>CM046666.1:123986811-126838061 GCA_025594165.1 Tamias sibiricus | reverse complement strand
TTTCTTGCAGTGTAGCTGAGATATTACAGTTTCTACCCTATATTCTTGTAATATCCATGCAGGTTATCTGTGCTTTCAGAACCTGTAGGTGTCCCTGGATGTATGCCACCTGGGGCTGGGTCCTATGCAGGTTGGTGTGGGCCAAACTGGTTGAATCTGAGCTCCTGCAGTGGTCTGCTGGTTGGAATTGGTGGTCCTCTGAGAGGAGGTCAGTGATGCTGTCCTAGGCCTGCTTGAGCTCCAC
Organism: Tamias sibiricus; assembly: GCA_025594165.1. NCBI lineage: Eukaryota > Metazoa > Chordata > Mammalia > Rodentia > Sciuridae > Tamias > Tamias sibiricus. The sequence continues at coordinate 126,837,817 of CM046666.1, read as the reverse complement.
AGGTGTGGGCTGGGCTGACCTGGGCCCACCTGCACTCTGTTGGAAGTTGGCGGAACTGCCCTGAGCCTGGTGACACTCAAGTGCATGTCAGCAGGATTGACTTGGGCCTGGCCACACTCCAGTGTAGGTCCCTGGGGCTGTCCTTTGCCCACCTGCACTAAAGCAGAGTTGGGCGGTGTTTTCCTTGGGTCTCCTGCACTGAGGCAGAGGTCAGCAGGACTGACTGGAGCCCTGGTTGCACTGAAGGGGACGTTAGGGGGACTGACCTGGGCCTGGCCACACTAAGGTGGAGGTCAGCAGAACTGACCTGGACCTGGCTGCACTACAGTGTAGGTCCCCCAGGACTTTCCTTGGCCTGCCTGCACTCAAGTGGAGTTGGGTGGGGTTTCCCTTGCATCTCCTGTGCTGGGGCAGAAGTCAGCGGGACTGACTGGAGCCTGGTCACACTGAAGGGGAGGTCAGGGGGACTGACCTGAGCCTGCCCTCACTAGAGTGCAGGTCAGTGGGACTGACTGAGCCTAGCTGCACTTGATGGGCACATTCTGGGAGTAAATAATTATTATGATGATTGCACAATTTTATAAATTCATTATAGGTCACAGAATGGATGACTTTCTTTTGTGTTAGTCATACTTTAATAAATATGTTTCAATAGTTAAGATAAAAATAGTAGAAGAAATGATGATTAATAAATTAAAGTAAAAATATCCAAACTGAGGTTCAGGAGGAAATAAGTAATGCAAAGTTTGGAAATGATGTAAGGAATATATATGTGTATATATGCATACACATATATATATATATAAACTTATATACATACACATATATGAAATTATATATATAGATATAAAATTTTAAAAAGTTATTTTATACATGTATATATTTAAATTAAAGAGTGGGGGGAAATATAACATGGTTATTGAATAAAGAAAGAAAGAGTAAGTTGGGGTTTAGTGAGATATTGTTCTACACATATATTTAAAGTACCAAAAAGAGAGAGGGAAAAATAATCAAGCAGGATTTGAAGAGATATTGCCTTGGAAGAAAAGTCTGCAAAGGTAGAGTTAAAGACATTAAAAACAAAATTAACACATTCAATAACAGGAGGAGGAAAACAGATGGATTAACTTTTAAGGAGGAACAATGTGAATAATGATTAATCTTTCAACATAGATTATGAAAATAGCAATATTAACATGGCATTTGTGACAGGCTGAAAGAAAATATGTCAGTGCAGCAGGTGCAATATCCTACAAAATAATGAGGACCACTATGAATAGTGTTACTCTAAACTTATTTCTACGTGTATTTTGTTGTACATGTCTCTCTCTCTTTTTTTTTTTCAGAATTTACCTCATTTGAGAAACTACTTGTTTTTAGATTGTACTTTTGTTCAGTTTTATTACATATTATTAAACAATCTCTCAAAATGTCTGTTAGACCATTTTACAACATCACCAGCAATATTTTCAATACCCTTACCAATTTGGCATTATTTCTTATTTTCTGTCATTCTGAATGGTGTGGTGTTGTATTTCACTGTGGGTTTAATTGATATCTTCTTAATGATATTTTGAATCCTTTCCACATTTATTATACATATGAAAACCCTAATTTGTAACTACTCAAGATTTTCTTCCATTGACACAAGTCAATTTTAAATCTGATTTTTTTCTTGTTTGTGTGAGTGTGTTATTTGCAGCAAATGATATTCATAACACTATTGCTAGTGCCGTCATTTATTAGAACCCCAAATTAGAAATAGCCCAAGTGCCATCAACAGTACAATAGTTAAATAAAATGTGGTGTCTTTACACAACAAAATACTACAGAATGAGAATTGCGGGGGCGCCTGGCAACCCAACCAGTGTTTGACAAGGATCCACTGGGAGAATGATGTTTGCAAGGACTCATCATCTCGGTAAAATGCCAGATGTATGCCTCTGGTGCCTTTTTTGCACTATTTTCCTAATAACATATTATCCATACTATTCTCTGGTGTTGATCACTGAGGGTGAAAGGAATGCTATGGCCTTTTCTAAGAATATTAATAAAACATTAGAAACTATAACCCCTTCCCTACCACAAACAGTAAATAATCTTCTGCCACCGTGTGATGTGTCTTTTTCTGGGGTGATTGTTTTAAACATGTATTGTTATATGTGAGAACAGTCACAGAGCCACCTGTTTCTCCAGTCATGAGTATGCAAAAAGCACATAGTCTCACTGTTAGTAATCAGAAACAGAATAAAATTATAGTGCTTCCTACTACTGAGACCCCATGGGGAAAAGTTCTTTTGGTGCCTGCAATCCAGCTCTAGTAAGATTAGCTTTGCTAAACAATATAACAGATTTCTACAAAAAAAATTGACCATAAGAACTACTGAAACCACTGCCCTCTTGCTAGCCCAAACTTAAAGTTTAACTTAGGCTAATTTAGTCATTAAATTAGAACAATAGCAAGGGATGTGGTGGGGGTGTTATTATCTCACACAATCACTTTTTCCAGTAAGCCTGTTCTGTACAAAGAAATCTATGCATCTTATGCTAACCACATTCTTGGCATGTTAAACTTTAAAAAATGTATAAAAAAACTGTGTGTGAACTCAATAAACTTGTCAGCATTCTACACTGGCCTGTGAGTCTATGTGGTTGTTGTCCATCCATCGCCGACACTGTCTACCCCGTCAGAACCCCTCGACCAGGAAGACCCTCGACCCTGCTGGGGCTGGACCCCGCAGAGAATGAATGAACTATTAGAACGTAAGAACAAAAAGAATGAGTATCACAAACATGAAGTGAAAAAAAGTCAATCACAATAAAGGGAATAGTCTACATGAAAGAGACAACCCAAATCTATCATGAGAGAAGTTTAACTTTACTCAGGAGAAATAATGAGGAAGTAGGAAAATGAGGGAGAATTTGTTGCAAAGATAATGAGACATTCAAATAATCAAATCAATGGCAAATTTTATTTCTTGGGTGATTGACTGATTTTTCATTAAGGTTTCTCACAACCTGTTGTAGCATCTCTAATTATTAATTAATAACATTAAAGCTTGTTTTTTTAAATAAACATATTTAAAAAATAATTTCTTCAAAACAAAAAGTTGATTAATATTGTCTGATATAACTGTTGCAGTAATCATTAGAAGATTAGGTAGCATGCTAAAAAATTTGAAATTCTTTTCCTCTTCTGAGAGCATTTATTGGAATTTGCCTTTATATTCAGATGTTATAGAAATGTCATTTGATTCACATATGAAATTGTTTTGCTTCTCAATGCCACTATCATGGCTCATTTAAAGTGTATCTCAATTTTGCAATTCTTAAAAAAAATTTATCTTGCAGCTAGCTGTGGCATTAATTTATAGTGATATGCAATTTCTACACAGCAGCTGGTTTTTGATCATCTCTCTGTTCAAAGGAGTTTTTGAGTTGTCAGCACAAAATTGTGTATGTTTTAGTGTCATGTAAAGTTTTACTTCCTGAAGCTTTTGAAGACATTAGAATACAACAAGTTGTAGTTGAAAAGTTTGGAAAATTAAGATAGAAACGTATTTATTATGTTTTCTGTGAAAAGAAGCGGAAGAGACTTGGTAATACTTTTACCTTTTTCAACATAAGCTAGTGTGCTGTATCTACAATGTTTATTAAATTTAGCAAATACAAATTGAAAAGCTTACAGCACATTTAATATGTATATTTGCTAAGGGATGCAATGCATCAATTTTTTTTATCAAAAATGTAGGAGGGATAAAAGGAAAATTTAAATGTATGAATATGGCTACATGTGGATGAAAAGTAATGATGAACCAACCAGAAATATGGAATTTCATTTTGACTCTGTTACCTAAATAATGAAAATGCTAAGTTCTACCATTTATTTATTGATTTTATTGAAACTATATTGTTAGCATAGAGATCTTCCAAGAATTTCAGAATGAGTTTTTTTTTTTTTTTTTAAATGGCTGTGCTAGATATTCTTCCTATGGAGGACTCCACCACCACAACCATGCCTGTTGATATTGATGGCCTCATGTAGTAGCTTTCCCCTGATTCTGAACTTGACCAATGGGACATGATGCAGACATCTGATAAACATACATGCATTGGGACAGGACATGAACTTCTAAATTCTCATCTTTGAGACTTCAAAAATGCAAACAAATGAAAGATAGCAACATGAAGATATATATATGTGTGTATGTATGTATATGTGTGTGTGTGTGTGTGTGTGTGTGTGTGTGTGTGTGTGTATGGGGGCAGGGGGTGGAATATTCCAGTCTTGCAGCTCAAAGACTTTTTCTAAGGACAAATAATTTTTTTTTGTTCATCCTTTTTCACTAGCATATAGTGTAGTCTCTGTGTAAACAAACACAAATATTATTAAGTCAATTGAACATATTCATGGGGAAAAATAGTTTGGAACTGAAGTTTTCTTTTATAAACATAAGGAAATGAAGAATGAGAGATGATTATTATTTTAGAGAGTCTTTTTTTCATTTTTTAGAACAAAAGAAAAAAAATTAAATGAAGAGTTGACTTTGTATCTTTAAAACCTGTGCAGTTTCTTGAATTTCTGTCATTCCTCTTAACAATTTCACTCCGAAGATGATCAAGAATAGAAAAGTATGGGGTCTAAAGACTAGAGAGCTATAGAACAACAACCAGGAAGTTTGCCAATTTCGTTCTTTACAAGTAAGCTGAAGTTATCAGAATCCTGGGAAAGTGTGAGACACACAAAATCATATCCCCAGTACAGGCTTTATAAAGGTATTTTAAGCTGGCAAGGGTGAAGAGTAGTATCCACTAAGTAAAACATTTTGCTCAGTGTAGGCACAAGAGTAGAAGAAAAACAAAAAGTAATGACAAAGATTGCAGGAGCCCTGTTTGGGGAGATGGCTATGATTGCGGTTGACTTCTGGCCATGGAGTTTTGGACATTGCCGCCTTCCGTAGTCTCACGAGACTTGGCCCGGGATCGCGAGAGACTTGGGCTGAACACGGAGTGGGTTGGGGCCATTTTGGTTGTTGGTTGTTTGCTGGTGTGTGGTACGTATTAGAGTTGTTAGAGTCAGAGAGAGAAACTGACAGAATAAAGATCCTGTTTGTTTCCAGTCTGCCTCTGAACGTATTCCTGCGGCTTTGCTGCTCCAAGCGGCCATTGCTTCAGGCGGCAACAAAAGATAATGAAGACAATGTTAGCATAGAGATATTACATTCTGGCTTCCTATGTGTTCTCCTAAAATCTTCGATCGACATGTGAAACCCAAATCCATACAGAATCAGCAAATATGAGAAAAAGAATCAGAGGCCTGGCTAGCACTAGTCTCCAACTCAGAGAGAGGCCAAAGAGCTGGAGTGAGAAGCTGCATGGTACACAATGTTCATGTCACTACCCTGCTCTCCCTCCTAAGCCTATGTCAGCTATATGTATGAAGATGAGGTTGGCATGGTGACTGCTATGCAGGATGGACACTAGTTATCAAGGCTTTGTCAACAAGGCACAGGTATGCTAACAGGGATTACACTGGTCTCCATTCAGCTGCACACCTGACCCTTGAAGAAAGGGTAGACTGGATGAAAAATGGCTGAATCTGTTTCTAAGAGTGAAAGTTCTAGAATAGCTCACCAATTTGTCTGTCAAAGGGCTTAGGCACCTAAAAAGTTTTCCAATCATTTCTCCATATATACATATATTCTCCATATATATATATATATATATATATATATATATATATATATCTCCATAGGGAAAAATTACTTCAAGTAATTTCAAGTAATTAATATATATATTATATATTTATTATAATATATGTATGTAATATATACACACTTCAAGTTATATAAATATAACTTGAATATCATATATATGCATATATATATATAATATTTCTCAGAATATGAGGAATCTAACAGTGAAAGGAGCAATAAGAGCTAAGGAATTCTGAGAATGATGATGCTTTGAAACCAAAGCAGGTCACAGTGGATATAAAGGTGAAATAGCAATACTTCCTCTCCTTTGATGCTTCTTGGAAAAATCATTCTTATACTTCTCAAGATGTGCTTCTCAGGAAATGAGGAAGGCATTTAATTAAAAAATTAATATGGGTCAAAAAAGGGGACTTTGGAAATTTCAAAATAATTTTTTCACACATGGAGCTAATTTCTAATTAGAGCTTGAGTTGTAAAACATCTCTATTATTTTTTGTTGACCCCATTGTTCATTTCTTGTTATTAGTACCTAGTTTCGTATGCTTCATTTGTGGACTTGAAGTAATTTTTCTCGGTGTGTTCAGCGTTCTTATCTGTCTCCAAGTTCTTTAAAATGTTATTTTCCTGAATAAGATAAAGACATTAAGAACAAGTTTTCTTATCAAGGGACACAAGATTGTAAAGATAGAATAATAAAGCAGTAAGTACTGTGGTAGTTTCTAACTTGTACTGTTAAGCACAAATTTCTTTCGTCTTTTTGTTTGTTTGTTTGTTTATATTTGTTGGTGTTGGCAATTAGATCCAAGACCTGTGTATTTTAAGCACCTGCTCTAGCACAGAGCTACGTCTCCAGCTCCAGCTTCAAAATCTTTATTTTTTAATATGTCTTAAAAGGTGATAGTCCTTGGAAAGAGACTAGTTTGATTTCTGTGAGAGCCACTAATAGTTTTTGTTGTATTTTAGCTTATAGAGATTAAATTCTTTGATCACCTTTTCAATTCGGCCTTCCACCCCAATTTGTTCCACTGAATTTCCAGCAAGAGATTTTGCTTTATTAACAAAGTGCTTTATCTGTATATCTTTTATATATTTGAGTTTTACCTAAAAAATCTTTGATATATTTTAGTTTTACCTAAAAATACAATTCTGTTTGATTGGGTATCATTTCATTTCAGATTAATTTCCTACATAAATTAAATAAATGATTTATTTGACTTTCCTAACTCCTGTGCTCCCTTACTACAGAATGGTAGCTTATTTCTTTCCTTCTTTCTTTCTCTCTCTCTCTCTCTCTCTCTCTTTTTGCCAGTTTCCTTTAAAATCTCATGAAATTAAATTTATACAAAAACACATAAAGTGGTTGTTCCAATCCAGAGACCTAAATTCAGATCAACAGATGTTTTGTTAGGCCAGGGATCATCTTTAAAATAATTTGTAAGTTCCTTTGGGCAAGCACAGTTCAATTCTGCATAGACTTCAGTGCTTCCTGTGACTTCATACATGATCTGATTGATTCTCTTTTTTCTACCTTACTAGATGCAATAAGATTTGCCATTTCTTACCCTCATTTATATTAGCAATGTCTCACTTGATCTGTAAGAAAACACAAGGTCCTGGAAGTAGAGCAAACTGTGTCCAAATTCCTGAACTGCCCTTGGTTAGTGCAGAAATCTTGAAAAGTAGGTTATAGTCTGTAACTCCCCCACCCCAACCCGCCATCATTCTGATGGGAATGATGCCACCAGAACTCTCTGGAGCTCACCAAAAGCACTCCCTGAAGTTCTAGGAACATCCTATGCTTGCAGTGTTGCTTGTGGTACACACTCAGCCCATGTGGCTATTAGGCATTAGAAATGTTGTCAGTGTCCAAGGAACTGAATTTTAAATTTTATTTTAATGGAGTTAAATATTTTATTTATATTTTTTAGTTATACATGACAGTAGAGTATATTTTGACATAATATACATACATGAAGAATATATTATTCTGATTAGGAACCCATTCTTGTGGCTGTACTTGATGTAGAGTTTCACTGTGGTTTATTCATATATGAATACAGGAATGTTGCGTTCAATTCATTTCACTGTCTTTCTTATTTCTCTCTCCCCTTATTCTTCCCCACTCCCTTTTAGATGTCAATAACCACATATTAGAGAGATCATTTGCCCTTTGGATTTGGGAAATTGGCTTATTTCACTCCGCCTAATAGTCTCTAGATACATCTATTTACCAGCAAAAGTCATAAACTCATTTTTTATGGCTAAGTAATATTCCATTGTGTATATATACCACAATTTCTTTATCCATTCATCTGCTAAAGGGCATCTAGGTTGGTCCCATAGCTTAGCTATTGTGAGTTGAGCTGCTATAAACATTGATGTGGATGCATCACTATGATATGCTGACTTTAAATCCTTTGGATATATACCAAAGAGTGGTATGACCAGGTCAAATGGTGGTTCCATTCCTAGTTTTTGAGGAATCTCCATACTGCTTTCCACAGTGGTTGCACCAATTGCAGTCCCACCAACAACATATGAGTGTACCCTTTCCCCCACATCTTTGCCAACAATTATTGTTGCTCATATACTTGGTAATTACCATTCTGACTGGAGCAAGATAAAATCTCAGTGTAGTTTTGATTTGCATTTCTGTAATTATTAAAGATAGTGAATATTTTTTCATATATTTGTTGATCATTCATATTTCTACTTTTGTGAAATGCCTGTTCAGTTCCTTTGCCCATTTATTGATTGGGTTATTTGTTTTTTTTTTTGTGTGTGTTAAATATTTTGAGTTCTTTATACATCCCAGAGAATAATGCTGTATCTGAGATGGAGGTGGCAAAGATTTTCTCCCATTCTGTAGGCTCTCAGTTCATGTTCTTAATTGTTTCCTTTACTATGAAGAAGCTTTTTAGCTTGATACCATTCAATTTATTGATTCTTGATTTCATTTCCTGTGCCTTAGGAGTATTTTTTGAAGAAAAAATTCCTAAACTGACACGAGGGAGAGTTGGGCCTATATTTTCTTCTAGTATATGCAGGATCTCTGATCTAATGCCTAAGTTCTTAATCCACTTTGATATGAGTTTTGTGCAGGATAAGTGATAGAGTTAAATTTCATTCTATTGCATATGAATTCACAGTTTTCTAAGCACCATTTGTTGAACAGGCTATATTTTTTCTAATGTATGTTTATGGTGCTTTTGTCTAGTATGAGATAATTGTATTTATGTGGATTTGCGTTTGTCTCTGTGTCTTCTATTCTGTAACATTGATCTTTATGTCAATTTTGGTGCCAATATCATGTAGTTTTTATTACTATAACTCTATAGTTGTGTAGGTCTGGTATTGTGATGTATCCTGCTTTACTTTTCTCACTAAGGATTGCTTTGTCTATTCTGGGCCTCTTATTTTTCCAAAGGAATTTCATGACTGCTTTTTGTATTTCTATGAAGAACATCATTGAAATTTTAACAAGAACTGCATTATATCTAAATAGTGCTTTTGATAGTATGGCCATTTTTACAATATTAATTCTTCCTATCCAAGAACATGGGAGGTCTTTCCATTTTTCCATCTTCTATGGTCTTCTTCAATTTCTTTCTTAGTGTTCTGTAGATTGCATTGCAGAGATCTTTCATCTTTTTTGTTAGATTGCTTCCCACGTATCTTACTTTATTTTTTTGAGGCTATTCTGAATGGGATAGTGTTCCTAATTTCTCTGTCAGCTGATTGATCCATCATTGTGTAGGAATGCAATTGATTTATGGGTATTAATTTTATATCCTGATACATTGCTAAATTATTTTATGAGTTCTAGAAGTTTACTGGTGGAGTTTTTTTGGGGTCTTTTAAATATAAGATTATGTCTTTGGCAAACAGGGATAGTTTGAGCTCTTCCTATTTGTATCTCTTAATTTTTTTTCTTTTACTAATTTCATTGGAATTTCAAGGACTATATTGAATAGAAATGGTGACAAAGACATCACTGTCTTATTCCAGTTTATAGAGTGAATGATTTCAATTTTTCATCATTCAATTTAAAATGATGGTGGCCTTGGGTTTAATGTGTATAGCTTTTACAACATTGAGGTATGTTCCTACTATCCCTAGTTTTTATAGTGTTTTGAACATGAATGGATGTTGTATTTTTTCAACTGCTTTCTCTGCATCTATTGAGATAACCATTTGATTCTTGTATTTTAAATCTATTGATGTGGTGAATTATGTTTATTAATTTTCAAATGTTGAACCAGGCTTGCATCCCTGGGATGAACCCCACTTGGTCATGGTGCACTATCTTTTATATTTTTTATGCAACTTTCCAGAATTTTATTGAGATTTTTTGCATCTATGTTTATCAGGAATATTGGTCTGAAGTTTTATTTCCTTGATGTATCTTTGTTTGGTGTAGGTGTCCAGGTGATACTAGCTTCATAGAATGAATTTGGAAGAGTTCTCTGATTTTCTATTTCATGGAATAATTTGAGAAATATTGGTGTTAGTTCTTCTTTGAAGGTCTGGTAGGACTCAACTGAGAATCCAGCTGGTTCTGGCTTTTCTTTGTTGGTAGGCTTTTGATGGCATTTGCAATTTTGTTGCTCAATTTGGTTTGTTTGAATTTTTTATGTCCTCATGATTCAATTTGGGCAGGTCATATATCTCTAGAAATTGGTCAATGTCTTCAAGATTTTCTATTTTATTGGAGTATAAATTTTCAAAAACAGTTTCTGATTATCTTCTGTGTTTAAGTGATATTTCCTTTTTAATCACAGATTTTAGTAATTTGAGTTTTTACCCTCTTTTTCTTAGTTAAGTTTCTGTAAGGGTTTATCAGTTTTATTTATTTTTTCAAAGAATCAACTTTCTGTTGTTTTTTTTAAAATTCTTTGTTGTCATTGTTGTTCATTAGATTCAATTTCATTGTTTATGGTTCTGATTTTAATTATTTCCTGAATTCTGCTTTTGGTGTTGATTTGTTCTTCTTTCTTTCTAGGGCTTTGAGATGTAAATTTAGGTTATATATTTGGTGACTTTCTATTTTTTTAATGAATGAACTCAATATAATGAACTTTCCTCTTAGAACCACCTTCCCAGCGTCCCAGAGATTTTTATATGTCGAGTAGGTATTTTCATTTACATCTTTTTTTTTTTTTTCATTTTACCCTTGATTCCTTCTACTACCTATTGGTTATTCAATAGTGTATTATTTAGTATATGGGTGTCACAGTAACTTCTATTTTTTATTTTATCATTGATTTCTAATTTCATTCCATTATGATGTGATAGAATGCAAGGTATTATCTTTTTTTATTATTTCCAAAATAAACAAAGAGTTTCTTTGTGGCCTAAGATATGGTCTACACTAGAGAAAGATCTATGTGCTGCTGCAAAGAAAGTCTACTTGGTCATTGATGGATGAAATATTCTGCATATGTCTATTAAGTGTAAATTATTAATTGTAGTTTTAGATCTATATCTTCTTTGTTTAGTTTTTGTTTGGAAGATCAATCCAGTAATGACAGAGGCATGTTAAAGTCACTCTGTAATATTGTCTCATGGTCTATTTGATTCTTGAAATTGAGAAGGGTTTTTTGATGTACGCGGATGCTACATTGTTTGGGGCATAAATATTTACAACTGTTAATTCTTATTGTTGTATAATTTCCTTAAGTAGTATGAAATGTCCTTCTTCATCCTTTCTGATTAACTTTGGCTTGAAGTCTGCTTTATCTGATATGAGGATAGAAACTCCTGCTTGTTTATGCGATCCATGTGAGTGATATCTTTTTTAGCATCCTTTTACCTTCAGTCTGTGGATGTCTTTGCCTATGTAGTGGGTCTCCTGGAGACAACATATTGTTAGGTTTTGATTTTTATCCCAATCTGTCAGTCCGTGTTTTTTTTTTTTTTTTTTTTTTTTTTTTGGTTATAGGAAGTATTCATTGGTTGTTCTCTACAGCACATTAAAAACATTTACCTATACCTTTAGGCGTTTTTTTTTTTTTTTTTCTTAATTTGTTTTAACTAGTTATACGTAACAATGGAATGCCTTTTGACATTCATACATAAATGGCATATACCTTCTCATTCTTCTGGTTGTACATGATGTAGAATTACACTAGTCGTGTAATCATACATGCACATAGGGTTACAATGTCCAACATATTCTACTATCCTTCCTACCCCCATACCCTCTCCCCTCCCTTCACTACCCTGTCTAATCTGAGTACCTCTATTCTGCCTTAGCTCCCCTCTAACTGTATTATGAATTAGCATCCTTATATCAAGAAAATATTTGACCTTTGGTTTTGGGCGATTGGCTTATTTCACTCAGCAAGATATTCTCCAGCTCCATCCATTTAATGGCAGATGCCATAATTTAATTCTTCTTTAAGGCTGATTGCTGTGTGCTGGACCCAGCAGGTCTGGTGGCTAAGAGGCATGTCAGGGCGTCCACTTCAGGGGCCCAGCTGTTTTGTGTCAGGAGGATCAAGAGCAGGGCTGAGACTGCAGGCCAGCTGTGAAGCTTCAAGTGATGGGCCAGGGTGGGGGCTACAGAGGGGTTGGGAGACTGGGGACTGGGTAGCTTGAGAGCCCTGTTGGGTGCTGGACTGATGCTGGACCTGACAGGACCAGGGGACCAGTGGACGCTCGACTGAGGATGGAGTCAGAATCCAGCCACCAGCCTGGACCCAGCCAGTGCTGGCCAGAGAGGGCCCCAGGAACCTATGGGTGGTGGGTGCCAAACTGGCTGGCTGGGAAAGCTGAGAACAAGATTCCCTCACACCCACTTCCAACTTCTGACTGCTGTGGCCACCCCTGTCAGTCCACATGGGCCTCAGGACTCATGGAGCTGGGGAGAGCTCAGCTCTCTTCAGCGTTTCTAACCACTGTTCCCCAGGTGAAATGTTCCCAGTTTCTGACATTCGACAGGATTGCTGGGCTCAGACAGGCCCACGCAGACCTAGCTGCAAACCTGAGGATCTGGCTTTCAGTTTCCATAGACTGTGCCACACTACAGTCCCAAGATGGCTCTTGAATGGCAGATGATTGGTAAACTCTGGTGAACAGATTTTTTTTCGTTGTTGTTAATATCTGATTAATGAGTTAAGCAGTCTGCAGTTTGGCCAGGGCAGACTGTCCCTCCAGTCTCAGGATTTTTTTTCTCTAAGCCTCTGGGAGATGTGGTGCTGAAACCGCTTTTTACCTGTGACGAGTTCTTGCTCCCCGAACGAAGAAGCACTCCAAGGCAAGCGTAGAGTGGAAAGTGGAAAGCTTTATTTAAAGGATAGCAAAAGACTTCCCCCAGAGGGAGAAGGGGACCCGGAAACCAGGAATCCAAAGGGAGGAGAGGCCTTCTCTCTTTTATATCTGAAATCTTTCTTTTGTTTTTTTTTATGTTCTCTATCTCTGTCCTGCCTGGGACAGGAATATCAAAAGATGTGACACCGGAGGGCCCATGGTGGGTGTGGGACTCACAAGAAGGGCTTAGTGGCTAGTTGATTAGCATCTCCCTTTGCTGGGAGCTGTTTTATTAACATTCCATAAGATGGGCCCTAAACTTGGGAACATTAACCATCTTATCTCCCTTAGAGTTGTTCTGTCTTTCCAGGACTCAGACTGACTCCATTTTCCTTAGGGACTGCATGTTCTTTATGAGACTCGGTGTTAGACCCGATTTGCCTGACTACACTCACTACCTAGCTTTAAATCTGGCTTCAGTGCTCCCACAGTTTGAGTTCTGAGTAACCCAGTGTTATGGTTTGGATGTGAGGTGTCCCCCAAAAGCTCATATGAGAGACAATGCCAGAAGGTTCAGAGAAATGATTGAGTTATAAGAGTCTTAACTCAACCGGTGAATTAATCCCATGACAGGGATTAACTGAGTGGTAATTGAAGTACTAGGGTGTGGCTAGAGGAGGTGGGAATTGGGGTGTGGCTTTGGGGTATATATTTGTACCTGGTGAGGGAAGTCTATCTCTCTCTGCTTTCTTATTATTATTGAGCTAATTCCCTCCACCACACCCTTCTGCCATGGCGTTCTGCCTCACCCCAAGCTCTGAAGCATGGAGCCTGCTGTCTATGGATTGAGACTTTTGAAACCATGAGCCCTAAATAAATGTTTCCTCCCTAAAATTGTTCTTGTCAGGTCCTTGAGTACAGCAGCACAGAAAGGTGACTAAAATACAAGCTAAGAGAAATGCCGCCTCACACTAATCTGCCATCTTCGAGCCCCCCCCCCCCCCACCCCAGCCCTTAGTAATATGACTTTGAATGGCAACTGTACTGAAGATTTTCAGGGTCTGGAAGTTTTTCATTATGGAAACTGAAATACAACGATACCCCTTATCTTAGGAAAATATAAATCAAGTAAAATTTGGAATGAGGCTTCCTTTGAGGATTTTTTTTTTAACCAAATTTTCTTTTAATGACCTTGTAATGGATTATGATATCCGGTTCTCCAAACTTTCTATTGCCTGATTTTGAGAGTATTGGAATTAATACAAGTCAAACTCTGGAAAATATTACATATTCCCAAGATGTGCAGCATTGATTGGCAAGCTCTTTCATGCCACACTTCTCAATAGTTAATTCATCCTCCACTTCTCTTTAGGATGTGAAGCTTAACATGTTGCACTCCTTTCTATCAGAACTCTTATGGAGGGACACAGTTCAACTCATCATGTAGCTTTGATCCTAGTTATTTAGTTACTGCAGTCCTGTGAGTAATTTACATGGTCAATCCTTGGGTGGAACATAATCTTGTCATATCAGTGTTGTTCTTAAATATTTCTCATTTCTAAGCAATTTTCTTCTACCAAACTTTAGGCCAGACTTCTAGCATATCTTATTTGCACTATTAAATTGTTTGCAATTGGTCTAATATCCACTTGTGCCCCAATTTAATCTTTTTATGCAAAAGGGATATCTTCAGACAAATTTCAATTTACTCACTTTTTAAAAAGTTTTCTAAGAATTCCATTGTTGCAAGGGTAGAGAAATATTCCTGTCTTTTATAGTTAGAACAAAGGAAGAGGTCTTGGTTACTTTTCCAGCCTCTGCTTCATCCTGTCATATCCTTGCTCTCTCTTCAATAGCTACTGAGGCTGTCTCATAACATACAAGGTATAGAATTAAGTGTTCTACCACAGGGCCTTTGCATATGTTGTTCACTTCTCAGGAATGATGTTCTGGGATTCTATTTCTTTTTAATCTTAACAAATTCCTACTAACTCTTATAATCACATTTCTGACCTTATTTCCTCAAAAAATTTTTCCTTGACTGCAGGAGCCCTGTTTGGGGAGATGGCTTAAATTGCGGTGGACTACAGGCTTTGGCTTTGGACATGTTTGGGCATTGGCGCCTTCCGTACTTGGCCCGGGATCTTGCGAGACTTGGCCGGAGATCTCGAGGGACTTGAGCGAGATTGCGGAGGAGGTCTGCGCCATTTTGGAGGTTGAGGAGCGTGGACGGCGTGTCGGGGTGTAGTTAGAGCCAGGGAGAAAAGTTGCCAGAATAAAGAGCTGTTTGTTTCCAGTTCGTCTCAAAACTTCTTCCCGCGGCTTCTTTGCTCCAAGCGGCCATCGCTTCAGGCGACTACACTTGACCTTCATAAAAATATTGCCATTTCTTTCTTAATTTTTCTCATTTATGTATTTATAACTTAGTGTGGCTATTTGAAACACATTTTCTGTTCCACTAAATTGTGCTTCATAAAGTAAAAAATGGCACCTTTACTTTTGCTTTAAGCACAGTATCAATCAACTCATCCATGTAAATATTTGTTAGAGGCACAGAAGATTTTGCTTCATGACACAAAGTATTTGTGATCGCAGTTGAGTGAGACAAATTTTGGCATACCACTGTGATCTAGGCAAAGTGCTGGTACAGTCCAAAGCCTTGAGAGCCTATGATGTCACAGAACTCTGGGGCAGTTGGCTCTGAGCTAAACTTGTAAGAGTATACTGGTCTTATATCTTGATGCCTAAGATCTGTAATGCTCAGACATTACTCAGGCAGAGAAAATGTCTCAACAGGGAAAACAGAGGCAGGGTGGAGAGAAGGGGAGAGAGAGAGGCTGGGGGCAGGGGAGGGTGAAGTAACAGGATTGTCAAGAGAAGAAGAGACTAAGGTCACCTAATCTTGGAGAAAGAAAGAGAAGTTTCAGTTACTGTTGTGTTTTTCTACTTCCTATCAGTTTTTTTTAGCTGTGTTTGCTGCATTTATGTCCTGTAAAAATTTCCCCTATTTGTGCATGTTGTGAATTCCCAATTGAGAATCAATCTGTCCAAGTAGCCAAACATGCCTTGACTCCACCAGTTCATATTCCAGTTTTACATAAATATAACCATGTAAAATAAAGCAAGGGAACAAATATATGCAAATAATTTCTACCCCAAATGCTGTTAATTACCATATGCCATAAACATGGTAAATAACTATGTCAAGGATAATATTTTTATAATATAAGACATAGCAGGACTCACTGGAGAATGATTCACATAGGAATAGATTAAAAAAAAAAAAACACATCAAGTTGGTAGAAGGAAAATCATGCATTTCAATAAGTTCTTCCTTTAGCATGGCTAACGACTATCCCATAAATTTATTTAAAATTCTCTGAGCTGTATTTGACAGTTTTTTTTTAAACTCTATATTTTCAGTGAAATATTATTTTGATTTTGGTGCTAATGATATACAATTGTTTCTCTGTCTTCAAATGTACCCAAAGAACCATCCGATTGGCATCTCCTACTGAGCACAAAATATGCTAACATACTCATTAGTGTTTCTAATTTAAATCCATTAAGAAGGAGAAGATAATATTGAAGATGTTACCAATTTGCAAAATAACCTAATTTATATGCATTTTCTTGTCTCTTTCTCAGCTATAGCTAGGTTGGCAGAGCAGTAAAATCAATTTAAATTGTTCTCTCAAAATATCCTGAGACCATTTAAAGTAGAAAGATAATAGTCATTCAACTCTTCTGTAGAACTAAAAGAGGAAATATTGGCAGTTTCCCACAAAATTAATACATAAAAGATGCATATGTGCACACATGTATAGCATAATGCTCTTCTTCCTGTGATTTCTTAATTCACCATTCAGTTATTTGCATCACAAAACATTCTATTTGTGCCATATTTATTTGCCTATGTTTGTTCCACTGATTTTGTTGTTTAGATTATATTTTTTATTTTTCAAAGCTAATTTTAAAAGTGTTTAAAGATATCAGAAATTAATAGCATTTTGAAGATTTTTCAGTTTTCACTCATGTAGGTAATAGTTGGAAATGGTACATAAGAAAAAAAACCCAGTATGCTGCCAGTATGCTAGCTAGAATTGTTGTTTCTGGAAGCATGAATTCTAAGAAGTGAAGTAAGACTTGTGATAGGCCTTAATTTATCTGTGCTGTCACCTTCTACCAGAGGCTACAGTATGGTACTTCAAAAGCAAGCCATAAGATTTTTAGAATCCACACAAGTTTGAAAATATTGTTGCAAGCAAGTTGCATTTCTGATTCTGCCCTTAAAATATTGTTGACTGACCTTGGAGAAAATTGCTTATGTTCTCCAGCCTTGTTTGTTTCTAGGAAAACAATATTTGTTATTGAAACTAGATTATTTTAAAAATTACCTGTATATAGATGAATGCACTTGGCATTTCATTTTGTTATTTATGATATTGGCTCAATTTAGGACATGTGTAGAATTTTTTTTCTATTTTTCCAGAAGAAGATGTATTATTATGATGCTTATGTGATGTTTCAATGAGACACAAGCAGCTTCATTTCAGATTTTAGCTTAACACATGACTTATTTATTCCCCTTCTAAAATGTACTCACACCCATATCAGGGGCATCAAGCTAATCACCATGACATTAATAACTCTGTGGCTTGTTTCTGTGTTTGTTTCTGGAATAAAAATATTGAGAAAATGAAATGTCTTTTACATTACCATAATACTTCTTTAATAGTTAGGAAATATTGTATAATTGATACCTAAGGCAATTTTAAAAACAGAGCAAAATCATGAAAAGGTTGACTTTTAGCAATCAAAATAAGTCAAAATGTGTCATGTAGAAAAACATTTTACTTAAAACATGATTTTTGTCTTATTCTTGACCTACCTTACTTAAGCCACACTACATAGAATCTTGGTTCAGGTTGGAAAGGACCATGTTAGAAGCTCTGGAGAGAGAAAAGGGAGTAGAAGCTTCCAGAAAGACAGTGAAAAACCCGGGGGCGGGGAAATTGCGCATTTCAGTGTAGCCTGATGTTCCCCTCATGCAAAATGCCTTTTTTTTTTTTCTTTTTTGCCTAATTAACATCTTCCTATTCTGTAATTCTAGATCAAATCTCATTTTCTTCATAATACTATCTGAGTACTTTGGTATCATTGTCGCAATAATAATAGATGACATTATGTACTGGGCATTTTTAAAGTAACTTCCAAATAGTAATTTTCTTTTTTTCATTTTCTTCTTATTGCCTACCCTAAAAATTTGGTCTCCATTTTACAGATGAGAGTGTGGAGGTGTTATGGTTTAGATATGAGTTATCCCCCAAAAGTTTACGTGTGAGATGATGCAAGAATTTTCAGAGGTGAAATGATTGGGTTATGAGAGACTTAATCTAATCAGTGCATTAATCCATTGATATGGATTAACTGGGTGGTAATTGTAGGTATATACAGTGTAGGTCACTGGGGATAAGACTTTGGGGTTTCTATTGGGTTCCTGGCAAGTGTAACTCTCTCTGCTTCCAGGCTGCCATGTCCTGAGCTGCTTTCCTCTGCCTATGCCTTTCTGCCATGATGTTCTGCCTCATCTTGGGTCCAGAGCCATGGAATCAGATGACCACGGGCTGAACCTCTGACCTCGTGAGCCAAAACAAACGTTTTCACCTCTATGTTGTGTTGTTCTTATCAGGTGTTTGGTCACAGCAACCCCAAAAGCTGACTAAAACAGAAGGCTTCCAGGAGTCAAGGAATTGACTTAGGTATTTGACTCATTTTCCTATGAGCCTCACAATTAGAAACTGTTGAAGTTGGGTTTGGAATTCATAGTCCCCAGAATCCATGGGCTTGATCCTCATGCTTAGAATCCCTCTTTTTCTTTGAATTCTTACCTAGTATCTGTTTATTTTAACATTTATTTAATTTTATTTTGTTCTGTTACTTATGTTTTCATACATACACATTTTACTTACCAAAGCAGAAGTGTTTTGAACATATGGATCCAGGGAAGAATCACACAGTGATACTGAATGTATCTCCTGAGCCTTCTTCAGTAACAGTAGTAAAAGGAAAACTCAGAACCTCTTGGCTGTTGACCTTCTACGTATACATCTCTGGAAGTTAGACCAGGATTTCTCAGGCTTGTGCTGTGGCCATTTTGGGCTGGGTACTTTTTTGTTTTGGAGAGTTGTTGGATACTTAGCAGCATCTTAAGCATTGTATCTGGACTTGTGACTAAATATTTTCAGAAATTACCAAATGTTCCATGGGACACAAAAACACCCCCGCTGAGAACCACTGCTTTTGATAGAGATTTCCTGCCTGTTATGATGCATGGATGTGAATATTACAGAGCAGACCGGGAAGGCACTCCACAGACTGTTTTATAAATGGATATGGGATTTTGATTTGCTTAATATATCCAGCATCATGTGTTTACAAAACTTCATATAATATCAGATTTCTAAATTCTCACTGACACTGTAATAATAGTTGTTGATTCACAGACTTCCATTAGCAAATGTAAGAATGAGGTAATAATGCTAATAGCCCAAATTAAAATGCAGATTAACTCATCACTATGGTAACAAGATGATATTATAAAATTTCATCATAATTTATTTTGAAGAGCATTACTTTAGAATCTTTGGTACATGAACGTAGTCAATATCCTTGATGTCAAGGATATGTAAGGGGTTTTATGATTCTTCAGATCTGATGTTTAAAGCAGTTTTAAATTTTACGAAAGCTCTCTAATTCTAGTAATAAGTTTTAAATGAAATGTGGGTTGGCACATTAAAGTAGTTTTTACGGGTGTGTTATGTAAGTTAAATCCTTGGATTGTTTTTTTCACAAGGTCAGAAGAATTTTTCAGTACTGAAGTAGAACAACTGATGTGTAGATTAACCAGTCAAGAGGAAAAAAAATGGCAGCTGCAAAAAGTAAGACTGAGACAAAACCATCTCTAACTTCACATTGTTGTTCTGACAGAGGTAAGATTTTTTTATATACAGCAGTTACTGCAGTAACCATGCATTAATCCAGAAGTGAATAAATGATATTCCTGATTTTAAAACCCATGGTCACTTGGAAAAATAAGCACATAAGCCCAAATGGAATAATACACGACAGTTGACTAATAGAAATATAGTGAAATGATTAAATAGCAGTAAGAAAAGTGCTTAATTCTGTTTAGATTATTTGGGGAAGTCTTTTTGAAAATGGGATGATTGAATGACTTGGGACTTGAACAGAATGAGGAAGTTTGGCAAAAGGACTACATGTGGAAAAGCATTACATAACAAAAAGAAAAACAAGTTGGAAACAACATGATTATAGAGGAAGGATAGGTTATGGCATGACTGGAATATTGTCTGGCAGGAAAAAATAAGATGCATAGGAAAGAAAAAAAATAACTTGGAACGCATGTAAGAATATACTTACCATCTGAACCTGCCATAAGAAAATATCATAGACAGAGTGGCCTAAACAATAGAAATTTATTTTCTTGCAGTTCTGGATGCTGGCAGTCAAATTCAGGGTTCCAGCATGGTGACCTTCTAGTGAGTGCTTGCTTCCCAGCTCAGAGGTAGCTGTCACCCATTTTGTGCTTATATGATCTCTTCTTGGTCTTCCTTGAGAACTGAGGCATGATTGGGCATAAACAGAGGTGGACACTTGCTGGGGTCTTGAATCATAAGGGCACCAATGACATCATGAGAATCCTACTTTCTAACCCTGGTATCTCCCAACAGCCCCATCTCCAAGTACCATTTCTTTGAAGGTAAGGCTTCAACATGTGAATGTGGGGTAGACACACAAATTCAGTCCATCCCAAAGGGGAAACTCCTGGGAGTCAGTGAAATAAACTTTTCCTAATATTTTAAATAAAAGTCATAAATACACCTTTTCAAATAGCTTCAAAGTTAAAACCATGTACTTCTTTCCTTGATGCATTTCTCATTTTAAAAGTTTTCATTATTTTTTCTAGTATTGTAGTTTATATCACTCAATACCACACATAAAGTATCATATATGGCTTTTTAGTTTTCAGTATTACCTATTGATATCCCCAAATGGAATACTTGGTTATTCTAAAATCAGAATAATTGATTCTCCAGATTGATTTCTCTATATAACAGTCCCACTACACTTTGATGAGTGTATTATTCATACTTGACATGTGAAAAGCATTATGCTATGTATACTTTCTGGCACAATTTTTAGTTTTTCCTTATATAACTTGTTGTCTTTGTTTTATTTTGCTTTTGTTTTCTATGGGCCTCTGATTATTTCATCCCCAGCTTCTATAGCAAAAACTAAATCCTTCTCAACATGTTTCAAACATCCAGAGTTCTATAAATTTCACTTGTTTGTTGGAGAGTTTGTTCCTGAAACTCTTTAACCTTCTGTCTAGTCATGACTGTGTGCACCATGGGACTGCTATACACATGTGGACCTGGGACTTAATTTCATGTGGCCAATTATCTTAGTCTCATTCTTACATTAATTTTCTTTGTTCTTATATCGAATCCCATTATATTATCTGTATCTTAGGCTGTGTCTTCCAGGAAGCAGACTCTGAGATAGATCTGGGTGCAAAATATTCATTAAGTATCCTTCGGATCAACATTGGTAAGAAGAGAGGAGAAGAAGCAAGATTTGCAAAGGCAGAGGCTGACTTGCAGTACAGGTTTAAATCAGACTTGGATACCTTACAAAGATTCCTAGAACTAGAATGGCCCTTTAGAGTTATTTCAAGTTGAGCCATATCATCTAGGTCTATCTATACATTATGTCTTAGATATGTCATAGTTAGCTAAATTCCATGAACTTGGGTGAGAAAGGTTTCTGAAGCTGAAGCAATTCCTAAAGGGACCTAGAAGTGATGAAGGCTCTCTGTGGAGGCCTTGATTAGAAGAAGCACTGGGCACTTTCTCAGAGTGTCTTTTACGTTCTATTTTGGTTTACTCTTTCTTTTTTCAAGAGAATACCCTTGAGTAGCTTCCTGTAGAAGGATGCATGAAAAGTCAAAATTTTGAGAACTTGCCTATTTACAATTACCTTTATTCCAGCTTCTTACTTAATTGAAATATTTTGGATATAAAAGTCTGAGTATGGGATTTCTTTTCCTCAGAATTTTGAAGGCATAACACATTTATTTTTCTAAATTGTTAATTTGATTCTCAGTCTTTTATAATATATTATTTGTTTAAGTGACTTGTTTATTTATTCACTTAGGGACATTTTAGGCTATCTTTTTGTGATATTTCCTGAAGTTGGGCCCTGCCAGAGCCTTTTTTCACTAGATTGGTCCTTAATCAAGTCCATAAATCTAGAAAATAATGTCCTCCTGTTAAATTAGTTTCTGATTTTTTTAATGTTTTAAATTTTTGTCCTTCATTTTCTTCTTTGTTTTTAGAAGTTCTTTTTCAGGATATTTATTCTACCTCATAGACTAATCCGATCAGTTCATATTTTTTCTAATATGTTACCTCTTTGGTTGTTTTACATATGAAAAATTTCTTCTCAAGTTTATCTTCCAAACCTTCTAATGAAATTTAAATTCTTTCAGTCATATTGTTAGCTCCAAAACTCTACTTTTGTTCTTGCTATTATTTGAAAGGCATCATCTTTCTCCTTGTTAGCTATGCCAATTGTCACACTTTGTCTATTTTTCCAGCTTTTAGGTCTACACTGCTGCTCTTTTCTCTCCTGTTCTGTTTGCACATATAAGTTTACTCATTTTAAGTGTTATTTTAAAAAAATACTTTAATTTTTGGAGCAGTTATTGGTTCACATAATACTTGATTGGATAGTATACATATTTCCCTTATCCCTCTTCTCCACTATCTACAAACCCCTTCCATTATCAACATCTTGCACCAGAGTGGTATATCTGTTAATAACCCAATGCCCATAGTTCATGTCAGGGTTTACTCCATGTTGCAAATTCTATGGGTTCAGACAAGTGTATAATGGCACATATCTTCTATTATATTATGATGCAAAATAGTTTTGTTGTCCTAAATATCTTATTTGTTCCATTTATTCATTTTTCTTTTTCCCCTAACTCCTGAAAATCACTTTTCTTTCTTTTGTCTTCATAGGGTTGTCTTTTCCAGAATGTCAGAAAGTTAGAATCATACAGTATGTACAATTTTCAGATTAGCTTCTTTCTCTTAGCATTATACATTTAGGGTTCCTCCGTATGTTTCATGGGTTGATAACTCTTTTTTTTTTTTTTTTTTTTTTTTAGCACTCAGTAGTATTCCATTGCCTAGATGGACCATAATTTACTTATCCATTCATCTACCGAAGGACTATTTATTGCTTCCAAATTTTGCAATTATGAATAATACTGACATAAACATCTATATTGTGAGAACATAAGTTTTCCACTTATTTGGGTAAATAGCAAAAAGTGAGATTGCTTGCATCTATTAAAGAAAAAAAAATTCAATAGCATTTATTAAGGCACAGTTAGGCAGAGCATATTCAGCACCATTGTGATAGGATTCCATATTAGGGAACACTCTACTAGAGAGCTTTCAAGGGCAAATGCTGAAATGTTATACATGTGATTTCTTCACTATAAAAAGCCAAATAATTTACCCTTTTTAGATCATAAAATTTTTATTAAGGTGTATGACTTAAATGGAATATATGCCAAAGTTGCATTGATAAGATCTTGACAGGTGGTTTTGAGATTGACATAGACTAAGGATCAGAATAGAAATATAAAATACAGCAGGCACAGCAGGGTAATGTTGGCTGACATTCTAGTTGTTAATTACTGTATGGAGATTTCCAGAATTGACAGGGAGTGACTTTGAATATGATGTGACTAGAGATTCTCTTATGAGTAAGTGGGGTTAGGAACTATTTTTTTTGACAAGGTTATGACTACTACTTTAACCCATTTCTACCTACACAGAAAAGGAGCCTGGAAAAATTAGTCACATGTAATTTAGTAGTTTTGCAATATGTGTATTTCCCTTCTCATAATCCACTTAAGTCCTCTTTGAAAATAATCTAGTATATAAACTTTACTATGTAGATTAAGCAAATTAAGTCATATAGTTAGATGTTTTCAAATCAGGGAAAGATAGAGGTCTTATTTGATAGTGCTGAGAATGTAATGATCTTGGAACTATATTGGATTACAAAAATGCTAAGTAGGGATTGCAAAATGATTATCTAATGTTTGATAACTTGGTAATATTTCTAATTTTAGAGCAGGCAAAATAATTTAAAAGAGTCTTGGTATAATTTAAAAGAGTCCTTGTTTTTGGTACCAGGGATTGAACTCAGGGGCACTCGACCACTGGGCCACATCCCCAGCCCTTTTTTGTATTTTATTAGAGACAGGGTCTCACTGAGTTGCTAAGTGCCTTGCCATTGCTGAGGCTGGCTTTGAATTCACAATTCTTCTGCCTCAGCCTCCCAAGTGCTGGGATTACAGGCGTGCACCACTGCGCCCGGCATCATACATTTTTCATACTACCCAGGAATTCTACTCCTAGGTACTTAACCAAGTCATGGGGTGTTGCCGCCTGCAGCAACAATACCGCGGGAAAGACATCAGAGGCAGACTGGGAATGAGTGGTTCCTTTATTGTTCCTTCTTCTTCTTCCTTGCTTCTCTATCTTCTCTCTGATTCCACGCCCGTTCCTCTCTACCATCTGTTTAAATACTCTTTACCCATCACAGGTGCATTAGTTCTCTTAACAGGCATACACATGTCATAAGCTCGACTTACAGGTGCAGCACGCAGTGCCCACGAGCTACTATAAAAGTCAGGTGTAAGTTGTAGTGAACAAAGCCTTGCTTTGGACAAACAAGTAAGCGCCATCTTAGAGCTACTTCCTCATCAAAGGCTCTTACAATGGGGTTTCCTTGAATTGCCTTTAATGAACGAACAAGTAGCTGTACAACAACAAGTGAACTAACCTTGAGAATACATAACTGAAAACAAAGGGAACCAATTCATAAATACAGCAAGCAAGAAAGATTAATGGGGATATCTCCTGACAGGGTCTATTAAGGTCATTGTAAAGTTAGGATTTATGGCTAGGGTTTCCCAATGTATTTCAGAAGGAGAATTACATTTATAGTGCACACGCACTAAGATGAAGCTTGTCTGGCCATTGACCTCAGAACCTGCATTAATATAGGACCAACTTATAGATGAAGCACCCCTGAATGGGATGGTTGCCATGACAATTCTAGAGAAGGCCAACTAGGATCAAAACTCCCTTTTCTGATGTGATGGAGGAGTTAAACATCTGACTATTAAAGACTGCAGAAGGTGGAACCCAGTTATCCTGGTAAACATCAAATGGTAATAAATTTTTTTCTTTCTTTTTTTCTTGTGTCACTGGGGATTGAACCCAGGGCTTTGTGCTCGCTAGGCATGTGCTTCACCACTGAGCTGAATACCCAACAAACAGTAATAACTTTGAAAGTAGCACAGTTTTTTCTTTTGTTCTCTGATCAGAGATGATCCACTCTTTCTCTTGAGAATGTTCTTTGCTTGTGCTGTCCTTTATTTTCACTCATAATAAAATTCTCTTGCTAGCCGGGCGCGGTGGCGCACGCCTGTAATCCCAGCACTTTGGGAGGCTGAGGCAGGAGGATTGCGAGTTCAAAGCCAGCCTCAGCAATGGCGAGGCACTTAGCAACTCAGTGAGACCCTGTCTCTAATAAAAAAACACAAAAAAGGGCTGGGGATGTGGCCCAGTGGTCAAGTGCCCCTGAGTTCAATCCCTGGTACCACAAAAAAAAAAAAAAAAAAAAAAAAAAAAAAATTCTCTTGCTTGACATTTTATGACTGACTTTAAATTTTCTTTTGTTTGGACACAGAACTAAGGTTTGTTTGGGGCCTTAGCTCCCCATTCTCCTGTGATACATCCAACTAAAAGTATATTTAATTTAGAAGACATTAGATCCAAAAGCTCCCCTCTCATTTGAGTGGAATGTCTACATACCTCTCCTCTCCAGCAGATTTTTGCCTCAGGGGATATTTGCAGATCTGGCTACTTGCTGTAATCAGGCTCTGATGGAGTAAAGATAAGCCAGTGTGGGTTTGGATGGCTGCATTGTCTGGTGTGGCAGTTTGGAATCTGGACAGGACCAAATGCAAGGCTGCCAATTCTCTCCCATTGGACTTTTGCCAAGGGCTGAGGTATGAAATTGTTTGGATGGAGACATGGAATGAAATTCTGTACAATTGGACAATGCTTAAAAGTCAAGTCCTGGCAGAGAGGAGAGTCAATAACACCTGACAGGTTGTATATCTTTAGGATCTTGAAAACAGGGTGAAAATGAGGTGTGATTCAAGCTGCAGCCCATCCTTGGACATACTTAATTCCTGGTTGAATTAAAGTGATCTATCACTCTAGATACCTGTAAATAAATGCACATAAAAATCAGGTATGCATCATTCTGAAAACAGTGTTTGGCATATAGAAAAAATTGGGAGAGAACACAAAGCAAGGATATGTGGTCCAAAACAAGAAAATGTGGCCCAAGGGGAAAAAAGCAAATGAGGACCAACTATTACAAAACTCATAGTTAAAATTAGAAAAGGACTTTGGTTTTACTACTATAAATATCTCAAAAAACATGGAGAAAAGTTTAAATATATTGCATAGAAAAAAAAAAAAAAGATGGAGGGGATACATTCTTTTCGAAGGGCAACACTGAGCTGGATGGCAGACATTGCAATAGAATCATAGAAGCCAGAAGCCGAAACTACTACATCCTTAATGTGATAAAATGTTTTGCTGATTATATTTCTATAAACAGCAAAAACATACTTAAACAAGCAAAATGCAGTAGAGAGTTTTCAAAATACATAATTTGAAATTATCATCAACAAAGTCTCACTATTATAAATATAAAAGCTCTTTCAATAGAATATTAATGATTCCAGAAGGAGGCAAGAAAATTTAGGAAGAAATAAAAAACACCCCAAATTGACAATTATGCCGGTTTCTATAAATATTGTCAATAATTATTAAAGAAACAATAGTGATAATGTCTTACAGATTTTTCATTAAAAATTTACATATCCTCACCATAGTAATTAATAATATACCATTTTGTTGTGTAGTTTAATGAATTTTTAAACATAGATTGTGTAACCATGACTACAAATAGAATACAGAACAATTCCCCCACTAAATATCCCCATGTATGTTAGAATCTTTTGTATATTCAAGATTCAGTCTTTTGTTGATGGATTATACTACATAACATTTATAGTGGTTAATATTGATAGTCCTGACAATACTAAGTATAGGGGAGTTTATGGTGCAATTGGGTTCTCATACATTCTTTGGCAGTATTGGAAAATTGTAGGACCACTTAGAAAAAGTGCTCAGAAGTTTCCACTCATCTAAGTTTAAAATTTATATAACCCATAAATTAATAAAAATAACAACAAAAAAGCATGAGACATTTCATACTATTGCTCATAATGAGCCCATCCTGGAAACCAGTGAATGCCACCAACAGGGAAATGGATAAACTGTGGTGTATACTGTAGGATTCCATTTATCAGCAATGCCCAGAATGGACAAATCCATAGAGACAGTAGGTGAGTGATGTCCAGAGCAGAGAGGTTATAGGGACTGTTTTAGTCAGCTTTTTCATTGCTGTGACTAAAGGATCAACCAGAACAATTTTAGGGGAGGAAAAATTTATTTGGGGGCTCATGCTTTCAGAGGTCTCAGTCCATGGATAGTAGGCTCCATTCCTTGGAGCTTGAAGTGAGGCAGGACATCATGTGTGGCAGAGGAAATCAGCTCACATGAGGATCAGGAAGCGGAGAGACAGATTCCCATCTCCAGATACAAAACACATACCCCATAGCTATGCCCCCAATAAAGCACTTTCTCCAGCCACACCCCACCTGCCTCCAGTTACTATTCAGTTAATCCCATCAGGGATTAATTCACTGATTAGACTAAGGCTATAACCCAGTCATTTTCTTCCAAACCTTGTTGTATTGTGAGCTTTTGGGAGACACTACATCTGAACCATAACAGAGACTGACGGCTAAAAGGTACGGGGGTGTTGAAAATGTTTTGAATTAGAGAGTGGTCATAGTTGCAAAACTCTGAGACCATACTAAAAACCTCTAAATCAGCAATTTAAAAAATTGAATTTCATGGTACTAAACTTAATCTAAATAAAGCTGTTGAAAAAGAATGTTATAATAAAAAATTATTACTACAAAGCAATTAAAGGGAATGACATACTGATGTGACTAGTCACAAAATAAACTTACTTAAAAACATACTTAAAGAAGCTAGAGAAAGAGAGTGCATACTGTTTTCATTTATATGAATTTTTTTTTTTTTTTTTTTTTTTTTTTTTTTTTTTTTTTTTTTTTTTTGTTGTACTGAAGCTTGAACTCAGGGGCACTCGACCACTGGGCCATATCACCAGCCCTATTTTTTTTTTTTTTTTGTATTTTTTTATTTAGAGACAGGGTCTCACTGAGTTGCTAAGTGCCTCGCCATTGCTGAGGCTGGCTTTCAACTCGCGATCCTCCTGTCTAAGCCTCCCAAAGTGCTGGGATTACAGGCGTGTGCCACCGCGCCCGGCTCATTTATATGAATTTAAAAAGAGGTGGAACATGGATAATGGCAAGTCACAATAGACAGGATAGGTGACAGAGGTGAAAGGGCTAGTAGTCCTCTTGTGGATCTTAGGTAAAAGTTATGAGTTTATCTGTTTGGTGACTTTTTGTAAATATTTCTGAGGCACATATAAAGGATTAGTACACTTTTTGTATGTATAATATCTGTCAAAAAAGCAGAGCTTGTTACATTGTGCAATTTTATTGGGAATTATGTAACTTGTTCATTTTAGTAGTTATATGATGTACCTCCACTGCTTAGGCAAGGATTGCTTTCCTTGATCTGATTCCTATCATTTCTGTACTTATCAATAGTGGTTTTCTTGAAAAAAGTACAATGTCTTACTCTTGTTGCAACCTTGATGAGACAATGACTAAGGGAGGAAAAAAATATATATATATATCAAAGCCTGAAGGGCTTTCATTTGTTTATCTGGTTAATACTCTTACTGTAGCTCTATTTGTAACCTTTCCAAAGGGGAAAAAATTAATATAGGAGTAATGCACAATAAACTATGCTTAAAGCATTATAAATGAAAGATGTTCTACAAAATCCAATTGGATGAAAAGGCATGGAAATATGAGTCTTCAGTAACATATTAAATATATATATACATATATATAGTAATCAGTGCTGGGTGGAATTTTTCAAAAGTAATTCAAATGCTAATGAATCTGGTCAAACCTTTCAGCTGGGAAATGAGTGGACCTGTTTTTGTTCTTTGCTTTGCCAGATTCCAATTTTTTTCGGCTGAGAAAATCCTTTTATGAATTAATAAAAGCTTTCCAGACTGAAAATATGGGGATATACAGCTTAATGGCTAGAATGGGTTGCCAGGATTTTGTAATTTCGACAGTTTGTTATGACTAGAACAATGCTCCGATGCACTGAACTTTAATGTTGAAATGTCAGCTTCCCACAAGTCGTTGAGCAGCCAGGCCGCCACCTGCTCGCTCTTAGAAGAGTGTCATTTACAACCACCTCGGGCAAGTAAAATTTGTGAAGTCAGTATTATGACAGTAAGAGGCAATTTTCATTTACAAAGCAGGATTAAAATATTTACAAATAAATCCTTGCTCAATTCCAAACATCCTCCATTTTCAACATTCGAATAAAAGCAGTAAGAGGTTAAAAATCTGAAAGGAAATACCATATAACCAACTGTAGTTTATCTTGATTTTAAGTTTTTTCAAAGCAACGTGTACTTCTCCTGGAAAATTTCATAATTTCTTAAGTCATTGCTCTTCGCCTTGACCCACATGTAATAGATACATTTCAATTTGCGTAGCTAAGGGTGACCCAAAGCAGCTTGATATGAAAGTAAACCCACCAAGAATAAAATGTTTCCCATGGCACCTTCTAGGATAACCTCATTAAAGTTCTCAATTTAACCATGAGGCATTAGAAGAACTAATGTGACTAATGGGTAAATTGTTACCCTCAAGAGATTTGCAGTAATTCTAAATAGGATTATGTCTATTAATATAACTATATAGTTTTTTTTAAACATATTAACCATTACTTCTTCTGGTGTCCTATCATTTTTATTTACTTGTTCTTGGAAACTATCTATCTCTGAAGGAAACAAACAAACAGGAAATACATTTTGAGAGAATGAAAACACATAAGTGATACAAGCCTTTGGGTCTCACTCTGTGAATCCACAGTGCCTGAACATTTAATTCAGATCCATGTGATAAACTGTAGACATGAGTATTCTTTGACCAATATTTTGATAAATAACAAATACTATTTTTGCCATAAATCCACTGAAATTTCTTTTTGACATTTTCTGAATATCCATATTTATAATATACCAAAGGCTATTTCCAAGGTCATTTTTATTTAGGGTAGAAAGGCAACTTAAAAGATGTTGCAAAATAATTTTTAATCACAAAATAATTTTTTAATCTTATGTCATTCCCAATTTTATACATTAGTTTCTAAGTAATGTATTTTTAAAACTCACTCATTTTCCAGTGGTGACAGGAGAGGACATTATTAAGTCTCAAACATTCTATTCAGTTTTCCCTTAAATGACTACTACCCTTTTCCTATTTATATTCAATCAATTTGCATAATACTTAATGAAATCATTAAAAATAAACTTGAGTTACAACCACTTGTTATAAAAATATGAATCCAATAGAAACAGAAGAATATGGGCTTATGGGAAATTAAACAGACCACCAGTGCTAAATATCCTAAGGTTAGTTCAATGGGAAATGGATAGGGTGAGTTTCTCTGGCAAAACTATTAAATGAACTTCATGTGAGAGAGAATCTACTATTTAAATTAAAAATAAAATGTCACATCCTTTCATTATATCCCCTGATCGTGTATGAAATCTTAGATGTGATTCATGATCAAGAATTTGTTGAAGTTATGAAGTGGGGTTGGTTATTATCCTGTTTAATAGCAACTATTTATTTAAACATCTGTGATATTGGCAGATGAGATTGTCAAAGTGTACTCAAGAGAGATGAGAAGATAAATGAAGAAACACATAAAAAACATGGCTACTCCCTTCAAGTTTGCTAAAATGCTTCACTTGTTGAACTATATTGATATTCACATTTGCTCTCATATTTGTATTTTTCTCCTGTAATCATATTTGGTAGAATGTGACCAAAGATTTTCTTTTCTAATGTAAAGAAAAAAAATGCATGAATTTTTCTTTTTTGTTTGCTATGGTTTTCCCACTCACCATAAGAAAAGCACAACATACAGAATATTTTAAATCCTGATTTGCTACTTTAATCAGCATAGCTAAAGAGAGAATAAAAGAAGTGAGTATTTCTAGACTTGTATTATTTTTAAATTGCATATAATTATTTTGTCTATCCATAGTATGTATACACACACACACACACACACACACACACATATAAGAATGATATTTAGCAGGTAGAGGCGGTAGCTCAGTGATACAGTGATAGAGCCTTGCTTTTCATGTACAATGTCTTGGGTTCAATCCCTAGTACTAAAAAAAAAAAAAAAAAAAAACAAACAAACTATGTTAGTGTCCTTGTGTGTTACGCTTATAGGCAGAGATTTTAAAGACGCATGTTTTTTTTTTTTTTTTTTTTTTTTTTTTAAGGTAAAAGGAATACAAAATAAGGCAACTAACTTGTATTTTGAAAGACATTTTTAAATATTAGATTGTAACTCAAATAGAATGTACCACAGGAAATAGTAGGAGATCCCAAATGAAGTACTGAACATCAATCAAGGATTAAATAGCATCCCAGAAGAGAACTTTTGGAAAAATTTATAGCAAGCATCAGATTTATAGAGCAGGGGAAAGAGAAAATGAAGGTTGTCTAGCTCTGAACTTTGGTCTGTTCAAGGACTACATGGGCTACTCACTAAATATACATATCAAATGCATCAGATTTTCTACTTCAGTAGTTCCAAGATGGTGGCTACACATCTACATTTTTAATACTGGAATTTTAGATACACTAAAATGTAAGCTTTATGAGAACAAGGGAAATTATTTATAATCTTCTGCTTTCTTCACTGATATATCCTTAAAACCCAGCAGTTTCTGGAATAGAGTATGTGTTCATTAAATAATGAATACATAAAATAATAATAGTACAAGTTGAAAACTAAACATGCTTTGCAACATACTCTTATCTTGGACAGACCCTTAAAGTACTGACCTTAGCACTAGGAACTAAGCAGTAGCTCAGCAAAAGCACAGGATCCATGGTTCTGTCTATTCAAATTCCCTTCTCTTGAGAGATTTCCATCTCAAATTCTGTGGTTATTTTGTTCAGTTAGTGTGCTTTTGGGGTGGGCACCATTCCCCTTTTGCTCCCACCCCTAGCCAGGAATAGGTATTGGCTCTGAGCTCAATGAGGCCAGAATACCCCTATCCTCCCTGAATGTTCAGTAATAGGGACATGACACAGACCAGCATTTTGTATGTCTGGGGCTTCACTTGTCTTTGGTAACTTCTTGTTCCCAGGCAGAGATGGCCTATTTGGAAATTAGGCCAAAGAACAGTAGGTGGAGTATGGATATGCAAAGAAATAGATCCCTGTTGACAGGTTTGAACCCTTAAATTTTCCTGAAATCAGATCTGCCTGTTTATTTAAATCAAATTATGCATTTAACTTTTTGCTTAAGCTACTTTGAGTTGTATTTCTGTCATCTGAATTTAAAAGTACTGATTATTACACCAGAAATAGGTCCAAGTTAAAAGTTGTCTTTGAGATTGTATCCTCAATGTTAGGGTTAAAACTCATTAAGTTTCCTCTAGGGACTGTATGGGTGCACTGAATCTGTACATGAATTGTCATGTCAACGATGAACTTGATTCCATTGAAACATTACCCTAACTCCAGATGTATATTTGTGGTATTACTAACCTAAATCTCAGTCCTTTACCAACAAGCCACTTAGACTATGAATTCCTTGACTGGTGTCTGCAGTATAAGCTGTTCTTGGTAGTAGCAGAGCTTTAAATGATATTTAATTATTAAATACATACAGCTTTTTAGCAAACCACTTGTTTAAAAAAAAACATATAATCAAGAGCTCTAGTGATAGCATTATGTTGCAGCTCAAGCTTTAGGGTTACTTTTTATAATTTACATCTCATTAACACCTTATGCTAATTGGCATCTAAAACTCAGTGCTACTTCTAATAAATGAGCATTATATGATTGCTAATTTTTAGTTTGTTTCATTTTAGAACTATTTTTCAAGCAATTGTTATCAAAGAACAAGACATTAAATATGAATTAAATAGCAAATAAATTTCTAGTGACCCTCATTTTTTTGTATTAATAGTGTTTCCTTGGTGCTGATTTACCAAAGAAAGGAAGATATACAAAGAGACATAGAGATGCAGACAGAGATGTGGACAAAAACATGTATATGGATGGGTAGATTACTTATCCATGGCTGTGTAACAAATGACCCCCAAATCTAATAAGCATTATCTCACATAGTATCTATGGGTCAGGAATTTTGAAGTAGCTTGGCAGTTGGTTCTGCCTTGGCATATGTTAGGAGGTTATATTAAACACATTGGCCAGGCCAACAGTCATCTGAAAGGTTTTGGCTTGGAATTGCATTTCCATTTCCATTATGGCTGTCATATGATTGGACAAATTCTTCCTGGCTTTTGGTGAGAGGCCTACTTCCTTGCCACATGGTATTCCCTTGTGAGTGTCCTTACTTCTCAACAGCTGATGTCTCCCAAAATGAAAGATACTTTCCCAGTTTCATCGTGAAGTGCAACCATAAATGAACAGAAAGAAACAAACAAACATTGTTGTCAAATATGCATGACATTGACCTGCAGACCTGGAGGTGGGGGGAGAGGAGGAGGCTCACAGCCTTAACTACAGGGCTCAGCTGATGCAGGCACCAATCCTGTAACTGAATCTGCCATGTGTGGATGTCACAGCAGGGCTACACTTCCACAGCAATATTGTAAGATCTGATTTTCAGTTGGGCCACCACTGTCTTGGGAGGTCACCTGGAGATAATATAAAAGATAAAAAAAAAAAAAAAAACACAAAAAAGGGTAATTTAAACAAAGGTAGAACAAGAATGTATGGAAAGAGAGAGAGCAGAAAATAGAGAATATAATAAAAGCTTTCTGAAAATAAGACTGCAAATGAAATTCCAAATTATAAGTAGGGATAAAAAGACATCTGGGGCTAAGACAGCCAAGAAAATTAATAATTAGAAAATAAATTTTGTCCACATGGCAATAATTTTAAAAGTAGTCTACAAATATTAACATATATATGGATTAAAGTAGGGAATTGAACACACACTGTATTTTAGTTATATCTTGATTTTCAATGTTAGGTGCAGTATATAGATATTTTTGCAGTCATAAAATCAGAAAGAAGACAAATTCAACAAAATCAAAAGAAGCAAAACTACCTTTAGAATATTTTATCAATTTATTTCTGCTAGTATAACGAAATGCCCATGGCTGGACATTCTATAAAGAACAGAAGTTTATTTAGTTCACAGTTCTGGAGGCTGGAAGTCCATAGACACTATCTATTTAGCCTCTGATGAGGCTTCCTTTGGTTGATATTAAACATGGTAGAGCAGAAAAGGAAATGGACCTATGTAAAAGGGGCGAGGTATTTGGGATGGTTTCACTTTACTATCTATTCTCACAAGAGCTAACTCACTCTTTAAAATAATCCTCTAATGACCTAATGACCTCACACTAGGTACTACATCAAAGTTGCCACCATTTTCATAATGCAACAAAAGGGGGTGGGAGGTGTGTGTGTGTGGAGGGCTCTATCAAGTCCAAATCATAACAAACATTATCTTAAACTTTAATTTTTATTCCAGATAACACCAAAACCTAATACAATGAAACAATATTCAAGATGCAAGTAACCACTAACAGTGAAGAAAGTAGACTAAATATATAATATTTAATATAATATTTAGTATAATCCCATTTCATTGACCTCTTCTGTACTAAATTGAATGAAACAAAACTCTCTCATGCAAAAGTGGCATAAAGAAAATTCTCCATAAGAATATACTTCAGACCTCTTCTTGCTAGAATAAGTCCTTTTGCTTGAAATAATTAAGCCTAAAGTCATCATCTTTATTTTCTAATCTAATATCTGTTTATAGTCTCCCAAGGGTATTGGTGAAATGTAATATTAAAGTGTTCCTTAAAGTTACAAGAGCAATTTTGATCGTTTTTTGAAATTTGTTCCTTTAATCTTAATAAAGTAGCCTACGATTATTTTTGCATATCTCCCTCTTTGGACTACATCAAAATATTATGACTCCTGTGAGAACAAACTGGTCACATGTATGAGTACTTTCTTTGCTATGTAAAATGATAGTGTCTTCATCTTGGTTGTGCTTTCAAAATCATTCTGATTGGAGTGTTGCCTTCAAGACCATTTAGCTTTAGAGTCACAATAAAAATCTGAATCACATTTTGTCATAAGTTAACAAAGATTGCATGGCATGTTTTCTATATTTGAAACAGAGTAACTGGCTCAGTACATATCTATTTTGCTGCTGGGGAACAGTCGTTTTTTCTCTTTTTACAAAATTAGAACCATGAGACATCAAAGAGTCATTTTGAGTGGTGTGTGTGTGTGTGTGTGTATGTGTGTGTGTGTGTGTGTGTGTGTGTGTGTGTGTAAGATAAAATTATGTCTAAAAAATATTTCCAATTCTGCTTTATTAGTTAAACAATGCCACTGTTTGACAATCAACTTTTTCAGGATTAGCAGGGTTAAAAAAGCGTATGTATTATAATTATTAATTTGGAATTAGATGTCCAAGATATAACAGTTATCTCTAAATCAGTTCAATGAAGGAGTGTGAAATTCTTTTCCAGTGATGATCACTTTAGGAAAAAAAAAAAGTTAACTAAAACTTCAACTTTTTAAAGATTCAGCATATGAGCAAGATCATACAGTGCTTTCTTTGCTGTGCTTGACTTACATCAGTTAGCATAATGATCTCCAGTTATTTCATGTTACCACAAGTGAAAGGATTTCATTCAATCGTAATGGCTAAACACTATTCCATTGTGTTTATTGTGTATATGTTTCACCTTTTCTTTATCCATTCATCAGTTGATGGATATTTAGGTTGTTTGCATTTCTTGGCTATTGTGAATAATGTTGCAATAATCATGGGATTGCATATGCATCTTTAACATAATGATTTTATTTCCTTTGGAAATATATCCAGTAGTGGGATTACTGGATTATATGGTAGTTTATTTCTTTATTTTTTGAGAAGTCTCCATACTATTTTCTATAATAGTTTTACTAATTGACATATCCATGAACAGTGTATGAGTGTTCCTTTTTCTCCACATCCTTTCCAGCACTGTTATATTTTGTCTTTTTTATAATACTCATTTATCCTAGAGATAGGTGATATCTCATTGTAGTTTTGACTTGCATTTAACTGATGATTAGTGATATTGAACATTTTTATATATCTTGTTGACCATTTGTATAATCTTCTTTTGAGAAATACCTAATTAAGTCATTTATTAATTTGGCTAATATGCCCATTTATTAATGTAGTTATTTGCTTTTTCTTTCTATTTATTATTTTAGTTCCTTATATATTCTGGATATCAACCTCTTGTTGGGTGTATATTTGCAAATATTTTCTCCCTTTCTGTAGATTGGCTCTTAACTTTTGTTTCCTTAGCTTCAGAGAAGCTCTTTAGTTTGATATAATCTCATTTCTCTATGTTGCTTTGGGGTTTCTGTTAAAAAAATCTTTGCCTATTCCAATGTTCCAAAGTATTTCCCTGTTTTATTTTTAGTAATTTCATAGTTTAAATATTCAGTTTTAGTCATCAATCCATTTTATTTATTTTTATATTTTTTAGTTGTTGATTGGAATTTATTTTTATTTTTATTTATATGTGATGCTGAGAATTGAAGCCAGTGTCTCACACTTGCTAGGCAAGTGCTCCACCACTGAGCTACAACCCCAGTTCTGTCATCAATTCATTTTGGATTTATGTTTTCAACTAGTGAGAGAGAAACTTACTTTCATTTTTCTGCATGTAGGATATCCAATTTTCCCAGTATATTTATTGAAAAGGCTATTTTTTCTCCACTGCATGTTTAAGCACCTTTGTTGAAAATCAGTTTTATGGTAGAAGTGTGGGTTTATTTCTAGGCTCTCTACTCTGTCCATTGGTCTATGTGTCTGCTTTGATGCCAATACCATGCTGTTTTGATTACTAAAGTGCTGTAGTATATTTTGAAGTCAGATGGTGTAATGGCTCCTACTTTGTTCTTTTGCTCAAGAATTGCTTTGGCTATTGAGGGTGTTTTATGGTTACATGCAAATGTTAGGACTGTTTTTTTTTTTTCTAACTGTGTAAAGATTGTCATTGGTATTATGACAGAGATTGCATTGAACCCATAGACCATTTGGTTTGGTGTAGACATTTTAACAATAGTGATTCCTCCAAAACACTAACATCAAATGTCTTTTAATTTTTTGGCTTTCTCCTCAATAATGTTTGTTTTCATTGTAGAGGTTTTTCACTTTTTAGATTAAACTTATTCTTAAGATTGTGATTTTTGTTTGTTTTTGAGATTTTTTTTAAAATTTGTGATTCAAATAACTTGCTATTGGTATGGCAAAGCTACTGCTTTTGAATGTTGATTTTTGTGTGCTACACCTTTAGTGAACCCATTTCTGAGTTCTAATAATATATTGGTTTGGTCTGTGGGGTTTTTATGCATATGGGATCATGTCATCTGCACATAGCAACAATTCAATCTCTTCTTTTCCAATATTGGCTGAAATTTTTATTTGTATGTTACTATTCTATATAAAACTTTAGCTTGGTATTATATCAGGAAAATGAAATCCATTTGTTTCTTAGGAATCATACTTAAATATACGTTCATATGTATGTCAGTATAGCATTTTTATCTAGAAACTTCATAAAAATTTAACAATGAAGGATAAGATAAAATTTGTGGGCCAAATTATTGATCAATCTATTCTAATTCATTGTGATTTATTTTTAAAATTTATTCTGTTTATAAAATATTTTCAGAATGTCATGTGTAGCTTGAATTCATTAATTCCTCCTGTTGTAAGGAATTCTTTCCTTACTATAGTACATATATAGTTTTGTTTTTTGTTTATGTTTATTGTTTTTTTAGGTATTTTTGTTTGTTTTTTATTTTTTTGTACTGGAAATTGAACCCAGAGGTA
The DNA here is from genome assembly GCA_025594165.1 of Tamias sibiricus. NCBI lineage: Eukaryota > Metazoa > Chordata > Mammalia > Rodentia > Sciuridae > Tamias > Tamias sibiricus. The sequence goes on along the minus strand of CM046666.1, from coordinate 126,799,470 downwards.
CTTTAACACTGAGCCACATCTCCAGCCCTTTTTATTTTTTATTTTTTATTTTGAGACAGAGTCTCATAAAGTTGCATAGGGCCTCACTAAGTTGCTGAAACTGGCTTCAAATTTGCGATTCCCCTGTCTCAGTCTCTCAAGCCACTGTGTACTTAAATAGATTTAAATTTAATATTTCTTTAGTGATATTTGTGTCATTTGCAATTTCATGTATTAGAAATTTATCACATTAGCCAGGCGTGGTGGTGCACTCCTGTAATCCCAGCACTTTGGGAGGCTGAGGCAAGAGGATCACGAGTTCAAAGCCAGTCTCAGCAATCAATGGTGAGGCACTTAGCAACTCCCCTGTCTCTAAAAAAAAAAAAAAAAAAAAAAAAAAAAACAAACACAATAAAGGGCTGGGGATGTGGCCAAGTGGTCGAGTGCCCCTGAGTTCAATCCCCAGTACCACAAAAAAAAAAAAAAAAAAAAAAAAATTATCACATTTATGTAGAACAGGGTATAGGTGACAGAAGTATAATTTTAAGCTAATCGTAATTTTAATTTTTATATTTTCTTATCAACTCACTAGTCCATTTTCTTTTACAACTTTTAAAAGTCTTTTATGCATTAGAGATAACAGCTTTTTACTTTAAATATTTTGCAAATATTAGCATCTATTTTTTGCTTGTATAGATTTCTTTGTTATGTTTCACAAATTAACTTTATTGATATATCAATATGTTATGTTTTTTTCTTCTAGTTACCTGCTTTTCTTTCCAATAAGTCTTTGCCCATACCCATGTCTTATTTTTTTGTTTTAAATTAATAAAAATAGATTTATATTTATTTTCTTAATCTACTAGTTCTTAAATTGGGGGTCATTTTGCTTCTCAGGAGATAGTGGCATACATCTTGACACATTTTTGGTCACTGTAATCTGAAGAGTGTACTACTGATATCTACTGAATTCTACTGATGTCTCTATAGAGGTCAGGATGTTGTTAAACTTTCTAAAATGTATAGATTAACTTGGTCCAAACTGTCAGTGGTGTTGCTGTTGAGAAACCTTGCCTCAGTGTGTCTGGAATCTTAAAATATTGTCCATTACAGGATCCCTTAATTTTGAGACGATCTATAGAAATGATATATTGTTCCACTTATATTTTATATTTAAGTGTTTTTCAGTAAAATTTCTCATTTTTGCCAGTAGGTCTTAATTATATTTTAAAGTATTTATTCCTGGGTGATTTATAATTTTTGGTTTTATTTTGTATTGTCTTTTTCTGAAAATAAAATATCTAGCTAAATATTGGTATATGGAAATATAGTTGATTTTATAGCTAGCAACTACCTAGCACATTGATCATCTATCAGCACTGTCAAAATTTTGTTGTTTTATTTTAATTTTTTTAGTTGTAGATGGACACAATAATTCTATTTTGTTTGCTTACTTTTATGTGGTGTTGAGGATTATTGAACCCAGTGCCTCACACGTGCGAAGCAAGTGCTCTACCAATGAGTTGCAACACCAGCCCCAAATTTTACTTTTAATAAATTCTCTTTAGATTATGTTTGGCTTTTTATGTAGCCAACCATGACATCTTCAAATAGTGACAATTCAGTATCTTTTTTTCTAATTTGGCTTGAATTTTTTATTCAGATTTTACTATTCTAAAGAAAAATTTTCTAAAGTAGAACAATGTAAAGTAGAACAGGAAAACACAAAAATAAAAATTTCAATCCAAATTGGAAAAGAGGACATCAAATTGTCACATTTGTAGGTGACATGGTTGACCACATAAAAGGCTGTAAATAATCTTAAAAAAATATTAAAAACAAGAATTTATCCAAGTTGTTTGATGTAAGATCAATGTGCTAGATTTATATTATCTATAAATAATTTCAACTTTATTTTTTCAATTTATAATTTTGTTTTAGTTACTTCTGGTTTTTAAAATATACATTTATTTGTACTTACCAGAACTTTTTGCAAGGTTAAATAGATCTGTAAGAGTAGCTTTTCCCTATTCATTATTTTAAAGGATACTGGTTGTATGTTTCACTATTAAGGTGTTAGCTGTAGAGTTGTTTTGCTTGTAGGTAGACTTTATCAATTTGAGGAAGTTCTTTTCTATTGTTAGTGTAATTAAAGTTTTTGTGTTTAATGGGTGTTCGATTCTATTAAATGACCTTTTATTTTAGCTGTAAAATGGAATTTAAAATTAGCACAGATGTGCAGAGTATTTTAATGATTAAATAAGGTGATCAATGTTAAGGATGTAGGACAGTGCCTTGTAATTAATATATTATAAGAAACACAGTAATTGCAGTGGTGATGAATGATAATTGCTTTGAAGTCATCCATTAACTTGATCCTTTTACTATACGTACACTATGATCATTTGCATGAAATATTTTCCTGGATAAATATCTCAAACTATTAGGGAAAAATCCATCTTTATCACTTAAAAATATATGTTTTTATTTGAAAGAAAATGATTTTCAAGCCTATTTTTACTTGAGTTTGTATTATATTATTTCATTGCAAATAACAAAGGATTACTTCCCATTATTCCCTTCAGCCATCTGTACTCCCTATTCAATTCCTTAGCTGGCAAACAGTACTCGTGCTTCACAAACTAATAGCCATCTCCTCTGGAGGCTATCATACACTACTTCAGGCAAAGTTGATACTCTTTTCCTCTGCTTCCAAGCCACCTAGAGTTTATCAAATCAGACAACAAAGATCATAGATCTTGCCCATACCCAAACTGCTAATGATTCAAAGGAGATAAACAAACATTAGCCATTAATGAATTATTTCTTTCCTTTAGGAGTATAACACTGTCATACACAGTTCCCTATGAACACTCCTCCTTTTCTCTATCAGGCATATTTTGCTTTTTGAATAACAGGCAAGTTGACGATCTGCATAATGTATGTTTTGGAAACATTATCCCACTCTTTTAATGTTTTAAGTATTAACCACACAGACCAAAAGTTGTTTACATGACTAACAGCTTTGTTTACCCTGCTGTGCCCCATATATTCACTTTATAGGCTTATTTACAATAAGTAATTCAGATGTACTTGTAGTGTTGTGCCAAACACTTTTACACACAGGAACTCTTTTTTTGTTATCACTGTCGGTAGAATATTTGCAAGGACATTTGGGGTAGGGCATTAAGGTCTTTATTCCCTAGGGTTTACTTTGGGAGTATAGGTCATAGACCATCCTGATATCAACCCTTTACAACATACATTAGTGGTTAGGGACATTAGTTTTAGTGCTGGAAAATCTTGTATAAACACAGAAGGCAGTGGCTATTAGTTTGTGAAGCATGAGTACAGTTTGCCAACTAAGGAATTGAATAGGGAGCATACATGGCTGAAAGTTTACTATGGTGAATTTTCACCATATTCACTATAGTGAATTTTCTCTTCTTTTCTTTTTTTCCATTCTGGGGATCAAATTCTGGGCCTCAGGCATGCTGCACTAACATTCCATCCATGGAACTACATCCCAGGTCTGATTTTTCTAAAAGAGAAATCTTGGAGAAGCTACTTAACCCCTTCAGTTTCCTTATCTGTAAAAGAAATACTTATCTACATTAGACTTATTAGGATATTTAAATATGAAAAAGTAAGTGAATACCCAGTTTGTTAGCACCTATCATATACATGAATTCAGACTAAATTGGACTTATTTCTTCATCTTCTCCTCAATCTCATGCTAAGTTTTATGAGAAGGAGAGACATAGTATCCTTTATTCTTCTTAACATTGGTTTAATGGCTGTTACAAAATAAACTATTTTAATATCTAAGTTGGAGCAAGAGACTCTTCCTGTCTATTAAACTTTAAAAGTTTCAACTCAAGAAGCCATTATTATTGTGAAATTGATTCATTTCTATATATTTAAAATAGATTCTTCTGCTACAAACATTTAGAATATTATATGATGACTGCTTCTCTTTTGTGTATGCATTTCCCAATGCTTTTTAAAAAATATATATCACTTAGATTGGAAATGTAGACATGAATTTATATATTTGTATAGTGGTTATTCATCATTGTAACTATATGCTTTATTGATAAGAGCTATATGAGTGCTTATTAGAAATAATCAGCTGGAAATGAAATGTCTATTTTAATCTCCATTATCTCTATTTACTAATGTGCAAAACCTATTATAAATTTGATTATTTTCTAATATCTGGGTGTTACTTTTTTGATTCACTACTACATTTCTTAGGAAAATATGACATTGAAACTTCAATCTTGGACAAAGAAGGAATGTGTACTAGTTTTGAATTATATACCATTTATCAATTATCTATCTTTCTATAAAACACAGGCTTTTAAAAATTAGAATTTATCTCACAGCAATACCTTGAAAGCTTGTCTCTCGTTAGGCAGGAGATAAAAGAATAACCTAAAGATTTCCTTACAAGTCTACAGTTCCTCCACAGTGTGACTCTCACTCAAGGACTTAACCTGAAACATTTTTCTGAGACACTTACTTGATCTTTCTCTGGCACTTGATACAATTGTTCATCAAAGAGTGGACATTTACTTATTCTGTGAGGTGAGTCATGACTGAGAAAGGACTCTTCCCTAATGCTTGGCATGTGAGTCACCTCTTTAGCTCAGATTCTTTTCTGTTCTCTGAATGCTTATACTCCAAGAGCCTTTTATCTCCCTGCCATTTGTTTTTCAAAGTTCTATTTCCTCTCTCTCTCCCTCCATGTCTGTCTCTGTCTCTGTCTCTCTCTCTCTGTCTCTCTCTCTCTCTCTCTCTCTCTCTCTCTCTCTCTCTCACACACACACACACACACACACACACACACACACACACACACACATGCTGATATTATGCACTGGACATTTCTGTTGAAGAATGAATTACAGCTCATTCATACAACATGTATTAAACTGATATCCTCATCTCCTCCCAGAAGATTCATTCCATTGTAACTTACTACCTTGTTGAAAAGCAAGATGCCATTTACCAAACTGCTCAGATTATCACTTTTGCTCCTCTTTCTTCAACCTACCTCTAATAAATGACTAAATCCATTTATTCTAAATCTAGTCTCCAATTAAATGTTTTCCTAAAGTCTGCACTTACTGCAAAAAGCATCGAAAGCACCTTTTTGCTTCATCTTTTCTTAGTCTTTATATCACAGAAAATTTTCCTATGAACCACTTTAGCAGACCCAGTCACCAGCTCCAGTGATATTTCACTGCTAGTGAGAGCGGGGCCTGTGGGTCTCAGCACCCAAGTACCCTCTTCCACTGGCAGTGTGGAATTCACCATTCCCCTCTTAGAGAATCTCCCTTCTATTCTGGATTCAGTTTAGTTTCTAGATCAGGGGCTTTGCTTCTCATGAACTCTCTTTCTAGATTATCTTCTCCAAGACTACTAATCTCTCTTGGATTTTATTTGTCTACTGTTTTTAATTTCCACCTTTGGTTTTGATGTTATTGACTGTATGATCAAACAATATTTACCTTTCAGTGTTGGTTTTTTTTTGTTGTTGTTGTTTATTTATTTATTTATTTTTCTGCTCTATCTTGAGAATTCCGATTTCTTCTGACTTTTGGGTCACTTGCCTCTGTTTCATCATGTCACAGAATTACAGATTACTCAAGTTGAAAGTTAAGCTTCTGTCATTGATGATAGCACTGCTCAGCTGCCTTTCAATTATTAAGAAAACCCTGTGGGAGGGGTCCACAGTCCGAAGCAGTGCTGTCTGCGCTGCAGGCGCAGTCGCCGGATAACATTGTGGTAAGGGGATGATCCACACAGCAGCTAGCAGCTGTGAAACCCAATGGCGAGGAGGGATAGAAAGGAGAGTAGAGGCGCGGGCGGTGTCCACATAGAGCTCTTTTGCACAGCTTGCCAAGCCGATCCCGCACACTCTGGAGTGACACAGGCTCTGCAGAGCTGCTGTAGAGTGGGAGGAGAGCACCGCCATCTTTGAGGATTGCAGTGGCTGACACAGACAAAGGGAAAAAGACAGAAAGGAAGAACAGCTTCAGACATCCAGGGAGCCACCAACGCTCTGAAAACAGCGCACACCTGGGTGAGGCTCTGGTAACCAGCAGGGGAGGGCGTGTCTGAGGCCAGCGCAGCGGCCCCAAGAAGCTACAACTGTGGGTGGGCGTGGGGAAAGGGTGCCTTTTGGAGGGTCCCCTTCCCGGTGCCATTCATCTGCTGACACACAACCTCCCTGAGCCGCTCTTCCTCTGGGCCATTCTGCCACTGGCCAAAGGTGCAGCCTTGATTCCACTGGCAGGATCACAGTCCAGAGGCGATCCGATGCGGTTGGCTTAAACTTGAAAGGAAAAAAGAGGGGGGCTTCATTTTGTTGATTTGCTTGTTTTGTTGGTTTTCTGTTTTTTTTTTTTTTTTTTCTTTTTCTTTTTTTGGGTTTGTTTTGTTTTGCTTTGTTTTTTTGCATTTATTGTCAGTGTGTTTGTTTGTTTGCTTCTTCTCCTCTTTTCTTTCCTTCTTTTCTTCCTTATCACTTTTGCATCTTTTCTTCTTCCTTCATCTTTCCTATTTACACCCTGCCAGTGCATACTAAACAGAGGCAAAAACAAGTTATACGCAGAACTTGGGATTTCTAGAATGGGACCAATTGAACTGGATAGCAAAGCAGTGTTATATATAGTTCACTCTCTATTTTCTTGACTCTCTCTCTCTCCTCTCTCTTACACCAATTTCTACTCTTATCATTTTTTTTTCTTTTCCATCTTTATTTCTTCTCTCAACAGCTGCATAAGTTAGATTTATATATAAATTGGTCCTGCCACCTAATTGTCCACTCCATTCTATTTCCTCTCTCGTCCACTGATACTAAACCACTTCCACTAAACCACTTCCATAGAACTCTCTTTTCATACTTTCTAAGAAAGAACAATTCAAGACACTTCCTTCTTCCTAAACATAACACCTCTGTGTCCAATACTTGAAGCTATAAAACCCCATCAGAAGCATACAGAGTAAATTGGAAACAATATCTGGGTTAACCAAATCTGTACATTGTGATCAAACTTGGATTTTCTGAATAGAAAGTGTTTGATTTTAAAGTGTAAAGGAATTATAAGGGGATCTGATAGCATTGTACTACAAGAACAACATAAGGCTTTAAGGTAAAATCGAAATAGTCAAGGTCCCACAGTGCAGGAAGAAAAGACACACAAGCAACATGAAAAAACAAGGGAAGAAAATGACACAAACAGATAAAGATACCTCATCAGTAGACTCCATGGCAAACACAGTTGGTCAAATGCCAGAGATAGAATTTAGAAATTACGTATGCCAAATGTTTATGGAACTTAAGAATGAACTCAAAAATGAGATGAGGGAGCAAATACAGGTGGCAAAAGATCATTTTGACAAAGAACTCCAAAAACAAATACAGGAAGTAAAAGATTACTTCAATAGGGAAATAGAGGTTTTAAAGAGAAACCAAACAGAAATTCCAGAAATGAAAGAAGCAATAAACCAAAATAAAAGTTCAATTGAAAGCATCTCCAACAGAGTAGACCACTTGGAAGAAAGAACCTCAGACAATGAAGACAAAATATATATCCTAGAGAAGAATTTAGATTGTACAGCAAAACTCGTTGGAAATTAAGAACATAACATCCAAGAATTATGGGACAACATAAAAAGACCAAACTTAAGAGTGATTGGCGTAGAGGAAGGGGCAGAGTTTCAAGCCAAAAGAATGAGTAATTTATTTAACGAAATAATTACAGAAAATTTTCTAAACATGAGGAATGAATGGGAAAACCAAGTTCAAGAGGCTTACTGAACACCAAACAAACAGAATCACAACAGATCCAAACCAAGACACATTATAATGAAAATGCCTAATATAGTGAGCAAGGAGAGAATACTATAAGCCACAAAAGAAAGGAAGCAGATTACATATAGGGGACTATATGTAATCAGACTATGTTCAGATTTTCAACCCAGACCTTAAAAGCAAGAAGATCCTGGAATAGCATATTTCAAGCTCTGAAAGAAAAGAGATGTCAACCAAGAATCTTATATCCAGCAAAATTGAGCTTTAGATTCGAAGATGAAATAAAAACCTTCCACGACAAGCAAAAGTTAAAAGATTTCACAACTCGAAAGCCAGCACTTCTGAACATCCTGGGCAACATTTTTCATGAAGAAGAAGAGAAAGATGATAAAGAAAATCAACAAAGGGAGATATTAAACTAAGGGAAATACCAACCAGAAGATAAACCAAATCAAGCTAAAGACCATAATTCAAATAAAAATGGATGGGAATAAAAATCACATCTCAATAATAACCCTGAATGTTAATGGCCTAAACTTGCCAATCAAAAGACACAGATTATCAGAATGGATTAAAAGAAATGACCCAACAATTTGCTGTCTCCAAGAAACACACCTCGTAGAAAAAGACATCAACAGACTGAAAGTGAAATCCTGGGAAAAGTCTTATCACTCACATGGACTGCGGAAACAAGCAGGGGTTTCCATTCTCATATCAAATAAGGTAGATTTCAAACCAAAACTAATCAAGAGGGACAAAGATGGATATTTCTTACTACTTAAGGGAACCATTCATCAACAGGATATAACAATCATAAATCTATATGCCCCAAATAATGGAGCACCTACATTCATCAAATAAACTCTTCTCAAGTTCAAGAGTAAAATAGGCCACAACACAGTTATTCTAGGAGACTTCAACACACCTCTCTCACCAATGGATAGATCATCCAAACAAAAGCTAAACAAAGAAACTTTAAGCCTCCTTAAAACAATTAATAATTTAGACCTAACGGACATATATAGAATATTTCATCCCTCAGTAAATGAATACACTTTTTTCTCAGCAGCACATGGATCCTTCTCCAAAATAGACCATATATTATATCATAAGGAAACTCTCAGCAAATATAAAAAAATAGAGATACTACCCTGCATTCTATCAGACCATAAAGGGATGAAATTGGAAATCAATGACAAAACAAGGATTAAGAAAAACTACTCCAACAACTGGAAGCTAAACAACATGCTACTGAATGAACAAGGGGTTGAAGAAGACATCAAAGAGGAGATTAAAAAATTCCTAGAGGTAAATGATAACACAGATACATCATATAGAAATCTCTGGGACACTATGAAGACAGTAGTAAGAGGAAAATTCATTGCACTGAGTTCATTCCTTAAGAGGAAAAAAACCCAACAAATAAATGACTTAACATCACACCTCAAAGCACTTTTAGAAAAAGAAGAACATACCAACACCAAGAGCAGTAGAAGACAGGAAATAATTAAAATCAGAGCAGAAATTAATGAAATTGAGACTAAGGAAACCATTCAAAGAATTGACAAAACTAAAAGTTGGTTCCTTGAAAAAATAAACAAAATTGACAGACCCTTAGTGATGCTAACAAAAAGAAGAAGAGAAAAAACTCAAATTACTAACATTCGTGATGAAAAAGGGAGTATCACAACAAACACCTCAGATATACAGAAGATAATTAGAAATTACTTTGAAAACTTGTATTCTAATAAAACAGAAAATATTGAAAACATTGACAGATTTCTAGAGTCATATGATTTGCCTAAACTGGAACTGGAGGCTATACACAATTTAAACAGATTGATTACAAGCGAAGAAATAGAAGATCTCATCAAAAAGCTACCAACAAGGAAAAGTCCAGGACCTGATGGGTTTACAGCCGAGTTCTATAAGACTTTCAAAGAAGAACTAATACCAATGCTCTTCAAACTATTTCAAGAAATAGAAAAAGAGGGAGCTCTTCCAGACTCTTTCTATGAGGCCAATATCATATTAATTCCAAAGCCAGGCAAAGACACACCCAAAAAAGAAAACTACAGGCCCATATCTTTAATGAACATAGATGCAAAAATCGTCAACAAAATCCTGGCAAATCGTATACAAAAACATATCAAAAAGATAGTGCACCACGATCAAGTGGGGTTTATCCCAGGGATGCAAGGCTGGTTCAACATTCAGAAATCAATAATCATAATACATCACATCAATAGACTTAAAGATAAAAACCATATGATCATCTCAATAGATGCAGAAAAAGCATTTGACAAAATACAACACCCCTTTATGTTCAAAACACTGGAAAAACTAGGAATATCAGAAATATATCTCAACATTATAAAAGCCATTTATGCAAGGCCCTGAGCTAACATTATCTTAAATGGAAAAAAATTGAAAGCATTCCCTCTAAAAACTGGAACAAGACAAGGATGCCCCCTTTCACCACTGTTATTTAACATAGTACTGGAAACTCTGGCCAGAGCAATTAGACAGACGAAAGAAATTAAAGGGATCCAGATAGGAAAAGAAGAGCTCAAACTAGCACTATTTGCTGATGACATGATAATATAACTAGAAGACCCAAAAAACTCTACCAGAAAACTTTTACAACTAGTAAATGAATTTGGCAAAGTTGCAGGATACAAAATCAATACTCATAAGTCAAAGGCATTTTTGTACATCAGTGACTAAAACTCTGAAAGGGAAATGATGAAAACTACCCCATTTACAATAGCATTAAAAAAAAAAAATACCTGGGAATCAACTTAACAAAAGAGGTGAAAGACCTCTATAATGAAAATTATAGAACACTAAAGAAAGAAATTATAGAAGAACTCAGAAGATGGAAAGACCTACCTTGCTCTTGGATAGGTAGAATTAATATTGTCAAAATGTCCATACTACCAAAAGCATTATACAGATTTAATGCAATTCCAATCAAAATCCCAATGTCATTCTTCAAAGAAATAGAAAAAGAAGTCATGAAATTCATCTGGAAAAATAAGAGACCCAGAATAGCCAAAGCAATCCTGAGCAAGAAAAGTGAAGCAGGGGGCATCATCATACCAGACTTTAAATTATACTATAGAGCAATAGTAACAAAAACAGAATGGTATTGGCACCAAAACAGACTGGTGGACCAATGATACAGAATTGAGGACACAGAGACTAATACATATAATTTCAGCTATCTTATATTAGATAAAGGTGCCAGAAATGTACAGTGGAGAAAGGATAGCCTCTTCAACAAATGGTGCTGGGAAAACTGGAAATCCATATGCAACAAATTGAAATTAAACCCTTATTTGTCACCATGCACAAAACTCAATTCAAAGTGGATCAAGGACCTAGGAATTAGACCAGAGACAATACGCCTAATAGAAGAAAAAGTAAGCTCCAATTTCCAACATGTCGGATTAGGCCCCAAGTTCCTTAATAAGAATCCTGTAGCGCAAGAACTATTACCAAGAATTAATGAATGGGATAGATTTAAACTGAAAAGCTTCTTCTCAGCAAAAGAAACAATCAGTGAGGTGAATAGAGAGCCAACTAATTGGGAACAAATATTTAATACATGCACATCAGATGGAACACTAATTTTTGGAATATATAAAGAACTCAGAAAACTTTACACCAAAAAAACAAATAACCCAATCAATAAATGGGCTAAGGAATTGAGAAGACACCTCTCAGAAGAAGATACACGATTAATCAACAAATACATGAAAAAATGTTCAACATCGCTGGCAATTAGAGGAATGCAAATCAAAACTACTCTAAGATTTCATTTCACTCCAGTCAGAATGGCAGCTATCAAGAACACAAGCAACAATAAATGTTGCAGAGGATGTGGGGAAAAAGGCACACTCATACATTGCTGGTGGGACTGCAAAACGGTGCAACCATTATGGAAAGCAGTCTGGAGATTTCTTGGAAAACTGGGAATGGAACCACCCTATGACCCAGCCATCCCACTCCTGGGTCTATTCCCAAAGGACATAAAAACAGCATATTACAGTGACACAGCTATCTCAATGTTTGTAGCTGTGCAATTCACAATAGCTAGGTTGTGGAACCAACCTAGATGTCCCTCAGTAAATGAGTGGATTAAGAAAATGTGGTATATACACACAATGGAATTTTACTCAGCAATAAAAGAAAATAAAATAATGGCATTTGCAGGTAAATGGATGAAGTTGGAAGACATAATGCTAAGTGAAGTTAGTCAGTCTCAAAAATCCAAGTACCAAATGTTTTCTCTGATATAAGGAGGCTAGATCACAGTGTTGTTGGATGGGGGTACATAGGAGGATTAGAGGAACACTAGAATGGTCAAAGGGAAGGGAGTGCAAAGGAGGGAGCAAGGGGGGAAGGAGGGGGGGAAAAGAAAAAGAAAGTTGGTTGAATGAGACGGATATCATTTTCCTAAATGCATGATTGAAGACCTGAATTGTACAAATATGCTTTGTATACAAACAGTTGTATGTAAAAAGATGCTATATACAGGCACTATGAATTGTAAATATTAAAAATTATAAAAAAAAAATTTTAAAAAGAAATAAATACAGGAATAAATCAGATACTAACACTGAGATAAAATTGCAACTGCACCCATAACATGAATGTCAAATGTTTATGTTTTTCAAAATAGTTGCATTCTTCAGAGTTGTTGACTTTCTAACAAGAAAGTGTTAAAAATGTATTTTTAAAAAGTATATATCTAAGGCTGTAGCTGAGTGGTAGAGCACTTGCCTTGTACACATGAGGCCCTGGGTTCAATCCTCAGCATCACACAAAAATAAATAAATAAAAACAAAGATATTGTGTCCACTTACAACTAAAAAAATATTTTTTAAAAAAGTATATATGTAGCCGGGCACAGTGTCACAAGCCTGTAAAGCTAGAGGCTCAGGAGGCTGAGGCCGGAGGATTATAAGTTTGAGGCCAACCTCAGCAACCTAGCAAGGCCCTAGCAACTTAGTGAAACCCAGTCTCAAAATAAAAACGTAAAAAAGGACTGGGGACATGGTACAGTGGCACTTGGTTAAGTCCCCAGTACCAAAAATATAGAAATAAAAAAGTACATATCTACCAATAAATAACTTTTCAAAAAAAAAAAAAAAAAAGAAAGAAAAGAAAAAGAAAAGTTATAGGCTCTTGATCAATTCACTAATAAACTATTTTTTCTAAAACCAAAAAAAAAAAAAAAAGAAAATCCTGTGCTATTAGATTTTTGTATGCCACTGTGAGCTCACATAATTCACAGAGAACAAGAGAAAAAATAATTTACATCCAGCAGAATAAAGACCAATCTCTAGATCAGGAGCATAGGGTAAATAGTCTTAGAGACTGCTGGGATCTCTCTGACCTTCTGTTCTCTAACTGATGCAACCAATCTGTCAATTGTACTGATATACAGCTAGTTTTATCCTTTATTTCTTTGACCCATGCCTGAAACCGAAACATTGAAGATAACAATCTTTCTCCATATTTTGCTCAAATTGGCAAAAGAAGTAGACATTTTTTTCCCTATTCTCAGAAAAGGAAGGCGGTTCTCCTCTTTCTTGTTATTAGCTCTTTCTGTGTCTATCTTATTACTAGTTCTCTTTCCTTTTGCTTTTTTGCAGAAATTTTAATAAAGTGTCTACATTTAAATATGTCTAATTCAAAGACCTACACTTATTATCAATGAAGAGAAATTGATGCAATTTTTTGAAAAATCATTGCCTAGAAATCAAAGAGTTCTGACTTTTTACATAAGAACTTGAACTGGTTAAAATGGCAATGGCATGGATCAGCCTGGATGTATTTTTGTAATAAGGAAGAAAATAATGCAGGATTGACTGCTTCTGGGCCATAAGAACTTTGGAACCTCTTGAGACATTAGAAAGGCTTAGAGTGCACAATATTTCCTCCCTCTTATTTAAAAAAAATAGAAAATTCCTATAGCTATACATAAATAAACCAAGTCACTTTGTTAGAAACTGGCTAATATGCTGAATACAAGATGTAAATAAGCCTGAAATTTGAAATTGCCTTGGCCTACAATCTAAACGGACAATTACTAAACAAAACAATGTGTCATACAATATGGAGAAATTTAGTTATCAACTCCTTTAGATCTCTTTAGCTTGCTCTAGATTTTAAGATTCTTCCATTCCGTGAACATAAAATATTTTCTGGAGAGATAATCGTAACTTGTTTTGCTTTCTATTGCTACTTAGCAAAGCCACTCTATAACTCTGTGGCCAATAAGGAACAGCAATTTCTCATTATCTCTGTTGGCTCTGCATATCTCCTGGCTTTGGCAGGTGGTTCTAATTTGAGACACCTCAGGAAATTGCAGGCAGATAGGGAATGGTCTGTGAAAGTAGGCTCAACAGGAGCCATCCCTTACAAAGCTGGCAACAGATGCTTTTGGTATTGGGAAGTTCAGTTGGGGCAGTCAGCAGGAGCAACTACAGTAGGCCAATTGTGTGTCTTGGGCTCCTTACAATCTGGCAGCTGAGTTCTCAGGTGGAACATATCAGAACAAATGTTCCAAGAGGCCTTGGGGAAGATGGAAGGCTTATGATCTAGACTTGCAAGTCACAAAGAATCTTCCCATCACCTTCTCTTGGTCACAATTCACAAGACTACTCCAGATTCAAGACCACTCCTAGACCAAAGTCCCAATGGGGGTGTTTCCAATCAGTTATGGTCAAACATGTACACAACATTCATCTCCTTGTTGAGGACCCTAGGAAATCTGTACATTACAGCCTCAGGCCTAGCCTTGAGGTCCAGCTGCTCATCAAAATTAATTTCAGATGTGGATGCATTGTTGCAGGTGAAGTTCTTCAGGTGCAGATCTTTGAACCAGATTACTCTCCACTATGGTTACCAGTCAACCAGGCATTCTTTTGCTCAATTCAGATAGAAACCATGAAAAGGCAAAGGTGTTGCCAGCTCTCAGCTATTGGTACCAGATCTCAGTGTTGCCAACTCAGCCTGGGGCTCTTTGCTTTAGTCAAGAAGATGGTAATCATGAAAAAGTATGTAGCAACGCCATCAAAATGAAGCTTTACTGGGGCTTGTGCTACTGCACAAGGGAAACCATGCAGAAAATGACATTTCCAGACTTGCTGTCCTAGGACGCATGGAGTGAAGCTTACATAGGCACCAGGGGCAGTTTTGCCCAGTTACTCAGTCAGTTGTTAACTAAAGAATTTCTGCACCATCATGCTAGCTTAGCTTTTTCCCTTGGCTGTAGTGACATGCAGGAGGAGTTGCTTACTACTTACACCCTAGAAGGCTATGGGAAAATACCCCGCCAAAGCTCAAAGGCCATCTGCTGGGTCCTACAGTGGCAGAAGTGGTTGCTATGGTGATAGCAAGGCAATCTGAGCTGTAGTAGAAGAAGGTGGCCCTCAGTGTCCCTCATAGGGTGCAACAATTCCCACTCCCATTAGCTTGGGTTTTTCCAGCCAGTCTCAAAAACAAGAAAAAGATAATACATATTAAAAAAAAAAAAAAAAAAAAGAGCATTGGGGAGGTTGGGTCCTTCTTAATCTGTCACACTGTGAGACAGATTTTTTTTTCTATTATAGGACATGGCCTGTTTTTGAAGTTGAAATTAGAAGGCCCAGGAACTCATTTTCATGAGTTTCATGTGCACTACCTCTGAGCCTTTTAGTCTGAGGTGTCAGAAAGTGTTTCTACTAGTAAAACAATATTAAATAAATTGTGAGTTTCCCTGGGAATCTTATTGGAATTCAGTCTCATGTATGAAAGTCACTGCCATTAATTTCTGAGACAGGTTCTCGTGTTTTAGGAGTGAGAGTGCTATGGCTGAATAGCTTAATAATTTTAGAAGGCCTTTTGTCTAGCCAAAAGGCCAAAAAATACAGGTTTAAGATCTTTATCTGACTGAGAGGGTCTAGGAAGCACACAATTAATGTTCTTAGAAATATTCTGACCTGGGGCTGGGGTTGTGGCTCAGTGGTTGAGCGCTTGCCTAGCACGTGCGCAGCCCGGGTTGGATCCTCAGCACCATGTAAACATAAACGTGTTGCATTGTATACAACTAAAGCAAATAAATAAATATTTTTTAAAAAAAGAAATATTCTGACCTAATTGCCATAGTGTTAGAAGTACTGCTTCAAATCTTCCCAAGATCTTACCAAAAGGTATTATAGTCACACTTTAAATCTGGGATTTATTCTTAACCACATTTTATGGAAAGCCCCCTTGGATTGTATTTTTACCTTGCAAAATTTGAGTTTCTCACAGTGCTGTGGTGATAGTGTGTGCTCATATATTACAGTCACAAGTTTCAAAGAGGTTACACAAGGAAGGGGCATCCTAAGGAAAAAGACTTCAAGAGCCTCAGAAGTTGAAGAACGTTTTGTGATCTATTCTCAGATTTCATGCTGCAACCCTGTCGTTGAAATATTTGACCACAAGTGAAATAAAAAGAAATAAAATGTGTTTGCTTTTAGTTTCTGTAACAAAATACTTAAGATAAGCCAATTAAAAAGAAGAAAGACTCATTTTGGCTCACAGTTTTAGAGGTTTTAGTCCATCATTGGTTGGCTCCATTGCTTTTGGGCCTGTGGTGAGGGAGCACACCTTGGTGGGAGCACATAGTGGAGGAAGTTGTCACCTCATGGCAGTTGGGGAGTGAAAAAGAAGAGGAAGGGACTGGGGTCCCGCCATCCCCTTTTAGGCCATGTCTTCAATGACGGGAAGACCACTCATTGGGCCCCAAATCAGGTTCTACAATTTCTGGAGAGCACCACAAGCTAGAGACCAAGTCTATAACACATGGTCTTTGGAGAAACCTTATCCAAACCATAGAAAACTAACAAAGAATGTACAGTCATTTCAATCAAGTCCTTTTCCAAAGAAAATTAATAATTAGATGACAAAGCCTGTTAGATGTAACATATCTGTTTGATTAGCTTATAGAAAATTTTGAAGTCCATACATAAATTTCAAATTAGACTCAAGAATTGTGTGGAAAGAAAGCAGTAATTCCTCTTGCTTTAAGTAATAAGACTTTTGTTAATACACCAGACAGTGGCTGAAGTAGTAGCTAAGAGAAAAAACAAAACAAAACAAAAACAAACAAACAAATTTCTGTGAATTATCTTAATGAACCAGTGTCGGAAGCCACCCATGGGTTGCATGTGTGTTACTGTGCATGGAAGCTTCGTGGATAGAGACATTTGGGGTCTGGGAATGAACAGTGGACATTTCCTCTGGTCAATTGTCCAGGGACAATGTGAAACTCTTTCCTGCTCTGCCGTGGCCCACACAGCACCGGAGATGGCTTTGATCTGCCAAGATATCAATCAACCTGATGACTATAAGACATCAGCAAACAAGACTCTGTCCTTGAAACCTTATCCCTGCCTTTGATCCACTTCCTTAAATAACCATTTTCCCTTTGTCTAGTTTCAGAACCCATGTGGACTAGATCTATCAGGGGCTTCATATTCTGTAAATATATTTCTGAGTATTTGTGCTTTGTAACTCACTAATTATCTGAGATTATTAAGTGTTAGGGTGGTTTGGACTCCCCTGGGAAGGAAGAACCCCCTGAAGAGACACTGGCCATCTATCCCCCTATAAACTGGGTTGTGAAGAGGCAAGATAAAGAGTAATAACTAAATGTGAAATAATAGTAGATGAGTAAATAGGAAGCAAGAATTCAAACAATTGTCACTCTACTCCAGTAGTGACAATTGTTTAAGAATTGGTAAATTATCTAACTATGTATCAATCTTATATATAAATCCATGAACACATTGTGTTTGATTATTTTCTTTTTAAATCAGATATACACTTTCTTCCTGATTAGGTAAGGTGTGAAAAATTTTGGTAGCATAATAGTACAATTTATTAAAAAAAACTAGTGTCTTACAAAAAGCCTAATTAATTTAAATTTTTTAAAAATCCCAGGTTGATGCCAGGTGCAGTGGCACACGCTTGTAATCCCAGCACTTGGGAAGCTGAGACAGGGGGATTGCGAGTTCAAAGCCAGCAGGAGGATTGCGAGTTCAAAGCCAGCCTCAGCAAAGGCGAAGCACTTAACAACTCAGTGAGACCCTGTCTCTAATAAAATACAAAAAAGGGCTGGGGATGTGGCCCAGTGGTAGAGTGCCTCTGAGTTCAATCACCAGTATCAAAAAAAAAAAAAAAAAAAAAAAGTCTCTGGTTGATTTTTTGGTCAAGGATTTTTGTGATGGTAGCCTTTGGTTTAAATGTCTTGAAGGTACAAAAATATAAAAATGTTCTGTGCAGTTAAGTTAAATGATATTGATTGGTGTCATCTAAAACAATATGAACTTATAGATTTCAGACATTGCTGAACATTTTGAAAACTTAATTATTCCACTTAAAATATCTAAACAAAATGTTTTCAAAAAATTCATAATCAGTATTAATTCGTGTTTTATTTGCAATAACATATAACAGATTAAGTTATTTGAATAAATTATTAGATTACATTAACTATCTTGAGGAATGCACTGAACATAGGTGATCTTACATTTGGCAATAAGTTTTAAAATATGATCCTAAAATCATCATGCAGGAATAATTAGAATGATAAAATATGATGATGTAAACTTTGTTAAAATTAATATATGTGCTATGTCAAAGACTCTGTTTAAAGAAGAAAATAATCACAGAAAAAATGATTTGCAAACCACCTACCTGATGAAAAACTTCCATTCAAAATATGGAAAATAAATATTCTTTTAATCCCAGCAATACTTAAAAAGCTAAAAAAAAATGGTGAAAAAACATATCACAGATGGCAATTAAACATATGCAAAGGTGTTTAACAATTTGTAATTAAAGAATGTCAAAATTAAAACAATAATAAGATACTGACTGAAATAAGTGATTTCATAATAGATTAAAAAAAAATCCCCGAGAATTCCAGATGCTGGCAAGAATGTGGAAGAACAGGGACTTTCATTCATTGCTCTTAGGAATGCAAAAATGATATAGCCACTTTGGAAATTTCCTATAGGCTAAAAATAATTTTGCCATATGATCCAACAACTGAGCTCCTAAGTTTGATCCCCAGATGATTTGAAAACATAATGCACATAAAATCTTCCATGTGAATATTTATAGCATCCTTACTCATAATCAACCCAAACAGGAAGCAATGCAGATGTCTTCAATAAATATCTTGATTAAAAGTTCACTGTAGTGTATCTATATAGTGAAAAGTTATTCAGCAATAGAAAGAAATGAATTTTCAAGCCACAGAAAGACATTGAGGCCACATTAAGGCACATAGGTATTGTCTTAAAAGAACAAGTATGAAAGACTATATCTATCACATGATTCCAATTATCTGAGAATTGGAAAAGACAAAGCTATCAAGAAAGTAAAGTGAATAGTGATTGCTGGGGCCTGGGGAAAGTAGAGGAGGATTAACATGTGAAGAATGGGGGATTTTTCAAGCAGTGAAGCTATTCTGTGTGGTGCTATAATGGTGGATTTATGCATTTGATTTTCATGATTTTGCATTTGCCAAAACCTATAGAGCTTTATAGCACAAAGCATAACTTAAATATCCAGAGAGCCATACTTAGTTGAAAAGTTTCCCCTTGGAAAGTGTTGATAAATACTTTGTCAAATTGAAAGGAGAAACTAACACAGTCCCCGTAGGTTAAAAAGATACAAGTGTCATGTTTAAAATATTTCAGGATTTGTGTTCCTTTCAGGATGAATAAAGACACAGCTGTGTTCATTCATAAAGACTGTCAATAACTGCCATCAAATTGATTTATAAAAGTATTTTATAATCTTTTATCAATTCGTGACAAGTACAACAAATACCGTGTAAGATGAATTAGAAATGCCTGGAGATTTGTCAATACCTCACTGTTTACAATACTTTCTGTCAAAGTTCTCATTGATATAATCCTTAGTAATTGACCGTCACCTAAGTAGAGGTTTCAACTCTACTTCTTTCTGAAATTTCAGTATATCGTAACAAATTAACCAGAATTGTTCCATCTTATTATTGAAAGGTAGTTTCTTCACTTCTCTTACAATTATTTATAGGTTTCCAAATTAAGTATTCAGGATAAAAGTTCAATAGTCTTCATACAGGAACTTAATTTCACTGTTAATATTTCAAGGAAAGGAACCAGAGGCAGATTTCTCATGGTTAAGTTGACATTATCTCTACATCAGGATCATTTTCATTCTGTGAGACCAATTCATGATTTCCAAGTATTCATGAAACTAATCACAATAACAATTCTCTAGAACTGAATAAAACAGATTTATTATAGTCAATGGTCTACTTTCTTATGGACATAGAGACATTCCATTATTTTCTTCAAAAATTTAGCCATATCTCACATAAATTTAACAGGATAAATGTGTATGAACTCTAGCAAAATGTTGTCTAAACAGTTCTTGTTTAAAATGACCCTGCATAATTTCAGAAAACATGGTATGTAAAATTTCGTAAGCTAACAATTCAGTAAGAAAACTTCAGAATGATGAATTTTCAGAGTAGAAATATAGACAGATAAATAAATAGATGTTCCTTATCTATAAAATTATAGTTGAATGTAGAGCAAAGTACTCTCACAAGGTTCCCTTACTATTTATGATCATGTGGTCATTAGAGCTTATTAATAATCCATATTTCAGACAAGAACTGAACTTTGTTTATGCATTTGATGTTGAAGTGTCCTCTCAGAAAACCAGCACAATAAGTGCTCCACAGTAAATGGTAGCCAATCCTGATAGATCAGAATGAATGTCTTTTTCTCTCAGGTCAAGTTCATTTGAAGGTGTTAATTTAAAAAAAATAATGATTAAGTAAAAAGATAAGCCCTAGATTGATACATTCTGCAAGCACAGCAGAAAAGATTAATTATATTATTATTTTTCTAGCCATGAAGTATTCAGGACAAGCTTATAAGGGAAATAAAACCTACTTCTGGCATACAAATGGGATGTTCCTCTAATCCTCCTATGCTCCCCTTCCCAACCCCACTGTGAACCAGCAAGAAAACATTTGGCATTTGGATTTTTGGGATTGGCTAACTTCACTTAGCATTATATTTTCCAACTTCACCCATTTGCCTGCGAATGCCATTATTTTATTCCCTTTTATTACTGAGTAATATTCCGTTGTGTATGTATACCACATTTTCTTTATCCATTCATCTACTGAAGGGCATCTAGGTTGGTTCCACAGTTTAGCTATTGTGAATTGTGCTGCTATAAACATTGATGTGGCTGTGTCCCTATAGTATGCTGTTTTTTAAGTCCTTTGGGTATGGACTGAGGAGTGGGATAGCTGGTCATAAGGTGGTTCCATTCCTAGTTTCCCAAAGAATCTCCATACTGCTTTCCATATTGGCTGCACCATTTTGCAGTCCCACCAGCAATGTATGGCAGCTATTAAGAACACAAACAACAATAAATGTTGGAAAGGATGTGGGCAAAAACGTACACTCATACATTGCTGAGCTACATTTTAAATTTTGAAATAGGGTTTCACTAAGTTGCCCAGGCTGGCCTTGAAGTTGCCTCAGCCTCTCCAGTAGCTGGATTACAGGTATGTGCCTATTTCTCTTTAATGCTTCTGTTGTATCTTTTGCATGCCTTAATTAATATGATTAGAATTTTTTTGTGTAAACTTAAACTTCTCGGTTTTCTTCATTAGACTCAACGTTTTTGGTGATTATGCCTTCTTGATGTGTCTTCTCAGTGAGTGTCATAATATAAGATCTTGATAAGTTTATCTTGAATTGAATTATCTATTGGTAGATTTTTGATATTTCATTTGCTTTCTCAAATATTTTAACTTGTCCTATTTATTCATATAGTACATAAGTAGCATGACTCACTGTCACCTTGTATGAGACCTTTCTAATCATAGTTTTATATGTGCCTCTCCGAAGTTTCTTTAAGCTAGGAATGTTTTAAAATAAATATATTCATAGAATGGATTCTGTGAAAAGCAGTAAACTATGACTTTTTGGCAAAGCATATTATTTTATATCAAACATAACTACATAACAAAACCTAAATGGTTTCCAAGCAAGAATGTGAGTATCTGTATTAATCTGTTTTTTATATGTTTCTCAGATAGGAACAGCTCTGGGATTTTATTTGACTTAATTTGCCTAAGCTTGAATACATCTAATTATGCATCTGTGGTTTAATTACCACAAGGAAGTTAAGGAATGTGTAGTATTTTCATGCACCAACAACATAAAGGAGAAATGAATGCTGGAATACCCTAGAAAATGCTAGGCGGATTCCAGGAGGCACACTTAAAGATGGCTCAGTTTGGATAGCAGAAAAACAAAAAGGAGACAGACAATTCAGTTGACTGCTGAGAAATTGTTCTCTTTGAAAACCAGACTCAAAAAGAAGTACTACTGAAATTGCAGCAAAATCATTTCCAGGAACATCTACAACCGTGTATTATTTATATGGTTCCTTCAAGGAAAAATTCATAAAACATAAATTGATGTATATGTCTAGGTTCTTGTAAACAAAGTGACATTTGGTTGCCCAATTATATCTCCTATTCATTTATCTACTAGGTGTAGTATGGAAGTGGAATGGTACATGTGTATATTAAGAGCAAAGGAAAGTGAGTGGAAGCTTGTTTTTCACTACTTTGATAAAAGGCTATGTTTCACCCAATAATCTGGTATTTGCTTTGCATATTCCATCCCCTCTGCCTGCACTGCCTCCTGCCTACATTGTGTTCCCCATCACACCTCTCACTCTCCCAGCTCCAATTCACAGAATCCTACTTATTCCTAAAGTTTTGTCTCAAACATTTGAACTCCAGTGTCAAGAAAGCCTGTAACCTATGTTGTGCTTCAAGACGTTCTGAGGTTTATATTCTCCTGCTCCTCTTCCTGGGATATTGCTGCTCACTGCCAGTCTGCTATTCCCTTTCAGCCAAGCCACACTGACCCATATTAGCAATTCAGCTCCAGTTTCTTGATTCATAACACACACGTCCACACACACACACACACACACACACACACACACACACATATACACACAGGAGAAACATATAATAACACATATACATCTTCATATTGATTATTAGATATCCTCCCTCTTCTGAAATCTTTTCGCTTTTTAGGTACCACAGCTTCATTATGTTAATATGTAGCCTTGTACTCTTGCTTCTGCTATTAGTGATTACAAACCTTCCTCTTATTTTTTCAGCATTCAGCAAGGAGGGAGGTTTTCATTCATGGTGGATCTTAAACACCCTGAACAGTGTTTGCCATAAAACAGATAAAAAAATCACTGCTTAAGTAAAAGCACTGATAAGTTTATAAATCATAGATTTTCATGAAAGTCATTTACAGAAAATTAAAATTTGATGATTCCTGACAATACATTTTCTTGAACATTTGCAAATGAATATGCAAACATCCAGTTACCAGTATTTTACTTACATTTAATTTCAATCTCCCCATGTATAAATTATCCTGTATATAATATTGTAGCATTAGAAATCTAAGATCATTTTACATCCTCTAAGTGACTTTATACATTATTTCAATGATCCCTTTATAATACTGAGGCTGACTAAAATCTCACACATCTGTGTGAAAAAGATACTTTTTCTCTTTTGTATGTTCTTTGAGCATCTGTCCAGCCAGTAATTTACATATTCATGCCCAGGATTCAGGGATATTGGAAATGTCAGTGGAATAAAATAAAGTATTTAATGAAACAGTACATTCTGGATGGTTGAAATTAAAATGCTTAGAGAAAAAAGGTTGGCGGGATTATAACTACAAACATAACTAGTGAAACAGGTTGACATGAACTGTAAACTCATTTACACATTTATTTCCTTTTTATGAAAATAGGCCCAATATTCTAAGAAAAGAAACTCATCATAGAACAAAAATAATGAGACAAGTCATCTATTCTGTTTCTCTGCCTCACAGTCCCATCCGTAGCTGTCAGATTCCATACCAGTGTGTCCCTAATGCTTTGCCAGACTTTTGGCTCCACAGCTTTTTCAAGGTGAATCATGGTATTTATATAAAGAAAAAGTTTCAACGTCCCACATCATTATGATTACAGAAAGCCTCATTTGAATTAAAAAATATATTTTAACAGACCATATGCATCGTCAAATCTCTTTTTGATAGGTAACAGACAGATGTGAGCCATGGGAACATGCGGTTAAGGGAATAATTCTATAAATTGAGTACACATGTTCATGTGTAAGAAAACTCAATATCATGAAATGATCAGTTTTTCACAAACCATTTGTTGATTTCATGCAATTCCAATCAAAATCCCAACAAGAAATTTTATGAATATTGTCAAACTGATTATGAAGTTTATATAAGAGGCAAAAGACCTAGAATCACCAGAATAAAATGTTATTAATATAATTTAATTGATGAGTTTAGCATCTACATTTATGAAAGCTACCGTTTTGTTTTTAGTTTTCTTACAATGTCCTTTTCCTGGTCTTGGTATTTCCATAATAATGGCCTCAGAGAAAGCATTAGGAAGTATTTCTTCAGGTTATATCTTCTGGAAAAGGTACAGAATCGAAGTATATGATTTCTTAAATGACTGATAGAATTTGTTGATGAACACATCTGTGTTAGATGCTCTGTATTTCAAAAAGTTATTAATTAAATTTCTCATATATATATAATCCTGTTCAGGTTATTTTATTTTGTGTAAATTTTGGCATATTGTGTCTTTAATAGAATCAGTTTGTTTCATCTAGGTTATAACATTTTGGAGCGTCAAGTTGTTCATGCTAATCCTTTATTTCTTTTTAATGTTCTTGGGATTTGTAGTGATGTCCCCTTTTTATTTCTGATATTACTAATTTGCCTGTCCTCTTTCTTAGCTGGCAAGAGGCTTCTCTATCTTCTGATTAGATTAAAACAAACAAGCAAAACAGTTCTTTTTTTTATTTTTAAATTTAATTCGGCTTTTAATTTCATTGTTTTCTGTTCTGCAATTGTTGTTGCAGTTATATAGCATATGATGGTGTTTTTGTCAATAATGGCCTGTCTATACCCCAACCTATGGGATCCCAGAAAATTATACCACCTATGAAGGAGCCTATAATCAAGGAGATAACTAAAGATTGCGGTTAGCTGAGAGCCATAAAAGATGTTCTAGTTTCCACCTGATATTAATACATTATTCAAAGAATCTTTGTATGCCCGTGAACACTGCGTGACGCACCTGTAAGCTCGAGCTGTAAGCACGTGTCCTTGTTAAAGCTATATGTATATAACTGGGTGAGGTTCGTTAGTGTGTGTGGGGAAGAAGAAGGTGGTGGTTGGAGTTAGAGCATTTGGAGTGATTGTTGGAGCTGGAGAGAGAAGAAGAATAAAAGACCTTTTTTCATTTTCATCCTGCCTCCGAATTTTCCTGTGGCGTTCGCTGCTCCAAGCGACTTCCGCTTCAGGCAGCGACACACCTAGGGCTATCATAACAGTCCTTACCCGTGTAAGTACACATGGACAATATTGCCTAAAAATGCATTTCTCAAAACATCTCCCAATTGTTTTTTTTTCCCAATTTTTACTTGTTCCTTTTAGTTATACATGACAGTAGAATGTATTTTGACACATTATACATACAAACAGTTTAATTTCCCATTCTTGTGGTTGTACATGATGTGGAGTTACATGGGTCTTGTATTTACATATGAACACAGGAAAGATATGATAACAGTTATCTTAAAAAAGGAAAAAAATGCTCACCAGTTTCTGTTAAATTTAGAGAAAAGTGAATAAGGCTTATTATTGTTGAAGGATTTAACTTTATGTTGGACGTATTAAAAAACAATATCAGACAAAAAATATTATAGGCTTAGAAGTTAGAAATAAAAAATTAAATATTTTTTCTTTGCAGTTTCTATGATAATTTACTTGAGAAAATCCAGAGAATCAAAGAAAAGGAGAGGACAGTGGAGAGAGAAGGAGAGCAAGTGAGAGCAGGAGAGAAACAGAGAGTTGAAGATGAAAAAGCTTAGAATATAAAGGTGATATTCTAAAATCAAAGATTCTTGTGAAGGTTAATTTTATGTGTCAACATGGTTAAGATCCCTAGATGTTAGGTCCAATATTATTCTATATTTTGCTGTGAATGTATTTTTAAGATGGAATTAACATCTAAATCAGTAGATTTTTCAGTAATTAAATTACCTTCCATAATGTGGATGAGCCTCTTCTAATTGAAGAATTTAATAGAAAAAAAGAATGACCTCCCCTGAGAAAGAGAAAATTCTGCCAGCAGACAGCCTTAGATTCCAATTGCAGCACCAACTCTTCTCTTGTTCTCTGGACTGCAATCTACCTTGCAGATTTTAGACTTACCAGTCTCTACAACCAACTGAGTCAATGCCAGTGTTTCTGTCTCTCCTTCTGTATGTGCATATGTGTGTATGTATATATTTGTTGTTGTTTTATTTATTTTTTTTCTGGAAAAACCTAACACATTCCTCATATTAGAAGATATAATTTGTAGATGTAACAATTATAATGTAAAGATAGTATCTGTAAATAGTAATCCCAGGAATAAACTTATCAAGAAAGGTTCAAAACCTAAGTAATACAAGCTACACATCTTGTCTGAAAAAATAGAAGTGAGTTTGAACAAAAGGAAACTTTGAATGTCCATATAATAGTATAAAATGATATAAACCATAAAGATGCATATTTGTCCCAAGTCAACATAAATTTGATATAATTCCAATTTAAAAATATCAGGTTTTAGAGTGGGCCCAGGTCCATCCTGCCACTGGCAGACACCCGCCAAGCTCAGGTGCCACCATATGACCGTCTTATCCAACAAGAAGACCACCAGGGAAGCTCAGGCCTAGCCCAGATCCACCTACACAAACCTACACAAGACCCAGGCCCAGGGTAGGTCCAGAGTCCACCATGCACCAACCCCCTCCGGGAACCCAAGCCTAACCCACTTCCATCTTAGGACACTGCAGACATCACCATAGCCTTCCCCATGCAATAGCGCTTACCTTTTGATAACAGACAGGGCCTAGAAGCAGCTGCATCTCAGAGGAGGCATCCCAAAGACTTTGTAAGGCCCACCGTTTCAACCCCATCTCTGTAAGACATTGCATCCATCTTGGGGCACCTCCACTGTTATCTCAAGTTACCTCTGCTATTGCCGCCACCAACTTTAGTTGCAGCAGCATACATTGAGGGACACCTGCAGTGTTTGGAAACCCAACATCAAGGTGAGGTATAGACAATCTGAATGCATATTACAAGAATATAGGGTAGAAACTATAATATCTCAGATCCACACTGCAAGAAAGAAAGGCACATAGACAGCATGAAAAAACAAAGGAGGAAAATGCCCCAAACACACCAGGATACTACAATAACAGAACCCATGGACAGCAAAGTTGAGTAAATGTCAGAGAAGGAGTTCAGAAGGTTCATAATTAAAATGATCTACGAATTAAAGGATAACATAAGTGAGCAAATACAGGCAAAAATTGATCACTCCAACAAAGAGATAAGAGAACAAATATAGGTAACAAAAAATTACTTCAAAAAAGAGATAGAGACTGAAAGAAATCCTTGAAATGAAGGAAACAATAACTCAAACAAAAAACTTAAAAGAAAGCATCACCAATAGACTAGACCAATTGGAAGAAAGAATGAAGAACATCAGATAATGAAGACAAAGTATACAATCTGAAAAATAGATGACCACACACTGAAGATAGTAAGAAACCATTATTAGAACATCCAAGAATTATGGGAAAGCATGAAAAGACCAAATCTAAGAGTAATTGGGATAAAGGAAGGCACAGAGGTTTGGGATAGAGGAAGGTACAGAGTTTCAAACCAAAGGAATGTACAACCTCTTCAATGAGATAATATCAAAAAATTTCCAAAGCATGAAGAATGAATTGGAAAACAAAACACACGAGGCTTACAGGACACCAAATGCACAAAATTACAACAGATATACACCAAGGCACATTATAATGAAAATGCCTAGTATACAGAACAATGATAGAATCTTAAAGGCTGCATAAAGAGGAATCAGATCACATATGGGGGACACCAATTCATATCTCAGCATATTTTTCAACCCAGACCCTCAAAGCTAGGAGATCATGGAACAACATATACCAAGCTCTGAAAGAAAATGGATGCCAAACAAGAATCTTATATCCAGCAAAATTAAGCTTTAGATTTGAGGACAAAATAAAAACCTTCCATGATAAACAAAAGTTAAAAGAATTTACAACTAGAAAGCCAGCACTACAGAACATCCTCAGCAAAATATTCCATGAAGAGGAAATAAAAAACAATGATGAAAATCAGCAGAGGGAGGTATTACACTACAGGAAAAACTAATCAGAGGAGAAACCAAGTCAAGTTAAATACCAAAAATAAACAAAAATGGCTGGGAGTATAAATTATGTCTCAATAATAACCCTGAATGTTAATGGCCTAAACTCACCAATCAAAAGACACAGACAAGCAGACTGGATCAATCAAATAAGCAAACAAACAAATAAATAAACAAACAAACAAAAAACCCCCAATAATATTCTGCCCCCAAGAGACTCATCTCATAGGAAAAGACATTCACAGGCTGAAGGTGAAAGGTTGGGAAAAATCATACCACTCACATAGACTGTGGAAGCAAGCAGGGGTTTTCATCCTCATATCATATAAAGTAGAGTTCAAGCTAAAGTTAATTAAAAGGGATAAAGAAGGACACTACATACTGCTCAAGGGAACCATACACCAACAATGTAGATGCCTCAAACAATGGAGCATCTACATTCATCAAACTCTTCTCAAGTTCAAGAGTCAAATAGAACACAAAACAATAATTTTGGGTGACCTTAACACACCTCTTTAACTACTGGATAGATCTCCCAAACAAAAGCTGAGCAAAGAAACTATAGAACTCAATAATATAATCAATAACTTAGACTCAACTGACATATATAGAATATTTCATCTTTCAACAAGCGAATGCACTTTCTTCCCAGCAGCACATGGCTCCTTCTCTAAAATAGACCATATACTATGCCACAAAACAATTCTTAGCAAATATAAAAATGTAGAAATACTACCCTGCATTATATCAGACCATAATGGAATAAAATTAGAAATCAGTGATAACATAAGAAATAAAAAAGCTACTCCAACACCTGAAGACTAAATAATATGCTACTGAATGAACAATGGGTTGCAGAAGACATCAAGGAGGAGAATAAAAGATTCTTAGAGGTGAAAGAGAACACAGTTACAACATATCAAAATCTCTGTGACACTATGACATAGTTCTAAGAGGAAAGTTCATTGCATGGAGTTCATTCCCTAAAAGAAGAAAAAGTCAACAAATAAATGACTTAACATTACATCTCAAAGTCCTAGAAAAAGAAGAAAAATCCAACACCAAAAGCAGTGGAACACAGGAAATAATTAAAATCAGAGCTGAAATTTATGAAACTGAAAAAAAAAGAAATAATTGAAAACATTGATAAAATAAAAGCTGGTTCTTTGAAAAAATAAATAAAATTGACATACCCTTAGCCATGCTAACAAAGAGGAGAGAGAAAAACTCAAATTACTAACATATATGATGAAAAAGGAACTATCACAACAGATACTACAGAAATACAGAAGATAATTAGAAATTATTTTGAAAACTTGTACTCTAATAAAATAGAAAATATCAAAGGCATTGACAAATTTCTAGAGTCATATGATTTGCCCAAATTGAATCAGGATGATATACACAATTTAAAGAGTTCAATTTCAAGTAATGAAATAGAAGATGCCATCAGAAGCCTACCAACCAAGAAAAGCCCAGGACCTGATGGATACACAGCCAAGTTTTAGAAAACATGTAAAGAAGAATTAATACAATACTCTTCAATTTATTTCAGGAAATAGAAAAAGAGGGAGTACTTCCAAACTCATTCTATGAGGCCATTATCACCCCAAGACCAAAACCAGGCAAAGACACACCAAAAAAAGAAAACTTCAGACAAATATTTCTAATGAACATAGATGCAAAAGTTCTCAATAAAATTCTGGAAAATTGAATACAAAAACATATCAAAAAGATAGTACACCACAATCAAGTGAGGTTCCTTCCACGGATGCAAGGTTGGTTCAAGATATGGAAATCAATAAATGTAATTAGTCACATCAATAAACTTATATGATAATCTCAATAAATGCAGAAAAAAGCATTCAACAAAATACAGCACCCGTTCATGTTCAAAACACTAGAAAAACTAGGGATAACACAAACATATCTCAACATCATAAAAGCTATCTATGCGAAGCCCCAGGCCAACATCATTCTAAATGGAGAAAAATTGAAAGCATTCCCTCTAAAACTGGCATAAGACACCAGTTATATTTAACATAGTTCTTGAAACACTGGACACAGCAATTAGACAGATGAAAGAAATTGAAGGGTTCTGAATAGGTAAGAAAGAACTCAAATTATCACTATTCACTGATGATATATGATTCCATACCTAGAAGAGCCAAAATATTCCACAAGAAAACTTCTAAAACTAGTAAATGAATTCAGTAATGTAGCAGGGTACAAAATCAACACCCATAAATAAAAAGCATTTCTGTATATCAGTGACAGTTCCTCTGAAAGGAAAAGGAGGAAAAGTACCCCATTTACAATAGCCTCAAAAAAATAAAATACTTGGGAATCAACAAAAGAGGTGAAAGACCTCTACAATGAAAACTACAGAACACTAAAGAAAGAAAGTAAAGAAGACCTTAGTAGGTGGAAAGATCCACCTTGTTTTTGGATTGGAAGAGTAAATATTGTCAAAATGACCATACTACCAAAAGCACTATACAGATTTAATGCAATTCCAATCAAAATCCCAATGACATTCCTCATAGAAATAGAAAAAGCAGTCATGAAATTCATCTGGAAAAATAAGAGACCCAGAATAGCTAAAGCAATCCTTAGCGAGAAGAGTGAAGCAGGTGGCATCACTCCACCAGACCTTAAACTATACTACAGAGCAATAGTAACAAAAACAGCATAGTACGGGCACCAAAATAGACTGGTAGACCAATGGTACAGAATAGAGGACACAGAGACTAACCCACATAATTACAGTTACCTTATATTAGACAAAAGCGCCAAAAATGTACATTGGAGAAAAGATAGCCTCTTCAACAAATAGTGCTGGGAAAACTGGAAATTCATATGCAACAAAATAAAATGAAACCCTATCTCTTACCATGCACAAAACTCAACTCAAAGTGGATCAAGGACCTAGAAATGAAACCGGAGACACTATGCCTATTAGAAGAAAAAGTAGGCCCTAATCTCTATCATGTCAGATTAGGCCCCAACTTCCTTAATAAGACTCCTATAGCACAATAATTAATATCACGATTCACTAAATGGGATAGATTCAAACTAAAAAGCTTCTTCTCAGCAAAAGAAGCAGTGAGGTAAATAGAAAGCCTACTAATTGGGAACAAATTTTTACCACATGCATATAAAGAACTCAAAAATCTTAACACCTAAATAAATAAATAAATAAATAAATAAATAACCCAATAAAAAAATGGGCCATGGAACTGAATAGACACTTCTCAGAAGAAGATATACAATCATCAACAAATACACAAATAAATGTTCAACATCTCTAGCAATTAGAGAAATGCAAATCAAAACTACTCTAAGATTTCATCTCACTCCAGTCAGAATGGCAGCTATTAAGAATACAGACCAGCCAGGCATGGTGGCACACACCTCGTGCTTGGAAGGCTGAGGCATGAAGATCGTGAGTTCAAAGCCAGCCTTAGCAATGGCAAGGCACTTAGCAACTCAGTGAGACCCTGTCTCTCATAAAATGCAATAAAAGGGCTGGGGATGTGGCCCAGTGGTCAAGTGCCCCTGAGTTTAATCCCCAGTACAAAAAAAAAAAAAAAAAAAAATACAGACCACAATAAGTATTGGCGAGGATGTGGGGAAAAAGACATACTCATACATTGCTGATGGGACTGCAAGTTAGTGCAGCCAATATGGAAACCAATATGGAAATTCCTTGGAAAACTGACCCAGCCAAAGCATTCCTGGAACTATATCCAAAGGACTTTTAAAAACAGCATACTACAGGAACACAGCCACATCAATGTTTATAGCAGCACAATTCACAATAGCTAAACTTTGGAACCAACCTAAATGGTCTTCAGTAGATGAATAGATAAAGAAAATGTGGCATATATACAAAATGGAATATTATTCAGGATTATTTTAAGAGAATAAAATCATGGCATTTGTAGGTAAATGGATGGATTTGAATAATATAATGCTAAGTGAAGTTAGACAATCCCAAAAAACCAAATGCTGAATGATTTCTCTGATTTAAGAATGCTGATTCATAATATGCTGTGGTGGGTGGGGAGCGGGGGATTGGAGGATTAGATAAACTCTAGATAGGGCAAAAGGGGAAAAAGGGAGGGATGGGAAGGGAGGGGGCATATGGGTAGGAAAGATGGTGGAATGTGATGGTCATCATTACCCTAAGTACATGTATGAAGACATGAATGAGGTGACTCTACTTTGTATACAACCAGAGATATGAAAAATTGTGCTCTATATGTGTAATATGAATTGTAATGAATGCTGCTGTCATACATAACAAATTAAAATTTTAAAAAATTAAAAATCAGGTTTTAT
This sequence comes from Tamias sibiricus, assembly GCA_025594165.1. Classification (NCBI taxonomy): domain Eukaryota; kingdom Metazoa; phylum Chordata; class Mammalia; order Rodentia; family Sciuridae; genus Tamias; species Tamias sibiricus. Next base: position 126,766,889 of record CM046666.1, on the reverse strand, counting down.
TGGGGTGGGTCTGATGATAAATAAGTTAATTCCAAAGTTTATACAGAAAAATAAATGCTTACTAGTTCATTAGTAGTAATGAAAGTCTCTAAAATATCAAGGCTAGAATAAAGGTAACCAACCATATAGTATAATTAATTAAATCAGTATATATATTTAAAAGAGCACAGTATTAGCATGTTAGTAAACAAACCAATAAAATTGAGTTAAAGTACCAAAGTAGATAATCATGAGGAAATGATGAATTTTATCATTAACAAACTCAACATTGAAACTCCCCACCATATTGCAGAATAAATGTCAAATAGATCTGAAATATAACTCTGAAATTAAAAAAAAATAATAATAAATATTGGGAAAAATGGGTACATTTCTGTGTAATCTAGGGTGGGTAAAACTGTTCATTTTGTGACTTGAAATCCAAAAGCAATGAATAAATATACTGATAGATTTGATAATAAGAATATATTTGCATCACAGAATTTACTATAAACAAAAGCAAAAATAAATTTTAGTATTACACATGTGTATTTGTGTATGTATAGTCATGTATAAGGATGCTATAGTCAACAATGGACCACATATATGAGAGTGGTCCCATGAGATTATAATAGATCTGAAAATTTCCTATCACCTAATGACATTGCAGTCATTGCAATATTCATGTGTTTGTGGTGGTGCTGGTGAAACAAACTTTTTCCTGCCAGTCAAATAAAAGTATAGCACATACAATTATATAAAGTGCATAATACTTGATAGTGATAATAAATGACTATGCTACTGGGTTAGGTGTTTACTATGCTGTACTTTCAATCATTGTTTAAGTGTCTACTCCTTCTGCTTGTTTAAAAAATGTTTGCTCTGAAACAGTATGCCATATTTCACTGGCAGTAGCCACATACATCTTGTGTTTACCATGTATCTTGATTGTACCCTTTTCTCTTGTGTTTGATACAATATTTTGTTGCTACATCCATCATATCCCTGAGAGCAACAGGCTATGCTCTCTCTCTCTCTCTCTCTCTCTTTTCTCAATAGATATCTAATACAGCTTAAATGTGTAGTAAGTTGTGCCATACAGCCTTGTGTGAAAACGCTGTAATGTTTGCTTAGTGATGAAATTACTAAAAATGTATCCCAATTCTCAAGTGACACATCTATGTATTTACAAATTTCCCAGTCTCAGGCATTTCTTTAAATGTAGTATCAGTGGACAAAGATAGTAGACTCAAACACATTTACATATTTATCATGAAAAGTATACTTTCTAATATACAAAGATTATTTTAAAATTGATAGGAAAGTATTACAATCTCAATAAACAACTGGTCTACTGATAAAAATAGTTCATGGAGAGGAAATTCAAATATCCTGAAATGTCAGAAAATAAACTCTACTTTAATTATAATACAAACCATTAACTGAAACTAAAATCAGCTGTCAGGCAACATTGCAGAGGTTGGACAATATATATATATTGAGAAAAGAATTTCCCATGCTGGGGTCATGAACATAATATGCCATAATATTTATGGAGGGAATCAGCAATACTTAACAAATTTATGCATGCATTTACTTTTTTACCTAACACCCCAACTTCCAGGAACCTATTCTGAAGATTATCTACAAATGTGAAACAACATATAGACAAGAGTATTTATATTTACCATATATTATTTGTAACAGCTACAAATTGGAAAAACCAAGTATCACCCGAAGGGGATATGGTTGATAATAACAAAGTGCCCTGCATTTTGAAAAACTACATGTAATTGCAGAAGTTAAAAAAGTTAAAACATTCTCTGTGATATAAGCTTAAGTGAAAATAAAATAATGGTAGCAAGAAAAATGCAATGCTTTTCATAGAAATATTTTACCTAATACCCTAAATTTTTCATAGGAAAGTAGGAGATAAATGAAATGTATATAACATAGATGTATGCAGAAGAAACCAAAAGTATAGCATAAATAACACACACACACACACACACACACATATATATATATATATACACACACACATATACATATACATGTATATAAATTATTGTACAAGACAATGAACAGTCTTCTTAGGATCTATACTTACCACCTCTACTGGTTATCAGACCAATGACTAGGGGTAAGTAATAGTATGATTGAATAAGGAAAATGCTGGCTAAGAAAGCAAAGAAGATAGAAATACAGGTGAAATATCTATTTCTAAATGCTTGGTGTAGGAAGTGCTTCAGATTTTTTCCGATTTTGGAATATTTGTACATACATAATAAGATACCTTGGGAGAGGGACCCAGATTTAACCACAAAAATCATTTACAAAAGAAAGCTGAGACCTTATGATCATAGCTTGAAGGAAATTTCATGCAATATTTTCAGCATACCTATGATTTGACTGCCACCCATCACAGGAGGTCTTGTGAAATTTTATACTTGTGGCATCATGTTGACACTCAAACAGTTTCAGAGTTTTGAATTTTGGATAAGGGGTGCTCAAACTGTACTGTCAAACAGAGTTTCCAGTTATACCCCACTCCTGTGTTTTCACCTGTTAATCTGCAACCATTTTTAAAAATGATTGTCTGATTCATGGAGGGTTCATAACTCTCTGTTCTGACATTTCCATATTGGGGTGGACCAATTTGAGGTCAATTACTCTAGGATACCTTTATAGTCGAATAGAAAAGATATTCTCAAGAACACAGCAAGCCTGGTCCTTCTGCAATTTTGATTTACATAAACAAGTACCAACTTCCCCTGCAGAGAATCCTTACCCTCTCTTTGTGCCCTGGAACAAAGTTACTGGTTCATGTGACCATTATTTGTAGAAGTTCACCTGAGTACATGGTAAATACATGGACATACTTCATGGTTTGGTTAGGGTGAAAGCTAATCATTTCCACTGGATGATAGCAGCCATCTGGGATCAATGAAAATGAGGAAGATTGACTTTGTTAAAAGAGAGTCAGTACAGAGGACTGAACTAGCCTACTCAATGCTCCCAAGGGCCAGAACTGTTAAATTTTTATGACCTTTAGACTGTTGTCAATGGCTCATCTATCTGACTGTGATTTACTTGAAGGATATCAGACTATCAGATTAACGATGATCCTGTTAGGGTCTTGCGAACTGCAAAAAAATTTATAGCTTTAGTCTGATGCTGCAACCTGCACAGCCATCAATTCAGAAACCAGTGAGGATTGATGGGGGATTAAGAAAGACAAACACATATAGAAAGAGAAAGCTGGGACCAGGTGGGACACTGTGCTCTGATGGAGGAACAATGACCCAGAGCTTGTACAACACATTTATTACATGGTTTTTTTTTTTTTTTTTTTTTATCATTAAAAGGTTATTTGTGGGAAAGTTTCTCCAAAGCAGACAACTGTGAAGGTTGCAGTCACTTGTGAGACATTGTGGTTATCTTATTATGCCCAGAATTCTCTATACCCAGGAGCTGGGGCCTGAACACAAGGTCCAGACTGATATGGTTCCGTGTCCTTGCACAGAGCCTCCTCAGGCCATGTGTCATAGCAACTGGGCAATCTTAATCTGCACTTTTGCACAGGAAGTTCCCAGCACAAACACAGCCACAAGGAAGTCAGAGACCATGATCCAAGCCACTGCTCTCCATAGTCTGAGTTACTCATGTATATACTCATGGTGACAACCTGTTATCTAAGACTTGGTAGAATAAAGCTGCTGATCAAGCAGTTACTGTTCTGTGTCACCATTGCAACCTGAATGCTTACTGTGTCAGGAGTGCCAACATCTACCATCATAGACCTGTCATACAGGAAACAAACATGCACATCTGATGAAGAAGTTGCCACTGGGCATTGGCCTTGTAATGCCTATTCAAGTTGGCTCGTGTGTCTTGCAGTGAAGGAGGCCATACTGCATGGGGACTCTGTGCTTCCAGATAATTGACTCTATGTGGCTTTTAACTTCCCATTGGGGAAACTAATAGAACCTCACTGCTGCTGACACTTTAGGTCAGCAAACCCACTCTTGTTATGCATTTTGTTTAAAAGGCCACTCTACAATGAGCTGATATTCAGTACATATGACAACCATTCTACATTCCCTATATCACCTGCATACATCTGACATTGTTGAGCATTCAAATTATTTCCTCAAACATCAAATCAAATGGATATGTAACTTTACCTACCTCTCCCCTTTGTGGTCCACAAGCCTTAATTAGGCAGCTTTAAAACAACAACAACAACACTTTATTTTTAACTGAATGTAGCCATACCCAGACTGTTTCTTATTGGTCACCCCTGGTTAATGTCCAAATGGAAGAGAGTTATGTAAACTTTAATTTTTAAAAAAAATTTGTATGTTCTTTTTAGTTATACATGACAGCAGAATCCATTCTGATATAATTATACAAGCATGGAATATATTTTATTCTGGTTAGAGTCCCATTCTTACAGATGGTGGAATTCACTGTGTTGTTTTCAAATACATACATGGGAAATTTATGTCAGATTCATTCCACTGTCTTTCCTTTGCTTGTCCCTACTCCCTTCCCTCCATTCCCTATTGTCTAATCTACTGAACTTCTATTCTCCTCATAGCACCCCTTACTGTGGGTTAGTTTTCACGTATCAGAGAAAACATTTGACCTTTTTGGGGGGGATTAGCTTACTTCACTTAGTATGATAGTCTCCAGATCCATCCATTTGCTGGCAAATGTCATAAAGTCACTCTTCTTTATGGCTGAGTAATACTCCATTGTGTATATATACCACATTTTCTTTATCCATTCATCTGTTGAAGGGCATATAGGTTGGTTTCATAGCTTAGCCATTGTGAATTGAGCCGCTATAAACACTGATGCAGCTACCTCACTGTACTGTGATGATTTTAAGTCCTTTAGGTATATGCTGAGTAGTGGGATAACTAGGTCAAATGGTGGTTCATTTCCAAGTTTTCTGAGGAATTTCCAGAGCAGTTGTACCAATTTTCACTCCCACCAGCAATGTATGAGTGTATGTTTTCCAAACATTTATTGTTACTTGTCTTGTATTCTTGATATTTGCCATTCTGACTGAAGCAAGATGAAATCTCAGTGTAGTTGTAATTTGCATTTCTCTAATTTGTTGACTATTTGTATTTCTTCTTCTTCTATGAAGTGTCTGTTCAGTTCCTTTACCCATTTATTGATTGGGTTATTCATTTATTTATTGTGTGTGTGGGGGGTGTGTGTATTGAGTTCTTTATATATCCTGGGAATTAGTGCTCTATCTGAAGTGAGTTATGTAAACTTAACTTGAAAATTTGTATTGCACTCTGACCATTCCTGGGCGGGATGCATTTTTTTGTTTTTGTACTAATTATCCAGTCCACCCTAGTTTACTCAGTTTCTGGGAGACAGCCCACCTAAAATGGGGCCTTGTGAATGCAAACTTAATTCTGGTTCATCTACCTGGATTTTCTTGTTGAATTGACATAACCTTAGATCATAAAATTATGACTAATTGGTTGAGTACACTGATAGCCAAACACCATACTGTGACCCATGTAGGACCAAGGTGGAATATAAAATAAATCTTTTATATTCTTTTATATTTTCTTCTTGTAACTTTCCCCCTTCCCTGGAGGTGAAAGGTGGAAGGTTTTGGTATAAATAGAAGGGTTTTTTTTATATATAAAATGAAATTATAGCTAGTAGGAAAAGATACACATATTTCATGGGCATGAAGAGTAGCAACAGCCCCAGTGCCTAGGGAGAAAAGACTTTACTTAGATCTTGAGAGCTTCAGGGAATGAGAAACAATTTATACTCTGTACTCTGCAGATCCCCAAACATAGCTTTGTAAACTAATCAGTAAGCAGTAGTTGTGGCCTATAAGAAACGTCTTGCAGTGTTTGTCTCTGTCCATGTGCTAAGGAAATAGAAAAGAGTCCCATGGATATGACTAGCCTTGGAGGATTCTAACACTTGAGATTTCATCAATTGCAGTAGCTCCTGAATTTGTAGTTTCACCGTTCCACCCATACATATGGAAATATTAGGGCCAGTTCAGTTTTGTTTCAGTGTAATGAATACAAATTTATATACTTTTCCAGATACTCCAGTGGTCTCCAGTTGTGCGGACAGCAAGAGAAGCTGTGACTATTCAAAGACAGCCCATGGACATGAAATTAAACTGTATCCCTTCAGGTTATTTAATTGTAGGGAAGAGCAGACCATAGTGTGTCTTTCCATTAGGGATAGGATTGGTTTGTGACCCCTCTTTGGCTCCTTATAATTATTTGCAATAACAACAAAGATCAGAAAGTCTACCTACACTGTGAATAGAATTGAGTATTGAAGTAAGTCCTGTTGAACACTCTACAATTTATTCACAGATGCCTGAGTCTGTGGTCATGAGAACACTACTTCTGGTCAACAAAGCAGATTGGCCTTATCCTAATGCTTGGATTCAGGTTAATGGCGATTTTAATTAAATAGTTGAGAGAAATTAAATTCATTTTGCCTCAATTCTTGCTGGTATGATTAATCAAAGTGGTTGACCAGTTGGATACTCATGTGAAAAGCTTATTTCACCAAGAGTGTGTTGTAACAAGGGGTGGAATATTAGGAGATGCCATTATCATGAGTCCTAAGGCTTACTGTATGTTCTTTTGCTGGAGTGCCAAGAGGCAAGGCCCTGATTATCCTTTCCAAGGCCAGTTTTCAGGTGTACATTTGTTGGGGACGTTAACAACACGCCAGTAGTTAGAAACTCTCTGGCTTTCTCCCACTTCCTGATACGGTAACTTGGCCTAGCCAAGGGGTGTTCCTCTGACGTATGACAGAGGTCAGACTGCTACTAGGATAGGCTAATGGCTCCACCAATGTGATTTGCTCATGCTCCCTATGTGCCCCTATGATCTTTCTGCTGACTGGCCCATGTCCTCTATAAAGGCCGTCCAACTTCCTCAATAAACCGAGCTCCTACCTTGACTGGACTCCCTGGTGTATGCCTGATTGTCTTCTATTGTGAGGGCTGAGCGTGGCCACCAGTTGACTTCTACCTCTCCCGATCTCGCCTCACCGCTGGGACGTGTTCCCCCAGCCTTCTTTGCCAGCCAGAGAAGGCCAAACCTGGGTTCGGGGGAGCTAGAAACCCCGGCATACAGTGAGCAGCCTAGAGACCTGAGGTGACAGCTCCCTTTAGTACAAGGAACAGGCTTGCATCAGATCCATGAGGATCACAGCATGTTCTATCTGCAGGACCCAGAAGCAAGGGAAACTGACACAATATTCTGATGTTTACGCTGCTCAACGTGCTGGGCATCATAAACCTTTGTTGATGACCCAGAAGTCTCTGGCTTTCTGCAAGCAGCCAAGAAAGAGTAATAGGCTAAATGAATACCTTGTAAATGAGGTAAAGTTGAATTCCTGACCCAACAGTAATTTTGTCCTTTTGATGTATGAGTACTAATTAGGACTTTTTCATCTCATTTTATACATGTTATTTGTTCCAAATTTGGAATAAATTTTAAAAACTTTATATTTGTTACTCTTTATGATATTTTGTCAGATCCTTATATCCATGGGTTTGGGAGTTTTTCATTCCACTTTAACTCCATAGTAATTTTAAATATATGTTGTCATCTTCCATGGTATTTTCTCATGGAAATCCAATTCCAGATTCTCATGAAAGCAGTTTTTTTTCCCCCTCCTGTGAGTTCACCATGGAAATCATTACTATTATCATTATTTTCTTTTGACCTTGAGCTGGCCACAACAAATAGGATTCCCCAGGGGGGTCCTTTCCTAACGGATCCATGTTTGCTAATACAGGCTTTCCATGGGGATGCAGTCTCTGGATTCATGGCTTTCTGATTCTTGCACATCCATCTTCCCATTTCTCATGGTCCCATAGCTTATTCTCATTTATCCCCGTGTTTGACTGTTAACCAACCAGGCCCTGGGGTCCTATCATGGGCTGTCATTTTCAGAGCAGCTCTGGCTTCCCCATCGACTCGTCACTTCTTTTTACATAACTATTTATCCTTTGGCCTTTAGGGAATTCTTCACTTTTCTGTGAGATCAAAAATGCATGAAAAAATTCATAATTTATGTAGGTTCTATGTCTTTTTAGAAAGACAACATTTCAAAATGTTGACATCACCATAGTGTTTTCTTTTTACCAATATTTCCAATATTTTTTCTACTAGCAATAAATTCAAAACCCTTTATTTATAAAATTCTATAATCTCTTAATATTTTTGACAAGTCTTTTTCACATTTCACAAAAGTTGCTTTTAAAAATTGTTCAGACTAAGTGTGCAATAAATATATATCAACTTCTTTTGTGTTATAGAAACTGCAAGAATATTGGAGTTGGGGTGTATAGCTTCATAATCATCAACATGTTTCTTGATTTTTGTTTCTAATTTTCTTAATATAAATTGGGAGATAAATCCTATGTCAAAAGCTGGTTATGGGAATTAAATGAGGTGTTGTGTTAAAGATTCTAGTTGAATGCCAGAGGAGGTGACACGGTGCCTTTCTTGTTTCTGTTAATAACACCTGTTTTCATCTGGGTAACTACTCTTCTATGGCTCATGTTAGTTGGATCATCATATAAAGTACCAGTTCCTGGCCAAAGGAAGACAAGGGAATTTGCTTGCTATACACATATGAATTTGGATCCAAGCAGTTTAAAGACAGGACACATTTCTTCATTAAGTGGTGCTTCAAAGATACTTTTATTCCTTGTTACTTAGCACTTCATCCCTGTCATTTGAGATCTTCATTCCTCAGAATTTTCTTTCTTCTTTGAGCTGCCTCATATTCTTCCAACAAATTCTATGATTGTTATGTTAGTTAAATTTAATCTACTTTTCTTGCAATGAAACATTCTTTTTTGGTTTTGTTTTTCCCACATTTTTATTGGTGCATTGTAGTTGTACTTACTGATGGGATTTGTTGTTACACATTCGTACATGTACACAATACACAGTGCAATAATATAATTTGGCCAATACAACTCCCCAGCAATTTCCTCCTCCCTCCCCACTTTCTAGCCCTTGGTCCCTCTACTTATCTAACTTTGATGTTCACGAGATCTTCCCCCAACTTTCTTTTCCTTTTTCCTCACTAGCTTCTTCATATGAGAGAGAAAATATGATCCTTAACCTGAATTTGACTTATTTCACTTAACATAATGGTCTCTAATTCCACCCATTTTCCTACAAATGCCATAATTTTTCTTTATGGCTGAATTTTATGTGTGTATACATACATATGCATATATCATGTTTTATATATTATATATTTTATTAGTTTTATGTTATATATGTTTTATATATATATGTGATATATATGCATATATATATATGTATGTATATGTATATGTATTTTTTATCCATTCATGCATTAATGAACACCTAGACTGTAGGCTGATACCACAGGTTGTCTATCGTGAATTGTGCTGCTATAAACCTGGGTATGTATGTATCATTATAGTAGTATGTATGTATCATTATAGTAAGATGACTTTAATTCTTCAGGATAAATATGGAGGAGTGGAGGAGTGATATTGCTGGTCATGTAAGTTGTTTCATGCCTAGTCTTTTGAGGAAATTTCATACTGATTTCCATAGTAGTTGCAGAATTTAAAATCCCACCAATAGTGTAAAAATATTCCTTTTGCTTCACATCCTCTCCAGCTTGTATTATTATTTGTATTCTTGATGACCTCCATTCTGACTGGAGTGAGATGAAATCTGCATAGTTTTAATTTGCATTTCCTTAATTGCTAACAATATTGAACATTTTTCATATATTGTTGTTTATTTGTATTTCTTCATTTGAGAAGTGTCAGTTTAATCCATTTGCCCATTTGTTAATTGGGTTATTTGATTTTTTTATGTAAAATTTTTGAATTATTTATATATTCTAGATATTTATTCTCTGTCAGAAGAGTATCTAGCAAAGATTTTCTCCCATTATGAGGTTCTTTCTTCACATTCCTAAGTGTTTCCTTTGTTGTGCAGAGCTTTTTAATTTGATGCCATCCTATTTATTAACTCATGGCATTATTTTCTGAGCTTTAGGGGTCTTATTTAGAACATTGCTGCCTGTGCCTATTATGCTGGAGTGTTGACCTTACATTTTCTTCTAGGATTTGCATAATTTCTGGTCTAATTTTATGTCTCTGATACTTTTTTTTGTTTGTTTGTTTTTTGGTACCAGAGATTGAACTCAGGGGCACTCTACCACTAGGCCACATCCCCAGCCCTTTTGTGTATTTTATTGGAGACAGGGTCTCACTGAGTTCCTCAGTGCCTCGCCATTGCTGAGGCTGGCTTTGAACTCACGATCCTCCTGCCTCAGCCTCCCTAGTGCTGGGATTACAGGCGTGCGTCACCGCCCCAGGCTTCTGATACATTTTGAGTTGATTTTTTTTCTTGCAATTAAATATTCTTAATAAATATATTTGAAATCAACAATAATCTTCAATTATAACCATCTACTTAACACATTTGTTTGATATTTATGCACCATGAATTTTATGATTTACTGGAAATATATAAAAGACCCCCCCACTCAAAATTTTATATTCAATTTTTTCCATTTCCCTTTATATAGTCTGCTTCCCAACCAACCTTCTGTGCATTCACCTTCAAGTTCTTATTTAAATTCCACATTTGCTGGAATTACTTCTCCATCTGAAAGTCAGAATTCATGGAGGATGGCCTCTTGAATTTGCATTCTCTTTATATTGCGCATGGCTACCTGAAATTTTCATACATATGGCCCCAGTATATCTTACCCTATGAAACCCACCCACAAATTTTTGCCTTCCAAAAAATCATAATTAAGCTGAACTCATAATTAGCATGATGAAAGCCTGAATGGTACAATATAATAAACAGGGATGAAAATTTGTTATGGGATTATTTAACTTTAGTTATTAATTATACATTACAAATGAAACTATCCATGTGAAATATTACCTTCTCTTGAATACAAATTGCAAGGCATGTTTTCTTTCCTTTTAAAAAAATTAAATTAATTTTAACTGATACATAAAACATTAAAATTGTACATATTTATGGGAACTGTTTTTTTTTTTTTTTTTTTTTTTTTAACTCTCTTCTCTTGCACTTAGTTGGAATGGTGGTATGGTTAACCAGTCCATACTGAAAAGCTTTGTTCTTTCTGGAATGAGGTCTGGCAGAGAAGCAGCTCTGAGTGTGTTTCTCATATAAGCTCTGTTCCCAAAGAACCAGTGCCTTATTTTCATTCACTCTATTAGTTTGTCTGTACCATCCTCTACTATCTTAACTCATGCAGTACTTACATCAGGTTGAAAATGTAGGCCCATGGTATTAGTGCATATGTTTGGCATAACTAATTTAGGGCTAAAGCTTTAAGATAAAACACTGTCCTAAAGGTTTCTGTATAGCCAGTCCACCTCAGAACAATAGGAGATTTTAGAGAAATAGAGCACTAAAGATGATATCTGAAGTAAAAATTTGTCAGTAGTGACTTCTGTGTAAATATGTTTTATCAGATGAGGATGATTTGTGTTCCTAATTATCCTCTAATCTTTCAAAACTGAGCCAGACTTGATAGACTCCCTTAGAATTCTGACAGATATCCAGATCTTGGACTGCAGGAGGAAAATTATTTCTTGTTACCTAGTTCCCACAATAGCATTGTTTCCCCCCAATAATCATAATATTAGGATGTTTTGGGGGTGGGGAGCTCTTTTTTGAAATACATGCCACATGGAAAATTAAATTTATGTATTTCACCTTATCCTGTGCATGTAAAAAGTAGAAATATGGGGCTGGGGTTGTGGCTCGGTGGTAGAGCGCTCGCCTAGCACGTGCGCGGCCCAGGTTCGATCCTCAACACCACGTAAACATAAATGCGTTGCATTGTGTACAACTAAAGCAAATAAATAAATAAATATTTTTTAAAAAGTAGAAATATTTTTCCATGTTTAAAATTTAATTACATGGATAAGACATGTTGTATAAATTTTTACACATGAACTTCAAGATAACTTTTGAAACTGTAGGAAAAATTACTAGAGAAGAGAATGTACAAGGTGTATCCCCTTCTACCCTTAGTACACTATCTTTGTCAAGCTTAATATTTGCTGTCTCAAAAAAATTCACATATTTCTTTATTTATAGGATTAGGCCTTATTTTCCAGATTTTTCAAAATAAAGCCATTCCAAGGGAGTTAAATATTTCTTTCACTTATTCTCGGCAAGACGTTAATATTCTTCCTGTGAAGCAATCTCAGGGGAGTTAAAAATAGCACTTAAAAATCACTTCTACTTTCATCATTGACTGGTGAGATGCATTCAAAATATGATTTCTAAAAGTGCAGGAGGTGGAATGGAGGTGCTTTATTATTTTTGCAGCAGGCAATGCTATTTTAAATTTCATCTCATGCATTTGAATTTATCTATCGTTTGACATGTGTTATAAAAATAGAATTGTCCAGTCCATTGATTTCTAGCCATGAATCTTCTATATTTAGTGAATAATGTGTTTGAGGCAGACTTGGTTTCTATTGTCTAAGGGTATCTAAAGATTTTTATAAAAGTGCACAAAACCATATATATTTTATAAAATGTTTATTTAAAAAACATTTCACCAGAGAGATGTTTAATGAGCAAATGATTTAAATAGAGGAGAATCTATTCTCCTTGTATTGCAACAGTATCAATTTATCACCCAGTGCTGAATAGAGAATAGAAAAGATACAGGCTGTGCGCAATGAGATGAAAGGTAATATCAGTTTTAATACCTTTAGCTTCTGTCAAACAACCACAGGAAATAGAGCAGAAATTGCCCATTCTTTCTTCCACATCAAAGGTTATATAATATTAGAGTGATTTATAGAGATGAGTTTTGAGAATTCCTTTGTGTGATATTTGACAAAGAAAAACAGCAGCATATGGTCAAAGGAATTCAATGGCAGGTGGAATTCTTAAGCTGGCTTCCTCCTCCTCTTCTTCCTCCTCCTTCTTGTCCCTTTTCTCTGTAGATTCTATAACACATAGAATAGCTTTCCTTCAGATTGTCCATTTTAATCACTTTCATCTGTGTCATCTTCATCATCACTGTTTTCAGAATTGATAATGCTTAAGGCACTAAACCACATAGAAAAAAAGTAAACTAGTGATGAACAATTTATGTAAATGCATTAAATTGAATATAAATTTGAATAGCAGTTTCATCAAGGAAAACTAGGGTAGGCTTCAATTTTCAAAGAACGCAAAGTTTTTAAAAGGGTTGCATTAGGAAGACTGAGAATTTGATTTTATTCAGAATATTTTACCGTCTCTTACAAGCAAGTCGTCTTTCTCTCTCTGGCCATCTCCTTACCTTAACCAAAACTAATTTCCCCCTTTGTGAAAGCACTGTACTGCAGTTCCCTCCTAAGGTAGTGTCACCCCCGCACACACACAATGTCCCATTGGGCCAGCAGGTTGACAGGGAGGAGGTAAGCATTATGCTTTATGTTTTGAGGAATGTTATTATTTTTCTATTCAGATTACTTGTTGCTTTCATCCCTAGCTACAAAGTTCCATGTATTTAACTTTTTGTTACCTGGGTCACTGTTTTCTTCATCCTGTCCAAATCTTGGGTTATTCTTTAAATGCTAGAAATCACACTTTAATTGATTTTTTTTTAAATTTATTTTGAATCTCCTTCCATTTATTGCTCTAGAGATGCCTTTTCACAAGGCCTAACACCTATTGAAATAATTGTCCCCTGCTTTTGCCATTTATATTCCTACTTGTCTTTACTCTCCTGCTTTTGTGTGTGTGTCTGTGTGCTTAAAATAACCTTTTGTTTTTCAACATGACACATGCACTTTTATTTCACAAATACATGAACTTTACTACATGTTAGATGCTATTCCTCTATTCCCAGTTCTTTGTGAACATTAGATCATTCTTTTTGCTAACAACCTTATGAAGTACAAATTATTACCTCTGTTTTATAAAACAGGAGGCAAGCACAGGAGGCAAGGTCACAGAGCTAGAGACTGACCTGGGGTGTGTGTGTGAAGCAACATGGCGCCAGTGTGCATCTATGCGTGTCTTCACTGTGCTCCTCTTTTTCACTTGTTGTATTTACTGTTTGCTTTTCCCTTGAAGGCTGGGGTGGGGGTGGGGGATTTGATCTGTTTAGTTTGATGCATCTAATGTGCCAAGAATGGTATCTGGAAACTCTTAGGAACTCAGTTCATATCTGATCTACCATTGGGTACCAGGTAAGGCAGTAGACTACAAAACAGTTGCAGCTTTCCTCAGGTTGGGAGGGGATGAAGTCAACATTACACAAGTAGTCTCAGAAACAAAAGACTAATTACAAAAACTGAGAAAAAAACATGTAGGGACACAGAGTGCTCTGACAGGGTTTAATGTAATGTATAATTTAGACAGGGGGAAACTAAAAATGTCTTGATAAAAATTTAAGCTTCAGTGAGCAGGAGTGAGTACAATTTGTCCAGATAAATTGGGGAAGGAAGACATCAGAAATATGGAACTAAATTAGTGAAGTCTAGAGATAAGACTATATCAGAACTGAGGAATTAAAATTCCAATATAATTGGAAATGACTGCTAGAAGGTAGCTAGGAGTTGTATTTCAAAGAGTACATGTTAAGTTGTTTGGATTTTGTTTAAAGATAGTGGGAAACGTAAAATTCTAAATAGAGAATTAAACATAATTGGGCTTACATTTTGGATATTTGAGTGTAATTCAAATAATGGATTAAAGCAAGCAAGGAAGAAAATAAGGAGGCAAAGTGGGAATGCATCCAATTGCCCCGCAATCCTGACAAAAGACTATAATAGTCTTCCTTATCCACAGATAATATGTTCTAAGACCCGCAATAGATGCCTGAACTGCAGACAGTACCAAAACCTATATTACTAATTTTTTTATACATACATACTATAATAATGTTTAATTTATAAATTAGACATAGTAAGCGATTAATAGTTACTACTAAAAAAAGTAGTACAATTACTGTACTAATAAGTACTGTACTAATAAGGGTTAGGGTTGGGGATATAGCTCAGTTGGTAGAGTGCTTGCCTTGCATGCCCAAGGCCCTGGGTTTAATCCTGAGCATGTATAAATAATAAATAAATAAATAAATAAATAAATAAAATAAGGGTTACTTGAACACCAGCACTGTTATTCTGCAATAATCAATCTGATAAACCAGAGGACCACTAAATAATTAACAGGGTATTCAACATGATACTCTGGACAAAGGGATCTTGATAATCTCAGGTGGGACGCAGCGAAACTGTGCAAGATTTCATCATGCTACTCAAAACAGTGCATTTAAAACTTGTGAATTGTTTATTTCTAAAATTTTCCATTTATTGTTTTTGGACCACAGTTTACCACAGGCAACTGAAACCACAAAGCAAGCAAAACTAGGTAAAGGACCTACAATATAGTGTTTTAAACTAGGCATGGTGAAATGGAAATGGAGTCAACTGTACAGCTATACAGAACTAGATAAAAGCTATTCACTGCATCTATTGACTGGATGTTGAAGATGAGGAAGGGAAAGAAATATGGGAGGTTTTCATAGGTTCTGATTTGAGCAGTTAATCCTGCTTCCATGAAATGATAGGAAAAATTGAAAATAGGGAAAATTAAGTTTTAGGTTAAAAATTTGAAATTTGGAAATATCTACACGAAGCTCTAGAAAAATACCTTGGTTGGGCACAGATATTACTACCAGTTGAAGCCAATGCAGGAAATTGTAATAACTGGTTGAGATATTTCAAAATGAGAATAAAAGCTTATCTAGAAGAATGAATACGTTTGTGCTGATAATCAGAATTTTATATATGGATAGAGCAAGAAGAGTTTGAAATACACTCAGCATAAATGGGAAAATATGTGAGAATGCTTATCACATTACTGAGGTAGCAGGGAGGCAGAATCAATTTAAGTGTTCACCTTTAGGGAAGTGAATAAATATGATGGAAACATACTATGCATTAATGTGCCGTTTTTAGAATAATAAACTAGATACGTCTATACATATTAATGGCCTTATTTTAAAATATAACACTAATAGACCAAAAAATGCAAAATTAGATGTGTAATACATTGACACTGTGCAGTTAAATGCACAAACCACACGCACACCAACACTATATATTCTTAAATTACACACACACACACACACACACACACACAAAATAAAATGCTCAGAACATGGAACTGGATATCTGGAGGGTTGGAAAAGAAACAAAAATCATAAATTTTCAAAGGGAATAATATGTATAGAATCTTGCATCAAGATTAATAGTGTGGGCGGGGGTTGTGGCTCAGCGGTAGAGTGCTCGCCTCACAAGTGCGTGGCCCAGGTTCGATCCTCAGCACCACGTAAACATAAATGCATTGCATTGTGTACAACTAAAGTAAATAAATAAATATTTTAAAAAACTCCAAAAAAAATTAATAGTGTATCTCTATCCTGAGAAATATGATTAACTTAAATTTTCTGCACATGAGTTAAAAGAATGTAAGCATAGCTCTAGATTTCTAGAAGCAGACTCAATAGCTGTCCTGATGCAAAAGAATATAAGGATAATGCAGTGTCTACTGCTTCATTAAAACTAATCATTAACTGCCTTACAAACATTACGTACAATGCAAGAGAAGCCCAAGCCAGATAACCTTCACTTAGGAGTAAGTCAGGAGTGGAAAAAAGACATCATTCTTTACGTAGGAAAAGCTGGTTGTGGTGGTGCCCACCTATATAGTCTCAGCAAGCTGTGACTGAGGAAGAAGGATTATAAATTTGAGATTGGCCTCTGTGAATTAGTGAGACACTACACCCTCACTGCAAAAATGTAGGAGAAAAAAGTATTCCCCCCAGAGAAAACAGCAGTTTGCCATTTATCTTGTACAGATGTTAGAAAAAGAGTATCTTGTAAAAACATAAAAATCCAAGATTTTGTTATGAAAGTAGCTTGAGTCCAAAATCAAAATACGTACCAACTTGATTAAGAGAGATAACTTGGAAAATTTTGATAAAGCTTTCTTTTGGTTGTTAAAACATCTAAGTCTTCTCAAAGGGACAAAAATTTAGAAATAATTTTACAATTCAGAACATATAAAAATCTCAAGGAACAAGAAGTTTCGCTGAAAATGAATCAAGCAGTACAAAACCTAAAAAAAAAAAAAAAATGAACAAAGAATAACACAAAATAGTTGAGTAAACAAATCATTACTTGGGTGAATATGCAAATATAAATATAAAAAAATGAAAGAACTTGAACTACTGTAATTTATTTAAAATAAAGGAAGAAATTCAGAAACCAGAAGTCAATAATAATAATGTTTTTTTTTATAAGAAGTGGGATATGAATGAGAACTAAATAAAAATTCTAGAAAGAAAAAAAATAGTGATTAAAAAATTTTGGAATGGACAAGTATGCACAAATATTACATTAAAGAGGCAATAATCATGAGAAAATAATTTATATTAAAGTGCAGATGAAAACATGAAAAGTAAATGAGAAATAGAATGACTCATTTCTAAATATATATATATATATATATATATATATATATATATATACAGAGAGAGAGAGAGAGAGAGAGAGAGAGAGAGATATTAATGCAGATTGGATAGAAGCAAATCATGAAGGTTGTGGCTAAGAATTTTTCAGATCGGAAGAACTGATGAGTCTGTAGATTGAAGGAGAATGTGGAAGCCTGAGTAGAATAATAAAAACAAGATGTCAGGAACATTGCATAGCTATTTTAGGACCATAAGACAAAGAGAACTGAAAAACAACTAAAGAGGAAAAAAACAATTACACAGAAATGAAACACATATTGGCAGATGATTTCTCATCTACAACAAAAATACAAGAAAATTGTAAGTACACATTTTCAAAACACTGAGGAAAAAGAATTGCCAATCCAAGTTCAGAAAACATTGAATTAATCATTCAAGAATGAGGCAGTCCAACAATATTTTAAAGTATGCAATGGTTGAAAAAATCTATTACTTAGTGATTTTTAATATGAAAAAGAGAATGAACAATTTACAAACAAGGAGAGAGAGGGATAAAATAAAAAGTAAACAGCAGGGAGAGCTGAAATAATACTCCTACTTTCCATTGAAACAAAGGAACACAGATTAAAATAACCTATGAAGAGACTAAAATTGTCACAAAAAGACATAAAAGAAATTACAAAGCATATTGTTAAGTGAAAGAAGCCAATATGAAAAGACTACATACTACATGATTTCAACTATATGACATTTTGGAAAAGGTGAACCTATGCAGAAAGTAAAAAAAGATAAGAGATTATCAAGTGTTCAGAGGTGAAGGGGGGAAGGTTCAACAAGTGAAGCACCCGACTGGTGACGCTAGTCTCTTTAATACCATTCACCTTGTGATGCTATAATGGTAGATACATACGATTTACATTAATCAAGAGGTCAAGAAAACCAAAAGGAATCCTAATATTTGTTCATTAGTTGTAACAAGTGTACCAAACTATTGCAAGTTGTTACTTTTAAAAGAAAGTGTCAAGGGGATAGTTAGGAAGGGTAACTTGAGATACTACTTGGGAACTCTATGGACTTTCTACTCTTTTTATTCTTTAAGCCAAAAACTGTTTTGTAAAAAATGTCTATGATATTTTAAGAGGCTGAGTTTATTTAACTGGATAAAAAAAACAAATGAAAAAAATTTAGCCTTATGCTACTTTGAAGGTCAAATTAAATTAAACATTATAATAATATATTTGAATGTAATGACAATGAATAAAAAATATACCAGCAAAATGCTAAGAAAAATAAATCAGATATGATCAAAATACTTTAATTTAGAGAAAATTAATAGATAATATTAGTGAAATTATTTCTTGATGAAAAATGTAGACTTAACCAAGAATTATATAAATCATGAATCAGAATTTAACCAATGATACAACCTCAACATGCTTAGAACAAAAAATGACAAATAAAAAGAGAAATAGAAAAAAAGATGTGCATTTTATTCCATCTCAGGAAAAGATAAATAAAAAATCAAGAAGTAATACAACATAGAATTTTTGAATTACAAAATGAGAAAATAGTATAATTGATATGTAAATAAATCCATATAATCCAAATATATTATGCATGCATTTGTAGCTAAATTTGTCCTAAGCTATAAAAAAGAAGTCCCAACAAATTCTGGAGAATATCTACCTTATAGGATACTCTTTATGCTACTATATTGGAACACTGCAGACTATGATTTATAATGAACAGAAATCTATTTGGTTCTGGAGGCTTGGAAGTCCAAGATTGAACTATAGGAGTCATCCTCACTGAATCATCCCAAAGTGGAGGGTGAAACCATGATAGAAATCATGAGACATGTAAGAACTTGAACTCAAGCCGGGCGTGGTGGCGCACACCTGTAATCCCAGCACTTTGGGAGGCTGAGGCAGGAGGATCGTGAGTTCAAAGCCAGCCTCAGCAATGGCGAGGCACTTAGCAACTCAGTGAGACCCTGTCTTAAATAAAATACAAAAAGGACTGGGGATGTGGCCCAGTGGTCGAGTGCCCCTGAGTTCAATCCCTGGTACCACAAAAAAAAAAAAAAAAAAAAAAAAAAAAAAAAACTTGAACTCATAGCCTCAAATCCTCTCATAAACAGCATTAATTCATTCATAAGGGTGGAGCCTCATGACCTACACACATCTTTTTAGGCCCCTCTTCACAACATGGCCTAAGTTTGGGATTAAGTTCCCAAGACATGTCAAAACATATTTTTGGGGAGGACACGATTAAACCTTAGAAGTCACAAATTGTCTTCATTATTCCATAAAATTAGAAACCAATAACAAAATTTCAGACAAACTAAAAATTTAGAAATCTACAAATGTATATCTACATAGATTATAAATAAGGATAAGTAATGTTGGGAATTTAAAAATAATTGGACTTCATGTATTAAAAGTCAATACATAAAAAATTTGGAAAATTGCTAAAATAGTAATGATAGACACAATTTAAATAGGTGTATTTTAATTTCATTTTATCAAAATACTTAAAGCAATTGCTATGGAAATAAAATGCATATCATACTCCTGAAATTTTTTTAAATTCAAAATTGTTGTATATGACAGTATAATTCATAATACACATATAGAGCACATTTTCACATATCTCTGGTTGTATACAAAGTATATTCACACCATTTGTGTCTTCATACATGGACTTAGGGTAATGATATACATTTCACTCTACCATCTTTTTTTTCCCTTTATATCCCCTTGCCCCCTCCCTTCCATCCCTCCCCATTGACCTTCCTAGTGTTCCTCTAATCCTCCTATACTCCCCAGCCCAACCCCACTGTGAATCTGCTTCCTTATATCATAGAAAACATTCAGCATTTGGATTTTTGGGATTGATTAACTTCACTTAGCATTATATTCTCCAACTTCATCCATTTACCTGCAAATGCCATGATTTTATTCTCTTTTATTGCTGAGTAATATTCCATTGTGTATATATACCACGTTTTCTTTATCCATTCATCTACTGAAGGGCATCTAGGCTGGTTCTACAGCCTAGCTATTGTAAATTGTGCTGCTATAAACATTGATGTAGTTGTGTCCCTGTAGTATGTGTTTTTAAGTCCTTTGGGAATATATCCAGGAGTGGGATGGCTGGGTCATAAGGTGATTCCATTTCTAGTTTTCCAAGGAATCTCCATTTGCTTTCTATATTGGCTACACCATTTTGCAGTCCCACTACCAATGTATGAGCATGCCTTTTTCCCCACATTCTTGCCAACATTTATTGTGGTTTATGTTCTTAATACCTGCCATTCTGACTGGAGTGAAATGAAATCTTAAGAGTAGTTTTGATTTGCATTTTTTTAATTGCCAAAGATGTTGAACTTTTTTTATGAATTTGTTGAGTGATAGTATATGTTCTTCTGAGAAGTGGCTGTTCAGTTCCTTGGCCCATTTATTGATTGGGTTATTATTATTATTTGGTGTTAAGATTTTTAAGTTCTTTATATATAGAGATCAGTGCTCTATTTGATATGCATGTAGTAAAGATTTGTTCCCAACTAGTAGGTTCTATTCACCTCACTGATTGTTTCTTTTGCTGAGAAGAAGCTTTTTAGTTTGAATCCATCCCATTCATTAATTCTAGATTTTAATTTCTTGTGCAATAGGAGTCTTATTTAGGAAGTAGGAGCCTAATCCGATATGATGGAGTTTTGGGACTGCTTTTTCTTCTAATAGATTCATGGTCAGTCTCTGGTTTAAGTCCTAGGTCCTTGATCCACTTTGAGTTGATTTTTGAGCATGGTGAGAGAAAGAGTTTTAATTTCATTTTCTTGCATACAGATTTTCAGTTATCCCAGCACCACTTGTTGAAGAGGCTATCTTTTTTCCAATGTATGTTTTTGGTGCCTTTATCTAATATAAGATAGCTGTAGTTGTGCAGATTCGTCTTTGTGTCCTCTATTCTGTACCAACGGTCTACCAGTCTATTTTGGTGCCTGTACCATGCTGTTTTTGTTACTATTGCTCTATAGTATAGTTTAAGGTCTGGTATTGGGATGCCATCTGCTTCACTCTTCTTGCTAAGGATTGCTTTAGCTATTCTGGGTCTCTTATTTTTCCAGATGAACTTCATGACTGTCTTTTCTATTTCTATGAGGAATGTCATTGGAATTTTGATTGGAATGCATTGAATCTGTATAATGCTTTTGGTAATATAGTCATTTTGACAATATTGATTTTGTCTATCCAAGAACAAGGTAGATCTTTACATTTTCTAAGGTCTTCTTTAATTTCTTTCTTTAGTGTTCTGTAGTTTTTATTATAGAGGACTTTCATGTCTTTCATTAAGTTGATTCCCAAGTATTTTATTTTTCTTGATGCTATTGTAAATGGGATAGTTTTCCTCATTTCCCTTTAAGAGGATTTGTCACTTATATACATAAATGCCTTTGATTTATGGGTGTTGATTTTGTATTCTGCTACTTTGCCGAATTCATTTACTAGTTCTTAAAGTTTTGTGGTGGAATTTTTTGGGTCATCTAGGCATAGAATCATATCATCAGCAAATAGTGCTAATTTGACTTCTTCTTTTCCTATCTGTATCTCTTTAATTTCTTTCATCTGTCTAATTGCTCTGGCCAGAGTTCCAAGTACTATGTTAAATAAAAGTGGTGAAAAGGGGCTTCCCTGCCTTGTTCCATTTTTTTAGAGGGAATGCTTTCAATTTTTCTCCATTTAAAATGATGTTAGCCTGGGGCTTTGCATGGATAGTTTTTATAATGTTTAGATATGTTCCTGTTATCTCTAGTTTTTCTTGTGTTTTGAACACAAAGAGTGTGTATTTTGTTGAATGTTTTTTCTGTATCTATTGAGATGATCATATGGTTCTTATCTTTGAGTCTATTGATGTGATTAATTACACTATTGATTTCCATATGTTGAACCAACCTTGAATCCCTGGAAGGAACCACTTGATCATAGTGTACTATCTTTTTGATATGTTTTTGTATTCAATTTGTGTAAGCTGCCTGTCATGGCCAGCCACAAACGCCGCGGGAGGAAAACTCTCGGAGGCAGAGTAAAGCTATTACTAATTTTACTTCTACTTTCTTAGAGAGAGCTTAGAGAGAGAAAGAAAGATTTTTCTTCTTCTTAGAAAGAGCTTAGAGAGAAAGATTAGAGATAGCTTTTTCTTCTTCTTCTTAGAGCTTAGAGAGAAAGAGAGAGCTTTTTCTTCTTCATCTTCTTAGAGCTTAGAGAGAAAGATAGAGCTTTTCTTCTTAGAGCTTCTTTCTTCTTTCTTCTTTCTTCCTCGGGAGCCTCGGCCTGACTCTGACCAGGAATTACTTCTTCTATCTGGTTTCTCTTCTGTAACCGCTCTGCCTACGTTCTGGCCGCTCTGATTCTTTTCTTCTTCTCCGACCCGAACTCTTCTTCCGACCAAGCGACTGCATGACTGACTGAATGAATTCATTCTTCTCCTCACTCCGACCGCTTTCACCCGGTTATATACCTTTAGCTTTGCGGGTGCCTCACGTGCATTTACAGGTGCGTCACATACATACTTATTATCAGGTGGAACTTATGGCTTCCAGCTGACCGCAATAGCCATCTCCCTAATTGGGGCTCCTTCAAATTTGCCAGAATTTTATTGACAATTTTTGCATCTATGTTCATTAGAAATATTTGTCTGAAGTTTTCTTTTTTTAGTGCGTCTTTGCCTGGTTTTGGAATCAGGGTGATAATGGCCTCATAGAATGAGATTGTAAGGACTCTCTCTTTTTGTATTTCCTGAAATAAATTGAAGAGTATTGGTATTAATTCTTCTTTAAATGTCTTCTAGAACTCGGCTGTGTATCCATCCAGTCCTGGGCTTTTCTTGGTTGGTAGGCTTCTGATGGCATCTTCTATTTCATTGCTTGAAATTGAACTGTTTAAATTGTGTATAACCAATTTGGGAAAATCTTATGATGTCGGGTCATTTGGAACACGTCGGCCGAAAGGGTAAAAAGCTCTGGCTGCTTTCCACGCCCTGTTACAGACCTGCTCTGAGCAGGGGGGTGTTGCTCTGACGTATTGTGAGAACTGAAACCACCCTATAGGAGACTCTGCCAATAGGACTTGCCCGTGTTCGTTGCCTGTTTCTGTAATCTGCTTGCTGACTGCCCCTTGTCCACTATAAGAATAGCCATTTTCCTAAATAAACCTGAGTTCCAGCGCCGAAGTTCCACCTGACTGATAGCCATTTTCCTAAATAAACCTGAGTTCCAGCGCCGAAGTTCCACCTGACTGGACTCCCTGGAGTGGCTCTGATTCTTTTGAAGGTGGGGGAGGAGGTGCCAGCGGCTTCTACCTTCTCAGTCTCGTCTCACTGCTGGGGTATGCTCCCTGGCTTTGCTGGACAAAGGAGGTCCATCCCGGGTACGGGGGGGGGGGGGGGGCGGCTAGAAACTTCAGCCCATTACCGTAATTTTGCGACATTATGACTCTAGAAATTTGTCAATGCCTTTGATATTTTCTATTTCATTAGAGTACATGTTTTCAAAATAATTTCTAATTATCATCTGTATTTCTGAAGTGTCTATTGTGATATTTTCTTTTACATCACAGATGTTAGTAATTTGAATTTTTTCTCTTCTTCTCATTAGCATGGATAACGGTCTGTCAATTTTATTTAATTTTTCAAAATACCGTCTTTTGATTTGTCAATTCTTTCAATTTGTTTCTTTAGTGTCAATTTCATTATTTTTCAGCTCATATTATAATTATTTTCTGTCTTCTACTGCTTTTAGTGTTGATGTGTTCTTCTTTTTCTATGGCTTTGAGGTGTGATGTTAAGTCATTTATTTGTTGGTTTTTTCTTCTTTTAAGGAATAAACTCCATACAATGAATTTTCCTCTTAATACTGCCTTCATAGTGTTCCAGAGATTTTGATACTATGCATCTGTATTCTCATTCACCTCTAGGAATTTTTTAATCTCCTTCTTCATGTCTTTGCAACCTCTTGTTCATTCAGTAGCATGTTGTTTAGTCTCCAGGTGTTGGAGTAACTTTTTTTTTTATTTTTTATTTTATCATTGAGTTCTAATTTCATTCCATTATGATCTGATAATGTAGGGTAGTATCTCTACTTTTTTATAATTGATAAGAGTTGCTTTGTGGCATAATATATGCTCTATTTTAGAGAAGGAGCCATGTGCTGCTGAGAAGAAAGAATATTCATTCACTGAAGGATGAAATATTCTATATATGTCTGTTTAGTCTAAGTTATTAATTGTATTAATGAGGTCTAAAGTTTTTTTTTTTTTTTTTTTTTTTTTTTTAGCTTTTGTTTGGACGATCTATCCAGTGGTGAAAGAGGTGTGTTGAAGTCTACTAGAATAATTGTGGTCTATTTGACTCTTGAACTTAGGAAGGGTTTGTTTGATGAATGT
Source organism: Tamias sibiricus (assembly GCA_025594165.1). Classification (NCBI taxonomy): domain Eukaryota; kingdom Metazoa; phylum Chordata; class Mammalia; order Rodentia; family Sciuridae; genus Tamias; species Tamias sibiricus. The sequence goes on along the minus strand of CM046666.1, from coordinate 126,741,903 downwards.
AGGCACTCCATTATTTGGGGTATATAAATTTATTATTGTTATGTCTTGTTGATGAATGGTTCCCTTAAGCAATAAGAAATAAAGAAATATTCTTCTTTGTCCCTTTTGATTAACTTTGGCTAGAAGTCTACCTTATTTGATATGAGAATGGAAATCCCTGCTTGCTTCCACAGTCTGTGAGAGTGGTAATATTTTTCCCAGTCTTTCATCTTCAGTCTGTTGATGTCTTTTTCTATGAGGTGAGTTTTTTGGAGACAGCATATTGTTGGGTCTTTGCTTTTAATCCAATCTGTCAGTCTGTGTCTTTTGAATGGTGGTTTAGGCCATTGACATTCAGGGTTACTATTGAGACATGATTTATATTTCCAGCCATTTTTGTTTATTTTTAGTATTTAACTTGATTTGGTTTCTCCTCTGATTAGTGTTTCCTTTAGATTAATATCTCCCTTTGCTGATTTTCATTTGTTTTTAATTTCTTCTTCATGGAATATTTTGCCAAGGATGTTCTGTAGTGCAGGCTTTCAAGTTGTGAATTCTTTTAACTTTCGTTTATTGTGGAAGGTTTTTATTTCATCTTCAAATCTAAAGCTTAATTTTGCTAGATATAAGATTCTTGGTTGGCATCCATTTTCTTTCAGAGATTGATATATATTGTTCCAGTATCTTATAGCTTTTAAAGTCTGGGTTGAAAAATCTGCACATAATCTATTTGGTTTCCCCCTATATGTAATCTGATTCTTTCTCTCATGGCTTTTAATATATTCTCTTTATTCTGTATATGTTAGGCATTTTTATTATAATGTGCATTGGTGTGGATCTGTTGTGATTTTGTACTTTTGGTGTTTGGTAAGCCTCTTGAATTTGGCTTTTCTCATCTATTCGTCATGTTTTGAAAATTTTCTGCTATTATTTCATTGAATAAATTACTCTTTTTTTTAGTTTGGAACTCTATGCCTTCCTCTATCCCAATATTCTTAAATTTGTTCTTTTTAAGCTATCCCATATTTCTTGAATGTTCTGATCATGATTTCTTACCATTTTCATTGTGTAGTCTACATTTTTTCAAGATTATATATTTTGTCTTCATTATCTGAGATCCTGTCTTCCAAGTGGTCTAATCTGTTGGTGATGATTTCAATTGAACATTTAATTTGTTTTATTGCTTCTTTCATTTCCAGAATTTCTGTTTGGTTTCTTTTTAGAACCTGTATCTCCTTATTGAAGTAATCTTTTGATTCTTTTATTTGTTTATGAAGTTCTTTGTCAAAATACTCTTTTACTACCTGTATTTGTTCTCTTATATCATTCTTCAATTCACAGAACATTTTAATTATGTACATCCTGAACTCCTTCTCTGTCATTTCATCTTCTATGCTTGCCATAGAATCTACTAAGGAGGTATGTTGATTTGTTTTGGATACTTTCTTCCCTTGTCTTTTCATATTGCTTGCATGACTTCTCTTCTAGCACTGTGGAACTGTGACTTTTTCATTTTTACCTTGAAGCCTTATGATGCCTCTGTTGGACAATCTTAACAGATCCCCCATAAACCCTTTACACTCTGAAACCAGACATTTTCTATTCAGATGGTCACAATTTGGTCACAATGTACAGAATTAGTGAATTTAAATATTGTCCCCAACATACTATGTAGGTTTGTGAAGGGGTTTATAATTTCTGATATTAGATGCAGATATGATATGCTGAAGAGGAAGGAGGTGAGGATATTGAGTTATTTCTTAGGAAGTGTGAAAGAGAAAACTATGGGTGTAGTTTAATAGCAGCAGAAGAGAGAAGAAATGAATTGGAGTGAACAAGTTAGTGGGAAGACGGAGGTGTACATAAAACAAACTCATGTATGTGTTAAGAGAAATAAAAAATGTCAAAGTAGCAGAAATTGGTGAAAAGAGAAGTAAAAGAAAGGGAGTCAAAAAGAGAAAAGAAACTATATATAACACAACTTTGATATACTATTCAGTTGCTCCAGCTCTCAAAATCCTAATTCACGCATAATACTTTATTTCACATATGTTGAGAGTCTGAGGGCAGGGGAGTAAATAGGAAGAGAAAAGAAAAAATAAAAAAGGAAAAAAAAAAGACAAAACAAAAAAGACAAAAATGAAAAAAAAGAGAGAAAAAACACACAAAACAAACAAACAAACAAACACAAACAAAAACCCCACAAAGAAAAGCACACAAATAAATCACAGACAAGAAATCTTGAAGGAAGATTTTCTGCTTCCTTTCACATCCAGTTGATGTGGTTGTCTGTTGATGGTTGTCAGGTTTTATCGCCACCTACCAGATGTTGAAGGTAACCAAGTAGTCACAGAACCAGTTGTAGTTGCTCCTGAGGAGTTGGGGTGGAGTTACAATCTGTGTACCTGGTCAGCCAGAGTTCCGAGATGGGAGTTGTCCCCCCTGATAAACGGCGCTGAAAGGTGACCCAAGATGTAGGCGTCTACTTTCCACGTTACAATATAGTTTCAGATTTATGGGGCCAGGACGCTGGGTTCAGATACAAGCTCTGCCACTGTCTGTGTGTGGTTTGTGTAGATGTTGGCTGTCTGCAGAGCCTGTGTAAATTCCTTGGATGTATGCAGGCTACTGCATGTAGGTGATTACTTTTTTTTCTTTTTTTTATCTCCCTCTGCTGCTGTCATTTTCAAATATGGTGGTGATCAATCCCCCTGGGAGTAATGGAACCACACAGGACCTGACTGGCATTCCTGTGAATGGGAATTTGCCAGGTGACTTGCGTGAAAGTGAGTTTGGTAGCCAAATGATCGAATGATATGTGCCGTTCCCTGCTGGCACTGCTGCAGATATCCTTGTTCTCTGTTTGTCTCCCACATGGCACCAGCTCCAGTGAGCAATTTGAGGACTTACCGACACTATAGGCTATTGTCCCAGTGCTCCAGAGGGGTACCATGGCCTTGGCTCCTTTGCGGGTGCAGGAGTATCACTACTAACTAAGCAATATTCTCACTACTGAACCTCAATTTACTGACTATCACTTAATGTTGCCTCTCTCCAGTCCACCATCTTTAATCGAGGTCCCTAAAAATTTTTAAACAATATTTTAAAAAGTCTAATTTTCAAAGAAAAATATACTCATTTTCTGTAATTCTAATTAAAATTAGAATTCCAGCACTCTTATATTTGGAATCTCAATTCTTCTATGAAAGAATATATGCCTGAGACTCATCGAATAATTCAAACCAAAGGAAAAGTTGTGATGAAGCATTTATCATATATAGTGTTGAAATATATTATAATAAAAATTGTATTTGTAGTGGACTATGAATCTATCACTGGAGCATACTGGAGTCTTTGAAAATAGACAAAACCATGTAAAATATATTTAACATCTGTCAAATGTTAAATTTTCCTTTACTGGGAAAAGGATGCCAATGTGCAAGTATATAAAGTTGTTACCCTATCTTAAAATGCTTAAAAACAGACTCAATATTGATTACAAATATTAGTCCTAAAATATAAAACAACACAAAATAAGACAATTTAGGATATTCTATGTTTACCCTGCAGTTAGTGGACATTGTTTTGATCAAGATAAGATACATCAGGTTGTGGAAAAGAGTATAAACTTCAATTTTTAAAAAAAATCATATTTTCATAACAAAAACAGTCTTAAATAAGTTAGCTTACAGAAATTTGTTCTACACATGAGAGATTAAGTATTAGTTCTTATAATACCTTAAGTTCACTTAAATATCAATATATTGAAGACAGTCCACTACAATGTGCTAAACATGACTACACAATTTGTAGATGATGAAAATCAAGTGGTCAGTGAATGCACAATAAGACACTCATATTTCCTCTTAATTAGAGAAACTCAGAGAAGTAATAATGGGATGATTTTATAAAATTGATTGGTGAATATTTTGAAAGTGGCAGAACCACTGATGGTAGAATTGGAAAAAAAAAATAAAAGATATTCCTCATATTTTCTGAAAACTAAGCTTTTGTTGAAAAATCCTAACTCTATAATCCTTCCACCCATTCGCCCATCTATCCAGTTGTTGAACAAATATTTGTTTAAAGCTCATCATATGCCAGGAATCCTGTTTTGCATACATATTAAAAAATAATAAGATTAAAAATAATAAATTAAAAAATAATAAAGCTAAGGGGATTATATTAATCAAGCTTCTTTCATTTGAAAGGGACAGAAATACTACTTACTGTGGCTTAAAAAGAGGGAAATGGGTTGATTTATGTATCTGAAACATATAACTGCCCCGTGTGATGATTAATTATGTGTGTAAACTTGACTGGAATAAGAGATGATCAGATAGCTGGTAAAACATTATTTTGGGGTGTATCTATGATGATGCTCCTAGGTGAGATTAGCATTTGGATCAGGAGATTGAATAGAAAAGATCTGCCCTCATCAGTACAGGTAAGGAAGAGTCCACTGATGACACAGATCGAACAGAAAGGTGGTGGAAGGGCAAATTTTCTCTTTCTTCTTCAGCTGTAAAGTCCATCTGCCTTCATGCATTGGGAATTCTTGTTCCTGAGGGCTCAGAGATTTATACCTGCACTGTCCCCTCCACCTGTTCTCTGGTCTTTGAATTTGCACTACATCACACCACGGGCTTTCTTGATGCTTGTTCGTTGATGCAAATGGGGGAATCCTCTGATTCCCAAAGTGCTTGAACCAATTCCTCATGATAAATCCATTCTGCCTCTCTCTGAATTTTCACACACACACATACACACACACACACACACACACACACACACACACACACAATTGATATACAACTTACTGAAAAAAAAAAGAGATAAATTTTGACTAACATACCTGGATTTAGACACATTGCATTAAGCAACTCAAAAGAGGTAAACTTGTCTCCATTTTTCTACAAACTGAATGCATTCTAATCTTCAAGTCTTCCTAAAAAATGCACAAAATAACACCTGTGGAAATAAGTTTAATGATTATTAAAATGTCAGTCAGATTCTTTGAATTATACCCCAAAGCATCTGGTGAAAGAACTGAATTCACTCTGTTATGAAAAACACCAACTGAGAATAAGATCAATAGTTTGAGTGTAAAGCCACAAAAGAATATATCCAAGAAAAGGCTGCTTAGGCACATTCAGATAATTGTTTTGATAAAACTAATTAAGGTAAAAGGTACTCTAAAGATCAATTTCTAGTCACTCTCTAAAATAACAGGCCTCTATTTTCTCCTCCAGGATGTATAAACTGAGAGAGCTAAATGTATTATAAAGAATAAGAACTTTTGAAAGCCAACTGCTATAAGACTCTGTATTTCATGACAGCTATGGGGCAATCCATGTCCACTAATTTAAGAAAAAACTTTTGAGTTAACATCTATTTATTTTACTTAAGATTCAAATATAAGAAAAATATTTTTCTGCTTTTATTTTTTACTACACTACTAAAACCTGCTTGGAAAATGAAGAAACTGGCAGAGTGCTCTTCATAATATAATCCATGGTTCCCAAATTCTGCCCTTTCTTTTGCAAAACATAAGTTTTGGTCCCTTAAAATTCATGATGAATTCCCCTAATTTCCTATTTTAAAGAATTTTCTATGTTTTTCCCTCTAAGGGATAAAATAGGAAAAATTATAAATATTTATAGTGATGATTTTATTTAGCTATAATTTTTATACCATGAAGCTCATCTATTCACAGTGTACCCTTCAGTGGCTTTTAGCAGAGTTACAGAGGTGTGCATCAACTACCATGATCTGGCTACGGAACCTTTCATCTTCCATCCTAAAAACCTCACATCCACTAGCAGTCACTCTCACCCCTCCCTCCTCCCGCCCTGGCAGCATTAGTCTGCTTCCTATCCCTGTGAATATGTCTACTCTGGACATTACATATAAATACACCACATAGCTTTTTGTATAGGACTCTTTCACTCAGTGTAATGTTTTCAAGGTTCTCTCATGTTGTAGCTTCAATCAATACTTCATTTCTTTTTATGGCTGAATACAATTTCAGTATATGGATAAATGGTACCTTATTATTGTTCTTGTTAGTTTATTTCATACCTCTTCCTCTTATTCTTTTTCTGAGTTTGCCCTTTAATATCCATTTCTAGACCTTTCTCACATATTTTCCATATTTTATGGATTAACCTTCAACATGTGGAAATGATCTCTGTTCAAGACTTGGTATTTTTGTCTTTCTAGACCAATATCATACTGATTTAATTATTTTTAATGTAAAAATATCTTAGAATTTCTTAGGAAAGTTCTTTTTAAATTTTCTTTTTAAGTTGTAGATGGACACAATATTTTTATTTATTTATTTTTTATGTGGTGCTGAGGATGGAACCCAGTGTCTCATACTTGCAAGGTAAGTGCTCTGCCACTGAGCTACAATCCCAGGCCCAAAAGTTCTTTTTTTTTTTTTTTTTTTTCTTTTCAGAATTATCTTATTTATGTTATTGTATTGTTTTCTGTAGAATTTAGATTAATTTCATGAATTATTTCCCCTCTGCTGTTGTATTGTCATTTTAATTGGAATTACAGATCAATTCTGGAAGAGTGCTGTGTTTATAGTGTTGCATTTCTAAATCTTTAGCAAAATTTACCTCTCCAAGTTTTTAATTTCTTTTTTGAATTGTGTTTCTAAAAAGGTATATTGTACTTCTGTTATCTGCAGTCTCAATTCAAGCTATTATGGCAGAATATCTTTGACAAGGTGACTTAAAAAAACAAATACTTTCTCACAGTTGTGGAGGTTGAAAGTCCGAGATCAGGATGCTGGCATGGTTGAGCTCTTTGTGAGGCCCTTTCCTAGTTTACAAGACTGCTTCTTCATGATATCCTCACCTGTGTTAGAGGGAAGGAGGGAGACTGTTTTTTGTCATAAGGCCACTAATTTCATTTCTGAGGGATCTACCCCAGGACCTAATAACCCCCACCTCCCAGGCACTAACGACCCATCTCAGATACCATCACATTATTGATTATGGAGTTTCAGCATATGTGGATTTTGGAAAGATACAAACCTTCTATTCATAGCACCTACTGATTATTTATATTTTATGCTATTATACATGTCTTGATTTTGACTTAAAAATATTAGATGAGACAGGAGGATCGCGAGTTCAAAGCCAGCCTCAGCAATGGCGAGGCACTTAGCAACTCAGTGAGACCCTGTCTCTAAATAAAAATACAAAAAAGGGCCGGGGATGTGGCCCAGTGGTCGAGTGCCCCTGAGTTCAATCCCCGGTACCACAAAAAAAAAAAAAAAAAAAAAAAAATTAGAAATGCCTCTTTTGCTGTGCCCCATCATTTCCTTTTTGTGTGCGCAACTCTGGACGTATACACGCTTGGCTCCTCTGTGCTCATCCCTGAGCCTTTTAGGGGACCTTCCTATCTCCCCTGGTGGGCAGCTTAAGTTGCCTGCAGATTTTCTTCCCACTCTCCTTAATCAAGTTTGATGATCATAGCCGGTAAGGGCTGGAGGAAAAAGAACATAGCCAAGGCAGTATCAATTCTAGATACAATTTAAATTCTAGAACTTCTACCTTTCATATTTTCATATCCTTCTTTGGCTTTTCCACTTTCCTTTCCTGATTCCACCACTTCTTTCCTGGTATCTTATGGAATAGTTCCAGAATTCTTGGATCACAATATGCTTCTAAAATAATTCAACCTAAGAGAACGTCATAGGAACAATACTGAATTTGTACTCTTCATCTTGTATCCAATAGCAATGTGAAGCTCTTCTTAGTGACAATAGGTTGTCTGTAGATTTCTTTTTTATTATCAATACAGAATGCAATAAAAATAGAAATGAGAAGTAGTAATACCAGAAGTCAGTTCCCTGCGAAGACTAAGGAAGCACACACACACACACACAGACTCACCACACAATCACGTGTACAAATCAAGTCTTTATTTAGTCTGCATCTCTTTTCATATATCCTTCCAATACAATCTGAATTTATCTTAGTGATATTTGTTTACTAACTCATTCATCCAAGCTATCAATGTGTTCTGTGGTACTCTCATTATCATTCTGCTCATAAGCCTGGCAGCACCCTTGTAAGCAAAATTGAGGTCAGCTCATTCAGGCCTCCTGGCTCCAGGACTGCCTTGTGCACATTGCCCTCAGCCTGAACTATTTATTCCACTAAAGTGGATCAACCGTGGGGAACATCACACTGGAAACTTGAGTTTCAGGGAATGGCATGTGCTCCTATGCAGCTCCGTTTGCTGAACACTGTTTTCATTTCTGCACCTGAGGAGGGATGCTGCTGAAGGGAAGAGTACCACAATCCTGGCATCCTAGATTAAATCTCCGGACCCACGAGGGCCCAGAAAAAAGTGAGCAAGAGAAACCCACAAAGACAAAGCCCTCTTTCACAACTCTTTCTTATTTGAAGCTATCATTTCTCTAATCACAGACCTCAGAGTTTATTATAATATCCCCCCATGGTTAAATGTGATTTTATATTGAGCCACATATGTCTGTTTTACAGCATCTACATAAGTTGGAAACATCAACTCATCTCAATCTTCCTCTTAGTTCAAAACATTTGGTTGGGGGGAGGCGTTAGGGGATTACTAAAAGCTTGTATTTTGCCTTGTGATTGATTTTATTTGTAGGTTTTCCAAGACAAAGCATGGGCATAGTTATAGCATTTTTAAGGTCTCACCTCTATTCTAAATCAAAATCTGAAAATTTCACTGACATTACATAACTTGTAGTGGGTGTAACCTGAAAAAGACAATGTTTTGGTGGTTTAAAATATTAATATTCAATAGGAGAAAGAATATCTGTGAAGCGTAAAAATCAGGTGATAACATTTAATCCCATAATTTTCTTTTTTAATCATGATGCACTCTCATTATGTCAGATTATATTTTGACAACAAATATCACTCAACTTCAGAAGTTTATAAAAACCAAATTTAATTTTTATTTAGTCTACAAGTCTCTAGTAGGCAAGGTTGCCAAATAAAATACTTGACTTCCAATCGGTCTTGAATATCAGATAAATAAAACCTAGCCAGGCATGCTGGCACACATGTATAATCCCAGCAGCTGGGAAGGCTGAGGCAGGAGGATTGTGAGTTCAAAAACTAGCCTTGGCAAAAGTGAAGCACTAAGCAACTCAGTGAGACCCTGTCTCTAAATAAAATACAAACAGGGTAGGAGGTGTGATTCAGTGGTAGAGTGCTCTTTAATTATAAGTATGCCCCATGCAATTTTGGGGATATGTTCATGCTTTAAAAATGTGTTGTTTTTCTGAAACTGAAAACTAATAGATGTACTATGTTTTTACTGGCTATATGTGGAAACCCTATTTGCAATACATTTGGGGAGCACTACTCACTCATGGTAGTCAGTCAAGGATCCAGGTAGATGAAGAACGTACCTCATCATGTGTCTTACAATTGTGAACAAAGGAAATGGAGAAAGAGTGTGTCTTGTGTTTTCCCTGAGGAGGGAATCACCATTTCATTCTTGAATATGTTGCTGAGAGGAGAAATATCTAAGAGGAGATATTGAAAACCAGCCTGACATATCCTTTTGGAATTCATGAGAAAAGTCTTGATCTCATTTGGAAGTATTCAGTGAAATCTCTGGATTCCGATTTAGGATATAGGTGAGATCAGGGCAAAGGACAGGTAGCTGGTTATTAATTAAAAGGAAATGGATAGACAACATTCCCCATCATGTGGTTGCTAACAGCCTCCAGTGTGTGTGTTTGGGGGTATCATACTTCCCAACACAAACAGTCACCCCCTGGACCAATGGCTCTCTTTCTGCATTTTGGTCTCTAATTTGGTCATGTAGGCAGGATGGGAGGAGGGAGCACGAGAAGAAAGGAAATCTGAAATCTCTAAAGGGGGCAAGATACCCACACTCTGGGGGGGGGGTAACAGCTCTTCAGAGGTGTCTCTCTCCCCACCTCCTCTGTTCTGTTTCTTTTTTTAAAATATTTATTTATTTACTTTAGTTGTACACAATGCAATGCATTTATGTTTACGTGGTGCTGAGGATCGAACCCGGGCCGTGCTCTTGTGAGGCGAGGCGAGCACTCTGCCGCTAAGCCACAACCCCAGCCCCCTCTGTTCTGTTTCTTAAATAAAATTTACTTTTGTTCTTGCTTTGGCATTTTTGGGGTGTTTAATATTCAACACCAGTGGAACAAGAACCCAATCCTGATTTTCAAGACTAGCATAAGACGTAGAAGTAGAAAGCAATATAATTATAATTATGTTGTCCAAATTTTATGCTCCAGTCCATTTTTTACCTGGATGGCGCTTTTTTGATCACTCATGTTATGTCATTTCTTATTTGTTTTATTTGTCTCTCTGAATTTAACACAATTTAAAAATAATTTTATACGTTTGTATTACCTCTGTGTGTCCTTCTGAAATATCAGTGTGTTTGAAGGGAAAATATTTAGGGTATTCAGCATCCTCTGCCTGACATTATGTGATACCATCAAACACTTTTCTTATTCCTCAGGAAGTGTAGGAGGCAGGGCATGGTGATGTTTGCTCAAAAAGGAAACAAGTCAAAAAATGTGATAAAGAGTGGGATGAGTTGGTAAAGAGGACATTTTTCAAGATTTAAGAAATTTAAGTATTGATGGCAACAATATAATAGGGTGAAACTAGAGATAGAGAAAGAAAAACAAATACCATAATTATCTTATGATTATAAGTATGGATTGACTACAGAAAATAATTGAAGAAACCACTTTTATGAGAAGAGAAAAGAATTGTTGGGAAAACATAGGTAAAATAATTTCTATTATTCTGCAAGTGTACATGGAGAAGGTGTGCAGATAAATGTGGAGTCTGAGAAGAACAGAACAAGTAGACATTCCCAGAATTTGCAGTGCTGGAAAAAGTAATGATCAAAATGCATTAGATTAATAGGCAATATTGATATAGAATAATTAATATGGGATCATAGTCAGTCTCAGCTAGATACAGGAAAACTCAGATTATATCAGTACTGTAATACCAGAAGAAAGATTTTTTTGAAAAGATCTTGGCAATCTCCTTCTAGTAATATTCCTGAATAATGGCTCCTCCCCATTCCAACCAGAAGGACCACTTTTCCTCCCCTCTTTGTTCAGGCATCCTGAGGACCTCAGATAAGCTTCAACCTTAAGTACAAGCCCGCAAAACATTCTAGCTCACAGAATATTCCATTTGCTCCATTGTCTGCACCAGTGGTCACAACTCTGGGTCAAAGTTTTATGCTTCTATTGTAAACTGTTTACCTTTGCCTCCAGTCTGCCCCCCACCCACATTGTTCATAATATTTGCTCCATTTTTGTGCCCAGGGCTCCGACCTGGATTTTTATCTTGCTGTCTGCCTTCCCTAATTACTTAGGTCTGAATCAGGCTCAAAGACATGTTTGTTCCATTCTGAGTTACCTAAACTCTTAACCTTCCACTTTCAAAGTGCATACATATTGGGCTCTCTGTTAATATATTATTTTTTTCTAAGTTCAATTTTGGCTTGCTCTAACTATGGTATTGTATTATTCTTCCTGTTACAAAAATCTCATCAATCCTCTAAGTACCAATAAAATGCAAGTAAATGTGTGATTTGTAAGTACACTGTCTTTCTTGCACAAAGTAGTATTCAATGATTGCCTGAAAGATGCCGAAGAAAGGTTGGGGCCTTCGTTAATTTACATTTAATTTTAGCCTCAGAGGTCCTTAAAGGCGGTGGTTATGTCTGCATGTGAATAGGGATATTTAATCAGTCGAGGCTGTCAGGATGATAGTAGTGCTTATCAAGAAATTAGAGGAAAATGTGCTACTGAGTCCATCCTCCTGCCATCCAAGCAGCAACAAATCAAATATGGAAGTCAAACACTATGATTAAAAAGCTCATCTTCCCTAGGGAGTCTTTCATATACATATATATTTAATATTCAACTTGGCTGTACTACTGCACAGACAGCTTTTCCTATGTCTTAGTGATTTTAATTGTAATACCTCCTGCACTGAGAAGACAAGACTTCTTTTTTTAAGTAACACTACTGATTAATGTTATTTAAAAACTATTGCATGGCACAGTCATATTGAAGAAAAATTTTGGTGACTTTTTTTTTCAGCCAATTGTCTTTTACTATGTGTTGTAAGTACCCCCAATAATATATGCAATGTTCACCTTGGGACATGAATCTTGGTATTTAAGATTTAGCTATGAACAATAGAAATTGTGATTTACAACACCTTAGGTATTACATCCTATGCTATGCTACCTTGCTGTAAACTATTCAGGTGATTGGAATAGTAGAAAAGCAGATTTTTCCTGCCTTTACTCTGTAATTTTGAGAGCATCTATCTCTATCCCCACCTGGCCCTCTGACTCCTCTTACTTCTTGAGTAAGCCACAGAGACTTTTTCTGACAATCTTCTACGTCACAAACTGTCAGTAGACTCTGGCTCCCTCAATTCACCCTTACACTTTTGAGTACTTAGAACAAATATTTCTGCTCAAGAAGTCCATTGGCCAATAGCTAGAATGTACTTGTTGTCTTAGCAGCCAGAAAACTCCACTTATCAAAGGCTACAATTACTCTCTGTGGAAATATAACCTGGTTGTTTTATCAGAACTGGGAACTAAAAGGGCAATTTCTCCTTTGTCTAAGATTCCTGTTTCTTTTCCACAAAATTGTATTTCCTGAACTCCACTCTGTTTCACTTTATCCTTCATACAAGGAATGTATTAGTCAGGGTTCTCCAAAGAAACAGAATCAATAAAATGCTTTTCTCTCCCTCGTTTTTTTACTACCTACAGAGGAAGGAAGAGGAGGAGGGACAGAGAGAGAAAGACACACACACACACACACACACACCACACACACACACACACCACACACACACACACACACACACACACACACACACACACACAGGGTGGGGTGGGGTGGAGAATTTCTAGGAATTGGCTTAGCTCATTTGATTGTGGAGGCTGACAACTTTGAAATTCATGGTGTAGGCTGTCAGGATGGAGATGTTGGTAAAGTTGATGCTTTATCTTGACTCTGAATTTCACAGGGAAGCCCACAAGAAAATCAGGTTGGGTTTCTATGTTATAGTTTATAAAGAGAATTCCTTCCTCAGGGAACCTACTTCTTTTATCTTGGGACCTTCAGCTAAATGGATGCCTGCCCCATATAGAGGCCAACTAACTTATTCCAAGTTTACTTTTATGAATATTAAGCACATATAAAAATTACATTCACAGCAACACGCAAATTGGTATTTAATCTAATAACACATATAAAAATTACCTTCACGGTAACACAACCTCGCCAATTTGATGCATCAAATTAACCATCACAAGGACATTTTATTGTATAATATTCTTACCAAACAAATCTGAATTAATATGAAATATTTATTAAAAATGTTTAAGAAGAACAGACATTCAAGAGAAAGGATAAATGCTGCTGTTAGCTCATTTTCCTACTAAGGGGTCTAGATTTCTCTAGAAAGGAATGTAGAATAAAATGGCTACATGAGAATAATAAATAAAAGGAAAACTGTCATGTGGCAATATTTATTTAATGGATTAAAATTATAATTAAAAAAATTTCCCACCAATTAAACTCTAAGCTCATAAAGCTTCATAAGTGAATTCTACCAAACACTTTAATAAAAGAAAAATCAATATTATAGAAACTCTTTCAAATCATGGAGTAGAAGAGAAAGTTTCTCTAGTTGTTCAATTTCAAAATAAATTGACACATAATAATTGTATAGATTTATGGTGTGATATTTCAAAGCATATATATAATATGTCATTACAGATTGTGTCATTAACCATATCAAGGTTATTGGATCATTCGTTGCCCCAAACATTTATTATTTCTTTGTGTTGGGAATAATCAAAATCCTTCCTACTAGCTAAGTCAAAAATTATCATGACATCTGTTATGGATTGGATGTGAGGTGTTTCGCAAAAGCTCACGTGTGAGACAATGTAAGATGGTTCAAAGAAGAAATAATTGGGTTGTGAGAGTTTTAATCCAATCAGTGAATTAATCCCCTGATAAGGATTAAATTAGTGGTAACTGAAGTGGTAGGATGTTGCTGGAGGAGGTGGGTCGCTGGAGGAGTGGCTTTGGGGTATATATTTTTTATCTGGAGAGTGGAGTATATGTTTCCTGATCACTATGTAAGCTGCTTCCCTCTTCAACTCTCTTGCCGTGTTGTTCAGCCTCATCTTGAGCCCATAGGAATGGAGTCAGCCTTCTATGAACTAAGATCTCTGAAACTGTGAACCCTCAAATAAACTTTTCCTTCTCTACAATTGTTCTGGTCAAGTCCTTCAGTCTCAGCAGTGAAAAAGCTGACTAATGCAACTTCAAAACCAGGAAACAAAAATTGCAAGAAAGAAAATGCATAATTATCTTTCAGTGACCTTTAACCTAATATGTGCAAGATTACATATCAATATATTAAAAGGATAATATTCACATCAAGTGGGCTTTATCCCAGGAAAGCATTGATCAATCCAAATTGCTTAATCAAGTTAATTAACCACATTAGTTAATCAAAATAACTATCATGTAGTGACCCAAAACTAAGAGATCAAAAGACAGTTTGAACAGATGTAGAAAAATATGTAATATTTTAATACTCATTCATGGCAAAAAGCCTTGAGATTGAAGGAAATTCTCTTCAGTTTATAGAAAAAATTAATCTAAGCCCTTCTATTTTATTATTCAAGGATTTATTCTTTTTCCTAAGACATAGAGAAAAGAGCAGATGTTTACTTTAACAGATTCTATTCTAATTCTAACAAATAAAATTGGCAACAAACACTAATAAATGTGGTAGAAAGAAATAACAAATTGTGTTTACTTGTGGATTATTATAGTTTGTACTTGGAATATTCCCAGTCGGTTAATATGTTGAAAACTTGGTCCCAAGCTGGTGGTCTTACTGGGAGATAGTGGAAACTTTAGAAGGTAGAGCCTAGTTGCAAGAGGTGAATCTATACTTTTACCTTTGAAGGTATATTCCTTTGAAGGGTATATTTTTTTCCTGCATCCTTTCTCCATATCTCTTTGCTTCCTACCTGCCTTGAGCCGGGCAGTCTCCTCCAATACACTGCTGTCATAATATTCAGTCTTGCTTCAGGCTCAAAGCAATGGAGTCATTTGACTTTGCACTAAAATTTTCTGGAACTCTTCAAAAATCTTTCCTCCTTTAAGTTGAATTTTTTCAGGTATTTTGTCACAACAATGGAAAGTGGACTAATGCAGAAAATAGAAACCAAGAAGTGGGGATGTTGCCGTGACTATATTTGATCATGTTCTTCAGAAGTTTTTAGAATTCATTTGCAAGACAAATTTGAATGTTTGAAGAATAGGTTAGAGAAAACTTGGGACATTGTAAGAGGAATATAGTGTGCAATTCTACTGGGAGCTCAGAAGACTAAAGTGGTGATAAGAATATAGAGAGTAGAGGTTGTACTGATGAAGTTTCACATAAAAATAAAGACTATCAGGTATTGGACCTGAATTCATTCATGTCACATTCTGGCAAAAAGTTTGTCTACTTTATATCCATACCCTAAGGCTTTATGTGAGGTTGAGTGTAAAAGTGATAGACTAATTAATTTGGTGGAGGAAATTTCAAGGCAGGACAACATTTAGGTAATGGCTTGGGTATTGCTGACTGCTTTTAGTGAGGTTTACTGTGGTAATAGAAAGGAAAGAACAAGATTTGAAAAACTTGCAGTTTGGCCTGAAATGGAGTGTGTTTCAAGTTATGACAAAGAAGGGTGTGGTAGCTAAAGAGATGAGCACCACTAAAAAGAACTCTAATACTTTGCACTGGAAAAATTGGAAAGATAATATGAGGGAACTTCAGGAACTGGTCAAATATCATCCACTACAAGCTCAGGGTATAAAGTTATAAACTTGCTTAAAAGATTTTGCTGTGAGTAGAGAGCACCAGAGTACCCTGCTTGTACAGGTTTGCCTGAGAAGTTGTTTCCTCAGCAATCATTTCACCAAGTTCAGTCAACTAGATGCTCAGAGGCCACTGAAGCTGTGGTTCAGGTGGGCTCAGCTACCACTCCCACTGGCAGCAGACCACAGAATTGTCCACATGGTAGTGGTTTTGCAGATGTGCAGAATATAAGAGTTTGGGGTCATAGAAACTTCTGCTGAAATTTCAAAGGTAGGCCTAGGAGAATAGGCATTGTGTAACATAGGCCTAGGAGAATAGGCATTGTTTAACTAGCAATCCCTGTGGACAGCCTCTGAGAGGGTGGTATGTGAAGTTGTGAGAGTGAAGACAGGCTGCAAGGAAACCCTACAGAGTTAGCAGTATCAGGAACATTCACTCTCTGCCAAGGAAAGCAGCAGGTAACTAGCAGAGCCAGCCCAGGAAAGAGATCATGTGAGCTGCAACCATTAAGGCCATAGGGTATGACTTCCCCAGCCCTTAAGAGCTCACATTTCACCACTGCTGGATGCAAGAACTTGAAACAATAGGATTTAATATTTGGCTTGCTAGGTTTCAGTTTTGCTTTATTTCCATCTCTCCTTTCTACGTTTCCATTCTCCTTTTTGAAATGGAAATTTTTGCCTTGTGCCTGTCCCACCATTGTATGTGGGAAGCATATAACATGAACTTGCTTTTATCAGGGGATACAGCTAAAAATGTCTTGAGTCTCAGAGGAGGTTTTGAACATGGCCTTTTGAGCAACACTGGAACTGTAAAAACTATGGGGGCACCTGAAGATATACTTAATGTATTTTCCATTGTGGGATGGTCCTAGGCTTTGGGGATCCAGGTGAGAAATATTATAGTGTGGATTTGGCTCAGGTGTTGAAGGCTTAGTCCTCAGCTGGTGGTGCTAATAAGAGGTAGTAGAAACTGTAGGAGGTAGAGCCTACTTTCAAGAGGTGGCTCACTGGGGGTATGCCTTTGAAGGGCATATTTTGTCCCTGCACCTTTTGGCTTTCTCTGCTTCCTGACTACCATGAGAGAGCAGCTTCCTCTACCACATCAACCTGCTGCCATGATATTCTTTCTGCTTCAAGCCCAAATAAATGGAGCCACCTGATTGTAGACTAAAATCTCTGAATTCGTGAGCCAAAACAAACCTTTTCTCCTTTAAGTTTATTTTTCTCAAGTATACTATCACAGAAGAGAAAATCTCGCCGGGCACGGTGGCGCACGCCTGTAATTCCAGCACTTTGGGAGGCTGAGGCAGGAGGATCGCAAGTTCAAAGCCAGCCTCAGCAATGGCGAGGCACTTAGCAACTCAGTGAGACCCTGTCTCTAATAAAATACAAAAAAGGGCTGGGGATGTGGCCCAGTGATCGAGTGCCCCTGAGTTCAATCCCTGGTACCAAAAAAAAAAGAAAAAAAGAAAAGAAAAAAGAAAATCTCACTAACAAATAAATCATGTAATTCTCTATGCAGAAAATCCTAAAAATAATCTGTAATACTTATGCTAAAACAAATGATTTTATTTTGCAATTACTCAGAATAAGAGGACAATACAGAAATTTCTGTGGCTATTACAATTATGTGTAAGAATTCTATGGTGGTAAATTATTTTTGAAAGAATTTTAAGAAAACCTAAGCAAATGGAAAAATACTCTGGATTCATGGATTTAAAGATTAAATATTGTTAATATCAAAATCCTTCCCAAGTTAATCTTCAGATCTAATGCCATCTAAATAACAATTATAGCAGGTTTTATAGATATTAACATATTTATTTTATTCTAAAATATGTTTGAAAAAGAAAAGACCTCAAATAGCCAGAACAGTCTTGCAAAAGGAAAAGTAAATAGATCTCACTCTTACAAAATAACTTGCCATATGTAAAAACAAAAATGTGACAATGTGCCATTTATAGACATTGATTAATGAAGTAAAATAAGGAACTTAGAAATAAAGACATGTATACGTGACTAAGTGATTCTTGACAAAAGGGCTAACAAAGTCCACTGATGAAATGAAGATCCCGTGTAGAAATGGGTATCCAATGGGTATTCAGTTGACCAAAACCTCACACCATACATCATTACCTCATAATTTATATATAATATATATCAATAACCTGCATATAAAAAACTAAGATTATAATACCTCTAGTAAAAGCAAACATGGTGTCTGTGTATTGTGTCAGTTTAGCTAAGAAAGAACCTTGTTACAGAGTATGCTTTTCTACACAGTTCTGAATTAGCATAAGCTACAAGAGAAATTTTGCATGAGATTTGGAAGTCAGAAGTAGACCTGTGTGTGTGTGTGTGTGTGTGTGTTTGTGTGTGTGTTTGAAAGACTCAAAAGTATCTGCCAGGATCCTTATCTCCTGGTGTTCATGCCCTTGTGTGACCCTGTCTATGACTTGCCTTTAACCAAGAGAACATGACGAGGGTGATGAGATGTGTGTGATTAGATTTTCATGGTTATATTACCTAGATCCTATTGCCCTTCTTGCTGAAATTCTTTCCTCCTGCTGGCTTTGGTGATAGAATCAGTCATGTTAAAGAACACCCTGTGGTAAGAAACTATAGACAGGTTTTAGACAGCCAGCAGGAAAGTAAAACTAGTAATCCTAGAGCTGTAGTAAAACAAATTTTGCCAACAACATGAAGAAGCTTGGAACTAGATTCTTCCCTAGTCAAGCATTCTAATGAGACCTCCAAGCCTAGGCTGATACCTTAATTACAAACTTACAGAGGACAATCCTAAGCTGTACCAAGATTTCTGACCCACAGAAATGTTAAAAAAAAATGTCTTTTTCAAACTGTAAATTTGTGATGCAATAATAAATAATTAACATAATTCAGGGAAGATGTTGATATACTGTCTTACTGCTCTTCAGGAATCAAATTGTCTTTTCTAAGCAAAATGTAAAAATGTATTTTTATTTTTTTCTGTGTGTGTGTGTGTGTGTGTTTTGCACACGTGTGTCCCCCAAACAACATTAAAAAAAAAAAAAAAAAGAAATCATCAACAGACACTTATCTGGAAAGCATCTAAATATTTAGAAATCAATCAACATACTTCATAATTAACTTAGATAAAATTTTTAAAAATTCTTGGGACATTAGAAAACAATAAAAAATAAATGACAGTGAAAATACAGCACATTAAAACTCATGGGAAGAAATAAAGCCTGGTTTCAGGTAGACATTTATAGTATTCCATTCTTATTTGAAAAACAAAATAGGTCTAAGGATAATGACCAACGCTTCTATACCAAGTAGTTGAAAAAGTTATTCACATATCTATATCTAATATATGTACCTAAATTATCTGCCTATCTACCTACTACCTATCTTTCTACCTTTAGCTTTTCTGAACAAGGATCCAGACTGCTGAGATATTCAGACAATAGCTCTGGTACCTCACCTCCTCTGGTTTTCCTTTGATAGTAGGCTTGTCTTGTCTTCAAATGAATAAAGGATATTTTGTTGATTTCAAGATAGCTGATTTTTTTTTCCTGAATTCTAGGTGAACAAAGTATCAGGCTATGTTATCTCATGATTAGCTTGCCCTGTAATCCCTCTAGCAAGTCAATCATGGAAACCTTCCACTGCCGGCAGGCATTCACCCCTTCTTCTGTGGGCTTTAATTTATTGAACTGTGTCTTCTTCAGCAGCATCACATGAGAGCCACAGCATCAATCAAAGATTCCCCGTCAGAGACTCATGCCAATAGACTCATGATCAAATTTTGGAGCTGTTTAATCATGCTAATAATGTGTGCTATTTCAGTATCTTCTGAAATAATCATGAGAAAAGCTACATATTTATTTGGGTCTATATGTGTAAGACTGTGGTTATACTGGATACAAATTTTATATATATATATATATACACATATACACATATATATATATATATATATATATATATATTAGCGCCGGTGAGCAATCTGCCGCTTTGAACAGCGGGCTGCGGGAGAAGACTCGGAGGCAGGATGGAAATGAAAAAGTCCTTTTATTCCTCTCTCTCAGGCTCCAGCAACTCACACTCTTACAATCATCCACACACACAAACACAACCGCGTTTACTCTGCACGCTCTCTCCGGGGCACAGTCTCACGCGCTCAAGCAGGAATGGCTCTGGCGAGAGATTTTTCCTGGCGTAAGTCTATTTTGATCTCGTGCCAAGTCCCATGAGATTCTGGGCTAAGTCCCGAGGGCGAGATTCTGGGCCAAGTCCCGCAAACAATTAGGGCTTCTGCGTTTCCCCCTTTTTTGTTTTAAAAGAGGGGATGTTGTTAAGGTGACAAGCCTTTTGTTGATGAGCTAAATTGTATAGTATATTAAATTTTTTAAACAAATCAGCTGTCCTGAGTTCCATCAAGCAACACACTGAGTCTTGTAGGCAGATATCAGCAAGGCATTGTCCAGCAAAGTCACAAACAAATGAAAAACCAAAATGTCCACTCATCACAACACGTTGATCCAGGAGACCCCATGTATGTAGAGCAGAGGCCACACTGTTGGTGAAGTTGTCCGATGTCTGAGCAGCAGGGATGTTTGGAGCGACTGGATGCCTGCAGTTGTAGTAGCAGCCGTGTTTTTCATGTCTAGAGAATACCATCAGAGAATCTTCAGGGCCCGCTACCTAGAAACTTAAACTTTTATTATTGAAGGAAAGGCAGTGTTATTCCAGCACTGAGTCAAGAGGCAAGTTGTCAAGCTAAAAAACAGAACTATTAAATTAGAAAATTAAAGTTGACTTGTGTTTACACACATTGCTTCTTGAGCTCTCGCAGGCATAAGCTGGCAAAATATCATATTTAGAACAAAACAAAGACAGACTGAGGGTATTTACTGCATTAAAGACAGAGTAAAGAAAAGCTAAAGGCACTTTGGAAAAACAATTTGTTAGCTGGAACCCTTGAGTCTTTGTAACTTTCTATGAGATTATCTGTTGAAATAACTCAAAGTAATCAGTTATAAAACAAATTAAGTTAATTACAAATAAACATTTGTATGTCAAAACACCAAAACATCAGACTACACAGCACTGGTCATATTTTAGCTAAAAAGAAATCTCTGGGACACCTATAAATCAAAATTGAAGGTACCTTCCCTTATTAAGTTATTTACCTAAATTGAATACTGTTAAACTTAAATGAATTAAAGTTATTTGGATATATATATATATATATATATATATAATATATATATATATATATATATATGAAAGCGCTTAGTTATCTGTGACATCACACTGGACAAACACACAAACTTACAAACATATATTTGTGACATCACAATTACATGAAATTTAGACAAATGAAAAGACATAAAGACATATGTAAAAAAGAGAAAAAATATAATTGTGTGCACACTAAAGAGAGATCTCCTCGCGGCCGGGAGGAATGACACTTAAGTTGTGAAATATTTTGAAGGACTCTTTTAAGGGAATCATTCCATGTCTTCATCTTGGTCCTCTTGATTTTGTGTCCTTTTTATTAATCTTGATTGTTCAACAACTTCATTATTATCCTTTTGATTTGGTACCTGTTCTATTAATCTAGATGGTATCCATATAGGAGAAAATTTGTGTTTTGGAAAAACACAAACAGATCCTCTCCCCCAAATTAATACTGGATCTGGACCCTTCCATGTACCTGAAAGAACATCTTTCCAGTAAACCAAAGGTTTATGTTGTTGGTGTGGATTCCAATGTCTGTCTCCAGCAGAATAACCATTAGAGTCTAAAGTTAAAAATTTAAGGTAAACAGGGCAACTGCCAATCTGTCCCTAGGATTTTTCCAATTACCTTCTTTTTGTTTTAATAACATAACTTTCAGTGTGCAGTTTGCTCTTTCAATAATGCCCTGACCCTGAGGATTGTATGGGATGCCTGTTTTATGGGATATATTGAATTTTGCACAAAACTATTTGAAAGATGAAGATGTATATGCAGGCCCATTATCTGTTTTAAGCATTTTGGGGATGCCCAATGCAGCAAAAGCTTGCAAATAATGAGATGTAACATCTTTAACTTTTTCTCCAGAATGTAGGGAAGCAAAAATCATGCCTGAGCATGTATCTGTGGTCACATGAATAAATCGCAATTTTCCAAAACTTGGCTCATGAGTAACATCCATCTGCCACAAATGATTGGGCATTAATCCTCTAGGGTTAACACCATAATGAAGATTGGGCAAATGTGTCATACAAGATTTACAATCTTTTACAATTGTTCTGGCTTGCTCCTTTGTGATTTTAAACCTACACTGCAAGGTGGTGCTATTGACGTGAAACTGGGAGTGAAAAAAAGTAGCTTGTTGGAGCGCTGAAAGTATAAAGATTGTTTGAGTAAGAGCATCAGCCTTTTGATTACCTTCATGGAGGGGACCAGGCAAGTTACTATGTGCTCTGATATGGCCTACAAATAGAGGTTCTTTTTTTGCCCACAAAAGTTTTTGTATTTGATAAAACAATTTAAAGTCTGGAGTATGAGGTGCTATTAGTCCTGCTAGCTCTAATTTGGGGACGGCATGTACAATATAGTGGCTATCTGAAAACATGTTTACAGGCTGGTCTCTAAAATTTTCCAGAGCTCTTACCACAGCTTCCAATTCCACTAGTTGAGCTGATTTGTGTGAAGTTATGTAAGTCATATTTTCTTTTTTAGTGACTACTGCAGCAGTACCATTTGAGGACCCATCTGTAAATACATTAAATGCCTTAGGAATAGGTTGATTTTTTTATTACCTGTGGAAATATAATAGGATGATTAATACCAAAAGATAATATAGGAGACTTAGGAAGATGATTATCAAAATTTGCAGAAGTAGAGCATCTAGCTATAGCCCAATCATTATCATTGAAGCATAAATATTCAATCTGTGATGATGAATAAGGAGTAATAATAGTAGCAGGGTGAATGCCAAATATTTTAGTAGAAGTCTTAAGTCCTTGAAGAATAAGTTTAGCCACCATGGAGGTATAAGACTCAATTATACTTTTAGGAGAGACGGGCAAATGTATCCATAATAAAGGCCCTTGTTGCCAAAATACTCCTGTGGGTGTATATTGTGAAGAAATAATAATCAACATCAGCGGTTGAGTTAAATCAAATCTATCACAATGAGCTCCTTCGATGGCTTTTTCTACTAACTTTAAAGCTTTCCTAGCATCAGGAGTCAATGTTCGCGGTGAGGATGGATCAGGGTTCCCACAAAGGATGTCAAATAAAGGTTTTAGTTGGCCAGTAGTGAGGTTTAGTGTAGGGCGAAGCCAATTAATGTCTCCTAGTAGTTTTTGGAAATCATTGAGGGTGGTCAAATGTTCTTTATTTATTAAAATTTTGGGGGGTCTAACAAAGGTATCCATAATTTTAAATCCTAAATATAATATAGGTGATCTAGTTTGAACTTTTTCTTCTGCTATATATAATCCATATTTTTTTAAAATTTTCTACCACGTCACTGAATATATTAAATAAGATTTTTTGATTAGGGTGGGCTAGTAAAACATCATCCATGTAATGTAGACACATGAGGTTTGGATATTTATTTTTAATGGGTTGGATAGCTTTATCCACAAATGTTTGGCATATGGTGGGGCTATTAGCCATTCCCTGCGGTAGTACTTTCCATTGATACCTTTTATCAGGGCCATTATTATTGATAGAAGAAACTGAAAAAGTAAACCTGGGGGCATCCAGAGGATGTAGGAGAATAGAAAAGAAGCAATCCTTTATATCTCAAGAGTAATAAGATGGAAATTTTTTGGAATAGCTACAGGATTCGGAAGTCCAGATTGAGTAGGGCCCATGATTTGCATGGTTTTATTAATTTCTCTAAGATCATGTAACAATCATATTTTCCTGATTTTTTCTTGATCACAAATATGAGGGAATTCCAGGGAGAGGTGGAAGGTTCTATATGTCCTGCTTCTAATTGTTCCTGAATTAGTAGGTGGGCCACTTGTAATCTCTCTTTAGATAGGGGCCACTGAGGGACCCACACTGGCTTATCAGAAAGCCATGGTATTTTCAAAATTATTTTCTCAGTGGCCCCGAAAAAAAAATATCTTTTTCCTTTATGATAATGATTTCTTTTAGGGTTAAGCTTACCCTGTACTTTTTGATAATGATTTCTTTTAGGGTTAAGATTACCCTGTAGATTTTCACATTTAACACCTGCAGGCATGGTTGCAAGGTGTACTCCCATTTGTTGTAAAATATCTTTTCCCCATAAGGTAACCAGTAGGTTAGGTAAAACATAAGGCTGAAATGTTCCTTTATGTCCTTCATCATCCTCCCATTTTAAAATTACCGCACTTTTTTCTGGGAGGTTATTATATCCCAAGCCTCTTAAACTGGTTGAAGCTTTTTGCAGAGGCCAGTGCTTGGGCCATTAACATAAATTAATGATGGAAAAATCAGCTCCAGTATCTATAAGTCCCTACATTTCTATTCCTTGGATTTTTACTTTACACATAGGCCTCCTTGTACAGTCTTGAACCCAGCAAGCTATGGGTCTCGAATCAGTGGAACAAAATCCTCTATTGTTCCTTTTTTGAGGCATACTCACTTTAAATTAATTATGAAAATTTGGAAGGAGAAGCAGCTGAGCAATTCTATCTCCTTGATTAACAGAACTTATACTTTGGGGTGAGCTAAGCATTATTTTTATTTCCCCTTTGTAGTCAGAGTTTATTACACCTGGGGTCACTTGCAAACCTAATAACCTTTCAGGACTTCTCCCAAGAATAAGTCCTATAGTGCCTGAGGGAAGAGATCCCCTGACTCTTGTGGGAATCAGTTGAACCCCCATTTCAGGTGTTAGCACTATTCAGGCGGTGGAGCAGAGGTCTAATCCTGCATATCCTCCTGTTCCTCTGGCGAGGGAGTGAATAGATAGTAGGGATTTTGTCGGGGAAGCATCTGAGTGGATGCTTGAGGATACTCCTCCTCCAATGCCTCGTACATTTGTGGGCCCTGGGGCATTGGGCCCCGTGCCCCGTTTTTTGAATTCCTGGACAAATGATTTCCATGGATGTCAAATTTTGAATGGCATTTATTGGCCCAATGATTTCCCTTTTTACACCTGGGGCAGTGGACTGGGGCACCATATGAGCTTGGTCTTATTTCTCTTTGGGGATTTTGCCCAGAATAGCCTGATTAATTATGATAATTTGTCTGGAATATCCTGATTGATTATAATGTCTAGGTTGAGCCCTTGTGAAAATTTGAGGGCAGCATCTCTCATAGCTGCTGCAATCATATTTTTCCTGTAACAAAGGCATCATTTATATCTTTACATAGTTGTATATACATATGGAAAGATCCTTTTCATTTCTCCATGGCCTGATGGCTTTCTGGCCATATTTATTAGCATTTTTTTATGCTAATTGAACAACTAATGGCATAGCTTGATCTGCATCTCCAAACCCTCTACCTGCAGTTCTCAAAAGTCGATCAGCAAAGTCAGCATATGGCTCATTAGGTCCTTGAATTTCTTTTGACAAGCCTCCCTGCAGATCGCCAGGGCCTTGTAAAGTTTTCCATGCCTCTAAGGCAGCTGCATAGATTTGGGCATATATGCCTGGCACATAATATTTTTGAGCCTGTTAGTCTGCGAACGGCCCTTCTCCTGCGAGCATTTCTACATTATGATCTCCAAACGCTGCAGCTGCGTTTCTTTTTGCTGTTTCTATACAAATTTCTTGAAATTGTGATCACCAAACCAAGTATTGTCCCCCACTTAAAACTTCTTTACGTAGATTTTTCCAGTCTGAGGGGGTTCAATTAAAAGTCCATTTGTCATTACTGCCTGTTGATATTTTTTATTGTTTTGAAATCTATTGAGTAGTGGACCCTCTTTCCACTATTTTCAAGTACTGGCAGTTCCCAATTTATCTGTGAGTTACCCTCTAGAGCACATAAGCACTCAGAAAGACCTTTTATTTCTGTTTCTAGGGTTTTCAAACTCCTAGTAATTCCCTTCATATTTTCTGTAATGGATTCCACCCATGGGGGAGTAGAGGACACAGGTGGTTCCTCTCCTTGACGGTCTTTTCTCTTTTTAATTTCTTTTTGTTGTTTTTATTGGAGACTGTGCTCCCAGAATCACTAGATTCCCCTTCACTATGTTGATCCAAGACGCAAAGAAAAGACCACCAACTCCAATTTTAAATTAAAGCAAGCTTATATTGTATACACACAAAGAGAGCTGGCCAGGGCTGCCCCTCCCAAACACTGGGCTTGGGGTCAGCCCTGCTCTCAGGGAAGACAAGGTTTTTATAGTTCAAAGAGTTACAAAAAATCTTGGGAACTTACAGCTAACAATGTCAGACGTGTAATTCAAAGCAAGTAGCAAACTAATCATCTACATGGCATTGCATTCCAAGGAAAAGGAAGTGTAGTCAAACCCCATATCAAAAGTTTATGAGGCACCATTAGTTTTAGAGAGAGAGAGTTGTTATCTGGTCAAGGAAAGCCAGGCCTGAGTGAGCTCAAGGCCTGTGCATGAATGCCAGACAATAAGCTCAAGCCAAATAAGAATCCTAGCATTTCATAGAAAACTGAAGTGGGCTTTTCATAACTTTTTGACAGGATGGCTCTCAGTCTTAAGATGGAATTAGGCTGGTTTATCAACTATTATAACCTTTACTGGCATCCTGAATTTCAGCTTCTAAGGAGAGTACATATTCTTCGGCTAATTTTAATAAGTTTCTGATGGCCTTTGCAGCTCTTGCTTTTGAATTTACACCACTACTCTTCTCACTGTTATTAACTGACTCAGAGGCTATGCTTTCTTGATCGCTGTCCACTGAGTCCGCAATATCGAAAAACTCATCCATGCTTTTATTATCCGACCTTTGGTTATTTCGCTCCCATTTTTAGTCAGCTCTTACCTGCTGGCCGTGCCTCCTCCTCATTGGGAGCACTCGAGCTGACTACGCTGCGCCTGAGTCTGATGTGTCCACGTGCCTGCAGCCAATCCCTGTGCCTCTGGGCCGTGCAGCCGCCGCTTGCTTCCCCATTCAGGCCGCCACCTGTTAGTGCTGGTGAGCAATCTGCCGCTTTGAACAGCGGGCTGCAGGAGAAGACTTGGAGGCAGGATGGAAACGAAAAAGTCCTTTTATTCCTCTCTCTCCGGCTCCAGCAACTCACACTCTTACAATCATCCACACACACACACACACACAACGGCGTTTACTCTGCACACTCTCTCCTGGGCACAGTCTCACGTGCTCAAGCAGGAATGGTGCTGGCGAGAGATTTTTCCTGGCATAAGTCTATTTTGATCTTGCACCAAGTCCCGTGAGATTCTGGGCTAAGTCCCGCGAGCGAGATTTTGGGCCAAGTCCCACGAACAATTAGGGCTTCTGCATATATATTTATTTGTTCAGAGTTTTATAATATATAACAACAGCTTTACAAATGTAAGATTATTTTGTCAGAAATCTAAGATTATTATTGTCAGAAATATAATTGAATGAATCCATAAAAGAGGGTAATATGATGAGTTATATGCAGATAAAGGCATTGTAGGTTGAAAATGTTACAGTATGAAAATGCATTCAATACATACAACCTACTGTTACTGGAAGCTTGGTCCTTGCCCCTGAAGACAATCCAATAATGAGAACATGGCTTTTAGAAAAAGGAAAAAGAAGTTTTATTGCTTTGATTGCAGAGTAGTAACTTGGGAATTCCGCCCATCAGGAGGAACAGAGAGTTTTCAAAGGCTACATTCCAGGAGTTCTCTGTCCAGAGTTTAATTTACTTGTTAATTGGGGCTATAGTCATTTCTTAGATCTCCTGGAACCATTCTCCATCCCCAAGTCTGAATTACTTCCTTCTTGTGGTGGGTGTGTGCTCAAGAACAGGTAACTCCACCTAGGCTGAAGAAGAAAGGTGCAGAAAATTAGGGGAAGGAGGAAGAAAGGGAGAAGAGAAAAAAAAAAGTGTCCT
This sequence comes from Tamias sibiricus, assembly GCA_025594165.1. NCBI lineage: Eukaryota > Metazoa > Chordata > Mammalia > Rodentia > Sciuridae > Tamias > Tamias sibiricus. The sequence goes on along the minus strand of CM046666.1, from coordinate 126,713,957 downwards.
CATTAGAAATGGGCTGTAAGCTGGGTGTGGTGGCGCACGCCTGTAATCCCGGCACTTGGGAGGCTGAGGCAGGAGGATCAAGAGTTCAAAGCCAGCCTCAGCAATGGCGAGGCACTTAGCAACTCAGTGAGACCCTGTCTCTAATAAAATACAAGAAAGGGCTGGGGATGTAGCCGAGTGGTCGAGTGCCACTGAGTTCAATCCCCAGTACCAAAAAAAAAAAAGGAAAAGAAAAAAAAAGAAATGGGCTGTATTCAAAACATGAAGTGGACCACTGTTTTGCTACCAAATACCTGTAGAGTGTCTGCCATTTGCCCTCATTATTGTATGGCTAACTGGGAGCTTTCCAGTCCAAATTTCACCACCCAACATTGTGAGAGAGTATCACAGCACATATGGCTGGTTGGGGTAAATATCAGAATTAAAGTCATAATATCACAAATTAGAGATTATCTGTACAGTATTTTAATACTGAAATCTAGAAGTAAAATAAAAGAGATATTTCCATTAATATTTTAAATTTTAAGTAAATAATATTTTAAAATGTGATTGGGGTCTGGACAAATGTGCTAGTTACAGTGAAAGAAATGAGTAGATTTAGGAGCTTTGGATGGAAAAGGTAGCAGAACTTGCAAAACAATAGGAAGAAAATAAAAACAACCTTCAAGAAACCCATTCCAAACTGTTGGTTAGAATGGTCTAGAGTTTCTTGTTTTGTTTTTTCCTTGTAATTATTTCTAAACTAAGGGAAGAGCTGGATGTGGGAATATAGACCTCTATTCCTAGCTAGAGGCCTATGGGCTGGCCGTGGCCATTTAGCAAGACCTGTTTTGAAGAAACAACAACAGCAACATACAACAGACAAAACCTAAGGCTCAGGAGAAATTTGAGCCAGGAAGAAACATAATAAATTGTAATAACTGCAAGTCTTTTTTAAATAAATGAAGTGCTAGTAGGCAGTTAGTTGGAGGTTAAAAGTTCAGGTAGAGTTAGGTATATTGTGATATAATTGAACCCTTGGTTATGGGTTATTTCTTCAAAAGCCCAGTAACAAATTATGAGGAGCATGAGTGGAAGTCAACTAAAATGTACTGAGTACTTCTAGAGTCCAATACTAAGATTGTTATTTGCACTTTTCATTGATTTAAAATATGCACCTTAGTTCACCTGAATCTCTTGGAGAACCTAATAGGTGGCCAATGTTAAGCTCACTTCAGTAACTGTGGGAGAGTAGGGAGGTCTTTTTGTATTTGTTCATGAAGTTCTTTGTCAAAATGATATTTTACTGCCTGTGTTTGCCCTCTTATTGTTGCCGCCTGCAGATAATGCCACCTGCAGCAACGATACCGCAGGAAAGAAATCGGAGGCAGACTGGGAATGAGTAGGTTCTTTATTCTTGCTTCTTCTCTGCTTTCTCTTCTATATTCTCTCTCCAACTCCAACCAACCCTCTCGCCAGCCCTACCTGGTTAAATACTCTTCACCTTAACAAGTATACACGTGTTACAAGCTCAACTTACAGGTGCGTCACACAGTGTTCATGGGCACAGAAAGATTCTTAGTTGATTACATTAAGGTCAGGAGAAAACAATTAAATGCCTCCTCTTTGGTTCTCAGCCAGCCGCCATCTTAGCTACCTCCTCATTAAGGCTCTTACATCTTATATTATCCTTCAATTCACAAAACATTTTAATTATGTAAATCCTGAACTCCTTCTCTGTCATTTCATCTGCTGTGCTTGCCATGGAATCTACGAAGGAGGTATGTTGATTGGTTTGGGACACTTTGTTTCCTTGTCTTTTCATACTGCTTGTGTGACTTCTCTTCTAGCACTGTGGAACCGTGACTTTTTCATTTTTACGTTATAGCCTCATAAAGCCCCTGGTCAGCTGGAGTTCCAAGCTGGGAGTTGTCTCTCCTGGTAAATGGTGCTGAAAGGTAACCCAGGATGTAGGTGCCTACTTTCCACATCACAATGTTGTGTCAAATGGATGGAGACGGGTGATGGTCCTGGACATTGGGTTCAGATACAAGCTCCGCAGCTGTCTGTGTGTGGCATGTGTGGTTGTCAGCTGACTTCAGAGCCTGTGCAAATTCCTTGTGTGTATGCAGGCTACTGCATGTAGTTGATTTTTTTTTTTTCCTTTTTTTCTCCCTCTGCTGCCGCAACTTTCAAAAATGGCGGCAATCGACCCACGTTGGCATTAGCTGAACCACACAGGACCAGATAGGCATTCCTGTGCATGGGAAGTTGCCAGGTGACTTGCGTGAAAGCGGTTCTCTGCTCTATTGGGTAGCCAAACTTTCTGCGCGGTTCCCTGCCAACACCGATGCAGGTGTTCTTTTCACTGTTTGTCTCCCTCGCGGTAGTCCCCTGCGAATGAGTAGTTGGGAGACTCACCCATGCTATAGTCTGTCGTTCCACAGCTCCAGAGGGGTACAATGGCCATGGCTCCTTTGCAGGAGCAGGAATATCGCTAGCAACTAAGCAGTATACTCACTACTGAACTTCAATTGACCGACTGACACATAATGCCACCTCTCTGGTCCACCATCTTGGAGATCTCTCTTTACTTTTTATTTTTAAAGATTTTATACATTTCAGGATAATCTTTGTTAGATGCCTCTACTGAAAATATTTTCCTTCCCTTCTCTGAGTTTATTCCAACTCTAATATTTTGCTACTTTTTAAATGTTTTTTATTTTGCGGGAAAAATCAGTTTATGGAAAACTAGTAAAGATATCACAAGGAGCTCACATATATTGCTTGCTAGGTTTCAGTTTTCCGTAATGTTCGTATCTCACATTACTGTGGTTTATTTGTCAAAAACCAAGAAAATAACATCAGTAGATTATTAGTAACTAAGAATCAGAGCTTTTCTTTTCACCCATTTTTACATTAATGTTCTTCTTTCCCTTCCTGGATCCAGTTCAGGACACCATATTACATACATTTTTCATGTCTCCTTAGATTTTCTGAAGTATGTGATTTTTTTTTAATCTTTCCTTTTTTATTTTGTTCATGAGTTTGAAAGTACTGAGTACTGACCAGTTGTTTTCTATAATTTTTTTTTCAAACTGGCTATGTTTGATGTTTTTCTAATTACTTCACTGAGATTATGGAGTTTTTTTTGAAAGAATAGCAGAGTTGTAGTGCCTTTCCCATCTCATCGTTATCAGAAGATGTATACTACCTTCTTTACTTCATTAGTGAGGTTAACTATAACATTACCTATGAATGTGAACACTCTATTAATGTGAACTTAATATAAATGAATGCAACCTATTTGAACAAGATTTTGATCTCTTAAAAGTATTTGTATTCTAAAAGACATGAATAATTTTGTCTACATTTTATTCTTAAATTGTTATTGCTTTACATCTTAAATTTTTTTATATAATTCACCTGGGAAATTCAATTTAGGTACATTAATCAACTTTCTGTCTATTATGGAAAGTAAGGTTTCAATGTTATTTTTTTCATAGGAATATTTAATTGATCCAACACAAATTAAAGGAGGTATTTTTTCTCCAATGGTTTCCCCTCCTAGAGTTGCAATACATACCTAGGCCATCTGTCACATGACTGTCTATGTGTGGATCTGTTGCCACACTCCATAGTATCATTCATTGATTCAATTATCTTTGCTTGCACCAAAGCTTGGTTATAGTAGATTTAAATAAAGCATAATATCTGGTGGTGGAATCACCTTTATTTTACTAGACTTTATTTTTTAGACCAGTTTTATGGAATGATTCAGAAGATATATAAATTTCCTGTATACTGCAGGCATGACACATGCACAGCACCCCTCTCCTGCCTTATCAACGTCCACCATCAGAGTTCATGGTTTACATTAGGATTTACTCTTGGTGTTGTATACTCTATAGGTTTGGACATTATTGTATTGCAGAGAGTAGTTTTACTGCCCTAAAAATCTTTTGTGCTCTGTCCTAAACCCTGCTAATTACTGATTTTTAGAACTGTTTCCATAGGTATGCCTTTTCCAGGAAACAATAAATAGTCTTTTCAGGTTGGCTTCTTGGACTTACAATACACATTTAAGATTCGTACATGTTTTTTTTTTTCATGGCTTGAGAGTTCATTTCTTCTCATCATTGAATGATCTCTCATCACCTGCATGTACCATATTTTATTCAACTAACCTGATGAAAAACATCTTGGTGGCTTTAACATTCTGGCAATGATGAATAAAAGTTGCTATAAATATCAGTGTGCTGGTTTCTGTGTAGACACTCATTTTTAATTTCTTTGGGCAAGTACAAAGGAGTGTGGTTACTGGAACATGGTAAAAGTATACTTAGTTTTCTAAGAAACTGTCAAACTGATTTTTAGAGTGATTATTATTCTGCATTGCCACCAGCAATAAATGAGAGTTCCTGTGCTCCACATCCTCGTCAGCGTTAGGTATTGTCAGTGTTCTGGCTTTTGGCCATTCTAATAGATATAGAGTTGCATCTCATTGTTGTTATACTGTGCATTTCCCTGGTGACATATGATGCTCACCATATTTTCATATGTGTGTTTTCCATCTATGTCTTCCTTGGTGTGCTGTCTATTATAAGTCATTGGCCCATTTTACAATTGAGTTGTTCATTTTCTAAGTTGAGTTGTTCATTTTCTAATTGTTGACTTCTAAGGGTAGTTTTTTGTATTTATCTTTTATTTATATTTTTTTTGCATTTTAGATCAGTCATTTTGCAAATTTTTCTTCTGGTCTTTTTTTTTTTTTTTTTTTTTTTTTTTTTTTTTTACTTTTCATTCTCTTGACAATGATTTTCATGGAGCAGAAATTTTTAATTCTAATGAAGCCTAGCTTATGTTGCTCTTTTCTATGCAGATTATACCTTTGGTATTGCATCTAAAAAGTCATTGCCAAATTCAAGGTCATCTATTTACTCCCCAATATTACTTTCTGGGAGTTTATATTTTTATGTTTTTGATTTTGGTTTATGATCAATCTTTAGTTAATTTTCATGAAGGATATCCAGATCCATTTATTTTGCATGTGTATATCCATTTGTTCCAGTAACATTTGCTAAAAAGACTGTCTTTTCTCTATTGTATTGCCTTGGGTCCTTTGTCAGAGATTTGATTCTATTTATGTGGGATTATTTTTGGACCTTTATATTTGATTCCATTGATCTACTTGTTATATTTTTGTAAATGCCACACTGTCATGATTGTAACATTCTAGCTAAAAAAAGAAAAGCTATAGTAAATCATGAATGTGGGTGGTGTTAGCCCTCCAGCTTTGTTTTTCTCTTCTAGTATTGTTTTGTTTTGTTTTTAAACATCTCCATAAAAACTTTAGAATGAGTTCTTCTATAGTCACACAATAACTTATTGGGATTTTGAAAGGAATTGCATTGTATTTATACATCAAGTTGGGAGAAACAGTCATCATGACAATATGAGTCTTCCACACATGAACATAAAACATTTATTCATATATTTAGTTCTTTTTTATTTATCTCATCACAGTTTTGTAGATCTTGTACATATTCTGTTAGAATAATATATCCAAGTAATTTGGGGCATGCATGTTAACAAAAGTTTGTTTTGTTTTTAATTTCAAATTTCATTCCTTCATTGTTGGAATATTTGAAAGTGATTGGCAGTTTTGTATCAACTTTGTATCCTGCAACCCTGCCGTCATTGTGTATTGGTTTTAGGAACTTTTGTTTGCATTTCTTTTGAAATTTTTTATATAGGAAGTCATGATATCTTTGAACACAGAAAGTTTTATTTCTTTGCTTTCAATCTGTATACCATCTATACTGATTTTATTTTATTTTATTATTGCAATTATTAGTACTGCTTTCACTTTTTTAGATTACCTAGGCTAGTTTGACCAAATGTATTTCCGTAGAAACTTCAGACATTTTCTCCTTTTACTCTGAGATTATGAGGATTAGCACTGATTGGTCTTCAAATACTGAACATTTCATTCTTAAACTAAAACTAGCTTGGTTGTGATATCATATTTTTTTTAAATATAATTGGATACTACTTATTAATTTTCATCTGTATATGAAATGGCTTGGTGCGGGGGTGCCTGGTAATCCAACCAGTGTTTGAGAAGGATCCACTGGGAGAATGATGTTTGCAAGGACTCATCATCTCGAGATTATGCCAGATGTATGCCTCTGGGCTCTGGTGCCTTTTCTGCACTATTTTCCTAATAATACAATACTCATACTATTTTCTAGTGGTGATTGCTGGGGGTGAGGGGAATACTACAGCATTTTCTGAGAATATTAATAAAACATTAGAAACCATAACCCCTTCCCTACCACAAATAGTAAATAATTTTCTGCCACCGTGTGATGTGTCTTTTTCCTGGGGTGATTGTTTTAAACATGTATTGTTATATATGAGAACAGTCACAGAGCCACCTGTTTCTCCAGTTATGAGTACGCAAAAAGCACATAGTCTCACTGATAGTAATCAGAAACAGAATAAAATCAAAGTACTTCCTGCTAAAGAGACCCCATGGGAAAAGGTCCCTTTGGTGCCTGTGACCCCGTTCTAGTAAGATTTACTTTACTAAACAATATGGCAATTATCTACAAGGAAATTTGCCATGGTAACCACTGAGATCACTGCCCTCTTGACTAACCCGAACTTAAAGTTTAACTTACGGAAGAATAGAGTCATAAGGTCTAATATGCTTACTATTATGAAATATAAGTGCTAAGTACATTTAGGTAGAAATAGGAACTTAAGATCAACTTTACTGATTATATTCATAAATTTAGGATCAACTTTACTGATCATATTCATAGATTTAGAACAATAGCAAGGGATGTGGTGGGGGTGTTATTATCTCATACAATCACTTTTTCCAGTAAGCCTGTTCTGTACAAAGAATTCTATGCGTCTTATGCTAACCACATTCTTGGCATGTTAAACTTTAAAAAGTGTATAAAAACTGTGTGTGAACTCAATAAACTTGTCAGCATTCTACACTGGCCTGTGAGTCTGTGTGGTTGTTGTCCATCCATCACCGACGCTGTCTACCCCGTCACAACCCCTTGACCAGGAAGACTCCCGACCCTGCCAGGGCTGGACCCCGGCAGCTTGGATTGTGCATTAGTTCATTTTCAGTTTTTCTTTTTAGTTGTAGATGGACACAATACTTTTATTTTTATTTATTTATTTATTTTATGTGGTGCTGAAGATTGACCCAGTGCCTCACGCATGTTTGGTGAGTGTTCTACCACTGAGCCACAACCCTAGACCCATTAGTTTATTTTTATTGCTATAATAAAATCCTGGAAGCTGAATATTTTATAAAGAAAAGAGGTCTATGAAGCTCACAGATTTAGATTCTGAAAGTCCAAGATTGGGTGTCTTTGTCTGTTTAGTCTCTGGGCAGGGCCCCTTGGCTGTATCATGACATAGCAGAGAAGAGGGAATGGGAATAGGTCTGAGCAGATGAGATCAAGGACAGAGAATAGCCACGCTCTATAACAAGCCATTTTTCTGAGAACTAACCAAGGTCCCAATAAGAACTACCTTAATCTCTTCTGAGAGCATATCTCCAATGGCCTATTTACCTCCTATTGGAACTTGATTCTTAAATATTCCTCCACCGCTAAACTTCCAACGTGAATTTGGGGGTGGGCACAAAAATCATGTCCAAACCATGTCAACATATTGTTTTCTTTCCTCAAAGTTTTTATTTCTTTTTTCAAGTTTTGCTACAAAGATTGAAGATTGTGTTAACTCACAAAAAGATTAGGAGAATATTCCATCTTTTTTTCTAATCTTTAGAAATATTTTAAATGTCTTAAAATTTGATGGAATTTAGCTATTAAGTGATTTAGTTCTGGACTTGTAGAGAAATTTCAAATAACAGTGTCTGCAGAGTCCTCATTAGAAACTATGCAAGCCAAAACAATAATAGTAAAGAATCTTTCAAAGTTAAGGGAATCAGGAGGAAAAAGAGAAGAAGAAAAATAGTTGCCAATTATGAATTTTATGTATAGCAAAATACTTCCAAAAATGAAAATTGAATAGACAGGTTAAGATAATCAAAACCTGAGAAAAATTTCATCAAAACAAAACAAAATAAAACAAACAAACATAGCTACAAATGCATTAAATGTTAAAGCAAATTTTTCAGGAAGAAGAAAATTGACAGCAGATAGAAACTTTTATGTAGGTGGCTAAATAGGCAGGCAGGTAGGTAGGTAGATAAATAGACATAAATAAATATGGCAATATTAACAATGAGAAAAATGGTATGTGTGTAAATATAGACTATTTCTTTTTCTTGATTTTTCTTTTTTTGGAGATACTAGGGATTAAACCCAGGAGGATTCTACCTCTGAGATATATCCCCAGACTTTCTTATTAGTTATGAGAGAGGGTCTCACTAAATTGCCCAGGCTGTCCTCAAACTTATGATCCTCTTGCCTCAGTCTCCTGAGGAGCTGGGCTTACAGGCATGTGCCACAGTGGCTGGCTAGTTTTTCTCATTTTAATTTTATAATCAACAACTAATCATAAGGTTGACAAGTATTAGAAGTAAAAAGATAAGGTGGATGAAACAGATATGCTATTGAAATGTTCTGAGATGGAGAGTAGCATTATATTTTTTAAAAAGAAGTAATAATTGGTAATTATATATGCATGTTGTAAACACAACAACAAAGATAAACCAAATTTTATGAATCAATGGTGAAATTAAAAATGGAAGAGGGGGCTAGGGATATATCTCAGTTGTTAGAGTGCTTGCCTAGCATGCACAAAGCTTTGGGTTTAATTCCTAGCACCACACACACAAAAAAAGAATATTGATAATTAGAGAACAATAAAGAGCAACACTCTCACAGATTAATATGATTTCTATCCTGAGCTTTTTGTTTTAGTCACTGTAAGTGCTAATTTTGTTCAAACAAAGCTATTTTGCAGTTTTTCCTGCAGGCAGGAAAAACCCCCTTTTAGGGCCCAAAAAGGGAAGCGCAACTTAGAGCCCGGCTCCATTTTAGTTCATTCATTTTAATATACCTATAGTACTCAGAATATGTGAAAAATACATAATTCATTTATCATTGTGAATATAATTGGGAAATTAGGGGTTTTGTTAATTTTTTTTTTGTTTTGTCTTGCTATTTCAAATAAGTCTCAAGTTTAATCATCATTCTAGTGCCCCCTTTTATATGCATTCTAGAGTTTCTCTGGAATTTAAACTTAAAGGTGGGGCTTGTGTGTCTCAGAACATGCCCATGTTCAATCTTGAGTAATATCAAATTATTTCTAATGTGTCATATGCCTCAAGGTAGTATGGTTGTGACTGTTGCCTGTATCTTTTATAATGTCAAATAATTTTAAACTCAAAATTTTGCCAATCTTTTTTGTAGGTTAGTAGAGTTATACTATGTTTTAAATTTGAATTTCATGAATACTGATGAGGTAAAATTCATTGGTGTGTGCCGGGGCTGCTGGGGTATGAATGGAGCCGGGCTCTAAGTTGTGCTTCCCTTTTTGGGCCCTAAAAGGGGGTTTTTCCTGCCTGCAGGAAAAACTGCAACTCACCCGGCGGAGTGATCTTAAGGACAGAAATCTCTAGGTGCCTACCTCTGCCTGATGAGCAGAAAACACGCCACACCCAGGGAGTTTTGTATCGCACGTGGGATGCCAGAAGAACTCAGATTTATTGAACAAGCATTGACTTAAATAGGCCTAGAACTAACCAATCAGCAAGCAAGGCGGTTCAGTCTCTCAAGCTACGTCATAGCCACACCCCTTGGTTTAGCCCTGGTCCTTTAGGGTGTGGTAAGCAGTCAAAACCCTGCCCCTTGGCAGACATAGTCCCAACAGGTGTGTACATCGATTACTATTATATTCCCTGACAAATGCCTATAGTGTTTAATCTTTCAGTAATTTTATTTAGATACTACCTAAGATAATTATAATAAAATGAAAGGTATATGTGATCTAATGATTTTTATTTATCAATTGAAGTCTATGATAAATTGGACAAAGGTTCACAAAGGCTCAGGTAACAAATACTTCATATGTCATTTGTGAAAATTGTCCTTAAAGATCTTATGGGGGGCATTTGGCACACATATGTACGCTAAAACCCCTAAACACAGAGGTATCTTTCTTCATAGCACTCATGAATCATGTCATTCATAAATAAGACACATTCTGCTTTTACCTTGCAGAAAAACAGGGACAGTGGATTAAAACCCTTCTGTTAGTTCTTATAGCTTCATAGCATATGCAGTCACTGTAGACAACACAGATTTAGTCTCTTATAATTTCATTAAATAAATCTGAAACCTGGCATGTCATGACTGGATTCTCTCCTCAGGATCTCACCAGGCTAGACCAGGGAACAAAAGGCCCCCTTTTAAATTAATTTTCTCTCATATTCTTCACTTGGTATCATTTACCCTCAAGGTACCAGTAGCATATAGAATCTTTCTCATGCTCTTAACTTCCCAGGACACTAACTGGAAAAAGTTTCTTGCTTTTAAGAGCACATGCAACTGGATTAGACTGACATAAATAACCACTTTTTAACCATATAATGTAACATGATCATAGAGGTGACACCAAGGGTTTCTGCATCCCACTGTTATCTGATTAATACTCTTAATGGGCATGATAACATCATGTTGAGGAGAATAGCTTTATACATATGAGTTAGGAAGGGGTCTGTCAATGCAACCTAACTAAGGATATAGTGTATAATAAACAACTTGTTCACAATGGTCCTTCCTTCCTTCTACATTCCACTTCATTTGATTTGTTATAATTCATGAACTAAATCCACTTGGTCTCTGGGAATTTATTTATTCACATTCTTATTTAGCATAAACTACTCTATATAACACAAAGTATACAGGTAATAAATTTCATATAAGTTTAAATATTAAGGAAACATCATAAAAATTAGATAGCTGGCCTGTTAGCTAGATTAATCTACTTGAAGCATGACCAAAGAGTCCCCATTTCAATTTACCCTGCAATGTGGGAAGCTCTGTTTTAATGGGGAACATGGGCAATCTTAAATTTTCTGTATTGACCCATTCTTAGAAACTAGTATCCCTATAAAGCAAAAAGATAACTCTTTCTGTGTGGAAATCCACTTTTCAGTGCAATGGGGGAATGACAAAATGAAAAGTTTAGAGCCAGGTCTTAATCACTTCCTATTTCCCTCATAAGAAATCCCTTCTTTGTGAAATTTGCAAATCACAAAGTTTTCTTATTAATTAATAAGCATGAGAAGTTAAAAACTTTAAAACTGAAAATTTAGAACCTGAGAAGTATAGTTATATAAGCTTCTTTAGAAGAAAGACTTTTACAACTGTATTTTTTATGCCAAGGATTTAATCGCTTCTAATTTTTTAATTCATACATTTTAGTTGCAAATTACTTAGTTTTTCATGCTTGAAATAAAGCTCAATTAAGTGTTAAAAGATATTAGTTTGCTAATATTAGCTAATATTAGTTTAGTTAAGTAATGAAGAGTTTATGGATGAACACCCTAAATAGACTTAATTCATCCCTATTCTATACATTCTATTATTTCAAGAATTATATTTAGACTATGAAAACCATTAAAGACATTCACATGATTTAAGAGATATAAATGAATTTATAATGGCAATTATTGTAATTCCCATTATAATTTAATTTCTGCATTTTAGTTTTTGAGGGTCTGAAGTTGAAACAATAAATTAACTTTAATATTACAAGGATGATTTCCAAGCTACTTCTACTTTGTTATATTAATAAAATTCATTCATGTTTTCATGACAAAAATGGTTACATTACAAATAACTTGAAAACATAAATACAGACTGGGATAAAATACTTACAATTTATGATACTATATAATCCATTATTTTACTCAAAATTAACAAAATAAATAATTTTTAAGTAAGTACAGAAAAAAGAGACATTTCCTCAAAGAAGATATATAAATGGATAGTAAGTATAATAAAATGTGCTCAATGTCAGAAGTTGTTATAGGGAAACAAATAAAAACTACATGTGATGAAGGCCATCATCAAATACATAGACAATAAGAATGGCTAGATGTGATTAAGTTGGAATTCTCATACATTGTCACTAACATTATAAAATTATATGCCCACCCCATAAAATACTGGTGATATCTTAAAAAATTAAATTTAAATTCACTGTTTTATCTAGCAATTAATTCCATTCCCAGGCATGTAGCAAAGAAAAGCATAATGAAAACAAAAACAGTGTTATCACAAAGACTTAGGTGTTGATGTTTACTCAAGCATTGTTCTCAATAGCCACAACTGGAAGCAATCCAAATGCCTGGTGGTACACTGTTACTCTTACCTGTACAGTGGAATGCTACCCAGCAGTGAAAAGGAACAAAATACTGAAACATGCTACAGCATGGTTGAACCTCTAATATTTTGCTTACTGACAAAGTCAGACATTAAGGTCATTTTGCATCATTCAACTTGTAAGAAATTCCCCAAAAAGGCAAATCTATAGAGATAGTCATAGAATGGTTGTTTCCTGAGACTGGAGGTGAGAGCAGGGATTCATTACAAATATTCATGAAAAAAAAAAATTGGGAATGTTTGAAATACTTTTTAAAAAATATTTATTTATATATTCTAATTAGGTATATATGACAGAAGAATGAATTTTGATTCATTGCACACAATTGCAACACAACTTTTCATTTCTTTGGGTGTACATGATGTAGCATCCAACCATATGTGCAGTCATACATGTACCTAGGGTAATGATGTCCATCTCATTCCACCATATTTCCTGCCCCCAATCACAGTTCATCCATTTTTCCCATGCCTCACCCCCCATTATGGATCAGCATCCACTCATCAGAGAGAACATTCAGCCTTTGGTGTTTGGGGATTGGCTTACTTTGCTTATCATGATATTCCCCAACTCCATCTGTTGACATGTGAATGCCATAATTTTATTCTCTTTAATGCTGAGTAATATTCCTTTGTGTATATATACCACAGCTTCTTTATCCATTCATCTATTGAAGGGCATTGAGGTTGGTTCCACAGTTTAGCTATTGTGAATTGAGCTGCTATAAACATTGATGTAGCTACGTTACTATAGTATGTTGATTTTAAGTCCTTTGGTTATAGACCGAGGATTGGGATAGCTAAGTCAAATGGTGGTTCCATTCCAAGTTTTCTAAGGAATCTCCATACTGCTTTACATATTGGCTGCACCAATTTGCAGTCCAACCAGCAATGTATGAGTGTGCCTTTCCCCCCACATCCTTGCCAACATTTATTATTATCTGTATTCTTAATAACTGCCATTCTGACTGGAGTGAGATGAAATCTTAAGAGTAGTTTTGATTTGCATTTCTCTAATTACTAGAGATGTTGAACCCTTTTTCCTATATTTGTTGATTGACTGTATATCTTCTTCTGAGAAGTGTCTGTTCCGCTCATTTATTGATTGGGTTGTATGTTTTTCTGGTGTTAAGATTTTTGAGTTCTTTATACATCCTAGAGATTAGTGCTCTATGTGACATACATGTGGCAAAAATTTGCTCCCAAAATGTAGGCTCTCTATTCACCTCATTGATCGTTTCTTTTGCTGTGAATAAGTTTTTAATTTGAATCCATCCCATTTATTGATTCTTGATTTTATTTCTTGCACTTTAGGAGTCTTGTTAAGGAAGTCAAGGGCCTAATTCGATGTGATGAAGATTTGGGCCTACTTTTGCCTCTACTAGGCACAGGGTCTCTGGTCTAATTCAAGAGGTCCTTGATCTACTTTGAGTTGAGTTTTGTGCATGGTGAGAGACAGGGGTTTAGTTTCATTTTACTACATATGGCTTTCCAGTTTTCCCAGCACAATTTTTTAAAGAGGCTATCTTTTCTCCAATGTATGTTTTTGGCTCCTTTTTCTAGTATGAGATATCTGTATTTATGTGAGTTTGTCTCTGTGTCTTCTATTCTGTACCATGGTCTACAGGCCTATTTTGGTACGAATACCATGGTGTTTGTTACTATAGCTTTGTAATATAGTTTAAGTTCTGGTATTGTGATGTCTCCTGCTTCACTTTTCTTGCTAAGGATTGCTTTGGTGACTCTGGGTCTCTTATTTTTCCAAATGAATTTCATGATTGCCTTTTCTATTTCTATTAAGAATGTCATTGGCATTTTAATAGGAATTGCATTAAATCTGAATAACACTTTTGGTAGTGTGACCATTTTGACAATGTTAGTTCTGCCTATCCAAGAGCATGGAATATATTTCCATCTTCTAAGGTCTTCTTCAATTTCTTTCTTTACTGTTCTGTAGTTTTCATTGTAGAGGTCTTTCACCTCTTTTGTTAAATCGATTCCCAAGTATTTAATTTCATTTTATTTTTTTGAGGCCACTGTGAATGGGGTAGTTTTCTTAATTTCTCTTTCAGAGGATTTGTCACTGATGTGTAGAAATACATTTGACTTATGGGTATTGATTTTATATCCTGCTACTTTGCTGAATTCATTTATTAATTCTAGAAGTTTTCCAGTGTAGCTTTTTGGATTCTCTAAGTATAGAATCATGTTATCAGCAAATAATGATAGTTTGAGTTCTTCTTTTCCTATTTGTATCCTTTTAATTTCTTTCATCCGTATAATTACTATGGCTAGAGTTTTAAGAACTATGTTGAATAGAAGTGATAAAAGAGGGCATCCCTGTCTTGTTCCAGTTTTTAGAGGGAATGCTTCCAATTTTTCTCCATTTAGAATGATGTTGGCTTTGGTTTAGCATAGATAGCTTTTACAATGTTGAGGTATGTTCCTACCATCCCTAGTTTTTCTAGTGTTTTGAACATGAAAGCATGCTATATTTTGTCAAATGCTTTCTCTGCATCAATTGATATAATTATATGATTCTTATGTTCAATCTATTGATGTGATGAATTACATTTACTGATTTCTGTATGTTGAACCAACCTTGCATCCCTGGAATGAACCCCACTTGATCATGGTGTACTATATTTTAAATATGTTTTTGTGTGCAATTTGCAAGAATTTTATTGAGAATTTTACATCAATGTTCATCAGGGATATTGGTCTGAAATTTTCTTTCCCTGATGTATCTCTGCCTTGGTTTGTTATCAGGATGATACTAGCTTCATAGAATGAGTTTGGAAGGGTTCCTTCTTTTTCTATTTCATGGAATAATTTGAGAAGTATTGGTATTAATTCTTCTTCATAGGACTTGTAGAACTCAGCTGTGAATCTGCCTGGTCCTGGGCTTTTCTTGGTTGGTAGGCTTTTGATGGCATCTTCTATTTCCTTGCTTGATTGATCTGTTTAAATTGTGTATGCCCTCTTGACTCAGTTTGGGTTGATCATATGCCTCTAGAATTTGTCAGTTTCTTCAAGGTTTTCTGTTTTACTGGAGCATAAATTTTCAAAATAGTTTCTAATTGTCTTCTGTATTTCAACAGTGTCTGTTGTGATATTTCCTTTTTCATCATGAATTTGAGTTATTTGAGTTTTCTCTTTCCTAATTTTGTTAGCATGGCTAAGGGTTTATCAATTTTATTTATTTTTTTGTTTTGTCAATTTCTTAAATTGTTTCTTTTCTTTCAATTTCATTGATTTCTGTGATGATTTTAATTATTTCCTGTCTTCTACTACTTTTGGTGTTGGTTTGTTCTTCTTTTCCTGGGGCTTTCAGATGTAATGTCAGGTCATTTTATTTGTTGACTTTTTCTTCTTTTAATGAATGAGCATAATGCAATGAACTTTCCTGTTAGCACTGCCTTTATAGTGTCCCAGAAGTTTTGATGTGCTGTATCACTGCTCTCATTTACTACTAAGAATTTTTTTAATCTCCTCCGTGATGTCTTCTGTTATCCATGCATCATTCAATACTGTATTATTTAGTCTCCAGGTGTTGGAGTAGATTCTATTTTTTATTTTATCATTGATTTCTAATTTCATTCCTTTATGGTCAGATAGAATACAGGATAATATCTCTATTTTTTTTTTTTTTTTTGTATTCACTAAGACTTGCTTTGTGGTATAACATATGGTCTATTTTTGAGAAGATCCATGTGCTACTGAGAAGAAAGTGTATTTGCTCATTGAGGGGTGGAATATTTTATATATGTCTGTTAAGTCTAAATTATTGATTGTTTTATTGAGTTCTAGAGTTTCTTTGTTTAGTTTTTGTTTGGAAGATCTATCCAGTGGTAATAAATGTGTATGAAAGTCACTCAGCATTATTGTGTTGTGTCTAGTTGATTCTTATAGTTGAGAAGGGTTTTTTTTTTTTTTTATACATAGATGTCCCATTGTTTGGGGGCATAAATATTTATGATTGTTATGTCTTGTTGATGTATGAATCCCTTAAGCAGTATGAAATGTCCTTCTTTATCTCTTTTCACTAGCTTTGTTTTGAAATCCACTTTATCTGATATAAGGATGAAAACCCCTGCTTGTTTACGTGGTCCATGTGAGTGGTTTGTCTTTTCCCACCCTTGCATCATCAGTATGTGGATGCATTTTCCTGTAAGATGAGTCTCTTCAAGGCAGCATATTCTTGGGTCTTTTTAAAAAATCCAATCTGTAAATCTATGTCTTTTAATTGATGAGTTTAGGTCATTCACATTCAGAGTTATTATTGCAATATGATTTGTATTCCCCAGTCATTTTGGTTTATTTTTGGTTTTTAGCTTGACTTGGTTTCTCCTTTAATTGGCCTTTCCTTTAGTGTATTACCTCCCTTTGCTGATTTTTTTTTTTTGTTTTTCATTTCCTCCTCCTAGAATATTTTGCTGAAAATGCTCTGTAAAGTAGCCATTCTCACTGTAAATTCTTTTAACTTTTGTTCATAATGAAAGGTTTTTATTTCATCATCAGATCTAAAGCTTAATTTTGCTGGATATAAGATTCTTGGTTGGCATTCATTTTTCTTCTGAGCTTGGTATATGTTGTTCCAGGATCTCCTGGCTTTGAGGGTCTGGTTGAGAAATCTGCTGAGATCTGAATTGGTCTCCCCTTATATGTGATCTGATTCCTCTCTCTTGTGGCCTTGAAGATTCTATCTTTATTCTGTATTCTAGGCATTTTCATTATAATGTGCTTTTGTGTAGCTCTATTATAATTTTGTACAATTGGTTTCTTGTAAGCCACTTGTATTTGATTTTCCAGTTCATTATTCGTGTTTGGGAAATTTTCTGATATTATTTCATTGAAGAGATTGTGCATTCCTTTAGTTTGAATCTCTGTGCCTCTCTCTATCCCAATAACTCAGATTTGGTCTTTTGATGCTATTCCATAATTCTTGGATGTTCTGTTTCTTACCTCTTCACTGTGAGGTCAACTTTATTTACAAGATTGTATATTTTGTCTTCATTATCTATCATTCTGTCTTCCAAGTGATCTAGTCTGTGGGTAATGCTTTCTACTGAGTTTTTCCTTTGGTTTACTTTTTCCTTCTTTTCAAGGATGTCTTTTTTATTTATTGGGGGGGGGTACTGGGAATTAAACTAAAGGGCTCTTGATCACTGAGCCACATCCCGAGCCCTATTTTGTATTTTATTATTTTCAGGGTCTCACTGAATTGCTTAAGACCTTGCTAAATTGCTGAGGCTGGCTTGGCTTCAAACTCTCGATCCTCCTGCCTCCACCTCCTGAGCCACTGGATTATAGGCATGAGTCACAGCTCCCAGCCACATTTCAAAGATTTCTGATTTTTTTTTTTTTTTTCTCTAGAGTCTCTATCTCTTTGAAGTGATCTTTGCTACCTGTATTTGGTGCCTTCTGTCTTTGATGGTGTGATCAGTGGTTGGCTGTATTTGCTCCCTTATGTCTTTGTTGATGTGATGAATAGATGCTGTATTTGCTCCTTTATTGTTTTATTGGTGTCATCAATGGATGCCTGTATTTGCTCTCTTATCTCTTTGTTGGAGTGGTCAATTTTTGCCTGTGTTTGCTCTCTTATGTCATTCTTTAATTTACAGATCATTTTTAATTATGTACATTCTGAACTCCTTCTCTGACATTTCATCAACTGCACTGTCAACAGATTCTATTGTTGCAGTATCTTTGTTTGTTTGAGGCACTTTTTCCCCTTGATTTTTCATGTTGTCTATGTGTCTTCCTTTCTTGCAGTGCAAATTTGAGGTATTATAGTTTTTACCCTATAATCGTGTAGTGTCCATGCAGATTACCTGGTCTCACCTTGGTGTTGGACTTCCAATCCCAGACAGGCATCCCATATGGATGCTACTGCAATTAAAGGTGGTGGCGGCAATAGCGGTGGTAACTCAAGATAGCAGTGGCGGTGTTGCAAGATGGATGAAACCACTTTCAGAAATGGGGCTAGGCCTGGGCTCCTGGGTGCATTGGCTGGGGTAGTTCTGGGCCTGGGCCTGGGCTCTGGCATGGGTCTGCTGGTTGCAGGGGAAGTCCTGGTCCTGACCTGGGCCTGGGCTCCCGTGCAGGTGGGCAGTGGCAGTCCTAGGCTTGGATCTGGGCTCTGGGATGGGTTGGCAGGTTGGCAGGGCAGTCCTGGGCCTTTGGAAATACTTTTAAAATTCATTTTTGTATTGGTTGCAAAACTCTATCGATGTGTTAAAAATCGAATTCTTGTAATTTAGTGCATTTTATGAGTGGAAATTATATTTCAATACAGTTATTTTTAAAATATAAGAAATAGATTTCTCATGTTCGTCTGAGAAATGTGCTTCAGATATTTCATATCTTGGATTTTTAGTTAAATTCTCTCATTTGGCAAAACTGTATCAGGGCAAATCTGTCAGAGGAAAACAATTTATTCACACACTGACATCACTAAGTGACAATGGCATGAATTGCATGTTTAATGAATATAATTAAGCTACTGTTACCTAATGGAATGGATTGCATTTGTAAATAAAGTCAAATTACTCTCATTTCACAAGAAACAAAGCTTTCTTGACCTGTATGTGGAGATGCCAGCCAAGGAGACCATTGCTCTCCACAATCTGTGGATTTCCTTTTAAATTAATACTTGTTCATAGGAGATTGTTTAATACAAAGAAGACAAGTTGTAATTCACATTTACAAGTTATCTTTCTGACAAAATGAATATAAAGATTGATTCAACAACTTATATAGAACAATGTTTTTGGAGAACCTTTATGTGCCTGGTCCATGGCTCAGCAACAAGATTACAAACATTTCTCTTTTCTCAAGTCATCTAGATACTGGTATTTAAACCACTAGGTGCATGTACAATCTTAAACTTCCAGTCAGCTTTTTACCTTATCTAACATATAACAGCTATTTTCATGTATCTTGTTTTGGGGGAACACTATAGAAATATATAATGTTTATCTTTTCAATCCAGAAATAACTAAAAATATATATACACACACATATATGTATATATATGAAATATTTAATTAAACTGGAAGAAAGACTTACTAATAAAATTTGCTTCTCTTTCCTTACTCTGTGCATAATGTTTTCTAATTCAATCACAATGTGAAGATTTTTACTTCATCAAGATTCCCTTTGTTAGGGAAGAGAGGGAAGGGAGGGAAGGGAGGGAGCAATGGGGGAGGGAGGGGGAAAAAAGGAAAAAAAAAAAAGAAAAGGTGGTTGAATGAGATGGATATCATTATCCTAAATGCATGATTGAAGACCTGAATGGTACGAATATACTTTGTATACAAACAGTTGTATGTAAAAAGATGCTACACATGTGCATTATGAATTGTAATACATACTACTATTATAAATAAAAAAAAAATTTTAAAAAGAGATTCCCTTTGTTCATTTATTTAGTTTATTTTCATTTCTACTTTTATTACTTGGCCCCACATTTATTTCTAAAAAATTCTTGAAATTAAAAAATAACTCTTTCTATATTTTATACATTAATTTGCTTTATTGTTTGCTTTTTAGGCAACTATTCTCTATTTTTCCCATCTATACAGTTATTATTTTTTTTCCAATTTTCCCTACTGAGGGTTGTCAAGTCCATTAGAGTAGGAAATTCACCTGCCATAAGGTCATGAAACTTAAAATAGTGTCAGAAAACATTATTAGTCCAATTCAGGGATTCCTTAAAACAAACCACCTTATTTGGTTAAAAACTGTGTGAAGATGTAAAGAGCTTGATTAAAGACAAAGAAGCATTGGGAAAGTGTTGTAGACCCCATTTAAGGCATACACAATACCACCTCAGCAAGATTGCCATGTATTTTGTAATGTCAGTTGATAAGAAGTCAGCCAACTTTTATAAGAAAATGTCTTCAAAATATTTTGACAAACACAATATTGTATGTTAATCTATATCTGTGCATTTATTTTGAGAAGGATGATTCAAAAAAAGCAAGAAATCTCAAAATATTCCTAATCAGAACCCCCTGAATCTATCTGGAACAATTTGACTACAAATTACCTTTTTCCCCAATAATTGGCAAATAACAGTAATTTTATATAAAATATATTAAAATAGAAGTAGAATTAATATATTAAAATATATATATTTTAATATATTAAAATAGATGGGAAGAACCCATTCTCTACCTATTGCAGTTTTGTTATGGCCTCAAAGTTATACTTTGTGAGTTATCACTCCATGTCATTTTTCTATCCCATCTTTTGCTCTCTTTCTCTTGAGAAAATGACTTACCTGATTGCTGAATTAATCAGAGGTCAATCTTTCCCAATCCATACAAATCAGGAAATACATATCCACATTTATTACTATGAAGTAAGGAAGACATTGTCTAGAGACTATGTCATTCTCTTTTTTCTCTTTTGTATCATGAATCCTTGTAAAAGATCTGGAGCAGCCCATGATTACCTCTACTGGACAGTAAGTAGGCATAATTTACAAGCCATTCCCTTTCTCCCTCCAGATGCTCTAGTTTTACTAATTGATGAATCAGCATTGGGTAGATCTTCAGGTTAAGTTTGGCAATCTAGCTTTATCAGTATTAAAGAAGAGAAAACATTTTGACCCAGTCTGAATTCCTTGCTCTCAATTATTTATAAATGCAAAGTCAAAGAAGGGTATAAGAAATAACCCAAAGACAACTAAAGAAAAATTTTGCCAGAAACTTCCAACTCCTTCTGAATACTTGACAAGGATGCTTTAATTAATTTTTTTAGAAAGGGTAGATGGATATGATGGATTGTATTTCATAGACTGAAATAAGGAAGCATATTTAAAAGAGTATTCACCATGGTCAAGTGGGATTCATCCTAGGTATACTAAGTTTGTTTAACATGTTCAAGTCAATAAGCATGATACACTGCCTGGGCCCTCTCTTCTCTCTACCACTGCCACTAATTCAGAAGATACCAGATGAGGGGTGAACAGAGGATGAAGAAAAGACAAACAGATACAAATAGAGAGTAAAAGGCGGGGCCAGATGGTTCAGCTAAGCCCTGATGAGGCTTTACTGACACCAGATATCACTCAGCATGTCTTTTACATGGGTTTTATCAAAAAGGTTATTTGTGGGAAAGTTTCAGTAAAGCAGACAATCTGAAAGATGCAGGACAGGGAGACATTGAGGCCATCTTGTTTTGCTCGGAATCCTCTATCCCTGGGATTTTGTTGTCTGAACTCAAAGCCTTGACTGATAATTCTGGCCTTTGCACAGAGTTTTCTTGGGCCAGTGTCACCATAACAATTAGGGCATCTTGACCTGCATCTTTGCACAGGCAGCTCCCAGCACCAGCATAGCCAAGAGTAAGTTAGAGGCCATGATTTGATTGAAATCATTGCTCTCCAAAGTATACTACATCAACAGAATTAAGAACAAAATCATATGGTCACCTGAACAGATACAGAAAAAATGTTTGATGAAAGTCAACATCACTTCATGAGAAAAATGCTGAACAAATTAAGTATAGAAGAATAATTAGATATAGAAGAGATGCACATCAACATAGTAATGTCCATTTATAATAATTGAACAAATAACATTATACTGAATAAAGAAAAGCTAAAAGTTTTTTTCCAGAAACATTGGTACAAGATGAGGATGCCCTTGGGCTGGGGTTGTGGCTCAGCAGTAGAGCGCTTGCCTAGCACGTGTGCAGCCCGGTTAGATCCTCAGCACCACATAAACATAAAATGCATTGTATTGTGTATAACTAAAGCAAATAAATAAATATTTTAAGAAAAAAAAGATGAGGATGGCCACTTTCACCCCTTTTTATTTAACATAGCACTTGAAATCCTAGCTAGAGCAATTAGGCAAGGGAAAGAAATAGTGTCCAAATGCATAATGTTGTGTATTGCCATTACAATATTTTAAAAAAATATTTATTTTTTGGTTTTAGGTGGATACAATATCATTATTTTATTTTTATGTGGTGTTGAGGATCAAACCCAGGGCCTCATGCATGCTAGGCATGCACTCTACCACTGAGCCACAAGCCCAGCCCTGCCATTACAATATTTTACAAAATACATTATTGCTCTATTTTGATTTTTTAAGTTCTTATATTATTGCTCTATTTTGATTTTTTAAGTTCTTAGAGCCTTAATTTGCAAATTTAATTAAACATTTTTTAATGCTAGTTCAAGAAAATTTTCTGTTTCTGAAATCTTTAAATGTGTATAAATTCTGTCTACTGAGGTTTTTCCATACTTCATGTTTTAGTGAGTTTTTTTTTTTTTTATGTGACCAAAAGACCTGACAAGAACTGTTTGAGGAGTAAAAGTTTATTTTGGGGCTCATGGTTTCATAGATCTCAGTCCATAGACACATAGGTGGCTGATTCCATTCCTTGGGGCCTGAGATGAGGCAGAACATCATGGTAGAAGTGTGTCACAGAGAAAACAGCTGGGAACATGGAGTCAGGTAGCAAAGAGAGAGTTGTACTCAACAAAGAGAAAATATAAACCCCAAAGACATGCCCCCAATGACCCACCTCCTCCAGACATATCCTATGTGTCTACAGTTTCCATATAGTTAATTGCTATCAGTTGATTAGCACGCTGATTAAATTAAAGCTCTTATAATCCATTCATTTCACCTTGAAATCCTTTTACACTGATCCACACATGAGCTTTTAGGGGACACCTCACATCTAAACAAAACACTATAGTTATTTATCAGCAGCATGTAACTGTAATTTTTCAGAGTGTTTCATTAAAAAGTTTATTTGTCTATTCATCAGTACATGAATATGAAGGAGATATTATGCTTTTGAATATTATAATAATACTGAGAACAAAGATTAGACAAAATAACAAATTTCATATTTGAAAAATAATTAGCTATAATAATAAAGATATCTACTATTTAGTAAGGGATTAATATTTTCCAGTTACTTCAATAGGTGTTTTTCATAGGTTATTTAATATTATATCATATATAATATAATGTTCTTGCAATTTTACAAAACATAATTTTAAAATTTACAGATTAGGAAACTGATGCTCACTAATGTTATGCAACACATCAAAAGTCACACAGAAAACTCAATTTCAAATTGAAATATGCCTAATTCTAGAGTCCATGAGCTTCTATAAAATATTATTTTTTTAGAGAGAGGAAAAAGAAGTGGAAGGAAAGAAAAAGAAAAGGGAGAATAACCAAAAGAGAAAGAATCAACAAAAAGACCAGGAACAGAAAAAAAGAAGACAAGGAACAGGAGTAACAGGAGGAGGAAGAAGAAACCTCATAATAGACATTAATTATGCCCATGCCATTGCAAGAAAACTTTTAACTTTATTTGGATGTATAAAAATGCTTTTGGATCTATAAAATCATTTATGAGTAGTCATTTGCATTTGACTGTGAAAATTATTCTTCTAAGTAGCTGAATAAAGTCTATTGAAGTCCTGCTACAAAATAGAGAGGCTGCATTACAATCCAAGCTCTTAGCAATTCCTCTTAGAAGTTTTCCCTGTTTAATTCTTATTTTGCAGACACACAGATACTCATGTGTGTGTGTGTGTGTGTGTGTGTGTGTGTGTGTGTGTGTGGAGAGAGAGAGAGAGAGAGAGAGACTCACAGACACACAGAGAGACAGAGAGACAGAGACAGAGAGAGATGGGGGAGGATGGTTAAACTATGAAATATTATTATCACGTTTTTAAAATGCATGTTTGCTCTAATTCTTTCCCTTTCCCGCCCTTACTGAGCCCCCTTGTGGTCAGTATGTGTAATTTGTCCCTTTGGGACAGCTGCCCAAAGACCTATGATAAAATATACAGTATGTATCCCTTACATGCATTACATCTCATTGTAAACTGTCAGCAGTTTCATCTAATTATTTGTTTTAAATCAGAATTTGATGTTAAATAAATTAAAATACAAGTTTTTACGAGTATTTACCTTTTAAATATATAAATATTTGATATTTAACATATATATGTAATACTTCTCTTGTTGAAATACATATGTACATATATAAATATACATTTTAATACATATATACAATGATTATAATTTAGTGTCAAATACATTTGAAATAAAAAATACCATTGAAAAGTGTTAGGGTCTTAAATGTTTAACTAAAATGTTAATATTTTTGACTAGCATTTATAGTAGGAAAACAAACTTCCTTGAGGTTACATTCTTTATGCTGTTATCAATGACTTCTTAACTGACTGAAGAAGAAGCCAAACCACATTCATAATTTAATTTAAAGAAAGGCCTCGGGAATTCTGCTTCTCAATAAATACAAAGACTGAGAATATACCATACAGAAAGAAAAAATATATAGATTGATCAGTGTGTGAGTTGTAAGTGAGTAGATCTGTTTAAACCAGTGTTCCTTGGCTTCTTTTCCTCTTTCTCTCTTTCTCTAACTTGGTATCCTTCCCAGAAAACCTTTATTAAAAATGCCAATATCTTTACATCTATCACCTATAGCTTAAGATTTCTCAAAGTATTTCAAAATTCAAAGAAATGGTTTCCATGGGAAGACTTTTGGTAGTCATATTGTAGAGCTGGGATGATTTCAGTATGTGTTAAATTTCAAGTTGGTAAAGTCCTAGACATATAAAGCAAAACAAGTCCTCATGGGTTTTGCAATTTGAGAATGTAAAAGTGGCAGAGGAAATATGAAATGGAATACAATATAAAAATAAAATAGTAAAGTGTGTTGTATAGAGTAAGTGTAAATTGTTTTCTGGAATTTTATTTCTATTGTATGGATGTGGATACATGTATGTGTTATAGGTCTCAATAGAAAATGTTTTGCTATAGTTCCTGTTGAAATTTTTGAATATCACTGCAACATACTCCAATTATATAAGAATATTGCTCCAGATTATAGAAAAAGCAGAATAAATTTACTTAAATGCTAACATTAAAATTCAAGATTATAATGGCTCAAAGACATGCTGCAGCAGCTGACAATTCTTATTATACTCTTCAAGATTATTGAAAGTGCGGTTTCCCTTTGAATTTTAAATGCATCATTATTTGATAGAGCATGTCTTTCCTGTTGGTGGCACTGTGCACATAAGAGTTAAGAAAAACTTATGGAAAAGACCTCTTCATTTATAGCTATAAATATGTGACTTGAATGATGCTTGTCTTCAAAATTCCAGAGAAGCACTTGACAACTCTCAGAATCATAGTATCCTAGTTTTTTTCTAAAATATGTTCCTGTTATCTCTTCCTTAATAATCACTACAATTTGGAGAATAATCTGAATTCAGCTGACATACTATTTTAAAATTAATAAAAACCCAATTGTCTGACTTCTTAAGATTTTGTTGAAAAAAATAGTAATTGCTACATTAGGCTTTTACCCCGACATAGTCCAAAATAACAGTTAAAAAAAATAGTAATAGATAATGCTTAAAATCAATGAAGAATCATCAACTTTGTGACTGACTTAGGTACTTTTTAAAGTCACTTTTTATTGTCTTTGTCATATATTTTTATAACAAGGAAACTGTACACCACAAAACCTAGAAGCAGAGAATAAAATAATATTGTAGTATGCATTCTAAAATCTCAATTTAGTCCTGTCAATAAAATACCCTCCAAATAGATCAAATAGGAAGAAAAGAATTGTTTTGAAAATAACGAAAACTTGAGATTCAAGCAAACCATAAACATTTACTTAATACAAGAGCTAATATCACTACCCCAAAATGAATCTTCTTTATTATCAACACTACTTAT
The DNA here is from genome assembly GCA_025594165.1 of Tamias sibiricus. NCBI lineage: Eukaryota > Metazoa > Chordata > Mammalia > Rodentia > Sciuridae > Tamias > Tamias sibiricus. The sequence continues at coordinate 126,687,823 of CM046666.1, read as the reverse complement.
TTTAAATAGTGTTTTCTTATGAATATCTGCTGCTTGACATTAAAACAATACTGATGTGTTTGCTTTTCATTACTGTGGCCAAAGTCCCCGACATGGACAACTTTGAGGAAGAAAGGTGTATTTGATTCACAGTGTCAGAGGTTTCAGTCCATGGTTGGCTGGTTCTATTGATTGGTTCTATTGATTTGGGATTGAGATAAGGTGGATGGTGGAAGGGCATGGCACAGGAAGGCTGTTCAGCTTATGGCAACTGGGAGGGGAGAGAGAGAGAGAGAGAGAGAGAGAGAGAGAGAGAGAGAGAGAGGGAGGAAGGGAGGGAGAAAGGGGGTGTGGGGGAGAAAGGGGCCAGGGAGAAGATCTAGTCCCTAAGGGTATACCCCAATGACCTACTTGCTCCCACCATGCCCCACCTGCCTACAGTTTTCATTACCTGCCAGTAGTCCATTCAGCTATCAATGGATACCATTGATGAGGTCAAGAACTCTCATGATCCAATAACTTCCCAAAGCCCTGCCTCTGAACATTGCTGTATTGAGGATCAAGCCTTCAACAAATGAGTTTTTGGAGGCACTACACATCCAAAACATAACCACAGATTTCTAGACAAAATGTCAATATTGTGGTAGCTACATGAACTGAGAAACCCATAAACAGAAAAGAGGTTGCACCAGATTCTTCACCCTATGTGTGGATGTTGCAATTTAATGCCTGTACAGCAAAATAATATTTTTACTCTCTTTTTTCTATCATTTCAATGAATTTACAAATCATTTCTAAAATTTATTGGCTGTTCAGAAAAGTTAAGTGATTCACCTAAACAGAATATATTTCAACAACCAAGTTCCTTTAAGTGAAAAAAAATTCCCACTTAAAATCTGCTCATTTCAGTACGGGAAATGAGCACCACAGATAAATTCTAAACCATGTGTCCCAAAATATCAGTTATCATATCTACTAATGCTATTCTTTGTGATTCTTAACATTTTTTGACACAAACATATCTCTATTCATGTAACTATCAAGGTGATCAAATTGAAAATCAAAGAAACATAATGGCATATGTTATGGTTTGGATGTGAGGTGTCCCCCAAAAGTTCATACATGAAACAATGCAAGAAGGTTCAGAGTAGAAATAATTGAGTTGTGAGAATCTTAACCCATCAGTGAATTAATCTCCTGGTAGGGATTAACTGAATGGTAACTGAAGTGGTAGAATATGACTGGAGGAGGTGGGTGTGGGGGTATGGCTTTGGGGTATATATTTGTATCTGGCAAGTGGAGAACTCTCTCTCTCTCTCTCTCTCTCTCTCTCTCTCTCTCTCTCTGCTTCCTGATCACCATGTGAGCTGTTTGCCTCTGCCACACTCTTATACCATGATGTTCTGCCTTCCCTGGAACCCTGAGGAATGGAGCCGAACTTCTATGGACTAAAACCTCTGAAACCAGGAGCCTTCAAATAAACTTTTCGCCTTCTACAGTTGTTCTGGTTGGGTCTTTTAGTCAGTGCAGTGAAAAAACTGACTTGTTTTGCATACCTCTGTTTTTATTTTCTAGAAGGTAATTGTGATGGACTGAATGTTTATATCTTCCCAAAATTCATATGTCGAAATCTAACCCTCAGTGTGATAGTATTAGGGGTAGGGATATAATTAGGTTATAAGAATGGAGCCTTCGTGAATGAGATGAGTTCCTTACAAGAAATATCAGAAAGCTACCTCCCTCCCTTTCCACACTGTGATGAGTAGAAATCAAGAGTTTACAATCCAGAAGAGAGTCTTCCACAGAGTTGACTGTGCTGGCACCTTGATCTTGGACTTCAACACAAAACTGTGAGAAATGTTTGTACTGTTTTGTTAGGGATTTTAGTTCCCGGCTCCTCTCGACTGGCAAGAGAAGGGGGAGCACGCCCCAACAAGGACGGATCGGGAAAGGTAAGAGCTGACTGACCGCCTGCACCCAGCCCTCCTTTCAGAGGACAATCAGACACGTCAGGGAGACCGGTCAAGGCACGAGCTCAGGTTTTTGAGGAAGTTGGATGGCCTTTATAGAAGACATGGGCCAATCAGCAGAAAGGTTATAGGGGAGCATAGGGAGCAGGAGCAGATCACAGTGGAGGAACAGCCACTAGCCTATCCTACTGGTGGTTTGATTTTTTGTCCTATGTCAGGGCAACACCCCTGGGATAGGCCAAGTCCATGTATCAGGAAGTGGAAGACAGCCAGAGAGTTAGGTTTTCATTTCCTTGACTTAAATTTCTGTTCTTTCGGCTGATGTGTTCTTAATGTCCCCAACACTGTTTATAGGCCACCCAGTGTATGGTACTTTGTTATAGGAACTCAAAGGTAATAATATTGAGATAGACTCCATCTGTAATTGTATTGACTCATTATTTTTTCCTAGAAGTTAATGTTGATTTCTAAGATCAGAATGATTAATTAAACCAAGCAATCAATGACTAGATAAGAATGTACCTAAGATGAAACTGGCATGGTATTCAATAGATCACCAATAAGATGCCTAAGAAAAAGAGGGTAAATTATGTTTGATTTTAAAACACTTCCTAGTCTATATGCAGATGTCATGACTACACTCAGTGGAATTTTACTGAATTATATCATCTTTAATTGTCATCCTAAAGGTAAATTCCTATAGTTGTTTAATTATCAGATTGATGATTGGCATAGTTTTTATGGTCTCTCATTTTTAAAATTGATATACTTTATTTTTAAAGCAGATTTATTTGACAGTACAGTTCTCATACATCTCTGTCCTGCTATATATGAAGCCTGCCTCATTATCAACATCCTGTACTAGAGTGGTACATTTGTCATAACTTGTGAACCTACACTGACACATCATTATCATGCAGAGGCCATAGTCTACACTGAGGCTCACTCTTGGTGTTATATATTTTATGGGAAGGGATAAATTTAGAGTGATGTGTACATATCATTATAGTATCATATGGGGTGTTTTTACTGCCCTAAAATCTGTACTTCATCTACTTTCTTCCCTCTATAACCCTTGGCAACTACTACTAGTTTTCTACTATCTTCATAGTTTTGCCTTTTCCAGAATATCATATAATTGGAATGGTACAATATCATACAGAATCACACAGCCTTTAAAAACTGGCTTCTTTTGCTTAATAATATGTATTTAACTTCTTCTCTGTTTCTGTGCATCTTGACAGTTCATTGATTATCTATTCCCCTACTTAAGTACATCTTGGTGGCTTACAGTTTGGGCAATTATGAGTAAAGTCTCTGTAAATGTCCATGTGCAGGTTTTTATTCCTTGACATAGTTTTCATCATTTTTAAAGGAGCAAAATTATTGGATCATATGGCAAGAGTGTGCTTAGGTTTATACAGATCTGCCAAACTGTCTTCCACAATGGCCGTGAAACTTTTGCACTGTGACCAATAGTGAATGAATTTTCTGCTGCTTCACATTCCTGCAGGGGTCTGGTGTTGTAAGTATTCTGGATTTTGGCCATTTTGATAGATATGTACTGGTACCTCATTACTGTTTTAATTTGTGTTTCTTTAACTATATGTGATGTAACACATGTATGTCATTTTATGTGCTTAGTATGTTTTCTTTGCTGTCTATATATTGTCTTTGCTGAAGTATCTATTTAGGGCTATTGCCCATGTTTTAATAAAATTGTTCATTTTTTCATTGTTGATTTTTAAGAGTTCCTTTTATACTTTGGATAATATTACTTCATTGGATAATTTTTTCAAATGTTATTTATCAATCTGTTGTTTGTCTTCTCATTATTTGGATTCCAATTTTTTTTTAAAAAAAGAAAGTTGAATCCTGTCTGGTGACAAAATGTGATCTATATAATAGGCCGGGAGAAAGAGAAAGAATCAGGGTGGTAGTGTTTTTTGTGTGCCGGCTTGCATAATCTCAGAAATCTCAGTATCATTCCTTTTTAGTTAGAGTTGCTAAAAATGAAAAATTTCATTTTTCAGATTGAATTCAGCTAGAATTTGGTGTACAAAATTGTCCCATCAAAAAACTGCACTCACATGAGATTTAGAAGCAAAAGTGAATCTGGGGGCAACTTTGCCATTGTTGGAATCATCAGTGAGATCATGATTTGTGTTTAGATTATTGACAGCAGCTGGATGCTGAATGCAAATGTCCATTTATTGCCTTGCTTGATGGAAATGAGAGACAGTTGTATCGTGACAGAGGCAGAGGCAACAGCACCTTCCTGAAGGCTGGATCTCAGCTCAGCTTTTAAGTGGAATTATCTGAACTCACTCTTCCAGTGGGGACCCATTGAAGACCTTACTGCAATTGTTTAAGTGTCTAACACTAAATATCAATAATTGATAATACTTAATTATTTGTATTTGAAATAACTAAAGTAATTGATTCTCTGACCCCCACAAGATTTAATGTTTAAGAGCAGTTTATGTACGCAGAAAAATTGTGAACCTATGTGGAAGGCATATAGATTTGTCATATACTTCCTGCCCATACATCACCTCCTTCATTATCAGTGCTCTACAGAATGGCATATTTTCTACAATTACTGAATCTTTACTGACACATTACTATCACCCAAAATTCATATTTTGCATCAGGGTTTACTCTTGGTATTATACATTTTATAGATTCAGATAAACATGTAAGACCATGTGTATGTAAACATCTATCACATAAGAATATTTTCTTTGCCCTATAGTACAGTGAAAGAATATTAGAGTATCATACAGGATTACTTTCATTTCCATAAAAATACCCTATGCTATATTCATCCCTCCTTCCCATGGGAGAAGAACTTTGTTTTAAAGGAATTTAAAGTTTTCTGGAGAGATAAAACATAATTTAAAACATTAAGTAATAAAGTTAAATTAAGGTGATAGAATCCTAGATTAGAAAATTTTGTTTGAATTTATTTAAATTCTAGATTATAAAAATTGTTTTAACTAATTGTTAAAATAGTTAAGGTGTCCCCCAAAAGCTCCTGCTAGTGCACAAATATTCAGAGATAAAATGATTAGATTATGAGAGCTATAATTTAGTCAGTTCATCTTAGTTTATATGGACGAGGGGGTAAGTATTGGCAGGTAAGGAATAAAGTGGTTAACTAGGGATATGCCCTGGAAAGGTCCATCTTCTCCCTCCCCCACCCCCTCTTTCACCCACAATAAGCAGCTGAGCAGTTTTTCTTGGCTAGGCCCTTACCCCCATGATATGCTGCCTCACCTTGGGCCCAGAGCAATGGAGTGGGCCAGCTATGGACTAAAATCTGTGAAACCATGAGCCCCAAATAAATTTTTCTTCCCCAAGTTGTTTCTTTGTCAGGTATTTTAGTCACAGTGATGCAAAATTTGACTAAAACAAATAGGGAGGGAATATTTGTTATAGAAAGTGTAGCGCACCCAGACCATGTCTTTTATAATGGCTAGCTGTATTAGTATTCCTTTACTCTGCCTTGACCTTTGAGGGACCAGGGCAAAATATCAGTGGAGAATTATGGGGCCTGGTTATCAGTACAAAAAATAAACTTCAGTCTATCAATCTTCTGCATGTAAGTTGTTCAACCTTAGCTTTGATTCCTCATCTTTTACCTATCTCTGGTTATGAGTTTTCTATTTAATATCCTCCATTCTAAATCCTAGTTCAGTTTCAGATTAAAATTCCTGTTTAAAATGTAAATAAGTGATAAAACAATTTTCCTCTTGGCCTAGTCTGAAGGTACTTCTCCTTGTTAACTGTACTAAGGGTATATGAAGTAGGCCTTTCATACTTTTAGGCATTCTTCTCTGAACACTACTGATGAAAAGAGAGAGTTCACAGGAATTCTATTGACCAGCATAGGCCCTGTGTGAGGTAGGTGGGGGGAGGAGGGTAAGAGTTATTCTGATACAGAGGAAAAGCAAATTATGAAGGATATTTTTACTTCATTAGCGGCACTTACTATAGCAATGTTTATTCATTCATCCATGTGATACATATTTATTTAGAAGCCTTTGCTAATAAATTTTAAAAAATAGATATATTCCATGTGCTTCTGAACTTTAAACTCTAGAGACAATATTTAACTACAAGTAAAATAAATATCAAAAGGGAAAGAAACAATTGAGAAATTTGTAGTAGAAAATCTAACCTAGTGTAATCAATCAGAGATGGGTACACTGGGAAACTGATAGTATTTGTGTAAGCCTGGAGTCTGGAGGCAGTGTGTCCCTCTGGATGAACTAAAATATGTCCCCTGTGTTCTTAACAGGCTACTTGAGGTAGTACTCAACCTAAGATTAGAAAGTATGACACTAATCTGTGAAGGACTTTATAAGCCAAATGTAGGACTTTTACCTGACATTTAGATATAATTAGAAATTGTGGTAAGTAGGATGATCAAATTTGAATTAATTTTGACATCACTTCTGGAAATAGAAATAGAAATGTCAATTAAGAAGCTAAGAAATCAAGGCAGATATTGGAAAGGTTCTAACAAAGAGAGTGGCAGCAGCTATTCAGAAATTTGGAGCAGATGGGAACATTTTAGGAAGTAAATGCCATGTAGTTGGTGACTGATGATATACGTTCAGGGAGGGAGAGAAAGGAACAAGGAATCATGAGACTATCACCATAGGATCATTTGATTAAATTTTAAAAATTCAGTTACATTTGAATTTTAAAACAATTTTTACTATGTGTATGTTCATGTACTATTTAAGACCTACTTTTATAAAATGATTCATTGTTTCTCTAAGTTCAAATTATTTTGACAATTTATAGCTATGGAATTAGACATTCATAAAAGGCTGAGTATTTGGCTTAATGTGACAACTTTAATATTGGAAAAGTTGAGTTTGGGGTGCTAGTAGTATATTGAAGTAAAAATTCCTAATAGGTTTTTTTAGATATATGGGCCTGGGTTTCATGAGAAAGAATTCCAATTATAATTTTCTTGAGTACCAACTACATCCTAACATAATAGAAATATGCAATCTTTTCAAAATGTATTATATAAAGTGAGAAAAAAGAAATTCTGTGACAGTGAAGGAAAAAAAATTAATATCTAAAGGTTGGGTAGAATAACAGTCATTGAATCCACAAGAGCTCCATATAGCCTTAGAGAAAGTAGGACAAGCTGCAGAACTGGTATCAAAAAAGTCAAAGAAAATGAGTTATTTGAGAAGAAAAAATTTTTTGAAATATTATTACTCCTTTAGGTCTGTCTGTAGGTCTGTACAAGCAGATGTTGCTGACTTCCTGTCTTATCATTCTCATTTCAACACAGAAGAGTTGGATTCCTAACTGCCAGCATCTTCTTTGTCTATTCCTGTGAGCAAAGTATATGTGAATCCTCAGATATCATTTGGTTGAGGTTCACAGAAGATCAAAAGTACTGAGGAAAAAAAATCTACCCTCCCCAATTGCCACACCAGGGAACAGCTTTCATCCAATGAGATTGGTACATAAAGATAGTAGCACTTCCATTATTTCTGAAGCCCATATTCTTTTTGTTGTTATTGCTCACATCTTTTTTTTTTTTTTTTTGGTACTGGGGATAGAACTCAGGGGCACTTGACCACTGGACCACATCCCCAGCCCTGTGTGTGTGTGTGTTTATTAGAGACAGGGTTTCATTGAGTTGCTAAGTGCCTCGCCATTGCTGAGGCTGGCTTTGAACTCGAGATCCTCCTGCCTCAGCCTCCCAAAGTGCTGTCACATCTCTTTTTTATTGGTCCATTATAATGATACAAAATAGAAGGATTGGTATGTCATGTTCATACACGCACATAACAATGTGATCAATCTCATTCCCCAATACCTTCTCTTTCCCTCCCTTCCACCCTTCCCCTGATCCACTTGTTTTACTCTACTGATTGACTTATATTATTATTACTATTATTTTAATTGATACATTATAATTATACATGTGTAAGTGGGATTTATTGTGGCATATTCAAACATGTACATAACTTAGTAGGTTTCATTTCCCCATAGTTTTCCATGCCATTACTTCTAAATTCTTTTGCTCTACTCTTTTGGTCTCCTTCTATTTTGTGAGAACTCTTTTTTAACTTCCTTAATTCCCTCTCTTTCTTTCTCAGGTTTCACATTAGAGAAAACACTTGAGCCTTGACTTTCTGAGTCTGCTTATTTCTCTTAGCATGATGTTCTCCAGTTCTATCCTTTTACCAGCAAATGACATCATTTCATTTTTATTATACTAAGTAAAACTCCATTCTTACATTTGTCATATTTTCTTTATCTATTTATCTGTTCACGGGAACCTAGGGTGGTTTTATAACTTGGCTATTGTGAATTGCACTACTATAAACATTGTTATGCATGCATCACTATAAAATATTGATTTTAGTTCTTTTGGATAAAAATCAAGAAACAGGATAGCTGGGTAATGCAAAGTGTCCATTTATATTATTTTGAGTGACCATAGTGCTTTTCAAAGTGGTTGTACTAATTTGCACTCCCACTAACAGTGTATGAGTATACCTTTCCCGTCATATCTTTGCCAGCATTTATTGTTATTTGTGCTCTTGATGATTGCCCTTCTAACTGAAGTGAGATGAAATATCTGCATAGCTTTTTCATTGAATGGATTACTAAGAATGTTGAACATTTTTTCACATATTTATTGCACAGAGAACAGTCCCATACAATCCAGTGACTCATTTGTAGAAGAGCTGTTAAGGTTTTCTGCCCAAATCAACACGGGAAAAAATAAAAAGTACAATCTAAGCAAATGTTAAGGATTGATTCAACCTTGGTATTCTTTGGGCAAGGTTCCCAAGCATTTTTACACAACTGGATTATGTTTGTTTTGCCAAGATCAGACAATGAAAAATATTATCTCAATAACATGTTGCCATTGTCAAGATTGTTTGATGAGGCTATTCTAATGAAGAGGCATAATAAGTACCTAAGGATTTCCAGACTTGATAGTTCTGTTATTTAAATCCTGTATGCTGCCCTAAAAGCCAATACAAGAGAATGTTACAAGAACAGAGTGGAGAATTCTGCTAAATACTTCTGAGAGATTCAATTAAGTAAAAACAACAACAAAAAAAGTTCAGGTTTGACTGTAGGAATACTAGAAATTTCAGAGAAAGAATCAAGAAGAAACAACTAAATGTTTCCAGAGAAAAAATGTAAGTAAACTAAAAGGTAAATAAAATAGGGATGAGAATCCAACAGGAATGCAATAACTTGTCAGCAATATTGGATACTAGAATACAGTGAATGTTACAATACAGTCTTAGACATTCTAAGGAAAATTATTTTTACACTTAAATTCTATAAATAGTCAGGTTTTTAATTAGTTTTTCTTGTATATCCAGATACTCAGAGTTGTAGAATTCATCTTTTTTAATGAAGGTGCATAAGCAAGTTTGGAAACAAAGCAAGTTGACAAGAAATACCCAATGAAGAAAAATCTAAAGATGGCACTTTTCAATTGACCTGGGAAAGAAGAGGTACAATTTGGAACAGAAAAATAGTAGATTTCCAAAATAGATATATTTTAAAAGATCATTGTGAATTTCAGTGCACAAAGATAATGAGCAGTCACTAGAAATTATTGGTCATATAAAAGAGAAGGTGTATGTATATAATAGTTTTTCAACACTAAAACAAAAAATGGTGAATCCTTGGATGTGAAAGGAGGGGCCTATAACTAGTTAGAATGTTTTCTTTTATGAATCAGATATAGTATTGCTTGAAAATTAACACAATAAATGAGTATAACTGTAATCAATAATATTTTTGTAATCATAATAATGTAAATATCATTTTTCAAACTTTAGATTCAACCTATCAGTATAGTACAGAAAAATTGATTATGATCTTACAATGTAAATATTAATTTTTAAAAGTATAAAATAATAATAATAATAAATAATAAGTAAAACATATTCAAAGCTGAAAATAAGCAGAGGAATAGAAAATGTGAAGGCATAATCTTTCTTAGAGTAGAAAAGTAAGAAAGTGAATGTACGTATGAACCACATTTTAAGTTTAATTCTGAAAGAATTGAAAAATACTTAGTGAAGGGCAAAGCATCACACCGGGGACAGCCGTGCAGCCAAAAGATTTATTCAACAGCCTTCGTGGCTGGTAGCGAAAACCGGAGAACAGGTGCTCTGGTCGAAGGTCGACGAGGTGGGAGAGGGGAGTCAGGGAGAAGGGAGTGTGCAAGCTCTGGTGGGAGAAGGGAGTCAGGAAGAGGGGAGTGTGCAAGCTCTGGACAGAAGGTGGGTGCCTGGTCGCACCGGCTCTCTGGAGCTGTCGGCTAAAGCAGCTGCTGTCTGGCTGGAGGCTGGAGCTGTCAGCTGGGAGCGGCCGTCGGGCTGAAGGTGGTTGGTCTGGAGCTGTCGGCTGGAGCAGCTGCCGTCGGCTGGAGGCGATGGGTCTGGAGCTGTCAGCTGGAGCAGCTGCCGTCGGCTGGAGGCGATGGGTCTGGAGCTGTCGGCTGGGGCAGCTGCCGTCAAGCTGGAGGTGATGGGTCTGGAGCTGTTGCAGTGGCTTCCTCCTCTCTGCAGCGACGAGCTGATGTCTTCCTCCTCTCAGCAGCGACGATCTGATGTTGTGTCCGTGTGTCTCTCTCTGTCTGATTTGAGTCTCTCAGACAGGGCCTTATATAGGGATTTCTGGTGGGGGGTGCACTAGAGCAACCCCAAACACCATTGGCTAGAACAGGTGCCTTTTAAGCCTATTGGCTCTTGCCTGGGGAAAAGAAACATTCTGCCTGGGGAAGAAACATCCTGCCCGGGGGGAAAAAACATCCTGTCCAGGGAAGAAACATCCTGCCAAGAATGAAACAAGGTTGCTTCTCTCAGGATGTGGAAAACTGTGAGGGCGGGGGAGGGTAAGCTATCTATCATTCCCCCCTTTTTGTTTTCTTAGGAAGTGGGACGTCGTATGTCAGTCTGGCTACTTCCTGCTGAAACGGGGCGACGTGGGGTGTTATGGGGGGATATGATAAGACAGGTAGGTCAGGCTTGAGGGTGAAAAGGATTCCTAGGAGGTTGGCACCAAAAAAATGAATTCGCCCTGAGGTGATGAGAAGTAATAGATGATCCCTAAGGAGAAACTGGTTAAAGGTTGAGAACAAGAAAAGACAAAAAATTATTCTGAGTCCATATTGGGAACACGAGAAAAGCGAATTTTTAGGGGATTGGTAGGAAGGGAAGAACAAGTGTAATGTGGTAGGTGTCTGTTGTTCTTTTGTGGATCCTCAGCTAGTTGGGTAGCTGGTTTTAGTCTGGAGATATGAATCCAAGATGTCAAGTTCCCTGAGGTTTCACGAAGCTTAGCAGCAGTGGGTGTGCACAGCACAACCTGGAAGGGGCCTGTCCACTTTGGGGCAAGGGAGACTGATCCTGTGTCCTGGGGAGGGGAGAAATATACCCAAGAACCAGGTGTTAATGGGAATGAAGTGGAGAGTCTACCTGGGTCTGGCAGGATGTGATCTTGGCACATCCATAGCTGATGTCTGATGAAGGACAAGAGGGAAAGAGAGAGATCCTTGGGTAAGGGTCCTTGAATTGGGGAAATTCCAGGTGGAAGAGCTGGTCGCCCAAACATTACCTCAAAAGGGGATAGTGAGGAAGGTTTCTTTGGGAGGACTCGGAGCCTAAAGAGGGCAAGGGGAAGCAGCTTGACCCAGTCCAAGTGAAGCTCCAAGGAGAGTTTAGTCAGAATGTCCTTAAGGGTTCTATTAGTCCTCTCTACCTTTCCTGAAGACTTGGGGTGATATGGGATATGGAAATGCCAAGGAATGTTAAGGGAAGTAGATATATTTTGGGTGACATGAGAGACAAATTCAGGCCCATTGTCAGACTGGATGGATGTGGGCAACCCAAAGCGGGGAAGCATTTCTGAGACTAAAATAGAAGCTACTGTGGAAGCCCTTTTGTTGGAAGTGGGAAAGGCCTCCACCCATCCAGAGAAGGTATCCACTAAGACCAGGAGATATTTATGTTTCCGGACAGTTGGCATGTTGGTGAAATCTATTTGCCAATCAGCTCCTGGAAACTGACCTCGAGCTTGGTGAGAGGGAAATGTTCCTGGTTTAAGGGGAGTGTATGGATTGGTGCGCTGACATGCAGTGCATGTGGAGGTGAGTTGATGGAGAAACTGTGTATCCTCTGGAGTCAGGGTAAGGAAGGAGGTTGCGAACGTTCTGAGGGCTTGAGGGTTAGGATGGAAAAGAGAATGGAGATAGGAGAGGATTGATTGTACAGAAGGGGATGTGGGGGTCTGGGTAGTGGATTGGATCGAAGCCAGGAGAGGAGAAGATAGTGCTGCCTCCCTTGCCGCCCTATCAGCCCTTGTGTTCCCCTGAACTATGGGAGACTCACCATTTTGGTGCGAAGGGCAATGAGAAATCCCTATTAGTTTGGGCAGAAGAGAGGCCTGCAGGAGCTTTGATATTAATTTGGAATTAGTAACTGCAGAGCCCTTTGTGGTCAGGAGCCCTCGCTCTTTCCATATTGCCGAATGGGAAAGTAAAATATGATAGACGTATTTTGAGTCTGTGTAGAGGGTGAGGTTTTGGTCAGCTGCTAACTCGAAGGCACGAATAACAGCTGTTAGTTCGGCCTGTTGGTTTGTGGTACTGGGGGGAAGGGGTGCTGCCTCAATAACCTCTGATAGGGAGACGATAGCATAGCCGGCAAAGCGTTGCCCATCCTTAAGGAAAGAGCTGCCATCCGTGAACCAGATTAGAGAAGAGTCAGGAAGTGGTCCCTCTTGAATGTGGGACGGGTGGGGGATTAAAGCCTCGAGCATCTCTACACAATCATGCTCCGGGTGCTCAGAGGAGACTGGGAGGAGGGTAGCTGGGTGTAAAGAGGAGCAGGGTTGGAAGGAGATTGAGGAGTCATGCAGAAAAGAAACGAGGAGAGAGAGAACGCGACACGGCGGGAGAGTTTGAAGGCTCTTATAGGTTAGTAGGTCTTTTAAATGATGAGGAGAGGCAACAGTCACATGGGCACCAAAGGTCAACTTTTTTGATTCCTGTAGAAGTAGGTAAGCAGCAGCCAGAGCCCTAAGACAAGGGGCCCATCCGCGAACGGTGGGATCAAGTTGTTTAGAAAGGTAGGCAATGGGAGCAAAAATGGAGGCCTTATATTGGCCTAAAACACCTAGAGCCAGACCAGTCATTTCATGGACATAGAGGGTGAATGGCTGAAGAAGGTCTGGGAGGTGAAGAGCTGGGGCCTGTAATAGTGCCTGCTGCAGATGCTTAAACTCAGCCTGAATGCCTTCGGGAAGGGGCTTTTCCTTAACCCCCTTAGCTGCCTCATATAGAGGTTTTGCGTAAAGAGAAAAATTGGGAATCCATGCACGGAAGTATCCTGCTAGCCCCAAGAAGGAAAGAATCTCTTCCTTTGTCTTGGGACATGGGAGGGCCTTGATGAGGGCCTTTCGGTCTACAGTAATGGCCTTCGATTGATGGGAAATCTGAACTCCTAAATAAACTACCTGGGTCTGGGCAAGCTGCACCTTAGATGGGGAAACACGATACCCACGAGAAGCAAGAAAATTTAAAAGGGTGTAAGAGTCTATACGAGCTGTGGAGAAGGAAGGGCTGCAAAGGAGAAGATCATCTACATATTGCAAAAGAGTGGAGTCAGAGAATTCAAGGTCTTTGAGATCGGCAGCCAGTGTCTGTCCAAAGATATGAGGGCTGTCTCGAAAACCCTGAGGGAGGACTGTCCAGGTCAATTGTTGGGACCGTTGAGTATCAGGATCAGTCCAGGTAAAGGCAAAGATGTCTTGTGATTCCTGAGCTAAAGGGACAGTGAAGAAGGCATCCTTAAGGTCAATGACCGAGAAATGAGTAGATAAGGAAGGAATTAGGGAGAGAATGGTATAAGGATTTGGGACCAGAGGGTGTATGGGCCTAACAGCCTCATTGATGAGACGAAGATCTTGGACTAGCTGGTATGACCCATTGGACTTCTTGACTGCCAATATGGGAGTATTATATGGGGAATGGGTGGGTCGGAGAAAGCGTTTCCGCAGAAGGTCTGAGATAATAGGTTGGAGACCTCTGAGGCTAGTGGCTGGGAGTGGGTACTGGGCTCTATTAGGGAAATACTGAGGATTTTTAAGGTGTATTCGTATAGGGTCACAGTGAGCAAGGGATGGAGTCTGGGTGTCCCAAACTTTGGGGTCTACCAGATGGGAGGGGGCAGGGTAACAGGAGGTTTCCGCATCAGGCTCTAAAATGCTAAGAAGGAAGACGGAAGAGGAGACGGAGTGAGACGAGTCGGGGAGAAGAACTGAGCGAGGCGGGTCAGAGAACACAACTGAGGCCTGAAATTTGACCAGTATATCTCGGCCCAATAAAGGCACAGGACATTGAGAGATTACTAGAAACTGGTGGGGAAATGAATGGAGGTGGAGGCGGCAAGACAGCATGGGAGTCTTGTGGGGGTGAATGGTGTGTCCCTCTATCCCGACAACAGGGGACGATAAGGTGGTGGGCCCCCAAAACTCCCTCAAGACCGAGAAAGTGGCTCCTGTGTCTAGTAGGAAATTTATGGGTGGCCATCAACAAGAAGGGTGACCATGGGAGTCTTGTGGGGGTGAATGGTGTGTCCCTCTATCCCGACAACAGGGGACGATAAGGTGGTGGGCCCCCAAAACTCCCTCAAGACCGAGAAAGTGGCTCCTGTGTCTAGTAGGAAATTTATGGGGTGGCCATCAACAAGAAGGGTGACCCTAGGCTCCTGTAAGTCGATGTCAACTGTCGGGAGAGGAAACCCAGGGCCCCGTCAATCTTCTGCGGCTAGTCCAAGCAGGTTGGGTTTCATGACTGATCCAGTCCCCCTGCGGGAACTGGGGCAGTCAACACCCCAGTGGCCCATCTTGGAGCATTTAGGACATGGGCGCGTAGGGGGCCTGGGGTTGGGGCAAGCTCTAGCCCAGTGTCCTTCGTTCCCGCACTTGAAACACGGCCCTGGAGGTCCCCTCTGCGCGGGGTAATGGCCCCTTGTCTGTGAGGCCCGAGAGTCGGTGCCCTGTAAAGCCTGGGCCAGCATTTGAAATCTTGCTTGTTCGGCCTTTTCATAGTTCTGAAACCTATGGCGTTCAGTATTCTCATCTCTATGATAGGCCTTAAAGGCCATGGCCAAGATCTCGGTCTGAGGTGTTGCAGGTCCTTGCTCTAATTTTCTCAATTTAGCCCGTATATCAGGGTAACTTTGGGACAAAAAGTAAGTCATAAGGACATGACGTCCCCCTGGAGATTCAGGATCTAAATTGGTGTACTGTTGGAGAGCTTTTGTTAGTCGATCTAGAAATTCAGAGGGGGTGTCTTCCCTTTTTTGTATGATTTCCTGCAGCTTGTCAAAATTAACTACTTTTTGTGCTGCACGCTTAAGACCAGTTAGTATACAAGTGGAAAACTGATCTCGCAAGGCCACATCCCCTGGGGAATTATAGTCCCAGTTAGGGTCCCTTTCGGGGACAGCCTGAGGTCCAATGAGATGGTTAGGGTTGGTTCTATGGTTCTCATCGGCATAGGCCCGTGCCTGCTCCCAGACTCGCCTACGCTCCTCAGGGAGGAGGGTATTTGCCAAAATCATATAGATGTCATGGAAGGTAAGGCTATAAGCTTGGAGGACCCATTGAAATTCCCTGAGGTATGTAGTGGGGTCAGTGCTATAAGAGCCCAATCGTTTCTCGATTTGCACTACCTCGGTCATTGGGAAGGGAACATGGACATGGACAATTCCTTCTGGACCCGCAACTTCCCGGAGTGGGGTCAGGACTTGGGCGGGAGTAAGTGACAGAGGGTGAGCAGACATTGTGCGAGATCGCGTAAGGGGTGGGCTGGAGGAGAAGGTGGCAGGAGTGTGTAGAAGTGGGGCTGGAGGGGCCGAGGGAGGCAGAGAGGCTTCAGATTGGTATGGGGGCGGCTCATCCGCGGGATCGAAATCAAGAAAGGAGGGGGATGGTAGGGGAGCAGCCGGTTGGCAGGCTAGGAGGCTATTGTTGGAGCTGCTGTGGGTACAGAGTGAGGGATTCGAACGGAGGAGGGAGAAAGCCTGAACATACGGAATCTCTGCCCATTTTTTTGATCGCTCACAGAAGTAGAAAAGATCTCTCAATATAGAGGGATCCAGGGACCCAGAAGCAGGCCATTTGTTTGGGTTATCTAAGGGGTATGTGGGCCAATCTTGGGTGCAAAACTTGGTAAGTCTTGTTGGTTGTATATCGGGAGTTAGGCCAAGAGTGGCTAGGTTGTTTAAGAGGCACTGTAGAGGAGAGTCGGCTGGGAGGCGTCGGAGTGGGTACAAGAGTGACAAATAGTGAGTGATAGCAAAACCAAAGAAGAGAGTGAGGACAAGAGCAAAGAAGAGAGTGATCGGAGGGTAGTCAGCCAGGAGGGATAGGAGTGAGTCAGCCAGGAGGGGTGAAGAAGCAGCAGCAGCAGAAGAAGAAGAAGAAGCCCCCATTTTCCCGTTCCGAACGGGACAGATATATTGTCCTGAGGAGCGTCCTCCTCAAGATATATATATCAGAGAGATCCAAGTCTGTGAGACCCAGTCGTCACTGGAGTCAAACAGAGATGGGGTCCAAAGGGACCGAAGAACAATGGGTCACCCTGCGCAGGGATTTTCCGTGTCCCGTCCTGGACGGGAAGGAGAGACCCAAGTCCGGAGGCCAGAGGCCGAAAAAAGGGCTTTCTTCAACTACTCCCAGGAAAGGGAGAGAGAGAAGAGGGAGATAGAGAGAGAAAGAGAGAGAGAGAGAGGGAGGGAGCGAATGGTCAGTTCCCACTGTACAAGGCCTGACGGGTTTAGGCACACTGGGGATGAGGAGACCTACCCAGGAAAAGGAGAGAGAGAGACAAAAAGAGAAAGAGCTCCACGAGGTCCACTGTGACCATGAAGGTCTAGGTGGGGTGCGATCCTCCCTGTACAGGCCACCAGCGGGGCTGCCGGACGATCAACGGTCAGTTCCCACTGTACAAGGCCTGACAGGTTTAGGAGCCCTGGGGATGAGGAGACCTACCCAGGAAAGGGAGAGAGAGAGAGAGAGAGAGAGCTCCATGAGGTCCACTGTGACCATGAAGGTCTAGGTGGGGTGTGATCCTCCCCGTACAGGCCACCAGCAGGGCTGCCGGACGATCAACGGTCAGTTCCCACTGTACAAGGCCTGACGGGTTTAGGAGCTCTGGGGTGGGGGGGCTTACCAATCCGATGACAGGTGGTGGATGCGTCGGAGCGGCGATCAAAAACCGGGCGAAGGCTGAGGCAGTTCCGGGTGATTATGCCCTCCGGCTCAGATAGGATCCGAGTCACGGCACCAATGAAGGGCAAAGCATCACACCGGGGACAGCCGTGCAGCCAAAAGATTTATTCAACAGCCTTCGTGGCTGGTAGCGAAAACCGGAGAACAGGTGCTCTGGTCGAAGGTCGACGAGGTGGGAGAGGGGAGTCAGGGAGAAGGGAGTGTGCAAGCTCTGGTGGGAGAAGGGAGTCAGGAAGAGGGGAGTGTGCAAGCTCTGGACAGAAGGTGGGTGCCTGGTCGCACCGGCTCTCTGGAGCTGTCGGCTAAAGCAGCTGCTGTCTGGCTGGAGGCTGGAGCTGTCAGCTGGGAGCGGCCGTCGGGCTGAAGGTGGTTGGTCTGGAGCTGTCGGCTGGAGCAGCTGCCGTCGGCTGGAGGCGATGGGTCTGGAGCTGTCAGCTGGAGCAGCTGCCGTCGGCTGGAGGCGATGGGTCTGGAGCTGTCGGCTGGGGCAGCTGCCGTCAAGCTGGAGGTGATGGGTCTGGAGCTGTTGCAGTGGCTTCCTCCTCTCTGCAGCGACGAGCTGATGTCTTCCTCCTCTCAGCAGCGACGATCTGATGTTGTGTCCGTGTGTCTCTCTCTGTCTGATTTGAGTCTCTCAGACAGGGCCTTATATAGGGATTTCTGGTGGGGGGTGCACTAGAGCAACCCCAAACACCATTGGCTAGAACAGGGTGCCTTTTAAGCCTATTGGCTCTTGCCTGGGGAAAAGAAACATTCTGCCTGGGGAAGAAACATCCTGCCCGGGGGGAAAAAACATCCTGTCCAGGGAAGAAACATCCTGCCAAGAATGAAACAAGGTTGCTTCTCTCAGGATGTGGAAAACTGTGAGGGCGGGGGAGGGTAAGCTATCTATCACTTAGGAGTACAGCTAAAGGAAGATTAGGGAGAAAATAAAGTAAGTTTTTTGTATGTCTTATTTTTTTCTGTTCTATTTTTTGAGATATGGGACATATTAGTAATTGACATTCATGGCTAGGTAGAAAAGGGTCAGTTGAAGACACAGGACTAAAAAAGGCAAGAAGACAAAAGAGGAATCTCTCAGATAAGTAGGAAAAATGGAATTTGAATCATTTTTAATGTTTCCATGAACATGTCATGAAAGCCAAACAAATTTGGTTTTATAAAATTCATTCCAGGGACCATATCATGTAAAGAATAATGCTGTCCCTTAGTTTTTCTTTTGGTTTGTTGTAACTTTGTGAGTACACATTGGTGCAGTTTTAGAGTCAGGAAGGCTCACAGAAATTTCTGAGGGAGGATCTTCAAGGAGTGCTTTTTTATAACATTATCCATATGAGTTATATGCTCTCTATCATTATTGATGATATCATCATTAGTCACAACAAACTCCTCTTGACTATGTAGATTTATAATTTATAATTTCTTGATTTTATATAGAACTCAATTATCTAGGACTAAATTAAATATCTGTCATTTCTTTCAGAAAGCTTAATATTGAACTATGCTTAGGTTCATAAGTAATAATATCAGACTTCCTTAACTATAGCAACATGGTAACTGAACTGCCTATTTGTCTTTCGGCAATAATCTGATTCATAATGAGGACATTATTATGTAATCTGCAACACACTTGACATGCCTATTAAAATATGCTATTGTTTTTTCTCCTTCGCCAAAGCAGCAAAATAATGTCTTTTTTTAATATTTATTTATTTATTTACTTTAGTTGTACACAATGCAATGCATTTATGTTTACGTGGTGCTGAGGATCGAACCCAGGCCACGCACGTGCGAGGCGAGTGCTCTGCCGCTGAGCCACAACCCCAGCCCCAAAAATAATGTCTTGATCTTTGCTAATTTGTGTTACATTCTTTATTCAGAGGAATGCTTGTAATATCTCAATGTTAAGGTTTAGATATGAGTTGTCTTCTAAAAGCTCATGTGAGAGACATTGCAAGAATTTTCAGAGGTGAAATGATGAAATTATGAGAGTTGTAATTTAGTCAGTGGATTAAGCCACTAATATGGATTAACTGGAGTAGGTAGAGTGTGGTTGGAAGAAGAAGGTCACTGCGGATGTGCCTTTGGGGATTTTACTTGTCTTTGGTGAGGGAAGTGCACTGTTTCCTCCTTGCCATGTCCTGAGGCACTTAAAAAAATAAAAACACTAGGAAAGTTTTTTTGAGGAAAGAGGGAATTTAATACAATATAAAAATCAACAAATATATTTTATGTAATTGAGGGACAGAAGTAAAAGTTGACATCAATTTCATTACATATATGAATTTTCTGGGCTTTGAAAGGATACAGCTAATAATATTCTTGCATTCTTTATTTCTATCATCTGTAGGTTGGTACACAGCTGTGAGACAAAGTAGATGAGTGTTTCAGGGTTGTGCAAGCTTAGTTGTGGAAAAGATGTCCAGATAACTACTCTGCAATGGTTGTATTGACTCCATGCTCACAAGTAGGATCATAGATGAGGGACAATTTGGAAGGAACTACCTGTGGCCAATGTAACAAGCAGAAAGTCCACTGATATATATGAATTCTCTTCTTAAGGGATAGAAAAAGGAATTAAACTACTTATTCTAGAGAAAGGAAATTACAGATAAAGTTTACTGATCTTATATAGTTGCCCTTCTAAAGAATGTAAATTATTCATTTGCCAGATGGTTCAATAGTTGTGTTCTATATCAAAATATAGAAAAATATTGGATGTAATATGATTTGAGGAAGCTAAGTTATTTGATAAAGGTGGGCCTAACTTAAAATATAATGGTATAGATAAAATTTTGTAAATAGTGATATAACTAATATCGCTGTTACAATCCACAGAGACACTACCCCTCAAAAAGTTTTATTTAAAATCACTCCATTTTTTAATTACAATATTTGAGAAACATAACACACATAGGAAAACGTGCACAAATATGCAAACAATTTGATTATCACAATATAGTAGAACTTGTGCAGTTACCACATAGGACACAAACCAGAATATCATGAGTACCTGAGAAATTTACTTCAATCACTAATATCCAACATTCAATTCCAAATTGTTCTGTCTTTAAACAAAACATGTTTAACTATCATTAAACTTGATAGTAATGAAATAAGATAGGCATATTTCATGTTTACGTACCAAGATTCATTTCTTAATTATTATTTTTGTGAAACTTTCTGATGCTAGTGCATGCTAGAATTATTAATTTATTTTTATTGTCACAAAGTGTACAAAGGTATAAATCTGCTGCAATTTATCTTTCTTTTCTGGTAAACATCTGGATTGTTCACCATGTAGAGAGCTTATGAATAACACTGCTAGAAATATACTTGTACGTTTCTTTTAGTGTGATGTGAACACATATTTCTGTTGGGTGTAGATGAGGGGATTGCTTGTTCAAATGCTCAAATTTAGAAGAAAGTTTCAAATTGTTTTCCAAAGTGATTCAACCAAAATACATTATCAGAAATGTATGAGAGTATTTTTTCTCTACATCCTAAGCATTATCTATATTACCATTCTATTTTTTTTTAGGACAACCTTAATATGATTTATTTTTTCCCCAGGAACTTGGTGGTAACAATCACCAAATGTAAAATAGCTCAGTTTATCTACTGTTAACAAATTTTACTGACCATTCCAATATGTTTCTTTCCCCTGAAAAATGAAGCTATTAAAAGGATACTTGCTTGTACTAGTTTCCCATTTTAACAAATACCATAGAGTAGGTAGTTTATAACAATAGAAATTTATTCTCCCAAGTTATAGAGGTAGAAGTCTGGAATCAAGATGTCAAAGGGCCATGCTTCCTCTGAAGGCTCTAAGTAAGAATCACTTCTTGATTTTCAGGCTTTCAGAGTTCCTAGCAATATTTGATGTTTCTGGACTTGTGGCCCAATCACACCAATTTCTGCCTCTGTGTTTCAAACAGCCATTTTTCCTCTGTTTTTCTGTATCTCTGTAACCGTCTCTCCTTAAAGATACCAAATATCATATTTAGGAGCCACCCTCATTGAGCATGGACCTTTTCTTATCTTGATTACATCTGCATAGGCCCCAAGTCACATTTACAGGTTGGGGTTAGGACTTCCAACATACCTTCCTGGGAGATGCAGTTCACCTACCACATTCACATAGCACTTCACACATGTATTATAGCACTTAACTTGTAATTACTACTTTAGACCTCACTCTTTCCTTTTTTCACCATGTACTACTGCCCAACCCTCAAGGTCAAGGTCCATTTCATATTATTCTTTGTGTCTATCTTGCTGCTAGCATGTTGCCAGAACATGTTATTTTTTTTTAATTTATTTATTTTTTATTCTAAGTTGTTAAATGACAGCAGAATGCATTACATTTCATATTACACATATAGAGCACATTTTTACAAATCTCTGGTTGTATGCAAAGTATATTCACACCATTCGTGACTTCATACAGGCACTTAGGGTAATGCTATCCATTTCATTCTACCATCTTTTTTTTTCTTCACCCTTTTTCCCCCTCCCTTCCCCTCTTCTTTATTTTTTTTTTATTCTAAGTTGTTGTAAATGACAGCAGAATGCATTACATTTCATATTACACTTATAGAGCACATTTTTAGATATCTCTGGTTGTATACAAAGTATATTCACACCATTTGTGTCTTCATACTTGCACTTAGGATAATGATATCCATCTCATTCTACCATCTTTTTTATTTTTTTACCCTGTTCACCCCTCCCCTCCCCACCCTCCCCATTGGCCATTCTAGTGTTCCTCTAATCCTCCTAGATATTCCATGAGGGGATAGTGGTAGCTTAAAGTTTTTCTTTCATGGTTTCTAATAAGGTTCAGTTCTTTTTCGTATATTTGTCAACCATCTGCCAAATATCTTTTGTAAACTTTACGTAAAATATATGGACCTAAAGATTATTATGTCTTTATTAGGAATTCTTTATGCATTACTTGATGCAATTCCTGGGTCCCACTGTCTTATTTAGCTTTTCATATTGTTTAGTGGATCTCCTCCTCCTCCTCCTCCTCCTCCTCCTTCTTCTTCTTCTTTTTCTTGGTGGTGCTGGGGGATTGAACCAGGGATTTGTACATATGAGGCAAGCACTCTACCAGTTGAGCTATATTCCCAGCCCTTATTCTATTTTATGAATAGAATAGCAAAAATTATCAATATTTTCTACAGATAGTTATGTGTGTATTTTCACATTTAGATATATTATCTTATTAGAAGTTATTTTTGTCCTTTATGTGAGAGAGGAGTCATTTCAATTTTGCCTATATAGAAGGGTTCATAAATTTCCTGATAGGGATTATGTTATAACTGCATCATGTGATTTGTAGTGTGTACCAAGTAAGAAGTGATGAGAGAACCACATAGGGTCTCTGTTGCAATTGCTCAAACTCCTCTTTGTAGTATGGTAGGATTCAGATAATATATAGACAAACAAATAAAATATGGCTAAATTTCACTAAAACTGCAGACACTGAAATTTTAATGTTATATGTAATTTTCATGTGTCATGAAATATGATTATTCCTTTTACATAATTTACATAACTTCTTTCTTTATAAGTTAGAATTCTCCAGTGAATCCATCTCAAACTAGGAGACTTTATAAGAAATGGTATAGAGAAATGAGATTTCTCAAATTATGGTATGTGCATGTATGAACATGGCATAATCCATCCCACTATCATGTGTAATTATAATGCTCCAATAAAAAATAAAATAAGTAAATGAATAAAATAGATGAAGCAATTCAGGTTATTTTTTCTTTTTTCTCTATTGGGACTTTATTTTAATAGATATGTAGACACATACATTTAATATTCTCTTTTACAAATTAAATAATAAATTTATATTTTGCCTATTTCAACAAAGTTGCCAAATACACTGTCACACAGTTTTTCATATTATTTATTTGTTAATATTGAATTGCCTGTAAGACCTGTAGGCATAACCTCTCCTTCATTCCTGATATTAATTTATCATCTTTTTCAAGTAATCGAATTTGGTGATTTTTTTCATGAATTTCTCTGTTGCTTAATTTCCCTTTTGAGGATTTGTGCTCTGGCTTTATTATTTCCTTCTCTATTACTTTGGCTTCAATTTCCCATTTTGAATTTTCTATTTAAATTAAGCTTAAAAATTGATTTTAGACATTCTTCCCCAGTGTAATTCATATCACTCAAAGCTATACATTCCTTTCCAATAACTTCTGTGGTGGTTCATCCATTTTGATAATTGTATCTTTGTTTTTCCTCAGTTTAAAATATTTTCTAATTTGTCTAGTGATATATTCTTTGATCCAAACATTATTTAGAGAAATGTATATGTATTTTCTAGATATCTCTCCATTTGGAATTTTTAATTATCTCAAATAGTTCTGTTATTTTCAAAGCACATGCTTAGAATTGTTTCCATTCTTTACAATGTATCAATTTATGACTTAGAATATGGACTCTATTGGTCAGTGTTTCACAAGTGCTGAAAATGAATGTCTGCTGCTACTGTTGGATGTAGCACTGGGCTGTAAGTGTCAATGAGGGCCAGGAGTACAATTGTGTTTATTAAATGCTCTTTCAACTGATTTTCTCTCTTCTTGTTCTATCAGTTACTTGCACCCCAGCATTAGCATTGTTAATTGGGATTGAAATTTATGCATTTATTCTTTTTGTTCTGTCAGTTATGGTTCGTTTGGCTTTTTGATAAATTGGCCTCTTTTATTAGGATATAGCCCTCTTTATCAGTCAGTATTGCTTGTCCTGGAGTCTGTTGTATCTGGTATTAATACAGTCACAAAAGAATTCTTCATCTTGGTGGTCACCCTTTTTTTTTTTCAATTGGTTTAACTTTAACCTTTTTATGTTTTTATATTTAAGATGCATTTCTCATAACTAGAATATTGCTGGAGATTTTTAAACTAGTCTGACAATCCCTATTCTGATAATCCCTGTCTTTTCATCGACTGACTTTCAATACTTCATATTGTTTTATGCATTTAGATGACTATTATGCCCTATGTCCTATTTTTTTATCTGCTGTTATTTGGAGTGAGCATCTGTTAGTATTTTGGATTAACTGAAAATTTTCTCATTATTAGATTTTTGATGTACATGTTTGTTTTATTTATCCTGATTAATCTCAGATTTACATTATGCACCTTATCAAACTTAGCTTCAAATTTTTATATAGTGCTTTACCTATAAATTGAGATTCCCATATTAGCAGAATTTCATTTCTTCCCCACTGTCCTTCATGTTATGTACTGTCTTACATTTTTCTTCTACATGTTTATAAATGTAAGAAAGAAATACCATTATATTTGCTTAAAAATCAATGATCTTCTAAAGAAATTATAAGAAATCAAAATTTTATATATTTGCCCACATAGTCACAAATTTAATCCCCTTTAGTGTTTTGTGTGGATGCAAGATTCTATCAGCAATTTTCTTTCTCCTGAAGAATTTATTATAATAGTTTCTTCAATTCAGAAATGCTAATGAATTCAGTTTTTCTGTCTGAAAATTAGTTTTTACTTAGTTTTTATCTCTAAATGATATTTTCTTTAAAGATACCATTCCACTATATTTTAGTTTCTTTCTGTATACAATATCTTTTTTCCCTCTAGCTGCTTTTAAGAATTTTCTCTTAACACGTTTTTAGCAATTTAATTATAGTGTGTGTGAGTGTATGTGTGTTTAGTCTTATTCTTGTGTAGATGTTTATTGTCTTTAAAATTTATTGAGATTTTTTGATCCATGATGTATGTTTCCATTAAGTCTTGTGAAATTTTGTTCAATATTAAAAAATAATACTTCTTTGGTCTTCCCTGTTACTTTTCTCTCCGATAAGAGTTATTCATATGTTAAACTACTTGTTGAAAACTTTATTCTATATTAAATTTCATAGATATTCTACAATGATTTAATAAATTCAGGTATTATATTTTTAGTGTGAAATTTCCACTTAGTTCTCTTTATTGTTTTTTCATTATATTTCCCTTTGTATATGTATGCAATTATTGTACCTATTTTAAAATTCTTTTTTAGTGGTTTCATTATTTCTCTTAGTCCAGTGAATGTTCTGTTGAATAATGTTTTTCTTTGGTTTTGGGTTAGATTTTCATGTTTACTGGTATAACTAGTAATTTTTGTTTGATGCTGGAGAAAGTAGGTATTGCACAAAAGTCTGGATTTTATGTCCCTTAACAATTGTTTTATTTTGTTTTGGCAGACATATACGCATTAAGAATATTCCTTTGAGTCAAGTTTCTTGCTACATGAGGGTAGAGTTTGGCTACCCTTCACTAAATGCTAAGTCCAGATTCATCTGGGATCTTTACTGAATGATTATTGCACGTTGCTGAGTTATTTTACATTTGTTTTTGCAAATGAGATTGTTATAGCTTATACTTCTAATATTCTACTTCTCTGGGATGATATTTTAGCCACTCTATATATGGAAATGTCAATGAAGTCTTTCTGCAATACCATAATTTGAAGTTGTTTACATAAAAATGACTATTTTCTCTTCTTTGGGAACTTGTCAGTGGTTGCCTATGAAACCTATAGGACTGGAGTTTTTATGAATACACTTTTAAACTTCTATGTTGATTAGTTTAGTGGCTATATGATTATTCTAATTTTCATTCTACATTTATTAATACATATCTAGACAAATCTACTTTTGTATTTAGAGATATCAACTTATATGTGTGTGTACTCTAATTCTATCCTATTGATTTCTGTTATGCCTTCTTGTTGTTATCAAACTCTCTTGGTTACTGTAGCTTTAAACTATTATTATATTGAGATTATGGATAGCTAGAGTCTTTCAACTAAGTTCTTTTCAAAATTATTTTTTAAAATTCATTCTATTTACTTCTCAATTTTGTTTTCTATAAAAAAAGTGTCATTCTATTATTTGTAAATAGGCTGATTAATGAAAAATATAGATTATAGACAGTCACTAAAATTTTTTAACCAGGTATGAATAATAGGTCAATAAGGCAGATGATACGGAATCATGCAAACACATATTAAATGCAAATCCAGGCAATGAACTTGAAGAAAATAAGAAAATGGAATAGAAAAAAGTACATAGGTAGTAAATCTACACCTAACCATATAAAACTATTTTAAATATTAATAGCTAAAGGCATCTATTAAAAATAAAGGGTGGAAAATTTAATATAAAGTCAATGTGTTTGATCTATGCAGTCAACAGAAAGCTTTCTCAAAATATATAGAGAGGTTCAGGGCAAAATTATTAAAAAAAAAAAAAAAGAAATACAAGCAAACATTAACAGAAGAAAACTAGCAGGACTCCATTTATATTAGACCAAGCAGATTTAGAAAATTGACTAGAACCAGGAATAAAGAGGGACATAACAGAATGGTGACATGATTGATTTATTGAGAAGAGATAATAATCTTAAATGTCTGTTCACATAGCAAAATTCATGAAAAAATTAGTTGTACTAAAAGGTTAGATACATCAACATTACTGATGGTTCTATATATTCCAAGTGTACAATATAAGGCTCCACCAGGATACTCTATTTCTCCTTGAGGAATTACAGACATTACTGATAATGACCAAGACTTTCACTTCATCTATCAGAGAACAAGATTCAGGGCTCTTGATAAAGGTGTTTAGTGGAAAGTTCATCTAAACTTTAGACCGTAGACAGTTGGTTTAGTTGAGAGGTGTAATGGATTCCTTAAAGAATTTCTATTTCAGTTACAAAGTAGCAAACTGATCCCCTGATGAGTATCACTATTGTCACAGGCATTGATCAGCATAAACTCATGTCCCTGAAGGACATGCATTCTCTATATCAATGCCATACAGACATCTCAATTGCTTTCAGGGAGTTTAAAGACAAGCACCTCTAAGGTTCATTTTTAATGATCACTTTACCATGTTGCCATCTCCCTCCTGTTCAAGTGTGTACTTTACTTCCTAGGGAGGTATTTCTCTTTTTCCTTAAAGTTGTCAATTCATTTTAAGGAAGGAAAATGTCAGTATGGTATGAGGGTTGAATGTAAGCTTCAGCATATTGTGATGACTCCATGTTTGGTAAAAATAAGGAGAGCCTCTAACTAAAGGTCACTCTTTTCATTCTGTGCCTAACAATAAAGTCTTCTACCAAAGATCTCTACTTATGGTGGGGACCAACACCTGCTTATCCCTGAGTAGCAGGCTTAAGGATCCTTTCAGCCTATAGAATTATTTGAACAAGCTAAACATGTCTTCCAACAGGAGCATGAATCATCCCATCCCCTCATTACTAAAGCCTACCTTTTGTAGCCTCTGCTCTTTGATTCCAAAGTGTAACACCTGAGTCAGCCCTCACCTGTGGTATGCTCCACTGCCAGGCTATGAGTCCATGTGATTTTTAGTTGCTGTTGATCTCCTCCTCTCAGAGTTGGGTATTGAATATTTGGCCATCCCTCAAACCCTGACATGCTCAAATCTCCCTCATCAACATGGTAAAGAATAAGCAATCAAACCAGGGTCTGAAAATTACATTCCCTTCTTTCTCTTCTGTGAGAAGAACTGTGTCTTTGGCCAACTCAGGGTCACCTCCCCAAAGAAATGTTGAAGTCTTAACCCGCTTTACCTCAAAATGGGATTTTACCTGGAAATGGAGTACTTAGAGATATACGTGGTTAAGCTGAGATTGTGCCAGTATACCAATGGGCCCAGGAGGGACAGTGAACATCTAAAGACTGAGAAATACACATTTAGAATGCCACGTGACAAGGAAGGCAAAGACTGGAGTCCTGAAGCGGCAAACCACTCAATGCCAAGATTGCAGGCAAACCACCAGATGCTAGCAAGAAACACTGGAAGGATTCCCAGCAGATATCAGGAAGGCTGACCCTGACTTTGATTTCTGACTTCTAGACTGCACAGCTAAGGGGAAACACATACCTTTTCTTAAGGCAGCCTACAGAAAGGAACACACAGGGTCTTGCCATTGTTGATCATAGTACCTTCTGTGCCTTTCCTTATGAACATACCAAGGTCTTTCTTGAGCTAATATAGTTAATTGACTAATATGCCGTAGTTTACCATATTAATACAAATGTTTTATTTATTTCATTTTATCTTCTCTAGTTGTACCTTTTATTTGTGGCTTAATAGGTATTTATGGATAGTCAAAATCTGACACTTTTTCCCGCTTACTTCCTCAATCTTGACTTTTTAAAAAAATAACTTTAAGCCATCTATTTTTCATAACTTTTTAAATGTATCTGACTCTTGCATGTCTGAGAAAGATATTCTGTTGTCTTACTACAAATAAAAACAGCATAAATTCTTGAATTATTGGAACTCTCCCAAGATATGTACATTTCCCTTCATTTTATTCTGGCATTTGCTATTATAAATAAATTTGAGGCCAACAGATTTGTATGTAACTATTAATCATCCCTGAATTGAGCCTTATACATATGCAAGTTAAGCAATTTATTCAATGTGGGAAATGATTGTTTCTATCAAATGTTATTACCTCTATGAATTTATTTTATTTTTCAGAAATGCCAATAATCCATAATTTGAATTTATATGACTTATACATATGAATACTTTTCTTTCCTTTTATATTGTTTTTGACCTGTCCTTGTACTGTAAAAGCCTTCCTGAATTTGACCTTTTATATAATAACAGAATATTTAATTGATTACTTAATTTTGAATCTAAAGACCTAAAGTATCTTATCACCTTCTTTCCTTCCTTCCTTCTTTCCTTCCTTCCTTCCTTCCTTCTTTTCATTTTTTCTGTTTTCTTCATTGCCTTAGTCACAAAATAGTCTTATTTTTTTCCTGATGCTTCTCATTCAGTTCCCTTTTTGTGAGTTTGAATGGCTCTTTTCCTTTGTGTTCATGTCTTTTACGGTTGGTTTTACAGATTTCAAGCCTTCTTGAATTCTATTATAAATTTAGAATGTATATTTCCTAACTATGTCTGTAACATTCTCTTCAAAAACACATGGTTTCTCTTCCTCACTAAGGCTGTGTTCTCTTTATTTTTAGAATCCTCATTTATCCTTGAGTAGTGAGATGGTTGCTCAGCCCTGATAGGTAGCCGTATGCACCACAGCTTTCTTTTCATTGCTTCCTTGTTTGATATTGTTCCAGGGAGCTTTCATTTATGCAGAAAGGAATACTCAACTCTGTGTTTGTTGGTGATGTGTTTAATCACCCATTTATTAGACATGATTCTACTGAAAAACTTCCCACTAAAATGTGTTACTAATCCCATAGCTAGAAAAATAAAAGCTTCCACTATTTATAAATTAATTATCTCAAATATTGAAATGTTGATCACAAATTCTTCTCACAAAATTCTTTAAAATTTGATAAAATCATTAAGCTTTAGTGCCCAAACATAATTCTTATTATCAGAATATTTTAAATATTTAAAGTATAAACAATATATAAAAGATCATTGCAGTTTTAAAATATAACAATCATGGATTTATTTCAATTTTTTTCACTGTTCTTTACTGTTTATTATACATTCCTGGGAAGAGAGTAACATTACCAAACCTACAAGAAAAAAAAGCATATTTTTAGGCTGGTACTGATTGAAGAGTGTGTCTCAGAACATGAGGCTTAGTTATACTCTCTCTGTGATTCTACTCAAAGACAATTATTAGGTTGACGTCTTCTCTATATATCACATTAACATGAAATCCTCCACTTGGCTTACAGTCTTACAATCTGGTTTTGAGATTTGTTTGGCCAGAGTGAATGCAGCATGTTGTCATGTTATTATCCCATATTGGCCTTTTCTGTTAACCTTCTGAAATCCCATGTGTATGAAGATGGTTGGATGACACTACAGCAGTTTTACAATCAGAAGGGGAAATGCATAAGTGCAATCCTAGCCTGCACAGAATAGCAGTTCTTTTTTGCCATGGCTCATTTTTACCACTGCTATCACATCCACATATACAAGGTATGTACACCCATCCATTTCAATACCAGCTGCACTGCATTTATGGAAATGATATTTTGACACTATACAACAGATATCCCATTCTCTCACTCCAGAAAATTAGCAAGTGCCACCTCTGTTTAGTTATGGAATAGAGAAGCTTCAAAAACCATAATAATACATATTTAACCTCAAACCGTGCAAAGGCACAGAGTTCATTTTTTCACTATTGTTGCTCATTTAAAAATCATATTTATGGGCTGGGAGAGTAGTTCAGTGGTAGAGTGCTTACTTAGAATACCTGAGACCCTGGGTTGAATCCTCAGCACCATATTCACACATACAAAGAAAAATCATATTTTAAGTGCTGATTAAGGTTCTAAGACCTTTAGTGTATAATAAATATAAGTGTTCTAAGTAAGGAAGTAATTTACACAAATTTACAAAGTTTGGAAGCATTATTTACTTAATATACAGGTTCTCCATTCTATCACAGAATTAGGTTGACATTCTTGCAATTTGCTTTGTAATATGAATGTTCAATCACTGAATCACTTAGCAGTTCCACTAACGTTTTTGCTGCTTTTTATAAGTATTTTAGATATTCTCATGGATGCTACAAAATGGTTCAGTAAATTTTAACTAAACAATATCAGTGCTTGTTAGAAAAAATGTAAAAAGTTTTAAAGTTAAATTTAACTAAAAATTGTGCTTCATATTTCCTACTATTTGCTTGACTATTTGTAGCTCTTAACTATGTAAAATAATCAATAAGGTTGATTTTATTAATAGTTTCACAATAACAATAGACCAAGATTGTGATTGATAAGATAGCATATAGTGGATTCTAAAATTCTGTAACATGAATGTTCCTGTGAGTGTAGGGAGATATTTTATACTTCTCCAAGCTTAAGTTGCTTTCCATGTCTGATGAATGCTGTGCAAACACACACATGCATATGTGTGCACACACACACAAATACCACAATTCTATAAAATGGATGCTTAAAAAGTGAATAAAATTCAGTTACACATTTGCTTAATATCAATTAATTATAGTAATTCCCTGATTTTGGGGGAGTGGGTGCATTGAAATTTATTGATATACAACAGTAGGGCTCCCTAAGATTTTCTCGTACGTTGGGGAATGATTTGGGGGCTCCACAGTGGATGAGGGCCTCTCTCTTCCTCTCATGTTCTTGTTGGAGAGGTGGTCCACAGACTTTTACTTCTTGAGTAATTGGTGGCCATGAGGGCCCTAAGATTCATTACCTGTTACTATAGCCAAATTCATTGTCATACCTGGAAATGAGCTTTACAATGAGGCTGTTGAAGGCAATGTCAGCCTTAAAATCAAAGGTGGAAGGGGAAGAGTAGGTATCACTGTTAAATTTTCAGGAGATTACCTGTGCCTCCACATAGCCCAGGAGGCACTTGGGGAGTAGCCCATGGCTGCTTCATCACCTTCTTAATGCTGTCATATTAGGTAGCTTTCTACAGGTAGCAGGTCAGATCTATGACTGACACATCAGGGGTGGGACAAGAAAGGCTAGAACAGCGAGCTTCCCATTCATGTCAGGGATGACTTTGTCCCCAGTCTTGTCAGAGCCAATGAACCACAGGGATGATATTCTTAGCATCCCCACAGCCATTATGTATTTTTCCAGAGAGGCTTTGCACATTCTTCTGAGTGGCAATAATGGCAAGAAGTGTGGTCATGAGTTCCTCCAGTATGTCAAAATTGTGGATGACATTGCAAGGGGATTCAGGAGTTGGGGACATTGCTGACAATCTTGAGGGAGTTGTACTTCTCATGGTTCACACCCATCTCAAACATGCCATCAGCAGTAGAAGGGACAGAAATTATGATTATTTTGGCACTTCCTTGCCATGCCTTCTCCATGGTAGTGAAGACACCAGTGGACTCCACAACATATGCATCAGCTTCAGCATGGTGCCATGTGATGTTGGCAGGATATCACTCCTGAAAGATGAAGATGGACTTTCCATTGATGTCAAGCTTCCCATTTTCAGCCTTGACTATGTCGTGTGTAGAATAATACTGGAACATATAAACCATGTAGTTGAGATCAATATAGGAGTTATTGATGACAACAATATACACTTTACCAGAGTTGAAAGTAGCCTGGTGACCACGCAGCAAATACAGTCAAATATGTTCACTTCCACCTTCACCGTCCTGTCTCAGTGATGTGACTGGTACTGCACAAGGAGAGGTGGGAATATGTGCTTGTCTGTCAAACACTGAGGAGCAGACAGCTGCATACCCTGATTTTTTAAAAATTAAAAAAAAAAATTTACCTTGCATATACTAAATTCCTTTGCACTGCCCTGTGAGTATAGATAAGATAAACAAGCAAACAAAAGGGAAAACAAAAACCAAAAAGATTACATCAATTCCATATTGAGTGAAGTCATTGTGAAAAATTTGAAGGATATTTACAGTTTATCTATTAATAAATAGATCAAGGTCAGAAGTAACATAGGTATCTGAACAACTTAACTTGATGGTCTGTAAACAACCAAGTACTTCATTGTCATTCTCCTGGAAATATATTTCCATTTCCACATGGTTGCTAAGGAAATTTTATATGTTTAATTTTTATTAGCAGATAATCAAGTCTTTATAGTTTGATTTCAAGAAATAAATAACACTCGTCCATAGAGTTCTTAAGAAATTTTGACTTTCTTTCTAAGCCTTAGTTACTTTCTTCTAAAAAAACAGTTGAGTAAATCTTTGCAAATTTGAGCTACAAATGCATTTGCTAGTTACATTGCCATCCATTAGTCTGTGAGTATTGAAAATAAAGTCAGCAGCAGAGATTTTTGAATAAAAATACATTTTGAAAAGGTTGATTTGTTTCAACTGATTTTTTCCCATATGAAAAAATGAAAGCATTTCGACAGAACAGCTGGACACATGATGCTCCTCCAACACTCATTGATCACTCAGTTGAGTAGCAGGTATTGAACAGATCATCAGAGAACCTTTTGCATCTAGGAAACTGAAATGTAGAAAGTGAATTGAAATAAGCTTCAAGGGGAACAAATGCAAAACACACAACTAGGAGAATTTTTCAAAACTAAATTGGTTGAGAAAATAACTACTGCTTCTTTGTAGTTTTTTTTTAAACATCTAGAACATTCTTACTTGGAAATGCCAGGTAAAGGGAAGATTCAGTAACTTATTTTTACTATACTGTCAATATTTTCTAAACTATAACTTTTTAAAAAGAAAAAAATGTTCTAATGACAACAAAATGATTCAATTTTCATTAAAACACGCATACACTTTTAATTCGTTTCTGAATGTCTTAAGGTTTAAAACAGGCATTAAAGCACACATTAATGAAATAAGCACATTTTCCTATCGACTGCATATGGTGATAGTGTTGTTATGATTTGCTAATACCAAAGCCACTCAATAATATGCTTTAGAAAAATAATTGCTCAAGACTTAACATTCAGATTATAAATTAGAAACTTCTCATAGTATATTTTAAGCACTGTGTCTTTGATGGCTTTTGCATGTACTTTGCAGAAAATGAAATAGTTGGATCTTCAGTTGAGGAAAGAAGAAGTCATATGTTGTTAAATGAGAGAACAAAACAAAGAAAAAAATCTCAAAACCTACTAACTACCACAATGAAAAGAAAAACTGAGGGGCTGGGGTTATAGCTCAGTGGCAGAGTGCTTGCCTAGCACACTTGAGGCCTTGGGTTCGATCCTCAGCACTACATAAAAATAAATAAGTAAATAAAATAAAGGTATTATGTACATCTACAACTAATAAATACTAAAAAAAAAAAAAAAAAAAAATAGAAAAGCTGATATACAGAGTTCCTTAAGTGTAGAATCTCAAACCTCTCATAAGTGTTGGTTAATATTATTCTCTGTGATTTAGGTCTAAAATATGAAAAGCTGAAAAATGGAACAAAATTGACTCAGTGTGTGTTAGTTTATTGGCCACATTAAAACATTGCAATTACACTTCTTCCTACAAACATTACTTATTTATGCTTTAATATTTTTAGTTTAGATTTTAAAAATAATTGGAACCAAAAAGTCCTTAACCATTAACTTTTCTATGTTTCTATACATCAAGTGGGTTTCTTTTAGATTGCGTGTGTTAGGGTCTGGCTTTTATCCAATCAGATAATCTCTGTCTCTGGTGTCTTTACATCATTCTCATTTAAAGTGATTATTGATATAATTGGATAAATCCATAATACTGCTTGCTTTTTAAAATTTACTCTGGGGGCTGGGGTTGTGGCTCAGCGGTACAGCGCTCGCCTAGCATGTGCGGGGCCCGGGTTCGATCCTCAGCACCACATACAAATAAATGTATCGTGTACAGCTAAAGCAAATAAATAAATATTTAAAAAAATAAATAAATAAAATTGACTCTGATGGTGCTTTGTTTCTTTTTTCAGATTTATTCCTACGAATGCATATCACATCAGACCATTGTGACTGGTGTATGTAGCTCAGCATAATATAATTTAGTTTATACTAGAATGTTGTGGTTAAAATATGAGGTGTCCCCCCAAAACTCCTGTGTGAGGCAATGCAAGAATTTTCAGAGGTAAAATGCTTAGATTATGAGAGGTATATCCTAATCCATAGATTAATTCACTGATAGGGATTAACTGGGTGGTAGTTGTAGGCTGGTAGGGTGTGATTAGAGGAGGTAGGTCACTGGGGTTGTGCCTTTGGGCTTTTTATTTGTTCCTGGTGAGAGGAGCTCTCTGTTTCCTGGCTTTCATGTTTTAAGCTGCTTTTCTCTGCCATGCCCTTCAGCCATGATATTCAACATCACCTTGATCCCAGAGCTACAGAGTTGACTGACTGCGGACTGAGCCAAATTAAAGTGTTCCTCATCTGTGTTGTTCTTATCAGGAATTTTGATCACCGTGATAAAAATTTGACTAAAACATGGCTGTATCAGGGATAAATAAATACTTCATTTTTTTAAATTATGGAATGTTATTGCATTGTAAGGACATTTTACATGTTATTTGACCTTTTGTCGATATTTTGATTGTTTCAACAGTTTTGCTCTTATGAAGGATGCTGCTATGTAGTGTGTTATGTATTTCCTTATGTCCATCTGTGTCTATTATTTTGGATCTATGTCGCTGCCTGAAGCGGAAGTCGCTTGGAGCAGCGAACGCCACAGGAAAATTCGGAGGCAGGATGAAAATGAAAAAAGGTCTTTTATTCTTCTTCTCTCTCCAGCTCCAACAATCACTCCAAATGCTCTAACTCCAACCACCACCTTCTTCTTCCCCCACACACACTAACGAACCTCACCCAGTTATATACATATAGCTTTAACAAGGACACGTGCTTACAGCTCAAGCTTACAGGTGCGTCACACAGTGTTCACGGGCATACAAAGATTCTTTGAATAATGTATTAATATCAGGTGGAAACTAGAACATCTTTTATGGCTCTCAGCTAACCGCAATCTTTAGCTATCTCCTTGATTATAGGCTCCTTCATTTCCCCCTTTTTTAGTTTTAAAAGAGGGGATGTTCTAGGACGTCCATGTGCAACCGACATTCTTACCCGTCATGGGAGTCTAGGCTGTCCTGACTCCTGGCTTAGGTTGACATGCCGGCCACATTAGACTGTCCCGTGCGACTGTGCCGTGTCTTAGGTTGTCCCCTTCTGGGGATCTTACCCGTCAGAGGCTAACCAGCCATCCAATAGAGCCCTTCAGGATCGACTGTGTGTTGACTAACAGCCGTCCAATTTTTAGGAGATGCTGCGGCTTTAAGGCGGTAAGCCTACTGCTGACGAGCCAAGTTTCCATATCGTATCAAGTTCTTTAAGCCAATCAGCTGCCCTTAGTTTCATCAAGTAACGCACTGAGTTCTCTTAGACAAATACCCGCAAGGCATTGTCCCGTAATGTCCCAAAATAATGGAAAATCAAAATGTCCAAAAGTTATAACACATAGATTCAGGAGGCCCCATGCATGCAGAGCAGAGGCCACACTGCTGGTTAGGTTGTTGATGCTTGAGCAGCAGGGATGCTTGCAGCGACCGCGGTCCCTGCAGTTGTAGCAGCAGCCGTCTTATTTATGTCTAGACATTTCCACCGGCAAATCTTCAGGGCCCGCTACCTAAAAACTCAAGCATCCATTATTAAGGGAAAGGCAGTGCTATTCCAGCACTGAGATCAAAAGGTGAGCTGTCAAACTAAAAAAAGAATTATTAGAGTAGAAAATAAAAGTTGATCTCTGCTCACACACATTGCTGCTTAAGCTCCCACAAACGTAAGCTGGCAAAATATCACATTCAGAAATAATCAAAGAGAAACTGAGGGTGTTTACTGCATTAAAGATAAAGAAAAGCTAAAGGCATTTTGGAAAAATAATTTGTTAGCTGGAATCCTCGAGTCTCTATATACACAGCAATCCTATACCTGTTGAAATAATTCAAATTAATCAGCTATTAAACAAATGAAGTTAATAACAAATAAATGATCCTCTGTCGGAACACCAAAATATCAGGTTATACAACATTAAACATATTCACAGCTGAAGAGAAGTCCCGGAGACAACTATAAATCAAAATTGATTATCATTATAATTGATTATCTAATTAAAATATTCTGAACTTATATAAATATCTATTTATCTATCTATCTATTGATTATCAAATTAGAATATTCTAAGCTTAAATGAATTAACGTTATTTGTTATTTGGATCTATATCTATCTACCTTTTTTTTTTTTTAAGCGCTTAATTATTTGTGACGTCACACTAGACAGACGCACATATAAACATATTTGTGACATCACATTAACATGAAATTTAGACAAATGCACAGACATAAAGACATATATAAAAGAGAAAAAAAAATTACAATTGTGTATACACTGAAGAGAGATCTTCTTGTCCCGGCCGGGAAGAATGAAATTTAAGTTGTAAATTTAATGGAGGACTCTTTTAAGGGAATCACTCCATACCTTCATTTTGGTCCTCTTGATTTTGTACTTGTTTATTCAATCTAGACTCCTCAATAACTTCGTCTTGATCCTTTTGACTTTGTACCTGCTTTATCAATCTAGATGGTATCCATATTGGAGAGGATTCGTGCTTTGGAAAAATACAAACAGATCCTCTCCCCCAAATTAATACTGGGTCTGGACCCTTCCATGTACCTGAGAGAACATCCTTCCAGTAAACCAAAGGTTTATGTTGTTGGTGTGGGTTCCAGTGTCTATCTCCAGCCAAATGTCCATTAGAATCTAAAGTTAAGAAATTTAGGGTAAACAGGGCAACTGCCAATCTGTCCTTAGGATTTTTCCAGTTTCCATCTTTTTGCTTTAGTAACATATTTTTAAGTGTCCGATTTGCTCTTTCAATTATTCCTTGTCCCTGAGGATTATAAGCGATACCTGTTTTGTGGATAATATTGAACTTTGTACAAAATTGTTTGAAGGATGTGGATGTATATGCAGGGCCATTATCTGTTTTAAGCATTTTGGGGATGCCCAATGCAGCAAAAGCTTGCAGACAATGAGATATAGTATCTTTAACTTTTTCTCCGGAATGTAAAGAAGCAAAAATCATGCCTGAGCATGTATCTATGGTGACATGAATAAATCGTAATTTCCAAAACTTGGCTCATGTGTGACATCCATCTGCCACAAATGATTGGGCATCAAACCTCGTGGGTTAACCCCATAATGTGGATTGGGCAAAAGTGTTACACAAGATGGACATTCTTTTACAATTCTACGAGCTTGTTCTTTTGTGATTTTAAATTTTTGTCTTAAGGTAGTGCTGTTAACGCGGAACTGGGAATGAAATAAAGTAGCTTGTTGTACTGTAGTAAATATAAATATTGTTTTAGTGAGGGCGTCAGCTTTTTGATTACCTTCATGGAGAGGACCAGGCAGATTAGTGTGAGCTCTTATGTGACCTATAAATAAAGGTTCTTTTCGTTGCCATAGGAGATTTTGGATTTGAGAAAACAATTTAAAAGCTGGAGTATGTGGTGCTATTGGACCTGCTAGCTCCAATTTTGGGACAGCATGTACAATATAATGGCTGTCTGAAAAAATATTCATAGGCTGTTCTTTAAAATTTTCCAGAGCTATTATTATAGCTTCGAGTTCCACTAATTGAGCTGATTTTTGATTAGTGATATGAATCATTTTTTCATTTTGAGTGACTACTGCAGCAGTACCGTTAGAGGATCCATCTGTAAATACATTAAATGCTTTAGGAATGGGTTGATTTTTTATTACCTGTGGGAATATGATAGGATGATTGATACAAAAGGACAGTATAGGAGATTTAGGAATATGATTGTCAAAATTTGCAGAAGTAGAGCATCTAGCTATAGCCCAATCATTATCATTGAAGCACAAATATTCAACCTGTGATGATGAATAAAGAGTAATAATAGTAGCGGGATGAATTCCAAATATTTTAGTAGAGGTTTTAAGTCCTTGAAGAATAAGTTTAGCCACCATGGAGGTATAAGACTCAATTGTACTTTTAGGAGAGACAGGCAAATGTATCCATAATATAGGTCCCTGTTGCCAAAATACTCCTGTTGGAGTATATTGTGAAGGAATAATAATCAATATTAGTGGTTGTGCAAAATCAAATCTATCGCAATGGGATCTTTCAATGGCCTGTTCTACTAATTTTAGAGTTCTCCTGGCCTCAGGAGTTAATGTTCGAGGTGAGGATGGGTCAGGGTTCCCACGAAGGATGTCAAATAAGGGTTTTAATTGTCCAGTAGTGAGGCTTAGTGTAGGGCGAAGCCAATTAATGTCACCCAGTAATTTTGGAAATCATTGAGGGTGGTCAAATGTTCTTTACTTATTAAAATTTTTTGGGGTTTAACAAAAGTATCCATGATTTTAAAGCCTAAATATAGTATAGGTGATCTGCTTTGAACTTTTTCTTCTGCTATATATAATCCATATTTTTTTAGATTTTTTGTTATTTCACTAAATATATTAAATAAGATTTGTTGATTAGGGTGAGCTAATAAAACATCGTCCATGTAGTGTAGACACATGAGGTCTTGATATTTGTTTTTAATGGGCTGTATAGCTCTGTCCACATATAGTTGGCACAGTGTAGGGCTATTTGCCATTCCCTGCGGCAATACTTTCCATTGATATCTTTTATCAGGGCCATTATTATTAATAGAAGGAATTGAAAAAGCAAACCTGGGGGCATCCAGAGGATGTAGGGGAATGGAAAAGAAACAGTCCTTTATATCAAGGGTTATAAGGTAATAGTTTTTTGGAATAGCTACAGGATTAGGAAGTCCAGGTTGAGTAGGGCCCATAATTTGCATTGTTTTGTTAATTTGTCTTAGATCTTGTAATAGTCTCCATTTTCCTGATTTTTTCTTAATTACAAATATGGGAGAATTTCAGGGAGAGGTGGAAGGCTCTATGTGTCCTGCTTCTAATTGTTCTTTAACTAATTGATGGGCCGCTTGCAATTTTTCTTTGGATAGGGGCCACTGAGGGACCCAAACTGGCTTATTAGAGAGCCATGGTATTTTTAAAATTGTTTTCTCAGTGGCCCTAGAAAAAATGTCCTTTGCCTTTTTTATTATGATTAGGATTTTTATTCTTAACACCTGCAGGCTTGGTCGCTAGGTGTAGCCCCATTTGATGTAAGATATCTCTTCCCCATAGGGTAACTGGCAAGCTGTTTAAAACATAGGGTTTGAATGTTCCTGTATGGCCTTCATTGTCTTGCCAATTTAAGATTACAGCACTTTGAGCTGGGGTATTACTGTATCCCAAGCCTCTTAAACTGGTTGAGGCTTTCTGTAGAGGCCAGTGCTTAGGCCATTGTTGTAGATTTATGATGGAAGAGTCAGCTCCTGTATCAATCAGCCCCTCCATCTCTATACCTTGAATTTTTAATTTGCACATAGGCCTCCGTGAACAGTCCTGGACCCAGAAAGCCATAGGTCCTGAACCAGTGGAACTGAATGCTCTGCTATTTCTATTTTGTGGCATGCTTTTAAAAGAATTATGGAGACTGGGAATGAGGAGCAGCTGTGCGATTCTGTCTCCTTGATTTACGGAGATGATGCCCCTGTGTGTACTTAGCATTATTTTAATCTCTCCATTATAATCTGAATCAATAACCCCTGGTATAACATTAAAGCCTAATAAACTTTTGGAACTACGCCCAAGGATTAGTCCCACAGTTCCTGAAGGGAGAGGTCCCCTGATTCCCGTAGGAATCAGCTGAACCCCCATTTCAGGTGTCAGGACCATCCGGGTAGTAGAACAGAGATCTAATCCTGCACTTCCTCTTGTCCCTCTGATAAGGGAGTTAATGGGTAAAAGGGACTGTGACGAGGAATCATTTGAATCTGAGGGCCTTCCTCCTCTAGTGCCTCGTACATTTGTGGGCCCCGGGGCATTGGGCCCTGTGCCCCGTTTTTTGAAATCCTTGATAAATCATTTCCATATATATCATATCTAGAATGGCATTGATTGGCCAATGTATACCCTTTTTGCATCTGGGGCATCGGCCTGGAGCACGGTATGAATTTGATTTTATTACCCTTGGGGGATATTGCTTAGCATATCTTGGTTGATTATAATAATTTTGTCTGGAATATCCTGTTCTAGGTTGAATCCTTTGGGAATTTTGAGGGGAGGAATTTTTCATCACTGCAGCAATTACGTTGCCTGTGATAACAGCCTCGTTAATGTCTTTGCACAGTCTGATATAAATTGATAATTCTTTTTTACTTCTCCACGGCCTTATTGCATCCTGGCAATATTTATTAGCGTTCTCGTACGCTAATTGGATAACTAGGGGCATAGCTTGCTCGACTTCTCCAAAAACTCTAGATGTTGTTTTTAAGAGCCTATCTACAAAATCAGCGTAAGGTTCGTTAGGCCCTTGTATAACTTTTGATAGGCTGCCTTGCAGATCCCCTGTGCCTGAGATTGTCTTCCAGGCTTTCACAGCTGCAGTGTGTATCTGGGCATACACACCTGGATCGTATTGTAGCTGATTTTGTAGTTCAGCGAACTCACCCTCCCCTGTGAGCATATCTATATTGCGTTGAGGGAAACCTGCTGCAGCATTTCTCTTTGCTATTTCTGAACAAAGTTCCTGGAATTGAGTTTTCCAGATTAGGTATTGTCCCCCACTTAGTACCGTTCTGCATAGACTTTTCCAATCTGAGGGGGCTAAGGTTAGGATGTTAAGTGACTCTATCATACTTAATGTGAACGGAGCTTGAGGCCCATAGGTCATTACCGCCTCTTTAAAATTCTTTATTGTTTTAAAGTCTAGGGACTCGTGATATCTTTGTCCCTGTTCATTTTGAAATACTGGCAGTTCTAGGTGCTCCTGCGGTCTATGTTGTTCGAGAGCGTATAAGCGCTCTGAAAGGCCGCCAATTTCTACCTCAAGGGCACGTACACTCTGATCAATACTCTTTATTGTTTCTGTTAGGGATTCTATCCATGAAGGAGCAGAGGGCACTAGTGGTTCCTCTATTTGACGGTCTTTTCTC
Organism: Tamias sibiricus; assembly: GCA_025594165.1. Taxonomy (NCBI): domain Eukaryota; kingdom Metazoa; phylum Chordata; class Mammalia; order Rodentia; family Sciuridae; genus Tamias; species Tamias sibiricus. Next base: position 126,646,042 of record CM046666.1, on the reverse strand, counting down.
TTTTTTAATTTCTTTTTGTTCTTTTTATTGGAGACTGTGCTCTCCGAATCGCTTTTTGATTCCTCTTCACTACTAGCTTCATAATTCCTAACCGGCTCAGTAGAGGAGACCGTACTTTCATGGTTTGGCTCCTTGTTACTATTATTACTTTCACTAGTATCCTGAGTTTCAGTTTCTAAGGAGAGTACATACTCCTCAGCTAATTTTATTAAGCTTTTGATGGCTTTTGCAGATCTTACTTTTGAATTTACATTCCTACTCTCCTTGCTGGTCTCAACTGAATCAGAGGATATGCTTTCTTGTTCACTTTTCTCACTATCTGAGTTCTCAATATCAAAAATTTCATTCATGGCTTTTATAAACCGAGTTTTTGTTATATTTGCTCCCATCTTTTTAAATTTTCTTTTTTCTTACCTTGCCACCGAATTCCCCGTACAGGCCACCACCTGTCGCTGCCTGAAGCGGAAGTCGCTTGGAGCAGCGAACGCCACAGGAAAATTCGGAGGCAGGATGAAAATGAAAAAAGGTCTTTTATTCTTCTTCTCTCTCCAGCTCCAACAATCACTCCAAATGCTCTAACTCCAACCACCACCTTCTTCTTCCCCACACACACTAACGAACCTCACCCAGTTATATACATATAGCTTTAACAAGGACACGTGCTTACAGCTCAAGCTTACAGGTGTGTCACGCAGTGTTCACGGGCATACAAAGATTCTTTGAATAATGTATTAATATCAGGTGGAAACTAGAACATCTTTTATGGCTCTCAGCTAACCGCAATCTTTAGCTATCTCCTTGATTATAGGCTCCTTCAGATCTATTCCACTGTCATTCCTGGGTCATATTGTTAACTCTCTATTTCACTTTTTGAGGAACTACCAATCTGCATTCCAAACTAGCTGCACCATTTTTTATTTCCACCAGCTCTGTATGAAGGTTCCAATTTCTCCACATTCTAGCCAGCATTTGTTACTCTCCATGTTTTCTAGTACAACCATCCTAGGGGGTATGAAATGGTATCTCATTGTGGTTTTAATTACATTTCCTTAATGAGTAATGATGTTGAACATCTTTTAATGTGCTTTTGACTGTGTGTATATTTTCTTTTGAGAAATGTCTGCTCAAATTTGTTGCCCACTTTTTATTAGTTTGTCTTATTAACGAGTTTTAAAAGTTCTTTATTCTGGAAATAAATTTTCATCACAAATGTGTTGGGCAAATATTTTCTCTCATTCTGGGGAATGTCTATTGACTTTGTTGTGTTCACAGAAGTTTTTAATTTGACGTTCAATCTATGTCTTTTTCCTTCTTGTTGCTTGTGCTTTTGCTTTATATAGAAGGAATTGTTGTCTAATCCAACATCATAGAGGTATATTCCTATGTTTCCTTGGAAGAGTTTTATAGTTTTAGCTTTATTGTTTGGATTTAAGATTCATTTTGAGTTATTTTTTATTTGACTTGAAGAAGCTGTCTAACTTTATACTTTTCTATATGAATATTGTATTGTCTGAGCACCATTTGTTTAAAGACTAATTTTCCCCATTTTGTTAACTTGGCACCTTTGTCAAAATATATTAGCCATGAATATAAAGATTCTTTTCTAGACTTTAAGCTATATTTCATTGACACATACATCTATCTTTATGCCATTACCACACTTACTTAATTAATATAGTTTTGTAGTTATTAGAATTACAAGGACATTTTTTTCACAAAAGAAATCATCTTACAGTTCTGATAATTTTCTCTCAACTCAGTCACTTGTCCTGAGGTTCTACATTATGTATGATACAAAAAGTATATTTTGATTCATTGCTTTCTTTAGGCACTAGGAATATAAAACCTAATTTGGTTACCCACATCCAACAACTTTGCAGGAAATTTGGGTTTTAAGTGTATAGGAATTTTCTTTTTTATATTCAAATAATTTAATGCATGAATTTTGTGTCCATGTTCTGTATATCTTTGTTGTTTGAAAATACAGTACTATTATCTTATGACATGTTTTAATACTGTTTAAATTCAAGTTAATTCTATGACTCATTAATGAGACTGAACCCTTCTTTATATTAATTAAACAACAACAAAAAAATGAACAATCAAGAAGTGAACACACCATAAATTTCAAAATATACATTAATATCTAATATGCAACATTATGGGAACAATTGCTTTCTGACCAGAAGAGGTCTTTCTGGAATACACTTAGCAATTATAGAAGCAACTTAACCTCTGCAACTGGTGTATCCATTAGTCCATCAATTCAAATCAACAAGCATTGACTAAGCACTATCTCCAACATGAAATAGATAGATCTAACAGATGTGGTTAGAAATGATTTATACTCCAGTGTGGACATCCATAATTAAACAGGGATGACTCTTTGTGGTGATAAGTGCTAAGATATAGAAAACCAAAGAGAAGAGACTCCTACACCAGTTGAGAGAGTCAGTAAAGGCTGGAAGAAGTAAAGTTTAAATAAATTAATCAAAAATAAGTAGAACTTGCATGATGGAATCTTCTAGAGAGTTCTGCTGCCAAGTGAACATTAAAATTACTATCTTGCTTCAGTAAAATAATTTATTTCTGCTCCTGGAATCATATTTTAATGGTATCTGAAAACACAGTGGTATTTATAAAGAAGAGGTCATGACAAAAGTAGAGATCATGAAAACCAGTAGTGATATTAAGACAAAAACATTTTAAATGTTAAGATTAATGTTAAATATTAACTGTGAAAATTTTGTTGAAGAAATCGGTAGAGAATTCATTAAGTTGTAAGATCTCTTTTGTGACATTGCTTTGAAGAATATGGGAGAGTCATTCTTGGAGAAGATCAGTATTGCCATTTATCTTCTTCTCAAATCCTGCACTGTTTTGGGAAGAGTGGAAGTAGATAATTGCTTCTCTAATTCCTAAATTATATTGTTATATTGTCTATATGTGCAAATATGTGAAAAAAATCCCACCATTTTTATAATTATAATATGCTATGTTAAAAAATAAAATAAAACATAAAAATTTTATAAAAGCACTTTCAAAAATAGTTTGAAAATGGAGGTCTATGGACTGACGTGAGTCTAGAACATTCTGAGATCGACCTGACTTCTAAGATCTATGGTTCTTCTCTTCTAGACCAGGGCATATAATGTACTTATTTACAATTCTGCTTTGTAACAGTGTGATCTGTCCTTGTAAAAAGTACTCTGATGTAACTCTAGAAAATTTCAGTCCAGCGTAATTGAAAACCACTTCTCACTATGTGAGAACAGAATCTGAACATATTTTTAAAAGAGAATTTTCATAATAAAAGTCTTGTATTGGTTTGTTAAAAATTGCAAAACAGAACTACATTAATCACTCTTTTACCAGTAGCAACATATTTTTTATGAAAAATGAGGTCATACCATTATCAGAAAGAAAATAATATAATAGCACTTAATTCCATATTAATTCTGTTATAACCCACTACCTTGGAGAATATCAACTATTATCAGAAAATAAAATAGTTTGATTTGAAAATAAATTTCCATATGGGGCTCTGAGTTAAAAATTATGTTTCAGTGAGATTGGCAAACAGTAATGGCAACAATGAAGAAAGGCCACTGAAATTTTTAAGAGGAAATAATCTGCCATTCTATGTTTCTATATCTGAACATTATATGCTCCAGGTATGAGGGAAATGCTGTCAATCAGCTCTATGCAGGAGTGAAGGAGTAGATGGTACGGTTTAATTTTATTATGGAAATTGATTTGCATTTTTTATATTTCTTGATTGAAATCTTTCCAGGTAATGGCATTGAAGAATACTCATAAAACTGCCATGACTGGGGTAATAACTATTATTACGATCAAATTTAATAAAAAAAACTTGCCTGCAATATGGGAACTATGAATAATTCATGTAAAGTGTTGCTTAAAATGTGATAGAGAGGAAAAGACTTGTACAAAAAATCTTAATGTATCTAGACAGGGATGATAATTGGTTTTTGCAAATAATGAATACTTCATGTACAAGCCAAGACTAACAAGGATAGAGGAGAAGACTCCACACACAGCAGACAGTTCCATGTATCTGGTTTTTGAAGGATAAGTAGGATAGATGAATTTTTAAAAAAGAACTGTCAGAAAATACATATTCCAAAATTATATTTAGAACACTACAATGCTTCTTTTAAATAAAGACTAGAGGAATATTTTAAATAAGTCTATATTCATTATTTGTGAATGATGTATAAAAAAGTGAACATTGACTCAAGTGCTCACATATATTATTCTCCTGTCTACTTTTAGAGGCCTAGAAATTCAAGCTAATCAAAGAATTTACACAAGTTTCAATATCAGAGCAATATTTTTCTTGAAAATTTGTCTTATTTGACATGTTTAACTTTTATAAGAATAGTTATTTTTGTAGCTATAATCAAATTTTCTGTTCGAGTTTTGTTTCAATTTAATTTATTTCTTTTAACTCTGTTAATCTCTTTGCTTCCTGCTTTTATTGGCTACCATCTGGTGGAAAAAAATTGCAATAGCAGAGGAAGGTCGACATATATGTAGTAAGGCAAAGGTTTTTAATTGTAAATATGATCATCACATTATGCTGCTGACACAGATAGCAAGCCTGATGCTAAAATCTTGGTCTTATCACACCAACTTCCATATCTTGGTTCTTAAGCAATTTGAAAATGCATATTTTTTTAATGTACAAAATAGCTATATACAAAAAGAATTTCAAAGAACTTAGAGGCCACTTTAATTTAATTATTTTAATGTAACTAGGATGGATGTCTGTTTGCCCTGTATAGACTTGTTTTATATACATTCTTTCAACATAATTATTAAGAGTTCCTATTTTCACTTTTAAACTATATCAGACAATGAATTGTATAATCATCATATGTATAGTCAGCAATTAGCATTTTACATGTGGACATACTATAGATTAAATAATTTTAATTCTTTCAGTATTATTATTAAGATTTCCCCCATTCATGTTGCATGATTAGGAATAGACTCTCACATTTTAGGATTCTTCTTGGACATAGCATCAAGAAGGCAAATCTTTTACTATGGAGCAAAAATATTAATAATTGACTGGCCACTTCAAACATCTGTGTTTTGAAAAAATATTTAATTGCCCATTGATTACAAAAACTGTACTTTATAAGTAGTTAATAAGTGCAATATGAAAAAAAAATTCTTTGGTGATTTTACTCCTGGTGTCTTAACATCAACCTTCTGGTCTTTGAGTCAGTGGGCTGAGACAATGACCCAACAAAGCACTGTTGTAGTGCAATACAGTATATAGTGCATTAGTATATACAATATACCTCACAATCAAGTGAAGGTGAAAAAGGTACATAATACATCCATATGTGATGTGTAAATCATCTGAGTACAATTAACACATTATCATTTTGATAACTAATTTATTCTTAACATTCATGCATATGAAATTATTTAATATTTTTTCCTTAAAAAGGTTCTATATTGTTCAAAGTTTATTTTGTATTTAAACTGTTCTAAATTTTACCTTTAATCTTTAAAAATAACTTTAAAAATGCTATTTTAATGTCATTTTATTTAACATATCTTAATGATCCTAGAAATCATATAACCAAACTTCTTCATTGAAATCAACAATGGTAATATTGAACATTTTTGTATACATATTCCCTTGTAATGTACAGTAAATATCTTCAAATACTTTAAAGTAATGTGGCAACAGAAATAAACAAAATGCAGTATTAAAATATGTTATAACTAGAAGTAAGCATTAAGGTATATCTGAATCACAAATTTGTTGTTCAGATAGGATTAGTGATTTTCAATTTTGCCTTAACTAATTTGTTATCCTTGGTTATCAAGTGATAGATTAATGTGGGAATCCTTACAAGAGTTTAAATTTTTCTGTATTTTGGATTTTGAAATCAAGAATCTATCTAATGTAAAAATATAAATAAAATTATCTTGTTTTTTAATAAATTAAGATTTACTTTATGATGCTAAATAGTAAAGATAAAATGTGTTTCTTCATGTCCACACATTATGTATTTATTTCTTGTAATATAAATTCGAAATATTTTATATTTGTCATTAAAATTTCTACATATTAATATGTAATGTATGTACTTGTTTATCATATATATATATATATATATATATATATATATATTCCACATCTTTTTTTGTAATATGCATTCAAGTATTCTTCTACCATCACCTTTTAGGCCTCATATTTTGCAACATAAACATTTATGTATCCATCAATACAGTTTTGGAAAATAATATTTGATGTAAGAAAATTAAAATTATATTAAAAACAATTGTAAAGCTTATAGAACTCTATATAATAGTTTATCAAAAAGGAAAAAACACATGGTCTTACTCATTCATAATTGAGTTCCCAAAAAGAATTGTTATATTGATACTTAAATATTCCTTAACGTTCTTATATTACTTTAATAGCTTATAATAATAAGCTACTATTAAGATATAAATTTGTGAAGCACTTTGAACATGAAAGATATACATAATGGCTATGGTTTAATATTAAATATTTGTATATATACACACAAACACATAGTGTTACTGGTTTTCTTGGAAGGTACTAGGATAATAATTTATTATTCTGAAAGGGTTTAAAAAAAAGAATCAAGCATTTATTCCTTCTTTCATACATAAACTGTACTCTACATTAATCACATAGTTCAGAAGGAAAACTTTATTTTATGGAAATGTCCTTGTTAATGGAACAAATAGGGAACTAGAGTTAAAATATCACTAATTTGCAAACCTAAATTAATTAATGTAGATAGATAGTTATCTTCAATGCCTTCTATGACAGTATAACCAGACCTGCTCTTATGTCTTCCTAAAGCAAGTACGTAGCACCCATTATGTAGAATTACTCACCTAATTTAAAACTGGGTTTCCAGATTTAACTCTCAACGTGCAGAGAATACAAATAAACATGTTAAAACAGAAAGGCCATCAGGAAAGTTCAGACTGTATGAAACTATTAGGACCAATACCTTGAATTATTTATTTTTAAGAAATTCCTAAGCAGAAGAAAAAAGTTCAAAAGGAGGAAAAGATAGCTATAAAGAGAAACCTAAGAGATATGTTGGTTAACTTTCAGTGTACTGACTTCATTTATTAGGTCCTGATTCAAACAAATCAACTGTACAACTTTGAGAAACAACTGAGAATCATGAAAACTATTTGGGCTTTTGATGATACCAAGGATATAATGTTAACTCTATAATATAGCTTTTGGTATTGTGATGATATTTCTGAAAGATTGTTTATGTCTAGAGATTAGTATAAACAGAATGATATAATGTGTGAGTTTAGCTCCTTAATGTGAGAGGGGGTTAAATGGTTGGGACATAGATAAAAGAAAATTGTTTTTGAATTTTTATTCATTGAATCTGAGTGATGGACACATGGTGTGTGATTACCTTACTATCCTTTCTCTTTATCTTCCTTTATGTCTGTGAATGTGCACATATACATCTATATTCATATAAGCACGTGGGCTCATGTGTATATCTTTCACACAAATGCATGTGTATGCATGTATATGGGAGTATATACAAACACGTGCATATATATATTTGTATTTTGCATAGATATTCTTTCCTGGATGATTTTCTTTAATGTAGATTATATTAAAATAGAAATGATGCTTTCTTTGGATTATAATTTTTGTGTCTTGATGTCACTAATTCAAGCATAGGAAAAGAATTTATGAAAGTGCATTTCATGTTCAATAACAACTCAGAAGTTTCTCCTAATGGCTTATGTATGAAATCTTTGAATGACAAAATATTTCATTGACTGGATCTCTAATATTTGCACAGAACACTCTGCTTAGTTGGTTCAAGGCTCCAATTATATCCTTTTTTATTCCTCAGAAATTACATTTTAAATCCTTAAGATGATGCAGTTCAGTGAATCCCAATGTTGGATTTTGCAAATCTTTTCATTCCCCAAATTATTATTGTGAGGTGATGATGGGAACAGCTAAAGATCAGAGGCAAGAGCAACTCAATGGCTCAGGATGTCACATTGATATATTATTTCATCTGGAATGACACGGGATGATGGAATTCTTTCCTTATTAAAGAACTACTGAATATCATCCCTCAAAGCACATCCTTTATCTACTCATTTCAGTTTTATATACATATTTTGGTTTAATTTTAAAGAAGATATGACCCATCAGATAAAATACAGAACAATAATGAAAATGTGGTGAACATATATATTATTAGGATCCTTTTGAAACTTTAGTATATTAATCATTTATGCATTAAATGTGCTGCATTAACATGCCTGCTACAATCAGTTTCTATGACAACTGAGAAGCTGGCAGATTCATACAGGATGGTTTCCTAGGTTATGACCAATTTATTAGACTTAATTATTGTATTAAAATGACTGGCAACAGTAGCTGTAAAAGTGATAGTTCACCATTTAAAATATCCTTTCATTTCAAAGGATATTAACATGTTTAAATAGTTCACCATTTAAAATATCCTTACATTTCAAAGGATATTAACATGTTTAAATAATCTTTATGCTAATAATTGGGAAAAGCAAAGTTGAAAAGCAAAGTACATACTAGCTAATGAAACTAGAAAAACATAATTATAAATTAAGTTGGAGGTAACATTTATTTTTATCTAAGAGGATAGAAATATATTTTTACTTATATAAATAATATTGAAAAATCTTTTCAGTTCTTTTCAGATAGCAGCAGCCTAAAATAAATACTATTGTAATGTTGTTCCTAGTAATGCCTAATAATATTTAATATCTTTAGCATCAGTGATTATTATTTTCATACTTGTAATTACTATTTTTTAAATTTCTTATTTTTTTTCTAGAATTTTGTCAATATTTTCAGTTTTTTTAAATCAAAGAACATGTTATGGATTTATTGATCTTATCTATTTAATGTAGCATTTCTATTTTATTCATTTCTTCTATTAAGTGTTTCCTTCCCTCTCTCATGTCGGTGCACTGTTCCTATTATACTCAGTACTAAAATTAAGTAATTAGCCATATTTATAGAACTGTATTCTTTGTTATGAAGACATTTAGCACTTTTTTTTCCTCTGAGGGATTTCCATAACAATGTAGTATTAAATCATTGGTTTTTAAATTGTAATTTCATAACATTTATTTGCTTATGTATTTTTACTGGGGTAACAACACTTGACATCCACTATTTCAACAAATTTTTAAATACACATACAGGATTGTTAAGTGCTGTTCCATGGGGTACAGCAGATCTCAAGAATTTAGTCACCTTATATAACTGAAACATCACATCCTTTAAAGGCAACACCCTCAACATCTTCCCCTCCAGCTAGCCCCTGACAACCAGAGTTCCATAACTATTTTAATGAGTTTGACTATATTTGGATAAATCATATAAATGATATCATGGAGGCTTTGTTCCTCTGTAACTAGCTTATTTCATTTAACGTAAAGTCCTCCATGTTCATCAACATTATCAAAAATGGCAGAATTTTCTCATTTTTTAAGGGTGAATAACATTCCATTGTATATATGTACATCAAGTTTTCTTCATGCATTTATCCATTGATGGATATTTAAGTTGTTACCCTATCTTGAAAATTGTGCATAATGCTGTGATGAGTGCAAGACAATATATCGTTTTAGCATTTTAGTTTTAGTTCTTTTGGATGTATATCCAGAAATTCTAGGTAACATGGTAATTCATTTTTTAATTTTTTGAGCAATATTCATACTGTTTTGTAAGCTGCCTGAAATGGCCAGCCACAGCACCGCGGGAGAAAAACTCGGAGGCAGAGTAAAGCTATTACTACTTTTACTTCTACTTTCTTAGAGAGAGCTTAGAGAGAAAGATAGGGAGAGCTTAGCTTAGAGAAAGATTATTTTTTAGAGCTTCTTTCTTCTTTCTTCTTTCTTCTTTCTTCCTCAGGAGCCTCGGCCTAACTCTGACCAGCAATTACTTCTTCTATCTGGTTTCTCTTCTGTAACCTCTCTGCCTACGTTCTGGCCGCTCTGATTCTTTTCTTCTTCTCCGACCCGAACTCTTCTTCTGACCTACCGAGCGACTGCATGACTGACTGAATGAATTCATTCTTCGTTCTCCTAACTCCGACCGCTTTCACCCAGTTATATACCTTTAGCTTTGCGGGTGCCTCACGTGCATTTACAGGTGCGTCACATACATATCAGGTGGAACTTATGGCTTCCAGCTAGCCCCAATAGCCCTTCCTAATTGGGGCTCCTTCATATTCCTCCCCTTTAGTTTAAAAGGTGCTTTAATTCTATTTTCTATATTTTATTTTCTCTATTTTCTTGTCCCTACCTAGCTTTTCACCTTTTGTTTTAAAAGGGTGGATATTTGAGCCCTTTTTGAGGAGGTGCTGTGGCTTTAAGGAAGCCTACTGCTGAGGAGCAGCTAACGCACTTAGTTAAGCACAATTGCATAAGCGGCTTTGACTTTTTTTTTTTTTTTTTTTTAATGGCTTTTTTGCCAAAGCTCAATGGCTTTTTCTCTGCATGGTTTTCACCGTGCTTTTTAATTCTCTATTTTTTTCTTTATGGCTTTCTTGCCAAAGCTCAATGGCTTTTTCTCTGCATGGTTTTTACCATGCTATTACTTCTTTATGGCTTTTGGCCGGCTCGCTTCGGCTTTTCGCTGGCTACTCTGCTTCGGCTTTTAGCTGGCTACTCTGCTTTGGCTTAATTCTTAACTGGCCTCAACTGAGTCAGAGGCTATGCTCTCTTGTTTACTACTCTTTTTGCTGGTCTCAACTGAGTCTGAGGCTATGCTTTTTCTTTGCTCTCCTCACTATCTTAGCTTCTTGTTCTTATTTCTTATCTTTTCTTCTCTGCCTGCCGAGCCCCGGACGGACCACCATTTGTAAGCTGCCTGTCATGGCCAGCCACAGCGCTGCGGGAGGAAAACTCGGAGGCAGAGTAAAGCTATTACTACTTTTACTTCTACTTTCTTAGAGAGAGCTTAGAGAGAGAAAGAAAGATTTTTAGAGAGAAAGATTAGAGAGAGATTAGAGAGAGCTTTCTTCTTTCTTCTTTCTTCTTTTCTTCTTAGCTTAGAGAGAAAGAAAGATAGAGAGAGCTTAGCTTAGAGAAAGATTATTTTTAGAGCTTCTTTCTTCTTTCTTCTTTATTCCTTGGGAGCCTCGGCCTAACTCTGACCAGCAATTACTTCTTCTATCTGGTTTCTCTTCTGTAACTGTTCTGCCTACGTTCTGGCCGCTCTGATTCTTTTCTTCTTCTCCGACCCGAACTCTTCTTCTGACCGACAGAGCGACTGCACGACTGACTGAATGAATTCATTCTTCGTTCTCCTAACTCCGACCGCTATCACCCGGTTATATACCTTTAGCTTTGCGGGTGCCTCACGTGCATTTACAGGTGCGTCACATATATATCAGGTGGAACTTATGGCTTCCAGCTAGCCGCAATAGCCCTTCCTAATTGGGGCTCCTTCACTGTTTTCCATAGTGATGGCACCAATTTGCATTTGAACCAAAAGTATATAAGGTATTTATTGGTGTCTGACCAATACTTGTTCTTTTGCTTGTTATATTTTTTAAATAGCCATTCTAACAGGTGAGAGGTGATATCTCATTGTGAGTTTGATGTGTGTTTCCCTGATGAACATTTTAAATACCTGTTAGTCTTCTATGAGAAATGTTTATTCAATTTCCAATTCCTTTGCCCATTTTTTTTAAAAAAAAAAGTTTATTTATTTATTTAGTTGTGCACAATGCCTTTATTTATTTTTATGTGGTGCTGAGGATCGAACCTGGGCCACGCACGTGCTAGGTAAGTGCTCTACTGCTGAGCCACAACCCCAGCCCTCCTTTGCCCATTTTTAAATCACTTTTTTTTTTTTTGCCATCAATTTGGAGTTATTTACAAATATGGACCTTTTGTTGGATACATATTTTGCAAATATTTTCTTCCATTCTATTGCTTACCTTATCACATCATGAATGCTGTCTTAGCTATGCAGAAACTTGTTAGTTTGATGCAGGTCCACTTGTTTATTTTTGTCTGTGCTTTTGGTGTCATATCCAATTAGTCATCACAAAGAACAGTGTCATAAAGATTTTCTACTATGTTTTCTTCTAGTTTTATAATATTACATTCAGTTTCATTCTGTTGCATGTGGTCCTCTAGTTTTGCCAGCATCATTTGTTGAAGAGAATGTCATTTCCCTATTCTGTATTCTTGCTTTTGATCCATAGGCATGGGTTTATTTTGGGGATTTCTATTTGGTTTCATTGGTCTATATGTCTGTTTTTATGCCAGAACTATGCTGAGTTTTTAAAATCTACCTTTACAATAAAATTTCAAATCTGGTTATGTAATCGGTCCAGATTGGCTTTCTCTCTATGTTGCTTTGGCTATTTTTCGTTGTTGTTGTTGTTGTTGTCATTTTGTACTACTTTTAAATTGTTTTTCTCTATTCCTACAAAATATACCACTGGTATTTTAATAGAAATTACAATGAATCTGTAGGCCACTCTGGGTGGTATAAACATATTCCTGATATTTAATCTTCCATTAAGAACAGGGAATATCTTTCCCTTTATTTCTGTCTTTATTATTTTCTTCCATCAGTGTTTTGTGGTTTACAGTATATGACTCTTTCACCTTCTTATTTGTTTATTCTGAAATAGTTTCCTTTTTTCTTTCAAATCATTTTATCTTTAATAATTCAATAATTCAAAATATGGAAAACATGCTCCCTTTAAAGAGGATACCCCCATGACAGCCTCATACAAGCATTATCAAAGGCAATTAGGAAACTGGATTTCAAAAGGCATGGGTGGTAAGAAGGCTTCTCGATTTATAAATTGATGTGTTTGGTTATGGATTTTCTGAAATGGAACAGGCAACAGAAGAGACATGAAATTTCAGGTACCCTCAGAGAACAGGGTGCAGCTTCTGGGTCATGAGTATCTTTAAGTGTTTCTTCATGGTGATTCCGTGTCCTGAGTATTTGTCGTCTGGGGAGAACAGAGCAGGATGGGCTGATCAGGTCTGTTGTCCCATAAGGTCAAATTTCTTCAGTGTGTAGAAATTGCTTGTTGAGATAATACTGGAGAAACATGACCGTGCTTAAACCTGAGGCACCAAGTCTGAGATATTTTCTTGATGTTATTAAAATGTGATTATTTTCTTTAAAATAGTTTGTTGCTAGTGTATAGAAACAGAACAAATCATATTTTCAATTTTGTACCCTGCAACCTTGTTGAATTTAATAGTTGTAACCGTTTTTCTTTTGTGGGGTCATTAGGTTTGTTACTTAATAAGATCATATTGCCAATAAGCAGAGATAATTTTCCTTTCTTTTTGAATGTCCATTCTTCCATCCTTCATTCCTTCTCTCTTTCCCCTCCTTTCTCCTTCCCTCCTCTTTCTTCCTCACTCATTTTCTTCTTTCCTTCCTTCCTTTTTCCTTCCCTCCCTCTTTTCTTCTCTCCTTCCCTCCCCTCTTTCTTTCTCTCTCTCTCTCTCTCTTTTTCTCTGTCTCCTTCTCCTTCCCTCCCTCCTTTCTCTCTTGCCAAATGCTCTGGCTAGCACTTCTGGTACTATGTTGACTGGAAGTGGTAGGAATGGGCTTTCTCACCTTGCTCCTGATGTTAGTGGAAAAATTTTCAGTTGTTCTTTGTTGAGTGGGATGGTGCCTGTGGGATTTTCACACATGGCCTTTATCTTGTTGCTATACGTTTCTTTTATACCTGTTGGGTTGAAATTGTTTGATATCATCAAAGATTTTTCCTCTACCCATTGAGATGATCACATATTTACATCCTTCATTCCGTTAATGTGATGTGTCACATTAATTGATTAGTGTATGTTGAACCATCCTTACATTCTAGAGATAAATCCTACTTATTCATGGTATATGATCCTTTTATGTGTTATTGATTTCCACTTGATAGCATTTTGTTCAGGATTTTTACATGTATGAATTCATATTCATCAGATATTTTGGTCTATCGTTTTTATGCCTTCTACTGTGGTGTCTCTGTCTGGCTTTGGTATCAGGATAAGTTTGTCTCATAAAATGAATTCGGAAGTATTACCCTTTTAAATTTGTGGAATTATTAGCATTAATTCTCTTTATATATTTGGTAGAGTAACTAAGAAGTACAAATAGAAGCTCGTTACTCTAGCTGACAACTTTTCAATTTTATTACCCTTTCAGAAAAGCTACTCTTGTTTTTATTATTTTTTTCTGCTGTTCTATTCTCTATTTTGCTCATTTCTGATCTTTGTTATTTTCTTCCTTTTGTTAAATTTGGGTTTATTTGTTCTTTGTTTTTTATTCTCTTGACATGTGAAGTTAATTGTTCATTTAAGATCTTTCTTCTTTGTTGACATAAGTACTTATTACTCTATACTTTATTCTTAGCACAGCTTTTCCTGAATCTCATAAGTATAGGTATGTTCTGTTTCCATTTTCACTTGTTTTGAGATATTTTGTAATTTCTTCTTTTACTAAGTGGTTATTCAGAAGTGTCTTGTCAATTTTCTTTTATTTGTGAATTTTCAAGTTTTCCTTTTGTAATTAGTTTGTAATTTTCTTACACTTTGTTCAGAAAAAATACTGGGTATGATTTCTTTCTCTTAAAGTCAATAAAATTGATTTGTGACCTAATGTGTAATATGTTCTGGAAAATGTTCTCTGTGCACTTGAGAAAGGTCCATATTCTGCTGCCATTGGGTGGGGTGTTATTTAATCTATTATTAACATTGATTTTTACGTCTGGATTTTTTCTCCATTATTAAAGATGAGTTATTGAAATTTCCTGTTATTATTATATTACTATCTAGTAATACCTTTGGATATGTCAATATTTGCTTCAGGTATTTATGTGTTCTGATAGTAGGTACATATGTATTTAGATTTGCTAGGTTTTCCCAATGAATTGACCCTTTTATCATTATATAATTACTTTCTTTGTCTTTTGCTATTGCCATTGTTCTGTATTTATCTGCACATTTACCTGCATCAGTAGTTTGATACTTACATAAACCTTTTTGTTGATGTTTGGTTCCTTCTGTTTCAACTTCAAGAACTCTGTTTAATATCTCTTATAAGGTAGGCCTAGTAGTGATGAACTCCCTAAATGTTTGTTTGTTTGAGCAAGTCTTTATCTCTTCTTCACTTCTGCAAGACAGTTTTGCCATATGTAGTATTTTTGGTAAGCCAGAACAGTTTTGTTTTTTTTGTTTTTTGTTTGTTTGTTTTCTTTTCTTTAAATAATGTATCATCCCATTCTCTTATGGCTTGAACAGTTTATGTTGAGAAACTTGCAAATATTCTTATCAAAGTTACATTACACATGATAAATCTCTTATTTTATAATTTTTAAATTATGTTTACCTTTGATAATTTGAATACTTTCTTGATTTAACTCTTTGCTCTCTCACTTAAGAATAACTATGTATCAAATTTATGCATATTTTTACTAGTTTACCAGTGGGAATTTTATTTTAAATATTTTTGGTCAGAGAACATAGTTAGTATGAACCTAATCCTTTATATTGGTTGAGATTTTTTGTTACTTATATGTGTTGTTCTTAGGAATCCATGATTGTTTGAGAAGAATATTTAGTCTTAACTAGTTTGATGCAATAGTTTATGCATATTAGGTGAATGTTAATAATTTTATTTTCAAATATTCTCTATATTTAATGAATTATAAATTATTAAAAGAAGCATGCAAATCTGTCCCTGTTTCTTTTTCATCTGATATTTGTTTTCTCTATTCAATTCTGTGAATATCCGAGGCTTTGTCATCAGAGGTGTGTAAGGTTAGAATTAGAAATCCTTATGATGAGTTAAACTTTTAAAGTTTCATTGTTTCTTTTCTGTGTCTACCAATATTTGTAACTCAATGTCTATTTTAGACATGCATAATAACAGAGTCACACCTTTTCCATTTTTGTAAATATAACAAAAAATTTTTAAATATATTTATGTTAAGTTCCTCGATTGCTTTCTAACTGCTATATTTATTTCAACTGCAGCTCCATCTTAACTACACTGTTATTACTGCATCCTTGTTATCATATCTACAGCATTTAATTCCTATTGCCCCTGTTTTCCTCTCTATTGTAATATTATTCCTCACTCCATTTTCTTCCTCTTGTTGTCTTAGTCACTCATTTTACTCATATTATTTCTGTGGTTACTACATTCTGTGGTTACTATAAAAATCTAGCCTCTTTATATTCTTTAGCTTTAATACTATATCAACATCTTTATTCTGTTCCAAGAAAATACTCAAAATTTAGCATACTTTGATCAATCATTTCAAAATATTGTGAAGTTGTTATTTGGTTTCTTTCTATCTCCTAAAGAATTTATTGTGCTGAACATTAGCTTTATTGTTTTAAATTTACATAGTTAGAATACTTACCATTTTATTTAGTTTTCTTATTTTTTGCACCTAATGTTTTTCCCATAACACCATTTTACTTTTCTTTAAAGATTTTTTTATTGGGAAGGGATTTATTATGGGTAATTCTCTGTTTTAATATATAACTTTTAATATGTAAGTCTCAGCCGGGCGCGGTGGCACACGCCTGTAATCCCAGCACTTTGGGAGGCTGAGGCAGGAGGATCGCGAGTTCAAAGCCAGCCTCAGCAATGGCGAGGCACTTAGTAACTCAGTGAGACCCTGTCTCTAATAAAAATACAAAAAAGGGCTGGGGATGTGGCCCAGTGGTCGAGTGCCTCTGAGTTCAATCCCCGGTACCAAAAAAAAAAAAAAAAAAAAAAAAAAAAAACCATATATATATATATATATATATATATATATATATATATATATATGTAAGTCTCCTGCTCTTTTTTAAAATATATTTTTTCCAATGGCAATGGTGCACACCTGTAATCCTAGTGGCCCCTGAAACTGAGGCAGGTTGATTGTGATTTCAAAGCTAGCCTCAGCAACTTAGTGAGAACCTGTCTCAAATGAGAAATAGAAAAGGGCTGGAGATGGTCTCAGTGGCTAAGTGCCTCTGGGTTCAATCCCTGGTACAAAAACAAAACAAAACAAAACATCATTTTAATACACTGAAGCCATTATTCCTTGTCCTCTTCATTTCAGCATTACTGTGGACAAAGTTGGTTGTCAATCCTAGTTCATTAATTAAAAAAAAAAAAAAAAAATCTGGTTTTCTTGAGGGGTTTACTTTTGAGCTGTTTTTACCTGATAGTTTTAGTCTTTTCTTTAATAAATTCACAGTGTTATATCTAAAAATGTGGGTGGTATCTTTTTTTAAAATTTTCTTATAGTGCTTGGGCTTCTTGATTCTAAGAAATTTTGCTTTTATCAGTTTACTGATACATGTTCCTTTAGGGAATCTGTGCAAGGATTTCTTAGGACATATTTATGAACTTAAAGTTTATGTTGCAATATATGCATATACTAAATGTAAGGAGCATTTGCTAGATTCTTCCTTAGACTCTCTTAAATGGTCTGAACTTCCACTATGAAGAGTTCATATTCTCATTTTATCATTAATATATTATACCATCTAGTTTAAAATTTTTTCAGTGAACAACTATTATTTCATTATTCTTTAAGTTTGCATTTCTATTTACTAATAAATTTTCACTCCTTTTCACGTGTTTGTTAGCCTTCTGAACTTATTCTTTGTAAATTCATATCCTATGTCATATTTCTATAGGGGGTGTAAAATTTTTGTTGATGATTTGCAGAAGTTTCCTTTATATTCTAAATATCATTCCCTATTAAATGTAGACAAAACAAAATTTTTACAAATTTTCTATATTTCTTTTAATTACTTCATTTAAAAGAAATCCTTAATTTTGATATATTTCACTCATAGTTTTTATTTAATTTTATGATCCATGCTTTGAAGTTTTGTTTGGTGGGTTTTCCATGGCTACCACTTTTACATATTTATTGCAAATGCAATCTCTTTCATTTTCTTATATAAACTTTAAAACTTGATCTTAGCATGCTTTCTTTCATTTCTCTGGTGTCCCTCTGACTGAGGGATTAAAGAATTAGTTTTTACTTTTCCCATAAAGTGAGCCATTTCACCATCAAAATTTATGGATGAATTTTCATTTCAACTTTAATGTTGACTGTTGTATTTATTTCTTATTAATTTCCTATAAGTATATGACTCTATCTTTGGATTTTCAATTTTGTTCCATTAATATATTTTTGTGTTATTGAGAAAATGTTGCCGCCTGAAGCGCTTGGAGCAACGGAGCCGCGGGAAGAAGTTCAGAGGCAAACTGGAGACAAACAGCTTTTTATTCTGATAACTTTTCTCTCTGGTTCTAACAACGACTAACACGCGCCACACACACCACCAAAATGGCGCTGACCCGATCAGCAATCTCGGCCAAGTCACTCGAGATCCCGGGCCAAGTGCCGTGAGACTACGGAAAGCGACAATGCCCAAATCCTTATGGCCCATAGTCAACCGCAATTTAAGCCATCTCCCCAAACAGGGCTCCTGCAAGAAAACACTTGTGATTTTGATCTCTATGTCTGTGTACTATGTCTGGAATGGATTTCAATGTTGGAAAAACTCAGTATTCTTTTGCTTCATCTTTGTTTATACACAGGAACCCCCCCCCTTAAAAAAAAAGTAATTGCATTAGGTTATTTATCAATGTGAAATTTTAAATTTCTGAGCTTGCCTCTCCACTGCAACTCTGACTATGTTTGAGACTATTCTGTTCCTATAGTCTGATAGTCAGCAAGGTAACAATAGTGAGATATATTAAGCAAGGTACAAATCCATCCTAGCTATGATGTTGCTATCAGGGCATGAATTAGCAAAGGACTATGGGCCATGCTCAATATAATACACATCCAGATTTGTTAAATTATATTTCTGTGTAGCTGGGACAATAAAAATCATGTCATTACAAGTCATCAGTTATAAAGCCTACCAGAAAATGTGCTAATTATCTATTATCTAATTATTAGTTTCATTAACTCTTTATGGCAAGTGTTACACCCCATTTTTTACCAAGTTGGAAATCGAAGCTTAGAGAAATTATTTAATTTTAATATCAATACAATTATTTTGTGGCAAATTTGGGATTCATAGCCACATCTATTTGACATCAAAGCCATTATGATATGATGAACTCTAATTATATATGAAAGTAGGCAATTAAGAGATTCTCTAAAAATCAGACAATTGGAAGTAAATCAAGTTTCCTAAGAGACACATGTCAAGGTTTTCACTCTGTTCATGACATATTTTAAAAAGGCAATCAAGTAAAATAGGAATATGTATCCTGGAGAAAGTCTTAGGGGAAAATAACTCTTTAAATCATTTAACAGTCTACAATATTGATAAGGCAACACCCTTTATTATTCTGTATGGGCTCAAGAACAAAAATCAGGAAAGAGGATCAATAGATTTATGTTACAAGGAAATTATATTTTTGATCTTGTTTGTTTGCTGAAATTCTGAGCCATCCACTGATAAAACCAATAGCATCTTTGTAATTTCTAACATCAGCAAAAATATGTAAACACTGCTGTGTAGAGTTTTTCTCTGTCATATTAATGTATGGTTGATCTAAATGCATTGGCATATTTCTATGGTGAGATGAATTGTGTCCCCCAAAGCAATATGTGGAAATTTTAATCATCTTTATCCATGAGTGTGACCTTATGTGAACACAGGATTTTTGCAGATGAGAGTGCACTGGAGAAAATGGGCCTTCAATTCAATGACTGGTGTTCCAACAAGAGAGAGATTTGGAGTCACACAAATACACAGAGGAAAGATAGCCATAGGAAAACACGGATAGAAATTGGACTGATAGAGCAACAAGTCCAGGAATACTAAGAATTTACAGCAATTAGCACAAGTTGGGAAGGATAAAGAAAGGATTCTTCTTCAGTGGAGCCATTAGAAGATGCATTTGCAAGTTCACACGTTAATTTCAGACTTCTTGTTTCAATAATAGAAAATAATACATTTCTCTTGGTCTAATCCATCTGGTTTATTGTTCTTTGTTATGGCAATCCTGAAAAAGTATTATAGAAACTTTTAAACCTGGAATTCTAGTGTGCTCTAGCAAGACTGTAAGTGTCAGAGAAGTTAGTCCTGAAATGGGGAAGAATGTAAGGAGCCAGCAATCTGAGGTTGCTTCATAAAAGAAAAGTGATATTTTAAATTATGTAGAAAGGAAAAATGTGGGCCTATGACCAAGGATAGAATAGCATAGGATATGAACAAATAAGGTATGATATGTTCTTGCATCTAAGAACTGTGAGAGCTAGTGTGTATTTATTGTGAACTGAGCTTGGGATGATTAAATGTGGAAGACTATAGAATTGTACAGTTTACTGTGGGAATTCTAACTAGTAGGGATTTGGAGGACAGAACAGAGAATCAGAACAAGAAGGAGTACACATAAAATTGTGTAGAGGGTGAATCTACAGCTATCTGAAAGTTTGACTAAGGAACAGTCACTCATCTAAGGTTTTCTCTGTGACAACTGAGGTTTGGGGAATGGTATGGTAGGGGATTCTGGAAGTATTCAGGAGAAGGGAAATGACAGGAAGGAAGCATTGATTAAAAAAATAAACTGAAAGAAGCAGAGAGAAACACACACACACACACACACACACACACACACACACACAGGTGGGGGGAGAGAGGGAGAGAGAACAGGATTAAGGAAAAAATATATAGAGAATGCAAGTGCCAACAAATATATGTTTTGAATTTCTAAGACAAAGAAAACAGTGAAATTTCTGTTTAGATATGTTGCCTCTATAAAAGTTTTGAGAACTAAATATTCTAGGTTTTATAGCATCTCATGAATTCTTTCCTCTACTATTGTATACAATGACAAAGAAATTTGGTTTTTCAACTTTAATTTCTCTGGACCATCTGATAATTTTCCATTTCTTTGTGGAAGTGGAATTTACAGATCCACATTTGATGTCCAAGAATCTAGAAGTAAATAGTGTTGCTTTGCCATTGTTCCAATTTTTAAAATATTCCTCATGTTCAAATAAAATTTCATTTTATCTCACTGTGCTATTATGGTAAATAATAATAATTATGGTAAAATATTATGGTAAATAATAATATGGTAATAATAATATGGTAAGTGATAAATTACATTTTGAGGAATTTTCATATATTAATGTACATAGAGAACATTTTTTCTGGTTATTTTTGTTTTGTTTTGTTTTAAGAAAATGTGACCATTTCCATGGAGGAGAATGTCATTATATGCAAGCACTTCTGATTTAATCTAGATCATTTCTGATGCAGGGCATTGTGAAGGACTCAATTAAGAATGAAACTGTCCTATTCTATTTTCACATTTCCTATACTAAATTTAAACCCAAATTTGTAACTACCTGCTGGGTCCATAATGTATCATTGTTCACTTAACATTTTTCTCAAGAATAGTATGTAATGTCTATCATGATGTGTGATTACTATGATTCCTGTGCAGTATTAAGATCTTCATACTCTTTTTATATAAGATTATTAGAAAATTCTCTTCTCTAGTCTAATAAATGCTCTTTATTCTTTATTATGGTTTAAACAGATAAATGTTTCAAATTTTTTTACTTTGTAACTTTATAGAAAGGGTCATATTACTTGGTAATTCAAAAGCAAGTGAACATGAACAGTCTGCTAATAAAAAATTATAAAACACAGGATATAAATAATTTACCATTTGAATTACTGTATTTATATTCAATTTCAAAATCTTCTTTCAGGCTAGTAACAAGAGATTCAATGAAGTTGCAAGGAAAAGGATATGTCTAGATCTCTTACATCATTATACATATTTGACAAAACATTTGGAAACTTCATTAATTTATGTCAACTTTGTAGAGAGGATTTAACTGGATTAGTGTACACTTCAACTTCAACTTGAATTCAAGTGTATCAAGTTGATTCTTTCTCTTGGCAAGAAATTACACTGTTAATGAAGCTGAGAAGGGAAGGATTCCACTGTATTCTCAGCTATAAATGTAAGGATTAAAAATGTGAAAAAGGCTTTTGAGAATTAAATGACAAATATGAATTATTTTGAGTATACTGCAGCATTCTAAAATAATTAGATAAACCAATCGTATAGGTTAAAAATTATCTTTTTTGTCACATTGAGAAAGAGTATATTTAAACTATTATTATTTTTAATTTAGTATAGTAGATATTTAACTTTGTTGCTTTGAGTATCTGCTGTTCATTATATCAAAATAAAATCATATATCAAAATAAATATCATTCTAGATATTAGATTAGATTCTGGACTCTGTTGTCATTTTTCCATTGCTATAGCAGAGTACCTGAAATAGTCAACTTATCTGGGTTTGTTTTTCCCCAAGTTTTGGAGCTTTCGCTTTACACTTGGTTGGCCACATTGTTTTTGGTCTGGGATGAGGAAACACAACATGGAGAGAATGTGGTGTAGAGCAAATTCACTTATATCATGGCCAGGAGGAAAAGAAAGGAAAGGGAAGGATGGGGATTCCCTAGTCTCCTTCTAGGTTATACTCTCAGTGGCCTAAAGACCTCCTATTAGGCCCTACCTCTTAAAGGTTCCACCACCTCCAGATAGCACTACTCTAGGGATCAACCTTTAACACATGGGCATTTGGGGGACATTCAAGATCTAAACCATAGCATGGATCTTGAATTAAACAATGGAATTATGGGACTTAGGGTTGTTTTATAAAACATGTTAAAATGACTTAGATGCAAATACATTGTTTCCTTGACCTAAAACATTTTCTAAATTCCACATCCGCTATGCATGTAACTGAAGATATAATGTATTTTATTGGATTAAGAAGAGAACCTGAGATCTTCTAAATATGCTCTATGGTGGTCAATCTGAGCTATAGAACTTCAAATTTCAAGGTCAGTAATTATTCCAAAATAATTACTTATTTTGATTACTTATTTTTATGATTACTTATAAATAGTAATGGAACCACATGTAGTTTTAGTCTAGAGTCTTAAGTGAAAGATACAAGCAAGTGATCAAAGGTCTTTATTTTTCCTTCATTCAACCAGATGTTTAGTCTTAATTTATTAATTAATCAAATATTTATGGAATGTTCATTATTTCCATGGAAATAACAACAACAACCAAAAAAAAAAAATCGTTGGTAGCAAGGATCATATAGACTAGTTGGGACACAGATGCATAATTAGGTAATTACAAACCAATATGGTACATGTTATGATAGAAAGAAACAGAGGACATTGGATCTTGGATCAGAGCTAGTCTTGGGAATATTTTCATTTCATCACTTCTTTAATCATCTTTTCATGGCACAAATGGGCTATCATGTTTTCTGTAATGCAACATTCCCAGCTGCCATATTTTCCATCATTAATCCCAAGTGCTGCTCTAGGATCCATAGCCCTGATTTTCTGGCAATTTGCAGTGAGTGAAAGAGAATAGGTAATATATATTTAGTTAGACCTGTAATTTCTACAGATAATAACTTAGCCTAGGCCCCATCAAAGAATAAAGGAATAATATGCAGTTAGTGGCAGTTTAAGAAAGAAACAGAGGGAGGTATCTGTATGGAATCCTTCCTTGGGATCCTCACAATACAGCTCAAAGAACCATTAACTTCCCTAAATGGAGGAATGAGCAAGTGTTTCAATTTCCTTGACAATCTCAATTTAGAGTGTACATGTAAAGAGACATTATCCCAGGGTTTTTGAGGCGATATATTTTGAACTTTATTTTATCCAGATTTCTCCTTACATGCACTGCTCTGATAGCTCTCTATTAAGTGTCTTATTAAAATGCCAGTAATTAGGAAAATAAGCAGTAGAAAAACATGTACATTATTTTAAATATATTAGAAAGCCACCCATAATCAATAGTATTTTAGAAGAAAAAGAATGAACAATCATTTCTAAATAATGTTGTAGTAAAAAGTTTGCCTACTAGTGGCACTTAATCAACCCAAATTGGATCATTGGCACTAATTCTCCTCATTTTTATTTGTATCATGAAATTAAATTTCTGGATGAAATTTAATTTGAGGATTGGATATATTTAAAAATTCCTGCTTTTTAATTTCACTGCAAGGGAGAGAGTCCATTGTAAAAGGAAGGTTTCATAAGATGTTGCCTCCAGAGTTCAGTAGCTGTGATAATTTTTTTTGTGATTATGGATCAGATAGTATAGGGAAATCAGGATGACAATCTAAATGGCATCTCTTCACTTTATGATCTATGAGGGATGCAAATCATGGCTTGCCATTTCCCATTCAAGAGACCAACAATTTAGAATATTAGATCTTCACAGATCCCTGGAATTCCTGAATGGAATGACTAGTGTGTTCACTAAAGCCCCTAAATACTGTAATTTTTGTAAGGTCAAACACTTACTATGACATCTACAATATTAATTGTCACAATAAACAAAAATGATGTGAATAGTTATTGCCCACAGTATAAACAGTAATTTTGCAAAAGGATTTACAATTTTGTACAGTGGAAAGGGAGAGAACAGAGTGATGTAGGATATGATGGCTATGAGGGTGAAGGAGAGAAAATGAAAGTAAAAAATTAAAGGAAGAGTGAAAGAGAGAACAATAGACATTGGCTGTTAGAAGATGAAATAAGAAAGAGAATCAAGGGAAACAGAAGTGAGAGAAAAAATCCATCAAGTAAATATTTTAAAAATTAAAAATTAAAAATAAAAGAATAAAAGCAAAATGGAAATATATTAATTAAACATCCTAGTTCTCAAAACACTTCTTGTTCCCAATTTGCAGGAAAAAAAGTCTCACAAGCCACTCACGCAACAGCCAAAAATGCCTTTATTCTGGCCAAGGCCACCAACTCTGACCCACACAAGGCATGGTGGTAGAAGATGGCTCCTGCTCATAGCAAGAGCAGGGTTTATAAAGCATGAGGTTAATACGCCCTCAGGTGGAGACTGTTTAAGGGTGGGTTAATATTCCCTCAGGTGGAAATGGTTTAAGGGTGGGGTGGCCTCCCTCCACCATAGGATTCTATTGCAGGTGTGATGTAACACTGCTTTGTTCTGGGTTTACTCTGGGAACGGAGGGGGGGGAACCCGACCTTAAAATGGCGGGTAATCTAGAATGGAGTCTGGAGTCACCTCTGCTTATCACATTCCCCACTGGTCTTATGGGGAGGACAAACCTTTCCTTTCCTCTATAATCTGCCATTCCCATGTTTAGTTGAGAAACTGGTAGGCAGAATTGATGAGACTGACTGCCAACAATGACTGGCCCCACCATTTCCCAGGGTGGGGTAGGTCAGTCAGCCTATGCCAGAAATCAATCTTGTTGAACACCCAACCTGAGGGGCATATTATCCTCTGACTGGGATTTTTACCAACTGCCATGCAGTACCTGCCGCCCTCATGCATGCAGGGCTGGGGACTCCCCTGGTAACAGGCAGGAGGAGGGGTAATATTGAAAGCCCTAAAACTCCTCCTGGGGGAGGGTGGGGGTTTGGCTACAATTTGTAGGACAAGTGGCCACCTGGAGACCTGGGTTTCCCTGTACTAGGCCTTGAAAAGAAGTCAACAAACATAAAGTTAGGAGGAGCATTAGGAATCCCGGATAAGTCTTATGTTCAAAGGATTGGAGTTTTGTGGATGGTCCCTTTGTCAGTGGGTCCTCAGGGTCCAGCACAGGTGCCACCTTGACATGAGTCCAGCATATCCACGCCGATTTTCCAGTGATTTTACTGCCATGGGAGTGGTTAGGACGATGGTCCAGGGGCCTGTCCACTTCACTTCCACAGATACAACCAGCAACCTTTTGATGTAAACTAGATCCTTGGGCTGGAAGGGGTGAAAATCTTTTTTACTGTTGGAGATAGGAGTGTTAGTATCGCCTAATGTTTGTCTTATAGACTTTTGTACTTGGCAGAGGACCTGTAAAAATTTGAGGAAGTGGTTATCAGTAATAGCTTGTGCTGTAGACAGAGGGGCAGTATAGGAGGGGGCCTCCCAAACATAATTTCAAAAGGAGTGATCCCCTTCTGATAAGGAGTACACCTTACGCGAAGGAGTGCAAAGGGGAGGAGGTCTATCCAGTTTTTGCCAGTCTCAAGAACCAACTTAGTTACAAGTTTCCTTTGAAGTCCTATTCATCCTTTCTACTTGACCTGAACTTTGAGGTCTATAAACACAGTGTAATTTCCAATTAATTCCCAGTGCTTTGGACATGAATTTAGTGACTTTTGCTGTGAAGGCAGGGCCATTGTCGGACCCAATAGAAAGCAGGAGGCCGAATCAAGGAATAATTTCACAAACTAATTTCTTAACTGCGACTTGAGCTGTCTAATTTTCGGTAGGAAATGCCTCAACCCAACCGGAATAGGTGTCCACAGAGACTAGGAGATACTTATGTCCGTACTTGTTGGGTTTTACTTCAGTGAAGTCTACTTCCCAGAGTTGTCCTGGCATTTCCCCTCAAAGTCCAGGTTCATTGGTCGAACCCATAGACCTTTTAGCATTTACCTGAACACAGACGGGGCACCAGGAAACCACAGACTTTGTATAGATCGATGCATTCCCCCAAAACAGTACTTCTTCTGAAGTAATTCGGCCAGTTTAGTTTCTGCTACATGGGTACCCTGATGCAGGCGATGGATTAGGACAGGGCCGATTTGTTCAGGTAAGTAAGTCTACCATCAGGGAGAGTGACCCAGCCTTCTGAATCTCTATGAGCTCCAAGTTGCTCAATCTTCTGATGGTACAGCTCTGAATAAGAAGGTTCTTCTGGTAGCATTCGTTCAGGTAACATGAGAAATATTGTTAGTGGCCCCACTGGTCTTAGGGCCACTTTCTTTGCTTTCTGGTCTGTAAAATTATTGCCTTGAGCTTCTAGAGTGTTTTCTTTTTGGTGGGCCTTACAATGAATGATCGCAATTCTTGCTGGCAGCCAAATGGCTTCAAGAAGAGCCAGTATCTCAGGGATAGTTTTGATAGTTTTTCCTCCTGAAGTTACCAGACCTCTTTCTTGATAAACTACTCCCTGCATGTGGGCAGTAACGAAAGTGTACTGGCTATCTGTGTAGATGTTGACAATTTTATTTCTTCCAAACTGTAAGGCGTGAGTTAAGGCAATCAGTTCAGTTTTTGGGGCTGAGGTCTTATGTCCCAGCACCTGGGCCCAGATCACTTTGTCTTTTGTCACCATAGCTGCCCCCTTTTACCTGGTGCCGTCAATCATAAAACTGCTACCATCAGTGAAGAGGTCTTATTTTGATGATTCCCAGGGGATGTCTTGTAGATCAGATCTGACTCTGTGGGTGTTATCCAGGACATCCAAGCAGCCATGCGCTGGCTGAGACAAATTGGGATCAGGTAGCAGGATGGCTGGATTGAGGGCAGTAACAGGCAAGAATTTGACTCATTGTGGGTCTACTAATAAAATTTGGTAGTGAGTTATTCTGGCATTTGATATCCACCTTGTGGGTGGGGACTTTAACAGGGTTTCGATGGCATGGGGTGCAGTGATAATCAATTATTGGCCCAGGGTTAACTTATTAGCTTCCTTTACTAACAGTGCTGTGGCTGCTGCCACACCTAAGCAATTGGGCCATCCAGTGGCTGCATGATCTAGGCGCTTGGACAGGTATGCTACTGGCCTTATCCAGGGTCCTAGAGTCTGAGTCAAAACCCCTTTTGCAACTCCTTTTGCTTCATCAACATATAGCTGAAAGGGCTTAGTCAGATCTGGGAAAACTAAAGCAGGGGCTTGGGTGAGTGCCTCTTTAAGATTTTGGAAGGCCCTTTCTTCTTTTTCAGTTCACACAATGTCCTCTCCTGCCCCCTTAGTTGCCTCATATAGGGGCCCGGAGATTTCAGCAAATCCTGGGATCCATAGCCGGCAGAACCCAGCTCCTCCCAGGAATTCACGAATCTGTCTTTTGGTGGTCGGGACAGAGATTTGAAGGACTGCTTGGACCTGCTTTCCTGACAGCCATCTGTGTCCTTCATAGAGCCTATACCCCAGATAGGTTACTTCTTTAGAGCAAAGTTGTGCCTTTTTGGCTGACACTCGATTCCCCAAGGTTTGTAGAGTGTCCAGTAAGTCTCTAGTGGCTTCCCTGCAGACTGAGGAAGATTTTGCAGCCAGCAGCAAGTCATCTACATATTGGAGTAAGGTTATTTCTGGATGACTTAATTTGAAATCCTGTAAATCCTGGCTTAGTGCCTCATCAAACAGTGTGGGAGAGTTTGTAAACCCTTGGGGGCAGACCTGTCCATGTCAATTGCCCTGAGTAGCCCCCTTCTGGGTCTGTCCATTCAAAGGCAAAAACAGGTTGACTTACCACTGCCAGCGGGAGACTGAAAAAGGCATCTTTCAGGTCCAATACTGTGTACACCTGGAACTTTGGCGGTAAGAGGCTTAACAGAGTGTAAGGATTTGGAACTGTTGGGTGGATAGTCTCCACATGCTGGTTAACCTCTCTTAGGTCTTGCACAAGGTGGTAGTCATTGGTCCCGGGCTTTTGAACTGACAAGAGTGGGGTGTTCCAACTAGATTTGCAGGGTACTAGAATCCCCTCTACTCTTAGCTGATTGATGTGAGGTGTGATTCCTAATCGGGCCTTTTGACTGATGGAGTACTGCTTTATTGTCACTGGGGTGGCATCACTGGTTGGTCAGCTGAACAAATAATAGGGGGCCAGTACACAGCCAACCGGGAGAGGGGGTGGCGGGGGGGGTTGGATTCAGCCCATACCTCAGGAAAGTCCGAGAGGAAGGAATCTAACAAAGACTCTGGGGTATCATAGTTACCCAAGTAGTCACAGTCCTTTAATATTCCTTTAATTAAAGTTTCATCGAGGATTAATTGATATTCTTCCCCTCGTGGGCATGTAAACAGGTTGGGGGCCCAAACTTATGCTCAGCTGAATCTGGAGAGGATGAAATGGTCGCCTAAAGTTTGTGCAAAAAGTCTCTCCCCAACAGAGGGTAGGGATAGTCTGGCGTTACCAGGAAGGAATGAGTAATGGTTCTGGTGATTCTGACTTGAGTCCAGGAGCAATGTTGAGTTCTTCCAGAGGCCCCTTGGATGGGGACCTTTGATTTGGAAATAGGTTCTTCAAGATGTTGTAATACAGAGAATGTGGCCCCAGTATATCAACCAGAAACTTTGTTGGTTTGTCCCCGACTTTTTTTTTTTTTTAAATATTTATTTATTTGCTTTTAGTTGTACACAATGCGTTCATTTGTATGTGGTGCTGAGGATCGAACCCGGGCCGCACACGTGCTAGGCGAGCGCTCTACCACTGAGCAACAATTCCAGCCCCTGTCCCCGACTTTTAAGGTGACCAAAGGCTCCCAGGGACTTAAGTGAATAGATCCTCGGCCCTGTCAGTCCTCTTCCCCAAGCTGCAATATGGGCTCGGGTTGTCTCCTCCCCAGGTTGGAGTTTTTATTTTTATTTGGGTATTTGTTTTTCCAATGACCCTTCTCTTTGCAGTATGCACATTGATCCATTTCTAATCTCTGGCTCCTAGAATTATACTGCCTTCTAGGGGGACCACTTGGTCGATTTCCTGTGGCAGCCAGTAAAACTTTTGCCAGCTTTCAGGTTTGCCTTACCTCGGGGGATTGCAGTTGTTGTATACCAATTGGGCAATTTCCACCAATTCAGACATTACCTTTCCCTCAAACCCTTCTAGTTTCTGCAACTTCTTCCTTATATCTGGGGCCGTCTGAGTTAACAAAAGCTATATTAATAGCTCTTCTGTTTTCAAGGGCCTCCGGAACTATAGCAGTGTATAAACAATATGCCTGTAAGAGGTGCTCTAGAAACGCACTGGGAGACTCATTTGGCCCTTGAATTGTCTCACTCACCTTTGAAAGGTTTGTGGGTTTTCAGGTGGTGGCTTGCACACACTTCCTGCATCAGAGTCTCGCGAAACTTGTCTAGAGCCTCCTTACCTCCATCACTGTTGGGGGTCTCAGTTCGGGCAAGCAGAAGGAAAGACCCTGTTGATCCAGATGGAGTCATCTGTAGGCAGGCTATTTGGTCCAAGGATGGACCACTTGGCTTCCCGCTGGATCCGCTCCTGCTCTTCAGACGTGAAAAGTGTTTGGAGGAGTTGCTGACAGTCGTTCCAGGTAGAGAATGCAAGCACACAAACAAAGATCAGCCACATGAAAAATAAACAGACACAAGAACAAAAGACAACCAGATTGGGCCACACAGGGAGGCCCACCAGTGGACAGGAGTGACGTCTTGCCCAGTCATGGGATTCAGTGTGAGCGACTGCATCCAGTCTGACCTTATCCCCCAGAAGAGCTCACCAAACAGAACAGGCGCCTTCGTGGAAGCGTCTGGAGAACCAACCAGTAGTCCTCTTGGGGCAAGGTTGAGGAACATCTCTCAGGAGCTTTCCCCTACCCAGAGAAGGAGTCTGTGAATGGGCACAGGAGGCCAAATTTGGGTGTGAGGGCAAGGAGAATAAAGAATCTTGCTGGGGCCTCCAAATGTTGTACCCAATTTGCAGGAAAATAAAAAGTCTCACAAGCCACAAGCCACTCACATAACAGCCAAAGAACCCTTTATTCCGGCCAGGGCCACCAACTCCAACCAGCACAAGGTAGGGTGGTAGAAGATGGCACCCGCTCATAGCAAGGGCAGGGTTTATAAAGCAAACAGTTAATACACCCTTGGGTGGAGAAGGTTTAAGGGTTGGTTAATATGCCCTCAAGTGGAGATGGTTTAAGGGTGGGGTATATTTGCCCCACCCTATTGCAGGTGTTGTGTAACCCGGTTCTTTGTTCTGGGTTCATTCTGGAAAGGGGGGGTGGTGGACCCAACCTTAAAATGATGAGATGAGTAATCTAGAATGGAGTCGCCTCTGCTTATCACAACTATGCAGGGTACAAGTGAATATTCTTGAAGCTGAGATGCAGGATCATTCCCTATAGGGACACAGCCTCTTATTCCATTGAAAGTCCTTGGATCTATGAAATGGCTTAATCTAGGAAACAAGAAGTTAGGATTGTGCCATGATGGAAAGTTTTTGTCCACCCAGTATAGTGCTTTCCCTTTATTGAAGTAAGTAGTATTTTGGTAGGCTGCCCATGTTTTAATTGATAGGATGATTATGAACTGCTAGTCTTTTCTTCAGAAATTTAGGGCTCACAATACTCTGGCTGACAGGTCATTCCTGCAGCTCATTAGGGAAAATGCACTTACTTTGTACATGTGGTGTACTGACACATGGTCACTGCTATTCTGGGAGCAAATTAACTTCTTTAGAATCAGGGAGCCCATCTGTGCCCCCTGGATACTTTCAAGGAATATATGTGTGCAGGTCACACATGATGAATCCATTCTAGTGTTCCTATTGCTCTAAGTATTTGATATCCTTTCTGGACATCATGTGAACAAAATTTAGGTATCCTGATCTCATTGAGTATAAAACCTTACTGCATGTAAGTTTCAAACAAGTAAAATTACTGATCTAATTCCAATTGCCTGAGCTAGAATAATAAATCCAGATACCTGTTAAGTATATCCATAAAAAATATTTGGCATGCTTCATTGTGCTTTATTCTATTCCACATTCAAAATTCTTAGAATCTATGCTCTACATACCCCTGGGTCTCTGCCAATATAAACTATGACAATATTGCAAATATTTTGTAATAGAAATTTTTGCCTTCCAATTGAGACTTAGAACTGACTCATAGGAACATGTTGAGATAGGATTTTAGTCTGTGTAGGGCCATTAGGTTTATGTCTTGAAGACACTAGGCATCCTCTTGCAGGGTAAGTTTCTCACCTGGGGTCATTCCAGAGTCTCAAGCTTGATTTCTCAGACAGGAGAGCTCTGGGCTATTTCACTGGTAAAGGAGGCTCAGAAGTACCCAAGTGACCCTGGAATTCCTCATTTCAAATCCCCACATTTTATCCTTTTCTGTTAGTGATCTAACACATCCTGCTAGAGTGTTGGGAAATGTATGTGCTTAACTGGTATTGTGATTCTGCATTCCCCACAATATTTTGATCTTCAGTGAGCTTGGTGCTGTGGCTAAAACAAAGAAGGGATTTTTTCAGGTGCATCATTATAAGCTGTCTGATCTAAGAATGCAAGGTCTTAGAGCCATCATCATCAGTATAGTGAAATCCAGCTGCCCCACCCCCCATTCCTTGAGGCACTTATGACATCATCACAGGAGTGACTTGGTCCCCCTTCACACTTGCAACACTAGGGCACTTCATCATAATCAACAGTGAGTGGTGATTTATGTAATTGTGATGGCACTCCATGCTCATTCCCCATTGGGTGGGAGTTCAGCAGTGTGTCTAAGGCCATGGGCACGTGGACACCAATCCCAGATGCTTATTTGTCTGTCTCTCTCCCTATCTCTCAGAATCAGTCCTGGTACCAGGTGTCAAGAATCAGTCCAGAACAGAGAAACCCACCAAGAGACATTACAATAAGAAGTTTTTGAAAAGGTATTAGAGGACTGAAATGATTAGAAGAGAACATTGAGGTTGAAGAGATGGGATTTCTCAAAAGGAGCTACATCTTCAAGAAAGGGAAAGAGGTTGGGGTTATGGTAACCTAGATGCTTATATAATGGGCCTCATAGATCTGGACCTGGTGTGTGTGTGTAGGATAGGACATTGGTTAGGTGGTGCTGGTCATTTGGGAACTCAGGAAAGGTGCAGCTGACAGCTGGACCTCCTAGAAAGGGATGCTGAGGTAGTGGTGATACCATAGGGGCTTGGGAGAAGGTCCTCCAAAAGTACAACTCAGATCTGAGGGAGGGTGCTGCCAACTTGTGGTTGGTATCAAGGCTATTTGTGTCTTGACCTGATAAAGCTGGTAGTGGAACATCTGAGAAAGTGACACTGTCAGGCTGGTATTGGTTGTCCAGGGTCCTGAAATGGCCTGGTATGACTAGATCTCAGACTTCTGAGGAGGGAGCACTGACTGCTGGCTCTGATCCCTTTGAAGGGACTTGATGAAGCTTTCTCTGTGTCTGTGACATCAACCAAATGTCACCAAAAAGCAAAGAACCATGGCTGTGATGTGCAGAGAGTAACGAGTAACCTCACATACGTACATACATAGTATTTATCCTTTAGGAAGTATTTTGCTTTTTTTTTTTTTTTGTATTTCTCCTTCTAGTGCTCTATAGGCAAAACTCTAAGAATCCTGTTCACAATGAAGAAACATAGTGTGCAGAACGTTGTTTGTAGCTTAACAGGCCTAGTATAAATTTTAGATTTGTAGTTCAGTACATAGTTGATTAGGGAGCATGAGAACTTTTTTTTTTTTTTTTTTTTTTTTTTTTTTTTTTTTGGTGCCAGGTAAGAAAAGGTAACATGTGTGTGAAATTGACTGATAGCTTCTACTATATTGTGTTTCATTTACTTAAGGCCTCCTAAGTTGATTTCATGACCTAGTATGGTTTGTGACCCTTGTTTGAGAAATGCTGAAATAGGTCATGTCTAAATGGAGACATGGTACAATGGGCATCTTGAGGAGTTTGAAATAGCTCTTTGAAGGAGAAAAAGGAGTTAATAATTGAGGCAGAAGGAGATTCTCTTGGTGTTTGAAGTTTTAGTCATGTCAGAGGAAGGAATTTGGAATGGACACCAGTTCATGTAATTCATGGGAATGCAGTGTCCCTTCAGGACTTGTCTTTGGAGTATTGCATTGATGACAAAGACTTGTCCATCACAAAGACTGCTCACAATAAATTTTTCTATAAGCCTCGTATTTTTGACAATGTGTATTATCTTGTTATCTTCTCTATGAGTCTTTTTCATGATCCTATCTCACTTTACCCATTTACATCTTATTATCTAAAACTCTAATAAATACCAAGGATATGATGAAGAGAGAGATGGAAAGGACATCTGGTGATTGGAGTTTATCTTTATCAGAAATGCTTTGCATAAGAGGTATTTTCCAGTGACCGTGGTTTCCTCTGTGGCATTCATTAGCCACTGGTTAGTTTTGCAATCCTATCTAGATAGGTACATGGCTTTGTTGACTTTCAGTGCCAAGAATATTGCTCACGCTCTATGCTGATGATCCTAGTTACATCCTTACTTACTGCAGTTAGGCCCACAGTAGGTGGTAACAATGTGTCTCCAAGTTTGTTTTGATTTCAAAAACTAGGCAAATTATTCATTCGGCATTTAGGTGAAAGTCAGTATATGACCCAAATTAGCTTTCACCTGAGAGGACATTTGTTTCCAATAGTAGTGAGATTTCCAAGTCCACTCATTGTGGCCTTATGAACTTTTTTTTTTAAATATTTTGTTTAGTGGTAGATGGACACAATACCTTTATTTATTTTGCTAAGGTTTGAACCCAGTGCCTCACACAGGCGAGGCAGGCACTCTACCACTGACCTACAGCCCCAACCCCTGATGAACTTTTTAATGAACTCTCAACTGAATCTTCTCATGCAGGTTCCTTGGGAAATTGAAGTTGGAATGGATCTATCCAGGGAACTCAGCAGCCACGTGAAAAGTAGAATTGAGTTCATATTGACATGACCACAGTGAGCCCCTTAGGATTTGGAGCATGAGGCTGGTGGGCTGTTTGGGGAGAAGGCTGTTGTCAGCAAGCTATGGTTGGAGGCAACAGGGCTGTGTGCCCTGACCCAAACAACTTCCCCCACCCCATTACTTCATCAGCATCCCTTCTTTGTTTTGAATATCTAAAGATAAAAGTTCATGAATTAGAGGAGATCTTCCATTACTTATGAGCCCTTTAAGTGGGGCCTTTTGAGTGTAAGCTTAGAGTTGGGACTACATAAGATGTCTGGAGTGGGATTGGGTAGGGGCAGGGAGAAAGCAAACTGCATGAATAAAGTAACCTAAAGTAACTAAGAATGATGGGTTTTGTCTGGGTCATTCACATGTTTGCTGATGGTGTGAAATGCCAGTAGCTTTTGAGGTAGCAAGGAATTTGGGTAAGATATATCTTTTTCAAACTGGAAAACTTATTATAATTTTACATATTTGAAGAAGAGTATGTCATGCTGGGGATTAGCCTAGCATGTGCGAGGTTCTGGGTTCCTTTCCCAGTGCCATAAAACAAACCAACTGCTTAGCATGTAATGAATCTTAATGTAGCCAATATCCAGGTTTGACAATTACCGGCCTATGTCAAATCTTACTTATTTCTCTGAAAGCCTATAAACACACACACACACACACACACACACACACACACACACACACACACGTCTCTCTGTGTGTGTGTTTATATGAGAATATGCAAATCCCATGCACGTTACTGCTTCAAATCTGGTCTTAATTCAAGAATCATTGTAGCCTCACTTTCTTCTTTTTCTCTCCCACCTTTCCTGTTCCACTCTACCCCATTCCAGCTCTTTTTATTTTCACTTTCAGTACTGAAGCTCCGATGGTCCAACTCTACCAGGATACAGACCCATAAAGATCAGCCCAGCAGTCTGAACAGCTCAGGGGGAAGAGCCTGACCAGCAGTTCCTCATGCTCTGCATTTTTCTTTGGACAAGTGGCTCCATAGTGACAGTTCCATAATGGCAGTGGTTGATACTCTGACACACATCAGGGTCACTTTTCTACTTCTCTGGCTTGGGATATCTCTGTCCATTCCTGGCTTCTCCCAGGCCAGGCCCTCTCAGCATTTCACTTCCCCAGAAGTGGTGATCCCTTTGAAGCTTATCAGCAGGAGCAAAGGTGCAGAGGCTCTGGGTTGGCTCTCCTATAGTCTGCGGTTTGGAGGTCAAAGACATGTTGTCCACATGAAGGCCAAGAAGCTGATAGTTTCTCCATACCTCCCAGTGCTCACGTACACAGAGCAGCATGTCCTCCATGAGGATCAGCCTTTTGTCCAGAAAGACTGCTACTATCATGGTTTTGTGGAAGGGGTCCCTGAGTCCCTGGTTGCCCTCAGTACTTGTTCTGGGGGCTTTCAAGGAATGCTACAGATAAATGAACTTGCTTATGAAATTGAACCAATTAAGCTTTCTGCTACATTTGAACACTTGGTGTATAAGATAGACATTGATGAGACACAGGTCCCACCTATGAGATGTGGGTTAACAGAAGAGAAAATAGCACATCAATTGAAATTGCAAATGTCATATAATTTCACTCTGAAACAAAGTTCTTATGTGGGCTGGTGGACCCACTCACAGTTTCTTGAGCTAGCAGTGGTCGTGGACCATGATAGATATCTTTTCTCTGAAAGTAATGTGACTTTAGTGCAGTTTGAAGTCATTAATGTTGTCAATATAGTGGATTCCTTATATGACCCTTTGGAAGTTGATGTAATTTTGACTGGCATAGAGGTCTGGACTACAGGAAACCCAATTACAACCAATGTTGACTTAGATATAATTTTGGATCACTTTGTAATTTGGAAGGTATTGCACCTTGGTAACCGTATCCATTATGATGTGGCACATCTTTTCATAAAAACATTTCAAGGCTCAAAACTTGGTGTTGCCTTTGTTGGAGGAGTATGCACTCCTCCTTATAACTGTGGAGCTAATGTTTTTGTAGACCACAACTGGTCCCTTTTTGCATTAACTGTGACCCATGAGCTTGGTCATAATTTGGGTATGTTGCATGACAGTCAATGGTGTGTGTGTGCTTTACAGCGGTGCATAATGTATGCCTATAGAGAAGTGACAAATAAATTTAGTAATTGCAGTTATGCTGAATTTTGGGACAGTTCTTTGAATAAATGTATTTATTCCCTTCCACATGCAGGGAATATCTTTAGGTTGAAATATTGTGGGAATCTAGTAGTCGAGGAAGGAGAGCAATGTGACTGTGGATCTGTGAAGCAGTGTGCAAAAGATCCCTGTTGTCTGTCTAACTGCACTTTGCGTTCTGGAGCTTCTTGTGCTTCTGGACTTTGTTGCAAAGACTGTAAACTCTTGCCACCAGGGACTCTATGTAGACAGCAGGTCAACAAATGTGACCTTCCAGAGTGGTGCAACGGGACATCCCATCAATGCCCAGATGACGTATATGTGCAGGATGGAATCCCCTGTACTGACAGTGCCTACTGCTATAAAAAGACATGTAATACCCATGATAAACAGTGTAAAGAGATTTTTGGCAAGGATGCAAGGAGCGCATCTCAGAATTGCTACAATGAAATCAACACCCAAGGAAATCGTTTTGGGCACTGTAATATTGTAGGTACAGAATATGCCAAATGTTTTCAACCTGATGTCATGTGTGGAAGAGTTCAGTGTGAAAATGTGAGCAAAATTCCTGTTCTCCAATCACATTCTACAGTGCATCAGTTTCACATCAATCAAAATACTTGCTGGGGCACTGATTATCATATAGGGATGTCCATACCTGATATTGGTCAAGTGAAAGAAGGCACATCATGTGCTCCAGGAAAGATCTGCATCCGTAAGAAGTGTGCCAGTATTGTTCAGCTGCCCCAAACTTGTCAGCCTGAGACCTGCAACATGAAGGGGGTCTGTAATAATAAACATCACTGTCACTGCCACCCTGAATGGTCACCTCCCAACTGTAGCGAAATAGGCTATGGAGGTAGTGAAGATAGTGGTCCACCTCCTGGGAAACCCAATCCAGACTTCAACGTCACTGGAAATGGGACTGGGGATGTGACTGGAAATGCGACTGGGGATGCGACTGGAAATGGGACTGGGGATACGACTGGAAATGGGACTGGGGATGCGACTGGAAATGGGACTGGGGATGCGACTGGAAATGGGACTGGGAATGCGACTGGAAATGTGACTGGGGATGTCACTGAAATCTGGAACAAAGTGTTATTAGGGCTGTTGCTTCTTTATCTTCTTTTTTTTTTATGTTGTCTTTTTTTTCTATGTTTTATGAAGAAACTCGAAAAAGTTGAAGAGAATAAAGAGGAAGAAAAGCAAGAGGATGAAATAGAAAGCTAAGGCTCATACTTCATTTAAATGATCTCTAATTTTTAACAGTGGAGAAATACAAGGGCATGTCTTTCACAACAGAAATTCAAAGGTCTGTCATTCGAGGATCGTAAATTGTAGGTTTTACAGCAAAGGATTCCCACCATGTTCTTACTTACTGTTTTCAACAACATTAAAGGTTCATTTTCCCCAGAAGTTGTATTTGTTTGTTTGTTTGTTTTTGGCAGGTCTGGGGATACCAGGGACTGAACCCAGGGGTCTGAAATGAGCCACATCCCCAGCCCATTTTATTTTATTTTATCTTATTTTGAGACAGGGTCTCACCAAGTTGCTTAGGACCTCATTAAGTTGCTGAAGCTGGATTTGAACTGTCAATCCTCCTGCCTCAGCCTCTCAAGCCACTAGGATTACAGGCATGCAAAACCACACCCAGACAGAAGTTATCTTTTTTATGTTTCTCGAGCAAAGGCATTTTTAAGGTGTTGGTCAGTATTTCAAGCCTCTCAACTTTTTATTCTTCTATGTAATTTCCAGGATGTGTCTCTACAAAGGCCATTCCTGTTTGACCCATTTAGCTATGGCAAAAAGAGCAATAGAAGTAGGCCTGGAATGATGGATGAGAGGAATAGAGGGTTTTCTTTCCTTTCTTCCCTGTGTACCTAATATTACCATTGGCATTAATTTGATTGGGTTCATTCATACTAGCTCTGTTGGGCTTTGGAGTCCAGTTTGGTTTTCACTACTAGAACCACCCTCATATTTTCTTTCCTGTTACTGTAATAGTGTTTGTAGGAATTAACCATGAAAATCCTTTGTGAGATCCATGTTTACCTATTAATTCCCTTTCAGAAAGGTAGAGCTATTTAGTTTT
The DNA here is from genome assembly GCA_025594165.1 of Tamias sibiricus. Lineage (NCBI taxonomy): Eukaryota > Metazoa > Chordata > Mammalia > Rodentia > Sciuridae > Tamias > Tamias sibiricus. The sequence goes on along the minus strand of CM046666.1, from coordinate 126,607,187 downwards.
TGTTCATTTTTATGTCCAGTTCACTAAATTGTGTTTTCTAAAGAATTTATTCAATTCACTTGTGCTTTCCTATTTGTGGGCATAACATTTTTCAGAATATCTTTTCATTTCCTTATTTTTTTTTTTCCAGTAAGAAGTATGGTGGCATTTCCTCATTCCTTCCTTATGCTACCCTTTTATATTTTCTCAATGTGGTCTTGAAGTAATTGTGCTAGGGATTTATAGCCTTTGGCTATATTGATTTTTCCCATTTTATATTTGCTTTTAATGTCACTGCTTTGTACTTATGTCTCTGTTTTTAAAGTTTTATTTGAACGTTGTGGCTCTAACTTGTTGATTATAGGCCAGATAAAATGTTTTCAAATTAAAGATTTTTCTAATAAATACCCTGAAAGCTAAAAATATCCATGTAATATTCATTGCCATTGTCACCTCCTACAAGGTTTTTCTGTATGTGATTCATTCAGTAGCAGTCAGTCCAAATATTATCCATTATCCATTTTGACTTTTTGTTTGAAACATGGGCTATTTGGGTATTTCTTTAATTTGGGGTCATCTGGCTATTTTCTGTCTTGTTCTTTTTTGTGCTTTTTTATTCTGAAGTGATTAAGAAACACATTTCAATTTTAGTCTTTAACATTTATTAAATATGGCAATAGCTGAGAATTTATTTTGGTAAATACTCCACGTGAATATGAAAACAATGCATATTCTATGTTTGTTTAACATAGTGTTTTAGTATAAATGTATGTGTCTAGATTAATTTGATTAGAGGTGCTTAAATTTTCTTTCCAAAAGTTATTTTTTGCGTGTTCTATTTGTGGCTGAGAAAGCTGTATTAACATCTTCAACTAGATTTTGAATTTTCCTGTTTCTTCTTTTTGATCTCCCCTTTGGTTTCTTGTTTGTTTCTTTTCTTTTTGGTGCTGAGGATTGAATCCAGAGGCACATTAAAACTGAACACATCCCCAGCCCTTTTTATTTTTTATTTTGAGACCGAGTCTTACTAAGCTTCTTAGGGCCTCGCTCAGTTGCTGAAGCTGGCTTTGAACTTGCAATCCTCCTGCCTCAGCTTCCCGAGGGATTCGAGTCCTGTGCCAGTGCGCCTGGCTTGATTCAAATATTTTGAAAATATTTATTGAGTATATACAAATTCCTACTGAATCATCACTCATCATAAACATATACCTCTTTTATTTTGCTAATATTTCACCTTTTCTATTACTAATATGTATTTCCTCCACATCACTTGGTACTGAGTATTGAAACCAGGGGAACTTCACCACTGAGTTATATTCCAGTGGTAACTTTCTATTACTAATAGGTGTCTCTCCCACCCATTTTTTTTTGTTGTTGTTGTTATATTGGGGATTGAGCCCAATAGAATTGTACCACAGAGCTACATCCTCAGCCCCTTTTAAATTTTGTATTTTGAGACATAGTCTTGCTGAGTTACCAAGATGGCCTTGAACTTGAAGTCCTCCTGCCTCAGCTTCTCAAATAGCTTGGATTACAGTGGTGTGCCACCTTGCCTTGCATTAATATGATTTTTTAAATTATTTATTTACTTTAGTTGTACACAATACAATGCATTTATGTTTTTACATGGTGCTGAGGATCGAACCCAGGCCGTGCACGTGCGAGGTGAGCGCTCTGCCGCTGAGCCACATCTCCAGCCCCGCATTAATATGATTTTAAATCTTTTGGTTAATGTTTTCATGGCATATGTTTTTATGTTGCCGCCTGAAGCGCTTGGAGCAACGGAGCCGCGGGAAGAACTTCAGAAGCAAACTGGAGACAAACAGCTTTTTATTCTGATAACTTTTCTCTCTGGTTCTAACAACAACTAACACACGCCAAACACACCACTCAAAATGGCGCTGACCCGATCAGCAATTTCGGCCAAGTCACTCGAGATCCCGCAACAAATCCCGTGAGACTACGGGTGGCGACAATGGCCAAATCTCCACGGCTCATAGTCAACTGCAATTCAAGTCAATCCCCAAACAGGGCTCCTGCATTTCCCCCCTTTTGTTTTAAAAGAGGTAATGCTCTAGGACGTCTATGTGCAACCAACATTCTTACCCGTCATCGGATAATCAAGGCTGTGCCCTTGACTCCTGTCTTAGGTTGATATGTCGGCCACATGAGACTGTCCCGTGCGACTGTGCCTGTCTTAGGTTGTCCCCCTCTGGGGATCTTACCCGTCATTGGCTAACCAGCCATCCAATGGAGCCCTTTAGGATCGACTATATATGATGACTAACAGCCGTCCAATTGTGAGGAGATGTTGCGGCTTTAAGGCGACAAGCCTTTTGGTGATGAGCCAAATTGCATAGCATATCAAATTGTTTAAACAAATCAGCTGCCCTAAGTTCCATCAAGTAACACACTGAATTCTCTAGACAAATACCCGCAAGGCATTGTCCCGTAAAGTCCCAAACAATGAAAGATCAAAATGTCCATTTGTTATAACATGTTGATGTAGGAGGCCCCATGCATGTAGAGCAGAGGCCACACTGTTGGTGAGGTTGTTTGATGTTTGAGCAGCAGACGTCTTTTTTATGTTTAGACAATGTCACTGGCAAATCTTCAGGGCCCGCTACCTAGAAACTCAAGCATCAATTATTAAAGGAAAGGCAGTGCTATTGCAGCACTGAGTCAAGAGGCGAGTTGTCAAACTACAAAATAGAATAATTAGATTAGAAAATTAAAGTTGATTTTTGTTCACATACATCGCTGGTTGAGCTTCTACAAACATAAGTTGGAAAAATGTCATATTTAGAACAAAACAAAGAAAGACTGAGGGTAATTACTGCATTAAAGATAGATTAAAGAAAAGGTAAAGGCACTAGAGAGAAATAATTTGTTAGCTGGAACCCTTGAGTCTCTGTATACAGAGCAATTTTTTACCTGTTGAGATAATTGAAATTAATGAGCTATTAAACAAATGAAGTTAATAACAAATAAACAATCTTAAGTCAAAACACCAAAATATCAGGTTATATAGCACTAGTCATATTGTTTGCTAAAGAGAAGTCCCAGGGACACCTATAAATCAAAATTGAAAGTACCTTCATTTATAAAATTATTTACCTAAATTGAATACTCTTAACCTAAAATGAATTAAAGTTATTTGGATCTCTCTCTCTCTATATATATATATTTTCTTTTACATAAGCGCTTTGTTCTTTGTGACGTCACACTGGACAGACGAACAAACATACAAACATATATTTGTGACGTCACATTAACATGAAATGTAGACAAATGTACAGACATAAAGACATGTATAATAAGAAAAGAAAAAAAAATACAATTGTGTGCACACTAAAGAGAGATCTCCTCGTCCCGGCCGGGAGGAATGACACTTAAGTTGTGAAATATTTTGAAGAACTCTTTTGAGGGAATCATTCTGTACCTTCATCTTGGTCCTCTTGATTTTGTACCTTTTTTATTAATCTTGATTCTTCAATAACTTCATCTTGATCATTTTGATGTGGTACCTGTTTTATTAATCTAGATGGTATCCATAGAGGATTCGTCTTTTGGAAAAACACAAACAGATCCTCTTCCCCAAATTAATACTGGATCTGGACCCTTCCATGTACCTGAAAGAACATCCTTCCAGTAAACCAAAGGTTTATGTTGTTGGTGTGGATTCCAATGTCTGTCTCCAGCAGAATAACCATTAGAGTCTAAAGTTAAAAAATTTAAGGTAAACAGGGCAACTGCCAATCTGTCCTTAGGACTTTTCCAATTTCCTTCTTTTTGTTTTAATAACATAATTTTCAGTGTGCGGTTTCCTCTTTCAATAATGCCCTGACCCTGAGGATTGTATGGGATGCCTGTTTTATGGGATATATTGAATTTTGCGCAAAACTGTTTGAAAGATGAGGACGTATATGCGGGGCCATTATCTGTTTTAAGCATTTTGGGGATGCCCAATGCAGCAAAAGCTTGCAAACAATGAGATGTAACATCTTTAACTTTTTCTCCAGAATGTAAGGAAGCAAAAATCATGCCTGAGCATGTATCTATGGTCACATGAATAAATCGCAATTTTCCAAAACTTGGCTCATGAGTAACATCCATCTGCCACAAATGATTGGTCATTAATCCTCTAGGGTTAACTCCGAAATGAGGATTGGGCAAATGTGTCATACAAGATTTACAATCTTTTACAATTGTTCTGGCTTGCTCCTTTGTGATTTTAAACCTACGCTGCAAGGTGGTGCTGTTGACATGAAACTGGGAATGAAATAAAGTAGCTTGTTGTAGCGCTGAAAGTATAAATACTGTTTTTGTAAGTTCATCAGCCTTTTGATTACCTTCATGGAGGGGACCAGGCAAATTAGTATGTGCTCTAATATGGCCTACGAATAGAGGTTCTTTTCTTGCCCACAAAAGTTTTTGTATCTGATAAAACAATTTAAAGGCTGGAGTATGAGGTGCTATTGGTCCTGCTAACTCTAATTTTGGGACGGCTTGTACAATATAGTGGCTATCTGAAAAAATGTTTACGGGCTGGTCCCTAAAATTTTCCAGAGCTCTTACCACAGCTTCCAGTTCCACTAGTTGAGCTGATTTGTGTGCAGTTATGTAAGTCATATTTTCTTTTTTAGTGACTACTGTAGCAGTACCATTTGAGGACCCATCTGTAAATACATTAAATGCCTTAGGAATAGGTTGATTTTTTATTACCTGTGGAAATATAATAGGATGATTAATACAAAAAGATAATATAGGGGACTTAGGAAGATGATTATCAAAATTTGCAGAAGTAGAGCATTTAGCTATAGCCCAATCATTATCATTGAAGCATAAGTATTCAATCTGTGATGATGAAAAGGGAGTAATAATAGTAGCAGGGTGAATGCCAAATATTTTAGTAGAAGTCTTAAGTCCTTGAAGAATAAGTTTAGCCACCATGGAGGTATAAGATTCAATTATACTTTTAGGAGAGACGGGCAAATGTATCCATAATAAAGGCCCTTGTTGCCAAAATACTCCTGTGGGTGTATATTGTGAAGAAATAATAATCAACATCAGCGGTTGAGTTAAATCAAATCTATCACAATGAGCTCCTTCGATGGCTTTTTCTACTAACTTTAAAGCTTTCCTAGCATCAGGAGTCAATGTTCGCGGTGAAGATGGATCAGGATCTCCATGAAGGATGTCAAATAAGGGTTTTAGTTGGCCAGTAGTGAGATTTAGTGTAGGGCGAAGCCAATTAATGTCTCCCAGTAGTTTTTGGAAATCATTGAGGGTGGTCAAATGTTCTTTATTTATTAAAATTTTTTGGGGGTCTAACAAAAGTATCCATGATTTTAAATCCTAAATATAATATGGGAGATCTGGTTTGAACTTTTTCTTCTGCTAGATATAATCCATATTTTTTTAAATTTTCTACCACATCACTGAATATATTAAATAAGATTTTTTGATTAGGGTGGGCCAATAAAATATCATCCATGTAATGTAGACACATGAGGTTTGGATATTTATTTTTAATGGTTGGATAGCCTTGTCCACATATATTTGGCATATGGTGGGGCTATTAGCCATTCCCTGTGGTAAAACCTTCCATTGATATCTCTGATCAGGGCCATTATTGTTCATAGAAGGAACGGAAAAAGCAAACCTGGGGGCATCCAGAGGATGTAGGGGAATAGAAAAGAAGCAATCCTTTATATCAAGAGTAATAAGATGGAAATTTTTTGGAATAGCTATGGGACTAGGAAGTCCAGGTTGAGTAGACCCCATAACTTGCATGGTTTTATTGATTTGTCTAAGATCATGTAACAATCGCCATTTTCCTGACTTTTTCTTGATCACAAATATGGGGGAATTCCAGGGAGAGGTGGAAGGTTCTATATGACCTGCTTCTAATTGTTCCTGAACTAATTGGTGGGCCGCTTGTAATTTCTCTTTAGATAGGGGCCACTGAGGGACCCACACTGGCTTATCAGAAAGCCATGGTATTTTCAAAATTATTTTCTCAGTGGCCCCGAAAAAAAAATATCTTTTTCCTTTATGACAATTATTACTTTTAGGGTTAAGATTACTCTGTACTTTTTGATAATGAGTTCTTTTATGGTTAAGATTACCCTGTAGGTTTTCACATTTAACATCTGCAGGCTTGGTTGCAAGGTGTACTCCCATTTGTTGCAAAATATCTCTTCCCCATAAAGTAACCGGTAGATTAGGTAAAACATAAGGCTGAAATGTTCCTTTATGGCCTTCATCATCCTCCCATTTTAAAATTACTGCACTTTTATCTGGGAGGTTATTATATCCCAAGCCTCTTAAACTGGTTGAAGCTTTTTGCAGAGGCCAGTGCTTGGGCCATTGGCGTAAATTAATAATGGAAGAGTCAGCTCCAGTATCTATTAATCCCTCCATTTCTATTCCTTGGATTTTTATTTTACACATAGGCCTCCTTGAACAGTCTCGAACCCAGCAAGCCATGGGACTTGAGTCAGTGGAACAAAATCCTCTATTGTTCCCTTCTTGAGGCATACCCATTTTAAATGAATTATGTAAATTGGGAAGGAGAAGCAATTGAGCAATTCTATCTCCTTGATTAACAGAAGTTATACTTTGGGGTGAGCTAAGCATTATTTTTATTTCCCCTTTGTAGTCTGAGTTTATTACACCTGGGGTCACTTGCAAACCTAATAAGCTTTTAGGACTACGCCCGATAATAAGTCCTACAGTCCCTGAGGGAAGAGGTCCCCTGACTCCTGTGGGAATCAGTTGAACCCCCATTTCAGGTGTTAACACTTATTCGGGCGGTGGAACAGAGGTCTAATCCTGCATTTCCTCTTGTTCCTCTGGCGAGGGAGTGGATGGGTAGTAGGGATTGTGTCGAGGAAGCATCTGAGTGGATGCTTGAGGATACTCCTTCTGCAATGCCCCGTCCATTTGTGGGCCCCGGGGTATTGGGCCCCGTGCCCTGTTTTTTGAATTCCTGAACAAAGGATTTCCATGGATGTCAAATTTTGAATGGCATTTATTGGCCTAATGATTTCCCTTTTTACACCTGGGGCAGCGGCCTGGGGCACGATATGAGCTTGGTCTTATTTCTCTTTTGGGATTTTGCCTAGAATTGCCTGATTGATTATGATAATTTTGCCTGGAATATCCTGATTGATTATAATACTACGTTTAGCCTTTGTGAAATTTCGAGAGGAAGCACCTCTCATTGAGGCTGCAATCACATTTCCTGTGACAAAGGTGTCATTTATATCTTTACATAGTTGTATATATACGGAAAGATCCTTTTTAGTTCTCCATGGCCTGATGGCTGCTTGGCACCATTTATTTGCATTTTCATAAGCTAATTGAACAACTAATGGCATAGCTTGGTCAACATCTGCAAACACACTACCTGCAGTTCTCAAAAGTCGATCAGCAAAGTCGGCATACGGCTCATTAGGTCCTTGAATCAGTTTTGACAAGCTACCTTGCAGATCCCCAGGTCCTTGTACAGTTTTCCATTCCTCTAAGGCAGCTGCATTTATCTGAGGAATTACATCTGGGTCATAATCTGTTTGAGCCTGTAAGTCTGCGAATTGCCCTTCTCCTGTGAGCATGTCTATATTATAGTTTTCAAACCCTGCAGCCGCGTTTCTTTTAGCCGTTTCTATACAAAGTTCTTGGAATTGCGATCGCCAAACCAAGAATTGCCCCCCGCTTAATGCTGCTTTACATAGACTTTTCCAGTCTGAGGGGGTTAAGCTAAAGGTGTTAAGGGACTCCAGCATACTCAACGTGAAAGGAGCTTGGGGCCCATAAGTCATTACTGCCTCTTTGAGATTTTTTATTGTTTTGAAATCTACTGACTGATGGACACTCTGTCCATTTTTCTTTTCAAATGCTGGCGGTTCCCAATGTATCTGTGAGTTGTCCTCGAGAGCGCATAAGCGATCAGAAAGACTTTTTATTTCTGTTTCTAGCGTATGCAAATGCCTAGTAATACCCTTCATATTTTCTGTAATGGATTCCACCCATGGGGGAGTAGAGGACACAAGTGACTCCTCTGCCTGACGGACCTTTTTCTCGGTCTTATTTAGTTTCTTTTTCCTCATTTTCTCAGGATCACTTTTACTAGATTCCTCACCACTGCTAATTTCACTGACAGCAATATCCTGAGGCCCAGGTTCCAGTGAGAGCAAGTATCCTTCAGCTTTCGCCAATAACTCCCGAATAGCTTTAATAGCTTGGATTTTTGTCATTTTTGGGTCTCTTCTAATACTCTCTTTACTGGTCTCAGTTGGCCCAGTGGAATCTACAATTTTTTGATCACTTTCACTTTTGTCTATATACTCCTCACTGAGAACAGAGTCAGGTATATCAAGGAGTCTTTGCATAGCCTCTATCACTTGGGATTCAGTTATATTCGAACCCATCTTTAGAGACCTTTCAGTTCTTACCTGTCCGCTCCGAAGTTCCCTGTACGGGCCGCCACCTGTTGCCGCCTGAAGCGCTTGGAGCAACGGAGCCGCGGGAAGAACTTCAGAAGCAAACTGGAGACAAACAGCTTTTTATTCTGATAACTTTTCTCTCTGGTTCTAACAACAACTAACACACGCCAAACACACCACTCAAAATGGCGCTGACCCGATCAGCAATTTTGGCCAAGTCACTCGAGATCCCGCAACAAATCCCGTGAGACTACGGGTGGCAACAATGGCCAAATCTCCACGGCTCATAGTCAACTGCAATTCAAGTCAATCCCCAAACAGGGCTCCTGCAATTTATACTATTTTTCTTTAAGTACTGTTTTATATTTTAAATGTCTTTTTATGTAGTGTAGAGCTTACATGTGTCTTCCATAGATATGTGTTTACTATATGTCCTGATAATAAGAATAACACTGTGCACATCTATCCAATCCAATTCTAGTAATAGAATTAATGGAGTGAACCAATGTGATACTCTGTAGGATGCCAAGAGAAAAAGTTCTGGCAGATATCAGGAGAGCTGATGTAAGACCTTGAAAATGTATTGATGGTCTGGCCTGATTACTTCAGACAACTTGTGTTTGCCTTTAAAAATTATGTAGGGGCCAGCGCGGTGGCGCACATCTATAATCCCAGCACTTGGGAGGCTGAGGCAGGAGGATCGCGAGTTCAAAGCCAGCCTCAGCCATGGTGAGGCACTTAGCAACTCAGTGAGACCCTGTCTCTAATAAAATACAAAAAAGGGCTGGGAATGTGTCCCAGTGGTTGAGTTCCCCTGGTTCAATCCCCAGTACCAAAAAAAAAAAAAAAAAAAAAAAGGCCTTGTGATGTGGCTAGATGGTTAAGCACCTCTGTGTTCAATCCCTGGTGCCAAAAAAAAAAAAAAAAAAAAAAAAAAAAAAATTATATAGGGGGAAAAAACCTTTAAGAACTAGTTACATAAATGATTCTGGCTCTTTTGGGTTGTTTAGTTCAGATAGCACATCTGAAAGAGCAAATGTAATTATATTATCCACTGGTTAGATTTATTTGCATCATCCATGGTTACTTTGCATGATGCCCTACAATTCCACATATCACTATGTGTCATTACCCACATCTAATAAGTCTGAAAGGGAGTAGTTCCTAAAATTCCCTAAACATATGGCATTTCTGTAAGTCTACTAGCTTAAATGCAGGGGAGGGAAGATGAGGGGACATTATGTGTGATCTTTCTGAGGGAAATACTTTATGCCACACCCTGGTCCAATAGTTGGTGGGAGATTTTTCCAGTTGCTAAGCATGAGTATTCCAAATATGATTCAGGAACTGTGGCGATATCCCCCTTTAGGGTCTTCAAATCCAGCAAGCCCACTTTGAAACAAGCCTGGGCCCAACTCCATTAATTATTAGAGTAAAAATGAGGTTCAAATTTGGATGGTAACCCATACTGGAGTTTTGTGTCCCAGTGAATTTGTCATTTCAGACATGATTAGCAATCCCTGAAATGTGTAGATATTTCACTTTCCTGTTGGTACCATCACGCTCAATATTGGCTGCAGGTCTCTGGGAGGAAATTTTGGCAGATTTTCAGTACAGTCATGCGTCACTTAAAAACAGGAATATGTTCTGAAAAACGTGTTATGAGGTGATTTTGTTATCAAGAGAACATCATAGAGTGAACTTATACAGACTAGATGGCATAGCCTACTACACACCCAGGCTCTACAGTGTAGTCTGTTGCTTCTGTTACAAGGACCATGTGTTCCTGTTCTGAATACCATAGACAGAGGTAAATATTTTTGCACAGCATATTCCTGTACTAAATATAGTAGACAAAGGTGAATATTTTTTTATTGCATCTAAACATAAAAAAGATAAAGTAAAAATGCAGTGTAAAAGAGAACAAATAATAAACTTTTATAGGGCTCTTACCACGAATTCCACTTGTAAAACTGGAAGTCTGTCAGTAATTGAGCAGGGAGTGAATGCACCAGCCTGGGACATTGCTTTGTACTATTGTAGCCACTACACCTAGGCCACACACTGAATTTACAAAATATATTGTTCTTTCGTTGATAATACTTTTTAATTTAAAAAATATTTACTTTCAGTACATTACAGTTTCAATAATAAACTTAGGTTATTGTAACATTGTAAATTAAAATGTTTTTAACATTTTGACTAGTCAGACCACTTAATTTAAAACACAAACACAAGACTGCTAGCTACACATTATTTTTTCTTTTACATCTTTATTTTGCAAGCACTTTTCCGTTTCAATTTTCTAAACTGTCTTTTTACTTTCAAACTATTTGTGTTAAAAACTAAGACCCAAACATACCTCTTAGCCCAGAACTGTATAGGATTAGCATTATTGTTTTCACTAGCTTCCACTACCACACCTTGTCCCATTGGAAGGTCATCAGGGGCAGTTACAGGCAGGGAGCTCTTATTCCTATGATAACTATGCCTTTTTCTGGAATCTCGCCTCTAGGACCTGCCTGAGGCTCTTTCTGACAAGGTGTCATTCCTTTTGGAATTATGTTTATGTGGTTTGTTTGGTTTGTTTGCTTTTTTCTTCTTAGACTTTCTTCTAAGTAGGTAATGGGTTATGAGCATTCCTTCTATTAATGAAAAGTCTTTTGGTGTTGGGAGTCATGTTTTGAAATGTTTTTTGGTGGAGCTTCTTGAGGTGTACAAAGCTCCTTTAAAGCACTTCATTGTGAATTGTCTTGAGTTCTTTTCTTCTAAAGTAGTTTTCTTTCTCTTGCAAGATATTTCCTTCAGGTATAAGTTTACCCTGTGGCATAAATTTTTCAATATCATTATACTCTTATGGGACCACTATGTGGTTGCCCATTGTCCAAAACATCACTATGTTGTGCCCAATTTGCAGGAAAAAAAAAGTCTCATAAGCCACTAATGTAACAGCCAAAGAAGCCTTTATTCTGGCCAGGGCCACCTACTCTGACCGGCACAAGGCAGGGTGGTAGAAGATGGCGCCTGCTTATAGCAAGGGCAGGGTTTATAAAGCACATGGTTAATATGCCCTTGGGTGGAAATTGTTAAAGGGTACATTAATACACACTCAGGTGAAGATGGTTTAAGGGTGGGGTGGCCTCCCTCCCCCATAGGATTCTACTGCAGGTGTTATGTAACCGGTTCTTCCAGGTTCGTTCTGGGAACAGGGGACAGACCTGACCTTAAAATGGCGGGTAATCTAGAATGGAGTCGCCTCTGCTTATCACACACTCATCTGTGAAAAATAACTGGCTTCAAAAACGCCAGAAATGAGAAAAAAAAAAGAAATATGAATATGTATAAATGTTCATGAACAATTTAGGTTATGATTAAACAGAGAAAAGATAAAATAAAAATATAAAATATGTCTTGATGAAAAGTTAAAGAATTGTTTCTGTTGAAGTTCAAAACATTCTCAACTTCCCTTCTCAGTGGTCTTAGGTGGGGTGAGGTGGAATGCCTGCTCCACCCTCAGGGTGGGATTGCTGGAATGTGAGGGAAGATCCCTTAGGCACCACTTCTGGAGGCAGGGTTTAGCTTAGGTAGGCTCAAGGTTCTTTGTTGAACTGGGACTGGCCTGAAGATTCTAAATCAGTTCATTCTCTAGGGCCCAGCAATTGCTGTTCTACACTGGAAGACCTCATTAAAGGGATCTCCCCTGAGTTCCACTCTTGCAGTCGAAGAGCCAATTCTTAGTCCCCTCCATGAGATGTGGCTTCTTTCCCACACAAGGATATTGTGCAGCACTCCTGTTGGTTTAGTCAGGCAGTGTCCTTGAACTCTGATCTCTCCATATGTAACACACCTCTGGCCTCCTAAAAATGCAAATTCCTTTAATTACCTTCTCCTTCCTCTATGCTCCTGGAGGGACCACGCTGGCTGGTGCCTCTGGTGGTGGCAGTGGCAGTGGCACTGGGGATTTCTTACTTATTTTAATATATTCAACCCCCTGAGTCCCTGATCAGCTTTGAACATTCAGTATTAAATCCCAATAAAGCCCCTTCCCCTTTTTCCACCCACCTTGCAGAGAGCTGCCTGTTTTGCTTTCTTGGCTTCATAGCATGGAGCAGTCAGAAAAGCAATCTTCTCTCTTCTGCCATCTTGAAACTCTCCTAAGGTCAAAAACTTAGCAGTTGAGCTGAGACAAAATCCTAATTCCTGAGCCCAATTTGTGTTTTTAGAAATGCATCATTCAATCCAAATTTATATGATTGCATGTAACTGGCTGAAAAGTCATTTCTCCTATTTTGTTAATACAGACAAGCATCTCTTTCCTTGGTGCCGGATTTTAACATTGGTTGTCAAAGAAACATAACTGTCTTTCTTTTTTACAGACCATGTTAAAGATGGCAATGTCCAAAAAATTTAGATAACTTCTTGAATCAACATTGGGCAACTGATCCTATGAACAGCTAGAAGAAAGTTTGGAACCCTCTAAAACCTAGTTGCCACAGATGTTTGGTAATTCATCGAGAAACTAATACTTCTGTATCCAGATCCAGAATTTGAGGGAGAGGACATTCAATGTTAGAAAAGGAAAATATCTAGAAAAGGTAAAGTAAAAATTACATTTGGAAAAGCAAAGGAAAATTTACTACTTACTGAAGATAACCTTGGGTGATGATAAACTTCACAATATTTTAAAAGCACATTGTAATTGCATGCAAATATCACCTACCCTTACATGTGTTCAATTATGTAGTTTTATAATTTCTTTACAGTTTTTCTTTATATGTAGTGCAGGAATCTTTTAATGAGACAGGAAATACACTTAATTAACATTCTCAGCATTGTAAAATATAGGCATTTTAGACAGCTGTGATTAATTTCAATGGTGTTATAAAGAAAACATCTGTGAGGGACAATCATATTCTGACAAAGAGTGAAAGGGTTAAATGCCCTTTAATTTCTTGAATTTGGCAAATCTCCCAAGGCTTTTACTAGGAGACTGTTTATGTTTTCTGCCAGGTGGATGCAAATTCACTCCATAAAAAGGAATTAATTTACCAAGGTATGATGCATCTTTTCTCTTTTCTATTCTGGTAATTGAATATTCATCACATAACAAGTGCTGCTAATTAGCCGATTATTCCATTTACTGGCAAATAATGAACTTGCTATTCCTATCAAATGAAGCAAGAGTTGAAAAAAATCAAATTTTTATTTAGTTACTACTGCTTCAATAACTTTAAAAATCTTCAAAACATACAATGCATTTCCTTGTGATGAATTCTTAATTAGTAACTACAGATTTAAGCTTTAATCTTTCCAAGAAATAGAAGTTTTAGGTTAAAATAAACAGTGTAAGAAAATCTCTGATCTTGATTAAATCTGTGTATTGGCCTGAATTTAACAGTTTGGTAAAACTAACTATGAGTATGTGCATTTCCTCAATTTTTAAACTTATTTAAGTAGGTTCTTTGGGGAGTTGTTTTAGCAGTTTAAGATTTTTAATTATTTACATTGATATTTTCCAATGGGTCTATTTAAATAATCTTTCTAAAGGCTAAGTGGTAAAGTGATATATATATTAAAATATTTCTCATTTGTTGTAAATATGTATCCTTTTATTATTTTATGTTCTATGTTAAATAATATTTCTGTCAAAAATTCAGGACATGATTGACAACAGAGAAGTCTTTCTGAAAATCCTTTAGACAAAATTTGCTCTTTACAGTTTCACTCTCAGCATGCTCAGAGAGAGGGGTTGGGACTGAGTCCTGTAAACAGGTAAATCAAGTAAAATTCTGGATATTTAACGGTGAGACCACAGTTTCCATCACTCCTTTGGTCTGAGACTTTTCTTCTGAGGCAAGAAATTGGAAAGCAACAGAAAAGTTTTACAAATTCCCACATTTCAAAACCTGTAAATAAAATGATCAGTCCCATGGACATGTCCTTTAGTAAGGGTTCATCATTAAAAACAAGATTCACAAGGGCTTCCAGTCACTAATTTTATGTCCACAAACAGAGACTACAGGGTAACCAAAATGAAAAGAAATCATCTGAAATTATGTATGAAGATAAAACCAATAGAGAATAAGAATGATACAGAAGGAAACAGAAAAACATAAAGGATATAGTAAATAATAACAAAGGCAGGTGACATGTATGTACCTGTTTGATTTTGGGGTGGTAGGTTTAAGAGAAGGTCAAGTTCTTGGAATGTTAAATTCTAATTGTCCATAGTAGGATATATATTATTGATATTTAAAAGTTTTAAAAAACTAGAAACTTTATAAGTATATTCTTCAGAAATATGAATGCAAATATTAGAAAGAAAAATAAATACAGCAATCTAGGATAGTTGGCAGTGAATGTTTTAGAAAGATAGGCCAGGAACTAAAGGTGTGTGTGTGTGTGTGTGTGTGTGTGTGTGTGTGTGGGGGGGGGATACTACTAAGATAGAAAGAAATTCTTATAATATGATTAGATGACTTATACACTCTCTAATGGAGAATACTAAAAATGAATTATGTAATCAAAGTCCTAGATACAGGTCAATAGTTGTAGATATATTCTGTTGGTTGTCAGGTTGTATTGGGGGAAAATAAGGAGTGTGAGAGACATTGTCTGACAGTCCTTTGTTTTCTGAGGAAGGCAGGGACTGGGAGAGGAACATTGTACAACCAGCTTGCTAAGTGTCACAGGGGACTGTCATTGAGAGCAGAAACACCGTATTGAAAGAGCAAACGAATAGTACTCTCAGAGCAGTGTCACCTGTCCAAGGCTGAACCCATCACTGGCAAAGAGAATGGAGTCAAGGGGCAGATCAGCTGTAGGCTACCCAAAACTTGCTCCTCTGGCTAGGAGGGAAGCTGTCTTTTCCACTGTTCACGAAGCGGTGTTTTGCACTGAAGAAGGGATGGAGCTTTGTAAAGAGTCTTGGCCCTCTTCCATATGAAAATTGTTACAAGTTTGTCTCCTACTTTAAGTATTTATTAATCACTGATCACATAAAATTGGGTTAAATATTTAGGACTGTATTACAAAATAGTAGAGATATTATTGGTGTGTCTGCTTCTTATTTCTGAACATGAGATATCTATTTGAGGTTAGTATTTTTCCATTGAAAGCAATAAATTATGCTTTTCTTAATAAGCATTTTTCAAGTTAATATTAGTATTGAATTTTATTATTTTTTAACCTGTCACATAACTTTGAAAGTTTTCTACTTTGTGATTTGTTTTTATTCTAATGGTGCAAAAGGACTATAGATATATTTCATTGAGACAGTCTAATACTTGTTGGACAATTCTGTATTGATCATGATGTATTATTTTATGCACCTCAATTAGTATAATTTTATATTTATGATTTAGGGTTTATATTGATACAAAAGAAGGGTTGGCAACTTTTTCTTAAGAAACATTAGTTTGTGTTTTCTTAGTATTGAGGTAATCCTAGTTTTACAAAATAAGAATTATTCTATGTCTAAAAATGTTTTGTGACAAAAGACTCAAAAAAGATGAGTATTAATATCTTCAAAGTTGCAACAGCTTATCTGCAGTCTTTTAAGTTATTTCTCTGAAAATTTTAATGATTTCTTCTATAATTATTGTCCTGTTGATGTTAATTTTTATTGAATTACGCTTTTATCCAGTGTTCTAAAATGAGACATTTTATCTAGATTTTAATGTATCCATGTGAGTTTATTGCTACAGCTGTTTGTACTAAACTTTGCAGGGTAGATAATAACATACAGGCCTTTCCACTCCACCTGATCTGATTCCCTTGAAGTTTGATTATCCTCCTTCTTGTGCTGAGTGAATGCAGCAGGTCTACCATTTGTCCTTTCCTCCATCCATGATGACTGAATTGTTTTTTGAAATCTGAGCAACAAGCCTTATTTTTTCCCCAATGATCCACATAAATGAAGATGTAAAGATTAAAAACAATGCAATGAAGAATCCCACATGTATATATTTTTTTCTAATATTTTGGGTTTTTTAAAAAAATTTTATTTTTTTGCTTTAGTTGTACACAATTTGTTTATTTGTACGTGGTGCTGAGGATTGAACCCAGGCCAAGCACGTGCATGGCTCTACCACTGAGCCATGACCCCAGCCAAAGAATCCCACATATATTTGTAACCTTAAAAATAAAAATATGATAGCCTAATGGTTAAGCCATATACAAGTTGTAGAATCATCAAAATTAACTTGAATAATTTTTTAATGACTGGAATAATTTGGTACACAAAAAATAATACCATTACATTATTTATTTCATTGACATACATAATTTATAACAGAGTAACAGGAAAGCAGCAAAAAAAAATCAAATTTTTGAGGTCATGGAAAAATAAGGAAAGTGTGAGAAATTCACAATCTAAAGGCTCCTGAGAAGAAATATCAAATAAATGTAATGTGGTGTGCTGGATGGGATTCTGAAACAGAAAAAAGGATGTTAAGAAAGGCTAATGAGGTCTGAGTAAATTTCAGAATTTAATTAATAAGAAACTGCCAATACTGTTTCATGAGTTGTGACAAATGTTTCTTTAGGTTCACAGTAAAGGAAACTAAGAATATGATGTATGTGAATTCCTTGCAATATTCTGGCAACGCTTTTTGTAAATCAAAAAATATTCTAAACTGTATTAAAATTTTATTGAGAGGCAAACTCTTAAATTTTTCTTCCAGATATGATGTAATGATAAAGACTTGACATAACCTTCATTAACAGGTAAGAAATTTAAAAAATATACATGATAAAACTCTCATCAAACATTCAAAATAGCAGCACAGGATTGGTCCCCAAGAGGACTACAGCCAAGGAAGCCAATGGTTCCCTCACTTTTCTGCCTCTAGGCAACTTCTGAACTCCAGGCTCATGAAGAACACAAGCAGAGCCCTATGCCCTCACTGAAGTGAGCTTGAAGTTTGGGGGGATTGAGGCAGTAGATTTACAGGATATTGTGACAGAATGGAAAAAACTCTGCAGAAAATCAAGGCCCAGAAAACAAAGCAGTTTCCTTGTTTTAGTTCTTCTTCTCAATAGGATTTCTTAAATGTAGAAGAAAAAGTAAAAGTCCAAATAGCCAGCAATGAGTCTCCAAGGGGTGGAAGAATAAACTCAGATCTCAGAGCTCACCATGTGCAAAAGATATTTGAGCTCCAATCAGTCACAGCAGAGAATCCTCATTGATCACTCAGAATTGAGAAGTAGCTCCAAAGGGATCGAACCTTAGTGGTAGTGCTAAAACATTCTGGGGTAGAGGCTGCTCCAGGATCTTCCTAGGTGCTTGTAAAACAGACTTGAACAGAATCAAACTCATCTGCCAATCACCACCTGCCAAAATAATGCCGAATACCCTAAATTGAAAGCCATATTTAAAAAAGACACTCAACAGTATACTGTTCACAAAGTTTAGCCCCCAATCAAAAATTCTAACCATTATAAGCAAGAAATTTTAACTCAAAACTAGGCATTAAAAAAAAAAAAATTAAAACCCAGTATGCCCTATAATGTCGCAGATGATGGGACTAGCAAACAAGACTTTTTAAATTGCTGTATTACTTTTATATAGATACTTAAATTAAAAATGAACATAGAAAATAAAGAAATAGAATTTACCAAAAAAAAAAAAAAAAAAAAAAAAGCCTAACCGATTTATTCCCCTCTATTATTGAGAAAAAAGGCAAAGTTTTTATTTTTGTTAGTTCGATTCAATATTGAACTAAAAATTCTAGCTAGTATAATAGAAATCCAGGCATACAGCTGGAAAAGAAAGAAACACACTGCCTTTATTTTCAAAATCCATAATTGCTTTTTTAGAAATTCTAAAGAACCTAATAAAGGTTACTAAAACTCATTACTGTCTTTTAGCAAGACCACAGAACTCAGGGTCAATTAAAAAAATCACTTCCATGACTATATATCATTTATAAATACCTTTTTCAAAAATAAACATTTTCAAAAGCTTCACATACAAAGTATTTTAGGATATCCTTTTTTTTTAATTCAAGTTGTTGTATTTATGATAGTAGTATGTATTACAATTCATAATGCACATTAGAGCATCTTTTCACATAAAACTGTTTGTATACAAAGTATATTCGTACAATTCCAGTCTTCAATCATGCATTTAGAATAATGATATCCATCTTTAAAAAAGAAAAGGTGGTTTAGGATATCTTTAATAAAATATGTTTAATAGTTTTAGAATGGGAACTATATAACATTATTCAGAGCAGTTAAAGAAAATCTTAACTAAATATCTACTAAATGGATATTTTTACCATGCCTCTCTGTTGGAAGACTCAATATTTTTAAAGTGGCAATTTGACACAAGTTGATCTGTATATCCAACACAATTCAAATCAATACCTAAGGAAGCAGCTTGTTTCTTTGTAGAAATGAATAAACAGATTTTAAAATATATGTAATAAAACAAACTGTTTTAGAAGAGCCAAACCAATTATAAAACAAATAAAATAGACCAGAATTGTAAGACATAAATTACCTGATTTCACTTCCAGAAAGCTACTTGATGGAAAGGAAAATATAAAGAAAAAGTTAATATAAAGAATTTTTCATAAATGTTCATTGCAGCTTTATTTATAATAGCCAAGAATTGGAAATGACCCAAACCTTCATCATTAGTGAATCATTAAACAAATTGTGCCATACAATGAAATTCTATTCATAAATAGAAGCAGTGAATTAGAAACACATGAAAAGATATAATTTTATAAGTCAAAAAATACAATAAAAAGTAAAAGAAATCATACAAATCAGAACAAAAATAATCTCTATGAAAATTTTTGAAAAGACTAATCTATATTTACCAAAAGCAGACCAGTGTTTGCCTAGGCCAAGGATTTAAGGTATGTTTTTAGGTCATGAAAATGTTCTGTATCTTGATTGTATTGGTGATTACCAAAGCACCTAAACTTGTCAAACTTATTAACATATACACATAAATCAGTTAATATTAGCATGTATTAAGTACCAATAAAGTTGTTTTTTACAAACATAGTGTCAAATAATAGCAAAGACTTATGTTAGTAACCATGTGGAAGGTAATGTGACAATGTGTACTAGGGTCTGAACTGTCTTCATGCCCATTCATGGAGTGAGTAAAATTCTAGGAAAGTACTTTAAGGAAGTAGAGTGAATGCAGTAGAAGACCACTTATTATGTTATTATCAAAATGAAAAAATGCATATATATGTGCATATATATATACATATATAATGATGAAAACACAATTTTGATATATTTTAATGAAGACTAATTTAAATATGGAATGATATTTTTAAAAATACTGTGTATTTATAATTTTATTATCATATAAAAATACTTGAGGAAATTTGGCGAGTATTAAAAATTACTTATAATACCATTATGTGGATAGTAACATTGCTAATAATTTTGTGGGGCTTCTTTCAGCAGTTTATATAAATGATACAATGTATTTACATCGTGTACCTATGCCCCTCATACTACATATCTTGAGCTATAAAGAAAACTATGAAAACTCACTAAGGTGCATCTCTGGGAGATGGGAATCTAGGTGATTCTTAGAAATTTTCTATTTTCTTCCATTAAAAAACACTACATATATATATATACATATATGTACATACATATACATATATATATATCTATTTAGAAAAATTGAGACAAAATTATATCTTTTCATTAAAGAATAATATAGAACAATTTTATCACATTTTTATGCTTCATTTTTGGGGTGCTATTGTAAATGGTATTTCTTTTTAATTTCTAATTCTAGTTGCTCATTGTTGCAAAATGAGAATATGAATTGGCCTTTTATACTATGTCTCTTTTAAGCAAATTTATATAGTTCTAGGAACTTTCTTATAGATGCCTGGTGATGTTCTTCCTGGAAAATCTTATCATATTTGAATGGAGAAGTTCTATTTTGTCCTTTTCAGTACCAATTAAAATGACTTTCATGCTTGGAGAAGAAGGAGTTCCTCCTGCTAGGTCTTTATTTGCTTAGCCTTTTAAATGTGTTGGTCCAGTTGATATCCTTGGTGCAGCACAGGATTCAAGTTACTTTTCTGGATAATGTGTGTTTAGGGTGGGACCTGGCATTTCAGGGGTCATTTTCACAATCCCTTCTGGGTTCAGGCCTTCCCTGTTTCCTAGAGCCAATCCATCTCTTCCAGCTCTCCTAGCTATGTTCTGCTACTATTTTTACCCATTGCTTGTTGGCCTGATGGTGGGGCCGGGTCAGAGGGTGTACTTTTCTTCTCTGATTAAGAGTCAGTGTTAGGTACTTGTTGCCGCCTGAAGCGCTTGGAGCAACGGAGCCGCGGGAAGAAGTTCAGAGGCAAACTGGAGACAAACAGCTTTTTATTCTGAAAACTTTTCTCTCTGGTTCTAACAATGACTAACACACGCCACACACACCACCAAAATGGCGCTGACCCGATCAGCAATTTCGGCCAAGTCACTCGAGATCCCGGGACAAGTCCCGTGAGACTACGGAAGGCGACAATGTCCAAATCTCCACGGCTCATAGTCAACCGCAATTCAAGCCATCTCCCCAAACAGGACTCCTGCATTTCCCCCTTTTTGTTTTAAAAGAGGTAATCCTCTAGGACATCTATGTGCAATCAACATTTTTACCCGTCATCGGATAATCAAGGCTGTGCCCTTGACTCCTGTCTTAGGTTGATATGTCGGCCACATGAGACTGTCCCGTGTGACTGTGCCTGTCTTAGGTTGTCCCCCTCTGGGGATCTTACCCGTCATTGGCTAACCAGCCATCCACTGGAGCCCTTTAGGATCGACTGTGTATGATGACTAACAGCCGTCTAATTATGAGGAGATGTTGCGGCTTTAAGGCGACAAGCCTTTTGGTGATGAGCCAAATTGCATAGCATATTAAATTGTTTAAACAAATCAGCTGTCCTAAGTTCTATCAAGTAACACACTGAATTCTCTAGACAAATACCCGCAAGGCATTGTCCCGTAAAGTCTCAAACAATGAAAGATCAAAAAGTCCATTTGTTATAAAATGTTGATGTAGGAGGCCCCATGCATGTAGAGCAGAGGCCACACTGTTGGTGAGGTTATTTGATGCTTGAGCAGCAGGGATGCTTGCGGCGGCCGCGATCCCTGCAGCTGTAGCAGCAGACGTCTTTTTTATGTTTAGACAATGCCACCGGCAAATCTTCAGGGCCCGCTACCTAGAAACTCAAGCATCAATTATTAAAGGAAAGGCAGTGCTATTGCAGCACTGAGTCAAGAGGTGAGTTGTCAAACTACAAAATAGAATAATTAGATTAGAAAATTAAAGTTGATTTTTGTTCACACACATCGCTGGTTGAGCTTTTACAAACATAAGTTGGAAAATATCATATTTAGAACAAAACAAAGAAAGACTGAGTGTAATTACTGTATTAAAGATAGATTAAAGAAAAGGTAAAGGCACTTTAGAGAAATAATTTGTTAGCTGGAACCCTTGAGTCTCTGTATACAAAGCAATCTTTTACCTGTTGAGATAATTGAAATTAATGAGCTATTAAACAAATGAAGTTAATAACAAATAAACAATCTTATGTCAAAACACCAAAATATCAGGTTATATAGCACTATTGTTTGCTAAAGAGAAGTCCCAGGGACACCTATAAATCAAAATTGAAAATACCTTTATTTATAAAATTATTTACTCTTAATTGAATACTCTTAACCTAGAATGAATTAAAGTTATTTGGATCCATATGTATGTATATATATATATATATATATATATATATATATTTTTTTTTTTTTTTTTTGGTTTTTTTTTTTGGAGAGCTTTTTATTCTGATAACTTTTCTCTCTGGTTCTAACAATGACTAACACACGCCACACACACCACCAAAATGGCGCTGACCCGATCAGCAATTTCGGCCAAGTCACTCGAGATCCCGGGACAAGTCCCTTGAGACTATGGAAGGTGACAATGTCCAAATCTCCACGGCTCATAGTCAACCGCAATTCAAGCCATCTCCCCAAACAGGGCTCCTGCAGGTACTGTGTTTCTGGATCTGAGGACCTACTCACACAAGTTCCTCATCCAACTTTTGCACCAAGAATATTAAATATTCTTGACCCTTCCCAAGGTAGGTGATTTTTTTTTTTTCACTTTCCTTCTCCTACTACAGTTATTTTCTATCTGTGCCTCAAGGTTTTACACACATATGCACACACACATGTACACACTTCCTTCCCCTTGCAGGTGAAGGCATGTGGTCCATAGAAGAAACAGGGAGACAGGTCTCTGATGTTAATGTACTGATTGCTCTTTCCTCCTCCAACTAACCCTAAGGGTATCTGGTGAGGTGGTAGGCAAAACCTTGGAAGGAGGTAGAGTCCTCTTCTTAACTATGGCCTCCAGGGGCTGTATACTAATTATTTACCAATTTAAAAAAGAAATGCCATCATATATATATATATATATATATATATATATATATATATGCATATATATATGTGTGTGTGTGTAAATAAATATATATATATATATTATAATAATACATATATATAAATATATATTTTATATATATATGTGTATATAAAATTTTTCTTTTGTAGTACTAAGGTTTGAACTTAGGGCTTATTTGTGCTAGGCAAGTGATCTACAACTGAGTTTTATTAAAAATTTATTTTAAGGCAGATATCTATAAGTGGCCCACACTGGTCTCAAATTTGCAATCCTTCTGCCTCATTCTCTCAAGTCACTGGGATTACCAAAGTGCACGACCATGATTATGTTTTTGAAAACTATCAGCCATTTGGAGTTTCTCAAGGTTTTTCCTGTGATAAAAATGGGGCCAACATTCTACACTCTTTGCATCTTTAAAATTCATTTTTTTGTTTATGTTCATAAATAGTCTTCTAAAAAATTGCAGTACTTCCTAAGTTGATACATTACTAGTACTAGCATAAAAATTATTTACAGAACCAAGTAAACACGAAAGAGGGAAAGAAAAAAAAAAGAGAAATTGTGGTGCTTTGTAGAGTCTGAAAAAAGACATAAAGATTAAAATATAAATTCAACATTCCCTATAATACCGATGAATAAATTTTCTAATAATGTCTGTAAAATATTTTGTTCCCTTCCCTGTTATTCTGAATTATAATAATTGTTTGCACTATTGCTATTTATTACTGATAACCTCAGATTGTCAGTAAAGGTTAACATACGTTTTTTGTTCTCTTTTGGAGTTGAAAAAAAGGACTGGATGAGTCATGAGCTTGAGAGACAAATTCCTCATCCACACAGCTCACTTAACATCCTTCTTCTCTCACAGGATCCTGTATTTAGAAACAGAGACCCTGGTCACCTTGAGAGACAATGTTGGATGCTTTTATTATTGTCCCAAGGCAGTTTCTATTTTTACAGTTTTACCCAACGTTCATCTGACTCTAAACTGGGACACTAGCCCTCTGATCATCTTGCTCAGCATCCAGATTTTCCTTTCCTGAGTCCCAAAGGACAATTGTAACTTTAGCCATCCACAGCTTACACATTAGCATCCCACTAAGTGATCACACACGGAGATCATGATAATTTTCAACTATAGTCTAGTCTAATTTTCAAGCAATATGAAATTTTTATCAAATTAAGATATAGGCTGTGTCTACCTTCTTGTAAATTATGTTTCATAAAATTTAGAACTAGACACCCCAGGATTTTGTTAATATCCAGGGAGTAAAGTCTCAGTTTAAGATAGCAGGTGTCGAGTTTTCAGCCTTGGAAGTGACATTTAGAGTACTGGACCAATACATCAGAGGTCACCTCATATCTTCTTCTTTTTGTTTCTCTATCTTTTTCTATTTTCTTTCCAAAATGGTTAAACTTATCTCTATGATGGACCTGACATAATGCAATTTTTTATGATAATTAAATTTAGCAAGTTTATTGAATTGATGGTTATTAGTAAAGACTTCCCCTCTTATATCTGTCCCAGTCAAGTGTGTTTGTGTGACATAGGTGTGTTTTAGTTTACTTTCAATCTACCATGAAATGGAAAGTATATTTAAAGGCATATAAACTGGAGAGGGCAAAACAAAGCCTTAAGCATTAATGTTACTGAGTCTGTATGTATAATTAGACTGGTTTCTATGCCAGACTCCTCAAAAAGGTTCTGATAGCAAACTCCTTCTCCAATGGATTTCTGAGTATTTTAACATATTTAATATCCTGGTACTTATATTTTTATGGTCACATAAAAATAATTATGCCAATTGGGATTAGATTTTCTTATCCTTAAATATTTTATTTATAGTCTGTTGTGGAGCAACTCATTTCTCTACTGTAGATATGAAGGCCATGGCTCATGCATATAGTCATCTTTATAATATTACTATCTCTTTCAGAACAGTGAGTCATTTGATAATTTAACAAGTGCTAAGTTAATTAAAGTCTCAGACTTTCATAAGTATGTAAAATAATTCAATTTGGTATAATGTTTAGTATCATATCTGATCTCTTATCAAATGACTATTTTTAGTATATTAAAATTAACTTTATATAAAGGTAAATTCTTATAGTATATGTGATAATGAGATGATAAAATGAATGCAGGCCTTAGTACAAGAAGACTTGTATTTAAGTATCAGCTTCACTTCCATATCTACGTGACATTGAAAGTCATATATCTTTTCAAGAGCCATAGTTATCTCACCTGCAAAATTATTAGTAATAGCATTGCCCTTCTAGTTCACAGGATTTTGTGACAATTGCCTCATGAAACATATGTGAAAAATTATGTATATTAAACTTACATATTTTCATTATTTAATTCATGTGGGTAGATGAATAAGTAGATACATATGGAAGTAGCTACATAGTTTATAGGTTTTATAAATAAAAGAGTAGTTTATTACATCAATTTGTCTGGAAATGCATGAATAGCACATATAATTTTTGTGGAATTATATTCTACTAGAGGTAATAACTTTATAAAAAGGTACTTCAAAAATTGTGATTTGAAAAAAATTAAGATGAAGTCAAGATAAATAAACAGGATGGGGTAGAAGCTACACTTTGAATAGGGGAGTAGGAAAAATCTTGTAAAGGAGGGGGTGACAGTTGAGTAAAGGATTAGATGACAAGTAAAGAACTAAATGGCAAAATGGCAGGTGAAATAGTTTTAAGATGGGAACAAAGGTAATATTGTCCAGGAACTGAAGTGACAGTGAGTTGGCATCACAGTGAGTTTGAACTATGGTTGAATTATTCAGAGTGCTCTCGTCAGAGCCAACAGGATTATATATATGTGTACACAAATATGTACACACATATACCATATATGAATATAAAAGGAAATATATTAGATTATCTCACGTGTTAAGAAGCTGGATACTTCCACAATGGCCCTTTGCAAGTTGGGGAAACAGAAACCATTAGCTGCTCTGTCTAAGAAGGTACAACTTCAGAATAAGAGGAACCAACAATGCAGCGTGGTTGAAGATTGAAGGACTAGAAACTCCCTGGGGAACCAACTGGGTCAGAGTCCACAGTGGAAGAGTAAAGGAAAGTCTGAAGTCCATGGGCAATGACAGCAGCAAGATTCAAACTTTCATCCTCCTCCTCTGGCTTTTTGTTCTATTTTGGTTTCTGGCCTATTGGGCAGTGCTGTCCCCACTAAGCTCAGTTCTTCCCCCAGTGATGTCCCACATGTCAATTGTCTCTGGAAACTCCCTCAGAGACACACTCAGAAGTCTCTTAACCCTAGGCAGTACCTAGCTGTCTCTTAGTCAAGTACAATTGACAGTTTTTTTTTTTTTAACCATCAAATGGTGGTATAAAGAAATGAAAAGTAAGCAGGATTTATGAGAATACTGGGGATAATGGGTCAATTTCTATATATATATATATATATATATATATATATATATATATATATATACTTCAAACCTCTATAAAGATTTTTAATTTTATCCTAAACATTGTAGGAAGCCTTTTAACTTCTCATCCATATTTACTGGAGTAAAACAGAATAAGGAGAAAATATAGGAAGTTATTGCAGAAATCCACATAAGGCAAATGGGAGTAATATATTGGAAAAGGATCAGATTACAGATGTGTGTGTCAGTAAGGAAACAAAGAGCATCAGAAATTACTCCTAGCTTTTTGATATGAGCAACCTAAAAGAGCTTTATTTTGGTGAAAATATTTAAATTAAACTACCAATTTTAAGTGGTTTTTACCCTGAGTTAAATTTTAATGCATTATTCTTAGAAAAGTTTTAAGCTCTATAGACAATGCCACACAATGTTTTTTTTCATTTATAACTCCTGCTGCTAGAAACATCCAGTCTGAAAACCAGTGTCCCCACCTAAGTGATCCACAGGGAATTCTGGTTATTGACACTCAAGTTGCTTTATGTCAGAAAACTCTTAAGTAGCACTAGGATTGAGTGCTAAAAGGAACACCAATTGCTTCCTTTAAAGTACACAGGATTACATCGGTAAACTCATATATACATATATATATGTACAAAAAAAGATAATTACCAACATAGATAAATGTTGTTGATATCAAAATGAATAAAGTAGATATTCAATTACTTGAAAAAAATTAAATATCAGTAAAGACTTGAATGTGAATAAAAACATTTTTCTCAAACTTGTTGGATATATCAGCAACCTGAAAAGCATAATGCTTATTAACTAATATCAAGATGATAGATCCAAACAACCAAGTAATCATACTCAATAGCTTAAAGTGGGTTAATTGGGGTTTAAAAACCCAAATAACTGGCAATATTTTAGATTGTATTAAGAAAAGTACCAGGGGCTGGGGTTGTGGCTCAGCAGTGGAAGCACTCGCCTAGCATGTGCGTGGCCCGGGTTCGATCCTCAGCACCATGTACAAATAAAAAACCCATTGTATACAACTAAAGCAAATAAATAAATATTTAAAAAAAAAATTAAAAAAAGAAAAGTACCAAATACATACTGCACAAAAAAACTGTAAAATAAAAAGACACAAATGGATTAAAATAATTAAAGAATGAAAAAGTTATACCACACTAATATTAAACTGTTAAAGATGATTATATAAATATCAAATTTATTTTCAAATAAAGCTGATTACATAAATATCAAATTAAGTAAATTTTAGAGCAAAACATTTTATCAGGATTCAAGAGTTATCATTTCATAATGAGCTCAATTTATCTAGAAGACATTAAAATCCTAAAATTTCACTCATCTAATAAACTAAGGATACATGAAGTAAAAATAATGCAACTGAAAAGAGAAAAGAAATGGACGAGTTCACAAATAGATGGATTTAAAAAAATTCTTTCCAATTATTGTTGGAACAGGAAGACAGAATAGAAAAAGTATAGAAACTTGAACAATATTGCCACCCACATGTACTAATTAATATTTATAGACAATCGCACTTAACAACTACAGAATATACAATTTTCTCAAATGTACACAGAATATTTGTCAAGATAAATTATATTGTGGGTAATAAAAAGCTGCACTAAATGTAAGATTAATCACATGCAAAATGTATTTTCTGATCAAAAGTGAAAAAAATTGGAAGTCAAAATAAAAGAAGCATAGAAACATTTTTAATTATTTGGAAATTCAATAACACATTCCAAAATAAGAGCCCTTATTTTAGGTCCAAGTTTCTTAGAACATAAAATTCCATGATAGTCATACAGAAAAGAACAAATAAATGTGGAAATTATGGAGTATTTAAACAAAGTTTTAAAATGACATAGTTCTCTGATCACAGTGAAATAAAACTAGATACTATTAACAACTAGATCAAGAATAAATCTCCTCACTCTTAGAAAGCCAATAATCCATTTCTAAAAAATTGTTGGTTCAAAAGAAAGGAAAATGGAAAACATTTTTAACTGAACAACAATGAAAGCAAAATCAAAATTGTGAGATGATTCTAAGGCAAAGCTTAGAGGAAAATATTACAGCTTTATAGTTTATGATAGATAAGAAGAATGTTTTTAAATCCAATGAAATACAAGTGAAATGTATGAAAATAGAAAAATTTGTCAGTTAAAATTAATTAGATTTCAAAATTAAAGAATCCTTCATAAGGAGCTTTCAGTCTTAGCAGAGCCAACTAGTAGGAGAAAAAAAACCACAATAAATGGGTATAAGGAGAAATCACTTGAAATTTAATAGTGTTTTAATTGATATGTTTGAGTTTACGTGACACAATAGTATCCCCCAAACACACAGTCAAATGAAACCTGTACATCCTGGGTAATTCTGACCCATAGGCTTTCGCTGTGCATATAGTTCCCTTTTTAAGAATGAAGACAAGGCATAATGGCATGATATCAGAGAGATCTACCTGAGGAACCAGGGCATTGGTAAAGACAGAGCTTGACATGAGGTGTATGGGGGGGCATCTCTAAAATATACAAGGCCTTAAATGTTGCACTTCCTACTGAACATGTGGATAAGAGAGCTAAAATGAAGAAATAAATTCCTTGATAATGCTATAAGCACTTACCATTTCCTAAAGCTGAAAGAAATAGCTTGGTAACACTCTGCCATCCTTAAGCAGAGTGAAACCATCATAGAATGCTGGGGACAGGGCAGGAGAGGTACTAAAAATTCCTGGGGAACTTCAGACCCCTACTACAATGGTACTCTGTAGATCTGAAGGTTAGAAGGTGAAGAGAGACTGTCTAAAGAATAGAGCATGGGACTAGAACTGGAAATCCAAGAGAACTCTTTTGAGATTATGGAACAAAATCAAAACAAATATCTGTCTGGCCTTTTACTCAAATAATGGAAGCTAGTGGAAAACTGAATCCAAGTAAAGTTTAAACTCAAACTCTAATACTATGGCTTGATAAAAGGAAATGTGTTGTTTTCCGGCAGTAGATATTTTTATTATAGATCTAAGTGTTCTTTTACACAAATTTTCATGTTTACAATACAATATGAAAAGAAAAATGAAAAAGCTATGAAAGTCAATCCATGCTCAAATGACAAAATTGACATTTAAAGCAAACACAAAAATGATCCAGTTAGTGAAGTACTCAGAAAGATACTTTATAATAACAACAATAATGACATCAAAAGTTCCAATGTATAAAATAGATGGTATGCATAAAGAAACAAGGAATACAAGCAAATAGATGGAAAATATGAAAAATGTTGAATAGAAATTGTTTTAGTCAGCTTTTTTGCTGCTGTGATTAAAAGATTCCAACCAGCACAATTGCAAAGGAGAAAGAATTTCTTTGAGGGCTCAAGGATTCAGAGTTCTCAATCCATAGACAGCTAGTTCCATCCTTCAGAGCTCGATGTGAGGTTCAGCCTCAGAGTGGAAGAATGTGGTGGAGGGAAGCAGTTCACATGATCAGTAAGCAGAAAGAGTCCACTTCCCAATACAAATATATACCCAAAGCCATACCC
This sequence comes from Tamias sibiricus, assembly GCA_025594165.1. NCBI lineage: Eukaryota > Metazoa > Chordata > Mammalia > Rodentia > Sciuridae > Tamias > Tamias sibiricus. The sequence continues at coordinate 126,577,329 of CM046666.1, read as the reverse complement.
CAATTCCTACCTTCTCCAGCCATACCCTATCACTTCAGTTACCACTCAGTTAATCCTTATCAGGGGATAAAATCACTGATTGGGTTAAGACTCTCACCACCCAATCATTTCTCCTCTGAACTTTCTTGCACTGTCTCACACATGAGATTTTGGGGGATACCTCACATTCAAATCACAATATAAATCTGAAAAAAGAAAAATGCAAAAGAAATGGAAAAACAATTAATATGCTTAATAGATGCAGCATATACAAAGTATAGCACACTTGAATGTGGATGACTTAAAATTATCCAAAATAAAATAACAAGGCAAAAAGTAATTTAAAAATATCCAAGATATGTGTGACTGTATCCAATAGTATAGCATATGTGCCATTAGAATCACATAAAATGAAAATAAAGAAAATAGGTTAAATTAAGTTGAAGTGAAAATGTCTCCCAAACAGTAAAAATATCAATCTAAAAATTTATGTTTAGTGTACTCCAGGTAATACAAAATAAAGAAAAATAAAAAGCTACTAGGAATATCATAGTGTAACTGTTGAAAACCAAGCACATTCAGTACTGAAAGCTAACAGAGGTTTTAAAAACACACTAGACAAAGCAGGGCAATGGCTGCCTTCTCCTCAAAAATATATGGCATTTATAAAATGCCAGTGGAATGAACAGGCAGCCTACCTTAGTCCTCAAAAAAGATTTGATGTCCATGGACAGTATCCTTTTAAAATGAAGACAAAACATATCTGATGAAGGACTGCTATCCTAAGTACACAAACTCTTAAAACTCAACAAAAAGAAAGAAAATGAACCTATTGAGAAATGGAAAATGATTTTAACAGATGACTCACAATATAAAAATATAATATACTGATGGCAAATTAGTATATGAAACATGTCCATGTTGTTTATATATATATATATATATATATATATATATATATATATATATATTAAAACAACCAGGGATTCAGGAAGGAGGGAGAAAAGGATGAAGAGCTGAAGCACAGGGGGGATTTAGGGCAGTGAAAGTGTTCTCCATGATAGTCTAAAGGTATCACCACACAGAGTGAGCCCTAAGGTAAATTAGCATCTTCAGTTGTATTATATATAATATATTATATATAATATTATATATATATATATATATATATATCAGGGAGTTACAAATTAAAACAATGATATACTACTATACATCTATTAGAATGGTTAAAATCCAAAGAACTGACCATACTAAATACTGATAAGGTTGTGGAACAATAAGAACTCTCATTCATTGCTGGTATGGATGGAAATTTGGGTAGACATTTCATAAAATCTTTCAACAGTTTCTTACAGACCTAAACAGACTTTTACCATCTAATTCAGCAATTATATACACTTTGTCATATATTCAAATGAGTTGAAAATTTCTATCCACACAAAAACATATACATTATTTATGATAGATTTATGTATAATTCTTAAAAAATTGGACACAAATAAGATTTCCTTTAGTATGTGAGTGAATAAACAAACTGGTACATTAGACAATGGAATAGTATTCAGTGCTAAAAAAATACAACAGGCTATTAAACCATAAAAAGACGTGAAGCAATCTTAAATGCATAGGACTATGTGAAAGAATCCAATCTGGAAAAACTACATATTATATAATTTCAATTGCCTGCCATTCCAGAAAAGTACTTGCATGGAGACATTGAAAAAATCAGTAGTTACCAGGGATTCAGGAAGGAGGGAGGAAAGGATGAATAGCTGGAGCACAGGGGGCATTTAGGGCAGTGAAACTGTTCTCCATGATAGTCTAAAGGTATCACCACATAGAGTGAGCCCTAAGGTAAATTAGCATCTTCAGTTGTATTAATATCTGCTCATCAATTGTAACAAGTTTACCACACTAATAATGTGCTAATAATAAGGGAAACTGTGGTAGGGACTGTATAAAATGTGGGCATCTAGAAACTCTGTACTTTCTGTTCATTCTTTCTACAAATCTGAAATTGTTCTCAATTTTAAAAAGCCAAGTAAAATAAATGACAGAAAATTTTTAAGACATTTTCATAAAACATAAACCTCTAGAAATTAGTCTCCAACCAACCCTAGAATACATGTTAAAAGAAATTCTTGAGGTTGATTGAAACTTATACATAAAAGCACAGATTTGCAAGAAAGAATGAAGAACTTAGAAAAATAAATAAATATGCATCACAGAAGGAAATAAGATCATCTTGTGAAAACAGTTTTAGTCAGTTTTTTTTTTTTTTTTTTTTTTTTTGCTTCTGAGACAAAAAGGTCCCAACTAGCACAATTGCAAAGGAGGAAGAGTTTCTTTGAAGGCTCAAGACTTCAGAGTTCTCAATCCATAGAAAGCTAATTCCATCCCTGGTAATGATAATATTAAATCAGAAGTCATTTATAATAAGGAATTGATATATTCCATAAATATATGAAAATTGAAAAATATGCTTGCAAAAAACAATGACAAAGAATGAGAAGATTTAGAAAATATCTAAGGGAAACAAATGTAAGTTTGTGGTTTAAGTTAAGCAATGGTTAATGGAAATTTATAGCATTAAAAACTAACTTTTAATGTAATGCCTTATATTAGAAAATAAATGATTTATCTAAGATTCCAAAATAAGAAACAAGGGACAAAATCAAATTATGTATAAGAGAAGCCATCATTAAAATTGGGGTGGAAATCCAAGGTATGAAAAATTAAAAACACAATTTTTAAAAATTAGGCCAACTTTGATCATGATAAGATTAATGAAATTGATAGATGTATAGTAAAACTGTTTATGATGGCAATAGTAAAAGATATAAATACCTGGATCAAAAGATACTACAGACATTAAAAGGAGTTAAAGAGAAATTATAAGTACTAAGCTTCCCATAAATTCAACTATACTGTGCTACAAATATCAAATACATTTTTTGTATGGAAGAAGCCAGACACAAAAGAATATGAACCACGTGATTACATTTAGACAAATTATACCTATGGGCAAAATTAATCTATGGTAATAGAATCAGACAATTGTCATCTCTTGAGTGAGGAATTTACTGGAACAGGGAGCTTTCCCCATGACTTTCTGTGGTAATGAGAATATGTTCTATAATATTTTTGGTGATACATGTGAGTGTTTATTCAAGTGTTAAAACTCTTAGACTAGAAAGACTCAGAAGGGCAAATATTACATGTTTTACCTCATATGTGAAATCTGGATGGGGGGGTGGATTACATGGAATTAACAAGGGGACTCTCAGAGAAGAGGAAGGGGACCAGGGAAAGGTTGAGAGGAGGGCCTTGGAGGGTATAGGGATGTGATCAAAGTATGTAATTTGCATGTACAAATATGCCACAATGAAACCCATTATTCTGTATAATTAAAATGCACTAGTAGGAAAAATCTCTAGAATGCAAGATTTGTATTTTTATGATAAATTTTATTTCAAGTGAAAATAAAGAATATTTTTAGTTTTTGCCACCTCACCTTCTACAATCCGACATCATAACTCGGGAGATTTCACTGTTGATAATATTTCATACTGTATTTTTCCATTACCATTTCTCAGTTGTATGTATTATAGTGTGTGTGTGTGTGTGTCCGTGTCCGTGTGTGTTTTAAATAAAACTGAGGTTGAGGGGTGTGTGTGTGTGTTTTAAACAAAACTGAGGTTGAAGCAATGGAAAGAAGAGTATTTATGGTTTAAGCACCCCCAAATTGTGCTCTTTTCTCTTAGCTTTACTCAGTTTTTCTTGACATAGTATTTATTGGAAACCAATATGGTTTTTTTTAGATAATGATTGATACTGTTTTCAAAAGATATTTCTGTAAGACATCTAGGTATTAGAATTCATGCATGCTTGAGTTTTTTCTTTATTCCTTAAAATTACCCCAGTGTTACAATAATATTAGATGGCCCTATTAAATAAATTAGAATTAATTAATTGTATATGCACATAGACATCTAAGTCTCCAGTTGGTTAATGGCTTTTTATTCAGTAAGTGGAGAGAAAATGGAGAATAAATATATCTAGCCCTGTTGTTAACAGTTATAAAGGTCCTGTTTTCCTACATGAATGATAATGATCCCACTGAACTGAATAACTATTGTTCTCATTCTCCTCACAGCTGGCAGATGATATAGTAGAGACAGTCCTAATTACCTGATGGTGTATGAATAAGCAAGGGGAAGATCAGTAGTTTGGTGATTTAATCACTGAATAAAATTAGTGTGAGACCCATTAATTTCCTTTTATATACAAACTACCATAAAAAGGCTCTTTAAACTGATTTCAGCATTATTACTACTATTTAGAAATTTTAAACAATATTATCTCATAGCATTTTTTCCCCAATAAGCAAACTGTTGAACACTTTCTCTGCTGGAAATGTTATTGAGAACCTGTTCAAATTACTGAAGCATTTAGAAAATCAACTTAATGGAAGTATAATGCACCACTCTTAAATATACATCTTGATGAGTTGTGACAAATTTCTACACACACATATTACAAACACAGAATGAAGAAACAGAGCTGTTAAATTACCCCTTACCCCTGTGTCGTCCAGTTAATTTAGCTCCCTCTACCCCAGACCCTGACATCCACTGATGTGCCTTCTGTTCGTATAGTTTCTGTCCCTTTAGATTATTTTACTATTTTTCCATCTATTCTCTCTCACCTAGAAAGACACTCTTGCAAGGATAAAATCAACTGAAGTTATATCTGAGGTCCAAATAGACTAAATTTTCTGTTTTTTCTCATTAGAAATTATTGGATTCTCACTGTTTAGTCACTGGTCATCTAGCAGCCTCAAGGAGCTTCTTATAGCATGGTGATTGAGTTGATAAATATGGAGTTACAAAATGGATTCACTTGTAATTCAAACAATAATCATTTGACAATTTATCTATTAAGAGTACCATGTTTTAGTACCATGTTTTAGTACATCTACCAGATGCAGTGTAGAAATTTTGGAAAGATACGACATCTGCTAAAGGAAACAAAGTCTAGTGGCCATAATGACACAGAGATGAGAATTAGTTCAGGGATTTATGGGTGTGCATTCAGGAATACTCAGTACAGGCTGGCGGCTCATAGAAAAAAAATTGAAATGAGCAATATCTCATCAGAAACATGAAAAAATTACAAGAATTTTCAAGAGAAGATGGAAGGAAAACAATTTTGGTCAGAATGCAGAACTTAAGCAATAACCACAAACAAGCACTGGGGAAGAGCAGAGCTCTAGAAACTCATCTTAAGGGATTTGTATGGAGGGTAGCAGAAGGTTGAAGGTGGTGACATCATTGTACTTGATAATTTGGCAAGACAAGTCTTTCATGAAGGAAATTGGTCAAAGTTGTGTAAGAAATAGTTTTCAAAGATGATGTTTACTACAAAGCATGGTACAAGTTTGGAGAGGAACAGACAATATATTTGAGAGCTAAAAATCAGAAACAACTTGGGGCTATACATATGTGTGTGAAAAGAGAAAATAATGTTTCTCAATTTGATGAATGAGTGAGAATAAATCATTTCATGACTTAGGAAACTGAGTTGAGGACATATTCACTTTGAGATGCTTTTGGAATTTTGGGGTGAAAAGAACGTCTATGAAACTTTTATTAGATCTACCAATTAAATTTATTATTTCTCATCTCAGTCTCTAGGCACAAACACACACATGCAAATACATACACATACACATATTTGCAAGTAAGTTATAGGCATAATGACACTTCAACATGTATCCCATAGGAAAGCATTTTAATATTGGGATATAATTGTCAGATTATTCAAGCAATGCAACATCTGGATATTACTTTTATCAAATATGCTATAGTCAGTATCAAATTTACTCAATTATTACAAGTATACCTCTTATAGCAATTAAATTCCTCTTCTATGAACACACACATGCACATATATAATTTCTTATTCACATGCAGGAAATCAAAATTCTTATATTTTCCAATTCTTGTGAAGTCCATAATTTTCTCAGGAAACAAATTTAGTCCACATTTAGAAGGTAAGGGTGACAGTGTAATTCAGAGACAATACAAATAGGATGAACTGGACCCAAAAGTTTCATAAAATGTTAAAAAACATTAAAAGTCCATCTAAAGAATGTACATATATAGAGGCAGAGTAGAATTATGGAAAAGGGAAGGAAATGCAGAATTAATTTTTAAAAACTCATGTTATGTGTATATACCACAGGGAATTTCACCTTTATATATAAGTAAAAAGAACTGATCAAAAATGAATAAACAGGTGAGTGAAAGGAAGTTTTGTAGAGTAGAGGAAGATAAAAGTGGGGAGTGGGTATAGGGTGAGGGGAGTGAGGACAGGAGGGAAAAGTGGGATATGTTGCACTGAAACCATATTCTATGCATGGAAGATTTTGTAAGGATAAACCCAACTACTATGTATAACCATAATCTTCTAATAAAAGAGTCCGTATATAGAATTTCATAAATTTTCTTCTGCTAAGACTATTTTCCCATATATTAGGACTTTTAATCTGACATTAGAATGATTGCAGCTCTTTTCACAATTTGCCGCCTTCAGCATTACTTTTTCAGCTTTAAAAAGGAATTGTCCTCCAAACACCAGAGTTTTCAGTCCTATTTTTATTTTTGTTCTTTTTCAACAACGTTGTATAGTAGTCCATGGTATTATTACACACTTACATGGACACACACACACACCAAGATCCAAAAGTTGGGGAGAAATTAGTAATAATCAACCTCATATCATTTGATTTTTTCATGGGAGTTGTAATTATGAATAAAATAATACTTATTTTGTTGACAAATTGTTCCCTATGTATAGATGAACATTAGAGGTAAAGGACAGAATCTAACTTTCAAAAAATTACCTGTATTGCAAGTTCCTGGGTTAATTGAAATGCAGTGACTCCCAAGGATTTTTATGGTTTGGGACTTACTGAGTCATGAACTGGAAAGTACCCCCAGAGTACAGGAAAATACTAGTTTGTAGAACAGAATCTGATACTATGTCAAGCTCATGTTCTGTGGACTTTTTTTTACCCAATTAGGAATAGGTAAATTTTAGGGCCCCTTTTTATAATAATTTAATGTATAATATTATTTTAAAAGGCAAAATTGCACCCCAAAATTTCAATATATTTATTTGTTACATATTTAACCAAGTCCAGTGAATTCTTAGAATCACAAAGTTACAAATGTAGAAAAGTCTTGATGTATTCAAGTTCATTCTCTGAATCAAATTTGGACACATGTTCTCATGTTGTATCTTCCAAAAGTAGCAACAGAATCTCTCTATTGCAATTCCACTGCTTCTAATATGGCTTATGTAGCATTTTTTCATGATAAAATTTGACAAAGTGAAAAATAAATGGAGAATGACCTGATTAGAAACTTCTTTATTGAGACTCTGTGCCCACTCTGCAGCCGCTGGCAGGTCCAGGAGTTGGCCCAAGGCCAAGGAAGACCACCCCACCTGCCTGTCCAACACCCTCCACCACACCTGAACTGGGAGGAGATGAAGGATCCCTAATTAGGAAGGGCTGTTGCAGCTAGCTGGAAGCCATAAGTTCCACCTGATATGTATGTGACGCACCTGTAGGCACCCGCAAAGCTGAAGGTATATAACCGGGTGAAGGCGGTCTGAGGAGAACGGAGAATTCAGTCAGTCGGGCAGTCACTCGGTCGGTCAGAAGAATCAGAGCGGCCAGAATGTAGGCAGAGCGGTTACAGAAAAGAAACCAGATAGAAGACAGAAGAGAAACCAGATAGAAGAAGTAATGACTGGTCAGAGTTAGGCCGAGGCTCCTGAGGAAGACAGAAGACAGAAGAAAGAAGAAGGAAGAAAGAAGAGAGGAGAAAGAAGCTCTAATCTTTCTCTAAGCTAAGCTCTATCTTTCTTTCTCTCTAAGAAGACTCTAAGCTAAGAAGCTCTATCTTTCTTTCTCTCTAAGACTCTAAGCTAAGAAGACAAGAAGAAAAGCTCTTTAATCTTTCTCTCTAAAAATCTTTCTTTCCCTCTCTAAGCTCTCTCTAAGAAAGTAGAAGTAAAAGTAGTAAAAGCTTCACTCTGCCTCCGAGAGTTTTCCTCGGTTTTCGGTACCAGGTAGCTTACAAATGGTGGTCCGTCCGGGGCTCGGCAGGCAGAGAAGAAAAGCTAAGAAATAAGAACAAGAAGCTAAGACAGTGAGGAGAGCAATGAAAAAGCATAGCCTCAGACTCAGTTGAGACCAGCAAAAAGAGTAGTAAACAAGAGAGCACAGCCTCTGACTCAGTTGAGGCCAGTTAATAATTAAGCTGAAGCAGAGTAGCCAGCGAAAAGCCGAAGCGAGCCGGCCAAAAGCCGAAGCAGAGTAGCCGGCCAAAAGCCATAAAAAATAAAGAAGCCAGAAAAGCCATATAGAGAAAAAGCCTTGAGCTTTATAAAAGCCATGAGCTTAAAAGAAAATAGGGAATTAAATAGCATGGTAAAAACCATGCAGAGAAAAAGCCATTGAGCTTTGGCAAGAAAGCCATAAAGAAAAAAGCCATAAAAATAAAGAAGAGACAGAAGAAAAAAAAAAAAAAAAGTCAAAGCCGCTTATGCAATTGTGCTTAACTAAGTGCGTTAGCTGCTCCTCAGCAGTAGGCTTCCTTAAAGCCGTAGCACCTTCTCAAAAAGGGCTCAAATATCCACCCTTTTAAAAACAAAAGGTGAAAAGCTAGGTAGGGACAAGAAAATAAAAGAAAATAGAGAAAATAAAATAGAGAAAATAGAATTAAAGCACCTTTTTAAACTAAAGGGAAGGAATATGAAGGAGCCCTAATTAGGAAGGGCTGTTGCAGCTAGCTGGAAGCCATAAGTTCCACCTGATATGTATGTGACGCACCTGTAGGCACCCGCAAAGCTGAAGGTATATAACCGGGTGAAGGCGGTCTGAGTTAGGAGAACGGAGAATTCAGTCAGTCGGGCAGTCACTCGGTCGGTCAGAAGAATCAGAGCGGCCAGAACGTAGGCAGAGTGGTTACAGAAAAGAAACCAGATAGAAGAAGTAATGACTGGTCAGAGTTAGGCCGAGGCTCCTGAGGAAGACAGAAGACAGAAGAAAGAAGAAGGAAGAAAGAAGAGAGAAGAAAGAAGCTCTAATCTTTCTCTAAGCTAAGCTCTATCTTTCTTTCTCTCTAAGAATACTCTAAGCTAAGAAGCTCTATCTTTCTTTCTCTCTAAGACTCTAAGCTAAGAAGACAAGAAGAAAAGCTCTTTAATCTTTCTCTCTAAAAATCTTTCTTTCCCTCTCTAAGCTCTCTCTAAGAAAGTAGAAGTAAAAGTAGTAAAAGCTTCACTCTGCCTCCGAGAGTTTTCCTCCCGGTTTTCGGTACCAGGTAGCTTACAAGGAGAACCAGGAGGAAGAGAGTGAGGGGAGGAAAACCAGACTGCCTGCTCCACCACACTGTGACCAGGAGGAGATCCAGAGAGAGAAGCCCGCCCCATGCCCACAACTCGGAGAGGCAACCCACACCTGCCCAGAGAGATACACCACACTGGGGTTCCATGGCTACACAACCCAACAGCAAGATAATTACAGGTTTGAGGCTGCCACTGCCACAAACCTGAGATAGCGAGGCTACTATTAAGGAACAACAAAAAGGTCCTGGTAAGACATCACTAAGGTCCCTGTGGACCAGGATGCACCAGAGGGTGCTCTACTAGAGGTGCTACCAGTTATCCTGTTGTGAACTAACAGGGAGTCTCACGTGGGGATGCCTATCTCTTGATTCTTCTGCTAACAGCCAAATTCTTATAATTACCCTCTCACTAGTAAAATAATTTAATACCTCTCTTTTCTCACATCCTACCTCATAAACGTCTTAGCCAACCCCTAAATCCCCCTTCTACCATTAGATACTATAAACCACCACACAAACATATAGATTATGTGGTAAAAGACAACTGATCTTATCATTCCTATTTATAGTGACAAAACTGTAAATATAAAAATAGAAGCTAACTGATATATGGCAACACGTTGGATACATTGAATGCTGTAATATTGATCTTTCCCTTAAAAGTGAGTTATTGGGTAACCTGTAGAGACACTATAAGACAATAAGGCAGAAGCCATAATACCTCAGACTTATAATGCAAGAGAGGAAAATGCACAGACATCATGAAAAACCAAGGAAGGAAAATGCCCAAAACAAACCAAGATACTACATCAATAGAATCCATAGAAAGCACAGTAGGTGAAATGTCAGAGAAGGAGTTCTGAATATACATAATGAAAATGATTTGGGGTTTAATAAATGACCTAAGTGAGCAGATACAGGCAAAAATTGATCTCTCCAACAAAGAGATAAGAGATCAAATACAGGTGACCATTGATCACACTAACAAAGAGATAAGAGAACAAATATAGGCATCAAAAGATTACTTCAAGAAAGAAATAGTCTGAGAAAAAAACAAACAGAAATACTTGAAATGAAAGAAACAATAAATCATTTAAAAAACTCAATAGATAGCATCACCAACAGATTGGATCAGGACCTCAGACAACGAGGACAAAATATACAATATTGAAAATAAAGTTGACCTCACAGTGAAGATGGTAAGAAACCATGAACAGAATATCCAAGAATTATGGGATACCATCAAAAGACCGAATTTGAGATTTATTGGAATAGAGGAATGTGCAGAGATTCATACCAAAGGAATGCACAATCTCTTCAATGAAATAATATCAGAAAATTTCCCAAGCAAGAAGAATGAATTTGAAAACCCAATACAAGAGGCATATAGGACGCCAAATGTATAAAATTACAACAGATCTACAGCAAGACACATTATAATGAAAATGCCTAGCATACAAAATAAGGATAGAATTTTAAAGGCCACAAGAGAGAAAAATCAGATTACCTATAAGGGAAAACCAATTTGCAACTCAGCAGATTTTTCAACCCAGACCCTCAAAGCCAGGAGATCCTAGAACAACATATACCGGGCTCTAAAAGATAAGGGATGCCAACCAAGAATCTTATACACTGCAAAATTAAGCTTTATTTTGGATGATGAAATAAAAACCTTCCATGATAAACAAAAGCTAAAAGAATTCACAACAAGAAAGTCTGCACTACAGAACATTCTTGGCAAAATATTTCATGAGGAGGAAATGAAAAACAATAATGAAAAACTGCAAAGGGAAGAAGTACAATAAAGGAAAAGCCAACCAAAGGAGAAAGTCAAGCTAAATACCAAAATTTTAAAAATGACTGGTAGTACAAATCATGCCTCAACAATAACCCTGAATGTTAATGGCCTAAATTCACTAATTAAAAGACATAGGTTGATTGATTGGATTTTTTAAAAAAGACCCAATAATGTGCTGCCTTCAAGGGACACATCTCAGGAAAGGATCCCCACAGACTGAAAGTGAAAGGATGGGATAAAATATACCATTCACACGGTCCACATAAGCAAGCAGGAGTTTCCATCCTCATATAAAATAGACTTCAAGCCAAAGTTAATCATAAAGACAGACATTTCATACTGCTTAAGGGAATCATACATCAACAAGAAATAACTGTTGTAAATATATATGCCCAAATAACAGACCATCTACATTCATCAATCAAACTCTTCTCAACTTCAAGAGTCAAATAGACCACAACACAATAATTCTAGGTGACTTTAACACACCTCTTTCACCACTGGATAGACCTTCCAAACAAAAGCTGAACAAAGAAACTATAGAACTCAATAATGCAATCAATAACTTAGACTTAACTGACATATATAGAGTAAAGAGCCTGTTTGTTTCCAGTCTGCCTCTGAACTTATTCCCTTGGCGTTGTTGCTCCAAGCAGCAATCGCTTTAGACAGCAACAGGTGGTGGCCTGTATGGGGAGTTCGGCCAGTAGGTAAGAACTAAAAATGGGAGCAAAAATAACAAAAGGTCGGATAATAAAAGCCATGGATGAGTTTTTCGATATTGCGGACTCAGTGGATAGTGAGGAAAGCGATCAAGAAAGCATAGCCTCTGAGTCAGTTAATACCAGTGAGAAGAGTAGTGGTGTAAATTCAAAAGTAAGAGCTGCAAAAGCCATCAGAAACTTATTGAAATTAGCGCGAAGAATATGTACTCTCCTTAGAAGCTCAAATTCAGGATACCAGTAAAAGTGATAGTAGTGAAGAGGAATCAAAAGATGATTCTGGAGCAGGGCGTGGTGGTGCACGCCTGTAATCCCAGCACTTGGGAGGCTGAGGCAGGAGGATTGCGAGTTCAAAGCCAGCCTCAGCAATGGCGAGGCACTTAGCAACTCAGTGAGACCCTGTCTCTAATAAAAATACAAAAAGGGTTGGGGATGTGGCCCAGTGGTCAAGTGCCTCTGAGTTCAATCTCTGGTACCAAAAAAAAAAAAAAAAAAAAAAGATGATTCTGGGAGCACAGTCTCCAGTAAAAAGAACAAAAAGAAATTTAAAAGGAAAAAGGACCGTCAAGTAGAGGAACCACTTGTGTCCCCTACTCCCCCATGAGTGGAATACATTACAGAAAATATGAAGGGTATTACTAGGCATTTGAAAATCCTAGAAACAGAAATAAAAAGTCTTTCTGAGTGCTTATGCGCTCTCGAGGGTAACTTATAGATACATTGGGAACTGCCAGTATTTGAAATTGAAAATGGACAGAGGGTCCACCAGACAGTAGATTTCAAAACAATAAAAAATCTCAAAGAGGCAGTAATGACTTACGGGCTCCAAGCTCCTTTCATGCTGAGTATTCTGGAGTCCCTTAACCTCTTTAACTTAACCCCCTCAGACTGGAAAAGTCTATGTAAAGCAACATTAAGTGGGGGACAATACTTGGTTTGGCGATCACAATTTCAAGAACTTTGTATAGAAACAGCTAAAAGAAATGCAGCTGCAGGGTTTGGAGACCATGATATAGAAATGCTCACGGAGAGGGGCAGTTCGCAGACTCACAGGCTCAAAAATATTATGTCCCACGTGTATATGCTCAAATATATGCAGCTGCCTTGCAGGCATGGAAAACTTTACAAAGACCTGGCGATATACAAAGTAGCTTGTCAAAAGTGATTCAAGGACCTAATGAGACGTATGCTGACTTTGCTGATAGACTTTTGAGAACTGGAGGTAGATTGTTTGGAGATGTCGATAAAGCTATGCCATTAGTTGTTCAAATAGCATACGAAAATGCTAATAAATATTTCCAGGAAGCCATCAGGCCATGGAGAAATAAAAAGGATCTTTCCATATATATACAACTATGTAAATATATAAATAACACCTTTGTCACAGGAAATGTGATTGCAGCTGCAATGAGAGATGCTTCCCTTAAAATTTCACAAGGGCTCAACCTAGACATTATAATCAATCAGGATATTCCAGGCAAAATTATCATAATCAATCAGGCTATTCTGGGCAAAATCCCCAAAGAGACATAAGACCAAGCTCATACCGTGCCCCAGGCCGCTGCCCCAGGTGTTAAATGGGAAATCATTAAGACAATAAATGCAATTCAAAATTTGACATATATGGAAAACATTTGTCCAGGAATTCAAAAAACGGGGCAGGGGCCCCATGCCCCGGGACCCACAAATGGACGAGGCATTGGAGGAGGAGTATCCTCAAGCATCCACTCAGATGCTTCCCCGACACAATCCCTACTACCCATCCACTCCCTCGGCAGAGGAACAGGAGGAAATGCAGGATTAGACCTCTGTTCCACCACCTGAATAGTGCTAACACCTGAAATGGGGGTTCAACTGATTCCCACAGGGGTCAGGGGACCTCTTCCCTCAGAGACTGTAGGACTTATTCTTGGGCAAAGTCCTAAAAGCTTATTAGGTTTGCAAGTGACCCCAGGTGTAATAAACTCTGACTACAAAGGGGAAATAAAAATAATGCTTAGCTCACCCCAAAGTATAAGTTCTGTTAATCAAGGAGATAGAATTGCTCAGGTGCTTCTCCTTCCCAATTTACATAATTCATTTAAAATGACTATGCCTCAAAAAAGGAACAATAGAGGATGTTGTTTCACTGACTCGAGACCCATGGCTTGCTGAGTTCGAGATTGTTCAAGGAGGCGTATATGCAAAATAAAAAATCCAAGGAATAGAGATGGAGGGACTGATAGATACTGGAGCTGACTCTTTCATCATTAATCTACAGCAATGGCCCAAGTACTGGCCTCTGCAAAAAGCTTCAACCAGTTTAAGAGGCTTGGGATATAATAACCTCCCAGAGAAAAGTGCGGTAATTTTAAAATGGGAGGATGATGAAGGCCATAAAGAAACATTTCAGCCTTATGTTTTACCTAACCTACCGTTACTTTATGGGGAAGAGATATTTTGCAACAAATGGGAGTACACCTTGCAACCAAGCCTGCAGATGTTAAATGTGAAAATCTACAGGGTAATCTTAACCCTAAAAGAAATCATTATCAAAAAGTACAGGGTACTTTGTATACAAGCAGTTGTATGTAAAAAGATACTATACTTGTGCATGATGAATAAGTAAATTTAAAAAAAAAAGTACAGGGTAATCTTAACCCTATAAGAAATCATTATCAAAAGGTACAGGGTAATCTTAAGCCTAATAGAAATCATTATCATAAAGGAAAAAGATATATTTTTTTCGGGGCCACTGAGAAAATAATTTTGAAAATACCATGGCTTTCTGATAAGCCAGTGTGGGTCCCTCAGTGGCCCCTATCTAAAGAGAAATTACAAGCGGCCCACCAACTAGTTCAGGAACCACTAGAAGCAGGAAATATAGAACCTTCCACCTCTCCCTGGAATTCCCCCATATTTGTGATCAATAAAAAATCAGGAAAATGGCGAATGTTACATGATCTTAGAGAAATTAATAAAACCATGCAAATCATGGGCCCTACTCAACCTGGACTTCCTAATCCTGTAGCTATTCCAAAAAATTTCCATCTTATTACTCTTGATATAAAGGATTGTTTCTTTTCTATTCCTCTACACCCTCTGGATACCCCCAGGTTTGCTTTTTCAGTTCCTTCTATTAACAATAATGGCCCTGATCAGAGATATCAATTGAAAGTTTTGTTGCAGGGAATGGCTAATAGCCCCACTATGTGCCAAATCTATGTAGATAAAGTTATTCAGCCTATCAAAAATAAATACCCAGAGCTTATGAGCCTCCATTATATCGATGATGTTTTGCTTGCTCATCCTAATCAAGAAGTCTTATTCACCATATTTAGTGATATATCAGAGAATTTGAAACGATATGGACTAAACATTGCTAAGGAAAAGGTTCAAATTAGAACTCCAATATTATGTCTAGTATTCCAAATTATGGACACTTTTATTAGGCCTCAAAAAATATTAATTAATAAGGAGCATTTGGCCATTCTCAATGACTTTCAAAAATTGCTAGGAGATATTAATTGGCTTCACCCTACACTAAACCTCACTACTGGCCAACTAAAATCTTTATTTGACATCCTTCGCGGGGACCCTGATCAATCTTCACCACGAACATTGACTCCTGATGCTAGGAAAGCTTTAAAGTTAGTAGAAAAAGCCATCAAAGGAGCTCATTGTGATAGATTTGATTTAACTCAACCACTGATATTGATTATTATTTCTTCACAATATACACCCACAGTAGTATTTTGGCAACAAGGGCCTTTATTATGGATACATTTGCCTGTTTCTCCTAAAAGTATAATTGAGTCTTATACCTCCATGGTGGCTAAACTTATTCTTCAAGGACTTAAGACTTCTACTAAAATATTTGGCATTCACCCTGCTACTATTATTACTCCCTATTCATCGTCACAGTTTGAATATTTATGCTTCAATGATAATGATTGGGCTATAGCTAAATGCTCTACTTCTGCAAATTTTGATAATCATCTTCCTAAGTCTCCTATATTATCTTTTTGTATCAATCATCCTATTATATTTCCACAGGTAATAAAAAATCAACCTATTCCTAAGGCATTAAATGTATTCACAGATGGGTCCTCAAATGGTACTGCTACAGTAGTCACTAAAAAAGAAAATATGACTTACATAACTGCACACAAATTAGCTCAACTAGTGGAAATGGAAGCTGTGGTAAGTGCTCTGGAAAATTTTAGAGAGCAGCCCATGAACATTTTGTCAGATAGCCACTATATTGTACATGCCGTCCCAAAATTAGAGCTAGCAGGACCAATAGCACCTCATACTCCAGACTTTAAATTGTTTTATCAAATACAAAAACTTTTGTGGGCAAGAAAAGAACCTCTATTTGTAGGGCATATTAGAGCACATACCAACTTGCCTGGTCCCCTCCATGAAGGTAATATAAAGGCTGATGCCCTTACCCAAACAATCTTTATACTTTCAGCGCTCCAACAAGCTACTTTATTTCACTCCCAGTTTCATGTCAACAGCACCCCCTTGCAGCGTAGGTTTAAAATCACAAAGGAGCAAGCCAGAACAATTGTAAAAGATTGTAAATCTTGTATGACACATTTGCCCAATCCTCATTATGGTGTTAACCCTAGAGTATTAATGCCCAATCATTTGTGGCAGATGGATGTTACTCATGAGCCAAGTTTTGGAAAATTGTGATTTATTCATGTGACCATAGATACATGCTCAGGCATGATTTTTGCTTCCTTACATTCTGGAGAAAAAGTTAAAGATGTTACATCTCATTGTTTGCAAGCTTTTGCTGCATTGGGCATCCCCAAAATGCTTAAAACAGATAATGGCCCTGCATATACGTCCTCATCTTTCAAACAGTTTGCGCAAAATTTAATATATCCCATAAAACAGGCATCCCATACAATCTTCAGGGTCGGGGCATTATTTAAAGAGCAAACTGCACACTGAAAATTATGTTATTAAAACAAAAAGAAGGAAATTGGAGAAGTCCTAGGGACAGATTGGCAGTTGCCCTGTTTACCTTAAATTTTTTAACTTTAGACTCTAATGGTTATTCTGCTGGAGACAGACATTGGAACCTACACCAACAACATAAACCTTTGGTTTACTGGAAGGATGTTCTTTCAGGTACATGGAAGGGTCCAGATCCAGTATTAATTTGCGGAAGAGGATCTGTTTGTGTTTTTCCAAAGCACGAATTCTCTCCAATATGGATACCATCTAGATTAGTATGCAGGTACCAAATCAAAAGGATCAAAATGAAGTTGTTGAAGAATCAAGATTAATAAAAAAGGTACAAAATCAAGAGGACGAAGATGAACGCATGGAATGATTCCCTTAAGAGTCCTTCAAAATATTGCACAACTTAAATGTCATTCTTCCTGGCCAGGACGAGGAGATCTCTCTTTAGTGTGCATACAATTATATTTTTTCTTTTTTTATATATGTCTTTTTTTCTGTCCATTTGTCTAAATTTCATGTAATTGTGATGTCACAATTATATGTTTGTAGGTTTGTGTGTCTGTCCAGTGTGACGTCACAAATAACAAAGCGCTTATGAAAAAAAAATATATATCTGTTGATCCAAATAACTTTAATTCATTTAAGTTTAAGAGTATTCAATTTGGGTAAATAATTTAATAAGTGAAGGTACCTTCAATTTTGATTTATAGGTGTCCCAGGGATTTCTCATTAGCAAAGAATATGACTAGTGCTGTATAACCTGATATTTTGGTGTTTTGACATAGGAATGTTTATTTGTAATTAACTTTATTTGTTTTATAGCTGATTAATTTGAGTTATTTCAACAGATAATCTCATGGAAAGTTACAGAAACTCGAGGGTTCCAGCTAACAAATTATTTTTCCAAAGTGCCTTTATCTTTTCTTTACTCTATCTTTAATGCAGTAAATACCCTCAATCTTTCTTTGTTTTGTTCTGAATATGATATTTTACCAGCTTATGTTTGTGGGAGCTCAAGTAGCAATGTGTGTGAGCAGAAATCAACTTTAATTTTCTAATCTAATAATTCTATTTTTTAGTTTGACAACTCGCCTCTTGACTCAGTACTGGAATAGCACTGCCTTTTCTTTAATAATTGATGCTTGAATTTCTAGGTAGCAGGCCCTGAAGATTTGCCAGTGGCATTGTCTAGACATAAAAAAGACGGCTGCTGCTACAGCTGCAAGGATCGCGGTCGCTGCAAACATCCGTGCTGCTCAAGCATCAAACAACCTCACCAGCAGTGTGGCCTCTGCTCTGCATACATGGGGCCTCCTAGATCAATGTGTTATAACAAGTGGACATTTTGATCTTTCATTGTTTGGGACTTTATGAGACAATGCCTTGAGGGTATTTGTCTAGAGAACTCAGTGTGTTACTTGATAGAACTCAGGGCAGCTGATTTGTTTAAAGAATTTGATATGTTATGCAACTTGGCTTGTCAGCAGAAGGCTTATCACCTTATAGCCGAGCATCTACCCAAAATTGGACGGCTGTTAGTCATCATACACAGTCGATCCTGAAGGGCTCCATTGGATGGCTGGTAGCCAATG
The DNA here is from genome assembly GCA_025594165.1 of Tamias sibiricus. Taxonomy (NCBI): domain Eukaryota; kingdom Metazoa; phylum Chordata; class Mammalia; order Rodentia; family Sciuridae; genus Tamias; species Tamias sibiricus. Next base: position 126,558,854 of record CM046666.1, on the reverse strand, counting down.
ACGGGTAAGATACCCAGAGGGGGACAAACTAAGACAGGCACAGTCACACGAGACAGTCTCATGTGGCTGACATATCAACCTAAGACAGGAGTCAAGGGCATGGCCTTGATTATCAGATGACAGGTAAGAATGTTGGTTACACATTGACGTCCTAGAGCATCCCCTCTTTTAAAACAAAAAGGGGAGAAATGCAGGAGCCCCAATTAAGGAGATTGCTAAGATTGCGGCTAGCTGTGAGCCATAAGCATTACCACCTTCCATGGTCTTGTGAGACTTGGCCCGGGACATTGTGGATCAGGTCAGCGCCATTTGCATGATCTTGCAATACTTGGCCCTGGGTATTGTGGATCGTGTCGGTGCCATTTTTTGTGTGGTGTGGTGTGGTGGTGGTTGGCAGAGTGTGGATAGCATGTGGGAGTTGTTGTTGGAGCCAGAGAGAAAAGATAGCAGAATAAAGAGCCTGTTTGTTTCCAGTCTGCCTCTGAACTTATTCCCTTGGTGTTGTTGCTCCAAGTGGCAATCGCTTCAGACATCAACAGAGTATATTATTCATTAATGAGCCAATACACTTTTTTCTCAAATAGACCATATATTATGCCATAAATCAACTCTAAGTATAAAAAAGTAGGGATACTACCCTGCATTCTATCAGATCATAATGGAATGAAATTAGAAATTAATGATAAACTAATAAACAAAAGCTACTCTAATGCCTGGAAACTAAATAATATGCTACTGAATGAACAATGGGTTGCAGAAGACATCAAGAAGGAGATTAAAAAATTCTTAGAGGTAAATGAGAACACCAATACAACATATCAAAATCTCTGGGACACCATGAAGGCAGTACTAAGAGGAAAGTTCATTGCATGGAGTTCATTCCTTCAAAGAAGAAAAAGTCCACAAATAAATGAATTAACATTACACCTCAAAGCCCTAGAAAAGAAAAACACATCAATCCCAAAAGCAGTAGATGACAGGAAATAATTAAAATCAGAGCTGAAATCAATACAATTGAAACAAACAAACAAAAAATAAATAATTAAAAAAATTGACAGAACAAAAATTTGCTTCTTTGAAAAAAGTAAATAAAATTGAAAAACCTTAACTATGCTAAGAAAGGGACAGAAAAAAAGCTCAAATTCCAAATATCTGAGATGGAAAAGTAAATATCAGAATGGATACTACAGAAATACAGAAGATAATTAGAAATTATTTTGAAAATTTATACTCCAATTAAACAGAAAATAATGAAGGCATCAACAAATTTCTAGAAACATACAATATGCCCAAACTAAATCAGGATGATATACACAATTTAAATAGATCAATTTCAAGCAACGAAATAGAGGATGCCATCAAAAACTTACCAACAAGGAAAGCCCAAGACCTTTAAAGAAGGACTAACACCAATACTTCTCAAACTATTTCATGAAATAGACAAAGAGGGAACTCTTCCAGACTCATCCTATGAGGCCAATATCACTCTGATTCCAAAACCAGGCAGAGACACATCAAAGAAAGAAAACTTCAGACCAATATCTCTAATGAATATAGATGCAAAAATTCTCAATAAAATTCTGGCAAATCAAATACAGAAACATATCAAAAAGATAGTGCACCACGATCAAGTGGGGTTCATTCCAGGAATGCAAAGTTAGTTCACCATAAGGAAATCAATAAATGTAATTCATCACATCAATAGACTCAAAGATAAAAATCATATGATCATCTCAATAGACGCAGAGAAAGCATTTGACAAAAGACAGCACCCTTCATGTTAAAGATGCTAGAAAAACTAGGGATAACAGGAACATACCTCAACGTTGTAAAGGCCATCTATGCTAAGCCCCAGGCCAACATCATTCTAAATGGAGAAAAATTGAAAGCATTCCCTTTATAAACTGGAACAAGTCAGGGATGCCCTCTTTCACCACTCCTATTTAACATAGTTCTTGCAACCCTAGCCAGAGCATTTAGACAAAAGAAATTGAAGGGATACAGATAGGAAAAGAAGAACTCAAATAATCACTATTTGCAGACAATATGATTCTATACATAGAAGATCCAAAAAGTTCCACCAGAAATCTTCTAGAACTAATAAATGAATTCAGCAAAGTGGCTGGATATAAAATCAACACCCATGAATCAAAGGCAGTTCTGTACATCAGAAAAAAAAAAAAAAAAAAAAAAAAAAAAAAAAAAAAAAAAAAAACAACAACAACAAAAAAAACTTGGGAATCAACTTAACAAAAGAAGTAAAAAAAAAAAAAAAAAAAAAAAAACCTTTACAATAAAAACTACAGCACGCTAAAGAAAGAAATTAAAGAAGATCTTAGAAGATGGAAAGATCTACCATGTTCATGGATTAGTAGAACTAATATTGTCCAAATTACTATTCTACTAAAAGCACTATACAATTTCAATGTAACCCAATCAAAATCCCAATATCATTCCTCATAGAAATAGAAAAAGCAATCATGAAATTCATCTGGAAAAATAAGAGACTCAGAAAAGCCAAAGCAATTCTTAGCAAGAAGAGTGAAGCTGGTGGCATTACTATTCCAGACCTTAAATTGTACTACAAAGCAATAGTAACAAAAACAGCTTGGAATTGGCACCAAAATAAACCAGTAGACCAATGGTGCAGAATAGAAGACACAGAGACTAACACACACATCTACAGTTATAATATATTAGACAAAGGTGCCAAAAATGTACATTGGAAAAAAGACAGCCTCTTCAATAAACGGTGTTGGGAAAACTGGAAATCCTCATGTTATAAAATGAAATTAAACCTCTATCTCTCTCCATGCACAAAACTCGACTCAAAGTGTATCAAGGACCTAGGAATTAAACCAGAGACCTTGCACCTAATAGAAGAAAAAGTAGGCCCAAATTTCCATCATGTTGGATTAGGCCCCAACTTTCTCAATATAAGACACCTATAGCACAAGAATTAAAACAAAGAATTAATAAATGGAATGGATTCAAATTAAAAAGCTTCTTTTCAGCAAAAGAAATAATCAGTTAGGTGAATACAGAACCTAGAGAATGGGAACAAATCTTTACCACAAGCACATCAGATAGAACATTAACCTCAAGAATATATAAAGCTCTCAAAAACCTTACCACCAAAAAAAAAAAAAAAAAAAAAAAAGCCCAATCAATAAATGGGCTACAGAACTGAACAGACACTTCTCAGAATAAGATATACAATCAATCCACAAATATATAAAAAAATTTTCAACATCTCTAGCAATTAGAGAAATGCAAATCAAAACTACTCTAAGATTTCATCTCACTCCAGTCAGAATGGCAGCTATCAAAAACACAAACTACAATAAATGCTGGAAAGGATGTGAGGGAAAAGGGCACACTCATACATTGCTGGTGGGACTGCAAATTGGTGCAGCCAATCTGAAAAGCAGTATGGAGATTCCTAGGAAAACTTGGAATGGAGCCACCATTTGACCCAGCTTTGCCACTCCTTGATCTATACCCCAAAGACTTAAAAACAGCTTACTATAGGGACATAGCCACATCAATGTTTATAGCTGCACAATTCACAATAGCTAGATTGTGGAACCAACATCGATGCCCATCAGTAGATGAATAAATAGGGAAAATTTGGCTTATATACACAATGGAACACTACTCAGCACTAAAAGAGAATAAAATCATGGCATTTTACAGGTAAATGGATGGAATTGGAGAAAATAATGCTAAGTGAAGTTAGCCAATCCCAAAAAACCAAAGGTCGAATGATTCCTTTGCTATGATAATACTGACTTGTAATGGCAAGGGAGGGGGATTGTAGCTGCCTGATGTACAACCACAACGCCGCAGGAGAAAAACTCGGAGGCAGAATGAAGATGAAAGAAGGTTTTTTTTTATTCTTCTGCTTTAACTCTCTCTCAAAACTCTAACACTGGCTCTTTCACCAACCTCTCTGACTCTTTACTTCTTCTGACTAGAGAGAGAAAGAGAGAGATTCTTCTTTCTTCTTTCTTCTTAAGCTTAGAGAGAGAGAAAGAGAGAGAGATTCTTCTTTCTTTCTTCTTCAGCTTAGAGAGAGAAAGAGAGAGAGAAAGAGAGAGAGATTCTTCTTTCTTCTTTCTAGATTCTTTCTTCTTCAGCTTAGAGAGAGAGAAAGAGAGAGAGAGAGAGAGAGAGAGAGAGAGAGAGATTCTTTCTTCTTTCTTCTTCGGCAGCCTCAGCCTGACTCTGACCAGCAACAATTTCTTCTCTCTATATATCTGACTATGTTCTAGCCGCTCTGACTCTTTTCTTCTTCTCTGACCCGAACTCTTCTTCCGACCGACTGAGCGACTGAATGAGTGACTAAATGAATGTCCTTCTGACCGCTTTCACCCGGTTATATAACTTCAGCTTTTGTGGGTGCGTCACGTGCATTTACAGGTGCGTATGATTATTATCAGGTGGAACTTATGGCTTCCAGCTAACCGCAATAGCCATCTCCCTAATTGGGGCTCCTTCAGGGGATGAGAGGAATGAAGGAACTTTAAATAGAACAAAGGTGGAGAGGAGAGGTGAGGGGGTAAGGGGATAGGAATAATGGTAGAATGAGTTAGACATCAATACTCTAAGTACATGTGTGAAAACACAAATGGTGTGAAAATGCTTTATGTGAAACCAGTGACTTGAAAAATTGTGCTCTTTATATGTAATATGAAATAAATAGCACTCTGCAAGCATGTATAACAAATTAGAATTTAAAAAATGAAAAAACATTGAAATATTTGAAATATTTGCTTGAAATATTCAGAAATGACAGACAAAATATAAATCACCATTTGAAAATCAGAATTCAAATCAAGTGAAAACCAGAAGACCATACTTATGAAGTGGAAATAGCTCACACTAGGAATGGAACACTTGGGGATTATCTAGGAAATGTTCTGAATAATGGATTCAAGTTGGAATCACTATGTTTTTGCTGATATGTGGAGGCAAACCACAATAAAGGGGAGGGAGGTGAAGAAAAGTTTAGTAGATTAGACAAAAGGGAATGAAAGAAAGGGAAGGGGGATAAGAATAGGAAAGAGAGTAGAACAAATATAACATGATTTTCCTAGTACACATATGGAATTACCTAAGTGAACCCCACCATTGTACCCATGCACAAGAATGGGGTCCTAATTGGAATAATATTAATCCTATTTTATATAATTTTATAAAAATGTATTCTAATGTTATATATTGTTGCCGCCTTAGGCAACGATACTGCAGGAATGAAATCAGAGGCAGACTGGGAATGAGTGGTTCCTTTATTATTGCTTCTTCTTCTTCTCTATCTTCTCTCTTCTGTTCTCTCTCTCTCTGATTCCCCCACAGTCTCTTTAAATACTCTTTACCTTAACAAGCATACACGTGTCACAAGCTCAACTTACAGGTGCAGTACGCAGTGCCCACGGGCACAGAAAGATTCTTAGTCAATTACATTTAGGTCAGGTGTAAACAAGTAAATGCCTCCTCTTGGCTCTTAGCCAGTCCCCATCTTAGCTACTTCCTCATTAAAGGCTCTTACATTTCCTCCTTTTTTTTTTTTTTTTCAAAGAAGGATAGCTTAAATGGATGGGTGAAGACCCTCACCACATCAGGATCAACTGTGCCTGTTTTAGGTGTCTGCATGTGCAACCAACATTCTTACCCATCGTCGGATAATCAAGGCCGTAAATAAAGTGCTCTTGACTCCTGTCTTAGGTTGATATGTTGGTCACATGAGACTTTCCCATCTTGGACTACCAGCCGTCCAATTGAGCCAACCAATCATGAGGAGATGCACCAGTTCTAAGGCGGCAAGCTCATTTTTCTTTGCGCTGACGAGCCAAGTTCCATTAAGTAGCATACTAAGTTCTCTAGACAAATCAGTTGCCCTAAGTTCCATTAAGTAGCATACTGAGTTCTCCAAACAAATCAGCTTCCCTAAGTTCCATTAAGTAGCATATTGAGTTCTCTAGACAAATCAGCTGCCCTATTAAGGTTAAGAAAAGGGATACCCGTAAGGTATTGTCCTGTGTAATGTCCTAAACATCCTATGGTAGAAAGATCTGCCAAAATGTCCACTTGCTCTTAGAGAAGATCAACACATTGATTGACAATTTCAAAATGTGGTGCTGATCTAGGAGGCCCCGTGCATGCAGAGCAGAGGCCATATTGCTGGTGAAGTTGTTTAATGCTTGAGCAGTAGGCATGCTTGTACCGATTGAGACCCCTGCAGCTGTAGCAGCAGCAGCCATCTCTTTTATGTCTAGACAATGCCACCGGCAAGTCTTCAGGGTCCGCTAAGACTGACATAAGGATGTACCTAGGAACTCAAGCAACAATCATTAGAGGAAAGGCAGTGCCATTCCAGCACTGAGTCAAGAAGTGAGTTGTAGGAGTGCAATTCAAACTAAAAAATAGAACTATTAGATCTTAGGTCAGGTGTTTTAGTTCTGAAGTTGATCTCTGCTCACATACATTGCTGCTTGAGCTCCCATAAACATTAGCTGGCAAAATATCACATTCAGAATGGATTAAAGGAAGACTGAGAGTATTTAGCTGACAAAATATTACATTTAAAACAGACTAAAGAAAGGCTAAGAGCATTTTAGAAAAATATTTTGTTAGCTGGAACTTTTGAGCCTCTGCATACACAGCAACCTTTTGTGAATATACCTGTTGAAACAACTTAAATTAATCATCTGTTTAACAAATAAAGTTAATTACAAATAAATAATCCCATGTCAAATACCAAAATATCAGGCTGAACAGTATTAGTCATATTCCTTGCTGAAGAGAAGTCCTAGAGATACTTATGAATTAAGTTTGAAGGTACCTTCATTTTTTATTTGTTTACCCAAATTGAATTGAACACTTTTGACTTAAAAGAATTAAAAGTATTTGGATCCCATTTTTTTAAAATTAATTTTCATGAGCGTTTGGTTTTTGCTATTTGTGACATCACATCTACACAAAATCTGGACAGACGCACAGACATAAAAACACAAAAACATAAAGAAAGTAAAACACAATTGTGCACACACTAAAGAGAGATCCTCTCATCCCGGGCAGGAGGAATGAGACTTAAGTTGTGAGGTTATTGAAGGAAAAAGTGCGCAGCTTAAAAGTTTCTTAGCTGAAAAGGCAAAGATGAGGTCCCATTGTCGGAAAAAGAGACAAACTCGCACAGGTGCGCGGATTGATACCTCTTTTAAGGGAATCATTCCATAACAACTTCATCTTGGCCCTTTTGATTTGGTACCTGTTTTATCAATCTTGATGGTATCCACACTGGCGAAGACTCATGCTGTGGAAAGACACAAACAGATCCTTGCCCCCAAATTAACACTGGGTCTGGGCCCTTCCATGTGCCTGAAAGAACATCTTTCCAGTTTTAAGTCTGCACATAGACCTCTGTGAACAATCTTGAACCCAGCAAGCCATAGATCCCGAGCCAGTGGAGCCAAATCCCCTATTCTTCCTATTTTGAGGCATACACTTAAATGAGTCATGTAGACTGGGAAGAAGAAGCAGCTGAGCAATTCTATCACCTTGGTTAACAGAGCCAATGCCTCGAGGTGAACTGAGCATAATCTTGATTTCTCCTTGATAATCAGAATCTATCACTCCTGGAGTAACTTGGAAGTCCAGATAAGCTTTTAGAACTTTGCCCCAGGATAAGTCCTACAGTTCCTAAGGGAAGAGGTCCCCTGACTCCTGTGGGAATCAGTTGAACCCCCATCTCAGGTGTTAGCACTATTCGGGCGGTGGAACAGAGGTCCAGTCCTGCACTTCCTTTTGTCCCTCTGACAAGGGAGTTAATGGGTAAAAGGGATTGTATCGAGGAATCATCTGGACAGATGTTTGAAGATACTCCTTCTCTAATGCCCCGTACATTTGTGGGCCCCAAGGCATTGGGCCCTGTGCCCCATTTTTTGAATTGCCGGACAAAATGTTACCATAAATATCAGTTTGGGATCTGCACTCACTAGCCCAGTGGTTTACTTTTTTACACCTGGGGCAGCGGCCTGGGGCACAAGATGAGCTTGGTTTTATTTCTATTGTCTCTCGCCTTCTTTGGGGACATTGTTTTTTAAAATAACCTGGTTGACTATACTGATAATAACTTTTAGGTCGAGCCCCTCTTATAAAATTAAGAGGAGAAGCACCTCTCATGGCTGCTGCGATTACACTACTTGTAATAAATGCATCATTTATGTCCCTGAAAAGCTTTATATAAACAGAAAGGTCCTTTTTAGATTTCCAAGGTCTGATAGTGTCTTGACAATATTTGTTGGCATTTTCATATGCCAGCTGAGCAACTAATGGCATGACTTGATCAACATCTCCCAAAACACTACTTGCTGTCCATAAAAGATGATCAACAAATTTGGCATATGGCTCATTGAGTCCCTGAATTACTTTAGACAAGCTACCCTGTAAGTCACCAGATCCTTGCAATGTTTTCCAAGCCTTAACAGATGCGGTGTATATTTGAGCATAAACTCCAGGATCGTACTGAGTCTGAACCTGTAAATCAGCATATTGCCCTTCTCCAGTTAACATGTCTACATTATGATCTGGAAATCCTGCAGCCGCATTTCTATGAGCGGTTTCAACACAGAGCTCTTGGAATTGAGACCTCCAAACTAAGTATTGTCCCCCGCTCAATACTGCCTTACATAAGCCTTTCCAACCTGTAGGAGTTAAATTCAAAGTATTAAGAGATTCTAACATGCTTATGGTGAAAGGAGCTTAGGGCCCATATGTCATTGTTGCTTCTTTAAAATTTTTTATAGTTTCAAAATCTAAATATTGATGGTATCTTTGTTCATTTTGATTTTCAAACACTGGCAGATCCTATAGTTCCTGTGAACTTTGACACTCAAGGGCCTGCAAGCACCTAGAAAGACCCCTAATAGACTCTGCAATTGAGTCATCCCATGGGGGAGCAGAAGGCACAAGTGGTTTCTCCACTTGATGGTCCTCCATCCTGGTCCTTTTTAGTTCCCTTTTGCTCATTTTATCAAAGACTGTGCTCTCAAGATCACTTTCACTTAATTCCTCCTCACTAATACTACCCTCACTAGCCCTAACTGACTCAATAACACTTTCCTGAACCCTAGGTCTAGTTGAGAGTAGGCATTCCCTAACTATCTCTAACAAATCTTCAATAGCCTTGACAATTCGGATCCTTGAAATTTTCGAACCCATTTTCCCTCACCCTTAACTGCTCTGGCTAGAGACTCCTGTGAGGTTCCTCAGTACTTACCTGTCATGCTGATGCCCCGTATGGGTCACCACTTGTTGCCGCCTTAGGCAACGATACCGCGGGAAAGAAATCGGAGGCAGACTGGGAATGAGTGGTTCCTTTATTATTGCTTCTTCTTCTTCTCTATCTTCTCTCTTCTGTTCTCTCTCTCTGATTCCCCCACAGTCTCTTTAAATGCTGTTTACCTTAACAAGCATACAGGTGTGGTACACAGTGCCCACGGGCACAGAAAGATTCTTAGTCAATTACATTAAGGTCAGGTGTAAACAAGTAAACGCCTCCTCTTGGCTCTTAGCCAGCCGCCATCTTAGCTACTTCCTCATTAAAGGCTCTTACAATGTATAACTAAGAAGAACCAATAAAAGGAAAGAAAAGAAAATTGTGTGTATTTTTAATAAGGAATAGGTTGCAGTATTATCCTTTAAGTGCTGAGACTATAACTCCTTCACAAAGGAAAGCCCTTGATTTAAATATCAGGAAAGGAATTTTTTAAAAATCTGTTTTCCGATTCACAATGGGGAGCATAGGAGGATTAGAGGAACACTAGAATGGCCAATGGGGAGCAAAGGGAAGGGAGCAGGCAAAAGGGTGAAGAAAAAAAAAAAAAAGATGGTAGAATGAGATGGATGTCATTATCCTAAGTGCATGTATAAAGTCACAAATTGTGTGAATATACTTTGTATACAACCAGAGATATGTAAAAATGTGCTCTACAAGTATAGTATGAAATGTAATACATTCTGCTGGCATTTCTAACAACTTAGAATAAAAATTTTTTAAAAATCTGTTTTCCTGGGACACTGAGAGATGTTTGAGGTCCAGCAGCAGAAAGTTTATCTCCAATAAGTTGGTTAAATCATCACCGAAGGCCAAGAAAATGTTGGATCCAAAAGTCCAAATTAAATTATTTAAGTTGTGCAGTAATCTCATGGCTATAAACTAATGTTTAATGTTTAAAGAGTTTCTATGAAAGAGCTGCAATACCTGTAGAGGTAAACTTAAACATTGTGTAGAATCACTTCTATGAACTAAGTCATGTAAGACTCATATGGGAAAACAAATAAACCTAAGAAACAGATCACAGTTAGGACTTGGAATCATAAGTTTACAATTTATTCTAGGGAGGAATCAAATATACATTGAAGAATTAACAAAATATGTCAATCCCCAAATTGACATAATGAAATAAATTATGAGAAAAATTAAAAGAAATATATAAAAGATGATTTTTTCAATCAGAAAGAATAAAACATGAATGCACCAATTAAAAAGAATAAAACAAAATATTTTATTGAAAATTATAAACACAACAATGAAATTATGGTAAAAGGAATAGATATTATAGGAACAGCAAAAACATTTTGACAAAAAGCTATTTAAATCTTGTAGAAAAATCCTTATTTATATAAGCATGTTTATATCTGTATACCTGTATCAATACCCATATAGAATTGATATTGTATAACTGATGGACACTTGAACAGTTGACATACAATATGAAATATAACTAAAGGGAGAAAGTTTAAAGTTTAATATGAATCTGAGGAAAGTGTGTAAAATGGATAATAAAAAGGAGAACATAAAAGGGAAGTTAATGACTCTATTTAGTTTCTGATATGAATTTAGGAGGTAATATTAGAAACATAGGGAAATATAATATTAACCAAGATGAAAAGACAATGTTTTTAGAAAAAAAAAATAACTAAACGGGAACAAAAGGAATGAATGATATGCTAGTAAACAAATATTTTCATAAGTGTATCTAAGTCATTAGTGTTTTAAAAACATTAAAATTAAAATGTTATATTGCAACAGTATGGAAAATGGGTATAATCCAACTATAAGATTTTAAAGTTTCTCTTATTTTCTGGAGGATATAAACAAAAAGTAAGTGGGCAAAATTCACTGGTGAATAAAGAGATTCTCAGTTTCTCAAATTTAATAACAAAATAGCAACAACTAACAGTCATATTAGTATTGTTTTAAAAAATGATACACTGTAGAGTACTGCATTTTGTTAAAAAATTTAAAAATAAAAAGAGCATACACTTTCTAATTTATTAGTTAAGAAAGAAATAGAATGTTTAAAATTATTTATGGTGGGGGTAAGGAGGAACAAAATGCTTAACTAAATCCATCAATAAATCTTAAAGAGAAAAATAAATGAATAGGTAAGCAAGACAGAAAACAAATAGCAAGGTTCTGGACAATTCAAACATATTGGTAATTTGTATATTTAAAGTCATGTGAAAAACTATCATAAAAGTTTACATTTGAGAGGCAGCGAGAGATCTAAAACAGTTCACCAATAAGCTAAAAGTAAAAGTGGTGTTTTAGTTAGGTTTTGCATGGCGGTGACCAAAACACCCAACAAAAACAAATTAAGGAGGAAAAGTATATTTGGGGCTTATGATTTCAGAGGGAAGAGTTCATTGGCCTCCTTCATAGCTCTGGGCCCAAGGTTAGACTGTACATCATGAGGGAAGGGCTCAGTGGAGGAAATCTGCTGAGCTCATGGAGGGGTCAGAAAGCAGGAAAGGAGTGGAAGAAGGGGCCACACAGCAGATGTACCCTTCTGGACACACCCCAATGACCCACCTTCTCCAGCCACCTGTCTACAGTAACACCATTCAAACTAGGATGGACAGATTAGGTTACATCTCATATGATCCAATCATTACACTTCTGAATAGTCCTTCATTAACAGGAGCTTTTGGGGACATCTCATAATCCAAAACATGACAGCAGGCAATGAACATTCTGACATAATAATTATAACAACAGAAACAAAAAACAAAGCTGTTACAATAAAAATTCATAGTAAATAATCTGATGATAATTTGCTATTAGTATCATCACCTAATTTTAAAATAAATACTATATGATAAATATAAAATAATATTTAATCATTAGGGATTTAATAATGGAGACTCAAAGTGTTTCAAGTGAGAGTTCACTGAATATGAGTAAAAGTGAACAAAATTTCCCTTTGGGAGATTGTAACAAAAGTACTCATAAATTCACTAGAATATGTTGCAAATAGTATAGATATTTTCTAAAAAATTGAGTAAGAATAAAATAGCTTTTGTGCCTGGAACCAGCAACCTACATTTAGGGTACACATGCTTTAAAAAATCAAAAAATACATAAGAATCATTTCCCAAAACAAACACGTTAGGTTGTAATGAATATTTTTTTAAATGCCAAAGTATTGATCTTATATGTCAGAAAACTACATAATACCTACAAATGTTTGTAAGCAATAGTAAAATAATAATAATAAAAAAAATTTGCACTTAACATTGATGAGGATTAAAATAACTGAACTATATTTATTATTATCTGTCAATCTAGTAAATTTGTAAACCATGTGTAAAATAGTATCATTTATGTGTATTTTAAAGTATACAAATGGGCCAGGCATGGTGGTGTCATGTGTCTATAATCTCAGCAAATCCAGAGGCTGAGGCCTGAGCCTCAGCAAATTCTAGACCAGGCTCAGCAACTTAGTGAGACCCTATCTCAAAATTAAAATTAAAAAGGACTGGAGATATAGCTCAGTGGTAAAAGGTTTAAGCCCCAGTTACCTCCCCCACAAAAAATTTAAATATACAAAAGGGCACATTATATTATTAATGTAAGAAATGAAAGGACTTTCAAAGCAGTGCTTACCTTTGTATAGGGAATTGATTTGGAGTAGAGGACTATAGGGTGATTTAAGAGTGTATATAATATTACATTTTAAAATATCTTAAATGGAACTGTCAAGGTGTTCATATTTGCTAATATGATATTCATTATATTTTCTGATTTTGAAATATGACAAATTTTATTAAGTAAACAAATTTAAAAGAATGCTTATATATAAGGCAAAAGTAAAGTAATACAATCATCATTATGTCCATTTCATAGCTACAGAGATTGAACAATGCAGAATGGTTAAATAATTTTATGTATGTTCACATGGAAAGTAAATGATACCACTGGTAAGTAAAAACTGGGATTCAATGTGAAATGATGCATTTTACATTTTAATGTGTTTTCTTCATAGCAAATATTCATTTATCTTTATACCATTTATTTTTTAACCAATAACAATATTTACTATGCAAAATATAGTGATAACACCATCATCATAATAATCATAGCTTTAAACCTCTTTCATGTGGCAGGTCCTGTTCTAAACACCAATGGCTTTCTCATTAGATTCCCTCTTCTAATTTTTACAACTTTATAAATCTGGCGCTTTTTTTCATCTCCACTTTATTCATTCCTTATCTCTTGCATTTAGAATTAAATTCTTGTAGAAATTACTTTTTATTTATCTTGGTCTGTCAATGGGCTATTGTTTGGTTTATCTATAATCATTCAGTATTAAAGAGATAAAAGTTAACATATTTAATAAAATGCAAGTATAAAATTCATGGTTAATTTTCTTGGAATTTTAAATAAATAAAAACTTTAGGAGGAAAATATATTTTTGAGTTTGAAAGTATGATGCTGTGTTTTTAAAGAAAACATGAGGAAGATTGAAAGTTTCATTAAGTATATTTTACAAGCATCATATGAACATTTAGAAAGAAACTTGTAAAAAATAACCTTCTTTTACATATTACATCTGTAATACTATTGATATCTTGAAATGACTTTTCTTGTATGCTTTGTAAACTCTGTAAATTAAAAGTCCAAATAAAAACAATGTAAATTGGTAAAGTGTTGAAAGTAACAAGATTTTCTTTTTTCTGTTTTTTTCCTCTTTCTCTCTCTCTCTCTGTATGGACATATGTATGCATATTTATCTATAGCTATAGATATATACTTATCTATCCACATATGTAATTTCCTACTTATGTAGATAGCAGATTGATACACATGTAAATAAAGAAGGAAAATCTTTCCCTTTGAGTGGAAGAGAAGATATTAAATACACACTGGAGTGGAGTTAGGAAATAAACATTTTGCAACCATCACATTAATAATTAGATTAGCCCAAACAAAACAATGACTGCTAAAAGTAGTGTTTGAAAGTCTGATGAGGAATAATATATCTAAGAATTTCAAAGTATTTTCCACAAAATACTTGCTGATTAAAATTGGAAAAATAATATTTTTATCGTGGATAAACCTGGTGATCAGGACTTTACCCAAATTATACTTAATCAAGTAATCAAAGTTAATTATACCAGTAGGGGAAGAAGCTGCCATCAAATGCCTTTTTATATAATACACTAAGAAGGATATAACATAGTTTTTCTGAAACCCCTACCAAAAATGCAAATAACACAAACCTTACCATGAGGAAACATCAGATTATCCCAAATTGAAAGATAAACGATAAAATAACTGGCCTGTATGATCGAAATTTCCAAGGCACTATTTATGATTAAAGCTCTTAAAAAAAAAAAAGATTTCATTTTTAGTTGTAGATGGACATAATACCTTTATTTTGTTTATTTATTTTTCACATGGTGCTAAGGACTTAATCCAATGCCTGACACATGCTAGGTGAGTGCTTTACAACTAAGCCACAACCCCAACCCCTGACTAAAAGTGTTAAAAAGGACATGATAGTCTTTCAGGTGGTGCTATATTGCACTGAAGACTTGAGAAAAGGAATCTATGAAGGAACTTAATAGTCAATTGAAAAAATTTTAATATGAGCTCTTAGTACAAAATAATTTAAAGAACAATTTTGCATTTCCTGACTCCTTCTTGTGAACTATAAAATATTAGTGAGTAAAGGGACAAATTGTACTAAAATAGATTAGAAAAATATATTTGCAGGAATAAAGAAATAGATCAATATAGAGATTGCTGGAGGGAAGTGGATTATAATTTATAGCAGGAGAAGAAGGGAAATGAGCAAGCAACAAAGCAACTGGGACAAAATGTAAATTGTTGAGTCTAAGTAAAGAGTAAAGAGAGGTGTTTTATTATTCTTAAAACTTTTCTGGTGAATGTGCCTTTGGGATAAGTGTGACTGGATCTGCTACAGCATAGCAAGTTGTCTAACACACACGCACTTGGAATTCTAGGAAAAAAGTAGAAACACTATTTGAAGAAATATTTAGAGGAACAATTGCCATAAATTTCAAAATTTGCTGCAAACTGTAAACCCAGATTTCCACAGCTCCAAGTTCAATAAGCTCCAGTCTATAAATAAAGAAAATTATACCTGGTACATCAAACTCAAATTCCTAAAAATAAAACAAAAAAGTGCTAAACAGAAAATCATAAAAAGGGTTCAGAGAAGAAAAGACATATTATCACAAAGGGGGAATAAAACCAGATGTGAATGACCTCAGAATTCTGTTCAGACATGATATAAAGAAGTCAAGACAATGGTGTCTTTACAATGCTGAAGGGCAGTGATGATCAGTGATTCTTAAGTCCAGGGAACATAACTACAGGAGTGCCATCAGATAGTAATAACTTGTAATGTTCTATAGCACAATAGGGTAGCTATAGTTGACCACATCAGTAGTATGTTTCTAAATAACTAGTAGGACTTTGAATGTTCCCAAGATAAGGAAATGATAAATGTTTGAGATGATGGATATGCCTGTTGTTTTGATCTGCTCATCATACATTGTATACATGTATTAAAATATTGCATTTTTACTCCATAAATATTTAAAACTGCTATGTCAGTTACAAATGTTAAAATAAGTATGTGAAAATGATAATTTGAAAAAGTTTACAAAAGTATCAATTTTACTCTCCTTTCAAGGCTTAAGATAAATGTGAAAATATATTTGCCTAATGTAGTATCTATTTAAAGCAGTTCTTGAAATTATTATTGGTAGAAAAAACTAAGGCATTAGAATTTGTTACTATGTCCTATGAAGTGTAGTGAGCACTTCTGACATCTAAATCAACAGCAACAAAAAGAAAATCAAAGATGTTTGCAGAAAAATGAAAGTTGGGAAAATTAGTCTCCAGGAGACTTGTACTATGTAAAATTTTAAAAGATTTTTTTAAAGATATCTAAAAAAACAAAATGTCTAATGGAAAAGATTTGTGCAAAGAAATGACAAGTATTAGAAATGGTAAGTATGTGGAAAGTGAAAGTGGTCTGTAATGCTCCCTTTTTAAGACATCAGATTATTGGTTATCTGTCCTAGGATTGAGGGGTGGAGTAAGACATGTGAGGCTTTCTAGGGAATGGGAATGATGCCATTGTTACATGTATGGACATACCTGTCAAAAAAAATCAAATTGTACCCTACAAAAATAATTACATGATGGTGTCCAAAAATAATGTAATTAATAAATTTGATTAAAGATATGAATTGGGGGTCTCGTATATACTCAACAAATGATTAATCTATTAGGAAGATTTTTTTTTTGAGTAATGGTAATATTTTCATATCTTGATTATAAAGGTAATTATAAGGATGTCTATTTGTCAAATTGACTTAACTGCACTTAAAATGAGTGCATTCTATTTTATGTAAGCTATGACTCAATAAACTTGATTATAAAAATTATACCTAAGCATACTCCTCATTACATTTCCTTAAGATTTTCATTAATGCTCTTCCATTTTATTTTTACTGTATCTAGTTTCCTGTTTCTATTATTAACTTCATTGCCTTTATCTCTTTCTCTCTCTCTTCCTCCCTCTCTCTCTCTCTCTCTCTCTCTCTCTCTCTCTCTTTTCTCTCTCTTTCTCTCCCCCAGGGATTGAACCCAGGGGCACTTAACCACTGAGCCATGTCCCCAGCCATGTCCCCAGCCCTTTTTTGTGTTTCATTTAGAGACAGGGTCTCACTGAGTTGCTTAGTGCCTTGCTTTTACTGAGGCTGGCTTTAAACTTGTGATCCTCCTGCCTCAGTCTCCTGAGCCGCTGGGATTACAGGCGTGCATCACCATGCCTGGCTCCATCTCTGTCTTAATGACAGTTTGTCTCTACTTCTTACTGTATATCTAGTTGGAAACAAACAAACAAACCAAACCAAACCAAGACAAAACAACTTTACCATTTCTCTGTTGTTTGGGTTTTCTGAGACATTGTTTCAAAAATATTTGAAACAGCTTCAAAAATCTATTTCAAAAATATTTATATTTATTTATTCTTTATAGATATACATGACAGTAGAGTGTATTTTGACATACTATATATACATAGAATAAGTATAAATTGTTCCATTTAGGATTCCATTATTGTGTTTGTACATGATGTGGAATTACATTGGTCCTGTATTCATACATAAAGATAGAAGAGTTACGTCTGATTCATTCTACTGTCTTTTCTTATTCCTATCCTCCCTCCCTTCATTTCATTCCTCTTTTTCTAATCCAGTGACTGCTAATCTTCTCTTCCCTTGTTTTAAAAACATTTCTCATGGCAACTAAATATCTCTTGAAACTTATATTTAAAATTATTATTTACCATATTTTTCATTATTTGTTATTATATTGTTTCCAAAATTATGGTCTTTTAAGTAACATACCAGTGAATATTAAATATCTTTATATTTGTTTATATTGCTAACAATTTCCTTTAATATATTTCTTTAATATTTTCAGGTGTTTGAGCCATTTCCAGTTGTGTGAAACTCAGAGTTTTAGCGCACTCAAAAATTGCTGCAACCATAAACGTGGCTGGTAGCAAGATGCATTTCTTGCTTTTTCGACACTAAACCATGAAATGTGTAATTCTATATTTTAAACATTTATTTACTAAGAACAAAATGTTTAACATATATCAATGATGTTAATGTGTATTTTGCTTATAATTATGAGGTTAACTATTTATTATAAATTTCTTTAAAATTTGTTTAATCATTCATTTATATTGTGCCTTTAATGTAAGATGTTTTAGTTGATTTTTAGGTGTTCCTTACATAATAAGTAACCTGGATTTTAGAAACGTATTCTATAAATATTTTAGTTACTCTCAAAATTCTCTTAATTTTTTGATAGGAAATGTTTTACATTTGACTAATTTAATGTCATTTCTTTTGGTACATGAGAACAAAAAGATTAAATCTTGAGGCTGGGGCTATAGCTCAGTGGTACAGTGCTTGCCTCACACATGTGAGGCACTGGGTTGGATCCTCAGTATATACTTTCATTTACCAATACCATGCATTTAAAATAACAAATAAAAATTTTAAAAAAGGTATTGTGTCCATCTACAACTATAAGATAAATTTAAAAAAAGATTAAATCTCTAGTTAACCATGTACCACGGAATTATTTATTTATGTCATTTCTACTCATTTAATCCTGGTCCAAGTGTATTCAGGTTAAATTCCTGGTTCTAGCTTTTATTAAATTAAAAATGATACTGTCGTGAAGATCAATCAATGAACGTATAGAATGTACATTCCTGATTTGTTCATTTCTATTTCTTCATAGAACTTCATAGAACTTAGCATTGCCAGAATTTATTTTAATTCTTTACTTCTTAAGCCTTTATTATCTGTCTCTTTGTAGTTACCTATTGCTTTGCAGCAAAAAAAAAAAAAAAAAAAAAAAAAAAAAATTCTCCAATCCAGTACCTCAAAATTTGTTGATTACAATTCCTTGGTGGGCTAGTGCTGGCTTGGGGTCTCTCATGCATGTGCCATCATCTGAAGACTCTAGGTCCATGTGGGCAGTCATGTTCCATTGATCAAGAAGTCATCAAGACCATATTTAAAAGTAGTAGATTAAGTCTCTGCCTCGTAACAAGAGATTTGTGAACAAATTTCACCTGCCGCGATCTTTCCAGCAGAGCACCTGATTTTTCACTGCTGATTCAAATCCACTAGAGAGAATGGTGCTTGGGATTCTCTAAAAGTATATTTTAATGGTTGCTCCTGTTATACTCCATCAATCTATCCCTTCATGTACCAATATGACACATTTAAAATAACTCAGTTGTATAATATATTTTAATACCAGATAGGTTTGTGTACATGTTTTATTGTCCTACACAAACAATGAAGAAAGTCTCTAAACTGCATTTGTATTTTGTCTTTAGAATATTTTGCTAGTTAGAGATATTAGAAATGAGGAAAAGTTATCTTTTCCAACCCAGCAACTTTGGATTGTGTGTGATTTCTAAATTGTGCTTACAAAGTCATTTTTTTTAAACCTCATCTCTTACATTTAGTTTTTATTTTCTGCAAGTCAATGGACAAATCCCAAGCTGTCAGCATTTTATCTTCTCAGGAGGAATCCTTCTCCAGTTTCAAAAATTCATTAGGTTCATTTTCAATCTCATAAACAACCTCACGTGACAGTTTTAGCAAATATTTCATCACTGCATAGTACATGTTTTGATTTTTTTCATATTCCCAGAAGTGCTTTTCTTTTCTTTTTTTTTAAGGAGTCCAAGTCTCTTTATTAAGGGAAGGTAGAAGAATTAGTTGTATATTTCTGGGTAAATGGGGTAGCTCAATTCCATGAGATTCTATACATTGAGGGACTCTCCAATACAATTGTTATGCAGCGTTCAACCATATGAACATCTTTTTTTTTATTCCAATTTTTTTTATTTGGGGCATTATGTAATGATGGTTTGGTTGTTACATATTTGGATATGTATACAATATAACAATGTTATTTGACCAGTATCATTCCCTATTTCCCCCTTTCCTTTCTTCCTCCCTACTCTGGTTCCTTTCCTCTACTCTTTTGATATCCCTTTGATTTTCATGAGATCCATTCCCCATACCTTTTTTTTATTTATTTTTTTATTCTCCTCTTGAGCTTCCACATATGAGAGTAAACATAACATCCTTGACCAGGATGGTTCTTTTGACATTTCCCTTTGTTCTCCATCTCCTGGGGGCCTGTTTCAAAGTCATGATTGTTTCAAAGTCAATGCCAGATAATTTAGGTTTTGATAATGGCAGTACCCCTTTTCTGGTACCAAAGGAGCCACAAAAGCTCAGTGGTGTAAAATCATCATCACTATTCAGCTTCGGAGTTTACAGGTAAGTGGGTCATTTTAGCTGGAACTGTTCCTGGAAGCAGCAAGGTAGCTGCATTCTTCCCATGGTGAAAGCAGCCCAGCCTTTGGTTGTGGTTACCCATTCACATCCCACTGCCTAAAGTATGCTTTCCGAAGCCAAATATAAAGCCAAGGGAAGAGGAAATACATTCCACTCTTTAGTGGGAGGGACTGCAAAAATCACATAGTACCAAGTTTGTGAATTTGTAAATTAATATAATCTAAGACAAGGTTTTTTCCCAGCTTGGTTTACACAGATTTGATTAATTTCATACCTATTTTAACTGTATAGTTACATAGCATTTCATCTTGTTGGACACATGTTTTCTAGAAAGAACAGAAAATCTACTAGAAAATAAGTGATTAAGATAATTTTAATGATTGTGCATTCCAAGATATAGATAAAAATTAAAATGTATTTAGGAAGCACACATAGGTGTTGAAGAGTATGTGCTAGGACACAAACTGCCCTGGTTTATCTTTATTTTTCTTACTTATTGTGTTTACTACTTTCTAGCTGTTATTACAAACTTAAGGTTTCTTTATCTACTTTTTTTCCCTGTAAGTAAAATATAATTCTGATACTACATAGTTCATAAGATTGTCACCAGGATTAAACGAATTAATGTATGTAAAATCCATATGTTAGTGCTTTGAATGTAATAAGAACTAAGTTCACTGAAGGTTACCCTGAGAAAGTTATATTTCAATGGATAGTTGAATGATGAAAAGACACCAGCTAAGAAGATATATGTGAGAATATTCTATGCCGATAAAGCTCCTAAGATAAAGATAGATCTTGCCATTCTTGAGGAACAAGAAGAAAGTCAGCTTATTAATTCATTCATGAGTATTTCAAGCTGATAAAGACCAGTGTCCTATTACCAGACTTAAATTTTAACATTAAAAAAATCTTATGCCTTTTAATCGATCCCTTTATGATATATTCATTTTCTTCACTGTCTTCAAAAATGGCAATTTTAAATCTAAAATCATCCTATTTCTCCATGCCACCTTTTTCTCCCTTAAATTGAAATGGGGACATTATCATCCTGTCCCCGGCTATCTTAGTCTGTTTAGGCTGCTATAACAGAAAACCCTCAGACTAGGTAACTGATAAACAGCAGAAATATATTGCTCATAGTTCTGGTACCTGGAAAATCCAAGATGGAGGTATCAGTAGATTTGGTGTCTGGTGAGGGCTCAATCTCTGTTTAATAGTTGATGCCTTCTCTATGTTGTCACACAGTGGAAGGGGTAAATCCACTCCTTCAGGCCTCTTTTATGAGGGCACTGATCCCTTTCAGGAGGGCTCTATCCTCAAGACTTAATTCCCTCCCTGAGGCCCTCTACCTCTTAAGACCACCATTTTGGACTTCTGGTTTCAGTGCATGGATGCAGTGAGCAAAAGCAGTTGTACTCACAGAAATACTTCCTGGGGTTTCTTTTGATTTCAGTCACCAGTTTATAGGTTTCTCTGGTGAAGTATCTAAAACACTCTTATTTCTCTCAATGTCTTCATCTATCTTAAGCGAGCAATGATTTAATTCATGATCTGCTTTATTTTAGCTCACTTTGGCCAGTGTCTAAGCAGATATTAAAATAGTATTATTGTCTTGTCCCTCTATAGTATCGACCTATCCTCAAAATGCTATCATTATTGATTTTCACGTGGCATCTTTACCGAGTCTATGAGAAGATAGACAATTGTGGTCCTCAGCTTGGTAACAGAATCTTCAGTGTTTCTGACAGTTTTTTAAGCAAGTTACTTAACGTTATAGGGCTGAATGTCTCCATTTTAAAAATGGGAGAGCAAG
This sequence comes from Tamias sibiricus, assembly GCA_025594165.1. Taxonomy (NCBI): domain Eukaryota; kingdom Metazoa; phylum Chordata; class Mammalia; order Rodentia; family Sciuridae; genus Tamias; species Tamias sibiricus. The sequence continues at coordinate 126,536,809 of CM046666.1, read as the reverse complement.
AGATATTTCATCCATTCATTCATTCCTTCAGTTTTCAAGCTAGCTATCCATTCAATCATACTCATACTTAGCAAACATTTATCTATTGTGTAATAAATTCCAGGGACTTAACCATGAACAAGTTACCAAAAATAAATAAAATATACATGAGTCTCACCTACAAGGAATGTGCTTTATTGCTCATGTTTCTGATTTTTTTTAAAAAAAAAAATCAAATAAAAGGCAAATGAATGAAAACATAGAAGTCCAAAAAAGTTTGTCATTAATTTGTGAAAGCTAATTAGAATTATAAAAAAATTATAAAAAATTCCTTAGATAGTCACTGAGAAACTTATTGTTTGCCCATATAAAAACTAAGCATTTTTCCAAAATGCTATTTATTAGATTGTAAGAATTTAAAAATGTACTAGTTATAGTTTTTCCTAATTTATTTACATGCAATGGAAAACAGGGTCATTTTAGGGTGCTTAATTTTTAGCTTGGCAATGATTAAGTTTTGTTTCAAGTAATTAAGTAATTTGGTCCATGCCAATGCATGCTTTAATTAAATTTATATTGATGAAGATAATACAACATAAAAATAATATTACATTGGATTTAATGTTCACTACCTTCTACACTATTTAGATTGGGGTAATTAAACCTGGCATATTTATTAAAGGAAAAAAACACATCAATTTAAGATTACTCTTTAATGAATTCATTTGGTAGTAAAATCATTTGCATTAAATATTTAAAACAACTTATGAATATATTTTATTCCCTCAAATATACTAATGAATTTTTAATACAAAACAAATGTTCTATTTTACTTCTTTTTCTCAATGTGTTTGTGTATGCACATGTATGTAAATGTTTAGTTCATCATACAAAGACTGACCTAATATTTAAAATCTATTTTTAAAATGTCTAATTAAAACTACTAAAAAAATAACCTCATGAAAGATACATGATTTTGTTTTTTTCCATTTAGACAAAATACTCAATGTAGGCTTGACAGTCTTTCAGACTAAATGAAAGGAGGATTTGGAAAAAGATCTAATGTGTTTATAGGCTGAAGCAGGAAACTCGTGTTTTTCAAATGTTCTGCCTTCTACAGAGCAAAGCTTTCTTGCTTTAAGCATTAAGATCTTTATGTGAAAACTTATTTTCCTTTACTTGGCTTAACTTCATGCTGTAACATAGAATTAACTTAGAGTCTATAAAGTATCTGCCCAAAACCTAATGGCATTTCACAATAAGATCATGAATTAATCTGTTTCCAAGCAAACTGGTTCAGACAACACAAAGTGGACTCTTCCATTTCACCACACTTTGGAGACAGCTCCAGATATCACAGGTCTGCTTTTCATTAAGATGGTCCTCTGTGATTATGCTGAATTATTCTGTTTTTTCTCATTTGGCCTCAGTACTTTAGACACAGTAGAATTTGAAACATGATTTGTGCTTCTAATATTTATGTTTACATTTTGTGAATTGCTCCTAAATTACATATTCATATTTCCTGGATGAAGTTTTCCTTTCCTGAGTTAGGAGTTGAGATCTAGTTTGTTAAGTAAGGAAAATGAAAACAAAATAATTTCTAACAGTACAGATCCCAGGAAAATCATAAATCACAGTTCAATTTTCTTTCTTTTGCTTTATCTTGTCTTTAGCATAATACATTTTTTAAACCTCTCTCAATTTAACCGGAATTACATTAAATCATTGTTCTTATTTTCAGAACTCATTTTTTTTTAGAAAGAATACACACATTGTATATTTTTCTCATTTTTACAGTATTTGCCTGGCCAATTACAAGACATTTCTGTGTACATTGTCCATTAGCAGGTGATCACTACACAAAAGGTCACCTTCAATGTATAACATATATATTTAACTTTTCAGCTGGAAGAATATAAAGAACACAGCTGAGTTTTAGCATGAGGAATGTACAAGCAACATTTTGATTCTGAAAGTCGTCAAGGGACATGTGGACCACAGGCCTTGACCTTCGTTTTGATATACCTGGCTTAATGACTTCAGCATACTTCTTTTTGCACATTGGTTATAAGTATTCCTTTAGTTGTAAAAGAATTCTTACATCTGACTTTCTTTTTCAACCAATAACAATAATATATGAGAATTTTCTTAGGTAGAGGATATTTAGCATCTATTTAGATTCTGAATTATCTGCTTAACTCCAATTACGATTTATCTGTGTAATTCCTAAAATATTCAAGAATTTACTGTTTTATCTTGAGAATCATGGTATTCATGACTGATGTGTTAAATGTTTGGAAATATTTAAACATAAATGCTTAATACTGTTTTGTTTGCTTACATATGTTTACTTTCTTTACCTCCTCTCCTCCTGCTTTCTCTTGAACCCACTGTTATCATAACCCCAATGGTCACGTGATTTATGAGCAGTACTGCCATGCTGATTTCTCCTCCTTCCTGCAATACATCCACTGGGCATCCAGAACATCACTCTCTTGGTTTTTGCCTACTTCCATGGCCAAATTCTTTAGTATCCTTTTCAGGTTTCCCCTCTTCTTTTGATTTCTTAACGATGGGCCCTAGAGTTGAAGTGTCTTTAAGACTTTGCTCTTTGATATCTGCACAATTTTTTAAAATAATCTCATGTAGTCTTTTCACTTGAATTATCATTTTTTATTCAGAAAACTCCAAATACGTCTGCAGATCTCTCCACTGACGTTATAGACTCAGATGCACTTACTGCTTATTCATTATCACTATTTGCATTTCAAACAGACATCCTGCAAATTTACTCCTCTTTTCCATTAATAGCAACTCCTTTCTTCTAGTTTTAAAGATCAAAAAGCTTGATCTTTAAATACCTTTTATTTCAATATTTTTCCTAGATTGCAAATAAATTTCTTGGGAAATACTGATGGACCATTAAATATAGCTATAATCCAACTACTTTTCATACTACCATCTCAATCCAAGTTATTATTATATTTTACTTGCATTTACCCCAGTACTTTCCAAATTTTTGCCCATAAAACTTAAATTCTCCATGTAGTAGTCTCAGTGGTCTTGTTTTATCAGGCAAACTACACCCTGCATTCCAAATCTCTGGAGGGCACTCTAATTCCTGAAGTATACAATCTAATTCTTTTCTGAAAGCTGACAAAAGTTTATATGATACAGAGAATGTTAATGCTCTTCCTTCAATGTCTACTACATTCTCTCTTTTGCACTGTCTTCCCACCTCTCTGGCTTCCCTACCTCCTTGGAACACAAGCTTAGGGTCACTGAACTGGCAGCTCCCTACATTGGCAATGTTCCTACCCAGACTCCAGGAGTCTCAATACCTTAATTACTCCAAACTGTGACAAAATTATCTATTTAATTTTGAGACAATTCGTACCCAACAGATACGATTTTTCTTACATTGTTGTGTGTTGTTTATTTTTTGTCCTTCTCTTTATAAAGATTATTTCCAACAGTCTGAAATTTAAATTCTATCAAGGAAGGATTTTTGGATTGCTATGTTCACTGATCTATTATCAAAAGCAGAGAATAGCCCCTGGACCATATTTCATTTTTGTGTATATATATATGTGTGTGTGTGTGTGTGTGTGTGTATATACATATATATATATATATATATATATGGATGTGTATACACATATGTACATACACATACACATATACACACACATATATATACACACACATAAACACATATATAAACATACACAGAAATATAGGGATATAGATAGATACTTTGTTAAAATAGAGATTAATTAGAAAAATAAAAAATAGAAGATGAGCAGTTCCTTCATGTCAAGCATTGTTCTTTCTTTGTAATATCTTATTTTTATGTCAACTTTATAATGTATGTGTTAGTATTCTCACTTTTTTCAGCTAAGAAACTAATCAGCAGAGATAAAGAGAAAGCTTAAGTGGTATAGTTATATCCTAAAAGGAGCAAAAGCAAATAGAAAAATTTTAATAAATAATATATATCATATTGAATGACAGACTAAAATTGAAAAGATCAATCATAATCTTAATTAAGGAAGTTGCAAATTTTATAATTGGTTTATAGTTATTCTTAGATTAAGTAATCCTGTACAGTTTATTAAGTGAACTACTTTCTTATAAAAAAAATGATAGTGCCTGAACTTATTTTGCAAAACTTTCCTAGTAAAATACCATTATTTCCCAGTTAAAACATTAACTGGAAGGTGCCAATGAAAATCCAGAAGCATCGTGAGGACGAATAGATTGGGGTTAAAAGTGACATTAATTAGCTAGTAATTAGAGGGTCCTTTTCCCTGGGCTTCCTCATTTTCTAAACTTAAACAAGATGGAAAGAAAAGGTAACAGAATCCAGCACCAAATGGACATTGTGTTTTATCCGGAAACTTCAGCCTCCTTTGCAACTCCCTTCAGTTGATTCCCAAGATTGAGAGTGCCTGCTTTTCCTCTGCCCCAGAACCTCTCCAGTTCAGATTCTTTTGTGGCACCTCCCTTCCTTCCGAATTATCAGGCCAAGGTGCCTCCCTTCTAACTGTGCCCCTCTCCTGGATCACAACTCCACTGGCATCCTATGACCCCTGAGTTGAAGATCCACCACAAGGGCACCCTGTGACTTCAGTGAACCTGAGGCAATTTCATCTCTGTGAGTTCCTTCCTCCATAAAGGAAATATTAAAAACTTTATTCCACGACTGCCTGGGCATAGCGATAAATATGTTAACAACGTGCATAAAAACATTTACTTTGTTTTAAAATTTCATTTTTTGTCTTTTTTTATTTAAAAGAAATTAAAATAATTTTGTGGACTCCTAAAGTTATTGTAGGTGCTACTAACATGCTTTCTGCACTTACTGGAAGTCTGTCCTGATCTGAAAGCCCCATATGACTGGGCCTCTCCTTACCTTTCAAACCATTTAAACTCCACCTCCTCCCTGACAAAAGTTTATATGATACAGAGAATGTTAATGCTCATTATGCTGTAGCACTTTAGCACTTGGCCTTTAAAGATACTTGCATCTTCCCGCCATGTGCTTTGCACTTAAGGTTCCCTTTGCCTGCACCTTTCTTTCCATGGACATCCAAGAGGGTCACTTTCTCTCTCCATTGTCATAGTGTTGACTGCTTAAACTAACATGTCCCTCTGACTGACCTCTCTCTTCTCTCTGTCCCCATACTCCTCAACCCCTCCCAACTGTTACACTTCTCTCAACTTCTATGAGATCAACTTCTTTCAAATTCCACACATGAGTGAGATAGGAGCAATAAGTTTTGGTGTTCCATGACCCTGTAGAATGAACACAACTAACAATAACACGTATCTCAAAAGAGAGGAGAGGACTTTGTCCTAATTACAAAGAAAAAATAAAAATTGAAGGTGATGGATATATTAAGGACCCTGAGTTATTATGTTCCATATGAAAATAAATCAAAGGATCACATTTTACCTTATAAATAGGTACAAATATTATATGGCAATCAATAAAATTTTTAAAAATGAAAATTAAACAATAAAATAACACAGCCCTCCTCTCCCTTGCTTTGTATTTTTACAGAACTCATCAAAGAACACCTTTATAGTTTACATTGTTTTTCTACTTCTTGTCTTTCCCTCCCTGAAAAAGTGATCATACACAAACTTGATGACCTCACCTTGTTCACCAGTATATAAAACAGGGCTTGACACGTGGTAGGCACTTGGGAAATACTTTTGAATAAAATACTTTTTGAATAAAATACTTTTGAATAAAAGAAACTAGTAGCATTTGAAAACAAGTTATGATAAATGTTGATTAGTGAATATTTATCCATTCTATTGGATCCATTGTTTGACCATGTAGAAATCATCTGCATTGAAAAGAAAGATGAGGACTTTCTCATCTCAGGTGAGATGTGGTTTCTCAGCCTCTTTTGCTGGAAACCACAGGACTTTACACCATCTTCTTACAATAACTGACTTAAGAGCTTCAGAGTGAAAAGGGCAAATGTCACAGAGGAACATTATTTCCTTGATGTCATCCTACCACACCCCCAGATTTTCAACTACTGAAACCAAGACTGCTATTTGTAAGAAGTAACCTGAATGCCCAGGGATTTAGTGGCAGTGCAGCTATTTGTGTGCTGTGAGCTCTTCTAAGCCTCCGAATGTTGATATGAAATATGGGCATAATAGTCCCTTGGCTTTTTGAGGGGGAACCCTACAAATGTGTGGTGTGACCCGTATGATGTCCAAGTAGGCTCTTTTGATAAAATTAAATTTACTTTCTTTCTGATCCCTTTCCTCTCTGTTACCATTCCCACTTTTAACTCTGCTTCCCTCTCTCTTCCTTAACTTCCTTTTCCCCTTTTCTTCAGGAAACACCTCTTCTGACCAGGATATCTGGAAAAGCCCTTCCCTCATTTCCCTGTTCCTTGCTGTCCTATCCTTCCAATAATTTCTCTCTCTCTCTCTCTCTCTCTCTCTCTCTCTGTCTCTCTCTCTTAGCTGTCCAGCTATGCTGATGTTCCCAGCTGAAAGATTAGAACAGAATGTGGTAGAAATGACTTTGGAACTAGTACTGATATTTTATCCGCCTGGATTTCATGGCATTGTGCTTGAATTTTGCACTACAGGTGGTAATGTTTAGCAAAAGTTGGTCTTTGCTCTTTTGAATATAAAACACACATGAAGAGAGATTTCACTTAGGGCTTTCTATCTTGTTCAAGTGAAATAATGCAGTGAATGGTACAATAGCATTCTATGGAAATTATAAGAAAATAGTTTACTTTTGAGATAAGAATTATGAAATGCTTCTCTGAGGAAGCAAGTTATGTGTAAAAATTGGTATCAAAATGGCTGTAGGAAGAAAACTATTATGTGCATCAGTCCTGTTCACCAAATTTTGGAAGTTTCCGAGTTTGCCTGTTTCATTTATTGATCTATTGGTCAACATGATTCTGACAAAAGTGGAAAGAATGAATCTGAATTGTAGTAGACACTAACTGAGAATACATTGACCTGCTAGGAAGTCATTGAAATTATCTGGAGTAACAATAAGAGTCTGAAATAAGATAGGGCAGTAGAATTGAAAAGAGTGGGTTGGTTTTTAAAGACTGTGCAATACATATACGTAATTTCTTATTTTAGTCTACAAGGTGCAGAGACTTGAGGAAAAATCAATTGACCAGCGTCAGAGCCCAGCCACATTGGTTTTCCCTTGTGCTTACTACAGGACTCACACTGTACCCTCCAATTAATATTTGATGAATAAATAACCGTATCATTTTGAGTAAATTCTAAATGTTTATAAAATGAAAAAAAAAAAAAGATTTTACAGCCAGAAATCATATGGATATTTTCTTGTATAATCAGAACTCTAAAGAAAATCTTGAAAGCAGTAGATACTTAAGGAATCCTTAAGCATAATGACAACAATTCTTCATGAATTTTCTTTTTAGGTTTAATATGATAAGCAATCTGAAGCCATCACATTGAAGAGTGTCCTGACATATTAGAGCCCTGAGAATTATCACATCACTTTGAATGCTTTGTTAAAATGGGTGCAAATGTGACTTTACACATTACTTACCTTCATGATTCCAGAATTGATTGCCCACTAGACACAGCGGATTTCTTTGCTTTTTATCTACAGGGATGCTTCACGGGGTTGTTTCCTTGCTTGAGGACACAGGCAGGAATGCCAGGCTGAGCAGCTCATGGCTGCTGCCTTCATGCTTTGGTGGAAGAAAAGATCGGCTATCCTGATATTTGGGCATTGTTAGTGCCTTTCATTTTCCTTTCTTTGCCTGGTTTTAATTAGCATTGGTGATTCAGGGCTGACTACATTTTTCATCCAAGTTTTTCTTTCAAGTTACTGATCAATAACTCGTTAATGAAGCCAGAAAAAGAGAAGGAAGCATTCTTAAATGTCCACTACCACTCCCCAAAGCAAACAAATAAACAAACCTGGAGCTGCCCTGAAGAAATCATTCAGTTAGCTAAATCGTGCGGTTGCTACGAGGAAGGGTAATTGATTTAGTGGGGAGAGTGCTGATATCCATAAATATCAAATTAAATGCATAATATTTAAAATACTTCTTTAAATGATATTAATATTTGTAGTATCATTTTCAATTTAACTTTCATAAGACATCATACATTCTTAATGAAATAGTTTTCAAGCTATAGTTCATCCTAAGAGCCATCAGTTCAACCTTCTGTAAATAGAATTCTTTAGGAGAACATTATATTTGAAATCTCCGAAGGAGGAGAACAGTGTGTGATGCATATCCTTAGTATTCATGCAGAGACTAGAGAAGGTCATTTGCACTGGTTTGCCAGACATTTCAAAAATAAAGCAAAAAACGTAGAGGGCTCAGTGCACAGTTCAGGACACTGCCCACTAGGTGGCAGAATCGCTCCTTCGGCTACTCCGCCTCTCCTGGTGTGGGCTGTAATTAGGTCAGTGTAAGTTAAAGTAGGGCTGAGAGATGAATAAAGTAGATTTTCTCCTCTGGAATACACTGCAGTTTAATTTCACTTCTTTCTACATTGTGTGATGAAGGTGGATTTAACTTTTAAAGGCAAAGAGACAAACCTCTGCCAGGATAAATGAAAAGACTCAGAGAGGGCAAATGACACAACACATAAAAGAAAGGAAATGCTTTCTGGCTGTTTCCTAATTTTGATATCCGGGTCATCGTCAGAAATAATTTCCAGAGGTAAAGTGCTATGTGTATTATATAAGGGGGCGGGGGAAGTGCCTTCTGAAGCCTAAAGGGGCGTGCTTGCTGGGTGATGATGTTAAAAATTTTCCTTCCTGGTGGCATGAAATAAAATAAAGCCATTTTATCCTTGAAGCTGTTTTTTTTTTTTTTTTTTCTCCCTGATTTTGCCAGCAGCCAGAAATGTGTTAATCTGAGGGGAAAACTCCACACCCCAACACAGGTTTCCCTTTCCTGCCAAATGAGTCACTTAGGAGGGAAGTGGTCCTGAAGGTGAAAGTTGAAACTGCTCATTCTCTTGAATGTTGGGGGCTTTGGGAAGGACAGGAAAACCTCAAAAACGGGAATGCAGCTAAGAGTGCTGAGTAGCCACAGTACATCCTAGGCCACAGTTGTGCAGCTTCATTATCAAAAAGCATCAAGAGCCACTGTGGTCACTTATGTAAGAAACAGTGGGACAGGAGAGGACAATCACAGGAAAATGTATCCTCAGTTGTTGATCATGGCCTTTAAGGTGCAAGGATCAGATTTTTTTTTTTTTTTTTTTTTTAAGAAAATAAGGGGAAATAAGTTATAAGAATACACATGCTACAAATAGCAATGTTGCCTGATTCTAAATTCTCTAAAGGTTAAGAGCATCCAGCTAATTTGGATTTTGTTTCTTTAAATTACAGGTCATGTCACAGGTAATGCCAGACTCAAAGAGAGAGGGGGGAAGTTGGCAGCAGGAGAAAATAAGCGTATGCTGCTATGGTGGTAAATGAGAAAATAAGCTGAGTGCACAAACAGGTGGCTCAGATATACGGAAATTTTTCAAATAACTTGTGGATTTTCTGAAAAATGCTTAGCACTGGAATCGAGAGTCCTTCTGACACCTCTTCAGCGTTCTCAGCATTGCCCAGTTGCTAATGTCTCTGTGTTACCCCCAAATTTATTCAAACATATTGAAACTGGAAATCCACCTGGTTAACGACACCTCCTGTTTGTGCAGGCTGTTTTCCATCTGTAGCCACAGATGATGAGATACAGACTTTGTGTGCAATTCAGTGTTCTTGTGTTTGCCTCCGGAATCATAGACAATTGCGTCAAAGCTATGTGCAAACATGGTTCATGTCTAAATTCTCCTTTCTTGAAATGGTGTTCTCTGTGTCTCTCAATATTCTGAGAAATAAATAAAGAATCGTAAAGAACAGAGAGTAAGAAGTCCAGGAATAAAAACTCATGAGAAAGAGACTCTTGAAATCTTGTTTCAAGGGCACATGAGTGTTGTATAGCTTCTCGTTCTAGTTGTATTAACAGTTCCCTTTGTTGACAGACACTAGTCAGATAGGGCACAATTAGATACCATACTTTTGATGGAATGAGAAACAGAAAACACAATCAATGAATTGTAATTTATAAAGACAGAGGAGTGATCCCTGATGTATATCTCAGAAACCAGGGATACTTTATCCTGGTTTGGAATTTGGAAACAAATGACTGAAAAACATTCTGTCAGTTAATCAAAATTTGTTGAAAGGACAGGGTGTGCCTGAGAAATTACACACTCACATCCACGTACATACACACACATACGAGGGATGAATCTTAATTGAAACTTTTATTAGAAATCCTCATTTATTTGCCTAAAATGTGTAAATTCCACTCTTTTGTTTGTTTTAGAATAGAACTTCGAAACCAACTTTAAAAAGCAAATATTTTGTTGAAATGTGAAACGAGAATGATCTAGTGATTGAATCATTTTGAAGCAAAAGCCATAACTTCACCAAGTCTGTTAATCTGATATTTGAAGCAGTAAGGTTGTAGCGTAGACAAGAACACTCTTTTGTAATTTGAGTACTATTAGGCCCAGCAGACTTAGTGGAATTTCATTCTTACTAAATATTTTATGATCTTTAAGGTTTTAGTCATTATTATATCTACTGGATGTTCCATGAAAAGTAGTGAAAATACTAAGGTTGTCTAAAAGAAAAATTCTTCCCTAAGAACATTTCAAGTATATAGCCTGTTTTTCTTTAAATGCCTAGCAGGAGTCCAATTACACTGACCAAGTCAAAGGAGGACTCAGGAACCCCAGCTGGGCTTTGGTCTGCACCCACCTTTACTCTCTCATAGGTGTTCCTGTGGATCTTCCTGCATGCCCTATGCTGTTATCCCACTGCATTTGGTTATTTATTTCCATGTCCATGAGACTACAAGACTGCGAATGAATTATAACTCTATTTTAAATTTGCCAGCTTGCATTTGATTGATGTTGGACTAATGAATCGATAACTATCTACGACATGAAAAGCACCATTCAAAATCTCTAGTCTCTACCACAAGAGGTGTTTTTGTCTTGTATTTTGTTAGGATAATGTAAGTTTTGTATTCATCACCACATATTGCATGTTGATTGTGTTCCTTTATGCATAGATATTTTCAGTTTATGTATCTGTTTATGCCTCTTTGGTGATGGATGTATAATCTGAGTATACAAATATGAGCACTTTTTGGTCCCCGTGTGTGTCTTTGAAGGAAAGCAGTTGATTTCCTCATGCAATAAATAGTTGTAAATCAGTTAATCTTGTTCATAGTGGAAAATAACCCTAAACTCAAATTTTGCTTTTTTAGCTAATGTGAATTCCCAAAATGTGTACAAAAAGGATCAACTTTGGTTAAGTCATATAAATATGATACTTAGTAGGTATTCTTTATGGAGAAGTATGACATTCCATTTTTAAAAAAGGGTTTTGTTTCCAATAATTCCTTTTATTGAAGCAATAATTTAAAAAAAGAATTGCAGTACTGGGGACTGAGCCCAGGGCCTTATGTGTTCTAAACAAGCACTCTATCACTGAGCTATACCTCTAAACCACAAGCAATAATTTTGAACACAATAATTTATGGCCCAAATATAATCTTTATTATAACAATACAATTAGATATACACATCAATTAATTATAATGGTTAACTTCTATTGTTTATTAATAGAAGATGATATGACATTTATAACTGACTTAAATTACAAAGTATTTTCTTCTCTAGAAACACAATTTTTGAATAAATCTTTGTTGGGATATGGAATTTTTTGTACTCATAACCACACATATACTTTAGCTAATTACTAATAAGTGTATTATTTATACTTTAGCTAATTACTAATAATTTTATATAATTTTAGTGTTATGTATATGATTCATTGCAGTGAGACTCATTTCAATGATTCTTCTATGCAAATTTTTTTACTAATGTACAATACACATAAACTAAAGTACACACAGAAATTGAAGGTATACTTTGATAAGTTAACATGCACTGAGCATGACTGGAAATCAGCCTTAAGTTAAGAAAAAAAAAATCACCTTTTATCCTGGCATTTTCCTTTCCAATTATTATTTACCAACTCAGTGGTAACCATTATCTTGACTTCTAAGTATAGATAACATACACATTGCATCTGGTTTTGAGTTTTATATAATTGTGATCATATATCATTGTACTCTTTGGGTCTTGTTCATTTTACTTAGTAATTTTGTGTGTGTGAGATTCATTTAGCATCTTATTTATAGGTATAGTTTGTTAATTTCTAATGGTTTATCATGTTTCATTGAATGACTATAATTATAAGCTTTGTTAACATTTTATTTTGTCAATATTAGAGACTGTTATGAACTTCCTTATATACATCTTTTGTAAAGCTTATGCATGCTCACATGTAGGAAGCTTGTCTATGGAAATGCTAGGTAGCATGTATATTTTACAGTATTTGACATACTGAGGAGGAATTTATAATGGCTACATGAATATAAACTTTCATTCTCCTTAGTGATGTATGAATATGAAAATTGATCTATGTCCTTTTCAACATTTGATGCTGTCAATCATTTTTCATTTTAAACATTCTGGTTTTATCTCTCTTTAGAAATAATGTACAGACCAAAGAACTGATTGAGACAGTACAGATGGTAGGAGCAGTCAGTTCACTCAAAACATTCCTTGTGCTTTATCAATTGTTGGTCAAAAATGTTTCACTTAATCTTTAGGATATCACAGCGACAACAAAAGCAAGAGCAAGATGTTCTTCATGTAAGAAATCAGAAAAACTTGCAAATTAAAAAGGCAGCATTTGACCTTGTCACTGAATAAACAAATATCAAATTTCAAGACCAAATGAACAATTCCCCTGGTATTAAAATAATCACAACTAAAGGAAAAGCAAGTTGTAACATAGACTCCAAAAAAATGTTGATTATGCCTCTACCATTTGTGTTAAATTAAGCCTCAAGAGTGAAGTCGGTCTGAGGCATGAGGAACAGTTTTTAAACATGAAACTATTTTTTCCCCCCAAGAGATTCTGGGAAAGGTAGAATTCAACCTGAAGATTTTATAGCCTGTAGATAGTGTCCAAACACAAATGTGTCCATTTATAACAAATTAAATAAAATACTATTTTCCTTACATAGGTATATACTAAGATTCTTTCTACAACTTGTTAAAAGGCCACAGTTGAAATTCTAACACTACAATTGAATCTGTTCCCATTATTTTCTAGTGTGATCAATAAATTTTATTTGATGCATTTCCTACAGATGCTTATATAGCAAAAATGTAATACTTATAAAGTCATTCTGCATGAGAAAAATGGTCTTCTTCAGATATTTATTGGCAAAGAAGTTACAGTAATCATCTAAACCCAACATTTAAAATCACTTTAAGTATTAATGCCTTCCAAAAATAGATTTATAAAATAAAACAATTTCCAAGTAAAAAGGATTATTCATTTCACATCTTTAAAATACATGAGGTGAATTTAGATAAATTACAAAAGATGACCTCTTTTATAAGCATAAATATTTGATACAATTGTGATTATTAAGGATATCAGAGCAAAATTTTATATATATCAGGAGAAATTTTGGCAACTTCTGTGGAAATTATTCAAACTTCTTCCTCTAATTTGCTTTATTGTATATTGTGGAGAGTCAATCAAAGTCTAATGTTTAAGTCATTAAGTGCCAACAGCCAATGTTTCATAAATTAATCAATATTGAGTCAAAATTTATTGAGTCAAAATTTGTTGTGTTAAAGTTACTGTGCAAAGCCTTGTTTGTGTGAGGGGTACACTTTCCTGAGGAGATGGTGTGAAAACTCTGTGATGTACCAAAAATTTTGGCTTTTTATATATTTAGTGTCAATTTATATTGCTCTCATAAGAATTATAAGTCACTGCATCCCACTCAAAGCATTTGAATATGTCAATAAATATTTTTTGTACTCAATTATTTTGTATATTTTAAAGATTGAAAATTATAGAAAGGATTCATAGAAATGCAATGAATGATTAGAAAACTGTTCTATAAAGCCCTAAGGAGAGGTGTGATTCTTTTTTGGCAAAGACTTTAGAAAAGTTGCAAATAGCAGGAAGTATTTTATTAGCACTTCAATCAAGAAATGAATGTTAAGTGCTCAATGTAGGACATAGTGACCCTGGTTATGCCTTATAGCTCCATCTAAACCCAACATTTAAAATCACTTTAAGTATTAATACCTTCCAAAAAATAGATTTATAAAATAAGACAATTTCCAAGTAAAAAGAATGATTCATTTCACATCTTTAAAATAAATGAGGTGAATTTAGATAATTGTCTCATATTTCTACCTGTGTTTTTTCTAATAACATGAACTGTATTGGAGACATAACTTCTCATTGCTCAGAAAGTTAACACTTTAATGGACATTATGTCTGACTAAACATATACAGACTATTTTAAGAGTAAGAAAATTACTTGCTCTATGAATTCTCATAATACAAATGATTAACAGATTGTGTGTGTGTGTGTGTGTGTGTGTGTGTGTGTGTAAGGAAGGTGTTATGATGGTTTGGATATGAGGTGTCTCCACAAAAATTTGGTGTGTGAGACAATGAAGGATTGTTCAGAGGTGAAATTGTTAAATTATGAAAGCTGTAACCAAATCAGTGGATTAATCCATTTGATGGATTAATAATTTTAATGGTTTTGTGTACTGGCTGGCATGTATAGGAAAGTACAGGGTGGCCGGTGGAAGTAGGTCACTGGGGGCATGTTTTTGGGTTTATATTTCGTCCTTAGTGATTTCCTTTTCTCTCTGTTTCTCAACTGCCATGAGCTGAGCAACTTTCCTTCTTGCTCTTCTACCATGATGTTCTGCAACTATTTAGACCCAGAGTGATGGAGTCTGCTGACCCTGGATTGAGACATCTGAAACCATGAGCCCCAACTTAACTTTTCCTCTTCTAAGTTGTTCTTGTCAGGTATTTTGGTCACAATGATGAAAAACTCACTAACACAAAAGGTAAAATTGTAGGAGACAAGGGCCTAAATAAAACAATGTTTTTTGGGTTTTCTAAAAAAAATATGATATGATACAGTCATATCTTTGGCAAATAGTGATAGTTTGACTTGTTCTTTGCCTAATCTTATCTTTAATTTCTTTCTTAAGTCTAATTGCTCTAGTAAGAGTTTCAAGGATGAAATTGAACAAAAGTGGTGGTAGAGGGCATCCTTGTCTTATTCCAGTTTTTAGAGGTAATGCTTTCAATTTTTCTCCATTTAAAATTACATTGGCCTTGGGTTTTGCATAGATCACTTTTACAATGTTGAAGTATGTTTCTACTATCCCTAGATTTTCTAGTATTTGGATAAGAGGAGATGCTGTATTTTGTCAAATGCTTTTTCTTCATCTACTTAGATGATCATATGATTCTTATCTTTAAGTGTGTTGTTGTAATGAATTACATTTATTGATTTCCATATGTCTAACCAACCCTGCATCCCTGGGATGCCTGGGATGAACCCCACTTGATTGTGGTGCACTATCTTTTTAGTATATTTTTGTATGCAGTTTGCCAGAATTTTATTGAGAGTTTTGTATCTATGTTCATCAGGGATATCGATATGAAGTTTTCTTTCCTTGATGTGTCTTTTTCTGGCTTTGGTATCAGGGTGATACTGGCCTCAGAGAATGAGTTTGGAAGGATTCCCTCCTTTTCTATTTCATGGAATAATTTGAGGAGTATTGATATTATTAATTCTTCTTTGAAGGCCTAATAGAACTTGTTTGAGAATCTGTCTAATCCTGGGCTTGTCTTTGTTGGTACGTTTTTGATGGTGTTTTCTATTTCATTGCTTGAAATTAATCTGTTTAATTTTGTTTGTTCTCCTGATTTAGTTTGGGTAGATCATATGTCTGTAGAAATTTTTCCATGTCTTCAAGATTTTCTATTTTATTGGGGTATAAATTTTCAAAATAGTTTCTGATTATCCTCTGTATTTCAGTAGTGTCTGCTGTGATATTTTCTTTTTCATCATGAATTTTAGTCATTTGAGTTTTCTCTCTGTTTCTTAGTGTGGTGCAGGTTTATCCATTTTATTTATTTTTTTCAAAGAGCTAGATTTTCATTTTGTCAATTTCTTGGAATGTTTTCTTTTGTTTCAATTTCATTGATTTCATCTCTGATTTTAGTTATTTCCTGTATTCTACTGATTTTGTTGTTGATTTGTTATTTTTCTAGGGCTTTGAGATGTAATGTTAGGTTAATTCCAAGAAAACTTCTAGAACTCACAAATGAATTTAACAAAGTAGGAGGATACAAAATTAACACCCATAAATCAATTGTGTTCATATACATCAGTGATTAATCTACTAAAAGAGAAATTGGGAAAACTACACCATGCACAATAGCCTCAAAAATATATATTTGGGAATCAATCAAACAAAAAAGGCGAAAGACCTATAAAATTAAAACTACAAAAAACTAAAAAAAGAAATTGAAGAAGACCTTAGAAGTTGGAAAGACCTCCCATGTTCTATGATAGCAGAATTAACATTGTCAAAATGGCTATACTACTAAAAGCACTATAAAATCTTATTGAGAAAGTCTTTTTCTGAGCCAGTATGATGGAGAATTAGGACTACTTTTTCTTCTAGTAGGTGCAGGGTCTCTTGTCTAATGTCAAAATCTTCAATCTACTTTGAGTTGTTTTGAGTAGGGTGAAATATAGGGGTTCTGTCTACTGTATATGGATTTCTATCATTTGTTGAAGAGGCTATATTTTCTCCAGTGTTTGATTATGAGCCTTTGATTAGTATGAGACTATTTATGTGGGTATGTCTGTATGTCTTCTATTCTGTTACATTGGTCTTTAATTCTATTTTTGTGCCAATATCATGCTGGGTTTTTTTTTTTGTTGTTTGTTTGTTTGTTTGTTGTTGTTGTTGTAGATGGACATGCTACCCTTATTTTATTTATTTATTTTTATATGGTGCTGAGGATCAAACCCAAACACTGTACCACTGAGCTACAATCCCAGCCCATTATCATGCTGTTTTTATTACTGTAGCTTTGTAGTATAATTTAAGGTCTGGTATTGTAATGTCTCCTGCTATATACTTCTTGGTAAGGGTTGCTTTGGCTATTCTGGGCCTCTTATTTTTCCAAATGAATTTCATGACTGCTTTTTCTATTTCTGTGAAGAATGTCATTGAAATTTTAATGGAAATTGCGTTAAATCCATATAATGCTTTTAGTTTTATGGCCATTTTAACAATATTTATTCTGCCTATCCAAGAAAATGAGTGGTCTTTCTATTTTCTAAAATCTTTTTCAGTTTCTTTCTTTAGTGTTCTGTAGTTTTCAAATAACCCAATCAATAAATGCACAAAGGAACTGAACAAGTACTTTACAGAAGAAGAAATACCAATGCTCAAAAAAAGTATATGAAAAAAATGTTCAATATCTCTAGTAATTAGAGAAATGCAAATGAAAACTATACTGAGATTCCATCTCACTGCAGTTAGAATGGCAATTATCAAGAATACAAGCAACAATAAATTTCGGTGAGAATGTGGGTAAAAAGGTACACTCACACACTGCTGGTGGGACTGCAAACTGGTGCAACTACTCTGGAAAGCAGTATGGAGATTCCTTAGAAAACTTGGAATAGAACCACCATTTGATCCAGTTATCTCACTCCTCTACTCCCACAGGACTTAAAATCAGCGTGCTACAGTGATGCGGCCACATCAATGTTTATAGCAGCTCAATTTACAATAGGTAAACTATGGAACCAGTCTAATTGCTCTTCAACAGATGATGTGTAAAGAAGATGTGGTACACAATGGAATACTATTCAGCCATACAAAGTAATAAAATTATGGCATTTGCTGGTAAATGGATGGAACTGGAGACTATCATGCAATGTGCAATAAGCCAATCACAAAAAAACCGAAGGCCAAATGTTCTCTCTTACAGATGCTAAGTAACAATGAGGGGGTGTGGGTAGGGAAGAAAAGAAGTACTTTGGGTTAGACAAAGGGGAATGAAGGGAAGAGAAATGGGGATGGGAATAGGAAAGATACTAGAATGAATTGGACGTTACTTTCATATTTGCATATATGATTATACTATCAGTGTAATTCTACATCATGTACAACCAGAACAATGAGAAGTTATACTCCACATATGTATGATATGTCAAAATGCATTCTACTGTCATGTATTGCTAGTAAGAACAAAAGAAAACAAACAACAACAACAATAAAAAAAACAGAAAGAAAGAAAAGAAAACAATGCTTCTGAAAGAACCATGTCAGAACTTTGAAAATTATCAACTCTTTTGTCCAAAAAGCAAAGGTATATTATGTGCTTTTATTACTCATTGCCTTTAATCTATATATTCTTTTAACATTTTTAAAACTAAGGGATTTATATCAGAAATTACTGATTGAAGGAATTCATTATTCTGAATTGAAACTTCAGGGATTTTTTTTTCTCCTATTTTAATGAAATATCGTCACTCCAACAAATGTCTTTTTTATGCGGGTTTCAGTATTCCCTAAAGACTAGAAAAAGCTTTAGAAGACAAACATCAAATGAAATCTAATCTCCAGGTAGTCAGAATCTTGTCTTGTTCTTCATGTTGATATAGTGATAAGAATTAGTAAAGAATCAGGACATTGTTTTACAACAAAGATTTTTTTTAAATGCAACTTTATTATATGTTGGCTTATTGGTCTAATTTTAAATTATCAGTGACATTTTTCTCTTCATATATTTGAATATTTTCTTTCTTTTTTGTCATCTTTGGATCGAAGGCAATTCTCCCTCTTTATCTTCTCCCTTGTTAATGGTAAATTGCTACATTACAGATATCTGTCATTGAGAAGAAACTGAATCACCATAACCAAATTCTCTTTGTTCTTCCAGATTGGCTTAAAACACAAATTTAAGAGATCAATTCTATTAATTCAGTTAACTCTTCACTTTCTCATTTGCATTGTTATAAAAGGTACTTTAACTTAATTTTTGCCATGGGGTTATTTAAACAAAGACCAATAAGCAATAAGATGATATGACATAGCATTACAAATAATCAATTATATTATAAAATATGGAAAATAATGTGATATTCCGTCATGTTGATTTTATTTTATATTAATATTGCAACAAATATTGAAATAGCTTGAATAAAAATAAAATTTGCTATATACTCACTTGGAGGGGTCTACTCTCAACTGAAACTCTACAATTTCTGTTAAAATATACACTTTATTTCATAGATGGGAGTAATTCAAATAAAAATATGAGAGCTATTAAACTAGATAAAAGCATTTATTTGATAGTAAAATATTGATAATAAATGAAACTCAATTATTGGTGTTATCTTTCATGTACATTTGTATTACATTTGTATTTTATTTAAATCCATCAACTTCTTTTTCAGTTCTTGATAATAATTTAAAATATGCTAATAATAAATAATAATTTAAAATTAATTTTTAAAATAATTTAAATAATGCTCACATAAATAAATAAAAAAATAAATTTAAAATGTGCTAATAATAAATAATAAAAATATTTGGCTGAAGTCAAGGTTAATTCATGTTATGATCTTAATTTTAAAAATATGAAACATAACACATTTTTTCCAAATAAATAAAACATTATCCAGATAAGAGAAAAATTACACTGTAGATCAAACTCTCCCAGACTGGATTACATAAAAATCTATAAAACCCTCTTGCTCTCTAGAATCTACAAAAATTTCGAGAGTTGTCAGTATGAGACATCACTGAAATTGGAAGCAGACGTGGTCCTGACAATTGGATAATAGAAAGTCTAACAAGCAATCTAATCCCTGTATATTTATACTTATTAGTACATGCTCCACAACAGATTGGAGGGTTTTTCAAGGGGTGGCGGGTAAAGTAGCCAATCATCAGGCAGATCTTAGGCCAGGCAATTGTGCTGTTAAAAAGCGACTAAGTGGAGTGTATACAATGGATCAGGAGATTCATAGTTCTTTCTAATCCACAGTTCTCAGAATTTTTTTTTTTTTTTTTTTTTTTAGTTCTCAAAAATTTGAAGCTGCATTGAAAGTTGTTTAGCATTTAATGATAATTTAAACACTATCACTTATAAATTTTTTATTTCTAACTGCTTCTTGTGCACAGAAATATGATTACTCTTTTTGTTAGCATGGTATCCAGAAATTATCAGGCAATGACTTTTTCTACCTAAAATTTCTTATGCATATTCTTTAGATTTATTTGCACATTTTAATCATAATTTATATCATCTATCTTCAATCATTATTTTGCTTTGTACATATTTTGATTGTGATCTTAGTTGTGTAAATAATTTAGAAATTTATAATTTTCTTTTCCTTATAACTAGGAATTTATATAAATATGTTGTATTCTCCTTGTCTTTTAATATATTTTCTTAATTCACTGTGTTTGATATTGATATAGATACATTATCATTCTTTTGGTATAACTTTTCATACTCTTTAATTTCTATTTTTCCACATTTTTTATATTAAATGTGTATGCAATAGGCTGTAGATAGTTGGGCATTATTTTTAGCCATTGTATAAAATTTTTTGTTTAAATTTGGCCCATTTAATTTTGATGTAATCATAAACATTTGGGGGGTTTAAATCTACCTAGTTTAAATCTATCTAGTGTATCCTATGTTGCCTTCTGTTTTCAAAATCCCATTATCTTCTCATTCCTATTTCTGTCCATGTATTTTCTTTCAACCTATTTCCCAATTTTTCCCTGAAGTTATCTAATTGCTGTTATGTGCACCCATTTAGTTCTTAATGGATATTGTTAGTGTTACATCTATAATTGCTATTTACTTTACTCTCTACTATAATTGAATTTATTTTTTTTCTGCCCAAATTCTATTTTTTCATTTTATCCTTGAATGTAGTAAGCATTTTTATCCATTCATTTTCCTTTGTAATTGAATTCCTATCCCCCCCCCCAAAAAAACTGAGGAGACCATCAAAGTAAGATTCATTCTTTTAGCCTAAAAGATGCCCTTCCTAGATAATGAAAACAAGACCAAAATACGAGAGGTTCATTTTTCTGAATATGTATACCCTTTCACAAATCAAGACCAATTAAACTTTACTATATTTTGAGTTGAAAAATACCTTTAAGTAAAATTGCTTTTATATTTTGTATGGCTTTTTGTCCTCAGTGAATAGGTTGATTTGTAAAATTAACCTCAGTTTGTTAGTGCATATTTAAGTGAGTGAACAGACAAAAATGATGAGAATAGTGATATATGTGAATGCACACACACACACACACACACACACATGTTTAAAACAAATAGATATATTCAAATTTTTTAAAGGAAGCAGAAACTGCAAGAAAAAAATCAAAGGAAATATAATATTCTCCAAAGGCCATTATGGTACTATAATTAAAGAGCAATCAGGAAATGAGCAAAACACAGCTATCATAAATTAAATTTTAGTAACAAAATTTAAACTAATAGAAGTTCTGAGAAATGAAGTTGGAAATTTCCCTCAATAAGATAACAAAGCACAAACAGAAGACAGAACAAAAATTTACCAAAAAAATGTGGAAAAAAATCTACAATTTAGAGCTGTAGCTGTAGCTCAGTGGCAGAGTACTTGCCTAGCATGGTGAGGCACTAGGTTTGGTCCTTAGCACCATATAAAATAAAGACATTTTGTTCATCTACAACTACTAAATAAATAAATAATAAACAAAATTTTTAAAAACTCCAGAATTGATTCAGGGGAAAAAAATGTAGAAAAATAGATCAGGAAAAATAATGAAAAGGGCAAAAAAATTATGATGATGATGGCAATGATGATAATGATGATGACAATAAGAAGAATTATTTAACTTCTGTTTTAGCTCACAAATGAAGAATGCTATAAAAAGCTTCACTCCTAAACACATAACAAAACAAAACAACAAAAATGCTAGATAGACTGCAATTAAACTGCTGAATTCCTCAGAAAACTGAACTCACAGGACAACTGTAATTAAATGATGATGTTTGGAAGTGAGCCCTGAAAGACACCTGAAATTAAAAATAGGCACTGGACATTTGCTTAACTTAGACAAACCCCAAATGAATGGCCTATGAGCCAGAAAGTAGATTCAGCTAGAAATTATTAATGAATTGTTAAAGGCCAATATAGGTTAGGGTGAAAATATAAAACCACTTGGAGAGATAGACATAGCAGGATTCACAAACACCTGTGGGTCTTTTTCTTTAGGACATATCCCTGACCCATACCCTCCTTAGATGGTCACAGGGATGATGAAGGAAAATCCGCTGAAAGATTTTGCCATAATGCTAACTAGAAAATGGAATAGCATTCACTTCTAAGATTCTACCTAGAGCAACCTATCACATCCTTCCTAACCTTTCAGAGGAGGGTCACTAAAATCTGAGGCCTGGGGCACAGGTGAAAGTACATAACCACAAAGAAACACCATGCCGTCCTTATTGGAGATGAGTGTGATATGCTAGACCCATAAGTACATCTGAAGGAGATGCCAAAACAACTGGGAAGATGCCACACTGCTAAGACTCAGATTTTCAGTGTCTTCCTAAGTTAGAGACTTAAATAGAACATATAAAAATACCCCCACGCTTTTAAAAACATACTAATAAGTATTAAAGCATCCAATCCAAATAACAATAAAAAATAGCTGGAGAAAACTCCAAGGGACAGATTCTAGGTACCATCACAAAATAACACAAAGCCTCAGAGAGACAAAACCAAGATACACATGCATATCCTCTCTCACACACAAGGATGTCAGGATCCTGTGGCCTACACATGTCAAACTTTTAGTAAAAAATTATGAAGCATAAAATATATAAGTAGAAATTTATCTTAAAAGAGAAGACAATTGTATGTATCATATTCATATAATAAGACAAATGTTAAAAATATGAGAGTTAAAAATAGCTATAAATAATAGGTTAAGCTGGGCATGGTGGCACATGCCTGTAATCCCAGTGGCTTGGGAGGCTGAGACAGGAGGATCTCCAGTTCAAAGCCAGCCTCAGCAAAAGTGAGGCACTAAGCAACTCAGTGATATCCTGTCTCTAAATAAAATACAAAATAAGGCTGAGGATGTAGCTCAGTGATTGAGTGCTCCTGGGTTCAATCCCCAGTACCCCTACCAAGAAAAAAATAATAATAGGTTAAAGCCTAGGGGAACAATAACAACAAAAAATACAACATGGGAAATTGAATAGCTCATTTCAGCAGAAATATGTTAAGTATAAGAAAGAAGCAAATGAACAAATGATAGAATTTGGAGACACAGTAGAAGACATGAGTATATCTGAGAGAACACAAAGTCCAATTAATATAAAATTACCAAAACTTGGCATATAATAATTAGTGTACTGAAAACCAAAGACAATAAGAAAACCTTGATTGTAGATGGAAAAGATATGAAAGAACAATGGTAAGAATTTCAACAGACTTGTAGGAAACCATGAAAGCAAGAAGATGATAAAGTATGTTTTTTAAAGTGCTGAAAGATAAAACAAAACAAAAAGCTGTGCTATCAAAATATTCCTCAAAAGGAAAGAAAAATAAAGCCCTTCTAAAATAAAAAGACATAAAAAACATTATTTTTAGAGGATCTGTTCTATAAGAAATATTACAGGAAGTTCTTCAGGCAGAAATAATATGATATAGGTAAAAAAAAAAATTGTGTGTGCCCAAAGAAAGGAATTGCATATCATTTTTATTATTTTAATATTTTAAAAGGAAACTAGTTAAAGTCATAATAGTAGCTGCATTTTGTGTTTAAAGCATATGTTAAAGTGAAATGTATGACTGCAGTGTCACAAGGGATGGAAGAGGAATCACATGATTCTGTTATAATGTCTACATCCTATTTTTGAAGGATTACTATCTTAAAAGTGATCCCAGATTATTTAATCATGTATATTTTATATCCAAGGCAAACTCTAATGGAAAAAATAAACATATATGATAAGTCAATAAGAAAGATGACAAAATGTAATTGTAAAACATAATTTAAATAGGACAAGGCAGAAAAAAGACAAAAATAAATAAAACAAAGGCAGCTAACAGAAGACAGCAAGTTTGATGATGATTTTAATCTAGATATGTTGGTGAGTACTTTAGCTGTGATTTTTTTTTTTTTTTAAACTGGGAATTGAACTCAGGGGCACTTAACCACTGAGCCACATCCCCACCTCTTTTTATATTTATTTAAAGATAGAGTCTTGCTAAGTTGCTTAGGGCCTTACTAAGTTGCTGAGTGTGGCTTTGAACTTGTGATCTTTCTGCCTCAGCCTCCCGAGCAACTGAGGTTATAGACATGAGCTACTGTGAAACCCTGTAAATGTTATAAACACATCAATCAGCAGGGGAGACACAAAAGCAAGACTAAACTATTTGCTGTCATAGGATATGATGGGGGGATGAAGGTTCAATGCAATTTGGTGTCTTGTATTGGAAACTGTTGACTTTGGAATTAAAAAAATAAGCTAAAGAGGCAAAAGTTTATTCACTGTTGAATGGAAATCAAAAAGAAGATTGGAAGAAACATTTGTTATTTTACATCACAGATCTTAAAAGTGTTACTTTATTTAGTCTATTTGAATATTTAACAGTGATAACATTGAATTAACAGTATTAAAAGAACAGGAGTTCAGAAATGGTTGAATGAGAAGCTTAGCAATTATCTCTTTCCTACAAATAATTATTAAACTGAAATTAAAAAAAATAATTCCAGGGTTCTGGACATTGATCAATGGCACGTAATAAACTGAGAAATATTTATTCAAGAAACATTAAGAAAAGTGACTATGCGTTGTTTTATATTGAAGCCACTGTATACCTGTCTTCTCACTCCAAACTCTGGTAGAGAAGGGTAGCCTGTACCTGTAGCTGCCAGACTTAGGAGATTCGACCAAAATCATTTCCAGAAGAACATATGAAAAAAAAAAATAATGATTTTATTTTTTCTTTATTTGCAATACTGGGGATTGAACCCCGGGTCTCACACATGCTAGTGCTCTGCCACTGAGCTACATCCTCAGTCAGTAGCAGTGATTTTAATGGAAAATATCCAGGGAATGCCAATATTACAGGTAACTTGAGGATAAGATATTTTGAGGCAAAACACCAAACAGATCATCTAGAAATTTCATAGGGATGTATTATGGCTTAGAAATGAGTTATTCCCCAAAGCTCCTATTAATGTAGGACTATTCAGAGGTAAAACAATTGTATTATGAGAGCAGTAATCTAGGTTGAATAGTCTGACTGAGCATTAACTATAGGAAGGTGGGTTTGGGCTGTACAAGGTGGGTCACTGGAGGTGTGCCCTGGAAGGATGCATTTCCCTGTGGTCTCTCCATTTTTCTGAGCAGCTTTTCTCCTGCGGAGCCTGTCCCTTCAAGATGCATTGCTGTGGAGCAATGGAATTGGCCATTTATGGACTTTGACCTTTGAAACCATGAGCACCTAATAAACTTCTCTCCTCCACGTTGTTCTTGTTGGGTATTTTGGTCACAGAGATGCGAAAGATGGCTAAAACAGGAAGCACAGAGAACACACCAAACATAGTAGTTTATGACAATCTTTTTTTTTAAATCATTTTTTAAATATTTATTTATTTGCTTTAGCTGTACACAATGGGTTTATTTGTACATGGTGCTGAGGATCGAACCCGGGCCGCGCACGTGCAAGGCGAGCGCTCTACCGCTGAGCCACAACTCCAGCCCTGTGACAATCTTTTTAATGTGCCAACTTGTCTGGGTAAGAGTGCACATGCTTACAGAGGTCCTAGTGATCTACTGGTACTTGACTGAGTATGAGGCATTGTACCTTTAGAATGTAAAAGCTGCTGAACTTCAGCAAGTTGCCTAAGCCTTGACTGGTTCCCATTCACACACTGATCCATTCACAAAGGATAGAATGTGTATCAGCTCAAGTTGTTTAAGCATAACCACTGATTGAATCATTAGGTGGCTAGTAAGTGAAGCTGACCCAAGGTAGATCAGGGGAAAAATGTAAGAAAACAATAAAATAAAATCACAGATATCAGTGGATCCAAACTCTAGAGGAGTCTTCATAAAATTATTCCAGGCAAGTAACTAAACAAAGAAACAAGTAAACAAGTATAAAAATGAACAACAACAACAAAAACCCAAATGTAGCAACTCCCCTGGACAAGTAATCAGAACTTAGTTTTTATATAACATATTAAGAGATCAGATTTCAAAACCAATAATATAATATATACTATGGTTTATCCCTACCAAAACTTACTTTGAAAGTTGGTCCTCTCTGTAATTGTGTGAAGAGGTTATGGTGCCTTTATGGCACATTTGGGGTAACAAGGGTTCTGCCTTCATGAATGGAGTAATGAAGTATGATGTCAATGTATCATCAATTATACAATATCAATTAAGAGACCAACAAAAGAATCAAATGGAAAACCTGAAGTTGAAAACTACAAACTTATTAAAAAAATAAAGTACTAGAAGGGCTCAAAAGTGCATGTCAGCTAGCAGAAAAAGAACAAAGACAGCCTACAGATGGCATCCATAGAAATACACAACTTGGGAATAGAGAGGAAAACAAAAAAAGAATGAACCCGGCCTGAATCTGTGGAACATCACCAAAGAAACCCACCAATGCATAAAGGAACTCATAGAACAAAAGTAAAGAAAGGAACAGGAAAGTAATGAATAAATGATAACCAAAATCTTCCCCATTTCATAAAAAAAATTAATCTAGACATCCAAGAGGATGCAAATGATAACAATAAAAATACATTATAAGAAAAAAAATATTTAACTTGAAACAAAGAGGGACATTTTTATGAATACAAAAGGGTCAGTTCTACATGAATTTATAACAATTACAAAGCATATATATGTATATGCATATACACACACATATATTTGGGGTGTGTGTGTGTGTGTGTGTGTGTGTATGTGTGTGTGTACATACATATCCATAGAGAGAGAGATACAAAAGCCCAAATATATATGAGGCAAAAACTGACCAAATTTAAGACAGAAATAAACAACTGAATAATGCTATTTGAATGCTTCAATAATTTTCAATAATGCAAAACATTAGAGTTCAGAAAAGATATAAAAGGCTTTGTCAACTCTATCAACTAACTTGACATAATGTTATCCCCCCTAAACAACAGCAAGATTACATTCTTTTCAAATGCTCAGGGGATACAGGGGATATTTTTGAGTATACTTCATTTTTAAGATTATAAGACAAATTTTGATAAATGTAAATGGACTGAAGTCATACAAAAACTATTTCTCTTTCACAATTAGATAATGACTATGGAAAAAGTTGCCTGATCATCAAATATTTACAGATTAAACAGCTTTTAAATAGCCCATATCTCAGAGATTTAACAAGGGAGGTCAGAACATATTTTTATTTGCTGAAAATCAAATGATAAAATATAAAGGTTTGAGATTCAGATAAGTTAGTTCTGAGGAGGAAATTTTAGCTTCAGCATCTCTATCAGAAAAGAAAAACAAAATCTCAAATGAAAACCTCTTAACTTTTCACCTAATAAAATAGGAAAAGAAGGACAAACAAACCCTAAACAAGAAGGAAATAAATAATAAGTATGAACATGTTTATCAAATATGTAGAAAAGGAAATAGAGAAAATGAAAAAAAAAATCAAGAGTTTTCTTAATCTATAAAAATGGTTTCGTTTTAAAAGAAGAAGGAGAGAGAGCGAGCGCAATTGTGGAAGTGTGAAAGAGAGGATATCATTACAGATCTTAATAAAAATTAAAAGCATAAAAAGGAGTATTGCAAACTATTTAGATAATTAATGTGATTTGGATGAATTCCTAGAGAGCATCACCAAAATTAACTCACAATGAAATATGATTTCCCAATTCTTACATAATGAAAAAGTAACTTTAGCAGCTAAAAGTTCACCCCATACTCAGATGGATTCATTGACGAATTTGAGCAATGATTCAAAGGCGAGAACTTGTCAAACTTTATAACCTTTTTCAGGGAATGGAGAGGACTGCAGCATCTCGGCCCATTGAATGAAGCTTGTAGTTTGCTGACATCACTGAGAAAAACATGGATCATAGGTGAAGAGGACAGTAGACCTATGTTCTTCACGAACATAAACACTAAAGTTCTCAACCAAATATCAGTGAAGAGAAGATGGCCACATATAACCATGTCAGCATATCATGGTTAGGTGATGTTTACTCCAGGAATGCAAGCCTGTGTCCACATTAAAATGTTAATCTATAATTATATTCAAACACTATATAAGAAAAATAACATGGGTTTCTCAAGAGAAGTAGAAAAAGCATTTCAAAAATTCAATATTCATTTGTGATAAAATTTCCTGCCAACTAGGAATAGAAGGGGTTTTCTTTAAACTATTTGAAGTTCATGCTTTAAAACCATCAGCTCACATCGCACTTAATGATGAGAGACTGAATACTTTTCCCCTAGTATCAGGCCAGGACAATGATGCCTTATTTTACCATGCCTATTCTACTTTGTCTTGACTGCTTAGATAGTGTAAAAAGTTAAAATATAAGACATCAGAGCCATCAAGACAGTGCAGGAAGAAATAAAACTACTTTATTAATGAGAATAGGATTGTATGGCAATCCCAAGTAATACAGAAAATATTACTAGAGCAAGGTGAGTAATTTCATAAGGTTCATATCATTCTAAAAATTTACTGTATTTATAATACTATCAATGAGCCATACAACCTCAGATTTACACACACATGTTTACGACATCATGATTCATAATAATGGAAATGAAATTACCTGAATGTTAATGAACTCATTAATACTTACACAAGATATGGCATATCTACATAATCAAATACTGTTCAGCAACAACTTTTGATATGTTTTACAACATGAATGAGCCTCATGCCCTAATTAAAGGAAGAGAAATGAAAAAGTTCATGTTATGGTTTGATTGTGTCCCCCTATAATTCATGTCCTGGAAGCTTGATCCCCAATGTGGTGATGTTTGAAAGTGGTGCCACCTTTGAGTGTGTCCTAGTGGAAAGTTTTTAGGTCATTGGGAATACCATCCTTGGAAGAAATTACCATGGTTCTCTCAGGATTTTGTTTAGTTCCTGGGAAAGCAAGTTGTTATTAAAAAAGCAGCTCTGGCCCCTGAATTCCTCTCTGACTTCCTGTGTTGCCTTGTGATCTCTTCTGCAAATTCTCAATATGGTGATGCTGTTTGTGTTGCCCTTGTGAGAGACTGAATACTTAGGTTACCCATTATTGGGCTCTCAACCCCTAAACTATGAGCTAAACAAACCCCTTTTCTTTATAAAGTACCCAGTCTCAATTGTTTTACTATAGCAACAGGAAGCTAACTAATCCAGTCCACATACAATATGAATAAATTTATATGAAACATCTAGAGAAGTCAAATCTATATTAAGAACATGAAATAACAATCCTCTTGGTGTGGAGATAGGCGCAAGTAATGATTGCAAATAGGCATGAGGCATCTTTCTGGAATAACAGAAAGCCTCAACATTTGGATTGAGGCAGTGTTTGTAAAATCCATAGCTTTACTAAAAAAAGTATATGTATATTTAGTATAAGTGGATTTTATGAGGCATAAATTATATCTTCAAAATGCTGTTGCACATTAAAGTAATGGAGAAACAAAATAAGTTTACAACATTTTTTAAACAATATAGATGTTACAAGTGAGCAGTGAATGGTAATTTTCAAATTTCATTTTGGTGAATCTCTCCTGTTTTGTTATGAATGATGAATTTGCCACCTGACTTGTGACATTACTAAATATGGAGAACCCTGTCACGTTTTCTTCACTGCTTTGTTCCTTTATTCTGTGATACAAGCTACATAAGAGTCTTTGGAAATAAATCTACCATTGTTATTCATTCCCTCAGATTTATACATTCTTTGACTAGAAATATGTCCATGCTAAATCATTTTAAATCATGTTTTATTGTGCTTTTTTAAACCAAACTATGGGCCAATATTTTTCTAGGTTACTAAAATTAAGCAGATATTTAATGGAATTAGTATTAATTTATTTTAACTAAGAAACTAGAGCCTGAGAGCTTTTAGATGCACAAAGAGTATTGATCAATCAGAACAGTTAGGGTAAGGAGCTTTATCCAAAAGTCAATATGTGGCTATTATTGTCCTTTTGATACTACTGCATTATATGGTGTCCATTATTCCTCAGTGTAATAGTTTTCAATATTTTAGTAAGGCAACAAATATTCATTTACTCTTTATTGGAGCCAAATAAAATAATGGATATAAAGAAAGAAGTAGCATGTGTTTACAGAATTATCTCTTATGCTCAGTTATAGCATGCACAATATATTGTTGATTTCTCTGAAGGTACAACTGAAACTTTCCTCTAGGAAAATTAATTCCACATGCACAAGTCATCCAAGATGTAGTATAAGGAAAGTTCTTAATCAGATTTCACTTTAATATTTTAAAAATATTTTTAATTTATAAGGCTTGTTGAAGTCAGGTGAAATCTAGACAATTTAGAAATGGTTAATTACCTCAAGAATCTAAACACTGTATGCTCAGAGATCTTTTTCTCACAACTTAGGTAAATTTGACTCTGGTTATATGAGTTATGAAAACTTTATTAGGGAGAGACCTGTATGTTGAATTGAAGGACTGAGACTCTTTTGTGTTAACTTGGTAACGTGTTCTGTTATTCAGTAGACATATTTCTCTTAATTAAAAGTATACAAAACCTGTTTTTATGAGTCAAAATAGGAGAACAGTGCCATGTCGGGATGGTCTCATCAATGTATAAAATGTGGTTTACTCAGGTATAACTGTTTACTCAATGTAAACATAAGGTCAGAATATGAATGAGCAAATATCTTTAAAAGCAACACATATGTTAAAATGTTGCATCTAATAATACAGATTATATAGGAGATCATATAGGGTAAAGTAATAATTTGTAACTTTTGAATAACCTTTTTCTACAATCACAGATTATGGTATATTTCAAATGTACCCAATACTGTGGTAGAAACAGCAAGATTTATTAATAAAAGTATAGTAAACACATTTGATGCCTTTCTCCATTGCTCTAAATTTGTGATATAAAGTATTTTTTCCTAATTGATAAGAGTGTAGTATAAGAAAGAAAGATTTCTATTATTTAGCAAGGCATTGATTAATGTTTTATAATGTCTGATTTTCATTGTGAAAATAATAAACTTATCCTTATTTTATCTTAAATATATTTATCAGAATTGAGTACTAATCTTCAAGGTATTGGATTTCCAAACCCAAATTCTGTATTATTTGTATTGGAAAATTTTGAAGTTAAGTTTTATTTTCACTGTCTAGCCTTCTAGACACTTTAAGAGACCTTATGAAATGACAAAATAACTTACAAATTACTAATTTTTTAATCTGTACTCTTTCTTAATAGGGCCAGGTAACTTTCTTATTTTGATAACATTATGTACTAAGCTTGAGAGAACAATTTCAGTACATTGGGGAGTAACATGGATTGTAACATCATTCATGTGGCTGCCCTCACCTCAATGAATAACTTACTAATTATTGCTCCTGAGTTTCTCTAACATGTAAGTTGACATATCAATGCATACTATGTAAGTACAGACTAAATTGATCAAGATTATTTTATTATGACTATGAGATACACATTGAAGACCTTTGTAGAAGGGGATACAAGTTGGAAACTGATATTCATTTAGCACATAATATTTCAGTAAACCCCTTGTGTGCCTTTGTGTGTACACACTGATTGATACTTTCTGAGAAGTAATTTATCCTTGACTAGCTCTACTCTCTTAAAAATGCAATTTTGGTATTACTGATATTATTAAGAGAACAATATACTGTGGGTGTTTAAGTGCAAAATTGGTACAAGACCTAAAGTGATATTGTAAGGAGATTTCACAAGAATAAAATTGAACATACAAAAATTATAAAAATACTTTTATAGTGATATAGAACCAAATAGGAAAGAAAAAAATTAGAAATCTATGGTAATTTCCATGAAATTACTTAATCAAGGAACCACAAAAATACAAAAAATAAAGAAACAGCAACAACAACAAAACATACATTTCCCTTAAGGGAAAGAAAGTTAGCTGTTCCTGGGAAACAAGCAACACTGGTTCTTGGTGCATAGATGACAGTCATAGATGACAGCTTTTTTATTGGCTTGTTTTGACGTCTTGCCTTCTATAGATTCTGTACACAGCTGTGATCTATGGGACCAGAGAGCAGGAGGTGAGCCTTAGTGTCTGTGAATAAAGATGTTTCTTTTGGTTACATATACAGAAAAGAGTAAGATGTCAGTTCCCTCTGAGATGAGAAAGAATGCCAGTTGAATAATTTCATGGATTCCTTTTGTGTCCAAAAGGTTTCATATCATGCTTTTCTATATCAATTGAGAGAAACCAAGAGATAGATTAAACTTTGTCAAATTCTCTTTTTGAACAGCTATGTTACTCTTTGTTTGAAACTCCAGATTGGACAATGATCTACATAGATAACTTCAGACTTTTTAAGGCAAGAAAAATTCCTTCACTTATTTCAAAAGATCCCATTATAACCCCTATAAAAACAGTTCAAGCCCTGAAGCATGAAATTTGATTGCAACTCATCTACTTTCATTGCTCCCTACACAGTATCATGATAATGTATCCTCGAATTTTAGTGAGAGATTTATTTCCACTACAGATTAAAAACCAGCCATTCCCTTCAGAAACACATTTGCCACTATCCTTTTAGATTAGAGAGAACTTTGTTAATAGCATTTAATGTTGGTGCATCTGGGTACAAGTTTGTTTATGCATTTGGAAATCAGAAATACCACAATTAGATTTTTCTGGCATTTGTAAAACTCCACAGAACACAGAGCTATTTTCAGAATTATGCAGCATCCAAAAGACACATATGAATATCATATTCAGACAACAAAAATGGATCTATTGTTTTATGTCCACCCAATAAGTCTACTGCAGTCCCAGTTCCAGAAATCTAATTCTAGAAATGTAAATTCAAATGTACATTGCTTAAAGTAGGACCCACTCTCCTACCTTCTGCACTAGGAAAAGATATTGTTTTTTAAGAATAGAAACCATTGTTAATGATGCATAAATGCAGAACACTCAGCCACCCTGAGTGAATTTATAACAGAAGAAATTTTTATTTATCTACAGGAAGGAATGGGAAATTTCTAAAATCTGAGTTCCTGGCTAACAGAATAAAACAAAAAAGTAAAAAAAAATGAATAAAACTATGAATGTTAAACATAAACATTTATAGGCAAGGTAATTTGTATGTACAAAATTTTATGAACTTACAAAAAGATACTAAAATTCGAACAATGATTTTAGTGAGGGTGCTGGATTCAGAATCAATATATAAAATTCAATTGTATCTATATGCCCCAGAAACGAATAGCTAGAAAGTATAATTAAATTAAAACAATTCTATTTATAGTAACTTCCAAAAGTATGCAATACTTAGGAATAAATCTGATGAAAGCTGTGAAAGCTTGAACCCTGAAAACTTCAAAATACAGCTGAAACAAATTAAAGAAATACAAAATAAATGCAAAATCATACCATGCATGTAATTTGGAAGTCTCAATATTATGAAAATATCAATTATTCATGAATTTAAATAGAGATTTGGTGCTATGTAATTGCAAAATCCTGGAGGAATTTTTGTTCACTTTAACTGACAAGTAATTCTAAATATATTTGGAAAAACAAATGACTTACAAGTTAAAGTAAATTTAGAACAACGAATTTGAAAGACTTATATTTCACAATTTCAGATTTACTATCAAACAACTGTAGTTAATAGAGTATGACATTTTCATAGAAATAAATAGATTAATAGAAATGAATTAGGTGGACACATATATGTCCAGTTGACTTTTTTGAAGATGCCTAGGTAACTCAATGGGAAAAGGGCAGCCTTTCAACAAGCAAAGCTGGAATAGTATTTAGTCTCATAGATACTATGGGACAGATCTGATGAAAAGAAAGCATGAATTATAAAATTTAAGATTTATTATAAAGAGAAAAGTAATATTTATTCATTCTTCCAATATAAACAGCAAATAAATATTGACAGTAACAAAGTTAAAAAGGATTGGAAAAAAACTTTAAAAAGGTAACCTTGTGAATCTCTTCCTTATACCTCTTTGGTATTTACAAAGAAATATTGTAAAAGGAAGCTGAGGATAAATTAGGAGAAATAGAATGATACCTAAGATTTAGATGAAATCATAATAACAAAGCATGCTGTCATCAGTGGTGAGATCATTATATACAAAGTCAACTTATAGAGTACATGATGCAGAATCCTACAGCTTCTTCAGTTGTTATTTTAAATATTTAACATATTTTACTAGCTCAGAACTTACTGGTAAATTTCTGGGTACCCAAAAACATATTTTGTTCAACATATCTGTGCTTTTGGGGTAGTTTTGGTAAGAATATTACAGTGTGTC
Source organism: Tamias sibiricus (assembly GCA_025594165.1). Taxonomy (NCBI): domain Eukaryota; kingdom Metazoa; phylum Chordata; class Mammalia; order Rodentia; family Sciuridae; genus Tamias; species Tamias sibiricus. The sequence continues at coordinate 126,502,233 of CM046666.1, read as the reverse complement.
TAGAGCCTTCACTAACTCCAATAGTGAAAGGCAGCTCCCACTTTATTCTGCAGTAGGTTCACCAAGAACCTTATTATGCTGAAACTGTATACATTGCCTTAGAATAGGGGAGAGGAAGTATATAGATTAGAAAGTACAAGAAAGTATAATTCTTAACAAAATAGTTTCCCTGTCACTGTTTTAAAAATGACTACTGTATGGTAGTTCTTTAAAAAAAAATATCCTAAAGCTATGGAAAAAATTTCTATGAAAACTATGACAAAAACCAAATAAAAACAAAACTTATGAGTGAGACTCCCACTCCTGGAATGATGGAGTAGATATCTCATCCCTATTTCTCTCACTAGGTATAATTAAAATGTCTCAAGTTTATATATAAGACAAGCCTAAGAAAGCTTTGGAAAGTGCCAAGAAGGAAACAGACCCCACTAGGACTTCAGGGTTGAAGAAATGACCTGACAATGGCTTTCTTGATTTCCGTTTTTGCCTGAGGTATCCCACAACAACTATTGGACAAACCAGAGACCTGGAAATGCCAACAGTTGCAGACAAAACCAAAAACTAGAAAATAAACAACAACAGCAACTTCCAGAAAAGCCTGCTCTCTTCAGGAGCAAGAACAGGGCAGCCTGAGAAACACAGATATCTTAAGGGGGAGGTGCTTTACTCTAGACACTAAAGTCACGGTGATACTAGATACCCATGATGACGAGTTCCATTTTCCCAGATGGTGAAGACTGAACACTCAAGAAATGCACAGGCAATCATAGAAAGTAAATTTTATTTAAAGAATAGAACAGAGGTAGACTTCTGCACAGAGATTGGATCCCAGAGCTGGGTACCAACAAAATGGTGGTATCCTGTCCCTTTTATACATTTTAGATTTCCTTTGTTCTCATGCCCACCTTCTTCCCTTATCTTACCTACATAACCAGGGACCAAAGGTGGGCCAAAAGATGGGAAAGCAGCCTTCTAGGGGTGTGTCTCCCAGTCTGCCCAAAGGGCCAAGAAAAGGGCTGCCCAGGAAGTGCTTCATTAACAACCTTTTTGGAGGAACAGTTCCCTATAGGCAGGTAGCTTGGCAACAGCTTGAGGGGAAGAGGGGGAAGGGGTCTGAAGCCATTAGCTTTCCTTTTCTTTCTAATCAGCTTCCATTTCTGCAATTGGACCCAATTATTTATTATTTACACTGATTGTCTTTTTGTCCCCAGGCCTCAATACCACCCCAATAAAACATGTCAAATGTCAAGTGGAGATTCTAGGCTTCTGCCCTCACTAGTAAAGAGGTGATTCACCCTGGTTGCCTGAGACAGAGAAGAAAGAGTGGAGATCCAGGACTTGCATCACCTATGGGTTGGGATGCAGTCTCTCTCTGTACTCAGTCAAGGGAAACTAAGTGCAGAAGCTGGGCCCAGAGCTAGTAAGGAACTCCTCACCATCCTCCTTGGGGGGTTTCAGAGGAGTTTAATGGAGAATCAACATTTCCATGATAATGTGTAGCAGTAAGGCTACCCTCCACCCCTGCAGTGTAAGTGGGGACCACATGAAAACAAAAAACAAAAAACAATGGGACAATCTTTGCTCAAACAGCTGAGGTTGATTGAGGCTTAGTGAAAACCATGAGCCTTAATCCAAAGTCCACATCAGAGGGGAACTCTTTCTCCTAGAGATGGCTGTCAACACAAGCCAAATGGAAAACCTGAATTCATTTCCCTACCTGATAGTAACAAGGTGTCTCTACCCTAGCTGAAAGACAGCTACAACACAAGATTTAAGGAAGATTCAGGGTCTAATAAAAATAAGTAAAATTTTCAGGTTTTAATTAAAAAAAAAAAATTCACCATTCTAAGAAGCAGGAATATCTCAAATTATTAAGAAAAGAAAATCAATAGATGTTGGTACTTAGCAAAAATAGATTAGAATGATCTCAGAAGGATTCAAAGGCAGCCATCATAAAACTGCTTTGTGAACAATTATGAACACACTTTAAATCAATGAAAATATAGAAAAGCTTAGCAAAAAAAAAAAAAAAAAAAAGATGTATGGGAATTTTAGCACTGAAAATAATGCAATGACTTAAAATTAAAAGCCTTACAGACTGGGATGTCTATAAGAATGAAAACCAGAAAGGATCACTGAACTTGATAGTATAATAGTATACCAAAAGCACACAATCTGAATCAGATCATAAGCAAGAATATGAGTAGTTTTCTTTTTCCTCTTCAGTTTTCTAAATCATATTTTATAGTTGAATAAAATATAAAAATATATCTGATGTGGTTCTAAATAAAGCAGAGGAACAATTTTAAAACATTTCTTTAAATAGGGGAGGGTAAATGTGTATGTTATGGGTTGGATCTGAAATGTTCTGAAGAAGCTCATGTGTTAGGCAATGCAAAAATATTCAGAGGTGAAATGAATGAATACTGAGGGCTCTGACATTACCCCTAGATTAATCTTTTTGATCAATTAATCATTTGAATGGACTTAGGTGGAGGTGGTGAAAACTGTAGGCAAGTGGGGCATGGCTAGAGGTAGTATGTCACTACGGGGCATGGCCATGGGGACTATATCTATCCCTGGCTTCTTCCCTATTTTCCCTTCCTTTCCCTTCCCTTCCTTTCCCTTCCCTTCTCTTCCCTTCCCTTCCCTTCCCTTCCCTTCCCTTCCCTTCTCTTCTCTTTTCCCCTTTCCTCCCCACCTCCCTCCCTTCCTGGTTACCATAAGGTGAGTAGTTGTCCTCTGACACACCCTTCTACCATAATATAGTAACTCAGGCTCAGAGCAATGGGTTTGGCCAACTACAGACTGAGACTTCTGAAATTATGAGCTACAGTAAACTACTTCTCCTCTATGTTGTTCTTGTCAGGTACTGTGATTAAAACAATGAAAAACTGGCTAACAGAGTATATAAAGGGAGTAACGATTTATACATATCATCTAAACTGGTACAATGATTAAAACAGGAGACAAAGGTAAGGCATACATATATGACACTTGAACCAATTTCTATGAAAACTTTATGAGAAAATACATTAAAGTACTATGGCTAGTTCAAAACAAAATTCTAAAATATGTTCAATCAGTTTATAGACAAGCAAATAAAAAGTACACATGGAACCAAAGTAGAATGAGAGAAAAAAGGAAATATATATTACTAAGGATTATATTCTTGGCCATAAAATATCTACAAATTTAGAAAAACTGAAATCTTGAATTTTTCTCTTCCCACAATGGAATCACTATAAGCAACAATATAAACCTCATCACAAAGTCTTCAAACAACTAAAATGACACTTTTGAATAATCTATGAGCAAAGAGAAAGTCTCTAAGTGAAAATAAAGAATACATTGCACTGAATAAAATGAAAATACATCATATAAAAATTTGTGGGGTACATGTAAAATAGTGCTGCAGTTGAAAGTTATAGCATTAAATGCTTAATTTACAAAACAGAAGAAGCATTAAAACAATATTCTAAATTTCCATCTTGAGAAAGTAGAAATATCCAGACATGGTGGTGAATGCCCAAATCCCAGTGGCTTGGGAGGCTGAAGCAGGAGGATCACAAGTTTGAGGCCAGCCTTAGCAACTTAGTGAGATCCTGTTTTAAAATAAACAACAACAACAACAACATGCTGGGGATGTGGCTCCAAGGTGAAGAAAGTGTTTCTGGGTTCAATTCCACAAATAGGAGAAGAAAAGTGAAGCCAAAGTAAGAAGAAAGAGACAATAAAGAACTGATATCCATGAAAGTGATCTCATAAAAATAGAGAAAATAAATTTTAAAAAAGCCAAGCAAACCAGTCTTGAGTCTCTAAAATGATCAATATAGTTGGAAAATCTCTGGGAAAGAAGAGAAGACAAAAATTATTAATATCACTGTAGTAAATATTTCTACAAAAAATGTAGATATCGAAATGTAGTAAGTATTATTAAATTCTCTAAAACCACTAATTTTACAGAGAAGACGAAATGGAAAAAAATTCTAGAAGAAAAGAAGAAAAACACAAATTATACAATATGAAATGGATAATTTGGATACCTATGTAAGTTAAAGAGATATATTAATAATGTTAAACTGAAATTTTTATAAAAGAAATTTCCAAGTCCAGATGGTTTCAATGGAGAATTTTACCAAACATTTGAAGAAAAATTAACGTCAATTCTCTATACTCTTTTCCAAATGATGGAAGAAGAAATTCATCAAACTCATTTTGTAAAGCCATTATTACTTTGATAAAATACAAATTTAGAGAATTGGCACTTTCTAAATAGATTATAAATACTATTTATTATCAGTATAAAAAGCAAACTGTATGTCAATATCCCTTATAAAAGTAAATACAATTAATCTTGTTTATTTGTGTGCATGTGTGTGTATATATATATATATGCATATATATATATATATATATATATGTAAGATAGCTACTAAATGATTTCCTTATTAACATATGGTCCCTTAAAATAAAACCTTGAGCCTATTTGAAAAAAAATAAAGTTTTATGTATCAAATCTCTAAATATTAGGCAATTTTTGTTATATAAGGAGGAATCTGTGTAGATTAACTCATTCCATAGCACCTATCTGGGCAAAGGGATAACATCATTTGTTGTAATTGGAATATAGCCTTTTGGAGAGCTTTAAAATTTTTATCTTGAATTATCTTTTCATAGATGTCTTGTTTTTATGGAAAAAAAAATCTTCATTAACAGAAATCTTGGATGTAGCTAGAGTGAGATGATTCAAAGAGCTGTAGTTACTTAATAAAAGAACAATTTATTTCAATTGCATGATATCTATCTATATGATCAAGTGGTAATTATTCTAGGTATGATGCAAGGCTGGTTTAATCATTTGAAAAAATGCAATTCACTACATTAATAGATTAAACAGAAACTATCTTATAGTTTAATGCTGAAAACACATTTGACAAGATCAGTGCCTATGAACGTTAAGAATTTTAGGAAATCCAGGAATAGAAGTGATATTCCTCAACTTAATTAAAAAAAACCTACACAAAAGCTAGAGATAGCATGATATTTAATGGCAAAATAATTAATGCTTTTCCCTTAATGAAAAAAGAACTAAAGGTGTCCACTATAACGTGTGTTATTAGAAATAGTACTGGAAGTTCTACTTTGTAATAAAGAAAAAAATGTAAATAATATATATATACAGATTGGAAAAGAAACTGTGTCTCTTCTAGTATTGAATATCTATGTATCTAGGGATACAATATCAAAATATAGGCTCAAATATATTTCTATACACCACCAACATATATGTTAAAACAAATTAAAGATACAATATCTACAGTGCTAGAAATAGTTATAAATCAAACAAATCACACATAGTACTTGTATGCTGATGATACAAAATACTGATTATATAGATCAAATATCTAAAATAGAGACATACCATGTTCATGGATTAAAGAATTAAAAACTGAAAGTGCCAATTCTCTTCAAATTGATATACAAAATCAAGGAAATTCTTATCAAAATAGTGGCAATTTTTAAAAAGTCTATAAAAGATTACTCTAGAATTTACATAGAGGTCAAAGAAAGAAAAATAGTCAAATGATTAGACAAAGAAGAAGAAAGTGTCAGAAACCTGTGTACCTGACTTCAATTTTTTTTTTACATAGAGACCATAATCATGACTGTGTCATATTGATGGAAGGCCAGTTGTATATAGCAATAGAACAACATGATGCCTGTAAATTGCCCCCACACAAGGTATTTGCAAAGGTGTGAAAAAATCCAAAGTTGAAAGGATAATTTTAAAAATTAATAATGCTATATATATATATATATATATATATATCCACAAGTACAAAATTAAGACTTCACACCTTCTATAAAGACATCACACCTTATATAAAATTAATGTGATCAAACTGAATCACATATTTAAGTGGCAAAAATAAACTTTATGACTTTTTGAAGATAACAAGGAGAAACAACTTTGGGGTCTAGGGCTTGATGAAGAATTCTTAGGTTTTTTTTTTTATCATCAAAATTTTTATTCCCCATAAACAAACAGAATCTATGATGCATGTAATCCATAATTACTCTTTGACTCAAATCTGAAGTTCTTATTTTTATCCAGTTATGGCTTCCTTCTCCATTGTGGCCATTTCACATTAAAAGAATAGTAAAAAACATAAACAGAAGAAATACATCTAAATAATCAAGGAGTTTGAGGACAATACATATTATTATCATTTACATATATATTCATATATGTATCACGTATATATTCATCATTCATACATGTATAATATATATAATATATATTATCCTCAAACTCTTTGGTTATTTAGGTGTATTTCTGCATATGTATAATGTATGTAATATATATTATCCTCAAACTCCTTGATTATTATACATTATATATAATGTTATTTATGTCATATATAAATAACAAGAATACATATATATATGCATTATATATTCCTTGTTATTTTTGAGAATTATTTCTCAGCTGACCTGTTTTTGGTGTTAGTAATAACTTTTTAAATTTTTTTACTTGTGCATTATAACAGGAAGTTCATTGTACATGCACATAACAATCTGATCAATATCATTCCCCAATACTTTCTCTTTCCCTCCCTTTGTCACCCCACTAGTTCCCCTTCTCCTACTCTATTGATCTCCCTTCTGTTTTCATGAGATCCCCTTTTTTAATTCTTTTTTTTTTTTCAATTTCTCTAGCTTACACCTTTGAGAGAAAACAGTCAACCTTTGACTTTCTGTGTTGAGCTTATTACAGTTAGCACGATGTTCTCCAGTTCCATCCATTTTTTTCCCCCAATTTTTAAATTTTGGGAGGGAGTAAGGAGGGAGGGGGGGAGGAAAAAATTGGTGGTTGAATGAGATGGATATCATTATCGTAAATGCATGATTGAAGATCTGAATGGTACTTATATACTTTGTATACAAGCAGTTGTATGTAAAAAGATACTAGTGCATGATGAATAAGTAAATAAATAATTTTAAAAAAGAATTCTTAGGTTTTGATACAAAATTCACCATTGATCAGAAAAAAAATAATTTGTTGGATTTCATGAAAATTAAAGGTCTGAGCCAGTGCAGTGGCGCATGCCTGTAATCCCAGCACTTGGGAGGCTGAGACAGAAGGACTGCAAGTTCAAAGCTAGGCTCAGCAATGGCAAGACACTTGGCAACTCAGTGAGATCCTGTCTCGAATAAAATACAAAAAAGGGTTGGGGATGTGGCCCAGTGGTCAAGTGCCCTTGAGTTCAATCCCTGGTACCAAAAAAAAAAGAAAGAAAAAAAGAAAGAAAGAAAGAAAGAAAGAAAGAAAGAAAGAAAGAAAGAAAGAACATTAAAGGTTCGTGAAAGACTCTGTTAAGAAAAGGAAAAGACAAGCAACAGGCTAAGAGAAATTACTTGTCAACAACTTATTCAACAATAGGCCAACATGTAGAAAATATAAATAATTCTCAAAATTCACCCTAAAACAAACAACAACAAAAAATTCAATTGGAAATAGCCCAAAGCTATGAAAATATATTTCACTACAGAAGTATATTGCCCCACATAAAAAGATGTTTATAATATTGTCATTAGAGAAATGCAAATTAAGAGCACAATGAAATCTCACTACTCATCTATTAAAACAGCTAAAATATAACATGTGACTATTTAGAATACTGAAGAACATGCAGAGAAACTAAATGCATTCTCTAATACCTTCTTGGTAGGAATATAAAGTGGTATAGACTCCGGAAAACAGTTAGGTAGTTTCTTAAAAATTTTTGCAATTACAATATCATCCAATAATTGCTGTCTTGGCATTTGCCCTAGACGCATGTAAATATATGTTCACAAAATAAGAATATGGATAAATGCTTGTAACAGTTTTATTTGTAATGAATAAAACATAGGAATGACTCCAATGTCTTGTGATGGGTGAAAGGTAAAATAACAGTGGTATATCCATACCATGGAATACTATTCAGCAATAAAAAGAATGAACTATTGATCCATGCAACAACAGATATGTATTTTAAGGGCATTGTGCCATGGGGAAGAAATCAGTAAGAGAAGATCAGATATTTTATCATTACATTTAAATAAAAATCTTAAAATGTTAAAATTGGAGATTGAAAACAAATTAGTGGTGGCCAGGGGTCTGAAATAGTGGAGATGGTGCAACTATAATTAGATAGTGTAGGGAGATCTTTTTGTGAGGTAATGTTTTGGTGTCTTGATGCTAGTGGTGTTTACACAAATCCACAGATGTGGTCAGCTGACATAGGACTATACACATACATTAAACCAATGTCAATTATCTGGCTTTATCATTAAGTTATGCTCATACAGAATACAACCATAGGGGGAAATTGAATGAAGGGCTCTGGGATCTCTCTACTACTGTATTATCACTACTGTAAATTACTCTGTGTAATTTTCTATGAATCTATAATTATCTCAAAACAAAAGTTTTAAAAAGTGAAGATTTTGAGTAATATGATGATTTTAGAAACATGAGGGAATTATCTTTAATTCAACAAGTGGAGCTGAAGCAGAAAAAATCAGTTATCCGGTTTTGATCATATTATTCTTAGATCAATATTAATATTATGTGACAAATGGAATGACACTTAATGTTTCCTTTATTGTGACGCTAAACTTAGAGAACTTTGGGGGGCATAAGCCAAAAAAATCCTACCCCATCCTATCTCATCACTATCCAAGTGCTGCTTAGCACCCCTAACCCATGACATTAAGTTACAGGTGTTTCTAAGAATGCAAACAGGAGGAAGGGAATGGGCTGGACACCCATGACAAGAGTGGAAGACAGCAGTGGCCCACTAGTGTCAAAGAATAGTGTTCTGTTCTTGTTACTCTTTAATAAAAGGACAGATGAGGAAAAAAGAAACCACATCTCTCCTGATTAAAAAAAGTTAATGCAATACATGAGAAAAAGTATGTCATAGAAAAAAACAGACAATGACTTTGAAAGTGGTGTTTAGGGTTTGTTCGAATCTCTGTTCCACTATATTTTTTCCTTAAAATGAGAAATGCCAACTATGAAATTACATTTCAGTGAATAACAATAGCATATTATAATGTTGCAAAATAGATTATTATCTATTTTGTTGGTTTTTATTTTTTTAAATTGTAAAATTACTATAGTGTTCTTTGTATATTACCTTTGAAAAAAGTACTAAAACATACAAAGTAATTAGAAACTATTAGTAAAATATTTTATTTTTAATGGCTGATAGGACTGAAACATTTTCCCAAAAATCATTCAAATATGACTATTGGAAGTAACCATAATGAAAACTTTTGGTTTTTTTTCCCCACATATCTTGTTAAATATTTTGCAGAAATATATAGCTTCAAATAGAAGGGCTTATAGTCTTCTATGAAAAAATATACACTAAGTGGGAATATTTAATACTGATTCTCCAAAAGTTATGCTAAAATTTCCATGCAGACTTGCTCCAAAAGGTAACTTATTAAGCTAGTATTTTGACTAAAAAATTAATCATACTTATGAATAAACATGTATTTTAAAAAGATAAATATCTTCAGTTTTATCTTTTATTTATATATGTACATATGGATATGTAGCATTTTTATTCAATTCATAATTGTAATTTAATGTTTCTTGGTAAGTATATATGGCTCTACTTATTTCTTCTTAATGACTACATGATTTATAAGAAGTGGATGGATCCTATTTTAACACTTCATCTTTTGATGGGCATTTAGTTTCTTTGCAATGTGTACTAACAGAATAATGATAATAAAGATCCTACTACATTGCCTCTACAAACATATTGTGGCTGAATCCTCAAAATGATTTTAAAGTTTGTATCAACTCAAATACAAAAATTGTAAAATATGTTTTCACATATGCTAAGTCTCAGAAAATATGCCATTCATATGCCACTTTTAAAATATAATTTTACAATAATTTTTAATGGTTAAAATTAGAAAGGAGAACACAGTATTTTATCATTGGTCTGAAGACTATAATATTTATTTTAAGAAATTAAGTTATCTCATTTAAATAGGAAAGATACCAGAAACAAAATCAATATAGCAACTTCTTTGTAACCAACAAATGCAAACCACATTTTTTTTGTACTTAAAAAAAAAAATTGTGACAGATCAAAAACTTACATTGTATTGAATATTAAATCTAAGTCATTCCCATTCCATAGAAGAATGCCATCTTTACCTTTTATCATTGTATTAGAAGTTCATGCAAATGCAATAAAAAAAATTAATGATATAAATATTGCAAATAAATTAATATTCCCAATTCCAGGTAGTATTTTTACAGCAAAACAAAGGGTATCAGATGATAAACTGTTAGGAATCTCCTCAAGATTTTGGGTACTGAAGATAAAATTTCAATTATTTATATAACTGATAACAACTACTTAGGAAATAGAATGAAAAATAACTATTCACAATAGATATTGGTGTTTAAGGGGTTCCAAAATGTAAAACAACTCTTCAGCTTCACCTGAGGATTTAATATGATAAACAAAGGCATTAATATGGGTAGAGAACTTACCAACATCTCTGTGGCTGTTAAGATGATAAGTATTGTGCTGAATCTGCAGGGAATCAGCTTTCTTCATACTGACCCTAAGAATTAAATGGACTTAAAACATATGATAGTGCTGGATGCTCATGAGTACCCCAATGCAAGGGCTTCTGCTCCTGTAAGATATACAGTGTGGAAGGTCACAGCACAACCTGCCATCTCTACAGAAAGTTCTTTCCAAAAGGCCATGGAGAAGTCTGGGACAATAGCTCCATTATTCTCCTTGAAAAATCGTGATTCACTCTGAATTCCTCCTATTTAATTAAACATAAGAAAATAAAGGAATGGGGAGAAAGAAGTGAAATGCTGGTGAAGTTTTTCCCACATGAAAGGAAACATAAAAAGGTGGTAGAGAAGCAACCCAAACAAATACAAAGCAAGCATGTGAATACATCTAATGCATCCAAAGAGGAAAGATAGAAAGACATCTACACAAGTTGAGAAGAAAACATATAATAGGATTAAATGTTGAGGTTCACCTAGTATTTCTATGGGGAAATAATTTTAATAAAAAGCTATTGCATCTCCACAAATACATGAAAGGATACTGCATTCAGCTACCTCTGCGTCATGTCTAGTTTAGCGTTAAGACTCTTAGAAGAATGACATTTCTTCCACTTATATTTACTGCTTGCAAAGAATTTCTGATTTGTCTGTGGTTCAGCACCTGCAATACAAAATAAAATCATGATGGATATCATTATCCTAACTGCATGATTGAAGGCCTGAATGGCACGAAAATACATTGTAAACAAACAGTTGTATGTAAAAAGATGCTATGTATGTGCATTATGAATTTTAATACATACTACTATTGTAAATAAAAAATAAAATAAAAAAATAAAATCATGAGGCATTTTTTGGTAAACCGTTCTCCAATTTTGAATTATTTTATCCTTCAAATTTGGAGTCTGCATAAAATACTATACATTAGAAGTGTCATAATTTTAAGATATGTTCATACACATCTATTTTCTTCTATATTACTGCAGTGTTACATAAAAATTTACCAGCTCAATTCCATATTTCACTTAAATGATTAAAGGGTATTATTTTAAACCAATTAGGATTATATAAATATCAATTGAAATATCAATGTATTTTGAGAATTATAATTCTTGATGGAAGATTCAAAATAAGTCTAACTTACCTCATCAGAACATTTTAAAATATTGAAAAATAAATGCATCCGATTGAACTGGAGTCTTACTTCATTGACAAGAAGAAAAAGCAATCGATACTAAGATCCTCACCATTACTGTGGGCATTGTTGGGTATTCTGCTTCCAACTTGGGAAATACATCTAATTAATGGAAGATTGCCTTAACGATCTGCCTAGGACCACAATTAGTAGAGACCTCTAGGGACTGTGGGGTCCTCCAATTTGACTATATTGCTATTCAATACTGGAAATTAATGAAAGCTTCATGAAAAAGATACAATGTCCTACTGAAGTAGTTCTTTTTAGGACTACATTACCTTTCTTAAATATTTGTGACTTTCTACATTTTAAAAGAAAAACTTTCCAAATACTTCCTCTAAGTATATACCATAAGCTTTTCATTTTAATTTATGACAGATGGCAGCTGTCTTTAAGGGACATTGCAAAGATGAATGGTTGCCTGGGGTTCATTTCTATTCAAAACTTTTTGACAACCAACCATGCAAACTGATTTTTCGTATCAGAAGGACAATGCACTACTGGATCTAACTCATGTTTCTAATAGGATGTGGGGGGTTTTTTGCTGTTTTTTGTTTTTGTTTTTGTTTTTGTTTTTTGGTACTGGGGATTGAAATCAGGGGCACGCAACCACTGGGCCACATCCCAGCCCTTTTTTATATTTTATTTAGAGACTGGGTCTCACTGAGTTGCTAAGTGCCTCGCCATTGCTGAGGCTTGGCTTTGAACTCGTGATCCTCCTGCCCCAGCCTCCCAAGTGCTGGGATTACAGGCGTGCGCCACCATGCCTGGCTCAGGATGTGTTTTATATAGTGGTAACTTATAGGTTGACACTAGAACAAAAGCATTGTGATAATCTACTTATGAAAAAACTGTAATTGTCCTTGTATCCTGATATTGCACCCTTTGTGATCTATTCTCCACAAGTGTGGAAGGAACCAACTGACTTGAATTTAACAAAAGAATGTGGCAGAAGAGAAGAGATTCAGAGACTAGGTCATTAAAGACAGTGGCTTTTATCTTGTTAGCACTCACACTTGGGATCTTATCAGATTGTCCATGTGGGAGTAGACCACATGACAGAGGACTGAGTGCATCCTCCAGCTAATGACCAGGGAAGAAGTGAAATCCTTTAACAGTCCACAAGAAGCTGATTCTTGCCAACATCCACATGGAAGAGTAAGCTTTGAAAGCAGACCCTTCCCTGGTTGGGGTTTATGAGTATAGTCTCTCACAACTCCTTTGTTGTATCTGTGGGGTAGACCAGAGAAACAAGAACAAGAAAAGTGGAGACAAGGTTTATAACCCACAGAAACTTTGAGAAATAAGTGCTGTTTTTAAGCCTTATGTTTTAGGATAATTTGTTAGGCAGCCAACAGACAAAAAGGTACAAACATAAATGCCCATAGTGTTTAAATTAGATGACATTGTCACAGAGAATACTCAACGAGGAAAGAGTGTTATTGTTATACAAAAACTTCCTCAGAATTGTTCAAGTTTTAGCAGTGTTTTCTTAGTTCACACCTGGCACTACTATAACTAGCCACCACAAGCTGGGTGAATTTTTAAACAACGAACATTTAATTCTCACAATCCGTAGGCTGAGAAGTTAGAGATTGGCATATTCCGTGTCTACTAAAGGCCTGTTTCTCATACAAGGTGTCTCCTCTCCCTGCACCTGGAAATGTGAGTTTTCTCTGGTCTCTTTCATGTGGGTACTAATCCTATTCATGAGGGCTCTCACTGTCTAGGAACATACCCCAAACCCCATCTTCTACTACTATCATTCTAGGTTTAGAAGTTCAATATATAGTGTCTGGGGAGCACAAATACTTAAGGTCACATCTTCTCTGCTTTTAAATTTGTTAAGGTATTTTTTCATGCCAAAAATGTGGTGTAGTTTGGTGAATGCACCATGCGACCTTAAAAGTAGTACATATTCTGCTACTGTTGGATAAATTGTTCTATAAATTCCAATTACAGAATGTTGATTAAATAGTGCTATCCAGGTCCCTCATTTCTTTGCTGAGTTTTTGTCTCCTGGAACTATTACTTATGCAATAGTGGTGGGGAAGCATTACTCAATGAGGAGAGACTTGTCTGTTTCTTCCTGCAGATTTGTTTATTTCTTCCTATAGTTCTATCAGTTTTTGCCTGATGTGTTTAATACTCTCTTATTAGGTATATTTATGTTTAGTATCATGTCCTTTTGGAGAATTGATTCCATTTTCATTTCACAAGATCCTAATATCCCTGATGATTTCCCATTTCTGAAATTACTCCTGGTCTGATTAGTGTTAACATAATTTTATTCTTCATTTTCCATAGGGAAGAAAGGCCACTCAAGGATACAGTGAGAGGAAGGCCACATACAAGCTAAGGAGAGAGGCCACAGAAGAAACCAATCATGTCCATACCAAGGTCTTAGACTTTTAGTGAGAAAATAAATACATTAAGGTTGTTTAAGTCACTCAGTCTTTGTTATTTGTTATACCCACCCTTGGACACTAAAATGTGTCCAGTCCTATATTTTATTTAAAAATGTTTATTTAAAATATTTATTTTAAAATAAAATATTACAGATATCTTTAGAATGTGCATTGAAATTAATAATCACATTTAAATTATTAATTATATTTATCTCTGTTTTCAATAATATTCCTACTTGTAATTTGTTATGATATTACTTAATCCAACTTTTGAACTTTTTTTGTTTTGTTTTGTTTTTAAATTTTATTTTTATAATTTTTAATATGTACAACTCATAGTGCATATATTTAGTATCTTTTTACATATTTCATACTTTTACAATTTCATTTTTAATTCATCATAGTACAAGTCATTCACCAAGGACCAAATGATATTTTAAATAAGATATTTTAAATAAGATATGGGCTCTAGAATTTTCTATATTACTTTTCTAATAAGATTTTTCTGTCAACTTTCTAAACAAAGTATATCTTCTGTGTAAAATAGCTTAGAATTTGTCTTGAAGCTACTGTCATTTTATAATTAATTTGTTGTATGTCTTATTTTGCTTTAAGAGTAATTCTAAGCTTTTTGCTCATGCCTTGCAATTTAGAGATTGTTAGAATTTATTCACAAATAAAAATATTTCATATTAATGTGCATGCTAAGATGTCTCTTCAGTACAAAAATATTAGATCACATGCATGCTCATGTTGTAGTAACATCTGTGCCACATCAAGGTTCTCTTTAAGAACAGTGTATGTGTTTATCTGTCAACTCTTTAAAGGTCTTCCCAAATGCATCACCTTTTTTCCTGTTGTCTTGCCTTTATTTTGGCCATTGGAGATATTTACATACCTGTGTTAGGGCCCTACCAATTATTTGGATCAATATTTGCTTAATCCTGTGTTATTGATAGATTTTAAAACTTTACCCATCTTTTTTTAAAAACTTTACCCATCTTTTTTTTAAATCCCTTTTTGTTGCCTTTTTATTCTTCCCAATAACCTCATTTTCCTTTTTTATTCATTTACATTGAAACATGATCTGAATGCTAAGTATTTCTGATTTTTCTAATCTTACCATCATATTGTGTTTAAAATTGTCCATTTATTTTGGTCCTCCAAGCTCTATTCTCATTCTTTTGTTCTTTTATTTTACAAGAGTCCCTGTGAGTATTTCTTTGCCTTTATATTTAATTCTACATGATGAGATTCTTTATTGGGTTTATTAGAAGGTGATATTTTAAATTAGAAGACGTCTTTAAAAATGGAATGGGAAGATTGACAAACCAGATTCTATCCAAAATAAGGTCACTACATTGTGAAGTGATTATTATTGATGTCAAATAAAGAGTTAGAAACCTGACAGTTGTTCAGCTTTGAGAAGAAAGAGAATGTTGAAAAGATGCAGCTGTCTAAATATTGACAGGACTGTAATCAGAAAAAATAAGGTATTTTTGCTGGATGTATCAAAATGCAGATTGCAAATTTCATCTCTATCTACATAAAAATTGTTTTATGAAAAGATCCAATGTAGGTTAATTTAAGTTACTAGGGGATTAGCTCCCTACCAGAGCTATTCAAATAGAGCCAAAATGACCTATTGCCACAGTCATTTGAAAAAGATTTCTTATTTAGGTGGCTGTGTGACTAGATGTATATAAAAAGCAAAAGGAAATAGTAAGTAAACTTGTAATTGACATGGACTGAATATTTGAGGGAAAAAAGGCTGTAAAATGTTGATTTCTTATTTATTTATAAAACCTTATTTCCACAATGTTAGAATTTGATCTGAATGATATAGTTGATTAATGCAAATTAGATTCCAAAGTAATTATGCTTTACAGTCTAATAATCATAAACATCTTCAATAAATTTCCTTTTACTCTAGATCAAAATGAGCTATACTTGTCAGTTATTTAGAAAAGGGATACATACAGAATACATTTAAGGGAAAATAATGTAAAAATATTAAAATTTTAATTATGGAGCTGCTGCACATCTTTTCACATGAGCAAAATATGTAGTTATCTGAATATTTGTAAAAGTATTACTGTGATTTTCCTTGCTTTTCCATCATCTCTTTCTAGAAGATTTGTACAATGCTACCTGAATTTCTAACCAAACCTAATATGGTATCACTTCTGTAAATTGAACTACTGCCAATAATTTCCCAGGATAGGAAGTCTAATGATTATTTTAATAACTGCTTTAGCATAAACAATATTATATATGTTGTTAACTAACCATTAACAAAATAAACTGTGTACTGTACTTACTGTCGGCTAAGAGAGTCCTCAGATAAGGTATCCCATTTGAGGTTAGCCTGTGAGGATTTACTCCTGAATCTCTCAGAATGCTTGTGTATTCAATTGAGTACACAGAGACATTTTAACTGTTCTAATGAATAAAAAGAAGTTTTCCTTCTTGCTTTGATTTCTACATGTATATGATTTCAAGAATGACTCAGTCACTTTTCCTAGCCATCCCTGCTTGTAATGAAGCTGCCCGCACAATTTTCCACCGAAATCTACAAAACTTTGATTAGATCGAATTTGAATCTACATCATAAAAAATTTGTGGGTAATTAAGGCTACATTTGAACATATGTATGATATTTTCACTTAGTCTTAAACATATGCATATTTGTGTCCATTTTCATTTCCCTTATTCCTTAAAGACCATATTAAATTTACAATGGTAGTATAAATGCAAATATAAAATATGGTTCAATTTAATTAGATGTAGGATCATATTTTCAAGTAAAACTATTATGTGTTTTAGTGGTTGTTAATGTTATTTTGATATAAAATGTGCAGATGGAGGACATTTTGAATTCCCTTACACATTTATCCCAGGGCCACTTATACATGAATCTCAATTTTGTCCCAGAGAAAACGCTGGCATCTGGACAAAGCAGACACTACACTTCTTCTTTTTTTCCTTCTTTTTGTAATGTTGGAGAGCTAACCTAGGACTTTGTCATGCGAAGTGAGCACTATACCAGTGAGCTACACCCCCAGCCCACTTAGCAAATTTATTTACAAATACATTTGAATAATTAAAAAAAAAAAAAAAGCTCCTGACCTGGTAAATTGTATGTCATAAATAGTATTGATCAGTATTTTTAGTAGAAGAACCTCTCAAATCTTCAATTACAGAAAATACAGTATTAATGGCCAAGTCTTAACAAATTTAAATGATGACTGTTAGGATCTTCAGGAATTGAGAAGGAACATAAATCATATGGGGTATGTGGTGAAGTATTGAAAGAGAAGTCTATTATCCGCAGACCCAGAACAGCCTTGAGGAACAGAGTCTAGTATGGTGAATCTTAAACTTGGCATCACTGGGAGGGAGTTGTAAGGTACTGTAGACTACTGTATATTTTTTAGAGCTCCAAACTGTTACACTAGTTAAGTGTTTTAATTTAACAAATAATGTTAAGTTATATTAAAGCTCAACATACCATGTTTCTGAATATAGAAACATGTCTAACATGTTATAAAAATATGTTCCTGAAAAATACTTTAAAATATGGGGTATAGTTCTTTTATATTTGAAAATTTCATATGAGAGCTATCTCACTTTTCAATAATGGTAGTGTGACAAATGCATATACATTTTATCACCTGTAAAAATGTTTTCTTTTTTTCTTGATGTTCTTTTAAATGAATATTAATAATTAAAGTAGTCATAGGATGAAATAGGTGATTTGCATTTATTATTTTCCCCTAGTTCTTAGGCTACAAATTTATTTGACTTTGGAAATCTCTTCTAATATTAAGTGTATTATATTAAATAATCTTGAAGATGTCATTTTAAAAAATATTTTTTTGAAGTTGGCATTTGAGATATCTGTCTCCTAGGTTTTTGCTTCTATATTACTATACTTAATATCATTTATGCACATACTTAAAATATGTATCAATTTTATACTATTTTATATTAAGACTTTGATAATTTTTTTCTTTTGTCAGCTTTGCCAAGTATTATTTACATGACTCAAAATTCACCCACTCTAAACCTAACCATCAATGGTTTTAATTAATGTATAAATTGATTCATTCCCTTACCAAAATAGACTATATCCACCAAGCTAATTCATACATGCCTATCTGTAGTTGTTAAAAGAATTGTTATGGCTCTGTGTGTATGTGTGCCCATGCTACATTTTCCCTTTTCTAAAATTTTTACATAAACGGAACAGTACTTCAAGTAATCATTTTTTTCTGATCCCTTTATTTTAATATTGTGTTTTAGAGAATCACCCATGTTTTTGTATGCATTGATACTTCATTCAAAATTACTTTTGTGTACACATATACACCCCATTTTTTCTCATTCCCTAGATGAAATTCATTTTGTAACAATTTTGAGCTATCATGAATAATGCTGCTATAAGTATTTATATAGAGTTCTTATATTGACACGTTTCCATTTATCTTGGATATATTCCTTGGAGAGAAATTGCCAGGTCTCATGGTAAGTGTATTTTTTGCTTTCAATAAACACATACATACACAAAAGGCCAAAATATTTTTTAACTGACAAACTATTTTGTCAAGTTTCTGGACCAATTAAACATTTTCAATGGCAATGATTGAGAGTCCAGCTTTTCTTTATTGTCGATGACACGTAGCAACATCAGCCTCCTTTATTTTAGCTGTTTTAGTGAGCATGCAATATTATCATACTATAGTTTTACTTTATATGTCTCCGCTGACTAATGTTTGTTTAAAATATTTTTATGATTGTTATGTTTAGATGTACCCTTTAAAACATCTTCTTTGGTTTAATTGCTTGTGTACTTATTTATTGAGTTGTTTTTCTTACCAGATGTGTAAGAATTTCTAATATACTTTTGATACAGGAGTTTTAAGATGTTTATATTTTGAAAATATTTTCTTCCAGTTTATGGCTTATATTTTCATTTTTTAATGGTATCTTATGATGATCTAACATTTCAATTTGTGTGACAAAGTACAATTTATCAGGATTTTCCTTTTATGGTTCCAACTTTTGTTTTAAGAAAGCTTTGTCTAATCCCAAAACACGACATTCCTTTCCTATTTTGTTCCAGAAGTTTTATATCTTATTACACTTTTGGCTAGGATTCATTATGAGGGCATTATTGTGTATATAGTGTAATAAGAGTGAATTAAAGTTTTTGAGTTTTGCATTTTCATAATCAATTCTTTTATTATGACTTATTGAAGACATTGTGCTTTCTGTATTGAATTTTCTTGACACCTTTATGTAAAATCAATTAGCCCTATGTATTTGTTCAATAGTGGAAACTCTTCTGTGTTCTACTTATCATATGACTCTCTTTGCTCTAATAAGGTGGTCTTATTTGCAACAAAATTTCAAAGCTTTCCAGTATGTATTGAAATGATGTAGTAAAAGTCTCCCAGCTTTGTTTTTTTTTTTTTTTTTTTTCAAATTTGTTTGGGGATACTGTAAATACTTTGGATTTCTATATAAACAATAAAATAGTTAATAATTATAACAGAATTTCAGGTTACCCTTAAAGAAGAATTTCAAAATTTTTTTTTCATTTCGAGCATGAAATCTTGGCTTCAGTGGTTCTTCCCTCAAATTATCTAAATGCTTATTTTTCCTTTGAACTTGTTCTTATTGTGGTAAGACAAACTATCTTTACTCTTCTATAATATTATATAAAAACCCTCACTTTTTAGATGTAAGAATTTGCTTTTTAATCTAGATAGGATTCTTGATTTCATACTGTTCTACATTGGTATCCAGGGGTAGCATTTTCCCCCAACTGTTTATAGCCAGCAACACATAAGCAATATGTAAATTAGTCTATTTCTTTTGTATTCTGAAGATATTTTCATAATTTACTGTGGCAGTGTAAGGAAATTTTCCCTCAGATCTTCAGTAAATGTATCAAATACTAAGTTTATTTCCTTTTGCCATAATAGCATAACATAGGTGGCTTGGTGGTTTTTATCATAGAATTAGAGCCTGTGTAAATAATTAATTTTGCTTTATTCTGACAAGCTATTTCTGTAAAAATGTTTCTTGGAACCCAAATGATCAAAACTTCAAATTAAATGTCTTTTCTATGAGTGTTTTTTCATGAAAAGACATTTCAAAGAGGACATAGTGCATGTGTTAAAATTAAAACAACCCTTCCTTCTCCAGTGAAAGAATTTTTCCAGTGAAATAATAACTCATGTGTATTGAGCTAATACTGGTCTACGAGACATGATTTCTCAGACGCCATGTTTCAGCTGTGATTAGATCACATCCCCAAGGAATTTAACTATATTTTTCTTTCACCAGCCTGGAGAGAAGAGTAGTTATAATCTCAGTAGAAATCTGAGACATTAAGAACTTAATCTTAGAGAACTAAAAGCAATCTGGGACCTCAGGGTTATATAAAGATAATGCTTTCAAGGAAAACCATATGCGGTCACTGTTCAAGAATCTACTTATTTGGGTTACTTTATACTTTTATATGTTAACTTTATTTAACATTAACTTATAATTAATGTTATTAAACATAACTTATAATTCACTTCATGTATAGAAATAATTTGAAACTAAGACCTCATCCCAAATTCATCTGAATTGGTAAGCCAAATATCATTTCCTACTTCCCTCCCTCCCTCCCTCTCTTTCTTCCTTCCTTCTCTCCCTTCCTCCCTTCTGGTGCTGGGGGTGGAAGCCTCACACATGTTAGGTAAGTGCTGTCCCACTGAGCTGCATCCCAAGCCCACATGGCTAGTGATGAACCAGTTTTTAATCAGTTGTGCCCACCTTTCAACCGATCTTCAAATGTAGATGTAAAATCTCAATGTTCTGCAGAAATATCAAATTTGTGGTATAAAATATCTTCTTCCTGAAGAACTAAAACCAAGCTTTTTGTGATATAAAACATCTCCTTCCTGAAGAACTAAAACCAAGCTTTCAAACCAGTAACCCATTCTTAAGTTCACACATCCATTTTATTATTTCCATCAAATTCATAATTATCTATGTAAAGCATAAAGATGAGTGCCTTAGTAATCAGCCTGGCTGCAATATCTTCAAAACTGTGTAATCTTTTGTGTTCCCACTCTTCTTACATTGTTACTTCTGTATCTACATCCCTCTTGTACTAGAAAACTTCTCCTGTATTCAAGACCTGGTTCAAATGTCACCTCCTCTGAGATACTATGTAATTGATGCTCTTTAGGTTAGGAGAGAAGATATATTTTTATACTATTCTCGGCAACATTAGTTTATGGACAGCTTATACATAGGGTTCAGGATTTCATTTATTTAGCTGTATAGCCATCCTAAATCTTTGTGCTTTCCCATGGAAAATGTAAATGATTTATGAGTAGAATTATTACCCTTTATATAATCATATAACATTTTTTATGTATTTTATTATATATCAATTTCTATGAATACCACTCTAAGTAAATTCTGAGTAGTCCATTTGTCCAATAAAATAAAAGAATGGCACTGATTCTAAAGTGATATGTACTTGAGGGATGAGATATTCACATTTCATTCTTTCTTACATTATAGTTATGTACAATAACTGAGCCCTGAGTATAAATGGAACAAGTAATTTAAAACTTGGTTTGACTGGTTTATTTGTTAGCATTTGACTAGAAGATAATGCAAGTATGAGTGATACCAAAGAGGGAGTTTATTCTAGGGATGGAATTGCAAAAATGTAGAAGTATTGCAAGAACTCTAGGGAAGACTTATACTACTGTGTCTGCTGATGAACCTAAAATTATCATTGGTCAGTATGGATGACAGGCAGGATAATGTTTGACCAGAAGACTGAAGATGAACGAAAGTAGAGCAAAGTGGAAGCAGGAGGAACAAACAGAGTCCCTGAACTTATGTAGAATTAAGAGGCTCAGTTATGTATAATAAAGGCAGTTAAAGATATGCACACATTGATGTGGAAAAGTGCTGGCTTCTGACAGAAGTTGTTAGCCCCTGTTTTCACGGAGCTGAGTATGTGCCTGATGCATGATTTGGGGACATGAAGGTGGGAGGGCTGATGGGAGCTGTAGTAGTTGCTGACCTAGAAGGATGAGCCAACGTTTTGGACACTTGTTTTGGTTCTGGTGTAGCTCAGAGCATTCTATACCTTCAAAATGGAATGGCTCATGTTTTGTTTGCATCCTCAAACTTGAAATAAATTTCTGTTGTGTTCAACTCCTACCCAGAAACACAGAGGGAAAGGCATCCTGGAAATATTGTTTGGGCATAGCTAAGTTGACAGGATAGAGTCACTTCAACTGGGTCTTTCTTTAGAACCTTGTTCAAACTTATGCAGATTAAAATATGTGACATTTCTTGGGGTTGCTATTTGCACTGTTAAGTAAATATTTCAAAAATAAATAGAGCTGTGAAAGCGATGCTTTTAAAAACATATTTAATTCAACTTGAGTTATATTCTGTTAACCACCTTTTCTTAACAAGCTAAAAAGAAAAAAGCTTTTTCCCACATCAAGGCTCTAATATTTTCTCATTTATCAATTTTTCTGTCTGTTAGGAGTCTTATGCAATGTGAATACATTGAGCAGATTAACTTCATAAAAATAATTGCCTGTTCAAAATTACGTGATGGATTTGAATATACTTAGAGTTTAGGGTTTAGTGCCATTTTAAATGTGGCATTAAATTCCATCCCTATGTTTTCTAATAACAAACATGCAAAAGCACAATTCATATTTATGTGGCCAAATATAAATTACATGTGGTTTTAATAAAGATGCTATATTATTAATAATAAAGCAAACAGTATAATCTGATAATGACTTTCTTTTACAAATTGCTGGTATAAAATGTAATTTTGTATAGAAAATCCAGCTGTGCCATCTTTTGTTCCCATTCTGAGAATCTTTTGTTTTGTTATCATTTTAAGTGAATTACTAAGCTTAATCATTTAAGAATGACTTTGTTTTAAAATCAAGTCATGAAATGAAATTAAATATCTCTCAATATTATACATTACAAACAGCTTTTTATAATTAGAGAGATCAGTTAATTGGCATATTTATTTCCACTTGGGTATGATAATTAAGATAATTTTCATTTATTAATACAAGACATTTCATTGGAGTGTGAAATCTACTGATTATCTCAAAAAAGAAAATCGAAATTTTAATTCCTACTGTAGCCTGTAGAAACAACAACAAAAACAAACTCAAAGTCCTCCAAGTCTGCATGCATAAAAATATCTTTCCCTAAGTTTACATGTTTGATATATGAAAGGAAACTGGCTATAGACTCCCCAGTAATAAAAACATCCAAATTCAGATAATTGAGGTTAAAAACCTCATTTTCATGTCAATTATTATATTAAGTATGTGTATGCAAGTATGCACATATATATGTTTGCATCTGTAATATGTAATATGTAATATACTTTATTTCTTCCACAATGCTGGAATAGTAGAGTAAGAGATGACATTTTTCAAAGATGGCTAACACCATATTTCTCATCACACAATCTTCTTTCAATGCAACTTGTATATCATAAAGTGGACTCTGTTTCTTCCTTATGGATCTGGGTCAGTTTCCAACTGTGGCAAAAATAATGTTACGTAGCTTTCAAAGCTTCGTTGACAAAAGAAAATAATTTCCATTTGATACTTTTGAGGTATCAGTTCTTAGAAGTAAGTCATCATGCTGTGTGGAAATCCAGGTAAAATGTGGTTTACTAGGGTTCATATGGAAAGAAAATGAGATACCTACCCTAACACACACACACACACACACACACACACACACACACACACCCCACACAGAGCTCTGGCTGAGTTTCCAGGATGTAGCCAGTACCAATTCACCAGCTATGTTAGCAAGCCGACAGTGGATAAAATCATCCCTTGTTAAGCAGCCTCAGAGGAAGTCACATAGAAGAGATGAACCAGCTTTATCAAGTCTAAATTCAGATTGCTCAAGAAAATAAGTGATTGTTTTGCCTTATATCATAAAATTTAGGTCATAAAACTCAACAGAGTTTCTACCTCATCCATTTGGAACACTGACCTTTGGAACCCTGCGTGCTGCCATGTTATCAAGATGCTCAGGCAACCCTTGTGTAAGTGGTAGAGAGATTATCAGCTGGTTGACAGTCACAGCTGAGTGAGATATACAGTGATGGCCAATATCTACCAGGCCTCATCTAGACTACTTTGTTCCAGCTGGTTAACCGTTGTCCATCTGTGACCTTTTTTCACTGAATTCTTAACATTGATACCAACAGTTATCGGTGAAGAGTTCTGCTCCCTCACATGTTGAAGTTCAAACATTAGAGAAGCACGCTGAGGCAAACATATAAAGCAGGGTTTATTTAAAAAGGGGTAACAGACTTCTCCCAGGAGGGAGAAGGGGGCCATAGTTGGTATCCTGGTATCCCAAGAAGTGAGGGTGTTCTGACTTTTTGTAGGTCCTAGGCTTCCTTTGTTCTACTGCTCTCTTCCCCTTATCACTCTCCCTCCTATGTAAGTGACTAGGCCTAGAAAATTCTTTGTGGGATGGCTAAAAGGTGGGCTGAAGGGGTAAGGGCTGGATGGAGCAGCCCAGGACACATTAATTTAACAACCTTACAGCTCCCTGTAGGGAGGGGCAATTCCTGAGACAGGTTGGAGCAGGGGCAGGTTCATTTTGTTTGTTTATTTTTTTTTTAATTTTTAAAATTTGTTTTAATTAGTTATACATGACACTAGAATGCATTTATGCACTTTGATATATCATACATATATGGGATATGATTTATAGGGGCAGGTTCTTGATAAGGGTGGAAGAAGGGCTCTGAAGGAATTAACATTTCAGTCCCTCAGGGGACAGTCTCCAACTTCCCAGACTCACTCAAAATGGGCCTACTTGATTCAACCTGACTCGATGTACCTATGTATACTGACTGCCTGTCTAATTCTGGCTTCAACATTACAAGAAGAAGAGAAAACAAAACAAAACAAAACAAAAACCACCCCCACTGTTCCTATACTGAATAGGTGTTTCCCAAAGTCTGTGAGCATGAAAAAAATGGTTGTTTTTAAGTCATTAACTTTTGGGTTATTTGTTTACACATAAAGAGATTGACAGCCAGAATTGACTGTGTACCAGGAATGGGATGTAGCCTTTACAAAATCTAAAATATGTTGTAATGGTGTGGTATTGTTCGGTGGTATAGGTTGTTAGTGCATTGAGTTAGTGCATTGATAATAGGTAAAGAGCATCAAAAAGGGTATTTATAAAACCCTAAGGCAGTTGGAGAGGCTAGAGATGGTGGTTTAAAGAAAAGTTGGGAAAATGTTGTTGGTAGCTAGAGGAAAAGTCACTCTTTTTGTGCCTTTGTAAAACTTGACAACTATGTTAGTAGAAATGAGGAATATATTATAGAACTTGATGATATAACTAAGGAGATTCCCAAGCAAAGTTTTGTGTGTGCAGTCTGTTATTTTCTAGTTGCCAAATATAAAATGAGGGGAGGGAAGTTTAGTATGAATATAAATGGCCCCAGATTTGCTGAGTTTGCAAATAAAATTGTCTCTCATTTCTTAGGTCCCCCAGAAGACTCATAAAGAAAGAAATGGCCATAGATTATAGATTGACTCCAGGTTACTCTAAGGAAATATTTTATGGTGAAGATGAAAATAAGGGTACAAATTTAAAACCATTTGTTAAGGCCTTTAAAGGATCTCATAAACCCTCTAACACATCTAAAAGACTTTGAGAGGATCTTCAAGGTATGGTCCCCGGTCATCTCTGGCAAGGTTAAAAGAAAGGATTTCTAAACTCTTCATAGGTTTGTTCCAGTAGAAGGAAAGGAAGGGAGCCCTGGTGAAGGGACCTTGTGGATATGGCTTTTCTTTACTGGATTAGATTATAAATTGATACACAGGAAGTTTATAAGCATTTAGAAAGAAAGCATATCAGTTTGAACTGAAAACAAAGAGAGGGTATAAAACAAAGGGAATGTTTCACACTACTTTAAGGTAAACAGGAAGAAACAGGTGGAGAAATCTATTTTGATACAAATAGTCCCTCAGAGAGCCAAACCAAGAGCTCGGAGTTTATAGCCTGGACCCCTCCTTGAACTCCCAGGCAGAAGGACTTTTTCCTAAACAATGTTCTGGTAACATGTCCATGAGTGGATTCAGAATTTCAGTGGACCAATAACTATAGAGTACTCCCTACTTTTGAGGGGGAGTATCCGTTTTATGCCTGTGCCATCATTGTATGCTGCCTATGGGAAGGAGTCATATAAATTGTCTCTTGACTTCACAAGTTTTCAGACAGAAATTGAATTCAAGAAACTTTACATATGGTATGAGACCTGAGAAGCCTCATCTGTAACGAACCTGATTTACCAACAAGGTCTTGGGCTTTTATGAACTAATGTCATAATAGAATAAAGCCTGGGAGCTATGGGTTCAGGCACCGCTTTATTTTGTATATGAGAGGAAACTAAGATGTTTTAGCTAGAAGGCAAACTTGCATATTATATTTTCGAAAGATAGACACAATAATATCTCCAGTACCCTATGTTCTTAGATGCAATTTCATGCCTCTCTCATTGAAAGTTGAGGTCTACATTCTCCTTCTTTGAATCCAGGAAGGCACATTAGCATGGCAATAGCAAGAGTATAATACTTGTCCAAGGAATAGGTTATAGAAGGCAATATGGCTTCCATCTGATTACTTTAGAATCCTTTCCTTTATAGCCCTGAGCAACCATGAAACATGTCCCAGGCTACCATGTTATTAAGAAACCAATGCCACATGGAGAGTTTCTGTGTACATGTTTGGAAAACAACTGCAGTTGAGATGGACACCTTTTGCATCACTAAATTTAACTGACTTGCATTTATAATAATTACTAATATATTCATGTTACTGTGTCATATTCATTACACTTATTTTTCTCATTGTAAGAGATAAATTATTCTTTTGTTAATTTGAAAATATTATTTCTCTTTTTAATTCTATCATGATTAATGGTTTATTAAAACTTTATTTGGATTCTATTGCAGCATTTTAGTCATTGATTCTATATTTTTCTCTTGAACCAGACTGCACAGAACTTTAAAATTCTCTTGTCCCTCTTTCTCACCATATTGATATCTACATTTAGATTATAATGACATGGATATAATTTCCATTTTTTCTATTTTTTATTCTTGTTGTTTTCAGATGACAATAATCTTTATTAAATTGCCATTCATCTTTATTTCATATATTCCCTTTAGCATTTTTATCAATTCATCTTACACATTCTTTACGAATATACTCCAATACAAATTTTTATGTGATAAGTTCTTTGGGCATCTTTAATTACATCTTCATTTTAAATCCAAGTGCTAAAAAATAGTAATATCATATGATTCTTTATTTCTTATATTATGAAATTATCATTCCATTCTCTTCTAGCAATTGTTGTTGTGAAAGAAAATTGACAGGAGTGATCTATTTTGTGACACACATTTTATTTTGTGCTGTGCTTACCACTTGATGAACTTGTGGATATGCCCCCCCCCCCCCCAAAAAAAAGTTATTTGCTGAGAATTCACTCTTTCCTAAAACAATTGTATGGTTCAAGCCTGTCTGTGGGCTATTCTCCAATCACAATTCTTAATAAACAACCTATGTAAGTCACTTAAACTTCCTTTTTTTTTTTTTTTTTTTTTTTTAAAAAGTACCCTCAAAAATTCCTTTCTAACAGAACATATTCTTGTTCCTGCTGGAATCTGTGCTCCCCAAATTGCAACTGTAAGACCATAAATATATTCAGTTTGCTTAACAAATGGCCTCGTGGATGGCAGTGTTGTTTATAATTCTCATATTAACTTGATTAGGATTGTTTTTATTGTTTGAAAAAAATCTTAGCTTTACTATTATGTGTTGGGTTTTGGCTTTCTAAAAGATTCTGTCTTTATGAGATTTTCCAATATGAGTTATTTCATTGCTTTAATATTTGGATCTTACATCCTTACTGCTTCAAATATTTCTTCTGCTATTTTAGCTCCTTCTAGGACGTTTATTCAGGCAGTTACATGTCTGTTGCTATCCTGCAAACACCGCAAGTTCTTATCTTTTTCATATTTTTTTTTATTCTCTCCCAGTGATTTCTGGAAGAGTTTTTAAACCTAATATTCCAGTTCAATAAAATACCACGTTTGGCTGTATTATTCTGTTATAAAAATTTTTCTACTGAGGTCTTTATTTCCAATATAAATATTATATTTTTATAAAAGTGATTTCCCCTTGGTTCTTCTTTATAATTTTATTATCTTATTTTATTTTATGTTACCAATAATTTTTATAGTAGTTTTGTTTCCTTTTCTCAAATATTTGATTAGTCTCTATATTCTAACCATTTATAATCCTTAGGGATTATAAATCCACTAAAGCAGAAAATAGGATCCAGACACTGAGGTTGAAGGCACAAACTTTGACTTTGTCTGGTAAATTCAATTCTGGGTTGAAAGAGTCAAGAGCAGACTGCTGCACTGAGAATTTTCTATCTCTACATTTTTTGCTACTGTTCAAAAAACAAATTGCTAATCAAGTGGATTGCATGCATCTACTTCTATGAGCTGAATTTATCCATTGTTCCTTATTCCCTTAGCCCTGGAGAAACATGGAAGAGAGATACCATAGGGACTTGGTGGTCTGGAAAACTGTTTTTATTTTGTTTTAGGCTCCTCCTCTGAGCTAGGCTCTAGTAGCATCTTGGTGTTGCTCTACATCAGGATTAAATTACACTGAAAAACATTAAGCTTCTGTAAAATGTGTTTTCTCTTTGCTCATCCAGTCTATTATTTAGATAAAAAATATGCATCTTAATATAATAGCAATAGTTTTGTTCTGTGGGATTATTTTCCTCTTTATATGCTTTAATAGCAATATGCAGAAAAAGAATAAAATCAGAAACTGGACATAGTTGTATGCACCTGTAATCCCAGTTACTTGGGAGGCTGAGGCAGACAGATTACAAATTCCAGACCTACCTGGTCAATTTAGTGAGATCCTATCTCAAAACAAAACAAAACAAAACAAAACAAAACAAAAAAAAAGAAAATGCAAAAAAGGAAAAAATAAGGGGGCTAGCATGTAGCACAGTGATAGAGTGATTGCCTAGTTTGTGTAAGAGACCTGGGGTTCAATCCCCAGCACTGGAAACAAAACAAACCAAAGACTAAAATCAGACAAAACTGCGCCCCAACATCTCATTCTTATATCACTATGTTTTGCTGTGCATTAATTCACTTCTTAAGGATCTCTGGAATTACTTTTCCTTTTAGAATATTTTTTGTTTTGTAAATTTGTTCATAACTTTTAAAATCTATCTCCCTTCAAATGATCAAAACTAATCCCTCACCCTCTTCAAGCAAACTGTCTTCTCACAAGTAGAATTAATTGTAGGCAAAAATGTACATCTCTGGAGATTAGTTCATGAAAGGCTCAAGGGCCATCTCCTTATTCTCCCTGTTTTGTGTACTTATTCAGGGGAAGCAGGTGTCTGACTGTGAGGGTCCTGGGGCCAGAGAGGATATGAAGATATTCAAACTGTGGAGAGCCCAGGACTTTTGCTAACAGCCAGGGAGAAATTCAGAATTTTTGCTAACAGCCATGAGAGTGAGTCATCCAAGAAGTGAGCCTTCAAAAACCTGTTGAGCCTTCAAAAGGTTGTTCCATGGTTAAAAAAAAAAAAAAAAAAAAAAAAAAAAAAAAAAAGCCTTCAGAAGACTGTTTTCTGGTTGAAGTGTTGATTACAGCCTGTTGAGAAATTCCTGAGCCAGAACCACTCACTGAAGATACTGCCAATTTCCTGGGCAACACCCACTCTGTGAGAACAAATAATTGTTGTCTTAGGTCATTGAAATTTGGAATAATTTGCCAAGCAGCTATAGAAAACAAATATAACATCACAAACGTAGGCTAATACAATTGTGTCTACTTTATATTAACAGTATGTTATTTTTCATTAATTTTTAGTTAAGAATGGTAAGATGATGGTTAGTTTGTAAGATGCAGTCAATTTGTCTTTCAAGATGGCTGTATCACAATGCATTCCCACTGGGGATGAGTGAAAGACCTTGCTGTCCCATATCCTCCCCAGCCTGTGTTGTCATTGTTTTGCAATTTGGCCATTGTAATAAGTGGTGTGCAATTCTATATCATTGTCCCTATTATTTGCAATTCTCTAATAACAGAAGATATTGAATGTATTTTCATACGTTTATTTGTCATTCATATGTCTTTGCTGTAGTGTGTGTTAAGGTCTTTTGCCCATTTTTAAAATTTGGTTGTTCATTTACTATTGAATTTAAGAATTTTTATATATTTTAGATAATATTCCTTTCCATGTCTGCCTTTTGCAAACATTCTCTTCCAGTCTATGGCTTGTCTTCTTATTTGTTCTCAACAGTAACTTTCATAGAGAAGTTTTGAAATTTTTAATGAAATCTAATTTATCAATTTTGTTTTATAAAACATATGTATTTTAATGTAACAGAAAAGACATTGTCATACCCAAAGTAATCCAGATTTTCTCTTCTGTGGTCTTCAAGAAGTTTTCTGTTTTTTTTTCATTTTCCATTTAGGTTTATTATCTATTGTGAGTTAACTTTTATGAAGGGAACAAAAGTCTGTGACTAGATTCATTTGTTTTTTCTTTTGCATGTAGATGTCTTGCTGAAAACATTATCTTTTCTTCATTGTATTGCATTTGAGTTGTTCACTTTTTAAACTTAGTTCTATTTTCTTACAATTTCTATGTTATGAATTTCATCAATTGTGTTGGATGTGATGAGTTTAAACAAATGATTTCAATGTGTGTGCACCACTGTTATAATAATAGAGAGGACCTGCATCACCAGAAATAGTTCCCGGAGACTCGATGAGGTCAATTCTATCTACCAATCCCAGTCTATGGCAAGTAGTGATTTGATTTTTGTCACTATGGATTTGCCTTTTTCCAAATTTCATACAAAAGTATTATGCACTGTATTATCATATGTGTGTGTGTGTGGTGTGTTTTCACTTGGAATCATTCTTTTCAAACTCATTTCAACTGACTAAATTGATTATGGTTGGGGACTTTTATGTATAAATATGTTATCAACATTTGAGGCTGAATATTTCCATGAACAAACATCATTTTTATTTTTTTCTGTCAACAGCTGATTTAACTATAGGAGAAATGTTAAAAGAAACTGTATTCTTACCAACAGTTATGAGAATTCCAGCATTGTCTTTTGTTCACTGATATTTGGCATATTTAGACTTTAATCTTAGTGATCTGATGGGTGCATAGATACGTTACTTGGGCTTTAATTTGTATGTCCCTAGTGACTAATGTTTTTGGCACCATTTTAGTTTGCTTATTTTCCATTTAAATATTTTCTTTGCTTAAGCATCCATTAAAATATTGTACCTATTTTTACTGTTTATTGTTCATTTGACAGATATTGTTGCAAAGTTCTTTCTACATTTTGAACAGGAATCCTTTTTGAGTCATACTGAAAAAAAAGAGGGCCTGCAAACTCCTATCAAGAGTTAAAAATAAAATGGACTTACTCATATAATAAAGATAGATAATGTTTAATTGGAATTGCTTAGAGAATTTTTGGAGACTTCTTATCCTCTAGATGTAGATGAAGAATGAATAATTATTCAATGATCTTTAATCACTAGGAGTATAATCACAAAAGAACAAATGCTTTTCTTTTTTGTATACAAATTTATTTTCTTTAATTCTGCAATGACTCACTAGAACTGATTTATAATACAAATAAAGACAGTGTTCTGATTTTAAAATCTCTTAAAATTGTTTTATCTTCATGATGGTTAATGTGAATTGTCCCCTTTTTATAATCACACAAATAATATAAAGAGGAATAGGTTGGTCCTTTTCCTCTAGAGAACCCTAATACTGTCATAATTTTCAAAAATAACCTATAACAAATCATTAAAATGTTTTAATGATATGTATTCTTTCACACCAAGGAAATGAAAAGGTTCAAAATCTACCTTGCTCAAAGTGTATCTTTGCAATGAAAGCCTAAAAGCAGAGTTTACCTTACTTAGGAAGCTCAGGAAATTGTTAGGTAAATGTATATACATACACACAGATATATTATACATATATACATATATAATATTATACATATTATATATAACAAATATTATAATAATAAATTCATATAAATAAATATATATTTCAACTCAGTAAATATGGCTTTGGCAATTTCAGCTGTCAAAAAAATTGCATAAAGTATACAAAAAAATAAAATGCACAATCTAAAGAGACAAAGCCATTATCAAAACTCTACTTAGATATGATACAAATTTTGAAATAATCAGAAATCCCTTTAAAAAATGTCTATGATTAATAATGTTTAAGACTTTAATTGAAAAAATAGCCAACGTGAATGCTAAAATAGGTACTTTTACCAAGTATGGAAACTTTAGGAAATAGTTAAATTGAACTTAAATAAACAAACAAGAAGTAACATAAAAACACATTGATAAAAATAAATATGTTCTATGTGCTCATCAGTAGACTTGAAACTGCCTAGAAAATAAATCAGACAGTTTGAAGACAGGCTGGTAGAAATTATCAAAGTGTGGAAGCAAACTAAAAGCAAAGGGGAGAAAAAAAGAAACAAAGTACAGCGTATCTAAGACCTGTGGAACAATATCAATATCATATGTTCTATCATTTATCTAGCTGGAACTCTAAAATCAAGGATGAAATGGGTATAAAAATATACTTGAAAAAATAATGGTCAAAATGTTCCTTATTAGTGACAGTTATGCAACAAAAGTTCCAATATTCTCAGAGAACAAGAAGGTAAATATCAAAACCAAAATACACTAAATAAACAAACAAAAAGATATATGTATCACATTCAAACTGAAAATATAAGACACACACACACATACACACACACACATATACACACAGCCTTTAAAGTTAAATGCAAGCTTTTTTTGCTTAGAATGAAACAGTAAGAATATAACAGAGTTTCACCCTGAAGCCATGTAAACAAAAATACAATGGGGTGATGTTTCCAATGTGTTGAAAGAAAAACACTTCCATTTTTTGTAGAAATGTAAAATCTCTCGACTTCTTTTGAAGTCAGCCTAAAAGTTTCTTTTTCCTTTTTTTGTTTTACTTTCATTTTAGAAAACATATTATTTTGAAATAATTATATGTTAACAAGAAGTTACAAAGTTAAAGAATAGTAGAGAAAGGTTCTATCTATGGACTATTCTAAAGTTAAATGTAGGCTATAAATAACACCACTAATCACACCCCTATATTCTTCCTAGTGAATTGGAAAGGGATAATCCCTCCCCCTTTCTCTCTCTCTCTCTCTCTCTCTCTCTCTCTCTCTCTCACACACACACACACACACACACACACATACACACACACACGTGTACAAATGTTTATACCAACTGTATTCATCGTCAACATAATGGCAATCAAACAAAATGCCCTTTAGTAAGTATTATGATTTTGAGATGGTTTGAGTCCTTTAAGAGAAGCTTGGTCCCCTGTGGCAGTATTGTAAGATGTTGGAACCTTTAAGAGGTGGAGCCTAGTGGGATATGGATAAGTCACTGGGGGCATCATCCTTGGAAGGGATCAATATTGGTCTTGAAGAATAAGTTTGTTCTGATGAAGTAAGCACTCTACCTATTGAACTATATCCCTCTAGATAGGGCAAAGGTGTGGGAGGGGAAGGGAGGTGGTATGGGGTTAGAAATGATGGTGGAATGAGATGGACATCATTATCCAGAGTACATATATGGAGACGCAAATGGTGTTAAACAGGCACACTCTCGAGTGAGATGGACACCCAAATTTTCGAAATACAAGATGGGACATCCCATTTTTGAAATAAAAAATGGAGAAGCCTCATTTTGAAAAAAAAAAAAAAAAACGAAAAAGGGGAATTGTTGGGACTTTCTGGATGCTGTCTGCCAAGGGGATGGGCTCTGGTTGCTTACCACGCCCTTTGGAGGACCGGGGCTAAGCAAGGGGGTGTGGCTATGACGTATGGTGAGAGTCTGAACCGCCCTGCTGGTCGAGGATTGGTTGTTTCTAGGCCTATATAAGTGCAGTTCATTGTTCAATAAATTTGAGTTTTGCCTTTTGCTTTCTACAAAACTCCCCGGGTGTGGCGTGGTGTCTGTCAATCAGGCGGGGGGGGGGGGGGGGGGGGGGGCACACTCGGCGACTTATGCCCGCTAAGCCTATCTTCGCCAGGTAAGCTACTTTAATTCTTTCTGCTGGCAGAAAGAACCCCCTTTTAGGGCCCAAAAAGGGGGGTAGCTTTAGACCTCGGCCCCATTAATAAGTAACACAGCAGTCCAAGCAGGATACAACCAGAGATATGAAAAATTGTGCTCTATATGTGTAATACAAATTGTAATTGTAATACATTCCACTGTCATATGTAACAAATTAGCATAAAAAATAAAAAAAAAAAATTGGAAGTTTGTTCTGATGAAAGTGGGTTATAAATCCTGAATACTAAATAATAAATGAATAAATAAATAGCATCCTGAGAGTCATGTATGATCAAAGTCCTATAACAGACAATGTAAACTAATGTACTTATTATGTAGGTTCAGCAAGTCAATAAGGTAAGTATATTTGGATCACACATTTATTATAATGACTTACAAAAAAACTTCTCTAATTTGGAGAACCATATTACCTAAATTTTGTTTTAAGTTTTCTAAAAGCCCTAAGATGTTTAATAGTTGACCAAACTTTGATGGACATGTGTACTTATCAAAAGTCTAGTAAGATTTAGTGTTTTTTCACTTATGTTTACATTTTCATTTCCTTTGAAAACATTCAATTAGTCTTTCCGACATCCAATTAATCAGTGTGCATGGAAAACAAATAAAAACTGGAAAAGATACTGGAAATTGAAACTATGTAAATGATGAATTGATGAGAAAATGAAAAGCACACCCTCCAAAATACAGGAAAGAAAAAAATACAAATGGTAATTAATCATATGCAAAAACTGCTTAGCTCACTAGTTATCAGGGGATAGTAATTCATAGTAATGAATGGGTAAGAAATCTGAAGTTCTGACAATAGCCAATATGAGTAGAAAGGTCAATCCATTGGAACTTTTCAAATCTCTGGAAGAACTATTTTGGGGTTACCACCTTGGAAGATATGTGTCAATATCTCCTGTAGTTGAATATGCATCCATGAAACAACTGAATAAAGTTATTAGTAGGAGTGTTCCCTAGAGAAACTGTTGCATTTATGTATAAGCATTTGGTAGATACAGTTGATGCCAAGCCTCATACATCTTTTGTCTACTTGGGTTCATTTCTCCTTTGAATAGTTACTGACCTGGTACCACTCTAACTTCATGTTCCAGGGTCCTCCTTCCCTGATTAAGCCTATATTCTGGAAACAATTGAGGGATAATTGGTGGATACAAGAGCAATCAAGAAGTTTACACTGCTAAGAGTACTTCTCAACACAGGGCACTGGGAGTCAGTGGTTTCAAGTCCAGCCTCCTTGTTCTCTGGTAGACTTAATCTGCATGATGTTCCACAAAATCCCCAGGGGGTTTGATTCCCAGTTGCTCACTGTTCTACTCCAGCTTGTTACAGCACACGTTTTGGTTTTTTTTTTTTTTTTTTTTTTTTTTTTTTTTGTCTATACTCTTTTGCCTCATACTCTTTTCCTCCTTCCTCATTTCTGGTTCCTGGGATCACCTCCAAAATAAATTTTCTCTGTCCAAATCCTTGACTCAGTTGGGTTTGGCAGGGGAAGCACTCCAACTAAACAGAGTTTAAGAATGTTCATTGCAGCATGATTTGGAAGAGTGAAAAATTAGCAAAATTGAGACTCTTTTGTTTTATTGTTTCATATTATTTTAGTAGAACAAATCAAGGATTTATCTTTACAGCTAGAAGAACTGAGAGTTTGCATCAGTTTCGTACTCTGCGAATTTGAAAAAATAGCAAAATTGAGGCTGTTTCATTTTATTGTGTTTCATATTATTTAGCAAAACAGATCAAAGGTTTATTTTTACATCTAGAAGAACTGAGAGTTTGTATCAGTTTTATACTCTCTGAATTTGGGAAATTAAATGTCAAATGAAATTTATAGTTTTTGTGGAGTCAATACTGGGAATATCATTATTTGGCATAAGCACAGAACATACATTGAAAGGACTACCAGGTAATGGGATTAAATACATGCTTGGAATTAAGTACAAATATTAAGTTCTGAATGAGTATTCGTGGTAACATAAATTCCCAGATAATTCCAATAAAGAAGTAGAAATGAAATGTTGTATTTGCTTTGGTAAATTAACAATTCAATTTTATCATTCTTTGCATTAGTCTGCTCAGGCTTTCATAATAAATACCACGGACTGGGTGACTTAAACACAGAAATTTATTTTCCTACAGCTTTAGGGACTGCTAGTCCAAGATTAAATAGCCAGTAGGGTTGGTGTCTGCTGAAGATTCACCTCTTGTGATGGGCCGCCTCCTCCCTACATGCTCTCATGATCTTCTTGTTTGTGCATTCCTGGAGAGAGAGAAAAAGCAACAAAGAGAACACACAAGCATACTCTTATAAGGACATTAATTCTATTGGATCTGGCCCCAATTTCATGACCTCATTAAACTTTAACTATCTCCTTAGAGGTCCCTTTTCCTCCAGGCCCACTGGAGCTTAGGTCTCCAACATATACATCTGGGGGAGGGGGCACAAACATTTAGAGCATAATAAATATATTCACATTTTATACTCAAGATTGTTGTTAGAATATGTTATGAAGAAATTGCTACCATTGATTATTAAGAGGCTTTGGAAACTATATGCAAATAAATTCTTTTTCATCTTAATCCTTCTAAGACTTTAACACAAACTGTAATCATGTGTAGAATATAATATAACCACCCAGTAAAAGAGATATCTCCATGTGTTTCTTGGCAAAGTGCCAAATCACATCTACTTCCAGTCACAGGAAACAGTGCATTATATTTATTTAAATATTTGGAAAGTATTCCTAATGTGGACCCATGCTGTTTATTCTTGTAATGTCCACACATTAGACATAAATCTGCCATCTGGAAAATGCAGATCATGTGTGCTCTCTGATTCCAAGTGTCACATAATTCATCTTCATGGCAATGTGGGCCCAGAACAATCAAGTGTTCAAACTGAACACTGCAATATGGATATTTAATGTCAATCAATAGATTCTCCCTCTTTGATTTTCTCATAAAAAGTTACCACAATATAGAGACCCTTTCTCATTTTATGCCATATCAAACATATTGCCATTTCAAAATTAGTTTGCTCTGTTGTTGTTGTTTTGGTAAAGGAAGAGGGAGAGAGAAAAATCAATCACATGATATTGTTTTCAACCTCTTTCTCTTATGCTTTATTATTGCTGCTGTTGTTAAATAGCTGACAGAGGATACAGTTTGGGGGGGGATGTGATAAAGACAATTCAATAATTCAAGCAGATTCAATAATTCAACAAAAACAAGCTGCACATGAGATATTATCATTAGTGATACTACTTCGTTACCTTCAGGGTTTAATTCCTGCTCTATTCAGTGTAGTTATTCTAGGTGGAATTGTTATATCATCACCTCTAACTTTCTGAGTTGTTTCCTACTCCACCAAGACATGAAGACTGGCAATTACATGTCTGAACTTCCTTGTCAATAGGCTCAGGCTCAATTAAATTCAACTAATGAGAGGCAACTTCATGAGGTTGTATACAAGCAGGAACCATTGTCTTCGTGATAGCTGGGCATAGGCTCTGGATGAATTCACATATGGGTTTGTCCATTGGCTTTGGGAATCCTTCTGAGAATCCTCCTCTTAGGTATGCAATTGAAATCATTGTTAATGGTTTCCTGATGTGGCTTCACTTGAGAATTTATTGAAAGCAGCCTTTCTGACCTTTACTCTCCCACCTCCCAACAGTCATATTGGTATCTAGTTCTGGGTACTAGACCTTTTAGGTATGAAATCTTTCATTGCCATCAGTTTTAATGGATGAACTCTAACCTATTCAATTGTGGTCATTCCTTGATGCTTCTTATAATTGTTTCTGTTTTTATTAATGGTTTATATGATCTCATGAGAAAAATCTCAGAACTTTTTAACATAGGTCCTATTACATTATCTATATACCTCTATCATACTCAAAAATTCTTTACAGTTTCAAAATTCTATATTAATGATGTTCATTTTTTGTAATGTTAAAATTAAGAAAATACATAATAAAGTAAAATAAATATAATTTCAATACATTTACTTTTATGTTATATATTACATTATAAAAGTCATGAGGAAATTTGTTAAAAATTGAAAAAATTAAAAAAAATGAAATAAAGACATACTAAAAGAAAAACTGTATAGCAATGAAATTTAATAGAGTTTAATAGAATAAAATCTATTTGGGAAATACAGAAGCTCCCCAAACCAGCAGAAGTTCAGAGACCTAGGTAGGTAGGCACTGTAACACAAGGAAACAGTACTTATGGACAGAAAGTAGAAATGAAATGCAGAAAGAGTTTGTTCGATTAAGGCTTCCAAGTTGCTTTATTTGGTCTGATTAATTGGCAGTCCTAGAGGGGCTGACGTTTGTCTCTGATGATTGGCTAAGACTTTAGTATTTCTTACAAAATATGCTCCTGAATTAGACTTTTTGATTTATTTAGTTAGAGTGCAGTTCATTATGTAGTCATTCCAGGTGCTGAGGCAGGCTCAGGTCAAGTTTAATTTAATACAATTATCGTCCTAATGTTAATCTAGCAACAGAAATATTAAGTTGCATGGGTCATGGAGGTATCTTTGAGTCTTCTAAATAAAATGGCAAATCTGAAGTCACACTGGAGAAACAACAGAGGTTACTGTTCTCATAAAAAATATTTGCCATGCAGTGAACAGGTGTGTAGTTAAAGGTATCTCTAAGAAGAGCAAACATTTAATAAAAGACAATAGAGAACCTAGCTTTATTTCTGAAACAACGCAGGCTTTCAGTGTTATATGGTTATTTTAAATGTACCATTGGAAAAAAAAAAATATTTATTTTAAGATTTCTCTTAAATTCAATTTAAGTGGAATTTTTCACATTGCTGATTTCACCTAAATTATGGTAAAGATTAATCAGAGATCCTAAACTCTGAAGGGCATAGCCTAACTATTTTTCCAGGACTTACTCGCTAGCTGCAAGTCCTAGAAAACTCCCAAGGGCAAGTTTCACATTTCTGGCCTCATTTAAAAACTGAAATCATTTTGGAGGAAATTCTGAAGAGTTTCGGAGAAGCATCCAAAATTTCAATTGCTTCTCTGAAACCTTGGCATCCTTCCTGTTAATAATCTCCATGCTCTTTGCTTAGAATTTATGCTCAGAATCAACTGACAGGAAACTGCCCATCACCCTCCACCCTCCCAGCAAGACTGTGCCAAAACACTCATCAGAAACCACAATGACAAAAATAGATCCAATTGACGACTGTGCAGTGACTAAGAAACGGATATACTGATTTAAGCTATCTTTATTATTTTTTCCCTTGTTTGGATGGTAGTGATAAAGAGAAAGAGAAAGGTTTGTAATAGCATCTGGTCAAACAGCTTGCACACACAGTCAGCCCTATGTAATTTAAAATATTTGAGATCTTATAACATCCCTGGAAAGCATGCCTTTTAATCCTAACACCACAGACATACAGTGGAGCCTCTAACTATAGTCATACTGCTGGGCAGAGCTTGAAGCAACAGCAACAATAATAAAAGAAAATTCTCTTTGTACAGCTGAATGGCTGCACTAGAATTTTCAGTGTTCAGATGTAATTAGAAAACAGCTGTGAAGGAAAATCAATTGTTCCTGGTAGTCAATGGCTAATTTTCCACAATCAAAATAAAGAATGCAATATGACATGTTTGTAATGAGCAAGTAATTGTTTCTCTTTTGTTTATTGTTTTAACATTTTTTTTTCCCTTTATTTGTGGGAGCTGTCATTTGCTTGCTGCAGAACAACTTCTTCCAGCCCTTGCTTCTCCCATCCATATTTAAATACTAGCAACTGCCAAGGAGGCTCTGTAGTCCAGCTTAGTTTATTCAAGATTGCCTTATAATGGTGATTTGTGGACTAGCAAGGAAATGTTGTCCTTGCTTTTATGAATTCACAATAAAGCTTCCATAAATGGAATGATTATTAAACAATAGCATTTATTCATGGGATTTAACTTTGATTCATTCTGCAAAGGTCTCATGTGTCAAAAAGATGCAGTTCCAGGAATTCATTGACCTGCTGCTCCAAGTGCATCTGCATCGCAAAACAAAACAAAACTGAAACCACCACACACGCACGGCTCTTTTTTTTTTTTTTTTTTTCTATCCTTCTTCTATCATTAGCATAGACAGGAAGGTATTGGTGCAGCAGATGGATAGCAAAGTAAACCTCTATGGTGCACATTTGGAATTCAGATGGATGGAAAATGAACTTAAATGCTAGAATAGGCCAATGAGAGCAAAATTGTTTTATCATGCAAAAGAGTCTGGTTGAGAAACACCAGGAGGAATAACACTCCTATGCTGCTTTCAGTTGATAAAAAGAAAAGAAAAGGAAAAAGAAAATGCTTATATTATTTAGTGAAATTAAACTCTATATTATTTGCTTTATAAACTTATATTTCTCTGGAACATTCTTAGAAAGCTAATATAATGGCAGTTGAAGAGAGAGAAATGAATGGTAAATAAAGATAGATTCTCACTTGCTATGTAATACTGGGAACATTTTGTAGGTTTAGCTTTCCTGCATTTTGTTAAGAATAAATGATAACAAGTGAATATTTGAATTATTCACAATAAGTGAATAATTATTACCTGAAATACACTCTTGCACAAATTAATATTTACAAGAATTTTAAGTTCTGGAGGAAAAACATTCTTCACTTGTTAAAAAAATGCATGATTAGCCACCAATAGACAGTAAGCCTATGAAGTTTCAATGTATTCATTTATACCTGTGATCAACAACTGTCTGAGAATATAGTTGAGGTTTTCTCAGCCTTGTGTCTTCAGACTGCCTGTTCCAGAATCTTTTTCTTTTTAAATATCTACTTCTGTGCCCTAAAAATGATATTATAGGCTGAAATAAAAAGATATGAGAAGGGAATTCCCAATTTTTATGAAGCAGATAAAATTACTGACTGAACCAAAATTTGAACTAAACTTTGAACACTCCTGGTCTAGTTTTATTTATTTATTTATTTATTTAATAATGAAAATTATAAAATTTAAAGTTTAAAACAGTTTGTAAGTGGCTAAGGTGCCACACAGCTTTTATTAAGAAATTCCAGGAAGTATCAGCCTCTGTGACTATAAATTTTTCAACCTTTTGTTCTTCATCATTTGAGGTGAAATACCAATAATTTAGTATTCACATTTTCCCCTAAAGAAACTCGTACTTATCTCTGCCTGCTCTCTGCATGGAGTGTCCCCTTTTCCACTTTCCATTTCTTTTTTTTAAGCACTGTAGTCAAGGTCAAGAGATGTTTGAGTTTAATTTGTGTTGTGTGTTTTTTGAGATGAGAGTATCATATCTATAGTTTTAAACCTTTGGCAGCAATGAAGCCTATGGGAACTGGATTGGAAGTTCAAATAAGAGGGATGACACCATGACTGTGGCAAGAGGAAAAGCAGCTAAAGTTCATTTAATGGTATAATTGAAAGATACATTTTAGGACCCAACAATCAATAGAAGAGAAGGATAAAGACAGAAGATGACAGAGTTTTGTAAATTGTCCAGTTTGATAGGTAATATGTTTTCTCCACAATATGCCTCTCATATCAACCACAAGCCCTTCGCCCACAACTTTGGTCATAGATCTGGTAAAATGCCCTTTCCCTTGGTTACATACACAAACAGGTGAGTGACCTGTGGCAGCTCTATAGTTTTCAGGAATTTGAAAATTGTGGGGACTACCATAAATAATGAAGGCTGTTCGAATTGGGTTACTTGTGGCAATTGGAAAGGGAGGTAAAGAGGGGGCTCCTACTGCTGAGATTCTAAGATCTTCACTTTTCCTTCATCTTCTGAAGGGTGGACTTTTTAGCTCTTTCTTTGCTTTTATGATGAACCCCAAGAACTCATCTAGAAACTCATGATGACCCAAACTTCCTATATTTTTGGTTATTTTTGAAGGTTGGTTTCTGGTGCATTATGTTCAAAAGGTTAAGATAAGCAAT
Organism: Tamias sibiricus; assembly: GCA_025594165.1. Taxonomy (NCBI): domain Eukaryota; kingdom Metazoa; phylum Chordata; class Mammalia; order Rodentia; family Sciuridae; genus Tamias; species Tamias sibiricus. The sequence continues at coordinate 126,459,699 of CM046666.1, read as the reverse complement.
ACAGAAGGTAGTATCTGATACTGGCTTGGAGGCAACTGACCCTGAGTCAAGAGTGGTTTTGGAATTTTTCAGCAGGCCAAGATGGAACAAGCAGAGGAAAAACAATACCATCTAGATTGTTATGTAATAGCCATGTTTGACGAGGGTAAAATATACAATCAAATTTTTATTTCGGGTCCCCTAAAACTATATTCCCATTAACCAAATCTCTGTGGATCGGGTAGGTGCTTCCTTAGCTCAATTTATAGGATGTAAGAAATTGGAAGAAAAATGTTGTTCTGTTCTCATGAAGAGAAACAGTTGCTTTGGGTATACTGGAATATTTACCATAAATAATAGCAAGCCCTGAATTTGAAATTCTTGCATCAAATTATCAACTAAAGTTGAAATTGGACTTAAAGCGGGTAAAAAAAAAAAATACTGACTCCTTATTATAATAGGAGTAATGGGGATAAATTCCAGATTCAGAGACTAACTCTACATTTTGCTGAAATATTGTAGAGATTGCCCTAGAGCATGTCCGAACCAGGTTTTTTATATGAAATTCAGGGTATTGATTAAAATACACTGTGAGCCAAATACACTGGGGGAGTCCTGGAATATGCAGACAGTTTGGACATACTCTCCTTCCCCAACAGTGTGTTTGTGTTTGTGTATGTGTGTGTGTGTGTGTGTGTGTGTGTGTGTGTGTGTGGTTGTGCTTATGTTCTGGGGATTGAACCCAGGGTTGCTACACCTCCAGCCCCTCTCCTCCAACAATCAGTAACCTCTGATAGAGGAGATAAAAATTCTCTGAAATCCCTTGGCCAGGGCCATATTTCTTTTGGTGCTTTCTTTGCTATGTTAGCAAAATACAATTTCAACCAGTTCATAATAAATAAGATACATAACTGACTTGGGAAAAGAGTTTCATACATAAGTAATGGTAAGAATTTGTTAATAAATGTCAACAAAAATCTTAGGAATTTTGCCTGGTGAGGATGAATATAACTTTCAAACAAATTTAAGGGTTTTTTTTTGTTTGTTTATTGTGTAATTTTGTTGTTCATTTTCCATATATTCACTCAGTAGATATGTATCTATTTGCTTGGGAAACTATGTGGCTTAAACAAATTGGAATAAAAATTGATCTATACTATGTTACATATTTCAACATTTAAAACTCTCCCTGTAATATGAAGAAAGGTTATGGATGACCAGGGGAAAGAAGGGTATTGAATCAATTCTGTCATTTACACACCCTACTTAGTTTACATCCAATTCCTTTATTTTTGCCCATATGCTTTGCTTTTTCTTCTGTTACACGATTTGAAATATTTCCAACATTACCTAAGGCCAGTCCTCTGAATGGCCTCAAGATTATCTCATGTGCTTAAGGATGTAGCTCCTGAAATGATCTTTCTTCATTCCTTCATCACTGAGTTCTTCTGTTTACTGCATCATTCTATCATCTACAAATATTTCCCCTTAAACAAATAAAAATAAACCTACCCATGTATATCCCCTTTCCTCTAAGTTCAACCCAGATTCTTAGTTTGCAGTAAAATGATCTAAAGAACCATTTTACTCACTGGCTCTACTATTTCTCCTTCCATTCTGTCTCTGTAGTGCCTCCAATTCAGATTTTATTCCCACCACTCAACAGTAACAGCTTTTCCTAAAATTGCCTGTGATAACCTAATTTGAAACTCAATTTTCAGTTCTCATGCTAATAATGCAAAAGATACACTTGAACACATGGTTGCTCTTCCCTTCTAGAAACAAATCCTTCACAAGGCTTCATGATATCTATCACTCTATTTTGGCTCACCATTTCTTTTGAACCTTTTTTGTTTGTTTGTTTGTTTGTTTTTTGTTTTGTTTTGTTTTTTTACTTTACATAGTCTACATTTAGAAATGTGCCAACCTGGATCTTTGGCCATCTTTTCTATATGTACTTATTCTCTAGCTGATTTTGTTCAAGTCTTATGACTTCAAGACCATGCAAAAAGTAATGATTTTCAATATGATGTATTATTAACCGATATTTCATCCTCTTATAGCCAAATAAATGCTTAATATTTACGCGTATGTCTAGCAAGCTTATTAATATTACATTCAAAATCAAATTTCATATTCCTGTTTGTAAATATTTTCCAAATCTTTTTTCAAGAGTTAATTTTCTTATTGCAATATAGTATTTCAGTCTATTTTTTGTGACACATTTATGTATCAATTTTACTAATGTATACTTTTACCTTTTGCCAGGTTAAGATTCTTACGAATAGGGCTAACACGGACATTTTTACACAATTTTGGTAAATATATATATATATATATATATATGTATATATATATATATATTTTTTTTTTTCCTACATGTGTATGTTGAAGTATAATTTTTGGGTATACACAAGATCAACTTTAGTGGATAATGCCCAAAAGATTTTTGAAGTGGCCCACAGATTTATATATCTGTTAGCAGTGTATGTGGTTCTTGCCTGAGTCCTGTGCTGACTGACACTCTGTAGTCTGTCATTTTTACTTTTGCTATTTTGGACAATTTTTAGTTCACAGTTGTCATTTAATGTACATTTTCCTCATCATTACAGAAGTTAGGTACCAATGCATGTCATTGCCTATAAGCTACCTTCCTTTAAGTGATCATTCAAGATTTTTTTCCCACTTTCTAGAGTACTGCTAATTATTTCAAAGTTCGTTCCTTTGTTCATTCCTTCATTCCTTCCTTCCTTCTTTCCCATACTGGATGGGAATTCTTTATCAAAATAATATAATGCAAGCATTTTCTCTCAGTTTATGGTTTGTCTTTTCACTCTCTTAAAGGGGTAAATGTAATAAAATTGTATTTTTCCTTTATTGCCTCTGAATATGTATCATGTTTAACAAATTTTGCCTGTTCCAAAGTCAGAACAAGATTCATCTGTATTTTTGTTTAATAGCTTTGCTACTTTAATTTTTAATATTTGGGTCTATCATCACTTTAGAATTAATGCTTTGTGTATGCTGAGACTAAGGCATAATACCAAAATTTTTTTAGGTGATTATGTTTTGATTGGGATTACACTGACTATATAAATCAATCTAAAGAAAATGGAAATATTAACAGTATTAAATTTTCATATCCATACACATTTTACCCTTCCTTTTATAATTATATAATTTTACTCAAAAATATTTTATAATTTTAATATAGATATTAGTTCATCATTCATTAAATTCATTGCTAAGTAATTAATGATGAAAAAAACATTATATACTGATTCATTCAAAACTTTCCTTTTTGTCTATTCCTGATAGGTTGATAAGTTATGCAATTGAATTTCTTTCTAACAAAATGAAAAATTCACATTTTAAGCAAATATTCTAAAAATTCTAAGGAATTTCTATGTTTGAAACATTATCTGTGTGAACAATTATTTTTATTTCTTCCTTTCTAACTTTTATACATTTGATTCATTAATTGAATTTGCTTTTCTTTCACTAATAAGGACTTTCAGTACAATGTTACATGGAAAGTGATGGGAAGTATCCTGTTGTGTTTCTAACTGCAAGGATCATTTTCACTTACTATTGAAAATTTTATTAATAAGTATTAAGTTTAAAATAGGTTTTCTGTAGTTATGTTTGAACATAAACTCTTAAAAATCTTGCTCTTATCTGATTATTAAGTCTTTAAATTATTTCATTCTTGAATTTTACAAAACCCTTTTCTTGTGCAGGTATTGAGATGAAGACATGAGTTTTAAAGCTCAGTTTTTGAATAGGAAGAGCTAAATTAATTGAATTTCAACTTTTAAGTGTAGCTTCCATTCTTGGAATACTACTTATTATTTTTCTTATAGTTGTTTAAGTTTAATTTGCTCATATTTGTTTAAGACTTTTACATTTACCGGAAGATAAGTGGGTGATTTCTTTTCTTATATAATATTTTAGGACATTTCAGCAACATTTGTACTCAATTTCAAACAATAACTTGCAAAATTCTTTCTTCTTTTCCAATCTCACAAGTTTAAGATTGCTGTTGCTTTGTTCTTTAAAAAAAAAAAAAAAAAAAGACACATTCTTCAGTAAATACTTTCGTCTTACCATTTTGTTGATTACATTCTAAGAGGCTTGAAAGATGTGATTTCTTTAAGAGATAATATTGCTTTGATTTTCTGTCTTTTTTTAGTAATTTAATAATATTATTTTCTAAGAATTTGGTTATGTCATCTAAATTTTAATTTTATCTATGTTCAGATCATTTTTTTTAATCTGCTGAATCTACAATGATACATTCTTTTCATTTTACTTATGATTTCTTTCTTTTATTCATTTTTCTTGATCAGTCTATTAGTTATATAATTAAAACCCTCTTTAAATCAAATTGTATAGCTTTTAATTTTATCAGTGTGCTACATTAGCCATTGAGAAGCATGAACTAGTTTTCCAGTATTTCTATAAATGTGTCTTCTTAACCATGTTGAAGCCATACTTTAGGTTCATATAATTTATAGTTGTTTGATATTTCTGGTGAATTAATGATTATTGTTATAAATTATTTTTCTGTATTGCTTCTTCAACTAAGGTTACTGCACTTGATTTTCATACAGTTTTTGCCACATTAGTACTTGTCCTATCATTTACCTTCAGCCTTTCTGAGATAAAGTGAAACCTGCAGAGTTCAGGGCTCAGTCTTTGTCTCTTTGTCTCTTCCTTCCTGAGAGCTTAGCTTTTCTCCATGTCCTGGCTCTGTTGGCAGCTCTTACCTCCAATTTTGTTTATTTAGTCATGTAAGATGTCCAGTAACTTTCCTGGCTCTGTGGACTTGGCATAGGCCCTCTGCAACAGATTTGCCCCAAATCAGCAACTCTTGTAAGAGAAAAAGCTCTTTTTTTTTTTTTTTTTTTTTTTGTAAATGTAAAATATCAGCTCATTTCTCTGTAATTTCCTTATCTTTGCAATCAGTTTCTGTAAAGTTCATCAGTTCTTTCATATATTTAATTCATTATTTTTTCATTTTATGCAGCTTTTCTTGTTGTTCTTCATGGGAACATTGGTTCAGTGTAAGAGATTTCATCATTATGAAGAAAGATCATTTCTATGCTCAAAACACTCATATCACACTCCAATCAAAGCCAAAGTCATTACTAATGTGTAGATCCAATATGATCTTGACTGCTCAGACATGATAGACTAGCCCTGCTTTCCTCTTCATTGTACTTTGACTTTTTTTTTTTTTTTTTTTTTTTTTTTGGTAGCTCTTTCTTTATATTCTAAGATTACCCCTTACTATTTATTTGCATTTGTTGGATATTTTTTCCCCAAAGTATTTGCATGATCATTCCTTTGTGTTTCTGTCTCTGCTCTAAGGTGTTTTAATATAAGGCCTGTCACCTCAGTTCATATTCTTCCTGTGCTATTTTATTTTACTTAGTAGTCCTTATCTTCACCTCTCCTAATGTCTATTTATTTGTATTTTTCAATGTTTTTCTCCCTTTCTCCAGAAGGTTATATACTCTCTGGAAACAGGAATTTTGTCTACTTTGGACACGGATCAATACCCAGCACTTGTGACATTTCCTGTTGGTATAAACAAGGTATTTAATAAATATTTATTCATTATATCAACCCACATTTTCATCTTATATTGCTTTGCTTTGCTAAGAAAAATTATTTTTTCTTTTCCAAGTCAAGACACAGATAAGATATTGCTAAGAAAAATTTGGAATTTTATTATTTTTATTTTTTAAAATTTTTTTAGTTGTAGGTGGACACAATACCTACAATACCTTTATTTTATTTATGTGGTGCTGAGGATCGAACCCAGGGGCTCACACATGCGAGATGAGCGCTCTACCACTGAGATACAAGAAACATAAGAACCCAAAATAACAAATCTTATTATAGCAAGTTAATAAATATGCTTTACTGTAGGTTTAAATGAAAGTTTGGTATGAATATTGTGATAAAATTGTAAATTTTGAATAAAATAAGGTCAGGATATATGATAAATTCCAAATGCTGCAGGTAAGCATTTGAGCTCTGGGGAAAAAGACATTTAAAATTAAGATTTAAAAAAAAAACTTGATGCATAAAACAGAACTCTGTAGAAACACCGATTTCTAGATTTTTAAAACTTTCTGTTTTAATCAGCTTTTTCACTGCTGGCACTGAAAGACTTGAAAAGAACAACTTTAGAGGAGGAAAAGTTTATGTGGGAGCTCATGGTTTTAGAGGTCTCAATCCATAGGAGGCTGGCTCCATTCCTTGGGGCTTGAGGTGAGGCAGAACATCATGGTGGAAGAGTGTGGTGGAGGGAAGCAGTTCACATGATAATCAGAATGCAGTAAGAGAGACTTTACTCACCTGATATAAAATATATACCCCAAAGGCATAACCCCAATGCCCACCTCCTCCAGCTACACCCTACCCACCTTCAGTTACCACTCAGTTAATCCCATCAAGGAATTAATTCATTGATTGGGTTAAGGCTCTCATCGTGCAGTAATTTCTCCTCTAAACCTTCTTGCACTGTCTCATTCATACATGAGCTTTTGGAGGACACCTCATATCCAAACCATAACACTTTCTATGTCTATAGGGCAAACAGACAAGAGAAGTATGTGAACTATAAAGAAAAAAAGTGTATTAACACTTAATAGTATATTTAGAAAAAAAATATTTTCAGAGAATGATTGAAAAAAAATTCTAAGCATAGATAGTAAAAGCCAATGATTTGAGAATTAAAGAGGAGATGGAGGAATAGAAGAGGGAATTTAGAATTCTCTTTTATCAAGCTTCTTCAGGAAATCACCTTGCTGGGGAAGAGCAGAGGAAACTTCCATAGGGAGCTTTTATTTAGGATTTTTATCTAGGTATATGTGAAGTGTTGAATTGTCTCCCTCTAAAATTCATACGTTGAAATCCAAACCCCCAGTGCCAGAGAATGTGATTATAATAGAGACAGGGTCTTTTTTTTTTTTTTTCCTGGTTGTTTTTAGTTATATGTAACATTAGGATTCATTTTGACATAAAAGTATGGAATATAATTTTCTCTAATTCAGTCCCCAGCACTTCCCCTTTCTCTCCTCTCCTCTCCTCCCTCCCCCTGTTCCCTTCCCTCTATTGACCTTTCTGCTACTTATAGTTTTTTTATTATTATTATTAGTGGATACACATGATGGTGAGATACACTTTGTTATATTCCTATACATGCATAAAGAAAGTTAGGGCAGATTCACTCTACTGTTCTCTCATCCCATCTCTCTCCCCTTCCCCTCTATCCATGCCCCACCTCCCCCTCTCTCTTTCTATTTATTTATTTATTTGGGACTGGGCATTTAACCCAAGGCACTTTACCACTTAGCAACATCTCCAGCTATTGTACTTTTTTCTTGTTTTTATATACTTTTAAAAGTTTTAGTTTTGCTGGAGTTACAGGTTTGTGGAACCACAACAAGATTTTTTTTCCTTATATTTATATGAGTAGGGGTCTTTAAAGAGGTAATTAAGGCTAAGAAATGTCATTAGGATGAGTCCTAATCAAATACAATTTTACCCTTTAATGAAGAAAAGATTAGGATACAGATCATAAGATGGAAGGACATATAAAGAAATAAGATAGTCGCCTGCAAGACAGAGGTCTCAGAAGAAACTCTGCTGATATATTGACCTTGAACTTCTATTCCTCAGAAGTAAGAGGAAGTAAATCTCTGCTGTTTAAGCCATCTAGCCAATGATAGTGCTTCAGAGTGTTAACTAGTACTACATGTTTTTAGGGCTTGGGATATAGTCCAGTTGATAGAGTTCTTGCCTTGCATGCACAAGGCCTTGGGTTCTAATTCCCATCACCACAAAAAAGAAAAAGTACTTTGTGTTTTTAAACTAAGGGGAAAATATGGAAGAAGCTAGATGAATGAAGCACTGTAGAAAGGGGATGATTTTTGAAACAGACAAAAATGTGGTAGAGGGATGTATCCAGAGGTATACTCATGAGGAACAAATTGGAGAATTGTGTTTGTTTGATTTTATCAAAACAGCTTTTTAGCAAGGGAAATTTATAGGCATATCAATACATACACTACATTTCAGTTTCTACATATTGATCTTGAATGTCTAAGGCTAATTTCTAACACTACATTATTGACATAGTCATCAGGAAGTTTGGACTCTGGATTTTCCATCACTTTCATGGATGGACCCACAGGGGCTTTTCTTTTGTCTGAGAGGACATGTTAATTACCTTCACATATATTTAACTTAAAGCCATTATCATTACATACATCATTTTGAATAAGAAATAAGATCAATAATAGTAAATTAAAATTTTCAGTTAAATATACTTTAATATTTATAAGACAAAATATTTTGAAAAATACATAATGTTAGAAGTAAGTAGTACTAAAAGAATCAGAAGGACAAATATATAGAAGCCAGAAGAATGAAGCAAGGTAGAAAGGTGATGATTTTTAAACAAGGACACAAATGTGGTAGAGGGATGTATCAAGAGGTAAAATCATGAGTTAGAAATTGGAGAATATGTTTAGGAAATCTTATGACAACTCATTGCAAGAGGAGTTTATAGGCACATGAATGTATATATAAATATATAATTCAAATAAATTCATTGATACTTAGTAATTTATAAACAATGACAACAAACAGATATCTAAAGATTTAGCAGAATGTAGAATAGAATCAGAATATAATATCCAAATGAAGCTAGAATGAATAATAAGAAAATGTTATATGTGTGTGTGTGTGTGTGTGTGTGTGTAGCACATTTGTGTGGTATATATCATTTATGTATATATTTATATATGCATATTACATGTGTATATGTATATTATATATTTATATATGAAATATTACATACACAAATGTGTAATATTTATGTATGCAGGTACATTAAATATACATATATGTAATATTTATGTATACATCCATGTTAAAATATGTGTATGATATTACTATATATACATATATATGCAGTAATATTACATCACAGTGTAAATTTACATGTGCATATAAATATACACTATAGCTTCTGTATTGTTAGAAGAGGGTAAAAGGGAAATCCAAACATCTAACTAATTGGATCAGTATGGACCACTGCATTGAGCTAATACGGTATGGGCCAGAAACTTCATTCTCACCAAAGGGATAAACTCCAGTTGGATCAACTGATGAGATTATACATAGTTATTTATATCTGTAATCTTAAATGCTAGCATGATTTTTTGTCATATATATAAGGCAGTAATATTTAGTTGTGATTTGAGAGATTCTAAAATCACTCATTAAAAATACCAAATGCTGGGTGCAGTAGAACACACCTGTAATCCCAGAGGCTCAGGAGGCCGAGGCAGGAGGATTTCAAGTTCAAAGCCAGTCAGCAATTTAGCAAGGCCCTAAGTAGCTCAGTGAGACGCTGTTTCTAAATGAAATTAAAAAAAAAAAAAAAAAAAAAAAAAAAAAAAAAAAAGACTGGGGATGGATAAGTAGTTATGCACCCCTGAGTTCAATCCCTGGTACCAAAAATAAATAAATAAATAAATAAATAAATAAATAAATAAATAAATAAATAAATAAAATAAAATAAACCTCAAACAAACAAATGAAAATACTAAATGCAAAATGGGGACATTTTCTCTCTTTTTAATTTATTTTCCACATTGCTAATTTATGCTTAGTATTCTATTACGTAGACAGACGTGCCATTGGTTTCTGAATTAATACTTTTGTAAAAAAACGACCTCACTATTTATCAAAATGTAAGAAAAACATTTTCTGTATTTTTAATTAATAGCAGTTTGCATCAGTGAGAGATTTTAAAATTTGAAGTTCTGTAACTTCTCTTCTGTTTTGTTTTTTTTACAGAAGTTTGACCTCTCTGTCTTGCAGGTGAAGATATTTAGACTTAAGAATGAACAAGAGGGTATTGTAATTCTCTGCAGGCAGTGAATCTCCAGCCATTGATCTGTTTGTCATTTCACCAGACTTTCAGGCAAAGCAATGTTACAGTCTGGCAGCAGATCATGAAGGCCTGAAGCAACCTCCTATTCTGATTAATAAAAGAAAGTAAATATTTCAAATTTGTTTATTTTACATTAGAGGTAGCCTGTGGTTGAACATATATATTATCTTTTGAAAATCAACAAAAATATCTAGTTTGATTCCAATAACATTTGGAATCATGGATTCATATATCAGATATTGAATTAAAGGGGGAAATAGTATTGGAGTATAAACATTGAAAAATGATGTAAAATGAAGAAAGCAGGGGTGGGGGTGCATAAAACAGACACTTGAGAAATTTTTCAGGCATGATTCTTTGTCTTCTTGAACTCTGATTTAAAGGTTGCTTAGCAACAGTGGCAGTAACAGCTGGGACACCCTTGATCTTGTTGTGTAAACTATTAAAAATAGGTGATGGAAAGTGGCACCATGGAAACAATGACTCTACTGAAGCAGGTGTCTGTAATGCTGCTTTGCAATCTAATGTTAGAGGCGTAAATTACAAAGGACAGAAAAATAAAGTAACTATGGCTTTCATTCCCCTAATCTTTGATGATGGTGAAAGGTATTTCTTTTTCCCTTTTATATTTCCCTTCAATTTCCTGAGCCTTTTGGTGTAATCAATTGTTGATAATTTTAACTGATTACTTGATATTAAATTTTTGTTTCCAAATTTCAAAAATAATTCATTTCTTTTTTTAGTAACCAGAGTCTAATAGAATCTAGAGTCCACATATTCACTTAAACACAAATTAGTACCAAGTGCTATGTAAAGGTTACTGTACATGCATCTTCAGTTTTCTCATTTATGAATATTAATTTTTGAATACCAATTATCTTGTATTTATTTATTTTAGATTAAAATAAGTTTGAATCTAATTTTAAATTAATTGGAATCATCTGAAGTTTTCCTTGGATTTGGTTTTACAATTAAATATTTTTGATAATAATATAAAAATACACATTTTTATTTTTCACAGATTTTTTTGGTTTTGTGGGATACCCCACACTTGGTAACCTACAGGCCACTATAAACCACAGTATTTGTTGAGGTGAAGGGGACTCTTTGTCCAGCAATGTCAATTAAATCACGTATTTCTTGCCCTTCAAGTGTAGTTTTCTTTTCTAGAATGGCATTCAATTGAAGCATCCTTAAAGAAATATAGATGTTAAGAGATTTCATAATTAGGGAATTTAAACAAAATTAAAAATAATAGGAATGGTCTCTAACAAATTCCACCCTTATTTCATATGCAAGGAATAGAAGATCAAACATGTACAAACCTTAGTTATGGGAAGAGACTATAATTATAAAGGTAATGCATGGGTTAGTGATAAATCTGAGATTTGGGATTTCTATTTCAGAGCTCTTTGCATTGCATTAAGAAGCTCAAAATTCCATCAAAGATTTTGATTCCTGGGAATATTTTATTACTGAATAATATTTGAGTAATAATAAGTTTCAAGGGCATTTCTGCACATGTAAATTTTACAAACTCATGCATTAATCTTTGCCTTCATAAAACTCTTAGAAACAAATATCAGGCATATAAATAAAAATACTATTAACATCACATGCAAGCATTAGATAATTCATTAGCTATAAATTGAAGAAAATCATAAAGCAATAAAGGGTGTTTAATTCTCTTGTCTGCTCACCTACAAGTTTGGAGGCATGTAGATATGGTTGAGTTTGGATTATACAGAGTGATATAAAAATAATTCTCTATTAGAAGATGTTTGGAGCCAGGTTCAGTGGCAGGAATCAAAGCACATGATGAGTTTCTTCTAACGAGGAAGATAATGAAAAATAGAATCATGGCATTTACAGGAAAAGGCCTAGAACTAGATAGAGACTGTTATATTAAGCAAAATAAGTCCAACTCAGAAGATTAAGGTTCTTATGTTTTCTCTCATATGTGGAAGCTAGAGAGGAAAAAGGAAACCAAAGATGGGGGTGAATTTCCTAAAAATCAAAGTAAGATCAGTAGAGGAAAGGGATCAAGTGGTGGAAGGTTGGGAAGGGAGGGGTGAAGTGCTGGGAAGTGATATTGGTCAGATTATATTATTATATAGTGTGCATGAATGATTATGTAACAACAAATCCCAACAATATGTACAACTATAATGCACTAATAAAAGTGTAGGATTAAAAGAAAGGAGGCAGAAAATTATTGCTTATGATTATGGCTAATGTTTTCCATAAAAACAAGCTAATAGAAATAAAAGTGTATTAAAGTTACTACATAAAATATTAATATGTAAAATTAAATAGTTTCCATACAACATGATTAAAAGTTAAATTGAAATAAAAATCATATACTTTTCAAAATAATGAATAAAATATGGACTACAACAAACTCAGTCCTTAGAAAACTACTGAATATTACAAAAGATCATTAAAGAAGTCATAAATAAATGAAAATAAAACTTATTTTTTATATAAAATAAGTCTCAGTATTATAAAGACAGTAATTCTCCTCCAAAATTGGCTATGAACTAAATGGAATTCTAGTTAAACTCTCAACAGGATTTTTCATGAAAGTTGACAAGCTGTCTACTAAATCATATGGAGAGTAAATGATTACTAACTGCCAAGATAAACTTTGCAAAGGACATGGGCATGCAATGGCTGTATACTACACAGAATGGAAGGGATTCTGGTTTGGCTCTTTTATCATACAACATGTTCTATTAGAAAAAAAATTCAATTTGATAAATTTCTCATATTAATCAATTAGAAAAATATTCATTTATCCCATAATTATGTTTTAAAACTGTTTGTTGATGTGGTCAGGGTAGATAAGTTTAACCATGAAGAAGGAGACTATTTTGGCAGGAGCTAAGATAGTTGTTTTGCTGTGGTTTATTACTTTAAGTGTCTAAAGCGTCATTGTCAATAATCTTTTCTTCTAGAACTTCAAACTTCAGTTTTGTTTTTTTTTTTTTTTAAGAAAAAACTGGCTACAATAACACTAATACATCTCTTCTGAATTATTTTGGATAGGTTTGGGTATTATTCTGCTCTAACTATGCAGGAGAGACACTTTTGTCCTGTGTCATTATTTTCAAATGAAACAATCCTGTCTGCTTGTGTAATTTTAAAAGGACATTAGTCATTACTCTTTCTCTAGTTCTTACACAGGCAAATCTCTGTTGCTTACGTCACTTATGGCATCAGACTCAAGTCCTTCCTGATTAACCCTCCATGCACCTATGGTCCATTTGATGTCTTTGAATAAACTAATAGGGCTTTTACTGATGAACTAATCATTCAATTCCTTTAGGCTAAATTTTCTTCTCTTTTAAAATAGTAATCTCCAGAGGACATTGTTTCAGCATACAAAACATATAATAATACTTTATATGTTTTAAATATATTAATAATATGTGAAATTAATAATAGTAATAATATTCAAGTAGAAAGTAAAGGAAAGCAGTTGTGTCTTTCAATATTATCATGAACTTAAAAAATATCAGTGGCTCATCTAACTGTTCATATAATGAAGGGAAACTTTTTCTTAGGTTTTTAATATTGTCAAATTATCTAATTCAATACTTGAGGAAAAATTCAAAATTTTCTAGGAATATTTTAGTTGTACTAACTAAACTGTTGTACTAAATTACTATATCATACGGAAGAGTAAATGATAAGCAAAAGAGTAATCTATTAATAATCCCAGTGTTATGAAGTATTAAAGCATGCGATTTTTTTTAATGTAGTGATTTTATTCACAGATTCACTTCTGTAGTGAGAAGCATTGGTTAATAAGGAGGACTAATCTGAGTTGGGAACCAGTTGGGCTTAATCCAGTACTGAATTCATATTCTTCAATGTCATCCTCAGTAACAGTGTTGTAATTACAGTACTACTCCATCTGTTTCTTAGGATGACTAAATGAGTAATATATAAGAACCTCATAGGAGAGTGACAGAAGCCATTGTTGGGTGGGCTGACTAAGATGAGCCTGGTTGATATTCTGCTGCTGGTCTTGACCAAGCTCCAGATGCTCCCTTCAGGAGACCTTAGATTTTTTGGTAAACAAATAAGACCTACTGAAACATAACCAAAATGTCCCTATGGTTTAAACTCCAAATACTCATTTTGTTGAAAGGGGGAATAATCTAGATATAAAATATATGCATTGAATTTAATCCTGCCAAAAAATAATTTAAAATTAAATTCTTACCCTTTTAATATGCCTAAAGTCAATGAATTCATATCAATTCTTTTTTTTGTTAGAAAACAAAGCTGGTGAATTACTAATAATTAGATGGTTTCATTCAAATTTTACCAGTTTTCCCAATAATGCTTTTCCCTCTGATCCAGCATCTAATCTAGAGTACTGCATTGCCTTTAGTCATCATTTCTCCTTAGTGTCCTATGGCAAATATTTAGTTATTTCTTGTTTTTTTTATAACTTTGGAGTTTTGATGGGTGCTGATTAAGTTTTCTGTAGAATGTTCTAGTTATAAATGAGTTTTATCTGACTGATGTTTTATTCTTTCCTTTTAAATTTTTTTCCTTAGGTCTTAATAATAAACTATAATTAAAGCATTACTTTTGCAATTGTAATGTTGGCTTGATATCTTGTACCACATATCAAACTTTCTTAGTGAATCTTTGAACTCTGTCTATCCCTGTGGCATCAAGCCACACACAGAACTAGTCTCACTCCTCTTTCCTCTTGCTTTCTTTCTTACGGATTCTGTGCTTCTGTTCATTGGATGCCCACCAAGTCTGCTCAGGTAGGCCAGTACATGTGCATACCTCACCTACCCTCTCCCAACATGGGACAGGAGTTTATGGAAATAAAAGTCCCACCTTCCATGTTTCAGATGGAAAATTCCTAGTTATATTCTATGTTCTGTTCCATTCCTTTAAATTCCATTTTATTCTCTATTGTCAAGCATATTTTATGTTTTATTTTTCTTTTCGTTGTTGTTGTTCTTTTGTTTTTTTCCTCAAAGGATCAAGTCCAGTGTTTCAAAGTGGTAACCAGTTACAAAAACATTCTTTGGATTTTCTTCTGTGCTTTACATTTTTCCATTCCCTAACTCCAGTTCCCTTGGTATTGAATATTTTGGGGGTGGGAGGAGTGGTATCATTAATTCAATCTTAAAGTAAAACAAAATGATTTACAATGAATGTCTTCCCAAATGTTATGAGGAACCTACTTGGTTAGTGCCCAGGTTATTCCAATCATTTAGTTTAACATTTATGATCTCTCCTTTGCAAACATAGGAGGAAGAATGAAAAGAGTATGGGTTTGGGGGGGCGGTGGGATCCAATGTTTTTAATGATGTTAATTCCCTTAACAGACAACAGAGCAAAAGTGAAAATATTAGAGACTTGACCACCAAACTTAATTAAACACAATGAAATCTCTCAAGTCCATAATGTAAGATAAAATTTAAAAAATAAGAAAAAAATTGCTGTACACATTTTTTTAATCTAATCTTTTGGGCTGTACAACTAAAACAAAAGGAAAAGAACACTGTAGATTAGGAAGATAAACTTTGATCTTTATTCTCTATAGTATCTTGTATTTGCACCATGTAAATGTTGGAGAAAACAGAATTCTAGCAAAGTATTCTGACAAACACAGGCCTCCTTGTCCTTTGCAATTTGAAGAGCTTACTATGGCATAAACAGGAATACAATTTGCATTTATAAAAATGTTAAATAATTGCAAAGTATTTTCTATAGAAGAGAAAGTAGCAAACAAAGGTAGACTTTTCCTCACTATTATGTACCATAACACCCAATGCTCATTTAGTTATAGGAAGCCTCTTTCACACTCTGTATGAGGCACTAGGTTGGACCTTGGGTATAGGATGGTGAACAGAACATGCATCATCCCTGAGATCATGATGTACAATTGAAAGAGAAAGTGTACACTAAGGGTTGAGGGTTGAAATCATCCATACTTATGAAAGGAAATATGTAGATGAAGGAATAAATTAGAGTAATATACAAGAAAATTATCTGAATTTGTTCTATATCTAAATTAGGCAGTAACAAAAGGGTTCTACTAAAGATTTTAGCTGACATGTAAAGGATGTTTGACTTTTGGATGAAGAGCAAAACAAGAACCGAAAATAAGTGAAGGGAATCTAAGAAGTAAGGGGAAGTTTTAAAACATTTTGATAAAGAGTGGTCACAAAAAATACTTTACAATTTCTAGAGAGTGTTAAAAATGGTAGGGATTACTGAGAGCTTGGTGTTTAATTAATAATGAATTTTAATCTATTCAATAGAATGAGATGATAAATCTGTTATGAAGAAAGAAAAAAACAAATACTAGAGTTATAACTGTATTTCAAAACATCCCATGATATAGAAAAAATTGCTTATATAAAAGATTTAGGATTTGTTTTGCTTAAGGAAAAAATAACTTTAAAATAGAATTTACAATCATAATTAGATTGTATAAGTTTCACTACCTTAGAATAGCTTATTGGATGGATATTCATAATATTATAAATATGTTCAATATTCAGCAAAATTGTGAAATATTAGCTTTAAGAAACATATGATTATTCTTCAGTGTATTGTATTAAGAAAACACAGCATTTAAACTAAGAGCATTTATCCTAAGGTTCATATTTCTATTACAAGTATTTATATATCCCTCCATTCATGTATATTCCCATTGATACACTGGAGAAAGATGCAGATTTTTTTCCCCACACTACAGTTATGCACTTGAAAATCGCTTTTACATGTTTCATATTCAATTATTAACTTGTTACATTAATACACATTTTGGCTTACTTGTAAATTTTAATTTTCCTTTTGTAGCTCTAAAATATTCTTTATTTTGCTCACTATATCTAATATCTTTAACAAGACTTTATATTTTATTTGATATGTGAATAAAAACATGACTAGGGGAGATTTAGCATGGATTTCATAATCAAGTTTCACAAAACAAAAACATAATATAAGTGTACATGTTAACTTCAAAGCCAATTTAGTTTCAGAACTATGTGGGGCAAAGATTGTGCACCTTTGATTTCAGAAACAGTAGTTCCACCACCATTATACAGTTAAGAATCTGGAATTTGAAGACTTTCTTAAGGTTTAGCTTTGCACAGCAAGTTCAGAAGGAGACATCGAGTGTTCTCTCATAGATGAGGATTATTTCTAACATGATTGATCTTCCTCTGTGAATTGAATTTATATGTATTCCTATGCCACGTGTCAGATAAAAACTACATATTGTTTTCATCTACATTCAAAGCTAGACATACATTTTTATATTTCTTTCTTACTCTGCCTTTCCTGATTCATGATGTTATTGCATATTTGAGTTATAATTATTATACATTCTTGTCAACTGAACTACTTTATGCTCGCTTGATGACTGTTGCTCAATCAGCATGATGTGGTTAGCCTAATAGGCTCCTCCTCTTGATATGATCATTAGAATCTCAGTGGGGGGCAGTGATCTCAGTGTTTATTATAAAGATAATAAAAGCTCTTGCACCAGAATTCATGGATCCCACTCCCGGATCTATGGCTTAACAGTTTCCTATATTGTAGAAAGTTCCTCTATCTTTGTAAATTTCAGTTCTTCATAGGTTATAAAAAAAAAGAATGATGGAGGTATATAGCTAATGCAACCTGTTCTGAGGATTACACAAAATAATTCACACTAACAACTAGAAGAATTTCTGTCATATAATAAGTACAACAAATAAAGTTGGGAGTTAACAATTAAATGCTTTGGGAACACTTCTCTGGTCTTCCTTCAAAATTAAATGATATGTATTAGAATCTCTTAAAGCATAAATACCTCTGCATTATAGCACTTAAAATTTGGAATTTAAGCTGGGCGAGGTGGCGCACACCTGTAATCCCAGCACTTGGGAAGCTGAGGCAGGAGGATAGCAAGCTCAAAGCCAGACTCAGCAATGGTGTGGCATTAAGCAACTCAGTGAGACCCTGTCTCTAATAAAATACAAAAAAGGGCTGGGGATGTGGCTCAGTAGTCCAGTGCACCTGAATTCAATCCTCGGTACCAAAATAAAATAAAATAAAATAAAAAGTAATTTAAAATGTATTTGGAGAATATTTGTTAAATATAATGCTAAAATCTCCATGAGAACACTACTTCTTTTCTTTTTCTATCATTACATACCAGATAGCTGGCCCAATACCCAACATAAAGTAGGTGCTTATTATGTAAGTATCAAATGAGCCAATGGATGAATTTACAGATTTGGTAATGTACTATTTTCCTATTCCAACTTAATAACAACCAACTTATAGTATGCAAAGTGTCAACTACTCTCTTTCCCCTTTCTTGTCTCAAGCTGTTTTCATTGTTCTGATGTTATTGCATTTCACTTCAATTAATAGCAAAAAGATATGTTTTTAATATTTTGGTATGACTCCAAATTACAACTATGTACAAATAATTCACATTCTCTAGAATCCAGGTATAAATGATATTATATCAATGAAGGTAATAAATTTTTTTCTTGCTTTCTTTACTACAACAATGAATTTTGGTGCAACTGAATATTTTTCTCAGAAATAACTTTTAAGAAGTTAACACAGGATATTTTCAGGTAGGCATTAAATTAATTGTAGACAAAAGCTTAATTTTTTGACTTGAAGAAAAGCAAATATACATATATATTTTTTGTTTGTTTATGGCTAAATTAAATTATTTAGGTCAAGTAATCAATTCTTTTTTAGCAGGCCTTTCAAAATAATTCTGTTTCTTCAGTAGGTGGGAATCCTTATGGGCATGCTCTATTTTGAAAATCTAAAAATAAACAGTGTAGATAATCATTAGGAAGGTGTTAATTGCATTTTCTAATTGAACAACAGTAAATATGCATTTCCTTTTAATTGAAGAAATACATACTCTATATTTAAACTTAACTACCCATATAATCTAAATAGAATTGAAATTTAAGAAAAGTTTCATGACTTCCTTAAGATATTTTTAAAATAAACATTTAAAACCCTCAAAGGAACACACATATGAATTTGCTGTTGAATATATTTAGATGTTTTATAGATAGAAATACAGACAGACTCCTAAAATTTAGAATAGAAAAGAAGAAAATATTTTTGACTCTAACATTGTCTACACATTTTTCTGGTTTTTAATACAGAGAAAAATATCTTTTGCATGTATTCAGTGTAAAAAAAAATAAGTTATATAATTCTTCCATCAAGATAATTCATCTATAAACCAGTAAGCAATTGCCAACTTTTGTTGGGATCCAGAATGCTGTAAAAATAGAGGCTGAATTACTCTATCCTGAGTAGTTGTCTGCAAGGAGATTTTGGCATTATAGGAACTTGGTAAAACTTAAAAACACTAACAATATTTTTCTTCAAATAAAAATTTCCAAGGCATTATGGTTTTGTTCAAAATTCTTTCAGTCTCAAAGGATGTGTAATCACCATTTTAAATAACTTATTACCCTTTAGAGTCAGTGTAATGTGACTATTCATTTTATGTAGCTAATAAAAGTTTGTTGCCAACACAAAAGAAGCTGTTTAAACAATAAAAGCCTAAAAATATCTATAGACTAATTTTACTTAATACATATGAATAAAGAACAAATAAAATATGATGATCTAACTCATAAGTGCAATCTGAAAATGTTGATGGGACAGTAGAATGTTGGCAACCAGAGCCTGTGGAAAATGAACAAGAAAAGTGTGTAAAGGGTGAGCTGCTGATACTGAGTTAGGAGCAGGAATATTTTATTATTAGTTATTGTGGTTAATCTCTTACTGTGTTTCATTATGAACTGAATTTTATTACAGATATATGAGTGCGGGGAAAAAAATCACAGTACATACAGCATTTCATGCCATGCATGATTTTAGGTATCTATTAGTTGCATTTTGGAAGGTATCCAACAAGGGTAAGGGTGAACTACCGTATCATCCCTATAGCAAAAGGGAGAATAAGGCACTACATCCCTTAATGTCACTTTTCTGTTCCCGCAATGCTAGCCAAGTCAAGGAGAAAAATGAGAGTAATCCTCAGTTAGAAGTACAGATTCCTATTATATTGGAGTACACTGGTTTTCTCTTATGCACTTTGGAAAACAGGGCAAGTTAGTGTTATCTGCAGAAGCTACTTTCTCTCATGTACACCAGGACAGTTGCTCCTTAGTATGCTGGTCATACAATCTAAGAAAGCTGATTCTGACGATGTCACTGCCTTTGAAGCTTCAGATATAACTGTTCTCTGAGTGGGGACTGGTGTGGAGTGAGAGCAATGTGGAAAAAGATATGTGTCACACATTCAGCTCACTGCTATTGGACAAAACACTGAGGGAGAGGAGGCTCTTCTTGTCAAAGCATCATGAGGGATGGAGTGTTTTCTGTTAGCCTGTTGCCTCTCAGTTCTTCTTGGAGCAGAGACTGATCTCTTATAATCTTTCCCTAATAAACCATATGTCTCCCATGTTCTCTTTGGGCCCTTTCTTTGGCCTGTCTGCAACATATTTCACTGTCCTAGCAAAACTGGCTGTGGATGAAACAACTACTGTACCATGATTTAATCATATATGATTAAATTTCCATGAAACCATGGCACTAAATTATATAAAAATATATAGAAAAATTTAATTTAATCTTTAGTGTCAGAAAGCAGTCCAAAGTTTGCTAAGGTCAGTAAAGGTCAGTAAAAGAGTTTCTTTATTATGGATTTGATGTATAGATACATTTTATAGATATAATCTATTTATTCTATTAAATATTTAATATAATTAATTATCTTATATTTTTAAATTTAAAATTTATTTGCGTTACTTGTGTTATTAGTCATTGTTAAAAATATCACTAAAATAAACATTGAAACACATGAATGAGAACTTATACGAGGTTTATTTGAGAAGGGCATTGATTTTGAGAATATCAAGGAGAAGGAAAATTTATACATTTGTGGTATCATCCTGCTAAAAAAGGACAGGATGCCTGGATTAGGGACATCAACCATAAACTGATCTAATTCAAATAGAAGTGGGAACTCAGAGACAAGTCATTAGGAAAATATCCTCCCTACCTGAAAGCTGTGGGAGTTTGTGTATCCTACAGGGAGCTCTGCAAACATAGGATAGAATATAAATCAACTTTATTTAGGTTCAGTTGCATTTGAAGAAAACAAATCAGTGGCAGTAGTAATCTCTCTATGGAAATTAAACAGAAACAATACAGAATTTTCCCAGTTTCACTACCTAAGGAGTCAACTTTTTGTGTAGTTTTAAAAAAAAATATTTAATTTTTGTTAGAAAAAGTGAGTGAGCAAAACATTGTATCACTGGAATTATATGTGACTTACATTGTTAAGTTTGTACATATCTATATTTTCTGCATACTCCGCAAAATTTATGTTTTATAAGAGAAATAATTTTTTGTCATCTATTATTGAAAAATATTTCAAGAAAATAATACTCATCACCATTTTTGCTTGAAATAAAGTATACAAGTGTGCATTATATCAAATCATTTGAATACACATGCATAAATGTAATCCTTGTTATGATTAAAAAGTGACTACACATGTGTTCCTATAAATTAAAAAGATTCTGAACTAAGTTAATATTTGACCAATTCTGAAATCTACCACTGAAAATGAGAACTCATTGATTCAATAAACATTTACTGAGAGCCTGACATGATCTCAGTTCTGTAAATATGAAAAATCTCTCTGAATGTACTATCTTTTTTAAAAAAAATAATTTTAGGTAAATCTAGGGCTTATCCAAAAGATAAAATGATAGTTCATATTCATGACCTGGCATAACATCTGCATTTCATATAATAATCTATGTTAAAAAAATACAAATTAATTAAACAGTTATTTTATTTGCTCTCATATAATTCAAATTGTTAATATGATAGGCTATTTTATTTAAAAACACATATGCATTCAATAAATGTCAAATTTTTATTTATGTTTTTGTAAATATGGAAAAGACTGCAGTCTATGCTATTTACAACAAATTATTTCAAATCTTTCAGACTAAAGTTAATAAAATAAAACTAATACAGTATTATCGTCAAAGTTTCAGTTTGTTTTTTAGTAATCTTTATTTTTATATCATTCATAACATTTGAAACTATGACCTCTAACTACTGTTTTAAACTCTTTAAAATCCTTATTCAACTAACATAAATATTCATAAGGATGTAAATAAATTATTTTACATAGATTATTGGTTTACATACTGTTCTTTTTTAACTCCTAGAACTTAATTTATTGACAAACAAAAGAAAGTATTTACCATTATTTTAGTGAGCTCCTTCATTGCTGCAACCAAAAGATGTGAGAAGAACAATTTTAAGGGGAACAGTGTATTTGGGGGCTTATGGTTTCAGAGGTCCCCATCCATAGAGTTGGCTCCATTACTTGGGGCTCAAGGTGAGGCAGAACATCATGGTGTGTGAGTATGGTGGAGGGAAAGGGCTTAAAACATTATACCAGGAAGAGCAGAGAGACTAAGCTCAGATCACCAAATACATACCTCAGAGGAGTGTCCCAAGGGAACCATTTCCTTCAGCAACACCCTACCTGCCAATCGTTACCATTCAATTAATCCTTATCAGAGGATTAATTCATTGATTGGGTTAAGGCTTTTATAACCAAGTCATTTCACCTCTAATCCTTCTTTATTGTCTCACAGATAAACTTTTGGGGGACACCTCACATCCAAACTAAAACACCTATGTCTTCTTAAAATTCTAGTATAGTACACTTTGTTTCTCTTATACCAAATTATTATAAACTAAGTGGTTTAAAATAACATAATTTTATTATATATTTCTGTTCTGGAGTCAGAAGTCCAACATAGATCTTTCTAATTTGAAGTTAAGTGTCTGCTGGGTTGTCATGTAAAGAAACATATTTACTGTTTCAGGGATTAGGGAATGGGAATTTTTGCAAGTCCATTATTCAATCTCCCACACTCATATTTATAAGAAATGTTATAAGATAAGCCATATTGGAAAAGAATATTTGAAAATCCATATTCAGTAATTCAGTAAAGGATTGAAAAAATTTTATATTTAATGATAAGAAAACAAACCAATTTCAAATGGGAAAAAGAAAATAATGACACCTCACCCAAGGGAAATATATATATATATATATATATATATATATATATATATAGCAATACAAGTACAAAAAGTACAAAAAACCCAATCAATATGATATATCATAATGGAATTGCAAATTAAATAACAGAAGAGAATGCTCTGTACATATGAGAATTGGTCCAAATAAAAAACACATAACACTGGATTCTGGTAGAGACATCAAGCAACAGGAAATCTGATTCATTATTTTTTGGCATGCAAAATTGTATAGCTATCTTTAGATGATAGGCAATTTTTTATACAACTAAACATATTCTTACTACATAATTCACCAATCACAGTTAAATGAGATGAAAAGTCATGTTTGTGCAGAGACAAGTTTTCAAAAAAGTTGATGGTCATGGCTTACTCATCAAGTAATAAGAGGAGGTGCATCCATCGTAAAAAAAAGATACAAGTGTGCATCCCTCCTAGTTGTTGTGGCTGTGTACTAAATATTTCTGATTTTCTCACTTTCAGACATATGGTAAAATTAGACTTTGTACCTTCTTGATCAATGTAATGGGAGCAAAGACGACTAGTCCTATTCTCATTGGAAATTTCAAACTGTAGCCTATCATCACTTGGAATGTTGTTTACATATATAATGAGCTTGAATTTCTCAATACAAAGAAATAAAATTAGCAAAGATTAATTGGTGTTCATTGTTCCATGGAAGGCATTAAAAATAAGAAATAAATTCAGGAAAGAACTGGACAGTTCATTAGTAGTTATAAAGAATAATGGAGAGTCACACAATGTCAGGAAATTTTCAAATTTAGTAAACAGCCACTTCTGAAACCAAAACAGTGAAGGATAAAATTTTGAAATGTTTTCAATACCAAAGTTAACTTAAGACTTCCAAATGAATTAAGTTGGCTTTGATATTTCCATATGGATTAAAAGATCTGGGAGAAAAGCTGAAAGTATTCTTCCATCAAAGATTGGTAAGTCCATGTAATGACAATGAGATTGGGAAAGTTACACATAAGGACAGAAAAAGGCATTTAACAATTATGAGAATTGTATCTAGAAAACTCTTTAGAAATAGAAATGGTTTTTGTACTATGATTCTGACTGGAATCTTTTAGATAAGAGTTTCAGGACGATTCTAAGAAGGTTGTCCTGCCAAAAAGACATATATATATGTGTGTGTGTGTGTGTGTGTGTGTGTGTAACATATACATGTTTATATATATATATATATATATATATATATATATATATATATATAATAAAACAGCAAAGAAGCTGTTAGTTGTTTGATTCTTAAAAGATGTATGGGATCCCAGCTTTATACACAAAACACTTTTAAGAAGTTTTTCAGTACACCCTCCCACAAAATTATTTTTTTTTTCCTACAGTGCCCATTTTTGATATGTTCATAGAATAACATAAAGTCCTCAGGGAAAATTCAAGTAAAAAATTCCTCCCAAGGATAAATCAAGAAATGTCCCCCAAGTTCAGGGTAGAAGACTTCTCAAGTATTTCCCAGCATGTTTAAAAATTGTTACGTACCAATGATTATTATGTGTTTATCTAATATGCATACACAGTGTATTCTACACAACAACACACCTTCCCCTTAAAGATGGAAGAGTTTGTGGGACTCAGTGGAAATTAACTTATGTACTCATTCATTTGCTTACTTGATTAATTTTCAGTAGGTCAGCAGAGTACTTGGGGTTGTTTGCTTTAGCTTATTAAAAGAATGTTGATTATTTTGTTTGTTTTAGTTAATAAGGATAAACCACTACCACAGATCAATGCAGGATAATGCACTTTGACTTGGTTGTGATTGGACACAACTTGAGTTTCATTAAGGTTGGAAAGATATTTGTGATGTTTTTGAGGAACAGAGAGAACAGTGAATACTTGGTGATCAGAAATGCACCCCTCCTAGTTGTTTTGACTCTTTACTAAATATTTCTGGTTTTCTCACTTTCAGACATATGGCAAAATTAAAATTTCTACCTTCTTGATCAATGTAATGGGAGCAAAGATGACTAGTCATATTCTGGTCGGAAACTTCAAAAATGACTGAGCTTCATTTTATTTCTTTCATTTAACCAAAACACTGTTGACGCGTGTGTTGAGGTAGAAGCTCCATCATCCTCTGTCCCTGAGTGACCTCAATAAGCACACTTAAATAAACTGCTTGGATATCCACCTTTTCAACTCCCGGTGGACATGTGGAACCAACAAGACATTTTGTTGTGTTGGGCCACTGAGTTTTAGGGAGTTTTCTTACTCAGTTTAACTTAACCCATCCTGATCAAAGATCAGTACATTAATTATTCAAAACAAAGACTTACTGATGGGTCTTTTAATATTAAGCCCCTTAGTTTATTTCATTTTTTATATGCAGAGTACTTCTGATCATTAAAAAATCAGGAAGAGTTCGAGGCAGATGATATGTGATAAATTAATAATTCAAGAAAACATATACCTGACAGTTAAATATCAATCAGAAGATAATGTTCAACCTTAATTTTAATATAATAAAATTTTAATGTAATGGTTTAAAAAGAAACCTGTGTTCAGGCAGTTGACTTTTTATTTTTTTTTTAACAAATTGCATATTTATTTCTATTATTTTAATGTGGCAGGTGTACATTATTCCTCTATCTTAAATGATCCAAGTTATGCATAAGAAAAGACATTCTTTTAATTATTATCTTAATTTAGTACTATTTTTAAAATTTCAGTGAAGAATTTAACTGAAGAAACTGAATATATGGTACATTTTTATGATCTAAGAATTTTCTTTCTTCCCTAACTTATGATGGAAAAGTATTGTGTTTACATGCCTAAAAAGATTTGGTAGCGACATAAGCTTTTTAAAATTAAAGAACTATATTCAATATAGTACAAAATCAAAATACCTGTTTGTTTGTCTATTTTTTGACTTTATAAAACCATAGAATGCCCTGAACTACCTAGTAACAATGATCAATACAGAGTTCAGTATATTATGTAATATTTTCATGTCATCAGAATTTTGACCTATGCATTCATGAGTTATGCAGCTATAAAAATATACTATATTCACAAAAAAATAAAAAAATCAAGAGATCAAAATATACCTCTAAAATCACTTAACCACAAAGGAAGACAGTAAGAGAGGAAGAAATGAAGAAATGAAGAAAGGTTAAGCAAACCAACTAGAAAACAATACAATGGTAATAGTTAAGTCTTCACCTAGTGATTAACTGGAATGTAAATGGACTAAATTTTTCAATCAAAACCCATACAGTAACTGAATGGGAAAAAATAATCCCAAGTATATGATGTCTATAAGATAACTCACTTCAACTCTAAGGACGTTCAAACTGAAATGAGAGTATAGAAAAAGATATTTTTATACAAATGAAAACTATGAAAGAGCAGGAGGAGCTATAGTTACATTAGAAAAAAAAATAGACTTTAAAATCAAAAGCTATAACATGGGAAAAAGAATGTCATTACAGCTGGACGCAGCTGCTGAAGGACGCGGAGTGGGAAGGTTGAGCGCGTTGCTGGTGGTTCTATTGCAACTGAAAGGGAGCCGAGACATTCCTGCACCTCTGGACAGTGAAATACAAGGTTCTACAGGACCACAACAAGCAGAGGCAGAGTTGCAGTAGTCCACGGCCCTAAGCAGCGCTGTCTGTGCTACAGGCGCAGGGGCCGATACCATCTCGGCAAAGAGACATCCACCCAGCGGCTTTGAAACCGATTGTCGAGGAGGGATAAAAAGAGGCCTAGAGGAGTGGGCGGTGTCCACGTGGAGCTCTTTCGCACTGCTTGCCAAGCCGATCCCGCATGCTCTGGAGTGACACAAGGGTCTGCGGAGCTGCTGTTGAATGGGTGAACGCCGCCATCTTTGAGAAGTGCAGTGGCTGACCCAGACAAAGGGGAAAAGACGGAGGAGGAAACAGCTGCAGACATCCAGGAAGCCCCAGCGCCCTGAAGGCAGTGCACACCTGGGTGAGACTCGGGTAACCAGCAGGGGAGGGCGTGTCTGAGGCCAGCCCAGTGGCCACAAGAAGCTACAACTGTGGGTGGGCATGGGGAAAGGGTGCCTTCTGGAGGGTCCCCTTCCCGGTGCCATTCATCTGTTGACACACAACTGCTCTGAGCCAATCTTCCCCCTGAGCCATTCAGCCGCTGGCCTAGGGTGCAGACTTGACTTCACTAACAGGGTCCCAGACTATCTGGACGTGGTTCAATGCAGTTGGCTTAAGCTGGAAAGGGAAAAGAGAGGGGGGCTTTCCAGGGCCCGTTTTGTTTGAGACTTGGGGTTCGACTTTTTTTTTTTTTTTTTGGTTGGTCTGCTTGTGTTATTGGTTTTTGGGGTTTTTTGTTAGATTGTTTGTTGTTCTTTTTCTTTTTTTGGCTTTGTTCTGTTTTGCTTTTTTTTTGCATTGATTGTCAGTGTGTTTGATTATTTGCTTCTGCCCCTTTTCTCATTCCTTCTTTTCTTCCTTCTCACTTTGGCATCTCTTCTTCCTCCTTCATCTTTCATATTTGCACCCTGCCAGTGCATACTAAACAGAGGCAAAAACAAGCTTTATGCAGAATTTGGGATTTCTAGAAACGGCGCAATTGAACTGGATAGCAAAGAGGTGTTATATATAGTTTACTCTCCATTTTCTTGATTCTCTCTCTCCTCTCTCTTACACCAATTTCTACTCTTTTATCATTTTTTTCTTCTTTTCCATCTTACTTTATATATAAATGGGTCTCTCCACCTAAGTGTCAACTCCATTCTCTATCTTCTCTCTTCTACTGATACTAAACCACTTCCAGTAAACCACGTCAATAGAACTCTCCTTTCATACTTTCCAAGAAAGAACAATTCAAGACACTTCCTTCTTCTTAAACATAATACCTCTGTATCCAATACTTGAAGTTATAAAACCCCATCAGAAGGATACAGAGTAAATTGGAAATAATATCTGGATTAACAAAATCTGTACATTGTGATCAAAATTGAATTTGCTGAATAGAAAGTGTTAGGTTTTAAAGTGTAAAGGAATTATAAGGGGAGCTGATAGCTTTGTACTACAGGAACAACATAAGGCATTAAGGTAAAATCGAAACAGTCAAGGTCCTACAGTGCAGGAAGAAAAGACACACAAGCAGCATGAAAAAACAAGGGAAGAAAGTGACACAATCAAATCAAGATTCCTCATCAGTAGATTTCATAGCAAACACAGTTGGTCAAATGCCAGAGATGGAATTTAGAAATTACATATGCCAAATGTTTAGGGAACTTAAGAATGAACTCAAAAATGAGATGAGGGAGCAAGTACAGGAGGCAAAAGATCATTTTGACAAAGAACTCCAAAAACAAATACAGGAAGTAAAAGATTACTTCAATAGGGAAATAGAGGCTCTAAAGAGAAACCAAATAGAAATTCCAGAAATGAAAGAAGCAATAAACCAAAATAAAAGTTCAATTGAAAGCATCTCCAACAGAGTAGACCACTTGGAGGAAAGAACCTCAGACAATGAAGACAAAATATATGTCCTAGAGAAGAATTTAGACCATACAGGAAAACTCGTTGGAAATCAAGAACATAACATCCAAGAATTATGGGACAGCATAAAAAAAACCAAACTTAAGAGTGATTGGCGTAGAGGAAGGGGCAGAGTTTCAAGCCCAAGGAATGAGTAATTTATTTAACGAAATAATTACAGAAAATTTTCCAAATTTGAGGAATGAATGGGAAAACCAAGTTCAAGAGGCATACGGAACACCAAACAAACAAAATCTCAACAGATCCACACCAAGACACATTATAATGAAAATGCCTAATATTCTGAGCAAGAGAGAATACTAAAAGCCGCAAGAGAAAGGAAGCAGATCACATATAGGGGGAAACCAATCAGACTATGTTCAGATTTTTCAACCCAGACCTTAAAAGCAAGAAGATCCTGGAATAGCATATTTTCAAGCTCTGAAAGAAAAGGGATGTCAACCAAGAATCTTATATCCAGCAAAACTGAGCTTTAGATTCGAAGATGAAATAAAAACCTTCCACGACAAGCAAAAGTTAAAAGATTTCACAACTCGAAAGCCAGCACTTCTGAACACCCTGGGCAACATTTTTCATGAAGAAGAAGAGAAAGATGATAATGAAAATCAACAAAGGGAGATATTAAACTAAAGGAAATACCAACCAGAAGAGAAACCAAATCAAGCTAAAGACCATAATTCAAATAAAAATGGATGGGAATAAAAATCACATCTCAATAATAACCCTGAATGTTAATGGCCTAAACTCGCCAATCAAAAGACACAGATTATCAGAATGGATTAAAAGAAACGACCCAACAATTTGCTGTCTCCAAGAAACACACCTCATAGAAAAAGACATCAACAGACTGAAAGTGAAAGGATGGGAAAAGTCTTATCACTCACATGGCCGGCGGAAGCAAGCAGGGGTTTCCATTCTCATATCAAATAAGGTAGACTTCAAACCAAAACTAATCAAGAGGGACAAAGATGGATATTTCTTATTACTTAAGGGAACCATCCATCAACAGGATATAACAATCATAAATCTATATGCACCAAATAATGGAGCACCTACATTCATCAAACAAACACTTCTCAAGTTCAAGAGTAAAATAGACCACAACACAGTTATTCTAGGGGACTTCAACCCACCTCTCTCACCAATGGATAGATCATCCAAACAAAAGCTAAACAAAGAAACTTTAAGCCTCCTTAAAACAATTAACAATTTAGACCTAACGGACATATATAGAATATTTCATCCCTCAGTAAATGAATACACATTTTTCTCAGCAGCACATGGCTCCTTCTCCAAAATAGACCATATATTATGTCACAAGGCAACTCTCAGCAAATATAAAAAAATAGAGATACTACCCTGCATGCT
This sequence comes from Tamias sibiricus, assembly GCA_025594165.1. Taxonomy (NCBI): domain Eukaryota; kingdom Metazoa; phylum Chordata; class Mammalia; order Rodentia; family Sciuridae; genus Tamias; species Tamias sibiricus. Next base: position 126,429,684 of record CM046666.1, on the reverse strand, counting down.
ATCGGACCATAAAGGGATGAAATTGGAAATCAACGACAAAACAAGGAATAAGAAAAACTACTCCATCAACGGGAAGCTAAACAACATGCTACTGAATGAACAAGGGGTTGGAGAAGACATCAAAGAGGAGATCAAAAAATTCCTAGAAGTAAATGAGAACACAGATACATCATATAGAAATCTCTGGGACATTATGAAGGCAGTAGTAAGAGGAAAATTCATTGCACTGAGTTCATTCCTTAAGAGGAAAAAAAAAAACCAACAAATAAATGACTTAACATCACACCTCAAAGCATTAGAAAAAGAAGAACAGACCAACACCAAGAGCAGTAGAAGACAGGAAATAATTAAAATCAGAGCAGAAATTAATGAAATCGAGACTAAGGAAACAATTCAAAGAACTGACAAAACTAAAAGTTTGTTCTTTGAAAAAATAAACAAAATTGACAGACCCTTAGCGATGCTAATGAAAAGAAGAAGAGAAAAAACTCAAATTACTAACATTCGTGATGAAAAAGGGAATATCACAGCAAACACCTCAGATATACAGAATATAATTAGAAATTACTTTGAAAACTTGTACTCTAATAAAATAGAAAATACTGAATGCATTGACAGATTTCTAGAGTCATATGGTTTGCCTAAACTGGATGTGGAGGCTATACACAATTTAAACAGATCAATTACAAGCGAAGAAATAGAAGATGTCATCAAAAAGCTACCAACAAGGAAAAGTCCAGGACCTGATGGGTTTACAGCCGAGTTCTATAAGACTTTCAAAGAAGAACTAATACCAATGCTCTTCAAACTATTCCAAGAAATAGAAAAAGAGGGAGCTCTTCCAGACTCTTTCTATGAGGCCAACATCACATTAATTCCAAAACCAGGCAAAGACACATCCAAAAAAGAAAACTTCAGGTCCATATCTTTAATGAACATAGATGCAAAAATCCTCAACAAAATCCTGGCAAATCGGATACAAAAACATATCAAAAAGATAGTGCACCATGATCAAGTGGGGTTTATCCCAGGGATGCAAGGCTGGTTCAACATTCGGAAATCAATAAACATAATACACCACATCAATAGACTTAAAGACAAAAATCATATGATCATCTCAATAGACGCAGTAAAAGCATTTGACAAAATACAACACCCCTTTATGTTCAAAACACTGGAAAAACTAGGAATATCAGGAACATATCTCAACATTATAAAAGCCATATATGCAAGGCCCCGAGCTAACATTATCTTAAATGGAGAAAAATTGAAAGCATTCCCTCTAAAAACTGGAACAAGACAGGGATGCCCCCTTTCACCACGGCTATTTAACATAGTACTGGAAACTCTGGCCAGAGCAATTAGACAAACAAAAGAAATTAAAGGGATCCAGATAGGAAAAGAAGAGCTCAAATTAGCACTATTTGCTGATGACATGATAATCTTCCTAGAAGACCCAAAAAACTCTACCAGAAAACTTTTACAACTAGTAAATGAATTTGGCAAAGTTGCAGGATACAAAATCAACACACATAAGTCAAAGGCATTTTTGTACATCAGCAACAAAGACTCTGAAAGGGAAATGATGAAAACTACCCCATTTACAATAGCATCAAAAAAAAATAAAATACCTGGGAATCAACCTAACGAAAGAGGTGAAAGACCTCTATAACGAAAATTATAGAACACTAAAGAAAGAAATCATAGATGAACTCAGAAGATGGAAAGACCTACCTTGCTCTTGGATAGGTAGAATTAATATTGTCAAAATGTCCATACTACCAAAAGCATTATACAGATTTAATGCAATTCCAATCAAAATCCCAACGTCATTCTTCAAAGACATAGAAATAGCAATCATGAAATTCATCTGGAAAAATAAGAGACCCAGAATAGCGAAAGGAATCCTGAGCAAGAAAAGTGAAGCAGGGGGCATCACCATACCAGACTTTAAATTATACTATAGAGCAATAGTAACAAAAACAGCATGGTATTGGCACCAAAACAGACTGGTGGACCAATGGTACAGAATTGAGGACACAGTAACTAATACATATAATTTCAGCTATCTTATATTAGACAAAGGTGCCAAAAATGTACAGTGGAGAAAGGATAGCCTCTTCAACAAATGGTGCTGGGAAAACTGGAAATCCATATGCACCAAATTGAAATTAAATCCTTATCTCTCACCATGCACAAAACTCAATTCAAAGTGGATCAAGGACCTAGGAATTAGACCAGAGACAGTACGCCTAATAGAAGAAAAAGTAAGCTCCAATTTCCAACATGTCGGATTAGGCCCCAAGTTTCTTAATAAGAATTCTGTAGCGCAAGAATTATTACCAATAATTAATGAATGGGATAGATTTAAACTAAAAAGCTTCTTCTCAGCAAAAGAAACAATCAGTGAGGTGAATAGAGAGCCAACTAATTGGGAACAAATATTTAGTACATGCACATCAGACAGAGCACTAATTTCTAGAATATATAAAGAGCTCAAAAAACTTTACACCAAAAAAACAAATAACCCAATCAATAAATGGGCTAAGGAATTGAGAAGACACCTCTCAGAAGAAGATACACGATTAATTAACAAATACATGAAAAAATGTTGAACATTGCTGGCAATTAGAGAAATGCAAATCAAAACTGCTCTTAGATTTCACTTCACTCCAGTCAGAATGGCAGCTGTCAAGAACACAAGCAACAATAAATGTTGGAGAGGATGTGGGGAAAAAGGCACACTCATACATTGCTGGTGGGACTGCAAAATGGTGCAACCATTATGGAAAGCAGTATGGAGATTTCTTGGAAAACTGGGAATGGAGCCACCCTATGACCCAGCCATCCCACTCCTGGGTCTATTCCCAAAGGACTTAAAAACAGCATATTACAGTGACACAGCTATCTCAATGTTTGTAGCTGCGCAATTCACAATAGCTAGGTTGTGGAACCAACCTAGATGTCCCTCAGTAAATGAGTGGATTAAGAAAATGTGGTATATATGCACAATGGAATTTTATTCAGCAATAAAAGAAAATAAATTAATGGCATTTGCAGGTAAATGGATGAAGTTGGAAGACATAATGCTAAGTGAAGTTAGTCAGTCTCAAAAATCCAAGTACCAAATGTTTTCTCTGATATAAGGAGGCTAGTTCATAGTATTGTTGGATGGGGGGGGGGGGGGGTACATAGGAGGACCAAAGGAACACTAGAATGGTCAAAGGGAAGGAAGGGTAAGGGGGGGAGCAAGGGGGGAGGGAGGGGGAGAAAAGGGAAAAAAAAAAAAAAAAAGAAAAAGGTGGTTGAATGAGACGGATTTCATTTTCCTAAATGCATGATTGAAGACCTGAATTGTACGAATATACTTTGTATACAAACAGTTGTATGTAAAAAGATGCTAAATTCATGCACTATGAGTTGTACACATTAAAAATTATTAAAAAAATAAAATAAAAAAAAGAATGTCATTACATATGATAAAGAGGTCACTTCAGTAAAAAGATATAATAATTATCAATACATAAATTTAGCCAACATTCTCACACCTAAATTTATAAATCAAATATTAATAGAGCTGAGGAAAAGACTGAAAAACATTATAATAAGGTACTACAATACTATTTTCATGTTTGGGCAGATTATCCAGACAGAAAATCAGTAAGGAAATATAAGGCATAAACCATAGTCGTCTAGACCAAATGGATCTAATAGACATGCACAGTATATTCTAGACAGCAACTGCAGAACATACCTTCTTCCCAAGGGCACGTGGAGAATTCTCTAGGATAAATTATATCATAAGCCACAATACATGTCTTAACAAATTTAAGAAGATCTAATTCATATAAACTCATATGAAGTCATCTAAGTCATCAGAACCTAATGATATAAAACTGGAAAACGAGGATAGCAAGAACTTTGAAAATTCAAAAATGAATGGAATTAAGCAACATACTTGTCAGAACCAATGGGTCAATAAAATAACTTTAAAATGAAAGTGAAAAAGTTTCTTGAGACAAATGAAAATGGAAACACAACATACCCAAACTTATGGGGTATAGTAAAAAGGGAAGGTTATATTGTAGCATAAAATTACAGCTAAAAAGCCAGAAAAAATAAGTACAAACTAATCTCAAAATTATTAGAAGGAAGGAAACTGGTAAAAATACAAGCAAAATCAAATGAAATAGGGACTAGAAATAAAGCAGAAAGGATCAAATAAATAAAGAGCACATATTTTATAAGTATCAGTAAAATTGATCATTGCTTTAAGAAAGAGTATCCTCACATAAGTAAAATTGATCATTGCTTTAAGAAAGAGTATCTTCACATAAGTAAAATTAAAAGTGAAAAAGGAAGCATAACATATCACAAAAATACAAAGGCTTATATGAGACTTCTAAGTGCAATTACAAGCCAACAAGTTAGATAACCTAGAAAAATGGATAAATTCCTAGACACATACAACTTACCACAATTTAATTGTAAAGAAATAGAAAATCTAATTAGGGCAATAACAAGTAAGGAGATTTGATTGATAGTATAAAAGTTTCCATTTAAGAAAAGCCCAGAACCTGATATATTCATGGCTGAATACAACCAAACATTTAAAGAAGAACTAATAAAAAAATTTTAAACTCCTCCAGAAAAATTGAAGAGCAGGAACTAATTTTATATTCATTTTATGAAGCCAGCATTATTACCCTGCTACCAATATTTGGCAAGGACACAACAGTAACAATAAAAGCTATAGGCCAATATCCCTAATGAATATAGATAGGAAAATCCTCATGAAAATACTCGTGAACTGAATTCAAGTGCACAGTAAAAAGATCATTTACCATGATCAAGTGGGATTCATCCTGGGGATGCAGGATGTTTCAACACATGTAAATCAATAAATGGGATGAATCATATTAATGGAATGAAGGCAAATAAAACATGAACATTTCAACAGATGCAGGAGTACATGATAGAATTCAGCATGCTTTTGTGATTTAAAAACATAGTCACTGAATTAGGTAGAGAAGGAATAGACCACAACACAATACAGGACAGATATGACAAACTCAAACTTACAGCTAGGAGCATACTTAATCAGGAATAGTGAACAATTATTTATCCAAGGCCTGATTTTCCCCAATAGGAACATTGGAGATATGAAAATTTATTATTAAAAAATCTAATTAGGATAGTATAGACAAAATGAACAGCAACAATGAATGGAGGTCAGGAGCAAGCACCAATATATACAACTCCATATTGTATACACACAGTGACAGCAAAATACACTCTTCTCCCTCCTGTTTGAAGGAATGCAGATTAAATTTTAAATATTTTTTTTAAATTTGTAATTTGAAGAAAAATCAGAAGATTTTCATTGTAAATTTGAGATAAGCAAATGTTTCTTAAATTGGATATATATACACCAAAAAGAAAAACAGACAAAGTGGATTACATTATACTTGCAGAACTTCTCTTCTTCAAAATGAATTACCAAGAGGTTGAAAGTAAACCTGTGGATTTGTAGATGATATTTGAAATACAAATTAATAAGAATAAAAGTTGTACAACTCATCATTAGTCATTGAAAAATGTAAATTAAAAATACCTTGCATGCATCCATTGGAATGGCTAAAATAAAATAGATAATTCCAAGTTCAATAAAAATTAAAACTATCAGAGACTTCATTTAAATAGAATATTAAAGTATTTTTATAATTCATAAAACTCTCAAGTAGTATTTATTAATATTGAATATATGTATAACTTGTTACTCTTTTGTGGAGCCTGAAAAAAATGTGACCACATGTGCCCAGAGCATAGGTACTGTAGTAAAAGCATTTGTTATATAGCACTACTCATAATAACCCGTAGTGTCTAGTAATTATAGAGTGAATAATAAAATATTTTTACTCATTAGACTATCTTATGAAAATAATGAATACATATTTTATAAGTACACAAAGCAACATGAATAAAAATATCACAAAATATTGACCAAGGCCATCAGACACAAATGATTGTATTCCATGTGATACTCTTTACACAAATTACTCAAAATAAAAGACAATAGTCTATCTTACAAGTCAGGACAGTATTTAGATTTATTGGTGAGAAGAGGTTAGTGGTGAGTGGAAGGGCATGAATAGGACCTCTGTGAATTTTGTCTTCTGATCTGGTGTATACTTACTAGATGTGCTAAGTCATAAATTTGTGATATATGCACTTTCAACTTAATGCCTCTACCCAATCCTTCTAGTCTGCCCAACCGAGTATACTTTAAGTCTTCCTTGAGTAGGGAGTAATAAGCAGACAAACACAAAGACACATCTGAGCATATTAAATTTAAGAAGATAAATAATCCAACATAATACATATAAATAAAGTTTACCGATAGTTACAATAATACAATTAATTAATTAGTCAATTAATCCCCTTAACTCAGTTCTCTGATTTTGGCTCTGTCAGTACTTGATAAAAATAGATAAAGGGAAAAACAACTCTACATTGATTCATTTAATCTATATACATATTGCCATACACTGAGTTCATCAAATTAAAAAATGCTATATATTTAATATTTAGTTTTATACACATACATTTCTTGACCAGGTAATTTATTTCTGATTGGCCATAACTAGTTATATGTCTTAGATAAATACATGACCAGGGTGGATTGTTATTACTTTTGCAATGTTAATATTTCTGATGGCAATTTAGAGATACTGCATTTGACAGACTTGGGCAGATTTGCCCACGGTCAAAATGATTCAGCCAGAGTATCTGTTGCCATGGTATTTCACTGTAGGGTCTTCTGATATACTGTCTATTTTATTATTCTTGTAGAAGCTTAGTTATTTTTCAAGAAATACAAAAAAAGAATTTGAAGCACCTTGACTTTGATGGAAATAAAAAATAGGTAGTGGCAGTTGAAATGATTTTTTTTAAATGCTGTACTGAAAAGACCTCCTTGATAATGTGTTATATACCGACACATCTAGGAAATAAAAATTACATGCACTATGTCATTTTATTTTGCTTTAAATAGCACTGAAAATCCTTTGTAGAACTTAAAATTACATTGTGAAATTCCAAATTATTTATGTGTGCGTGTGTATATATGTATATATGTATACATGTATACACACACACATATATATATACATGAAATCACGATGACATTAAGCATCACTTCACATATTGTATTTTAGTGATTCAATGAAGAAGTATAAATAACTTTATATTGAAATATCATAAGATTATATATCGTAATCATCCAGTTCAAGCGGTTTTCATAAAGCAAATACAACTATTGAATCAATACTCACACCAAGAAAGAGAATAGTACCTGTACCACAGCAGACCTTCCTCCTCCACAAAGGAACTTTGCCTTATGTCAATATTGATTGGTTTTGTTCATTTTTGAATTTACAAAAGTAGACTTATAAAATAAGTACTTTTGAGTCTAGCTTACTTTTTTGCAGTCATATTTGTTTAATTAATTGGTGTTTCATGTATAATTTGATAATTCTCTGAACGACATAATTTTTAATGTATAGATCTTTGCTTCTTAACCTTGGTATTTTTGATATTTCCAACCAGATAATTGTTTGTTGTAGGGAATTTTTGGTGTATATTGGGATTTTTAACCACAACATTAGTCTTCACACTTGGATGCCTGTAACAGAGTTTTCCCTCACCTTCTCATGGTGATAACAGTTAAAATTATATCTCATGTCACTGAATTCTGATGGGAGCCAAGTTACTTCCAGCTGGGCACCACTAATATATATATATATATATATACCCAAATATTTTTTAATTCATTCCTATTGAAAGACTTGTAGATAGTTTCATGTTGATTTAGAACTTTCAAAAATATTAATGCCATGAAATTCATGTGTCTTTTCTTATCCATATGCAAGCACATACTTTTGTTGAGTATACTGTATATCTAAAATCAAAATTGCTCTGTCTTAAGAAATGGGGATGTTCACCTTTACTGAACAATGCCAACCAGTGTTTAGAGTGATTATAGCAGTTTGTATGTTATCTGGAAATTTCTTACTGCTCTGAATCCTTATCAACATTTATAATATTTTTTAATATTTCCTAAAATAGGAGCTCAGTGAAATCTTTTTTAGTTTTAATTTTCATTTGTCTAATGACTAATAAAGTGTATCATCTGTTTCAGGATTTATTAATTATTTCAGTATTTTCTTTGTTTCCTTGTTTAAAATGTTTAAATTAAGATCTTTACCTGTTTTATTCATTGGAACATCTATCCTGTTCTTTACATACAAAAATATGTAGATATTCTAAATGTAAATATCTTTGTTGGGTACATGTATAGCATATATCTTCTCTTCTGTGACCTTCCTTCTTCTTCTTCATTATTATTATTATTATTATTATTATTATTATTGGTCTTTTCTAAGGATTTCCAATTGCTAATGATACTTCTACAGCGTATTCCTCCCAGGGCAGGAAATGAGAGCTGTTGTGGTGTTTAACCAGGTGGCTTGGTAACTACAGTTTTGTCTTTCTGGCAACTCTCAAATATCACAATCAGGGGTTCAGCTGCTTTCTCACATTCACACTTTATAACTTCAAAAGGCAAAAGGTACTGTGCTAAAAATTTGGGCAGAGTGTTAGGTTCACTTAGGGAAGTTCCCTTATCTCTGGGATCTTAGCCCCCAAGTCTGTGCTGCGCTGGCACCCCCACACTGCCTCTGTTCTCTCTCACTCTTCTGCATTTTAGCTACTTTCTGCTCTACTTGGCTTCCTGCCCCGCACAACTTCAATGTTACCTAGTGGCTCAAGGGCAAAAGTGTAGCACAGCTGTTGAACTCACTTTAATGAGCTTCCCTTTTTATGGCTTCCTGCCCCCTCAAGTCCTGGCAATCTCAGCTTTCCAATGCTGTTAAAAACTTTTTACAAAAAAAAAATAATCTGGATTCTAGCTGCTCTTAGGGGATGCTGCTCATCTACAAGTAACTCCATCACAATCTGAAGTAGAATTCTGTCAGTGAGTGCTTTTATAACAAAGACAGACTGGATTTGAGACACTAATTACGGACATTTACAAAAATCCTGTCACATCATTTCTATTCTGGCAACCAATCTAGTGTTAAGATAAATCAGTGATAGTAAGCTTCTGATCTCAAGCAGACATTTTGAATTTTTATTTTTTGCTATGCTTTTTTTTTGGCATTACTAACTTTATTATTATTGTTTTGAAGGAACTGTGCTTATTTAACATTTCCAATCTTGGGATTTCTTACAAGCTGTCTTATCTAATGTAAATATGTAACACCATAGAAAAGTGACACATTTTACTATGATAGCTGCAAAGAAAACATTTATCTTTTATTGTGGCTTTTTTTATAATTCAGTAAAGAACTATTTGTTTCTTTCAGATATCTGATGCTTTCTTGCTAGGCCATATTGACTATGTAACCAAGAATTATGCTCTAAGAGTGGAGCCACCATATGACCCAGCTATCCCACTTCCTGTTATTTACCCAAAATAACTAAAATCAGCATATTATAGTGATACATGCATACCAATGTTTATAGCAGCACAATCCACAATAGCCAAGTCATGGAACCAGCCTAAGTGCCCATCAACAGATAAATGGATAAAGCAATATGCTATATGGGCACAAACGAGTTTTAGTTAGCCATAAAAATGAATGAAATTATGGCATTTGCCAGTGCCAAAATGGATGGAATAGGAGAAGATCATGCTAAGTGAAATAACTAGACTCAGAAAATCATGGTCAAACGTTTTCTCTCATGTGAAAGATAGAGAGAAATAAGAAATTACAAAAAGGGGGATTTTGTGGACATATAAGGAAGAACAGTGGAGTAAAAAAAAGGGATTGAGGGATGGATAGCAAAGGGAAAGGACTACAGAATGAAATTGACCAAAATTCATACATGTTAGGTGTATGTATGATGAATGATGAGGCAAAGGTGGGACACTGGGGACTGAAATGGAATAAATGATATTATATCCATTAATAAATATGTCAAAATAAGCCCCACTATTATATATAGCTCTAATGCACTAATAAAAATATTTTTAAAAATAAATAGCAAGAGAAGAGATGATGCACAAATCTCCAAACTCCAAAATTAGTATAAAAAGCATGTCAATTTGTGTAAAAAAGATTATTGTATGACTAATTAGATTCACAACACAGAAATAAACTATCCAACTTAGCTTTGAACACACTTTCCTTTTTTTATTTTTTACTTTTTACATTATTCTTCTTTGTCATGGAAACAACCTTTACCAAGTCCTAAGTGTTTATATCCAATTGTAATTTGAGGGTTCTTAGAAATAATGATAAAATTAAAATGAAATGTGTTAATATGTTACAGTCCTAACCAATGTACAATTTCATCTACTACCTAATCCAATTCTCACAGTAATGTGTACTATAGGAATATTATTTACTCTTATTTTATGGTTAAGTATATCACAGAGTTTTAAGTAACACCCAGCACTAAATACGTGCAAAAATAGTACCTGAAAAAAAAACTCTGATTTTTTTAAGAAGCAAAAAGATACATGAGAAAGTTTATTATATGATCAGCACGGTCAAAGTACATATGCATGCATAAGTTAACCATGGAATTAACCATGCATATTTTAAGGTATTATTCTAAATTGTGTCAATACATGTAATGCTGTTTTGTTAGGCTAATAATACACATGTTAGGACAATGATACACAAGGCAGACAGATACTTGTTGTATTCTCTGCTGAGATAAAAAGGGTTTTATCAGAATATGTTTATAAAGCTAAGTTTATGAAAAAACTTCATTTTTAACTGTATATCATTCTTGAAAATATAATTAATCAAAAATTAAAAGTACATAAATGATACATTCTGTAACAAATACTAAGGCTTTGGCCAAAACTTTTAATTTCTTACTATATCCAAATCCCCTTACTTATTTTATCTGTTCTAACCCAAATGGAAGCATTATATTATTTCTGATGCTTCCTACTGTCCATGACTAATTTCATTCAATGTTGGCCCAAATTATGCCAATTAGAATCAATTTCTAAAGAAAATTTTAACTGAGCTGCAAAAATATTTTAAAAAAGGAGGATTGTATCCTTTTAATGTTTGTCACCTGCAAACTATGTTCAAATCAGTGCAGCGTGTGCACCAAGCAGGTAGTAACTCAAACTGAGACACTTCGGACTTCTAACATACATTAGCAGTCCACATGTACTTAAAACTTGGTGATTTTCATATATCACTATTGTCCTATATTGTAATGATCACAGATATTTCCTTATAGTTCAAGGTTATTGACTCAACTTATCAATAATTTGAAGGCTGACATAAAAATTTGGGGGACAGGAGAGTTACTGATGATATATGTTTCAGTTGACATAAGATCCTTATCAGTCTTTCTGTTTTGCCTAACAGTATAGAGAAAGTAGGTTCAATTACCCCATTTACAATAGCATCAAAAAATAAATAAAATACTTGGAAATCAACTTAATGAAAGAGGTGAAAGATGTCTACAGTGAAAACTACAGAACACTAAAGAAAGAAATTAAAGAAAACCTTAGAAGATGGAAAGATCTACCTTGTTTATGGATAGGCAGAATTAATATTGTCAAAATGACCATACAACCAGAAGAACTATACAGATTTAATGCAATTCCAATCAAAATCCCAATGACATTCCTCATAGAAATTGAAAGTAAACATGAAATTCATTTGGAAAAATAAGAGACCCAGAATAGCTAAAGCTATCCTTTAGCAAGAAGAGTGAAGCAGGTGGCATCACTATACCAGACCTTAAACTATACTAAAGAGCAATAGTAACAAAAAAGCATGGTATTGGTACCAAAATAGACTTGTAGACCAATGGTATAGAATAGAGGACACAGAGACTGACACACATAATTACAGTTATCTTATATTAGACAAAGGCACCAAAAATATACATTAGAGAAAAGATAGCCTCTTCAACAAATGGTGCTAGGAAAACTGGAAATCCATATGCAACAAAATGAAATTAAACCCCTATCTCTAACCATGCACAAAACTCAACTCAAAGTGGATCAAGGACCTAGGAATTAAACCAGAGACACTGCACCTATTAGAAGAAAAAGTAGGCTCAAATCTCCATCATGTCGGATTATATCCCAACTTCCTTAATAAGACTGTATAGTGCAAGAATTAATATCAAGAATCAATAAATGGGATGGATTCGAACTAAAAAGCTTATTCTCAGCAAAAGAAACAATCAGCAAGGTGAATAGAGAGCCTACTAATTGGGAACAAACTTTTACCACACACATGTCAGATAGAACACTAATCTTTAGAATACATAAAGAACCCAAAAATCTTAACACCAAAAAAAAAAAAAAAAAAAAAAAAAATGGGCCAAGGAGTTGAACAGACACTTCTCAGAAGAAGATATAGCATCAATCAACAAATATATGAAAAAATGTTCAACATCTCTAGCAATTAGAGAAATGCAAATCAAAATTATTCTAAGATTTCATCTCACTCCAGTCAGAATGGCAGATATTAAGAATACAAATAACAATAAGTGTTGGCGAGAATGTGGGAAAAAAGGCACACTCATACATTGCTGGTGGGATTGCAAATTGGTGCAGCCAATATGGAAAGCAGTATGCAGAATCCTTGGAAAACTGGGAATGGAACCACCATTTGACCCAGCTATCCCATTCCTCAGTCTATAACCTAAGGACTTAAAAACAGCACTATAGGAGCATAGCCACATCAATGTTTATAGAAGCACATTCACAACATCTAAACTGTGGAACCAACCTAGATGCCCTTCAGTTGATGAATGGATAAAGAAAACGTGGTATATATACACAATGGAATATTATTTAGCATTAAAAGAGAATAAAATCAGAGCATTTGCAAGTAAATGGATAGAGCTGGAGAGTATAATGTTAAGTGAAGTTAGCCAATCCCAAAAAAACAAATGCTGAATGATTTCTCTGATTTAACTGATTTATAATATGTTGATTCATAATATGTTCTGGGGGCAGGGGAGGAAGGATTAGATGAAGTCTAGATAGGACAAAAAGGAAAAGGGGAGGGAGGAGAAAGAGGGGGCATATGGCTAGGAAAGATGGTGGAATGCGATGGTCATCATTACCCTAAGTACATGTATGAAGACATGAATGAGGTGACTCTACTTTGTATACAACCAGAGATATGAAAAATTGTGCTCTATATGTGTAATATGAATTATAATGCATCCTGTTTTCATATATAACAAATTAAAATTAAGAAAAAAAAGAATAAGGCACTGTACCAATTTTGACTTTTTCACAAATATCTTTGTAGGCATATAGAAGTTTAGAGTTACTTTAGTACTTTAAAATCATAAATAATATAAATGTTCTGGTATAAAATGCAAGATTCATAGAATTAAAAATGAAAATTAACTTTGTTACCAGAACACTAATATGAACTTAATAGTAGCTAATATTTTGTTTTAGAAGCAAAGAAATACTGAATCCTGATAAGTTCGCATATCAATTCTATTTCTTATTTAAACTCTTTTCTGTGGGACATAAAACACTAATGTTTATGGGACACTTTGATTTTTAGTATAAAGTGGCCTTAACAGCTTTTTAAGTTATGAATTATAATATTCTAACTTTCTCTGTTTTTATTATCCTTACTTAGGTCCTCAAATCTACATTTTATCAAAATAATAAATAAATCTGAACCATTAAATTGTCTAATTTTACTTACAATGGAATGGAACAATAGTCTTGACCAATTCCCTTATCCTCTTTTGTAAAATAAGGAAGTACAATTTAATTTGGTTTATGCTCTAAAAAAGCTAAGAGAAAACAGAAATCAGATCAAGGCAATGAATGAAATACTTGACACTTCAATGATCTACACATAACAGTAAATATCTGAGAATAAGCTTTCATATAGTATATTGATTGCAGGTAATTCAAGTGAAACACAATTTTACCCTTATAAAGAATTCATTTCACAAGTAATAAATGCCATTTGATTTAAACTATCTCACTTTATTAAATTACTTAATCAAATGATGAAAAATAATTGGTGGTAAATACAAAATTATGAGTATGCTGGAATAAGCAAAAACTGTTGGTTCTTTGATACCTTTGCCTTTAATTATTATGCTACCTTGAGAAAACGTTATTTTCTTAGTCTATAAACCATATTGCGACATTAGATATAAGGGCATTCATCTTTTGACTTTGTTAAGAATCTGGTTAGTGTTTTTATTTCAAATACACATATATATGTATAAAGAGATGATAGAGGGGTGTATGCCTGGCATAGATAGATGGGTGAAGGAAAGTTGAGTAGATAAACAGAACCTTCTGTTTTATCTGAATCAAGAAAAAAAGAATTATATTAAAATGTTGATATATCTTTATTGAGACTCAGGATGAATTTATAAACTTTTCTTTCACTTTAAATTTTGTTCTTATCTTAACCACGAGTAGATAAGAAAACTGATGCACTTCTGGGTGAAATATGTCAGGTAATCTTAATAGTGAGACTACACTAAGAAAAACTTTGAATGTTATTCATTTATAAATAACAAATCTTACTTTTTATATACAGAAGAAATATCAAACAGAATGCATGGTTCTAAAAAGTATACAACTTTTATATTCATTATGTTACTGATATTTAATAACCTTTTCTTTTTAAAACTGGAAATGTCTTTTGAAAGCAGCAAGTATACTACCCTTCAAAAGTTTTAAATGATAATTTGATAGACAATCATGCGACCCTTAAACACATTGATTATGTATACCAAAATATAAAGAATGTTAATGAAATTATGTTAAATGAAATAAAAATAGATACATTGTGTTTGCACACACCATGCTAATTTTAGCTTCCATTTATTTGCTTTTGATTTTATTGTATTTGGAATCCTGCAACCAACATTAGTTTTAGCTTAGTTAAACCCAACTTAAACTCTGAGACTTATTTCTGGAGTCCATCATTTCTTTTGAACTACTTATCCATTTCATGCCCCTTTAATATTTGGTGAAGAATCTATTATTATACTTCCACATTGCATGGTCATTGTCTATGTAGTTTCCCTTGTTGCTAGAATGTTACTTTCCTGAAGATTGTTATTGCTTTGTCATATTTGCAACCCCACTCCACCACACAGTGTCTTAAGTAGTCCTGAGCTTCTCAGAGATTAATCTATTAAATAAACCACAGTTTTGCCAGTGCTTCCCTCTGCAAGCAAACACCAGGCTTCTGGCAAGTGAGATGACTACTGTTACAGCATTTCTGAGTAATGTTGAACACACAGAGAAGAGATATGGATCACTCCCCTACCCCAGCCTCCTCATCAGGTTATTCCTGGAAAATTATTTTGAAAACCTTACAGTTAGTGGAACCCACCGTATAGCATGGCACTGTGATTTTGTCATGGTCCAAAACATAAGATGAAAATATAACTTAATAAACGGAAAAGATTATGTGAAGAGATTCATGAATTGTTAGGTATGTATCCAAATTATTTTTAAAGTGTTAGAAGCAGCTTTATTTATAATGGCCCCAAATTAAGAATAGCCTAAATATATATTAATAAAGGAATGGATAAATTTAGTTATATTTGTAAAATGGCATCTTAGCTAACAGTAAAATAAATGGGTCACAAATACACGAAACAACAAATATAAATCTCGAAAACACAATGCTCAAAAAAAGAAACTGACAAAAAGGGAATATTCTGTATGAATATATGTATATAAATTATAGACTTAAAGAAAACCATCTATGCTGAAATAAATCAGAACATGGACAGCATCTTGGGTTTGATACAGGGATTGACTGGGAAAGGGAACAGTGAGCTTTCTGAGGTCATGATGATATTCTCTGCTTTGAGAGGGTTGCAGATTATATAAGTATGTGCATTTGTCATAGCATCTCTGTGACATTAATATCTGTGTCATCCACTGTATGTAATTTATACCTTGATTTAAAAAAAACTAAAATAAATATAAGTGAAGAATTTGAGAAGCTTATACTAAAGTGTATATGGAAATGCAAATTTTACACAATAGCCAAAACTGTATTAAAAATTTAATTTGGTTGGGCACAGTGGTGCAAAATTATACTCCCAGGGACTTGGGAGGCAGGAGGATTGCAAATTTAAGGTCAGCCTCAGCAACTTAGAGAGGTCCTAAGCAACTTAGCAAGACTCTGTCTGAAATAAAAAAAATAAATAAAAAAAATAAAAACGGCTGGGAATGTGATTTAGTGGTTAAGCACCTCTGGGTTCAATTCTCCCTACCAAGAAAAAAAAAAAAAAGAATTAATTTGTAAGATCTACATGTTACAACAAATATATGAAAAAATGTTCAAAATCTTTAGTAATTAGAGAAATGCAAATCAAAACTTCTCTAAGATTTCATCTCACGCCAGTCAAAATGGCAGGTATCAAAAACACAAAAAACAGCGTGCGCCACCACGCCCCTAATCCCAGCACTTTGGGAGGCTGAGGCAGGAGGATCGCGAGTTCAAAGCCAGCCTCAGCAATGGCAAGGCACTTAGCAACTCAGTGAGACCCTGTCTCTAATAAAATACAAAAAAGGCCTGGGGATGTGGCCCAGTGGTCTAGTGCCGCTGAGTTCAATCCCCGGTACCAAAAAAACAAAAACAAAAACAAAAACAAAAAAAAACAAAAAAACACAAACAACAATAAATGCTGGCGAGGATGCGGGAAAAGGGCACATTCATACATTGCTGGTGGGACTGCAAATTGGTGCAGCCAATCTGGAAAGCAGTATGGAGATTCCTAGGAAAACTTGGAATGGAACCACCATTTGACCCAGCTATCCTACTCCTTGGTCTATACCCAAAGGACTTAAAAACAGTTTACTACAGGGACACAGCCACATCAATGTTTATAGCTGCACAATTCACAAAAGCTAGATTGTGGAAACAACCACGATGCCCACCAGTTGATGAATGGATAGGGAAACTTTGGTATATATACACAATGGAACACTACTCAGCACTAAAAGAAAATAAAATCATGGTATTTGCAGGTAAATGGATGGAGCTGGAGAAAATAATGCTAAGTGAAGTAGCCAATCCCCAAAAACCAAAGGTCGAATGATTCCTTTGCTATGATGATATTGAATTATAATGGCAAGGGAGGGGGTTGAGAGGAATGAAGGAATGATAAATAGAACAAAGGGTGGGGGGATGGGGCAAGGAGATAGAAATAATGGCAGAATGAGTTAGATATCAATACACTAAGTACATGTATAAAAACACAAATGGTGTGAAAATACTTTATGTAAAACCAGTGACTTGAAAAACTGTGGTCTTTATATGTAATATGAAATGAATTGCACTCTGCAAGCATGTACAACAAATTAGAATAAATAATAATAATAAAAAAAATCTACATTTGAATTTTTAGAAGTACTATAAAGATACAGTGAACAAGAGCCTATAGGATTGAAGTAAAGATGAATAAACAGATCAGGGACTAGAATACATGGTTGAGAAAAAACATGTAAAGATAATGAATAGATATTCAAGCAAAGGTATCATAGAAGTTTAAAAAGGGAAAGAACATGCTTTAGATGCAATAAATGCCATGGAATCATGCAACTATCTGTGTGAAATAATTGTGAACCCCAAAGTCCTGCTATACCAGATACACAAAAGAGAATTCAAACCTCAATCTAAAAACAAGACACAGAAACATTTTAGAAGACACTTTCAAATAGATTTGAAAACTTGGAGTAGACCAAGATTTCTTTTTTAATATAAAATAACATATTGGACCTAAAAGAAAAATACACTAAATTGAAGTTCATAAATTTTAAGATTTCTGCATATCAAAGGACCTCATTATGAAAATGAAAAGGGTTTCAGAGGCCAGAAGAAAATATTTGTTTCATGTGTATCTGATTGTGTTCTGTACACAGGATATATGGAGTCTTTTTGAAACTGAATAATTAAAATAAAACAACAGGTTGAAAAGGACAAAAAGATGTGAGAAAGTGCTTAACACCATTCATCACTGGAAAACTTTTAATGACAGCACATCACATCTAGAATGGCTAAAACTAAAAGGACCAACACTTGTTAGGAAGGACATGAAGCAGTTGAAATTTTACAAATTGTTCTAAAATTTATGATTATGGGAAATGACTTGGAAATATTTATATTTATAAAGTTAAATATATACTTCCCATATGACCTAGCACACCACAGCTACTTATTTAACCAAGATAAATAAAAGATGGTATCTACACATAAGAGATCTGCAAAGAGACAGAGATAATAATGTTTATGGATGTATTATTCATAATATCCAAAAATAAAAACAGACGACATGTCCATCAACATAAGAATAGACAAATTTTGATAAATAATGAATGCTTCTCTGGTATTAAATGGGACATTGTATTAATATTACCATTGACATGGATGGATCACAAAAATATCATGATGAGAAAAAGAATAGATACAAGAAAGTTTGTCTATATATCATGATTAAAAACAGACAAAGCTAACCCAGGCTAGATATCTAGATTGCAGTATCTTCTGATAAAAGTGAAAATGTCCAGGGAAGGGCACTATTCAATTTCCCGTGGTTAAGGAAAAGTTCAACGTCTGATTCATATTGTGTTTATACAGATGTACACACTTGTGGACACTTATATGCAATATGCTCAAAGTCACACTTTTATTAAGTATAAACTATACCAAATATAAATCTGCATACTGATTATACATTTGCTGTTTTTTGGCCCTGCAGGATGTGCTTAAAGTCCTTGACTATATTTTGAAATTTTACTTAAAAAGCATAGTTACAATCATATTGAGCATTTTTTAAATTAAAAATATAATTAGATTTTCCTAACTTCCCATTATAATGCACTTTGATCCTGTTAGATGTTCTCTTTTAATTTTTTCAAGCAAGTGTTGTACTTGATATTACTTGATCTTACTATTTCAAAAATCTAGCTGCAACTATGGGAGTCAATACAAAATTAGTTTTTTTCCCCCCCTTTGGTATTTTTTTGGGGGTTGCTTTTTTAAAATTTTAACCTAAATTTTTTCACTAACTGTTATTTTCACCTTTTGAAGTCATCAGTCTTAAAAGAGAGTGAACTTTTGTTCACTCCTCTGCTTGTACATGAATTTGCTTTTGGAGCATCTGCTATTTCACAAAATTAATCAGAATGAAGATGGCATGGACTTCTTGGGAGGTTGGTTGTACGAAGGCTCTACAAAAAGTTTAAGAGCTGTCTAAAAGAGATCTAAAAGGAAGCAAATAATCAACAAACTGAAGGCCAACAAGGGCATAAAACAAACTTTGGAAACTGGGAGATTTGTTAAAGATGTTGTATGATTGACAACTGGCATAAAGTTAGGGAGTGAATACACAAAATATGTAGAGTGCAAAACACCTAGATTTAACCTGAGTTTTGTCATTTATGATTGTGTGAACTCTCTCTGTTTCGATGTGCTGGCTATATATTAAAGCAGTAATAGTCCCATTTTATAATTGCAACTATTAAATACAATGTTAAATATTAATGAGTTGGCGCATAGAAAAATCTACATAAATATTAATTCTCCCTTTCTTTAAAAGGGTGAAACATTCAAAAGTCAGGGGGAAGATGACATGCGGAGGCACAAAATGTGGATTTAGTATTTAGGAAGGCAATGAAGAATATAAATAGGTGTGCTTAATTAGCCAGAAGTTCAAATTGACAGATTATAATCAGACACACAGGAGATAAGTGCTCCAAATCTCTGGCCAAAAATTTTCTATCCATCTCTAGTTTCTGACTTTTAAAATAACAATGAAACTTTCATTTTAGTATAAATTTAGACGAGGGAAAATACAAACTATAAAACATTCAATAGGTTATTGAAGTTCTGAAAATAAGTGCCAGGCTTTTTGGGGAAAAAAATGCTTTCAAAATAAGATTGGGCTTCAAAATAAAGATATTTTTATACCAGAACAACCAAGCGAGTTTCTACGATCCACAAAATCTTTCACTGCAGAATTACTTTTGGACATTTTGGCCAACACTACGCTCTCTTCTTTCTATTCATGCCAATCTCTTCCTTTTGATTCTCAGATAGCTTTCCACATTAAAGAAATATTCCGATTAGCTTCATAAAAGTGAATTCCCAGAAAAATGGAGTTCACAAGACATAGAAATAAGTGTGCTTACTAAAATTCACTGTAGTAATTTGAGTTGGCTCAGACATCAGTCCTTCTTAGTCCTTAAATAGTAAGCAGGGAAAGCAAGCAAGGGATTGGATGAGCTCCAGTTTCCATGGTAGGGTAAAAGTAGTTGAAAGTGATTTGGTTGCAGAGATGCCAATGAATGGGGGACTACTTAAGCGCAGTGTCTCTAATAGTGCATTTAGAGGCACATTTTTCATGATCCATCATAGATTAAAGCATTTGTAAAACTGAACAGAAATTAGTAAACCAAAAATGACCTTGTATACAAATGTCATGGCAATGTCAAAATGTTTCATGTGTTTCTACTTACTGTTCTTAATTCAAGGTAGAATAGTACCAAATAATTCAGTGACTAAGATAGGATTAGTCTACAGACCAGAGTTTGAGTAGCACAAGACTATATGACATATTAATCTTAATCAATGGTGACCTGACAGTGCAACCCTTTCAAAAAACAAAACAAAAGCCTGTAGTGCTCTCCAATTTTTATAATGATAACCTTCTGTGTATGGTTTCAAGCTACCAGCATTGCAAAGAATTTATACATCTACTCTTGAGCCTCTTGAGGACATCACTGGCTTAATCCTAAATTTAAATAATGGTCAGTAGAAATTTCAGAACCTATCTGTATTATCAGTGAGAAATTTGGTCAATAGTCAAGTTTTGGGGACTAATACCCAGAGATATACAAAAAGTTTCCAGGGAATGTGTTTGTTCTTAGAGTGTTATGGTTTAGATATTAGGTATCCCCCACATGCTCATGTGTGAGATAATGTAAGAACATTCAGAGGTGAAATTATTGGGTTATAGAGCCTTAACCCAATCAGTGAATTAATCTCCTGACAGGGATTAACTGAGTGGTAATTGTAAGTTGGTAGGGCATGGATGGAGGAGGTGGGTCCCTAGGGGGTGCATATCTATCTTTGGGGTATATATTTGGTGAGCTGAACTTAGTTTCTCTCTCTCTCTCTCTCTCTCTCTCTCTCTCTCTCTGCTTTTTTGATGATCATGAGAGCTGCTTCCCTCTGCCACACCCTTCTGCCATGCTATTCGGCCTCACCTCGATGCCGGAGGAATGGAGCCAACTGTTTATGGACTGAGACCTCTAAAACTGTCTTCCCCAAAATAAACTTTTCCTCCTTTAAAATTGTTCTTGTAAGATATTTTAGTCACAGCAGTGAAAAAGATCACTAAAACACAGGGTTATTCATTAGAGAAGTTGATAGGAACCACAGAGCATTTTACAAAATCAGATGTATATGTAACATACAGAATCTTAGTTACCCATGCCTCCGCCTTAGATATAGAGGTTATTATTATCACTATTATTAGCTCAAAACTAAGAGGATTTGAGCTGGGCACAGGCCTGAAGACCCAGTGGCTCAGGAGGCTGAGGCAGGAGGATCACAAGTTCAAAGCCAGCCTCAGCAATTTAGCAAGGCCCTAACCAATTTAGCAAGATCCTGTCTTGAAATAAAATAAAATAAAATAAAACAAAAGGGGCTGGTTAAATAACCCTGCATTCAACCCCTAGTACTAGAAAACAAAAAACAAAAAAACAGGATTTGAATAAATTGCTGAAGATCTGAGAGATAGAAAACAACAAAGCTGGGATCTGAAAAGTGGTCTGACTCCAAACCCATTGTCTTGACATGAACATGACACTTTGGCACTTAGTTCTTGGAATGTAGCCTACCAAGAGAATGGAGTTAAATCAAGGATTTTTTTTTTTTTTTAATTTGTAAGTGTCTTTAGTTCTCAATATTCATGGGAGATTCTTCAGTCATCATATAGGAACCTAGTAAGAATGACCTATTGCAATTCAGCAAAACCTAGGTTAAGTCACACTAGATTAAGTCACTATGTGGAAACATGGTTATTAAGTAACTTCTCTAGGCTTTATTAACCCATCAGTTGAATGAAGAAATAATAAGCATAAGTATAATCAAGGTTTAAGGCTCAAATAAAACAAAAATTGTGCACATCACATATATTATCTTTGTAATTATTTAGTCATTAACATGATTAGCAGCTCAGAATTTAAGGTACCTTATGTTTGCAGATGAGATCCAGCAGATTTAAAAACAAGGTGTGGAGACAGCAGAGGTGGGAAAATGAGTACTGACAGAACTGTGCCTTTGATGTCATGAAGCATCAAGTAGTAGATATAATTTTTCAATGTTCTTTGCTCACCTGTACTTAATCCATCTAAATATGTTCAGATGAATATAAACAGTAGTGGTAGAAAGAAAGTACTTGTGATTTTTTTTCAGTAACTTGATCTTGCTCTTTGTTGTGAATTGTTGTTAATAAATAAGATTTTTTTTAATGACTGAAAATTACAGTACATCTAATCACACCAGCTTTTTAAAATGGAATTTTGTCAATACACAATGTCTGATATGGTCAATGTATGCATATGCAATATTAGTGAACCAATTCTGAATAGTTAAAATGATATATGTAATGACAAAGTTTTAGAGCCACAAACATATCTCTTAAAAATACAACTAGATTTATGTTGTCTGAAGATGCCGAGTGTGGGGTAATATTAAGGAGCCACAGAAAGCTAATAACACTAGAAATTCCATAGAATGTCTACCAGTCTCTTTACTAAGATTATCATTAAAATCAGCCCTAAGCCTTATATGAAAGCAAGGGAACACTGCTTAATTTCAAGCTGCCACTTTTATCTCATTTTTTTCCAACTCTTCTCTTTCAGGTGCCGGGTGCTCTTCTGACAAATGTATGCCACTGAGGGAAGATTTTTTTTTTAATGATTTTCCGAGAGCATTGAGTTTCTTGTAATTAGCAAATATTGGGTTATATCTCTCTTGGTATAATTAGATACATTAATTTTTTGGAGCACCCTGTCAGTTCATAAGACAGTCAAAATCTATAAAGCTCTCCATAATTATCACTTGCTTTTTATGGCTTACTTCAAAAACATCCTCATCATAATACAATAAACCAAAGACTCATCTTTATATATGTATATTAGGATAAGAAAAACATTAGGATAACTGCAGGCACCATATCTTCTCCTAGAAAGAATTTCTTTGGTTTAGAAAGAAAATCTTGATAGACCATGTTTGGTAAGGAAATCAGGGCTCAAAAAGGCAAGGTTGGGACTATAGATATGGCCACCTGCAGAAGCAGGCTTCTTAGGTAGAAGGACACAGTACACAAATGGTAACCTCGTAGGGTGAGAGTCAGTGGATTGGATACCCCGATTTTTCTTTCTTCCAACCTTTGATTTCCTGTTGCTTTCTCCCACAGGTTGAAGTCAGCAGGACACCAGAAAAGAAAGGAGTGCTTGTTGCCACCACCATATCACCATAAGTACCTTCAGTTAAAGTTAGCTACATACACTTAAAGAAAATGCTCCAATATGGAGTAAAGGAGAAAGGAGCTGCTGGATGATAAGAAAAATTCAAAACTAAAAACAGTGAACCTATGATCCCAGAGCCTCTCGGGTCCCTTGAACCAGCAAATTTCCTCAAGAATTATCAGAGACATTGAGAGTGGAATAGGGTTAAAATTTCACTTGACTATTAAAGAACAGATTAAATCAAATTGATATCCAAGGTGCATAAGGACCATGAAAATATACTCAGATCATTTTCAGCTCTACACATATCTCAGTGATTAAAAGACGACCACTTTTTAAATATAGAAGATAATGTAGGGGTTTGTGAAAGAAAGTAAAATCATATTGTTATTTTTCACATTTTTCAAGAAAATACTCTTGACATCTAACAATTAATTAAACCTAATAAGTACTTAGCATGAAAAAAAACAGAAAATTCACCTATGGTATTTCTTTTCTTTCTTCCTTTTCTTTTCTTTCTTTCTTTCTTTCTTCTTCTTCTTCTTTTTTTTTTTTTTTTTTTTTTTTTTTTTTGGAAGTGTAGGGAAATGTTTAATGTAAAGAAATTTTTTACCACACATGCTTTGAATTTTGTTATGTAGTTGATGAAAAATGACAGAATCATAAGATTATTACACTTTTATTAGCTCTTTGATAGATAAAAGGAAAGTTTTTAAGATAAGAGATCTAAAATATCCACATTCTACTTCCTAACACTTGGCTTAGATCTTTGATGTAATACAGATATGTGTCCTGAGCTCCTCATAATGAGTCTTATGTTCTAAGCAGGTTTACTACATAAATGAATGAAGGTAATATCAACATAAGGCCAGAAGACTGCCATTCACTCAGAATACACACTGCTTTAATGATCATTTCACACAGGTGCAGAGTAATCAAATACACTGATACACTCCATAGACTGGTAAATGTGGCTCTGTCTAAAACTGAAGAATTTATTTCATAACCTGGTATCTTTTCTCTTGAGAATTTATTAGCAGAAAACAACATTCAGAAAACTTCATGTCTATATCATCACATAAATGATACATAAGCAAAAGAAATTTTTGGTAGAAAACATTTTCAAAACTAGTGATTGCCAGAGCAATTTAAGAAGTTTAGGTAGGTGGTAGCATGTCAAGGTATTACTTTATTTCACTGAGTACCTACAGCTTTTCACATGCTAAACTTGTCCTTTCATCTTTTTGGTTATTCTAGGAATACGGATTCATTGTTCATCTGATTAAAAATCGCAAAGCCACCCTAACATCCTCTCTGAATGTAAATTTTTTACAGATGAATGATGATAGCTTTCTTTGGAAAGCATGATTTACATTCAAGGACACTAGATGTGAAGTATAAAGATGGTGATAATCATAATTTTTCTTTGGCTATCAGAGAATTCCTTAATTACATAAATCTTTAGGGGAAAAGTGGGAAGAAAGTCACTGGTAAGAAGCAAAATAAGCACCTCCATAAATTTTTTCAAGAAATGCATGACAAAGTCCCCTCTTGAAGGATGAGTAGTGGTGGCATATGATCAGAGGAATTTCTATAATGATTGTACATTTTCCAGAAGCTCATAGAAAAGAATGATTCCCACTCTGATATCCAAAATTTTATTATGAAAAATGCTTCTGTAGTTTTCATGTCAGTCCATAAAAAGTGACTATTAATTATTTATATTTGATAGGCAGAATCATCTTTAAGAAATGGTTAGTACTTGGTGTTAAATATTACTACCTATATAATAAATGTTGCAACTTATTTATTACAAAAATGAATATGTTAAATGTTAATGTTACTATTTATATAATTTAGCTTCACTTGCAAATGTTTGAATCTTTTCTATGTGTGTGTGTGTGTGTGTGTGTGTATTTTTGTGTGTATGTGTGGTGCTGGGGATTGAACCTAGGGTCTTGTACATATGAGGCAAGCACTCTACTAACTGAACTATATCCCAAGCCTGTTGTATATGGTTTTCAAGTATAATAATCCATGCCATTTAATGCAGTGTTCAACCTAGTATATCCACAATATAATGATTGACATGCTTTGATGTATGCCCTCTTTTTGCTATTTTTTTCTGTGTATATCATATATCACCCTCATAACCACCTTCACATATTCCTATTTTACTATTATCTTTTTATAAGTGCAGGTTTTCTGCTGTATTATTATAAATATTTGCTAATCATTTAATACTTTTCTTTAGTATGTGTATCTTAACTTACTAAACATTCCCTTGGAGTAATGCTAAAACAATTCAAGAAAGTAAAAAAAAATTGTTTCAATATCTTCAAATTTTTCCTTTCTTTCTACTCTTTTATATTATATGATATGTCTATTTATATGTATAACATCTTTATTATCAATTTATTATAACAAATTAATTTTTATTATAATAAATTAAGTTTATTATAATAAATTTATAATATTTATTTATAAACAGTTATCATTTATATCAAACAAAAAATAATTATGTATATAGTCCTTTTATTTTCTATGTGATACCTTTATGAATGCTGATTTTCTTTCAAATGTCTATTATTCTCTGGTGCCATTTCCTTTAATCTTGAAGTTCCTTGTTCACTACATTTTGCTAGACAGACCTGAGAATATTCAGTTCTCTCAGTGTTACTTTACCTAATATGTCATTAGGCAAAATATGTCATTATTTTGCCTTCATATTTGAAGAACATGTTTTAGCCAGTTATAGAATTCTTTACTGATCCTTTCTTTCCTTTTTTTTTTTTTTTTTTACTTTGAATGTTTCACTCCACTTTCCTCTGCCCTCTCTGTACTGTTTCTGATGAGCAGTTATGGTTTGGATGTATGGTGCCCCCATAAGCTCACGTGTGGAACAATGCAAGAAGGCACATGAAGTGATTAGGTTCTGAGAGACTTCACACAATCAGTGCATTAATCCACTGATTGGGATTAACTGAGTGCTAACTGAAGGCAGATAGGTGTGGCAAGAGGTGGTGGTTATCGGGGGCACGCCTTTGGGGTATATATATATATATATATTTTATATCTGGTGAGTGGAGTCTCTCTCTCTCTCTCTGTTTCCTGTCTTGAGCCACTTCCCTCCACCATGCCCTTCTGCCGTGATATTTTGTCTCACCTCCAGCCCCAGGGAATGGATCCAGCCTTCTATGCACTGAAGCTTCCAAAATCATAAGCCCCCAAATAAACTTTTCCACCTTAAAATTATTCTCATCAGGACTTTTTAGTCACAGCAGCAAAAATGTTGACTAAACCATGCAATTAACATTTAATCTTATTTAAGCTCCTTCCATGCAATATGTAATTTCCCTCTTGAGGCTTTCAAAATTATCTCTTTGTCTTAGACTTTCAACAGTTTGACTATGATGTAGTAAGGTGGGAATCTTCTTGTATTTATGCTAATTTCAGTTCCCAATCTTCTTGGGTGTTTAATAATTTCATGAAATGGTGAGTGTTTTTGCTTACAGTTCCATCAAATGGTTTTTCCTGCCTCTTAATCTTAATTTTCTGGAACTCCCATTATGTGTGTGTTGATACTACCAGGGGTAGTTCCTAAGTCTCCTCTTTAATTTTTATTTACTGTAATGTGGCAAAATTTCCTTTTCTGTGATAAAGCTCATAATTTTTGCTGAAAACCTGGGTGTGTGAGATACATATTGTGTCAATTCTGGATTCTATTCACCCCCCTTCCAAGGTTTTGCTGTGTTTTTGTTGTTGTTCCTTTGTTTTGCTTTTTAATTTATTTTATATTCTGTTAGGATTAATTTTGTGAAATCTGTCTTTTCATATTGTGTGGTGAGTATCTGCTCAGTTTTTTTTTTTTTTTCTTTTTCTTCTTCTTGAGTTCCAACACTCTCTCTTGTTGTCCCTAGGTCATTGTGCATCAGCGGTCAGGCAGTGATAGTTCAGGGGTTGTCTTGAAGCACTTTAATTCAGCAAGTCTTCCACACTTGCTGATGACATGGATAAGGCAGCTGAGTAGTCAGCTTATCTACCCTAAATAATTGGGAACTTTGTCAAGAAAATGATGGAAAAATTCAATATCTTCAATAGCTTAATTTCAATTTTTTTTTGGCTGAAGTATATACTTGATAATATTTTTTCTTTTTCTCCCAGAAATTTGTAAACAGTTATATATCTTTATTTCAGTTAGTGTCTTCTTTTAAAATATTTATTTATTTATTTTAGTTGTGCACAATGCGTTTATTTGTATGTGGTGCTGAGGCTAGAACCCGAGCAGCACAGATGCTAGGGGAGTGCTCTACCACTGAGCCACAACCCCAGCCCTCAGTTAGTTTCTTAACTCTTAAATCTTTCTTACCCTTTCTCTTGTTCTCTGCATGTGTTTCTTTTGAAGTTGTCACATGCTTCTATGTTCTTCTGAATGCATGGGGCACTTTTTTTTCCCCCCCTAAAATTTCATTTGTTTCTTGCATCTGAATTTTTGGTCAATATTTACTTTAATCTATATTTTATTTATGTTCACTTTCACTTACATTGCGTTTTCTTGAACAAATCACATGTAAGTGTTACTCTTTACATTCATATAGTAACTGATTTTTTTTTTCTTATTTTCCTGTTTGGTTATCCAGATCCATGTGCACTTATGTAAATATAAGGGTAAGATTGATAGCTATGATTATTTGCTGTATTTTAATTCTGATTATGTGATATAGATGTATACTAAATTATAAGAAAATCAGTTTCAGCTTCAGTCATTGTTTTACCAAGTTTAAAAAGTAAAGTATTAAGTTAATATTCTTTCTTGTCATTAATTTTTACTATTTGCTTTGTCTGAACAATTATTATTATTATTATTATTATTATTATTTTTTTTTTTTTTTTTTTTTTTTTGGTAATGGGGATTGAACTCAGGGGCATTCAACCCCTGGGCCATATCCCCAGCCCTTTTTTGTATTTTATTAGAGACAGGGTCTCACTGAGTTGCTAAGTGCCTCGCCACTGCTGAGGCTGGCTTTGAACTCGCGATCCTCCTGCCTCAGCCTCCCAAGTGCTGGGATTACAGGCGTGCGCCACCGCGCCTGGCTTTATTATTTCTTTTTTAAAAATATTTTTATTTTTGTTGTTTACAGAACTTTATTTTATTCATTTTTATATGCTGTGCTGAGGATCGAACCCAATGCCTCACAAATGCTAAGCAAACACTCTACCACTGAGCCACAACTCTAGCCTCTCATTATTTCTTTAGTGGTATTCATGAATATATTTTCTTTTTTTATTCAATATTTTTAAAAAACTTCAAATTATGTATTCAAATTAAGCATGTCTATGTACTCCTGCTTTCCCCAGATGTCTATTATGTAAAATTTTAAAATTGGAAGTATAACGTAACCATGGCTTTCCATAACCTGTTAAAGGAAGGACAATCTGGTGCTGGCTTTCAGTACTTGCTTCTTAGACTACTTAGCCAACATATTTTTGTAGACTTGAACCACAATTCATTTTCAATTTTCAGTATCTTTCTCATCCTATTTTTTCCTCACTAGAGGGTCATTCCCAAGCTCTACGTCTACTTTTTTGAATAACCGCAAAATAATATGCAAAGCATATTTGTCTAAAGATCTGTTTTGATTGTTGTGGAGTTTAAATATCTGCACATTTATTAGCTGGGGTATCCAAAGAAATTTTTTTGATACATTATGTTCACTTATTTGTGAAATGTAAGTAATATAGAAATTTAGTATTGACGAGTGCTTAGCACAACCTGTGACATGGAGTAGATATTTGATAAATGCCAAAACTCAATGAAAATGATGTTTAAAAATCATGTTTTGTGATGTCATTTGGACTCATGACTTGAGAATAATGCTTTCATATTCTGAATTTAATGATTTTTAGGTTTCTTTGTAGCTTATCACAATTATCTACAATTTTTCCAGAAGTTATGTATAATTTAAATTGTTAGTCTTTACTATTTTCCATGCTAATGCACAAACCTCTTATGATGATGAAGAGCTATCTTTCTAAAAGCCCTCCTACCTACATAGGTTTATTATCTCCAGTAGAGGAGCTTTCTCATTGCTGGTGGTGAAAAATATTTGTTGAATAAAATATTCATTGTGAACCAAGTTTATCACTTCCTTAATTCCTCCTTCCTTTCCCCCTTCCTCTCTTCTTCTTTCAAGTCATTCTTTCCTCCTGCATGTTTTATTGTCAAATTCTGTATATTGAGTAATATTTTAGATGTAAAAAATATTTTTAGGGTAAGAAAAATAGCTACTAAAATGCGTTGATTTTTAGTTAAGGAACTCAAACCAAACAGTTTATCTATGTATGCTGGCGGGGGCAGGGCCACACAGTAAATTATTCTTTGTTCATGTTGGTAACTAGACACGATAGAAGAGAGAAAAAGGAAGATCAAAGGAGGAAAGGGAAGGAGAGAGCAAGTGGAAGAGGAGGAGAATTGAGCATCTAAGAGGAGAGAGGAAGAGGAGAAAAAGTAGAAGCAGAGAGATTAGAACTCAATTTTAATTGAGCAACAGAAGAGCTAGGGATATGGAATATCCATGGCAAGATACACTTTATTTTCCCACAAAGAATGTCTTTCATGTTTAAAATATTATATTTAATATGACACAAATGATATTACAACACATTATGTATGAATGTCATATAAACATGATGTTTGGAGATGTTCAAAGGCCCTAACAAATGAGGATATAGAGTCTAATCCAACTAAAATGAGTTACTCCATGTCAGCACATATTTCATGTAATTTGAGAATAGTTTCGTTCAACTATTTTAGGATAAAGATCTGACTTCATTCAGTCAAAAATAAATAACAGCTTAATAGTATTCCAAAGAATATTATATGGAGTGATTACTATTATTAAGAAAAGATAACAGTCTGTTCATTCATGCTTTTGTATTCACTTCACAGTAGGATAGATTTGTCTTTACTGTTTTAAATAAACACAAAAACACAGTAGTATAAAGACCATAAATGTACTTATTTCTAAGAAAATAATTTCTTCTCAAATTACAATTACTTAATTAGAAGTCTAGTTTTAAATGTAGCTTATAATTACCCAAAATGTACATTTATGATCTTAAAATATGTGTACATTTATTATCTTATACTATTATATTTTACTTGTTCTAATTAGTTATACATGACAGTAGAACACACTTTGGCACATCATACATAAAATATAGTTTCTCATTCTTCTGGTTGTACATGATGTAGAAACACACTGATCCTATAGTCATGTATGCAAACGGGGTAATACTGTCAAATTCATTCTACTATCTTTCCAACCCCCATGACCTCTTAGGTCACTTTGATCCCCTCTGCCTAATCTAAAGTGACTCTATTCTTCCCTAGCACTCTCCCCAAATTGTGAATTAATATCCACATATCAGAGAAAACATTCAGCCTTTGGTTTTTGGGGATTGGTTTATTTCATTTATCATGATATACTCTAGCTCCATCCATTTACCAGTAAATAGCATAATTTAATTCTTGTTTAAGTCTGAGTAATATTCCATTGTATATGTATATATACCACATTTTTTAAATCCATTCATCTGTTGAAGGACACCTCATTTGGTTCCATAGTTTAGCTATTGTGAATTGAGCTGCTATAAACATTGATGTGACTGTGTCACTGTAGTATGATTATTTGAAGTTCTTTGCATATTAACTGAAGAAAGGGATAGCTGGGTCAAATGGTGGTTCCAATTAAAGTTTTTTGAGGAATCTCCATAAACTTTGCATAATGGTTGCACCAATTTGCAATCCCACCAGCAAGTATGAGTGTACCTTTTTTCCCACATTCTTGCCAACATTTATTGTTGCTTGTATTCTTGATAATTGCCATTCTGACTGGAGTGAGATGAAATCTTTGAGTAGTTTTGATTTGCATTTCTCTAATTGCTAGAGATAATGAACAGTTTTTCATATTTTTGTTGATAGATCGTCTTTCTTCTTCTGAGAAGTGTCTGTTCAGTTCCTTAGCCCATTTAATGATTGGGTTATTTGAGTTTTTGGTGTTAGGTATACTATCTTTTTTACTAATCTTTCAATTGATGACATTAAAACTAAACAAACTAAATGTTACATAACCATACGAAATTGGAGTGGAATAAACTACATTCTCAATATAATCTGGCCTTCACCATGACATCTATGCTTTTGTAACTCATTGTCTTTGTTCCATTTTCTTCTAAGCTCATCTAAAAATCTGGATATGGAGCAATTGTAATGGAATAACAGCAGCAAGTTCAATAAGTTAGAGCAAAATAACTATTCAAACTTTATTTATATCTGCTCCACTGATATGCTTCACACTATGAAATCTCCTCTGTAGGTGAGAAAATATTTTGATCTTCGGTGGCTTTTGTCAACATTAGGACAAATTAGTGACAATTATGAAGGCTTCCTTTGTTTAAGAGACTTGCTTACTTTTCTGCTAGACTGTAAGACAGTATGGTTGTTTTGGTAATTGTTTCCATTCAGTCAACTTTTAAATGGAAATGTTTCATGCTTGTAGGAATATTTCACCAACCAATCTGGTGGATGGAGTGGTAAAGGAATCATACTGAGTTAGAGCAAAAAGTGTATAGTTGCTAAGTGATTTAGAATCAAATCCACATCTTTGTCTAAATAAAATAACTTATAAAATAAATATTATACTAAAATTATAATTTGTGCCAAGGGATATTTAAGAAGCCTTTACTTTTCTTCCTAATTATGGAAATTTTTTTTTCAAATTTATGATCTCTAAGCAACCTTAGACCTATAGATTAATGTTGTTCTATCATCTAAGTAATCCTCATAGCATTTTTTTTTATCCAACTTCTTCTGTCAAAGAAACACAGCCTTATACTTGGGTCTGACACACAGCCCTCATGAATAGCAGTGAAAGAATAAGTTTATTACTGTTTATGTTGGCAACAATCCTTACATATATTCATTAGCAATTTATGGTTCTCTAACGGTTTCATTCAGAAAAATGTAATACCCATTATGAAATAGTTTCTAAGTTGGAGGGTAATAATTGAATGCATATTCCTTGGAACATTTTCAATGTCTGTTAGAAAATGTCAGTTATTTTAATATAAACATAGCATAGAAAGGAAACCAACATTAAATTCTGCATCCCCATGTTTTCTATTTGAGGAATATGGCTGATGATTACTTATTGCTTGACTCCATAGGAAATTGACTTAAAAAGTGTATTTTAAGTACTTAAAGAAGGTAAGTATTGAATAATTACAAGTTTAATTAGTTAAAATATGTAAAGACAAATCTTTTGCATTTCAAAACTGTCATCTCTCGACAAACTTAAATTTCTTGATTGGGCTTAGAATGTAATTAGGTTGTAGTATTCCTTAGTAAGCTATATTTGCATATTAAATTGCATTATGATCTGTCTTATGTTAAAAAATATTTGTGACTGAAACAATATTTCCATAAGGATAATATAAAATTATGGATATGTTAATAAAACTAATAAACATGATCATGAAACAGCAACTTTATGCTTTAAATACTATCTTCTGGGACAGCCCAAGCTTTAAGTGTAGAACCTTGTGTTGAAATTTAAAATACAAACAAAAGGCTACTATTTTTTCATTTGGGGGCTAACATTACTCTCTTCTTTCAAATTCCCTTTAAAATTTATTTTTCTTTGAATGAAGTAGTCATAACTTAATGACAAATTACAAAATGGCATTTTTTTGCTTAGCAACAATTTTGATGTGAAATGTTCTGCTTGTTTTAAAACTGAATACTTACCAGTAGGCCTGCTACATAGATAGACAAACAGAGAGAAAAGGACAAGTAATATAGATTTATATATACATATATATATATATATGTGTGTGTGTGTGTGTGTGTATACACATACATATATATGTATCTATCTATCTATCTATATATAGCTCTGTATTCATATGTATGTATTTGGTACTTATAAATAAATAAAGTTACTAACCTGCAAAATAGTGTTTGATTTTTCATTTCTTAATAAAATCTCTCCTAAAGGCTGAAGGTTGAAGTTAGTATTTAGGTTTCTCATACACTTTTGTATGCCACGTCACATTATCCTGTGTGTGTGGTTAACTTTCAGTGCTTGTCCTACTCTCTTTCTTTTCTTACTTTGGACTCCATGATATAACATGTGTTCTGTTGTATGTATACCTGAAAGCACAGCCCATGTGAAAAGGCTCAACCCTTTTCTTAGTATTTCCCACACTTATTAACAAATAGATGGCTCTTGATAACTCTTTGGACCTGGAGTGTTCACAGGGATTTCTGTCTGTCCTATGGGCTAAATACAAGTATAAGCCATGGATATTATATGTATTTATATAATATGAAGACTGAAAGACGGAGAGAATATAGATCCCCTAGGAACATCATGAAACAACCTGGTAATGTGTTCTCTGCCTCTTCTGTCTCATATATCTCAAACTTGAAGTTCAAGAAGCAGGCAACCTAGAATTGTTTAAAAAAAAAAAAAAAAAATCCCAGCATAAGCCTGTTCTTTCTACCCAAAGAACAAGTAGATGGGCATCTTAGAAAAACAGCGAATTTTCATAAAAAACAATTTCACTCTGGTAACAGCACTGAACAATGAAAGAAAAGAAGAACCACAAGACAAAAACAAAACACACACACACACACACACACACACACACACACACATACACACACACAACATGCAACTGAGTTGCAAGGGGGAGGGAAAGGTGTCTGGAAAGTGGATATTGTGAGATTGTCCTATGTTAGGTGATTTAGTCACATGATTTAAAGGGAAAATGAATAAGGATGTTTTGGTATTTAGCAGATTAGCCATGTCATTATGGACACAGCATGCATCTTTTGTCTTTCCACTCATGGCTGCAAGATAGCAGAACACTTTGCAGTGTGTGAAGAAGCACCTCTCCATGTGTGCTTTGCTGTTACTAGGTTGAAAGGATTGTTCTGAAGCACCCCAAAAGGCATTTCCTGACATTTTTTTGGCCAGAACTGAACAGCTGTAATTCAGGTGCTGGAATTATGTTTCCTAAAGTTAAGAAGTTTCTGATGAACAGAGAGGCATTTCTTTAACTAGACAGAAGAACACAGGAGGGCTGGGAAGTGTGCAATGTGGCTTTTGATTTAGCTAAACAATAATGTCTACTATTAGTTGTATTAATAGGGTATTCTGTTATAACCATTATATATGTCTTCAGTCCACTGTGGTCCACTGTTAATTCTGTGAATTGATTAGCATATTCTGAAATAGCAAATTCAATCTCCAGCCAAGAATGCAGGAATCTCTCTGGAAGCAGATCAATAATTCAACAATGTTTTCCTGTGGTTCTGCTAGCCTCCTGGATACCTTAATAACACAAGGGGATTTAATCACTACTTGCCAGGATCTAGAAGACACATGCTTTTATCATCAATCTTCCAAAAATCAAAGCGCCACTGGAGTGCAATATATATTCTAACATACTTAACTATGTCACAGTTCTCTCGTAGTCGGCCAAAAATTCCACTTCCTTCACTCCCAACTTACCCAACTCTGCCTTACAGAGTCCTCAAACTAATGTAAATAAGTTATTCAGTATCTTCAACATGTTCATAAAATAGTAAGTTTACATTCTTGCCTGACATTAAACCTACCCTGTCTTACTCCTAAGAACACCACGGTAGCTGTTCTTAACTCTTCAGTTGCCACATCATCAGCTGGCATGGATGCAATGATGGTATTTTCTTAGTTTGCATTGTGCAAGCCAGATAATTCCATTTTCCTCTTCTAAAACATTATTCTTCTTTAGTTAAGGTTCACAGACTGTGCTACCTATCCTACTTCATTATTCATAACTGCTACTTTTCCAGACATACTTTATTGTTTATGGAGGCTCTGAAACCTGGATAATATTCATCTGGATTTCTACAGTTCACAGTAATATTACCATTACTTTTTAATGTCCTTAAAAATAAAAATCTCTGTTATTAGATTATGCAAGAGGGCATGGATGCACATACAAATAAAATCTACAGAAGTACAGAATTTTTAATCTGCTCAGTATAATTCCTTGCAATTAAAAATATATTAACTTTTTTATATTTCCTACACAAATTACCTTGCTACAAAATAAGACAATTACCTTTTTTTGAACTATCGTCAACTTTAAATTAATTTGCCATATTATAATCTAGTAATTGCTGCTTTCACTGATTCATGCACAGCTCAGGGACTTAGTACATTTTACACCATCGATACTTCTCCAACATATTTAAATTACATGCTTATTTTAAAGCTACCAGGATAGTATAATTACTGTGTAAAGATACTTTCATATTTGTTTTTTTTCCATTTTTCTTCATTTTTCCTGCATACAGAATTTCTAGCTTAGAGCATTGTTCTTCCGCCACCCATAAAATATTCTTTACTTTTCTTGGTGATAAATTATTTATATATTTGTCTTAAAATCCTATATTTAATTTATAGTTCAAAAGATATCTACATTGATACGACAATTTTTTTTGGGGGGAGGCAGCATTAAGATAGGTCATTGTCTTCATGCCTCTGTAGTTGCTTTTAAGATGTCACCCGAAACTCTAGCTGTTATTTGTTAAAGGTAAATGGTTATTTTCAAGGATGAGGATATTAGAATACAGTTAGGGGTCTGATTGTCTTTAATTTTAGTGATATCATATGAAAGTATAGACGAGGTCTGTATTCATGTAACTTGCTTGAGCTTAGTAAAGTTTCTTGAATGTGTGGCTTTAATTCTTTCATCATTTGTAAAAAGGAAATCCCATCCATTTTGTCTTCATATATTGCTTAAGCTATGTTCTATTATTTTTTGCACTTCCATAATTAATCTCACTTCTCTATGGCACTGTCCAAGGGAACTTCTGCTGCAACAGAGAGTTCTCTATCTGCATTTTATAAAATGGCAGCAACTAACTTATGTGATTTTTGAACACTTAAATGAGACCAGTACGCCTAAGGAGCTGAATATCTGCTTCCATTTAATTTTAACTAGTTTTAAAAAATCCAACAAGAGGCTAATGACTACCTATTGGGCCATGTAGTGTTAAGGGAAAAATCAGTCAGAACTACTAAGGTAATTATCCTTGGTTTCCTTCCTAGAAGTTTCTCTTCCATAATTTTTCTTTCATAATTACTGACTGCCTGATTAGCTGCCTGTGGCCTTCAAGTAGATTCAAAGCACCTTTCTTTGTCTACTTTTTGAGTTTTGTTGTAGTCGTTGATAGGGTATTATTTGTTTTATGGAGCAGGACCAGTATTATGTGTAATCTACCATTTTCAGAAGCAAAACTTACTTTACTAATTAACTCCATGCAAGTAATAATAAAATTAAACTTCTCTTTGGCTCTTGAGTCTATGTTATCTCTCTTTTCTCTCTTATATGTAGGTTAGTGTCATGGTTCCCAGTTTGATGCTATGGACATTTCCACTGTTTTACAAAGCAGATATTTCTAGTTTTATAATTCAGTTTTTCCATTGTAGTTACACCTTTTGTTTTCTCTCTTGTATTTTTCTGAAAAGTATAAAAAGATCACAAATATTTATCATATATTAGAACTCCACCATGACACCACAGATATCAGATGATGTGATTTGATTGATAGAATACAGAGATATAATCTCATCTCATTCATAAGGGAATGTTCCTAACCCCACTCCCCACATTATAAACAATTAGTCAGTTCCTTAAATCAGCCCATTTCAATTTTTCCCTGACACTTTGGATTTTTTTCCTCTTGACTTTTACAACAGTTTTAAAAATATGTTTCTGGCATTTCTAATGATTTTATATTTATGCTTTCTTTTAAAATAATATTTGTGATTTTATTATTTTTGTATAGGTATATGCATTATTATTTTTAGTGTTCATTCTCATATTTTTTTCATGCATGATTTTACCATTCTTTTTGACTAATTTTTAAAATTATAAACAATAGACTCATATTTTTTTTTAAGTTTTTTTTTATGGCTTTACATGTCATACACACATTTTCTGGCTACAAATTGCTATGGTTGCACCAATTGTTTTATCTGTGGCTATAGTTTTGTTGTTTATTAACTCTAAAAAGGAAGTCTTAGAAGGCAGCAGGTGAATTTTCCTGCAGTTTTGGACAGGTAGCCACTTTGGTGTGTGTGGGGTGTTTCATCTCAAAAAACGTTTTTTAAATGCTTAATCTATCTTTAAACACAGACACCACAATACGTTTTGATGTGAGGCCCACTGTATTAATTTTGCTTGAAATAACCTCCACACTTCAATGGCAATATTCAAATTTATTTTTGCATTTTGGACACATTGACAATTATTTTCAAGTTCATGGGCTCTTACATACAAGTATTATCCACAGTGTTTATCTGAACATCATAGAATCTGAATGAATATATTCTTAATTTACTTCTTGTGGGATGTTTACTTAAACTGTCAAATACGTAGTGGATATTATCTTACATCTATGCTTCATATTTAATACAATAGTGAATAGATGTCAAATATGTCTGTTATCTTATTGGAAGAAATGATTGGCTTGCTTACATATGTTGTAAATTTCCTTCTATTTAATTAATACAGTAGAGATACTGTATTGAAGCAAGCTGTGATTTTTGACATTCTCTTTACAAAATTTTAACATGTAGGTATTTTGTATACATGGCCAATAACTTTGATGAGGAGCATTAATGGTTACAGTATTTTAAATGTATTTTTTCACAATATATTCAATGATTTATATGAGATTATAATGTCTAGACAAAAAATATACATGTAGGAATGTTTAATAATACACATGTTGTAAATTTTTTAGAAAATATTAATTAGACAAAATAATGCTCATTTGTATTGCAAATATGTTATTCCAAATATATTTTGGAAAAGTTATTTATGGTATTCTAAGAGATAAAGCCACAATTTAAAACTTCTTGTTTATGATTTTGCAAAGAACCTCTGCCTTTTAAATTTTTAAATTCTTCATATCTCAATTGATGTACACATGCTACTTTAATGGATCCAGTTAATAGAAGCTATATTATTAATGTAAAGTTACTCATATTTGTGTGACCTGGGGAAGTTACTTTATCTCTCTCTAGACCTGTATTTTATTTGAAAAATAATAAGTTTGAATTATTTGCATTTCTAACATTGGCTAGAATGTAAAACACATTTTTTAAAATCAACTTTTGCTCTATATCATCAAAATCTATCTACTTTATCTATCCATACATACTGAGTACACCCATACCCACACATGGATGTGATATATACAGCAATAGCCATATCTGTATTTATATCCATCTCTCTCTGAAAATTTATATGTTATTAGCCTGAATTTTCATAAGTACATGAATATATAGGTATGTATGTATATGTAAATTTAGTCTTAATATCTTGACTCTAATTTTAAAATGTCAGAACTTCCCCTTCAATGTAACATTCTATATTAATTTTAATGTGAATTTCCACATAAAAGGAGATAATATAGTTAATACAAATTTAACTTTAGATAAATAGTTACTGAGGATTAAAATATACTACTATAAACCACTTTATACGATCCTTGAATTTTTCTATATAAACTAATAATATTAAATCTATATAACATGTATTTAGCTATTTTGACATAAGACTACAGAGAGGGCAAACGCAAAGTAACCAACAGCTAAAAAAAATCATTTCTGTTTTCATATTGAATAATTCATTTTCCTTATAAAATTATTTCTTTGTGCTTAAATAAAAGGTTCTATAAAGTGCATTAAGCCACTGAGGATGTACAACAAATGCTTTTCCATTTAATTTTCTTTTGCTTATTATTTGTTCTGGTATTTGTATTATCAGCTTTTCTGTTGTTAGGAGTAAAAGAACTGACAAGGACAATTTTAGGAGGAAAAGTTCATTTGGGGCTCTTGGTTTCAGAG
Source organism: Tamias sibiricus (assembly GCA_025594165.1). Classification (NCBI taxonomy): domain Eukaryota; kingdom Metazoa; phylum Chordata; class Mammalia; order Rodentia; family Sciuridae; genus Tamias; species Tamias sibiricus. The sequence continues at coordinate 126,390,102 of CM046666.1, read as the reverse complement.
GTCTCAGTCTATAGACAGTGGCTCCATTCCTATGGGCTCAAGGTGAGACAGAACATCATGGCAGAAGTGTGTAGCAGAGGAAAGCAGGTCCGGACATGACCACCAAGAAGCAGAGAGAGCGCGCTGCTCAACAAGAACAAGATATAAATCCCAAAAGCAAGCCTCCACCTCCTCCAGCCACACCCTACCTGCCTACAGTTACCACCAAGTTAATACCTGTCAGGGATTAACACACTGATTAAGTTAACCCTTTTGTAACACAGTAATTTCATCTTTTAACTTTCTTGAATTGTTTCATACATGAGCATTTGGGGAACACCTACTATCTAAACTGTAATATTATTGTGTTACTTTTTTGAAATTTGGAATTTAGTTGTAATTAGTCATTAAACAATGTTAAACAGGTTGAGCTACTATGATGCAGATGAATAATAAACCTAATTTTGAAACTTCATTGTTACCATAGGCCAAAGTATTATTTTCCCCTTATAATATGGATATACTGTTGAGATTAAAATTAGCTATATGTATTGTAAAATCTCACCACATATGAAAAATCATTATTCAATGGTAAAGAAGAATCACAAAAATTTATACATGGCCCATGCTTTCATCTGTTCATTATATTTAATGTCAATAATGGTATCTATTACAAACGGGACGTGTATTTACTCTGGTCCTCTCTTTTGAGCTTATATTTTGCACTGTATGGCTTTGTTTTTCCTTTTATTAATTAAAAGTCAAGAAGATCTTCTGCCTCATTTCAAAAACACTGTGCTCCTTATTCAAAATCTCTCTCTTATATCTGTTTTCTACTCTTACTCTTTCTGACAAAATGAAATTATATAGCAATATTAGCAAAGATTTATCTAAACATATTTATCGGAATTTCTTTTTTTCATTTTTTCAGGTCTAAATTTGAAACTTTATGTTGAGGTGTTTAGACAGAATAATGTTATTTTTATGAAAGCAAATAGGCCTAAACTGTGTCTGAAACAATGTATTTTTCAAATATCAGATCTTAACAGCCTTTAATGAAAATGTTACCCTGCCCCTCAGTCTCTTCTTCTGTAGAAGAAAGTAATAATAAAAAATAAACAAAACTAACATTTATTTTGCTGTCACCATACATCAGAAATTGTGATTATTTTTGCATATTAATCAACTCAATATCACAATAATTTTGTAAGATAAATATTATACCCGTTTTTAAAAAATATTTATTTATTTGCTTTAGTTGTACACAATGCGTTTTATATTTACATGGTGCTGAGGATCGAACCCGGGCCGCACACGTGCTAGTCGAGCTCTCTACCACTGAGCCACAACCCCAGCCCTATTATACCCATTTTAAAATTGAGAATGCAAAGGAAAGGGGGAAAAAGGAACACATGTGCTTTTTGTTATTTTGTTCAGCATTTCACTAGGGGTGATAAAAGAAACAAAATAATAAAGCATGCCTTACTACAAACAGTATTGTGCTTTCATTTTGTTCTTTTTTTTTTTTTTTTTTTTTTTTTTGGCCTTTGTACCCTGAATCTGTCCTGATGTTGGCATTTATAATTTCTTTTTTTTCTTTCATTATTTTTTAAAAAATTTTTTAGTTGTAGATGGACAGAATATCTTTATTTAATTTATTTATATGTGGTGCTGAGGATCAAATCCAGTGCCTCATGCATGCGAGGCAAGAGCTCTACCAGTGAACTACAGCCCCAGCCCCTATAATTTTATTTTTTCTTTATCTCTTTCTTTGTTGAACTCTAAAAATCCATGATTAAAAATTTAAATGAAATGTTCTGCTTATGTAATCTGAGTCAAATCATTTGTTCCTTTTTCAAAAAAGGAAGAATAATTTTCAACTTTTATTAGTATTACATAAATGATTCATATTTATGTCACTTATTTTGTATAAAGATTATGTATAAATTTGTAATGTTGACTACATAGATTTGTCGAGTAATTCTTAATATGATTATTAAACCAGAAAAAACATAGTTTTAAATGAGGGGAAAAAATGCTGATATTTAAGCAGACAAATGATTTTATTGACAGACAGATATTTAAGAAGAATAACTGAATAATGTTGCTTAGAAAAAATACATGTATACATGTGTAATATGTACAACACAGAGAGAAGCACGTGCACGCAGATGCACATCTACATTCTAAGCATGCAGTGGGTACAGCAGTTGCTAAGCAGTTGTTAAGACCATGCAATCTGAAGCCAGGCCCTCTGAGATGAACTCCTATGTCTAACACTCATTTCTTCACCTGTAGAATTGGACCACAGTAAGATTTACTTCACTGGGTTTATATAAGTAGTAAATTCATTACTCCTCTAAAACTTGAGAACAACGCTTGGCAAAGGAGCGTTAGCTTAATCTCTGTTATTGTAACTCAGTAAATGCTAGCTAATAGATATATTTAGCTTGAAAAAACTTCATGTAGAAGATAGTGCCCAAAATATGAATTTTAAAGGTGAATCTGTACAGGTAGGTAGAAACATACCAAAATGATACTGAAATATAGACTTTTAAATGTTTATAATTTTATCACACTATATAACTCCTTTAATTGGAAAATTTTCTTTCATTATATTACAATATGTTATATAACACATTGTATTATTTAGGAGATAAACTTGACAAACATTATGAGAAGTGGTAACAATACAAGGAAAACATTTAAATACTAGGGTGGATAAATGTAAAAAAGGTCATCATAGTAAATGATATGTAATGTGTGTATATATAGCTTACCGATGTGTTGAATGAGAGAACATACAAGGAAAACATTTAAATACTAGGGTGGATAAATATAAAAGGTCATCATAGTAAATGATATGTAATGTAAGTATATATAGCTTACCGAGGTGTTGAATGATAGAACATAAAGTTTGTTACTGTCTTCCTTTAAATATCAACTTAAGCCAATCAGTGGGTTTACTTTATTAATGAATTTGACTGCATATTGAATTGATTAGAATATCTCATTTGTTAGGAATCAGAATTTAGTCACCATTCAGAATTTCAAGAGGCCAGCTAATATTTATTGTTTCCTTGGAAAAATCACTTTTAAGTGATATTAAATTTATATCAGTTCTATTTTGTACATTTAGTATAAATTACCTTAAGGGACAATATTGTCAACTGTTTCCCTTTAATCATTCAGAATTGTATAGTCACCAGATTTCTACAAAGATCAGAAGCTTGGAAATGCAGTATTTTCCACTGATAGAGACAGATCATTATATTGCTACATTGTGTGTGTGTGTGTGTGTGTGTGTGTGTGTGAGAGAGAGAGAGAGAGAGAGAGAGAGAGAGAGAGAGAGTTTAGGTTGCATAAACTATAACACCATAAACTTAGTGGTTTATAAACATAAATATTACCAATCTAGAAGCACAATTCAAAATCAAGGCACTAGCAGATATGTCTATGAAGCTTCTAGTTCATAGACAGGGTGTCCTTGCTTTGTCCTCACATGGTGGAAGGGGCAAGAGAAGTCTCTATGGTCTCATTTGTAAAAGCACAAATCCAATTCATGGTTACTCTGCTCTTATGACAATCACCTGCCAAAGGCCTCACCTCCACTTCCTAATACCATCATATTGGGGATTAGTTTCCAACAAGAATAAAGGTGTAAAAATATGGTTTATAATGTCTTCAATATGCTTATTTACATAAACCACAGAATAAATATTTAAAATTCAGAACAGGAAAGGAACGATTACAAAATTTACTCTTCATATTATGGTGTTCTTTTTTCTCTCTTATTTTTAAAATTTTTTATGAAAAGTAAGTATACTCAGATAAATATAATGGGAAAGGAAGTTATTTAACTGACATCTTCTTCATATGTTAAATACTGGGTATTTATTCAAGCATGATCTTTTTCTGTCATTACAATGTAAATGAGTGGTAAGTCTAACATCTTAAATTTTTACATTAAGAAACTGGTAACTCAAATTGTTAAACAAGTACATAAAATTGAGCTTTCTTTACTTTGTGTTAAATTGAAATTAACATATGTAAGTTCATAACAAATAAATAGAGGTTGCTATAATTCCAGAAAATTGTGAGTTGCCATTGACCCAATGGTGGTGAATATTTACATATATGTATTTTATGTAATTTATATGCATAATATAAATTTATAGATTTAAACATATAAAACACATTTTATATGTTTTATGTATTTTACATATTACATACATTACATAAAAGACAGACAACATGAAAATTATGTGAATGGTTTTATAAGCTATAATCCAACATTTAAATTTTATTCTAAATGAAATAAGAAGCAATTAAATGATTTTCATCAAAGCGGTATTAAGATTATTTATGTTTTTTAGCATTCATTCTGCCTCTGAGTGAAAAAAAAAAATCAGTGGTTTGCAAAATTGAAGTCTAGTGGAGCAATTAGGATGCTTTAAAATAAGACAGAAGAGAAATGATACCAGCTTGAGTGTTGTGGAAGAAGACATCAGAAAGTAAAGAGAGGATATATTTTGGAGGTTGAGCCAATAGAAGCTGCTAGTATACTGATAATGGGATCTGAGAGAAAAAGAGTGCTTAAATTAAGAATAATAAATTTTTTGGTCTAGTTTAACTGTTGAATATTAGTTTTACTTATCAATGTAAGGAACACAGAAGAAATATTAAATAGGAGAGTGAGAAATACAAGGAAAATAAAGAATGAACTCTCATAATTCCAGCAACTGCCCTTGTAATCAGTAGGAACACAGGAAGATTTTACTTTGTTAAAATTTAGTAAATTAATGAAACTATTGTTTGTACAACGACATTATACATACATCATTTAAATCACATGGGGACATCAGCAAAAGTTCTAAAGTGGAAGATAATGTTAGGCACCCTTACATTCCAATGACACTACAAAAAGTGTTGCTCAATACCCCATTCAGAGCTTAGCAAAGGACCATGATCAGTGCTTCTGTTTACCCCTTTACCTCATCAGAATAAGTATTAGTTGCAAGAAATAATTTATGCTGTGCATTTTCAACTCATTCAAGTGAATGGTTATGTTTTCTCTCCCCCAGTAGTATCTCACCAGCTAATGGAAGAGGACATTCAATGAATGTATCTGTGGACCATGGGTTGTGTACTCTAGCATATGTTTGACCTGTGTTTCAGTCTCCAGATGGTTGCTTACTGAACTGTGGAATCATGAGCACCTCCCTCTACAGAGGGTAGTAGGAGACCCCCTCAGTTGGCTTGGCATGTGTCACCTAGCATTGAGTAGAACCAATCATAATCTCAAAAGACACCATAACCCCAAATGTTAAAATCCCACAACATCAAAAACCCTGTAGTCTAAAAATCTCTAAATATCAAAAATTCTGATTCTAGATGATGAAAACCCCAAATGTAGAAATTCTGAAATCCAAACTCCCCAAACCTACATCTTCCATTTAAAACAAAAACAAAAAGAAGGTCCAAAGGAAGGGTAGTAAGCCAGATTGTGGGGAAGAGATTAGTGTGCTTTCAGTTGTATGCAGGGAAGTTGCCAATTACTCAGTCGTGTAGTACTTTTACCTCTTCACATGTAATACCATGCCTGCCTTCAAAAAATGCCCTTTGTCAGAAAATATAAACAATTTGACAAGCTCAGTGGCCTTGTGAACCAAAGATACTTGCTGATATAGAGATTCTGCCAATGTCACAAAACAGATTACATGGTAAACTCTTGTTAGTTAGAACTCTTCTTTGACTATTAAGAAGATAGATTTCTTTCATTTACCGCTAAATCTAACATGGAAAAACTGGCATATACTTTACTTTGGATACTAGATGGCACTTTCATAATTGCCTTATTAAGAATATAAATGCTTATATATTTATATATAAAAGTTACACCTTGTTAGATCCCAAATTTCTATAATTAATCTACTCTTTATGGATTGAATTGAAAAAAAAACAAACAAACTTTTTTTCTGAGAAGTTCACCCAATCTTCAAATAAACATTTATACAGTGCTTTGTTTTTTTCCGTCCTTAATACCCAAAACCAAAATGGTAGGTTTGGAATTAGGTAGGAGTACGGATTCTAAAAGTAAATTTCAAGATGTTACCAATATATATATTTTTTTTCCATTTACCCCAATGCATTAGGTAAAAGAAAAAATCAGATGAGTGTACTTGCGTCATGATAGGAAAATGATAACAACTTTAGTCTAAAAATTCACTTATCTGTATTGCCATTCTTTCTAGCTGATGGAATTCAAGATGTTAATGAATTAAAGCCAAATTTGCCTGAAGAAGTCTGCAAAATTACACACATGTCTCAATATCTATTAAAAAGTCCAATTCAATTTGTACAAAACCTATTTAGAGAAAACTGTAATATATTGTTCACAGAAATTTAAAAAGCCCTAAATAATTGGACATCATACCATGTTTATAGATTGAGGAAGCAAAGATGAGAAATTTCCTCAGTTTGATTGACTGCTTCAGTGTTTCTCTCCAACACAATCACTATTTTTATTGAGGCTTTTGTAATTCCTGATATTATTTATGTAAGATCCAAATAAAAGCAGTTAAAATCAAGATATTGTGTTTAGACACACATGCTTCAATGGTAACACATAAAGGACAGATGAAATGATTTTTCTTTAGTCAGATTAACAATTATCTTGTGAAAAAGGAGTAAATAACAGTGGAAGATGGAATGAAATATACTTTTTGGATGCTGGTAATGTTCTATCTTTTGACGTGGTTGTTAAAAAAAGATTTGCTTACTAGTAAATTATTGAGCTGCATTTTTCCCATTTTTCTATATTTGTGTCTCTATCTCTTAAATGCAGGCTGTACATAATGACTTCCTTTCACAAAAATACATGATAAAATTGTGTTTTTTTTTTTTTTTAAGAATATTAACTGTTCAGAGAAGAAACCTGACAAATACTCCCGTTTTAGCTAGGTGACCAAGCCAAACATCATGAGTGATGTCAGGTTGATAGTGTGCACTCTTGTGATGCTGATGGCACTTTAGCTGTGATCTTCCCTACCCAAACCCATAATCTCTGTGCAATCATGAGGAAGACATCTAACAATGAAAATTGAGGGGCATTTTATAGAATGCCTGACCAATACCGCTGTGTTAAATCTAACCTGTTCATCTATCATCCATTTGTCTATCTACCTACCTACCTATCTACAGAGAAAGTACCATTCCAATGGAGTAAGAGAATTCCAGCAAGAAGTTACAATGGATATACCACAAGAAACTCTCCAGTCACTGCATCATCAACATCAGAGAAGTGTGCAGGGATGAATCCTTGCAGAGAGTTTGCATTTACTCTCCCTTCTGATTCATGAGAACTAAAGGGGAAGGCTTGCCACACAAAGAACACTGCAAAAGATTACAAAAATATCATATATGGAAACTCCTTTTACTGTTTCCTCTTCTTCTGCAGGATTTATCTGAGGAAAGGGGAGTGATTTAATGTGGATATGAAACTGGTGTTTTAAAATCAGAGGCACTAGATTTGTTACCTGATATTGGCAAAATTTTAGGAAAAGAAATCACCAAAGCATGTTTAATTACATAACAGTGAAATATTTTATTTGTATTATTAAACCCACCCCATTAAAAATTTCATTGCAATATATGCCTTAAACATATATTTGGACTTAAAAAATAGAATTATGCACATTATGCATTTTAGAAGTTGAACCTATTAATGAGATGTCTGAACCAATTTTCCGTTATATTTTTTCCATATCTGGTTCTTGTGAAAACTGAACAAAAATTTAGGAATTCTAGTAATTTTGTCTTAGTTCTAATTTCCCGTAGATGTTTGCAATTTCTTTTTCCCTTAACTGTTTTAAGCCTTATAATTCAAATGTCATGAGATAAATTGTTTTTAGCAATTCGCAAGTGTCAAATCTCTCTAAAGCTTTAAAGTTAGTTTTTATTAAATGAAAACTTCCTTATATCCATATATCTTCTGGTTTTTATCATGTGTGGTTAAATCTCAAACCTATTAGGGAATACATATCTATGACATTTGAAAGGCTTTCCATTCACTAGTGTGGAAAAAATGTTTCATGTATCTTTTAGAATGTTATATGGAATTAATGAATTCTAAACCAGTTTAGCATGTCACTTAGGTGGAAATCATTTAAAAGGCTTCTGCCTGAAGTTGGAATTACCCAGAGGCTTCCTAGTGGCGATGTCATGGATGCTGTTTGATTTATATCTTTGGAGCTCGGGAGGAAGATCTTGGACTGTGTGTATAAACTTGGATGATGCTAGCACAGAGATATTTTCAGTTATGAGAATGGGTGAGATTACCCAGGAACAGGAGACAGAGAAAGAGGAGAAGAAAGCTGGAGGGCAAAACTCAGAGGAATGACAAACATTAGCATTAGCAAAACAGGATGCAGAGTTTGTAAATCAGACTAAGAACAGGGACTGAGGTAAGAATAAATCCAGAATATTTGAATACCAGCTGAACTCAGACAGATCATTTGGAGAAGGAGGAAGACAAATGTCAACTGTGAAGCATACTGCTGAGAATTCAAACATGATGAAAACTGAAAAGTGACCACTGCATTTATCAACTTGGTGACTGTCCTTCAACACTTGGACTTACAGAAGGTCCAGTGCCCTTGTAAAGATGAGAGGCAGATGATAAATGTTTGGACACACGATGAGAGGGAAGGAAGTCGAGATAGCAATATAATCTATATGTTCAAGCCATTTTCATGCGAAGGGAATTAGGAAGTGTCCAAAAGGGAAAAAGATAATGAGAAATACATGTTTGGATTCTTACATAATTTCAGGGTAATGATGTAGTACAAAGGGCCAAGTTGAAAATGCCTAATAATGTGTGTAATCAAAGAGAAAATGCCATGTCTGAAACATAAGTGATACTAGTCAGAGAAAATTTATAGGAGGTCTTAATTAATGGTTTCTATATTCACCATTAAATATGATACTATGCCATCTGCTAACAGTGATTGTGCTAGTCTTGGTAGTGGAGTCAAAAATATGAGAAGTCTGATGACAGATGAGAGAAAGAACAAATAATATTGTTTGTTTTGGAAGTTGAACCTAAGCTTCTGGGGAGATATTTTGGAACTGTAAAGTTTACATTAACACCTGTTTAAGGTTTCACATTATCTTTCCTAAGATTCTCTTTGAACATTCAGTGGTTTAGGTTCAATGCAGAAATAATAACTACTTTGAACAAACAAAATATGGGTTTTACAAGATGGAAATCTGTGAATATTTCAAGGGAGAGATAATGATGATGGACCATAACATACAATATGAACAAGAAAAGCACTGGAATATATTAAAAAAACATGGCAGAGTTGCTGAATTGGAGTTTAATATTAAATGTTTAAAGGAAAAATATTTTCAGACAGTATTTTTCCAATTCCATACATGAGCATGTAAGTTTACTAAATAATTTTTTCACGATATCAGGGACATAGCTAATTACTATTCAAGCATCTCTCCTCCCTTCTGTTTAGATGGGTGCCAAAATACAACTTAAACCATTATTTGAACAGATGTATCCATATAACCCCATTGTTGAAGAAAGAATGCAGATTCATGAAACATATCCAGTACTGCCTAATGTTTAACAAATAGGGCATGGATGGGTGTAGGGGTGCTTAAAACTGAAACTGGAAATTATTTGGGACATTTTTTATAGGAAAAATGTCAAAAGTAATTAGAAATATTAAATGCTGTTATCATAGTTCTAGCTTTGACGATTAAGTTTATGGTAATAGATCAGCATTAAAAAGTCATAATATTGCTAAAATAATGTTTGATTTGGAGCAGCCCTTCTTAATTTGCTCAGATTCTCTCAGCTTGGAGCATTGATCATTGTCTAATTGCATCCCCTTTGGCTTTCAATTGTGTGTTCCTATTCATTTTTTTTTTTTCTACAGACAGCTTTCAGCCACATGCATAATTGTATCTAATTTCCTGAGTCTTAAATTCAGATTGTGATGACTAAATGAGATCCTTTGTTTTTTTGCTTGCTTAGTCTCCCCCACAAATCCAAATTTCTACAAACAATTGGTTGTTCTATTTTTTTAATTAAAAATATGTTATTTTATACACTCAAGCTCAGTAAGTTTTCAGATCCAACTAAAATATCATTTTAGAGCATGAAAAAAGCATTTACTGCAGATTTTGCTTTCAGACAGGAAGAAAGATCATCTTAATATTTGTAATAACATTAATTAAAGTGATATCAGATATGTAGCATTTGGAGGAGACAAATTTGAAGGATGTTTTTGAATGGCCCCCTAGATGACACCTGAAGTTGGCTCAGCCTTCATAAAAGCAATCACACAGCACATATTTAAAGAAAGGATATCTAGGCATATGGATTTGGTACATATGTCATCCTATGAAATCACTGTCAAAAGGCAAGATGAGAATTACAAGAAAAAATGCACCAAAATAATTTCCAAAAAACAGTTCTCCCTCCCAAGATCCTAGGCAGTCACTGTAGGGCTTCCTGGCAACATCGAGCAGAGGAGCCAGCTAATGAGGCAAGTCATCCGTTATCATTGCTGTGCTTAGCCTGATTTAGTTATCTGAATCAAAATGACAGATTCAGGAGGAAGGCTCCTGGGAACTTGACTGAAAATGTTATGTTGATGTAACTATGCATTGATCAGTCTAGTGCAGTGCTTCTTAGTCTCCATGCCAACAATAAAAAGAAACAAAAAATACTGGGTTAAAGGGCATGCTTTAGGAAAACAGATATTGGGCAAGGTATTTTCTTTATAAACAGGCTGAGTTAAACATTGAAATAAGCTCCATGCCCTGACCAACTCAGGGCTTCTCAACACATAAGAGGTTTTATAAAGTAATTTCAGCTTGTCAGGAACAATTTTCCTCTTTCCCTTTAGGATTACTTATAACTTTAGCTTTTGCAACTATAACCCAGGTTATTGGCAGCTTATTAACTTTATTCCAGTGTGAAAACTGAAAGAATTAACTCTTTCTATCCTCTCCTAATCTACTACTGTTCCCCAAAGCCAGTAGTAGACAGCTGTTTTTTTAAGTGCATTTGACATGCTAGGCATGAATTTAAGAGGCTTGATAAAAGAGGTACTAAAAATAAGAAAAAAAAAATCTAAATTACCTGAGGGGAATACATGCTGTTGACAAATAGCTCTGTCTGTTAGCCCTCAGTTGGACAAAGATTTTTGATATTTTTGATCAGTGGGCTAGACAGATTTTTCTTGTTATGGGAAAACTATCAACATTCAGAAAATAACATTGAGGGTGCATTAAAAGCCACACGTGATGAAGAAAAGATGGTTTGTCTAAGCTAGGAATAGCTCATTGCACAAACCTTATGCCATCAAAGATGACAAATCTGAAGAAGGTTTATACAAGGCAGGGTTTGTTGTTGATTTTGGACATATGCATATGTTTTCATTATAAGACATGAACACAACCAAGAAAGGAGAAACCCACACATATTCTTCCATTTGATGTTTCTGGTTTATTTTATGCTAAAGAGTGGAAATGTATGAGACATCTTTAAGTACTCCCTTGGAGTCATTTAAGTTGATTTGGGCATCACATTAGGATTTAACAATTTTCTAAACTGATCCAATTTAATGCTTTTTAAAAACCTCACTTTCTTGCAGCCTCTCCACATCTCCAAAACAAAGTGCCCAGCTGTATAAATGAATGAAATAAGGGCCTGCTGGAAGCCAAGATCTTAATTTTAACCACATGCTGGAAAGTAAGAGAATTTATCTGTTTCATTCTAGCTTTTCCTTCTTTCTTAAATGGGAACTTGGCTGTGTTGGTGATTTTTCTTGGGACCATCGGTTCAGTATTCAATTAAAACTGAAGATGTTTACAGTGGTCATCAGGCAAAACTTCATTTATCATCGACACATCTTTCCAGGATTCAGTCCACATTGGATATATAGACCCTGATTTTCCCACTTCTATTATAATGCAAAGATCTGCAACAATCCTTCCCAAATCTGTAAAGCTATTTAGACTTGTGGGAAAATACCAGGGTAATACATGTTCTGCTCAAAGTCAGAAAACAGGTCCAGAGTTTGGGTAAATTATGCTGCTCTGCACCACTTCTGAACACATGTGTTCTAGAGGTACATTTCTGAAGTCCAGGGGCTGGCTACCTGTGACATCTACATGTGATAAGGAAGATCCAGGAATCCCCTGTTAGGTGGATCTGAAGCAGGAACTGAGAAGTCCTATCAGGTTGTTCTCTGTCAGTCTTTTTTCTTTTTATGGTTTATATATTTTTTCCTTTCTTTTTTAATTTATAATAGTAGTATGTATTACAATTCATAATGCACATATATAGCATCTTTTTACATATAATGAATTGTGCTGCTATAAACATTGAAGTGGCTGTGTCACTGTAATATACTGTAAATTTAAGTCCTTTTATTGGAGTAATAGACCACAGGAGGCCTCCTCAGCCCCATCATGCTCATGATGTTTTGTTGTTTATCTTTGGGAATTTACATCAGTATAGTTGTTTTATCTTGTATATATATTTCTTGTTGCACACTGTCTCTCTTCAACTTTCTTTCTAATATTCCCCTGGAATGCACTGTGATTTGAGGGCTTTCTCAGAAGTACTTTGAAATATCAATTTAAAGCATGCTGATTAAGTGCGTATTAAGTATCTTTTCTGACATTGTCCTCAGGGATTGAACTGAGAAATGGTGATGGTGGTCCCCTGCCATTAACAACAAGGCATAATAAGTTCCATGTATATGGAGAGAGGGAGAGGGAGTTAGATCTCCTTAGATATTATCAAAGTAAAAATACTCAGAACAAGGTTCAAACTAAACAAATGAACTGTGGAGGTGGCTGGTTCTCCTAGGAGCATATCACACAATTCAATGAACATGAGCTTCTGCAAGAAAGCATTGGGTTTCAGGTTGAGCAGGTTCAGCCCCAGCAGGATTTAGCCACCTAGCAAAGACAGAAAGAGGTACATTGTGGCTTGATGTGAAGCCCCATGGTGATCTCTGTAGACATCATTCATCGAACAGATCAGTGAATAGTGAAATGTTAAATTTACACATTTTTTTCCTCTTTAAGTTTTGTAGAAATGACTTTGAGCTTTAATTCCTTTATTAATCCCCCATCAGTTCATCTCCAGGAAAACATCTTATTTTCTACTTCTTTTTTTTTTTTTTTTTTTTTTTTTTTTGGTACTGGGGATTGAACTCAGGTGCACTCAACCACTGGGCACATCCCCAGCCCTTTTTTGTATTTTATTTAGAGACAGTGTCTCACTGAGTTGCTAAGTGCCTCTCCATTGCTGAGGCTGGCTTTGAACTCTTGATCCTCCTGCCTCAGCCTCCCAAGTGCTGGGATTACAGGCGTGCACCACTGCGCCCCGCTTATTTTCTACTTCCTCTTCCTAACTCTACCTTTACTTCTCCCATTCAGCTCTTTTTCCTAAATCCTTTATCTGCAAGAACAAAAGTGGCAAGAACTAGATTTCTCTTCTGTTTCTCTTTCTATAAAATATTGATAAATTGTTTTGAGTACATATTTAAATGATGAATGAGACATCAAGATGGAAAATTGTTGGAAGATACACATTTTGACAGAATTCTAATACAAATATCAGTAATTCCAAAACAACTCAAACCTCCAATACCTACAATTTCCTGTAGGGAGATTTTATAGTCACCAATTCACAGCTGGACCAAGAAAGCTATGTGAGCTTCATTGTTTATGTTTCCAGGTAACATCATGTTCCTTCTGACAGAAAATTACAAACTATCACCTGTTTTTATCACTGTATTTAGTGATATGCATTTAAAGGCATTCTAACCCTAACCCTGAAAATCCAAACACCTTACAGAGAACAAACATATCACCTAAAATACAAAATAAACTGTAATGTGTTGGTGAAGGGAAATTGAAATTGTGTTTACTTTCTAAGATTTATCCTGTAGGGAAATATAGCTATCAAAAGACCAGTGGAAGGCACTGGGATGTCCAAACATGAATATGTTGGTTAAAGGGCTTTTTATTTATAAGACAAAACAAAACCAAAAATGAATTCACTGAAAACAAACAAAATAAAATGAAGCCACCTTTATCCATTGAAGAAGAGAAGTACATTCTTGCCAGTTAAGAAGTTCCCATTCAGATATAGACAAACTTTTAGAGGAAGTGTTACATATCAGGATAATGCTGAGCAAACTTATTTTATTTCTTTTTTTCTTCCTTCCCTTCTCTTCTTCTTTCCATTGTCCTTTTTATCTTCCTCTGCCTCTATCTCTCCCTTTCTCTTTCTTATTGTCTGTTTTTCTGTTTCCATCTCTATCATTGTCTCTCTCTCTCTCTCTCTCTCTCATGCATTTGCTTTTACTCTTTCTTTCTCCTGTTCACAGAAAATGTCAACTAAATTAATTATGTTGATAGAATATTAATAAACCTAGTCTTGAGGAAGAAAAAGTATTCCAATAAAGAATTAGTATATTCTACACCTATTTTTAGCGATTCTGGATTTTCAAATGTGATCATAACTGAAGAAAGATATACATGTTCTATTGAAAATTTTTAACTAGAGGTTTTTAAGAGAAATCAGTGCCAACAGCTGCAACAATTACCTACTGGTCAGACTCAAGTTCAAATGGATGTGTCTGTATCTTTGTCAGATGAGGCATTGGCCAAAAGGAAAGAGACACAGTGATATATATCTAGCAGGTAGGATAATTCAAAGAAGAGCAATAGATACATGTGTTGTTTAAATGGAAAGCAGCATCTCTGTTAACTTCTTGAGTGGAGATTGACCACATACTTTTATCTGTAATAAATGCTAAATGAGTTATTTAGCCTTTTCCAGAAACTCAGAATGGCCATTGCATCTCAAGTTTTGATAGCAATCCTGAGAAACAAAGAGCTGGCTTCTTCTTTTAAAAGATCTTTCTTTCCTGTTAGAAAATGTCCTTCTCTTAGCATATGATATTTTTAATCAAGTTTTATAGATACACATGTGCAAATTGGACTAGTTAACTATTTTATATTGTCATACATTTAAACGATGTCAAATTACATCTACTTTACATGGGGAATATTTGCATTCAGCAATTTTTATTTTTTCTTCTTTCTTTCAGATCATTTGAGAATGCAGAACCCTACCTAGCTCTGAACAATATAAAGGAATACTTACTGGATTAAATAGATGGAAAATTTCCTATTCAGTTTCTCTTTCTATGATCTGCATAAGGATAGTTGAAAGCAAGCCTCAATCTACTTCTTGTCACCTTTGAGCTATGCTAAAAATTATTGATATTGTAGAAGAATGTCTTTAGTTACAAGGTGGATCAGTATTTAATGCTGCATGCAATTGCTGTAAATACACTGCTGACTTGGAATTCCCAACTATTCTAGCCAGTGGTAAAAATGAAACATTCGTTTTCCTTACATTGCTCCTATGCTTGTTAAGTCCTCAGATTCAATCTAAGAATTTATGTTTTATATTCAATATTCTAAGAAGGGCATGGGAAAACATCCTGACAGATTATTTTTCCTTGGAGGATTTTGGTTTAAGCCTTTATGCAAAAAGAATACTAGATTAATGATAACTGAGAAGCAAGAAATATTCTTTCTGGTTTCCGAGCAGTGAAATTGACACATGATAGTATGTGGTATTATGTAGAATCCTCAAATCCCAACAGAATTTCAAAGACTTGAAGTCAGCAGTGTATTACTTTCTCTACTGCATGAACGTCATTGTAAATATTCAAACTTGATCGTCTTCTACTGAGAAACACCACTTTAAAACTTCCTTTTATCTTCATGAGTGAAAAAACAAAAACACAGAAAAGATTAAAAAAAAAAAAAAAGCAGTCATGTGCGGGGCTATAAAGAGCCCAAATTGATCTATGGTGTGTCTGTGTGTAATGTGTATATATATATACACACATATGTATCTATCTATTATTTGTGTAGTTATAACACATATAATATAATATATATATATTTGTGTATTTATATAAAATGTATATATTATATATATATATATATATTTTTCTCAGTCCAAATATGAAAGCCCTTCATTGTCTAGTCTTGAAATATGATCTAGCATTTCAGGATAAGCCTACCTCACACAGAAAGGTCAGCTGATAGTTTTCATATGGTACAATGAAGATGTCCAATTGATGGTGGCCAGTGGAGCATGAATTGAGAATGTTTTTAGGTCATATTCATGTTCAAATGAATGATGTTAACACCAATTAACTTCTGTTTTCTATCTACCTGGATATAAAATATTTAAACAACTGTCTTTAACAAATTTATGTTAACTTATTAACGACTGTTCCAAACTGTAGATTTTATAGTACCTGGGAAGAAAGAGAGCAAGTCTTGAGGCCATACTGCTTGATTCTGATTCCTGACTCCAAAAGTTACTACTTGTACCACTTTGTGCAACCCATCAAATGTCTTTGTGCCCTTTATTTACATTTAATGTGGAGATGACGATAGTAACAACATGGTATTAGATGATTTTTATGAGAATTAGCTAAGTTAATAGATGTTAGAAATTATCTAAATGCTTGGAACAGTTCTAGACACATAGAGCCAATACTCATACTACCAATACATAATACATAATCAGAAATTATTAGTTATTTGTACTATTAAGTGTTGTAAAATAAGAATCAATAAAAAGTACATTAGTATAAATGATGTTCCTTTACTTTTTCTACTAACATTAGAATTTCATGAACTCATGCTTACATGCTTTTAGAAATAAGTTTGATTGTACTAGTAAAAACACAGACATATATGTAACAATACCAACTCAATGTTAGAAAGAAGACAGAACATGACATTATTTCCTGATCCCAAAGGAGTTGATCTACTTTTTTACTTCATATAAAATCAAATATTCTTTATCAACACAACAACCTTAATATTTCCAAAATTAAAGTTTCAAATAGACATTACTTGGTGCCATAGTTTTGATCTTGAATGTCCCCCAAAGGCCCACGTGGGCTTAGTCACCAACTTGTAGCACCATTGGTTGGTGGAACCTTAAGGAGCAGGGCCTGTTGGAAGGATGTGAGGTTACCAGGGGCATGCTTTTGAAGGGGATTTTGGAAGACCACCCTCTTTCCATGTTTCTCTTTGCTTCCTGCCATCAAGGAAGTAACCAGGCCTCTTCTTCATGCACTCCCACCTCCACCTCCAGGTATGGTGCTGCCACAGGCCTACTGTGACGGGGTCAAACAACCACATCTGAATCCATGCGCTACAATAATTGTTTCCTTCTTTTGGGGTTGATTATCACAGGCATTATGTCACAGTGATAGAAAGCTGACTAACACATCTAGTTAGAGGAACACAAAGCTTCAAAATGAATGTAATGAGAAGTATTTTTAGAATAACATAAAGTACTGACTACAGTAGCATGTAAATAATGAAGTTATTTATTATTTTTTTTTTTTGCTAACAAATATGTGGGTGATATGTCATGAAACAAGACAGGTAAATTAAGCTGGGTTAAGTGTAGAAGAATTATGGTTGCTTTATATTGTCTTAGAAATAAAATTTCGATTAAAATTTTTTCTTCTCATTAAAAATATCAGCTCTCTTTCTACTATACCATACTTTTTTCATATTTCTTGGATTTTATCTAGTCCAACTCCAAAAAGGCATATTTGTTATTTCTATTAATTACAAAACTTAGATACAGCTACAATAAATTTTTAAGTTCTTTCTTAGAAATTTCATCCAATCTAAAGTTTCCAGAGACCACATCAGCAATTAATTATTGGATATAATTTAATTTACCTTAGTAAGCAATTAGAAAAACCTTGAAGTATGACAGTCTAGGATTTATCTGATTGTTCTTTCTGTCAATAACATGCTGCTAGCATTTATAAAACAAATACAATCTAAATGCATAAGTCTGGTTTCAAATATTTAGACAAATCTTCAATATCTTCAGTGCCCATATCAAAGGAGTAGACATTTACCAGCCTATTAAACAGGACTTCAAAGTTCAGAATAACTTTCCTTTTGAAGTTCATTAATGAGGGGCAAATCACTCTTTGAAGAAAAGTACAAATTAAGCAGATTCCTTATATGCTAAATAAATAATCTGTAGTTATCACTGTATTAATTTAAATTTTAATATAAAAGTATTACCTAAAAAGTAACCGTTTTGTTTCTGATTATTATTTAAATTAGCATAGGCCTGGGATTTTTTGAGGAAATCACCAGGAAGGCCAGATCCTTAAACTTGATGAGTTCTCTCATCTCATTCCTCTCTCTTCATAAGAAACTGGGTTAACTTTTGGCCTCAGTTAATTTTCAGAGTAAAGCAAACATTGAGTATACGAAATCTATAGCATAAAACTTATCCAAAACATTTGCCACACACATTTTTTATTGGTTCTTTTTTGGTTACATGACAGCAGAATCCATTTTGATATAATTATACAAGCATGGAATATATCTTATTCTATTTAAGAGTCCCAGTCTTATGGATATACATGGTGGTGGGATTCACTGTGTTGTTTTTATATAGGTACATGGAAAAACTATGTCAGATTCATTCCACTATCTTTCGTTTGCTTATCCCCCTCCCTTCCATCCATTTCCAATTGTCTAATCTATTGCATTTCTATTTTTCCCCCACCCACCCTGCCCTTATTGTGGGTTAGCTTCCACCTATCAAAGAAAACATTTTACCTTTGATTTTTTGGGGGGATTGGCTTACTTCACTTTCCCTGATAGTCTTCAGATCCATCCATTTGATGGTCCCACCCACATTTGCTTCAGTAATTTCTCTTGACCTTCATGGACTTGTTCTTCCTCTTTCTAGGTGTTCCTATTTATATCACTTTATGTCCTAATAATTCCTTCCCAGAGTGAACTTTTTTAAAAAAACATTATAAAATATCACCAAAAGCAACTGTGTCTATTATCCTCAGAATTTGTTCAATGAGTTGTAGCCATTTGTATGGCAGATATCAGCATTAAACTTTAGGACTTCTTGGGTAAGAAGACATTTTTGAGGCCTCCTTAGAATTACTAGTTCATATCTCTGAACACTTTTATGGAGCTATGAGAGCCATTTATAGAACTCATTAATAAATAAGGATGCAGAACAAACCGGCCTGAAAACATTCCAGCTAGGCCTTCTGGCATGCTTTCCCAGCTCAGCCCGCCAACCTTGGAGACGCCATCCCTAATAGGGACAGCAGGGAACAAGCCTCGGCCCATGAGCGTTCCAGCTAGGCTTGCCTGCAAGCCTTCCAGCTCTGCCCACCTACAAGTGTTCCAGCTCTGCCCACCCACTCAGGAGCCACAGGTAGTCTCTGCCTCTGCCTACAGGTCAGGGAACAGGCCCCAGGCCCAGGAACAGGGAATATTATATGGGGATACCTATCTTTTGTTTCTCCTACTAACACCCTAATTATCATGATTACCCTCTCACTAGTCAAATAATCTAATATCTCTATCTTCTCACATCCTACCTCACAAACATTTTAGCCAACCCATAAGTCCCCCCTTCTACCATTAGATATTGTGAACCACCACACAAAAATACTGACTAAATGGTAGAAGATAATTGATCTCATCATTTATGATTAAAGTGTCAAAATTGTAAATATAAAAATAGAAACTAACTGATATATGGTAATAAGTTGGGTACTTTGACTGCTATAATATTGATCTTTCCCTTAAAAGTTAGGCATCAGGTAAACTGTAGGGATGATATAAGACAATAAGACAAAAACAGGAATACCTCAGACTTACACTGCAAGAGAGGAAAACACATAGATATCATGAATAAACAAGGGAGGAAACTGCCCCAAACAAACCAAGATACTACAGCAATAGAATCCATAGAAAGCACAGTAGGTGAAATGTTGTAAAAGGAATTCTGAATATACATAATTAAATGATTTGGGATTTAAAAAAATGACCTAAGTGAGCAGATACAGGCAAAAATCGATCTCTCTAACAAAGAAATAAGAGATCAAATACAGGCTATCATCGATCACACCAACAAAGAGATAAGAGAACAAATACAGGTAGCAAAAGATTATTTCAAGAAAGAGATAGAGAGTCTGAGAAAAAAACAAAGAGAAATACTTGAAATGAAACCAACAATAGGCCATTTAAAAAACTCAATAGACAGTATCACCAATAGATTGGATCACTGGGAATATAGGACCTCAGCAATGAGGACAAAATATATAATATTAAAAATAAAGTTGACCACACAGTGAAGATGGTAAAAGAACATGAACAAAATATACAAGAATTATGGGATACCAGCAAAAAGACCAAATTTAAGATTTATTGGAATCGAGGAAGATGCAGAGAATCAATCCAAAGGAATGAAAAATCTCCGGAATAAAGTAATATCAGAAAATTTCCCAAACAAGAAGAACGAATTTGAAAACCAAATACAATAAGCATATAAGATGACAAATGTACAAAATTACAACATATCTACACCCAGGCACATTATAATAAAAATGCCTAGCATACAAAATAAGGATAGAATTTTAAAGGCCATAAGAGAGAAAAATCAGATAACCTATAGAGGAAAACCAATTTGCATCACAGCAGATTTTTCAAACCAGACCCACAAAGCCAGGAGAGCCTGGAACAACATATGCCAGGCTCTAAAAGATAAGGGATGCCAACCAAGAATCTTATATCCAGCAAAATTAAGCTTTAGATTAGATGATAAAATAAAAACCTTCTATGATAAAGAAAAGCTAAAAGAATTTACAATAAGAAAGCCAGCACTACAGAACATTCTTGGCAAAATATTCCACAAGGAGGAATTGAAAAACAACAATGAAAACCTTCAAAGGGAAGAACAACAATAAAGAAAAACTAAACTTAGGAGAAATTAAGGCAAGCTAAATACCAAAAATAAAATTAAATTAAATAAAATTTAAAATAATTGGTAATACAAATCACATCTCAATAATAACCCTGAACTTCAATGGCCTAAACTCAACAATTAAAAGACATAGGCTGATAGATTTGATTTAAAAAAATAGACCCAACATTATGCTGACTTTAAGAGACACATCTCATAGGAAAAGACTCCCACAGACTGAAGGTGAAAGGATGGGATAAAATATACCACTCACATGGACTATGTAAGCAAGCAGGGGTTTCCATCCTCATATCAAACAAAGTAGAGTTCAAGCCAAAGGTAATCAAAAGAGATAAGGATGGACATTTCATACTACTTAAGGGAATCATACATCAATAAGAAATAACTGTTATAAATATATATGCCCCAAATAATGGAACATCCACGTTCATCAAACAAACCCTTCTCAAGTTCAAGAGCCAAATAGACCACAACACAATAATTCTTGGTGACTTTAACACACTGCTTTCACCACTGAAGTGATCTTCCAAACAAAAGCTAAACAAAACTGTGGAACTCATTAATACAATCAAAACCTTAGATTTAGTCGATATACATAGAGTATATTATCCATTGAGTCAATACACTTTCTTCTCAGCAGCACATGGATCATTCTCTAAAATAGATCATATGTCATAATGCAACTCTAATCAAATGTAAAAAAAGTAGACATACTACCCTGCATACTATCAGATCATAATGAAATGAAACTAGAAATAAATGATTAAATAAGAAACAAAACCTACTCCAACACCTGGAGATTAAATAATATGCTATTAAATGAACAATGTGTTTCAGAAGACAACAAAAAGGAGATTAAAAAATTCTTAGAGGTAAATGAGAACACAGATACAACATATCAAAATCTCTGGGACACTATGAAGGCAGTACTAAGAGGAAAACTTATTGCATGGCATTTATTCCTTTAAAAAAGAAAAGGTCAACAAATAAATGAATTAACATTACACCTCAAAGCCCTAGAAAAAGAAGAACAAATTGACCCCCAAAACAGTAGAAGACAGGAAAATATTAAAATCAGAGCTGAAATTAATGAAATTGAAACAAAAAACACAATTGAAAAAAATCGACAGAACCAAAAGTTGGTTCTTTGAAAAAATAAAAACAATTGATAAACAATTAGCTATGCTAAGTAAGAAAAGGAGAGAAAGAACTCAAATTACCAATATATGTGATGATAAAGGAAACATCACAAGGGACACTACAGAAATAAAGGAGATAATTAAAAATTATTTTGAAAATATATACTCCAAAAAAATAGAAAATAATGAAGACATCAACAAATTTCTAGAAATATATGATATGCCAAACTAAATCAGGATGACATACACAACTTAAGTAGATCAATTTCAAGCAAGGAAATAGAGGATGCCATCAAAAATCTACCAACCAAGAAAATCCCAGGTTCAGATGGATATACAACCAAGTTCTACAAGACCTTTAAAGAAGAACTAACACCAATTCTTCTCAAACTATTCCTTGAAATAGAAAAAGAGGGAACACTTACAGACTCATTCTATGAGACCAATATCACCCTGATTCCAAAACCAGGCAGAGACAAATCAAAGAAAGAAAACTTCAGACCAATATCACTAATTAATATAGATGCAAAAATCCTCAATAAAATTCTGATAAATTGAATAAAAAAAACCACAACAATAAAATAGTACATCATGATCAAGTGGGGTTCATTCCAGGAATGCAAGGTTGGTTCAACATAAAGAAATCATTAAATGCAATTCACCACATCAATAGACTCAAAGATAAAAATCATATGATCATCTCAATTGACGCAGAGAAAACATTTGACAAGAGATACATCACCCCTTCATGTTCAAAATGCTAGAAAAAAAATAGGGATAACAGGAACATACCTCAACATTTTTAAAGGCCATCTATGCTAAGCCCCAGGACAACATCATTCTAAATGGAGAAAAGCTGAAAGCATTCCCTCTAAAAACTGGAACAAGACAGGGATGTCCTTTTTCACCACAATTATTTAACATAGTTCTTGAAACCCTCGCCAATACAAAGACAGACAAAAGAAATAAAAAGGGACACAGATAGGAAAAGTAGAACTCAAATTATCACTATTTACAGATGATATGATTCTATACATAGAAGATCCAAAAAACTCCACCAGAAATCTTCTAAATCTAATAAATGAATTCAGCAAAGTGGCTGGACACAAAATCAATACTCATAAATCTAAGGCATTTCTGTACATCAGCAACAAATCCTCAGAAAGAGAAACTAGGAAATCCACCCCCATTTACAATAATGCCAAAAAAAATAAAATAAAATACTTGGGAATCAATCTAACAAAAGAAGTGAAAGACCTGTACAATGAAAACTACAGCACACTAAAGAAAGAAATTAAAGAAGATCTTAGCAGATGGAAAGATTTACCTTGTTTATGGATAGGTAGAACTAATATTGTCAAAATGAATATTCTACCAAAAGCACTATACAATTTCAATGCAATCCCAGTAAAAATCCCAATATCATTCCTCATAGAAATAGAAAAGGAAATCATGAAATTCATCTGGAAAAATAAGAGACCCAGAATAGCCAAAGCAATTCTTAGCAAGAAAAATGAAGCTGGTGGCAATACTATTCCAGACCTTAAATTGTATTACAAAGCAATAGTAACTAAAACAGCATGATATTGGCACCAAAATAGACCAGTAGACCAATGGTACAGAATAGAAGACACAGAGACTAACTCACACATCTACAGTTATCTTATATTAGACAAAGGTGCCAAAAACATACACTGGAGAAAAGCCTCTTCAACAAATGTTGTTGGGAAAACTGGAAATCCTTATGTAATAAAATGAAATTAAACTTCTATCTCTCCATGCCCAAAGCTCAACTCAAAGTGGATCAAAGACCTAGGAATTAAACCAGAGACCTTGCACCTAATAGAGGAAAAAGGTAGGCCCAAACTCCAACATGTTGGATTAGGCCCCAACTTCCTCAATAAGACCCCTACAGTGCAAGAAATAAAACCAAACATTAATAAATGGGATAGATTCAAACAAAAAAGCTTCTTCTCAGCAAAAGAAACAATTAGTGAGGTGAACAGAGAACCTATAGAATGGGAGCAAATCTTTACTACATGCATATCAGACAGAACATTAACTTCAAGGATATATAAAGCTCTCAAAAACCTTTACA
Source organism: Tamias sibiricus (assembly GCA_025594165.1). Lineage (NCBI taxonomy): Eukaryota > Metazoa > Chordata > Mammalia > Rodentia > Sciuridae > Tamias > Tamias sibiricus. The sequence continues at coordinate 126,365,966 of CM046666.1, read as the reverse complement.
CCAAAAAAAAAAAAAAAAAAAAAAAAAAGAAAGAAAGAAAAACAATAAATGGGCTAAGGAACTGAACAGAAACTTCTCAGAAAAAGATATGCAATCAGTCAACTAATATATGAAAAAATGTTCAACATCTCTAGCAATTAGAGAAATGCAAATCAAAACTACTCTAAGATTTCATCTCATGCCAGTCAGAATGGCAGCTATCAAAAACACAAACAACAATAAATGCTGGCGAGGATGTGGGGAAAAGGGCACACTCTTACATTGCTGGTGGGGCTGCAAACTGGTGCAGCCAATCTGGAAAGCAGTATGGCTATTCCTAGGAAAACATGCAATGGAACCACCATTTGACCCAGCTATCCTACTCCTCGGTCTATACCCAAAGGACTTAAAAACAGCATACTACAGGGACACAGCCACATCAATGTTTATAGCAGCACAATTCACAATAGCTAGATTGTGGAATCAACCCCGATGCCCACCAATTGATGAATGGATTGGGAAACTTTGCTATACATACACAATGGAACACTACTCAGCAATAAAAGAGAATAAAATCATGGCATTTGCAGGTAAATGGATGGAGTTGGAGAAAATAATGCTAAGTGAAGTCAGCCAATCCTAGGAAACCAAAGGTCGATTGATCCCTTTGCTATGATGATACTGAAATATAGTGAATTATAGTGGCAAGGGAGGGGGGATGAGAGGAATGAAGGAATGTTAAATAGAAAAAAGGGGGAGGGGAGGGAAAGAGGATAGAAACAATGGCAGAAGGAGTTGGACATCAATATACTAAGTGCATTATAAAAACTCAAATGATATAAAAATACTTTGTGTAAAACCAATGACTTGGAAAACTGTGCTCTTTATATGTAATATGAAAGTAATTGCACTCTAAAAGCATGTATAACAAATTAAATTAAATAAAAAAAATAAGGATGCAAAGCATAATGCTAACTTTAACTTGAATCTGCCTGTGGTTCTTGAATTGTTATGTTCTATGGAACATTAGATTTCACAGTTGATTCTTACAGAAGGGGATCTGTGGTTGCTTAATTTATGAAATAAACTATAACTTTTCTTGACTAAAGTCTTCAAGAAATCTTGCAAAACATAAATCCTATTTAGACATTTTCAGTTAAAGTTTGAGCATGTAAAGAGCTTGGGATTCATCAATCCTATCCCTACAATAAGAAAAAAAGTTTGAATAAAGTGAAACTTAATGATTATTTTTCTTGCACACATCAGAAAATTGCAGTCTCAAAGTAAACAAAATCCTAAAATCTGAAAAAGGAGGTGAAACAGAGAATCAGTCGTGAGCTCAGCTGACCAGAATGAAAGTTGCTGGAGCTATATTCACAGGAGCACTTAGGGGTATGCTCATGAAATTGTGGAAGTTAATGAGAAATTCTTTAATGCAATAGTCTTCAAAACATTCCCCTACTTTTATCTGCAAGATAACCCACCATATTCTCAAGATAAAGCATCCCTTATATCTCTAGCAAAGGTGGTAAAAAAGTAATCATTTTGAACTACTCCCAGAGTATTCTGCATTACAAATTATTATTATCCAGGGAGCAAATCTTTACCAAAAACTTATCTCTGAGGGAAAGGCATTTACCAACTCCAGCCCTTCCAGTCTTCCTGTCTCACATAATAGAGGGAAAAGGCTAAGAAAAGCTTTTGAAAAATCACAGTCCAGTTCCACTTAAATATGGAGATGTAATTGTAAGATTACAGACCTTTTCTCCTCCCACATGCTTTCCTACCAAATGGGCAGTGCAGTAACAGTGGGCAAGACTGAAAGGGCTGAAAGGTGCAGGCTGGGTTTAGGAAGGAGGACTTAAAGAATCCTTGGACAAGAGGGAGACAAGGCTCAAGTCACAAGAGGAAACTGATGCTACAGGAGCTAGGAGCTCCTGTGATTATGGATGAGCACACAGAAACACAAACCTCAAATGGAGCCCAATTCTTACCCAGATTACTATGAAAACTCACATTCTGATCTTTGTATCTCAGTTTCTATTGCCGGATACATCATGTCATGTCCAGCTTTCTAGAAAAAATTGTAAAACATGCTAAAAGGCAAGAAATATACTACCTAAAGAGACAAGGCAATTCATTAAAATAAATGAGTAAAAATATAAAGTAAGGTGGCATTGGTGGTATAGTGGTGAACATAACTGCCTTCCAAAAAAAAAGGATGATTAATATGTTCGGCACTGTAGTAGAAATAGCAGTAACATGCAAGAAATCAGACAAATTACAATAGATGGGCTTTAGGATGATTGATTTTGTGTGTCAGTGTAACAGGGCCACAGAGTACACAGATTCTTGGTCAAACATTATTCTTGGTGTTTCCGGGTTGGTGCTTTTGAAAAAGATTTACTCTTACATTGACAGACTGAGTAAATTAGATTGTTCTCCACAATAGTTGGGACTCATCCAGTCAGCTGAAGACCTGAATAGAACAAAGGGTTGATCTCTCCTAAGTAAAACAGAAGTGTCTGTAGTGTGTGTGTGTGTGTGTGTGTGTGTGTGTGTGTGTGTGTGTGTTAGTTCTGTTTATCTGGAGAACCCTAGTAAAAACTTTCCCATGGGATGCCTGTCAAAATACCAGCCAAACTTGAACCCTTCAGTAAAACCCCTTTTAAACTAAAAGCAAGTTTCTTAAAATTTATATTAAAGACTTATTTTCATCTGATGGCTACCCACTTCTTCATATTTATCTTCTGATGATCTCAGCCTTTATCTTATTGTCTAACATTACTGACCTATATGTGATTCCCTAAATAAATTGGTTCCTTCTATCAATTATCCCAACAAGTAATTGACTGATACTTGGTGGTTTGGCCACAGGAACACTAAGGAAATTAGACAATGTGACTCCTAGAAAATTTAAGACTAAATGTTATAAACTAAAAAGCCCTAGTTTAAGAAATCTAAAATTCTCCATAAAATGCATCTTTTTTTTTAAACTTCATATCCAAGACAAGAAGGGAGTAACAAAAATTTACAAGGCTGGAAAGAGAAAAACTAGTAATAACTGTTAATAAATGCTAAGATTTCTTCTGCCTTGGGGATATTGCCAATCACTGTAACTCAGGGACTTGGAATGGAGGGTTACATATACAAGGAGGGAGTAAGGCTGTGGGAAGAAGTGAAGATGAGGTTGTAAGGAGACATTCAAATGAATCCAGGATGTGTCAATAGTGACATGTTCGAAAAGTCTGGACTGATTAAAAAAAAAAAATAACTATCATTAGGAAAGGAAGATGAGGAAGAAGCTTCTCTTCTTGGTTTTGGTGTGATATGGTAAGGAAAAATGTTTCTCAATCATTTGTCAATATTCTTATTAGGTTTTATTTCCAATGGTATTGGAACCCATAAAATGAAAACAATTAAGAAAGTCATTTCCCTTACAGAAATTCTAAGACAACTAATAAATGGTAAAAACATCTCTGGAGAACTGGAATCCTTGGCCCACCATACTTGAAAAGATGAAACTGAGGAAAATAAAGTCTCATATGTATAAGCATTAACTGGGAAAGCAAGAGTCTATAGTAGATTTATATACCAAAGGTCAGATGATCACCACAGATAAGGATGTAAATCGATATAGCAGAATGGGGAGCTAAAGAATTACTAACAATCTAAAGATGGAGGGGAAAAAATAGTTGTAATGCAAGAAAAGGGTAAGCAGTAGTGGACAACTAATACAAAAATACTTAGTCTGTTATAGGAGAAGTTCCAAACTGAAATAATGTAAGTCAGTAAAAGAGAAGCAACTTTTATAGAGATAATAGTTGGGGTGTTCCTAGAATTAATGGAAGATATGTAACCTCAAAATTACCAGACATGTTGTAACACAACAAAATATGATACATTCTGTCTTTATAGAAATAGAGAGAAAAAATAAAAACAGATTCTCTACTAACAGACTGACAGCAAATTTCCCCATGGCAATAAAAAGAAGATATAAGAATAATACATTCAAAGAGCTGAAAGCTAAATTACCATTCAACAATACAGGCAAAATAAATGCATCTATAGACAATAAATATTTGTAAAATCACTTTTGAAAACTATTTGGCAATACTGAATACATACAAATATATGATAACCCAATGGCACAAAAGTTCCCCTCTTCAGTATATATTGGGCAGAATGTTTCTTCTCTGTAATGCTAAAAGATACGTGTAAGAAAATTAATAGTTGTTTTTGTATTTAATAATAAATTATTTCTAAATATCCTCACAAAGCTTAAGATGGTGTCTTCAACCCAGTGATATTGAACATATTTCTGAATTAATTTCTACCTGAAAACCTAGGGAATGAAAAATATTTTTTTTTTTTCCTTTTTCTTTTTCAATTGCTTTAAACAGCCATGGTATTTTTGTTTTATTTTTCATTTGTTATTTTTAGATACACATGACAGTAGAGTGTATTTAAACAGATTATATATACATGAGTTATAACTTATTCTACTTAGGATGTTATTCTTGTGGGTATACATGATGTAGAGTTTCACTGGTTGTGTATACATATATGAACATAGAAAAGTTATGTCCAATTCATTCTACTGTCTTTTCTATTACTATCCCCCTGCAACTTTCCTTCGTTCCCCTTTGTCTAATCCACTGAACTTTTATTCTTCCCCTCCACTTTTGTTGTGTGTTAATGTCTGCTTATTATTGAGAACATTCAACCTTTGTTTTTTGAGGGATTGGCTTATATCACTTAGCATGATAGTCTACAGATCAATCCATTTACTAGCAAAAGTCATAAAGTCATTCATTTTATGGCTGTGTATATATACCACATTTTCTGGGTATATATACCACATTTTCTTTATCCATTCATCTGTTGAAGGGCACCTAGTTTGGTTCCACAGCTTAGCTATTGTGAATTGAGCTGCTATAAGCATTTATATGGCTGTGTCACTGTCTTATGCTGATTTTAAATCCTTTGAATATATGCTGAGGTGTGGAATAACTGGGTCAAATGGTGGTTCCATTTCAGGTTTTCTGAGGAGTTTCCATACTGAAGAAAAGTTATAGTCATTTTAATTTTATAAGAAACATTAATTGCAAATTACTTCAAATTGATATGGAATATTATGTTGTAGCATTTTATAGCATTTTGTATAATTTACAACATGAATTAATATCAAATAGGTGAATTAATGAAGGAATTTAGACATAAAAATACCTAATATACAAATTAGAATGCATGCAAAATTACTACTGTCTTTGAGAAGAAGGGAAGTAATTACTGGAAGAAGAGAAAATACAATGTCTTAGGGCAATGGCAATAGTTGATTTCCTGATTTGAATGGTGATTTTATAGTTCACATTTTGTAAACAGTTATCAAATTATCCACTTAAAATCTGCACAAGTTTTTGTAAAATATAATCAACATCAAAAGTTTTACAAAAAATAAAAGGGTGGGAAGCATTTAAAAAAGCAACCTAGCATTGACAAGGTACTGAACCTCAAAAATTCAGAAATACATTTTATTTAATGCCCAACAAAGTTATCTGTTACTAATGATTAATGGGAAAGACAAAAATGGGGCTGGGGATATAGCTCAGTTGGTGGAGTGCTTGCCTCACATGCACAAGGCCCTGGGTTCAATCCCCAGTACCACAAAAAAAAAAAAAAAAAAAAAAAAAAAAAATTAAAATCCGTGCTTTCAACAAGCAGTTATTAAACACTCTAGCAACAAGTACCTTCCTGTGAGCCGAGCCGGGGATACAATGGTGAATGCTCCCACAGGAACGTCCCACCTCTCCATGACTATTATTCAAGATTATGGACCAAACCCATATGCCATCTCTCATTCATATACTTTCAGTTGAAATGTGCTCCTTTTTAACTCAGTTATCTATACACAGTCATAAGGAATGCATCTTATTATGTTGTGTTTTCTGTAACAAAATACTACCTGACTGGGTAACAGGAGTGTATTTGGTTCACAGATATGAAGGCTGGGAAGTCCAAGATGGAGCAGTCACATGTGTTGAGGATCCTCTTGTTGCATTAGGACATAGTGAAAGGCATTACATGGGCAAGGAGAAAAGGGGTCTGAATTCATTCTTTATAAGTATCCCACTCTTGGATAACACACCCACCCCTGCACTAACAGCATTAATCTGTTAGGAAAGGCTCAGCTCTTGTGACCTAACCACTTCTAAAAGATTCCAACTCTCAAAACTGGTATATTTGGAATTAAATCTCTAACACAGGACATTAGGGACACATCAAACCATACTAGTAGGTGATATAATAATCATTTCACAGTTGAGAACCCTGAAGTTTAAAGTTATATTCTCAAGGTATATTATAATAGGGGCTGGATTTGAATCTAAATTTACTGTTTAACTTTGTTACCTTGCAGATTAGAAAGTATGGAATGCTGCTTCTAACTAAACTACACACTAAATGTTCTGAAGGCAGTAGTTTGTACTTTTATATAATCATCATAATTTTATCTGTAAACCAATGTTATAAATATATATAAATATATAAATACACATTATCGATACGTATATAAATGAACAAGGGAATGACAAATAGAATACCTAAAAGAATTATTACTCTTAGTTATAGGGTAATATTTTTAGGATGAGCGCATAAAAGGCTTCAAAGTATTGATGCTGTGCAGTGTCTGAAGTTGTGTAACTAATACCCACCTTACAATCTATATAAAATGTGTGCATATGCACACACACACACACACACACACAAAACACACATTCGCACTTTCATAATCATCATAGTTAAGCCAAAGACACTATATTCCCAACAGACAAGTATGAAATACTAATTTGAGAAAATGGCCAAATGTTATTACTTTTTGTTGGAGCAGTGCCTCTCAAATCTCAGTGGGAATCTGAATCACCTGACAGGCTTGGTAAAGTTCAGATTGATGGAGTTTAACGCAGACTTTCAGAACCTAGACTTTCTGATTAATCCTTTACGAGAGTGGAACCCCAAATTTTATATTTCTAGCAAGTTTCTACATGTTGTTATTACATAGACCACAGCTCAAGAAATGTGTCTTTGTAAAGTGATCAATGGATTTGAGGATTAGTTACATAATATACAGTTTTTCCTTTTATCTAGAAAACTCAAACATTTCTTTCCATTATCTACATGAGTATTCTCTACTCAGATCAAAAGAACCTCCCTGGAGAAGCAGGTCAAGAAGAACCTACCAGTCTTATTTATATGGCTTCTATCTTCCCTTTGAATATTTCCTGTCTTCTGGAAGAATTGTTCTTCCTTTTTCTTTGATGATATAATGCTCTCTTAATTTATTTCTGTCAGATCCTTTAAATCTCCTTTGGCTCTACATTCTCATGAACCTTGCTTCTTTCTTAGAGCCTCTCTCTTTTTACTCTGCCAAAGATTTTAGAGACCTGCTTCATTCCCATGGATGCAGTTAGATTTATATACAAATGAATTCAAAATCTGCATTTTCATCCATCTCTCTCTTTTGAGCTTCAGACTAACAAACAGATCAGTATATAGATGCCCACAATACATTACCAATGTGTTTGAAATGGACTTCCCATCTCGAACAAGCACCTGTTCTCTACCCCCACACTGCAGCCATCATTTCATGTGCTTTCACCCTAATGCCCCCCTCCTTAAAAGCCCCATCATGGGCATTCATGCCAGGACACTGGGCATCTTCTTTGATTTCTACTTTCCCTTAGCTAACAACAAATCTACTTCATTTTGACTAGTGTACCATTTCAAGTATTCTTAAATTCCTCTATTTAAGGAAGAAGGCAAGCTATAGATGTTCTCTTAGACAATTTTATTATAAATATAAATAAAATTCCTAGGGTAATCACTAAGTTAATTTAAAATTATCTTGTAAAAAGTAGAGAGATAAACAATCATGAGAAAACCTTAAAGTAAAAAACAAAACACTAAATGAGTCAAACAAACAAAGAAACCAAAACATTAGGAGGGGCAAGTTGGAGAGCTATGGAGGAGATAAAACATAAACATAGGATAAAGCTATCAAAATACATTCATGGGGCATGGTGGCACATGCCTGTAATCCCAGCACTTGGGAGACTGAGGCAGGAGGATCGCGAGTTCAAAGCCAGCTTCAGCAATGGTGAGGCACTTAACAAATCAGTGAGGCTCTGTCTCTAAATAAAATACAAAAAAGGGCTGGGGATGTGACCCAGTGGTCAAGTGCCCCTGAGTTCAATCCCTGGCCCCCCCAAAAAATAAAAGATATCAAAATATACTCACCAGCTCCTAAGAAAATATCTTCAGTAGAGCCCCCAATAGCAAGATTTCAATACTTTGAAAAGCTCATAATCATAGTAGGTTCTTATGTAATTTTTCTTGGTTAATCAAATAATAATCAGACCCTTAGCAAAACATCCAATAGACATATACACATTCTCTCTTCTTTCAAACTCACACAAACACATACTGGATCATGCACATTCCTTTAGGTACCATAGCTCATTTGAAGTAGTAATCATACTATAAGCAAGTGACAAACAGGTAAAAGATCTTATCAAACAAATTTACCACAACCCTGTTCAATATCATAAACAGAAAACATATAAAAACATTTTATACGTTTAAAATTGTAACAATACACACATATAAATAATATCTGGGTCAAGTTATAATGGGTCCAAGTATAAATATATACTTTAAATTGAGTTTCAAAAGTACCACACACCAAAACATGCTATGCATCTATAGAAATATTTGCAGATAAATATACAGCTTCAAATAACTTTATTCTACAGTAAGAAAGGTTGAAATTGAATAAATAGTATCTAATATAAGGAATCCCACAGTAAAAAAGAGAAGAAGAGATATCTCACAAAATATAAGGCAGGACATAAAAGTAGTGATTAGTGAAATAAAATGATACATTAAAGAAGTCAAGAACATTAATATCACTTTGGAAAAATAATAATTTGAAGAAGCCTCTCACATATATGATCACTGAGAAAAGACATAAGACAGAAAGAAGTTAAAATTTTATAGTTTTATCAAACAAAAATGATAGAAGCAAAGTATTGTAAATCAATATTTATCAATACATAATTCAATATTGTAAAATAAAAAGTCTTTGAGAAAATGTATGCAACCAAAAATACTTAAGAAAACAGAACATTTCTATTTTTCTATTACTCTGAAAGAATTTGAATGTCTTGTTTAAAATCTACCAATAAAGAAAAAGGAAATCTTAGATTTATTTGTATTTTTTATTAACAAGTATTAATTGTGCATATTAATGGGGTCCATGTGATATTTCAATATGTACATATAGCATGCACTGAAAAATTTTAATGTCCACATGTAAGAGACAATATGTGACACTGTCTTTCTTTTTATATGTGACTTATTTCATTTAACATAATGTCCTTCGTACAGTACCATTCATCTTTTTGGAAGTAATGAGATTTCATTTTTCTTTATGACTGAATAGTATTTCATTGTTATATATCATATTTTATTTTTTCATAAATTGGCTGATAAGTACCTAGGTTGATTCCATATCTTATGGGTATACAGCTAAAGCAAACAAAGTCAGCATACTGAAGAGCACATCATAGTTTATGGCAGTACTATTTACAGTACCTAAGTATAGGTCACTATATCTTTTCATTTTTTTTATTTTTAATTTTTGGGGATACTATGGATCGAACTCAGAGGTGATTTACCACTAAGATATATCTATAGCCCTTTTAATTTTGAGGAAGTCTTTCACTAAACCCCCAAGGTTGTTCTTGAACTTGTGATCCTATTGCCTCAGACTCCCTAGTCACTATGATTACAGGTGTGCACCACCACAACTGGCTAGCCTAGACCATTTTAAATGTAAATTCCATCACATTTTTTCAAGAAGCAAGTATTTTTCAACCAAATAAAACAAAATAAACACTCTAACTTATGTTACTGACAACTTTGGAACCTACCTCCATCAAGGACACTCATAAACACAGATAAAAATTCTTAACCAAATATTAACAAACTGAATATAACCACATATACATAATATTATACATCATGATCAATTGTTTTATTTCAGATGAGCAAGGTATATTCAACATTAGACAATTTGTTCAAGTCAATGTTATTAAGAAATAATAATTTAAAAAAATTTTTAAAACTATAGAATAAAAAGACTAGCACCATATCAGGAAGAAGTGTTACAAAAACTTAACTGACAAGGATTCACATTATTTATAAATTTCATAAATGAAACTAAGACCAACCAACAGAAACAAACACATATATGTATATATGTATATATGTTTTATATGTGTGTATTCATATATGTGTATGTGTGTATAATATATATACACACACATCCATATGCATATACAGAAATCTAAAGGAAGTGGGATACCGTTTTATATCTGCCAGATTGGAAAATGCTAAAATGTAAATTCTCTGTTACCTTTGTAATTCTTCCGTAAATTAAAAACTACTTTAAAAATATTTAAAGAAAAGTGATACCTAAAGCAATGTCTGTATACAGAAGGCATTTGATAAATATTATTGCATTAAGAAAGGAGCTAGTGAGGATATAGGACAACATTCACTAAAACTTGAGGTGTACTTGAGGTGTCTACTTGAGGTGTAAATTGGTGCAGCTTTGAAAAAAAAAATCACTATCTGCCATGAACTGAACATTTGTGTCTCGCCCAAATTCATACATTGAAATCCTAACTCCAAAGGTTAGGATATGGGGGAGAATGGGCCCTATAGGAGACGATGAGGCCTTGAAGTTTGAATGCTCATGAGTGGCATTGATGTCTTTATAATGTTGTATCTGGAGTTAGCCTATTTTCAGGCTCATAGAAGATGTCTTCTGGCTGTGTCTTCACAGTGTAAAAAGGTGAGGAGTCTCTCTTTGGCTATAGTCTGCTCTTAAAATCCATATCTGTTTTTGCATGGCTCAATAATAGGTCATTCTTCTTTTTGCTGAATAGTATTCCATAGTATGGATATACCACTGTTTATCTAAACTTTCACCTATCACAGGGCATTGCATTCATTCCTAGTTTTTACTTATTACAAATAAAACTGCTGCAAGCATTTATTCATATGCTTTTTTATGAACATATATTTTTGTGTGTCTGGTATAAATGCCAGGACTGCAATTATTGAATGATATTGTAATCGTAAAATTTTTATAAAAACTACCCAGCTGTTTTCCGAGCCTATATCACTTTATATTCCTACCAAGAATGTATAAGAGATTTAGTTTATCTGCATGTTCTTTAGTATTTCACATAGTCACAATATTATATTAGTCATAATATTATATTTTAGCATTTTAGCTGTTTTACTAGGTGAGTAGTGAGATCTCATTGTGGCCTTAATTTTAATTTCTCTAAAAACTAATATTATAAACATCTTTTTATGTGCTTATTTAATAACCGTATACCTTCTGTAGTGAAATACATCTTCATGGCTTTAGGCCATTGCCAGTGGAATTGTTTTTGTTGTTGTTTGCTTTAGGATAGAATTTTGAGAATTATTTATATCTTCTATACATTGGCCTATTTTGAATAAGTGGTTTCTCTTAGCATGTTACTTGTCTTTTCCTTTTCTTAACAGGGTCTTTCACAGACCTTTAATGTTCATAAAATCTAAGTTTTTCTCTGATCAATGGTGAATTTTGTATAATAACATTCATATGTCAAAAACTTTATCTCCAAGGTGTTGAGTCATATATGTGCATATATACCAAAACCTATTTATTTATTTATTGGTATACCTTGAATTTTAAATACATATGTATATGAATATATAATATACACAGTATGGTATGTATAAAGTATATCAGATGTAGCAAAAGCATATCTTATACATTATATATTGACCTTATAATCTGTAGATTGTGACACATTCAAATTATATGTTAGAATGCATTTAATAATGAAATCCAGAAACACATTATGATATGTATGAGTGCTGTTGCCCAAAATATATCAATAATAAAGCCACAGTAACCATTATTATGTTATTTAAACCAGGAAAATGAATAATGCATTATGAAAGGATATATTTAAGGTTGGTAATTTATATTAAATGCACAGAAATAATTATTTTAGTACTTTGGTTATCTAGAGGTGAAGTGATGAGGTTATACTACCTATAAGAGGTAAAGAATAAAATTTAAAATGCTTGGTCATGTCCAAATTTATTTCTATTTAAAAATATTTTCATATAATTACATGTATTTATTCAGAAATACGTGTGACACTTTTCAGAATTAAGGCTGTCATATTTAGCAGCAATGGTTTTTTTTTTTTTTATGTTGCATGCAGTTTTGGAGTTATATTTATACTAAATTTACTAAAAATTTATTCATTAACTTCCCAAACTCAAATTTAACTAGGCATCCTGTATTTTCTATGTGACTCTGTTTACAATATAAGTTATACAAAAATCAACTAACTTTAGTTGTGGTTCCAACAGCCAAGAATTATAACTTAACAAGTCTCCCTGTTACCTTTAGCTGCTGAGGAATACTGTGCAACAGCCCTAGTCATTAATAGAAACGGAATGCTTTTGTATATAATGCATTGCTCTTTGCTGTGTGGTTTTCACTTACTTTATTCCAATTTTTATTGGATTGTATTACTAAGGATATTAGTTTAGAGATTTCTGTTCATGTTTGGTTTTAGTATCAGGGTTTTAGGAATGCATCTGTATTATATATGTATATAATATATATATACACGCATATATATTATCAAGGTTTAATATATATACACATATTTTATATGTATATATTCCTAAAACCCTATATATAATATATGTATATATTCCTAAATATATCCTGATCATACATATACATACATATATATATATACATATATCATATATGTGATTTATATTACTTTCACAGAAAATACTATCCTCAGTAATAGTTTAAAAGTTGGGAATATTCTCTTCCTTTGAGAGTTGAGGAGGGATTTCATGCTTATCCAGTACTACAGAGCTTAACTTGTACTCATCTGATATTTAAGAGCTCTCAGCAATTCAATGTTGTTGGTTATTTCTGATTTTAGTATGAAAATCGAATAAACAATCAATATTGACATGCACATACTATATTTATTTTCAATTATTACCTGAAATTATCATTTTAAATTTTCATTTTTCAACACTAGGCATATATTAGCATTCAAAGCTTCATAAAAATAAACTCTTCAACTTCCCTAAGAACAAATACATTTGAAGTTAGCTGTTATTTATTTCATTTTTTAAAATGAGTTTGGTGTGTTTTATTGCAAGCATATTAATTTTATCCAGGTCAACCAGGATAGGGTATCATTTCTATTTTATGCAACAGGAAGATTTTATGGCCATTGCAATAAACCTGCAGACAGTGTGTGCAAACACCTCTTCTCAAGAATCTTTTAAAAATGAGGTGAAATGAGGGTGGTATCTGGATTATTTGGAAACATAAATTTAATTCTCAGCTTGCCACCATTAAGATGGGTTATTGGAAACATTTTACGTAATTATTTGTATCTTTTACTTCTCTTTTTTTATTTGTTGTTTTTAGATATATAGGACAGTAGGGTGTATTTTGACATACTATACAAACATGGGGTGCAACCCATTCCAAGTTTGATCCCATTCTTGTGGTTGTTCATGATGTGCAGTTACACTGCTTGTGCATTCATATGTAAGCATAGGAAGGTTCTATATTATTCATTCTACTGCTTTTCCTATTCCTATCCCCCCTCCCTTCCCTTCATTCCCCTTTGTCTAATCCAATAAACTTCTGTACTTCTTCTCCTCCTTACCCTCCCTTGTTATGGGTTCTTAGTGTTATCCTTTCTGTATGTTACCCAAACATCAACTGACCACTAAGGAATTGAGAAACCAATTCTTGTTTGTCTTCTTATTCTCTTCCTAAAACTAAAAAGAAAAAGAAAAAAGTGAGTCTATGGACAGTATTAGAAACTGAATTTTGAGAAACAAATCTTCAAAAAGATTCTATTTAAACTGGTTTCCTTTTCCCTTTTCTTCTCCGTTTAATTTATTCTCTTCTGCCCAAACTCATTCCGTAAAATTCTAAAGGACTCATTTAAGACAGCTGAAATAGAATATCCCTAGGGGAGTGAAAGCCTTTGAAAGCTTCTAAATAAAGAAACAAACCTTTTGGACTGAAAACAGGAGAATGTTTAAATTCTTTCTCTCACATATGTGACCCCATGGAATGTTCCCTTTGGGGAAGGGGAAAAAGATTTGTAAACTACAGAAAAACAATATAGTGCCCTAAGGGTCAGCAACTTTATTCCAGGGACAGAATATTTCAATCTAATGGGGTCTCACTGGATAAGGGCCTTATCAATTCATAGTCAGCAGAACAATTTGGTGTTGAGTGGTTGGCCCTTCAAGGAAAAATAACACATTCTAAGAAATTATAAACATATGGAGATATTAAATCAGGGTTCACTTAAATTTATTTATTTTTCAACTTGGGGAATAATCCCTAATTAGAATTGTTACTAGTGCCAATGTTAAATTATGTGGTTTAATTTTTATCACTATTATATTCCTTATTTGTGTTCTTCCTTTAGACTTTTACTTTCTATGTTCATCATGAATCATTTCCACTCTTTAAGGTACTTTTAATTTTGCCTCTTTATTTTGGCTGAAATATTATTTCCTTAGGATTACTGTAATTTCCCCTCTTTCCCCTTCTTATGTCTTGCCATGTAAGTTTTATATGCTCATTTTCTACAACTGAGGTACATGTTTGGAAGACCTTAATTGGCTGATTTAAATTTCAGGGCAAAGTTAGATCTCCTAAACTATAAAGGTTTACTTTCTAGTTTAAATTATGCATGACAGTGAATATGTGGCACAATTTTAATAAGGACCAATGTTTTGTGATTGGTCCAAAACCACACTTGCTTTTAATTAAAACATCTCAGAAGCTGTTGGTGAAAACTTTTCTTTAAAAAATGGGAAAAAAATTCTTATATTGTATATATTCACAGAACTAGAGACTGCATTATTATAATTGTCATGTAATTCAAGAGTATAGTTATAATAATAATTGATTGATATACCTTTTCCACTGGATTTATATACTAAAAACAAATTAACACTCCTGTGAATAGTTAGCTTCCTTTCATATGAGGAACCAACAAAAGAGTAAATAAAATCTTATATAAAGAATTATCATGTAGCCTGGTATGGTGGCACATGCCTATAATTCCAGCAGCTTAGAAAGCTAAGGCAGGAGGATCATGAGTTTTTACCCAGCCTTAGCAACTTATTGAGGCTCTAAGCAACTCAGTGAAACCCTGTTTTATAGTACAACATATAGAAAGGGGTGGGGATGTGGCTCAGTTGTTAAGCACCCCTGGGTTCAATCTCTGGTAGAGAGAGAGAGAGAGAGAAAGAGAGAGAAAGAGAGATGGCCATCATGTTTTAGGTAGAATGCCCATTTTAGCATTTTCTACCTTGAAATAATAATACAGGAGGGTGTTTTGTGATGCATATGCAATTATTTTGAGGTACTGGCTTTAGAGGATGCCATGAACTACAAAGCAGAATGTAATGATATTCAGTTATGACTCATTTTGAAAACTATTTGGTTTAATAAACACTGGTTAGCATAGTTTTTTAAATGTTAGATTTTAAAAATCAGTGATAAAATAACTACTTAAAATAAATCTAGAATTGGGTAGACTAAGAAGCCACAGACTATCCTTTTCCCCAGATAAATATTTACTAAACAATAATACATGAACCACTTCCCTGTGTGAGAATTTTGAATTTGTAGTAAGAGGATCCTGCATACCAGATCAGAGTGAAGCCAGGCACAATGAAGCTGGTAGAAAAATTTCTGGTATTTACTCTTGAGAGTCCCTGCTTCAGGCACAGCAAAGTACCACTGGAACTTCTATCACTTAGCTTCCCTGGGGAAGGAAGAGAAAAGTAGATCATACACATAAGGTTCTGACACTTTGGGGGAAGAGAGGCTGACTGAGGGACTGTGTTCTGTATCACCTGAATCTAGGCACTGAGAAGGAAGGGTGTCAGTTTGGAGCCAATGAGAACAAAGATGATAGTTTGGTAAAGCATTTATTCATAATGCCTTGCTTTAAGATTCTCCGTGGGAAGGAAAAGAGAAAACTGAAAAACATACCCAACGTTTATATTTTAGGGATGTACACAGGAGACTGGTTTCTGCCTCACCTGAATCTAAGTTCTAAAATGAATGGACTCTCGATTTGGGGATGCTGAGAACAAATATGATGATTTGTGGGTATACATTCACTCACCATAGTCCTCTCACTGGTTCAATACAGAAAAAGTAGCAGAAAACCCTCTACTTACAACTTCCTACAGAAGAAGGAAAAACTAGAAACATCTGTCAGAGTTTCTAGTCTTTTTTGTAGGGCCTATACAAGGGACTGGTTGTTTACTTAAGAGTGCTTACATGACCTGTCATATTCTAGCTGACTGTAGGCCATGGATATGTAGGTAGTTTTCTAAAGTTAGAGAGGACATAGTGGTTGAGACAGAGGCTGGACATATTCTCCCTTTGTAGAGGAAAGAAAAGAGTGGAGCATTCATCCAGTATCCCAGTTTTTCAAGAGAATACTGGATGAACTTGTTTCTGTATCATCTAACTCGGAATGCTTGCTCTACAGACATTCTGTAGAAACTTGGGGACTACTGAGAACAAAAGTTGTGGCAACTTCAGAGAACCTAAACTATGGCAGATAGACACCAAAGCGATCAAAATATTATGAGTGCCCTAAACAATAAACCAGTAAATACCATTAATTGGGAATTTACAAGCACAAGTCTAGAGAAGATATATCAACAGAAAATAATTGAAAATTTCCCATGATATCTGGCTGGGTTGGTTGTTGAAGATTTGTCTCTGTATAAAGCCAATCCATAAAGATTGGAACAAATGTAAAAATTTTTTTTTTGTCCAAATGCACTGTTTTTACAAACAACATTTTAAAAGAAAAAAAGAAAAATATGTCCAATAGCCCAAAGGAGCAAAGTAAATCACCAAGAAAATGTCTAAAGAAATGGAGATATATGAACTACAAAGAATTCAATTCAAAATAATGTTGTAAAGATGCTCAATCTACTTATGAAATTGATGCATGAACAAATTAGAGTATCAGCAAATATAAAACAATTTTAAAAACAAACTACTTAGGGGTTAAAGAATACAAGTACTGGATTGAAAAATTCAATACAATTATTTAACAGCAAACTTGAAGCAGTGGAAAAATAATCATTAAACTCAAAAATCATATGAAATTATGAAGTCAAAGGAACGGAAAGAAAAAAATGAGGAAAAATCTGAAGAAAATTTAAGGGATTTATGATATGTCATAAAACAAAATAATACACACAATAGAATTTTCAGAAGGAGAAGAGAAAGAGAAAGAAAAGAGTGTAGAAACTTATTTGAAGAAATAATAACTGAAATATTCCCAAGTTGGAGGAAGAAATTAGACACACATATTCAAGAAAACACATCAACTCCAACCAGGAAAAAAAAATTCACACAGAAACAAATTAAAATTAAATTGTCAAAAACATAAATAATAAGGGCTTGGAATATAGCTCAGTTGGTAGAGTACTTGCCTTACATGCACAAGGCCCTGGGTTCAATCCCCAGCATCAAAAAAATCAAACAAACAAACACAAATAACAAGACAATTTTGAAGACAGCAAATGAAAACCAATTTGTCATATATACGATACCATGAGAAACCTTGTAGGACAGAATGAAGTAAAATGATATATTCAATATGCTGAAAAAGAAAACTTCTGGCAACCAAGAATACTATATTTGGTATATTTGTCCTTCAATAATGAAGGGAAAATAAAGATAGTCAAAGATAAATAAAAAACTGTGAGAATTTAGCATCACTGGACTCACTTCATAATAAATACTTAAGAGAGTCCTTCAAATTTAAAAAATGGATTCTCTGCTTAAACATTAATGCATAGAGAAAATGAAACTCATTGGTAAGGGTAAATATGTAAACCAAATACAGAATACTGTAATACAGTAGTGGTGGAACCTAAGTCACTTTTATTTTTGGCACAGAAGTGAATAAATGAAAATATTTTTAAAATATATTCTATAAAAATGTTAATGGATGCACTATAAAAGTTGTAATATATGACATAAATAAGGACGAGAAAGAGAAGTAAAATAAAGCAATTGAAGTTAGGTAGTCAACACTTTTAAATAAATTGCTACAAGATATTTATATAAAATCCATCATAACCATAAGGAAAATAGCTATTGAAGATATACAAAAGAAGTGAGAAAGACAGAAATGACACTACAAAAATAAATGAATTACAAAGGAAGACTATAAGAGAGGAAACGAATGACAAAGCTGCATTAGAGGCAGATTAAAAAACACAATATGGCAATAGTAATTCTTCACATATCAGAAATTTCCTAAAATATAAACAGATTTAATATCCTAGTCAAAACGTATTGGAAAACAACAACTATACTCAGTCATATGCTATCTACAAAGAGAATCACTTTAGATATAAAGACTCATATAGTCACAAAAGCTAGAAATAAGAGAGGGTGAAAAACATTTCCATACAAAGGTAACCCAAAGACAGTAGTGGTTATACCTAAAATCAAAACTCTCATATAAAGATAAAAGAGTCAATTCAAGAGGAAGATAGGACATGTAAAATACATATGCAAAAAACATCACTTTTTGAGGCAATGTGGCTCCAAAAAAAATATCTAATTTTGAGCTGGGTGTGGTGGTGCACACCTGTAATTTCAGCAATTTGGAAGGCTGAGGCAGGAGGATTGCAAATTCAAAGCCAGTCTCAACAACTTAGCAAGGCTGAAGAAATTAGAATCTTATATAGCATTTTATCTTGGTGAGACCCTTTCTCAAAAAAAAAAAACCAAAAATTTACATACAAAGAATATTATTTGTATAGACTGGAGAGAATGGGTCCTTTTAATCTGTTACTTGGAAAACCATATTGTTTCCATTTTTCAAATCAGAGGTAGAAACCATCAAAGAACCCTTTCAATTCCCGAGATCAAGTTTATTTCATGCATCATATTTATGTTAGTGATAAAATTATGTTTGAAGAACAGACACTATTAAGTATATAGTTCATCTATGATGCTTCAGTGCAAACAATTGGAGTCTGTAAAAAGCACTTAGGATCTCAAAGGAATGTATTAATGTGTTTAGACTATGGAAATTATTGTGTTTTATTGTATACAAATACCACATTAATGGTTTCATTTGGGGAGCAATGCTTTCTTTTTATTTGTTCTTTTTTTAATACAAATCTTTCCTCACGCCTACAAAACTTTAATGGGATTGACAAAAAAAAAAAAAAAAAAAAAAAAAAAAAAAAAAAAAAAAAAAAAAAAATTCTGTGGTTCCTTTACCAATAGGCCGAAACAAAGCAACCATTAATATCTGAATTTCTCACAAACCTGTACACTTTGATTTTCTAATAAACATGAAAAGATATTTTCTAAAAGTTTTATACACAAGCTTAACAAGTAAAAGTTATATTTCACTAACTTCGTTTTTCTTAACATTGTCTACTCCATGACTCTGCCCTAGGGTTGTGATTCTATAATTCAACTAAACAGGTCCATCTATATTCAACTATCCCTAACTTTTCTAGTTCAGTTCATCATGTGTTTCCTCAATCATCATTTTTCTATTCCAAGGTCTAGCATATCATATATTTTCCTAGTGCTGAGAAGTTTAAGACTTAATGAAATCAGAGGATAATCTCCATACTGAAAACCAGAATATGATGCTCTTGCATTGTTTCCTACTTTTCCCTTGAACATGGTTTCATATTTATTTTTTTTTTATTCGAAGTTGTTGTATCTGACAATAGAATGCATTACAATTTGTAATACACGCATAGAACACACTTTTACATCTCTCTGGTTGTATAAAAAGTATATTCATACCATTTGTGTCTTCATACATGCATTTAGGGTAATGATATTCATCTCATTCTACCATCTTTTTTTTCCTTTCCATGGCTTCATATTTCATAGTCTACACAAAGATCAGATAGTGCTTTAGGAATATCCTTTCACAGACTATTAAAAGTGCAAGTTCAGGCACTTGTTGTTTTCATCTAAGTATGAATTTTATTAACTTTTGTTTTGCTACTCAATTGATACAAAATTTTTCACTCTATCTTTATCCAATATAATAATATATTTCATCATTTTCCAGTAAAATATTCTACTAAATTTAATATCTATTGAATCCCTCAGATACACATTTCAAAACATTAAATCCTATTGTATGTTTAGCTTCTTTTCAGGTCAAAATATCTATGTATAATAGATGGAAAGATGACTAACTAATTTTCCATTTGTTTGGGGACAGACCACCATTTATAAAGCAAACAGACAAATCACTTCAAACAGAGAGGACACTCAAAACCAAGTGATGTACTTTTTCAATCGATACCCCATGACCTTTCAAAATGAAAGGATAATAGTCATCCACCCAGAGAAGGGAGAGAAAAGTTCTATGTACTGTTTATGAGATTTAGAGGTCACTTGGTTATGCAGAAAACAGGATACAATAGAAACTGCAGAAAACACTGGAGAGAGGAATCATGGCTACATATTTTTCTAAGCTCCCCATTCACTGCCAGTTTTCATCTTTTAATAAGCCCCTCTGTTCGCCAAACTAAGGACACATTCTGTTTATTGTGTGGCTGAGACCCCCCCCTTCCCCTTATGTTCAGCTGTCTATCTGTGCCCTCTTTAGAGTGCAAGTAATTGGTCTAAATCAAGAGCCCAAATGGCATGTCTAACCCTTTCAGCATTCTGGTGATCATATGACAGAGCTTAGAGAATTTGAGGGAGGTCCCAATCAACAAAGCAGGATATTATTTCCCGTGAAGTCTTGTGGCAATGTGCACCTCTTTTGCAAGGACAATTCGAGTCTTTGTTTCTTCTCTGATCCACAGAGTCAGTTTGACTGTTTTATTGAAAAAACTCAAAGGAGTTCCCATAGCCTTTGCAAAGCATTAGAAACTATATAGAAACCATTCCATATTTAACCCTCCAGAACATATGTTTAGGAAAAAATGAGAAATTTCCCTAATCCACTAGTCAAAATTTATTACATTTCCAAATGAATTATGAAGGTAAAGTCTTGATTTAAAAGGTTTGACATAAATAAACTGTAGTAAGAATAAGCTTTATCTTATACTTATCAACCCAAATGCAAATTTGACAATCAGGAGTCCAAATTCTAGGCAAAGTATCTTACTGCAATCTACTTATACTTTAATATGCCCATTATTACTTTTTTTTGACAGGTTAAGTTGCCTATATTATGAAAACACATCTAAATTGTATTCAAAGACCTTTGAATCTATTTTTAAATCAAAGTTAATGGAAACATTCTATAAGATATAATACTATGAAAATTTAATGTTACAGTATGTTGTGGCATATATAGAAGTATCACCTTTATTTAAAAAGGTAAAATATATTTATTTAGTGAATATCAGAGTTAGAGAGAACCTGTGGTTATCACTAATTCCAACTAACTTATTATAAAAGTAAGTTTGATAACTTGTTTAAAGTCATGATCAAAAGATCTATAACCCCAAACTTCTGATTCTTAGCTCATTAGTCACCATCATTGCTTTTTTATTATTATTATTTTTTCCTTCTTGAGCTCCAGAGTACTTGATATTAACTGAGTATAAATTCCTAATTCTATGAAGTGGTTCCAAATTTTATATCAAAGTTATGTAAGTGGTCATAGTATTCTGAAAAAAAAGAAAAGGAAAAATAGTTCAGTTTACACAAAATCATGAAGCTGCACAGATGCCAAAATTCAAAGCTATGTGTCTACAGGCAAGAAGTGCCTATGACTAGCTCCAATAAAACCACTAAGAACAACCTTGACAGTGGCATTGTAATTTCATGATACTGTTTTTAGATAGTGTTATTAATTTTGAAATATAACATTTGCTAAGAGGAATACATTACAAACTGGCTACCTTAACAAAATAGCATATAATTATATTTTGAAAATTTCATTATTGTGTATGTTCAATAAACTTAAGCAAATGCTATACTATACCCTAAGTTTATGATACTCTATCTTTAGGACAGAAAGTGAAATAGGGAACATGGACTTTGTACTATGAATCCACTCTGACTTAAAGATGTTCATATACATATCATTAAACTTAGAAGTGATATATTGTAATTGGCCAAACTTGTGAAGAAGTTTATGATTATACATGGAACTCAAACCAATTTATTTTTTCTTTCTAAAGAAACAAAACTAATGGAAATAATGGTTACTAGATAATGAAATCTTGGGTAATGACCAGAACAAAACAATGTATTCTTAAATGCAAAAACTAGAAAATTACAGAATCTTTTTGAATTGTCAAAAATACCTAGAATGGCCAATGGGGAGGGAGGGGAAGGGAGAGGCAAAAGGGAGAAGAAAAGAAAAAGATGGTAGAATGAGATGGATATCATTACCCTAAGTGCATGTATGAAGTCACAAATGGTGTGAATATACTTTGTATACAACCAGAGATATGTAAAAATGTGCTCTACAAGTATAATATGAAATGTAATACATTCTGCTGTCATTTCTAACAACTCAGAATAAAAAATAAATTTGAAAAAAAAAATACACTTTCCAGTTTTAGTTTTGCTTTTTTACAAAATGAAGGGATTGGACTACATCAACTTAAGGATCAATTCACTACATCAAATATTATTATTTTATTTAAAATTAAAAATAATATAAAAGTATCATTAGTTATGGAAAATTATTTTTGATTCTTCTCAAAATATATTTTAGAAATGATAGAAGGTGTTACTGTTAGTGTCTGATAAAATAGTTTTGTATTCTCTGGATCTTGGACTCAACATTTTTTCTGTGCCCACAATTTATAAAATAAGTATTAAGAAATTAAAGACTGTAGATTTTAAAAATATGTTTTTGGAACCCTGTGTTAGCCAGTTTTGTCTGTTTGTTTGTTTTGGTGTGTGTGTGTGTGTGTTGTAACCAATATACCAGACAAAGACAACTTAGAGGAGGAAAAGTTTATTCTGGATCCCGGTTTTGACCAAGATGAATCCAAACATCATGATGGGACAGGAATTTATAGCATAGGAAATCTCCTCACCTCACATCAGCCAGATTGCACACAGAGAGAGGAGAAAGAGCCTCAGAAAAGATGAAACCTTTCAGGACACACTCCCAGTGACCCACCTCTGCCAGTCATTCCCCACTTGCTTACATTTACCACCCAGTTAATACATTCAAAAATAAAAACCTATTAAGAATGGACTTAATAGGTTATAGTTATAATAATCTAATCATTTCAGCTCAGAATATTCCTGCATTAACATGGGAGCTTTTGGGGACAGCTCATATTAAAACCATAACAAATTCTCATACTTTAATGAGACTTCAATGAATAAAAACACTTCAAGAATAAAAATATTTAATAATTAAGGTGAAAGATACAAATATTTATTCCCATGTATCAGGTTTCAGCAAACCTTAGCCTGCAGGTCAAATCTAGCCTGCCATATGTTTTACAAATAAGCATTTATTGGAACACAACCATACTCATTTATTCACATATTGCCTATGGTTCTTTTTTTTTAGATTTTTTTTTATTTTAACTTTTTATACATGTGTACAGAGTACATTTCATTTCATATTACATATAAAGAGCACAATTTCTCAAGTTGCTGGTTTTATATAAAGTATTTTTACAACAATTGTGTCTTCATACATGTATTTAGGGTAGTCATGAATAACTCAGTCTGCCATTATTCCTATCCCCTTGCCCCCTCCCCCATCCTCCCTTTGTTCTATTTAAAGTTTTTTTCATTCCTCTCATTCCCCACTCCCTTGCCTTTATAAGTTAGTATCTTCATATCAAAGAGATCATTCGACCTTCGTTTTTTGGGATTGGCTAACTTCACTTAGCATTATTTTCTCCAACTCCATCCATTTACTTGTAAATGCCATGTTTTTATTATTTTTTTTAGTGCTGAGTAATGTTCCATTGTGTATATATACCAAAGTTTCCCTATCCATTCATCCACTGATGGGCATAAGGGTTGGTTCCATAATCTAGCTATTGTGGATTGTGCTGCTATAAACATTGATGTGGTTGTGTCCCTGTAGTAAGCTGTTTTTAAGTCCTTTGGGAATAGACCAAGGAGTGGGATAGCTGGGTCAAATGGTAGTTCCATTCCAAGTTTTCCTAGGAATCTCCATACTGCTTTCCAGATTGGCTTCACCAATTTGCAGTCCCACCAGCAGTGTAGGAGTGTGCCTTTTTCTCCACACCCTTGCCAGCATTTATTGTTGTTTTTTTTTTTTTTTGATAGCTGCCATTCTGACTGGAGTAAGATGAAATCTTAAAGTAGTTTTGATTTGCATTTCTCTAATTGCTAGAGATGTTGAACATTTTTTCATATATTTGTTGATTGTTTGCATATCATCTTCTGTGAAGTGTCTGTTTAGTTCCTTAGCCCATTTATTAATTGGAGTATTTGTTCTTTTGGTGTTAAGACCTTTTGAGAGATTTATGAATCCTTGAGGTTAGTATTCTGTCAGATGTGCTTGTGGTAAAGATTTGCTCCCATTCTGTAGGTTCTCTATTCACCTCACCGATTGTTTCTTTTGCTGAAAAGAAGCTTTTTAGTTTGAATCTGTCCCATTTATTGATTCTTTGTTTTAGTTCTTGGGCTATAGGGGTCTTATTGAGGAAGTTGGGGCCTAAACCAACATTATGGAGATTTGGGCCTACTTTTCCTTTTATTAGGTGCAAGGTCTCTGGTTTAATGCCTATGGTTCTTTTTAAGATACAGGGCTTTTAATATATATTTGCAATAAGCATTGTATAGATTTCAAAGCTTAAAATATCTACTTTACAGAAATGGTTAACATTTACTACATATTACAAACAAAAAAAAAAATCATGCAATTGAGTTTAACATTGGAAAATAATTTGAAAATTTCAACATCCATTATAAAGTCCAGAACTTGTACATAAGGCAATTCATAGTAGTTACTTCATAGGAAGTGAGTTTCAATGGCCTTGCTTCAAAGTTGTATTTATATAACAATAATATCTACTTGGAGTTAATGCTACTTAAGAATATTAACATGTATATTAATATGTTTTATTTCTATTGATGTCTATTGAAAACAGTGTTGCAATAAGCTTCTTATCCTAGAACAATTTTAAATTTATGGAATTATTGTGTAGGTATTGTAGGAGTTCAGAAAACCCAATGTCTTGTTTCTTCTGTTAGTACCATTTTATATTAGCATGATATATTGGCCATTTATAGTAATATAATTAATGAACTAGTTTTGATGCACAGTTGCTAAATTATTTAATCATATTTGTTTAGTTTGTAAATAATGTTAATTTTCTATTTTATGATGCCACTTAATCCACGAAACATTTAAAAGTCAGATCTGCTCTTGTTTGTGACTTTTTCTCAAATTTTCCTTGTTTTTAGTGAGCTTGATGTGTTGAGGAGTACTAGTCAACTATTCAATATCGGGGATAGCATAATGTTTTTATTATAGTAATACTTGGAAAGTATATTTTGGGGGGAATCCAACAGAGGTAATGTTGGCATTCTTATCATGTTATACCAAGGGTGTATCAACTGACATTAACCTTAATCATCTGGCTTAAGATAGCATTGTTCGGGTTTCTCTATTGTAAAGTTCCCTTTTTTCTCTCTTTTCATACTGAATTCATTAGAAGAAATCATAAAGCAGTACTTTCACTTAAGAAGTAGTAAATTATGCTTCACCTCCTTCATATTTATTAGCTATAGGAACTATTTGGCATTCTTCTGTATGTGAGAGTTGACTATTCTCCTTTAACAGTTTTTATTCAATAATTAATTTATGAAAATATGAACTCAAACATTTATTTCATATTGTGTTATATTATAATAATGTTTTATTAACATCCTTTGACTACTCTAACATAATTCCATCAGAAAGAGAGAGAGCGCAAGAGAGAGAGCGAGAGAGAGAGAGAGAGAGAGAGAGAGACATGAGCACTTTCTAACTTTCTGACACTAAAAGATTCTCCAGGCTTACTTTGTATATGTATTTTATTCCTCAGTCCAAGCATCAGATATTTCTCTAAGTTCTTGGTTCCTTTTGTTGAAGAATTGCATTAGAAACCAGGAGGTGGGTGTCAGAGAGCCTCATTATAACTAGAATTACATTGCTTGTAGGCATTCTATGATGACAGATTAATCTATACATTTGTATAATAACCTGTGTGTATATATGTATATATCTATAATTGTTTCTATATATAACAACTTGTTATTTTTATTGATAGACATTATTTCAAACTTGTCTTAGTTTTCGCTAAAGGGACAGAACCAACAGGATGTACATACATGTATGATTATAAAAATAGAATCTATTTGATTGGTTTACAAAATCAGAAACTGAATAGTCCACACATGGCTGTGTGCAGGCTGGGGAGCTAAAGTAACTAGGAGCTACTCAGTCTTAGAACCTGGAGCTTCAGAAAAAGAGGATCAATGATACAGCTCTAGTCTGGGACTGAAGCCCAGGAAACTGGGCTTTCTGGTCATCGTCTGCTTTGGAAAAGTGAGGGAGTTAGAGTCCAGTGTCTTCAAGTAATCTCAGAATCAATGGAGGTGCTTGCTCAAGAACAACTGAACTTGCATCTGATTTAGATTCCTCATTCTTCTACCTTTTTTTCTTTTCTTTTTATCCAGGCCCCCAACCTATTGGACTGTGCTACACACCTTCAGAGTAGGTCTCCTCATCAGTTTACTCTCCCGCTTGTCAATCATTTGCAGAAACACCCTCATCTAAATACCCAGAGTCTCTTAATCTTAGGCATCTCAATTCAATCAAGTTGACAATCCAGATTAACCATAGCAAAACTGAGGTCTCCAACTTTAATTCACTAACACATGAATCATTCATGACTACACCCTTTACTTTTCTGCAAAATTCCTTTACAAAAGTGAGAAACCTGGCTTCCACTGTCAGTTATCTTTTTGTTTTCTTGTTCAGTTGTAATGTATGTTTGTATGGCGTTCAAAGGAGAAATCCTATATTCTCATGGGATGCAATGTTACTAACTATCCTCTAATGCTTAAGTACATTTTTCTTCTGTCTTTAGTCTTAAAAACTCCACTCATTATCAAAGGTACTTAGGACAGAACCTTATTCCCCTACTTCATTTAGTGAGGCTACTTCATACATTTGTAATGTATATAGATTATTTTGTCACATTCTGAATTCTGTCCTGGAATTCTCTGCACTCCTAAATCTTTTTTCTATAACTGTATAGGTTTAGGTTTACTCTGTATTCTATAAGATTCTATGTAATGGCTTGAATTCACTATTACATTCTTATATAGATTAGTTTCATAACCCTCAGAATTCCCTTGTGCATAATCCATAGAACCATTTTCCCAAACACCATGAACATATTTTAAAGAATAATGCAATATCCTCAAGCAATATTTTCATGTCATTGTTCTCCTTCAAATACAAAGTCTTTCATTAATGGAAACTCTATCAATTTAATAAAGTGTGACATATAAATGAAAGAAAAATAAAACATGATCATATCATGATTCTTGGCCTAAAAACACTTGACAGATGGGTCAGCTATTCCTATGATTGCATTAAGAAGGATAAGTGTAGAGGGAAAATTCTCATATATCATAGAAATTAATCATCAATAACTAAATTTTGATGTGAACGAAAATATAGAAGATTACTAAGTTATGAGAAAATTGGACAAGCAAAAGAATTTTCAGTCTTCTTTTGACACAGGATTGAAATTGGATAGTTATAGTCTTGGCTATTTTGCTTACAGAATACAAGATAACCTATGGATTTTTCACAGAGTAAAGAGATAATTTCTGTCATAAACAGGCTTACTGTTTATACCTTTACTAACCATTTACTTAGCAATCTAATATTAATATTTCTTTGTTGTACATATAACTTATATGCACACTTTCTCACATGCTCTTTGATCTGGTCACAGCATATATAGTTCACTCATTATTTGCTGTTTAATAATCATTTTCATGAGATTATTTGATGTTTTTATGAGAGTTTTGATTTTAACTTTTGAAAAATTATCCTCTCATGGGGTAAAACTGACTATAAATAAGTAAAATATCATATTTTAAAAATAAATACTTGCAACAACATAAATAAACTGACTTGTGAAATAAATAGAAAGCAGGAAAAATATATAGAAGCACTACCATAAAAACATAACCAACAAAGGAAAAAAATTGAAGTTTTTATTTAATAATAGCCAGTTGTCATTAGTAAACTAGAAAGATGAATTCTCCATTTTTAATATATAATATGGGTTTCAGAACAATAATAAAATATAGCAACAAAATAGTCAGAAGTGGTGCCCTCCACCATGGGAAAACACAGCAAGAAAGCCCTGGCCAGATATCAGTATCATAATCTTGAACTTCCTGGGCTCCAGAAATTGTAGGATATTAATTTTTTTCTCTTAGAAATTATACAGTCTCCTGTATTCTATTTGTAGCAACAAAATAGACTAATACAGCAAAGCAAATTTATATCCAGCATAACTTTCATTTAAGAGTGAGGGCAAAGTGAAGACATTCTTGGACTGTTGCCTCCTGAAGCGATGGCCGCTTGGAGCAACGAAGCCGCGGGAGGAAGTTCAGAGGCGAACTGGAAACAAACAGCCTTTTTATTCTGATAACTTTTCTCTCTGGCTCTAACAACGACTTTAACACGCACCACACACACCACCAAACAACCAACACACCAAATGGCGCAGACCCGATCAGCAATCTCGCACAAGTCTCTCGAGATCCCGGGCCAATTCCCGCGAAATCCCGGGCCAAATCCCGAGACTACGGAAGGCGGCAATGCCCAAACATCTCCATGGCCCGTAGTCAACCGCAATCTTAGCCATCTCCCCAAACAGGGCTCCTGCATTGGACAAATGCCAAAAGAACTTATTACCTCCAAGACCTTCAGAGAAGTGGCC
The DNA here is from genome assembly GCA_025594165.1 of Tamias sibiricus. Classification (NCBI taxonomy): domain Eukaryota; kingdom Metazoa; phylum Chordata; class Mammalia; order Rodentia; family Sciuridae; genus Tamias; species Tamias sibiricus. The sequence continues at coordinate 126,336,827 of CM046666.1, read as the reverse complement.
AGGTGTATATCCTTTAGAATACAAACTAATGTAGGTGAAGAATATGGATTATAAGTAAAATATTAGCACATAATATTTGATAGAACATTGTAGGATAGCCTTGTATAATTAACAATACACTCAAATTTTAACTATGGAGTGTAACAATTTTTAATAACAAGAAATAGGTGTGTTTGGCAAATAAGGCTAAAATATAAACCACATAATATGATGGGAACAGTTGTTAAGCATAGAAAATCCCTCATATAGCTGAAACCTTTAAAAGTTAAAGTTCAATATATAATTAAGAGTAATATACAAGTGGATAGAAATAGAATATTTTTACAGAGTTCAAGAAAAAGAAAGGGGCTACAAGTTATTTAGTCCTATGAGATGTGGGAAGATTAAAAAGAGAAGAGTGAATATAGAGTTAAAAATACCAAGATAGAAATATGAAAAACACATCATTAATGAAAAACCTTAATCATATCAGTTGAAAAATCACCTCTAGGCTATTTCTGGGAGTCATACACAAAATAAAAATTTTTAAAAAAGATTAAAATAAAGGGTACCAAATAATGGATACCATTGGTGTAATACAAATAAAAATCAAAGAGACAAGCAAATTTTGCTCCAAAACATACATCACACACGTTTTTGCACTGCATGAGAAACCAAATTCTAAGTCACAAAATATCAATAAATTTCAAAATATCAGTGTCGTAAAAAATGTTTTATGACAATACAATTAAAGAAAAAATGCAATATAAGCACAGCCAATAAAGACTCTTTACTATAAATTATACTTGTATAAATAAAACAGAAAAGATGAAATCAATGGGAAATTTTGAAATACATGTTAAGCAATTATTATTATTATTATTATTTTTTTTTTTTGTGGTACCGGGGATTGAACTCAGGGGCACTCGACCACTGGGTCACATCCCCAGCCCTTTTTTGTATTTTATTTAGAGACAGGGTCTCACTGAGTTGCTAAGTGCCTCGCCATTGCTGAGGCTGGCTTTGAACTCGCGATCCTCCTGCCTCAGCCTCCCAAAGTGCTGGGATTACAGGCGTGTGCCACCGCGCCCGGCTAAGCAATTATTTTAAGGTAACTGAATATATACTCAAAAGTTTCTTACTGCAGCAACTTTTAAGTACATCTCTCCTAAAATTTCTAGGAATAGGTTATTCCCTATTTCTTTTAATCTGATTCTGGGAAGAAAACAAAGCTATCTAATTCATCTTCTCATGCTAGTATTGCCTTGCAACTAAAACCTGACAAGAGCTCTACAAGAAAATAAAATCGTGAGCAAACAGATTAAAATTCTGAGAAAAAACAGAAGTTCACAGAATAATACACCAGGAACAAGTACAGTTCATCCAGGAAATATGTACATCAAATTATAAAGCACACAAAATACTTTTTATGAGTGTAGTAGCATTTTCATGAAAATCTGGGATATGGTATTCATGCATATAATCACTTATTATTGTGAAATATTTCCTACACAATTCAAAAAGTTTACAGAAATATTAGAAATTATAGGAAGAGTAAAGCCATTTTTTCTACTATATGATGGTCTGCTCAGAAAACAAAAGAGAATATAAGTACATATACTACAGAGCTAATGAAAGAATAATGCAATGTGTAAAGGGTTTATGAAGAAAAGAAAAAGAGACACTGAGAGACAAAAAAATCTATATTAACAGGTACATCCTAAATTTGCAAATTAGAAGAATCATTGTTATTACAATTTCTAAAATGAACTATAAATCCAATGCAATGTAAAAATCATAGTTCACTTATAGTAAACTTTATAGGGTTGAAAAGGGAAAGGCAAAGTGACTGGCAGTACTAAACAGGGCACCTTGTATGTGACTGACGTGACCTCCTAAATCAGCAAAGAGAGTAAGTGACTATTTGGTATATGATGCTTGAACAATTGTTCATTCACAAGAAGGACAAATAAATTTATATTTTTGACATACATAATTTTTTTACATATTTTCCCTTGGAGGATTATAGGAATAACTATGAAAATTAGAACAAAATAGAATTATTATATGAAACTAGTGTATAACAATATTTCTTATACAAAATTCTTCAGTATTTCTTATTAAAACATAAAGAAAAACATGTTATTAATAATTTTGACTACTGTAGATAAATATTGATAAAATAGCAGCGTTTAATGAAAAATAACTCAGGAGGATAAAAAATATTTGACACTTACAAGAAGGAGAGCCAAAATAGTGAGATGTGCTGTCATTTATAGATAATTGGATGTGATTTAAAACTGGAAATCTTTGAAAGGTATTTGATTTAATAACAATAATAATGCTTATGTCAGATTTATACTTGCTCTTTATATGGTAACATGTCTATTTCATATATTATTACAAAAATGACTCTCATAATTTGCCCATAAAAATGCTGCTTACAACACTTTAAGAAAATGCTAAAGCTATCCACAGGCATTAATCTTGAAGCTACATATACCAACTAGTCCTGGGGATCTATAATTCATACCTGTAATTTTAAATTATATATGAAGCCTTTGTTAGACAGAACCACTTAAAGTCATGTCTGTTTTATTTCTCCACACTTCACAGTATGAAATTCTTTTGTGGATTCTTATCATTAAAAAAAATAATAAAAGTGGAGCTTTACTCAGAAAGTACAATAAAATAAAAACAACTTCTGGTCAACTAGGGATGCTATCAATAAAATTCAGAGACAAATTACAGCTGGTGGAAGACAGTGTAGCTATCAAATTATTACTATGAAATATTTATACAGAATTCCTAAAAATCAATACAGAAAGAGCTTCTACAATGCAATAATGTCTTCAAAAAATCAACAAGAGGAAAGAGCCAATGGAAGGAAAGAGAAAATACAATGAAAATGAGTTTTTTAAAAAACAACAAAGTCAGAAAATGATGTAAAGAGTTTGACATTACTAATTCAAGTAGATATAAATTAGAAAAATGAATTACTAATTTAAATACATCAAATTAGTAAAATTATATATCTTGATACTAGCAAATGTTGACAGGAATAAAGAAAACCATTGTGTTTTTAGGAATATAAATATATAAGACCAAATTGGAGAAATATTTTTAAATAAAAATATTGAAATATTGATATAATTCTGTTAATTAAACATGGGGAAAAGTTGGAAAAAAACTAAAAAGCAGATTACATTCTCTTTTATCAGAAATTGAAAATTCAGGATACTTTAGTATAATAATATTCAGCAGAAGTTAAATTGAACAAACTTTATATATAAAAATGGGATTATATAAAATATTTCAAAAGCACATTTCTGAATGGTGTTATGTTCAGCCATATTTCAAGTTGGAAAACTTGCAAAATGACTGTATTCTTACGAATATATGAGTTTATATCAGTCCATAAAATTATACAAATATATGTCCAAATAATGAAAATCATATTTAGAATAGTAATTGCTAGTGAGTAGGGATATATAAGATAATTTAACTAGATAGTTTTAATGAAATGTGATTCAACAGATAATATGGAAAGATACTATTATTTCGATAAAGTTGATGGATGTAATGAAGATGTGTAATTTAAAAATATTTTTTAGATTGAGTTTTCATATATTAAAATAAGTCTCAATTTAAGTACAGTGGTGCACACCTGTAACCCCAGCAGTCTGGGAGACTGAGGTAGGAGGATCACAATTTTGAGGTCAGTCTGATCAACTTAATGAGAACCTGTCTCCAAATAGAAAATAAAAAGGGCTGGTGGGGCTGAAGTTATGGCTCAGTGGTAGAGTGCTTGCTAGCATGTGTGAGGCATTTGGTTCGATCTTTAGCACTACATAAAAATAAATAAAGACATTTTTTAAGTATCTACAACTTAAAAAAAAAAAAGGCTGGTGATGTAACTCAGTGTTAGAGTGTGCCTGGGTTCCATCATCAGATTTTAAAAAATAAATAAATAAATGTCTCATTAGAAATACAAAAATTTTACTTTAAAATTTATGGAAAATAATAAAAGGATAAGAAGGTACAAACAATTTTGGAAATAAGAATCACAATTTGATTAAAAGGTAAAATTTAATGTAGACCTACCATGATGGAAATAATATCATGTGAATGATTTTGATTGGGGAGAATATGGATAAATCAAAGGAAGAGAACCATGAGAAACAAACTTAACAATATGTTTTTATTTTTTCATCATTTCATCAAATGCTATAGAGAGCATTTCATAGCAATGAGGTAATAACAGATCTTTTTTTAAAAAATTGAATTTTGAATACTTAATGTTATTGTAATGAAAAATCAGAACACTTTCTTTTTATATTGAAAAGTTTGAAGTATATTAAACATACATATTATATATTAATAAAGAAAATGTTCATAGAAAATTCTTATATCTCATTTTAAAATCTCTTAAATTGTTATCTTAAATGATATTTGAAACTCTAAAAAGTACTATAAAGGATATTTTGAGGTGGAGAAACAGGGTGGCCATGTGTAAACCTGTGTGAGATTGTGTGTTTGGTATTTGTGCACATTTAGAACCACACATGCATTCTACACCTCTATAAGAGTAGTAATCAAGTACACAAATCAGAAAGAATGACTAAATTCTAGATAGTTCTTGTTGAAATTTGATTTGAGGTGCTTATAAGTATTTTGTATATTTAAGCAAAAAATTAGAAAGTTACAAGCAAAATTCAGAATCAAAATAGTAAATGAACTTGATATGGTTTGCTAATGAAACTTATGTGAAGGAAGCCAACATTTATTATTTTTTCAGAAAGTGCTAAAAGAGAAAAAAGGAGAATTTGCATCTGTATTTTGGGAATGTCTTTATTTTTTCTAAGAATATGAAAAAATTTAAAAATCATATGTGATAACATACAAATATTCATGTAAATATTTCAATATCACTTAGAACAGGAGGAGGCAAACTAGCAAAAGATTATGAATAAAATGCATAAAAAATCAGTAATATTTCTGGCCCATGTGAAATCCTGAAGATTCCATTTAAAACTGATAAAGGAGAGATGATTTCCATAGTAAGAAATAAATATAAATTTCTATTAAACACATAAAAAGATCTTCTCAAATTTAAAGGAGATAAATTGTTCACATTTTAGATTTTCATTAGAGAAAAAAAAATATGTAATATTCATTTGTTAATGATTTCCAGAAACTAATGGCCTCATAAATTGTTCCTTATTATTTTTTTATTAGGAAAAAAATTCTTAAAGCAATCTGGCAGTGTCTGTAAATATCTTTAAATGGCCTTTGACTTCAAAGCATTGCTTTGAAATTTTTCTTGTAGAACAAATATATGCATAGTCAACTATATTCAACAACATCCCATCTATGATATCAAGTATTTGAAAACATCTGTGTATCATAATAAATCGTGGTAATACATTAAATAGAAGGATGAAATCTTTTTGAAAAAAAATTGAGGGAAATCTGTAATTTCTATTAATTGATTATAGTTGAAATATTTTTCCTTCCTATTATACATACCAATGAATAATGGAAGTATTACAGAATAATATAAAGGGCATTGCTTTTGAGAAAAAGCACAAGAATTCTATGGTTACAAAGGAAAAAGAAATAATTTTGATAACCCATGCCCTAGACAAATTTGTAATATATTCTGGTTCACAGAAATTAAAAAAAAAAAAAAAATCCAAGTCTTAATAAAAGGTAATGAATGACTCCAGATAACAGATGCTATAGAGCCATCATGGCTATTTTTATCTACTCTCTGCTTCTCTGAAGATGTGCAAATGTTGGCTTTATTGTCTGAATTTCTTTTCCTATAGTCAACAAAAATTCCAGGGTATCATGCTCTAAACTTTTAAATTAAAGAGGAATACTTTATTTTTCTTCCACATTTAGTTCAAAATTTTCAGGGAATTTTCTGGCCAAGTTGATTCTCATAGATGTAATTTAACAACAACAACAACAATATGGAATGCAATGACTGATCCCTCTTGGTTTAACAAATCTCAGTAGCCAAAGAGACAGCAAAAATGCAGAGGATTCTGATTTTATGGCTGGAATGCAGAATTTTGTGTTATGTAATATCTAGTAACACACACACACACACACACACACACACACACACACGTCGAAGCCCAAGTGACTTACACTTTATTCAAGAGAACTCATTGACTTACACTAGTGAGAAGTCTTGATTTATGGAGGGATTCACAATTACCTAGATTTGATAGCTGAACAGTACTGTTAAGGATGCATTTCCATACCAGTTTTTAGTATTCCTTCTGTTGTGTCATCTTCACCCTAAGGCTGGATGCAGGATGATTGTAAATAAATCTTTCAGCCATATGTGACTCTTGAAGCCATATGCAATCTCATTCTTACCCAGAGGGAATGTCATCTGGAAGTTCTCCACAAGGTTGAGAAAGCTTTCCCAGACCCCTGATTACATTTTTTTTTTTTTTTTTGCATCTCAGGGGTTCAATCTATGACTGAACCAATAATTGTGGCTAATAAATGGGATCACGTCCAATTGTTACAACCAGGGATGATGCCAACTTCCCTCAAAATCTCTTGAAGAACATATGTGGGGACAGAATGCCAGGTAAAAATCAGTAAGGGAGAGAGGTGAGTAGTGGTTGTCAGAAGACGTGTGTTCATTAATGAGTCTTTGTGAGCTCATTTTATGACTCCTGAAAATGTAAAGTTGTTTAAAGTGGCTAGATCTCAGTGAGACTGTATGATGGAGGTTTTATTTTGTTCTCTTAAGCCCTCAAAAACATTCTGCTTCATCTCCTTTTTCCACATGTGGAAGACATGTGAGGTAGCTCCTAAAGTCCTTCCAGTTGCTATTGTTCTTTGGAATAATATTTCCTGTATTTAAAAGTCAAATAGGAGCAAATCAAAAATTCCATCTCTTATTACACACAAAACTGTTCCCTTTTCCTCCCCAAATCTTCCACTCTTAAGCCCGTTTCTATTGACACCCCCCCACACATACTATATTTCTAGTTTATGCCACTGTATGTACCCTACTATCCTTGACAGTTCTCTACCCTTTTGAACTTTGGTTTAGTGAAAGAAGAATTAAAGTAAAAAAAGAAAAAAAAAAAAAAAAAAAGGAAAAAAAATTCCTATAATTTTGTTTTTGTTGTTGTTTTCTTTGCCACCCCAATTCATTGTTGTGCATAAACAGATTGCCTCTGGCTTACTATGGTTTGATTTAGTATTTTTCAATTTACAAGCATTCTGTTCTTCAGTTTCAGTTAGGTATTCAAAAGATTGCATGAGATACTCGATTTCTAAGGGCTAGAGGTGAGGCTGAACATCATGGCAGAAGAGTATGGAGGACGGAAGCAGCTCACATGATATCAGGAAGAAGAGGGAGAGACTTTACTCACTAGATACAAAATATGCACTCCAAATTCAAGCCTCCAGTGACCCACCTCCTCCAGTCACACCCTACCTGCCTTCAGTCACCACTCAGCTAATCCATCAGGAGATTAATTATCTGATTGGGTTAAGGCTTTCATAACACAATCATCTCACCTCTAAACCTTCTTGCATTCTTTCACACATGAGCTTTTGGGGGACACATTACATTCAAACCATAACAATATTTTTCATTCACATTGGGTTACTAGGGCATAATCTCATCATAAATTGAAGAGCATATGTGTATGACTCCTGATCCTTTATCTCCTGAGGTATTTTGTTGATTCATTACGGATAACCCTCCCAACATCAAGAAAAACCATGCCCTGATCTCTGAAGAACCCTCTCATCATAATCTACTCTGATCCAAGGAGGACACCAGTAGCACTTTTATAAATTAAAAAACATACCCATAAGATGCTATTTATTGGTTAAACATCTCAGCAGTATAATTTGCTTTTGTTAGGCTCTCCGCTCAGATTTTTGGGTGAAAAAACACCACCATTCTTCTCTCTTTAGTATTTTCCACCCTAATCAAAATGCTTTAAATGATGTTAATTTTAGTTTGTCTCTGGCATAAAGGTTGTTGACTAAAGGTTATTGAATTGATAAGACTTTGTAGTCAAAGCAGAAGTTAATCCTATATGTTCCTTTTTGAGAACCCCTCTCTATAGTATAGGCCCTTTTTCTTACAGTCTTCTAAGATGTGAGTCCTTGTCTCAAACATACTTCCATATAAAACAAAGGTTATATTTTTGTTTAAATGTTTTTGTAACAAGTTAGAGTAGAAGAGAAAAGAGAAAATTTTCATGCTTTTAAATAATTACTTCAAAAAGAATGGGGAGAAAAGCCTTTGAGTTAAAAAATTTAGACTTAATTTTTTCCATAGTGAAAATGTACAATTTAGCAATCAAGAGAAAAGTAATATTGTGTGTTATTATTCTATCTCAAGTAACTATTTATTCTCTAGGGTTTCACAGGAAACCTAGGTTTTCATTCTTTTCACAAAGAGAATTTTTTTTTAAATTGACTGAATGATATGCTTTTAATGATATCTGTAGCCCATCAACATGCTTTTATGGGTTGTACAGATAAGAAAGTGACAATACATTTCAACAAGCTTAATTTTGAACTGAAAATTACATAGAAAAAGCATATTTAGGTTCTTAAATTCCATTTATTTCTACAAAAACTCAAATTATATCCTTCTTGAGAAAAGTAATTAATTTCAGAATAAAATTTAAAAAGAAGTAATTAAAAGTTCAAACGAATCTTTAAATACTCAAAGCAGACATTCTAAACATAGCTTTTGCTTAAGGAGAAGTACATATTGTAATTGCTGACATATTCCTATGCCCAAATGATATCTGATACTGACAGAGTTACAAATGAACAACCTGTGCTTCTTATACAAACTTAATTCAGCTGACATGCTTTCTGAACATAGCCATTAAGATACTCATTTGTCTACAACAGTTAATTATCCCAGAAAATTGTACTCAATATTATATTTGAAAATACATAGGTGCTTCTATGGAAAGAATGCTTTCCACAATTTATAGAACTTAGGATATCTGAGAAAATAACAACAAAATCTTTATACTTGGACTTGAGAAATTGCAAATTGAAGCCTATATTAGTCATTTAAAGTCTCCTAATGCTCCCCATGCCCACATTGGTGTTATTTTAACACTATAGGTAGATAACTAATATAAAACATCTCTCTTTTCTCTTTAAGTTTCATCATACCTTCAGAAAATATTAGGTAGTCTCAGAAATTCAAATGTGATTGTTTGACTCTCCAAAGTCAAATCTTGCATGCGTATGGATTCATGAATTCATACACATATACATGCATGTGTACAGAATTTTCATTGCTTTCAAAGAAAAATGTGGTTTATTTTAATGACAAGGAAATCCATATCTATAAATATTTAAATACTTATTATGTTGATTCTAACAACAAAGAGGAGAGAAAAATCATTAACAGACAAATTTTCAATGTCTGTTAATGATTTTTGATTTTAGTAGTTCATATGAATGCAGGTGCTTTCTGTGAACTGGCTGTTAATATCTAGTTCTTGTACTGAGTGCCAGAAATACATGTAAAATTTCACAGTTTCTATATAATTCATTGGATATAAATGTAAATATTTACTTAATGTATATAAAAGGTGATTTTTAAAGAGAAAAGAAGAAAGAAAAACAAAAGGAAGGAAGGAAGGAAGAAGAAAGAAATGAAGGAGAGAGGAAGGAAGAAAGGAAAAGAAAAGCAAAAGGGAGTGAGGAAGGAAGGAGAAAGAACAAAAAAGGAAAGTTTCAGGTTTGCCACAACTATAAAATAATGTGTTACAGATGGATCAAATGCTCATTACTGAATTATGTAACCCTCCATTAACAGCAATACAATTTTCATCTAAAATAATTAACAAGAAAGATTTCATATAAACCCATTTTTTTCCTCATATATTGTTGTGAAAAAATAAATAAATGGTATTTTTTCCTTGTGTGTACATACCAGTATGTGCATGTATACATATAGTCACTCTGCTATATAGCAATTATTTAATGTTATATCTAAAACTAAGATTCTCAGAGTAGCACTTACAAAGGCACATGAAAAGTTATTTTGGTCATTTTGACTTGCTTGCTTTACTGCTGGTAATAAGATAAGCACTGTCACACGGCAGGAAACATTAAACAAATGGTCTGGGTAAGGTTATGTACATTTGTGTAGCAGCCTCCTGTCTAAGTGAATAGTTAATTGGACACCTATGTGAAACCCTATTGAAAAGTGGCAGTTCCATTAAGCCCTAAGTCAATAAAAACAACATGAGTCTAATTTGTTTTTATTACTACACAAAAGGAAATTATAGAAACATTTAAAATCTGCAGGAATTCATGGTAGGACATAAATATGCTTACTTTTCTCTCCTTTTTGTTTCTTGAGCAATAGATGTGCTCTTCATAGAATCTCATTAATATTCAGAATTGGTATTTTTGCAAGGTGAGAGCTAAAGCAAAATATTTGGATAACCAAGTCCCCAGTGTACTGATGCTGGGACCAAAGGGACTGTTTCTTTCAGAATTTCTGTCATAAATCTTTCACTCACTGAATGTTGCTGAAGGCATTCAAACTAACAGGAACTACCAAGGGCCACAGGAAGTTCTAGAGACTTTGGTCATCTGACTTCCTTTCCCCCCTAAAGCTGTTTTGCCTGTTCCCGCTCCATATTTGGAATCTTTAAAAATGGGGCTAAATTGAAGGTTATTTAATCATGTTAGACTGTAAATATAACGTTGCTGTTTCTTTCAATTTGATTTCCTGTGGAAATAAGCAAAATAAATTTATTATTTCGAGAGAAAGCCTGATATATCATGGTTATGAGTTTGCAGTCTTGAGCTAGACTGCTGGGTTAATTTCTACCACAAAGCCAGTTTTTTTTTTTTTTTCTTTTATAAATGGGGATGATAAGCATAACTTCTTTGTAAAGTTGTCCTAAAAATTAAATCAATTCATGTAAAGTATTTAAAATAGAACCTGCCTATTATAAGCACTATCTAGTAGCATGCTATTATTATCTGCATTGGTTAAACTCTCTAATTATAAATAAATAAAATTGTGCCAGTATAACATGAATGCTTTTCCTAATATGAACATTTTACTCAGGTTGAAACATAGATTGTATATCTAATTGACAGATTAACCACTTAGATTAACAATTTTCTTATAGATAGGCTTGTTACTTTACTGTAAATTAGTAAGTTATTCCAAATAAGCCAACTATTTTGTTTAATGCAATAACACTATAAATCATAAATAAAAATAGAAAATATCCAAAATTCTTTATTATTTTTTCATCCTTTATTGTAACTAAAGTTAATAAATGCTAAGTGTGTGCTTGAAATTTTATTTAAAATGAAGGGGTATTTAAAGTACTAGACATAAATTCCCTGTCTTCAAAGGGCTTACAAAAGTGTAGAAGGAAAGGCTAATAAACAAAAGCACACAATTTGCATCAGAAAAGTGGTAAGTGGTTTACTAGTGGCAAATAAGAAAGAGGAAATGAACCCTTGCTCTAGAGTAGAGACCTCATATTAGTTGAATTTTTCAGATCTCTAGCGTTTGGACCAGGATCTATGATCAACCCTTGCTTTATTTCACTGTATTTTAAAGCTGAAGAAATAGCACAATGCTGTGTATTTGTAAGGTATGATAAGTTAATGCCTTGCATCAGCATGTGTAAATGAGAAATAGCTTGCAGCCTAACTACAGAGCACAAAACAAACTGAAAATGAACACAAAGGAAAGATGACAGCTTCGATTTATAATATGTATTATTTAGTGCAATTCATACAAATATCACACCCATAAACATATGTGCACTAAGAATCTACCCTCCATAATTGCTTTAAAATATTATTTTATGGTCAATTTTCATTGGAAATAAAAAAGAAATATACCATTAGTGGCCAGGTAAGTAAAATAGAAAAATGCTGGAGCCTTTGCTAAATAAAACTACTACCAAAATATGCAGAAATTGAAATTTGTATTGGAATGTTTTTAGCTTTACTTTTAATTTTAATTCAATCATTAGGGGCTCTTATACGCAGTATCTGATGGAGGGTATACGGCTTCTTTTCATGAAAACAGGAAGAGATTTATTTTTGACTGGGGAAAAGATTATCAATTGTTTTATGTACATTAGCTGCATTATAGCAGTTTAAATGTCGCTGTCTTTCTGTTTTTCACAAGGTTAGAGATATATTATCAAACAGGAGAGAATGAGAAAGAAATTCAAATATAAAAATAGCTACTCCAAAGTGCTAAGAAAGCAATTAAACACCTGTCTGATTAAGTGGAAAGCAAATGAGTTTCTCCCACTAGGGTTACACAGGAATGAGTAGAAGCAAGAGAAACCTGGAAAAAAAGTGTTTATAGAGAAGAGGCAAAGACACTAAAAGGGAAATTCTGAAGTTCCAAGTGATTTTCCAGTAAAAGAAGTATCCTCCAGGTAACCATGGGGGTAGGAAGGTGGTGCTCAAGCCCAGGGAAGACTGCTGAGTACAAACATCAAGGTTAACAGGGGAATCCAGAATTTTGAAGGTCAGAGTTACCATGAGTGACACTAATGAGGAGAAGACACCAAGTTCAGTTTTCCTCCCAGGGCTGACTCTGTTTTTTCTCATTTTGTATTTTCTGATGTTTGCAGATAGATAAAAGTTTGGAAGTTATGTGTTTATATGCCAGAGGGGGAAAGCATACCCAGAAGACCATATGAGCTTTCAAATTCAGTAGCATGGTCCATAGTTCTCCCATTTTAAGGTAGAAAGAAGATTGATAAATAAAAAATAGGATCATTAAAAAAACACTTATTTGGTATAATTTAACTTAGTGGCTCTAGAATAGATTAAACAAAGTCCTGAAATAATTGGTGTGACTCAGAAAGATCAATTTCTCTGAAGCCTGAGCCAAAAAATCTCTGTGTAAGTTGCTTTAACAGTGGATCATTATAGTAATGATTCAAAGGAACTGGATAAAACTGTTAAAACATTATCTTTCTCTCTAAATTTATTCTCTTGACTGTGCTTTGTGATATTTGTGCTAAAATTCTGCAAACTAGATATCCTTTTTGCCTTTGTCTGCATGCCAATAAGACATTGGGAGGAAAATCAAAGAAGAAGGCTTTACTCCTTCTTGCCTGTTTTGGGCCATTGTCACTGTGGCCCTGACTTGAGGAGGTCCCCCCAGCACTAGAAACCAGCTTAAACAGTTGGCTACTAGAGAGCTTGCAGAAACAGTCTCACTGCAGGTTTCAGGTGCCAAAACCATGTAGGCAGCCGTCTGTTCTCAGAGCCTGAACATCACCACTGCAGGAACCTGCTTTCATGTTCCAGATTCCTTATATTCTTCCACCCTTAGAGGTTCAACTGCCTCCTGTAGCTACTTTGTCAGGATTACCTCAGAATTATCTTTATTTGCCTTTCTTTCCTCCCTATAATTTTTCAACCAGTTCTTTAACTTAAAGTCCTTCTGTTAAATGAACTAGCAAGGATATTTCTGCTTGAATGAGAGATATATATTAATTTGAGCAGAATAATGCCCTGCAAGCAACTAAAACAAGCTGAAAAAATTATATAAACTATATTTTGAAATCATCACAATGCTGTGAATGTAATGGAAATTAGAGAGAAAAAGAAGGAAACAAGGTGGAATCTCTCAGAACCAAATGCATGCATCAGCAGCCTCATGTTTTTCTTCTTAGCAGTTGCTGATCATGATATAATTTGAGAATAGGAGTTTAATGCAGACAAAGTAATTCTTCAGGCCTTAAAAGAAAACAGAAAAACTTTGAGTAGTAATACAAGGCTGGGTAATAATTTTGATGGGCCTCAAATATAGTTAGTTGACACAGAAATTTGCTAAATTATAAGGTTGCAAAGGGGAAAACCAAATTGGGGGAACTTAGTTACCAGGAGTAAGAGATTAATATTTAGGAATGACTTTCAACACCACGTCACTGGGGAACAGGAAAGCTATATCAGTTACAGAACTTGTGCCACACTGAGTAAAAGCACTGATTTTGGGACCCTTTCCCCAACACACAGCTGGTTTTTCCATCAGTACATTCCCCAAATCTAAATCTATGAGGCAAGAAATAGAACTAAATTGAACCCACTGAAGGGCAAACAAAGTGTCATATGGTTTTTAAAATTTTGAAGAGTCAGATATCATCAAGGTTCATAGGTAAATGCCCTGGAGGGCTGTTTCTTGAATGACAACCAACATTGGAACTCAAAGCTACCCAGCTCATTTCTAGTTAGAAGTGATTATTTCCTATTCCTATCAGTGTAACAGAGGAAAAAGAGAAGGATGAGAACAGTTTATGGGTAAAGTTATCACAGTAAAAGGACTTGTAGGTTCTTTTACAATAAATAATTCACAGGAGGCAAACTATAAGGCTCACAAAACAAGAAAAAGGTTATCTGGCTTCTGAAAGCAAAAAAAAAAAAAAAATAGTACTAGAAAAAATTGAACTAGAATAACATTGATATTGCTAAATCCTAGCCAGGCAAATATAAGGGAAAGTAAGAGGTGTGTGTGTGTGTGGGGGGGGGGATGTTTGAATGTTTGTCCTCTCTAAAACTTACATTGAAATTAAATTGCCACTGTAAGGGTATTAAGAGGTGGGACCTTTAGTGGGTGATTAAACCATAAGGCCTCCACCATCGTGGAGGGATTGATGTCATTTTAAGAAACTGAGTTTACCCCTCTCTTGCACACCTTTTCACCACCTAGCCTTCTGCCATGTGATGATGCAGGAAAAAGGGCCTGTGAGTTCTATAACTGCACTATTGGAACTCCCAGCCTTCAGAACTGTGAGTAAATACATTTGTTTATTTTAAATCACCAACCCTCATGTATTATGTTACATCAGCACAAAACAGACTGAAACAATGAGCAATAAATGAAATTTGGCGTTTGGTAAAATGCATAATTACCAAAAATGAAATATTTAGTTATAAACTTAACCAGTGTGTGAGATCTATAAGCTGCCTATTACAAAACATTGCTAAAACTAATTGTAGGAGATAAGAATGAAGAGGTACATTATGTTCATAGACTGGAAAATTAAATATTGGTAAAATATCAATTCATCCAAAATTAATCTTTAAATTCAACACAATCCTGATCAAAATCTTGGCAAAAATTTTGAAAGTATTTCTAGGCTGACTCTGAAATTTTTATGGAATGATACAGGCAATAAAGTAGGTAACAATTTCAAAATAAGAAGAGAAATTATACAACTGATATCACTTAAATTCAAACTTACTACAAAGCTACTTTAATCAAATATTATTATGTTAGTGCAAAGACATCTACACAATTATATATTAAATAAATGAAGGAGAATCCAGTAATTGATCCATATAAATATGGACAATGTATTTTTGACTTGGATGCAAAGTTAAATCAATAGAGGAAGGATAATTCTTTTGACTAATCATATTTGAAGAACTGGAAATCCACATATAAAAGAGAAAAAAACCCCTTCATTTATACCTCATACATTAAACTAAAATTTACTTAAAGTATATAACAAATGTAAATGTAAATCCTACATGCAAATCCTTATAAAAATTTCTACATGGAACAGCTGAAAAAGATCATGTTTTCAGTTAGACAAAGATTTCAAAAATAAAAGCTTAAAAACACAATCCATTGAGAAAAACATGCTAAACTTGGCTAGAATCAAACCTCTGTTTGAAAGATACTGTTATAAGAATAAAAACATAAGCCAGAGGGTAAGAAACAACATTTGCCCATTATGAATCTGATAAAAGACTTACAGGGCAATATGGAAAGATCTCTCAAAGCTCAAATATTAAAAGCCAAGAGAAAACAAATGGATAAAATAGACAAAAATATTAAAAATGTGTAAAAGTATCTAAAAATACATACATTAGACTTATCAAAATTAAAAGCTACATGTCAAAAAAGAATGAACACAGTAAGAAGACAACTTAGGGAAAAGGAGAAAATATTCACAAATTATATCTTATGATGAGCCCCAAATCAGGATATGTAAAGAACTCCTACAACTCAACAACAATCAACAACAAAAATAAAACCCAATTAACAAATAGATGAAGGACTGGGATAGACATTTCTACAAAGATATACAAATGGTCAAAGAAAACAAGAATAGATGTTCAACACCTCAAATCAAAACCATAACAAGATACAACTTCATGTTCATTAGGACAGATAGTATCAAATAATAAAACAAAAACCAGAAGAAAGGAAGTGGTGGGGGTGTGAAATACAGATTATTTGTGATAATGTAAAATGTCCACAATGTAAAACAGAATGACAGTGAAACAACTACTGAAAATTAAAAATACAATTATCATATTATCCAGCAATTCCACTTTTAAATTTGAAATATGGCCTCAACTAGAGATCAGTACACCTATGTACACAGCAGGATTATTCACAATAGGGAAATGGTAGACATTAATGATTCATTAATGTATGATATTCAGTCTTAACAATGGAAGAAATTTTCACATATAATACCTGAATAAATATTTTATTAAGTGAATAAAGTTCTATACTTAGTAAAATATTTATTCAGGTATAATATGTGAAATTTTCTTCCATATACATATGTATATGGAAGAAAAGAGAGAGAAAAGAAAAGAGAGAAAGAGAGAGAGAGGGAAGGAGTGCCAGGCATATTGGTACAAACCTATAATCTAGCTATTTGGGAAGCTTAAGGAGGAAGATGGCACTTCAAGGCCAGTATGTACAACTCATTGGAGTATATGTTTTAGCTAAAATTTTCATCATTGTAACCAAAAGACACTGATAAGAAAAAAGTTAAAAAATGTTTATTTTGATTCATCATTTCATAGGTTCAGTTCAGTCAACAGATTCCATACCTCTGGATGCCAGGTGAGGCAGAACATCATGGTGGAAAGTCATGGTAGAGGGTAGCAATTCAGGACTTGGCAACCAGGAAACAAAGATGGAGCTCCACTCACCAAGGACATAATATAAATCCTAAAGAAAAATCCTCAGTAACCAAATTCCTCCAGCTACATCTTACCTGTCTATAGTTATCAGTTAATCTATATCAGTGGATTAATCCACTGATTGATTTCTATCTCTCATACTCTAATCATTCACCTTTGAAAATTCTTGCACTCTCACATGAGTTTTGAGAGGACACCACATGTCTAAACCATAACATTCTGCCCCTGTCCACAAAGGCTCATCTCTGTCTCATAATGCAAGATACATTTAGTCCATTTCCAAGAAACCTGGTAGTCTTAACAGGAAATTATTGCCCAAAAATTCAAGTCCAAAATTTTATCTGAGACTCAAAGCAAACTCTTGGATATGAGCCAAGATGAAATGGTATACATTAATGATTCAATAAATAAAAGCCAGAGTAAACATTTCCATTCCAAAAAAAAAAAAAAAAAAAAAAAAAAAAAGAGAGAGAAAAGAAGGGATGGAATGGAAGAAAAAGTGAAGTACAGCTGAGCAAACAAGCCATGTATCTCCATGTCTGGCATTTGGGGCACATGACATGTGATGTTCTTTCCAAAGGGCTTGTGTAGTTCCACTCTGATGGCCTGGATGGTTGCAGCCCACATGACCTCTCTCTTGTCTTGATCAATTACTGCAGCTTTTCTTAGCAGACATTCCATGTAACTGGCATCTCTTCATCTTGGGGGGTCTTCAGTATAGCTTCAGCTTCTTCCTTGTCACATCTTCACATATCACTCTATCAGGGATGGCTTTGGGGATTCCAAACTGTGTATCTGAGTGATAGAGCAGCCCTAAATTTAAGTTCCGGTACTGCAAAAATAAATAGATAGATAGATAGATAGATAGATAGATAGATAGATAAAGTTTAGCATTTTTACTTATATGAATTTGACTAATTTAGGTACTAATTATATGACATATAAATTTTGAGTGATCTAGGTACAAATCAGGTATTGTATTTGGGTAATTTCCCAATTTCTTCTAAGTACTTACATGAGATATCTGGATTAGTTAAGTTCATAGAAACAGAAATACAATGTTGGTTGTCAGGACCAAGGAGAGGAAGCTTCCTTGTTTGACTCTAGGATTTCAGTTTTGCAAAAAGAAAAGTTCTGGATATTGTTTATATAATATGGATGTGCATAACACTAATCAAATGTATTTTTTAAAAGTGGCTAAGGTAATAAATGTAATGTTTGTATACTTTATCACAGTCAAATTTTTTTTCAAAAGCTACTAAAAATGTGTAAAAGACTTGAGCAGACATTTCACCAATAAGAGAAATGATTGGACAAGAAGGCCATGAAAAGATAATGAACACTTCTCATCATTAGACAAAAACACAAATTGAAAGCACAATGCCATAGTACTTATTAAATTGAAGAAAGATGAGATTGACAATACCAAGTGTCAAAAATATTTTAAATTTAATTTAGAACTCTTTAAAACTGCTGATTAGAATAAAAAGTGTTAAAAACATTTTTAAAAACACTGGAAATTTATTTTATAAGTTAAATATATACCTGCCATGTAAGCTAGTAATTCTGAAAGCAATGAGATCATATGTCTATACTGAGAATTGTGCACAAATATTTGCAGCAGTTCTATGTGTAACCTCCCCCACAAATCATCATATGAAGGCATAAATGAACTATTCTGTCTGTACATTGAAATACTACCATAAAATGTAACTATTGACATATGTACCAGAATGGATGACTCTAATATTATGGGGAAAGAAAAATGCTTTATAATTCCATTTATGTAATATTCTAAAAATAAAAATTTATCTATAGTAATAGAAATTAAGTCAATGGTTAACAAACTATAACTACAGGGGGCGTGTTGGGTAAGAAGAGTCAGAGAATTACACAAGGATGCTTCAGCAGAAGAAGAATATGTTCAATATATTGAATATTGTTATAGATTAATAAGCCCATAATTATAAAATATAAAACTTTCCAAATTGTACATGTTAATATTTATATTTTAATTTAAATCAATTTTAGTTTAATAAAATTAAAATTAAAATCTTTACAAAATAATGCTTATTCTGCAATATTGTTAAGTGAAAATGCAAGAGACAGACCTTTTCCATAATAGCAATCAAAATATTAATCTGAGGCAACATTTCATAGAAAAGAAAACAGAACAGAAACTAACATAAGTGGTTAACAATATAGTATGGTTAAGGAATGTATGCAGGGCACATACAGGAACAATGTTATTTTAAGTATGTATTTTTCATATAGTTTTCAAATCATGAAATGTTATGTATTACAGAAATATAAACCATGAAGTGTAGAATAAACAAAATAGAACACAACATAAGCAAAATGAATTTTGTCAAGTTGATAATGGAAATACACAAGGCAAGTATAAATTGAAATAAGTTCTGAGTAGTATGTTTAGACTGTATACCGACTATTATATATTTTAATTACAGAACAGAATAATTATATCTCTGATTTTTTTACATTACAATTATATCTCTGTTCTGCCGCCTGCAGCTATCGCCACCTGCAGCAACGATACAGCAGGAAATAATTTGGAAGCAGACTGGAAAATGAATAGGCTCTTTATTCTTGCTTCTTCTAACTTCTCTCTCCGGCTCCAACAACCTCTCCAACTCCAACCACCTCTCTAGCCAACCTCACCCAGTTAAATACTTTTTGCCTTAACAAGTATACACGTGTCAACAGCTCAAACTTACAGGTGCGTCACATAGTTTTCACAGGCATAGAAAGATTCTTAGGTAAATGCATGAATATCAGCTGAAAATACTGAAACACCTCTTCTGGCTCTCAGCTAGCCGCCATCTTAGCTATGTCCTTATTAGGGCTCTTACATCTCTGATTGTTTACATTTCAAACATAAGATTATTACTTTAACGTCTCTACCTATAAAACATTACCCCATTAGAATTATAATGAAGTTCAGGGTGGAGCTCAGTGTTAGAGTACAAGTCTGGCATGTGTGAGGCCCTAGGATTGATTCCCAGCATTGCAATAAAAAGGGGAATAAAAAAGAAAAATTGCAATGATATATAGCTTTATTACATAAAAAAAACAGTTTAATCATAAATAGAATTCAAGATGATTTTGAAGAGGGAAATACATCTTGCTTGGGTTCTAGCTATTTGGAAGGAAGGAGGGCAGAATTCTACTTCTTTTATGAGGAATGAAGATAAGACATAAAATATAGCATGATATTATAAAATTGACTTCATATTGCAAATTTGGCATTGGCTGAAATAAAAGTATCAATTTTCTAAGGGAATTTTTGCCTAGCATAAGGATCACTTATCCTAAAATACATATATTGCCACTAGGGTATAGAAAGATAAAATGTTTGCTATATGCTAACAAACATTAAGAATCAGATATTATTAATGGCGAGAATAAGATGTGAAAGACTGCTAGATGCAAACCAATGTATGTGTGGTGAGTGAGGTAAGAGGGTTCTTATGCTATTAAGGGCCAAAGGAGGCAATGATTACATGGTAATGAGTGTGTATCTTTGGGAACACGTATGTATGTGAGAAAACACAACACACTTAAGAATAAATCTGTTCTTTTTAGCTATTGGGTTAAAAATCATCAAACATTAGCAATATGATAAAATAAATCCTATGTATAAAAGCATTCATGATGTAGTCATGGCTTTTCTGGGGTCAAAAGACCCCCTCGAGAACAGAAATGAAGCTTTTAGCTTAAACTATGCTCCACAAATCAGAGATGCAACATGCAGTTCTAGAGATTTGGATTAAACCTGCTCTAAACAGGTGGCCATTAACACAAAGCCTATTTCATGTTAAGTATCTGTAATCTTTTCCATCTATCACTTACAAATGAGTATGACTATCCCAATATATTATATTACAGCTATTAAAAAAAACACATATACTTTAATCTCATATAATAATGTGAAATAAGCAGGAACATTAATGGTGACGTATTAGAAGCAATGTATAAAATAAAAACATCTTATTATTGAATGGGGGCATATAAGACCAGAATTCCTTTTGAAAATATAGGTATATTTTCTTCAAGTCTTTTCCTCTGATTAAAAATATGCAAGTTTTTAAAATTATAAGCAAAATATAGATATGAAAATCCATATAAGGAAACATAGAAACTGTAAAGAACAAGATTAGTAATATTTTGTATTTCAAAATGATTAAGATTTTAGATTTAGTTTAGAAAAAGTTTGTACATTGTTTTTCATATTTCTTATTTGTGCTTAATAAGTGGAATGGCATATACTGAAGAAAGCCAAATTTCCAAAAGACTGTTATAAGCTTTCAGGATTCATTTATTTTAGTTGTTATTACACTTGCAAGCTGCCAGCTCATTTCTCAAATAAGAAGACTCAATAGATGTCAGTGTTGAAGGGATTTAAAATTCATCCCAATATTTATGACTCTTACTTCAAGGATGAAAGATGATCCCTAAATCCAAAATGACAGGAAAAAAAAAAAATACTTGTTTAGGAATCAAAATCTGATGGAAAGGAAGCTTAGATTCTTCATAACACTAACTGTACAAAACATATGGATGTTTATATATTGCTAAGATATTTTTCTAACTTGCATTAATTGTTCTATTTGCTCATGAAAAATACATTTTTTTAGCTGTACTTCATTCTTGAATTTTATAGTAGCATTTTGAAGTCTATTAAACATGGTTGTTGGCATGGTTTTTCCCTTTTTTAATATAACTTTTCTGAGTCACTTAAAGAACACAATAATTAGGAAATATAATCAAGGTTATTATCATTAAGATAATAATAATATTGGAATTAGAAGGATAGGTGTGGTTTTAGGAAGTAAATGTCCACATTATCTGTAGAATAATTAATAAATGCATCTTTAAAATGAATCCAAATCCCTAACTATTTCTTGGGTATACTTTTTAAGGACTATATTTTGCTTATTTATTTATTTTATTTTTGGTTACCTTCAGTTTAAAATTTTGAAAAACAGGACATCATTTTACAAACAGAACACATAGTACTCTTATAATATTTGCCTTTATAAAATTTTACCTCCTTATATTTGCAGCTATGAGTGGAAACAATTTTAATATACATTAGACAGTTATTCCTCCGTGCTTTATAGACAGAAAAATAGATTTTTTTCAACCAATGTTTTTTCACATAGCTCTCAGTTTTCTACATTATGCATTTCTATTATGACTTACTGTGGTTATTAAGCCTTCTATAAGGAGAAAATGCATTGAGTGATATCAGCAAAATGGTAGAAGTTTCTAACATTTGTTCCCTCACAGAAACATCAATGTGAACAACTATCCATACACAAAAATACCTTTGCAAGAAATAAGGAATACAGATATGAGATTATTGCTCCAATGGTTCAATCATGAAAAATAAGAAAGATGAATTGGAGAGGGTGAGAAGGACAGTTTCACATTTTTCATGCCCACCTCCTCACTAAGCCCATGTGGCTGAGTGCAAATAAAGATGCCATTAAATGAAGAAGAAGAAGAAGAAAATGAACACCCAATTTTATCTCAAATCCCAGAATCAGCCCTACCCTAATGAACTCTGATACCAGGAGTCCCTGAAGATCCATACTCCAGACCTACCCCATTTCCTGGACAACCCTTCTCATTACAGGCACTAGGCCTAGACCTGTGAACCCAGGATCTTAGTCTAAACTAATTCCAGGCTTGCCCTTATAGAACCAGTTTCTAGGTTTGCCTCCATAGACCTAGGATGCAGGCCCGGCCTTGTGGGCCCTGGTATCAGTCCACACACCATCAACTCAGTAGCAAGTCCATCCTTGGAGAATTGGATGCAAGGCCAACTCCAGAATCAAGGTATCCCCCGTGGGCTCATATCAGTACCAGCCTGAACCTCATGGTTCCTGTCCCAACCCTATGTACCTAACTTCATGGACTCTGTTACAGGTGAGCTTCCACAGACTCAGAACCCAGCTAATCCCTGTGGATCCAGTCTCAAGGTCCAAACAAGAATCAGCCTGGCTTCTATGGACCCAGTCTTAAGCCACATCCCAATGCCAGGTTGATCCCTGTGAATTCAAACTTTAAGCACCAGGTTTCCCATGTGGAAGCAAGCTACAGTATCACCTCAGGGAATAAAGGCTCCAGGCCCAACCAACAAACGCTCCCAGTCTGCCTGCCCAGAATCTCTGGATGAGTTTACTGGGGAAAGACTTTCCCTACCAAAGCCTGTTAGTAAAGACTGGAATGAGTGCCCAATTCGCCAAAGCAGACCCCAAAATCACAAGTAATAAGGGAAACATGAGACCACTACAATATTCAAGGTGCTGAAAGCAAAGGGGGTACATATTCAAGGTGCTGAAAAATGAAACAAAATACCTACCAAATAAGAAAACTATGTCCAAAAAACTATACATGAGAAATAAAGGAGAAATAAAGACGTTCACAAACAAAACCCAGCAAGTTCATTGTCACTTGCCAGGAATGCTAAAGGGAGTTCACTAAGTGGAAATCAAACGACACAAAGAGTACGAAATACACACACACACACACATACACACACACACACATACACACAACAAGCAAATATGCTTACTTATGGAAGCATAAAATATAATGTAAAGTTGAAAATATATTCAAATTCAGAATACTCTAATACTGTAATTGTGGTGTATAAATCTCTTTAAAATTCAGTATAAAAGTTAAACAACAAAAAAATTAAAAATAACTGAGCTACAATAATTTATTAAGATCTACCTTATTTAAATTTGTTAACTGCGACATTAATAACATAAAATGTGGAGGGAGAAGTTAGTGTAGATAATCTTGAAATATTTTGGATGTAATAGAAGTTCTGTATAATCTTGAAATATACTTGACTTATCATTACATGATGATAAATGTAAACTGCATAGTAACCACTAAGTAAACTCCTGTATTATACACAATTGCTAAAGATAAACAGGTCAAAGCATACCATTATACAAGGCCATCAAACAATGAAGGAAGGTAATATGGTGAATAGAAATAAATGATATGCAAGATACACAGAATACAATTAACAGATTGGACATGGTAAATTTCTCACTGTGTATAATTACTTTTTGTAAATAGATTAATTTCTCCAATCAAAAGACATAAAGTGGCTAATGAGAAAAAATCAAACAATGTCCAATTGTACATTATGAGAGAGTCACTTTAGCTCTGATGTACACAGCCTGAAAGTGAAGGAATGAGGAAAGCAACCTGTGCAAATGGTACCTAAAAAGAGCAAGAATGTATAGACTTACAACACACAAAACAGACATTGAATCAAAGTTATCAGAAAAGAAAGAGGTCATTATACAATGATAAAAGGGTCAATTTATCCAGAAGATACAATTGTAAAAATATTTGCTCTCAACATCAGAGAATATGAATATACAAAGCAAATATTTACAGAATTGAAAGGAAAAATAAACAAAAATACAATAATAGGGGATGTCAATATTCACTTAAAATTATGAATAAATCATCCAGGCAGAAAATTAATAAGGAAACAACAGATTTCAGCAATACTGCAGATCAAATGGATATGCCATATTATATATGGAACAATTCATCCAGTAGCACAAGAATATTAATTTTACTCAAGTGCAAATTAAGTATAATTGAGAAAACATAGTGTATAATGCTACAAAACAGTTCGTTAAAAATTCTAAACACAATGATGTTATAATAGAAATAATAAACAGAAAGCAAATTGGAAGACTCTCAAATATGTGGGAATTAAATAATTCACTACTGCATAATCAGTGAAAGAAAAAAATAAAAAGAATTCAAAATATATGTGAAGAAAATGAGAATGTGAATAGTATATACCAAAACTTACAGATTTATCAAAAGCAATACAAGAGAAAAATGTTTAGGAATAAATGCCTATATTAAGTATATAGAAATATTTCAAATAAGCAATAAAATTTAATATCTCAGAGACCTATTTAGCAGAAGAAAGGAAATAGCATAGATTAGAGAAGAAGTAAATAAAATAAAAATAAAAATATATTAATAAATTAAAAGCCACTATGAAAAGGAAGTATGTTTGACAAAATTAAGCTAGAATAACAAAGGGAAAAAAGAGAGAAGACACAAAGAAATAAAAGTGAAAGAGAAGTCCTTATAAATGTTAGCACAGAAATACAGATGATCATAATAGACAAGTAGATGATGTCAGGAAAATTATGGGACAATATACCTGATGAAATAGATGCAAAATTCCTCAAGAAAATACTAATAATGTGAATTTAAAAGCACATCAAAAACGTCACACCCCATGATCAAGGGTATTTCAAAACATGTTATACCATATTAACATAATAAAGAAAAATGGTAAATGATCATCTCAATAACTGCAAAAAAAGGAATTCAACAACATTTAACATGCTTCATCATTATAAACTCTCCATGATTTAGGTATTAAAGAGATGTACCTCAACATAATAAAGGGCATGTATATGAAGTGGGCAGCAAGCATCATGCTTAATGTTTAAAAGCTGGAAGCTCTTTCATTAAGATCAGGCATAAGACAAGGATGTCCACTCTTCCAGGGCACATCCCCAGAACCTTCCTACTCCAGCCTCTCCCCACCTATCTACAGTCACCAACAAGTTAGTCCATTCAAACTAGGATGGACTGATTAGGTATAGCCCTCCTAATCTGATCATTTTACCACTGTATATTTCTGCACTGACACAGGAGCTTTGGGGGGGTCACCTTGTATCGAAACCATAGCAGAGATCAAAGGAACTCTAAAAACTACAAAAATGATGAATAAAATTAAAGACCTAGAAAAATAGAAAGATATCCAATCTCTGTAGATTAGGAAAAATTATTATTATTTGTATGTCCATACTACCTAAGATAATCTACAGATTCACTGAATTATCTTTTAAATTCCAATGGCATTCTTCACAGCAATATAAAAAGATGTCATAACTTTTCTATAAAATCACAAAACACCCCAATAGCCAGGGAAATCTTGAAGAACAAAGTCAGAGGCCTCACATTGATTTCGAAATTTACTACAAAGTAAATTGTATAGATCAATAGAATAGGCTAGAGATCCCAGAAAAAATTCTGCACATTTACAGTCAATTGATTTTTGGCAAAGGTGCCAGGAACATACAAGGTGGAAGTGATGATTTTTTCAATAAATAGTTTGGGGAAAACTAAATGTTCATACATGAAAGAAATTGGGTCCTTATCTCACCACATATATAAAAATCAACTCATAATTGATTAAAGACTGAAAGATAAGATTTGAAACTACAGAACTAGGAAAAGAAAAATACAGAAAAATTTTCTTGACATTGCCCTGTGTAATGATTTTTGTATGTAACTCCAAAGAGCATAGGCAACAAAAATAAAAACAGACAAATGAGATTACTTGAAACTGAAAAGTTTCTGCATAGCAAAGGAAATGATCACTTGAGTGATGATTCAAACTGTAGAATAATAGAAAATATTTGCTCATTATATATCTGGTAAATAGTCAATATCCAAATACATAAGGAGCTCAAACAACTCAATAGTAAAATCAAATGTCTTGATTTTGAGATGAATAAGGTACCTGGATAGGTATTTGTCCAAAGAAGACATACAAATCCACAACATATGTAAAAATGCTAAGCATCACAATAATCAGGGAAACGCAAATCAAAACCTCAATGAGACATCATTTCACACTTACTTGAATAACTATTTTCAAAAAGAGAAAAGATAAATGTCAGTAAGGATGTAGAGAAAAGGAAATCCTGGTAATTGGACTATAAATTGGGAAAGCTGTTAAGGAAAACAGTATGGAAGTTCCTAAACTTGTTAAAAAAATAGAATTATCATATAATCCTGAAATATATATATATATATATATATATATATATATATATATGAAGAAAGTACCTCAGAAAACTAAGACAAAATATATATCCTGGAGAAAAATGTAGATTACAAAGCAAAAATGGTAAGAAATCAAGAACAGAATATTCAAGAAGTATGGGACAACATAAAAAGACCAAATTTAAGAGTGATTGGGGTGGAGGAAGGTGCAGAGTTCCAAGCCAAAGAAATGAGTAATGTATTCAATGAAATAATGGCAGAAAAATTTCCAAACTTGAGGAATGAATGGGAAAACCAAGTTCAAGGGGCTTACCAAACACCAAACATACAAAATCACAACAGATCTACACCAAGGCATATTATAATGAAAATGCCTAATATACTGAGCAAGGAGAGAAAAGTAAAATCCACGAGAGAAAAGAAGCAGATTAAATATAGGGGAAAACCAATCAGACTTTGTTCAGATTTTTCAACCCAGACCTTAAATGCTAGAAGATCCTGGAATAGCATATATCAAGCTCTGAAAGAAAAGGGATGTCAACCAAGAATCTTATACACAGAAAAACTGAGCTTTATATTTGAAGATGAAATAAAAACCTTCTATGACAAACAAAAGTTAAAAGATTTCACAACTCAAAAGCCAGCACTTCTGTACATCCTGGGCAAAATATTCTACAAAGAAAAAAAGAAAAAGAACAATGAAAATCAACAAAGAGAGATATTAAACTAAAGGAAATACCAACCAGAAGAGAAACCAAATCAAGTTAAATACCATAAACAAATAAAAATGGATGGGAATATGAATCACATCTCAGTAATAACCCTCAATGTTAATGACCTAAACTCACCATTCAAAAGACACAGATTGTCAGACTGGATTAAAAAAAAAAAAAAAAAAAAAAGACCCAAAAATCTGCTGTCTCCAAGA
Source organism: Tamias sibiricus (assembly GCA_025594165.1). NCBI lineage: Eukaryota > Metazoa > Chordata > Mammalia > Rodentia > Sciuridae > Tamias > Tamias sibiricus. The sequence goes on along the minus strand of CM046666.1, from coordinate 126,309,058 downwards.
AACCCACCTCATAGAAAATGACATCAATAGACTGAAGGTGAAAGGCTGGGAAAAGTCTTATCACTCACATGGGCTGCGGAAGCAAGCCGGGGTTTCTATTCTCATATCAAATAAGGTAGACTTCAAGCCAAAGCTAATCAAAAGGGACAAAGATGGACATTTCTTACTACTTTAGGGAACCATTCATCAACAAGATATAATAATTATAAATCTATATGCCCCAAATAATGGAGCACCTACATTCATCAAACAAACGCTTCTCAAGTTCAAGAGTAAAATAGCACACAACACGGTTATTCTAGGGGACTTCAACACACCCCTCTCACCAATGGATAGATCATCCAAACAAAAGATAAACAAAGACACTTTAAGCCTCCTTAAAACAATTAATAATTTAGACCTAACGGACATATATAGAATATTTCATCCCTCAGTAAATTAGTACACTTTTTTCTCAGCAGCACATGGCTCCTTCTCCAAAATAGACCATATATTATGCCACAAGTCAACTCTCAGCAAATATAAAAAAGTAGAGATACTACCCTGCATTCCATCAGACCATAATGGGATGAAATTGGAAATCAATGAAAATACAATCAACAAACAAACAAATAAAAAACTACTCCAACAACTGGAAGCTAAACAACATGCTACTGAATAAACAAGGGGTTGAAGAAGACATCAAGGAGGAGATTAAAAAATTTCTAGAGGTAAATGAGAACACAGATACATCATATAGAAATCTCTGGGACACTATGAAGGCAGTAGTAAGAGGAAAATTCATTGCACTGAGTTCATTCCTTAAAAGAAAGAAAGAAAGAAAAAAAAAACCCAACAAATAAATGTCTTAACATCACACCTCAAAGCACTAGAAAAAGAAGAACAGATCAACACTAAGAGCAGTAGAAGACAGGAAATAATTAAAATCAGAGCTGAAATAAATGAAATTAAGACTAAAGAAACAATGCAAAGAATTGACAAACCTAAAAGCTGGTTCTTTGAAAAATAAATAAAATTGACAGACCCTTAGCGATGCTAACAAAAAGAAGAAGACAAAAAAGTCAAATTACTAACATCCATTATGAAAAAGGAAATATCACAACAAACACCTCAGATATACAGAAGATAATTAGAAATTACTTTGAAAACTTGTACTCTAACAAAATAGAAGATATTGAAGGCATTGACAGATTTCTAGAGTCTTATGAATTGCCCAAACTGGAACTGGAGGCTATACACAATTTAAACAGATCAATTTCAAGCAAGGAAATAGAAGACACCATCAAAAAACTACCAACAAGAAAAAGCCCAAGTCCTAATGGGTTACAGCCGAGTTCTATAAGACTTTTAAAGAAAAACTAATACCAATGCTCTTCAACTTATTTCAAGAAATAGAAAAAGAGGGAACTCTTCCAGACTTTTTCTATGAGACCAATATTACATTAATTACAAAGCCAGGAAAAGACACAGCTAAAAAAAAAAAAAAAAAAAAAAAAAAAAAAAAACTTCAGGCCAATATCTTTAATGAACATAGATGCAAAAATCCTCAACAAAATTCTGGCAAAATGAATACAAAAACATATCAAAAAGATAGTGCACTATGATCAAGTGGGATTTATACCAGGGATGCAAGGCTGGTTCAAAATCAATAAACATAATACATCACATCAATAGACTTAAAGATAAAAACCATATGATCATCTCAATAGATGCAGAAAAAGCATTTGACAAAGCACCCCTTTATGTTCAAAACACTAGAAAAACTAGGAATAACAGGAACATATCTCAACTTTATAAAAGCTCTTTATGCAAAGCCCCAAGCTAACATTATCTTAAATTGAGAAAAATTGAAAGCATTCCCTCTAAAAAGTGGAACAAGACAGGGATGTCCCCTTTCACCACTGCTATGTAGTACTTGAAACTCTGTCTAGACCAATTAGACAGATGAAAGTAATTGAAGGGATCCAGATAGGAAAAGAAGAGCTCAAATTAGCACTATTTCCTGATGACATGATAATATACCTAGAAAACCCAAAAAAACTCTACCAGAAAACTTCTACAACTAGTAAATGAATTCGGCAAAGTAGCAGGATACAAAATCAATACCCATAAGTCAAAGGCATTTTTGTACATCAGTGACAAATTCTCTGAAAATGAAATGATGAAAACTACCCCATTTACAATAGCATAAAAAATATCTGGGAATCAACTTAATGAAAGAGGTGAAAGACCTCTATTATGAAAACTATAGAACACTAAAGAAAGAAATTATAGAAGACCTCAGAAGATGGAAAGACCTACCTTGTTCTTGGATAGGTAGAATTAATATTGTCAAAAGGTCCATACTACCAAAAGCATTATACAGATTTAATGCAATTCCAATCAAAATCCCAACATCATTCTTCAAAGAAATAGAAATAGCAATTATGAAATTCATCTGGAAAAATAAGAGACCCAGAATAGCCAAAGCAATCCTGAGCAAGAAAAGTGAAGCAGGGGGCATCACCATGCCGGACTTTAAAGTATACTATAGAGCAATAGTAACAAAAACAGCATGGTATTGGCACCAAAACAGACTGGTAGGCCAAAGGTACAGAATTGAGGACACAGAAACTAATACATATAATTTCAGCTATCTTGTATTAGACAAAGGCACCAAAAATGTATACTGGAGAAAGGATAGCCTCTTCAAAAAATGGTGCTGGAAAAACTGGAAATCTATATGCAACAAAATGAAATTAAACCCTTATTTCTCACCATGCACAAAATTCAATTCAAAGTGGATCAATAACCTAGGAATTAGACCAGAGACAATACGCCTAATAGAAGAAAAAGTAAGCTCCAATTTCCAACATGTCGGATTAGGACCCAAATTCCTTAATAAGAATTCTGTAGCACAAGAATTAATATCAACAATTAATGAATGGGATCTATTCAAACTAAAAAGCTTCTTCTCAGCAAAAGAAATAATCAGTGAGGTGAATAGAGAGCCAACTAATTGGGAACAAATATTTAATACATGCACATCAGATAGAGCACTACTTTCTAGAATATATAAAGAGCTCAAAAAACTTAACTCCAAAAAAAACCAAATAACCCAATCAATAAGTGGGCTAAGGAATTGAAAAGACACTTCTCAGAAGAAGATACACAAGTAATCAACAAATACATGAAAAAATTCTCAACGTCACTGGCAATTAGAGAAATGCAAATCAAAACTACTCTAAGACTTCATTTCACTCCAGTCAGAATGGCAGCTATTAAGAACACAAACAACAATAAATGTTGGAGAGGATGTGGGGAAAAAGGCACACTCATATATTGCTGGTAGGACTACAAAATGGTGCAACTGTTATGGAAAGCAGTATGGAGATTCCTTGGAAAACTGGGAATGGAATCACCCTATGACCCAGCCATCCCACTCCTGAGTCTATTCCCAAAGGACTTAAAAACAACATATTACAGTGACACAGCCACTTCAATGTTGATAGCAGCACAATTCACAATAGCTAGGTTGTGGAACCAACCTAGATGTCCCTCAGTAGATGAATGGATAAAGAAAATGTGGTATCTATGCAAAATGGAATTTTACTCAGCAATATAAGAGAACAAAATAATGGCATTCACAGGTAAATGGATGAAGTTGGAGAATATAATGCTAAGTGAAGTTAGTCAATCTCAAAAATCCAAATACTGAATGTTTTCTCTGATATAAGGAGGCTGATTCACAGTGGTGTTAGGTCGGGGTACATAGGAGGATAAGAGGAATACTAGAATGGTCAAAGGGGAGGGAGGGGAAGGAAGAGAGTAAGGGGTATAGAGGGGAAAAAAAAAAGAAAAGGTGGTTGAATAAGATGAATATCTTTATCCTAAATGCATGATTGAAGACTTTAAAGGTATGAATATACTTTGTATACAAACAGTGCTATGTAAAAAAAAATGCTTTATATGTGTACTATGAATTGTAATCCATATTACTATTATAAATACAACTTGGAATGAAAAATAAATAAATAGGTTGGAGATGGTGTTGGCTGAGAGAACTATCATGCCATTAAGCAAGTTCAATCCTAGGTGAGGAGGACAGGGGTGTTTGGTTGGGAGTATCCTGGACTGCTGAGTGTTCTACAGAACTTTTGGAGAAGGAATTGGGGAGATTTATTGACTAAGTATAGAAAGTGAGACAAAGGCCTTGTAGTTAGAGGTTTAATTTCCTATTGCTTCCACATTTAGTCACTGATGGAGACAGCCTTCTGGAGGTGTGCACTTGCAAAAATATGAAATGAGTACAAATAGCAGTGTGGTTGACTTTTCATCCTGCAATTGGCATCATTGGCCCCAAATAGCAACATATCCTAAGTCTTGTTATTTTCATTAACGCAAATTTGGTTCAAAATTTCCATCAGTCTTTAGGAATTTGCTTTCTATTGGTGTAAATGACTTACCTTCTCTGTCCAGTACACATTCTAGCCTACATAAGTCAGACACATGGTCCTTGAAGATATTCATTCATATCTAATTTAATAACTCACATTGTACATGATATAGTTCTTAACATGAGATTAAGTCCTGCTTTGTCCACTTGTTAACAATAAGTGAATTGGTAATAAAACAATACTTGAGCATAAATTGACTTTTTCTGTGCAAGAAAAACATTTGAGTTCAGATAGTCAGATTACCTTCCGAGGTCTGCCAATTATATAAAATCTTAATTACATATGGCTATTATTTTATTAATAAGTAGAGTGAAATTATATAGATCCATCCTAACTTGAAGGGAATCTCTTCCTCCTAGAATGAAAAGACAACAGATTATAATATTGTGACAGTGTGTAAAAATTTTCTCTATAATCACTTCTGTGAACTTTTAGAAAGAAAAAGCAACATCAGCAAAGACTTCTTCATGTTGATAATGACCTTTCACCACATACTCATTATTTTTTTTTTTTTTTTAGTTCCAAACTTGAAGGAAGGTCCAGCATCATTACTTTTATTTTATGTGCTTCTACTATATCTGGTAAATAGTATTATGCATACTGTTCCTAGGTAGAGAATAGGAAAATCCAGAATGATGCCTGACATAATAAGAGTATATACTGGGGGCTGGGGTTGTGGCTCAGTGGCAGAGCACTTGCCTTGCACATGTGAGGCACTGGGTTCGATCCTCAGCACCACATAAAAAAAATAAATAAGCAAAATAAAGACATTGTGTCCATGTATACTAAAATAAAGTTTGAAAAAAAAAGAGTATATACTGAAAAGTGTTTTGTGAATCAACACATTTACAGAATGAATATGTGGATTAAGAGATAGTTTCTCTAGTTTTCCATAATGTTTGTTAACTTGTTTTATGGGAATAAAGCTCATTATCACATAATCAATTTATTTTGATTGAATAGATTTATAAAAATATGTTTAAGTATACAAGATGTGGGAGGATTAGGTTTAATCTTATTAAATCTAAACTTTAATTGCTTTGTGATTAGAAACTGTAGCTTATGTACATGATATTTCCTTTTTTTGCAAATTGTTTTGTTGAAATTTAATAATTTCTTTAGCTTATACATACATGTAAGTATATAAGGTGTATGGGTTATTATTATTTTAATGTTTTGATCTATAAAATTCCAATTTCTATAACTATTTGGCATATTTATTCAGTTTTATAAATGCAGTTTCACATTTAATTTAATACTGAACTTAAATGGTCTGTGCTGTAACCACATATAGCTATATTATTCAGAGATATAGAACTTTGACCTTGGTTAGATGAACATCTTCAAGAAATTTTATTGGCTATTACTACTGTTTTCCTTGTGTGTAAGTCTGAGCTTTTATATGCCTATTACCGCCATAGAAGACTGACAATTTGATTCAATATACAATTCTAGAACCACAATTATCTCTTCAAGAGTCTTCAAAATAATTCTTCATTCTCAGCTGCAACTTAGTGGTCAAGATCACAAGTTTAAGATCATCATACTTCTTATTTTCCTTTGGCATATTTTTTTCCTCCTGGGATGTAATTTTTTAAATGTAGGAATTCAAAACTAGAATTTGAGTTAAAAAAAAAAAGAAGTGATCCCCTTTTATTAGGTTTGTCTAACTCTGAAACTTTTTAAAAATTTAATTATGAATGTCATTCCTAACACTCATAATATCTTATGTATGCTTTTCCCGACCTGCTCCATAAGTTTTGTTTTCATTTTCAGTGAGAGCACAATAGTTTCTCAAAGTATTAGTTCTCCTCCTTCAGATCTGTTGTGTTTGCCTTCCTTGTCTTCACTCTAATATCCTTTTCCTCTGTATTTTGAAAGACCTTGGGTTCCATTTTCTAGTAATCTGATATACCACTCTGCTGGTTCTAAATTTCCTCATCTGTGAGGCTGGTTTTAATTATGTCTTGCATTTTATTTGCAAGCTTACTTCTCTCACCTATCTCACTTTTCATGGTAGACTGACTTTCTTTGTTCTCTTTTCCTTTCTTTTCTTTATTTTTCCTGACCCGGTTTTCATTTGCTTGTTTGTTTGTAATGTGACAATATGAATTTTGTAAGATGAATATAAAACTGTTAATCTGTTGTATTGCTTTTGTTTTCTATTTACTTATCCTTGAATAATAAAAATGTCTATTAGAGATTCAAATTTTCCAAACAAATATCAACTAATTCTTGTGGCTGACACATCTTCTTCCTTGATCAATAGCAACAATAAGATGAATAGATGCAATTCATTTTATATCTAGTATCAGCATAAGTAAGTCCATGCATGTGCTGTCTGGTTTTTATTCATTTATTGGATTGTTTGTTTGTTTGTTTAGCATTCCTAGTGACTTAACTTTCTAAATTAAGTATATGTGTATACCTGACTTCTGTCAGTCATCTCAATAAGCCCTCAATCTCATTCTTTACATCCAGTTATTCCTGAAAGTTTCTACCTCTGGATGCAGAGGGAAAGAGTAGTTGGATACTTATCTTTGACTAAATGTGGATACATAGAAGTAGCAGGGACCAATGCCCAGGGTCTGGTTGGTAAAGACTGAAGGTAAGAGAGAGAGAGAGAGGAAAAGCCAAGTAGAATGGACTGAGTGCCTTTTGTCTTCTTGCTGGGTGACAGGTCTGCTTAGTGTCACAGGAAAAATTATGAATAGGTCAGAGTTTATATCATAAAATATATTCTCCTGGAATTTTAGCTATCAGGAAGATCTTACTGCACTCTAGCTGAAATTAAAATTACCAGGAAGATATAAAAACATTCTAACCATTCTAACAGGAGGCTCTGGTAGTCTTTTGTTAGGGGTAGAAATGTGAGATCTTAGCTCTCTTTTTGTTTTGCTTAAAATGTAATTTGGGAAAAGTTGCATTGGGCTGTCTTCATATACCAATTTAAACTGAGCACTGATATTGCTTTTTAAATCTAAAACCTAATAAAACTAAGTTGTATTTAAAATGTTAAGCATAATAATTTTGAATGTTAATACAAAACCATTTAGGAGAATTTCTCCCACAAAACACAGTAGTGTAATATAGCAAATCCATTGTATTATTTGATCTAGATATCTGTTTTACTTAGATCAGCTTTTCAGAGGTAATGAATAAGCATATCATTGTTGTCTCATCTTCCCCATAATCTTTTATGGGCCTGAGTAAGAGGCTTGACAGAAATATGCCACGGTTGAAAGAGTAAATTGACTTTTACTTGCAATAGTGTTATTAATTAATTCTACATGAAATCCTCTTTTGCTTTGCTTTATCAGAATATTTAAATAATAGTAAATAGCAAGTACAGTTATGTTTGATTTTGTTCAACAAAATTCATAAATAATATTACAAATTATTTGGTTAAGACTCATTTTTAAATGCAGTACTTAAAACTGCTAAAATTAAATTAAGCTGACTTAATACCTATCAAAAGCCCCTACTTTTAAAGATACAATCCAAGTTAAGAGTTGCTGCTCTAGGAAACACAACAAAACCCTTATGTAAATGTATTTTAATGTATACAAATGTAAATCATTGAACAACTTTTCAGACTTTTGAAAACTAAAACCAAACCAAAGAAATACAAACACACAGGCTTGTGCATAAGTGCATACACACAAACACGCACACACATACACAAAATCCAGTTCCAACAAAATCAAGAGCCAAAACAATAATTTACATTTAATAAATTTGTACTAAATTCCTACTAGTTAATATTATTTGGAATTTTAAATGCAACTGATCTAACTTGACACACATGAAAAAAGGACAAGTGCATTAAAGAACACTTGATTTTAATGGTTATGTAGAATATTTAATTAAGTTCTGAATCTAGAGTGTGCAAAATTATTGAAATATTTAAACTGATTCTTTAAATTATAAGAAATGGTAGATCATTTTGCATGCAGAAAATGCTAAATAGTTACTTTTATTCAAACACCTGTTTAAAATAAATTGAAATTTTATAAAACAATACAACTAAAACAGACATAATACAAATTTTTTCCTTTCTTTTTAAAATTGTTTCATGACTATAACCTCTTTTTCATCTATTTATCTACCCTTATAATTTATTAAAACTATTAAGTCTTAGGATCCCTTTTTTACTCAAACTTTGTTCATATCAAAGAATCCATATCTGCCTCTTATGCATTTCATAAAATAATGTTATCATACAGTGAAACTAATTTAATTAATTGGGTCCAACTAATTACTATTTAAATATTTTTAGATATTTATAAAATATCTTTAAGTAAAATTTATGTTAATAATTAACAGGATGTGCCTTAACACATATTGTTTATCTCTTAAGACATGCTATATCTTTCTTACATATTTTACTTTCTTAATATCTATAAAAGTAATTAATATATTCAACATTCTTTTGATAGTTGCATGCATATTAGTAGAACTAAGTGATTCAGAAAATAGATGCGTAGGTCTTCTGCTATAATTATTATCCCTGTTTAATTGAAAGAGTAGGGCATATTAAGTCTACTAGCAGTGGGCTGAGTAATGGCCTCCCAAAATATCCATGTGCTGACCCCTGGGACCTCTAAAATTTGCCTTATAGTACAGAAAACTGTGATTACTGAAGAAATCTTGAGATGGAAGACTATCCTGGAGGACCACGTGAGTGCTTAATTATCCATAAGTGATTAATAGCAGTACCTTGTTTCTAAAGATACGAATCCTTGTGACATATACAGCAGACCCATGAGATTTTTGAGAATTTTATGGCAGCATAAACACTCTAAGCTTCCACTGAAATGAAAAAAGATGAGAAAAAGAAAGAAGCTGTGGGATTCCCCACATTCCATAGGTAGGAAATAGGATAATAAAAATCCCTCAGCTGCAAACATATGCTATCCTTGATGAAAAAGGAGAATGTCTCTAACAGCCACGCCCAATTTCTAGGGATGAATCCTCATTCCTTGAGGATAGACCCAGAACCTCAGGGAACTGCCTGATTTCACAGCTTGTTACCAGGCCTTGAAATCTAATGGAATTTGTCTTGCTGAACTGTTAATTTGATGGAGCCATTGACTGCTTTTTTTGGTTAGGTCCCTTTTCAAATAGCAACATCTATCATTTTCTTTTTATGCTTGTTTCACTTTTTTATGATTACCTCATAGACAGGGTAATTGTTTTTAGTTTCATAGCTCAAAAGATAGAAAATGATTCTTCCTCAGGACACATCCTAAACAGAGTTCTTACCTTTTCCCCATTTACATCATTTAGGTGACGAGACTTTGCAGTTTTGAGCTGACATTTAGATGAGATTTTTGGAATTGAGTGAGTACTGTAATGAGTAGAAAATTTTGGGACATTTGGGATGTGGGTAATCTATTTTTCCTTCTGAACAAAGACCCCTTCACTGAAATCATTTATTAATATTCAAATCCCTGTTAATGTTGTACCTTTATGTGGTAAAGAAAAATAAGGTGTTTTTGCTGATGTAATTGAGTTATATATCTTGAGTTGGGGGTTATCTTGCATTATTTAAGTTAGCTTTAAATATAATCATATAAAAATTATAATTGGGAAACAAACAGATGTCTGAGCCATTCAGTAGAGAAGAAGAAAATGCAGCCATAGAGACAAAGCTTTCAGTGAAGTGGCCATGAACTAAGGAAATATGGAAGCCACCAAGGGCTGAAAGAAGCATTAGGCAGAATGTCCACAGTTATACTAATCCCTTGATTTCAGTCCAGTAATCCTCATTTAGGACCTTTGATATCCAGAACTATTGAAAATTTTATCTTATTGTTAGCTACCAAGTTTGTGGTAATTTGTAGCAGCAGCCACCATAATCTCATATACCACATTTCTCACCCCCTCTTTGCTATGTAATAGGACAAAGTAAGCAAATTTTTTAGATATCAGGATGAGTGATACTGCAGAAAATTTATTTTAGTCATGCAAATGAACGTTAAAATATAATAAATCATGCAAATTAAAATTTATATTCAGGAAGAAGATATTAGTGGGAAAGAAACAAATTGACAATTGGCAAAGTAAAAACATATTTTTAATTTTATATTTCAATTGATTTTTCATCTAATAACTAGAAAAATTAAATGCACCAATACATTTCTTCTCCATTCATACAAATGTAATTTCAAATGAAATTCTCTAATTTGGAATCCAATTATTGAATGATTTTCTTGGTATAATTATATTAATTGTTGTATTGATAAATTTTAAAACTACAAAGTAAAAATACCAGTGATCCTCTTTTGAAGTTAGTTGTGGAGTATGCATATAGTAAAAGTGATGAGTTAACAAATACAAAAGTACTTATGGAAATCAGATAATCACTCAAACTTGAATAATCTAGTTTGTTTTAAAATAATTTACATGAATGTTCATGTACTAAAATCATACTCAGTACTACAGAAATGCATATTTCATAAATCATCACATATATAAAGTCAAAATATTCTTTACTAATATGGAAATAAATATTATTATTTCAGTGTTTTTATCATATAACCTAAAAGTAAGTTAAGAGGGATTAGATTCACTTAAAATATATAGGGAACATTTTATTTCAATGGTGTTTTAAAGTGTAATAAACACATGAAAAGTGATTATAAGATTTGTTTATTTATTTTAAGAAGTTTTTCACAATTTCTTTTCATGTGCCAAGAATCTATAGGTGATGGTCAAGATACATTAGTAAATAAAATGGAGTAACTGCCTGCTCATTCTTTTTTACATTACTATTAATTCCAAAATCAACACCAATCTTAGAAGTATATTTACAGTTTTAAAGATTGAATTTACTTTATTAAGAAATAATTTAAAATTAATTTCAAAACATACTAATGTCATTATAAACTTTCTTCAAAATAAGTGGAATTTTGTAATGGTTTCTTCATTTGCATGAAGGACAGACAATGTCTAATTAAAGTTGTCCTTCATTAATCACGTCTATTTTTATACAATGAGTTCTCTGTCAATCTATATGGGAATAAGTGTTTTCAAAAACCAGACTGACACTAGTGTGGAAAGTTATATGTTGAAAAAATATTAATTTTTAAAAATGAAATCTGAGCTTTGCTAATTAAAGTAGATTTAAGTGCAAATAATCAGACAATTATTTTGTAAAGAATGTTTTATTTTAACTTTTAATGTCAAAAAGTGATACAGGAAAATTGAGGACATTTTGTTGAAGGAAAAAATTATCAATGACCTACAAATTAAATTTCATATTACTGTAGAGGATTTTAGTGAAATTTATCAAATGACATATTTTTAACTAAGTGGGTCACTGCATGTATTCTATATAAATACACTAGAATATTCTAGAAATGCAAATGGCAGTTCCAGGAAATGAATAATATAGTTCAAAGCATTTTAGAGAGACTTTACAAAATATGACAAAAAAGTACATATATATGTGCATATATATATATATATATGTATATACATGAATATATATATATACACACATATATTTTGTCTCTTCTGAACATTCTCTCCTTGGCTTGTGGCTGGCTGTTTTTTCCATTTTGATCATGTTTCCTCTATGTATTAATCTGTGTTAATCTCTTCTTATAAGGACACTAACCATATTAGGTTAGGGCTCACCCTAATGACCTCATTTAATCTTAATTACCTCCTTAAAGATCCTATTTCTAAATATAGTTACATTCTAAGATATAGGGGATGAGGACTTCAACATATGAATGAGGGGCAATTCTGCACAAAATAACACATATGTATATATAGGATATGTTCTGTATTGCATATTTCAAAAGTATGTGCAATTACAAAGTTGAATGAGCATCACAAGGATAATTGATTCTAGCAAAAAGCTCATTGTTTAAATAAACATTTTCTATACATGTTAACTTTTTAATAGATTATAATATAAATATAGAATGGTACACATGCAATAAGTATGACTTTTTATAGGTAATATAAACTCAAAAAACCAAAACCCAGCTTACAAAATAGAATATTTTCAGTTCCCCAATAGATTCTACATGTTCTCTTTCAGGTAATACTCCCAAGGATAACTACTAGCATGACTTCTAATGTGACATATTAGTTGTTTCCTCTTGTACACTTTATAAAATGGAAATATATATTATGAACTCTTTAGTATCTCATTCCATTTTTTTTTAGTTCTTCATGAAGTATAATTGAAACATTAAAATTTCAAGTCTAATTGCTAAGTGTTGAACATGTATAAATTCACAAAATTGTCATTACAATCAAGATAGTAAATGAGGTAGGATAAAAAGGAATAAGAAACAGGTAGAAAGGAGACAAGGGAAGAACAAGGAAATATAATCTTTATTCAGAAGTTCCATGATGATATCATTCCTACATACCTACCCATATTCACCCTTCACCAAATTTATTTTAAAAGAAGAGTTAGGGAATCCAAAAATGCATCTCTTACTCTTTAGATGTCTCATATTTTCCCTTGCATGTGTATTCCTTGTTTTATCCCCCTTGAATATGTACATGCTTTCCTCAATAAACCTCAGTCAATGCCTCTGACTTTTTCATTACATATGCCAAGGCTCCTGCTGGTCCTGAGTTTCTTCTTTTCTGGAACTCCTTGAGTCCTTCTTTGGAGACACCTCTTCTTCATGTAAATTAACATCTCTGTCATCTTTACAACTTTCCCCTCTCACTATGAAAGTGCTTCCTCCTACTCCTCCTCATGCCCATTTACAAGTGAGTACTGATCTACTTTTTGCCATGGAAAATTAGTTTGCATCTTATAACACAATATAAATAAAAATAAAACCATACAATTTCTCTCTCTTTTTTTTTATCTGACTTCTCTCACTTAATCTAATTATTTTGGGACATTTTTCTTAACAAGGGCAAATATAAAATAAGAAGACAGAAACAAAGCACAATAAAAAGTAAAAACATAAAAGAGGTCACGACAATAAAAATTGCAGGTATGAGATTATGAGAGAATATTATAAAGGAATAGCATATAAAATTTAAAATTTAGATTAACTAAATAAGTTATTAGAACATGATAATTTTACTAGGGACTTGGAGTAATAGGAAATCCGAATTAATACAGAGTGGATCATTAATTTAGAAGTTAATTTTATTTCCATATATTAAAAAAGAATGATCCAAAATTGAATTAAAAATAACTAAATTAGTCCTCATTTGAGCACAGGAGGTATGTTCAAAGAAATCCAATGAAACCATGGGCCACAACTAGTCCTATAGAGAAGCACTGTGATACTGCAGCAAACAAGCTGACAACTCAGATGACTACTAACTTACAGTCAGTGGGTCGTGTATACAGCAGAGGTATGCTGGACAAAGGGATGAATCACATTTTAGGTTGGACGAAATGAGATTGCATGACATTTTATCATGCTACTCAAAATGCTGCATAATTTAAAACTTATGGATTATTTATTCCTGGAATTTTTGATTTAGCATTTTTGAATTGCAGTTAACTATGGGTAACCAAATCTATGCAAGGTGAAATCATGGATAAGAAGGGATAATATTGTACTTACCATGGCATCAATCCTATAACAAAGTTTACATAGATTAACAAACTATAAACAATAATAAATTTAACAAAATAGGCTTATGGTCTCTGCACTGAAATTGAAAAAAACAAAAAAAAAAAAAAAAAACAAACACTGCTGAGAGAAACTTAAAATGGCCTAAATAATGAAGAAATATACTGTAGTCATGTGTCATAAGGTTTAATAATTTTAACATGTTAATTTTCCCCAAACATCTACAGAGTTAATGTAATCTAAATCAGAGCTCTAACTGGCATTTTTGGGTACCTTGTCAAACTATTCCTAAAATTTATACAAAAATTCAATAGGCATAGAAAAGACAAATCAATTTTGAAAAATAAGAATAAACTTAGGAGAATTTAGACCACCTGATTTCAAAGTTCACCAGAAAGCCCCATTAATCAAGATAATATTGCATTGGCATAATAGAGATAACTTGAAAAATCTAGAAATAGATTTACAACATATGGTCAATTAATTATCAACTATGCCAAGTTAGTTTAATACAGAAAAAACAAATTTTCCAACAAATAGTGCTATAGCAGTTGGCTTATCATAAGAAAAATATAAACTGCAAATGTAACATAATACTATGCTCAATAGTCAAAATGTACTACATACCTGAAAGTAACACAAAAATATTAATGATAACACACTTTCTCTAAAACCTCATATTTTAAAGCTCCTAGTACTTTTATTCAATGTGGTCAGAATATGAAAACAAAACAAATGCCAATTAATAAATAAATGGATAAATGATCTGTAGTATACACATACAATGAAATAATTCTCAGTATTTACAAAAAAACTAAAACAAACACCACTGAATACATGCAACAACATTAGTCAAACTCAACAGTATTATGTTAGCTGAAAAGAGATGCATAAGTCAGCTTTCTATCTTTGTGACCAAAATACCCATGATGAACAGCTTAAAGAAGAAAAAGTTTATTTTGGGATCCTGGTTTCAGAGGTTCAGTTCATGACTGGACAACTACATTGCTATGGGCCAAAGGTGAGGCAGAACATCATGGCAGAAGGGTATAGTGGAGTAGCACTGCTCCATTCATGACAGCAAGGAAGCAGAGAAAGGGAAAGGGCCACCTGGAAGATGAATCCTTCCAGATCATGCCCCCAGTGATCCTGTTCCTCTACTCATTTCCCATCTTCCTACAGTTATCCCCTAGTCCATCCAAACTAGTGTGGAACGATTAGGTTATAGCTCTCAAAACCCAGTCATTTCATCTCTGAACATTCTTGAATTAATACAGGAGCTTAAGGGGGACACCTCATATCCAAATCATAACAGGAGTCATATACAAAAGACTAAATACTTTATTATGATTGTGTTTAGTTCTAGAAATATCATGCTTATAAAGATAAATACTTATCTCTAGAGTCTAGGTGGAGGGAGGAAATTGACTACAAAGAAGCATAAGATGACTTTATAAGCAGATATGACATTTTTGTCTATAGCATGATTATGGTGGTTGTAATACTATTTTATATATTTATCAAAATTGTAAACTTCATATTGATGAGTTGTATTGCACATAAACTTAATTGTTTGAAATTAACATAATTGTCTTAAAAGAATTTTGTCCTCCAGACTCAGATATTTTAAAATATGAGTTCTACCATAATTAACAGATAATTCTGATTTATACTCAACATAAACAGTGGTAGAATAGGAAAAAAAATGAACTCTTTAGACATATTGTATGAAGTTAGTAATATACTGATAACAAACCAGATTAGGATAGTATGGGAACACAAATATAAAAATCCCAATTTTTTATTACATATATAATTTTAAAATTTTAAACAAAGGATTTTGTATCCATTCTGTATAATGATATGTTCAAGAAAAAGAGGTGGCTATCCAAAAATTGTTACTTAGGGCATTAAAAAATAACTCAGAGTTTACTATACTTTAATACTTTATGGAAAAAATAAAACAAAATCATGGAAATGACTAGATATATTTTAATAGATTTTCATGATAAAACACATTAAAATAGTAATAGACTGGAAATTTTTTAAACTGATATTTTATAATGAGAAAATTCTAGATAAAACATATTATTAAATAAACTTTAGAAGAATTATTTTAGTTATGAATAAGACATGCATTCCCTAGATCCTCACGATCATATTATTATTTCTATTCAACAGTGTAGTGAAGTGTATTACAGTGTAGAAAACAATTTAAATAAATAATATAAAAAGTAGAAGGAAAGAAACAGCTTTCTTTCAAATATAGTCCCTATCTAATCTACAAACGCCATGTTGCAAATAATAAAATAAAGAATCTAAGACCAGAAATGTAAGCCTGGCATCTTGAAGGATAATGTTTAAGCATATTCTAAAACTGAATTAATACATCATCCAGCTTTGGGGAGTAGAGTCAATCTAAAGGAAGATAAATGTATAGAAAACCAGATTAAGCAACATCCAGCAGACAATACAATCATATCTTCAAATTGATGAAATGAAATAGCTATCAATCTGGACTTTTTCTTACCAACAAAAATGTCTTAAAAATGAGGTAAAATAAATACATTTCAAGGGACAAAATTTGTCAACAATGAACTCAAAAAGCATAATATGAAATGATATTATTCAGTCAAAATGAAATGGTAACACATGAAATAAAATATATGCAAAAATAGGTTTATCCACAGCAAATATGTGGATAAACTTAAATGTATCAACTTGAAAAGCAAAAGTAATGATATCCTAGATGACTTAAAATACATAAATTTAAATTTCAATAGCAATATTGCAAGAAGTATGGGATAAACAAAGTTAAAGTATTGGAAGTATTTATATTAGACATTGATAAGTCACAGTTCTGTTTCTGACCAGGAAAACAGTGAATCAATGGCTCACTAATAGCTCAATAAAAAGGAAACAATTTATTAGTTATGTCAATAGATTGAGATTATGAGTCAGGGAAATAAAGACTAGAAATAGTAACTTTGCTAACATCATACCCAAGGCAATTCAGAGAAATCCTACATACACATGAACTGCCAAATTGCTTTCTACAACAGAATAATGGTTACTACTGGGGACCACTAAGGCTATAGCCTCTGGCACCCACAGGAAGCCTCTGGGCTGATGGAAACACCTGTATCTTTACCTGCATTTGATGCAATAAAGATATTTCACAGGAATACTCTTTGTATTTTCACTTAACAATATCTTTTCTTAACATTATTTCACATGTTCTTTTTCTCAGTTCAGAATATTTAAATAAAATGTAGTGAGAAAACCTAAGTAAAGAGCATATCTCCTCCATCAAGCTATGCATTTCAATATGATCTTTAAAAAAATCAAGTTTATGTTTTTCCTATGTTGCAGGATTGACATCTTATAGTTAAGGTTGAGTGAATTAGTTAGACTTAATATCATATTTATATGGTATAAAAATTTATTGGACATTTAAAACTTTTCCTCTATGCTTTGAATATTCAAATAATGATAAATAGCAGAATAAATATTATAGCTTATTTGGTATATACATTGAGTGCAAATTGTACCAAAATATCATTGCATAAGAATTGAATGACTATTATCTAGTCAGACATTTTTTTCTTTGAGTCATTAACTTGTTCTTGCATATGACTTTTCCATCTTTTTAATGAACCATATTCATGGTATCCAACAGTTCAAACATTTTAAAAAGTGCCAAGGTTGTATTATTTTCTGGCTACTAATCCTCAGAAATTATTACAAGTGTGTTTAGTCTCCACCACTTTTGTTCAGGTGGTAACTTTAGCTGCTGTGACTTTTTAGATCTTTCAACATTTCAATCAACTGTAACATTTTAACTAACTTGTTATAAGATTTCATTAAATCCTATGACACTACTGAGCATTAAATCAATGCATCACTCTGTGTTAGTCATTATGAAATTAAAAAGTTGTGTAGGCACCCACTCACCAATGCAGAGTCATCAGATAAATCCAGTGCTGTGTCTTAGTAATGTTGTGGGGATGCTTGCATTTAAACAAATGTTATTTTAGGACTAAGCTTCATCAAATATAAATGCCATTGAACAATACTATAATTGTTCTTGTCAGAAGATGGGTCTTCATATTCAATTGATAGGTAAAAGACTCGATCACAACAGGCAAAGCAAACCAAATAGAATAAAAGCATTACCTTGAAGAAAACTGCCAAACAACATCATAAGCTGAAACTAATACTAATTCACATTATAGAAGAGGGGGGGTTTTTTTGGTGTGTGTGTGTGTGTGTGTGTGTGTGTGTGTGTGTGGTGTTAAGGAGTTTTAATTTCATTTAGGGTCATATGTATTTGGGATGTATAATACTTTATTTTAAAGTACTAAATTAAGCAATAAAATAATAAATATCTGCTAAAAATAAATTAATTGTGAACAGTATTGAGTGTAAATCTCATGTTCTCATCCCAACCTTCTTTCTGGTAGTGTCATGATTTGTTCATTTCTTTTATGGGTTACTGTGAATCAATTGTTTTAATGATAATCATTTAACAATATAATGACTGCACCATTTACTAGACATGAGATTCAGATAAAATAACAAGAATACTTACATTTGTTGTATTTAAACTATAAATTTGTGTATTTCAATAGAATGTTCATTATTTTAAGATCACAAAATATTGCTATTGTCACTAAATGCTGATATCCCCTTCCCAAAGGCATCCCTAGGCCTCCAGGCTCTATCGAACATAGCAACATTGCTTATCTTAGTATTTACATTTCTGCAACAACTTATTACTCATCTACCTGTTATGTTCTTTTGAGGTAGGAAAAAGTAATCATTTTCTGTTTTTATCATTTGTCATCTTGAATCAATAGTAAAGATACTAATAAAATGTTGTGGTTGCCAGAATTCTACTCCTGGGTTTCTTTTCTCTTGCAGTTTTAGATTTTCCTGTTTTTTAAATTTGGTTGCCAATGCTGGTTTTCATTGTTGTTTTCCATTGTTTATTAGGTTACCACATGTTCTTGTAGATACTTCTATAAGAAATAATTTAGTTCAAATCATGTGAATCCCAAATATAACATAATTTAAAAAACTACAATGATAAAGAAAGAAATGTTAGCAACAAACATAAACTAGAACGTATAATTCCAATGTCGTAGAGTAAAATCCTGGGTTCCTGTAGCATTAATGAAATACTTATAAATTTTTTAAATACTTATAATTTTTAAAGCACATGTATTTTTTATTTGAGGAAACTTTCCCTTACTTCTTTGTTCCCAAGAGGTAATATCAATGTCTTAGTTTACTTTTTTCCACCTCTAGATGCTTCTGAGTATCTTTCAGGAAAGAATTAAATAGGAAGGTAATTTTCAATATTGAAAGGAGATGAAATCTGCTTTATTATTGTTGATGTTAAATTGAGTTGTAGTATCTAAAACATAGCTTTCTTCACATTATAATTATGTAATGGTATATCCCCCCTTTGCTCTCCCTTTTATTCTTTTAAGAGAATACCCAATTAAAGGGGAACACATTGATGTAATAGAAAGCCAAAAGATTGACATTGATTATATGCACACCACAGAAAAGGAATCTGGGATGGTTTATATAAGAAGTCTATAAATGTTCTGAGCCTATTCTACCACCCTGAAAAATAGAATAAAATTGAACAGCAATGTATTCATAGCAAATAATTTTAGAATAAACTGCACACTGAAACAATGTGATAAATAGTTTCCTTGGGAGAATAAATATGTGCTTGAAGCATGCATAGATTTCAGAGTTGTAAAAAGAAAATGAAAAAAGAGCCACCCTGAAAAGATCATCTTCTTCCTGTGTGATTTACCATGTACATCATGTATAGTTTGAACCATTCTATTAACAGATTTAACACATTCTTTCTTTTCAAGGTTTCAGTCACTGCTTGCACTTCCTGCCCTGCCTTTCACACTTTGGCTACACCATGCAAAATTTTACTCATTCTAACAGGAATAATCAGATCATTTCTCTGTGGGACATAAAACCCACATGGATCAGGTTACCTGCTTTAACACACAGGGTATAGATACTATAATTGTTCATCTCTCAACTTGAGTCACTATTGGAAAATTCTAGATTATCCCTGAAGCTCTTTTTGAATTCTAAAGTAAAAAAAAGAAAAAAAAAAAATCATGTGTCTGTAAGGAATGTCAAAAAAGGACAGAACTTGTCTCTCATTGAAAGGAACTGGATCTGACAGTGACTTCCCCTGTTTCTCTCCATAGGTCCTCCTCAGGCCCAGGAGCTCTGCTGTGATGGGCTGGGTTTAAAGGGGGATGGGCAGCTGGCTCCATTTTGCAAATACTACCTTAAAATTCATTATTCTGGTAAAGATGGCCATATATTATGAAATGGAGAAAAAGATTCAAAATCTGCAAATTATTTTAGAATGTTCATAGTCACGATAATTCTACTAATTTCCAAACTAGAAAAAGAAGAAGAAATGTTTCTGCTTCCATAGATATAAGAATATTTCTACAGTGGAAAGAGAAGAACATTATTATTTTAGTAAAAGCTATAAGGAATTCATTTATAGTTTTCCTTGCAAAGTTCTTTCTAGCCAAATATCTTGCTAACACTAATTAGAGTTTTTGCACTTGTACTGGATTTTCCAGAAAGGATGGTGAACCAAAGCAAAAAGAGAGAGGAAATAGAGGTGGGGAAGAAAAGATATTTTTTTTTTAACCACATTATCTTTCCTTCTAAGGTCCATGCCTGTTTTTCATTAACATTTTTTTTTATTTATCATTCATATAGCACAAAATTCGCTCAAGATAGTGTATAATTCAATACTTTTATATAGCCACAGGTGCTTGAAACCATCATCACAATTAATTTTAGAACATTTTCATCACCTCTGTCTTTATTTTCTTTAATGATAATTTCTAATTTCCATTTTGTTTCTTCTTCAACCCATTCATTATTTAGCACTGTGTTGTTTAATTGTCAAATACTTTTGGAGTTTCCTAAATCTATTTCTCTTACTGATGTTTCATTTTATTCAATTGTTGTTAAAAAAAAAAAAAAAAAACACTATCCACCCTCTGTTGCTTTTAAAAATTATTGAGGCTTGCTTTTGGTCTTGTCTGTGATCTCTCTGGAGTGTTCCACATGCACTTGAGAATAATGTAGGTCCTGGTGCTGTTAGTTGGACCCATAGTTGTCAGTTTGTATCTGCTGGTTTATAATGTTGCTCATGTCTTTTCTTCCTTCTTGGCGTTGCCTGGATGTTCTGTCCACTGTTGAAATTAAGGCACTGACTCTCCAGTTTTTGTTGTTGAATCATCTCCTTGTCTTGTTTTCTGTCATTTTTTGATTCATGTATCATGATGCTCCTTGGTTAATGGTATGTTTGTTTGTAACTGTTTTATTTCCTTGATGGATGGATGTGTTTATCACTATAACATGTTTGTCTTTATCTCTAGTAGCTTTGATTAATTTTCTTGAAACAGTATTTTGTCTGATAGTAACAGAACTACTATAGTTTTTTGTGGTGTCTGATTTCTGATTTTATCTATCTTTCACTTTCAAACTATTGTATCAAAAGTTTGACCTTTATAATCAGGATGCAATTTTTTTTTTGGTTTGTTTTGCTTTGTTTTAATGAGGAATAAAAAAAATCTGCATTTTTATTAACTTGTTTAACATTCACATTTAATATTATTTTAAGTATAGTTGGATATCCATTTTCCATATTACCTTTTGTTTTCTATATGTGGCATGTCTTTTTATCCTTCCATTCCTCCTTTAAGGCTTTTCTTTTTGCATTAAATGCAAAATATTAACATTTTATAATGTAGCAATTTAAAAACTTTAATCATATCTTACCATTGTTTTAGTATTTTTCTGGGTGATTGAATTACAGATTCCCATATACATCTTAACTTATATATTTTCATATTTCATATTCACACTCAGTTACAATGAAATATAGAAATATTACCACTCTAAATATATATTCCACTTGAGGTATTATTGTTATATTTATAATAGTTATAAACCCAAAATACATTCTTAAAATTATTCCTTATATAATCATGTCCTTTAAGGAAGATGAGAAAAAAATGTAATGCATACATATTTAAAGCTTTCATTATTTTAACCTCATTTATCAGGTTTATTTAGCTTCAGGACAGAAGAAATCTGTAGAATCAGTTCCAGTGACCATCTGAAGTCACTTTCTTAGCCTAAAAGCATTTTTACTGTAATTTGTCCATTTATGAATCTGTGAACCACTTTACATTTGTCCTACTTAGAGTTATTTGAGATTTCCAGTTGTGTAGCTTAATAGTTTTCAATAAATTTGGAAAAATGCAGCACTTATTTATTTGAATATCTTTTGTGATCATTCCTTTATTTCTCCTCACAGTGTGACTCTCCTAATAATCTTGATGATTGATGTACTTAACTATGACCAACACTTTTCTGAGGTCCTCTTAATTTTTTATCATTAATTTTCCTAGCACATTTCTACCGAGTTATCTTCAAGTTCACTAACTCCTCTGCTAGTTTAAACTACTATTCATCCCTTCCAATGAACTTTTTAATATATTTTACTTTTCAACTCTGAAATATCCCTTTTTTTATGCTATCACATCATTGATATTCTTTATTTGATGAGACGTTATTAGCATACTCTTCGATCATCATTTCTTTTAGTTTTTCTCTTATCATGGTTTCCTTAGTTCATTGAATATATTTATAATGGAAGTTTTGATTTGTTATTCCAAAATCTGAACAGTTTCCTAGGTGCTTTGTGTTACCTGCTTTTCCCCCCAAGTGTATGAATCTATAGCTCATTCTGTCATACTTTGCTTTTGGTAGGTGAGGGGAGTAGTTAGGGAGAAGGTCGTCTTATAGCTCTGCTTTGGAAACAGGACAGTTTTGAAAATGTATTGTAGCAACTCTGTGTCCTGGTAACATCCTTCCATTTCCTCTAGGCTTATTATTATGTGCTCCTTTCTTTGTTTGGTAGCTAAATGAATGCTTCTATTGAACTTGTTATCCACATCTCACAGAATTAAATTTCCGGTGTTGCTCCTTGGGGCACATGTTGTTAAACTTTCACTGCATAAGGAGAATTAGTGAAAAATTAGTAAAACACACTTCTGGGTGTGCCTGGGCAGTTTTGGTGGTGTTGCTATGTTTCCAGAGAAACTGGTGCATGGATTGGTGTGAAGTCCCACCCTGTATGTGGGTGGCATCATCCAACACATTGGGTGCCTGGATTAAAACTTGCTTTCTGGCTCCTGCTCTCCTTCCCCACTCGGTGTATTCTCTGCTGCTGTTGCCCTTGAATATGAGACTCCAGTTTCTTCATCCTTTGTAGACTTGCAGTAGTGTTCCTCTGGGTTTTTTTCAGGGCTTCAAACACTGATTAAGGACTGAGTCATTTATCCATCTTATTCTGAGGCTTCTTGGACTAAGAAGCTACCAAAATGGCAATTCTGAAACTTTTCTACCTCTGTGATTATGTGAACCAATTGAATAAATCTCTTATAATTATATATATTCTAGCAGTTCTCATTCTCTGGAGGACACTGATTAATACAAAGGACACAGCTTTGGATATTCTGTCACTCTAGAATGTACATGGTTTTGGCAAAGCAGTCCTTGACTAACTTTTTTCCTAATCACTCTCAGTTGTTAACCTCTAATAATTATGGCAAATTACTCTTTTGTTTCAAACAATGCTCTAGAACATGCATTCTCACATATAGAACACTAGTATAACTATTTATACTAGTTCAACTGTTTATAGCTTAGCCTATGATGCCAATGAATCTATCCATCTAATTAATTGCCTTTCTTTATAACTTCCACTCTCTAAAATTGCTTTTCTCCACACTGCAGTGACATGCGACTTAATCAGTTAGGGTCACTCCAGCTGAACTGGGCTCGCATGAAATAACCACATCGAGGCAGAGAAAATAAGTCTTTCTTGGGATTCTTCAGTGAAATCTCCTCTGCTCCAGCTCCCATAAGGGAGGCAGACAAAAGGGAGGGGGAGAATGTTCTGAAGCCCCTTTTTCATTTAGGGGAAGATACTTGAGAAAGTTCCACCCCAATGAGGTGGGGGTCAGGTTTCAGGGGTTGAGTCTGGCTTCATGATGTCTTGTGGTCAGCAGATTGACTGACATCTTAGAAGGCCACACCCACCTTAGGTGCAGTGTGGGATCAAATGCAGAGTGAGCAAAAAGGACACATATGTGCATAGTCCAGACAGAACAGCAACACCAGTCCAGTCCACTCATGTACTCATGCTCATAGTTCACACACACACACACAGCCCATGGCTGGCCTTTGACACCACACTCTGTTGCAAATGAAGTTAGTTCCTTTGAAAAAGGATTTGAAGTTCTCTGCTCTGTGGCTTCTTCCCCTACCACGCCGAGCATGGCTGTGTGCTGGGATTTAGGAATATGGCTATGCTTTCCTGAGTGACACCCTGACTTTAGGAGCTGAGAGCTTGTTGAAGGTAAGACAGCAATCTCAGCTATCCTTAGCATATTTGTTTGTTTTGGTATGTTAAACATATCCCATAAGCCAGGGAAAACAAGAAGGAGGCCCCCTAAGTGATACTCCTGAGATAGAGCCCCCAAACCGCAAGTGAGGACTAGGAGGAAGAAGGGAGTGCTCACCTTCTGCTATTCTCACTTGGAACTTAGCATCAGCAACAGATAGCTAGGAGCAGGATGCGAAATGCTGGTACTCTGCTCTTCCAGGTAGACAGCACTCTGGGACCTGGGTTGGGGGGAATCCTAAACTCTTTCCCTTTATAGTGTGAAGAAGAATTTCCATCTCCATGGCTGGGATAAGGAAAGACAAGAGTATGTGTTCAAATAACACAGATTCTCTTAGTTCTTAGCAAGTTTCTACAGATTTTCTTACATAAACATTTACTTATTTTATGTATTTAAGTCCAGTTTCATAACTTTTAAGAAGTTATCAGCTTTACTTTACTTACCAATTCCTCTGAGGAATGGATCTGTGACGCTCCTCATGTTGTCATGCTGGAACTGGCTACCCTTGTCTAATTTTAGGTCTCTCACCATGTGGCTATAACTCTCAAACTGAGTTTGACATAACACTGTGAATACTCAAATATACTCCAGAGAGCGTGGTAGCACTTAGAACATATTTCTTCTCCTTGATTTAGTCAATGTATAAAAGGGAAAATATTTCTACTAAAGATTCTATGTTAATAACACAGGATTCACAAAGTTTTTAACCATAAAATCTGATACATGAGAAAGAACACTCTCAAAATATGCTACTTATGGCATCAACTCCAGACCAGTAGCATAGGTTTGCATTTTCCTGAAACAGGTATGGATAGTGCACAGATAGTGAGTGACCTGTCACTATCCAGAGAACAAGTTTTAATACTGGATTTGGCAAACATCCCATAATCATAAAATTACCTGGGCTCTATCATAATATCAATCTAAAAATTTCTCTGATTTTCTTGTTCCATGTATATATTAAATAATTTAGTGTACATAATGCTAGTAAAATTCAAATATGTAATTTTCTTCTTCAAAGGTTCTATAATTTCCCAAAGAGCCTGATCAAAGTAGTGAATTCTTTTACAATTTGAAAGGAAGTGCAGAAAAGGTTATTGTCCTATAAGCACATAATTTAACAATGAAAAGATCATTGAAAGATTCAGTTCCCGTTAAAACATATTCTATTATTTCTAAGGCCTGCCCTTTGCCCTCTATGTCCATAGAGCTCTCCTTCTCAGTCACTCTTAATCTTTCCATGTTCTTTTTTCTTTTCCCTCAAGATTTGACTATGCAACTTTTAATGCTCACATCATTTCAACTACATTCTCAAGGCTAATTATTCCCGAAAGAACATCTCTATCTTGTCCTATCTCCCTTCGTTCCACCAATCTAATTACATAGAGTGTTGTGTTCCAGAAAAATACTGACAGATCATTTTCCCAGTTGAGTTCCCCAACTATTAAAATGAATCTTACCCCTCACTTTCATTTCCTCAAACTATTGACTCTAGTGCTGAATTTAGCACAGTCTCTAAAATGAAAGCATGCTAACGATTCCAGGGAACCATAAAACAGGAAAATTACAAATATTTCAATATACTGCCAAGAGAACATAATACAGTACTGAGTGCATCACTACTTGACAAATAGTTTTCAGAGTTTTAGAGTTTCTTATGAAGCTTAGTAGTTTGAAGTACCATAATAGACTATCATGTACATTTCTAATTTATTTTCAAGATACACAAATCATCAAGGAGAAATCCACTTCTAAGTTGCTGATGTTGAAATATGTTCCTAGTGTGCTTTGAGAGAGTAGAATATTTTCTGACTTGCCAGCTTTCTTATTTACTGTCTTTAGTGTTATATCATTCTTTGCATAAAATATCTCTCTTAAGTTGAGTATTGGCTACCAAATCATTTCTTGTTACAAATATCCAAACACTCATAGATTCCATCAGATGCTTTCTGCTGTCTTTCCTTTCACTGATGTGTTGGTAGGATTCTTATTTTGGATTGATTTTTTAAAACTGAATTCGTTTTCAAGGATTTTAACTTATCTGTGGAGATTGCCACACTCATACCCCCAAGCAAACCCAAAATAAATATCTTTACCAATTGTACATTATAATTACTGAAAATGAATTTAAATTAGAAATATTCCACATTAGTGTGATTATTCATAACAAAAAGTAAATAATTCCTCAATAGGAAAACAAAGTAGATTGTAATATTGCAGTATATCTGAATGATTTAATATAACATCAACAAAGACATTGGAGTCATAGATGAATTCTTTAAATCTAAATTTTACCATTTGATGTCTAAATGAGTTTGAAAACATTTACTATGCATATCAGATTTTTTATTGAAATATATATGTGCACTAAATTCATAAACTTAAGTATGATAATGCCTATGAAGAATAAGTGTGATAAAGCCTATGCAATAAACTTCTGGTATGTGCTGAGTTTTAGCTTTCAATAATGAAAATGTGGTTTTTAGTATTATAAGTTGATTATATCATGCTACATCTTAATTAAAAAATAACAGTAAAATTAAGTAATATACTATGGTGTTAAGGTCACTAAGCTAATAAATATACAATATTAGACACGGAGAATTTAATCATTGTACTCTTCTGAGTGTAATCAAGATCCTATAATGTTTTAAAATAGCATTTACTGAATGCTTTGTAAGTGCTGAGAAGTGACATTTTTTAATTACTTGAACTTTAAGAACTCATATAACTATATGCCAGCTGCTGATGTTCTCTGTTTTAAGAAAACAAAAATTCTTTCCTTCTTTTTCCCTAAGGTGTTAAATTTCCCACTGATCCTTTTCCCACAGAGTGGGTACTATAATTAGAGATCCTTTGCCCTATACCCCTTATGAGAACCTAAAAGAACATTTGTCAATAATGCCCATCAGCAGATGAATGGATAGGGAAACTTTGGTATATATACAAAATGGAACACTACTCAGCACTAAAAGAGAATAAAATTATGGCATTTGCAGGTAAATGGATAGAGTTGGAGAAAATAATGCTAAGTGAAGTTAGCCAATCCCAAAAAACCAAAGGTCGAATGATCTCTTTGATATGAAGATACTAACTTATAAAGGCAAGAGAGAGGGAATGAGAGGAATGAAAGAGCTTTAAATAGAACGAAGAGTTGGGAGGGAGGGGTGGAGGCAAGGGGATAGGAATAATAGTAGACTGAGTTATCCATGATTACCCTAAATACCTGTATGAAGACACAATTGTAAAAATACTTTATATTAAACAAGCAACTCTAAAAATTGTGCTCTTTATATGTAATATGAAATGAAATGTACTCTGCAAACATGTATAACAAATTATAATAATAAAAAAATTTCAAAAAGTAATGCTTACTGACGCTATATACTAGAAGAAATCTGTCAACTTGGTATTAAGATGTTAAATATTATAAATATAAAATAATCATGTTCTGAATATACTATTTGCAATGCTTTTTTCTCTATTTTGGAATGTTTTGCATTCTTTAAATAATTTCTAAAAACAGCGGAATTTTAAAATTTTTATGAAATCAAATTACCCAGTTATTTTTCTTTTTCTTTGGTGGATCATGTTTGGATATTATATTTAAGAGAAATCTGTGCCTTACACAATGTCCCAAATATATATTTAAATTTTTTTCTTCTATAAATATTAAAGCTTAGGCTTTTCATTTATGCTAAGGATTAATTTTGCATAACTTTTTCATATACGATATGATCCATAACTGAAATGGTTCTTTTATATGGTTAACTAAATGTTATAGCATGATTAATACAAAATATCATTTATTCAGTGAATTAACTTTGAAATGTTGTTGAAAATCAATTGACCACATTTGTGTTAGTCTATATGAGCTCCATATATATTTTTTTTCTGTTGATATGTCGATTTCTATTCCAATAACTAAAAAACTCAAATACTTAACTTTGGAACTTGTGTTCAAATTAGGTGAGTTTTCCAGTGTCGTCCTTACTCCATGTTGCTCTGTTTATTTTAAGTATTTTGCATTTTCCTATGATTATTATAAAAATTCCAGCAAAAATATTTTTCTGCTTCCAATATTTTGGAATTGTTTTATCCATAGACCAATCTGAAATGAATCAATCTCTTAATAATAATGTGATATGTAAACACTTTACATGTCTCAATTTATGTAGGTTTACTTTCTCTCAACAATATTTTGCAGTTTTCAGTACAAAAGTCTTACTTATGGGCTGGGGATATAGCTCAGTTGGTAGAGTGCTTGCCTCGCATGCAAAAGGCCCTGGGTTCAATCCCCAGCACACACACACACACACACACACACACACACACAATAAAATATCTTACTTACATCTTATCATGTTATTATAATTATTAGCATATATTAATTATGTAGAATAATGGATTTCATTGTGACAATTTAATACATGCATTTAAAGTATTATGAGCATGGATTAAATTGATCCTATCCATTCTCCCTTTTGCCTCCCTTTACCTTCCTGATAGCTCCCATCTTCTTCCATTTTTTAAATTTTTTGAAAATTCTGATTTGTTATACATGTCTGCAGAGTACATTTCATTTCATATTACATATAGAGAGCACAATTTTTCAAGTTGCTGGTTTAATATAAAGTATTTTTACAACAATTGTGTCTTCATACATGTATTTAGGGTAATCATGGATAACTCAAGTCTACTATTATTCCTATCCTCTTGACCCTTCCCTTCCCTCCCCCCTCTTTGTTCTATTTATAGCTCTTTCATTCCTCTCATTCCCTCTCTCTTGCCTTTTAAGTTAGTATCTTCATATCAAAGAGATTATTCCACCTTGGTTTTTGGGATTGGCTAACTTCACCTAGCATTATTTTCTCCAACTCCATCCATTTACCTGCAAATGCCATGATTTTATTCTATTTTAGGGCTGAGTAGTGTTCCATTTTGTATATATACCAAAGTTTCCCTATCCATTCATCAGCCGATGGGCATCTGGGTTGGTTCCACAATCTAGCTATTGTGAATTGTGCTGCTATAAACATTGATGTGGCTGTGTCCTTGTAGTAATCTGTTTTTAAGTCCTTTGGGAGCAGGCCAAGGAGTGGGATAGCTGGGTCAAATGGTGGTTCCATTCCAAGTTTTCCTAGAATCTCCATACTACTTTCCATATTGGATTCACCAATTTGCAGCTCCACCAGCAATGTAAGAGTGTGTTTTTTTCCCCACATCCTCACCAGCATTTATTGTTGTTTGTTTTTTTGATAGCTGCCATTCTGACTGGAGTTAGATGAAATCTTAGAGTTGTTTTGATTTGCATTTCTCTAATCCCTAGAGATGTTGAACATTTTTTCATATATTTGTTGATTGTATATCATCTTCTGAGAAGTATCTGCTTAGTTCCTTGGCCCATTTATTGATTGGGTTATTTGGGTTTTTTTGGTGTTACAGCTTTTAAGAGCTTTATAAATCCTTGAGGTTAGTGTTTTATCTGATGTGCTTGTGGTAAAGATTTTCTCCCATTCTTTAGGTTCTCTATTCACCTCACTGATTGTTTCTTTTGCTGAGAAGAAGCTTTTTAGTTGGAATCCATCCCATTTATTGATTCTTGTTTTGAGTTCTTGTGCTATTGGGATCTTATTGAGGAAATTGGAGCTTAAACCAACATGATGGAGATTTGGGCGCACTTTTTCTTCTGTTTGGTGCAAGGTCTTTGGTTTAATTCCTAGGTCCTTGATCCACTTTGAATTAAGTTTTGTGCATGGTGAGAGAAAGAGATTTAATTTCATTTTATTACATGAGGATTTCCAGTTTTCCCAACACCATTTGTTGAAAAGGCTGTCTTTTCTCTAGCGAACATTTTTGGCACCTTTGTCTAGTATAAGATAACTGAAAGTGTGTGGGTTTGTCTCTGAGTATTCTATTCTGTACCATTGGTCAACTGGTCTATTTTGATGCCAATACCATGCTATTTTTGTTACTATTGTTTTGTAGTACAATTTAAGGTCTGGAATAGTAATGCCACCTTCTTCATTCTTCTTGCTAAGAATCACTTTGGCTATTCTGGGTCTCTTATTTTTCCAGATGAATTTCATGATTGCTTTTTCTATTTCTATGAGGAATGATATTGGGATTTTCATTGGTATTGCATTGAATCTGTATAGTGCTTTGGGGAGAATGATCATTTTGACAACATTAGTTCTACCTATCCATGAACAAGGTAGATCTTTCCATCTTCTAAGATCTTCATTAATTTCTTCCTTTAGTGTGGTGTAGTTTTCATTGTAGAGGTCATTCACTTCTTTTGTTAAGTTGATTCCCCAATTTTTTTTTTGAGGCTATAGTAAATGGGGTGGATTTCCTAGTTTCTCATTTTGAGGATTTGTCGCTGATGTACAGAAATGCCTTTGATTTATGGGTATTGACTTTATATCCAGCTACATTGTTGAATTCATTTATTACATTTACAAGATTTCTTTCGTTTATCTAATTGCTCTGGCTAGGGCTCAAGAACTATGTTAAATAGGAGTGATAAGAGAGGGCATCCCTGTCTTGTTCCAGTTTTTAGAGGGAATGCTTTCAATTTTTCTCCATTTAGAATGATGTTGGCCTGGAGCTTAGCATAGATGTCCTTTATGATGTTGAGGTATGTTCCTGTTATCCATATTTTTTCTAGCATTTTCAACATGAAAGAATATTGTATTTTGTCAAATGCTTTCTCTGCATCTATTGAGATGATCATATGATTTTTATATTTGAGCCTGTTGATGTGATAAATTACATTTGTTGATTTCCTTATATTGAACCAACCTTGCATCCCTGGAATGAAGCCCACTTGATCGTGATGCACTATCTTCTTGATGTGTTTTTGTATTTGATTTGCCAGAATTTTATTGAGAATTTTTGCATCTATATTCATTAGAGATATTGGTCTGAAGTTTTCTTTCTTTGATTTGTCTCTGTCTGGTTTTGGAATCAGGGTAATATTGGGCTCATAGAATGAGTCTGGGAGTGTTCCCTCTTTTTCTATTTCATGAAATAGTTTGAGAAGTATTGGTGTTAGCTCTTCTTTAGAGGTTTTGTAGAACTCAGCTGTGTATCCATCTGGTCCTGTACTTTTCTTGGTTGGTAAGTTTTTTTTATGGCATCCTCTATTTCTTTGCTTGAAATTGACATATTTAAAAAGTGTATATCATCTTGATTTAGTTGAGGCATATCATATGACTCTAGAAATTTGTTGATGTCTTCTTTATTTTCTATTTTATTGGAGTATAAATTTTCAAAATAATTCCTAATTATCTTCTGTATTTCTATAGTGTCTGTCGTGATATTTCCTTTTTCATTGTAGATATTGGTAATTTGTGTTTTCTCTCTTCTTTGTTAGCACAGCTAAAGGTCTATCGATTTTATTTATTTTTTCAAAGAACCAACTTTTTGTTCTGTCAATTTTTTTCAATTTTTTTTGTTTCAATTTCATTAATTTCAGCTCTGATTTTAATTATTTCCTGTCTTCTACTTCTTTGGGGTTTGATTTGTTCTTCTTTTTCTAGGGCTTTGAGATGTAATATTAGTTCATTTATTTGTTGACTTTTTCTTTTTTGAAGGAATGAGCTCCATGCAATGAACTTTCCTCTTAGTACTGCCTTCAGGGTGTCCCAGAGATTTAGGTATGTTGTATCGTTGTTCTCATTTACCTCTAAGAATTTCTTATTCTCCTTCTTGATGTCTTCTGCAGCCCATTGATCATTCAATGGCATATTATTTAGTCTCCAGGTTTTAGTGTATCTTTTCTTTCTTTTTTTATCATTGATTTCTAATTTTATTCCATTATGATCTGATAGAATGCAGAGTAGTATCCCTACGTTTTTTTATATTTACTTAGAGTTGCTTTATGGTATAACATATGGTCTGTTTTTGAGAAGGATCCATGTGCTGCTGAAAAGAAAGTGTATTGGCTCATTGATGGGTGATATACTCTATATATGTCAGTTGAGTCTAAGTTATTAATTGTATTATTGAGTTCTATAGTTTATTTGTTTAACTTTTGTTTGGAAAATCTATCCAGTGGTGAAGGAGGCATGTTTAAATCACCTAGAATTATTGTGTTGTGGTGTATTTGATTCTTGAACTGAGAAGAGTTTGATTGATGAATGTAGATGCTTCATTATTTGGGGCATATATATTTATAACAGTTATATCTTGTTGATCTATGATTCCCTTGAGCAGTATGAAATGTCCATCTTTATCTCTTTTGACTAACTTTGGCTTGAAGTCTACTTTATTTTATATGAGGATGGAGACCCCTGCTTGCTTATTTAGACCAGGTGAATGATATATTTTATCCCATCCTTTCACCTTCAGTCTATGGGCATCTTTTCCTATGAGATGTGTCTCTTGAAGGCAACACATTGTTGGGTCTCTTTTTTATTTTTATTTTTAATCCAATCTATTAGCCTATGTCTTTTAATTGGTGAGTTTAGGCCATTAACATTCAGGGTTATTATTGAGACATAATTTGTATTACCAGTCATTTTTATTTTTTTATTATTTTTGGTATTTAGTTTGAGTTGGTTCTTCCTTTGGTTGGTTTTTTGCTTTATTGTTGTTCTTCCCTTTGCAGATTTTCATTATTATTTTTCATTTCCTCCTCATGGAATATTTTACCAAGAATGTTCTGTAGAGCAGTTTTTCTTGTTGTAAATTCTTTTAGCTTTTGTTTATCATGGAAGGTTTTTATTTCATTTTCAAATCTAAATCTTAATTTTGCTGGATATAAAATTATTGGTTGGCATTCCTTATCCTTTAGAGCCTGGTATATGTTATTCCAGGCTCTCCTGGCTTTTAGGGTCTGGATTGAAAAATCTGCTGAGATGCAAATTGTTTTTCCCTTATAGGTAATCTGACTTTTCTCTCTTGCAGCCTTTAAAATTCTATCTTTATTTTGTATGCTAGGCATTTTCATTACAATGTGATGTAATTGGTGTGGACCTGTTGTAATTTTGTACATTTGGCATCCTATAGGCCTCTTGTATTTGATTTTCAAATTCATTCTTCCAGCTTCTGCCCTTTTGTTTTATAAGGTAACTCCACGTTTCCCAGAGCCTCACTTTTTAGGGAAATATTAATATTAAATTTTTTAATGTACCCAATGTGTGCCCATATATCAGGTGAACTGGTGGATCCCATCTTCTTTCTTAATAGTCCTTTTACATTCATTGGTCTTTTTCCATATTCCACATATGAGACCAAGCATGTGAATATATCCTGTCTCATCCACTTCCCTGCAAGTGATATGATTTTATTCTTCTGTATTGCTGAAAAACCCCCACTGTGTATATACACCACATTTTCTTTATCTGTTAATTCACCGATGGACATGAACTATTGAGGTGCCTCTTTTGTATACTGACTTCACTTTCTTCACCTATGTACCCAGCATTAGTATAACTAGATAATATGGTAGTTCTATTTTTGTTTTTATGAATAACTTCCATATTATTCTCCATAGTAGATGTACTAATTTTCCTCACCTACAGTACATAGGGTTTATTTTCCTTACATCCTTGCTAAAATTTGTTGCTTTTTGTTTTCTTAATAGTAGACCTTCAGACTGGAATAAAATGAAACATCTCTGTAGTTTTTACTAGCATTTCTTGGATGACTAAAGATGTTTTTCATTTTTTCCATGTATTTATTGTCCATTTGTACTCGTTCTTCTGAGAAATGTTGATCGGGTCAATTGGTCTTCTACTGTCAATTTTTTTTTTTAATTTCTTTATTTGTTGTTACTATTAATCCTATATTAGATATAGAGCTTGCAAAGATTTTTCTGCCATTCTACATACAGGCCATCTCTTCACTCCATTATTTTCTTTGCTGTGCAGAAGCTTTTCACTTTGATGTAAATCTCATTTGTCAATTCTTACAATTATTTCCTGAGCTATTGAAACCTTGTTTAGAAATTTTCTGCCTATATTCATATCTTGCAGTGTTTTTTAAATTTTCCTCTAGTAGTTCAGTAATTTCAGGTCTTACATTATGATCTGTCATGCATTTTGTTAGGATTTTTGTACAGGATGAGAGAGAGGGACCTAGTTTCAATATTCTATCCTTAGAAGTCCACGTTTTCCAGCACCATGTGTTGAAAATACTTGTTTTTTTTTTTTCTTCAACATATACTTTTGGTTCCTTTACTGATAATTAGTTGATTGTAGATACATGGATTTATTATTATATACTCTACATTCCATTGGTCTGCATGTCTACTTTTTAATGCCAATACCATAGTTTTTTGTTGTCATTGCTACAATGGCTTGTGTAGTATATTTTTTAAATTTGATATTGTGATTCCTCCAGCTTTTTTATTTTTTGCTCATGATTTTATATGAGTTAGCTTTTCACTACTGTGACCAAAATATCTTATGAGAACTACTTAGAGGAAGAGAAGTTTATTTTGGGCTAATGGTTTCAGTTGATGGTTAGCCAACTCCACTGTTCTGGCCCAAGATGAGACAAAACATTGAAACAAAAGCACATGTCAGAGGAAAGCTTCTTAGCTTATGGCAGCTGGGAAGCAAAAAGAGAAAACAAGTAGGTAGGGATAACATATAATTTCCACGGGATTGCCTCCAGTTACCCATCCACCTGCAGTTACCAAACCCAGTGCAGTTGTCCTTTTAAATTATTAATCCATCAAAGGGGTTAAACCACTGATGAGATAACAGCTATCATGATATAATTATTTCACCTTTTAACATTGTTATTTTGGATAATAATTTGTCTTTTAAGGGGACAGTTCATATCCAAACCATAAGAGTATAGCTACACACGTTTGCTTCCAGATTGCATCGGATTGGAATACGATATTCTATCCTATTCCTTTAAGTCTGTGTATGTGAGGTGAGTTTCTTTTAGACAGCAAATAGTTGGGCCTTTTTTTTTCAAATGTTATCAGCTACTAATTGTTTTATAATTTGAAAATTGAGATCATTTATATTTACAGTTACTTATGAAAGAAATATACTAGCTCTTGCCATTTCATTGTTGTTCTTGGGGTTGTTTGAATATACTATGTTTATTTTTTCTTTATTCATCTTAGAGCTATGAGATTGTATTAAAATAATCAAGTTTGATTCTTTATTCTCATTTATTTAAATAAACTTCTATTGAGATATATGCTTCTATGTGTTCTTGGGTTGTGTTTATCTTGCTTCCTTATAAGGGTGTAGGGATCCTTTGATTATCTTCAGTAATACTGGCTTAATGGTCATGAATTCTTTTAGATTGTGCTTGCCCTAGAAAATCTTTGTATTTTAATCAATTTTGAAGGATAACTTTATTACATACAGTATTCCAGGTTAGCAGTTGTTTTCTTTCACGACTTGAAAAATGTCATTCTATGCCTTCTTGGCCTTTAGAGGGTCCACAGAAAAATCAGCTCTAATTCTAATTGGACTTGCCTCTATAAATGACTTGGCACTTCTCTGATATTATTTAACTTAGTAGGTTGTCTATGCCATTAGTCTGTAGTTAAAATCATACTTCTATATCTTGGAGTCATAAGATTGGTCTCTTAATGTTGTTCCAGAGATCTTGTATATTCTGTTCATGGTTTCTTACATTGTTTTCTTTATTACTGTTTAATGTGCTAGTTCATCCACCTTGTCTTCAAGCCTTGATGATCTATCTTCTGCTTGATCTCATCTTTTGGAGAGGACTTCAACTGAATTTTTATGTGAATTATTTCATTTCTGAGATTACTGTTTCATTCTTTTTAAATAATCTTTACCTCTTTATTGAATTACTCTTTCCTATATTGCATTGTATTCCTTAATTCTTTGAGCTGTTTTTTTAAAATTGTTATATATGACAGCAGAATGCATTACAATTCATATTACACATTTAGAGCACAATTTTTCATATCTCTGGTTGTACACAAAATAAAGTCACACCATTCATGTCTTCATAGATGTACTTAGAGTAATGATGTCCATGCCATTCCACCATCTTTCCAACCCCTATGCTCCCTTCCTTCCCCTCTCTCCCCCTTGCCCTATCTAGAGTTCATCTAATCCTCCCATGTACCTTCTTTCAATTACTGTTTCATTTTAACAATAACTTGTTTGAATTTATTATCTTGAATTTCATCCAGTTTATATTCAGTTTCAGATACAAATACTAGGGAGTCATGGTTTTGGAGGAATCACATTGCCTTATTTTTCATGCTTCTTGTGTTGTTAAGATTTGTGCACCTGTTTGGATGGATAGTTCTTCCACTTTTTATTGAACAATCTTCTTTTAAAGATATGTCCTGGGATATTGTTTTGTTGTGTGGTGTTGAATTTAATTACATATGGACTTCACATTATAGTTTCCCTATGCCTTCTCAGGCTGTAATTGTGTTTTGTATATAGATATGTCCCTTTACTCCTAAGACCATTAGTCAGTGTGCCCGAGGGTGTGATAAATGGCCAAGATGTGAACATGGATGAAGCAATCAGCCAAAACAGCCTTCCTGGGAAAAGAGTTGTGGTAACCAAGCTTTCTCCAAGTTGCAACCACTGTATAGCCATACCCAGCCCATGTGAATCCACACAAAGCTGGTCTCATTCTCACAGAACTTGAACTGCCAATTTTAAGTGGCAGTGTCTTCTGCCATTGTATCTCACAGAATATGTACCCCATGGGATAGAGTTCTCAATGGCTTTTAGTTACTGTCACTTTTCTGGGCCCAAACTGACTCTTAGGATTGATATCTGCTAAACCAGTGGTGGTGGGGGGGGGAAGGGGTCACTGGGTTTTGAAGATTTAAAATACAAGAATTTCTGTTCACTGAGATAATTATCTCAGATAAAGGGACCCTTCTTAATATGGCTCCCATTATACCACTGGGTGAATATGCTTGAAAATAGAAGGAAACTCTTCATTTGTTCCAGCTATATCTATCTATGCATATATCAAGTATTTTTTAGCATAGAGTGTGTATTTCCAGGTGCAAGTTTCTGTTTTTATGGAAATTTCTGGGAATCCCTTTCTTTCACTTTAAGCTCCACTGAAGACATGCTTTCTCTCCCCTGCCAAGCCACTCAGTGCTGAATATCAGGGCTCACCTTGTTAGTGACTCTATTTTTGCTCTCCAATATTTTTCTGTGATCCCTCCTCCCTTCCTCTACCCCATTCTTTTGGTTCAGTCTCTTGGTGAAGCAAGAGAGTTCTGAGTGCCTCGAAAGCACTACCTTCCTTCTTATTTTATCATTTTTATTCCCAGGAAGATTATATTTTATATTATTAAAATAATATTGTTGTCTTGTTAAGTTTTGAATTGTTTCTTTGCTAGTAAGTAGAAGTACACCTGATATTTGAACATTGATTTTATATCATCAAACATTCCTAAGTTCACTTATTATTAACACTACACTATTGAGGTCCCATAGAATTTTCTATCTGCATGATTATGTGACTTGGGGATAAAGACAGTTATATGTTTTTTTCAACGTGGTTGTTTTGCTTTTCTTGTTTGTTGTTGTAGCACTATCTATAACATCCAGCACAATATTGAATGGAAGAGTGAGGTAAGAAATCTTTAAATTTTTCCAGCTCCAAAGTGAAAAAAGTATTTTACTTTCCAGTTATGTCAACCTTGCTTGCTACAAATTTTTCTCAGAATTAGATATTGGATTTTGTAAAATGTGTTTTTACATATTTTATGATGATATGTATCTTTATTCTTTTAATCTGTTATTATGGCAAACTGCATTGGTTGCTATTCTATTGTGAATACAACTTTTCATTTATGGACTTATAAACACTGCTGATCATGATGTATTATATATACATATAAAGGAATTATCATATCTATGATTATAAAATTTATTGGTCTGAATTCTGCTATACTTTGTATAGAAAAACTTTTGGTATCATAAGAATGCTGGCATTTTGGATAGATATGGGCTTTATTTCCTTTCCTTCAATTGTTTTGGAAGACATTGTGTGGAATCTATATTTATTTCTTTTTTATTGTGCTGGGAGAATTCATCATATAAATCAGTTAGGATTAATATGAAGTAAGTTTATAAAAAATCATTGCTATGTGTGAAGTCAAGACATACATATATATATGCATATATATATATATGTATACACATATATGTATGTATATCAAGTGTCTTGGTAACATTATATCAACTGAGAAAAAAAATAAATGGAACAATAGTCTAGGCTATTTAGAGATTAAAACATTGTGTCCCCAGAATGAATAAGAGCTCCTATATATTAAATATTATTTTCCCAAAATATTCATTTTCCATTCTGACACTACCTTCTTCAAAGGCAAATTAAAATTTGCTAATATATGAAATATAATAATATTTAAAAGTATGCTTGATTTTTAAACTCAAATTGTAAAATAAGTTTTTTTTTTTTTTTTTTTTTTTTTTTTTTTTGGTTCTGGGGTTTGAACTCAGGGGCACTCCACCACTGGGCCACATCCCCAGCCCTTTTTTGTATTTTATTAGAGACAGGGTCTCACTGAGTTGCTAAGTGCCTTGCCATTGCTTAGGCTGGCTTTGAACTTGTGATCCTTCTGCCTCAGCCTCCCAAGTGCTGGAATTACAGGTGTTCGCCACTGTGCCCGGCTAAATTGTAAAAGACAATTTTAACTCAGGGAAGTAGTTGGATATATTACATTATGACTCTACACATTTTCTTGGTTAAAAAAAATCAGAACATTTTCATATGGAAGAGTATTTTTAATAATTAAATCAATGATTACAACCACATGAGTTTTATATATATATATATATATATATATATACATTATATATATATATAATATACACATGTGTGTATATATATGTATATAATAATTTTGACCTAAATGGTAGTTAAAACAAGTTTGATTTTATATATCATAATACCTACTTTATAGTTTGACTGATGGTCAGTAATATTCACATAAAATAATAATTTTCTTCTCTTTTTTTGATGAGTGACATAGTGAAATATATTTTAGATTTAATTTCAGATTTACAACATTGCTATTTCCTCTCATGTATACTATTTTATCATTTAATGTGTGATATAATTGTAGAATTAACAATTCATATTAAATATCAAATACTTTAAAAACATGATTTATAAGCTTATGATAAATTTTTGGCATTAATTACTGCCTAAATATATCTTTCTCAAGGCCTTTTAAGTAATCCCTTCCTTGATGTCAGGAAATGCCTAACCTTGTTCCTTAATTATTATCATAATCTGTTAAAACACTTACAAAGGATATAAGAAGTAAACATCTTTTCCATTTTAGAAGACTCATGCTATTTCCATTAATACAGTATTCTACTCTTAAAGCTAGTCAAAATCTAGCTAGTAACCAGTAGGAAAACACCATTAATCATAAGTAATTCACTCTAAAATTCAGCTTTACAGTCTTGGTCACTATTTAAGTGGCAAGAATAATAATTAAAATAAATAACAGTTTTGCAAAACTTTCCATTTGTGGCCAGCACTTGGGATAAATGCTACATATCAGAAATTTTAACAGCTTTCCAAATAATAACAATACAAATAATAATAACAGAATTTATTTTCATTATATCATATATGAACTCTCCTGGCATATAATAGCATATGAAAAAACTTCATATTTACTATGAAAGTAAATGTTTCCATCTCTGATATACCAATATAATAGATATATTGCTTATAATTTTCAAAATAAGAATTCCTCACATAAAAGAATTATTAATAAGCACTATAGTATTTAAATTAAACAATTATTCCTTTTCCAAAATGTATATTAGAAAATATATATTAAAATACCTTCTTTAGTTTTATGATTGCCTTCTACCAAGAGAGATTTTCCCACTTTGGAGTTCCTGTTGATGTAGCAAGTTTATGTAAGAGCTAAAATACACTGGATGACTGATTTAACCACTTGTTCACATGTATGTGAAAATATGTGTAAGATGATGTGTGTTTTAATAATTTTTTAAGTTTATCCAACAATTAGAAATTTGAAAGTGTTCTAGCAAATCCACTGAGTAATGTATAAACCTAAAATAGAAGAAGTACAGTCACAAACATTATGATTAAATGTCATAATATCATTAAATAAGTCTGGATATAAATTAATATTGTTAATAACATGCATATAAGACTGAAAACAGACAATGCTAATGTGTGATATTGAAAGCCAGAAGTGTGACTGATTGCCTCTGGCTGGGAGAATGGTAGACATGAATATAATAGCTCTTTACAGAGGACTCTGGAATATGTCAATGGTCTATTTTTTTTTTTTTTACCTTACAGTCTATTTATACACTTAATGATTTAATCATTGATCCTTTATGATAACTTACAGGGTTATACATTTGTTTTTATATCTTATACTTTAATGAAAGTTTTAAAAGTTCAAAGTGTATCACAAAAAGCATTTTAAGATAACATATACAGTTCATAGGAAACACATACTATCTGAATGCACCTGTTATACTTAGTCATTGATAGAAAACATTAAAGAGCTATTTTTTCCTAAACCCTAGATATTTATTGCAAATATACAAATAAAAATTATTTATCATTTTTTACATTACATATTTTTACTCACTGCTGATTCATTTACTTCAAAATAGAAAAGGAGAATCATGAGTTAATAATACCACTAAGTTTTTGTGTAAAGGGAAAATCTCTGATGCTCCACATTAAAAAAAAAAATGCTAAAAATCACTGATCTCATGGCTTTACAAAAGCATTTACTGAAAACCAACACATGGATAGCGGAAGAGTTTCCTTCACTAGAGTCTTCTATTTGATTGGTTTGCTTTTGGACTAATGTTTATTTCCACAGCACAGCTTCCTCAATGCCTTTAAAGTCATAATTAGTATTCTATCAAGAGATATACCACACTGTCTTCATGTTTTAAACCAGGCCTCCATGACCTTACCACATCCCACTTAATCCACTACCAAAAACACTAATTATAGCAAATAGTTTTTAAAGTATTATAGTAGCTTCATCTTTTTAGTGTGTTAATTACCTGTTAAAAACATAGAATAGGTGGAGGGTGTGCCTTTTGTTTGCCCTTTCAGATTAAACTTTCTTCTGTTCCGTGTTGCATCTTCTGGAAAAATAGAAACAAAGAAATCTTCACATCCCCAGAGGAGCCTGATTGAGGAGTGATTCCAGCTGGGGATGCTCAGAATCGAGGGATGCTGCAGTGAGATGGAGGAAGAAAGGAGGAGGAATGAAGTGAAATGAAATGTGGCCCTGCTAGGGTCAAGAGCAGGCATTTGGTTCCCGGTAAAAAATGGCTGTTACAACTGAAGGTTAAAGATATTACAACGGGTGGTTTGAAGAGGTGTAGAGAATCACTAACTTTCCCAGATAATTGTTACTTAGATTCAACACCAAACTTGAAAGAGAACATTTGAACAAACTAGGAGTATTCCACTCTGTCTACAGTCCAAAGGTCTAGAGGACTGAGTCTCACATCCTATGTCTTCCCCACAGAGGACTTTGAAAGAAATTTGAAGCCAATTTTGAACTCCTTTTATAGGGAGTTTGATGAAAACCTATCTTTGAAGAAACAATCCCAAGATTTCCTTTGCTTTCCCGCAACAGTAATCCCGTAATAAAACGTTTGAATGTTGTTTTACAAATCTCTTAAGTATATTGACTAATAGTCTAGCCCAAGTGTGATTGTTCTTATAGCAGAAAATAAGTCAGCCCAGTGTTGACATAGGCCCTTGGGCTATACTAAGAACTTTCCATAGCCAATGAAGTTCTTTCAAGGTTAGGTTTGTACATTCTACCATATATGAAAAATGTCAGAGTCAAAATGGAGCCACTTTTATTAAGCCCTGTCCCCACCCCTCAAAATACAATCAGTCTATAAAGCCAGAAGATTATGAAAGAGATAATCTCATGAATGCATATTTAATAGCAAGATCTATTCCCAAAGACGGTATAGCCAGAATCTTGCACAAAGACCACTACAACCTTATGTAAAAAATAATTCTGCAAGGCTATCTTGCTGGCAACTATGCGTTTAATCTTGGGTTGATGTCACCTTGTAACCAAGGATTATTATTCAAATATCTTATGCAATCCTTTTCATTTTATCCTTAAAAAAAACTTCCCCTTGGCTCAATCTCTTTGAATATGCTCATAGTTTATGGTATGAATATTGAGATTGCAAAGATGTTTTTAACAAATAAATATCAAATTCCTTGGAAAATTTCTCTCTGATGGGTATTTAGCTGAACATACCAATTGAACTGTGATAACACAGAATTGAGAAGTCATTGTTTTGCTTTTGTTTGTTCTGATCCATATTACTCTCCAAATCTTTCAGTCAATCAGGATTCCAGGGTATAGGTCCTACTTTGGGGGGTATGTCCAGCAATGAAAACTGAATAAATTGTTACATGTCATGTATTGATAACTACATAGTATGTTGGAATGTGTAGAGCGAATCTTGAAAAAAAATAAATAAGAACAGAAAAAGCAAAACTCTGCATATTGTTTTTCTATTATTGTAACAAATTTCTTCATATTTTGTGTATTGAGAATTTCACATATATTCTCTTGCAGTTCTAGAAATCAGATCCTAAAATGGATTAACAGGAATGTGTCCCTTTGGGAAGCCCTGAAGAGAACCTGTTTCCATACTTTTTCAAGTTTCTAGAGGTCAACTGTGTTCCTTGACTGACAGCCCCTTTAAGAACAAAGGTGTACTATTTTCCAGTCATTCTTTCTCCTCTCTTGGCATTGTTTTTTTCTGAC
This sequence comes from Tamias sibiricus, assembly GCA_025594165.1. Taxonomy (NCBI): domain Eukaryota; kingdom Metazoa; phylum Chordata; class Mammalia; order Rodentia; family Sciuridae; genus Tamias; species Tamias sibiricus. Next base: position 126,265,716 of record CM046666.1, on the reverse strand, counting down.
TATAGCCTTCCTTCCTATTTGTGTGCACCCCTTTATTTACTTTGGGGCCAGGTAAGAAATCCAGGATAAACTCAGCTTCAGAAGATGCTTATTTTTATTGCATCTGTAAAGACCCTTCTGTCACATAAGATAACATAGTCACAGACTGTATAGATTAAGTCATTAACACCTTTTTGGAATCACTAGTCTGTGTACCATACCTGAGTAACATATTTATCTCAAAGGCTAGAAGACAGCAAGTTTTCACATACCAGTCAATGGGAAGGAAGTCAGTATACGTATGTATAAATTAGAAAATTGAAGAAAAAATGCATGAGAATCTAGGAGCATAGGTGAAATGTTTTATTGAGAAACAGCCATGCTCATTCATTTGTGGTTTATGCTCAGATGGCAGAATTGACTAATAATGGCAGCAGATACAGTTTGGTCCAGGAAACCAAAAATATTTATTATTTGCCCTTTTATAAAATGTTTTCTAATCCCTTGTCTAGAGAATTCTCTGAATAGAAAAATATAGCATTTTTTTATGTAATGTTTTTAATATAGAAAATGCACTTTATGTTAAGATTCCCAGGGGTGTCATAGCTCCACACCACAAACAACAAGATTTGCTCAGTTCTTCAGGCCGTAAACCCAAACATACAAGGTGATATTTTTTTTCCTGAAGACCCTAAGGGAAGAAATGTTCATCTCCTCTTTAGACTCTGGTTGCCAGCAACCTCATGCCACACTCTTTGCTTGTGCATGGACCACTCCAATCTCTGTCTCTGTCTTCATGTGGCCTTCTTCTCTGTGCATCTTTGTCCATGTTTCCTTCCTGGTACGAATAAACCAGTCATTGGATTATGGCCCACCTACTGTAGATGACCTCACTTTAGTTTGATTGCATCTGCATATCCTATTCCAAATAAGGTCACATTAAAATATTCCTGGGGTTAAGACTTCAACATCTTTTTAAGGGACACAATTTAACCCATAATAGGCATTAGGGGATATGGACATCAACAATGCTCCTAATTTATATTCTACTTAGTGTCTGTCAATCTAGACATAGACTTCACCGTCCTAGCAAAAGAAAAGTGATCAATTCCTTTAAACAGTAGTGTAGTATTTGCATTTGAAATAGGAATATTAAATATGTAGTCCCAAACTAAAGTTGATTTAAGTGAACCAATACTTTTATTACCATGTGATTATGTAGCTTCTCTTAAAAATATGGTAAAATATGGTCCTATACCTTTTTGTGGTTTTGGGTTTTTTTTTCTTTTTCTTTTTCATTTCCCTCTTTCATAGACTTAAGCTTCCTAGTCATGGATCTGTCCAAAATGTTAGAATATACATCATTTAGTAATAAGAAAGGAGAAAGAGAGAGAGAGAGAGAGAGAATGAATGAATAAATATGACTTTATCCATGGCCAGAGTAAATTTTAAAATATTAGTTTGTCTCTTTATACCTTTTAGATTTGAAAAAGATTTTATCTGGACCTGTTTTTTCTTTGTATTTCATGTGGCTAAGTACATTTTGCTTTTATGCTGCCTGTTAAATTGAAGCTGCAGGGCAGAGACTGTCTTATTACTTTTGTAAATGTGCCCAAAGGTTATTAAGCAATAAGCTTTTCTAATAAATATAATTTATGAATATGAAAATGCTCATAAATGATATTTAATTCTTAAGGGGAACTACAGAAGCTCTTAAACCATAAAATGATATATCTTTTTTGGATACTGCATTGCTTCTCTGGTACAGCATCAAGGTTGAAAGGAATGAAAACTGACTTTTAAAACTGCAATGCAGAACATAAATTAGGAAGAACTATCACATCATATGGCTGTTTGGGGGAAAAAATAGCTTCTTTACTTTTGATCACTATTTGAGTTTGTGTTGCTAGGTATATGTCCTCAAATTTGAAATATTTCAAGTATTTATAGTGAAAAATAACAGTATTAGAGTTTCAATTAGTATTTTTATTCTCCCAAATTTCACATTTAATATGATGAACACTCTGAGGAAGACTTATTCATTCGTTTATTTATGTTTCCATACAAAATGTCAACATTTATTATATTTTATTATAGTCATTCATTTATATGATGGTCACCCTTTCTAAACTGTAATGACCTTGAAAGTAGAACACTTCATTTATCTCTGTAATTACTATTTTCATGTTAAGATATGGTAGTCATTTTAAAAATTTTTTGAATTAAAAAAACTAAAATTGAGAATAAATTGGGAAATCCTTAAAGATGAAGAAGTATGCACATATCTAATAAAAAATGTGGAACTAAGTGGTAATTAATATTGTTGAAGAAAAACAATAAATACATATAGATTGAGGTTTTTATATTGATTGAAATCAAGACATCTGTCTTGTTTTGCTTTTTTCACTTTAATTTGAAATATGCTAAGAAAAATTTATAAGCTCCAAAAAAATAGGAGTCCATGAATTTCTTCATAGAACATTTTATTAGTGTTCTCCAGAGAAACAGAATGTATGTATAAGTGAAGAGATTTATTACAAGAATTGTTTAACCTAAGAATTGGCTTTCATAATTGTGGAGGCTGAGAAATCTAGAAGACACAGGAAAACCAGTATCTTATTCAGCTCAAGTCTGAAGTCCTGAGAACCAAGGCAATCAAAGGTGTAAACCACAGTCTAAGGGTAGAAGACTAAAGTCCCAGATCTTCAGGCAGGCAAGAAGCAAAGGGACAAATTCTTTTTTCCTCCACTTCTTTGTTCTATTTAGGCCTTCAATAAATGGACTGCATGGTGTCTATCCACTCTGGGGACAATAATATTCTTTACTGAATCTACCAATTAAATGCTAATCTCATGTGGAAATACTCCTATTGACACATCCAGCAATAATGTTTAATCTGGGAAGCCCATGACCCAATCAAGTTTCACACATAAAAATTAACCATCACAAATGTTTGGAAACATAAAGTTACATAAGCCTCTTTTAACTCTCTCTATAAATTCACTTATATATGATATATGTGTTTTTTAATGTAACTTTTCAGTTTACACTTAATATTTAGATTTCCAGTTGACAAATTTACACTGAACACTGATTTGATTTAACATTGTGCTATGTAGGCCACAATGTTAGGTAAAGTATAATATTGGTTAATTTCAGGGCACAGGTTGAGTAAAGAGCTCATGCTCTTTTTTAAGTGCTCACAATATGTACCAGTGATCTTCCATGTTCTATGCAGATCGCATTTTTTAAATGATACTATATACCTTTAGAGAAGTCCCATGTTATAATTACCAATAAACATTTACTAAGCATTTATTTTGTTTCATCATAAGAGACACAAAATTCTTTGCTGTGTGTAATTCAGGTGGGTTAAAAATCCTACTTAAAAGAGCATAACAGTGGTATGAAACTCGTATAAAAAATTAAAAAAATAAAAATTATATGGAAAAATTACATATAAAAAGAATAGAAACTCCTGTGTTTGTTACTTGCTTGACTAGACTTCCTGCATTATCTAAAGATTGGATTAGCAGTAACTATCACACTGGTGATTCATTTTCTCCACACTTCTCTACATATCTGCTGCCCCCATCTAGTCTAGCCACAAATCAATATCCCATTAATCTTTTAAGTCAATCCCAACTTGCCCAAACATTCCCAGTAGTCTTCCCATCCTGAGCTGCATATATCTCCATCCTTCAAATTCCCAATTTATTGTATCATTGAAGGTTAATCCCTTTCAGTGGAGATACATCACATGTTATTTACCAGATGTGAATAGCTTAAGGAAAGAGAATGATCCAATCATTTTTGAATTCACATACTTACCTTCCACAAGGCCGCACACTCAACAATATCTGTTAGATTAATAAATGCATTGGTGCTACTTAACATTACATCCTAGGAATATTCTCATCAATCACATTCAGATCATAGCATACAATTCTGTAAGATTCTTAAGACATTTTCAATGGAAATAGAATTGTACCCCAGATATTTAGAGTTGAACATTTGCTAAGTGTATGTGGCTGGAAATAAAGGACATGTTCATCGGGTTGGGATCCCACTACTCAGTAGGCTGAGGCAGGAAGATTACAAGCTCAAGTCCAGCCTGGGTAACATAGCTCAACCCCATCTCAAAAAATAATTAATTTATTTATTTTCCTAATATGTAATTATATGCTGTCTCTAAAACATATTCTAAATAAAATAGAATATATTTTTAAATATACTTTACATAAAAATATATTTTAAAAATTTTCTTATTTGAAAAATGGGTTTTTTAGTTGTAGATGTAAATAAATGTAGTCTTATTTATTTATTTATTTTTATATGATGCTGAGACTTGAACCCAGGGCCTCACACATGCTAGGCAAGCACTCACTCTACCACTGAGCCATAACCACAGTTCCATAAAATATATTCTAAATAAAAGATAAGAAACTATATTCATTGGCATGTAAATAAAAGTTAAACTTATAATTTTTGATATATTTTATCAATTGAATAATTACAACCATGTGAAACTGCTTTTTTTCATATAAATAGATAATAGATACAAATTTAACTTCTTTGAAACAACTGAGTTTCCACAATTAGTGCCAATGCCAGGCACAAAAATTTGATTTTACTTTCATACTTCCTAAGAGAAAGTGCATGTACTTTTGAATCCAGAAAATAAATTGCCAGATGTTGAGTGTTTTTAAGGTGAAAGAACATAAGTAGTATGTTTTCCCTGAACTTCACTGATAACCCTCCCAAGTACATCAGGGAAGGAAGCTAACACTGCAAGGACACATTGTGTTCCAGGCAACTGGCTAAAGGTACTACATATGGTCTCACATTTAATGATTAACATCTCAAAGCAAATTACTTTGTCTTTATTTTATAAATAAGGAATGGAAGCTTAGGTGCTTTCCCAAGATTAAAAAGTAGTAACAGAATTAAACTCTAAATGTGTATGACTCTGTATACCCTGTTCTTTTCAATCCCAAATATCCACTGATGTATTGGTAATTATTTAACAGATGGTTGGGTAAGGTAAGACGTACCTAATATAGAGAGCATTTGCTGATATTTTGCCTTGACAATTTATTGCTACCAACACTATGTCATTGAAGACAGGTTGAAAAGAAATTTTAACTCTGAGTGCTAATAAAACACCCCAGAGCATAACACTACAAAAAATATTCTCTTATGGATAGTTATAACATTACAGCCATGTCATAGAAAAGGCATCAATTGTTGAAACTGCTAATACGGGATCAAGAGAGTGACAAATGGCATTCTATGACTTTGGAAAAACAGGAAACAATGGGCAGATAACCATGTGAATTCAAGACTTTACAGTGGTAAGATACTAGGAAGGGAACAAAAGATTACAAATGAGAAGACTTATAAAATACTTTTTGTTATCTTAAGTATGTTTGTCCCTATCTTAGAGGGAGATTTAAAAAAATTATATGAATATGTATCCTCCCAAAAATATAGTTTGCAAAGGCAAAAGCTATAAATAACTCAATTGCCTATGAATAGTTGAATGTACAAATAAAAGGCAAAATACTCATATAGTGAAATTACCATACAGCAATAATGAGGAATGAACTAATGACCACCACACAAGTCATCACAGGTGAACTTCAAGTAAAAGCATATCAACAAAACAGACATGGAAAAATACAAGCAGAATAGTTCAACTTAAATAAGATTTTTTCTTCTAAAGCAGGAAAAATTAATCAATATATGATTTAGCAATGTATAAACAGTAAATACCATTACAAAGAGTGAACAGTGGTGAACAATGAATTCTAGGCTGTGGCCTTCTCTAAGAATAATGAGGGGGATGAAATTTGACTGAATTATAAAAGGTGTTTCACCATTTTGATAATATTTTATTCCTTAATCTAAGGTCTAGATTTACAATTCTTCTTAAATCTTGCTGATGCATTTATACATGTTGTATCAATGTAATAGTTTGCAAAAGTATTTTGAAAAATTGATAGCAATTCCCATCATAATTTCATAGAAAATTAAAAACTAATTTTAAATCATTGTTTCTTTATGAAGTATTATGGAGCCTTCTCATGTAAATTTAGTGAAATGAAATACAGTGTAAGACTCATGAAGATTATTTCTCTTTATTAAATGTTTATTCAAATCATATAAAAGTCACTTAATTTCAACTCTGATCAACTTTATACTTGAATAACATTTATAGTGTGTATAAAATGTACTGATACAGTATTAAGAGTAATCAAGTCTAAAAATAAATTAAATTAAAAACAGAAAAATAGAAGATTGGGAAACAATGAACTAAGACCATCAAAAGCATAAGGATGTATACATTACCATGAAAATGAAAATATTTTAGAAATTTGGAATTTCATTTATATTAAATATGTTTAATATAGTAAAATTACAATAATATTTGAATACATGCTGAAATATGTTGGCTTCAACAACAGATGTCCATGTACTAAAATATAATTCAGGCTTTTAAGATAGTAGCTTTATAGTAATTTATAGATACATATAAAATTTAAATAGTGATAAGTCACAGAAAAACATTATCAATGTGCATAATAACAATTAAATAAAGAGATTTATTTGGATGGAACAGGAAAACATCACATAAGTGAAATAAACCAGACTCAGAAAGTCAAGAATCTTGAGACAGGGGTTAGGAGAGGGAAAAAGGAGAAACAGGGGCATGAAGTAGAACAAATTATGTTATGTGCTGCTGAATATATCAATATGAAGACTATTATTATGTATGATTGTAACACACTAATAAAAATAGCTCTTAACTTGTACAAAATCAGAAAAAAGAAAAAAGGTGAATGAATTTATCAGTGTACATTGTATGCATGAATGGAAATATACTGAATCCCATTGATGTGTACAATTAATATGTTAATTTTTTTTAAAGTTTCAAAATATAACATATATTAAAGTTAACAGTAAATGTACTACATAAAATCCAAGGACCATTTGAAATGGCAAAACTGGATACAAGATATGCTTTGAACTCAATGCATTATTGGTGTTAGTTGTTAATATTGAATCAATGGGATTCAGTATATCACCATACCAAATTTTAAATTATACTATAGAGCAATAGTAACAAAAACAGCATGGTACTGGCACCAAAACAGACCAGTAGACCAATGGTACAGAATTGAGGACACAGAGACTAATACATATAATTTCAGCTATCTTATATTAGACAAAGGCACCAAAAATGTAGAGTGGAGAAAGGATAGCCTCTTCAACAAATGGTGCTGGGAAAACTGGAAAGCCATATGCAACAAAATGAAATTAAACCTGTATCTCTCACCATGCACAAAATTCAATTCAAAGTGGATCAAGGACTTAGGAATTAGACCAGAGACAATACACCTAATAGAAGAAAAAGTAAGCTACAATTTCCAACATGTTGGATTAGGCTCCAAGTTCCTTAACAAGAATACTGTAGTGCAAGAATTATTACCAAGAATTAATGAATGGGATAGATTTAAGCTAAAAAGCTTCTTCTCAGCAAAAGAAACAATCAGTGAGGTGAATAGAGAACCAACTCACTGGGAACAAATATTTAATACTTGCACATCGGATAGAGCACTAATTTCTAGAATATATAAAGAACTCAAAAAACTTGACACCAAAAAAACAAATAATCCAATCGATAAATGGGCTAAGGAATTGAAAAGACACTTCTCAGAAGAAGATACATGATTAATCAACAAATACATGAAAAAATGCTCAACATCGCTGGCAATTAGAAAAATGCAAATCAAAACTACTCTAAGATTTCATTTTACTCCAGTCAGAATGGCAGCTATCAAGTACACAAACAACAATAAATGTTGGAGAGGATGTGGGGAAAAAGGCACACTCATACATTGCTGGTTGGACTGCAACATTGTACAACCATTATGGAAAGCAGTTTGGAGATTTCTTGGGAAAATGGGAATGGAACCACCCTATGACCCAGCCATCCCACTCCTGGGTCTATTCCCAAAGGACTTAAAAACAGCATATTACAGTGACACAGCTACCTCAATGTTTATAGCAGCACAATTCACAATAGCTAGGTTGTGGAACCAACCTAGATGTCCCTCGGTAGATGAATGGATAAAGAAAATGTGGTATATATACACAATGGAATTTTACTCAGCAATAAAAGAGAATAAAATAATGACATTCGCAGGTAAATGGATGAAGTTGGAGAATATAATGCTAAGTGAAATCAGTCAATCTCAAAAATCCAAATACCGAATGTTTCCTCTGATATAAGGAAGCCGGTTCACAGTATTGATGGGTCGGTGTACATAGGAGGATTAGAGGAACACTATAATGGTCAAGGGGAAGGGAGGGGAAGGGAAGGTACAAGGGGGGAAGGGGGAAAAAAGTGGTTGAATAAGATGGATATCATTATTCTAAATGCATGATTGAAGACTTGAATGCTGTGAATATGCTTTGTATACAAACTGTTTTATGTAAAAAGATGCTATATATGTATAGTATGAACTGTAATACATACTACTATAAAAAAAAAATGGTTGAGGATGTAACTCAGTGGTAAAGTGCACCGGGTTCAATCGCCAGTACCAAAAAAAAAATAAAATAAAATAAAAAATAAAAGTATTAGCAAAGAAGATTGATTCCACACTTACAGACCTCCTCTTTTCATATATATATATATATATATATATATATATATATATATATATATATATATATATAAAATAACAGAACTTACAGCTCTGTGAATTTATTGACAACAAAGTGGACAAACACTTCATCTTCAACTGATTATTCTGTGTGGTTGATAAGATGCACATAATCAGTAGAATATTACCTTTTTTTTTTTTTTTTGGTACTAGGAATTGAACTCAGGGGTACTCAACCACTGGCTCTCATTCAGTTGCTTAGCACCTCACTTTTGCTGAGGATGGCTTTAAACTCACGATCCTTCTGCCTCAGCCTCCCAAGCCGCTGGGATTACAGGCATGTGGCACAATACCCAGCAGATTCTTACCATTTTCTACAAGGATCATAGAGCAAGACACAGCTAAAAATTTTGGCAGAGAACAGACCAGTGTATCTGGTTGACAACTCTGTTGTCCTGATATGAGAATAACTTTTCTCTATTTTTTCATAACTTTTATAAAATTTTTTTCATGTTAAAGATAGAGTTCAATAAATACCTTTCACCAAGTTTACACCTATTCAGTGTCAAAGTAACAGATTCAAAATTTTAAAACCTAGTCAAATATCCAGATGCTTGGTTGATGCAGTGCCAATTTATTGTTTTCAATCAATCAATACTTTGTTGATCTCAATGTAGAATTTTTAAAATACATTGAAAATTCAAATGGATAAATAAAAGTATCTAACATCTACTGCTGAAAGTCAATCACTATTACAAAGTTTCATTTCCTTTGATCCTTTATATATACGATTGCATACAGATTTGACAAGAACATGTTGTCTATATCTCTACCATAAATCTAAAAGATAATCTGATATCATGATATACTTTAATAAATGTGAATATAGGATTCAAGTATTTGTTTACCACTTAAATACAGGAAACTGCTATAAGTAAGGAATTTCCTTTAAAACATGACAAAACTCAACAGTCTTAAAATTTTAGTGATCTGTAGTTCTGCTCAAGAAAACATTTCTAATAGCCCCCACATTTCAATGAGTGGAAGGAAATTCCTTATTTATAACAGTTTGCTTTATTTAAGTGGTATACATGTATTTGCATCCTATATTCACAGTTATTAAATTAAGATTGGTTTTTCTCTCAATCATTTCAGCTATAAGCCTAACTATTTTTAGCATATGCCATCATTTAGCCTATTAGGGAGTTGAGAGTTATCTTCATCATGAAAATTTGTGCTCAAGTGAATGAAATAGTTGAACTTGTGACAAGATATACAAATTGGCATTTATAATTTGCATTGTACTTCTATAAAATAATGGATATTCAAAAAATGGTCAATAACACATTTTTGCAAGCAGTGGAAATTACATGAATGTCTTATTAACTGAAATTTGAAGGATGTTTTGAAATGGAAATTATCGAAATTTTATGTGCTCTGTGTGTTTTCAAATAGATGGTGTAGAGATTTTGTGAATTGTTGGATGAATCAGTGGAATTATTTTGTGTTGACTATTTAAGTACCTTCCTTATAGGTACAATTTGTGGAAAAAATGAAAACTCAATAATAAACAATACTAAACCAAATTAAACAAAATTACCCATCTATTAGCTGACGATTTTGGAGCAGAGTTTTTTAAACTGAAGGATGCAACCTAGTTATATTGAATGTCTGATGTAAACAAACAACTTCTGCTTTTGGGAATATCTTGGTCCCAACAAGAAAACTACAGAATTGAACTGAACACAACCATTTCCTCTGAAATAAATCAATAATATTGAGTTTTTTTCCATGTACCTTGTGAAAAGAATGATTAAAATGGCTTTAAGAAGTCAGGAGTGCTACACCAATGAAATAATGTGCATTTTGAAGGAAGCAAAATGTGGAATGAAACATTCTCTTAACAATATATATAAACACACATAAAAACATTATTTAATATAAACATTGCATAAAAACTTTAAAAAATACCATTGTAAAAACAATGTTCTAATGAAAGGATGAAATCCATAATTCATTTAACCAATTCACTCACATTGTTGGTGATTTTGGAGAATAAGCAATTTCAACTGTACTTATATCTCTCCCTCAGCAAATATTTTCTAGTTATATGGTAATTCTTGGCATCATCATTTACCTAATGTTCCTTATAGTCTCTTTCTTCTGTAGGTTGATACTCTAGTGAAAAGAAATTAAACTTTTTCTCCCAGAAATAATAAAGCAGTTCGGAATTATGCACCCTTCAATTTCATAATCCTTTAAATCCAAGGCCATTACATTTTTATCTCTTTTTAAGATACTACTTATGTATTCCTTTGAGAAAGCATCCTGATTCTCACTTCAGTTATTTATGATTTAAATTTGCATACTGTCTTTCTTCTGAAAAGCTTATGGCATTGAATAAAAACACTTTCAACTTTCATTAAACATCTGTCACAATCCAGTGCTAAAAAAAACAGGGAAGCTTTACAACAATAACTGAAGAAATATGATGGAAAGAAGAAAATAATAAATAGTAACAAGAAGAAATTTATTATACCATCATTCAAAGCCCTCCGATCAAGCTACAAAAACATTTTGGAGTTTGTGTTAAATATATTCATTACATATAACCCATTTTCTAGACATATTCAAGAACATGATTCTGAAAATGATGTGTAATGTCTTCCCTTATGTTGGAAAATTGCTGAAACCTTTGTTTAAAATGCTTTCCCACTTACATTCTAATTTTTTTTTTAGAATTTGTCATTCATCTTATAGCATTGAGAGCAAAATATCAGCTGGCTAGCCAATGATAGCAGGGGCATAGTGTTTGAATCTCTCTGAATAATTTTACCCTCAGAAATTGAGCAATTTGGGTGGTAAAATGAAATACTTGTGGACAACAATTGTAAAAATTGAGTGAAAAGTATTCATCAAAAGCAAGAAGACCTGTGTGGTAATAATATCTATTTGAAGGGAATCAGCAGAAAGGTTAGGGGAATTCAACATTTCTAACATCAAGACAACTCTAAAATATCACTTACAGGAAGTATTTGCTTTCAATCTGAGGAGTTACAGAGTTAACCTCAACAGAATAATCTAGGAATACAGACAAAACTAGGAAAGGGTGTACCAACCTCCAGTTCATAGACAAATGCAAGAGAACTGTGCAAAGGTTAATAAAAAAAAATGTTATGATGTTCTAGAACAAAGGAACTCTCTAATTAATCAAATGAATCTCCTTTCAAAAATGAAAATGAGCACTGTGAAGAAATGATTCGTGATAGAAATAATATTGAAAAAACAGGAACATTGGTCAAAGGACAGTAAAGAGACACGTGTAACAAGATATAAAAGAATAATGAGTAGGATGAGAGCTAATAAGGCCCTGGTAGAAACTCATATCCAGAAAGTCTATAATGTTTGCAAGCTAATACTTTTTAAAAATAGCATAATTTAAGATTGAATCAAGGTATAAACAACACAGAATTTAAAAATCTTAGAAAGTAAATTTTTTCTCTTTCCCTCAAAAGGGAAACTCGAAAAGAGAGCTGATAGTCCTCAGGAAAGAGATAGAAATGTAAATTAATTAAGAGGTTGGTGTTGGCATTTAATATTAAACCGGAGAACATGAAAGAGTGAAGAGATGTCATAGGTATCATAAAATAAATAGAAAATGGAAATGTAAAAATGGTAAAATAAAGGAGAAATAGAGGAAATAATATTTTAAATAGAAAGGATAATAAGTAATACTTCATGCTAATAGATAAGAGAGTGACATTTTAACCTGACAAAAGAACAAATGTATTGATAATTTTTATGTAGGCCCAGGCCCAGTGACCTTCAAGTATAATGGCTTTATAAGAACTGACTTACACAAGCAAGATCCACAAGATGTTACTACTATGAGTACCTCCTCACAAATCAAATCATGAATAAACAAATAAAATAGAGAATCACCAGCCCAATGTTTGTATTGAACATTCAATATAAATTTGCACCTAATTATTGAACCTAAAGGTTTGACATTGTATTATACTACAGTGCTGTTTTTCCCAACATAGAAACTGAGTAACAATTTGGAAGAGAGTGGTAATCGCATATAAAAAATAGAATATACTTGATAGTTTATTGAAAGGGAAAGTACATGAATTCAAATTAAAGAAATTAAAAGCGTAATAATTAGAAAACATAAAGTAAAATTTTCCTCAAGTTGCATATGAAATGATTATCTAGAAAATGATCCATGGAAAAATTTTTACATTAGTTTATAAAATAAACATGCAAAGATAAATAACCTTAACACATACAAATAATAATGTATACTGAAAGAAAACTAACAAAATAAATTTAAATATTGTTCAAAATTGTGTTAACTATAAAATATAACTGGAAGACATAACATTGGGCAAATAAATGGAAAAATTGAGAATGTTTTGGACAAACAAATGCCTTACTGCACAGATGTTCATCCTCTCTGTTGACATATAAATTTAGCTTGATCTCAATAAATACATCTTTGAGTTTTTAAGGTTAATTGAAAAACTCCTTAGGATGAAAAGACAAAACACCCTGAAAATTGTGATCATTGTGATTTGACCATCTCTTCAAGGTCTCAAATATTAAAATATACTTAAATATAAAATGATTTCTCTTTCAATAGAAAAATATGTTACCATGAAATGTATGTATAAATGACAAGGCCTCTAATTACCAAGATACTCTTGAAGAGAAAAAAATTTGGAAGATGGATATTATATATCAACATTATCATACAAATACATAATTAAGATAATATTTTGGAACAATAGATCAATGGAGCTGGATAGAAAGTACAGAATCAGACCTGCATATTTTCAATCATATGATTTAAAACAAAGTCACTACTACGAGGCAATGATTTCTAATGGTCTTTTATAGTGTATTTCAACAATTCAATATTATATTCAATATAATATAAATATACATGTTTGCATATATATAAAATTATATATACATGTGAAATGTGTTTATCTCACACACACACTCACAGTGGAAGGATTATGTCATACTTCCTAAAACATCCATCATCTCACTTATCTTTTTTGGTATCGGGAATTCAATCTATGGGTACTTAACCACCAAGCCACAGCCCTAGCCCTTTTAAATTTTTGTATTTTAAGACAGGCTATCACTAAGTTGCTTAGGGCCTCACCAAATCGCTGAGAATGGCCTCAAACTTGTGATCCTCCTGCCTTAAGCTCATGAGTTGCTGGAATTACAGGCATGCACCACCACACCCAACTCACTTATCTTTTGTGTATGTGTGTGTGTGTTTGTGTGTGTAGTGAGGTGTTGAAATATATTCCCTTGGTTACTTTTGAAGTTTACAATATATTGTTATTGACTATAGTCACTCTGCTCTATGATAGACCTCAAAACATACTCCTCTGTCTACCTTTTTATCTGCTGACCAACAATTAAATCCCTTTCATTTTTGCAACTGTGTAGAGGATAGAGTGTATGAAATCTAAGGAACCAGAGTTCACTAGCATTTTTGGTAAAAAGTAATCAAAGTATAAATTAGCTTATTTATAGATCCAGATTCTAGAAGAGATATTAAAAGATCAGCTTTGGTTGGAGGATAAGGAAAAAAGATGAAGGCTCTAGAATGATCTTATGCTTGTTTAAGAAAGTATAATGAAGAATGAAAGGTTACAACAATGCATAGATGGGAAAATAGAAAAGATTCTTACTGTAAATATTGCCAATAGCTCAAAAACAGGGAGTTAAACAGATAAATAAAACTATAGGCAATTGAAGAGCGATTTCCAATTAAGCACCAGGAATATCCTCCAGAATGCTGGACAAATGTACAAACACCTGGTGTCAGGAAAGGACATCTATCAGCAGAGCTTCTGTTGTTATCTTGTTTGGCTAACCATGATGCATGGACAGCTTTATGACAGTGGAAAGAATGTAAAGAATAGCTCATGGTGTGTATGCAACCAGTTGCTGTCCTGTGTCTCATATATTCCTCACCATTACAGTCCTACTCTTCACTTGAAAAAAATTTATGTTTCATAGAAAAATAAATTAATACCACTGAATTCTATTTCCAAGCAGACCCATTTAGAAAACATGAGCATCAAAATAACATACATCTGCAATACATTTTTTTCTTTCAATTTGTGTATCCTGAAGGAAATTTCTGTCCCATGTTTATATTTGTTTTAGCTCACTTTTATGCATTGTAGCCAAAAAAGAAGTGCTAATAAAACAAAACCACATATAATACTTAGACTTACTTGAAAATAATTTTCTTAAGGCTGTGTTGACATATTGAAATTCATTTTATTTAAAGTCCAAAATTATACTTTAAAAATAAATTCAGTCTGAATTCCTGTGACAAATTACCTTTTATGTTTAAAGGTAATATAATTTAATTACTTTTACTTTTTTGTCTTTTGTTGCTGACCAAAGCAGAAAGGTACTACTTATGTTTACAAAGTCACATAAAAATGGAATACATGATTGGCAACTTTAAAAATATTATTTAATGTGAAATTGTTAGTTATTAAGTTCAGGAAAGAAATGCATTTTTATTTCCCTTCAACATAGCTCACTCATGCCTACTTAATACCTTTCTCCCTCAGACTTATTTTATGTTATTTTTTATTTTTTTGGTACCAGGGATTGAACTCAGGGGCACTTGACCCCTGGGCACATCCCCAGCTCTTTTTTGTATTTTATTAGAGACAGGGTCTCACTGAGTTGCTAAGTGCCTCACCATTGCTGAGGCTGGCTTTGAACTCATGATCCTCCTGCCTCAGCCTCCCAAGTGCTGGGATTACAGGTGTGCGCCACCGCACCCAACTTCAGACTTACTTTAGTGTATTTCTATTTTCTTTCATTGACTTTCCGTGCTTGAGACATGGCGCAGGTAGACAGGTGCTTAGGCAAATGTCCACATCCACATGTGGAATAGATACCAATTGTAGAAACTTAATTAAATAAGTTAAGGTATATTTAACAAGAACTATGCCAGCTTCATTATTTTGTCATTCCTCTCCAGAAAAAAGTAAGTAGTTATACTTCTCAGAAAGCACCCAAGCAATTAAGCCTAAAGAAGAAAGCAAATTTCCATTTGTCATTAACAAAGTTATCCAATGCTTTTAATTGCAGTAATATACATAGCATAAAATTCACCATCTTAACCAGTTCTAAGTGTATAATTCAATGGCATTAATATATTAATAAGGTTGTGCAAGTGTTGCCATCATCCATCTCCATAATCCACGCCATCTTGTTAAAATGAAGCCCTATATTATGCAGTTTCCTTTCCCCTAGCTTCTAGAAACAACCAACCATTCCATTTTATATCTCTATGATTTTCACTATTCTAAGTATCTCACACAAGTGAAATCATACTGTATTTGCATTTTTAAGCTGGCTTATTTCACTGAGCATAATGTCCTCAGGATTTACATACGTTATAATACACATCAGAATTTCCTTTTTTAAGGCTGAATAATTCATATACAAATATATCAATTATATATAATATACATATTATATATAATTTGCTTTCACCTTTTGGCTATGACAATTAATGTTTCTGTGAACAAGAGTGTAAAAGTGTTCAAGATTTTGCTTTTACTTCTTTTGGGTATACACTTGGAAGTAGAAATACAAGATCATATGGTAAGTCCATTCTTAATTTTATGAAAAACTATGATACTGTTTTCCATATTGACTGCTCCATTTTACATTCCTGTCTAACAGAAGTGCTCCAGTTTTTTAATATTTTCAAGAACATTTGCCAACTTCCTTCATATATGTATGTGTGTGTGTGTGTGTGTGTGTGTGTGTCCCATCCTAATGAGTGTGAGGTGTTGTCTCATTGTAGTATTATTTTGCACTTTGCAGATGGTTAAAGATCTCCATTTTTTGTGTGTTTATTGACTATGTATGTATCTTGTGCATAGAAATGTCTATTTAAATCCTTTGACAATTTTTTGAATTGTGGTATTTGGGTTTTTGCCATTGTTGATTTTCAGTAGTTTTGTATATATTAATAGTTCTGCAAGTTAATTCATTATTACATGTATGATTTGAATATGTTTTCTCCAATTCTGTGAATTTCCCTCTTAACTCTGCTACTACCAGCTTTTGATGCTCATGATTTTTCTAGTTTTCATGAAGTCCAATTTGTCTGTTTTTCTTCTGTAACTATAGTGTGTTGTCATGTCCAAGAAATCAATACCTAAGCCAAGCTCATGGAGCTTTTCTCCCGTTTCCTTCTAATATATTTATAGTTCTAGTTCTCATATTTAGGTCTCTCATCCATTTTGAGTTAGTTTTTATATGTGGTATTAGGCAATGGTTCAACTTCAGTTTTTGGCATATGGTTATCCAGTTTTTACTGTACCATTGTTTTAATATTGTCTCTTTTCTCATTAAATGGACTTGACAACCTTGCCAAAAATTATTTGAACATGTATATATTTTTTTTCCTGAACTTTCTATTCTGTCCTATTTTTATACCAGGATCACTTTCTGTTTAGATTACTATAGCTTTGTAGTATGTTTTGGGCCAGGAAATGGGAGTCCTCCAGCTTTGACTTTTTTTTTTTTTTTTAATTTTTGGCCTCTCTTGGTATTCCACATGAATTTTAGAATAGGTTTTGCTATGTCTCCAAAAATAATACAAAACAACAACAACAACAACAAAGGGTGGGGGGCATTAGGATTTTGATAGGGTTTTCCTGAACGCATTGAGTATCTAGATCACTTTCTATAAAATTGACTTCTTAATGATCTTAATTCTTCTAGTACATGAGTTTCCTTTTATTTATGATTTACTTAATTTTTTTACAGTAAGGTTTTGTATTTTCCATTCTATAAGTTTTCCACTTCTTTGGTAATTTTCATTGCTAAGTATTTCAGTCTTTTGATACTATTTTAAATGAAATTATTCTCATAATTTCCTTTTGAAATTTTCCATTATGATGTATAAAAATTAAACTGTTTTTATATGTTCATTGTATCCTGCTACTTTGTTAAACTGATATTCTACTTATAACAAGAGGTTTTCCTTTTGTTGTTGGAGGGACCTTAGGGTTTTCTCCATAAAAGATTATAACACCTGTGAACAAAGATAATTTTATTTCTTCCTTTCCAATTTCAGTGCTTTGTTGTTGTTGTTGTTTGTTTGTTTGTTTTTTATTCCTGCCTAATTCCTCTGGTTACAATTTATAGTACTTTCAAGCAACAAAAATGGACATTTCAGTCTTGTTTTCTTTTTAAGGAAGCACTTTCTTTTTTTTTCAAATTTATTTTTTATTCTAAGTTGTTAGAAATGACAGCAGAATGTATTACATTTTATATTATACTTGTAGAGCACATTTTTACATATCTCTGGTTGTATACAAAGTATATTCACACCATTTGTGACTTCATACATGCACTTAGGGTAATGATATCCATCTCATTCTTCATCACTAAATATGATATTTGATGTGGCTTTTTCTTAAATTAACTTTATTAGGTTGAGGTAGTTTCTTCTATTCCAGTTTGTTGAGTACTTTTATCATGCAAAGATGTTGAATTTGTTCATTTTTCCCCTGAATCAGTTAAAATCTCATTTATTCTGATTGTTCTCCTAATGTGGTGTATTTCATTGATTGATTTGTCTATGTTGAGGCAATCCAAGGATTCTATGATTAAATTTCACTTGGTCATGGCATATTATCCTTTTTAATATTCTGCTGAATTTGGGTTGCTAGTAGTTTTTTGAGGATTTTTGAATTATATCCATAAGGAATATTGGTCTATTGTTTTATTTTATTCTAATATCTTTGGTTTTGGTGTCAGCCTAGTGCTGGCCTGAAAGAGTAAGTTAGAAAGTTTTATCTCAATTTTTAGGAAATGTTTGGTAAATATTGTTATCAATTTTCCTTAAAGGTTTTGTTAATATTTTTATATGCCTTATAGTTTATTCAGCCCTCATTTCCTGCATTGCTTTCTTTTCTTGTGTTTAGTTGTGTTTTGAAAATTTTTGTAGTGAAACATTTAGTAGTTAATTTCTTGTTTCTTTTTGTCTCTCTTTTACAGCTATATGTCTGTGATGGATATTATAATTAATATACCAAAGTTGAAAAACCTTTAATTTATATATCTATGCATAATATGTATATATATATTTTCCACATATAATTTTATATATATAACTTTATTATATGTCAACTTAACTTCATTGACAAACAAAAACTCTGCTCCTTTAATTTTAATTGCTCCTTATCCCTTGGGGTATAAAGATGACCCAAAGCATATGCTGATAACTATTTTAATTTCAATAGTCTCTTAACTTATGTAGAAATAAAAATGAATAGTTACAAACCAATGTTCCAATAATACTGAATTGTAAGCTAATATTATTTGTTTGTTTTAGAAAAAAAATGTGTCTTAAATCCTTCAGAAAACCAAGAATCTGTCTAATGAATTATTCATTTGCGTTATTATTCCTTTTAGCCTTTTAGCACCAGAATTCCTTTTTTATTTCTGTGTAAAATTTTTCTTTATTGATAGCTCCATTTTGTTCAAAAATTGCTTTCATGGCTTTCTCCACATCACCTTTTATTCTAGGAACAATTTTAAGACAGTTGTTTAAAAGTCTTTGTCTAGTATATCTGCCATCAGGTCTTTTTCAGGGATCATTTCATTTTTTTTTTTTTTTTAACTTTTGAACTGACTATACTTTCCTATTTCTTTGAATATTTTATGATTATTTTGTTTTTGTTGAAAACTGGCCTTTTGAACCTAATAATGTGATAACTCCAGAAGCTGATTCTCCCATTTTTCAAGTTCAATATTTTTGTTTGTGTTTATTGATTTTAGTTTTTTTTTAAATTATTTTAGACTGTTTTGTGACACAGATCATCATAAGGTATAAACTTAAGGTCTTCCTAAATGTCTTCTGACTTTGCATCTTTTCCCTGAACATTTATGGTCACTTTATTATTTTTCCTGCATATGCAGTCATTTTTAATGTCTTAGTATTTAGTATCTGGCTGCCAAAAGAGGAAAAAGATAAAAATTAAAAGGAGGGAAAGAGGGGGAACTTACCCTTTAAATCATCTATAATTCATTTTAGTTAGAGGGGTAGTTGCTTACAACTGAAGGAGTTAAAACTATGCTACCCTAAAATATGCCCCTTTGGCATATTGACTATTTGTAGTTAAAAACATTTGAAAAACAACAGATGCAAGAATATCACTCTGACTTTCATGCTGTTTCCAAAAGGAAGAGATGGAATTTCCATCTGAAAAATGCACTTCTTGTGCTATAAGAAAAATATTCCCATCAAGGATGAAAAGTTGAGGCTGAGAGACTCTGTGAGACTCTGTGCAGATCTCATTAGAGTAACTTTCTCAGTGTTCTCAAATTATATACTGTTCCCCAACTCACTGCTTTTGATTTAGTTCCATATCTAAGTATCTTTTGGTCTTTATTTCCTTATGAGTGCCCCTGTACCACATAAAACATATATTAAATCAACTTGTGTACATTTTTCCTATTGATCTGATTTATGTCAATTTAATTCTCAGGCCCAGAGGAAAAAAGTGAAGAGGGAAAAGGTGATATTTTGCCTTGCCTTGCACAACAGTGAGGAGAGTTATGACAATAATGTTCACTCACCTCTTGGGCCACACCCCTGTGATCAGAGTACCAATCAGAGATCAGAGCACAGATACTCCCCAATACTTGGAGGAGAGGGTGCATTGTTTCTACACTGACTCGTGCAATCTATGAACAGGTACCTCCAGGAATACCTGGACAGCTGCTTGCCATGGAATGGTTAGCTGCTACTAAATTAAGAGTCCAAATTGACAGAAATAAACTGTAATTGACCATGTAGAGCTTCCCCCTGGAAGTTATAAGCCATAAATGGACTTCAGAGTTCCAAAATACTTATATAAAAGACAGATTCTGGCAGTGTATTTTTGTTTTGTAGATTGAGATAAAAGTTCTTTGTCCATTATATTCTTCTACCTTTTTAGAATGGGAAAACTACACAGTGTTAAAAAATCTAAATATTAAACACATATGTGCTCCAAATTCCTGCTTACAGAACCAAAGGTGTTTATGAATGTATGGAAAATCCTAATAGCAAAATTGCATTCATTGCATCTTGAAGTGTCTATAAAAACCAGTAATGATGGGTCATAAAAGTCTTGAACGGAACATATATTTCAATGATAAAAGCATATTTTCCTGTTTTATAACTGTCACTAGCCCATAATTTTAACAATAAAATATTTGAAAGAGGTTCAGAATTACAATTATTTTCATTTTTAATCAGTATTCCTTACATCGTAGTTGTTTATTTCCCAGAATTACTTTACAAATATATCTATTGTTGTTTACTTTAGAGTTTGTGGTATTCTGGTGGCTCTAAATTACAGTATAAATGATTTCTGATAAATTTTGCATAAGATCAGTCATATGTCAAAACATAATTTGCACCCACTGATTTAACTCTGTTTTGAAATGCATCTCTTCAAAATACTTTAATGCACTGAGATCTCATCCCTATAATTAAAGATTTCTTGGCTTTAATTAGTAAGATATTACAAGTATATTATCAATCATTACAAATATGCTGTTGGTGAAAGGGGCTGTAATGATTAATCAAGGGAGTTGTAAATTGTATTATTCTCTCATTAAGCACATGGTAGGATGGCGATTTCTCTTAGACTAGGTAAAATGGGTTGATTTTACTAAAGAAATATGAATGAAGTATCATGTTACTTGCAGGTAGAGCCATTTAATTACCATAGCAATCCAGTTCAGTGATTTCTTATCCTCTACAGGTAACCATTGAAGTCTGTTCCCTAAATAAACATAAAGAACAGAGGTCACTACTGAAATTCATGTGGAGTGAAATAAAGGATTGATATTAAGCTACTGAGATTGGATGGGTTTAGTTATTGTAGTATAACCAAGCTATCCTGAATTATGTAAGGAGACATGAATATACTAACTATGCTCTATCTAATGAAACAATTTCTGAAACTTGGCACAAATTTTAAAAGTCATAAATACCCCAATGTATGAATTTATTTGAATTGCATTAACCTAGATTTTTTGTTCAGTATATTTTAGCCTTGAAGACAATAAATTAAATTTGCTATGAAAAACAGCATTATTTTTTAAATATTTATTTATTTACTTTAGTTGTACACAATGCAATGCATTTATGTTTACGTGGTGCTGAGGATCGAACCCGGGCCGCGCACATGTGAGGCGAGCGCTCTGCCGCTGAGCCACAACCCCAACCCCAGCATTATTATTTTTTAAAAGACTGATTTTTGATAAATCTCAGATGTTACAGTGCATACATATATGTTCCAACACAATCCACCAAAAGTAATCATATTTCTAAAGAGTCCTAGCTATATATTATGCCATATATTTTATAAAAATTTTCCATATGGTTATAGATAATTTTCTTTGTAGGTAGGCTTATATTTTGTTTGGTTGTAAAGGGTACCAATAAACATTCCACTTTTTGAATGCTAAAATGTTAATAGTTCAAAGGGAAATAAGTTCTAGAATTCTTCCTAAATGCAGAGTGATCTTTTAGTATAAAGACACTATGTGATCACTCTAGAATTTATTATAGCAAGAGAAATGAATGCTGAGACTTCGCAAAGATAAATTAAGATGAGGTATACAGACTATATTCATTCCTTCTGCATTCACATGATCATTCATATGATCTCTGAATGCAGGACACTAACATTTTGTCACTAATTGATAGTATTGTATCTGATGTTTAATTATCACTTATATAATTGTATTATGTGTATTTATGAATGATAAGTCTTGGTGAGATGACTAATGTGCTAACAGTAGAGTCTGGGTTCAAAAATATAATAGGCTGAAATCAGTGGACTGATATCAAAATAACATATAACTTAGCAACTCAGTGAGACCCTGTCTCTAATAAAATACAAAAAAGGGCTGGGGATGTGGCCCAGTGGTCAAGTGCCCCTGAGTTCAATCCCTGGTACCAAAAAAATAAAATAAAATAAAGTAAAAAACATACAAGCATAAATTCTGAGTTGTCTTTCAAAAGCTTGTCTTTCAAAAGAATGACAGAGACTTTTTTAAATATATGGAAAATTTTAGGACTTATTAAATTCCTACTTCTGGAAAGGAATAGCTTTGAGAAATGAAAGAAAACAAAATAGCATAATTTATCTTATGACTTTAATAGTATTAAGCTGTATTAATCAAGAAAAACAAATTACCTTTTATCCTGCATTGAGTGTACCTTGTCCATTTTGTTGGTTAGCTTAGGGGTTTAAAGGTTTAGAAGAAGAGAGGCTCTGAGATTGTAGGGGATATTTTTAAACGAGCTCAGCATTTGCTAAGGGAATTGGGACTATTTAGCATGGAGAAGAGAATACTAAACAGGTTATAATAATCATTTGCAAATATTTGGAATATTGGAATGTATAGAAGAGTGTACCAATTTTGTTTATCTCCAGCAGGCAGAAATAGAACCAAACCACTAAATGAAGAATTGGAAGAGACAATATTCAGCACTATGTTAGAAGAATTTGCCAGAAATAAGAGCTGTTTAACAGTATAATGACCTGCTTAAGAAAGTATCAGATGCCATATGTTAGAGATGTTTATCTTTCAAGAATACAAATTATTTCTCCCTTGGCAGGAGAAAAAGTTGAACATTTAAGAATCTTTACAATCTTTTACTTCTATATATATATGCCATTATATCATACCAAGAGGCTGGTTGTATAAGTCATGAATATACTGATATTCACAGGCCATTCAAAATCAAGTGTTTAGCCTGTATTTTTTAGAGAAATGACTACAACAATGACAGAATTGTTTATTCTCTAAACTCATTGGTTGAAGGAAGAACTTATCTGCAATACTGTGGTAAATTTATATGGTGGTGATTTTTCCAGTCCTCCCTCAAACAAACCCACAGACACATGTAAAGTAACTTGAGAGGTGAAAGATGAATATCTAGATTTCTCAAGGGCTATTGGATATGGGACTGCCTTTATAATGATTCAGAGATTCAAAGCATCTTTATAATGATCATATTAAAGTCACTTATTAGGGGCTGGGATTGTGGCTCAGCAGTACAGCGCTTGCCTAGCACGTGCGTAGCCCGGGTTTGATCCTCAGCACCACATAAAGAATAAAGGCATTGTGTACAACTAAAAAACAAATAAACAAATATTTTTAAAAAATAAAGTCACTTATTAGCTGACGATCAGATAATAAATGGAAAATGGCCCATGTCCATCCTATAATGGGCCTACTGGACAATTTCAAATGCTTGAAAAATATGTGTGTGTGTGTGTGTGTGTGTGTGTCTATGTGAATGGATATATACATATGTGTGTATATATATATATATATATCTCATATATGTAATATATCCACCATACATATGCATATGTATGCATATATACATATAGATATCCATAAGTGATATATAGCCATACATACATATATGTATATGTATACACACACATATGTATATAAGCAATGATTGCTATGGAATAATTAACTGCTACCTTAAAAGATTTAAAGATACAAAAATTATAGTACCCCATTTTTGTTTCTCTATTTAATTCTTAATTTATCCATTTAGCGCTACAGAAAGCTAATTAATTGGTAGCCCCAAATATAACCATGGTTCTAGTATATGTTAAAACACATTCTGGTATGCAGGATACAGTTCTTGCTAAGGAGAAGATTTTTTTTCAATTGCCATCAGGAAGGAGAATCAGAAAAAGTTCACATTCACCTGGTTAGACAATCATACAAACTTGACCCAAGCCCTGTCATAGTTTAGTCCAATAGTAACTGGACAAACTAAAGATTCTGGAATATTATGTTTGTTTACCATATTGATGATATTATGATACCCATAAACTAGTAGTCTAATATTGCAAAGTTCTCTGGATGCCTTGGTAAGAGATACGTGCCCTAATGGAAAGGAGGGAAGGAAAAAATTTAAAAAAAAATAGAAGTCGGGAATATCTGAAAGTCCCATGTTCAAAGAAATACTAAGAGATCCAGGCCAGGATATCTTGTAACTCTATCAGAAGGAAAATCATAATGACTGGTGTACATTTTTGGTTTGGAAACAGAATATTCTATTTTGGGGTCCCTGCCTTGACCCATCTATCAGGTAACCGGTAAGGCTAGTAAGTTCAAGTGCACCTGAGTAAGAAATCTCTGTTTTACAGGTCCAGGCTACAGTATAAATAGCTTTGTCCTTTGGGACATCAATCCAGCAGACCCTATGTTACAAAAGTCATCTGTGTTTGAAGATTTGTGAAGCTTCTGACAAAAGTAGAAGTATCTCAATACAGACCCCTAATGTTCCGGAGCTGTGACAACTGGGAAAACAGATACTGGGATACTACTACAATACCCATGGAGCTGTAATTACCTATAATTATCCCTCATTCCCACTAAATCATTGGTTTGGCCAGGAGTAAATTTGGAAAAATACCCAAATAACGTCTGAGATCTGAAACTACTGAATGGTGTGAAAATTCTCTGAGGGATGATGGAAGAAAATGCCCACTGCAGAGTCAGTGGGACTCAGTGAGAAACTGATGAAGATTTCAGGCTGATGCTGAAACTGTTTGGCAAGCATCAGTTGTGCCTGCAAAACTTTCTAGGAATCAGCCCTTTGTTAATAAAACTGCCTGGGAAGATGTCTGTAAAGGTGTTACCAAAATTCACTGAGTATGTCACTAGTATCTCACATGCTACTAACCACTATGTAAGGCAGGATCAAAGAAGCTGAGGACATATCAGACTCAGAAAGAGAAGCCCCTGCCTTCTACTGTGATCCTGAAGTACCAGTCCCTGACAAATCCTAATGTTGTACCTGCTGGCAAAGGAGAGGTATCTACAGGATCCAGCTGGAGTGTCACAAAGGGGAAGACAGGTAGATTTTGAGTTGTGATACAATATATCAATAACAGAATTGGGTTTAGAAGAAGTAAGACTGGAAAATTGGAAACAAGAATGTCAGGAAAAAGATGTGTAGTTGTAGGAGCATGATGTATGAAGATTATTTAATCTAAGACTACTGTTTATCCCAGAACATCCATTGGAGAATATATACTATACAACCAAGTAGTCAGAATGACAGGCAACAGATACTAGCTAACCCCAGCCTGGCTCCCCATGGTGCTTATGCAGTGGGTTCATGAGTGAAGGAGCCATTGCAGCAGGAAAGGAGACTCTGTGTGATCCCAAATATGTGAGCACTGTTTTACCAAAACTGATCAATATAGTACCACGTCTAAGTGTTCAATCCTGAAAGAAAGACCAGCACTGGGTTTCTGATGATTCCATTCCTTCAGGAGACAAACCACACAATCATTTTAGGACATGTTAATTACATCAAATAATTTCAATGTTAGAAAGGTAAATATTTCACCCTGAACAGGATTGACACACATAAATATTCTGGGTATGGATTCCTTTTTTTTTTTTTTTTTTTTTTTTTTGGTACCGGGGATTGAATTCAGGAGCACTTGTCCACTGGGCCACATCCCCAGCCCTTTTTTGTATTTTATTGGAGACAGGTTCTCACTGAGTTGCTAAGTGCTTCACCATTGCTGAGGCTGGCTTTGAACTCGTGATCCTCCTGTCTCAGCCTCCCAAGTGCTGGGATTACAGGCGTGCACCACCGTGCCCAATGGATTCCCTTTTATACTTGTATCGATTTCCACGTAACATCCCCTTAGAACTACCTGGGTAGTGCTTCTTTTGTTTTCAGTATTTTAACTATTATATTCAATTCTGGCAAAGTCTGCTTTATTCAAATCCACTTTTTCTGGTTTCTTCTTCTTCATCCAATCTACCCACTTCTCCTCTTTATTTTATGTCCACAAGTCTCATAGGCCTTGTCACTTCAGCTCTATGACAACTGATTCATGTACTTTACCTGGTATACAAAATGCCTCCTGTGTCTACCTTTCTATTCCACCTAGGCTTTATTTACAGTCATTTCCTCCATGAAAATAGCCATCTAGTAATCTTCCTATCCTCCACTGCTTCCACTGATTCATAACAGTGGTGAGATCTAATCATTAACTGAATGCTTAGAAGAGCCAGTATTCTTTCAGATTCTTTACCTAAACTAGCATTTAATAGCCTTGAAACAATAAGCTCATATTAAAACACTCTTTGTATGGAAAGTGTTTGCAAAGTTATGTGGAGTTGCCCAGCTTTTCTGTTAAGAAGTGAGTTTATGTTCAACTCCAAGTTCATTTTTTCTTCCTTATGCACCACCTATATGTTAATTAATTTGGCATAGGTCCTTTCATAGTCTGGTAATTATTATACTATTATATCCCTTTATTTCATCACTTCCCACCCACATTTTCAAAACTCTCAAATGGAATTTTTTTATACTTGGCATTTTCAATTTCCACCTGAGTCACTGAGAATCAGAGCAACTCCAAGAAGTCCACTTCTGCAGAGATTGCCTCAGGCAGAGATGGTTGCTCCATTTTCTGTATTCCTCAAATCTTCCATTCATGATTATATTATCACACTGACAGTCTTAATTTGTCACATATCTTTGTATTTATATTTATCCTCCCGACTTTGAGCTCATTAACACACATACACTGTCTTAATCACTTTCTTATCTCTAGTCATCAATTTCATTCCTGAAAAACATGTAGGGATGAGTATGTGAAAATGTGAAAAAACTAATGGACTTGTTGAATTCCACAGAAGTAAAAGACATAAACCAAATGGAACAGAAGAGAGATTCTGTTACAGTCATGCCAATTGCCTTGCTGTGCTGAAACGGAGGGTTTAGATCAATGGTTTCAGAGTGTGGGCCAAGGACACTGCATTACTCTGATGGTTCATATGTGTAGGGCAATCATGAGAATCCTATTTTTTTACTAAGACAGACATTAAAGTTTGTTGAAAATAAGTAGAACTGCTATTGATATAATATACTTTCATTTTGAAAAATAAAATTATTTAGATTAAAAATGGTGATGTCAATGTGTATTTTTTTTTACTTCTAAAGTGAATCAATGATATATATATATTACATATGTTATATTTGAAATTTTGTGGTTTATTTTCAATTCAATATATGTGAACTCATACTTACAAATCACTATTATTTGTTAAGGTATATATAAAATCCATAAGGTAATTTAAAAAAAAATTGAGATTGAAAATCAAAGACAATGTAATATCTTAATACTCAAAACTCTTGCTCTAATCTTACTCATGTCATTATGAATGAATTGCTCTCTATTTAAAAGCAAGACATGCGACTATTAAGAAGTAACAAGCAACAACAAATGTCTAATTTCACTTTAAGTTTGTAGCCCTTTTTATTAGAAGATAAAATAATAACCCAACTAATTGCAATGAAAGATAAACAAATGCTAAACTACTCTCCCTCTCTATTATTTTGGCTGATTTTGTTTTTAAAGAAAATTCTTTTCTTGAACCATAGGAAATTAGAACATGGTAAATGAACTAACTTGGTAAAAGTTGGTTACAGATACCTTCATCTAAAATGGAGAGTATTTCATGCCCAATTCTTATCAGATTTTAAAAATTAGTTTTAAAACACTTAAATGTGAATATTAGAACTTATGGTTAAATTGACATAATAACAATTACAAGTGATTGAGTTTAATGGTTATAATTGCCCTAATAAGGCAATAATGTCTGAATCCTGCCCCAAATAAACAAACTTGCTACCCAAAACCCCTGAGGGAGTTCATGCACAAGGGAGCAAAACAACGAAAATAACACTTTATTATTTTATTGAGCTTAGTCCAAAATTCCATTAAGATCCTGAACAAATTGTGCTGGACCTCATTTCAATGACCTTAAAATCTATTCTAAGGCGATTTCAGGAACTCCTTGAAATAATAAGCGTTGTAATTCTCGCTATATTTTTCTAGAACTTGCAAAATCAGCATGTACCTTTGACTCTTACTAGTCTGAGAAAAAGAATATTGAGCACCAGTCTTGGATCTGGAAGTAGGCAAGTCAAGAAAGAAGCAGGGTTCATAAGAAAGACTGAAACAGTAAATATAGCCCAATATCTATAGTCAAGTGTTTACCTTAGACTAGGACAGTACTCTGAAGCCAGCTGTCAAATTGACAAGAAAAAGCACAAGGCCCAAACTATACCATATTCCTGTAAACATTCTGGAGAGAAGAGATTTAGAAATCTTTCCCCAATTAATGTTATCAATATTGTAAATGACTGTCTAACATCAAGTTTTAGCACCTTTTATATGGTTTTGTGCTTCTTTGGACCTCTTTAAAAATTACCCTTAATGTAATTGACTTCTTGAGATCAATGTCTTTGAATCTGTCTGTCTTTAAACAATAGAGTGAGGAGAAAAAGAGATGATGGAGAAAAATGTTTAACCTAATATTAGCTCTTCTTAGTTCCTGTCAACCCCATATATTTATTGCAATGCCTTTAGTGAATTACAGCTCCTATTGCACATTTTAGGGGGGAAATGCAGATGATCAGAAAAATACTGTTCACTTCCTAGATTCTTGTTATGGCAGATCCAAGGCCTTGTAGTCTAACATGTGTGAACTCAGAATTTTGTGATTGTCCCTTTATGGTGCCCCCAGACATTTCTGATTTGGTTCAAAACAAAAAAATATTGAACGCAAGGCCACATTGCACATTGCACTGCCAATCGACATATATTCTATTTCCTTCCTTGATTTCCAGTCAACTGTGTTACCCAAGCAAACTCACCAACACATAAACCCTGATTTGACACACACAAATGGAAGTTTAAAAAAATAAGGTCATCCCATTTCTGTAATTTGATCAGTTTAAAATTCAAATACTGTAATTTCTCCTTCATTCCCACCATGCTCATTTAACCCAAATCAAAGAGATTTTGTTCAAGAACAGGTGTGAGGTCCACAGCTAGTGGTGTCACTGAAGAGCGCACCAGCTCAGATTTACTGCCATACCCAAAAGCTTATAGATCCCACTTTTCCAAAGTTTTGCAAAAGTACACTAGCAAACATTACAAAAATAGCTTTTGATGCAAAACTATAGAGCATGAAAACAAATTAACAAATGTTAGTTCTTTAAAGTTTATAATACACTTATAATTCATAATACAATTCTGAGCACAAAGAGTAATTTCAAGTTAAAATATATATTAAATGTTATGTTTCATTATGGTTTTTATTGGCTTTAGACTATGGAAGAAGAAATAGTATCTGTGATAACGTAAATGAGAGAAAACAGTGAACATAATGCTTAATAAAACCCTATTTTCATTCCTCAATATGTGTGTATAGTGTGTTCTACTCATTGTTAGTGATTAAATTATGTTGCTCCTCCACATTCATATGTTGAAGTCCTAACCCCTAGTACTTCAAAATTTTTCCCTTATTTGGAAACAGAAGCATTATGAAAATAATTAGATATTATCATAATAGAGAAGTAGGCCCTTGGTCCAATATAACTGCTGCCCTTCTAAAGAAGAGAAAATTTGAAGGCAGATAGAAACACAAGGGAGAATGCCATGTGATGATTAAGGCAGAGATCATGGTGATGCTTCTACCTGTCAGAGAATATAAAAGATTGCCAGAAACCACCAAAAGCAAGAGATTAAATTTTTCTTAAATCCACCAAAAGAATCAATCTAAATATCTTAATCTCAAACTTTTAACCTCCAGACTGTGAGTCAACGTATTACAGGTGTTTAAATCATTCAGTTTCTGGTGCTTTGTTATAAAATCCCTAGAAAACTAATATAAATGTTAATTTGTGTATATATGTGTGTGTGTGTGTGTGTGTGTGTGTGTGTGTGGTAATTGGGTTTTCAGATCTGAATGCAAGACACCACACATACTAAGCAAGAGCTCTACTACTGAGCTACATTCCCAGACTTTGTTAATTTTACTTTGACACAGGTCTCACCAAGATGTTGAGGCTGGCCTCAAACTCCTGATTTTCCTGCCCCAATCTCTCAAGTCACTAGAATTAAAGGCATGATCCCCCATGCTCTTCTTA
Organism: Tamias sibiricus; assembly: GCA_025594165.1. NCBI lineage: Eukaryota > Metazoa > Chordata > Mammalia > Rodentia > Sciuridae > Tamias > Tamias sibiricus. The sequence continues at coordinate 126,234,981 of CM046666.1, read as the reverse complement.
GTTTTAGCTTATTTATTTGTTTTTAACCACTCAATAACACTCAAGAAAATATCACTGATAATTATTGAAATAGGTGAGACTATGTTATAAACAAATATTAGATTTATATAACAAATCTATTTCTTGTTCAAATGATCTTTCCATTGAAGTTTGACTTGAGTTCTGTCCCACCTCTCTTTACTCAGTGACATAGTAAGCTGACCATCAATAATGGGACAGTTTGCTATTCCAGGGAGAAGAGATATGGCAAATCATACACTAGGTCTGAAAGCTCCCCTCTGAGATGACACATACCATGTCATTGTAAGTCAAAGTCACATTGCCTCATTTAATTTGAAGAGACAGGGAAAAGTTCCACAGTGTGCCCATGAGAAGGAAAAAAAAAGAATATATATATATATATATATATATATATATATATATATATATATATATACATATATATGTGTGTGTGTGTGTGTGTGTGTGTGTATTTTTTGACTATATATATATGTTTTGACTACATATATATATATATATATATATATATATATGTTTTTGACTACTCCTATGTATATATACATAAGAGTAGTCAAATAACTGTCAAATTACCCCCAATCTGATATGTTATTGAAAACAGAGTTTAAGACAAAACTCCATTTTCTGCTTCTGCTAGTGGGTGGAGTCTGTGTAAGCTATAGTCCTCTGCTACAGAGAAAGGCCCTTTTAGTGTTGGCAGCTAATCAAAACAGGGGATGCCTACTGGCTTCAGCTCAGCAGTTTTCAGCCAGCAAAACCAGAGTTTTCTCCATTACTACTGACTGGCACTGGCACGACTCATCTATTTGTCGCAGCTATAAATGGTGGGCTGTGCCCTTCAGTGTTATAGCAGACCTCAGCAGCTCACCAGCAACTTCTTTCTGACTTGTCTCTTAAATTCAAAGAATAAAATTAACAGGACAATGGAAGGCAAGAATGAAAGGTGTGGGATTTATTCAAGTGTAAAGAATAAAAACAGAACTCACCTATGGTAAGAATGGTGCAACTGTTATGGAAGGCAGTATGGAGATTTCTTGGAAAACTGGGAATGGAACCACTCTATGATCCAGCCATCCCACTCCTGGATCTATTCCCAAAGGACTTAAAAACAGCATATTACAGTGACACAGCCACTTCAATATTTATAGCAGCACAATTCACAATAGCTAGATTGTGGAAACAACCTAGATGTCCCTCAGTAGATGAATGGATAAAGAATGGACTCTAATAGGGGTTGCCACATGAGAGTGCTAATCTTGGGACTTACAGAATATGGGTGAAGGTCACTGATTAAATTTGAGTCTGAATGTCCATTGAGATCTACCCCACTTCCATTTTTTCATGTCTCATTTGCAATTTCAGCTTCCCAGAAGGTTGAAATAGGTGAATTGTGGATGCTTGGGGTTTTGTGCTGTGGTGTTGTGTGAAGCGGGTGTCTGTACCAACTTGGGCCAGGCCACCACCAATGCAACAGATCAGCATGCACTGGCTTGCCTCAGCCCTGGCTTGCTCTGCCTCAGGCCCAGACTGATATTAGTAACATGGCCCAATGCTTGCCACTGACCCAGGGCCACTACTCTGCAGCTTCTGAACAAGGGCTTGGATTCCTTATCAGAAGCATGTACTACTGTATGCTTGTTTTAAAACATTTCCTTTGTATAAAAGCCCCCCTTAGGGGCTGAAGTTGTAGTTCAGTGGCAGAGCGCTTCCCTTGCATTTGGGAGGCACTGAGTTTGATCTTCAGCAACATAAAAATAAATAAACAAAATAAAGATTTTTTTTTAAAAAGCCCCCTTAATCACAATAGCAGTCAATCCCCTTTTCCAACACTCTTCCCCACCTGTGACCATGATTTACTTTCTATCTGTAAGATTGCCTTTCCTGATGGCAATTATAAAGAATACAAGCAACAATAAATGATGGCTAGGATATGAGAAAAAAGGTACACTCACACATTGCAGGTGGAACTGCAAATTGGTACAACCACTCTGGAAAAGAATATGGAGATTCCTCAAACTACCATTTGACCCAGTAGTCCCACTCCTTGGTTTATACTCAAAGGGCTTAAAATCAGCATACTTCAGTGACACAGCCACATCAGTGTTTGTAGCAGCTCAATTCACCATAGCTAAACCATGGTGCCAATGTTGGTGCTCTTCCACAGATGAATGGATAAAGAAAATCTTCTATATATACACAAAGTAATATTATTCAGTCATAAAGAAGAATGAAATTATGGCATTTGCAGGTAAGTTGATGGAGCTGGGGAATATTTTGCGAAGCCAGTCCCAAAGAATCAAAGGCCAAATACGAGGGGCAAGGGCTAGGGAAGAATTAGACAGAAGGGAGTGAGAGAAAGGGAGGGGATTTGGGAGTAAGAAGGATGGTAGAATGAATTGGACATTATTACCTCATGTGCATATATGACTACATGACCTGTGTGATTCTACGTCATGTACAACCAGAAGAATGATAAGTTATGTTCCATTTATGTATGATGTGTCCAAGTGCATTCTACTGTCATGTATTCCTAAGTAGAACAAATTTTAAAAATATTTTTTAAAAAGATTACCTTTCCTGGACATTTCACATACAAGGCATCACACAATATTCAGTATAACTTCAGATAAGTTCTTTGCATAAATTGCACAATATTTACAAGAATAAATTTTGATTTTTATCTTTCATGTATTGTGTTATTGTTAGCATAAATTTTATTTCTTCAGTCTGTGATAAACCTCATTCTACATTTGAACTTTTTTCCTATGCCTTTTAAAAATCACTTATTTACCTTATTTACAGTGCTTTTTAAGATGGAATAAAATTCTTCAATCAGAAATACATAAAGAATTCTTAAAACTCAAAGTGAGAAAATATAAAACTCAGTTTTAAAACTGAACAAAAGACTTGAGCAAACACTTTACAGGCAAAGAAAACACTGAACACTTTTTACAATAAGTCAGTGGTAAGGCAAATAAGCAGGGAAGAAAGATCTTGAAAGACATTAATAGGAAAATTTAAATTAAAATCAAACTGATTACTTCTATGAACACAGGCTAACATTTAAAAAAATAACAGATCTAAGTAACCAGTGAGAGCATCGATAAAGCTGTACATGTATACCATACTGCCTAGCAACTCTTTATGTTTATGCCCTCCTTTCTGAGAATCCCCCCCCCCACACACACACACACACAACTCTTTTTCTCACAGTCAAGAACTCCACACAACCTCAGTACACATCAACAAATCTACATTTTCTCAGTGGTTGAACTCTCACTATAGGTTTTGTAATACCTAACAATAATCCGGACTAATCAATAAGTAAGCAAGAACCATTCATTTAAGGAGCAGGAGTCTACAGGTGTGCCACCCATGTTGCTTCTTCCCTCAACCTTTTATGTGATTTGCAAATCACAAGACAAAAAAATTTAAGTATTGACCCCAGGGAGGAGGCCAAGGATTCTTTCCATGCTAGGCTGCTGCTGGGAATCCTGTTCTTAAGAGTAAAATTCCTGCTCAGGCAAACATCAAAGATATTAGGCATAGTACTTTCTTGCTCATTCACTTTGCATGTGTGGTAGGAATATGTATGGTGGTTCCAAATATTGCTGTTGTCTTTGTGTTTCTTTTAAATGTGTTTTGTCTCCCCAATATCATCCCAGTGCTGAGTATCCCCCAAGAAATGGAGATGAAACAATTGCTGTTTGGATTTCATTTTTTTATATGCTGTATTTTTTTTTTCTCTTTCTAAAATTGAAGTTTCAGTGGAGAAAGTCTGCTGGAATATCTGAACCCTGGACTCTATAAATAAAATAGTATACTTCCTAAGCCTACAGGAGAAGATTCCATTCTTTATTTCCTTAATCAGATTGATGACTTTTGAGTAAGTATGAGAGATTGGAAGTCAGGTATTTATTTTGTTTTTTTCTGTTAACTGGAATTGGGAAATAATTCCTGACAGAACTCCGAAAAGAGAACAGTCCAGTCAAGGTGACCATGGCTAAAAGACCTCCAAATTAATAAAATAGATAGTTACTTTGTAGTTCATTATTCGCCCCTTTTGCTAACTGCCCGCCATTCATTACATTCTGCCCTCTTTTTGCTGCCATTTATTATTTTTATAAAGCAAGCTAAGCTTTGTGGTGTTATCAGGGGATTAGACCAATAGACTGATTGGTCTTTGATCATGTAGTGTCATACAATACCTAGGAAATCCACTTTTTTTCTTAAGTGTACCCTATATTCATTTATACTTTTTTGTTCTAAATGAACTAAATTTAATATAAACCACTTAGTATTTTTTAAATTCTTTAACCTTAACTGTATCAATTCATAAAGAAACTACTAAGCTAATTCTACCTGCATCTCATTAAATGCTTAGACTCAAAATGCTTTATTTCTCAAAAGCCTGTTGAGTTCTGCCTCCTTCATTTTATTTGTATGATCCTCTGTGCTCTTTAAATAGTAAGTTTCTAAGTTTGAACAGTGATTCTATCAGAGGTAATTCTGCCTTGGAGCTAATCAACCACCTGGGAATCAAGGACTCTGATATTTAATTTTCTTTCTTTGAATAACTTGCCAAAATTTGGGGATGATCACTAATTTTAGGTACATCAAATTTGCCTCAAGTAAGTGGGGTTAATAATGTACTAAGGATTTGGTGAGGTGGAACTAATGGATTTTAATACTTTGCAATGATAAAATAGCATATGGGGATATTTGGGGAAAAGTCTATCATTCTATTGACCCAAATTGCTTAGCATGTAAATTCTTTACTAAACCTCATGTTCTATATTACACAGTAGGGTGATGTTAGACAATGAAAATGCATTTTATATCTCGAAAGATAGAAGAAAGGATTTTGAATGCTTTCATCATAAAGAAATGAGTGTTTAACCTCATTTAAACATGATATAACTTATACATGTATCAAAACATCACATACTGTTCTAAAACACATACAACTTTTATGTTTGCATGTATCAGTTAAAAACAAATTTAATTCAAATTAAATAAAAAGCATGAATATGAATATCCAATTTTTCTAAGTGTGTTTACCCTGTTTCTGGATCCTGCAGATTTCAAAGTTTTTTATTCATTCATGGATAAGAGCAAGTAAAATTAAAGCAACATTTCCATTGTTCATATTGAAAACACCTCTGAAGACTAAATAGTAAATGAGGCCTAAAATGAACAGTCAGCTTAAACTCAGCAGGAGAGTGCCTCAGAAGGGAACAGATTTGGAAACTAACACTTTTCCATTTGCTGTATCTCCACAGAGGTGTAAATTTCTGGGAAGTCACACAGACTGCTTAAATGGGAAGACCTGCAGAGTGAAGAAAATCCTGCACTGCTGGTCCTCTCCAAGTCCTATCCTTCAATGCACCAGAACCTCTTATTTCTTATCTGCATACTGTACCTGTCAAGATGATATAGCTCACTAGTCTATTTGCTATAGATTCTGAATAGACTATTGCTCAATCAGCTTTTTGTAAAAAAAAAAAAATCATTTTTTATATCAATATGGTTTAGAAAAGTGCAGATTCCTGATGTTGCAGGCAACTGTGAGTGGAGGGGGCAAAGCTGATTCTAACAGGACATTGAATGACACATGCCCTTTGGTTCCAAAAGGCTGCACATTATTTTTTTTTTCTCTAATCCCAAAGTGTAAACAAGCTTCCTGGCATTTTTCTGCTCAACATTCAGCCATTAGTGTTAATGGAAATGATCAGGACAATGTCACTAATACCTATAATTTATTCAGCACATACTACATGCTAGACACACAAATACATGCTTTCTATATTCAATATCATTTCTATTTTCATGAACACTATGTGAGGTACTTTTTAATATTTTAATATACTTCCATTTATTCTTTTTTCTGTGTATTTCTATAATTTTCATTATTATACTACACATACATGCATAGGTACTATCCTGTGCATTAAAAATTTTATCAGCATAAACAATAATAATTTATTTAACCATTTGTTTAAAAACAGACGTTAAGGATATTACCAGTTTTTGTATTTGAGTAACACAAATAATAATGTGTATCCATTTTAATTCTATGTGAAGTATTTTTATCTTCATTTTATATACAGCAGTGCTGAAGCTTAGAGAATGGAGTAACACAATAACAAAGCAAAGAACTGATATGAATATGTACAGACTCCACTTTCCTTGAATCCCAGCTCCAGCATGTCAGCCTCCTTTATCGTTGCTTCTTGTTTTCATTAGAAGATGCTTCTATCATGCATGGGGTCATACTGAAATTTGTTCTGGGGATGTGACCTTCTGAGCGGTAGACTGTCTCTGCTTTTCCTGACATGGGATCTAACATTTCATAATCAAACTTTACATAAATTATAGCATTCGAAATCTCTTTATTTTTAAAATCAAATTATAAATTATGCACAGGTGAATGAAATTAAATGTCAATTCTCTTTTCTCCCCAACAGCGAATACATGATGAGCATTTTAAACAAGAAGGTTATACCAAGGTGCGGAGACATTGTGGGGTAGTAGGGCTTTCTACCCCAGGTCCCCCTCCTAGACCATATTTTCCCATTTCTTTGCTCTTCCTCCAGCCTTCTAGATGTGTTCCCTAGGGTTTCCTTTTCTGGGTCCCATGTCTCCTTGTCCTGCTGTCCACAATTCTCTCCTGTTGCCTCACTGCTTCTTTCTCTTTGTCCTTCCAACCTCAGTCATAAACAGTCTACACAATTCTCCTATTTAACCTTGAATACTCAATATTTCATTTTGAATAGGAGAAATTTGAAGACTTAATATTTTTGTGACCTCTTGGTGACACAATTAAAATATCAAAACTGACCAGTGAAGTATTTGTTTGGTTACAGCGGTCTAATCTGAAGCATTGAAATCACACTTCTTTCTCCATGGGATCAGAATGGGAAACACCAAAAGATATATTTTGGGGACATCAAGTGATTTGGAAGCCTTGCTAAGATTGGATAAAGGATAAATTGGCTTCATGGGAAACATAAGTGTATTGATCCTAGAGATCAAGATTAAGAACAATGAGTTTCTAGTTGTAAAATATTTGCTCATGTGATAAACAGACCAGGATTATGGAACTTTTGGGTTTTTTTTGTTTGTTTGTTTGTTTTGTTTTTCTGTAAAGGTCAAATGAATATTGTTCCCTTTGAGAGCTATAAGGCCTCCAGATCTCTTTCTCAACTCTGACATGGTCCTGAGAAAGCTTAGGCAATCTTAGAAAGTAGACAATCTGTAAACAACCAACAATGGCTCTGTTCCTACAAAATTTTATTTACAAAAATAGCCAGTGGGCAGATTTGACCCACAGGGTATAATTTTCTGAAGTCTATTCTAGATGTTCTTGTCACTTACTACCTATATCTAAACTATTACCACATTTTAAATAATCTACCATTACATAGTTTTTATCCATCATCTTCTCTCCCTTCTTAGGTGCTTATTATATAACATTCATTAAAATAACCAATGATCTGGGTTGCCTCAGTTAAACTTCCCACGGTCCCTCTTACTCTCTGCATTTTAAAGCTTAGAAAAATCAAGAAACTTATCTCACACCATGCAAGTATTATATCCTGGAATATGTCTGATTAGGGAAATTGTGGTTTACCAATCTCTAATCTCCCATCTGAAGATCCCTTTGACTGGATTACCAACTCTCATTACCATCCTATACAAGGCTCCAACACAATTAATGAAATCCCAGACATTATGAGTTTTCTCAGTTGATTAAAATTCTTCAACCTACTGGCCCATACTTACCTCTCTAGCTTTGCTTTATCAAAAATACCCTGACCCTTTTTCCATCCCCTTCCCTCCACATGCATACTCACATTCCCTGAGCTTAGAGTTCAACTATACCAAACTTCAAGTCCTATGAATGCATTTCTATGGTTAGTTTCCTTCAAAACTCTTTGAAATTCAATCCCAGTTTGAGATATTAAGAGGTGGGGCTAGGTGAGATCTTTGAGGTGATTAAGGCTCTGCCCTCATGAAGGGGTTAATCTATCAGTGCAATTAATGGGTTAATGGATTGAGTTAATGGGTTAACTCAAGAGCTGGAAGCTGGTTTGGCTTCCTGGCTTACCATGTGATACCCTGTGCTGCCTCAAGACTCGGTCAGCATGAAGGTCATCACCAGGTGCAGCTTTCAACCTCAGACCACCGCTGACAGCCACAATAAACCTCTTTATAACATACTCAGTTTGTGGTATTGTGTTATGTATAGCAGAAAATTGACTGAAACACACATGAAGCCATTTCCATGTCTCCATGGCTTGACTCAACATACCATCAGTTCCCTGTCTTCTCTTTTGCCCCCTCCTTCTACCCTTTATTATTCTTTCCCTTTCCTTGTACTTCCATGTTCTTCCCAGAAAACTTTCTTGACATAGTTAGTTGAACCTTTTATCTTTGTTCTACACTGTAATCTGAATTTTTTTTCATAGTAGAGAAATATTCATATGTATTATATATATATATATTGGAATGCCTTTGTTTATTTTTATGTGGTGATGAGAATTGAACCCAGTGCCTCACACAGGCTAGGCAAGTGCTCTGCCACTGAGCTATAGCCCCAACCCATATATATATATATATATATATATATATATATATATATATACATATATATTTAATTTAATTAATTTATTTATTTATTTGCTGTACTATGAGCTACTTTTGTTGATTTTTGTGGAATCTGTCTTTTTATCATACAGACTGGGTACCATCTGAGAAGGAGTTTGGTGAATCATTACACTGCTAGAAAACATTACACAATTTATAAAAGAGTAGGAGGTAATACAAATATGAGTAGGGCACAGAAAGGGTGCTCAAAATAAGTCTGGTTACTCAATATGTATATTAAGTCTATAAATAGGAAAGTATAGCATGGTAAGAAGGCAGATAAGTAGTTTAGGGTTTTGCTTGGGGGGGGGCTGCAAGCAGAGTTACAATGTACAAGACAGAGATTATGATCTAGATGATACGACTTGGATAGGGTGCATGTATGTATGGTACATGGATTGCTCTATACTAACAATTCGATCCAAATAAAATAAGAATAGTCATATAATCAGTAATAGAGGACAATTACTTCATATCAAATGGGAATATTTTATTAAAAAATTTCAAAGCAATGCATCCTAAGAACACTCAAGAACTCTAATACTGATTATGACCCTGATTCTGGGATCCTACTATTAGAAATGTCCAAGGTAAAGATTTAAGAATGAATCCTAGGAAATGGATCTATAAAAATTAATGGAATATCCCTGAAATCTTGGTGATGTTTATTTAAAAAGGAAACATACTGAAAAATGATTCTCCTCAAAAAAGAACAAAGGGATTTTGTATCTTTTAGAGTAAATGTTTTCAGTTTATTAGTAATGTGTTTTCCTTTTCTTTTTTAGATTTTCATAAGACAGAATATTTTACTTTTCCATAGTTGTCCTCTCTAGTCTGAAATTGACTTTTTTTAATACTTTGATTTAAAATTTTAAACTTAAAATTTCATTGATACTACAAAGGAATCATGAGACTCACATATTTAGTTTGGAAATTCTTCTACTAAGTCATAACTTTGTTGAAGGGGCCCCATGGAGGTGAATAACCATATTCTATAGAATTTTTAAAAGAAAAGTCATAGTTCTGACAGTTATACTGCTAGAGAATCGTACTGAGAGATGGGTGGCTTGGGGAAGAGGAAGCTTCTTTGTGAATTTACCTGAGAATAGTGTTTACTAATGAACTATTCCAAATACATTAGTGGCCCAAGGGAGTCTTCCCCATGTCTCAGAAGTATACTGTCTGATATTGATAGCTCACACATGTCACTCTTGACAATTGTGAGATGATCCCAGCCTGCAGTCCTGTCTCCTAACAAGGATGTAAGGAATCCCCATGAGACATTCCAGGAGACTCCCTTCTGCATTGTAGCTTTTAATTTCAGTGAAGCAAACAGAACAGAAATAATGACATAGTACCTTATAAATCTTGATTCCTTAAAGCTAGTTGCGAGTACAGTATGCCAGCCTTCAAATTGTCAAAAGGTGTTATTTCATCTTTGATGATGATAATAAGAAATATTCCATAAAGGATCATATCTTATGAAGAGCAACATGCCTCAAATCACCATATGTAATGCTGTGGCTGAGTTCATTGCTGTTCATCAACAACCAATAGGTAATATCACAGTAGGCAGTGATTATATGTGGTCTTAATATAAGTCATTTAATTTATGAAAAACATGAAGATGGAAAATGACTTATTAGGTTTTATGGCTAATCAAGTCCCATGTACATGTCAAGTGGCAGAAGTATTATTCTGCTGTTTCATAAGATAAAATTTAATAATCATGGGGATGTTGAAGTTCTTGTGTTCATATTAAAAATCATATTAAATATCATAGGTTCAATTGATGTGAATTAAAGCTAATACATTAAAAATAAAAGTAAATCATCTGGGTATGTGAATAACCTCCAAGTCTGTGATTCTGAAATTATACAAAAAAATTCATGGAGATGTAACACGATATTTTAAAAGTTTAAGGGAACACAGATATTCATGCAAATGAATAAAACATTATATTTTCTACATTCATATTGATGATGTCACATCTTTGCAAATATGGGATTTAGAAGGGGTCCGTGGTCAAATGCAAGTACTGCAGTAAATGAGAATAGAGCTGTTCCAATTTCGAGGTTTTTCAGTACCTAGTTGGTGAATTCATCCCACAAGTAAATAATTGTACTTTTTAAAAAATTAAATAAAAATATCAGTAACTTTAATATACTTGTATTACTACATTTTTAGAACCAATATCTATTCAGTTTATTATATCTATCTACTTACTTAAGACACACAACTCTTATACACACACACACACACACACACACACACACATACACATTTTTTCCTATAATCACTGTGAAAAAAATATTGAGACACTATGGTCAGATGTGTGAACTCAGTTTGGAAATCTCCTCTCTGATCTCATATGGCATGAGCACTGGAAATAAAATATAAGAAAAAGACAAACAAAAACAAAAATAACCTGGTTGAATATTATACAACATTATCCCAAATATTATGCATAAAGCAAAAAAGATAATAGTACTATCAACATTTTCATCAGTACTACCTACCTAACACAGAGATAGTTCCTGTAAATAAACAGTTCTGCACTCTCCTACTTGTACTACTATGTGATTTCAAATTTTCATAGCGATTCACTTTTAAAGATGTGAAAGACTTTGATGCAGATTTTATCTCCTGGGACCTCGAAAACAACTAGCAGATAGTGGAACTGAGATTTCCCCTGGATTTTTCTGCCTAGATTGACAAGGAGAGAAACTTTAATATTTGAGGAATTGTTGGAAAATGTGGTGATGATTTTCTGGAGAAAAAAAATTTTGTGGAAGCAAAATATTTTCCTAATATCTGAAAAATGATCCATTCAAAGATATTTTTTCACATTAACGTCATGTGGCTGGAAGAAAGCCACCCTAAAGGGAGATAGTGGCTAAAGATAAACAATGATTCATTAGAATGAGAACTTCCCAAAATAATATGAGTTGCCTCTGGAAAGGTAATGACATTTCTGTCTTTGTAGTTACAGAAGGCAGAGACTTTCAGGTAATCATTGGGTTCAGTTTAGATATGATGCCTGTGTTAGAAAACATTTGAACTATTAAACACCTAATGTTCCTTCAAACATATGGACTCTGGAGAAAATCACCACTGCTGACAGTCACAGCTGTCCTGGTGGTTAACCCAATTAGAAATATGATGAAATATTGGATTCCTTGTGGCTCACATGGACTTAGGGAGTTCTTCATGAGAAGAGAAAGGAATCAGAGGCCAGGGAATCAATTTAAGGCAGACACCATTGAAAACAAGGAACAAGAAAACAAATACTATTGAGAATTAGAAAAAGTGCAATTCCAAGGAACTCAAAGTTGAGATTAAATTCAGAGCAATAGAGCCAAGAAAGTGAACTTTGATGAAGAACAAGTGTAGATCAACATGGGGATTCTGAAGAGGTGATGTAGAAGATCTATGATTTGAATTTGAGTGACAGTTTGGTCCATCTGTTATCTGATGTAAAAGTAACATCAGCCTAGTTAATATCACCTACTGTGATGATTATTTCATTAACATAATGATGTTAGCTGCCTGTTTTGAATTGTCCCCCGGCATTTGTTATACCCCAAATCCATGCAAGATGCTATTTTTTAGAGTGCTTGTTTTTCTTTCCCTGTTTAATTGAAATGTGTATCACTTTACTAATATAGTGACTCAAGCAGGCAACTACAGAAACAATATTCAAATAGAATTAGTCAAAACAAATGCAATCTGTTTCAGACATAAGTAGCTGTATTATCTGGTTTGAGATTTATGTGGCATATAGAATAGTATGAAGAACGATTTGGGTTGAATAATGCAGGCAAGAGTATGAACTGTGAAAACAGTGCAACTTTCTTCTATACATATGCTGCCTGGAAGAAATTTCCCAACAGTTTCAATAAGCATGAAACATTTTTCCTCACTAGGTTAGTAAAGCCCAAGAATGCCTCCTGTGGAGCATCCTGAATAAAGCCTCAGGGAGTTTCCAACAGTTTCAGGCCTTGTAATAGATTTTAGGGGACAAAGATGCCCCATGGAGAATCACAGGAACAACTGTCTCCAAATCATCTTGCCTTAGAATGTCAATTGTTTAATAATGGGGAGGTTGGAGCAGGGGTTGTTGAGGGTAAGGGGAGAAGGTTTGCCAAGAGCAAGGCTAGAGAAGAGATGTGAGGAGAGCAAGAGAAGGAAGACTCTAACTTGTACTTATGTTAATTTGCGTTTTCTGAAGTTACTCCTCCCTATTGTGTAATGAAATGCTGAGAGCAGTAAATGAGAATAGATTCTTTAGCATAACAGCACAAAACAATGAGAAGCCCTTTAACAGTACTCTCTCTGCTTATCCATTGGGCTCAAAGTCAAATAACATTACTTGAAAGGCAGCAATAATTTGATGAGCCAGCACCAGCTCTACCTGAGTGGAATGCTGTGGTCATCAGGTCTACCCTGCTGCCAGCAATTAAAAATTAACCATGGCATTTTCAAAAAAGAATGTAGCAATTCATATGCAGCTTCTCTTGTGTTTGACAATATGTCTAAAGAGCATCTGCTTTCTCAAGTCAAGACAGTTATACACAATGAACCTCTTTTGTGTGCAATGTGCAAAGCTAGGTCATTAACACACCTGCCAGAAAAGCAGGGAGGGAAAAAAAAATCCTTTCTCTCAGTAAACTCATTCATTTAAGACATTCAGGATCCCAGTGCTGTCCTTTGAACACCCCAATTACCTCCTCTTGCCCTTACAAACAAGTGGTGTGAATTTTAATCAGCTGGAATGCAATCAAGGGCTGAAATAAATAGTGTTGTTAAATCATTTTTACAGAGAAAAGCAACTCACATACCTATACTATATGTATCTCTGGTTTTCACAAGGGTGGAATGCCCTTGCTATGGACTGAAACAAACAATGTTTTATTTTTGCTTCAACCTCTGTTGACTTTCCTCTGCATTCCTTTTCCCTAGTATGCCAGAGCCCGAGTTCTGAGAATAATTAGCAACACCCACTGGTGATAACAGGGCCACAGCAACCTAACAGCGATATCTTGCTGGCGCCAGCTGTGCTTCAGTATTTATTTATTAAGATCACAATATTTACACAGTATGAACTCATTGAGATGGTAGGGGATTGAGCAATGCTACAGCAGCTAAATTTCATCTGTATTTTAAAATGAAGATTTAAAAAAAAAAAATTTTCCAGGCTGTGTACTGTTTATATCTCTGGATAGAAAATTCAAGCTTCTCATTCCAATCTAGTCCTGTTTTGCTAACAGTCTGTTGTACAGACCCTGGAGAATCTTTGCAGGCATGAACTGCAGTGGCCACTGCAATGAAACTTCCTGTCCAACATGGAGGGGAGTCTTAAAGCTGCTGCAGATGTATGAAATGACACAGAAAGAAATCAGGCAGCAGGCTTCCAGTGATTGATAACTCCACTCAACCCAGAGCTGTGACAACACATATGTTCAAAACCCCTACTTCACTTCACCTTTTCATTTGCTCTTCTGTAAGGATTTGTTATCATGGTGGTAACCAACATGTGTTCCAATGCTCATCTGTGAAGTGGGTTGCTATGTAAAGAGAACATTTTGATGTAGATATGCTAGAGCAGGTAGATAGATGTGACCATGGGCTTGGAGGTAGGAAGGAGTATTCAGCAAGTATTCTGTCAGCAAGTATTCTGGTATTGTATATAACTAAAAGGAGAAAAAAAAAATAGAAAAGAAAAGAAAAAGAAAAACTGAAATGAACTGGATTTGACCAGCTCATAGGACTTTCCAACTTTGCAGCATATGAAGGACATTGAGGTGATGTCCTTTGAGTGATTCCAGGGTCATTGTGACATAATTTATATTACGTTTTTCTCTCCCCAGTGGATTTTGCTTGGGTACTGATAGGAAATTTTCCAACATGGTGAAATCAGCACAGCACTTAGCCATGATGGGAAACTACAGTCACCTCCCCCACAAATATGCAATATATGAGGAGGGAGGTTTCCAGACCAAATATAAAAACTCATTATATGGAAAACCCCAGCCACCTCCCACCTTGGGTCAGCCTCACTCCATGTTCTCTGGAATATACTTTAAATTCCCCAAATAAATCCATTATGCTTATCTTGTGTCTCCCAACTGAAATCTTTCTTTTGTGAAGACTAGAACCAAAGAAGCCATCAACCAGCAAAAGGAAATTTTAGGACTTCAGTTAGGATTAATATATATAACGTCTTTCCTGCTTGAATAATTTAGATGAGAAAGAAACAAATGGCTAAAAGGAAAATGCTTCTCCCACTCCATAGCATGTAGAGCTCCTTGAAATTTCTGTCTTGAAGTTCTTCCAGGAAGTGTTGATTCTACTTTAACAATAAGAACAACAACAAAAAGTTGGTTAATCTATAGGCAGAAATTATAGGCCACTGTGGTAAGTGAAATAAGCTAAGCCCAGAAAGAGGAATATTGCAACCTTAGTTATATGGTAAATCTAAAAAAAATGTAACTCTGAAGCAGAAAGTATAATGGCAGTCTGGTGGGTGGTGCTTGAGGAGAAATGGAATGGGAAATAGGGGAAAAAAGGGGACGTGTTTGTCAAAGGTTTCAGACGTTTAGTTGTGCAGGACAAATAATTCCAGAGATGTAATATAGCGTGGTGACTATAGTTACTAATACTATGTTGTGTCTTGAAATTTTCAAAGACCTTAACTGCTATCATGATGAAGAATTAAAAAAAAAAAAAAAAAAAAAAAAAAAAGGTAACTCTGTATAGGGATGAATATAGCAACTAGCTTGATACTTAAATTCATTTTACAATGTACACATGTATTAAAACATCATAAACCTTAAATATATACTGTAAGGTCCTTGCTTAGCATCTTAAGTGACAGCTGCCATTTTTAAGAAAAAGGTTTGCTTTCCTGCCCAAGGGCATTTATGAGAAAGGATCACCACTCCCTCATACCTAGCTCACCCTATTAGGACCTGCCCAACTCTGATTCCTGAACCTGCCCTATAAAAGTCAAAGAACCCAAGCCTGTTTTGCCTCTCTCCATCTATGGAGAGATGTGCCTTTATTTGTCAGCTCTGACAAATAAACTCTCTTGTGTATCTCTGCTTGGTCTCCATCTTTCATTTACTGTTCACCTGTCTCCTGCTTTCTTACTTTCCTTTCATATACAATTTTTAATTCATAATTTATACCTCACTATAACTGGGGGAAACAAAAAAAAATCATCATAGGATGAAACAGTTGGATCATTCTTTCATCATGATGACCTCAAACCAATCACCTAACTTTTCTGCATTTTTCTCACATCATAAACATATACAGAAGTATTTTTCATCAAATCCAGTATTTTTAAAATCATCAATTTAATATTTTTAAGGTATTTTAAATATGGTGGCTTAATGTAGTTGTATAAGTAGTCTTCAAAAGTAATTTTAAAATGATATTAACTAATTCATTTATATAAAATATTCTGTCAATATTGTAGAAAGGAAAAATATTTCAAAATTGAGTTTTCCCAGCAAGTAATAATATTGGTAAATTATTCTAATTGTTTATAATAGTACATCTAATTATTGTATATCTAATGATAATATACATATATGCATATACATATATATATATATAAAACGAATCACAGATTATAAAATAATATTAACTATAGGGTCAAAGAAACTTCCATTTTGCTTTCTGAAGTTTCTAGTAGTTCATTTTTTTAAAACAAATTGATAATAGACAGATTAACAAGAGAAAAAGCAGTTTATTATATGCATGAGGTCATCATGGGAAAGTGAGACATTTTTTTTTTTTTTTGTACCAGGGATTGAACTCAGGGCACTCAACCACTGGGCCACATCCCCAGCCCTTTTTTGTATTTTATTTATAGTCAGGGTCTCACTGATTGTAAAGTGCCTAGCCATTGCTGAGGCTGGCTTTGAACTCACTATCTTCCTGCCTCTGCCTCCCAAGTGCTGGGATTACAGGTGTGTGCCACCAGGCCCATCTGGAAAGTGAGACTTCAATAGCTTAATAATGTTTAGAAGCCTATACATCAACTTAAAGTAGAGACAGAAGTGGGGAATGTATTCAGTTTTAGCAAAAGATCAGATTATTTTTAGGGGAGAAGAAGGAGCCTAAAGAACAGAAAAGAGCCTGGCCCAAAGTTCATCAGGGCTCATGGAATGGTGTCAAGTCTGGTTTTCTTCCTGCATGATGAAATAACAAGGAATGTGTCCATGACAACTGCATTTATTTGGGAGGAACTCTACTTGGTTTGATGAGGGAACTTCACAGAAAGCTCCTCCCTGAACTTCAGGTGAGATAGAGATCCAGAGGCAGGGGGACTGGAGAAAGTCAGGAAGGACTTGAGGCTGCTTTTTTTGTTCAAAGTACTTTCCATGTCAAGTGTGATACTTCGGAGTACGGTTTTAGTCAACTTTTTTTGCCACTATGACTAAAGGACCTGACCAGCACAGTTGTAGAGGAGAAAGGGTTTATTTAAGCGCTTGCAGTTTCAGAGATTTCAGTCCATATACAGGCAGCTCCATCATGGTGAAGAGTATGGCAAAGGGAAATGAAGGATAGATGAACACACGCACCAAAATGAAGGATAGATGAACACACGCTGAAACCGTCATATAGGAAAAGGGGGGGTGGTTATTGATTTACCAAAGAAACACGTGGAGGGGATGGGGGTGAACCGCGAAGGAAATGAGTGGGGGGAAGGAAAAAGAAAGAAAAAATGGGGGGGGACTCCTGTCTGGCTTGGACTTAAGTACAAGGGGTGGGGGGACGTGACTTGCATGGCCCGGATTGGCTCAGAACCGAAAAACCCGCCTTGGGATGAATTCCCGCGAGTATTCACGTGATTAGGAAGGGCGGGAGCTCGAAACCCGCCAAGTGTGCATTCTCGCCCAAAGGTAAATTCTTGCAAGAGGTGGGCACTACCTGAAAGGCACCCTGGAACATGACCTGGCTGCCCTATTTCATCTAACATTCCTCCCTTTTTGCTTTCTTAGGAAGAGGGGCGTCGTGTTTCGATCTGGCTGCTTCAGAGCTGAAATGGGGCAACGTGGGGTAGTTTTGAGGGGGGAGGGAGATGCGGGCAGGCAGGTCAGGCTTGAGGGTGAAAAAAATTCCCAGGAGGCAGGCACCAAAAAGATAAATCTCTGCAGGAGTGAATTGGATGAAGGTTCCTTGAAGCCATAAATCGATGAGGGTGTCAAACCAGGCTTCTGCAGAGGTCACCGGGGGAATCAACCAGCTATCCTCTTGGAGAGCATGTAGGAATTGTAGGCCTCTCGAGTTTACAGGTGGCATCTTAACACTATTATGGAAACAACAAAGAAAAGAAGGTGAGAGGGATGATTGTCCGGCTGCCTATTCCACTAGGCAGGACTTACAGCGAAAAGGCCAATAGAGGGAGTCAGGATGTAGTTGATCTCTTTAGAGATTGGCAAATCTGTCCCAAGGTGAAGAGAAGTCATCTCTGGTTGGAAGGTCATCTGTGGTTTTTAGCAGTTGATAATCCCTGAGGAGAAGCTGGTTAAAGGTTTGATTAGAAATCTGAGAAATGTGATTTTGAAGGCATCGTATGAGGCAAGGAACTATCATCAGGACAAGATATATAGTTATAAGTGGGCCTAGGAGAGGGAGGACCCAGGGGGCCACCCCTTCCCATAGTTTCCAAGAGGACCTCTGCTGCCACCGGATCTTTTTGTCCCCTAAATCTTGCACCACCAAGCGATGTACATTGTGGTCAACCTTGCCTGACTGGTTGACATAATAGCAGCATTCTTCACCCAAGAAAATACAGGTACCCCCTTTTTCTGCTGTGATGAGGTCCAAGGCTCGCCTGTTCTGGAGCACAACCTCAGCTAATGATGAGAGTTGTTGCTGGAGGGCCTGGATGGAGTAGGCGGAGGCTTCAGCTGTGGTGGCAAGCTTATCTGTGAGATCAGAGAGCTCCTGTCCAAAGGATTGGGCCATTGCAAGTGAATGAGCCAGTCCTCCAATTGAGAGGCCTGCGGAGGCAATCGCGGTGACTAGGCTAACACCCACTAAGGCTGCCAGAGTGGCAGCTCGTTTAGAGCGCCCCCCTTGAGACTGTAGGGAGGAAAGAAGGTCCTCAACTTCAGCCTCTGTATATAGAGTCAAGCTTGGAATTAAAACAACAGGATAGCAGGGACCTGGGGTTTTAGCATCAATGCATTGGAACATATGGGTGGAGCACCAAAATAGGAGAGGGGAAGGGAGAATCAAATTACCCGTTATGGAATGCCAGGTGCATTCCGGGCAAGAGTCTTTGGTGGCGGCCCAACAAGAAATAACGTTAAGGAAGGGGGGGATAGTCAGAAGTAGGAGAGAGAGAGATGATCGATTGTGGCATGAGGAGGTTGGGGTGACATTGGCTTGAACTGGGACTGGGACTAATAAAGACTTGTGAAGTGGCGCACAGAGGAAACAGGTTGAAGCATTAAAGGTAGAATAGTTTGCTAATAAGGAAAGAGATAAAGAGAGAATGGAGTTCCAGGAGAAAGAGAGAGACTCGTTCAAGTTTCAAAGATGGGTTCGAGTCTGTTGCCTGGTGGCATTAAGTATCTCAAGAGCCTTGGCAGCAGAAGAGTCTTTTATAGTTTTTTCTATAACGATTTTACCTCGACCATGGACCCAGTCGTGATTAGCAAACCCTACTGCAGCAATACGACTCTGCCAGGAAGAAGGGTCAGTAATCTTGAAAGTCACCTTGTTACTGTACCTCCAGGATTGGAGTTGGGATGGCATGATTCCCCAGGAGTTTGTTGTTCCCATAACAGGATGGGACCAGTGATATTTACAGCTCCAGGATGGACATCCAACCCATCCATTAGGGTCATTGCACCAATTTTCTGTCTGGTCCTCTTTAAAACAAAGATACTTTGGTGATTTTGACATTTCAGAAAAACATTGGTGAACACACGTGGAAACTGCATCAAAGGTAAGCAGAATGAGGGGACAATTATCAAAAGGGCAGGATGATTGATTAAGAAGGCGTGTCTTTTGCCCATAATTATCTAGTTGCCAAACCTCAAAAAAGTAATGGCATGGAGGAGCAGAGCAATAGGACACAGAACCTGCAGGGACAAATGGAAAGAGAGCCAGAGATAGGATGAAAAAGACAGAAAAGGTCATTTTAGGTCAGTATTAGGAACACGAGAGAAGCGGACTTTCAGGGGATCGGTGGAAAGGGGGGAGCAAGTATATTGAGGTAGTTGTTTGTCGTCCTTTTGTGGATACTCAGTTGGTTGAGCAGCTGGTTTTAGTCTGGAAATATGAATCCAAGAAGTCAAATTCCCTGAAATTTCACGAAGCTTAGCAGTCGTGGGTGTGCACAGCACAACCTGGAAAGGGCCTATCCACTTCGGGGCAAGGGAGGCTGTTCCTGTGTCCTGGGGAGGGGAGAAATATACCCAAGAACCGGGAATTAATGGGAATGAAGCAGTTAGTCTACCTGGGTCAGGCAGAATGAAATCTTGGCACTTCCATAACTGATGTCTAATGAAGGACAAGATGGGAAGAGAAAGATCTTTGGGTAAGGGTCCCTGAGTTGGGGAAACTCCGGGTGGAAGAGCTGGTCACCCAAACATAACCTCAAAAGGGGATAGTAAGGAAGGCTTTTTTGGGAGGACTCTGAGCCTAAAAAGGGCAAGAGGGAGTAGCTTGACCCAGTCCAAGTGGAGCTTTAGGGAGAGTTTAGTCAGGACATCCTTAAGAGTCCTATTAGTCCTCTCTGCCTTTCCTGAGGACTTGGAGTAATATGGGATGTGAAAATGCCAAGGGATATTAAGGGAAGTAGAAATACTTTGGGTAATCTGGGAAACAAATTCAGGCCCGTTGTCAGACTGGATGGACGTGGGCAATCCGAAATGGGGAAGGACTTCTGAGACTAGAATGGAGGCTACTGTGGAGGCCCTTTTATTGGAAGTAGGGAAGGCCTCCACCCATCCAGAGAAGGTGTCTACCAAAACCAGGAGATATTTGTGTCTCTGGGAAGCTGGCATGTTGGTGAAATCTATCTGCCAATCGGCTCCTGGAAGCTGGCCTCAAGCTTGGTGAGAGGGAAATGTTCCTGGTTTAAGGGGAGTATATGGGTTAGTGCGCTGACATGCAGTGCACGCAGAGGTGAGCTGATGGAGAAACTGCGTGTCTTCCAGAGTCAGAGTAAGGAAGGAGGTAGCGAAAGTCCTGAGGGCCTGAGGGTTAGGATGGAAAAGGGAATGGAGATAGAAGAGGATTGATTGTGTGGAAGGGGATGTGGGGGTCTGGGTAGTAGGTTGGACTGGAGCCAGAAGAGAAGGAGAAGATAGTGCTGCTTCCCTTGCTGCCCTGTCAGCCTTCGTGTTTCCCTGAACTATGGGAGAGTCTCCACTTTGGTGTGAAGGACAATGGGAAATCCCTATTAGCTTGGGCAGAAGAGAGACTTGCAGAAGTTTTGATATTAATTTAGAATTAGTAACTGCAGAGACTTTTGTGGTCAGGAGCCCTCACTCTTTCCATACTGCTGAATGGGAAAGCAAAATATGGTAAACGTATTTTGAGTCTGTGTAAAGGGTAAGGTTTTGGTCAGCAGCTAATTCGAAGGCACAAATAACAGCTATTAATTCAGCCCGTTGGTCTGTGGTGTTGGGGGGAAGGGGTGCTGCCTCAATAACCTTTGATAGGGAAACAATAGCATAACCAGCAAAACGTTGCCCATCCTAAAAGAAAGAGCTGCCATCTGTGAACCAAATTAGGGAAGGATCAGGAAGTGGTCCCTCTTGAATGTGGGAGGGATGGGGGATTAAAGCCTCAGGTGTCTCTATACAATCATGTTCTGGGGGCTCTGAGGAGACTGGGAGGAGGGAAGCTGGGTGTAAAGAGGAGCAAGGTTGGAAGGTGATTGAGGAGTCATGCAAAAAAGAAACGAGGAGAGAGAGAACGCGACAGGGTGGGAGAGTTTGAAGGCTGTTATAGGTTAGTAAATCTTTTAAATGATGAGGAGAGAAAACAGTAACCTGGGCACCAAAGGTCAACTTTTTTGATTCCTGCAGAAGTAGGTAAGCAGCAGCCAGAGCCCTAAGACAAGGGGCCCATCCACGAACGGTGGGGTCAAGTTGTTTAGAGAGGTAGGCAACTGGAGCAAAGGTGGGGCCCTTGTATTGGCCTAGAACACCGAGAGCCAAACCCTTTGTTTCATGGACATAAAGGGTAAATGGCTGAAGAAGGTCTGGGAGATGAAGAGCTGGGGCCTGTGACAGTGACTGCTGCAAATGCTTAAACTCAGCCTGAATGCTTTCAGGAAGGAATTTTCCCTCAATTTCCTTAGCTGCCTCATATAGGGGCTTTGCATAAAGAGAAAAATTGGGAATCCAGGCACAGAAATATCCTACTAGCCCTAGGAAGGAGAGAATCTCTTCCTTTGTCTTGGGACATGGGAGCTCCTTGATGAGGGCCTTTCTGACTACAGTAATGGCCTTCGATTGATGGGAAATCTGAACTCCTAAATACACTACCTGGGTCTGGGCAAGCTGCACCTTAGATGGGGAAACACAATACCCGCAAGAAGCAAGAAAATTTAAAAGGATGTAAGAGTCTTCATGAGCTGTGAAGAAAGAAGGGCTGCAGAGGAGGAGGTCATTTACATATTGCAAGAGAGTAGAGTTAGGAAATTTAAGATCTTTGAGGTCTGCAGCCAATGTCTGTACAAAGATATGAAGGCTGTCTCGAAAACCCTGAGGGAGGACTGTCCAGGTCAACTGTTGGGAACGCCGGGTATCTGGATCTGTCCAAGTAAAGGCAAAGAGGTCTTGTGATTCTGGAGCTAAAGGGACAGTGAAAAAGGCATCTTTCAGGTCAATAACTGAGAAATGGGTGGATAAGGAAGGAATTAAGGAGAGAATAGTATATGGATTTGGGACCACGGGGTGTATGGGCTTAACAGCATCATTGATGAGATGAAGATCTTGGACTAGCCGATACGACCCATTGGACTTCTGAACTGCCAATATAGGGGTATTATAAGGGGAATGGGTGGGTCTGAGAAAACGTTTCCGTAAAAGATCTGAGATGAAGGGTTGAAGACCTCAGAGGCTAGCGGCTGGAAGTGGATATTGGGCTTTATTGGGGAAATGTTGGGGATCTTTAAGGTGAATTCGTACAGGGTCACACTGTGCAAGGGAGGGAGTCTGAGTATCCCAGACTTTGGGGTCCACTAAATCGGTGGGGACAGGGTAATGGGAGGTTTCTGCGTCGGTAGAAGGTTGGGGGGTTTCTGCCTCGGTAGGGGGCCGAGGGGTTCCTATATCAATAGGGGGCGGTGGAGTTTCCTCATCAGCATCAGTAGGGGGTGGTGGGTCAGTGGCCTTTGAAACAGTGAGAAGAAAAATGGGGGAGGAGACTGAGCAAAACGAACCAGGGAGCACAACTGAGCTAGGTGGATTGGAGAACACAATTGAGGCCTGAAATTTGGCCAATATGTCTCTGCCCAATAAGGGCACAGGACATTGAGGCATTACCAGAAACTGGTGGGTGAAGGGATGGTGGTGAAGACATCAAGACAGAATAGGAGTCTTGTGGGGGTGAATAGCATTTCCCTCTACCCCGACAATAGGGGATGGTGCTATGGTGGTGGGGCCCCCAAAACTCCCTCAAGACTGAGGAGGTGTCTCCTGTATCTAGTAGGAAATTTACAGGGCATCCATCAACAAGGAGAGTAACCCTGGGCTCCTTCAATGCGATGTCAACGGTCGGGAGAGGAGCCCCTGGGCCCCATCAATCTTCCATGGCCAGTGCCAGCAGGCTGGGGTTTGTGACCAGTCCAGCCCCCCTGCAGGGACTGGGGCAGTCAATGCCCCAATGGCCCATCTTGGAACACTTTGGGCACGGGCGCTTAAGGGGCCTGAGTTCAGGGCAGGCTCTAGCCCAGTGTCCATTTTTCCCCGCACCTAAGGCAAGGCCCTGGGGGTTCCTCCTGTGTGGACTTATGTACCCCTTTTTGTGAGGCCTGAGCGTCAGGGCCCCTAAGGGCCTGGGCTAACATTTGGAACTTTGACCGCTCAGCCTTTTCATATTTCTGAAACCTGTGACATTCGGCGTTTTCCTCACGGTTATGATAGACCTTAAAAGCCGTGGCCAAAATCTCGGTCTGAGGGGTTGTGGGGCCCTGCTCCAATTTCCTTAATTTAGCCCGTATGTCGGGGTAACTCTGGGACAGGAAATATGTCATAAGGACTTGATGGCCCCCCTGAGACTCGGGATCTAAATTTGTGTAATGCTGAAGGGACTTTGTAAGCCGATCTAAAAATTCAGAGGGGGTTTCTTCTCTTTTTTGAATAATCTCTTGCAGCTTATCAAAATTAACAGGTTTTTGAGCTGCATGTTTAAGACCACCTACTATGCAAACTAAAAACTGTTCTCTCAAGACCACGTCCCCTGGGGCATTGTAATCCCAGTTCGGGTCTCTATCTGGAACAGCCTCAGGACCAAAGGGGAAATTTGGGTTTACTCTGTGAGTCTCATCCGCATATGCTCTTGCTTGCTCCCAGACTCGTCTACGCTCTCCAGGAAGTAAAGTATTTGACAAAATGAAGTATTTGTCATGAAATGTGAGGCTGTACGCTTGGGTGACCCATTGGAATTTTTTTATATAAGTTGTAGGGTCTGTTGTAAATGAACCCAATCGCCTCTCTATTTGGGACAGGTCTGACATGGAAAATGGGATATGAACTCTCACAACCCCTTCTGCCCCAGCTACCTCCCTTAGCAGCGTGATTATCTGAGCTGCCTGCTTTTTCGAGCGTGTCAAGGGAGGACTGAACGCAGGGGGTGGCAGAGTATCACGTGAGTCTGGGAGAGACACTGTGGGAACTGCTGGGGCCGGGAGAAACTCTGTGGAAGACGCATGGGAAGAAGCGCGGACTGCACAACTCTCTCCCTGCACCGCTGCCAGAGCTGTTGGGGAAAAAATCGGGGAGGGGGCCAAATCCTGAGGCGGCGCGTCTGGTAAAGAACGCGTCGCAGAATCCGCGAAAGTGGGGGCTAAAGTTTGAAGCAGTGCATCTGGCAAAACCCGCATGGCCAAAGATGGCGGGGATGTCATGGCAGGAAATGACGCAGAACCAAGTGGCGGAAGCTGAGTGGGCGGGGATAGCAGCGGAAGAGGCGCAGAAACTAGGAAGGGAAGTTGAGCGGGCAGGGGTAACGGCGATGAAGGCACAGGAAATGACATGGAAAGAAAATGAGGGTCTACAGAGGAGGACTCGGAAGGACCAGAAGTTAGGGGAGGGGTGAAGGATGATGCAAAAGGAAGAGGAGGGTCTAAGCACGAAATCGTGGCAATTTCAGAATTGAGAGCCTGAACTGGGGGAGGGGGAGGGACAGGAGTCCTAGTCGGTTGGTATGGGGCAGGTGGAGCCTCTAATCCTGGGTCAAAATCAAGGTCAATCAAAGATGGAGGTGGATCACTAGGTCTGCATGCTAGTAAAACGGTCTCAGGACTACACCAAGTGCACAGGGAAGGATTTGAACAGAGAAGGGAAAAGGCATCCACGTAAGGCAAATCTGTCCATCTTTTTGACTGTTGGCAAAAGCTGGAAAGTTCCCGTAAATCCTGGGCATCTAGGGATCCTGACTCTGGCCACTGGCTGGATAATGGGTAGGAAGGCCAAATTTCTGTACATAACTTTATTAATTTATTTTTCCTTATCTGTGGCTTTAAGCCCAAGTTTCCCCAATTTTTTAGGAGGCAATTAAGAGGAGAATCAGCTGGAATTGATAGGGAAGTTCCCATATTTCCCATTAACGGGGAAAGGCTAATACAATATTTTGAAAAGCGTCCCTTTCAAAATATGTATTAGAGTGAGATCCAAGTCTGCTCGCCCAGTCGTCACCGGGTTAGGCTGACATGGCACACCTGAGAAATGTCTTTCTCAAGATGCCGGGGGACTGTGAGCCACCTCGCGCGAGGGTTTTTGTGTCTCGTCCCGGACGGAAAAAGGCTCAAGTCCAGAGTGTGGAAAGGAACTTCTTTAACCACTCCCAGCTAAAAGCTCTAATCTTACAGCTGAAAACTTTAGAGCGGGCAGATAAAGGTGGGGAGAGGGGGTGTTCCTGGGGTCCACTGTCGCCTTTAAGACTCGGATGGGGTGCTTTCCCCCCTGCACAGGTCACGGGCGAGATTGCCGGAAAATCGACGGTCAATTCTCACCACATAGTGACCAGACAGGTTTAGGAACTCGGGGTGGAAGGGGGCTTACTGAAATCCAGCGATGCTGTAGTGGAAAGGATGAACAGATGAATGGAGGCGGTTTCCAGAAGGTTTATGCCCTCCGAATTAGATGCGCTTCTCCCTCCCGGGTTTCGGCACCAAAATGAAGGATAGACGAACACACGCTGAAACCGCCGTATAGGAAAGGGGGTGGGTATTGATTTACCAAAGAAACATGTGGAGGGGATGGGGGTGAACCGTGAAGGAAACGAGTGGGGGGAAGGAAAAAGAAATGAAAAATGGGGGGGGGGGACTCCTGTCTGGCTTGGGCTTAAGTACAAGGGGCAGGGGGGGCGTGACTTGCATGGCCTGGATTGGCTCAGAACCGAAAAACCCGCCTTGGGATGAATTCCCGCGAGAGGCGAGTATTCACGTGATTAGGAAGGGCGGGAGCTCGAAACCCGCCAAGTGTGCATTCTCGCCCAAAGGTAAATTCTTGCAAGAGGTGGGCACTACCTGAAAGGCACCCTGGGACATGACCTGGCTGCCCGATTTCATCTAACAGGAAACAGCTCACATGGTAATCAGGAAAAAGAGAAAGAGAGAGAGAGAGAGAGAGAGAGAGAGAGAGAGAGAGAGACTCTCTCTACTTGCCAGGTAAAATATATATCTCCAAACCCATGCCCCAATTCCCATCTCCTTCAGCCACACCTTACCACTTCAATTACCACTCAGTTAATCCCTATCAGGGGATTAATTCACTGATTGGGTTAAGACTCTTATAACCTAATCATTTCTCCTCTGAGCCTTCTTGCATTCTCACACATGAGGTTTGGTGGGACACCTCACATTCAAACCATAATATTCTGTCCCAGGCCCCCCAAAGCTCACACTCATCTGAAAATGCAAAATACATTTAGTCCATTCCTAAGAGTCTCCATAGTCTCAGCAGTTCTGAGATTACTCAAAATTCAAGTCCAAAGTCTTCTCTGAGGCCCAAGGCAATCTGGTATGTGAGCTCCTGTGAAATTAAAAAGAATTTACAAGTATCCAATATAAAAGTGCACAGAGTAAACATTTCCATTCACAAAATTAGGGGTATAACAGAAGGAACAGGACAAAAGCAAGACCAAAATCCAGCTGGGTAAACAAGTCCTGTAGCTCCACCACTAGCATTTGGGGTACTTGGCATCCTGATCTTCTAACTCCACCCCTGGGGCCTTGTTGGTTGCAGCCCAAGGGGCCTTTCTATTGGCTTCTCTCTGCTCAATTTCTACAACTTTCCTAGGAAAATGTCTCATGTTACTGGCATTTCTTAATCTAATGTGGCTTTTGCCTTGGCTTTCTCTTCGCAACTCCACCTCTTCATATGTCCACACTTTGACTTCTCAGGGAGTGCCTGCAGGGACTCCTGGCCTCCCAGGCCTCCTTTGAAATCTTGGTGGAAGCCTGCATGAACCCCTCTAATTCCAACATCCTGCATTCCTGCATAACCAACACCACATGGTTGACACCAAGAGCTGCTGCCATCTCAAACAGTAGCCAAGCCTCCTTCAGGGACCCTTGCTGCAGCAGCCTTTGAGTGTCTGCGTGTCTGAGTATGTTAAAAAAAGAAAAAAAAAAAAAAAAAACTTTCTAGGCCCCTTTGTGCAAGAAGTTGCCCCTCTGGTCTCTTTTCAAGAGAAATTTTACTATTAATTTCTTGTGCCTGAGATGGGTGTGGTTTTGCCAATTCCTGAGATGCCCTCAGCCATCTTTCTTATTGTTTCTGGGAAAAGTTTTTAGCGTTTCTTTAGTGGCAGTAATGTCTTTAACAACTACAACTTCCTTAGACCCAGTTTTATTCTGGCCTTTCAAGTCCAAGCTTTTCAAATCTTTCTGCTCTGCTTTCTGCTCCCAAATATCAAAATAAATTTGGTAAAAGCTAAGAGCAATAGCCATGCCACGGCCTGAACGCTATGCTGCCTAGAAATTTCTTCCTTCAGATTAAAAATGTCATCACTTTTCAAATTGGCCTCACAGGAAATTGCAGGACATGGGCAAAATGCAGAGAACTTCTCAGCCAGACCATAATATGAATGGCCTCTAGTCCAATACCAATAGTGCTCTCCTTTTCCTCTAAACCCTCTTGAGCCTTGTCTTCACTTTCCACAGCACTATTGTCATCCTGGTCTTCTGAGCTCCCACCAGAATCAGCCATTAAGCACTGCTTACAACAACTTAAAGCATTTCTAGCTTGCACTGCTAAACATCTCAAAATTCCTCCCACTGATTCCAAAGAGTTCAAAAAGCTTCTGGGTCAGGTTGATCACAGCAGCAACCCCACTCCTTGGTGCCAATTTCTGTTGTAGTCAGCTTTTTCACCACTGTGACTAAAGGACCTGAACAGCACAATTGTAGAGGAGTAAGGTATATTTAAGGGCTCAGGGTTTCAGAGGACTCAGTCCATATATATCCAGCTTCATGTGGTGGAAGAGCATGGCAGAGAGCACAGCTTACATCGTGATCAGGAAGCAGAGAGCAAGACACTATACAAATATATACCCCAAAGCTATACCCCAATTCCCACTTCCTCCACCCAAACCTTACCACTTCAATTACCACCCAGCTAATCCTTAATCCCTATCAGTGGATTAATTCACTGATTGGATTAAGACTTTTATAACCCAATCATTTCTCCTCTGAGCTTTCTAGCATTGCCTCACACGTGAGCTTTTGGCGGACACTTCACATCCAAACCATAACAAGTATTGTTTTCTGATTTCCAAAAATATATTTGATTATTTACAATAATATATGATTATATAATAAATAACATTATTGACTAATAGATCTTTTCTAAAATAGAAGCAAATATTTGCAACTGTTTTAAGAAAGATTTATTAGACAGCAATGTTGCACAAGGTCATAAATTATAAAGTAATTTTCAAGCACTGGTTATTTTCATGCCAGCATTAGCCTTTTTAAAAATTAAAAAGAGTATAATGCAAAGTTCAGCTGACATTTAATATTGTATTGTCCATATCATTTTATCTTGCAGCAGGCTTATTGCTTTTTATTATTATTAAAATCTATAAAAATGATCTAGCATGAATAAGAAATGTAAATTTTTATGAATTAAACTTTTATTTTAAAATATAACTGCAAAGGAACATGGCTATTTTTTGAACAACTTATTAACAAAATAAAATATATATAAATAAAAATGATCTGACGATAATCACATAGACTTGTGATGCTCTTCCTGAATACAGCTGTATGTCTGCCTCAGATCACAGAATAAATTGGTAGCAGAACACAGAAACCCTTGATTCTCTCTCATGCACTGCCTATTCACACAAGGTAAGAACTATTCTAATTTCTAAAGACATATATTAGTTTCAGGGATACTTTAAGCCTCACAAAATACGTAGGTCACGATATTAACTTCTGGCTTAACACTGTTGATATTCCAATGTTATTGCATAAAAATGATTAAGGTTAGAGGAAAAAAATAGCTTTGAATTTTAAGTGGCAAACCATAAATGCATCTGAATAGCAACTGCTGATGGGGAAAAACTGATGAGTTTATATTTAGGACAAAAACAATCCTGTCCTATGTTTACTTGGCTATGGGAAAAAATTACTCTGCTGGAACTTTACTGCTGCTTCAGACACTGATGGTATATTTTAGGTTGACCCATAGTTACAGTTATTCACTTTAAAAGTTACCATGTAAAAAGAGTTCTTTAATTCCAGATAAAGCAAATAGAGAAGATGGGAATCTAATCACTGGCTGGAGCTCTCAGTGGCTGAGTCATTTTTTTTTTTTTTTTTTTTAGCTTTATGTGACTATTTCAAGCACATGTTCAAAGATAATAAGGATATGTTTAATTATTAAAAACAAACATGTTTCTTTAATTAATTTTTAATGATTAGATACACGCCCCATTTAAAAAAACCATGAAACAGATTTTTTAATTTGTTCCTTTGATACTGTTTTAAGGAAGGTCTAACACTCATGACTTTCTTGTAAATAACTGAGTGTATGGAGTAATTTTCTACATAGAAAGCACATTTTATTTTTATTGATATCAAAAGATAGCTTAAAGATTCCATGTAAACCCATGTGATCAGAAGGTCCATTTGCATATCAGTACACATTTTGCTGTAGCCATTATCAAGTATCCTTCTGCATTTGATATCCTCAAATCACATAACTAATGAAGTAACACACTGTTAATAATTTCTAGAGAAACCTTCGAAGTATTAAATTATATCAAAAGCAATATTGAAGCACAGGGTGTCCTAATGAGTTGAATATTTCAGATACTCATTATTTCAACATTCATGTTCTTTCATTCATCCACTAGATTATCACCTCAAATGGAGATGATATAGAATTATAACAGCAAGAGAAAGGATAAAACTTGATAATCATTACAGATATTTTTTTCCTTAATACAACTTATTGCTGCTCTTCTTAATCCTCATAATTTTTTTTTTTTTGGTATCTTATCCATTGTTTAACAAGGATGAGTAATTAAACACAGCCTTTGACAAAGTTTTAATTCACATGACTAGAAGGGTAGAGGGTTTCAAGTAATGCCCAGCAGGTTTAATGGGACACAGTAAGGGTGATGTCTTAAGGTTAAAGGTCATACATGAGATACACTTGGTCTGTCAGTTCAAATTTGTAATGATTCAAAGTATTAAATATTTTTCCAAAAGGTTTATACTATATGACATATATTTACCATTATTGTTTATTATATGTTCAAATAATACAAGTCTACTTATTTTTTCACATAGTATCCCATTTTCTTAACTGATTTATTTCCTGATATAATATATTGTGATGGTTAATTTTACATGTCAACTTGATTGAGCAAAGGGATTCCTGGACAGCTGGTAAAAGATTGTCCTTACCAAGGTGGTTGGGCAATATACAATATGTTGATGAACTCAATGAAACTAAAAGGTAGAGGAAGGACAAATCTGCTCATGCTTTGAGCAGGAGAATTTATCATCTTCTGCCCTTAGTCATTGGTTTTCTTGATTCTTAGGCTTTCAAACTTGGACCAGGACTTAAGTCATTGTCCCCACACTCAACTTCATTGGTGATTGTCAGGCTTTGGGTTTGGACTGGAATTTCCAGCATGTGCTTTCCTGGTTCTCAAGACAAAACACCTGGACTGAAAACCTCTGGCTTTCCTGGTTCTGCAACATGAAAAGACTATGGGACTTTTTTGACTCTATAATTATATGTGCCAGATCCAAAGAAATGTCTTCCATTATTATAAAGAGAAGTAAATATTTTGGAAAGAACCTGATATACTACATTTTCATGAGATCTCCATTTGGAAAATAATGACTTGGACCATCAGATTAGAAACATTCCTTAGGCACCGAGGTCTTGTTAAACACCTAGAATCTCTGCAATACAAGCAATATGCAAATTGCAGATTCACCAGCTGGTATTCCGGTAGTTTCTAAATATATCTCTACTAGGGTTATTCAATGTATGTATGAAACACATATCTGATTGTCCATTCAGCTAATATTTGCTTCTTATTTCCATTTCTTAAAAGTTACCAGATTAAACAACAGAAAGAGTCCAAAATTAATTTTGATTCCAATAAAGACTATATTGTGTACACCTATTTTGCATATCAACAAATATAAATATAAACATCTTTATTTAGAAGAGCTTTACACTATGTGAGGGGCTATTGAAGAGAGAACAATGTATCCAAAGTCAGAGGTCACACTATTTGGATGATAATTAATGCATTCCATCTATTTTTAGTCCTTCTGATTCCATGAAATTTATTTGCTCTGAAATTTTATACTTACTTGCAATGCACGTGAATACCAGCAGCTATGAAATCCTGTTAGATGAAAGACCAAAGGCTATTGAGTGAGAAAATGTGATATAAAAAACACATTAGGCATGTAGGAATTTTCAGGTCTGTGTAAATGGGAAAAAAAATTATGAAAGTTAAATAGAGAAATGAAAATCCCTCCTTCTTCTTTCTCAGGGTCCCTCATTACAATGTCATTTTACACCTTAGACTGGGCGACACTGCAATTATTAGATACTTTTCTTATTTTTCCCTACTCCTAAATGGCAAATGGCCCAAAGGCAAATACTATAATATTATTAATTTATCATATTTATAATATAATGGTTAGAGTGTAGTTATTTCTCCAACACAGATTTATTGCATGAATAATGTCTATGGTATTCTTTTTCTAAGGAAAATATTTTTATTATTCCTATTTTTAAAATATCAGCTACCATGAAATATATAGAAAAAAATAAAAGAACTCTAACCTTGTTTTTCAAATTGTGTTATCAACCTGGCCCAGGATCTCAGAAGAAAAAACATAATACAAAACTAATCTTTAGTTAGTTATGCCCTGGGGTGCCTGGTAATAACCTAACATAAATCTGGAAGGACGCTCTCTCATTCTCATCCATGCAGGATTCCCATGGTTAAAGCCCTAAGAAATATGAAATCACATTTTAAAATTAAAAAACACATAAAGAAATGATCCATCACCACCAGGCTCAGTGGTAGCCATAAAAATCAGGACCAGACATGGAAGAATTTTCCTTAATAAAACAGCAGGTAGAATAATAATAAATAAATTGTAGAGGAATGTGGACATCAAAAATGCATCACAACAAAATTTTAACAAAAGAATTTTAAAACCCCCAAATAAATAAATTTATTCTAGAAATAAAAGTGATTGACACAAAGACTTAAACACTAAAATGACTAAAAGTTAAAAAATTATAAATAGAATTAGAATGTACACTATATCAACATTTGCCCACCAGAGGTTTCAGAATTATTAACAAAAGACAATGAAAGAGAGGCAATATTCAAGATATTGTGGCTGAAAATCTGCTAAATTAACATCAGTTATGAGTCCTTAGAGACAGATTATCATAGTTGTTCTCAAACAGAATAATTAAAAATATTTCAAATATAGGTACCTCTTAATAATAAAACTTTGAATATCAATTACAAAATAAATTGCTCATACTCACACAAGATTTTGCAATAGAAAAAATAGTTTACTAATAGTTTTTAAATAAACACCCCTCTCATATGATAAACTTTAGGAAAAACAGAAAATTGGATACAGAAATAATAAATAAAATTTAGAGAGATACATGAGCAAAGCCAATGTTCACTTATGGGTAATAATCTTCTTCTTCCACTTTGGTATAGGAAGTCATAGGCAATGGCATTCCCAATTTAACGGTGAGAAAAGGCTACATAGGTTACAGAACCCTAGTTTTTCTTGATTCAATCAGAGATCCCAGGTCACAAGACAACCAGGTGAACTAAATTCCCAAGAGGGTCCACATGAACTGTTTCACAGAAGGGAGAGTGCGAGGAGAAGGCTACCACCAAGAGAAGAGGGGAAGGAAACAGCTGTAATTTGAACAAATACCTAAAAGCTGAATGTGGGCTTATGTGGGCTACTGTGAGGCAATCCCTGTGAGCCCCAGACAGAAGAGCAAGTACTAATTCATCAGCTGTTTTCCACAGGGCTCCACCAGTGCTCAGGAGAAAGACAGGAAACAGGGAAGACCTGGGAAGGCAGAGATGAGAGAATTCACACTCTCCTTCCACAGTCTTTTTTTTTTTTTTTTTTTTTTTTTTTTTTTTGATCAAGAGCTGCTAGCTGCTGAATGAGAAGCTCCACCGTCCAAGCACTGACATTGAGGAAAGGGTTTAAGAAAAGGTTTTCACCTATGGCAAAGGGAAAAGAAAACCTGCTCATATCTAGGATATTGCAATGAGTTTAAGCAAATGTCTGCTATGCCTGAAGTAAGACAGAAAATTCCCTCCCGCTCAAAACCCAAAAAAGTACAAGGCAAAATTCAGATATTACATATGGTAAGCACTAATGCTGACAAAGAGCCACTCCCTAAATCAGATATACAATATATGCACATTAGGTTAGAGAGGAAGAACTTAGAAACCCTTGATATAGGTTGAATTGTGTACCCCCAAAAGATATGGTGAAGCTTTACCTCATTCCCTCCAATGCCTGTGAATGTGAGATTTTTGGATAAAGGGTCTTATCAAAAAAGTTCTTATAAAAACGGGAGAAGAAATATAGACACACAGGAAGGTCAGCTTATTGATGGACAGAGATTGGAATGATGAAACTACAAACCAAGGAATGCTAAGGATTGCTGGCAACACCCAAATCTAAAAGAAAAGCATGAAATAGATTCTCTTCTATAGACTTCAGAGAGATTGGATCCCTGCTTATGCTTTGATTTCAGATTTCTCATCTCCAGAATTGTGGGACAATACTTATCTGTTGTTTTAAGACATCTGGTTTGTGATATTTTGTTACAGAAGTCCTAGGATCCTAATTCATCCTGTCAGCATTACAAGGATCTGCGGTTAACAAGATCGGTCTGGTGGGTTGTGGAAGAAAATATTGAGAAAAAAATCTTCAGTTTGTTATTTCCATACTTACTTACAGGGTACCAGCTGGACACAACCGGGTAAACGTGAAGTCGGCATGTACTGAAGGTAATTACAGCAACATCCGAACTCAAGCAAGGGTGACTACTTACCAGATAGACTCAATCCCATGCCCATTCCTGGTTGTAAATAGTATTTAAGTCACTCTCAACTTGTTTTTAAACATAGTGTCTACAACTTAATCAAAATTTCAAAAAGCAAATGGAAAAAAAAATCCATTAATAAGAGATAAAGCAGTTAAGAGAACTGGGCACAGAGTTTACCTAAACATTGAAAAAAAATTTGACAGGGACTATAAACTGATTATGATAAACATGTAAAAGGTATTAGTGGAAAAGATGAACAGCATGTAAAAACAGGGATTTCATTAGAGAGATAGAATAAAATTATATGTGTATAATACAAAATGTAAATAATAGAAGAAGAAAAAGAATATGATAAATGAAAAATCCTTTTGATAGGATAGTTAGAATATTTGATAAAGCAGAGAAAAGAATCATTGTGGATAGGGAATAGAAATTTTCCAACTAAAACGTAAAAAAAGAGAAAAAATAAATGCCAACAACAGAAATATCAAGTAATAGAGCATTGATAGCTATTAAATAATATCAAATTGTCTGATATATATGAAATTTAAATCCCAGAAGTAAAAAAGTGGGGAGAAAAAATATTTAAAGAAATAATTTTCCAACATTAATGAAAGATGACAAGCTACAAATTCAAGAAATTCAGAGTACACTAAAAAGGACACACACAAATAATAACTGGGCATGTCATACAATGCTTTAAACCAAAAAGAGACAAAAGGACAGGGTAAAGGTCGGAATAGCTGATTTCTCATCAAATACTATGCAAGCCAGAAGATAGCAGACTGGCATCTTAAAAATACAGGAAGAAAAAGGAAAAATAATGTTACCTTATGGTTCTATATCCAGTGGAAATATCTTACAAATAATGTTAGATGCATGTACGAATATGGCAAATCTCACTATTGTGTAATTATAATGCACCAATCAAAGGTGAATTAAAAGAAAGACATAAATAAGGAGAGCCTTTGAAACACAGATTAGACAAGGCTAAGGACACATGATGACTATATATATTGTGATATTCTGAACTGGTTTCTGGTACAGAACAAGAACTTTGGTTCAGAATAATGTACCAATGTTGGTTCCTAGTTTGACAAATATACCATGGTTGTGTAAGATGTTAACTGTAGGGCAACTGAAAGGGATAAAGAAACCCTCTCTACATTCTTTGCAATTCTTTGTAAATATAAAACTCTTCCAAAACAAAACAAAAAGCTTAGTAAGAATAATTAAGTATCCAGGAGCGTGGCACATACCTGTAATCCCAGCAGCTTGGGAAGCTGAGGCAGGAGGACCACTAGTTCAAAGCCAGCCTCAGCAACAGCGACTAAGCAACTCAGTGAGACCCTGTCTCTAAACAAAATACAAAAAGGGGCTGGGGATGTGGCTCAGTGGTTGAGTGCCCTTGAGTTCAATCCCAACCCAGGACCGCCTCCACCAAAAGAAAACAGAATAAGAAAATAAATAGAAATATCAAACAAAATAGATCCAAAGGGAAAAAAAGTTAAGAGTACATATCATATATTTGGGAAGTACAGAGGTGTGTTTATAATATTCTCATTTTTATAATTTCAGAAGAAGTAATTTTGTCTCTCAATAAATATTTGTATAAATAGCTATGTCAAGTATTATATGACATATTGTATTAATGACATTCAAAATATCTATACAATTTAAACAAAAATAGGGTAAATTAATGACCATAGAAAGACATCATACCTATTTTTATTACAATACCCTTAAAAATAAAATGTTAAACTAATTGGAAAATTACTTCACATGCCACTTGAACACAAATAGAAAAGTTTTATTAGTCTACTAAAGAAACTTTAAAAAATTCTTTCTGTATTTTTGAATACTAACTAACATAAATAAGTTTGTATTTTTGTTTTGTGCTTTACTGATAATATAGAGAAATGAAATTTGAAGTAGTTGGCTTTGGTCCCAGGCAAAATATTTATCATAACTGAGTTATGGTTGGCTTATAGTTTTAAAACACCTGGATCAAGAAATAAGTGGCAGAATATTAATGTAATGCTTAACAATTAGAATGCACTCCTCTCATTAAATATCAAATTTTTTGACAAAACTAGAAGGCAACAAGTTTGATTGAATGAGTCAGGCATGTTAATGATTAATTCAGAATACTTGGCCCAGGATATGAGTATACAATAAGGCTTTCTAAATATTATTTCAGCCCTTATTTTTGCATAATAAAAATTTAAGCTATTAGGAACAGGAGTAGAAAGGAGGAAGTTTTGACAAAAAACTCATAGTAGTACTCATATTAGAATAAGTAATACATTATGATTCATATTAACTTAAATAAATATTTCCTCTCTTTAAAAACCTACATTGAAATTCTGTCCAGACATTGCATTCTATAAACGATTGAAGAGAAAAGATTGTCAGTGATACATTTTTAGAGGAAGCTGGTAAGTTGTATGCAATATTACTACTCAAGTATGAAAATTATAATAAATAAAGTGTCCATTCAAATAGAAAGCCATTTTTGAGTTATAAATGAGTCAAAACCTTCCAGTTCCAAGTTTATTTCCCAGTATATCTCCATAATGTCATGGATGTTCTTAGCCATAATTATTTAATTGACTCTTCATAATTGTAGTTTATATTGCAGTTCAATTATTAAAAGACTTTTATATTTGAAATATTTTATTCAGAATGTTATAAAAATCTGTTTGGCTTCTGTTCTAATGGACATTATGTCTGCATCCAGAATTTTCATTTATTGAGTCCTGACACCTTCTCTCATTTGAATGATGTTATTAGCTGTTTTAAATGAAGTAAATGTTCTTCAAAGCATAATAAATTACTTTTTAAGTATCTGATAATGTGTTTAAATGGGCAACACACACAACAAAGTCTTGGGGAATCAATAATGAAGCTTAATTCAATCTACTACAGCTCCGCTAGCTAGTATAGCATTTAAAAATTTAAGAGTATTTAAACTACTGAGAAATTTCCTGGCATTTTAATAGGCTCTTTTATAACAATCTTTTTTCCTCTTATATAAGCAACCATGAACATTGTTAATGGAATCAATTTGAAACTCATAGGGCAATTTCTTTCTTTCTTTTTGTTTTGTTTTATTTTTCTCCTCTTGAGAGGATATTCACATTAGCCCATCATTTATAACTGACAGTTCTGGCAGAATAGAATTAGGTTCACTCATCAGAGCTAACCAACTGTAGGGTACATTTTAGGGAGAATAAGGTGGAAACTTTACAGTACCGAAGATCAATTATATGGAAGAAAAGAAAACACTGTGTTCCAAAGGTGCAAATAGATAACTGTAAACAGCCTAAAATAAAGCTGAGAGAATGTCAAATTGTTACAACTATCAGCCAAAGCTATATGTACAAACTGACAAATAGAAGAGATTGAATCTTCGGTTCAGTTAAATTTTTCCTCACTTTTGTCACTACATTAAATTAGGTTTTAAAACAACTAATTAGACTCATATTTCTATCAATTTGCTTTCCTGCCAGAAAATTAACCATCAATTAGATAAATTATAGCATATCAGTTTTTTTATTATTATAAAGAATAATAGAGTGCTGTGGAAGCTCAAATATTTCCAAGCATTCAGGCTTTTTTGAAGAATTAAAATTTATCAGTGGCTTAGGGAAAAGAAACATGTTCTCTTTGAAATATCTTTGCATGTACATGTATGTACACATATATGTCTGTCAACCTGTATATTTCTTTATCTAACTACAAACCCATCTATCTAGTTGTTATGGTTTAGATCTGGAATGTCCCCCAAATCTCCTGTGTCCAGAGAATGTGGTTGGATTAGAAAGGGTCTGACTTCATCAGTGGATTAGTCCATTGATAGGCAAATAGACTACTGGGAGGGGGGACCTAGTTGGAGGAAGTAGGTCCCTGGGGGTGTTCCCTGGAAAAGTTTTCTTCTCTGAAGCCCCTTTCTCTAGGGTGCTTTCTCTTTTTTTTTTTTTGCTTCCTGGTTGCCATGAGCTAAGCAGCTTTCCTCCTACATATTCTTCCACCATGATGTTCTGCCTCACCTCAGGGTGAAAGCATTGGAGTCAGCTGACCATGGTCTTCAGCCTCTAAAACTGTGAGCCAAAAGAAACCTTTCCTCCTAAACATAGTTTACACCAGGTGATTTGGTCACAGCAATATAAAGTTGACTAACACACCATCCATCTGTCTATCCATCCATCCATCAAATCTGTCTTGCCTTTATGACTATCCTCTATCTATCTAGTGTTTAAGTAAACTTAAATAGTTCAATATGTTTTGAAGATTAAAGAGAACTTGGTGTTTCCTTAGGAGTTTTTATATATCACTCTTGAGATCTCAATCTATTTTCAGTAATTTCTTCTATGTGTAGAATTTTTAGCAATCAGTTTATGTTCTGATTGCCATAAAAAGAGGGAATTCACAATTTTCCAAGTACAAGGATGCCAAAATATGAACTTTACTTTTCTTATAGATGTAGAACAGAAAGTGGTTTCAAGTTGAATTAAGAGAAAAATATAATATCTCATAATGTTTAGTATAGTGTATATTGTATATGGCAAATTTTAAGAATTCTTGATAATTCAATGTGTTATTCTATTATACCTAGGATCCCTCTCTTTTAATTTTTTTAACCTTCATTCAAAGACATTAGCCTGCATGCACATATTTAACATTGCCTATCCAAATAGTGAAAATTATCAAAACAAAAGTAGTCATCAAGTACTTTGATGGTATTTTAGAGAAAGTATAGATTTTTTAAGTGGGAAAATGATTGTCTAAGAAATCTTATTACTTGACTCCCACTAAAAAGGGACTTCTCAGAAAAAAAATTATCAAGTAGAAGTCCAAAAAGAAGTCTGGTTGACTTTTCGTTGTTGTTGTTTCTTTATTAGTAGATCCTATTGATTTGTTGTTTCTTTAGATGTGTGAGGTGTCACCCCATAGGACTCATTGTGAAAACCAATGCAAAAATGTTTAGAGTTGAAATGACTGTATTATGAGAGCTTTAATCTAATCAGAGTGTTGATCCTCTGATAAGGAGTGTTTAACTGTAGGCAGGTAGGGTGTGGCTAGAAGGGGCTAAGGCCCTTGGGGTATGCATTTAGGGTATAAATTATGTCCTTGTTGAGTGGAGATCTCTCTCTACTTCCTGATTGTGTCTGTCCTGAGCCAACTTCCTTCACTGCACTTCTGCCTTAATGTTCTACCTCCCCTCTGGCCCAGAGGAATGGAGTTGGACGTGTATGGAGTGACTGAGATCTTTGAAACCATAAGCTACAAAATAAACTTTTCCTCCTCTATGCTGTTATTTTCAGGACTTTTTGATCACAGTAGTGAAAAAGCTGATTAAAACATCCTGTCATTCTTAAAATTTGAAAATTTTCCTTTTGTAAGCCACAGCAGTGATATTTGTAACTTAAGAGTAAACACAACTTTTAAAAGGAGCATTACTTTAAGAAGGGCAACTCTAAAAATTCGAAGAAATTACAATCTTAAATCAACTAAGAGAATAACAAAATAAATCAGTTTATTGGCATAACTTGTTAACTTGTTTTTAACAATAGTGTTGATCTATGCTTTCAAACTGATTTAGGCTTTAATTAAATTCAGCAAATATATATTAAATTCATACTTCATGGAAGGGTCTGTGTTAACTGCTTCAGGGGATAAAATAATGAGTGAATGAAAATATCTTGTCTCAAGATATTTATCATCTTATCAATCAGATTTATATGTGAAATAATTTTGTACAATGAAATATGTTAAGAAATCTAAAAACATGAAGAAAAATTTAGTATGACAACTAATTTTGGTTACTAATTGTCAAGGAGAATTGAATGTGAAAATTAATTTTCAGTAGTATGATTACTAACTGTAATTTTATGTACCAAAACCAGCCTGGCCACTCTCCATATGTCATTTTAGCTAATAGCAATATAACTATTACTGTCAGGAAATTGAAATGGGAAAAATGTAACATTGTTTTATGCTCCTAATTATTTAACAACAGAATAAGCTACTGGAATGTAGAACTAAATTCCCAAATATAAAGAAATGATAAAGGAGATAGAAATCCTAATTACCCTTTCTCGACTGTACTCATTGCATATATGTATTGAAATATCACAATGTATCCCATAGATATGCAACATTATTACGTTAATTATAAAGAAAAACATAAGTTAATTATTATTATTAATTTTGAAAGAAACAGATTCTGAGGTTACAGCACTGTGGCAGAGCACTTAACTAGTAGTATATTGGGGCCCTGGGTCTGATCCCCAGCACCCTCCAGAAAAAAAAAAAAAAAAAAAAAAAAAACACCTCACATTATTTAAAAATGAATAACTACAGCTTTGTTTAGCAAGTATGTTTAAGTAATATTTGTTCTTGCATTAAAGGAAACAAATTCATGAGAATAAAAAATAAATACAAAAGAAATATTATTAGAAGTACTTTAAGAGAAAAACTAGAAAAAATCTTGAGAAGTGACAAAAAATGTCATTTGCTAATAGACTTGACAAATGGTCAACAACATCCTTGATAATCAAAGAATTAAAAAGGAAAAAAAATATGAATTTTTTTTTTATTTTATTAAGAACAGTTTCATAAACCCATGGCATTCCAAAAATAAAAATAAAAATAGTATGTATATGGAGTAAAAAGCGAAAACTTCCTTCTTATCTACCCTATATGTTTCTTCCTCCTTAAACATACATAATCAATGCTTGTAATTACAAAATTTCCCCCATGTATTGTAAAGTGTTTTGTTAGACAAGTGGAGAAGAACTTACATGCTTATATTCATAAATACATAGATAAATAAATAGGAATAATAGAGGAAACAATGTTGAGTTATGCAAAACTATCCAATAAATTGGCTTTATGTTTACATGTGCAGGGTTATGCTATATAGTGTTTTTTAATGCTTTTGATTTTTCATCTCAACACTGAAGGGCAAGAACTACACCGGGACCGCCTTGTAGAAAAAGGGGGGTTTATTAAGGGAAGGGGAGAAAGGGGAAGGGGGGAAGGGAGAAAGGGGAACGGGGAAGGGGAGAGCTGGTGAGAAGATGATGGCGAAAAGAGAGAGAGAGTTCTGGACAAGCCGGGGCTTAAGTACAGAGGGATGGGAGCGTGACTTGTATGGTCCGGATTGGCTCAGAAAGAGAGAGCCCGCCCAGGGTTGAATTCCCGTGAGAGGCGA
Source organism: Tamias sibiricus (assembly GCA_025594165.1). Taxonomy (NCBI): domain Eukaryota; kingdom Metazoa; phylum Chordata; class Mammalia; order Rodentia; family Sciuridae; genus Tamias; species Tamias sibiricus. Next base: position 126,193,290 of record CM046666.1, on the reverse strand, counting down.
GTATTCCTAGGATCAGGAAGGGCGGGGACTCAGAGCCACCAAAGGTGAATTCTCCAGAAGTTGGGCACTTCCGGGAAGGCGCCTGGGGGTATGGCCTGCCAGCCAGAATCTTGTCCAACAAACACCACTTTTCAGTGATCTTTCCATGTCTTTATACTTACCATATTCTTTTTTTATTAAATTATTTATTTATTCTAATTTATTATACATGCTGGCAGAACGCAATTCATTTCATATTACATATATAGAGCACAATTTTTCAAGTCACTGGCTTTATACAAAGTATTTTTACACTATTTGTGTCTTCATACATGTACTTAGAGTAATGATGTCTAACTCATTCCTCCTTTATTCCTATCCCCTGGCCCCCTCCTTTTCCCTCCCTCCCCTTTGATCTATTTAAAGTTCCTTCATTCCTCTCATTCCTCCTCCCTTGCCATTATGAGTCAGTATCCTTCTAACAAAGAAATCATTCAACCTTTGGTTTTTTGGGATTGGCTAACTTCACTTAGTATTATTTTCTCCATTCATTTACCTACAGATGCCATGATTTTATTCTCTTTTAGTGCTGGGTAGTGTTCCATTGTATATATATACCAAAGCACAAGAATTAAAACCAAGAATCAACAAATGGGATGGCTTCAAACTAAAAAGTTTCTTCTCAGCAAAAGAAGCAATCACTGAGGTGAATAGAGAACCTACAGAATGGGAGCAAATCTTTACCCCAAGCATATCAAATAGATCATTAACCTCAAGGATATATAAAGCACTCAAAAAAAAAAAAAAATCCAATAACAACAAATAACCCAATCAATAAATGGACCCAGGAACTGAACAGACACTTCTCAGAAGAGGATATACAATCAATTAACAAAAATATGAAAAATCTTCAACATCTAGCCGGGCGCAGTGGCGCACGCCTGTAATCCCAGCACTTTGGGAGGCTGAGGCAGGAGGATCGCCAGTTCAAAGCCAGCCTCAGCAATGGCGAGGCACTTAGCAACTCAGTGAGACTCTATCTCTAAATAAAATACAAAAAAGGGCTGGGGATGTGGCCCAGTGGTCGAGTGCCCCTGAGTTCAATCCCCGGTACCACAAAAAAAAAAAAAAAAAAAAAAAAAAAGATTTAAAAAAAATATTCAACATCTATAGCAATTAGAGAAATGCAAATCAAAACTACTCTAAGATTTCATCTTACTCAATAAGAATGGCAGCTGTCAAGAATATAAACTACAATAAATGTTGGCAAAAATGTGGGGAAAAAAGACACACTCATACATTGCTGGTGGGAGTGCAAATTGGTACAGCCAATATGGAAAACAGTATGGAAATTCCTTGGAAAACTTGAAATGGAACCACCATTTGATGCAGCTATCTCACTCCTCAGTCTATACCCAAAGGACTTAAAAACAGCATACTACAGGGACATAGTCACATCAATGTTTATAGCAGCACAATTCACGATAACTAAATTGTGGAACCAACCTAGATGCCCTTCAGTAGATGAATGGATAGGGAAACTTTGGTAACTATACCATATTCTTTTTAATAGTTACACAAAATGTCATGACTCAGATGGACCATAATTTATGAAAATATTTTTCTATTATTTACCATGTTCTCATTGTATTGTTATTAAAACTAGACCTGTTTCTTTGATTGCAAAAAAGAGAATATCATTGAATTGATTTCTATGATTTTCTAGGTGTGATGGAAGGAAAAGTTTGAATGTGATTAACATTGCCCAATTGCCCTTTGGAAGGCACTGCAAATTTATAGCAACCAAATCTGTATAAGCGTTCATTAGTTCCCACCTTTTTTAGAACAAGAACTTTTTATCTTTTCAAATAAGGTATTTTGTCATTATTTTATTTGTATTTTCTGCATTGTCCATATATGTATTAAACATATTTTTAAGTGAAAATCTACGTTATTTAAACTAACATCTTTCTAAGACTGAGCAACATAGCAGTAAGCAATTTTAGCCAGATCCTTGCCCCAATTGGAAATTTCCATTTAAATGAAGGGAAACAGTCAAAGCATATGCCAGAAAAATACTAACCAGATACATTTTTAATAATCATATGATAATCATTTGCCATAAATCATCTGTTCATACATTGTTTAAGTCAGTTTTTTCACTGCTGTGACTAAAAGACCTGACCAGAACAATTGTGGAGGAGGAAAAGTTTATTTAGGGGCTTACAGTTTCAGGGGTCTCAGTCCATAGAAGACTGGCTCCATTTCTTGTGGATCCAGGGAGGGTAGAACATCATGGTAGAAGAATGTGGTAGAGGGAAGCAGCTCCCATGATGATTAGGCAGCAGAGAGAGACTCCACACTCCAGATACCAAATATATACCCATAAGGCTGGCCCCTGGGGATCTACCTCCTCCACACCCTACCCTTCCCATCCTGAATTACCACTCAGATGATCCCATCAGGGGATTATTTCACTGATTGGGTTAAGGCTTTCATAACTCAAATCATTTTACCTCTAAATTTCACATTGACTCACACATGAGCTTTGGGGGGACATCTCACATCCAAACCATAACATCCATTGTGCCACTAAATGGACAGTTATTTTCTGTAATGACTTTTATTTTATTTTTTAATTTTGCTTTTTGTTTAACCACAGATTTAAAGCATATACAATTTTTCCTTTATAGTTGGATCTCTTTTCTTTTATAGACTTCCTCAAACCAGTATTTTAAAAAACTAGACTCTATGTTATCCTTTAGTATTTCATTGTTTTGATTTTACTTTTAGGAACTTCATTCTTTTTACCAAATGGATGATGAATCATTATAACCAAATGTTATGGTCCACTGTTCCAGTAGTGTTTACTAAACACGTTTACACTTTCTCCTTGCAATGTGGTTGAAAATTAAAATCATGGAATGTTATTCCTTTTCACTATTTTATTTTTCCTATGTCTATACAATATCACATGACTTTTAATTATTTTGTCAGAATATTTTGACACCTACAAGGACACATTTCATCTTTGCTCATCTTAAGACACTCTCATGTTATGAACATTCTTTTTCCTTATTGCTGTCCCATGTAAAACATTTGTACGAGGGTGATAGATTTTCCAAGGAGTTACTTCGAATTGGTAGTTCAAATTGTTGAAAAATGACAATTCATAACAATGTTTCCCACTGAAGAATAGTGATTTTATTACATATATTAAAGCTTCCTCTTAATTGAATATACTTTTGATTTTATTTGTTTTGGGTATTACTCCTCATTTCCTTTTACGGTTTAATTTTTATTGCTTTTGTTTTTGGAATTTGCTTAATTTTATATGTTGATGATTAACAAAGCCCCCTTCCTCTATTAGCTCACTAATTCAAATAATGCTTTAAGAAAATGGCTTGATTCTACTTTTATTATAGAGTTATACAATGCAATATTAGCAGTGTAAACTTTCTACTTAACTTTGAAATTTTATGCTTTAATTTTCTTATCTCACTGTCTAAGACCTCCAGATCAGTGTTGAAGAATAAATTTAGTCACTTAAAATATTCTTCCTTTTTTCCCAAATGAAATTTCACTTTGAATTTTGTTTCTTCAGAAAATAATTACCCCAGGGCTGGGGATGTAACTCAGTAGTGGAGGACTTGTTTACATATGTGAGGCCCTATGTTCAATCCCCAGTAGCACAAAATATTTCTTAATAATAATTTTCTCGTGCCTTTTTTCATTCTTATTCTTTTAAATTATTTATGTGAGTTGGTGTTTGATATGATATATTTCAGGGATATAGAGCTTGAGGTTTTATAGGTTTTTCCTTCTTGTTCTAAACTCAAAAGTCTCTGTTTCTGTTGTTGTCTTATCAATTTCATATTTATTATAAAAATAAAAAAAAGTTTTAAAAAATTTTATTGAAGTTAAATGCAGTTAAGACTGGAGTCCTGAACTTCTGATATATCTTGTACTAGATCAACGTTCTTTATAACTATCGGAAAAGTTGATTAATTGTGAAAACAGTTTTCTGAAATACTAGGAAATTGCTGAAGTAAGCAAGCCTGTAGGGGTTGTGATCCCCAAAAGAGAGAAAAGTCCAACTGTCTCTTTCAAAGGGCCTTTGCCATCTTTTTGGCACAAATTCTAGCCAAGAGCCAAGGTCTGTATCCTCTCTTAGCAGGACACAAGCCAGCCCCGATTTTGGCAATATCACAAGGTTGGAGAAACAAAACTGCAATTTATAGATGGCAAAACAGCCAGGAATGGGAGGGAGCCAATATCTTGGTCAGAACAGAAGTGCAGGAAATCCATCCAGAAATTTCCAATTTCCCCTTAAGATGGATGCTGGATATTTGAATTGTGGTAGGCAGGACAATAAGAAGGATGGAATAATTGAATCGCAAAGGGATGAAGAATAGAAAGCCACTGAAGGATAGAGCAAAGTATTCCAGTCTCATAACACAAAAAATAAACACTTGGAGTACAGGACTTGACAAGGAAGTGAGCTTTTATAACACATCTGGACTTCATCCCAGACTATAGCTAAGGGCAGAGTGCACAAGATGTAGCCAGGGCCTCAAATAAAGGCAGTAGTCCTGCATCAGGTGAGGAGCCCAGTGCCTAATAGGATTAAGGTGATCTAACTCTTATGTGTCTTCCAGAGCAGAGGATGGCCTCTCTCCAGATGGCAATAATGCCATCCATAGACTTTAAAGTATATTTTATTAATATGATCTAGAATGTAGGCTATAAGATGAATTGCACCAGAGAATTGGAATCTGTTAAATAAAATAAAAAGAAAGTTTAGAAATGAAACATGCGATAACTCTTCAAAAGTGTCAAAATGAGAAAAATGACAAGCAAATCTCAACTGAAAGATATAACACAAATAACTGGCCAGGACTACTCAACTATGTCAAGGTCATCAAAACAACATCCTGAACAATCAGGAGAAACCTAAGGAGACAGACACAGGGACCAAATATATTGTGGTATTATGGACAGGATCTTGGAACAGTAAAAAATACATTTGGTAAAAATTAAGAAAATTTTAATTAAAAAATAGGGGTTAGTGAATAATCATGTATCAATAATGGTTCATTGTTTTTAACAAATATGTCAGGGTGTGGGGTATAGTATAGCTTGCATATATAAATATCACTCTAATGATTACTAAAACATTCCTTATGGTAGAAAACTCTGTTTCCCCAACTGGATGTTGTAGAATAAGATGTTTTAATTAATGAACAGTTCTATGTGTAGAGTTTTGCTAAATCCATTACTAGAGTTCATGGAAGAAAAAGAAGTGTTCTTTTTGAATCAGTCTAAAATGGTGCATAGATAAGAAATAATAGATTTCTTATCATAGTAGGAAAGCAGAGCTGGAGTTGTGGCTCAGCAGTAGAGCACTCACCTAGTTCACCTGCAAGGCCCTGGGTTCAATCCTTAGTACCACATAAAAATAAATAAATAAAATAAAAGTATTGTGTCCAACTATAACTAAAAAATAAATATTAAAAAAAATAGTAGGAAAGCCAGCTTTGCGTACTGAGTGTGAAGCTTTGTTTTATGAACCTAGTCACCCTTGTGCAGAAATTTCAGAAAAACATTTCTCTGGTTTACATATATGATCTTGCAGTAATGAGGGGGACAAATTGGAGTGGTAGGAAAAATGTGAGAGAAATAGATTGCAGGGGTTGAGGCAAAGGTTGGGGAACCTCAGAGCAGTAGGAAGCAATGACCTACAAATAAGGCAAGATCAAAGGCAAAGAAAGAATCTGCTATAGCCTATAGAGAGTTAAAGTTATACAACAAGGGTTCACGTATTGGTACCTGGTCTTCAGTGTGGCAGTGTTGAGGTGGTGAGGCCTGCTAAAGTGGAGCCTAGTAGGAGGTCCTTAGGTCATTGGGGTTCTGTCCTCTAAAGGTATTAAAGTTGTTCTTGTGGAAACCTGAGTTTAGGTCTCATCAGATGATTGTCATAAAAAGAGCAAGCCTGACTGTTCCCCACACTGTGGCTTCCAGCCCTGTGATCTGATCTCTTTGTCTCATATATTTGCTTCTTCATTGCAGTGCTATTTGCCATGAGGTCCTCACCAGAGTCATACCAATGCTGACACAATGCCTTTGAACCTCCAGAATTGCAAACTAAATAAACCTCTTTTCTATTTAAAAAATCTAGCCTCGGGTATTTAGTTATAGTAACAGAAAATGGACTAACACAGAGCTCAGTAACTACAGCATTAGAGGGCAGGGATAGACCTAGAAGCATCCAAATTGGTGACCAATAATTTGCAGCTATCTTGAGACATGACAGTGACAACAGAAATAGCACAATATAAACTTATATTGCAAAAAGATAACTCAATCATCATTTTAAAATTTAAAAGGGTTCTGATAAGTTCCTGGAATAAGAAATGCTCATAAAATGTGCATGAATACATTATCACTACCACCATTATCAACTTACTTTTCAGCTGATAACTAACTTTTCAACAGGAAATATGGAAAACAATGGTGAAATTGTGTCTTTATAGTGCTGCAGAATAATAGCTGCTGGCCTAGAATTCCCTACCCACTAAAAATATATTTGATAAGCACAGGAAAAATTAATACATGGTATATCAATAAATGCAACAGAATTCATCTCTGGATGACAGTCACTCAAATAAATATAAATGAGTTCTTCAGGCTGAAGGAAAATGATATAACGGAAATATGGAAATGTAGAAGTAATGAAGAATTAATAAATTGTGGCTGGGGCCTGAATACTCATAGGAGGAGGGAAGAGAGGAGATTTAGATTTGAGAAGACAAAAGTATCAGGTAGAAGAAGACTGGGGAGTAAGTCTATATGAAAGGACATAATTTATAAGATTCAAGAACAATGATATTTGTTTGTTCATTAGCTACAAATGCCTACTATGTAGAGATTAATAAATGCAGAGATTCCCAGTGACCAGCATGTAGACTTTGGACTTTATCTCAAATTTGCTAAATAACTCTCATGTATTTCTTCTGTGACACATTTGCTGCCACTGCAGTGATATTTCATAGTCAATGTTGTCATTTTCTTATTTTGACATGTAATTCTACCAGTTTGTAGGCTAGATAAATCTTTCAGCATGTGAGTCAGCTTTTCATCACTGTGAACAAAATATATGACAAGAACTAAAGGAAGGAGAAGTTTGTTCTGGCTCATGGTTGGTTTCAGAGGTTCAGTGCATGCTCGGTCAGCTCCATTACTGTAACCCAGGTGAAGTAGAACACCATGCTGGAAGAATGTGACAGAGACAAACAGGCCAGGGCATGGCAGCCGTGGATAAGAAGAGAAAGGGAAGAGCCAGGGACAAAATATAATCCCCAAGGGCAGAGCTGGAGTGACCTACTCCTACAGGCAGGCCCCACATGCCTATACTTACTATTCAGTATTCCATTCAGATTATGAATCTATCAAATGGATTAATCCATTGACTATGTTATAGCTCAAATGATCTGTTAATTTTACTTCCTGTACTAAGACAGGAGCTTTTGGGGGATACCTCATTTCCAAACCATAGCAACCAGGTCTGCAGTAAATTTTGTCAAAATCTTTAGGACTGCTTTCACCTTTTCTTTGGGGAAGAAAGAAGTTTATTTTCATGTTTTTGGACAAATAGACCTGAAAAAACAGTGACACAATGAGAAACTCATTTTAGTTGTTTATGGATTATCCAAGGAAAACTACCTGGTGATATTTAAGAGCAAGAAATGATATGAAACAACTGGGAAAATAGAAATAATTTAAAAGATTTTCAGATGGCCTTGGTAACCACTGGGTTTCCTATAATCCCAAGAGTAAGAATTTTAACTATGTTTTATTATCATGGTCATCATTATCATGGTCATTATCACCATTATTATAATTATAATTAGTAAGAATAGAGAGTCCAGAGATGTGGAAAACTTGGCATACATAAAATGATACAATGGATAGAGCACCATCTCTTTACTCTCTTAACATCTACTTCCTATTGGATCTTCCTGCCTTCAGATTCCCCATAGACTGAAGAGAACTCTTGATTGTTCCCAATACATAACTGTATTGTGCAGCCCAGGTCTAACTTTTTCCATGTAAAAATGAATTTTCTCTTTTTGATTCTGCAAACTATAGCCAAGGCCCTTTGCAATCATCTGTCAGGTAAGAAAATAATAGTGTAAAAAAGTTTCCAAAACCAAGTGACTGAATATGGCTTATACTAAGGGATTTTGAAGACAAGAAGTTTTAAATCTAAATAAATTAGTCTTTAATGTTGATATTTCAGGAACCACAGTCAGCATGAGAAAAATCATTGAAGACAGGGAAGAGAGAGGCATCCATCCATTACCCACTTTTGTAGTCAAATACATTCCTATTGGAGTTCAGTATTGCTCCTTGCTTCTGTTTTCCCATGCCATTCCTAGATAAAGGATGCATAGGGGATCTTTCTTTCTTCCTTCCTTTCTTTTCTTTTTCTTTTTTGGTACTAGGCATTGAACTCAGGGGCACTCAACCACTGAGCCACATCCTGAGTGCTACTTTTCATTTTATTTAGAGACAGGTTCTCACTGAGTTGCTTAGCACCTTGCTTTTGCTGAGGTTGGCTTTGAACTCAAAATCCTCCTGCCTCAGCCTCATGCCACTGGGATTACAGGCATGCGCCACCCCACTGGGCCATAGGGGATCTTAAAAGCAGTAACAATACAGCTATAGCAATTGGTAGTTTTATATTAGACTTTCAAAAATACTGCTAGTCCAGGAACCAATATAAAGTAATATGTAGTTTTGCAAATTTCTACAGAGAGTTATATTTCTCTAACTTGTTAATATGGAAGACTTTGTTATATAAAATTCTCTATTTCTGTTCTACTTTTGGCCCATTTTGAGTTTGTTGTTGTTGTTCTCATTGTTTCTAATTTAAATTCAGTATTATTATTATTTCTTAGCAAAGACCTTGATTTAAATATCCTATGAGAAGTGTTTTTATGAGTGATCATTAAAAATGTGCCCTACCTATCTTAAAAATGAAATAGATACTAGAAACACTTATACCAAGATATATTCTGATTACCATTGAAGGTGGAAATTAGGGTGTTAAGTGGGCAGGCAAATACTAAGTCTAGGAAGATTATATCATTTTCTCCTCACTTATATTCATAAAAATTCAAAAATTTGTACAGTGATTATTCATATAGTTTTTAATGAGAACAAACACTAAACTTGAGCAGATATTATAAAAACTAATATAGTATTTTCAGATTGAAATTTCGGTGTATTTTTATAGATAAATCTTATTCGCTATGTGATTTTAATTCTCTTTATTCTATGCATATTATTTTTGTTTAAGTAATTAATCTATGTGTCACTTCATTAACTTCAAAATTCATTGTTTTTTTTAAGACTTTACAGTGCATTGGATACCAGGCATGTTTAGTACCTGACCAAGGAAAGATTCCAAGACATGGGATAATGTTTCCTGCTACTTTGTATTATTTTTTTTTTTTTTTTTAGTGTGCCTTATTTTTCAACTTTTAATGCTTTGTATATTGTGATAATATCTTATTAGGCCCTCTTTTACAAAGGTTTATGATGTTTGCATTTTGTTCTAGTCTGGAAAAATACAATGTGGTAAACTTTGTTGATTTTTTGAGTAAACAATTTTAATTGAAATTAATCATTGTATGCTATAAATATTGTGGTATCTAGAATATATTTCTGAATATGCATATTATATTTAGTATTTTATTTTAATTTTTGTGGCATTTTTAAGGACATCACTTATAAACAACAAATGATTGTTTTTCATTTCTTTTTAAACACAAGCAAATGTATCTTTTACTTTTGAAGATTACCTTACCTATTTATTAGGTCATATGTTTGGTCTTACTTTTTTTCATATTTTTATTTGAATGACATGTGTGTGTGTATACATATATGTGTGTACATATATGTGTGTATATATATATATATATATCTCCAGCTATCTATGTATGTGTGCATATATTTATTTTATTATCTTTAAAAAATATTATTTTTCTCATATTTTAATTCTTACTACATATTATATTGTCTTTGAAAATTGATAAGAATAACTCCAGGTAATTAATCTGTATTATTTTCTTTCACCTTCCTTAATATGTACGGCCTAGTTTTGTTGACATACTCTCAGATTATTATGCTAGATTATCATATCTAATTTTAAAGATTATTTTATTTTACACTTTTAACTGAAGATTTTGTAATATGTATTTCCTATAGCATAATACTCTTAATTACCTTTGTTTAAACTTCAGTACATTTTAAAGGATTTGATGTTGAAAATATTCAATGATCATTTTGGTCACTCATTGTGTTATTTGGCTAGCTTTTATCTTTTTGTTCAAAGTTTACCTGAGTGATACATTTTATGATCTATTGCTTGATATATAGAATAATTTGATTATTTTCCTCAAAATATAGCAATACATGCATTGTTTTGTCTTATGATATTGTAGAAGATATGGCTTGGTCCATTCACCAAATTTACCCTTGATTAGGAATGGAATTTTAAATAGCATTCCAGAAAATTATCATAAAATTCCCAGAGTTAGAAAAATATAGTTTCGAACCATTTCCTAGAAGTATGTATATGCCATGTTTCTCCATGATTTAGAAGATAAAAAGAAAAAAAAGAATCTAAGATAAAATTAATATTTTGAGTTTCCTGTCTTTCAAAGGCTTCATTGTTCTTGCTATATCAAGAGCTGTTCTATTCCCAGCACCTCAACCCTGCTCACCTCCTCTATATTCCAAATACAAATAGAAGCAGAAACAAAGACTTTAATAGATCACTAATTTGTATGCAAGAGATGTAGATTTAAATAATACCTACGGTTTCTTGAGCGTCTACCATATGCCGTGTATTTCAAACATCAAATGAAAAATCTATACTTATCTATTGTACACACGAGAAAACAACTGTTCAATAACAGTTTGTATTTATTATTTCATATAATTGCATTCATTATTTCATGTAATTCCCAGGAAGTCTCTATGATGTGATATTATCATTCTCATAAAATAAGAAACCTAATGTGCAGTATTCCAGTAAAGACAAAAACATAGCTGAAGAGTCCAGGAGTTACTCTAGTTTCAGCCGTGTGGACATGGGGATTTTGATAATGAGGTTTGAACTGTTTTCTCCAGGTCTGGCTCAGCTCTATCCTTTCTGTGCTGTGATTTGGCTCTGTTCTCAGAATACTTCCTATTTATGGTGGCAGGGTGGCTTGGAGCCAATCAGGCTTGAGTTCCCTGAGGTTAAATAGGAAAGACAGAGGAAGCTCTTCCTAGTCACTGAAGCAACATTCCGATTGGTTATTTTTGGCTTGAATCAGATGTCCATTTGCACATGTCCATTGAGATAAAAGAAGCTAGAGCTCTAGTTAGCCTGAAGTAGACTGCAGCCATCAGGTTCACTCTTTGAACAGAAAAGACAATCCTACTTGAATTACCTCAACTGAATAGGTGGGGATGTTTCTCCTCAAATTAAAATTTAGACATTGAAACCAGAGAAAAATTGCTAATTAAAATCCTTTGGGAGGCAATTACAGTGAGGCTTTTAATTATATTTAGGAAAACTAACATACTTTCCATACAGAAATTTGCACAACTATCATGTGATAATGAAATTTATTACAATCAGAAAAATCATCAGGACTATATATCCAAAACTCTGCCCGAACCAAGTAATGCATCATTTCAATTTTCACAAACCAGTACATGATAATAAAAATGTTTATTGAATTAATAAAATGTCTCAAAAATGAATAAATGAACCCTTCATTGACTTATAAACTCTGCAATAACTCTCTGTTTATATCAGTGTATTTCCAAAATTGACATTTTGTCTCCATTCTCCCTACTCAGCCTGGTCACAATTAGAATTATATAAATATAGAGTAAGGCTGACTTTAGAAATAGTCTAGTCACATTTTTCTTTATAAATTAACTTTAAATTATTGACCCCAGGTGAACAAAGTAAGTAAGAGAGAAGTAGTAAAATTTCACCACATTTTTTATTTACTATTTTTTGAAGAATGATGCTGAAATAACAGAAATCCTTCCAGAAATTATATGCTTCTAAATTCCCCTAATATATATGTAAACTTAGAAATTTTTACCTTTAGCTTTCATCATCTCATTTCTCAGAACCAATTCTGGCTTTCCATTCAAAGCTATTCCTTATTTCCCAGCACACTCACTCTAAAATCTGTATAAACTGCAAATAATACTACACTGGATTTCACAGATCATTGGGAAATTTGTTGGATAATACTTGCTGCAATAAAAGTAAGACATAAAAACGACATTCCCTAAGTCTTAAAATCAAAGAAGTATGTGTCTTTATTTCATTTAAATTTACATGTGAGCAGTTTAACTTAACCTTTAGGGTTTATAAAAACTTTTTAGGAAAAATATCTAAATTAATGTTGTGGAAACAAATGAATTCTGGATCCTACCTCTTTGAAAATAGAAGTTAAAATTAATATTTTCCTAGATATCTTTAGATTATATGACTGAAGTAAATGAAAGACAGGATGCATACTGATGAAAATATTTTAAAAGTCAAATTAGATTTGTCTCAGGTTTTACTAGACAATTGGTTCACAGTCTTTGCTAATTGCAACTTTAAATGTTGACTATGAAATAAGTATCAAAGACAATAGTTTGGTTGAGAACCATCAAACAACCAAATAAAAATAAACAGAAAAAATAAAGAAACAGAATTGAAATACTCATCTGGAGAACCAAGCTAGATTAAACAGAGGGCAGCATCAGAGTTAGGTTGTTGAGAAGCAGCAGCTTCAGATGTTGACATGGGAGAAATGTGCATGCTGTCCTCCATTTTGGGAGTTTTTTCTTTGTCAACCCATTTCTGGAAATAAAAGAAGGAGGGCTGGGAAAAGAGACAATGTGTGCCACTCTAATTAGGGAAAACAAAAACAAAAACAGACCTTGGGTATCATGCAGGGATCCCTGGAGTTAAGAAGGCCCGAATTGGGCCTGGATTGGGGGAAATAGTGTGCATATTCAACATCATGCATGTGGATCAACCACAGGATATTTGCTGCTTCAGGAGGGTGCTATGACCTTGGGTTGTTTGGCTTTCTACAGTTGAAGATGATTCTTCATGAGGGTTGCTGAAATGTAGTGTTATCTGCTAATGTACCTAGCAGCTGGGAATGAGTATTTCAATGTGACAATGAGGTTGGTGGTAGAAGGTACAACCACAGAACCATAGAGCTGTTCTCTGAAACCTCTAACACTCTAGCATTAATGATATAGAAATGCACAGTTATTGCTGTAAAGGACAAATGGCTTGTATCACAGGGACAATGAAGACACTCAAGAAATTACCTTCTTTTAATATGAATAATCATGTCACAAGCATAACATTTTGATGCCATAAACATGTTTTATGCCACATAGCATTCATTTGAAAAAGAGAGAAAAATAAATGGAATTCATTCATTTTGCAGAAAGAGATGTAACTGAAGAAACTTAAGGCTCTTTCTGACCCTGTTTCTCTGATTCACATCCTTTAAACCATCCTCTATTTTAAATTTTCTGGCATGTGCTTTTTAAGTTTTGCTCTTAATGTATCCTGTGTATCCTAGGAAAATGTAAAAGCACACATTTTAGCTAAAAATATTCAAGACTTCCAATAATCCAAAACAAATAGTAAGCCCTGCACAAGGGATCATTTAAAGGTCAATTTTCAGTATCATGTGCTGTTAAACCCAGCAAAATAAATATAATGTTCTTGCACTTATTAAGCTAGAACAGTTTAAACATGAGGCATGAACCAATTAGATCGGCCTGTAGTACATTATCATTAAAAACAGTAATTATCTTTACTGCCGAGTGAATTAGTAAATTGCTCCTGACCCGCTTTCCCATCTATTCAGAAGACAGGCCAGATTGCTATTGTTTTCCTAAGGATTATATCCAGTATGTTGGCCTCACTATAATAAACCTGAACTCTGAATGAAATTATCCCAATAATTTATGAGACTCTGTCTTTATGGAGTCATGATGTTGTGTAGAGAATTTTTAAGGCCAAAAAATATCTGTTATAGTTCCATTTATTTCACCATAAATTAAAATTTTTTTCTCAGTGTTTTCCTCCAAATATTATAAAAACTCTGACCCCATAAAAGATCTGAAACATATTCTATATTCTGAACTGAAAATAAGAAAAATGAGTATATTTTTATCAGAAAACTCATTGCAATGAAATATATATACACACACATACTTACACACATTTTTTAAAAAATGCACCTTTGAGTATAGACAATTAGTTGGATATGTTGTTTAGTTTATAAATATATATTCCCTGCCACGTTTGTTATTGAAAAATTAACCAGATAGCAATACTTTTGATAAAGAATGAATGGTTTCCCTTAAAATCAAGTGATGGCACTCAAGGGCCATATACAATGTTATAAGTTTTCTGAACATAAGCTCATTTTTTCAAGGTTAGTGATAGGGATATCTGAGTACCTTTCCATGAAAACTAATTTTATGTGAATAGTATTTTACCAATGACCTAAGAGAAACTTTAGCCCTGATCTCAAGAGACCAAATCTCTGGTTGGATCTCAGGTTAGCTTTCTGCTTCACCAAGAAGAAGAGGCTGACTTAAGCCAGAAGCCAGAGCACAGATATCTAACAGTGTGAGAACACTTCTGAGCAAAAGGAACCTATGCAGGCAGGAATCTAGTATTGACTGCCAACATGGAAATATCAGCAGATTTTTGAAAATATAGTTATATAGTCAAAAGTTTCTCAATATCACAAAGAAATGTGAAGTTTGTTAGAATGCCTGAGAAGAGGAGAGCACTCCTAGTAAGAGAATGGGTGGGTAAAATCTCTGAAAACAGAAGGTTAGCAGGAGTCTGAAAAATCAGTGGGCTTGAATGGGAAGATCTGAGTAAATATAGTTGGAGGACCACCAGGCAGGTGTCCATCTGCTTTGATTAAGAGTTGATTCCTTTCCCCGTGTGGTGGCACACACTCGTAATCCTAGTGGCTTGGGGGACTGAAGCAGGAGCATTGCAAGTTCAAAGCCAGCCTCAGTAACTTTGTGAGGCCCTAAGCACATTAGGGAGGCCCTGTTTCTAAATTAGAAAAAAAAAATAATTCTTTATTTTATATATATATACACATATATGTTATGTGCTGGGGATTTAAAAAGGGGAGCTGAGGATTTTAACCCTTCCTGACCCGGGGTGAACTTTCTCTATCCAGCAGAGAAGCTGGGAGAGTACGCCTCAACGAAGGCGTGATCGAGAACGGTAAGAGCCGGCTGGAGGCCCATGCCAGCCCTCGCAATGGGGGACACTCAGGACGCTCCAGGGAGCCCGGTCAATGCTGGAACTCGTTTATTGAGTAACGTGGACAATGCTTTATAGTGGACATCAACCAATCAGTAGGGCGGTTTTGGTTCTCACAATAGGTCACAGCCATGCCCCCTGCTTAGCCTAGGTCCGTAATAGGGCGTGGCAAGTAGCCAGAGCCAGAGCTTTCCATTCCCTCGGCTGACAGTATCCAGAAGGCCCGACATGTATGTATATATATACATATATATATACATATATGTACACATATATATACATATATACATATATATATGATGTGCTATAATAGGGAGAATTCCTGTATATGTATATACATATATATATATGCATATATATATATATGGAGAATTCCTATATATGTATATATATATACATATATATGTGTGTATATATATATATATATATATAATATAGATTTCCTATACATCATATATATATATGATGTGCTATAATAGGAAGAATTCCTGTGTGGTTGTGTGTGTCTCTTATTGGCATGACAATAACTTAGCAATCTATTTTATTCTTATAGCTTTGAACTTTCTTCAGCCCATAAGGCTGAAAATCTGCAGCTACTATATTAGACAATCAAGTAGTATTTCCTCCTCTTGCTCTTTTTCCCCTTCTTCTTCTCTTCTCTCTCTCTCTCTCTCTCTTATTTATTTATTTTTTTGTTACTAAATATAGTAAAATGCACTGGCCTCAAATGTGAAATCCAATAAATGTTATGCATATATAGCCTCATTCACTGGTTCTAGAACACCTCAGCTGGGTTCTAGAGCATGTAACATCAGCAATTTTACTTATACCTTCCCCTGCCATTGCTACCAACACAGCATTGAGAAACCATATTCTGATTATTTTTTATGATGGATTAATTTTGCTGTTATTTAACTTCATAAAAATGTAATCATAAACTTTTGTTATTTGGCTATCTCCCTCAACATCATTTGTCTTTTTAATTTCCATCCATTTTATTGCATTATCAGTAGTTTATTCTCCTTTGTTTCTGAAAATTAGTATATAGAAGAAATAACCCATAATTTGTTTATTCATTTTCCTATTAAGTAGCATTATTTTTATTTCATTTTTGACTATTATGAATAAATTCATCTTTCTCTTACATGTTTTCAGTTGTCATTGATTAAATATATAAAAGTGAAATTACGGTCCAACAGGATAGATGCAGGTTTAAATTTCTTCTTTTAAAATGGCAAACTATTTCCAAAGTGTTGCACATTTTTTACATTATTCCTAGGAATTTATGAGGGTTCAAAATATTCCACATGGTTACCTCCACTCGTTAATGTCTTTCTCTCCCTCTCTCTCTAATTTAGCCATCTCAGTATGTTTATAGTGAATATAATTGCATTATTCATTTGCATTCATGATCAATAATAATAAGTGCCATTTTATGTATTTAGTCAATTTTCATTTACATTTTATTTCATTTAATAGTATGTTTGCCTTTTCATCATTGGTTTGCAGTTTTTTACATACTCATTATACAAGTCTGTTTTCATGTACATGTATTGTGTGTAGTTTCTTTCTCTTTTGGCCTTGTCCTTTTTTTTAATTTAAAAAATATATTTATTTATTCTATCTAGCTATATATGAGAGCAGAATACATTTTGATTCATTGTACACAATTGCAGCACAAGTTTTCATTTCTCTGGGTTGTACACAATGTAGTATCACACCATATGTACAGTCATACATGTACCAAGGATGATGATGTCCATCTCATTCCACCACCTTTTCTGCTCCCATGATCCCTCCCCTCCCTTCCCTCTTCTTTGCCCAAGCAGACTTCTTACATTTTTCTCATGACCTCCCCCAGTGTGAATCAGCATTCACTTATCAGAGAGAACATTCTATCTTTGGTTTTTTGGGATTGGCTTACTTCACTTAGCATGATATTCTCCAACTCTGTCCATTTACCTAAAAATGCCATAATTTTATTCTCTTTTAATGCTAAGTAATATTGCATTGTGTGTATATATCACAGTTCTTTATGCATTCATCTATTGAAGAACATCTAGTTTGGTTTCATGGTTTAGGTATTGTGAATTGTGCTGCTATAAACATTGATGTGGCTGCACTACTATAGTATGCTGATTTTAAGTCCTTTGGGTATAGACCAAGGAGTGGATTACTGGGTCAAATGGTGGTTTCATTCACAGCTTTCCAAGGAATCTCCATACTACTTTCCATATTGGCTGTACCAATTTGCAGTCCCACCAGCAACGTATGAGTATGCCTTTTCCCTCACATCCTTGTAAACATTTATTGTTGTTTGTATTCTTGATAATTGCCATTTGGACTAGATTCATTAAGTCTTAGCGTAGTTTTGATTTGCATTTCTTAGCACTGCCTTCCTAGTGTTCCAGAGATTTTGATAAGTTGTATCAGAGTTTTCATTTACTTCTAAGATATTTTTTTATCTCCTCCCTGATGTTTACTGTTATCCACGTGTCATTCAGTAGTGTATGGTTTAGTCTGCAGGTGTTGGAGTAGTTTCTATTTTTTATTTTATCATCGATTTCTAATTTCATTCCATATGGTCAAATAGAATGTAGGGTAGTATCTATTTTTATTTTATTTTATTTTATTTGCTGAGACTTGCCTTGTGGCATAACATATGGTTTGTTTTGGAGAAGGATACATGTGCTGCTGAGAAGAAAGTGTATTCATTCATTGATGGATGGAATATTCTATATATGTCTGTTAAGTCTGAATTACTAATGGTTTTATTGAGTCCTATAGTTTCTTAGATTAGTTTTTGTTTGGCAGATCTATCCAGTGGTGAGAGAGATGTATTACAGCCACCCAGTATTAACGTGTTGTGGTCTGTTTGGTTCTTGTAGTAGAGAAGGGTTTGTTTGATATACATAGATTCCTCATTGTTTGGGGCATAGATATTGATGATTGTTATGTCTTGCTGATGTATGACTCCCTTAAGCAATGTGAAATGTCCTTCTTTATCCCTTTTCACTAGCTTTAGTTTGACGTCCATTTTATCTTACATGAGGATGGATACTCCTGCTTGTTTATGCAGTCCATGTGAGTGGTACATTTTTCCTACCCTTTCACCTTCAGTCTATGCATGAGATGAGTGTCTTGAATGCAGCATATTGTTGGGTCTTTTTCTTTTTAATCCAATCTGTCAGTCTATGTCTTTTAATTGATGAATTTTAGCCATTCACATTCAGGGTTATTATTGAAATATGATTTGTATTCCCAGAACTTTTGGTTTATTTTTGGTTTTTAACTTGACTTGGTTTCTCCTTTGATTGGCCTTTCCTTTAGTGTATTTGCTCCCTTTGATGATTCTCATTGTTGTTTTTCATTTCCTCCTCATGGAATATTTTGCTGAGAATGCTCTGTAGTGTAGGTGTTCTCCTGGTACATTCTTTTAACTTTTGTTTATAATGAAAGGTTTTTATTTCATCATCAAATCTGAAGCTTAATTTGCTGGATATAAGATTCTTGGTTGGTATCCGTTTCTTTCAAACCTTGGGTATATGTTGTTCCAGGATCTCCTGGCTTTGAGGGTCTGGGTTGAAAAATCCACTGAGATCCAAATTTGTCTTCCTCTATATGTGATCTGATACTCTCCCTTGCAGCCTTTAAGATTCTATCCTTATTCTGTATGCTAGCATACAGAATTTTCTGTATATATATATATATATATATAATGAAAAATACACATTTTCATTATAATGTCCCTTGGTGTAGATCTGTTGTAATTCTGTATATATGGTGTCCTATAAGCCTCTTGTAATTAATTTTCCAATTCATTCTTCATGTTTGGGAAATTTTCTGATACTATTTCATTGAAGAGATTTTGCATTCCTTTGGTTTGAAACTCTGTGCCTTCCTCTATTCCAATAAATCTTATATTTGATCTTTTGATATTATCCCATAATTCTTGGATGTTCTGTTTATGGTTTCTTACCATCTTCACTCTGTAGTCAACTTTATTTTCAAGATTGTCTATTTTGTCTTCATTATCTGATATTCTGTCTTCCAAGTGATCTAGTCTGTTGGCGATGCTTTCTATTGAGTTCTTTATTTAATTTATCATTTCCTTCATTTCAAGGATTTCTGATTTTTTTTTCAGAATCTTTACCTCTTTCTTGAAGTAATCTTTTGCTACCTGTATTTGCTCTCTTATCTTTTTTTTTTTTTTTTTTTTTTTTTTTGGAGTGATCAATTTTTGCCTGTATTTGTTCATTTAGGTCATTATTTAATTCACAGATCATTTTCAGTATGTACATTCTGAACTCCTTCTCTGACATTTCATCAACTGCACTTTACAATGGGCTTTACAATGTCTTTGGGCTGCCTGTTCCAAGATGCACTGTCCATGGATGCTATTATTGTAGTATCTTGGTTTGTTCATGGCATGTTGTTCCCTTTTTTTGTGTGTTTTCCTTTCTTGCAGTGTGGATCTGGGGGTATTAAAGTTTCTACTCTATAATCTTATATTGCCTTTGCAGAATACCTGGACCTCCCCTTATTGTTGGGCTTCCAGTCCCCAGCTGGTGTCCCAAGATGGATGACACTGCAACTAAAGGTGATGGTAGCAAACTCAAGATAGCTCTGGGGGTGTCTCATGATGGACACAACCACTTTCAGAGATGGGGCTGAAATGGTGGGCTTTACAATGGCTTTGGGCTGCCTGTTCCAAGATGCAGCTGCTTCTAGGCCTTTTCTGTTGTCTCAAGGTCAAGGATGGTACATGGGAAGGTTGTGGTGATGGCTGCAGTGTCTCAAGATGGAGATGGTCTAGGTCTGGGCTCTCACTTGGGTTGGCAGGTGTGATCATGGGATTGATCTGGGTCTGGCTTCTCTATGGTCTTCAGGGGCAATCCTAGTCCTGGGCCTGGGCTCCTGTGTGAGACACCAGGTCCGTGGGTGCAGGGTGGTCCTGGGCCTGACCTGGGCCTGAGCTCCAGTGTGGGTCTGTGGGGGTGGTCCCTTGTATTTTTTTAATGGTGTTTTAAATTAGAAAATTTTAATTCCAATAGTGTAAAATATCATATTTTCCTCTTAAGATTTGTGCTTTTATATACACCAGATGGGAAATTTGAAATATATTTTATGTTTTCTTATGAAAGCTTTAGTGTTTTAATGTATTTCATAGATTTCCAATTTAATTTGAATTAATTTTGTCCATGGTCTGAGTTAGGAATTGAGGCTCATGTTATTCTGTTAATTCACTTCTTTAAAAAATCATTAAATAGATTTTTCTTTTCCTACCAAATTCTCTTGGCACTTGAGTGAATATTGATAGACCTTATATATTTGGATCTGTTCTGGGATTTCTTCATTCCCAATTATTAATTTATCTCTCCCTACATCAATAGCATACTGCCTTCATTGCTGTTGCTTCAGAGTGATGGTCTGAGTTCCCAACATGTTCTTAACTTCTAAGACTGAACTACTCTATGTTACTGAATTTTCATGTAAAGTTTGGAATCATCTTTTATTTCTATAAAATTTCATTAAGGCTGTTGAATTCATAAGTATATGGTTAATTGAATCATCCAATCTGTGCCAATGATATATCATTCTCCACATTTATTTCACTTAGCCAAGTTTTTAGTGTATAGTGCAGGAAGTTTGCACATATTTTCTTATATTCATCCCAAAATATTTAACATTTATTATTCTGTTATAGTTATTTTATTCGTGTCATCTTTTTGCTAGAATGTAGAAAGTTAATTGAATGTTTAAACTTGACTTTGTATCTTTGACTTTTTTTAGTTCTAGTAAGTTGATTTGAGTCTTTCTTCAAAAACAGGTTAACAGAGAATGCAGTTTTACTTCTTTTTTTCTTGTTTCTTTGCTTTCATTTGTTTTTCTTGTCTTATTGCATGTATAGTTAGCACTTGCAGTACAATGTTGAATAGGTAGAGAGAGAGAAGACAGTCTTGCCTTTATTCTGAGCTCTATTCAGTGTATTATAATCTGAGGCAGCTAGTAAATTTTGGTATAAATTTAAGGAAATTCTTTAATCTTTATAGAGGTTGTTTTGAGTAGGTATGTTTATTTTATCAAAACCATTTCCTAAATTCAATGAAATAGTGAAACATTTTTTTTTTCTCTGTCAACATGATGAGTTATATCAGTTGATGTTTGAACATGGGCACCACCTTTCATTCCTAGAGGAAACCCCACTGATTTGCTAATATCTTTTTGAAAAAGAAGTTTTGTCAGGTTTTAGAAAGAAGATCATATTAGACTGGAGACTGGGTGTGGATTTTATTTCCTTATCTGTTTTTGTTTTCACAAAGACTTCGTATAGGGTTTGTGGTTTTTTTTTTTTTTTTTTCCATTTTTTTTTCTTACTTCATCGATTTAGGCAGCGTAAAATGTGAATCTAGAGATCTCCTTCTGTGAAAATCCTTCATTAAGAATGTAATTTCATAGATAAGAAACTATGCAGATTTCCTACCTTCTTTTCTTCAGTTTTGATACATTGTATTTTCCAAGGAATCTGTCAAAATTATTAAATTTATTGTCATAAAGTTGTTCATAACATTCTTTTTTTTGCTTTGCCATTTGAGGTCTGTAGTATTTGCCATAATATTTTCTCATATGTTTCTAATTTTGTATTATGAGCTTTCTCTTCTCTGTCTCTCATTCTCTACAATAGCTGCCTAAGAATTTCTCACATCAATAATCCTTTTAAAAAATCAATGTAGAACTGACAAGTTTATCCCATGCTTATTATTTCTCTTTCAATTGATTTTTTAATTTTTTTGTTTCTGTTATTTACATTGGGTCCAATTTTCTCAACTTTTTCTAGTCTTCAGTGGAAATATTAATCATTATTAAGTCTTTATTCCTTTCTAATATGAACATTTAAGCTATACATTTCTACGTGCATACCACTTTAGCCATTAAAAAAATAGTAGTGTTTTATGTTCTTTATCATTCCTTTCAAATAATTTTTAAATTTCCTGGTAACATCTCTTAAAACCATACATTATTTAATAACCTGCTTTTGACTTTCCAAATATCTGGATGTTCTTAATTTGATTTTGTTAGATGATTTTATGTATAACATTAAAATCTTTTGAAATATATTTGGACTTATCTTTTGGTCCAGCATATGGTACATTTATATCACTTTTCATGCAAACTTGAAATGAATTTGTATTCTGTTGTACAAATTTTCTATAATCTTAATAGATTTTGCCTACTCACTTCATTTCCAAATCAAGGGTTGTTAAAATATCCACCTACAGTAAGGGGATTTGTCTATATCTCCTTTTATTTCTGACAGCTTTTGTTTCATGTATTTTGACACTCTGCCATGAAGTACAAAAATATTATTATATCTTACTGATGAATTGACCCTTTCATCATTAGAAAATGCTCTCATTTCTCCCTGGTAACAGTCATAGTCTCAAAACCTATTTTGTCAAAAAGTATATAGCTACACTGGCTTCCTGGTGCTTAAGGTTTCCATACTGTATCTTTTTTTTTTCTCTCTTATTACTTTCAACATCTGTGTGTTTAGCATTTAAGCTCAATTCATTCTAGTCATCATACCTACAATGTTTGTATTACTGCATAGCTATGATTAGCCTTTCTTAGAATTTCAGCCTAATAATTGAAGTGTTCCTCCAATTAAAACTTTTATCACCTATTGTAATTTGTACAGTGATAGTTACATATGTGACCATCAATAATTATATATTTATAATCATTAATATTTATAAAAATATTTCAGTAAGTTGATAATTAATATACTAATGATTTTTATTGTAGCACTATAATTTCAGAGAAATGTCTTGTTATATCATTTTATAAATAATTATAAATTATTTGAATCAGACTTTATTATATTTTTTCTAGTTAATCTGTGAACAATGAAAGTAATAGCAAATATAACTATAAACTAAAATAAAATATTAGATTTAAAAACCTAATCATAAAGCAAATCGAGTTTCTGCAAATAATTTTAATATATCCTATATTAGAAAGTTATCTCTTAAAACTAGTTTTATTATTAAGTATACACATACAAATATTGCCATTTTATAGCTAAGGATTAACATATAATTTCTGCTTTATGTAACTTTGCCAAAACAAATTCTTTACTAGAGTCATAATATGTGAATTTCCCATTAGCCACTTAGTTAATTTCTTCAATGATATTTATTATTGTTATTAATGTTGAATGTCTGAGATTATGGAAACAAAAAATAACTCAAAGTGATTCTCTTTTTTGGTAAAATAACAATAATAAAAATAATAAAAATACAAATGTTAGCTGTCTGGAGTGTCTTACCCACATATAGCCCTAACACATCAAATCCTTGGCTGCTTCTAAAAATTCATTCCTGGATCTTGATCATGCTGCCAAAAAATACATTCTCCTCTTTGAAAAACAGAAATATATTAAGGAATATGATTTTCAAATATTCAATACAAATAACCTAAGAAGTTCATGGCATGGTTCTGATCAGTATTTTACAAAAGTCAACTTACTTAGAAAACAATGTTAGAATCTTGGCAAAAGTAGAAGAAATCCTGAATCCTGGGAAAGTTTCTATGTGAGTGAAAGTCCTCCTTTTCATCTAAAGCCAATCTTTTTAAATAATCTACTTTATTTCTGAAACTTCTGGATAATAAAAATAAACCTCAATGCTTTTATTTATTCAGGTATTATGTAACAAAATAACAAAACAATAAGAAATGATAGCCCAAATAGCAATTTTAAGTATATTAAGTAAACAATAAAAATATGAAAACAAGTGGTTTTTGCTTTGCTATATTTTTTTTAAATCAGAGAGATATCTGTCAATATCTGGTTAAAGAAAAACAACAAACCAGCTTGTAAAAAACATCTAAAATATCATTTTATATTTTCTTATTTTGAAACTGTCCTTTTGTAGATTGTTTTAGTATGGAAATCAAATAAACATATTCATGTGTTTAATATATTTGGAGTTATCTGAAGTCTTCAACTTTTTTCTCTGATTATTTACAAAATAATATTTAAATATCTAAAAATGTTTTTGCATATGCTTTAATGATTTAAACAAATCATTTTTTTAGTTGGAAAGTTTTATTAATTGATTTCCAATCTGTTAGATCCTACAGATCTTTTCTTCAAATAAATACATCAATTAATAAATCTTTTTTGATAAAATGATTAATTCCATAATAGATTAATTTTGGCTAAAGTTTTGTGCTCATTCATGAAATAAGCCATGCCATTATGAGTTTGTGTAGCACTAGAGAATATATGGAGAATAGATGGTAAAAGTTTTTTGTTTTTTTTTTTAAACCGGGGATTGAACTCAGTGGCACTCGACCACTGGGCCACATCCCCAACCCTTTTTTGTGTTTTATTATTTTACTAGAGACAGGGTTTCACTGAGTTGCTAAGTGCCTCACCATTGCTGAGGCTGGCTTTGAACTCGCCATCCTCCTGCCTCAGCCTCCCAAGTGCTGGGATTACAGGCGTGCGCCACCGCACCCACCTATATGGTAAAAGTTTTGGTTAGCTTTTTTCACTATTGTAACCCTAAGACCTGACAAGAACAATTAGAGATAGAAAAGTTTATTTGGGTGCTCACAGTTGAAGATGTCTTAGTTCACATTCTTGGGGCCTGAGATAAGGCAGAACATCTGGGAGGAAAAGTGTGGCAGGGGAAAGCAACTGAGGACATTGTACCAGGAAGGAGAGAGAGAGAGGAGAATGGAAGAGAGAGAGAGAGAGAGAGAGAGAGAAGGAAAGAGAGAGAGAGAGAGAGGAGAGAGAGAGAGGGTGGGAAAGAGAGAGAGAGAGGGAGAGGGAGAGAGAGGGTGGGAAAGAGAGAGAAAGAGGGAGAGGGAGAGAGAGGGTGGGAAAGAGAGAGAGAGAGGGAGAGGGAGAGAGAGGACGAGAGAGAGAGAGAGAGAGAGAGAGAGAGAGAGAGAAACTCCTCACCAGGACAAAATATAAACCCCAATGGCACACACTAAGGGACCTCAGGGACCCACCTCCCCCAGCCACACCCTACCTGCCTACAGTTACCACTACTGATTAAGTTAAACCTTTCATAACCCAATCATTTAAATTTTCTTGCATTGTCTCATACATGAGCTTCTGGGGGATACCTAATATCTAAATCATAACAGCAAATAAAGTATTTATTTTTACAAATATCTCTTTCCAATCCAACTATCAAAAAAAAAAAAAAATTCTTGTCAGCTTTCAAGATACTACCACAAGACTAAGAAGGTTCATTTTCTTCTACAGAGGATGTGACAAAACCACTACATATTTTAACAACTAATATTTTTCACATTATTAACAGAGCAAATGCAAATTAATAACAGATAAATATTAGAAAAAAATCGATGAAAACTAAACTATATACATTAAGCATGAAATTATAATTAAAACTCATCCCTCAAAAAAATAAAGCAGTTTACTACATATATATCACCTTATCAAAGAAAAAGTATAATATTGTCTACAAAATTATTATTTTGAGTAGAAAATAACATGATATATGATATAAAAGTATGACACATGATATCAAAATAGTTTTGGCAGAGCAATCTGTTCAATTTAAGAAAATGATTTCTAAAATGTAAATTTCCCAGAAAAAATATTAATTACCTAAAACGTCTCCTAACAACAAGAGATTTTCTGAACAAAGAAATTACCCTAGGAGAAAATTTTTTAATGTTCCAGAATTAATTCAGAAAGTATTGCCTAAATACTAAGAAAAATTCACCAAAAATTGAAAGAAGAGTGACTTCAATGTTTTTTAACTGGTCATAGACAATGGAGAGTTTAGAATGGAAAAAAGATTGATTATGACAGCTCTGTAAGTTCTTTTGAAATATTTAACTTTTCACTAAAATCTTGTACAATTAAATTTTGTACAATTTAATGATAATTATCAAATAAAAGCAAATTATGGTTATATTCCATTTTTAGATTCTAAAAATAACAATATACTTACAATATACTTGGTGAATCCTGGTAATAAGATAGTGTTAGGAACTTTAAAATGCTTTCTCTAGAATTCAAGTAATTCGACAAAAATAAATCTCAAAATCAATAAATTACTTTGGATCAATATTTTCACTTGAAATTAGTAGATATTGAAACAAAATATTAACTTCAGATATTTTTACATCATTTAAAATAATATTTAAGACTAGAAAAAGCCTTAAATGACCAACAATAGTAAAATGTCTAATATGATAATTAAGAAATTAACAATAGTATATTATAATCTTTATGTAAATGCTCTCACATAGTATGTAATCTTGTCTACCATGTTTCACTCAGCATTATAAGTTATCTGTTATTATTACTAGCTTATTCATTATTTCAGTTTTTAGAGCATTCTATGTTGTGAATACATTAACACCTGTTTATAATTTAATTTCTAGTTATTCTGTTGCTGCTGGTTATTTAGCTAGTTTCATGTATGTTGCTATGTATATTTATACAGAACTGCTATTGTGCATATGTTTTGGTTCATGTATGCATGCATTTCCCTCTTTGATGAAATTGCTTGGTCATAAGGTATATATATTTAACACCAAGTATTTTTTCAAAGTGGCAGTGCCAATTTACACTGTAATAGTGTACAGAAGAGCCAGGCGCTCCACAACTTCCCTTACTCTTAGTATTATGAGACTTCTATTTTAAGCATTTTTGTTGATTATAGTAGTATTTATGATGATTGCTCATGTTGTTTTGAAACTAAGGCAGTTGAGTAGCTTTTTGCATTTTTGAAGTGCATATTCAATTCTGTTACCCATTTATTAATTTAATATTCTTCATCTAATTGATTTGTATGAATAAACACATGCACAACACATCTATATCCTGAATATAAAGCTGTTTTCAGATATAAGTCTTTTGAATGTCTTCTCCAAGGCCTACAAATATTTTCCAATGTCTTTATGATATCATTTGACAGACAAGCAATCTCTGTTAATGATAATTTAACTGCCTTGGTATTCCTGATGCCTTTATGTGAATTTTATTTTTGAAATTTTGTCTAACTCTTCGCTTCTCACTGAGAGGGTTGGTCTCAGTTACCCTGTAAACCCCTGCCATTCCAAGTATTTTAAAGTCTAATTATCTTGGTCCACATGAGTATCATGTTGTCTTAATATTTCTTTCAGTATTAAGATTTTATGACATATTCTGGTCCTTACTGTTTGTCTGATAATGGAGGTGTCCTTTATGGGGAAAGACAAAGCAAAATGCAGAATTTTTTCAAATATGAATAAAAAATAATCAAATGAATATCAAACCACGTAATAGCATTTAACTTAATTACTTAATGTTATAGGTTATAATACTAGTATAAATATAAGAATATTAATATTCATTTAAACACTTATTTGTTAACCTTAGTATAAACTCCTTCAGAAGATGTTAATATATTTTTTTCATTGTGATTGCTTTCTGTTGTGAAGTTATAAGGGGTTGGGGTCTTTAGCCTTCCTGTACCCGGGATGGACCTCTTTTGTCCAGCAAAAGAGGCCAGAGAGGCCTACCCCAAAGAAGAGGCTAGATTGGGAAAGTGAAGGCCGCTGATATTCCCTCCCCCTGCCCTTAGAAGGCCCAGGAACATACCGGGGAGTCCAGTCGGTGGGTGTAGGAGCTCATTTATTGAAAAGATGGACAATGCTTTATTATGGGCCATAGCCAATCAGTGACCAGCAGGGCGGTTCTGGTTCTCACAGCCATGCCCCCTGCTTAGCCTAGGTCAGGTAACAGGGCATGGTAATGTGGCAAGCAGCCAGAAAGCCAGAGCTTTTCCACCCCCTTGGCAGACAGTGTAAGGTCCCGACACTTTCTTCATCTATTTATTATTTAGTCTTGATTTGACTTTGGCGGAATAAGACTTTGCCTGGGTGTGATTGTTTTTATCTTGTTTGTTTTATCTTGAATTTTGCTTCTCTATTATCCCTTATTCACTGTCTTCCCCAACTCTTCCTTTCTCATTGCCTCCCTGTTAACTTTACTTCTTTTGTACCATTAATTATTTTTTAGTATTTCATTATAGCCATCACCTGCTGCATCTCTCCTGATTCTCCTGTGTTTATTTCTCAAATATTTCAAACTTTCTCTTGCCGTCTTAATTTATTTTCTCTTCACTAAAGGAAATTTAATTTCACTGATAGAATTACATAGTTTATGTAATTCCTATCCCATTCATATTGTTGTGATTTTTTTATAGTGTATGATGTAATAGATATCTTCTGTTTAATGTCTGATGTAGTTCATAGTTGTTTATTTTTAGTACTGACGTTAAATGCTGCACCCACTATTCTTCTATAGCTGGTAGACTTAGCGTTATAAACTTCAAAGTACACATTGGATATTTATTTTAAGGCTGTACATTGGATGCTAATATTGTTGCTAATCCTTGCTCCCTCTTTCTCTAATAAGGGCAGGGAAGTGATTGGGATACTTTAAGTTCACTGAGTAGAGATCCTGCTGCTAAGCAACACTCAGAACTCTTCCACATAAAAGCAAATCTCACTCTATACCTCAACTAATGCCACTGTGTCTCAATAATACTTCAACATATAGAATAGGGGAGAGAAAAACCTTAAACCAATGACCAGGCCTCAATTAGGAACAACTAGAGGGTGACCTCAGATCCCAATCCTGGCCATCTATGCATACATCAATAACAAGAGAGAAGTCCCTAGGAGGATAAAAAAATAACTGTATGTCAAATGACACATGTAAAAAAAGAGGAAGAGGAATCAACCTCAATTGATAAGTAAGAAATTTGAAAATAGTTAAACATATTTCGGCCCTTAAATTCATGATCCTCCTCCCAAACACTCCACAGATATGATAGATTATAAAAATGAAATATCATAGACAGATTATAAAAATAGTTACCAAAATGTTTAAAGAACTAAAAGTAGATCTAAGGAACAAATTAAGAGAGCAATCATGGGACATAAAAAGCCATTTCAATGAAGAAATTGAGATTGAAAAAGCCAATCCAGAACTCCTGGAAATGAGAGACACAATGAATCAAATTAAAAATTCACTCGAAAGTATTACCAACACATTAGATTGCATAGAAAATAGAACTTCAGACTTTGAAGGCAGGATATATGAACTAGAATACCCAGTGTACATTAAAAAAAAAAAAAAAAAAGAAAGAAAGAAAAGAAAAGAAAGAAAGAAAAAAGATGTTGATCAGAATATCCAAGAACTCTGGGACAATATCAGGAGGCCAAACCTGAGAGTCATTGAGGTAGAAGTGAACATGAATATACAGACCTAAAGGCATTAAGTACTTTTCAGTGAGATAATAGCAGAAAAATTTTCTATACAAATGAGGCATCCACATACAGGAATCACATAGAACCCCAAATACACAAGATTGAAAAAGAAACTCACCAAAACAAAATTATCAAAATGCCTAACAGAACAAAATGAAAGAATAATAAAAATCTCAAGAGAATAATATCAGGTCACATTTAGAGGCAAATAAATCTCACTTATGAGTTCTCAAATCAGACCTTAAAATCAAGGACTGCTTTGAATTTTGTATTAAAAGTTCTAAAAGACAATTTCTAGCCAAGATTGCTATATCCAGCAAGTCCATATTTTAGAATTTATGAAAACATAAAAACTTTCCATGATAAGATTAAACAAAGAGAATCCATGACAACTAAACCAGCACTACAAAAAATACTTAAAGATATAGTATCCACAGAAGAACTCAAAAGCAAACCCCAAAGCTTCCAAGTGCATGAAGTTCAGTAGAAAAGCAACTAACTGAATGAAATTAATGATTCAATGAAATAAAGCAAACAAACCAAAATGTCTGGAAATAACAAACAATTATTCATAATAACCCTGAATGTAAATGGTCAACTACAAAATTAAAGAACATATATTGACAGAAC
Source organism: Tamias sibiricus (assembly GCA_025594165.1). NCBI lineage: Eukaryota > Metazoa > Chordata > Mammalia > Rodentia > Sciuridae > Tamias > Tamias sibiricus. Next base: position 126,162,974 of record CM046666.1, on the reverse strand, counting down.
GGATTTAAAAACATGATCTAACTAGAAGCTGATTACTCATATATATCATAGGCAAAGAAATCTATAGGCAGAAAGTAAAAGGATGGGAAAAAATGTTCCATGCAAACAGAGTCTAAAAAAGGCAAGAGTAGCTCTTCTCATATCTGATAAAGTATATTCCATGCAAAAAATAATCAGAAGAGGCTTTTTAAAAAGGCATACTGGTAAAGCAACACTGGTAAAGGGAACAATCCATTAAGAAGATATAATAATAGAATATTGTTTTGAAATTTTATGTCCCACATGTTAGTGTACCAAATTACATGATTCTTAATATCAAATCCCAAATAGACCACAATATTATAATACTGGGTGATTTTAACACACCCCTTTCACAAAAAGGGAGGATGTCCAAACAAAAATACAATAAAGATATTTCTGACCTAAATAAAACTGTAGATCAAATGTACCTACCAGACATTTTTACAAAAATATTTGTTACAGAATATTTAAAAAAAAAAAAACAGTGGATTCACTTTTATTCAGTAGTTTATGAAATCTTTTCCAAAATAGACCATATTCTCACAATGTAAGTCTTAGCAAATACCCCCAAATTGATATAATCTCATGAATCATATCAGATCATAATGAAATGAAACTAGAAATAAATAGCAAGATAGAACATAGAAACTACATAAACACATGGAAACTGAAAAATACTCTTTCAAAAAAGGAATGCATCATTGAAGAAATGAGAGAAGAAATTCTCAGATAAAAATAAGAAGAAAAATACAACATATCAAAATCTCTGGAACACTATGAAAGCAGTTTTAACAGGAAATTTTATAGCATTGAGTGCCTATTTCAAAAAGTAAAAAGATACCAAATAAATACTCTATTTCTATACTTCAAGCCTTTAGTAAATGAATAACAAACTAATGCCTAATCAGTACAAGATAGGAAATAATTAAGATCTGATCTGGAATGAATGGTATCAAGAATTAAAAAATGCAAATGATTAGTGTGACAAATAGTTGGTTCTTTGGAAAAAGAAATGAGATTGATAAATGCTTAGCCAAACCAACTGAAAATAGTGTGTGAGAACACAAAATTAATTAGATATCACCACAGACACTTTTGAAATCCAGAGGATCATTAGAAACTATTTTGAAAATCTAGACTCTAACAAACTAGAAAATCTAGAAAACATTGACAAATATGGCCTACCCAAACTGAACCAGGAAGACAAAAATCCTAAACAGACGAATATCAAGTAATGAAATCAGAACAGCAATTAAAAGCCTTCCAACAAAGAAAAACCCAGAATCAGGTGGATTCTCAGCTGAGTTCTAATAGATATTTAAAGAAAATCTAACACTAGTCTTTCTCAAATTATTCCATGAAATAGAAAATGGGGGAATGCTCCTAAATACATTTGGTGAAACCATTATAACTTTGATACCAAAAGCAGACAAAGACACATCAGGGAAGAAAAAGCCAAAACAACAACAACAACAACAACAAAAACCAATAGACCAATACCCCAATGAACATAAATGCAGAAATCTTTGGTAAAATATTATCAAATAACATTAGAAAACACATGATGGAGGAGTAGTGGGGAGTTATATTTTAGCAAAATTATATTGTTATGTTGTGTATTGAATGCATGTACAAATGTGTAACAACAAATTCCATTAGTTTGTACAATTATAATGCACCAAAAAATTGGGGAAAATATTTCAAGAAGATAGTATACCATAATCAATTCTGTTATATCTCAAGGATGTAAGTCAATAAATATAACTCACCACATAAATATAATTAAATACAAGAATCATAGTATCATCTCAATAAATGCAGAACAGATCTTTGATAAAATACAGCACCCATTCATGTTAAAAATACTGGAGAATCTAAAATAATTCACTAGAAGAGGGTGAAAATAAATACAAGAGATAAAAGAAACTTAACCTCAACATTATAAAGCTATATATGGCAAACCGAAAGCCAACATAATACTGAACAGAGAAAAATAGAAGGCATTTCTTCTAAAATAAGGAAAAACACAAGGATGTCCACTCTCACCACTCCTATTCAATGTAGTTTTTGAAATTCCCACCAAACCAATCAGGCAAGAGAAAGAAGTTAAAGGAATACAAATAGGTAAAAAGTCAAATTATCTCTATTTGCTGATCCCATATCTAGAAGACTCAAAAAAATTCACTGGAAGACTTGTAGACTCATAAATGAATTCAACAAAGCAGCAGGATACAAGATCAACATTCATAAATCATTAGTTTACCTATACTCCAGTAATGTTTCTACTGAGAAAGAAATCAGGAAAACTAATTCAGAACAAACTGAAAATAAAAATAAATTAACATAGAATGTGAATGACCTCTATAATGAAAACTATAGAACAATGAAGAAAGAAATATTAGAAGGCCTTAGAAGATGAAAAGACCATCCCTGTTCTTGAATAAGTGACATTGTCAAAATGGCCATACCATTTTACACAGATTTAATGCAATGACTTTCAAAATACCAATGAAATTCTTCACTGAACTAGAAAAAAATAAAAGGCCCTAAAATTCATTTCAAAGAGTAAAAGACCCAGAATAGCTAAAATAATTCTGAACAAGAAGAACAATGATGGACACATCACAATACCCAATGTCAAATTATACTATAGATTTGTAAGAAAAACCCAGGATGATATTGGCATCAAAATAGACATAAAAACCAATGGAATAGAATAGAAGACACAGAGACAAACTAACATACTTTTGGTAATCTAGTACTTTTCAAAGGTGTAAAAATAAATGTTGGAGAAATGATAGCCTTTTTAACAAATGGTGATGGAAAAATTGGATATTCATATATAGAGGAATGAAACTAGATTCCTATCTCTCATCCTGAATAGAAGTCAAATCAAAGTGAATCAAAGATTTAGGATTAGACTAGAAGATTTGCAACTGTTGGAAGAAAACATATGGTCAGCACTCAAACATTGGCCCAGGGACCAAGTTCCTTAATAAGACCCCCAAGTCTCAATAAATAAAACCAAGAATCAATAAGGGACAACATCAAATTTAAAAACTTTTTCACAACAAAGGAATGATTAAAAGCACGAAGGGAGACCCTTCAGAATGGGAGAAGATCTTTGCCAGCTGTTCCTCTGACAGGAGATTGATATCTAGAATATATAAAGAACTCAAAAACTTAATACAGAAACAACACCAACAACAAGCAAGCAATGCAATCAATAAATGGACAAACAACTAAACAGATGCATCTCAAACAAACAAAGAAGGTCAATATTTCACAAAGAAGTTTATTTAGCTCACAGCTCTGTATGTCCAGGAGCATGAACCTGATGTGGCTTCTGTTGAGAGCATGCCTGGAAGCTACATGGTGAGAGAGGTAGCAAGAGACCATGGAGGGACCAGCGACGACATTCTTTTATAACAACCCTCTCTTCCTGGAGTTAATTCAGTATCATGAAACTGAAACACTTCCAAAGGATGCCATTTATCTATTCATGAAGGTGGAATGTGCTTTTAATGACTTAATTAATTTTCCCTACATCCTATCTCTTTCAATTTCCACCGTGTGTCAAAACATCATACAAACAACAAATCCTCTTGCACAAAAGCTTTTGGGGAAAAGGTGGCAAAGCACACCCCAAAGAAATCAGCAGCAATTAATGATTTCAATTAAGCAAATTTTGATTCCATTTCTTTCTACTTGTAAGCATTAAAAAAATGGTTGACTGAAAGCCAATTGACAAAATTTATTCTTCCAATATCTAATGAATGAATAAAAACAATTTATTCAAACAGAAAAAATAAAGCCAGAGAAGAAATAGGAAAAAGAAAAAGGAGAAGGAAGAAGAGGAAAAAGAAGAAAATGAGAAGAAAAATAACAAACTTATGGTATTTTGATTTTAATTTCATTAGTGTTTGAAGCCATGCTATATTTTATAAGTATCAGGACACTGGAAATTTTGTATCTGATAAACTGTTTACCCATTTCAGTATATTTTATATCCTTAAAAACCTTAGATAAAACTCTTCTGTTGGCACCCTTTATGATCCCATGAATTTTGGATGCAATTTTTAGTCTTCTGAATACTTCATTTAGTTATTTTTTTTTAAATGAGGATTTAGAATCATAAACTTTTGATTCTGGAATAAAATGAAAAAGTATGTCAATAATGAAACGCCTGAGGATTCATAATTACACATTTTGAGCAAAAGGAGAGATAGCCAATGGGCAATGTGTTATGATTAATTTGAATTATCAACTTGATTGGATTATGAGAAGCTGATTATTAAGAAGCTTATAGGTGTGTTGATGAGGGGGAGTCTAGGAATGATTGGCATGTTGGATAGCCAACTGAAATGGAGACCCTTCGTAAGCATGGGCAGCACCATCCAATATGATGATGGCTTGGATGAAATAAAGTTGGAAGAACAAGGAAGCAGCTGCAGATACAAGCTCCATTCTTCTTGAATGGGTTCTTTTTTTTTTTTTAATTTTATTTTTATAATTTTTAATATGTACAACTCATAGTGCATATATTTAGTATCTTTTTACATACAACTGTTTGCATACAAAGTATATTCGTACAATTCAGGTCTTCAATCACTCATTAAGGAAAATGATATCCGTCTCATTCAACCACCTTTTTTTTCTTTCTCCCCCTCCCTCCCCTCTTGCTCTCTCCCTTACCCTCCCTTCCCTTGACCATTCTAGTGTTCCTCTAATCCTCCTATGTACCCCCATCCAACAATACTTTGAAATAGCCTCCTTATATAAGAGAGAACATTTGGTTCTTGGATTTTTGAGACTGACTAACTTCACTTAGCATTATGTCTTCCAATTTCATCCATTTACCTGCAAATGCCATTAATTTGTTTTCTTTTATTGCTGAGTAAAATTCCATTGTGCATATATACCACATTTTCTTAATCCACTCATTTACTGAGGGACATCTAGGTTGGTTCCACAATCTAGCTATTGTGAATTGTGCAGCTACAAACATTGAGATAGCTGTGTCACTGTAATATGCTGTTTTTAGGTCCTTTGGGAATAGACCCAGGAGTGGGATGGCTGGGTCATAGGATGGTTCCATTCCCAGTTTTCCAAGAAATCTCCATACTGCTTTCCATAATGGTTGCACCATTTTGCAGTCCCACCAGCAATGTATGAGTGTGCCTTTTTCCCCACATCCTCTCCAACATTTATTGTTGCTTGTGTTCTTGATGGCTGCCATTCTGACTGGAGTGAAGTGAAATCTTAGAGTAGTTTTGATTTGCATTTCTCTAATTGCCAGAGATGTTGAGCATTTTTTCATGTATTTGTTGATTAATCGTGTATCTTCTTCTGAGAGGTGTCTTCTCAATTCCTTAGCCCATTTATTGATTGGGTTATTTGTTTTTTTAAAGTTTTTTGAGTTCTTTATATATTCTAGAGATTAGTGCTCTATCTGATGTGCATGTATTAAATATTTGTTCCCAATTAGTTGGCTCTCTATTCACCTCACTGATTGTTTCTTTTGCTGAAAAGAAGCTTTTTAGTTTAAATCTATCCCATTCATTAATTCTTGGTAGTAATTCTTGCGCTACAGGATTCTTATTAAGGAACTTGGGGCCTAATCCAACATGTTGGAAATTGGAGCTTACTTTTTCTTCTATTAGGTGTATTGTCTCTGGTCTAATTCCTAGGTCCTTGATCCACTTTGAATTGAGTTTTGTGCATGGTGACAGATAAAGGTTTAATTTCATTTTGTTGCATATGGATTTCCAGTTTTCCCAGCACCATTTGTTGAAGAGGCTATCCTTTCTCCACTTGTACATTTTTGGCACCTTTGTCTAATATAAGATAGCTGTAATTAAATGTATTAGTCTCTGTATCCTCAATTCTGTACCATTGGTCCACCAGTCTGTTTTGGTGCCAATACCATGCTGTTTTTGTTACTATTGCTCTATAGTATAATTTAAAGTCTGGTATGGTGATGCCCCTGCTTCACTTTTCTTGCTCAGGATTGCTTTGGCTATTCTGGGTCTCTTATTTTTCCAGATGAATTTCATGACTGCTATTTCTATTTCTTTGAAGAATGACATTGGGATTTTGATAGGAATTGCATTAAATCTGTATAATGCTTTTGGTAGTATGGACATTTTGACAATATTAATTCTACCTATCCAAGAGCAAGGTAGGTCTTTCCATCTTCTGAGTTCATCTATAATTTCTTTCTTTAGTGTTCTATAATTTTTGTTATAGAGGTCTTTCACCTCTTTCGTTAGGTTGATTCCCAGGTATTTTATTTTTTTTTTGATGCTATTGCAAATGGGGTATTTTTCAACATTTCCCTTTCAGAGTCTTTGTCGCTGATGTACACAAATGCCTTTGACTTATGTGTATTGATTTTGTATCCTGCAACTTTGCCAAATTTGTTTATTAGTTGTAAAAGTTTTCTGGTAGAGTTTTTTGGGTCTTCTAGGTAGATTATCATGTCATCAGCAAATAGTGCTAATTTGAGCTCTTCTTTTCCTATCTTGATCCCTTTAATTTCTTTCGTCTGTCTAATTGCTCTGGCCAGAGTTTCAAGTACTATGTTAAAATAGCAGTGGTGAAAGGGGGCATCCCTGTCTTGTTCCAGTTTTTAGAGGGAATGCTTTCAATTTTTCTCCATTTAAGATAATGTTAGCTCAGGGCCTTGCATAAATAGCTTTTATAATGTTAAGATACGTTCCTGATATTCCTAGTTTTTCCAGTGTTTTGAACATAAAAGGGTGTTGTATTTTGTCAAATGCTTTTTCTGCATCAATTGAGATGATCATATGATTTTTGTCTTTAAGTCTATTGATGTGATGTATTATGTTTATTGATTTCCGAATGTTGAACCAGCCTTGCATCCCTGGGATAAACCCCACTTGATCGTGGTGCACTATCTTTTTGATATGTTTTTGTATCCGATTTGCCAGGATTTTGTTGAGGATTTTTGCATCTATGTTCATTAAAGATATGGGCCTGAAGTTTTCTTTTTTGGGTGTGTCTTTGCCTGGTTTTGGAATTAATGTGATATTGGCCTCATAGAAAGTGTCTGGAAGAGCTCCCTCTTTTTCTATTTCTTGAAATAGTTTGAAGAGCATTGGTATTAGTTCTTCTTTGAAAGTCTTATAGAACTTGGCTGTAAACCCATCAGGTCCTGGACTTTTCCTTGTTGGTAGCTTTTTGATGACATCTTCTATTTCTTCGCTTGTAATTGATCTGTTTAAATTGTGTATAGCCTCCACATCCAGTTTAGGCAAATCATATGACTCTAGAAATCTGTCAATGCATTCAGTATTTTCTATTTTATTAGAGTACAAGTTTTCAAAGTAATTTCTAATTATATTCTGTATATCTGAGGTGTTTGTTGTGATATTCCCTTTTTCATCACGAATGTTAGTAATTTGAGCTTTTTCTCTTCTTCTTTTCGTTAGCATCGCTAAGGGTCTGTCAATTTTGTTTATTTTTTCAAAGAACCAACTTTTAGTTTTGTCAATTCTTTGAATGGTTTTCTTAGTCTCAATTTCATTAATTTCTGCTCTGATTTTAATTATTTCCTGTCTTCTACTGCTCTTGGTGTTGGTCTGTTCTTCTTTTTCTAATGCTTTGAGGTGTGATGTTAAGTAATTTATTTGTTGGTTTTTTTTCCTCTTAAGGAATGAACTCAGTGCAATGAATTTTCCTCTTACTACTGCCTTCATAGTGTCCCAGAGATTTCTATATGATGTATCTGTGTTCTCATTTACCTCTAGGAATTTTTTGATCTCCTCTTTGATGTCTTCTTCAACCCCTAGTTCATTCAGTAGCATGTTGTTTAGCTTCCAGTTGATGGAGTAGTTTTTCTTATTCCTTGTTTTGTCGTTGATTTCCAATTTCATCCCTTTATGGTCCGATAGCATGCAGGGTATTATCTCTATTTTTTTATATTTGCTGAGAGTTGCCTTGTGACATAAAATATGGTCTATTTTGGAGAAGGAGCCATGTGCTGCTGAGAAAAATGTGTATTCGTTTACTGAGGGATAAAATATTCTATATATGTCCGTTAGGTCTAAATTGTTAATTGTTTTGAGGAGGCTTAAAGTTTCTTTGTTTAGCTTTTGTTTGGATGATCTATCCATTGGTGAGAGAGGTGTGTTGAAGTCCCCTAGAATAACTGTGTTGTGGTCTATTTTACTCTTGAAATTAAGAAGCGTTTGTTTGATGAATGTAGGTGCTCCATTATTTGGGGCATATAGATTTATGATTGTTATATCCTGTTGATGAATGGTTCCCTTAAGTAATAAGAAATATCGATCTTTGTCCCTCTTGATTAGTTTTGGTTTGAAGTCTACCTTATTTGATATGAGAATGGAAACCCCTGCTTGCTTCCGCTGGCCATGTGAGTGATAAGACTTTTCCCAGCCTTTCACTTTCAGTCTGTTGATGTCTTTTTCTATGAGGTGTGTTTCTTGGAGACAGCAAATTGTTGGGTCATTTCTTTTAATCCATTCTGATAATCTGTGTCTTTTGATTGGCGAGTTTAGGCCATTAACATTCAGGGTTATTATTGAGATGTGATTTTTTTCCTATCCATTTTTATTTGAATTATGGTCTTTAGCTTGATTTGGTTTCTCTTCTGGTTGGTATTTCCTTTAGTTTAATATCTCCCTTTGTTGATTTTCATTATCATCTTTCTCTTCTTCTTCATAAAAAATGTTGCCCAGGATTCTCTGAAGTGCTGGCTTTTGAGTTGTGAAATCTTTTAACTTTTGCTTGTCGTGGAAGGTTTTTATTTCATCTTCGAATCTAAAGCTTAATTTTGCTGGATATAAGATTCTTGGTTGACATCCCTTTTCTTTCAGAGCTTGAAATATGCTATTCCAGGATCTTCTTGCTTTTAAGGTCTGGGTTGAAAAATCTGAACATAGTCTGATTGGTTTCCCCTTATATGTAATTTGCTTCCTTTCTCTTGTGGCTTTTAGTATTCTCTCCTTGCTCAGTGTATTAGGCATTTTCATTATAATGTGTCTAGGTGTGGATCTGTTGAGATTTTGTTTGTTTGGTGTTCGGTATGCCTCTTGAACTTGGTTTTCCATTTCATTCCTCAAGCTTGGAAAATTTTCTGTTATTATTTCGTTAAATAGATTACTCATTTCCTTTGGCTTGAAACTCTGCCCCTTCCTCTGCGCCAATCACTCTTAAGTTTGGTCTTTTTATGCTGTCCCATAATTCTTGGATGTTATGTTCTTGATTTCTAACAAGTTTTGCTGTATGTTCTAAATTCTTCTCTAGGACATATATTTTGTCTTCATTGTTTGAGGTTCTTTCCTCCACGTGGTCTACTCTGTTGGAGATGCTTTCAATTGAACTTTTATTTTGGTTTATTGCTTCTTTCATTTCTGGATTTGGTTTCTCTTTAGAGCCTCTATTTCCCTATTGAAGTAATCTTTTACTTCCTGTATTTGTTTTTGGAGTTCTTTGTCAAAATGATCTTTTGCCTCCTGTACCTGCTCCCTCATCTCATTTTTAAGTTCATTCTTAAGTTCCATAAACATTTGGCATATGTAATTTCTAAATTCCATCTCTGGCATTTGACCAACTGTGCTTGCCATGACATCTACCAATGAGGTATCTTGATTTGTTTGTGTCATTTTCTTTCCTTGTTTTTTCATGTTGCTTGTGTATCTATTCTTCCTGCACTGTGGGACCTTGACTATTTCGATTTTACCTTAAAGCCTTATGTTGTTCCTATAGTACAATGCTATCAGATCACCTTATAATTCCTTTACACTTTTAAAACCTAACACTTTCTATTCATAAAATCCAAGTTTGATCACAATGTACAGATTTTGTTAACCCAGATATTATTTCCAATTTACTCTGTACGCTTCTGATAGGGTTTTATAGCTTCAAGTATTGGATACAGAGGTGTTATGTTTAGGAAGAAGGAAGTGTCTTGAATTGTTCTTTCTTGGAAAGTATGAAAAGGAGATATCTATTGAAGTGGTTTAGTGGAGTGGTTTAGTATCAGTAGACGATAGAAGAAAGAGAATGGGGTTGACAATTAGGTGAAAAGATCAATTTATATATAAAGTAAGTTGGAAAAGAAAAAAAAATGATAAAAGAGTAGGATTTGGTGTAAGAGAGAGGAGAGAGAGAATCAAGGAAATAGAGAGTAAACTATATATAACACCACTTTGCTACCCAGTTCAATTGCGCCGGTTCTAGAAATCCCAAGTTCTGCGTATAACTTGTTTTTGCCTCTGTTTAGTATGCACTGGCAGGATGTAAACATGAAAGATGAAGGAGGAAGAAAAGATACAAGAGTAAGAAGGAAAGAAAAAAGGAGCAGAAGCAAACAAACACATTAACAATCAATGTGGAAGAAAAAAAAAAAGCAGAACAAAACAAAGCCAAAAAAAGAAAAAGAAAAATAAACAAACAGACCAACAAAAAAAAAAAAAAAACCTCCCTGCAATCCACAAGACAAGCAAACCAACAAAAGAAAAGGAAAAAAAAAAAAAAAAGTCGAACCCCAAGTCTCAGACAAAACGGGCCCTGGGAAGCCCCCCTCTTTTTTTTCCTTTCCAGTTCAAACCAATTGCTATTGGATCACGTCCAGACAGTCTGTGATCCTGTTAGTGAAATCAAGGCTGCATCTTAGGCCAGTGGCTGCACGGTTCAGTGAAGGAGTGGCCCAGGGGGTTTGTGTGTGTCAGCAGATGAATGGCACCGGGAAGGGGACCTTCCAGAAGGCACCCCCTCCCCAAGCCCACCCACAGTTGCAGCCTCTTGTTGCTGCTGCGCTAGCCTCAGAAACGCCTTCCCCTGCTGACCACCCAAGTCTCACCCAATTGTGCGTTGTCTTCAGAGAGCTGGAGAGTCCCTGGATGGCTGCCGCCGTCACTCTCCGTCTCCTCCCCTTTGTCTGGAGCTTTCAAAGATGGCGGTGCTCTCCTTCCAGTCAACAGCAACTCCACAGACTCCCGTATCCTCGCCGATCGATTTCAAAGCTGTTGGGTGGATGTCTCCCTGCCGAAGTAGCACCGGGAAGCCACACCTGTGACTGTGGTGCAGACAGCGCTGTTTCGGACTGTGGCCCGCTCCACTCTGCCCCTGTTTGCTGATCGCAGATCTCTGCGCCGCTCTGTCCGGGGCCCCACTACTGAGGGTCGCGTCAGGCGGAGTGTGGATTTGAACTGGTGTTATGGGCCCGCGGTCTCCCGTGGTTCCCCAGCACCAATCCCGCCGGCTGTTATCGCTGGTTTTTATCACCGGTTTCACGCTGGTGTGCCGTGAGTTTGGCTGGGGTTGCAGTAGTAGCACAGTCTCCCCACACTGACTTTGTTTCGGACGGCCTGTGCACCACCCAGGCGGTTTTGCAGGAGCCTCGCGGCTCCAGCCGCTGCAGACAGCTTGTCTCTTTCTCTCTGTGGTAGTGGTAATCAAACCATCCAGGAGATTGGTATTTTCAGCCTATATATATATGATGAAAGGCAATTTATCTGCTTTGTTGGATTCTTTCCACAGAGCTGTCCTGAAGTGCGGCTTCCTCTAATCCGCCATCTTGGATCCCTCCTTGAATGGGTTCTTGATTGCTGCTGCAATTGTCCAAGGATATCAGACTCTTGCTTCTTGACTCTTCCAAAGTGGATTCTGCCAGTGATTCTCCAGAAGACTTTGGTTTTGGATTAGGGTAGCACCATTGATCTCTCTTGTTCTGGGGCTTCAGCCTCTTGGATTGTGTAGCTACTGGCTCTTCCAGCTCTCCAGTATGCAGATGGCCATTGTGGACTATCTAGCTTCTGGGCACATAAGCCAACCTAATAAGTCCCCCTTTTTATAATTATACTGCCTGTTGATTCTATTCCTCTAGAGAACCCTGACTAATACACAGTGTCATGGGTTGAATTGGGTCCTTATTTCACATGGGCAGTGGAATGTTCAGTAACATTCTGAGACATGAGGGGTTAAAGAAAATGACGTGGAAATGATGATTGAATGTATAAATAATCAACCTGTAAGGAGAGGGCAATGCAGAATTATAGAAAGTTTTTGCTTTTGCTTGGTTTGCATTTTTTAAGAAGAAAGAAGTCAAAGATATTTATATAATAATTTAAAAAGGCACAAATTACCAGAGAAGAGGAATTTAAACAGATTAAGGGAAGAAGCAAGTAAAGAGAGTAAAAGTTAATTTTAAAGGAAACCTCACATTTCAGATGAATACATTAAAACACTTGATGGGACCAGCTGCAGTCAAAAGATGATCTAATTTACAAGTATAGTAGCAAAGTATAGCCAAGTATTAAATGTGCTTTAAAAAGTATTAATCTAGAATTATTTTACATGAAATCTAAGATGCTTTCCAAACGAATGTTTCTTAACTCCATTATTTGCACAAGGGAGGCTAATTAAACCTTATACTTGGCATTAGAAAAATCTGGAGACACAGCAGGAAATACATGAAAGAAATTGACAATGATGTTTGTAGTATTTGGATTCATTTTGTTTAATTCCAACAAGACAAGAAAAATAAAAGGAAGGAACAAGAGGAATGATATTTTTTTTATGAGATTGTTTTGCTTTTGTTGGCCTTACAGTCTGATTTATAAAATTCACAATAAAAGAGTGGCAGAAATTAGTCATTTAAAATGACCCTACCACTTAGCTGTAGCAAGAAAAGCAATATATTTGACAAAGTTGATGTTCCTCACAAAATTACATCAACTGTTATAATTTTGTTCATTTTTGCTTGAAGTTATTTATTTTTGTCAGTAGGTACTGCAAATTTGATTTGTGTGAGTATTCAAAGCACTATTTCAGCAATGACTGGAATTTCTCAGATTGGTTTTCTCAGAATTTCTTGTCTTTCCATACTTCTATTCTGTATAGGTTGTTGTTTTTATTTTTATTGTCAAATAAACTCACTACTTCAGAGATTTAAGTACTGCTTTGGATATATAATTTGATTTGTAGAAAAGTGATTTTTCTATAGCCTTGAAATAACTGAAAAAATAAAATTATAAAATTATCAATTTTATTATTTTATAAGTAAAATTGCTAGAAAATTAGGGTAATGCAACATGAGCTGTAAAAATATTTTTTGTGGATAAGATATATTCATGTATTTCTGTCAATAGCTTATTGTATATTTTTCTGAATGGGTTTATTATAATTATTATTTTGATTTTAAATGTATCTTTATTCTTAGTTTACTGCTTCCAATGCCTTCTCATTCATTCTGTTGCTAATTTCTATATGTGGCACCGTTCTTGCTTGCTGTAGAACTGACTCCATTGTCAAAATATAGACATGCTGAGCATGGGTGGATGGACATAGTAACTCCTTATTCTGTGAAGAAATACCTATTTAATTTCTGTTAACATATATGCATGCAACTTATATAATCAAATGGGTTTATTTAGTCAAATAGATTTATGAGTGAAACTGCATCATAGAAAAGTAATACTCATATTTTTGAAGGTTTTCAAAGGCAGAAAGTCTGTGCTAATTTTAGTGCTGCTCTATAGAGAACTCAAGGGTTTGAGTCAAGGGCTGAGTCACTGGATGAATGAGAACACACGCAGCCTTCTGTTCCTTCTGTCTATGAGGTCAGCAGTGGAGCTCACATACAGATTTAGAATTGAGACCCTCTTATATTTTCTCAAATAATTTTCCACATAGCTCCTGGGGAATGCTAATGGCCTTGGAACTGTGAGATGTGGTGAAGAGCCAGAGGACTTGCTCATGATGAATTGTACAAACACCCCTGGCCTGCTTCACCCTGTCTTTCCCACATGTGCATGGTGGCCTTCAGATGTGAATAGAGGGAGTTGGTATTCCTCTGCTAGAAAATTTGCTTAGGGAGATCCACACAGTATTTAATACACACTTATTTCTTTGCGTACAAGGGTGATTGTGTTTTAACTCTAGGGAGGTACATTTTTCCTTTAAGTGAAGATGAAGTAAAGGTTTGAAATTAGCCATTTTAATAAAGCATGTCTCAAAATATAATTGTGTTAAGAATTAATAAATTAGCAATTTATGAATACAGTCCCATGTAAGTCATACAGAAAGAAATACAAAAAGAAAGATACAAGGCAAATATTTCAATTCTTATGAAATCTAGAATAAATATCAAAATAAATAAAAATGCTGCTATTTTTCTCTTCTAGAAATGATTATTACAGTAGAATTTTCAATGCATGGTAAAAAGATTAGTATTGTTGCATTTGAAGGAAAAATTTGGAAAAAAAAAAGATTATAGTTCAGTTCTATCATCTATTAATGGACAAACAGGTTAGACCTAATAGCTTAAAGTTATTAATAGTGACTGGGGTTATAGCTCAGTGGTAGAGCACCTGCCTACCACATACACATAAGTATTAAGAAAGTGAGAAAGTTTAAGAAAACCATGATGAAGAAATACAGTTGAATTTGTCTCTCCATCATTTTCCACATCCAGCCAAAGCTCTGGATTTATAAAGCACAAACCCTCTTGGTTTATGTTACTTTAAGTGTCTTCCATTGCACATTTTCCCAAGCTAGAATAAAGTTCCTGGATTTATTTCACCAACGATACCCCATTGCACTATTTCTTCCAGTCTTGTTCCTCTGCATGAGAAACATCTGCGTGTCGAGGGACTCATTTCTGGATCCTTGATTTTCTCCTAGGATTACTGTGGTCTGACTTCTTTCCCTTGCATTGCCTTAAGGATTGAAGGAAATTTTCCATTCTGTAGCTGAGTTGATTTTCCAATGAAGTTTGCTGTGTTCAGGATTCCAAACTGAATGTTGGCATAAGGAAATATTTGAATGGATTTTTCCCAAATGATCATAAAACTAGGATTACATTTTGATTGATGAGCTGTAATTTTCAGAATGCTATACTTAGTTTAAAAGTCAAGACATTTGGGGAAAATAGTGTTTTATTTATTTATTTATTATTCTTGTTAGTCATACATGATGGTAGAATCTTTTGTGTTTTTTTTTGGTTGGGGTTTTTTTGTTGTTGTTATTGTTGTTGTTACTGGAGATTGAACCCAGGGTGGTAAGCACCAAGCCACATCCCCAGCCCTTTTTTGTATTTTATTTAGAGACAGGGTCTTGATGATTTGCTTAGGGCCTTGATGCTGAGGCTGACTTTGAACTTGTGATCCTTCTGCCTCAGCCTCATGAGCTGCTGGGATTATAGGCGTGGGCCACCATGCCCACCTTCCAATTTGATATGATTATATGATTATACAGGCATGGAATATGTCTTATTCTAATTAGGACCCTATTCTTGTGGATGTATATGATAGTGGGATTCACTGTGATGTTTTCATATGCATACATAGGAAAATGATGTCAGATTCATCCCACTGTCTTTCCTATTTCTATCCGCTCTTCCTTCCCTCAAGTCCCCATTGTTTAATCTACTGAACTTCCATTCTTCTGCCCCTTTGTCTTATTGTACGTCAGCTTCTCCTTATCAGAGAGAACATTCAAACCGTACCTTTTGGGGACTGGCTTATTTCACTTAGTATGACTATCTTCAGATCCATCCATTTACTGGCAAATGTCATAAATTCATTTTTCATCATGCTTTAATAATAATCTATTGTGTATGTATACCACATTTTTCTTTATGAATTCATCTGTTGAAGGGTAACTAGGTTGGCTCCATAGTTCAACTACTGTGAATTGTGCTATTATAAACATTGATGTAGCTGTGTCACTGTAGTTTACTGATTTTAACTCCTTTATATATATACCAAGGAGAAGGATAAGTAGGTTAAATGGTGGTTCCATTCCTACTTCTTCAAGGAATCTCCAGATTGCTTTAGGAATATATTTTTAATATATTATTCTATGATTGTATTATTAACAATGTCTGAATACTGTTTAGAAATTACATTCTGCCAATTGGTCTCATAATTAATGTTGGAGAGGTGAAAACTTTCATTTTGGTGAATAGAGTTCTATACTAAATACATAGTTACTACAGTTAAAATAATTCAAGATTATCTGCAAGCAAAAAAGTCTACCTAGCCAATTATTTAAGAAGTTTTTTTTTTTTTTAAATTCATCTCAAAGACTTAAATATGCTTCACAATGTGATTATATAAAGTAAAAAAAAATTCTGTATTCAAAAAATGTTAAAATAGGGGCGGGGGTCGTGGCTCAGCGGTAGAGCGTTCGCCTCGCACGTGCGCGGCCCGGGTTCGATCCTCAGCACCACATAAACATAAATGCATTGCATTGTGTACAACTAAAGCAAATAAATAAATATTTTAAAAAAATGTTAAAATATGGTCAGCTACTCAAAATGCCCATTGTTTATAATGTTATTTGTTATTAACAAATACATAATTTTTATTGTATATTTATGTCACATTGTAAGTGATACATTCAAAATTCTCTCTTTGAAAATGGAAGAATAGTCTTACAGAAGCATATTGTTTTCATCTCAAGGATTTGTCAATTGAAAACTATTTGAAAAAAATCTTTCCATTACAGTGACAAAATACCTGAGATAATAAAGTTGTAAACAGAAAACATTGATGACAGCAGTTTCAGTTCACAGGCAGTTGGCTGCATTGTTTTGGAATGAGTGTTGAGTCAGGACATCCTGGCAGGGATCACCTTGGTGGAGGAAAGCTGCTTACCTCATGGCACTGGGAAGAGGCAGGGGGAGTGGGGGGAGGGAGAGAAGAGACACAAACTGAGGGTTCCAATATTCCCTCCAAGGGCAAACACTCAATGATCTAACTTCTTACACTGGAAACCACTTCCTCAAGGTTCCACCACCTCTCAATACTACCAGACACTGGATACTAAGGCTTTTAGCCTATGGGTTTTGGGTGGACATTTAGGAGATAAACCAGGGTACATGGCTTGCAGAAGCATGCTTTTAATTCTTCTGAACTATATAAATTTTACTTTCAAACATGAGAAAATTTTAAAGATATTTTTAAAAAATCTCTATTTTATAAAATGCTGGAGGAAACATAGCCATAAACTTTTACATTGAAGACAAAATTGAATATCTAGCCCTGACATGGTTTCACTGCTAATTTTCTATACATTCAGTCTCTCTGGTCTAGAAACAGAAGTGCTCCAATGTATCTTTTTTTATTTATTTATTTTTTTGTTTTGTTTTGTTTTTTGGTACCAGGGATTGAACTCAGGGGCACTTGACCACTGGGCCACATCCCCAGCCCTTATTTTTGTATTTTATTAGAAGCAGGGTCTCACTGAGTTACTAAGTGCCTCGCCATTGCTGAGGCTGGCTTTGAACTCGCAATCCTCCTGCCTCAGCCTCCCAAAGTGCTGGGATTACAGGCGTGCACCACCGCGCCTGGCTCCAATGTATCTTTTTATCTAGCTAAAAAGATGACAAGATTTCATTCTAGATAATATACTATTATATACTATTATCTTGATACTATACTATTGATATATAGCATTTTATTATTTCAAAAAATATTGTGGCAATTTAAAAAATATCTACACAATTTCTTTGTCAGTTCCTTCAAAAGATGGAGCCTCATTCTTCCTCCCTTGAGGATAAGCTGAGCTTAGTGATTCACTTCTTAAATGGACTCAGGCAGAATGACAGTTGTGACCGTGCATGAGGACATGAAAGATTTGTGGACGCCTCTCTCCCTTCTATCACTTGCTTAAAGACTCTATCGTCAGGACACTCAAGCTGGCAAGAAAACCTTCTGACAATTGCCATGCAAATGAGCCCTCTTGGAAGAGGGTCATCCAGTCCCAGTCAAGCCTTCAGAGGATGACAGCCACAGATGACATCTTGATGGCGAGCTCATGAGAAATCTTGAGCCAGAACAAATCAGATAAACAGCTCCTGAATTACTTCCTCACAGAAACTGATAGCAATTTTATGATTGATGTTTTTAGTCATTGGCTTTGGAAAAATTTGTCCGGTCAGTAACTGACGTTAATAAAAACCATAAAGCACTGAGCACGGTGGTGCATGTCTATAATCTCAGGTTCTGGGGAAGCTGAAGCAGGGGGATTTCAAGTTCAAAGCCAGTCTCATAATTTCATGAGGCCCTATGCAACTCAGGGAGACGCTGTCTGTAGATAAAATACAAAGAAAGGCTGGGATATGGCTCAGTGGTTATGTGCCCCTGAGTTCAGTCATCACACACACACACACACACACACACACACAGACAGACAGTTAAGTAAGGCTAAATACATTCAGTATCAGAAGAAAGTATAAATGAAAGTGTTATGGAGGGAGCCAGATATAATATGCACTGGATCTCATGAGTTTAAAGATGGGTAGCATTTTATTTCCAAACATACAAAAAAGACATTTCCAACATTGAGATTAGCCTAAGAAAACACTTGTGAAGAAAACAATACATATTTGAAAGAAAGTGCATACCAGTTTGTATAAACAGAGTGCATTTGAAAGGGACAATGAAGACAAAGATTAGAATGGTGTATAGAAATTGATTATCTGCAAGCCCATGTTCTACATATAGTAACTTCTATTTTTTAGGTAATTTGGAACCATTAGGGAATTTTTTAGTGGGAGCTGATTGGTTAAAGAAATAAAAAGTTAGAGCTATGGTTTAATGTATGACTTTTGAATCATATGAAAGAAAACGCTAGAAAAATCAGTAGGAGGGAGGCCACATTAGTAATCTGAAAGCAAGATGACTCATCAGCAAGGATAGTGTGTTTAGAAAGGTCACAGAGGGGAAGGAAGGTGAAGTGCAACCTGCACAGCCCCAACTGCAGAACTTGCCCAAGTTTGTTGTATTGGTCCATCAATAATTGCTGGCAGTCATGTGGATGGTAAGATGTGTGTGTGTATGTGTGTGTGTGTGTGTGTGAGAGAGAGAGAGAGAGAGAGAGAGAGAGAGAGAGAGAGAGAGGACGTGAGCTGGGGGTGGTGGTGGTGGAGAACAGCTAGGAAACAGATTTTGAATAGATGTTCATTTGGAGCAACTGAAAGGAAAATAGAGAGGGTTTGGAACACCACACACACACACACACACACACACACACACACAGGCACATTTGAAAGAAGATGGTCAAAGAAAAAAACGGGGAAATGTTCAATTTGTGGAATGTGAAGAAGAAACTCTAGTGAAGTTTATTTAAAAATGATGATTCTATGTAACACTGGGACCTAGTAAGGAAAAAGGGAAAAAAAAAATACAAAAGAAAAAGTTTTAATTATAACCATAAGGAAAAAATCTTGAAGTCTTGTTTACGATCCCCTCCTCCTCTGTTCCCTGCTCTGCCCCTCCTTTTTCTCTCTCTGTCTTACCTAATTTAATAGGAAAAAAGGGAAAATGTTGGTTATTTAGCAGAAAAACTATGTCATGTCATTTTGATGAAATGGACTTCTATGTAGAAAAAAAAAAATCAATGAAATATTTTATAGTATAGACAAAACTTTATAAGTCATTCGAGTTTGGAGCCTAATAACAACTTTTGTCTGTTATCACAGGATCATTTATTAAGATCATGTTGAAATTTAAACAAGGCATATTTAATTTAAAACAAAATAAAGACATAATGTGGGCAGAGTCTTTTATTCATCTTGATTGAAAAATTAAATATTCTATTTTGCCATCATCAAAATTGCATTATTACAATGTTGTGTTATTGTAAATGTAAGATTTATACAAAGTGTTTGATGTCTGAGGATAATACGGGGCAAAATGAAGTGTTACAAATTTAGATACTTAATCTGGATTAAATTTTAGCTCTGTCTTCCCAAATTCTGCAGACTTGGAAAATGTTTCAACTTTCCTTTTTTTCAGTTTTCACATTTGTTATAATATGATAAATAATGATCCTACTTTAGTGGCTTGCCAAGAGAAATTAAGCATAATAAGTCAATTGTAGAGTCTGGAACTTAGTAATCATTCAATAAATTTTAGCAACTGTTATTGTCTTAAAATAAGAATTTTTGCCTGGAAATTTTTCAGAAAAACATGTCCAAAACAAATCTTGGATGAATGTCACTTCTTTATACTCAAGTGTGAAAGTCTACATTCTATTTATTACAGTTATGTTGTTCCATATTCTTTTTCCATTTTTCTACCTAACAATGGAAAACAACAATATTCTCTAGTTCCTTTCCTTTCTTAAGACATCTAGTAATCTTATTATCATAATATCTACATTTCAAACCATAAAATTAGTTTTAGCTCTTTCATAACCAATTTTATCACTTCATTAGACCTACATCATTTTTACAATAGAATCATTTAAGTAGAGGCAATCACCATATTGATTATTTTGTTTGCTGGAATTCATAGGAATCCAATAGTCTTTGCCATAGTCCTTGAATTCTAGTAATCCAAATCAGACCTTTGTCAAAAAACCTGTATCCATCCCTATTTAATACTGCAATGATCCTGATTTGAAGTTCATTCATAATCTGGCCTTCTATTACCTCCATAAACATATATTTTCAATATAGATTCTCCTTGTACTTAATATAGTTTCTACCACATTAAGTACAGATTATTGAGTGTGTGTGTGTGTGTGTATATATATATATATATATATATATATATATTGACAAAAAGAGCAAAACAGTATAGATATAAAACTATATATGGTTATGTAATCTTTGTTTTATAATCTGACTTTGCTTGCTTCTCATGACTCAGAAAGTTCTGACCCTATGCTAGAGTTTATTCTGATTCTTCTGACAGATAAAATTGTCACTATTCACTGTTGTGATATGGTGTTTTATTGTTTGCTTATTTTCATTTTCTTTCTCTAAATATGTCACAAATTTTTTAAACTTTGTTTTTTTCTTTCTCCAACTCAGCAAGTATCATAGATTTCTTTTCAGATCAGCATAATGCAGGAAGAAAATAAAAGCCTAATCTTTATGAAGCTGTAGTTGTAATGAAATAAGATTTATTTTATGGATAGTCTATCATGTTTTGAAGTGCTGTGTACCAGGAGTTAATCATATAGTAGAAACTCATCTTTACTTATTATTTGGTCCTTGAAGTAGTGATCAGAGTCATTTTGCAAACAAACTGTTGGATATGGCTAAAAGAAGGCAGGCGTTATGAAGAACAACTCTTTAAATTTTCTGGCTTTGATAACAAATGAATTACAGAGAACCACAGGAGGAAATGGAAACAGATTTCTAGCCAGTATAAAGCATTTTAATAAATGGATTCCTGGGGTTTGTAGTTTTGGGTATAGCTGTGACCAGCAAAGACTTCCAAAGACCGTCAATGACTGGTGAAGAAACATACATGGACTGTGAAGAGTCTGCCCCAGTGGAAGGCCCAGTTTTCCCAACATGCAGTTACTCCTTGAGTAGTTGATGTTAGAGCTTTATTCCTTTGATATTTCATTCCTGCAGCCAACATGGCTTTTTTGTGCAGGTTGAGTTCTGAAATTTTGCAGAGAAACTGAAAGCAGTACAAGAAAAGTGAGTGGGCCTTCTTTGAAAACAAGCAGTCCGATTCTGCTGCTGGAAGAAATTGACCATACCTTTCTTGGTGAGAAAATACTGATGAGCAGAACTGTATGCATGGGTGTAAGTACACACAAACAACAGCATCAGCAACAAAAACAATGGGCTGTTCTCATTTATGCCAATATAAAATTACCTTCTGGATTATTTGTGTTTTTAAAAAGAAAGGATTTGGTAAGCAATTCGAGTAAAAACATTGTAAAATTTCCTTTTGTGTCTGAGGCTCAATTTGTTAGCCATGTGTATTATATTACAATATCAAAAGGACTCTGGTTAGCCCTGAAATTATAAGATTTCAAGGTGATATGTTGAATTTGCTCTTAAAAATTGCATCTTAGAGGGGCTGGGGTTGTGGCTTAGAGGTAGAGTGCTTGCCTAGCATCCATGAGGCACTGGGTTTGATCCTCAGCACCACATAAAAATAAAATAAAGATATTGTGTCCACCCATAACTAAAAAATAAATATTGAAAGAAATTGTATCCTAGAAAGACTAATGTGGTTGATTTTATTTATGATTTAAAACATACGTAAGGAACACAGTCATTATTTTAAAATGAGTGTGTATGTAAATGTCAGCAAAACAAAGCAAAAATTTATAAAGATTGAGGGATTCCAAATATTTTTAAAACTTTGCTCTAGACTCCTTGTTATTACAAAGTATTTTTATGAAACTGAATTATTCTTTATAGGTTATATTTTGTAGAAGTGCATGATGGAAGAAGGAAAAGAAGATAACTTCACATGTACATCCATCAGAACAACGTGGAAGATTGGTTTACTGTCTACAAGCTCAATAGTACAGGTTCATGGTTATACTTTTTAAATCATTTTTTATATTCTTACATATTTGAAGTCTTCAACTGTGCAAGATACAATTCAGTTGTTTGCTTTGCCAACTTTTTCTGTTAAGATTTTTCCAGTTTGCTTTCTTATTAGAAGTAATAGACCATGATTCACCTGGATGGTTTTAGATAGTGTATACTAAAGTCAATATTAAATCTTATTTGAGCCCCATGGATGGATGGCTCTATTTTTCCACAAGTACCACTTCAGAGTGGTTTGGATGCTAAAATGAGGGGTTCGTTTCCACTTGCTAAACTTCCATGAGTCAGTGAATGCTCTATTCACTTCTGGGAAAATTATTACTCGTTCTTCCTAGAATCAAAACTGAAATAGTCTATAGTTGCTTTTCACTTGCTGTGTGATGTTTATTAAATTATGACTCTTATGTTGTCTACTGTAATTGCTGCAAAAATCTATCCACTTTCCTTAGTCAATATTGTTATCATGTATCCATTTGAGCCATTGTCTATGCCCCCACTTTCTTTGCTTTTATCATTGTTGCCCTCTCAATAGATTATGGTGTTGATTAATAAGAAACTGACCTACATAAGCCACAAGAAATAAGCCACCATTTTCAAAATTATGGCCTTTGGATACTTGTGTAATTGGTGAATTTGACATATATATGTCTACACATATGAAGATTTTTAAAGTAATTTTGTATGGATTCAATTCTTGGAAAATGTTATTTGTGGATAGATAAATAGTAACTGTCTTTAAGTAAAGTATATGTTTATAAATTATAACCTTTCTATATCAGCTGAGTATAAGAATTTAAAATTTCTATTAAGTCAATCTTATAAAATTTGGGTGTATACACCAAACTTTAAGTGAGATACCAATGATATGCTCCATAATTTTTTTTTTCTGAAAATTGTTACTTCACGAAATTTAATTGATTTATATTTAGTTATAAACCACTGATGTAAGTTTTATGAAAAACATTATTAATAGTCTGCTTATAATTGGAAAACTTAAATCTCTTAAGGAAAAAAGATTCTGAGGAAGATTTAATCCAACAATACAATAAAAGCTTCTTAAAATAATTTTATATTTGTTAGAATATAAATGTAAAGTTAGAATAATTAGTGCAACACAAAAATGTTTAATTATTGTGTTTGTATAACATAAAAAATAATTTATATTTTAGCTTGTAAGGGCTTTTCAAGATATTTCAATGATAATAATTTTCTTTACAAATTTTATTAAACAACTCCAATGGCTTAATCAATAAGAATTTATGATGTTTAACAGGATGTCTGGTGGTAGACTGACAGGCTTTGTGGTTGTTAATTCTGAAGCTCAATGATGTCATGAAGGACTCAGGTTTTTTTTTTTTTTTTTTTTTTTTTTTTTTTTTTTTTTTTTTCATTTTTCCCTCTGAAATTTTCACTTTAACTTTCAGTTCACTCTTCAAGAAAGATTTTTCAGTTCTGGGGATTCATGCAGAAGTGAACACATTCAAGAGATGAAGTGAATTCACCTTTCTCTATGTCTCTATGAGGAAAAGGAGATACTTCACATAATAGTTCTAGCAAACTGCTTTATATCTCATTTACTGGATGATGGGTTGATATAGAATTTCTTAAATCACCCACTGTAAGTAAAATGAGCTTATAAATATTCAGGATTTACACCTAAACCGAACAAAAGAACAGTTAACTTGAATAAAATAAGAGGTTTTTTTTTTCCCTAAAGAAAACGAGGTAAGTGGATACTAAGTAGACAATGTTTTTTGCACCTTCATAGTTTCAGTGAAATTCATGTAAATTATTTTCTCTAGTGATGTGCATGTTAAGCTGTTTTTCCATCGTATATATGGTTCATTTTCTCCTGGATGTTATTATTTGTCAAGTCTATTTATATACTGTGCATCTCCCTAGGTGTACCTACCTGTCTTTAGCCTTCCTTTAAGCATATCTCTCTGACTTACTATGTTAATCTACTGTTTAGAAGCTTGGTCTCTGAGTCAGATTGCCTGGGCTCACCAATTATAGGCTGACAGATGTTTGGCAAGTATCTTTTTTGGCTCATTTTATTGTTATTATCTATGAAATTGAAGAAAATTATGAAATTGGTTGTGAAATGCTATCTTAGTCCACATAGATTGTTATAACAAAATACCATAAACCAGGTGCATTAACAATAAATGTTTCTTTCTCACAACTCTGGAGGCTGGGATAAAGGCTCTGGAAGATTTGGTAATAGCACACACTTTAATCTTAGAAGGGCATCTTCTAACCATCTCCTTACATAGCAGAAGAGGCAACAGGACTCCATGAGATCTGTTCTATAAGATGGTCGTCCTAGTCATCATTCTGACTGGATGATGTAGTTAGCTTCCAAAGGTCTTCCATCCTGATATCATCACCTTAGGCGTTAAGACATCAATCTATATGTTGTGGAGGACACAAAATATGTGGCATTCTACTTCTGCTCCCTGCCCCCAACTCATATCCTTACATGTAAAATGTATTTATTTCATGTCATTCCCCTCCCCCAAAGTCTTAACTTATTTTAGCACCAACACAAAAGTCTAAAGTCCAACATGTTATGGGAACATCATTTAAACCAGATATGAGTAGGTCTCAAAGTTTGATTCACTCTGAGGAAAATTTCCTTCCAATTTCTGAGCCTAGGCACCCAAGCAAGTTATGAGTTTCAAAAATATAGTGGTGTAACAGGCATATGGTAGACAGTCTCGTTTTGAAAGGGAGGCTAGGAAAGAGGAAAGGAGTGAGAAGCCCCAGATAGTATAAAACCTAAGGAGGCTTTAAATGATCTTAAACCTAATGAAAGAGAATAATCCCCTTTGACTTGCTGCTCTGTTTTCCAGGCCCACCAAGGTGGCAATATCACCCCTTCTGTTGAGAGATGGCTCCTCTGTGGCTCTCTGCCTGGTCCTGTGGCTTTTCTGGGATAGGGCAGCAATACCCTACAAATTAAATAAGATAGTCTAGGTAAACAAAGAACAAATCATGGGGCCTGACATTTAAGTGTACAAATAACAGTTCTTCTTGTTCATATAATTAATATCTTATTAAAATTTATATAGAAACACTCCAAGATGGTAAATATAAGATCCAACTTCTTCTTCTGTGCCATCTGCCCTAATTTCTTTTTTTAGACATAATGCATTATTTGCTTTTTCCTAATTAATCTCAAGAGAGGTTACTCACAACTTGTGTTATTCACATATTTTATTACAGAATTATTTTTTTCACATAGACATTGATAATGATACAGTGATGTATTCCAACTTAAGAAGAAAAGATTGTGGGATTGCTTATAGAAAGATTAATGTGTGTGTGTGTGTGTGTGTGTGTGTGTGTGTAAAACACCTATGTATGTTATTTTAATTATTTTGTTTTATCACATTCTTCCTTCAAATTATTATTAAATACCATTAGAAACAAAGACCAGTTTTAGAAGTAGTAATTAATCAATTATTCCTAACCCTGGAGTTAAATAAATGTCTCTGATCTAAACTACCCTGAGGAAACAGCCTCTCAAGTTTGCCCTACGGAATATGTTCTCACTGGCCTATTTAAGAAGAGACTTCTGTTCTGCCAACCACTGATTTTCAATGAGAAGAGACTTTCTTCTTATTCTGTAATATGATTCCCTTTTCATAAAAAAAAAAAATATGTTTTTAGGCTTTGACAGAGATGCTGAGAGAACATTATCTAGAAGGGTTTTTCAAGATTCTGCCCTAAATAAAGTATGTCATGCTTGTCATCTGGACCAACTTAAGGACTGTGAGCAAAGAGTTACAGGGAAAGTTTCAAATGGTAGATCTGCTCCAAAACTCACTTCTTTGTGAGAATTCAGAGTGCTTTTAGTGTAAACTAAAGTTGAGTCCATGTATCATATAACATATAACAACTATCATTCCACTCCCAAGTGTTTATGTTAGCAAGCTTACTCCTGCATCCACAGGGGTGCAACTTCATGGACGACTTTTGGATTGCTGATCTTACTTTCTGTTCTCCCTGGTCCAACACTTTGAGAATCTCTTCCCACACACCTTGCTAAGACCTTGCAATTCTTTGATGTACACATTTTTCCTGTTAGAGGTTGTGCTTCTCTAATGTTGTTCTGTTGGCTCCAGCTCTAGTTAGAACCCTGAAAAGTTAGAGGAGTCTGAAGGGATCACATATTCACTTTCGAAAAAGTTTCCACAGGTTCCTTTCATCTATCCAAATAAGGACATCCCAGGTCATAGAATGTCACACCTTCACAACCAATATATGTGTCTCAGCCCAGGAAGCAATAGGCAATGCAGGGTTATGCACCTCAGAATTCTATTGCAATCAGGTTTCCAGGCTTTTCAGACATAATATGCCCTGTTGAGATAGGAGAGTAAATTGTTATAAACATTTTGAAAAAGAGTGTTCAATTATTTATTATCATTGAAAATGTGTATATTGAAAATGCATGTATCTTCTTGGCATGAAATAGATATGTCTTTCCTAAAGACATATGTGAAATGTTTATAGCAGAGGCTAAGGCACACATGAACTTTAGTTAATCTTGAGTTGAAAATGTCTGATCATATTGAGTGTTGGTGAGGTAGTCAGGGAATGAGAACAGGTGCCCAGGAGTTTGAGATACTGTTGCTAAACAAAACAGAACAAAACAAAGGCAGGAGATGTCATGCAGTGATAGAGCACTTGTCTACCATGTGCAAGGCCTGGGATTTGATTGCCAGTACCACAGGAAATTTTAAAAAAAGAAAGAAATAAAAGAAAGAACAGAAATATTCATAGCAAAATTATTTTTAATAAGCAAAGATTTAAATAATTCAAATGTACATCAAGAGTAGGATGGATAATTAAACTAGTTTATGTAATTAATAATATACCAGAAATCAAGGAAAGTTGATGAAATGCACCTACACACAACAATATGGAGAACCCTAACAAATGTGATGACAAGTAAATAAAGGCAAGATGAAAGAGCAGACAATGCATAATTCTGTTATATTAAAATGTAAGGAAACAGGCAATTCATTTGTAGTATTTAGAGATCCATGCTTATATGGTAAACCTGATAATGGAAAGTAAAAAAGTGATTATTCTAATAGTCAATACTTTATGCTTGGGAGATATAAGCATACAATGATCAGAATGCTACAGGAAGGGTCTTTTGAGTATCTGGCAATGCCCCAGTTTTTTAAGATTTATTTTAAAGATTTTTTAAGGTACTTGGAGCTATAGTGGTATTCAACTGATGACATTGTGACCTTGGGTCTTTCTGTATATACTTGTTATACTTCACACTTTAAACAGTTTAAAAAAAAAACATAATCCTTCTTAATATGTAAAATAGGAGGAAATAAGGAAAGGGAAGGATAAAAGTAGAATGTCTTACAAAATACCAGAGAAAACTACAAACTACAAATAAATGAAACAACAAATACATATTTTTTTGTGGATAATGTGTCCCAACATAAATGGCTGTGGGCACAGAGACTGCTTAGGATAAATCCACATGTGTTTTCCCATTTTTGTAGATAATACATTCTCAAGAGTGTAGATAAAATTGAATTTTGAAAATCAAGCAATGGATTTTCATTTTATAAGAGATCCATATATGGAGACTCAATATTTATTACAAAATATGAAATAAATATCAACTTTATGATATTTGTTTTGAAATAAGTTAATATGAAATAAATACACTATCCATTTTGTGCCACTTAATTATTACTCATATGCTACAAATCAAAAAATCTGATCAACATTTGAAACAAAAAAGGATTACCTTCTGAATATTCAAGTAATTTTCCCACACAAAATGGAACCAGGGAACCAACTGATGAAGGCAGGGAGTGCAGATTTACCCCAGAACTACCCTGTGTAAAGCCTGGGATTTGATCTTCAAGTACCACAAGAAAATTAAAAACAAAACCCAGATTTTGCAGACATAATATGCCCTGTTGATACAAAAGAGTAAATTGTCATCAACAGTTTACTAATATCTTTTATTTTAGTCTTCAGAAAACAAATGAAGTTTTTGTTGATCAAGTCTCATAAATAGATGGGATAAATTGTGAAAATAATAGCATCAAGGAAGATCTTCCAAAAATTAAACTGTTTTCAACAATGAAGGGAGTGGAGTTTCTTAAAGTAAATTAATGTTTTAGTCAGCCTTTTTTGCTGCTGTCAATAAAAGGCTTGACCAGAACAATGCTAGAGGAGGAAATGTTTATTTGGGGGCTCATGGTTTCAGAGGTCTCAACTGGTGGACAGGAAGCTGCATTCCTTGGGGCTCAAGGTGAGGCAGAACATAAAGATGAAAGAGTGTGGCAGTGGGAAGCAGATCACATGATGTAAGTAAGCAGAGACTCCACTTACTAGATACAAAATTTATATCCCAAGTCCACACTCCCAGGAACCCACTCCTCCAGCCACACCATACCTGCCTTCAGTTACCTCTCAGGTAATCCCCACCAGGGGATTATGTTAAAGCTCTTATAATCCAATCATTTCTCCTCTAAATCTTCTTGCATTGTCTTATGCATGAGCTTTTGGTGGACATCTCACATCCAAACCATAACAAATAATATAACATTAAGTTGTATATTTTTTTCTTTCCAGGTTTCCTATGCATATACATGATCATTAAGTGAATCAACTACTTTGACTACTTTGTCTTTGAAAAATATAGATAAATAAGAAATTTAAGTTAACACTAACCAATGTAATGAAAGCACATATATGTTGGGACATAAATAAAATTTGCACTTTTTAATAGTAAATTTAGTAGTAAATTCAATCACATGATACAAAGAAAACTAGTGTATTAATTGCATAAAAGCTACAATTGGGCTGAGATCCAAGATGGCGGATTAGAGGAAGCCGCACTTCAGGACAGTTCCGTAGAAAGAATCCAACAAAGCAGATAAATTGCCTTTCATTATATATATATGGACTGAAAATACCGATATCCTGGATGGTTTGATTACCACTACCAGAGAGAGAAAGAGACAAGCTGTCTGCAGCGGCTGGAGCCGCGAGGCTCCTGCAAAACCGCCTGGGCGGTGCACAGGCCGTGCGAAACAAGGTCAGGGTGAGGAGACCGGGCTACTGCTGCAACCCCAGCCAAACTCACTGCACACTAGCGTGAAACCGGCGATAAAAACCAGCAATAACAGCCGGTGGGATTGGTGCTGGGGAGCCACGGGAGACCGCGGGTCCACACACCAGTTTGAATCCACACTCCGCCTGACGCGACCCTCGGTGTGGCTTCCCGGTGCGATCGGCAAGGATACGGGAGTCTGGGAGTCTGCGGAGCTGCTGTTGACTGGAAGGAGAGCGCCGCCATCTTTGAAAGCTGCAGGGGCTGGTCCTGACAAAGGGGAGGAGACGGAGAGCGACTGCTGCATCCACCCAGGGACTCTCCAGCTCTCTGAAGACAATGCACAATTGGGTGAGACTTGGTCGGTCAGCAGGGGAAGGCGTTTCTGAGGCTGGCACAGCGGCCACAGGGGACTGCAACTGTGGGTGGGCTTGGGGAGGGGGTGCCTTCTGGAAGATCCCCCTTCCCGGCGCCATTCATCTGATGACACACACAGTCCCCCTGGGCCACTCCTTCACTGAACCGTGCAGCCGCTGGCCTAGGATGCAGCCTTGATTTCACTGACAGGATCACAGACTGTGATCCAATAGCAATTGGTTTGAACTGGAAAGGAAAAAAAGAGTGGGGCTTCCCAGGGCCCGTTTTGTCTGAGACTTGGGGTTTGACTTTTTTTTTTTTTTTTTTTCCTTTTCTTTTTATTGGTCTGCTTGATTTTCTGGATTGCAGGGAGGGGTTTTTTGTTGTTGTTGTTGTTTGTATGTTTGTTTGTTTATTTTTCTTTTTCTTTTTTTGGCTTTGTTTTGTTCTGCTTTTTTTTTTCCTTCCGCATTGATTGTTAGTGTGTTTATCTGCTTCCGCTCCCTTTTTTCTTTCATTCTTTTACTCCTTCTCACCCTTGTATCTTTTCTTCCTCCTTCATCTTTCATGTTTACATCCTGCCAGTGCATACTAAACAGAGCCAAAAACAAGTTATACGCAAAACTTGGGATTTCTAGAACCGGCGCAATTGAACTGGGTAGCAAAGTGGTGTTATATATAGTTTACTCTCTATTTCCTTGATTCTCTCTCTCCTCTCTCTTACACCAATTCCTACACTTTATCATTTTTTTTCTTTTCCAACTTACTATATATATAAATTGATCTTTTTACCTAATTGTCAACCCCATTCTCTTTCTTCTATCGTCTACTGATACTAAACCACTTCCACTAAACCATTTCAATAGATATCTCTTTTCATACTTTCCAAGAAAGAACAATTCAAGACACTTCCTTCTTCCTAAACATAACACCTCTGTATCCAATACTTGAAGCTATAAAACCCTATCAGAAACGTACAGAGTAAATTGGAAATAATATCTGGGATAACAAAATCTGTACATTGTGACCAAACTTGGATTTTCTGAATAGAAAGTGTTAGGTTTTAAAAGTATAAAGGAATTATAAGGTGATCTGATAGCATTGTACTACAGGAACAACATAAGGCTTTAAGGTAAAATCGAAACAGTCAAGGTCCCACAGTGCAGGAAGAATAGACACACAAGCAACATGAAAAAACAAGGAAAGAAAATGACACAAACAAATCAAGATACCTCATCGGCAGATGTCATGGCAAGCACAGTTGGTCAAATGCCAGAGATGGAATTTAGAAATTACATATGCCAAATGTTTATGGAACTTAAGAATGAACTCAAAAATGAGATGAGGGAGCAGGTACAGGAGGCAAAAGATCATTTTGACAAAGAACTCCAAAAACAAATACAGGAAGTAAAAGATTACTTCAATAGGGAAATAGAGGCTCTAAAGAGAATCCAAACAGAAATTCCAGAAATGAAAGAAGCAATAAACCTAAATAAAAGCTCAATTGAAAACATCTCCAACAGAATAGACCATCTGGAAGATAGAACCTCAGACAATGAAGACAAATATATGTCTTAGAGAAGAATTTAAACCATACAGCAAAACTTGTTAATAATAATGAACATAACATCCAGGAATTATGGGACAGCATAAAAAGACCAAACTTAAGAGTGATTGGTGTAGAGGAAGGGGCAGAGTTTCAAGCCAAAGGAATGAGTAATCTATTTAATGAAATAATTACAGAAAATTTTCCAAGCTTGAGGAATGAAATGGAAAACCAAGTTCAAGAGGCATACCGAACACCAAACAAACAAAATCTCAACAGATCCACACCTAGACACATTATAATGAAAATGCCTAATACACTGAGCAAGGAGAGAATACTAAAAGCCACAAGAGAAAGGAAGCAAATTACATATAGGGGGAAACCAATCAGATTATGTTCAGATTTTTCAACCCAGACCTTAAAAGCAAGAAGATCCTGGAATAGCATATTTCAAGCTCTGAAAGAAAAGGGATGTCAACCAAGAATCTTATATCCAGCAAAACTGAGCTTTAGATTCGAAGATGAAATAAAAACCTTCCACGACAAGCAAAAGTTAAAAGATTTCACAACTCGAAAGCCAGCACTTCTGAACATCCTGGGCAACATTTTTCATGAAGAAGAAGAGAAAGATGATAACGAAAATCAGCAAAGGGAGATATTAAACTAAAGGAAATACCAACCAGAAGAGAAACCAAATCAAGCTAAAGACCATAAGTCAAATAAAAATGGATGGGAATAAAAATCACATCTCAATAATAACCCTGAATGTTAATGGCCTAAACTCGCCAATCAAAAGACACAGATTATCAGAATGGATTAAAAGAAATGACCCAACAATTTGCTGTCTCAAGAAACACACCTCATAGAAAAAGACATCAACAGACTGAAAGTAAAAGGCTGGGAAAAGTCTTATCACTCACATGGCCGGCGGAAGCAAGCAGGGGTTTCCATTCTCATATCAAATAAGGTAGACTTCAAACCAAAATTAATCAAGAGGGACAAAGATGGATATTTCTTATTACTTAAGGGAACCATCCATCAACAGGATATAACAATCATAAATCTGTATGCCCCAAATAATGGAGCACCTACATTCATCAAACAAACGCTTCTTAAGTTCAAGAGTAAAATAGACCACAACACAGTTATTCTAGGGGACTTCAACACACCTCTCTCACCAATGGATAGATCATCCAAACAAAAGCTAAACAAAGAAACTTTAAGCCTCCTCAAAACAATTAACAATTTAGACCTAACAGACATATATAGAATATTTCATCCCTCAGTAAACGAATACACATTTTTCTCAGCAGCACATGGCTCCTTCTCCAAAATAGACCATATATTATGTCACAAGGCAACTCTCAGCAAATATAAAAAAAATAGAGATATTACCCTGCATGCTATCGGACCATAAAGGGATGAAATTGGAAATCAACGACAAAACAAGGAATAAGAAAAACTACTCCATCAACTGGAAGCTAAACAACATGCTACTGAATGAACAAGGGGTTGAAGAAGACATCAAAGAGGAGATCAAAAAATTCCTAGAGGTAAATGAGAACACAGATACATCATATAGAAATCTCTGGGACACTATGAAGGCAGTAGTAAGAGGAAAATTCATTGCACTGAGTTCATTCCTTAAGAGGAAAAAAAAAACAACAAATAAATGACTTAACATCACACCTCAAAGCATTAGAAAAAGAAGAACAGACCAACACCAAGAGCAGTAGAAGACAGGAAATAATTAAAATCAGAGCAGAAATTAATGAAATTGAGACTAAGGAAACCATTCAAAGAATTGACAAAACTAAAAGTTGGTTCTTTGAAAAAATAAACAAAATTGACAGACCCTTAGCAATGCTAACGAAAAGAAGAAGAGAAAAAACTCAAATTACTAACATTCGTGATGAAAAAGGGAATATCACAACAAACACCTCAGATATACAGAATATAATTAGAAATTACTTTGAAAACTTGTACTCTAATAAAATAGAAAATACTGAATGCATTGACAGATTTCTAGAGTCATATGATTTGCCTAAACTGGATGTGGAGGCTATACACAATTTAAACAGATCAATTACAAGCGAAGAAATAGAAGATGTCATCAAAAAGCTACCAACAAGGAAAAGTCCAGGACCTGATGGGTTTACAGCCGAGTTCTATAAGACTTTCAAAGAAGAACTAATACCAATGCTCTTCAAACTATTTCAAGAAATAGAAAAAGAGGGAGCTCTTCCAGACTCTTTCTATGAGGCCAATATTACATTAATTCCAAAGCCAGGCAAAGACACATCCAAAAAAGAAAACTTCAGGCCCATATCTTTAATGAACATAGATGCAAAAATCCTCAACAATATCCTGGCAAATCGGATACAAAAAATATCAAAAAGATAGTGCACCACGATCAAGTGGGGTTTATCCCAGGGATGCAAGGCTGGTTCAATATTCGGAAATCAATAAAACATAATACATCACATCAATAGACTTAAAGACAAAAATCATATGATCATCTCAATTGACGCAGAAAAAGCATTTGACAAAATACAACACCCCTTTATGTTCAAAACACTAGAAAAACTAGGAATATCAGGAACATATCTTAACATAATAAAAGCTATTTATGCAAGGCCCCGAGCTAACATTATCTTAAATGGAGAAAAATTGAAAGCATTCCCTCTAAAAACTGAAACAAGACAGGGATGTCCCCTTTCACCACTGCTATTTAACATAGTACTGGAAACTCTGGCCAGAGCAATTAGACAGATGAAAGAAATTAAAGGGATCAAGATAGGAAAAGAAGAGCTCAAATTAGCACTATTTGCTGATGACATGATAATCTACCTAGAAGACCCAAAAAACTCTACCAGAAAACTTTTACAACTAGTAAACGAATTTGGCAAAGTTGCAGGATATAAAATCAATACACATAAGTCAAAGGCATTTGTGTACATCAGCGACAAAGACTCTGAAAGGGAAATGATGAAAAATACCCCATTTGCAATAGCATCAAAAAAAATAAAATACCTGGGATTCAACCTAACGAAAGAGGTGAAAGACCTGTATAACGAAAATTATAGAACACTAAAGAAAGAAATTATAGATGAACTCAGAAGATGGAAAGACCTACCTTGCTCTTGGATAGGTAGAATTAATATTGTCAAAATGTCCATACTACCAAAAGCATTATACAGATTTAATGCAATTCCTATCAAAATCCCAATGTCATTCTTCAAAGAAATAGAAATAGCAGTCATGAAATTCATCTGGAAAAATAAGAGACCCAGAATAGCCAAAGCAATCCTGAGCAAGAAAAGTGAAGCAGGGGGCATCACCATACCAGACTTTAAATTATACTATAGAGCAATAGTAACAAAAACAGCATGGTATTGGCACCAAAACAGACTGGTGGACCAATGGTACAGAATTGAGGATACAGAGACTAATACATTTAATTACAGCTATCTTATATTAGACAAAGGTGCCAAAAATGTACAGTGGAGAAAGGATAGCCTCTTCAACAAATGGTGCTGGGAAAACTGGAAATCCATATGCAACAAAATGAAATTAAACCTTTATCTCTCACCATGCACAAAACTCAATTCAAAGTGGATCAAAGACCTAGGAATTAGATCAGAGACAATACACCTAATAGAAGAAAAAGTAAGCTCCAATTTCCAACATGTTGGATTAGGCCCCAAGTTCCTTAATAAGAATCCTGTAGCGCAAGAATTACTACCAAGAATTAATGAATGGGATAGATTTAAACTAAAAAGCTTCTTTTCAGCAAAAGAAACAATCAGTGAGGTGAATAGAGAGCCAACTAATTGGGAACAAATATTTAATACATGCACATCAGATAGAGCACTAATCTCTAGAATATATAAAGAACTCAAAAAACTTTACACTAAAAAAACAAATAACCCAATCAATAAATGGGCTAAGGAATTGAGAAGACACCTCTCAGAAGAAGATACACGATTAATCAACAAATACATGAAAAAATGTTCAACATCGCTGGCAATTAGAGAAATGCAAATCAAAACTACTCTAAGATTTCACTTCACTCCAGTCAGAATGGCAGCCATCAAGAACACAAGCAACAATAAATGTTGGAGAGGATGTGGAGAAAAAGGCACACTCATACATTGCTGGTGGGACTGCAAAATGGTGCAACCGTTATGGAAAGCAGTATGGAGATTTCTTGGTAAACTGGGAATGGAACCATCCTATGACCCAGCCATCCCACTCTTGGGTCTATTCCCAAAGGACTTAAAAACAGCATATTACAGTGACACAGCTATCTCAATGTTTGTAGCTGCACAATTCACAATAGCTAGGTTGTGGAATCAACCTAGATGTCCCTCAGTAAATGAGTGGATTAAGAAAATGTGGTATATACGCACAATGGAATTTTACTTAGCAATAAAAGAAAATAAATTAATGGCATTTGCAGGTAAATGGATGAAGTTGGAAGACATAATGCTAAGTGAAGTTAGTCAGTCTCAAAAATCCAAGTACCAAATGTTCTCTCTTATATAAGGAGGCTATTTCAAAGTATTGTTGGATGGGGTACATAGGAGGATTAGAGGAACACTAGAATGGTCAAGGGAAGGGAGGGTAAGGGAGGGAGCAAGAGGGGAGGTGGGGGGAAAAGGTGGTTGAATGAGACGGATATCATTTTCCTTAATGCATGATTGAAGACCTAAATTGTACGAATATACTTTGTATACAAACAGTTGTATGTAAAAAGATACTAAATATATGCACTATGAGTTGTACATATTAAAAATTATAAAAAAAAAAAGCTACAATTGATACATACACTGAATTATGTGCAATAAAATGTGGGTCAGCAATTTTCATAGAATTATTGTCCTAAATAATGCTTATTGGCTCACAGAAAAAAAATCAATTTAGAAGTGTAATCTAGGAAAGAATGGCCAAGGCATAGTTTTTTAAATCAAAACTAATGAAATAGATTTGAAAGTTTTTCTCAAGAAAGCGTTCAAAGTTCAAATTAATTTCTATTATTCAGAAAGAAAGAAGGAAAGAAATAAGCTAAATATTCATATCAAGAAACCAAAAGTACTGTAATTAAATTATTCCAAAGGAAGCAAGTGGAAGGAATTAATAAGATAAAAGTACTATGAATTGGCTAATACCCTGATAAACCATGCATTATTAATCAAGAACAAAAAAAGAGAGATAAAAGATAATGGATTAAAGATGTGTAGGAAGATTAACCAAGATCAAACACAGATAAATATTACATTGGAAATATATGCATTGGTTAAAGTGTTTTTGATTAGCAATGACAAGAAATCCAAACTGGAAACAGGTTTTTTAAAAGCATCTATTGGCACACATAAATGATAAATACTGGCACTGAGTTGATCTCAAGCCTTTTAGGGTCATAGGATCAATGTCTTCAGTGCCTGCAACTTTTGTTTCTCTTAGCCATGCACCTCTCCTTCCGAGTTTTTCATTCTCAGATTAGTTCCTTGTAGGGCCAATGTGTTTGGAAATACTCAGCCTTCTATTTTCCCATGTTTAAATCCATTGAAATGTATTTGTCACTCTTCCTGCAGTCCAAGTCTCATGATTGCCCACTGTGTGTAACGAGTCAGATATGCATTCATCAATCAATCATGGGCCCTGTGTAAAGATAACTTTCATTGGTTTTCTTTTAGAATATGTGTCATTCCTGGAACTAGTTTGAAGCAGTCTTAAACCCATCGACTGAGATTAAGAAGGAGTGATCTCCTCAGTGCAAAATCAGGATAGAATTGGTAGTTAATGGTAGAAAGTAAAATGAGTATAAAGCTGCAAAACCAATATTGTACCATGTATTTATTCCTTCAACTATATTGATTGAACAATTACTATAAGCCAGATACTTAACAGTTTTCAGCAATAGAGAAAACATATATCACAAGCCCTTAAATTGGAAAATTTGCTTCACATGGGATTTAATGTTATTTTACTAATTTAAAAAATCTCAATTCTGTGACTTAATTAAGAAAACACAAATTACCTAAATTTTCTTAGCAATAGTTTCTAAGAGTTTATGTAACCAAAAATTAATCTACCCTTTGACAGTACTATATTTCTCAAAAGGTATTACTGATTTACTCATCAATCTTAACAATAATATATGTTCAAGCTTATTTATTACAGCTTTGTATACAATAAAAAGACTGAAATTATTCCCCATGGCCATCTAGAAAAGAATGAGTAAATTGAATATTTGCATTATGTAATAATATGTCACTACAAAAAATTTAGGAGAAAAAAATATCTTAAATGTAAGGACTGGAACTTTCCAAAATATATTAAATAAGAAAGATGCTTTACTAAGATCAAGTTGATGGTATGCTACAATGAGGTTAACAAAAACAGTGAGTGTGCATTTGTGTGAGTATGTTTGTATGGGTTTGTGTGAGTATGTTTGTATGAGTGCATTAAGTAGCAGTGTAGAGTGCAAAGTAAACAGGTAACATTGTTTGCTTCTAGGTCAAGGATTTAGAAGGATTGAGATCAGATCTAGGAGAATCTTCACTCTTTATTCTTTCTTTAACATAAATGTTCATGTGAGTGTAAAACTCTTCATGCAATAAAACATTTTTACTTCCCAAAATTGCCTTAGTCAGTTCTGTATCACTATAACAAAACACCCAGCACAGGCTACACATGAAGAAGAGGTTTATTTAGCTCACAGTTTTGGAGATTCAAGGTTTCAATGGCAGGGCATAGCCTGTATGGTGAGTGCATAACCTGGACTTCTCATCCAAGGGCATAGATGGCAATGTTGGGAGTGATTACATTTCAAGCCAGGAGCAGAGAGGGCAGGAACAACCAGCCTTGCTAGTTTTATAAAAGAAACCCTCTGGCAAGAACACAAGGGGTACCAGGAGAACTACCTAAAGACCACCCTCTAGGCTCTTCCCCCTCATAGGTTCACCACTCCAATAGCACCACTAGGGTACTAAGTTAACAATCACTAAGGCCCCTTAGGACTACATCACATTCAAACCATAGTAATAAAACAATAAAATGAAGGATTAAGCAAAATCCACAGCAAACAAACAAACAAACAAAAAAAAAAAACCACAATCCTTTCATTATATAAGATTAAATAACTTTCAAGTGATTCAGTTTTAAAATAAAATTGAAACTATAATAACTCATTAGAAATGATCTGAGTTACTATCATCTGTGGGATATGTATAACAAGCATTAAAGCATGTGTTAAGAGCAATATGTAGCAAGTACAAATTCAAAGAAGATCAAACAAGATTAACAGAATATTCCTACAGATATGATATAAGACTAAATCAAATTAAGAAAATATTATTTAGAAAATTATGCTCAAATTAGAAAATAGATGTGGATATAAGTGATTTAATAGATAAATATTTATTTACTTTAATGTCTTTATAATATATAAATGAATGGATAACAAGAAAAATAAATATTGACTTACAACAATAAACTAACAAAATGATGACAGAAAAAGTATAAAATTTGTTCAAGGTTTTATGCTTATTAAAGACAGCAAAGCCAGACAATTTAATAGCAAGTTCTTCAAGACCTATGATATTTAACTATTTCCAAAGCATTGAAAGATGAGGCCAATGTCAATCTCATTTTGAGGTAAGTATTGTAAGCTGCCTGGTACCGAAAACCGGGAGGAAAAACTCTCGGAGGCAGAGTTAAGCTTTTACTACTTTTACTTCTACTTTCTTAGAGCTTAAAGAGGGAAAGAAAGATTTTTAGAGAGAAAGATTAAAGCGAGCTTTTCTTCTTGTCTTCTTAGCTTAGAGTCTTAGAGAGAAAGAAAGATAGAGCTTCTTCTTAGAGTCTTAGAGAGAAAGAAAGATAGAGCTTAGCTTAGAGAAAGATTAGAGCTTCTTTCTTCTCTCTTCTTTCTTCCTTCTTCTTTCTTCTGTCTTCTGTCTTCCTCAGGAGTCTCAGCCTAACTCTGACCAGTCATTACTTCTTCTATCTGGTTTCTCTTCTGTCTTCTATCTGGTTTCTCTTCTGTAACCGCTCTGCCTACGTTCTGGCCGCTCTGATTCTTCTGACCGACCGAGTGACTGCCCGGCTGACTGAATTCTCTGTTCTCCTAACTCGGACCGCTTTCACCCGGTTATATACCTTCAGCTTTGCAGGTGCCTACAGGTGCGTCACATACATATCAGGTGGAACCTATGGCTTCCAGCTAGCTACAACAGCCCTTCCTAATTAGGGCTCCTTCATATTCCTTCCCTTTAGTTTAAAAAGGTGCTTTAATTCTATTTTCTCTATTTTATTTTCTGTATTTTCTTTTATTTTCTTGTCCCTACCTAGCTTTTCACCTTTTGTTTTTAAAAGGGTGGATATTTGAGCCCTTTTTGAGAAGGTGCTGCGGCTTTAAGGAAGCCTACTGCTGAGGAGCAGCTAACGCACTTAGTTAAGCACAATTGCATAAGCGGCTTTGACTTTTTTTTTTTTTTTTTTTTCTTGTCTCTTCTTTATTTTTATGGCTTTTTTCTTTATGGCTTTCTTGCCAAAGCTCAATGGCTTTTTCTCTGCATGGTTTTTACCATGCTATTTAATTCTCTATTTTCTTTTAAGCTCATGGCTTTTTTCTTTATGGCTTTTTGCTAAAGCTCAAGGCTTTTTCTCTGTATGGCTTTTCTGGCTTCTTTATTTTTTATGGCTTTTGGCCGGCTACTCTGCTTCGGCTTTTGGCCGGCTACTCTGCTTCGGCTTTTGGCCGGCTACTCTGCTTCGGCTTTGTAAGCTGCCTACCTGGTACCGAAAACCGGGAGGAAAAACTCTCGGAGGCAGAGTTAAGCTTTTACTACTTTTACTTCTACTTTCTTAGAGAGCTTAAAGAGGGAAAGAAAGATTTTTAGAGAGAAAGATTAAAGCGAGCTTTTCTTTTCTTGTCTTCTTAGCTTAGAGTCTTAGAGAGAAAGAAAGATAGAGCTTCTTCTTAGAGTCTTAGAGAGAAAGAAAGATAGAGCTTAGCTTAGAGAAAGATTAGAGCTTCTTTCTTCTCTCTTCTTTCTTCCTTCTTCTTTCTTCTGTCTTCTGTCTTCCTCAGGAGTCTCAGCCTAACTCTGACCAGTCATTACTTCTTCTATCTGGTTTCTCTTCTGTCTTCTATCTGGTTTCTCTTCTGTAACCGCTCTGCCTACGTTCTGGCCGCTCTGATTCTTCTGACCGACCGAGTGACTGCCCGGCTGACTGAATTCTCTGTTCTCCTAACTCGGACCGCTTTCACCCGGTTATATACCTTCAGCTTTGCAGGTGCCTACAGGTGCGTCACATACATATCAGGTGGAACCTATGGCTTCCAGCTAGCTACAACAGCCCTTCCTAATTAGGGCTCCTTCATATTCCTTCCCTTTAGTTTAAAAAGGTGCTTTAATTCTATTTTCTCTATTTTATTTTCTGTATTTTCTTTTATTTTCTTGTCCCTACCTAGCTTTTCACCTTTTGTTTTTAAAAGGGTGGATATTTGAGCCCTTTTTGAGAAGGTGCTGCGGCTTTAAGGAAGCCTACTGCTGAGGAGCAGCTAACGCACTTAGTTAAGCACAATTGCATAAGCGGCTTTGACTTTTTTTTTTTTTTTTTTTTTCTTGTCTCTTCTTTATTTTTATGGCTTTTTTCTTTATGGCTTTCTTGCCAAAGCTCAATGGCTTTTTCTCTGCATGGTTTTTACCATGCTATTTAATTCTCTATTTTCTTTTAAGCTCATGGCTTTTTTCTTTATGGCTTTTTGCTAAAGCTCAAGGCTTTTTCTCTGTATGGCTTTTCTGGCTTCTTTATTTTTTATGGCTTTTGGCCGGCTACTCTGCTTCGGCTTTTGGCCGGCTACTCTGCTTCGGCTTAATTCTTAACTGGCCTCAACTGAGTCAGAGGCTATGCTCTCTTGTTTCTACTCTTTTTGCTGGTCTCAACTGAGTCTGAGGCTATGCTTTTTCGTTGCTCTTATTTCTTAGCTTTTCTTCTCTGCCTGCCGAGCCCCGGACGGACCACCATTTGTAAGCTACCTGGTACCGAAAACCGGGAGGAAATCTCGGAGGCAGAGTGAAGCTTTTTACTACTTTTACTTCTACTTTCTTAGAGAGGGCTTAGAGAGGGAAAGAAAGATTTTTAGAGAGAAAGAAAGATTAAAGCGAGCTTTTAAAGCGAGCTTTTCTTGTCTTCTTAGCTTAGAGTCTTAGAGAGAAAGAAAGATAGAGCTTAGCTTAGCTTCTTAGAGAGAAAGAAAGATAGAGCTTAGCTTAGAGAAAGATTAGAGCTTCTTTCTTCTCTCTTCTTTCTTCCTTCTTCTTTCTTCTGTCTTCTGTCTTCCTCAGGAGTCTCAGCCTAACTCTGACCAGTCATTACTTCTTCTATCTGGTTTCTCTTCTGTCTTCTATCTGGTTTCTCTTCTGTAACCGCTCTGCCTACGTTCTGGCCGCTCTGATTCTTCTGACCGACCGAGTGACTGCCCGGCTGACTGAATTCTCCGTTCTCCTAACTCGGACCGCTTTCACCCGGTTATATACCTTCAGCTTTGCGGGTGCCTACAGGTGCGTCACATACATATCAGGTGGAACCTATGGCTTCCAGCTAGCTACAACAGCCCTTCCTAATTAGGGCTCCTTCAAGTATAACCATGGAACACAAGTTCAGTGTATATAGAGAAAGAGGGAAAGAAAGAGAAGATGTAAAATTCAGAGTTAAAATACTAGTAAATAAAATAAACTATTGTGCTAAGATAACAAGTCATGATTATCATGTTGAATATGCTGCAGTTATTAAGGGGCAGTTTAAAATTAGCAGATCTATTATTGTCATATCTTATGTTAAACTACATTGAGATGTGAAATAGTAAACCTAAGTACTATTATGAGGCAAATTTAGAGAGTTCTATGGCATCAGGAAGGTGACTACAGTTTGCAAAATTTTACTATATATTTTAGAGAAATAAAAGAGAAGAGCTTAAAGGTTCTAAACACAGACAAAAGCAAAATAATACAACTACTTTGAAAAGGTTTCTTGCAAAACTAAATACATTCTTAACACATGATCCAGCAATTGTAGTCCTTGGTATTTACCCAAAGGAGTTGAAAACATATGACTGTACAAAAACCTGCACACAGATATTTATGGAAGCATTATTCTTATTTGCCAAAAACTTGGAAAAAACTAAAATGTACTTTTGTAAGTGAGCAGATAGATAAAATGTGGTACCTCTAGATAATGGACTATTAAAGAAAAAATTATTCAATGACACTTGTTAAAATGCAGAAGGGCAGAATTTATTTTTATTTTTTTTTTTCTAATTTGTTATACACATTTGTAGAGTACATTTCATTTCATATTACATACAAAGAGCACAATTTTTCAAGTTGCTGGTTTCAAATAAAGTGTTTTTACAACAGTTGTGTCTTCATACATGTATTTAAGATAATCATGGATAACTCAGTCTGCCATTATTCCTATCCCCTTGTCCTCTCCTCTCCTTCCCCCATCTTTGTTCTATGTAAAGCTCTTTCATTCCTCTCATTCCCTCTCTCTTG
This sequence comes from Tamias sibiricus, assembly GCA_025594165.1. Lineage (NCBI taxonomy): Eukaryota > Metazoa > Chordata > Mammalia > Rodentia > Sciuridae > Tamias > Tamias sibiricus. Next base: position 126,120,072 of record CM046666.1, on the reverse strand, counting down.
CCTTTATAAATTAGTATCTTCATATCAAAGAGATCATTCGACCTTTGGTTTGTGGGATTGGCTAACTTCACTTAGCATTATTTTCTCCAATTCCATCCATTTACCTGCAAATGCAATGAATTTATTCTCTTTTGGTGCTGAATAGTATTCCATTGTGTATATATACCAAAGTTTCCCTATCCATTCATCTGCTGTTGGGCATCGGGGTTGGTTCCACAATCTAGCTATTGTGAATTGTGCGGCTATAAACATTGATGTGGCTGTGTCCCTGTTGTATGCTGTTTTTAAGTCCTTTGGGAGTAGGCCAAAGAGTGGGATAGCTGGGTCAAATGGTGGTTCCATTCCCAGTTTTCCTAAGAATCTCTATAGTTCTTTCCAGACTGGCTTCACCAATTTGCAGTTCCACCAGCATTGTAAGAGTGTGCCTTTCCCCCCACATCCTTGCCAGCATTTATTGTTTTTTTGATAGCTGCCATTCTGACTGGAGTAAGATGAAATCTTAGAGTTGTTTTGATTTGCATTTCTCTAATCGCTAGAGATATTGAACATTTTTTTCATATATTTGCTGCTTGTTTGTATATCGTCTTCTGAGAAGTGTCTGTTTAGTTCCTTGGCCCATTTATTGATTGGGTTATTTTGTTTTTTGGTGTTAAGGCTTTTAAGAGCTTTATAAATCCTTGAGGTTAGTGTTCTATCTGATGTGCTTGTGGTAAAGATTTGCTCCCATTCTTTAGGTCCTCTATTCACCTCACTGATTGTTTCTTTTGCTGATAAGAAGCTTTTTAGTTTGAATCCATCCCATTTATTGATTCTTGTTTTGAGTTCTTGTGCTATAGGGGTCTTATTGAGTAAGTTGGAGCCTAAACCAACATGATGGAGATTTGGGCCTACTTTTTCTTCTATTAGGTGCAAGGTCTCTGGTTTAATTCCTAGGTCCTCAATCCGCTTTGAGTTAAGTTTTGTGCATGGTGAGACAAAGATATTTAACTTCATTTTATTACATGAGGATTTCTAGTTTTTCCAACACCATTTGCTGAAGAGGCTGTCTTTTCTCCAGTGAACATTTTTGGCACCTTTGTCTAATATAAGATAACAGTAGGTGTGTGGGTTCGTGTCTGAGTCTTCTATTCTGTACCATTGGTCAAGTGGTCTATTTTGATGCCATTACCATGCTGTTTTTGTTACTATTGCTTTGCAGTACAATTTAAGGTCTGGAATAGTAATGCCACCTGCTTCATTCTTCTTGCAAAGAATCGCTTTGGCTATTCTGGGTCTCTTATTTTTCCAGATGAATTTCATGATTGCTTTTTCTATTTCTATGAGGAATGATATCGGGATTTTGATTGGTATTGCATTGAATCTGTATAGTGCTTTTGGGAGAATGGTCTTTTTGACAATATTAGTTCTACCTATCCATGAACAAGGTAGATCTTTCCATCTTCTAAGATCTTCATTAATTTCTTTCTTTAGTGTGTTGTAGTTTTCATTATAGAGGTCTTTCACTTCTTTTGTTAAGTTGATTCCCAAATATTTTTTTTTTTTGAGGCTATGGTAAATGGGGTGGATTTCCTAGTTTCTCTTTCTGAGGATTTGTCACTGATATACAGAAATGCCTTTGATTTATGGGTATTGATTTTATATCCAGCTACATTGCTGAATTCATTTATTAGATTTAGAAGATTTCTGGTGGAATTTTTTGGATCTTCTATGTATAGAATTATATCATCTGTAAATAGTGATAATTTGAGTTCTTCTTTTCCTATCCATATCCCTTTAATTTCTTTTGTCTGTCTAATTACTCTGGTTAGGGCTTCAAGAACTATGTTAAATAGGAGTGTTGAAAGAGGGCATCCCTGTCTTGTTCCAGTTCTTAGGGGGAATGCTTTCAATTTTTCTCCATTTAGGATGATGTTGACCTGGGGCTTAGCATAGATGGCCTTTACGATGTTGAGGTATGTTCCTGTTATTCCTATTTTTTCTAGCATTTTGAACATGGAGGGATGTTGTATTTTGTCAAATGCTTTCTCTGCATCTATTGAGATGATCATATGATTTTTATCTTTGAGCCTGTTGATGTGATGAATTACATTTCTTGATTTCCTTACATTGAACCAACCTTGCATCCCTGGAATGAAGCCCACTTGATTGTGATGCACTATCTTCTTGATGTGTTTTGTATTTGATTTGCCAGAATTTTATTGAGAATTTTTGCATATATATTCATTAGAGATATTGGTCTGAAGTTTTCTTTCTTTGATTTGTCTCTGTCTGGTTTTGGAATCAGGGTGATATTGGGCTCATAGAATGAGTCTGGGAGTGTTCCCTCTTTTTCTATTTCATGAAATAGTTTGAGAAGTATTGGTGTTAATTCTTCTTTTAAAGGTTTTGTAGAACTCAGCTGTGTATTCATCTGGTCCTGGGCTTTTCTTTGTTGGTAAGTTATTTATGGCATCCTCTATTTCTTTGCTTGAAATTGACCTATTTAAATTGTGAATAGTATCTTGATTTAGTTTGGGTATATCATATGTCTCTAGAAATTTGTTGATGCCTTCGTTATTTTCTATTTTATTTTTTATTTTTCTATTTTATTTTATTTATTTTCTATTTTATAAATTTTCAAAATGATTTCTAATTATCTTCTGTATTTCTGTAGTGTCTGTCATGATATTTCCTTTTTCATCATAGATAATGGCAATTAGTGTTTTCTCTCTTTTTTCTTTGTTAGCATAGCTAAAGTTCTATCAATTTTATTTATTTTTTTCAAAGAACCAACTTTTCATTCTGTCAATTTTTTTTCAATTTTTTTTAGTTTCAATATCATTAATTTCAGCTCTGATTTTAATTATTTCCTGTCTTCTACTTCTTTTTGGGTTGATTTGTTCTTCTTTTTATACGGCTTTGAGATGTAATGTTAGTTCATTTATTTGTTGACTTTTTCTTTTTTGAAGGAATGAGCTCCATGCAATGAGCTTTCCTTTTAGTATTGCCTTCAGGATGTCTCAGAGATTTCAGTATGATATATCGTTGTTCTCATTTACCTCTAAGAATTTCTTAATCTCCTTCTTGATGTCTTCTGCAACCCATTGATCATTCAATAGCACATTATTTAGTCTCCAGGTGTTAGTGTGGCTTTTCTTTCTTTTTTTTTTATCATTGATTTCTAATTTCATTCCATTATGATCGGATAGAATGCAGGGTAGTGTCCCTACTATTTTGTATTTGCTTAGAGTTGCTTTATGGCATAACATATGGTCTATTTTTGAGAAGGATCCATGTGCTGCTGAGAGAAAGTGTATTAGTTCATTAATGGGTGATATACTCTCCATATGTCAATTAAGTCTAAATTATTAATTGTATTGTTGAGTTCTATAGTTTATTTGTTTAACTTTTGTTTGGAAGATCTATCCAGTGGTGAAAGAGGTGTGTTAAAATCACCTAGAATTATTGTGTTGTGGTCTATTTGATTCTTGAACTTGAGAAGAGTTTGATTGATGAATGTAGTTGCTCCATTATTTGGGCCATATACATTTATAACAGTTATATCTTGTTGATCTATGATTCCCTTAAACAGTATGAAATGTCCCTCTTTATCTCTTTTGACTAACTTTGGCTTGAAGTCTACTTTATTTGATATAAGTATGGAGACCCCTGCCTGTTTATGTAGACCATGTAAGTGATATATTTTATCCCATCCTTTCACCTTCAGTCTATGGGCATCTTTTCCTATGAGATGTGTTTCTTGAAGGCAACAAATTGTTGGGTCTGTTTTTTTAATCCAATCTATTAGCCTATGTCTTTTAATTGGTGAGTTTAGGCCATTAACATTCAGGGTTATTATTGAGACATAATTTGTATTACCAGTCATTTTTTTTTTTTTTTTTTTTTTTTTTTTTTTTTTTGGTATTTAGTTTGACTTGGTTCTTCCTTTGGTTGTTTTTGTACTTCATTGTCGTTCTTCCCTTTGCAGATTTTTATTATTTTTTTTTCATTTCCTCCTGTGGAATATTTTACCAAGAATGTTCTGTAGAGCAGGCTTTCTTATTGTAAATTCTTTTAGCTTTTGTTTATCATGGAAGGTTTTTATTTAATTCTCAAATCTAAAGCTTACTATTGCTGGATATAAGATTCTTGGTTGGCATCCCTTATCCTTTAGAGCCTGGTATATGTTGTTCTAGGCTCTCCTTGCTTTGAGGATCTGGATTGAAAAATCTGCTGAGATGTAAATTGTTTTTCCCTTATAGGTAATCTGCCTTTTCTCTCTTGCAGCCTTTAAAATTCTATCTTTATTTTGTATGCTAGGCATTTTCATTACAATGTGCCTTGGCATGGACCTGTTGTAATTTTGTACATTTGGCGTCCTATAGGCCTCTTGTATTTGATTTTCAAATTCATTCTTCCTCCTTGGGAAATTTTCTGATATTATTTCATTGAAGAGATTGTGCATTCCTTTGGTTTGAATCTCTGCACCTTCCTCTATTCCAATAAATCTTAAATTTGTTCTTTTGATGGTATCCCATAGTACTTGGATACTCTGTTCATGGTTTCTTACCATTTTCACTGTGAGGTCAACTTGATTTTCAAGATTATATATTTTGTCCTCATTGTTTGAGGTCCTGTCTTCCAAATGCTCCAATATGTTGGTGATGCTTTCTATTGAATTTTTTAAGTGGCTTACTGTTTCTTTCATTTCAAAGATTTCTGTTTGGTTTTTGCTCAAACTCTCTATCTCTTTCTTAAAGTAATGTTTTGCTACCTGGATTTGTTCTCTTATCTCTTTGTTGGAGAGATCAATTTTTGCCTATATCTGTTCACTTAGGTGGTCTTTTAAATCCATTATCATTTTAATTATGTATATTTGGAACTCCTTCTCTGTCATGTCTCCTACTGTGCTTTCTATGGTTTCTATTGTTGTAGTATCTTGGTTTGTTTGGGGCATTTTCCTCTCTTGTTTTCTCATGATGTCTATGTATTTTCATCTCCTGCAAGGTAAGCCTGATGTATTATAGTTTCTGCCCTTTTGTCTTATAAGGTCCCTCCATGTTACCCAGAACCTCAGTTTTTAGGGAGATATCAATATTAGATCTTTCAATGTATCCAATGTGTGTCCATATATCAGTTGATTTCTATTTTTATATTTACAGTTTGTCGCTACAAAACAGAAATGATGAGATGAGTTATCTTATACCATATAGTCTCTATGTTTGTGTGGTGGTTTACAGTATCTAATGATAGAAGGGTGGACTTAGAGGTTGCCTTAAATGTTTATGAAGATGTGAGAAAATAGAGGTATTAGATTATTTGACTAGTGAGAGTATAATCATTAGAATTTGGCTGCTAGTAGAAGAAGCCAGAGGTAGACAACCTCGTGTAAGATTCCTCGTTACTTCACATCATCATAACTGGCTGCACCTTCTGGTGCATCCTGATCTCTAGGTACCTTAGTGATGTCTTACCCAGACCATTTTTTTGTTCCTTGGTAGTAGTGCAGCTAACTCAGTTTTGTGGCAGTGGCAGCCTCAGGCCTATAATTATATTGGTGTTGTGTTCAGTAGCTACAGGATCTCAGTTCAGTGTGTCTCTCAGGGCAGAATCAGGTTGCCTCTCTGATTTGCAGGTGTGGAGCGGGCCTCTCTCTCAGGATCACCTCCTGTCTGCAGTGTGGTGGGGCAGGCAGTCTGGCTTTTTTTCCCCCACTCTCCTCCTCCTGGTTCTCCTCCCAGTCTAGTTGTTTAAGTGGGGGTTGGGCAGGTGGGAAGCAAGGTTCTTCCATAGCGTGGAGCCTGCAGTTACTGGTCCTGGTGATGGCCAGGGCTGGTGCTCGGGCAGGCTGGTGGCTTGGCGCTCCTTCTGGGTGTCTACTGCTTGTTCTGGTAGCAGCTGGGCAGGTTGCAGTTCCCCCAAGAATGGACGTGGCCTTTCCTCTGGTTGGGCCCTGTCTGCAGTGTGGAGCTGCTATTCCCAGCCCAGGAGGTGATGGCTGTGTGAGCCAGCAGCCAGGCAAAAGCCAGGGCCAGGGAGCTGGTGGCTGGGTCCAAGGGCAGAATTTATTCAGAATCTTCTTGATAAGTATAGAAATCATTCCAGTAAATTTTTGCACTGATAGAGAAACATTAGGCTTGTAGTGGCAGCCCCTCCTCCACAGAAAAGTGTAACTTGGCTTCTCCAGAAACCTACACCATGGCTGATTTTAGGACTGTCAGCAAAGAAGTCTCTACAAAAAAAGTTCAATGTAGATACACTTCTTAATTTCCTGTTGCTCTATTACTTGGCCACTGGCCTAAAAGAAATCAGCACTCCAGGTGCTGGACACTCCTTTACTTGTTTTTCACAAACATGTATCCAGTATAATAGTTTGTAGAAGTGTGTTTGCAAATGCAAAGCGTGATAATAAAAAGGACAAATTCTTTAACAAGGCCTCTGGACTTGAGCTGGAGCTCACAGAGATTTCTACATTTCTAAGAGAAGTTACTAATTGGGCTCTGTGGTATCAGCTGTCAGGGGGAAAGAAAGAAAGAGGAGAAGAAGCTCTCCCCTTCTCAGGTGTTGTCCTTGAAGGGTTAACTCAACCAGAACAGTGAAAGAAAAAAAAAACTGCTTTTATGTGAACTTCTGTAAACTGTGAACTTCTGAGCCACTCCCCTTACATGCTGGGTATAAAGTTCTAAAACTACCTGAACTCGGGGTTCAGGGATTAATTGATTACAGCGAGAGCTGTACCCTCTGAACTGGCTGCAGCCAAAATAATAAAACTGTTTCCTGTGATTTTCAGTGCCTTGCCTCACCTGCCCCTACAACAGGCTCAGTTCCAAATACAGCATGGATAAGTGGGAATTTATTTTTGATGAACATAGTGGGGGTCAGTGGATGGGAAATTCATAAGAGGAAATGTTAGGCACAAGGAGGATTCTGACTGAACTGACCAAAGAGAATCTCTCTGAAGACAGGTCAGGACCAGATGTTATAGATACTGAAAGTGAGCGATTCCTCTAAGTTGACTTAGCAAGTTTCTTGCTAAAACTTTATTTTACAAGTGTAAATACATGCCTATGAGAAAGATCAGAGCCCAACTATTCCTCAAGATTATTTTGTCAGCACTGAAAAGAATTGAACTATCAAGCTATGAAAAGACAAGGGGAATCTGAGATGTGTATTATTAAGTGAAAGAAGCTAATCTGAAAATGCTACATGTTGTATGACTCCAACTATATGCAACCAGGAAAAGAAAAATCTATAGAAAAGTAAAACAATTAGTGGTTGCCAGCAGTTGGTATTGAGGAGAAATGAATAGGCAGAATAGGATTTTTAAGGCAGTGAAAATACTCCAAGCACTACTTTAGTGACAGTTTTATGTCATTACACTAAGGTAAGCTGTGAACTTTGGATAACTGTGATAAGTCAACATAGATTCACCACCAGTTATAACAAATGCGCCACTCTGTATGGGGTAATCGGGGAGGCTACGCATGTGTGGGGAAGAGGCACATGGGAAATCTTGGCACCTTCCTCTTCGTTTATCTGTCAACTTTAAATTACTCTAAAGAAAGCCTTTTAAAAAGGGTTTAGAATATCTTATCATGTATATATCTAATAAAATTGACTTGTAATATGTAAAATGTTTCATACAACAAAGAGAAAAACTAAGCACATCTTTCTTAGGACATTAAACATTGACAAAAAATTTGAACAGTGTTTATGAGCTTTACTTGACAGGCATATGTAAATGTCTGCATCTAACATTGTTCCCACACACATAGGAAACATTCATAAAAATCAGTGACACACCAAATGTAATAAATTGTTGCACAAATATCACATAAATAATATTACACAGAACACATGAACTTAAAACTCACAATTAAAATACAATTTAAAACATTCATGTTTATAAAAGTTTAATTATAAAATGCTATATTTTTAGAAATTAAAAGCTACTTTGTAAATGCTCATTAGTGAAAAAAGTAGTCATGATAGAAATGCAAAACTGTTAAAATCGAATGGTATTGAAATACATTAAAAACAAATATTTCAAGTGAAACCTAATTTTCAAATTATTACATTGAAAAAAAGCTGAAAATTAATCAGCTTGATGATATATATTTTAAGAAGTGAGAGGAAAGAAATACTACTATGAACACAATGAAGATATTTAAAAGAAATAGAGAAATTTTTGGTAGGGATAATTCTCTATTATTGAATAAAGAAATCAAAGGTAGGATAGAGATAAGTCAATGTATTTGGCTTATCTGTCCAAAACTCAACAGATGTAGAAAACCAGCAGCGACTCCCTCATGTAAACTAAGGTAGAAGAGTGATTTTGATGTGACAGTATAGGTTCACCAGTGATAACTAAAATAATGCTTTTAAAAAAGACCTTATACGATTGACCAAAAAAAAAAAAAAAAAGAGAAAAAAATATATAATTCCTTTGATTTCATTTAACAAAACTAAAGAAGTACTTAAATAATATTTCTTGAGGAGACACCTAATACTACAAAATAATTATTACCAAGTTAACTTATGCATTCATTGCATTCATTGCGATCCAAATCGAAAGTACAGGAAGAATTTTTTTTTTTTAATAACAAAATGATACAGTGATTCTAAAGTTCCATGGCAGACAGGAAGATCATTAGCAGCCAAGAAAGAGTTAAACAACTAAAAAAGTAAATGGGAGAGAAATACCTCACAGGGATGGTGCAGCTGAGGTTAGAATCAGATAAAGAAGGTCTCCCTGATGAACTTTGTAAAGACATGGAATATCACTGAATTTGTCAAGAGCACAGGATAAAATAATTAGATCTGTACTTTGGAAAAATCATTTTGGCAGGGCAAACTAAATTAATGCAGCAAATTAAATATGATCCTGGATCTCCAGTACCTTGTTCTGTCCCCTGTGTTGGAAGAGTTCAACATCCAGTTACATAAACAAATTTGGGAAGAAATTACAACACAAAGCAGCAGTACTAAAGTATTTGAAGCAAAGGATGGACTGGTAATTCACCTTATGATCAGGAATATTTAATGCAGAACATGCATATACATGTGGTCAACTACTCTTTTATGTGCAGAAAAATATAGAAATTCTGTACCAAATGACTATGTATCAGAAACATGGCAATATGCCTATGCCACAAGTGACATGATTTGATATTTTGATGCTTTTGTGTGTCAATTATCTTTTTTACCATTTTGTTAGTATGATATCCTAGTCCATAAATATTTTAAAGCATGCTTGAAATAGTTGAGAAATGAAAACATCACTGCTAGATTCAAGGGTTGTGAATTTGACAGCATAAAACAAAATTAAGATCATTTCAAAATAACAAAGATGAACAAGTAAAGCAAATATATCATGTTCTTACCATGTTTCTTTTAAAATTGCTGTAAATATTTCAAATTCTGTAAAATTTAAAAAATTGATATAAGGGATAGTAATGTCTATTGTTGGGCCATAGAAACATATATATGCAAATTTGATTTTATCAATTCTCTGCTTTGCTTAACTGATTCTATCTTAACATTAATATTTAAGACAAATTTCAACATGTGACAGTAGGAAGGCTGTATCTTGAAGCAAAATTTTATAATTTTGACATGTTTTAAGGCAGTATTCTAGCTTTTCATAAATATGTACCCCAAGAAAATTCAGTTTAGGAAACTAATATCTAAATCAATCAAAAATGAATATCGTAATTGCAATGTTATAGGTTAGTGTATACATGTATACACTAACTTATGTATATATCACGTTAAGTAAAAAATTCAGGTAATCTGGAATCAATGTTGGATATAAGTTAAAAATCTCAGTGTAAAAGACATTTGAAATGCATTATCACTGCTTTGTTCTCATAGAGTAAGAGGGAAACATGATATAAAATATTGAAGGAAATAGATGTTTCACATTTAGTTAACAAACTAAATTTAGAGTGATTAATAGAATTCTAAAGAGTATTTCTTTTTGGAAGGGAATATGCTTACTGGTAAGAAGATTAAATATTAAAATGAAAATAAAATACTACTTCTTTCTTCTTTAGGGTTAAAATGCTATGTGGTACTCAGTATGAAATTTTTCTTTTATGGTCATATATTGCTCTTTATTTTGTGTATCCAGAATTCCCTATTTCAGGTTTTTATTCTGTTTCTAGGTGTATATATTATTATATCAGAGTTGGATCTCCTGTAGTTAAGCAGCACAACATAAAAATCCTATTCTCTGTTAAAGATTGCACAATTTTAAAAAATAAGTGTATGCACACATTTTTAATGTGCAGAGAATTTGCATTCATTTGCACTTTGAAATAGTCTTATTCACTCACATTTTCTCTACTTTTGTTACTCTTCAGATAATTTGCATAAAGTATGAAAGTTGCCCAGCTGTTCAGTGGAATATATTATTTTTTGCTTTCAAAGAAAGTGTAAGTGACATTTCCTGTCCTGAATTTAGTACTCATTTTATTAAATTTCAAGTTAAAGAAACATAAATACCACATAAACCGATATATGCTGTTAATGAGGAAAAGCAGGAAATCATACTCACCATCACTCTGGAAGTCAAGGAGTTTCCAACTTGTAAATGCATATTTCTAATAGTAACATACTGTCCAAATATGTCACAAAAGTTCATTAAAATAAGAAAAAAAAATGTTTGCAAACAAATAAAATTATCATAGTAGAATAGATATACATTTTAAAGGTTTTGTGGATTATTTTTCACAATTAAACCTAGTATTCATTCAGAAGAGATAACATAAAGTAGCAGGCATATAAACTAAATGTAATTGAGCAAATGAGACCAAATTATAAGCCAGTTTGTTTTCAGCAAATAACTGTTTTAGACATCTGTCATGAAACTCATTACTAGTAAAAAGCCTTTTATGTTTTTTTCACCCTCATCATATTTGTTTGAATTTTAGCATTTAGAAGAACAAAGGGGTTGACATTAAATATATCCTTTTTCAACTCCACCTTACAAGCTCAAAATACTTCTAAAGATAAAAAAGTACTTTCAGGTCTCTTCCTGTTCAATTTGCTTTATAAACCAGCTTTTCTTTTATAATATTTTATTGGAAAATCATGATTGTACTGAATTTAAAGTTTCTGCCAACCAACTAGTGCTCATTTTGTTTTAAACTGTTTGTGTATGGCTATTCCCTACAGTTATAAGGGAATATAAAAGATAAAGCAGCTCTGGAGGCTGAGGCAGGAGGACTGCTAGATTAGTGAGCCTCAGCAACTTCGCAAGGCCCTAAGCAAGTTGGTGAGAAACCTGTCTCAAATTAAAAAATAAAAGAGAAAGGTTTGAAGATATGGCTCAATGGTTGAGTGCCACTGGGTCAATCCCTGGTGCCAGATAAAAATAACAACAACATCAGTAATAATAATGTTCACTTACATTTTTTCTACATGAAACAAGAAAAGTGACAGATTTTTGGTTTTGGTTTTGATTTTGTTTGGCCCACTAATCTGTAATGGCTATAGATTTTTCTGAAATAATTTGAAATATTGTTATACTTAGCTCATCAAACTTAATGAGCAGATAAAATGTATTCAGTAGTAGATTGTGTTAGAAATCCCAGGATGAAAATTCAAGTACTTATAGTAATCTATTCTCCACTGACATAATATTATTACAAATAGTTTAAAACAATTAGATATTATCAGGGTTTACTGTAATCAAAAAGCTGATTTTATACACATATATCACAGTATATCAGTATAATATGAACTCTTAAATATATAAATATTGTATATAGTAAATATATAAGCATACATTTGGAGAAAGAGAGATGCAGACAAAAAGTCAGAGAAGAGATGGAGATAAATTCAATCCCTGAAAAACTACATATAAGAATAGACAAGGGACTGGGTTTATGGCTCAGTGATAGAATGATTGCCTAGCACATACTAGGCACTGGGTTTGACCCTTAGCACCACATTAAATAAATAAATAAATAGATAGATAGATAGATAGATAGATAGATAAATGTATTGTGTCCATATGTAACTAAAAATATTTTTAAAAAAGAATAGGCAAATCTTCAAGTTTGATTCTATATCAGAAGACAGCAGTGACATCTCCCTTTTCTTGTGTTTTAAATAAAATTCTTCCCCTAACTTATGAAATGTATTTATTTATTCAAATTTTGTTTTAAATTCCATTTTTAGATATTTTTTAAATTATAAAGAAGAGGTTCTAAAAGAAACTACCACATATCTTGCTTCCAAATTTCAATACTGTTTTAACATTTTTTCTTTGTATTTTTTGACCTTGATGTTGCACGTTCAAATTATTCTGAAAAAAATTTCTAAAATTCTTTTGCCTGTTGTTTCCCCATGATTACATTCAGGTTTTCAGTTTTTTCATGAATGTTACAGGAATGATGTTTTCTCCTACTTGTTATAAGCACATAGAGCCAATGTTCAACCTTATCAGTTATTTTAAATTCAATTATTTGGTTCAGTTTTCACCACTGAAGAATAAATTCCATAAATTCATAGTAGTATAAAGTTCTTATTTGCAAGAGGATGACCATTCATAACTATAGAAGAAATAATAGAATTAGAAAACCATCAATAATTAAAAGTTTGTTGATGACTTTAATCTCAACTATAGTCTCACAAATTACTCAGAAATCACATAGATCAGAGTGTCAAATTATTCTCTTTAAAATTATTTGAAGTTTATAGCTATTGCAATAAGGTAATAAAAAAATATAAAAGAAATTTTGAAAAAAAAAAAAAAAAAACTACAATTCTTCCAACCTAGAACAATCATTTAGGTCTGTAAAATGACTACTTATTTTGATAACTTTGGTCAAGTGTCTGTGAAAGTTCTTTGGTCATATTTTACTTAAGTTAATTTTTTTTTTTTTTTTTTACTTATTTTCGTATTTTGAGTGTTCTTTGTATATGCTGGATAATAGTGATTCATGAGATAGGGCAGTTGGCAAATATTTTAATCCATTATGCACTGTGGAATTTTTTCTGTTTTTTTTTTTTTTTTTCCCACAGCTAATCTAGAAGAACAAAAGTGTTTAATTTTGTGAATTACCATATTAGTTTATTATTATTGTATCATGTTTTGATATCTTATCTAAAAAAATACTTGCTTAATAAAACTCATTCATGAAAAAAAAATATTATTTGAATTGTTTTTACTGATGAATTCTACCTGAGTGGCAGAGAGATTAGATTGTCCATAATACTAACAGGAGGAGCCATAGTTTAATGGGAGTGTTAGTAATTTAGTTTTTGACATGCAATATTTGAAATTACTTTTGTTACAACTCGCCTAGCACAAACAGAAAACAGTTGCATACTAAAAATTTTGAATTTCAAGTGGTAAGTTAGTGACATACATGTTGGAAGCCAAAGGAGTGTAAAAGATGACTCATGGAGATATTTATATGAGAAAATAGAATGAATCTAGAAACTACCATGATTTTAAGGTACTGGATCAGGAGAGGAACTAAGTAATACATAGTGAAGAAAAGTTAGGAAAAGGCCAAGATAAAGTCATGGCACAGCATACAGCAGAGGAAGAGTGGGAAATGTTAGGGGAAAAAGTCACCATAGGAGATGCTGTACAGAATTCAATCAAACAAAGGGAAGAACCACTGACAAGAACAATGATAAAGCTTCTGATGTCTTTGCTACACCATGTTACTTGAGAAGAGGCAGAAGCCAGAAAACAGTGGACTCGATGGGATATGGAAAGAGGGCAAGGAGGCAGTGTGCATAAATTCACTCTCAGTTCCCACGGATTTCAAGAGGTAAACTGGCTTATATCTAGAAGATCAGGGAACTTTTTGTTCATGAAAAGAGAATTAATTATGTTTAAAGGCTAATGAGAAGGAAAAAAGTAGAGTGCTTTGGAGGAGACCAAACAACATAATGATCCAGAACTTGGATGACAAGTATTGTCCAAAGGAGTGTAAGCCCATTAAAAAAGGGAGAAAAAAAGATGGGTTCAGACATTTTTATAGGCACGGGCCCAGGAATTGCAGTGGCTAAGCTTTGTGGGAAAGGAGATTGAGGGATGGACAAAAGCACGGAGACACAGATTTTTGGGTTTTTGAATTTATAAAACTGGTACTGTGGACCCAGGTAGGGAGCCCCTAGACAATACTTCAGACTTAGCTGACACTGAAGAACACTAATCTGTGGTGTCCCCAGGTCACATGTCTTCTTTGGTTTTCTTCAGCAGGACCTAAAAACTTAGAAAAAATTCTAAATGACAAAGAGAGATGGGACATTGACTAATTTTGGAACTATAAGTGGATTTAACTGAAGGTTTGAGGAAGTGGCCCATTGTGTCCATAAGCTCTCTCTTTTTTTTTTTTTTTCTTATTGTTCACTCCATTATCTCCCTTTAGGGTAAACTCAGTTTAGTATCATGGTGGTATTGAAGGCAATATATCATTCCAGGGATCCTGATATAATAAGGAAAATAATGGACATTAGAAAGAAAAAGTAAATAAAGGTAATAAAAATTGCTATTCCTTTTATCTTTCCGAGGACTATTAAAAAGGTACTGTGGTAGTGCTTAGAATTTATAACAATAGAAACTATTTAATAAGAACTTACTGTGCTCATGTACTGTTATATTGATGGAGATCTTAGAGTGGATAAATCACTTGCCTAGTTTATATAGCAGGCTTTTCTTTGAACCCCATGTTTTACAACCCCCTTTAGCCTCAGGCATACCTTGTACCAAGGAGCATTGTGTGCAAACAGATGTGCCAACTTCTTCTTCTTTTTTTTTTTTTTTTTTTTTTAAAAAGATGGACACAATATCTTTATTTATTTTGTTTATTTTTTTTATGTGGTGCTGAGGATCGAACCCAGTTTCTCACATGTGCAAGGCAAGCACTATACTGCTGAGTTATAACCTCAGCCCCCAAAACATAATTCTTTATAGAACATACTTTTGGTGCTACTAACACCAGAGGTACCCTTCCTCATACATGATTATCACCAGGCTTCCTCAGCCTCAGTGAATCCTTTGATTTTTGGCATCTTTTGCAAGGTGAATGAAGCTTCCACTGTGTGTATCCAAAGTCCTAAGCCATGGGTGAAGGTGTCTGAATAGTGGCTGATTTTAGGCAACTGGATATGAAATTGAGAACTTGAATGTGTGGGCTACCATGCCCACATCAATGCAAGTGCTCTTACGAAATCTTATCTATTCTTATGGTAAGTTCTGAACACCATCCATAACACCCTTCTCGTCCTTCTGAAAGACAAAAAGAACAGCAATTTGTATTACTTTTATTTACCTTTTCTTCCCAATTTTCATTATTATTTCAGGAATACTGGAAAGATATATCTCCTACAATACTACTATGATGCTAAACTGACTTTGTACTAACATGGGACAATTGTGTAAATGATGAGGAAAAGAGGGTTTATGGATAAGATGAGGCACTTCCTCAAACCTTTCCCTTTAGTTAATTCTACTTGTAGTTTCAAAATGCATTAGGCCTTTCATGGTGGTAACAGAATAGGGTTTGGGAAGAGATACAATTAGAAATGAGCCTCAATTTACATGCTTTTGCCAAATCCCAGTAAATGACGAGGATTATTATTATTTGTTGCATTTAAATTACTCCCACAGAGCTGGACATCTGAGCCCATCTTTATACCTAGCATGGAACACTATTTTTTGGTAAGTATACAATGAGATAGAACTTAATGTATGTTTATTTTTGGAAATATTAATCACATTCTAACAGTAGTACCAAACAAATAAATCATCACATCCATTAAAGTTTAATTTGGATAGTAAGGGATACTTCAAAGACAAGAAAAGAGAACATTTAGACAGCCAAAGATGAAGTATTCTGTAGTATATGAGGACTTGATTGCACATGATGGGAGTTCAGCTTTGTCCAGTGAGCCTGGCCCTTCCTTATGATTAGTCGATGTCAGCAATCTGCATTACTTGCTTTGTATGTGTTCAGGATGATTGGGGAAAAATATTGCTCTGATTGCCTGAGGATTAAGATGGAAAAAAATATGTGTAATGAACCAGATTTGATGGCACAGAGGCTCCTGGAATAACTAAGGGACAGTGGACAGTTATTTGATGCCCTTTGAAAGAGAGCTTTAGTAGTTTCAACTTTTAAAGACAACATCCACAAGGGACTGTTGACATCTTGTCAAAATTAACCCAAGGGGTCTATGCATATCAACAAAGAACAGTATGTCTAAAGGGCAGACAAAATTTAAAAGAATGAAGATGTGTTACCTTCCTCTTCTTCCTCCTTCTTCTTCTCCTCCTTTTCCTCTTCCTTCTTTTTCTCGTCTTTTTTTTCTTCCTCCTCCTCCTCCTCCTCCTCCTCATCATCATCATCATTATGTAATTTTACTTGTTAAGATGTATTTGAAGAAAGTCATTCTCATTATTATTTCTTCTTGTTTTGTTTTATTATTTATTATTATTATTATTATTATTATTATTATTGGTTTCATTATTACTCAAAAAATAAGATATATTGCTTCTACCGATCAGGAGATGGATCTGCTCTCTGTGTATCACTCTAGAAAACTGGGCTAACACAAAATAAAGAATATTACTAAAAAAGTGAACTTTGTCAAAGGTAACACTTTGGCTTTTAATAATTAGAATTGTTGAAAAATTATTAATAAGTAATGCATCATTAGAAGTCAGAAAATCACTTGGCAGAGATGGCATGGAGAGGAGCCAAATGTAGACAGAATAAATACTAATGCCTTTTATTATAGGTAGTTATTTAAGTAGGAAGTTTTAGTTTCTATGTCCATGAATTTAAAGAGAGAAAATGAAAGAAAGTCAAAAGAAAATGGACATGTGAAAGATTTTAAGGGTTTAAGCAAATTTAAGTAAAATTATTGCCATAATTCATTTGGAAAGGAATTTTCAGGATGTTTATTTGTAAATATTATTATCTACAATCTTTGCTCCCTCAGGAACATACAGAAAAGATGTACTGCAATATCTATAGTATGTTTTGTTCCTTATTTAGAAGAACTTCATATAGTATCTTTCTGCATAAATCCCAATAACGCTCATTCAGTAGAGTAGAAAGACATTGTATTAACCCCTCAGCAAGCACACAAACCCTGGACACACATTGCCTACATAAGCCAAGTGTAGAACAGTTGAAATCTTATTAGTAAAGCATGCTTTCTAAACAGAGTACTGGTTAAGTGGTTTTAAACAAATTTGTATGTATTATACATACTCAAAGACATATATTTTAGGAGGAAAAAAATGTCTCTTTACCAGGGGTTTTAATAGTTAAAATATACCCATCTAATGGAAATGTCAGATTTTCTGAACACGTAAGTTCACAAAGCAAGGAGTATCACTAGCCTAGTTCCTTTATATAGTCTTCCCTTATGAGTTGGAGCATGTATGTTTATCTGTGTAAGCACATACTCCATAGGTGTATTTGTGTATATATGTATAGGGCTTGGGAAAAGTGAAAAGAAGGAGTTAAAGGGAAAAGAAGAATGTCTCCATTTTCTGTGGCTAGAGATTCCTTTTGGTAGCTGGGGAATCTTCTAAAATTGATTCATCTGCTCTTTTCTGGAATAAAGAATAAACGACTTAGAATAAAAAAAATTGATGAAAGCTTACTTCTCAAGATATATTTCAGATATTATAAATCCATTTTCTTTTCTTTCTGATTTTCTTCTTAACCCACTGCCTTTACCTTAAGTATAAAAGAGAAAATTAAAATGTGCGATTTATTTCTAAAACTAAAGTTTTGTTTCAATATCAAAGTCTTACAATTCAAAGAAGTATATAGAAATTACTCTGTCCTTTTCATAATTATCCAAATGGCATTAGAAAAAAAATAAGACTTTCTTTCTTCTTTTCTTCATAAGTAAAATTACAGTCTGTCTTATTCCAGGCTTTCATAGAAAGCTTTGCATGTGTGAGTCAGCACCTCAAAGGAAATCTCATTTACAATTCATGACATAGTTTCATCCCAATTATTTAGTTTCATTTCCTTTGCATTTTATTTTTTTTAACTTTTAGCTCCAATTGCTATAATCCTTTTCTCCCTTTGCCAAAAATCCACTATGTATCTGAGATTATTTAAATTTTTTTTGCTCTTATGAGCTTGTTAAAAACTCCAATATAGATCTGAGATAATAGTCTGCTAAAGAAGGAATACTGAAAAATTTTTATATTAATCTATTGTAGATTATGTCATTGGTATATGTTAGTTCACATACTGTTTCTTCAAATTATACTAATCATTTTAATATTTATAGTATTATTTTATTTCACATGAATATGGTTGGGAAGAGACTTTAATATTTTCTGTTCTTTTGATGTCAGTCACTACTTATCTTTCTTAATTATAATTTATGTCATTTACTTTGAATTACTACATATATTCCCATCCTCACTTCTTAGTAACAAGGTAAATTTTATTAACTAGAATTTTAACACTGTGTTTTTACAAGTATGTTTTTCAAAATGCATTTAGACACCCACACACATACACTTAAGGAACTATTAGAGGCTCATACTTGCCTCTAGAATAAAAAATATGGTCTGATGATTTTACCTTTCCACCTTACTTACTGACATACTAACAGGTCTGCCACCTTTTTAAGGAGACCAATACTAGATTTCTGTGCAGATTTAGTAGGTCTGTCCTTCCCTGGAGACTTACCTGTTTCCTCCTTGTTCATTTCTGAAATTACTAATTCAAGCACCTCAAACTCTTACACCATCTCATAGTTTTCCAATTCACTCATTCAACAACTATACCACAATCATGTTTAGATTCAAAAGCTGATCCTTTTCAATGACCCTTCTATTTTATCTCAGGAAAACATTCCTCTTGTGTATTCACCCCACTCTTGATCCAGTTGAGATTTTTCTGTCCATGACATAGATAACACTCTTTTTCATCTTTAACTTCCTTTCCCTGTGTACACAATTGGCAAAATCCCTGCTGTTTCCTGTGTTCTTGCCTTAAAACCACCAAGCATGGCTTGAGAGAATCTTGCAGATAGGCTACATCACTGCAGATTGATAAAATCAGTGCTCTACTCTGCCAGTCATTTGGCTTCTTGGGAAACATTCTTCCTCACTCTTTTGATGAATGTTGATTGAATCTGCATTAACTCTCTCCTAAACTTCTAGTTCCCCTTTAGCCCTGCCTTATGCTTCAAGGATGATTTGAATACCAGTGAATCAATGCTGTACCACTCCAGAGCTTTCTCATCTTGTGTTCAGATTTCTGGATTTGCTCTCATTTCTAGTGTGAATGAAGAATCTTCTTGAAACTTCCGTTTGGATGTCTCACAGACATATCACACAGCCTGTTCAAGATCATTCTCAAAATCACACACTCCTGCCTTCGCGTCTTCCTCTATCAGTATCCCCAGTCTCCGATAGCATTGCCAGCATGATTCCAGCTGTGGAAGTTTGAAACCCAAGAGTTTTCCTCAAATTCTCCCCCTACCCAATTTTCAATTAATTATCAAGTCTTGTTGATTCAATCATATAATCTTTCTGAGTCACAAATTTTACAAGTGCAGAAAATATAGAAATATTTTTCTCTTGAATTTCACAATCCTTTCACCTATATTTATTCAGTAACAGTACTTCATGTTTGTTTAAATGACTTATCTTTCTAAATTATTTTTATATTTCTTGCACTTTATCTAAAAAATACATATACAAAGTCAGTATTTAACAAATTCTTTGGAGTTTGTTCTAAAATCATAATTAATAAGATGTCATTATAACTTTCAAACAAATTCTTATGGTTTTCTATCAAATATAGTGTTTCTTCATAGTTATTTTTGATACCTTATAAAATATGTATGTACAATCTTGAATTAAGCCATATTAAATTCACCTTGAATTTCATTTTTATCATTAATACATGAAAGTGATAATATTACTTTGAGAAAATAGTCACAAAATTCAAACTTTTTACATGAAGTTCACTGCAACAATCATTCTTCAGGTTTTAAAAAAAAATTTACTTGATATTTGCTGTACAATTGTACTATCTCAGATATTGGCAGTGGAAAAGAAATGGAAATTTAGTGAGCTTTTCTTCAAAACTATAATTTTCTCATACAAATTTATTTTAAAGAAATATGTGGGTGTAGTTCAAAGCAGAAGGATTTTAGAAATATCCCCCAAACCACTTTTCCAAACAATTTTAATAAAGCACATGAAATACCACATTTATAATTTTATTATGGGAATAAGTATGTAAGGAGTTGTCTACTTTAAATATCAAAATGAATGTTTTGCAGAAATGTGTTTGAATCCCACCAAAATACTTATAACTAAAATAAAAATAGATTTGTCAAAAGCAATATGAACACAATTAAGCCATCAGAAAATTGATCAAGAATGTGTAGAAGAAAGCATATTTCCAATACTCTAGCTTAATAACCTGTACTTTTATTGGATATGTGTGTCTGGTCTCTTTTTCAGGGAGATATTATACATGGTTTTCATTAATTTGCTTTTAAAATTTTGTACTCTGAACTTATTATATAGAGCAAAATTAATTTTTTTACATTTTACTTTCTGTTGAATTTAAATTAATTATTCAAAAATCTTCTTTATGGGCTGGGGCTATGGCTCAGCTATAGATCACTCGTCTTGCATGTGTGAGGCCCTGGGTTCGATCCTTAGCATCACATAAATAAAATAAAGGTATAGTGTTCACCTATAACTAAAAAATAAAAAAAAAAATTAAATATATTTTTTATGTTTTATTACAATTAGATATAATCTATGGATGATGTTCTGAATGCACTGAATGCACCATATTTAAGCTAACTGAAAAATAATTTGAAGTAATTTTTTAAAAAAAGTTCTCTCAAATATTTGGATTTCTTTTTGTGCAAGAAAATAGTAAGTGATAATTTACAATATAGGAATTTAAAATTACTTATTAAAAATGGATTATATTCCAGGGTATCTTTATAATAATACAAGCTGGTAGAAATATTAAACCAGAAAATATGTATTTGAAATAAGATTTGATGTAATCACTTCAAAGAATGTGGGCTTTGTAATGGATGATAACTATACAGGTCTATTTTGTTTTAACAAACTTGTTATAGATTTTTACAAATACTCTCTGAAATGTTACCTTCTCCTTTTCATGGATGTGATGGACAGAGAAGTAATAGTTTTTTTTCAAAAGTACAAAATGTAGTTGAATTTGTTCCTTAGCTTCCTGCCACTCTAAATTCACAATGCATTTTGATTTCAGCTACTAAGTTCAGCTGTCAAAAGAAAGAGTCATTAAAATCTCTAATTCGTTATTTCATTTTAAAAAATATTTTTTAGTTGTTGATGGACCTTTATTTGTTATTTTTTATATATAGTGCTGAGGATTGAACCCAGTGCCTCAATATATGCTAGGCAATTGCTCTACCATTGAACAAAACCTCAACACCCATTATTTACATTTTTATATGTAAAACTTTTATATGTGTTCCTAAAAGTAAACATATTGAGCGAGGTAAAACCAAGTGAAGTGATGAGATAGACTGTAATTTTTTTTTAAAAAAATTGTATATATAAAGATTCCTTCTGTTTTTTTTCTATATACTTATTTTTCAAGAATATGTAGACAATGACACTAGATATTTATAAAATAATATTAAGTACCTATTTTTAGGTTTAATCCAATTTCATAGACTCATTCTTTCAGCAATGTATTAAAGGAGAATTGAAATACACAGCACCCTATGAAATACTTGAGATCTGCTTTATTCACAACTTAAGAATAACACGTTGCTGCTGCTTTTTTATTCTCTTTAGAAGGAATAAAGTTCTATTCATTATTACTCTAAACCTAATGTAAAGGAGTTCTATTTCTTGTTTTTATTTCAGGAAAGATATATATTTAAAGGAGTGCAAACTGAAAATTAATTCCAGACTTGAAATATGATTGAACATCTCAAGGGGATGACAGCAATAAAATTACTGCAGTTGATGGGAGTCAAAGATTTTTGTTACTATTCAGGATGAAATATACATATATACACACACACACACATACACACATATACATATGGACACACACATATACCTTCATTCATGTGTATGTAATATATATAATCATTCATATATTATGTAATATACACATGTTTTGTGTATATTTTTCATCCAGAAAAGTAACAGAAAAACTTTGAATTTTCAAAAGGGGAAGGGGGAGGAGGCATGGGGGTAGGAAAGATGGTAGAATGAGATGGACATCATTACCCTAGGTACATAAATGATTGCACGAATGGTGTGACCCTACTTTGTGCATCCAGAGAAGTTGAAAATTGTGTTCCATTTGTGTACAATGAATCGAAGAGCATTTTGCTGTCATGTGTAAGTGATTAGAAAAAAAATAATTAATAAAATTCTAGCAAAACGGATACAGAAACATATCAAAAATATAATACACCACGATCAAGTGGGGTTCATTCCAGGGATGCAAGGATGGTTCAACATACGGAAAACAATAAATGTAATTCACCACGTCAATAGACTCAAAGATAAGAACCATATGATTATCTCAATAGATGCAAAAAAAAAGCATTTGACAAAATACAGCACCCCTTCATGCTCAAAACACTAGAAAAACTAGGGATAACTGGAACATATCTCAACATCATAAAAGCGATATATGCTAATCCCCAGGCCAACATTATTCTAAATGGAGAAAAATTGAAAGCATTCCCTTTAAAAACTGGAACAAGACAGGGATGCCCTCTTTCACCACTTCTATTCAACATAGTAATTGAAATGCTGGCCAGAGCAATAAGACAGATGAAAGAAATTAAAGGGATACAGATAGGTAAAGTAGAACTCAAATTATCATTTTTTGCTGATGATATGATTTTATACCTAGAAGACCCAAAAAATTCCACCAGAAAACTTCTAGAACTCATAAATGAATTCAGCAAAGCAGCAGGATACAAAATCAACACCCATAAATCTAAGGCATTTCTATATATCAGTGACAAATCCTCTGAAAGGGAAATGAGGAAAACTACTCCGTTTACAATAGCACCAAAAAAAAAAAAAAAAAAAAAAAACTTGGGAATCAACTTAACCAAAGACGTGAAAGACCTCTATAATGAAAACTACAGAACACTAAAGAAGAAATTATGGAAGACCTTAGAAGATGGAAAGGTCTACCCTGTTCTTGGATAGGCAGAACTAATATTGTCAAAATGACCATACTACTAAAAGGACTATACAGATTTAATGCAATGCCAATCAAAATCCCAATGACATTCCTCATAGAAATAGAAAAAGCAGTCATGAAATTCATCTGGAAAAATAAGAGACCCAGAATAGCTAAAGCAATCCTTAGTAAGAGGAGTGAAGCAGGTGGCATCATTATACCAGACCTTAAATTATACTACAGAGCAATAGTAACAAAACAGCATGATATTGGCACCAAAATAGGCCAGTAGACCAATGGTACAGAACAGAGGACACAGAGACTCACACATATAATTTCAGTTATCTTATATTAGACAAAGGCGCCAAAAATATACATTGGAGAAAAGATAGCCTCTTCAACAAATGATGCTGGGAAAACTGGAAATCCATATGCAATAAAATGAAATTAAACCTCTATCTTTCACCATGCACAAAATTCAACTCAAAGTGGATCAAGGATCTAGGAATTAGACCAGAGACACTACACTTAAGAGAAGAAAAAGTAAGCTCTTATCTCCAACATGTTGGATTAGGTCCCAAGTTCCTTAACAAGAATCCTGAAGCACAAGAATTAATACCAAGAATCAATAAATGGGATAGACTCAAATTACAAAGCTTCTTCTCAGCAAAAGAAACAATCAGTGAGGTGAACAGAGAGCCTACTAATTGGGAACAAATTTTTACCACATGCACGTCAGATAGAGCATTAATCTCTAGAATATATAAAGAACTCAAAAATCTTAACACAAAAAAAAAAAAAAAAAAAAAAAAAAAAAAAAAAAAAAAACAATCAATAAATGGGTCAAGGAACTGAACAGACACTTCTCAGAAGAAGATATACAATCAATCAACAAATACATGAAAAAATGCTCAACCTCTCTGGCAATTAGAGAAATGCAAATCAAATCCACTCTAAGATTTCATCTCACACCTGTCAGAATGGCAGCGATTAAGAACACAAACAACAATAAATGTTGGAGAGGATGTGGAGAAAAAGGCACACTCATACATTGTTGGTGGACTGCAAAATGGTGCAACCAATATGGAAAGCAGTATGGAGATACCTTGGAAAACTTGGAATGGAACCACCTTATGACCCAGCTATCCCACTCCTTGGTCTTTACCCAAAGGACTTAAAAATAGCATACTGCAGGGACACAGCCACATCAATGTTTATAGCAGCACAATTCACAATAGCTAAACTGTGGAACCAACCTAGATGCCCTTCAGTAGATGAATGGATAAAGAAAATGTGGTATATACACACAATGGAATATTACTCAGCAATAAGAGAGAATAAAATCATGGCATTTGCAGGAAAATGGATGGAGTTAGAGAATATCATGCTAAGTGACGTTAGCCAATCCCAAAAAGCCAAATGCCAAATGTTTTCTCTGATATAAGGAGGCCAATTCACAGTCGGGTTGGGATGGGGAGCATAGGAGGATTAGAGGAATACTAGAATGGCCAATGGGGAGGGAGGGGAAGGGAGGGGGCAAAAGGGTGAAGGGAAAAAAAAAAGATGGTAGAATGAAATGGATATCATTACCCTAAGTGCATGTATGAAGTCACGAATGGTGTGAATATACTTTGCATACAACCAGAGATTTGTAAAAAAGTGCTCTATATGTGTAATATGAAATGTAATGCATTCTGTTGTCATTTATAACATCTTAGAATAAAAAATAATTTAAAAAAAGAGTTTAAAACTGTCAAGGGTTCAGGTAGTTAGCACAGGAGCCAGTTTGAAATGGAATAGAGGGATTTCTTTGCTGGCCTACTTTGTAGCACAAAGTAAAGTTGTGACTTGAATTTGAGGCATTGGAACTATTGCAAACATGGTTTTGTGTGCAGAAATGGAGGAGTCAGTTTGTTGGGCTTCTTGACCTTGAAAATTGGAATTGTCCTCCTCATGGTAATATCTCTGAAGGATGACATTGAAGTATGATAACTTTTCTTTTCTCTACTCACATGAAATAGTAAACAATGAGTTCCTAAGCAGTTTTTAAAGAGATAAAGCATCGTGTTAAATAAAATTTGATTGCATGTTATAAATTATGAATATCTGAATTATTGGATATTTTTCCCCATTTCTTATTTTTTTAGGGAAATTAATTAGGTATTATGTCACCTCAATGAAAATAAAAATAATTTGGCTTAAAGATAATAGCAAAAAGAACAAATTAATTATTTTTATGCTTGTCCTCTCAATTCTGAAAGCTATTATATTTTTTATGAATATTAATAAATCATTAAGTACAATTTCTTACATAAAAAAATAAATAAATAATTTAAAAAATGTATATATACCATACATACATATAAATGAATATATATGATCATTTTCCCACTGTCATAATCCTAACATAAATATATATAAATATATACATATATACACACATATGTATTAATGGTAAATGTATAATGTATGATTTATGTAATAAGAGAATATATAGGTTATAAACCTCCAATTTTACATTCATTACTACATTTTTTCTTTTAAATCATATTTATTCAATATAATTATTTATAAGATACTATTAGAAGTGTCCCACAGGGTTTAAAGATGGTGATCACTTCGGGAGTCCTAACATTCACTACACAGTGACATCTGATATGAAAGGAAAGAATAAAGTATCCAAGGTACAAAGAAATATACTAAAACTGATAAATGAAAAACATAAAACATTAATATATGTGAACAAAAATGTATGAATGTGAGACTGCAGAATTTCAGAAAAAACAGAGTCATCTTCTCAATATCTGGAAAAAAAATCAAGCTATAGGGATTGATTGGATTCTAAAACGTGGATTAGGAGAGTAGAACAGTGCTGCTCAGGATTGAACACATTTCCAAGGGAATGGAGATGTAAGTAAATGAGCAATCATTAAGGAAGATAGAAGATAGTTTGGGAAATTATTATAGCTCCTGAATCTCCATGAGATTAAGAGCTATCTTTTCTAATCTTAAGGAATTGTGAAACTTATTAGAATTTTATGCTTATGTAAAGGACATGTACATTTAAAAGGTTTGAGAAATCTTATTTCAGAAATTCCAAAGAGACTTAAAAATCAAATCATATGCATATTTCTATAATCAAGAATGAGACATTATGTTTTTATAAGTAAGGATGAATCAATGTGTACAGATGTTACTTGAAAATATTTTTATACAAGTTTTTTATTATAGAAAATATTTAGACTTCAATAGAAAATTAAAAACATAGTACAAATTTTCAGTATACTCTCCACACAAATTCCCAACTACCAAAATCTTACATGAGGGTGTTATATATCCTAAGATTAATAAATATCAATATATTATTATTAAAGCCCATATTTTATTTTAAATTCCTTAATTTTAAGATGTTGGCATAGTTAAAAACCTTAGGCAAAACTCTGCTTTTATTAGTGCATTACACATATGCATAATACTTTGGTTCATTTGACTTAATCCTACATGCATGGAATTTAATTTGCTCCATTTCAGTCTCTGGTTTAACAGAAGAGAATCTACATAAATTATCTGGAACTTTTCCTGTGTGAGAGGTTTGTCCATGTGTTTGAGGATCCATGTCTTAGTATAGATGTGTTTAAATTACTACGATTTCATAGGTAATTAGTCCCTTTATCACTTTGCAAAGTTTCTCCTAGAAAAGAGGCCTCTCCTAGAAAGTGGCTTTCATGGTCTAAGGCTACTCTTAACAGAGATCTTAGGACAAAATTAGAAACCATAGTAATAAAAATGACAATATGGATAGGCATGGATATTTGAGACACTATTCAACCTATTACAAATATCCAATTAAAATAACTTTTCTGCAGAAAACATTATCACATAAAATTAGTGCTCCAAGGCAAATTGTCATTTTCTTTTTAACTTAGCAGTGGTTCGACATAACCCCAAGGGAAATAGATATAAATATTTCAGTAGGAAGAGCAATGCTGTAGATTATATGTAGAATTGGACCAGATTTCAGGCACTGAGCAATACATGGAATGAAGTTTTGAAATAGAGGAGACAAATCTAGAGCTTCCTGTTGTTCAGTATGTTGACAAGGGAATGATGGAGGTTGGATTAGAGGTCATGGGCTTTGTAGAGACATAGGAAAGGTAGTTTGTGGAGGTAAGTCCTAAACATATTTTTTGAAAAACATGGAGACCTCATTGTATACAAAAATTTTTTTTTAAAACTGAGGCAAATTTAACATCTCAACAAAAGCAGAGGGAAGCATATCAAGAATGAGTTAAAAGTTCCAAAGGGCCATTGAACCTTGACAAAGGAATTTCACTTTGGGAAACGGAGTTGTAGGGGAAAGGATGTGAAGAGAATCCCACCACTATTAATTTTTGAGATCTTAGATCCAACTATTAAAAAAATTATATACATGCTTTTCAAAATAATATGAATCTGCTGTAATCGTGTATGGCCTTCTTCAGGCCACTGTTACCAAAAAACAAATAGAAATAAAAATCCTAACACTTTTAAATTAAGTTTTTGGATTTCATTGACTGGTTTGTAGAAGAATTGTCAAAAACAGCTGTATCAGGGAAAATATTTTCATCAGTGTTTGAGATTTCCAGATATTTACTAATTTGGAGACAAAAAATCAATTCCTCTGAATCTTTATAGAACTATATTCATTATAGGCTCTCAACTGCAAACTTTCTCTTAGACTAACAGCAAATTTGGTTTCTTATTCAGGGCCAGTAAAGCAATTCTAATGATCTGAATAAGCCTGGAGGCTCTTCAAAGGCTTTATGTGGAAAATTAATTGAAGATTCACTGTCCTTGGAATTTACTGTTATTGGCACTTAATAGCTCAGACAAATTCTTTCTCATATGTTAATAAATTACTGTGGCATTTTAGCACTTCACTCTTCTCTCCTCTTCTCACTGGTTATTGTTCTTGTATTATCATAATTATATCCATATTTATATAATTCCACACACCACCCATGACTACCTATTCACTATTTCATCCATAGGAATTGTGAAGGATTATAAATTTAACTTAAGCATTTTGCTGTCTGTATTGTCACCTAAATACTGAGTGTTAATTGGCATGTGTTCTTTTCTGATTCAATTATATTGTTCCAAGTTGAGATTCCTTTAAGAAGTATGAGCTTGGTGGTACAAAGAGGAATAGTAGCATTTCAGCACAGGAAAGATACACAGCAGCATTCAGAAAGACAGAATGTGCTTTATCCTTCTGGCAATGAGGTTATATTCCTTCATGCTGCTGCCTTCTTGTCCTAGGTTATCAATATTTAAAAAGCAGAAAAAGATCAAGAGCCAGGGCCTCTCACAAATCCATTTCTTATGAATATTTTGTAGATTCCTTTTCCTTGGCTAAAGCTATTACATACATTTTGCTGTTTACTGAATATTCTATAGCAATGACAAGAAAGGTCCACTTCAATCAAACCACACTTTGTACCAGAATTTAAAGCAGCCATGCTAATTCGAAGAAGACCGAAACATCACACATTAAAATAATCACCCCCTCCCCAAACAAACATGACCGACACTTTTATTTATGCATTAGTACAGATTTGGGCATTTTTCTTTGCTTGTGAGGGATATTGACTTGACAAGGACATTGAAATGATAATGGAGTAGACACAGGTGAAAACAAATCTTTACAATTCAGTTTCATGAGGAGAGTGAATGCCACTGGAATAGGCAGAGGACCAATAGGCACAACGCAGTAAAAGCCATCTTTAAAAAGGGTGCTGATCTCCAAAGTCCTGAAACGCATTGGCTGGGAAGAATATAGGTAGTTGCTTTCCTGTGTGTTCTAATTCATGGCTGGGAAGGAAAGACTTTTGGGAAGATACACTGTCATCCCTAGGGGATTCAGGAGCTGTAGAACAGGGCCATTCAGAAGGGGAACAAATTTTTTTTTTAAATACCATTAAATAGTTTGTCAGAATTAGATTCAACACAACTTAAATTGACAGAGCTATTTGGAAACTACTTCACACGTCCCTGAGAGTGTGGCCTACATTTCCAGTTTCTGACTGGAGACTTTTAACAGAGTGTGATTTGCATGACCTTTCTCATTTTGATAAGAACAATTTAAGAATCAGGCTGATTTCTGCCTAATCAGCAGGGATGTTGAGAAATGACTCCTGCAGTTTCTGCTGACACTTATTTATAGGATTTGCTGATGGTAGATAAGGAGACATGAGGATGTGAAAACCCAAGGGTGGGAGTGAGAAGAGTGGATAACAAGGCAGATACACTATCTACTTAATTTCAGTAAAAACTCCAACTTTAAAGTTAAATGGAAGATTGAACTGAGGCGTGTATGAGATAGGAGGCTTGAAGACTCATGTAATTTCAAAGCTGATAAGTCTCTGAGAGGTTCTTCCATTACCCACACAGCAATGTTAATAAATTCTTCACCTGTAGAAGACACACTGTTAGAAAACACACTCATATTTTTAAGGCAAATATATTGTTGATCTTCTATATTGTTTTTTAAGATTGATGGTCATATAACTTTCTGATTGCTAACAAAGTAAAATTTCAATTTAATGTATGTATTAGAAAGCACATAGCCTCTTCATACATTTAAAACTTCTTATTGACAAGTTAATCTTTGCATTTCTATGATGGTCTACCAAATTAACAAGACTTTTTTCACTCTCATTTTTGTCTTTTTTTCTTTGAGAAATTAAATATTACATTAGTAGCAAGAAAATGATACTGAAGGACATGTACCAGTCTCATAGCTTCAATTCTTCACCTTCTGAAAATTTCCTCTTATCTCTCAGCTGTACAGCTTTTGTTGAAATTTGTAAAACAAATCATATCATATGATAAATAATTCTTAATATTATTTCCAACCAACAATGACCTTTTTTAAAAGAAAAATTTGCTATTATACTAAAATCAAAAAATA
This sequence comes from Tamias sibiricus, assembly GCA_025594165.1. Taxonomy (NCBI): domain Eukaryota; kingdom Metazoa; phylum Chordata; class Mammalia; order Rodentia; family Sciuridae; genus Tamias; species Tamias sibiricus. The sequence goes on along the minus strand of CM046666.1, from coordinate 126,089,952 downwards.
GGGGGCTGGGGTTGTGGCTCAGCGGTGGAGCGCTCACCTAGTATGTGCGTGGCCTGGGTTCGATCCTCAGAACCACGTTAAAATCAACACATTGTGTACAACTAAAGCAAATATATAAATATTAAAAAAGAATAAAAATAAAAAATAAAAATAGTACATCATTAATACAAAGCCTCATCCATGTTAAAAATTCTTCAACTTTCTCAAAAATTTTACAGTGGATTTGCTCAGATCACTCCAAATCCTATAAATTCAACACTTATAACAGCAATTGAGGATGCAGATATATACATATATATCTGCATAATCATACAATATTATATGTAGAATACATATATTACTGGAATATAGCTCTTTATATGTGTCTATATATGTGGTGTATCATGATATATATGTGTATATGTATGTAGACACACACACACACACACACACACACACACATATAAAATGATATATTTGGTCCAACAGGACCCTTCCCTATGTCTTTTGACCTCTTCTCCTCTCTGCCACAGCAGTTCCAACATTTATAATTTACTTATGATATGATCTAGCTTTATCTTTTTAAGAGCTATACTAGAAGTGTGTTTTCTCTATCATCAAATGTCCTTATCAATCTGGGCGTGGTGGCACATTCCTATAATCCCAGCACTTGGGAGGCTGAGGCAGAAGGATTGCGAGTTCAAAGCCAGCCTCAGCAATGGCAAGGCACTTAGCAACTCAGTGAGACCCTGTCTCTAAATAAAATACACAATAGGGCTGGGGATATGGCCCAGTGGTCTAGTGCCCCTGAGTTCAATCCCCAGCGCAAAAAAAAAAAAAAAAATGTCCTTACCAGTTTGTTTAGCTACATCCTGGGTGAGTGCTTTCACATGAATAAAAGGATATTTATATGGTCACTCTTTTGTACTTTTTTAGAATCTTGTCTGATTCTGTAATTTCACATCTCTTGAAAGTACACATTGAGTAATTGTTGAAATTTCTTCCATGTACAATCAATTTTCCTTCTTTTAAAAGTATAACATTTCCCTAACCAAGTTATATTAGACTTAACCCTAATTATTGGCTTAGGGACCATGAGAGAAGTTAGAATAAAACATGGAAGAGTGGTTACTGTCATTGGTACCTGGAATATCATCTAGGCCTTTATGTTGAAGGCTTAGTCCTTTGCCTATAGTGCTATTGTGAGGTAGGGGAACCTTTAAGAGGTGAGGCCTAGTGGGAGGTTTTAGGTCACAGTGGCATGTCCTGGAAGGCTACTGTGGGACCTATGACTCTTCTAATCCATAAGCTTATAGCCTGCCATGAGGTGAATGACTTTACACCACCGGGCATTCCCTGCCATGATATGTTTTTCCCACTGAAAGCCCAACAATAATGGGTCTGCATGATCATGGACAGAAACATTGAAAGCTGTGAACCAAAAATAAACCTTTGCTCCATTTAAGTTGATTTAATTATTTGTTATAGTAATGTAAAGCTAATTAACATAGTGGGCATGTATTTGTTGTCTTGCAAATGAGAAGTTGTCGGGGCCTTTTGAACATGTCCACCGAAAGGGTAAAAAGCTCTGGCTCTCTGGCTGCTTTCCACGCCCTGTTATAGACCTGATATGAACAGGGGGCGTTGCTCTGATGTATCATGAGAACCGAAACCACCCTAAGGATAGGAGACTGTGCCAATAAGACTGGCCTGTGTTTGTTGCCTGATTCTATAATCTGCTTGCTGACTGGATTTTGTCCACTATAAGACTGGCCACTTTCCTCAATAAACCTGAGTTCCAACGCTGCTTTCTACCTGATTGGGCTCCCTGGTATGTTCGTGTGTCTTCTGAAGGTGGGGGAGGGAATGCCAGCAACCTCTTACCTTCCCATTTTCGCCTTATCACTGAGGCAGGCTCTCCCAGCCTCTCTGCTGGATAGAGAAGGTCCATCCCAGGTTTAGGGAGAGCTACAAACTTCAGCACCTACCATAATTTCCCTACAAGAAGCAATGAGCACTGTCACAGGGTGAGGTGTGCCACTTCCCTAGGTTCAGAGGAGATTTAAGGATTCAAGACTTTTGGGTAAATCAAACCATAATATTTAGACATTCATTATATATTTAAGGGTATTATTCTTTTTCATTTGACATCCCGACATGGCAGGACTGATCTAAATGGAGAATTTAGCCTCTGGAGCACTTTTATTCTTATGAATAAATGCTTGCTTTTGTTTTCAGCTGTATACCATCTAAATGTAATGAATGTTTTTATATGTTACTGCAACATATATAAAGTAACACCATAGTAGTTCAACACTGTTTAGCTGAAATGTGGGCTATCCTCCTTTCCTTGAATCTGAGTGGATTTGTGATTATTTTGTCCAATAAAGTCAGCAGAAGTGGTGCTATGGAACTATATTCTTATATGTGGAAACACTGACTGTGGAGCGCTAAGTCATCATTTAAGAAGTCTGACTACCCTGAGGCCACCATGCTGTGAGAAGGCCAGGCTACTTGGCATGATTATGTATAAGAATTCTGGTCATTAATCCCAATTGGATGAATTTTTGAGCCATACTTACACAAGTACTAGACATGTGGATGATTATAGCCTCCATTCTTAGAATCACTTCCAGCCACGTCCTCAGACAACTGGGAGACCTGGAAGACTTCCCAACTGTGTTTGAGACCATTTTTGGGCTGCTGAATCCATAAGTGTAATAATAGTTTTTTACAACTAAGTTTTCATGTGATAAGAAATAAAGGTGTAGTTACTATAATAGAATATATGGCATTATGTTTTGAACTACCTACCAGTGAGTTCTGGAAAGGCTAAGGGTTCACTGATAGTTAAGCCCTGAAAGAAACTGTTAAGGAAGGCATAAAGTAAAAAGAATGTTTGTAAAAGCTGGAGGAAAGGGTACTATGTCATAACAGAAAGCAAAACTTTTGCCTGCATTAATGCAAAAAATGGAAAACATAATAGTAAATATAATTTGGTGAAGGAGATTTTTAGGCAAAATGGTGAAAGTGACAACTGGTTCTTTTAGCATCATATGATCAGGTGTAGGTATAATGATGTAAGCTAAAAAATAAAAGCTGACATTTTAAAAATAAAATTTAAAGGAAAATATATCCCTTACTTCCTCCATTCATCAAAAGAATCTCAATTCACTTAATGAATTGTGGGGGAAAAAATCAAAACATAGGATGTGACCATAAGTTCCTTGGAAAAATATGAAGTAATATCTTTTAGAAAATGTTTATGAGACAAAAATTAAAAGATGATATTACAAGCAATCTAAATGACTTGCCTATTGAACATGCATTAGAAATAGACCTACTGAGAATATTAGAACATTATCACTCAGTAACATTACAATGAGTCAAAAATAAATAAGATGTCATCTTGAAAATATTACTTCAGTGCTTTTCCTGATGGAGTTTTATTATAAATTGATTATTGGAAACCCAAAAAACATTACAAAAAGATTGGAGTCGTACATCACTTAATGGTGAAAATACATTCTGAAGAATATATGTAATAGTTGATTTCTTCATTGTGTGAACATCATATAGTGTTCTTATACAAACTAAGAGAATGTACTCTTATGGGACTACCATCATTTATATGGTCTGCCATTGACCAAAGTGCCATTATGCAGAGCATGACTCTATATATATTTGCACTAAAAGAAATAGAGACCATACAAGATGAGAATAGACTTTTACATCCCCAAGCTACAGGAATTTTGCTGCAATCACAGGCAGCAGATATTGAAAAGAAATGATGAATGTAATGGAGTAAACACAATCTCCAAGGTAATAACGGAAAGCTCTGAAGATTTTGTTTCAGAGAACATGAATGATCTGTGACAAAGGAACTGGCAATAGGTGACTTATTTAATTTCAAAATTCCTATGGAAGAGTGATAGTGATCTGCCACTCATATTTTCCACCATTTAAATAGGTGACTTAATTGCAGTCATTCTTTGCCTGTCTTATCATAGTGTATAAAGGTGTATGGAATGCCCATCTGGTCTCATCTGTTCAGATTTTCAGATAAAGATGATCTGTGCTTAAGCACTGTGCTAAAGGAAACTCATCTTCATAAAACCCTGATTAAATGACAATATTTTGACTCTTCAGACTCACTATAAGACCAAAATAAAATATGAATTTTGGGGGATTTTTGAAAGGCAGTGTATAGTTTTTCACATGACAGAATAGAAATAATATGTTGAATAAGACTTGATAATAGTAGTTTAAAAAAATGATTGCAATTCTTTGCTAATCTTTCATGAAAGATGAAATCTGTATCATGTTCCTCTGAAGTTGAGTTTGTATCTTCTTCAACCAATAAAATACAAAATAAATGACTGTATTATTTTTTGAGGATAGGTTATGTAATGGGTTTCAGCTTCTGCCTCATAATTTGGAAACTCATTTTTGGCACCTTAAACCACAATTTTAGAAAACTGATTACCCTGAGATGATAATGCTGTGAGCAAATCCAGTCCACATGGATTGTCCATGCCCATATGGATGCTTAATATTTTGATCTTAGCCAAACTTTTATGTCAACCCACTTCCAGTGCCAGACATATTAGTTAAGACACCTGCAGATAATTTCAGAAATCTATCATTGTATTGCTCCCAACTGTTTAGATTTCCCAAATATTGTAGAGGAGATACAAGCCATCCTTGATGTGTCCATTCTGAATTTCAGACTGCAGAAATGTGAGTATAGCAAAATGGTAGTTTTGTAGGTCTAAGTTTTGGGGAAATATATTATGCTGTAAGACAATTGCAGTTACTGAAACCTAGGCCCTCTGGATTTCACATTAAACATCTAATCAACTGTTGATGGCCTGAGGAAATTTTTTATTATTTATCTCTAGGGCAGATACATATCTAGTCAAAGCTTGGTTTTAGAAACCCTAAGACCCAAGACATGCTTTATACTTTAAATAATTTTACAAAGAAGCAAAATCTAACAAGCAAACATAACAGTAAATAAGAATGAAAGAGTACAAAATAAGTATAAGAAAAATATGCTATAGATACTTTATGCAACCCTTAAACCCAAACTGCTGTCTGGCCATTTGCAGAGAATATTTTCTTAGCCCCGCTACACAGCAAAACTACCCTAGCAATGGCCATCCAATTTTGTTGACAGTGCATTTTGTATTTCCTGTGTATTGCTTAATTATCTTGGACCAGGTTTTGAAAATTTCTTTCCTCAAATTTCACATTGTAGTTCACCATCAGTGACAAATTCAACTGTTATCCTTAGTAAAAACTCTCAGAAAACTAGGGATAGACAGTAACATTTTCAATCTTAGATAGGGTATCTCCCCAAACAAACAAAAGCAAAAATAAATAACACCACAAACTGCCAATCACATCATGCTGTAATAGGAAAGATTGAGAACAAGGTATAGTCAAGTCTGACTATCAGTTCAATTTTATCTATAACTGGTACAATAAGACAAGACAATGATTTAAAGACACATAAGTAAAATTTTTAATGCTTGTAGGTAGTAATTAAATAAACGAGTTTCACATGCTCACAGAACACAAGATCAGTTCCCCCAATTACACTTTTATGTACCAACAACAGGAAAAATTTGCTTTGAAAATTTGACTTATGCTAGTCTACAAATATGAAATAATTAGGGATAAATGTAATAAAACATGTACAAGACTTATGTACTTAACAATCAAACTGGGTTGAGATAAATTCTAAAAATAAAATTAAACAGATATACAATGTTCATGGTTTGGGAAAGTCCTATCTATGGATACATTTATACAAACATAGAGTATATCTTATTCTAATTAAGATGCTTATTATATTTATTTATAAATATATTTATACAAACATGGAGTATATCTTGTACTAATTAAGATTCCAGTCTTGTGGATGTACACAATGTTGAGATTCACTATGGTATATTCATATATCTATATAAATGTTATTTATTCCACTGTCTTTCCTATTCCTATCCCTTCTCCCTTCTCTTTATTCCCTTTTGTCTAATGCACAGAAATTTTATTAATCTTACCTCCCTTGTTGTTTGTTAGCATCCATATATCAGAGAGACTATTTGACCTTTGTATTTTGGAGATTGGCTTATTTCACTTAGCATGATAGTCTCCAGAGAAATTTTTTTTTATATAATTCATCCATTGAAAATACTTAATTTCCACAATTTTTTTAAAAAATGGAATCTAAAACCTGTGATATTTCCACAGGGCAAGCATATTGAACAAATACAAATAATACAAAGCCTAGAAATAGGCTTACCTTGAACCTTACCTCAAACCATACAAAAAACGAGTTAAAAATGCACTGTAGACATCAATATTGCAATGGGGGAAATATGTAGAAGAAGAAATAAAAAAAGGAAAGAAATGTCCATGATTTTGATATAGGCAAAAACTTTTAATTTAAAGCTATTAACCAAAGAAAGGAAAAAGAAACAGACAGAATTTGATTGTTAGGAACAAACAAAAAGCAGCAAAAGAAAAACAAAGAAACTACTTATTTTTCAAAATAAACCATAACTAAAATGAAAAAAAAGTAAAGCCACAAATTGGGAGAGAATATTTTCAATAAATATGATTCACAGAAGTTTTGTGTCCACATTATATAAGTAAGTATTACAACAACAACAACAACAACAACAACAACAACAAAGAAATCATATTCACAGGTAAATGGATGGAGTTGAAAAAAAATAATGCTAAGTGAAGTTAGCCACTCCCCAAAAACCAAAGGTCAAATGATTCCTTTGCTATGATGATACTGAATTATAATGGCAAGGGAGGGAGGATGAGAGGAATGAAAGAATGTTAAATAGAACAAAGGGGAGTGAGGGGAGGAAGGGGACAAGGGGATAGGAATAATGGCAGAATGAGTTGGACATCAGTACACTAAGTGCATGTGTAAAAACTCAAATTGTGTGGAAAATACTTTGTGTAAAACCAGTAACTTGAAAAACTGTTGTCTTTATATGTAATATGAAAGGAATTGCACTCTGCAAGCATGTATAACAAATTAGAATAAATAAATAATTAAATAAAGAAAAAATATGCAAGAGGTCAGAACTATTATATGAGAGTACTTATACAAATGACTAACACGTGACTATTGATATTATTTTCTTTGAGAAAATTAAAATAATTTGCACAGTTATGTACTACTACCTAAAACTGGAATCATCAAAATTAAAGAGAACAACATTACCAAATTATGAGAAATACCTGGCTTACTTAGCCTCTTATTCATTGCTGGGTATGATGTAATAGACAAACACGAGGGTTGGTATCAGGGGCATGGATTTGGTGTGGTCGTATATGACTCTACAATCAGAAGTGTCCTGTGTTTAGCTTAGAATTCTACTCTAACCATATTGAAATTCTTAGTAATTTTTTTGATAAGTGTGCCAAAATATTCATTTTGTACAGTTCCTCCCAGTTTATGTATTTGGTCCTGGAAAATGTTTTCGCAAGTGACTCGATGGTTTCACAGTTAAACACATACTTACCACAGAGCGCAGTTTTTCTACTCCTAGGGAGATAACAAGCAGAAATGGAAATATATGTTCAGAAAGTAATTGTTTATAAGTGCTCATAGCAGTTTCATATATTAATAACCTAAAACCTATAAAGAAATTTTGGTATGTCTATAAAAAGAAATACTATTTAATAATGAAACAAATTATTCATCCACGCAAAAACAAGGATAAATTTCAACAACAAAGTGTGACGGGGAAAAGCTAGTCACAGAGTGCATATATTGAATGAATCTATTTAAGTAAAACTCCAGAAAATGTAAAATTATTCTGTGGATATAGAACTGTTCAGGTACAGCCTAGTGCTAAGGACTGAATGGTAGACAGATTAGCAAGGGAAGAGGAGAGAACTCCACTGCATATAAATATCTTGTCTATTGGTTGTGTTGATGATTGTTTGCATGGGTATAAACATTTGTCAAAACTCATCAAACCGATTCAACAATACCACTACTGCATATATATCCAAAAAGAATAGTTATGGAATCTACATAAATATCCATTGATAAATGTTATGTATGTACACACTGGGATACAAATCTACCCTAAAAATAAAAGGAAATTCCGTAATTTGCAACATGGTTAAACCAGGAGGACATTGTGTTAAATGAAGTAAGCTGGGCATAAAGAACTGTAAACTGCACATTCTCACGTGTATGTTAAAGCTAAAAAAAGTTGAATTCTTTGAAATACAGACTGGTGGTACCATGGGCTTGGTATGAATGTTGGATTTGAGAAATCTTGAGTGAAGTATACAAAATTTAGCTATATAAGAGGGATAGCCTCAAGCAATGTATTGTACAACACAGTGACTAGTGAATAAAATGTACTTTTTTTGTGCTGGGCACAATGGCACACTCCTGTATCCCTAGCAGCTTGGGAGCCTGAGGCAGAAGGGTTGCAAGTTTAAAGCCAGCCTCAGCAACTTAGCAAAACCCTGAGATATTTAGTGAGAACTGTCTCTAAATAAAAATATTAAAAGGGCTGGAGATGTATGTGTCTCAGTGGTTGAGCTTCCCTGGGTTCACTCCCCAATACAAAAAAAAAAAAAAAAAAAAAAAGATTATTTTGAAAATCACTAAGGGTTCTTAGTGATTTCAAGAATTCTTAGCACATAAATAAAATTATGCAAGGAAATAATTTGCAACTGCTTAATTGGGCCATTGTACAATGTATACATATTTGAAAATGTCATAATGCATACAATACAGTACATATATACAACTTTTTATTTGTCCAATTAAAAAAAGTGATGTACAACTGGAGGACAAAAATTACCCCAAACAACAAAAACACCTCATCAAACTGTATTCTTAAAACAGTTCATTTTATTAGATGTAAATTGTTGCATTGTACTACAACACATTTGAGTTTTATCCAGTTGTTAGTATAGTATCAGGTAGGAAAAAAAATATAGTCCAAGAAAAATTTTTTCAGTTGAGACACTGAGAAGGAAAAGAAGGAAAAGAAAAAGATGAAAAAGCAAATATAAAATCCCTAAAAGAATGTTTATTTTAATCTAGCAAAGAAAAGAACTGAAAATTAAGAATACAATACCCATCTGGGCTCCTTGGAGAAGAGCTGATTCATGACTGATTCAGAGGAGGACACGGGGAGCCTGGAATATTTTTCATTTCAAGAAGAAAAGGAGCACTCACACACTCATATAAACTTGTCAAAAGACCATAGGATGGAAACAAAGTGTCTCTCAATAGTCCATGAAAAGATGATTTGAATAAAAATGAAAAAAGTAACAAAGATATACAAATATTCCTATGAGTGTAAATTACTGGCTTGAAAACCACCAAACAGTGAAAATGTGAGAGAGATATAAAAGATATTATTGGGACAATCACAGTAATTTCTATGTTGATTATTACATTGTATCACTCAATAATGTCACATTTACCCAGTATGATAATATTATTATGATTTAGCACATAATAACATTTTTCATAGAAAATACTTGCTAAAGTAGAGAAGAAGCAAAGTCCAGTTACTCACAAGTTTAAGAAACACCTAGAGAGAGAGAAAAGTGCAAAGAGACACATAATAGCTGTAAGAGACTTGCAGCTTTTTTGAGGTTGAAAATTTTAAAAGCAAATAGTTGATAGGTTAAAAAAAAAGCTTTGATGAGAAATAATATTAGTTAAACAGAATAAATATTTTAAATCATTGATTATTGACCTATAAAATATAGCAGGTATAAAAGTGATTATTTAACAATACATATTTTGTAAAACAAATTTTTCTTTTCACTAACTGTATTACGTTTCTTAGTACACTCTTCTATGTTTCTTTCTTTATCAGATTTTCCAACAAAAGTTTAAAAGAAAAGCATCAAAAGTAGAAGTTAAGGTTATAGTAAATATTTTCTGCAATTGTCAAATATTACTATTAAAATTAGAAAATTGGTAATAAATAATTTCTAAATGTAGGAGAAAAATTTCACATCCTAATTCAAACACCTTATGACACCTTATAAAAATAATTGGTACATTAGGATACAGCTGAATGACATATATTCATAAAAAGTAAAATGCAATTTCAGAAAAGTATAAAGGAGAAAATATAAAATATAAAAGTTGAAATATTATATTGAGGCTATGAGGTGTGCCCAGTGGAGTAAACCCATAGTATTCTAGGGTATAAATACATCTGATCAAACAAATTCTTACTCTATTTCAAAGACTTTATTTGGGAGGAACACAGATTCACATGGAAGAGGAGGATCGAGTACCCTAGCTGAATAGAGTTGCTTCACAGGAAATTTGTAGAATATTAGATTATTTTATATACATATATTCCAGAAACAGTGCTTTCTGTTCTCTACAGTCCTACCTTAAAAATAAAGAATGGAAAAACTGTTTCTGTAATCATAATTTTATAGATGTTTGTGAAGCATCTAATAGGCAGCATTCCAGAGGCAGGGTAGCTATTGTTTTTGCTCCCTCTAGATGAGCGACTGGTTTCTGGGCCAAATTGGCCCATAACCTGTTTTTGTATGGCCCACAAACTGAGAATGATTCTGACACTGTTAAAGGTTATATTTTAAAAATAAAAGAATAAGAACATATGACCGAGGCACAGGTAGCCTGCCAGGTCTAAAACCCTTGCTATCCTGTACTTCATAGAAAATGAATAAATAAAAGAATGCTAATGTCTGATTCAGATGGTCACTATGTAGCAGAGAAATACTTCATCTGTCTATAAGCAGCATGCACAGTAACATGGTCTTGGCTTTTGTGTTGGGCCAGTTTAACTTCACATCCTAATTCAAACACCTTATGACACTGTAGACTCAAGAATGATCATTGATATCTATGTGGAGTGGGACCCACTATCTTCCCCGAAGGGCCCTGGCAATTACATTCAAAACTAGATATGAAGTGCTCAGCGGATCACCATGTACTCTTTTGGTCCATGGAGCCTGAGCAGTTCTGAGATTTGCTGGCACAGCCAACTATCAGCAGTGGCAGCCAAAGAAGAGAAATTAGGTGAGCAGTGAGACGTGGCAGGATATATATTCTCAACTGTCCAAAACTTGGCTGAACACAATTCAACATACAGCCCTAAAGAAGCTTGAACACTCAGGCTTCCTCTGGCTGCTGCTGGTGCTCTAACTACATCTAAAGTCAATACTTAAAGTTAATCACCTTCTTTTTGAGAAGAGGAAGACAGTGAGAAGTTACCAAGGCAAAGAGAAAATAAAATTCAGTGCCTTGGTGATGGATCATTGCCAAGCTCCACGGTGTGGGGTAGACAGTTATGTTGTTTTAAGATCACAGTATAACAATACAGGGAGCTCAGGACATGAGACGAGCTGTACTGGATAATTCTTCTCTGTTTTAAGCATGAAATTTAACTGTGATTATTTCCTAGCAATCGTTGTCCGCCCCCACCTTTTTTTTTTTTTTTTGCTGAAATATAATTTTTTTCCCAGAAAAGTCATTTTCATATGCTCATAGACAATTCAAATTTGTTTTCTCTTTAGGGACAAGATCTGACCTTAAGAAGAAAACACAGGATCCTCTAAAGGCTGTGAGGACTTTGTTCGACTTTGGTTTTACTATTAGTATCTGTTAACTTGTTTCTTTGGTTTATGTTTGGCTTAGTGTTTGGAGTTTTTATTTTTCCATTTTTTTTTCAACAGCAATTGTAGTCATCATTGACTGAAATAGAATCTCCTGAAATTTTCAAATCGTTTTATAATTTTAACTTTGATTTCTTTAGTATAGGAAAATAAAAATAAAATAAAAATTAGAGTTTCTTTTTCAAGGATGGAATAGTTCATGTTTGCTTCTATTCACACATTGTTGCATATATTTCTCTATGCTTCAGTGACTGAATATTAAGTTCATTCAATTCTTTTAATACACAGTGCTTTGCTTTTGCCTTTTGCTACATTTCCCCTTATATTTATGGCAATATACTAAAATTTAAACTTGGATAAGAAAGGTTCATATAATCATGGTAGAAATAATGTTTCCAACATGAAAAAAGAAATAATACCCAGAAATAAAATAATACATATGTGTAGGAAGTTTACCTTTAAAAAGTGTCTTTCAATTTATTAAGTTCTATTATAAGTAGCACAATTAAATGCTGTTTAATGTTTTTTTCTGACATTTTAACTTTTTTTATATCATTTCATGGCTATGACACATTTAAGGAGAAAACTGTAAGGTTAACTGAACATTCTTTAAATTATCAAATTAAGTAATCTGCCTGGTCACATATAATTTATTAACCTTTGAAATAACATGTTTAAAGAAGAACATTATCATTGACTATTTCAATATAGTAGCCATTATGGAAAACCTTTTCAAGACTTAAAATCATGGTATCTAAGCTGTATTTACATATTTCTAAAAAAAACACTGAAAGAATAAATTATGTTAAATGTTCTAGGAAAATGGTTTATTTTATTAATGTTAATATTTTACAATGTAACACTACCATAATTAATTCAGAAATCCCTCATGATTCTACTACAATATTTTACACCATAAATAAATGCACTGTAATTCATAGGCATAGGCTAGATTTTCTGCATTCATTTGCAGATAAATTTTCAAACCAGTAACAGCAAACCATCATCTTCTCTTTTATCTGTTTTATCTATAGTACAAATATGTTTATTAATTGCAATGATTCCATGCTGTATCATAATTGCATCTGTAGAACATAAATCTGTATTAAGCAACATAATCCAGTATAAATAAGAACTGTTAACTCAAAATTATATGATCGACTAATCATAGCTGTGGAGTAACGAATCTGTATATTGGTAATGTTCTAGTAAGTACAAAAATAAATCTGTCTCTTTTTATAACTTCAAGGTGCAGACAAAAAAAGTGGATATAAATCACAGAACTTCATATCAAAGGTCTTAAAATAGTGAAGGTTAGTATTTGCACCTACCAGAATTTATTAGAATTATCACTAATAATCTTCAGAACAATATTGTTAGAATTGTATAAAAATAGCTAACAAAAATATTTTTTAACTTTAGCTAGAAAAGAAGACAAAAAGAATCATGAGTATGTAGATTCCTTGTCAAACACTCATCTCTATGATTGTATTAAAACCTAAGTCTTTTCTTCCTTTGATGACAGGAGGTGAACAGCAACCGTGGTTGCCAAGGATTTCAAAGAATTGAATGATTTCATCAGCATTTAGATTTCTTTCAGTTCACAGAAAATTTTTCCTTCCTCTTCTCCCTATCTACTTTTCCTTTTCTGATTTGCAGAGTCTTTATGAGAATATTTTTACACTCTCAAATTTCAGTACTGTATAATAACACCTTTTGAATTCCTCAAGTGTTACATGCCAAATCCACAAATGCTGTAATTTTAAGAATTTAAACAGAATTCCCAAGACAAATATATATTTCTTGTTGAATTCTTCAGGTAGGTCCCTTCTGTGCGATGGAAAGATTCATTTATTTTTTTACATTTAAGCTTGTAGTAATTGTGATTTATTGGGCTCTTAACTTACAAAACCCCATCATGTCTTTGGTCTACTCATAGAAATATGTTTTCAAAAAGCTTTTTGTTGATGGTAATAATTTGAGGTTCATTAATACACATTCACAAACTAGTTTCATAGACAGTGTTCTCTGCTCTCCTTAACCCTCAGCATAATAAACTCAACTGGTACATGGGCTCTTTGTGGTTAGATTTTACTTTCAGAAAGGAGAATAGGACCATTGAGTCCTAGTAGAATGAGTTCTTGGCATGCTCTTGATCTGACAACTCCAGAAAAACATTATTGACCCATTATTTATTACACTTTCAGGTGTAATAAATATGAGTTCATTTAAGTGCATTGATTTTTTTACAATTCAAACATTTCCTGGCTCCACCTAGGGCTAACATTTCTGCAACTCTTTCTTCATTATAAAAATAAGCATAATAACAACACATCTTACAGAAAAAACTAAGAAGGTTAAGTAGGGTGATACCTGTAATATGAGTACAATATGTCTGGTACTAAGTAACTACAAGATAACATTAACCATTAAAATAGATATAGAAAGAAAACAATAAGATGAACAAAGTAACCTTAAGTGTCTTTGAGTCTCTGAACTCCTACACTTCTTTCTGTATCTTTTTATTTTTTCATTTTACTAGAATAGTTTACACTGTACAGGGAAAGAGAGGAATCAAAAATGCTCTTTATTTCAAAGTTCTTCACAGTGCACAAAACCCCAAACACAGAAATATATTCTGTATTTCAATAGACAATATACCCAGAAAATCTGTTTGACATAAAAATTAACATAAAACAGGTAAAAGTTAACACAGGCACTTTGTAAAAATGTTTTTCTTGCTGGATTTATTTATTTATTTAACCAAATACTTGCATTATTAAAGCGAAAAATTACATGGCAATCCTTCTGAGACAGAGTTCCATTTAACACTAGGTAGTCTTTTATTTTTTGTTTCTCTTTGTCCTTTCTTAATCACTTATTTATCTTCTCAGTGATTTGCAAACTTTTAGCCAAACAGGGAATAGACTACTGAAACAAGTGCATGTATATAGAGAATACTAAGATAGTATAATAAAGTAGTACAAGATGATCTTTGCTTTAATTTAGTTAGAGATATAAACTGTTTATGTGCAAAGGTAAATAAACAAATCACAGTAGAACAAATTCCAACTGAATGGCATAAAATTTAGGGTACATTATGGAGTTGAGAGGAAGTCTGGTGACTTCCATACTTGGTGAATATTTAGTCAATATTCAATTAATAATTGAAATTTGATATAACACTTATATACACTGATTATTTTTGCTGAAAAAATATCAAAACTACCAACTCACCAAATTTTGTAGGCAGCTCTAAAACTACAGATGAGATTTTTACCACCTAATAAAACCTATTTCTGCTTCCAAAAAGCTGTGCAGTGTGATTTTGGATGTGATATATGATACATGAAATGGATCTGCTTTGCTACTTTAAGTGTATTTCTTTCAATTTGACAGTGTTCTGCTCTGAAGGAAGAGAAAAAAGAGCACAGAAGTTACTTACAAAAAATAGCAAAAAGTGTATTACTTCTGAAATTTTTATAGATTTTTTCTTTAATTTTGGTTTAATTGATACTTAAATTTTCTACAATTTTCTACTATATATTTATCACTTGCACACTATTGATAATAAAGTTAATGCTACTGGAATTTATAAATTCCATAAGGTTACTTCATGAAATATCTGCAATAGTAAAATACATTTTAATTACCTTTTGTCATTATCTATTGTTCATACCCTTTCCAATATTTTATTATAAACAAAACTTCTCTTGAATAAGGTTATTTAATTTTGTTTTCCAAATGATATTTACTTACACTATATTGGAAAATATTCTAATTTAAGAGAGTATGAGTTCTTCCAAGTTGTTGGAAATAAATATTTATAATTGATCTTGAAGATATTTATTTAAAAACAAATTTTAATATCTAAACATTTTTATCTCAAAAAACTATGAGATGATAACTACTACAAGGTAAATATACAATTTTTATCTGAATTATTCACTGATTTATAATTTCTTAAACAAAACCTAGCAAATATGCCTTGTGTAAATTCTCCATTCAAAATTTCTTTATTAACATTATGATGCTAATAAAAATTTTGTAGTTTTATAAAATTAATATTACAATGTATGTATATTACATCACTAATGCAATAATAACCAATGTATGTACTTTATCATAAAATTTATGAAGAAGTAATTTCTAAAATCATTTTGTAGAAAAACCTATCTTTGCTCTTCAACTCAGAATTTTTAATTAAAAAAATGGTCTCTAAAATTGAACGAATAATTCAGTTTGAAATATAGCATGATCAGGACATAAAAGTACAGTGACGTGAAAGAGAAATACAGTGTCCTGTTAATACCTGAGCAGGATCCAAAGGCTATAAGTAGTGTTCAAGGATGAATACAGTAAATAAGAATAGCTTGCAGCAGTCTGCAGAGAAAGAAAGCAGCTAAAGCATTTAAATCAATTGCTAGAGGAAAGAAAAACAAATTGGGCAGGACATAAAAGCAAATAGAACAAGAACTGCCAGTAGGCATAGTGTAGGGCTAGTTTTGACAAGATACTTGGACTAAATATGCTAGGAAGATAATTATGTTGCCAGAGACAATGGGGGAGGGGGGAGTCATTAAATTGTCAGAAGTGTCAATCCAAAATTCTAAGCTTTCTTGAGAGTTCATGAGTCCTTTAAATCTCCTTTTCAGTAAAAATACTTTTAAATGGTTCCTAAGAGATAGTCAGCCAAGTAAAATTTTGATTTGTTATAGATGTTGATTTTTACATAATCTAGCATACAAAAGCCTTATCTAGATATTGAAAAAAATTTTCAAATGTCTTACACTTTTAATATAAAATATTCTAGTGTGGCTCAACATAAAAATAGTACAAAGTATGCCTATTGTATTTAAAATAAATGACATTGTTTTGCTTCACCTTAAATTTATTTTTAAGTTTTAACTGCTCAATTTTTCACAAAAGAAACTTAATTGATAAAAAAAATCATGCTATCATACCAAACATTATTATTAATTTCTTGGAAATCTCAGAAAAATTACCGATTTTGAAAAAAAAAAACTGTTAAATTTTTATCTTTTCACTTTCACATTCTTTGTTCATACCGAGTCATATTTGTGTGCTGTAGATAAAAATAAGCTGTCTTTTATATACAAGAGTTTAGTTTCAACAGAATTGCTTTACTCAGAACATTATTTTCTTTCTGGCAAATTTACCTTTCCTTTTCTAAAAATAATCAATGCAAAACCCCACAAAGAATGTGGCTGGCATTTTAAAAAGGTTTTACCTTCCTGTGGGTAATCAGAGATTAGTAACCAACATTGTTTAGATTGTGCGAAAATGATGCTGTCAAAAGACAACAAGCATGGAGAGAGAAGAAATTTTATAAACCAACGTTGACTTTTATGTCTGCAGTACTGTAAATCAATATTACCTAAATTTTCATAAATACACTGAACTGGAGTCTTCTTATTTCTCTTGTGCTGGACTCTATTGCAGCAACAGAGGGAGGACAGCTTTTAAAAGATTATTGTCTCCTTTTGTGCTATCATTGGTTTGTTGTTGATTTTTGATGCTGCTCTTGTTTTGGGGCAGACTTTATATTCATGATTGAGGATTTGGCCCCTCAGTTAGTTGCTTTTCTTAACATTATTATTTTTCTTATTGATATTACTCCTTCAAGAATCTAACTTCAACTCAGGTTGAATGGATAAATATTCTATATTAATTCTTCTTTCACTCTTACCATGATTATTATTTAATTTCTTCAAATTTCACCAGATTCTAGGCTAAACAAGGACAAAAATCTTTTCTATCATTTTCACTGTCAATTCCTGATACAGGGTAGACATGCGAAAATATGTGTTCACTGAACGTTAATAATCAAAACTTCTCGCATGCTAATTGATTTTATTAGTAGATTTTTGAAATGTAATTGGAAGATTGGAAGGAAGTTTTCTTTTCATATCAGTCACAGTTTTAACTCTCTAGGAAGCAGACCCCAAGACAAAGTACAGTGTTCAGAATGACTATCAAAGAGGAACCCTAGTGTCTAAATCTGTAGGAAGGAAGGGAGGAACCATGGTTGGACAGAGGATAAGGCTGAGCTGTTGCGCTCATATTTTAGTCAGATTTTTCACTGCTGTGACTAAAAGATATGACTAGAACAATTACAGAAGAGGAAAACTTTATTTGAGGGCTTATGGTTTCAGAGGTCTCAATCCATAGACAGCAGACTCCATTCCTCAGGGCTCAAGATGAGGCGGAACATCATGGCAGAAGAGTGTGGCAGAGGGAAGCAGCTCACATGATGATCAGAAAGCAGAGAGCAAGAGACTCTACTCTCCAGATACAAAATAGATACCCTATAGCCTCGGCCCCAATAAAACAGTTCCTTCAGCCACACTCCATCTGCCTCCAGTTAACCACTCATTTAAACTCATCAGGGATTAATTCACTGATTAGTTTAAGGTTATAACTCAATCATTTCCCCTCCGAACTTTCTCACATTGCCTCACATATGAGCTTTTGGGGGACACCTCACACACAGACCATCACAGCAGGCCAGATGGTTTCAGCCCAATCCATACGAAGCTTTGGAGGTAAGATGGTCACTCAGAGTAATTCTTTACCAAACCCAAATAACCCCTACCAGACTAGGTGCTGGATATGCACTACAGGGCCTGACCTTAGGCAAGGCAGATTTCTGCAGTTGAGGAAATCCCTGGGGGCCATCAGAGTTGACAGTTGTCTCCTAACAGCTTTCCCCACAGGTGGGACCACAAGCACTTACTTGAAGGCAAATATAGAAAGTGTATTTATAGCTACCTGGTTTGTGCCCTGTACTCTGACCCCCGTCTTCACATATGTTTGGTGGACAGCCACTCCTGCAGTTCATGTGGGCCTCTCATCCTAGAAAAGACAAAGAAGGGAAAGATGAGTGAGCCAGATTATAGCCTCTCACTACAGCTGATCTTGGTACAGCATCTAATACTTATTATCTCCTTCTGCCATTATTCATTCTAGAGTTCCCTTTATCCTCAGCTAACACTTCTACTGGTCTTGGTTGTTAAACTGGTGTTGTGACCTATATTCTCATCTATGAAGGTTTTAAGCCTTGGTCAATATACTATTCTCAATTATTGGGTAAGACAGTAACACAGGGACAACCAAGTTTATCACCTGTGTACTGAACATAGTCCTGTCTGCCCATGCTGTGCCTCTACAGTTCAACCTTAGTTCTAAGTACAGTAACTAAAGGAGAAAGTGGAAATAGATCTTGGGAAATTTTAACATGAATTAATATATACAGAAATCTCATTTAAACAAGGAATTATATATTACCTATGGCTATTAACTGCCTGTGACTTCTTTAGGATTTCATTCTTTCAGAATTTTATTATCTTCTAGATCTTCAATTTAGTGTAACAATGGCCAACCAATTCCACTGTTTTTATAACTTTAATTTTCTGCATATTTTTTCATACATGATTTATCCAGTGAGGTAGTATGTTCTTTGTTCTTATTATATGACCCCAATTCAACAAACTTACAACAACTCTTATCATTACTTTATGCCAAAGGTATCTGGGTTTTACCTATCAGGTTCCTCTTGCTAAGCTAGTGCCAGCTGATTCTGCTCCAAAGTAATGTCTTATCATCTGGACTATTACAACCAACAACTTTCACTGTTTCGATTCCCCAGGCAGCAGACTTGATGTTTTTGTGGGATGGCTTTATGATCAACCTTTTTGATGTAGAAGAAGAACCAGGATTGAGATGAGTAATAAGTTGATTTATAATATGGCCTGAAACATCCTGTCAACTCCCAAGAGAACTGTACCTAAAATGGCATTCAAAAATTATCTCTTTTCCCCTTGTCAAAACAAAAAGACTAGTCTCTAAATCATCACTCAGGTTAGTCACTGGAAGTAGGCTGCCCTAGAAGGGGATGGAAGTGAGCAACTCTATGCAGATGCAATAGTCCTTCAAGGGGTGAATAGCCACAGGCAGACAGCTCTTCCAACACTGGGGGCAATAAGTTCTTCTCTGAAGAATATCTTGTGAGCATGCCTTTACACCCGCTACAGCGACTGAAAATTTATTGCTGGATATAGCAATGCAATATCTACCAGATCATACTTTACTATTTTTTTATGTTTATTTAAATTAAATATAACCTGTGATAACATGGTTTTCTTTTTATGTGACACCTAACAAACTAAACCAAAACACCAACTAAGAACCCCAAAAATTTAAAAAAAAAAAATTCTTGCTTTATTTAGGAAAATAAAACCATCAAAACAAAGTTAGTATTCAAAGTAATTTTGAGTCCTGTCATCTCTTATAAAATAATATAAATTTCTTAAATTCCGTGGTACTAATTTTGTTTAGAAATAAAATGAAGGTAACTTGACTTATAACATAGACTTTTAAGCATTATATAAGACGTACCCTAAACTCATCAACAGAAATGCCATATAGAAATTTTTAAAAGTCAGGGATACTTTATTTTTTATTGTCTTTCTTGACAATTCTGCTGTAGATCACTTCTTCCTTTATTCTTATTACCATCTAAATGCCCTTGACACATAACCTAAGAGGAAGCTGCTGTTTTTACACTGGTGTCATCAGAAGGAGATGGGGTCAGGTCACTCGTTGCAATATTTTAAATTTAACAAAGATTGAAACAGACAACTTCAACATATTTGCACTTTTGGACTGAATCATGTATTTTAGACTAAATGTTTGTGATCCCCCAGATCCTAACCCTTGATATTATGAGTGAAAAGGTAAGGACTTTGGGAGGTGGTTTGATATTAAGGATGAGACCCTCATGGATGAGATTTGTGTCCTTATGAAACCTCAGAGATTTCTTCTTCTGCCTTACAATGATACATGAAGATAACATTATGGAATCTGGAAGACAGTCTTGACCAAAACGACCATTCTGGCACCCTGATCTCTGACACCATGAGAAAAAAAAATTCTGTTGTTTATAATATGATAAACAACATATGATATTCTGTTATATTCTGCATATATTCTATGGTATTTTTATAGACACCTGAAATGAATAAAACACATGGAAAGAAACCTATGAACTATAACATTTTTTACAATCAAAGAAAGCATTTTAGAAAGTCAAACCCTCTGCAGTATCTTCAACTGGTGTAAAAAAATTCCCAACCTTTATTTGATTTTTCTGTCCTCAGTCTTTTCTTTATCAAAGAACTTCAAGCCTCTGACTTCTTTATCTTTTAGTCTCTACCACTTTTTAAAAATCGCAACTCCAGATTCCGGGTTTGAACTGGAATCTTCCTGTATATGTTCTCCAATGTAAGTAATTCTGTCTGGAGCTATAGTGCCCTATGACAACTTCAGCTGGACAATTCAGCGAAGGTGCTGGCATCACTGAACTTCACTATGTTTCCAAGGAATCAATGAAAGGGATAAGTGGTTTGGCATTGAAATCATGGAACGCCGTTCCAGGTACTCTTCGCAGTCACTATACTGGTCTGAAACTCAGGCGAGCGTGTACAATCTGAAGTCCCTATTCTATAAAAGAATTGATATTATTGCACACATGACCATAAAAGAAAAATTGGTAACTTTTCTTCATGATGATTTCAACTTGTTTCTTTTGCTTATTTTAGGTTGAAAATTTTTTTCCAATACTGTCAAATATGTATAAAAATATTCTAAATTTGAAAATGTTATTGTCTAATATCTAATTTTTCCAAGGAGAAAAGATCTATTTTGCCGATCATTGCTCCAAAGTGAATAGAGGTCCAAAATTGAAGGGAAAAATATTTTTTAAAGAAGGGGTGTGAGTTTCAAAAATAAAATAGTTAGAATTCTTAGAAATAAAGTGGGAGAAAAGGCCCTGCTATGGATTAGATATGCTGTACCTCCCAAAAGCTCGTTTGTGAGATAATGCAAGAAGTTTAGGGGTGAAGTGATTGGATTATGAGAGCTTTAATTGGTGCATTAATCAACTGATGTGGATTAACTGGGTGATAATTGTAGACAAGTAGGGTGTGGCTGCATGAGATAGTTCACTGGGGGTGTGTTTTGGGGTTTATATTTTGTCCCTGGTGAGGAAGAGCTGTCTTTCCTCTTCCTTATTGTCATGTCCTGAGTTGCTATCTTCTTTCATGCCTTTCCACCATGATGTTCTGTCTAACCTTGGGCCCACAGCGATGGGAGTTGGCTGTTTATGGACTAAGACCTATGTTATCATGAGTGCCAAATACCATTTTCCTCCATTGAAATTGTTCTTGTCAAATGTTTTGGTCTCAGTGCAAAAACACTGGTCTAAAAAAGGTACTACTTAAGCCATAAAAGCCAAATTAGACAATATATCCCTAGGGATCTATTGTTAAAAATGCTACTTCATAATATATAAACTTTCCCTATCAAATTATTCCTTCCTGATTATTGATAGTTGAATATCCTCCCAAAGCAACATTTGGCTGGAAACATGATAGATATAATGCAGGATCTAAGCAAGACTTAAATATCATATTATTTGGTTCCACAATGGATATGATCATTTCAAATGTGAATCACAATATACTGAATTCAAAAGAATTGAACAGTTAACCATAGAGAATTCAACATTTTAGAATGAAATAATATCTTAAGTCACTTGCCTGAGTATAAAATACAACCCTCCTCAATATATAAAACACAACTCTGTTAATATGCTTATAAAAACAATCAGCTATCATTATTACAACTTTTATTATCTACATGTTATTACTGTAGGAAAAACAGTCTGTATTATATTGCCACTTTGTAAACAACTATTTTGTTAATAATTAGAGAGTTTGGGATGCAACATTTAAAATGTTATGGATTACAAAATCTTCACTTCACTACTCAGATAGAATAACAAGACCAAAGAATTTTCTAGCAGAATCTGGCTAAGCAAGATTCTGTTATGTTTATTGATTAATTCTCAAATTGAATTCTTGTGAAATCACTCAGTAGACATAGAGGAATGTCTGATATTTCTCAGATAAAAAAAAAAAATTCAATAGTCAGAAATATCTGTACTCTTTTTTCTTTTTTTCCTAACAAGAACCACTTCCAAGAAAGATGGAAAATTTGAAATAGCATCTCCCTTATTATTCTGTCCACATGGTTGGCAAAATGTAATTGTTAGAAAACAGAGCTCTTCTATTTTCCAGTAAAAGTCTTTTTAATGCTGGAACAGAGTGTTTCTTTCTGATCCCCCCCCCCCACCTTTTTTTAGGTTTTATGACTCTGGGCTCTGTGGGGACTGATGGAAGAAAAATGTTAATACTGACCCATATGTGAGCCTTTAAATAAAATTAGAAAATATTATTCTTTAGATACAAACAAAACCCCACATTGGTTTCCAAGGAAGTTTTTGCTTTCTTCTTTTAAGATGATAATAAAATATCTCTTCTGGAGATCTTTTAAAATGGATTCCTTACCTGTCTGCATTGTTTTAAGTTTTAGACAGGAAGATAAATGAATAATCTCTTTATTTCCATTTTGATTTTTGATTCTATAAAGAGTTGTTAAAAAAAAGATCTGAGTAGATTCAATCTTTTCAGTATTAAATATACACATATGGTATAGAAGAAATTTCACTGAATGTGTAATCAGATCATTTTTCATGGAAAATAGTCACTCCTGAAGAATGAGATATATGAAAGACGAAAGAAGCAGAGTCATAGTGGAAAAGCAGTTGCTTAAATGCATGATTATTAAACAGAAAACAAAGAAAGAAAAAGGGGAATAAAATACTTTCGGTTTCAGGAAACCTGTATTAATATTTTAAATCATGACTGACAATCACTGCACAGTTAAAATTAGAGATGAAACCTTCATATTAAAATATTTGCATAGTATCAGCATCAAGTCCACATCTTTACATAAGAAGGAGGTTATGCATGCTGTGGGAAGTCATGAGTAATACATGCAAAAGTATAGAGTTTTGTAACACAAGAGCAAATACATTTCTCTCTAGAAAGAATTAGTTGCTATTAATATTCAGTTTTGGAAATAAGCCAGACCCCCATAGTCAGGATTTAATGCAAATACAAACTGAAATCTTAGCAATTTGCTAGGAACCATAGGTGAAAGGGTGCAATAAACATTTAGGTAGCAAAATAGGAAAATATCTCCATATCTGTGTATGGATTCAAGAAGATTTCTTTCTTATTTCAGTTGGCTTTGGAAATAAAGACTACCTGAAAAGAGCCAAAATAATCTTAAAAATGAAGAACTAAGTTGAATAATATATACCTCCCCATTTCAGAAATTATTGAACATTTATAGTAATCCCAATAGCTGGGAATATATAAGCACACACAAAATTTATTAGAACAGAATCTAAAGTCCTGTTACAAACTTGGATGTTTATTGTCAATTGATTTTCAACAGAAATGTCAAGAAAATTATTGGAGAAAAATAGTCTTTTGAAGAAATATTATTTGAACAATTGGATAACAACTTACAAGAGAAAAAATTAGACCAATAATTTACTTTATACAGAAAAATTAAGTTGAAATGGATTATAGATCTACACATAAGAATAAAACTGTGAAACTCTTAGAAAAAGGCAGAGGAAAGTCTTCATGACCTTGATTAGAAAAAATATTTCTTAGTTGCAATGCCAGAAGTATCATCCATAAAAGGAAATGTTGATAAGTTGCACTTCCTAAGATTAAAAATGTTTGCACTTCAAAAGACATTAATAAGAAAATGAAAACATGAGCCACAGGATGGAAGTAAATATTGACAAATCACATCATAAAGGGCTTGTATCTAAAGTACAAAAAGAATCTTACAACTCAATAATCTGAAGACAAATAACTCAATTAAAATAGGAAAAGATTTCAATAAATATTCCATGAAAGATACATAAATGTCTACTACATTGATACAAAGATCCTCAACTCATAGTAATTAGGGAAATTTAAATTGAAACTATAATAAGATTCTACTTTCTATCCAGTTAAAAGGCTAAAATAAAAAAGGCAGACCATATCCATATCCAGTGTTGTTATATAAAGGATTGAAAAATAAAACAACTGGAAATGTCAATCCTGGTTAGTATGTAAAATGACGCACATACTACTTTGGAACACAATTAGTAATTAAAAAAAAATTTTACCATACAACCCAACATGTGGTTGTGGTATCTACCCCAAGAAATGAAAACAAATGTCCACACAAAGATGTTTACAAAAATATACTTGGCGATATTATATATAATAGCCAAAAAATGAAAATGTTTCAAATGGTCATCAAACATATGAATGATGGAATTTTTCTGTGGTGAACCACTGATAAATGCAATAACATGGGAAAAATTTAAAAACAGGTCAAGGGAAAGACACCAGATGCAAAGTACAATACATTACATGATTCCACTTACACAAAATATCAATAAAAAAGACACCAGATTCAAAGTACAATACATTACATGATTCCACTTACACAAAATATCGAGAAAAAAAGGCAAAGTTATAGATTTGGAAAGAGAAAGGTTGATTAGGATGTAGTTAGGAAGAGGGAATGACTACACATAACCATAGGGATATTTGGGGGCAGTCTTTCTCACTTTATACAAAGTTATAAAACAGTGACTGACTCATAATAGGAGATACATACATACATTCTGGTTGAATGAATTAGTTAATTTTTTGAATGGCTTCATAGTGCATATATTTAAAATTCTCAAATAAAACTCAGTATTAGAAGACTATAGTAATGCCGTTATTATGTATAACAGTCTCATATAAGATGCTGTTATGGTTTTAGTTCAAACCTTGCCCTGTATCTTGGGATATGTTTGTAGGGGGAAGAATAATTCTGCATATGCATAAAATAATTTGTAGCATAATAATATGGGTAATAGTAATACCTGCTCTTTTGTGTACTACAATGTGGGTTGATTCTGGGAGGTTTTTTGTTTCTTGGAGGATTTTATGGTTTTTAAATAATTTTTTTTAGTTGTACATGACAGTAGAATGTATTTTGGCAGAATATAAATACATACAGTGTAACTTATTCTATTTAGGTTCCCACTCTTGTGGACATACATGATGTGGAGTAACTCTGGTCATGTATGCAAATACAAAGCTAGGGAAGTTGTGATTAATTAATTCTACTGTGTTACACATTCCCCTCCCCCTCCCTTCCCTTTGTTTCCCTTTGTCTAAACCAATGGACTTCTATTCTTCTCCTCTCACTGTCCTTTGTTATGGGTTAGCATCCATAAATCAGAACATTTGGCCTTTGGTTTTGGGGGATTGGATTATTTCACTTAGCATGATATTCTCCAGTTCCATCCATTTATTGGTAAATGCAATAATTTCATTCTTCTTTATAGCTGAGTAATATTCCTTTATGTATATATACCAGTCACCTGTTTTCTTTATCCAGTCACCTGTTGAAGGACTCCTAAATAGGTTCCATAGTTTAGCTATTGTGGGTTGAGCTGCTATAAATGTTGATGTGGCTGTGTCACTGTTTTTAAGTCCTTTGGGTATAGACCAAGGAGAGGGATAACAGGGATAACAATTGGTGGTTCCATTCCAAGTTTTATAGGGAATCTCCACACCGTTTTCCATAGTGGTTGCACCAAAAAGGTATGAGAATATTTTTCTCCCCATATCCTCAACAACATTTATTGTTGCTTGTATTCTTTATAACTGCCATTCTGACTTAAGTGAGATGGAATCTCAGTGTAGTTTTAATTTGCATTTTTCTAATTGCCAGAGATGTTTAACATTTTTTCATATATTTTTTTGACCATTCATATTTCTTCTTCTATAAAGTATTTGTTCAGTTCCTTTGCCCATTTATTGACTGGGTTATTTATTTTTCTGGTGTTAAGGTTTTTGAGTTCTTTGTATATCCTGGAAATTAATGCTTTATCTGAGATACTGGTGGTGAAGATTTTCTCCCAAATTGTAGTATCTCTATACACATTCTTGATTGTTTTCTTTGCTGTGAAGAAGTTTTTCAGTCTGATACTATTCCATTTATTAAATCTTGATTTTACATCTTGCATTTTAGTAGTCTTGTTGAGGAATTCAGTTTTCAAGCTGAATTGTTGGAGAGTTGGCTTACTTTTTCTTCTAGTAGGTGCAGGGTCTCTGGTCTAATACTTAGGTCCTTGATCCATTTTGACTTGAGCTTTGTGTAGGGTGAGAGATAGGGATTTAATTTCATTTTGCTACATATGGATTTCCAGTTTTCCCAGCACCATTTGTTGAAGAGACTATCTTTTTTTTTAATATTTATTTGTTTTTTAGTTTTTATTTTTATATAGTTCTGAGGATCAAACCTGGGCCATGCACATGCTAGGCGAGTGCTCTACTGCTGAGCCACAACCCCAGCCCCTGAAGAGACTCTTTTCTCCAATGCACGTTTATAGCACCTTTGTCTAGGATCTGAGCTACATCCCCAGCCCATAGGATGAGATAACTGTATTTATGTGGGTATGTCTCTGTATCTACTATTCTGTACCATTGTTCTTCGTGTCCTTTTTGGTGTAAATACTGTAATGTTTTTGTTACTATAGCTCTGTAGTGTAATTTAAGTTCTGGTATTGTGATGCCTGCATTATCATTTTTCGAGCTAAGGATTGCTTTGGCTATTCTGGGCCTCTTCATTTTCCAAATGAATTTCATGACTGCTTTTTCTATTTCTGTGGAGGATAGCATTGGGATCTTTATAGAAATTGCATTAAATCTGTATAGTGCTTTTGGTAGTATGGACATTTTGATGATATTGATTATGCCTATCCAGAAACATGGGAGAGCTTACCATTTTCTGAGGTCTTCTTCAATTTCTTTCTGTAGTTTTCATTTTAGAAGTGTTTCACCTCTTTTGTTGATTTTCCCCCAAAATTTTGAGGCTATTATAAAGGGGATAGTTTTCCTTATTCCTCTTTTCAGCTGGTTTATCCTTCATATATAGAAATTCAATTGATTTATTGGTATTGATTTTAAACCCTTCTACTATGATGAATGTGTTTATGTGTTCTAGGAGCTTTGCAGCGGAGTTGATTTCAGTCTTCTAAATATAAAATCATGTCATCAGCAAATAGGATTAATTCGAGCTCTTCTTTTCCTGTTCATATCCATTTAATTTCATTCTTTTCTATGTTTGCTTTAGCTAGGGTTTTCAGGACTATGTTCTATAGGAGTGGTAAAAAGAGGGCATACCTGTCTTGTTCCAGTTTTCAGAAGGAATTCTTTCCATTTGTTTCCATTTAGAATGATGTTGGCCTTGGGTTTAGCATATAATATAGCTTTTGCAATGTTGAAGTATGTTCCTACTATCCCTAGATTTTCTAGAGTTTTGAGCATGAATGGATGCTGAATTTTGTCAAATGCTTATTCTGTATCTATTGAGATAATCATGTGATTCTTGTCTTTAAGTGTAGTGATATGGTGAATTATATTTATTGATTTCCTTATCTTGAATCGACCTTGCATCCCTGGGATGAATCCCACCCACTTGGTCATGGGCACTATCTTTTAAATATGTTTCTGTATGTAATTTGCCAGAATTTTATTGAGAATTTTTACATCAAACCTAATCAGGTATAATATTGGTCTGAAGTTTTCTTTACTTGATGAGTGATTGTAAAAGACTCCAGGACTATAGAGGGTGATACTAGCTTCATAAAATGAGTTTGGAAGGGTTCCCTCCCTTCCTATTTCATGGAATAATTTGAAGAGTATTGGTGTAATTCTTTGAACGTCTTGTATAACTTGGCTGAGAATCTACCTGGTCCTGGGCTTTTCTTTGTTGGTAGGCTTCTGATGGCAACTTCAATTTCATTGCTTGAAATTGATCCATTAAAACTTTCTATGTCCTCTTTTTTTTTTTTAATCTAAAATGATTTTATTACAAAGGCTGTGGACTTTTAAAAACATTTTAAACAATAATATGTTCTTATTATAAATTTATAATTGTCTTTGCTTATAATTAATTGGATTTCCTTTTCAATTTAGCAAAAATGGAATGTTTTCAATCTATTCATAATATTTATTAGTAATACATTATTTGATTGTTATTGACTGTATAATTTCATTTAAAATTTTAATGTTATTTTACTATGAGAAATTCTTGATTCTTATTGCTTTGATAGATGATGGATACTGGTATTTTCATTATTTAACATTAATACATAGCTATAGTTAGAATTTTCAAATAATTCACAAGGGCAAATATTTGTACACTGATAAATTGAGAATTATTTATTTCTTATTTTGAAGCTCCAAATGCCAAGGATTATATATGGACAGGAAGGTTTTCACTTTACACATTCTCTTCTTCCTAGGCACTACACTGGGGTCCACAAACTCTATTTGTTTTCTGTCCTATTCTTTTCAAAATAGTATTTTTTGCTGAAATTTCGGGCTATTTTCTTTGACTAAGATTTTGTTTCCTTTTTCTTAGCATCTCCTTCTTCTTAACTTATAGGTTCATTTTTTTCTTTTAAGTCATTATATATGAGAGCAGAATGCATTGCAATTCATATTACACATATAGAGCACATTTTTACATATCTCTGGTTGTATACAAAGTACATTCACACCATTTGTGTCTTCATACATGCACTTAGGAAAATGATATCCATCTCATTCTACCATCTTTTTTTTTTTTTTTTTAACCTTTTTGCCCACTCCCTTCCCCCCCTCCCCAATGACCTTTCTAGTGTTCCTCTAATCCTCCTATGCTCTCCATTCTAACCCCACTGTGAATCAGTCTCCTGATATCAGAGAAAACATTTGGCATTTGGATTTTTGGGATTGGCTAATGCAGGAGCCCTGATTGGGGAGATGTCTGAGATTGCAGTTGGCTGTGGGCCATAGAGATATTCGGACATTGCTGCCTTCCGTGGTCTCACGGGACTTGGCACGGGATCTCGCAAGACTTGAGCCGAGATCGGATCGGGTCGGTGCCATTTTGTTTGTGGGTTTTTTGGTGGTGTGTGGTGCATGTTAGAGTCGTTGTTGGAGCCAGAGAGGGAAGTTATTAGAATAAAAAGCTTGTTTGTTTCCAATTTGCCTCTGAACTTCTTCCCATGCCTTCGTTGCTCCAAGCGGCAATTGCTTCAGACAGCAACAGGTGGTGGCCCGCACAGGGAATTCGGCTGGCAGGTAAGAACTGAAAATGGGAGCGAAAATAACAAAAAGCTGGATAATAAAAGCCATGTATGAGTTTTTTGATATCACGGACTCAGTGGATAATGAGGAAAGTGATCAAGAAAGCATAGCCTCTGAATCAGTTAATACCAGTGAGAAGAGTAGTGGTGTAAATTCAAAAGTAAAAGCTGCAAAAGCCATCAGAAACTTATTAAAATAGCCGAAGAATATGTACTCTCCTTACAAGGTGAAATTCAGGATACCAGTAAAAGTGATAGTAGTGAAGAGGAATTAAAAGGTGATTCTGGGAGCACTGTCTCCAGTAAAAAGAAATTAAAAAAGAAAAAGGACCATCAAGTAGAGGAACCACTTGTGTCCTCTACTCCCCCATGGGTGGAATCCATTACAGAAAGTATGAAGGGTATTACTAGGCGTTTGCATACCGCAGAAATAGAAATAAAAAGTCTTTCTGAGCGCTTATGCGCTCTCGAGGGTAACTCACAGATACATTGGGAACTGCCAGTATTTGAAAATGAAAATGGACAGAGGGGCCACCAGTCAGTAGATTTCAAAACAATAAAAAATCTCAAAGAGGCAGTAATGACATATGGACCCCAAGCTCCTTTCACGTTGAGTATGCTGGAGTCCCTTAACACCTTTAGCTTAACCCCCTCAGACTGGAAAAGTCTATGTAAAGCAGCATTAAGTGGGGGGCAATACTTGGTTTGGCGATTGCAATTTCAAGAACTTTGTATAGAAACGGCTGCAGAGTTTGGAAACCATAATATAGAAATGCTCACAGGAGAAGGGCAGTTCACAGACTCACAAGCTCAAAAACATTATGACCCAGGTGTATATGCTCAGATAAATGCAGCTGCCTTAAAGGCATGGAAAACTTTACAAGGACCTGGGGATCTACAAGGTAGCTTGTCAAAAGTGATTCAAGGACCTAATGAGCCGTATGCTGACTTTGCTGATCGACTTTTGAGAACTGCAGGTAGATTGTTTGGAGACATTGATCAAGCTATGCCATTAGTTGTTTTATTAGCATATGAAAATGCTAATAAATATTGCCAGGAAGCCATCAGGCCATGGAGAAATAAAAAAAAGATCCTTCCATATATATACAACTATGTAAAGATATAAAAGATGCCTTTGTCACAGGAAATATGATTGCAGCAGCTATGAGAGATGCCGCTCCTCAAAATTTTACAAGGGCTCAACCTAGACATTATAATCAATCAGGATATTCCAGGCAAAATTATCATAATCATTCAGGCTATTCTAGGCAAAATCCCCAAAGAGAAATAAGACCAAGTTCATACCATGCCCCAGGCCGCTGCCCCAGGTGTTAAAAGGGAAATCATTAGGCCAATAAATGCCATTCAAAATTTGACATCCATGGAAATCATTTGTTCAGGAATTCAAAAAATGGGGCACAGGGCCCAATGCCCCGGGGCCCACAAGTGTACGAGGCATTGGAGGAGGAGTATCCTCAAGCATCCACTCTGATGCTTCCCCGACACAATCCCTACTACCCATCCACTCCCTCGCCAGAGGAACAGGAGGAAATGCATGATTAGACCTCTGTTCCACTGCCTGAATAGTGCTAACACCTGAAATGGGGGTTCAACTGATTCCCAGAGGAGTCAGGGGACCTCTTCCCTCAGGGAATGTAGAACTTATTCTCGGGAAAAGTCCTAAAAGCTTATTAGGTTTGCAAGTCACCCCAGGTGTAATAAACTCAGACTACAAAGGGGAAATAAAAATAATGCTTAGCTCACCCCAAAGTATAAATTCTGTTAATCAAGGAAATAGAATTGCTCAGCTGCTTCTCCTTTCCAATTTACATAATTCATTTAAAATGAGTATGCCTCAAAAAAGAAACAATAGAGGAGCCGGGATGAGGAGATCTCTCTTTAGTGTGCACACAATTGTATTTTTTCTCTTTTTATGTATGTCTTTATGTCTGTACATTTGTCTAAATTTCATGTAATTGTGATGTCACAAATATATGTTTGTAGGTTTGTGTGTCTGTCCAGTGTGACGTCACAAATAACAAAGCGCTTATGAAAAAAAAAAATATATATATATGGATCCAAATAACTTTAATTCATTTAAGTTTAAGAGTATTCAATTTGGGTGAATAATTTAATAAGTGAAGGTACCTTCAATTTTGTTTTATAGGTGTCCCAGGAATTTCTCTTTAGCAAAGAATATGACTAGTGCTGTATAACCTGATATTTTGGTGTTTTGACATAAGAATGTTTATTTGTAATTAACTTTATTTGTTTTATAGCTGATTAATTTGAGTTATTTCAACAGATAATCTCATGGAAGGTTACAGAGACTCGAGGATTCCAGCTAACAAATTAATTTTCCAAAGTGCCTTTAGCTTTTCTTTAATCTATCTTTTTTTTTTTTTTTTTTAAACTCAGGAGCACTCGACCACTGGGTCACATCCCCAGACCTTTTTTGTATTTTATTTAGAGACAGGGTCTCACTGAGTTGCTAAGTGCCTCACCATTGCTGAGGCTGGCTTTGAACTCTCGATCATCCTGCCTCAGCCTCCCAAAGGCTGGGATTACAGGCATGCACCACCATACCTGGCTCTTTAATCTATCGCAGTAAATACCCTCAGTCTTTCTTTGGCTTTGAACTCGCGATCATCCTGCCTCAGCCTCCCAAAGTGCTGGGATTACAGGCATGCACCACCATACCTGGCTCTTTAATCTATCTTTAATGCAGTAAATACCCTCAGTCTTTCTTTGTTTTGTTCTGAATATGGTATTTTGCCAGCTTATGTTTGTGGGAGCTCAAGCAGCAATGTGTGTGAACAGAAATCAACTTTAATTTTCTAATCTAATAATTCTATTTTTTAGTTTGACAACTCGCCTCTTGACTCAGTGCCGGAATAGCACTGCCTTTCCTTTAATAATTGATGCTTGAGTTTCTAGGTAGCAGGCCCTGAAGATTTGCCGGTGGCATTGTCTAGATATAAAAAAAGACGGCTGCTGCTACAACTGCAGGGATCTCGGTCGCTGCAAACATCCCTGCTGCTCAAGCATCAAACAACCTCACTAACAGTGTGGCCTCTTCTCTGCATGCATGGGGCCTCCTAGACCAATGTGTTATAACAAGTGGACATTTTGATCTTTCATTGTTTGGGACTTTACGGGACAATGCCTTGTGGGTATTTGTCTAGAGAACTTAGTGTGTTACTTGATAGAACTCAGGGACAGCTGATTTGTTTTAAAAAATTTGATATGCTATGCAACTTGGCTCATCAGCAGAAGGCTTGTCGCCTTAAAGCCGCACCATCTCCTCACAATTGGACGGCTGTTAGTCATCATACACAGTCGATCCTAAAGGGCTCCATTGCATGGCTGGTTAGCTAATGACGGGTAAGATCCCCAGAGGGGGACAACCTAAGACAGGCACAGTCGCACGGGACAGTCTCATGTGGCCGACATATCAACCTAAGACAGGAGTCAAGGGCACAGCCTTGATTATCTGATGACGAGTAAGAACGTTGGTTGCACATAGACGTCCTAGAGCATCCCCTCTTTTAAAACAAAAGGGGGGAAATGCAGGAGTCCTGATTGGGGAGATGGCTGAGATTGCAGTTGGCTGCGGGCCATAGAGATATTCGGACATTGCTGCCTTCTGTGGTCTCACGGGACTTGGCCCGGGATCTCGTGAGACTTGAGCTGAGATTGGATCGGGTCAGCACCATTTTGTTTGTGGGTTTTTTGGTGGTGTGTGGTGCGTGTTAGAGTCCTTGTTGGAGCCGGAGAGAGAAATTATCAGAATAAAAAGCCTGTTTGTTTCCAGTTTGCCTCTGAACTTCTTCCCGCGGCTTCGTTGCTCCAAGCGGCAATCGCTTCAGACAGCAACAGGCTAACTTCATTTAGCATTATATTCTCCATCTTCATCCATTTACCTGCAAATGCCATGATTTTATTCTCTTTTGTTGCTGAGTAACATTCCATTGTGTATATATACCACATTTTCTTTATCCATTCATCTACTGAAGGGCATCTAGGTTGGTTCCACATTTAGTTATTGTGAATTGTGTGGCTATAAACATTGATGTGGCTGTGACCCTGTAGTATGCTGTTTTTAAGTCCTTTGGGTATAGACCTAGGAGTAGGATAGCTGGGTCAAATGGTGGTTCCATTCCCAGTTTTCCAAGGAATCTCCATACAGCTTTCCAGGCTAGCTGCACCATTTTGCAGTCCTACCAGCAATGTATGAGTGTGCCTATTTACCCACATCCTTTCCAATATTTATTCTTGTTTGTGTTCTTAATAGATACCATTGTGACTGGAGTAAAATGAAAGCTTTAAGTGCTTTTGATTTGCATTTCTCTAATTGCCAGAGATGTTGAACATTTTTTCATGTATTTGTTGATTGATTGTATATCTTCTTCTGAGAAGTGTCTGTTCAATTCCTTGGCCCATTTATTGATTGGGTTATTTGTTTTTTTTTTTTTTTTGTTAAGATTTTTGAGTTCTTTATATATTCTAGAGAATAGTGCTCTATCTGATCTGTGTGTGGTAAAAATTTGTTCCCAATTAGTAGGCTCTCTATTCACCTCACTGATTGTTTCTTTTGCTGAGAAGTTTTTAGTTTGAATCTATTGCATTTATGGATTCTTGATATTAATTCTTGCACTATAGGGTCTTATTAAGGAAGTTGGGGCCTAATCCAACATGATGGAGATTAGGGCCTACTTTTTCTTCTAATAGGTGCAGTGTCTCTGGTTTAATTCCTAGGTCCTTGATCCACTTTGAGTTGTGTTTTGTGCATGGTGAGAGATAGGGGTTTATTTATTTATTTATTTATTTATTTATTTATTGTACTAGGGATTGAACTCAGAGGCACTTCAAAACGGGACCACATCCCCAGCCCTTTCTTTGTATTTTATTTAGATACATGGTCTCATTGAGTTTCTAAGTGCCTTGTTATTGCTGAGGCTGGCTTTGAACTTGCAATCCTTCTGCCTTAGCCTCCCAAGTGCTGGGATTACAGGCATGTACCACCACACCCGGCAGGAGGTAGGGGTTTAATTTCATTTTGTTGCATATGGATTTCCAGTTTTCCCAGCACCACTTTTTAAAGATCTATGTCCTCTTGATTCTATTTGAGTAGTTTATATGTCTCTAGAGATTTTCTATTTTATTATACATTTTCAAAGCAGCTTTTGATTATCATCTGTATTTCAGTGGTGTCTGCGGTAATATTTCTTTTTCCATCATGAATTTTCATAATTTGGGTTTTTCTTCCTCTTTTCATGTTAGTTTGGCTAAGGGTTTATTAATTTTGTTTATTTTTTCAAAGAACAAACTTTTTGTTTTATTGATTTTTTAAATTGTTTGGTTTGTTTCAATTTCATAAATTTCAGCTCTGATATTTATTATTTCTTCTTTTACTGCTTTTGGTGCTAGTTTGTTCTTCTTTTTCTAAAGCTTTGAGATATAAAATTACATTATTTATTTGGTGATTTTCTTTTTTCTTTTCTTTTTTTTTTTTTTTAAATGAATGAGCTCAATGCAACGAACTCTTCCCCTTAGATCTGCCTTCATAGTGTCCCAGAGATTTTGATACAATGTTTCACTTTTCTCATTTATCTCTAAGTATTTTTTATTTTATCCCTGATGTCTTCAGCTATCTATTGGCCATTTAATAGTGTGTTATTTAGTCTCCAGGTGTTGGAGTAGCATCTACTTTTTTATTTTATCATTAATTTCCAATTCCATTCCATTATGATCTGAAAGAATACAAGGTATTACCTTTCTCCTCTCTCTCTCTCTCTCTCGGTATTTGCTAAGAGTTGCTTTGTGGATTAAGATGTGGTCTATTTCAGAGAATGTTCCATGTGCTGCTGAAAAGAAAGTTTATTCACTTGTTGATGGATGTAATATTCTATATATGTCCGTTAAGTGTAAATTATTAATTGCATTTTTTAGTTTTATGCCTTCTTTATTTAGTTTTTGATTAAAAGATCTATCAATTGTTGAGAGAGGTGTATTGAACTCACCCAGTATTATTGTGTTTTGATCTATTTGTTTCTTGAGATTTTGAAAATTATTTTTATATATATATGTAGATGGTTCATTGTTTGGGCATAAATGTCTAAGATTGTTACATTTTGTTGACATATAGTTCCCTTAAGTAATAAAAAATATTTTCTTTATCCCTTCTGATTAATTTTTATTTGAAGTCCACTTTATCAGATATGAGGACAGAAATACCTGCTGGCTTGCAAGATCTGTGTGAATGATACATATATTTTTTTGCTATCTTTTACCTTCAGTTGTGGATGTCTTTGCCTATGTGGGGAGAGAGCATATTGTTGGATTTTGTTCTTAAATTCAGTCCACCAGTCTATGTCTTTTGATTGATGAGTTTACACTATTTACATTCAATGTTATTTTCAAGAAATAATTTTTACTCCCTGTCATTTTGGATTATTTCTGGTTTTAATTTGAAGTAGTTGTTTTTTTTTGTTTTTGTTTTTGTTTTTTGCTAGTGTAGTTCCTCTTTTTGCTGGATTTCATTTTTTCTATTTCTTCTCATGAAATATTTTGTTGAGAATGTTTTGAAATGTTGGCTTTTTGGTTGTGGATTCTTTTAACTTTTGTTTTCATGGAAAATTTTTATTTTGTCATCAAGTTTGAAACTTAGTTTAGCAGGGCATAGTATTCCTGGTTGACAACTATCTTCTTTCAGAGCTTGGTAAATACCATTACAAGACTGCCTAGATTTAAGGGTCTGGGTTCAGAAATCAGCTGAGATCCAAATTGATTTCCCTCTAAATGTTACTTTAAGTTTTCCTCTGGCAGCTTTTATAATTATATCCTTATTCTGCATGTTTAGCATCTTCATAATACCGTGACTTGATGTTGGTTGGTTGTAATTTTGTATACTTGGGGTCCTATAAGCTTCCAGTATTTGATTTTCCATTTCATTCTTAGGTTTGGGAAAATTTAGACATTATTTCATTGAAAAGATTATTCCTTCCTTTGGTTTGTATCTCTGAGCCTTCATCTATCCTGATATATCTTAAGTTTGGTCTTTTTAAAAAAATATATTTATTTTTTAGTTTTAGTGGACACAACATCCTTATTTTGTTTTTATGTGGTGCTGAGGATCGAACCAAGTGTCTCATGCATGCTAGGCAAGCACTTTACCACTGAGCCACAATGCCAACCCCACGTTTAGTCTTTTCATGTTATCCCATATATTGTGTTAGTTCTGTTCATGGTCTTTTAACATTTTTATGAATGCTTGAATTTATTTTCAAGATTATATAATTTGTCATACTGCCTGAAACTGTCTTCCAGGTCAAAGTCTGCTGGTGATATTTTCCAATGAATTTTTGATGAGATTTATTGATTCCTTCATTTTATGGATTTCTATTTGTTTTCTGTTCAGAATTTGTATCCATTATAGTGATTTTTTGTTACCTGTGTTTGCTCTCTTACATCATGCTTTACCTCACGGATCAGTTTAACTGTGTATGTTCTATATTCCTTCTCTGACATTTCTTCCACTGTGGTGTCAATGGTTTCTGTTTCTGACATATTTTGGTTTATTGGAAGTGATTTGTTCCCTTGCTTTCTCATGTTGTTTGTATGTATACCCATCTAATAGTTGATTTTGAGGCAGTAGGGTTTAAACCTTGTGGTTTTATAGTGTCTCTGAAGGTTGCTTGTATCTCAAAATTTAGGGGGAGACAACAATGGACATAAACAATTTA
Organism: Tamias sibiricus; assembly: GCA_025594165.1. Classification (NCBI taxonomy): domain Eukaryota; kingdom Metazoa; phylum Chordata; class Mammalia; order Rodentia; family Sciuridae; genus Tamias; species Tamias sibiricus. The sequence goes on along the minus strand of CM046666.1, from coordinate 126,052,422 downwards.
CAGTATTAAACCAAATAGCTCTTGCAATGAGATCTACAATGTTGGTTGTTACAATACTGAGAAATGATATGATCAGTTATCGCCCACAGGGAAAACAGTAAGTTTACATAAGGGTTTACAATTTCACATGTTGCCCAGGGTTTACAATTTCACGTGGTGCCCAGGGTTTACAATTTCACATGGTGCCCAGGGATTTAACAGATGTTTGTTATGTAGGATGCGATGATTATGAGGGAAGAAGAGCAAAAATTAAAGAAAGAGTGGAAAAGAGAACATTAGAGTTTGGCTGTTAGCAGAGGAAAAGAAAGAAAGAGGGATGAGGAAAATCAATAAGTGTGAGAAAAAAGTAATAAAAATAAGAAATAAGATAAAACATAGAAAATTTTTAAAAATTTTAAAAAAGAGAAAAAAACTAAACTATACAGAAAAGAAATAAAAGTTTACAAAAACAAAATGATACACTCATCAAACATCTTAGTCTTTGAAATGCTGATATATGAATAATAACAGTCTTCAAATAAACTGGTAGAAATGAGAAATAAAATAGGACATATGAGAATGTGTATGTTTCCTGTTAAATATAAAGTTATTTAAAAAGGAAAGGAAGAAGATATGGGGTAGTAGAAAAAGTTTTGTAGATTCTAGAGGTGGGTGGGGGTCTATGCAGAGGCAATGTAGGACATATTTTTAAGAGGTGAGAACAAAAAACTATAAAACCCCCAAAATAAAAAAAAATTTTAAAAAAAAAAAAAGAATGGAAGTAAAAGAGTTAAAGGTGAATCTGGTTTGCAAACCATATTTGTCCTTTACCACCCGGCTTTTCTTGTTCAATTTTACCCACAGAGGCTTTTATCTGAGACTGCATAGCTGGAGGAGGAATAAGAAATGCTTGGCTTCCTATTTGCTATCACCTTTCCTCTTCCTCTATTAACGTCATCCAAAAATAGTCTATTGTCCCAATTGCCAGATGTTTATTCCAGTGGCAATAGGTGACTCAATTTTGCAAAGATGTGGGATGTTCTCTAACAATTCCCCACATCCCAATCACACTTGTGAGATCTGGGTTTTAAGATGATACAGAATATACCCCAAGCTCAGAGGCCCTCCCCAGCCCCCGTCAGAAATCCAAGCTTTAGCTTGAGGGTTTCTTCTCCATGCACTTATGAGTTATTCATTTCATTCCCTTTTATTTGTTCACCCATGCTGTTTGCTTCACTGGCTACCCCTGTGATGCCTTCATGTGCTTTTTTGGCCTTTTGTTATGTAGAAAAGCTTTAGATCTAATTAACAACATTTTTATATTCAACTAATAGAATGATTTATACTTTTATATTATACACCAAGTTTATAATATAGATTAATTTGAGGATGTATGGGAGAGGATAAAACTACAAGTTATATTAGTAATTAAATATGCAAAATCCAACAATATGTCTCCAGCTAGAAGATATTTCAATTATTTTTGAACTTCTCCATTTCTCATTTTTTTTTATCTGCAATATAGATACAAAAACAGTGTTTCCTTATAGGGTTTTTGTAATAATATTGTGTTAAAATAAACTTTATATGACAGAAAGACAGGATGATAGTAAGGTTTAAAAAATTATATCCATTATTACCTGAAGGTTGTTTTATAAATAGATGCAATAATATTATAAGAAAATATGTACTTTGAAGTAACTTAGTCCATTCTTGAGCACCATAATTCAAATATCTGTCCCACCCAAATACAACCTTAGATCACCCTCTTTGCTCTCATGGCACATATATATTTTTTTTCTATTTTCAGAATAGAATTTATCTACATTTACTTATTGGTAGATCAGTGAGCTGTTAATAATTTGGAAGTCAATACATGGAAAGGAACATACTAGAAATGAAGATTACAGGCCAAGATTGCTCATATCCATACGTTCAAAAATCTTAAATTAAATCTTAGTTTCTTAAATCTAGTACTACATATAAATTTAATCCATATGACTTTGGACTTGTTTCTGTATGGTAGGTTTGCTTTAACATTATAAGGTCCACAGTTAATTATTACATTAAAATCAACTTTGAAAAGTCACATAATGATCTCAAGTCAAAACAAAAGAAAAAAAAGTAGGGATAGGTAAATTCTACATCAGTTTAAATTCATTATAAGTTTATAAGTACTTATAATGAAACCCAACTAGAAAACTAGGCATAGTTGGAAATACTTTCACTCCAATTAATTTTATCTATAAAATATTATAGCAAATATAATACTGAAATGTGAAATATTATAAAGATATAAGAATACATGAATGATTTAGGGAAAAAGAAACAATTTTTATTGTAGGATACAAAAGTTACAGTAATATTCATCACAATACATTAAAATGAAGATTTTGTGTTCAATAAAATATACCATTAGGAGAGTAAAAATGGAAATCACACTGCAGGAGCTTATAGAATACAAAATTTAAAATCATTCTCATGGCTATCATGTACATATTTGTTTTGTGATAATCCACTGACAAATATATTAGGCATATTTTATTATATACCTGATTTCTATTAGTTGGAAATAAAGTAAAAGTCTCACCTGAACTCCTGGCACAAGGAAATTATATCTCACAAGGTTTTTAGCAAGTAAGAACACCAGGGAGAGGTTACCTAAGCAATCTTTCTGCAGGTCCTGAAGGGGCCTGTAGAATACCTGGAGCTCATACCCAGTGGCTCATTTCACAACATTGCTTTAATAATGTTTTAAACACTTATATTTGCAAAATCTAAAATGAATGTTATACATCCTGATAACTGCCTCCTTCTAACTGGAGTGCATATGATATCTATTGTAAAGTGATTTTATATGGTTTGGATTAAGTGTTCCAACTTGCAATTTGTTTGCAACTGATCAAACTGCATTTGCTCTTTTTTTCCCTTTTTTACCCTATTTTTCTGGGTTATTAATATGATTCTGTTTTAAATCTGTTTTTGATGTACTACATATCTAACACTTCACTATACAGTATTAATGGTTATGTATGGGGGGTAATATTTCTTTTTAATTCATCACAGTCTACCTTCAATGATCTATTTCACAATGTATAAATCAATTTCCCTCCTACTGGCATTATTCTTGTTACCATTTTGTATTTGATTTATTATACATAATAAAACACATGCTATATTATTGATGAATATAAGTGACTAATTATCTTTTAAAGATATGAGAAAAGAAGGGGAGAAAGCTTAGATGTTTATCCACATAGTTTTCAGTTCTGGTGGGGTTTTTTGTTTTGTTTTGTTTTTGTTTTTTTTTTTCTTTTCCTGTGTAAACCCAAACTACTTCTGGTATCATTTTGCTTATATTTGAAGGATTTTCTTTAACATTTTCAGTAGTATAGACTTAGTTAATAATAAATTCCTTCAGATTTTCTGTTTGGTTAGTGTTTATTATTTCACTTTAATTTTGAAAGTTAAAATACTTGGTTAAGAATTATAGAATGGCATTCTTTTTCTTTATGTAATTTTCATGTACAGTATCACTGACATCTGACTTCTGTTGCTTTTGATGAGGAATATGCCATTGCCTTCATTTTCTGTCTGTGTATATAATGTTTTTTCTTTGTTTTTCAAGTTGATTTCATGTTGATTGGTTTTAAGCAATTTGATTATGATGACAATCATATGCCTTTGTCTATTTTTTTTTTATTTCTTATGATTTGAATTCATTGAGCTCTTTAAACCTGGAAGTTTATGCTTTCATCAAATTTGGAGCATTTTTGTCTGTTAGTTCTTCAAATATTTATTTTTTTTCCTCTCCTTCAGGGACTGCAATTATGAGTCTATTAGTCATTGAAGTTGCCCATGATTCATTGCTGCTGCTAATATTTTTTCAGTCATTTTTTTTCTCCTTATTATGTTTCAGTTTGGATAATTTTTATCCCTATATTTTTTGGGTCATTACTCCTTGTTCTGCAATGCTTTAATTTATTGGTAATTATATCAGTGAATTTTTTAAAAAAAATTTCAGACAAATTTGTATGAGTTCTGAGCATATTCCCTAACTCTTGTGTGTGTTTCTTTGCCTAGACTCAGGTAGTTTCTTCATGTGCATGCACTGTCTGATCAATACTCAGTTGAATGAGACCCCCTCAAGTTCTCTGCATGCTGTCTATTTTCTGGCACTTTTTTTTTTTTTTTTTTTTTTTTTTTGGGTACCGGGGATTGAACTCAGGGGCACTCGACCACTGGGTCATACCCCCAGCCCTTTTTTGTATTTTATTTAGAGACAGGGTCTCACTGAGTTGCTAAGTGCCTCGCCATTGCTGAGGCTGGCTTTGAACTCATGATCCTCCTGCCTCAGCCTCCCAAAGTGCTGGGATTACAGGCGTGCGCCACCGCGCCCGGCTTTTTCTGGCACTTTTGAACTCTGGCCACCTTGATGTCCCCAAGTCTGAGCTCTGTCTAGTTGTCTCGGGGGATGTGAGAAGACTATCTGAGGTCCCCCTCATTGCTACATAGTTTGAAAACCTTTTCTAAGAAGCAAACTTTGTTAATTATATGACTTACAGTTTTCTGATAACCAGTGTTCTGATGATGGTTGTTTTATATATTTTGCTTGTTTTATTGGTTGGTTGGTTTATAGTTTTTAAATGTGAGATGGTAACCTCAGTTCCTGCTATTTCCTTCTCAACTGATGAGCAAAATTCTGGATATTCTCAAATCTAATTTCATCTCTGCTATTCAAAATAGTATATTCTCACAGATGCAGTGTCACATTTCCTTCACTTTCAAAGATGGGATATAACCACATGCATAAATTAATAGTATCCTATTTATAATTTATTATTATTAGACAGCATTCATTTAATGGAACACATTAAATGTCTCATAAGATATAATGAAGTTTTATACTGACACTAATTTCTTTTCATGTATAATCAGTCAACAAAGATGGTTGCTCCATAGTATGAGTGTTTGTTCTCAGTGTAAAACATTCTGGCAGGAACTATCATATTAATTGATGTCACTGAACTAATTTGGCAAGTTATTCAAGTAAATGTGCTCTTAATGAGGATAAATTATTCACCAATTTGTAAGCTTTGTTCTAGAGCAACTACATCAAAATCTCTAGAAGTATGGTGTAGACATTTTTATTAGAACAAATTAAGTTGAAGAAACAAGAAGAAAAGCAACTTTACCATTTTTGGATTGTGGATCCTGCAATCAGGTTTCAAAAGGACTGTTGGACACTTGTAGTCAGAAAGAAGACCTAGAGGATGTTGTATATTTTGGTAATCCTCAAATATAGCTACTAAAACTCCTACTATCTGGGTTAATTATGTTTTAATCACTTATGTTTACTTTTAAAATATTAGAATATAATGCATATAAATATAGAAATGTAAGTTTGGTAACCGCCTTATATGCAAGTAACTCCTATTGCTGTCAGGGACAAATAAACCTACTGCAAAGCAAGTCTTTTAACATTAAATCAAAAAATATACCAGAAATAAAAGATTTTTGCCTCCAAGTTAATTCATTTAAAAAAACTCAATAAGCTTAAATGTTCTCTAAATAATCTGTTACATATAACACCATGCTTATTTAAACATAGTAATTTGAGAAACAGAGACAGCCTAAAGTCTAAAAAAAAAAAAAAGCCTGAAATTTATGATTTTGTAAATCTAGTGCTATGGTCTGAATGGATCCCTCAACATGTTGCAACTTGATCACCGATGTGACAGTACTCAGAGGCACACCCTTGGCGGGGGGGTGTGAGGAATTAGGTCACGAGGCCACAGCTGTCACAAGTGGCATCAGTTACCTTATAATTAGAAGGGCTAGGCAGCACCCTTGTCCCTTCTGCTTTGCTACTTCTCACCAGGTAGAAAGCTGCAAGGCACCCATGTGAAAGAAGAGAGTGAATCTTATCAATGAAACTTCTGCCTGTGTATTGGACTTCTCAGACTCCCAGACTGTGAAATATAAATTTCTATTATTTATAAGTTATGCAATGTGTAATATTTTGGGATAGTAACAGGAAAGAACTAAGACACCTATGTTGTAATTATTTAATTTTACAAGTTTAAATTTATTTTCTGATCTGAAAAATGGGAAATGTATTACCTATCTCTGGGTTATTTTAAGAGAGTATGTGTACAAGTATGTGTACAAGTATAATGACTATTAAATAGGTTTGCTCATTAAAGGTATATTTTCATTTTCTTTCCACCATGTTCCACATTTTTAAAATAATGAAAAACTATGTATAGTTCTAAGGTAAGCTTAAAATATTAACTACAACACCAGCTTAGAGCATTTGAAAAAACAGAATAATTTTATTGATAAGTGCATTCTGAAAGTATCTTTCTAAATAAAGTACTAAGAAAAAGATTAAAAAGAAGATCTATCTGCCAATACTTTTTTCAAACTATGTTGCTAGGTAATTAAAAAAAAAGTATTTTCTCCAGAATAAGTAAAGTCTCTAGTTGTATGCACTCATCTCATTTTATAGGTTATGCTGTCATCAGGAATCATCAAATCTTGAACATTATTTATAGAAGATGGCTTGGTTAGTATTTGAGGTTCCCAATATCATCTATAGGAAATAATTTAACATTTTGATTCAGAACAAATTGAAACCTTCTTTGAAGTATTTTCAAATCTACCATTGCATCTGGTAAAGTACTCTACTCATGAAAATACTGTTGGAAAAAAAAAAAAATCAGATTTCAACCTTATATAATCTTTCCTGGTTTATTCAAGTCTATTCCACTAATTAAAAATATTTTAAATATTTTGGGGCCCATTTAAGTTTTGATTATGCTAAAAAAGAAACTTTACAATAGCAGGAATGTTAAAATTGTTTTATTAACTATATGCAGAATTATATAGGAGAATGCTTGGCACATAATAATAGATACTTATTGAATAGTTGCAAATTAATGCCTGATAAGCAAATTAACACTAACTTGAAATGTTTTAGATTCTATATAACCATCACATTCAGCAGAATTCTGTGTATTATTTTGTTCCTGCCATGTTCTATTTTAGAAATATTGTATTTTTCTCAATAATGGTTCATAAAGTTCAGAATTGACTTAGTCTAATTTTTGCTCCACCGTCTCTCTTCCATCAAACTTATCAAAACCATACAGTCTAGAGATGGAACATTCTTGTATGTTTGAGTGTCAAGTAATGAATAATGAGAATGGTGGGCTGAAAGTTTTGTAAAAATAATATAATCTTAAATACATACTCCAGGAATACTTTTAGTAACTTGGAAAATTTATCAGAAATATTTGCAATTTGTCACATTTTTCAATGCCAATTTAGTTGCAAGCAACAAAAATACAATAAGATTTAGTTCAAGAAAAGAATAAAAGGGATAATACAAAGAGAAGTCCAAGCTGTGATATCTAATTAACCATATAAACTATTGAAAATTTGAAACAAAACCTTTAAAACTTGGTCTCCTTGCCTCTTTCTGCTTGTCAGCAATGTTTGCAAATCCTCATATTAATAAATACTACTTTATTTGCAAGTGACAGCTGCATCTATAACAAGTTTCTCATTCTAATCTACCTAGCAGGATTTCTGGATAACCCCAAAACTTTACATTCACAGCCTTACTTAGTGCAGAGGGTAGCTCAAGGTTTGGGGTACTAAATCTGATGATCTCAAGGAAAGGTTCTCTTTGTATGTTGAATTACATACCTGCCTCTCAAGTGTAAGACTGACTGACAAGAATCTGCAGGTATCTGTGTCTGTACCACCTTTGGAGATGGGCTCACTACACTGTCATCCACTAATGTGGACATTGGATCACTGGTGATGAGGAGGCCAATAGTGTTTCTGGTTGTGATATGGGTAGAAATAGAACATCTCAAAAATAAAGGATATGTTAGAAAATAATGTCATAGACACCTACCACATTTTGTTTTGTATAAATTCCTTCTTTCTGTACACGAGATTATACAGAATGCTCTTTGTCAATAAACTCTAAGAATTAAGAGTTTAAAAAATAGGGGAGTGCTTTTATACAGAAGACAGAAAAGGCTTTTGTTTCCTGATGTTTTTCTTCCTGTCAAGGCATTTTACTTTTCCACCTACAAATAATCTTTTCCTTTTAACTGTAGAACATGACAATTTTCTCACATCACAACCAGAACTCTATTCTTACTCAGACAGACTGTTTTTGCTGAAATATTGTTAAATTTAGTAAAAGAAGAAGAATACTGATCTGCTTCCCAAGCAAAGGCATACTTTTTTGGCATTTATCCTGTGTGTCTACATTAAATAGAAAAGCCCCTTCTTCACTCATCACAAATGGCATCTGTTGAAAGTGTATTAAATATGTTTGTTAGCAATGCCTGTGAAAATATTTATAAATTCTAATCAATTCTACCAGCTGAGATATCTTTATTCTTAAAAAATAATTTTACTATATATTTGGCATAAAAATATATCAATTGTTTGCAGCTTCAGTTGAACCAAAATTTCATCAATCAAAGCACAAGGAAAGAAGGTAAAAAGGCCTCAGATATGACGTCTACTTCTGTTTATTTGTTTACTTGTTTTGTAAATTTGCTGTATATTTTTAAAAATTTTTTTTAGTTATAGATGGACACAATATCTTTACTTTTATTTATTTATTTTGTATGTGGTGCGGAGGATCTAACCCAGGGTCTCATGCTTGTGAGGCATGTGCTCTAGCACTGAGCCACAACCTCAGCCCAAATTTGCTATATCTTTATGGATAGAAGCCTGAAAGAAAAGTAATGCTAAGTTTCAAAAACAGCCAGAATTACTATCTACAATGTGGTACGATGAACACACAGATGGTTAATTTGTCTTGTGTAGTTCAAAAGGTAAGGACCCCAAAACCCACAGATATGCTCCTATAAGTCCTCTGAATCTGAAAGAAAAGCAAAAAAATTCTAAGCTCCCAGAAGGAAAAGTGTGGGAGGGCAGATTAATAAAAGAATCTCCTGTTTCTCAGACAAATGCAGAACTGCCTCTTTGCACAACCCCGCTCTTGGGTGTGGTAGATTCCTCACTGTAGCAGAGAACCCAACTTATCCTCCCAAGTTGACCCTGTGCTCCCTTCCCCATGAAGTTCACCAGCTTCATGACTAGAATTGAGGCCCTCTCTGCCTCCAGGTCCTTGCATGTGCTCTGAAAACGTTGTTTTTACACTGGAGCCACCTTCCTTCAAAATAATAAAGCCATTTAAATCCTGCTGATATTGGGAAATAAAATTTTACCTTACTTCCTCTCCACACATCTCCTCTATCCCTGCTATATATTTAAAATGTGGTATTTTCTGTTTACTATTAAAATTAATATTTAATACTCTGAAATTCTTTTATTTTAAATAAAATGGGATGGACCAGGCATAGTGGTGCACACCTCTAATCGAAGCCATTGGCAAGTTCAAGGTCAGCCTTGGCAACTTAGTGAGACCCTGTCTCAAAACAAAAAACCATAAATAAAAAGGGCTGGAGATGGAGTTCCTTGGTAAAGCACCCTGGGTTCAATCCCCGGCACAGCAAAAATAAATAAATAATAATGACTAATAATAAATATAGAGGGATAGTAGGAAAGTAAGTTTACATATCAGCAAAGAATGTGTAATATTGTTAATGAATATGAATTTTCACATCAGTTTAAAATTTATTAAATATCCTTAATTTATTTATTTATTTATGGTTTCACTAAAAATGTCAGAGAAATTTCAATTTAGATAGAAGAAAATTCTGTGAAAAATACAATGAATTATCCAAATGAACAAGAATTATACAAAAATCACATTAGAAGATACCAAATGAATGTAATACTACCTAATATAGGTCAACCATTGCTCAATACTTTAATCAACTGATTGGAAAGTAGAGAAAACTGTGTGCTGATTACTTAGCAGGTGAGGAGATGTAGAGGAAATTGTAAATTCTTGGGTGGATGGAATTATGACACTATCCTTTCTTGAAATTAGAATTATACTTTCATGCATACAATCAGTTTTTTTTAAGAAAAGAAAATGTTTCAAAAAAATCACAGTCAAATATATTGTTCAAATGCCTGTTGTTATTTAATTTCTATTTCATAACTATTTTGTTGTTTATTTCCTCCCATATGCATATCTATTGCTGCATGCATTTGCTCTGACCATACCACATTAAAATAATGTATCAGATTTTGCTTCATAACACTACTTAGAAAAAAATTCAAAACGATCCAATGACTGAATATTTAGGAAAATATATATAAGAAACATATAAAATAAAGTAAAATATCTTATGAAAATAAACCTTATGCAATGCAATTTTAGAATTGGATTTGTCTTAGAAATATCAAGCTCAAACATATTGTCTAATAGGGAATTTGGAGTTGAAAGTTTTTCAAAGACTTATCAAGAATTCAGTGAGGAAGGAAAAGAACCACAGCTGAAACTTGGCCCATTTAGCAATTTTATCTCAATCTGTTTATGTTTTGCTCAGCATAGACTGAGGAGACACCCAATGTAGAATTAATTGAAATGAAACAAGTTCTTTCCAGTGTTTAAATAATGACCTTTCCTTATCTAAACTTATCAGTATAACAGAAATGATCAGTATAACAGAAAATAACATTTTCTTTTCTTTAAAAAAAACTGATTTTATGCATGAAAGTATAACTCTAATTTCAAGAAAGGATAGTGTCATAATCCCATCCACCCAAGAATTTACAATTTCCTCTACATCTCCTCACCTGCTAAGTAATCAGCAAAGTACCTGTGTCATCCAATACAGTCACAGGAAAAAAAAAAATACCATGGCTTCTTACCCTAGTGTACTTTATTTCTAGGTATGAAATATTTCAAAATGTTTCAGCTCTGACATAAGAGTTGCAGCCATATTTTTGTATCTTTTAAAACAATTTTAGTACACTAATTCTTTAGGTAGAGTTGGCAAAGTACTGTAAATTCAATGAAAAGATCCAGTATTACTTGATAACACAAAAGCTCATATTCTCTGCAGGGGCCCTTAGTTTTTGGAGTAAAAACAGAGTAGAAATTGTAGCAGAGATTATTATTATGGATTAGTCACTGTGGATTTCTCCTATCTTTGTTCAACAGAACCAAAATTCCTTTACTTCTCTTTTATGCAAATGTAAGTATATGCAATAAAAATTAAAACTTTCAACCATTTTGAAATTGTCAAGAAATTTTGAATGAACACGATAAAAATCACTTAAAAAATGAACACACACGTGTGTGTGTGTGTGTGTGTGTGTGTGTGTGTGTGTGTATCTCCAAAGGGATTTTTAAATGTCTAAATTTTGTTGTCACCTAGGCAATCCTTCTTTTTAAGACAGAGGAAGACTGTGTCTAATTTTCTGAAAGAAACTTGCATATGAAAAGATGTAAACGAAAGTATTTGTATTCACTTTAAGAAGGAGACAAAAATAAAGCAAAGTAAGAATTTATTCTATTACAATAGGAACTGCAAATGTGCTTCTCAAAGACTAAAAGCTAACATCTTAAATATTCTAGAAGAAAATTAATGAAGATATAGTAAGACATGCAATGCCAGAACCACAAAACTGAAATATACTATATCAAAACTACATGTTTACCACTCAAGATATAACACTCATTAAGAGAATCAAAGGTAAGTTTTAAATAAAATGAGAAAAAATTTATAATCCACTTAACTGTGATCTTATGAAAGGAATCCTATCAAGGTTGAAAACTGACCTACTTTTTTTTTTTTTTTTCCTTTCTGAAAAGTAAGATAGCAATTATATTTGTAAGAAAATACAAATTATTTTTAAATGCTTAACTAAAATTATCAAAGCACTATAAATTACACTACTTATTACAACAAGAAGTATATCTCAGTCTGTCCACAATTTTCTAGTTATCATAGGTGGTTTTTCTGGGTTGTTTTATGTAGTCATTCTTTCTTTTCCAACTAAGAAACTTTCATGTTTCTCTTCAAATCTCTCAGTTTTTGTAAATAGAAGTTGTCAAGGTTATACCATACCCTCTTCTGTATAAAAGCCAGCAATATAGTAGCCTGAATGAGGAACAAGCAAGTTTTAAGAACAATTCTTGTATGAATGCATGTTGGTCTAGATGTTAAGTGTGTCAATTTGAATTTTGAGTGTCACTTACCTATTGTGAGACTTAAGTAGCTCCTTCAATCTTATCTGTACAGAAGGATTGTTCCGTGGCTCAAGGAAATTCCTACTTCCCATCCAGCCTGTGCCTGAAGTGTAGTAGCCTTAGTAATTACACATTACTTTAATATTATTTATCAGTATTACCATCGTTACTACAGCAGGAATGCTTAGGAACATTTTAAAACATTTTCAGAGGTTGTGATCTAATAATTTCTTCATTCAAGTCTTCTGTGATAAAGTCTATTTAGACCAACCTAAATGATAGTGGTAAGGACTGAGGATATAGCTTCAATTTTAAAATTATTTAGAAGCCAATTTTCTCCAAGAAAATAGGAATGATTCCTGAAAGACTGATTCCAATTGAAAGGAATATAAAACCCAGCAAGTTTTATTAGAGTTTTATGGATTAAAATTAGAATAATTTAGATTTTATGTCCAATATTAAAGGAGCTTGGAAGTTTTTATTTTTGTTCTTATAAGAAGAAGTACTTAGAGTAAAATCAATTATTTTTCTTAGATTCATCAAGTAATTGAGAAGAGTGTGTAGTTACTCCCAGAATCTTGAATGATAAGTGCATTTAGAGAGATGAATCAAGGACTTGTAACCTGGAACAGAAGCTGCTGAAGTTTTCAACTGGTGAGAAGAGCTAAAATGTAATATGGTAATTTGGATGAATTGCAGGAAGTTGAATGTGGACTTGAATGAGAGAGACTCCTAGGGATTGCAATCCTAAAAGTGCATCAAAATTTTGTAGATTTCTGGTGAGAGACATGGACAAAGGCTTCAAGGAAATGTAGTTAGTAGGAATACAGTAGCCAGGGACAGGAGTTAGGGCAGCTATACCACAAAATAAATAAATAAATAAATAAATAAATAAATAAATAAATAAATAAATAAATAAAAATAAAACCAGCCAAGCAAACAAATAAACAACACAATAAAGCATCTGTAAAAGCTGGGTGCAGTGACACATGCCTGTAACTCCAGTGGTTCGGGAGACTGAACCAGGAGGATCATTAAGTTCAAAGTCAGCCTCAGCAACAGTGAAGTGTTAAGCAACTCAGTGGGATCCTGTCTCTAAATAAAATACAAAATAGGGCTGGGGATGTGGCTCAGTGGTTGAGTGCCCCTGAGTTCAATCCCTGGCATGCTTCCCTCTCCCTCTCCCCCCTAATCTGTAAAGGTCTCAGCGTAGGGGCACAAGGCCACTAAAAGATGGATTGAATTAGAAGATTACTGATGTTACCTACACCATACTTTACTACCACATATACAAAGCTTAAGTATTATAGTATAGTACAAACTTCCTAAGAGAAGCAATACACAGGGAAGCCCATAGTCAAGTGGAGAGAAAAAATGAAGACACTAGAGGAATTGGAGACCCCTGGTGCCTATAGATAAATAGGCATTAAATAATCTGTTTTAGGGACATTAACATAAATACAAAAAAAAAAAAAGGCACGTGTACTTCAGTTTCTTCCACTGGACACAACATTTATCTTTCAACAAAAAAATTAAAAGACATACCAAAAGAAAAAGAAAGCATAGTCAGAAAAGACAAAATATGCATCAGAACCAGATTCAGATGACACAGCTGTTGGATTTATGGGACTTTGAGTTAACTGTGATTGGTATATGAAGTGTTGTAATGCAAAGGTAAGCAACATGCAAAACTGAAAAACCAGAACTCTATGAGAATTGAAAAGGAAATCCCAGAATGTAAAAACAAAAACAAAAGCTAGCAGAAGGAGGGAATCAATGAACTTGAAGACTGGGTCAATAAAAATTTCTCAAACTGCAATGTAAAGAGGAAAAGGAAGGCAAAAACAAAGCACTCAAGAGCATTGGGACAAATCCAAAGTATAACATAAACTTTATATTATCAGAAAGATATGTAAGAAAGGACAGAGCAGAAAAATAGAATGTATATACATATGTATGCACACACACATGTGCAAATACACACACACAGACACTTTTCTTTTTTAATACAATATCCATACTAAAATTTTTGGAAAGACTAATTTGATGGTGTATGATGGGACATTTAATGGTTTATTCTTTTTTGTTGGTTTGTTTTTGATTTCTGAATTAGTCAACTGGGAATATATGCATGAATCTTCAATGATTCTCTCAGGGTGTTTGGACTATTGTAATACATATACCACCAACTAGATTCTTTGTAAATAAACAAACATTTCTGTCTCACAGTGTGGAGGCTAAGGAGTCCAAGAGCAACGGCAGGTAGATTCAGTGCCTGGTGAGAGTTTGCTCCTTACAGACTGTGACACCTTCTCACTGTCCTCATGTGGTCGGGTGCCACGAGCCACTAATGCCAATCAAGTGTGTTCTACTGTCATAACCTTATCACCTCACAAAAAGACCTTCCCTGTAATCCTATAATCTTGGTTAAGGTATACACATATGAATTTGGAGGTGGGGCAAACATTCAAACCCTAACAACTTTTTACCAAAAACAGATACAAGGCTGATAGGCTTTATTGGAGTACCTAAAAACTTGAACTGAATAAAAGTAGCTTTTTGAGGAAGTAACCCAGATACTTCATCTTTATATTTTCAAAACATACTTTCCTAAGCTCAAACAGTGCTTATCTAAAAATGCAAAAGATATCAAAACATGCAATATGAATAATTTGTCATTTGCTCTTCAAATCTTAGAACTGAGTGACCTTAAAATACTAAAATCAATGAGTAATGAACAAATCAGTATATTTTAACTCTATATTTAGTATAACAGTCCCCAACCTGGAATTAATCAAACTCCCATCAACAATATAATGGAGAACTAACAGGTGGTACATGATACATTAAAAAGAATGAACCATATTAATCTACCTAAAATATACAGATAATTCTTGAGAGAAGCCAGACCAGATTAATATATCTCATATGATTCCATTTTTTAAAAGTGCATAAACAACTCTTATGTTATGTCAAGATAGTTGGTTTCTCTTGAGGATCAGGTCAACTACATGGGGTTGTAAATATGTTTCTAGGAATACTGATAAAAGTGTATTTCTAGGCCTGGGAAGAGATTACCAAAGTGACTCCAGTTTGTAAAAATTAGTCAACCTCTACACTAATGATGTGTCTATTTCTTTATATTATTTCAGCCCACTCATTACATGTTAGCAATGAAGTGAAACTGACAGAATGAAAAAAAAAAAAAAAAAAAAAAAAAAAAAGATTCATAGCACAGCATCTGCTTTGAGCTTTGTAGCCTGGATAATGAAGGTAGCCTAACATGTGTGAGATCATTCAACTTTTCAGTTGGAAAGTACATGATCTAAGGTCAAATAAGAATTCTATAGTGTGCATATGATTTGACTATGTCCCTCAAAAGTTCATGTGCTGAAAGATCGGTCCTAAGTGTGGCAATATTGAGAGGTGGTGGCAACTATGAGGTGAGACCTAGTAGGAGGTTTGAGGACATAAAGGACATTGTCCTAGGAAGGAAGAAATGTGGTCCACATATGACTAAGGTTAATTCCTGTGTGAGAAAATAGTTATGAAAAAAAAGCCTCGTTCTTGAATCTTTTTATCTTGTTTTATCATCTTTTATACAGGAAATTCTGCTATCATGATACCATCTCCCATGAGGCCATGACTAAGAAGCCAAAGGGATGAG
The DNA here is from genome assembly GCA_025594165.1 of Tamias sibiricus. Classification (NCBI taxonomy): domain Eukaryota; kingdom Metazoa; phylum Chordata; class Mammalia; order Rodentia; family Sciuridae; genus Tamias; species Tamias sibiricus. The sequence goes on along the minus strand of CM046666.1, from coordinate 126,036,631 downwards.
GCTACCAATCATAAACTTTCAGCCTCCAAAACTGTGGGTTAATTAAACTTTTTTACCTTATAAAGCACCCAGTTCAGTTATTTTGTTATAGTAGGAGAAAATAGACTAGTACAAAGATTTACAAATTTATTATCTGTATATAAAAGAAAAAAAGGAAGGCACCATCGGATATAGCATAGGAATGTTGGGGATGGTTGGACTTGAATTATACACTGAAGTGCTAAGTTGGACAATTCCAGTCTCAGCCAAAAGATATGGCGTTTTAAAGATCTTCATTATAGTACCTCTGGGGTATTAAAAGCAATAGCATTAAAAATTAGCCTGTGAGATTTGTAAGACATGATACTTATTAAGTTTTCAGTTGTTGTGTAGTATATTTTCCATTTTATAGTTCAGCTGGTTTGTGTGTGGCTAATGAAACCAAGATTTAGAAGTTGTATAACTACTGATTTTATTTTTATTTCAAACACATATGTTACCTGGTAACTAAATTGACTCATCCTTCCACTGACCAACAGGAGCAAAGAATACCTTTGGATAGGGTTATGGGGTGCTGCATATATTCCTTTTAAAATTAGTTTGAGCTGAGAGGGAATAAGGCCATTTGATGAATAAACAAAAATATTTGTAAGGACTTTCTCATGACTTTGTACTGTCTTTGATTTTATATTTTAGTCAGTCTTGTTAAAAAAATCCCTGAGATTTGTTCTCATGGATTTATATTATCTGCACAATCAAGCCATTACTAATGAATAAATATGAAAGAATTAGCAAAGGTGACATTGTCCACACTTATTAAATATACAAGCCCCAAACTGAAGTTCGGGTGTATTTCATGTTTCTGGCTCACCAGGAGCAAAGATTATCTGGGGAACTTAATTATTACCTCTAGGGATCTTTGCTTTGCCATTCTATCCACAAGAACTTTCAGTCTTCGAAAAGTTTCTTTAGCTACTTTGATCATCACTCATCCTTCACTGTGTCCCCCACCCCAAACCTAGGATGATATTTAGACAAACATCTCACCCAATTCATCTTCTGATTTACACAGGTGTACATGGAGATATTAAAAAATCATAAAATCACAGAGCTACTTCAATACCTACATTCAATGAACTTATTCTATGTGAATAAAGAAAATCAGAGTTGTATTTGGTGAAATTGGTTAGCTAAATAAACAAATTAGATAAGCATCTAAGTCTGTAGTTAAACAATAATAATTATAATAAACTATTGATATGTCAATTTTGTATCTTATAGCTATATGCCAAAAATGTGATTTAGAGAAGTGGATAATAGCATCTGGAATTTTTCCAGTAATTCAAATATTCATGAAATTGTATGAATCATGTATTTGAAAAGTCATCACAAAATTTTAGTAAGTAAATTGAAACTTGTGAAATTGATACTATTGGGAAATCATGCTAAATGACATCAGATTTGGTTATTTTCTGCAGATATATTAATATTAATGATGGGAGACTAAAATAAATTCCATCTTGGAATGGAAAAGCCTTCTTTAGAAAGGACCCACAATTCAAGAAAAGCAATGATTTTGTGAGAGCAAAATATTGTCTGAGTTACAGTCCAAGGCTCACTTATTTTCATTTTTAACATATATTAACTCTGAAAGTTCACTGTGGATGTACAAGATTTGTGTATATATGACCTGGGTATGAGGCTTTGAAACTTGTGGGTTACAAAATCAGTGCAGGTTGCTTACTGCACAACTTTATATGAATCGTAAACCCTTGTTAGTTTGCTAGGGCTGTTGTAACAAAGTATTGCAAACTTTGTGGCTTAAACACAGAAAATTGCTGTTTCACAGTTCTTGAGACCAGAAGTCCTAGAGCAAGTTATTAGCTGGATTGTTTCCCTCAAAGGATGTGAGGAGAATCTGTCTTATGACTGTGCTAGCTTCTGGTGGTTACTGGCAATCTTTGGGATTCCTTGACTTTTGTGTCATTGAGATTTCTGTCTTCATTCTCACATGGTTTTCTCTCGGTATGCAGGTCTCTCTCCAAATGTCCTTTATATGACAGTCTTAGCAGTAATCAATCCTTTGTTTAAATTGGGTTTCTTTCTGATATAGTATGGGTTAGCATTTACCAGTGCCCATTCATATAAATCATAGCTATGTGGTAACAATCTGACAATTATACCACAATGTTAAAATCATAATGGAAATCATGAGAAGGAAGTGATACCCTTTGAATTAATATTTTTTTTTCAGCTGGAGAAGTTATGTTCTGCCAGATGCTTTATACATGATAGTAGCATTAACATTCAAAAACATATGTTAAAATTTACTGAATCAGGTTATCTAAGTTTGATAATTAGTTCTACCATTTATAAAATATTTAACTATGAATATTAAATTTAACTATTCTTCTGTATTAAATAAACTTCACTGAGATATAATATACATGCAATAAAATCAATCAAAATTTTCAGTGCAAAATTTGACAAGTTGTGAAAATTTTATCTAACTAACCACCATTAAAATTAGGAGATAAAATATCCCCAACATTCTAAAAAGTAACCTTACACCACTTTAGAGTTATTTCCTTTTTCCAATCTCCTGAACACTGGAACACACTGAAATACATTTGTAACTACAGCTGTGTTCCTAGAACTTCATATAAATATTAACATAAAATTTGTAATCATCATTATATAGTTTATTTAATTTAGTATATTGCTTTAATTATTAATTCACGTCATGACAAGCATCAGGAGGTAATTCTATTTAGTGCTAGATAATATTGCATTATATAGATAGAAAAATAATTTATATACGCCATGGTTTTCATGAGTTGATGAATATTTGATTTCATTACAATTTAGAACTATTATGCTTTAAGAAGTCATGAATATTTGTGCACATAATTTTGCATTAAATTAGTAATTGTGCTTAGTAAATATTGTGGAGTGATATTGGTGGTCATATGACATGTATATGCTAATTTTCGATTAAATCTTTAAAATGTTTTCCCAAATGTTTGTACCATTTTACATTCATACTTACAGTGTTTGAGAGTTGCAGTTGATCCAATTTTTTTTTTTTTTTACCAACACTAAGTATTGTCCATCTTTTTAACCTATAACCATTCTATATTGTATACAACAAAACATAATCATGGTTTTAATTTTAATTTATTTAATAATTAATTATATCATATATTTTTATGTTCTCACTTGTTATTTGGTTATCTTCTTTGGTAATGTGTTTGTTCAAATTGCTTTTTCTTTTATAATTGGGTTCTTTGGTTTTATGTAGATTCTTAAGGGTTATTTATGGATTCTGTATGCAGATATTTTATTCTACATATTTTGCAAATAATCTTTCAGTACATAACTTAGAAGCTTATTTCCTTAGCAAATTGTTTGAAGAAGAGAAAAGTTTTTTTAAGTTTTATGAAGTTGGATTTGTTAGAAACTTTTATGAGTTTCTTTTCATGTTAAAGTAAAAAAATATATATGTATTTGCCAAACCAAGGTTACTAGATGTCTTTTTATGTTTTATTCTAGAATTTTACAATTTTATACATTTAGAATTATGACTTATTTCTAGTTAAACTTTGTACACAGTGTTCAGATTAAATACATGTATACATTTATATAAGCATTGCATATACATTTTTGCATAACTATTTTATATAACTCTATTATACATCATATCATATTACATATATTCAAGAGTAATAAATGTGAATATTTATGGATTTTATAATGGGACATTCAATTCCCCCTGTGAGGACAAAAGAAACAAATTCTTCAAGAATTTCTCTAACATTTACAGGGTTCATTATACCTGTATTGCATATATTTTGTTAAATATATCCCTATGCATTATGTACTTTTAATACAGTGAGTTACTATTATGGATGCTGGTGTACTCTTGTCAATTTCAAAATGTGAGTTATTAGGGGAAACTGATTTTTACAAGAATTTCTATTGTGTCATTTTTCTAAATTTAGCTATTTGTTCTATTTACATTTTTTTTGATTCCCATATATTTTCTCAACAGTTGCTCATGCTATTTGCAAGTAACATATATTTTCTCCAGTCCACATTTCTTTTATTTGTTTTTCATTGCGTTATTGAACTTGTCTACATAATGCATGAAAGAGATATAAATAGACCTTTTTGCCTCCTCTGAAAATTAGTGGTAAATCATTAGATATGATTTTAGCATAAGATTTTTCACAGTTGCACTTTTTCAGCCTATTCCTAGTTTCTAAAAGTTGTTACCAAGAATAAGTACTGACAGTGAATTCTACCTTTATGTACACCTATAAAGCAACATTCAAAAATAAATAATTGAATGAACAAAAGATTAGAAGAGAGGAATAGGAAAGGGGCAGGGAGGAGTGGAGAAAAATGGTGGGGCAAAAATAAAATGTAGTAAAGTAAAATAAAATTAATTATTATGTATAACTACAATGGACTAATTAATCCTATTAATTAGTATTAATAATTCTACATTAATTCTAATTATTTTATTAAAATATTTTTTATTTTGAATCAAATTAATTGGTCTTAAAATATTAAAACAACACCTAATAGAAGAAAAAGTAAGCTCTAATCTCTAACACGTTGGATTAGGCCCCAAGTTCCTTAATAAGAATCCTGGAGCACAAGAATTAATATCAAGAATCAATAAATGGGATAGATTCAAATTACAAAGCTTCTTCTCAGCAAAAGAAACAATCAGTGAGGTGAATAGAGAGCCTACTAATTGGGAACAAATTTTTACCACATGCACATCAGCTACAGCACTAATCTCTAGAATATATAAAGAACTCAATAATCTTAACACCAAAAAAACAAATAACCCAATCAATAAATGGGCCAAGGAACTGAATAGACACTTCTCAGAAGAAGATATACAATCAGTCAACAAATACATAAAAAAATGCTCAACATCTCTGGCAATTAGAGAAATGCAAATCAAAACCACTCTAAGATTTCATCTCACACCTGTCAGAATGGCAGCTATTAAGAACACAAACAACAATAAATGTTGGAGAGGATGTGGAGAAAAAGGTACACTCATATACTGTTGGTGGGACTGCAAAATGGTGCAGCCAATATGGAAAGCAGTATGGAGATTCCTTGGAAAACTTGGAATGGAACCACCTTTATGACCCAGCTATCCCACTCCTTGGTCTTTACCCAAAGGACTTAAAAATAGCATACTGCAGGGACACAGCCACATCAATGTTTATAGCAGCACAATTCACAATAGCTAAACTGTGGAACCAACCTAGATGCCCTTCAGTAGATGAATGGATAAAGAAAATGTGGTATATACACACAATGGAGTATTACTCAGCAATAAGAAAGAATAAAATCATGGCATTCGCAGGTAAATGGATGGAGTTAGAGAATATAATGCTAAGTGAAGTTAGACAATCCCCAAAAGCCAAATGCCAAATGTTTTCTCTGATATAAGGAGGACGATTCACAGTGGGGTTGGGATGGGGATCATAGGAGGATTAGAGGAACACTAGAATGACCAATGGGGAGGGAGGGAAAAGGAGGGAGTAAAAGGGTGAATAAAAAAAATATGGTAGAATGAGATGGATATCTTACCCTAAGTGCATGTATGAAGTCACAAATGGTATGAATATACTTTTTATACAACCAGAGATATGTAAAAATGTGCTCTACAAGTATAATATGAAATGTAATACATTCTGCTGTCATTTCTAACAACTTAGAATAAAAAATAAATTTGAAAAGAAAAATTAAACCAACCTTGCATTCTGGAATAAATTCTGCTTCATTATGGTATATCAGTATTGCTAGATTCAGTTTGTTAATATCATGTAAAGGACCTTTGCACTTTTCTTCATGAAAAAGATTGTCTTGTAATTTTTTAAATGTAATTGATTTTTTAGTAGTATCAATAAAATGACAAATTTAAAAGTTGAGTGGGAAGCTTCCTTTTTCTCATGTATAATAGATAACATTGCATAGAATTTGTTTTTCATTTTCCTAAATATTTTATGAATTCCTAAATTAAAGCTATTTGGACCTCAAGTTTTCCTATGATAAGGCATTTATGTACACATTCCATTTGCTTAATAAATACAGAACTTAGTTTTCCTGTCTCTTCTTAAGGGAGCTTTGATGATTTGTATCTTCCAAGCAATTAATAAATTTTTATCTAAATCAATTTATGAATCAATTTATCTAAATTGATATCATTGCCTTATTTTATTGTTATTCTCTGTAAAAGCTGAAGTGATACTTCTTTTTAATTTTCTTATTAATAAGTTATGTCTTTTCCTTATTTTCAATTTCAGGAGAGTTTTATTAATTTTATGAATTTTTTGAAAAGTGCCAGTTTTGTGTTGATTTATATTCCTTATTTAATATTACAGTTTGTTGATGGTTCTTGTCTTTAGCACATCCTATAACTTAATGTCTTTTCCTAGTTTCTTGAGGTGAAATAAGTCACTTGTAACTTCTATAAAATTCTGCTTCTTAATTATAAAATATTTTGTGTGATAAGTCTCTATCAATTTGTGACAAATATAAAAAGAAGATTATGTGGAAATAATAGTATTTCTGGATGCAAAACATTTGAATTTCCATTTTTAATGGTAAAAAATGATACCATTTCAAAATATTTCAGTTATCAATATAAAATTTAAGGTGAGAAGTACAGTGTAGTGTACTGAATAGAATGTAGGAATGCAGTCAGAATGCTCTAGGATTAAGTAAGCAAGAACTCCAGCACTATTGAACAAGTAAGTGACCCACCATATATGTACCTTGAGTTTTATTTTTTAATCTAAAAGACAGAAAACAATTCTAAACTAGTAGAGTGGGATAATTAAATGAAATAAGCTGTGTAAATACACTGGTATAGTGTCTGACCTTTTTTCAGTAGAATCAAAATTAGTGAACTTTTTGTCCCACAAAATATTGAATCTACTTGTCTAATAATGCTCATTTCCCTTAAAATATTTACATTTCTTATTTTCAATAAGGATCAACACTCGTTAACTTTTCCTCAAACCAATCTTATTGGTTTGAACCTTTTTTTAGGAAGATCTTTACAGAATAACTTTTTAGATATCTTCCATTATCTAAATCTAAAAATTCATTAAGAACTTTAATGATTCTGAAAAGTAGGTATTATAAAGCAGTGAAAACCTTTTGAACTTTCTAATTATCCCTATATCTCTATTAAATTATGGAAGGCATTATAGGATATTATAAAATACAGATGTAAATATTATGTTCAATAGTAGTCCTTTTAGAGATGAGGTGAAAGGGTGGAGGGGAAGCCATGGAAAAGTACTGGGGAATGACATCTAACAAATTGTGCTGCATCTATGTATGAATACACCACAATAATATATGTATATATATATATATATATATTGCTTCATATATAATTATAATGCACTGATTAAAATAATTATGATGCGAATAGGTGATAGATTAGTAGGGTAGAACAAGTGGATTAAGTGAGGGAAGAGGGGAGGAAAAGAAATGTAAAGGGGAATGATTGATCAAATTATGTGCAGGTACATATATGGCATAATAAATACAACCATTATGTACAATTATAATGAACCAATTAATTAATACTAGTATTCCTTTTGTTTTCTTAATGTAGACTGTGGAATTTCAAACCATGCCATTAAATGAGGAGAGGATAGGCAAGTAGAGAGTGCACAACAAGTAGTCTGTTTCACCGTGTCTGGTGTCTCATCCAGAGTCCTGTCTGGACTTGCAACTTCAATCTTCTCTCTTTCTAAACCTTAAATTAAATAATGTTAGTAGAATAGTAATGCAAGCATGACAGTGGTTATTTTAGAACTGAGATTGAAGACATTTAGTAAAATTCATGTGAATAAAATGTGATTTGACAAAGGAAACCATAGTGTGAAGAGAAAGCCTACACATTGGGAGAAAATTATTTCCAACTACTTCTCCAACAGAGGATTAATTTTCAGAGTATATAAAGAACTCAAAAAACTTAACACCTAAAAATAAATAACCCAATAGAGAAATTGGAAAATGAACTAAACAGACTTCTCTTACAAGAAGCACAAATGGCCACCAATATATGAAAGAATGTTCAACATCTTTAGCAATCAGAGAAATGTAAATAAAAAGTATAGTGAGATTTTGGAATGGCAATCATTCAGAATACAAATAATAATAAATTCTGGTGAAAATGCAAGGAAATGGAACTAATGGTGGGATCATAAATTAGTCCAACCACCGTGGAAAAGTATGGAGATTACTCAAAAGACTAGGAATGGAACCATCCTCTGACCTAGCTATACCACTCCTCCAAAGTTCTCCCTGAAATCCAAAGTGAATATACCTACAGTGAAATTCACAATAGTCAAATTATGGAACCAGGCTTAGTGTCTGTCAACAGATAAATGAATAAAGGAAATGATTAAAAAACACAATAAAGTTTTATTCAGTCATAAGACATAACAAAATTATGTCATTTGCAGGAAAATGGGTAACATTGGAAAAAATCATGTTTAGTGAAATAAACCAGACTCAGAAAGCCAAGGGCCATATATTTTCTCTCAAATGTAGAACATAGAGAGAAAAATGGAAAATGGTATCTCTTGAAAATAAAAGAGAGACCAGAAGGTAGAGAAAAGTTATCAGGGGGAGGGAAAGAAAAGGGAAAGGGGAGGTACTGGGGAATTAAATTGACCAAATATTGTTATGTGTATATACAAATATGACACAATGAATACTACTATTATACATAATTTTATACACCAATGAGTTTGTAAATGTGTTTTGAATAAGCAATTTCACCATTCTGTTTCCAAAAATATAATATTTATCTTATAAATTGTTTTCAATCTAAAAACATTTTTCATAGTCTTTTAAAGATAAAATGAAGGCTAATAAAAATGACATTGTAGTTTTTGTTAATATTTGCTTATTTGATTAGTTTAGGGAATCATATTGCCATAAAAATGCTGTTAACATCTCAAATATTATTAACTGTGTTTTAATAGCTTATGTTTTTCAAAATAAGGTTTTTGATATTCTGAAAAAAAATATTTTCACTAAACCATTTAGGTCAATACATTTTATAGGCATTAGAAAATTGACAAATAAAGTACTTTTATTGGCATTTTCCACATCAGCAGGTTCATGCATATGTTATGCTTAGTAAGATTTTGTTGTGGAATAAAATGCCAGACAAAGCCAGAGACAGCTGTTGAAGGTAACCTTAACATCATGTAATATACACCTTGTATTCTTCCTGGCTCATTAAAATGTTATGTAATTCAAAAACAATGGTAATAAAACTTTTTCATAAGTGTTGCCATGGTCAGTTATCTTCCTGTGAGAGCCTTGTCTTTTTAATCTTCTGATTTTAAAAAGGATTCCTACTTTATGATAGCTTAATATTTGATTGACAGTTACTGTTAACTATTTGATAATCTTTCCACATGTTATGCAAGCAGAGTGTAACTGAGCCATTGGTGAGAAGAACAGTAACTCTGGTAGTAGAGATGAAATTAAGTCAGAAAAAGCCTAATTGCTCAATACAGATACCTTTTGTTTTAAGTATTAATCTGGCAGCCTTTAAAAGATTTAACTGTTCCATTGGACTTTTTCTTTAGTATCTCTAAAGTACACTAATAGTCTTGCATACCCCTTCATTTTTTCAGCTGTTCTTCCATGTTTTTGAATTTGATAAGAACCATTGCGAATTCTTTCCACTAACTCATTCTCAGCAGCATGGAAATGTTAAAGCTGTAACTAGGCCCAATGTCCTACTACTCATTCACTTTATGTACATAATTAATGCATTATTCTCATTTAGCCCAATTTCATCATTGGAAACATGCATCATAATGAAAGCACACACCATAATTCTGTAGCAAGGCATTATAATTCAACTTATTGAGATTTTTACTAGCAAAAATAAGGAATATTTTAAATGGCTGAAACAGTTTCTAAAGTGTCCGTTAAATCTAACAAAAAGGTAATTTCACATAGATCCATATTGCACATATTTTTAGAATAATCATGCTCAACGAACTCTCTAATACTAAGCTATAAGGGGAAAATTAGGTGGAAAAAATTGTCTCCAAATCTTTAAAGGCTTTTTTCCTTTAAAAACAAAACCATTCTCCCAATTGGAACTGTACCTTTTGATATTTTATCCCAGAGGTCTCTCCCACTGAAATTAAAGCATTTTAATTTCCTATTTTATCTTTATCCATGTGTTCTACCACTCATCACAAATCATAATCCATATAGATAATAGAATGCCAGAGGACCTCCACCGCCCCCTTATTTCTCTGTTTATATAACAGCATCTCATTACAAAAGCTGCAGAGGCTCTTAATAGTTCAATGTTTTTTCCCCATTGCAACACTTTCTTCCAATGTCACTGCCACAGCAGGCAATGTCACTGCCACTGCACTTGTCCTACATAAACAGTAGCATTTGCTGCTCTTTTTATTATAACAAATCATACACTATGTTTTATCACCCCAGTTAGCTATAAATACAACGGTTACATAAAATTATGTAAGCATTCATAGCAGGAAAAGAGGTCAACCAAATTTTCAGAATAGAAATACTGGCTTTAAAATAGCTGTGCATTCCTCCTTTCCCTGACACTAAATGTTTGCATCAGCATCCATCTAAAAGTGGTTATAACATTTGCAAATGGAGCACCACAAACCCATGAGGTGCCTTAGAAGGATAAAAATGGAAACTCCTTCTTAAGGGTTTTTAAGATTTCATCAAATCCCTCATCTCCACATACCTCTTTCAAAATCAAATAATATTTTTCTTTTTTCCCTGATAAATGAACTATCCAACTTGACAAATTCACTTGAATTATATATTTTTCTTTTTTATTTATTCTCTGTGACTTTGATGATGTATTCAACTTAAAACTGCTCATTTTAACTAAGCTGGAAACTGCATATAGCTTTTGGGACAATGGTGGAGTTAATGCTGGTAAATTTGTTTTTTGGCTACTATTCAAGCACAATCTTATACTCACATAAAATAGATAAAATTCTTTGTTTTAGTTAGATAAGAAATGTTAAATCTTATCAAGGAGAAAGTCCATTATGTAGAGTATATTAGAGGAACTCGTCTCTGCAATTCAACGTTATCAATGCTGTAAATTAAATTTAATGTACAAAACACTATATAAGCCAAATTTAAAGGAGGAAGCGGCAGTTGCTGTTTCCCAAGAGAAATCACACAGGATGTTTCTTGTCAACTAGAATTTGTTTTTCTCTATCACATTATTAACTAGCTCACTCTGACTTTTCTTCTGCCCTCAATCTTCTCTCAATGACCCCTCACTCCCTCCTCTATGTCCTTCTGAATCCACAAATATATCCATGTCTCCTTTAAGTAAAATTTCTCTTTCCAAAGACAAGATCTTCCATCTCCTTCTCTCACTCTATGTTTTACACTTTAACAGATGCTCATCTGCAATGCCTTCCATAACTGGTCATTTTTGCCTTACTTAATTTTTACACATATGTGTGTGTGTGTGTGTGTGTGTGTGTGTGTGTGTGTAATCACTACACTGACTTTTGCTGCAGTTCCTCTGAAATAACGGACAAGTTTTGTTCTTCTTCTTTCTGTTTTATCTGTTACCTCCCCTTTCCTCCCTATTTTGTTATTTTCCTTATCTTGATTAAATCAGCAAAAGGCATTAAAGTTAAATTTGGAAAAAGTAGGAATATAAGGTGTAAGACCTAGAAAGCTAGGCATTGGAGAGTTAAAAAAAAATATTTAGAAAAAAAATTCTCCTAATATTTTGTAATGAACTTTATTCTTTTTCAAAGGGAGACAAGTGAATCTCTCAGCAGAATCTCTCTTTCCCTTTCTTATCCTATCAGACAGCTTACATTATTTCATAGCAGGTAAGAAAATTCTACCTGTCTTCATGGTCAATTCTCTGTCTTCATTGCTAAACCTTTGTTTGGAATGCTAAGACACTAAATATGTGTAGTTTTAAGGCTTTGACTATGGAACTGATTATTTCATATTGCAGCAACAGGGGAGAATTACATTAGTGCACTATACTAATGTCAGTTACTATGGTATGAAGAAAATTAAAGTATAAATAAAATGTCCAGAATATGAATGAAGCAACTTATGGAACTGGACAGAGTATATTTTCATAGAGGGGGTGTTCCTTTTTATAGTAACAAATCAAATCCAGAAACAACAACAACAACAGAAAATGAATGGTTCCACATGCTCAGAGAAATAATAATAAAATCAATCAGTGTTGGAATTGAAGCACTTTAGTTTCTAATTATTAGATACCACTGATTCCCATTTAGCTAAAGGTTTGTAGGCTTGAATGTGTGGCTTAACTATCTGTGAAATTAGGCAGTAATCTATGGAGAGCTGTAATGTTGAAGGCAAAAGGTCTACATTAGCTGAAAAAATATTAGGTGTATATATGAGTGTTGATCGTGGTACAGTACAGATATGCGATTTGAAGGAGAAAATCTGGTTGATTTATAATCTAATTTTCTAAAATATCTTGGCTACCCAAATTATCTAGATTCAACTGTAAAAGTACCTACTGGAAAGTATTCGTAGACATAGTTAAAACAATCTAAGGCAAACAGAAGACCTGAGTAATTAGGTAGAGAAGTTGTCTGATGCAGTTCCAAGACATGATTTACATCCCTTCTTCTTGAGAAAAAGGTAGGGCAAGGGAAGGACAGAATGCAGGGGATTAGGAAAAAGTTAGCAAATTGACATCCCTATTGTCTTTAATTAAAATGAATATTTAAATGAAGAGGTACTTTTTCTGTATTTGTAGTAAAAGAAGAAAATTGGCAGACATGAGGAGTTTAAAGGCCTTGTTAGAATTGTATTCAAAAGAATGAGCTCTAAAGAGTTTATAGGGATGATTTAAAACAAATGTTTGCAGTGAAACCTCTTGTAGTATATTTCCTAGACAAGTGAAGTGTAGGAAAACTCTTCCCTAGTTTTTGGTAGACACCATGTACTAGAAGGAATAGCCTGGAGCCCAACAGAATATGAAGCTGGGTCTGCTGACAGAGAAATAAATCACCTATGCATTCTTGAGATCCCACACCTCATACTTATCTCCTTTTGTGGAGGAAATTTTACTTCATAACTGAAAACCAATATGAATAAATTTAAAAATTGGTAACAAGGCAATTTATAGATTTAAGCAGCAGCTTGTAATACAACAAACTGCAGGGATATCTATTGATTTAGGAAACAGTTATTATAGTAGAAACAGGATTGGTCTTAATCAGGAAACTCGACATTCCATTAACTCCAGACTGAGCTGTGAAGTTTAGTTTGAAAATTTCTTTTTAGCTTTGAGGTTTTCTTCATGAACTGGGGATACTAATGCATATTGTTAAAGAAAATCATAGGAAACCATTGTTTGGGGCTGAGCTTTTGCACTAGGCCCAAAAAAAGAAAATCAACATAGAATCGCTCATGCTACATGTCATATAATCAAGCTAAAGCTTTAAGGAGAAAGAAAATCCTCAAATGGAAAAGTTTTTCCTAAAAACAGGGGACTGACAACAAAGGACCAGTCATCTGGATCCTGCACAAGAGTATTTCTTCCACTAGAGTCTTTATAAGGAAGGTAAGTTGAAGCCCACTGATATGGTCTGCTTTTTTCTTCTTTATACTATTTTCTTTTCTTTTTCCTGCTCAAGCTATCCTATGAAAACCAGCTGTTCTTCCAAACCTGATGGTGCTTCTATTTTCAAATGTGATACATCCTAATTTGCAGATAATTAACAAAAGCTCATAGAACTTTAAACTAAATTTGTAGAAATTGTGTGTGTGTGTGTGTGTGTGTGTGTGTGCACACTTTAGTAGTGCAATAAAGATATACATATTATCAGGGTTTATTTTGACATAATTATACAAGCTTGAAATATAATTTCCTCAAATCTTTACTCAAAATGTAGTTGTAAGAATTGATATAAAGGTGTTAGGCACAGTTAGTTGGTATATTAAGTTATTTATTCTTAGAACAAACATTTAGTGACTGTCTACTCTGAAGAAGGAATTATAACAAGTCCTGGAAAAACAAAGACCAATAAAAATAGGCCCTTTATGCAAAATATCTTATAGAGAAGGGGAGGAATTTGGGAAAATGAGCTTACTGAATGTTCACAAAGATTGTGAGAGTACAAGTTATCCCTAAGGAGGAATTAATTTTTCCAGGTAGGGATAAGGTCAGAAGTCATTGCATAGAAGAGCCACACATGCTTGGTGAGGTTCAGATATTTTAAAGATACAAGTATCTTAAAAAATTACAAGCTGAGTAAGGAATATACATTGAGAAGTTAGATTTTTAACTTGTTACTTTAGAGATTAAGAGGAAGCAAAAGAGAGAGAGAGAGAGAGAGAGAGAAGAGAGAAAGGTTATTGGCTACTACAAGTAAAGTTACTATGTAGTTTGTTATGCAAACTTAGATTTTCATTTCTATGAGATAAATGTCCACAGGTATAATTGCTATTTCATACAGCAAATGCATTTTTCATATTTTAAGAAACTGGGAAACTGCTACCAGAGTGGCTGTTCCACTTTACATTTCCATCAGCAATACATGAGATTCCAGTTTCTTTGAAATCCAACCCACTGGAAATGACAGAAGTGTCCCTCGATTACTGAATGATTCAGCAAACTATGTACATCCATGCCATGGAACAGGAGTCAACAACTAAAAGGAACAAATGGTCAATATTTGCAATAATTTGTATGGATCACAAGTAATTATGCCAAATGGAAAAAAAAAAGGCAATCTCAGAAATTTAAAACCTGTATAATTCCACTTATATGTCATTCTAAGAATAATACCATTATAATGATAAGACACAGATTAGTAATTGTCAAGTGTTAAAAGTAGTGGTGAGGGAGAAGGATTTGAGTTTAAGTGTCAGGAGTTTAATAGGAGATCTGGGTGGTAATGGTGTAGTTCTCTGTATGGAATGTACTAAAGGTCACAGAAATCAACACATGTAATAAAATGACAGAATTATACAAACTTGCTATAACCAATGTCAAATGTCTAGTTTCAGTATAGTACCATAAGTACATAAAATTTAGCTATTGGAGAAAATTAGGGGAAACTTGGTGAAAAGTATATAAACCTCTTCACATTATATTTGGAATTCTAGTGCATCTATAATTATAAATAATCATGGTTTTTCATTCTATTTGTTGATATAGAATATTGTATAAGTGTATTTCACAATATTGAACCATATTTGCCTCTCAAGTGGTCTCAGATTATTTATTTTTAATGTATTATCAACTTATTTTTGTTAATATTTTGAATTATTTTAAAATAAAAATTTAAGAATATTATTGTTTCCTAGAAATAATAAGTAAAAAAGTTATTGGAGATAAAGAAAGTATGCCTTTCTACATGGTGAAGAAGAGGAGAAAGTTTTAAAATAACCTGGATGAAATTGATAAAGAAAATAAGAAAACAAGTAGATGGAATACTTCAGTTGAAATATATAAAACTAACAACCCCAATAATAAATGGAAAATAAACTGTACAGACACAAATAGCCAATAAGTATATGAAAATGTGTTTATAACTTAGCAAACTGGAAAATACAATTCAAAACTACACTGAGTTTTCATATCACTCAAGTAAGAAGGGCAGTCATCAAGAATACAAATAACAATAAATTCTGGTGAGTGTGAGGATGTGGCAAGGTACACTCAGATGTTTGAGGTGTGGCCACAAAGTAGTATAAGCACTTTGGAAAGCAGTATAAAAATTCCTTAAAATACTAAGAATGGGCATACCATGTGACCCTGCTGTTCCCTTTCTTGGTAGTGATCCCGAAGAATTATAATCAGCAAGCTATGAAACATGCATACCATTGTTTATAGCAGTACAATTGAAAGACTTACGTCCTGGAGCCAGGTATTTATCAACAAATGAATGGATGAAGAAAATATGGTATATATACCCAATGGAGTTTTACTCAGCCATAAGGACGAATGAAATATGGCATTTGCTGGTAAAGAGATAGAGCTAGAGAACATCATGCTAAGTGAAATAATCCAGACTCAGGAAGTCAAGCATTGAATGTTTTCTCTCATATGTGAAATTTAGAGAGAAATGAGAAATTTGAAAAAGAGGGGTGTCTCATGGAGACAGATGAGAGGATAGTGGAGTAGAGGAAGGGGATTGAGACCAAAAAAGGAGGGGTGTGAATGAAGGGATTGAAGAATGAAATTGACAAAATTTATACTGTGTGCATGTCTGAATATATCACAATGAATTCTATTTCTATGTATAACTATAAAAAAAGCCAATTAAATAACTAAATAGAAGAAAGACCAATAGAGTAGTGGAGTGGGATCAAGGAAATAGGGGAGAAGAGGAGAGGGAAGGGGGTAATACTGGGGATTGAAGTGAAGCAAGTTATATTATGTGCACTTATGAACATCAAAATGAACCCCCAAATTATGTAAAACTATATTGAACTAATAAAATATAAATAAAATGGTAGTATTAATAAACTACATTAGGTCTTAAAAGAGAAAAGATAATATGTTCAATAAATATTGTATGATATTTTCTCAGTACTTAAACTGTGTTTAGGCTTTTTAGCTGTCCTCAGCAATTGAAAAAAGGAGTTAAATATACATGATTAATATTTTTAGATATGAACTTGCAATTAAAATTACTGTTTTGATAGTGTCTATAAATTCTTTATAGAAATAGTTTTGAGAAAAACTCTACACTGTAAAGGGAATGCTCATATTAGTTTGCATTGATTTCATGGGTCTATTATTCATGTATGTGTCTCTGTATATATACACTCTTTCCTTTCCATCACCTGTTCTTCGGTCATTTGTTCCTGGTACAAGAACACTTCAAGACTCGTACCTTGATTGCCTAAAGAAACCACCTTTCTCCATATTAGAAATAAGAGTACTAACTCCCATGAAAAGCATTCTTTCTGACACAGTCATTTATACTACCAATAGAAAACACACTCTTAGATTTGAGATATTTCCTTTTGAAACAGTTCATCAGTACTATTATAAACTGGGCTCCTCACAGGAAATACCAAAATAGCTCCCCAAACAATATCAAAATATGTGTTTAGAACTGTAGGAAGGTATTTCTAGAAATTTCAGAAGAGTATTATTTTTTGTTTTACTTTTTCCAACTACCTAAATTTCAAAAATAAATAATTTAGAATTATGATATTTAGAAATTCAAGGAATGCAATAGATTTCAGATAGTCATAGCTAAATCAAGAATTCAAATAATGTCACCAGGTAAGGGACTCTTCTCCATATCTCTTGGCCCATATCCTCTTTTGGGCTAATTCTCAGAAACCCTGTCCACATCTCTGATGATAAAAATAACCCCCAAGAGTTACAGGATTACAACATCTTTGTAGCTAGTAATCCTGGTAAAAATAATGCCTCCCTTGTTCTTAATATTCCCAGAAATAACATTCACTTATTTAATTTCAGTGCTATATTTCAATTACTAAGCACAAGAAGTAGAATACACTGACTCTCCAGAATTAGGTCATGTGTCCATTATTTTCAGTCAGCGTGGAAGTAAATGGACTGAGTTCGACTTGAAATGAAAATGTTGAGGTTCCAGAAAAGGTAGTGACACAGAAAAGTAATACAGAGGAAATAGGAAAGTGAGTGAATGTTACTAAGAAAGTTTAAAAAATTAGCATTTTCTGACTGAAATATCAAAATTGTATAATATAATTTGCATCACTTTTTATTCCACCAAGTGGAAAATTTAATAAATTATGCAAAACTTAGCATCATTATCACTGATACCTTTGAGTAAAACACAATATGCTGTATTAAAATTTAATGATACACAGTAATCATAATTCATACATTTTACTAATTTAATTCCCTACTTTACTTTTGTATCAAATCTCTGTCCCAACGTGTTTACATCTTGTTCAACTTTGTATCATCACTACTTTGTGCAGATACTATTTTATATGATTTGTCCATTCACAGATTCTTTTGGTCATTCAAAGAATGCTTATTGAACAATTGTTATAGCTCAAAGATAATGCTAACCTGAAAATATATAAAAAAAAAAACAAATCCCCTGTGCTCTTGAATATTATGTCCCAGAGACAGCAGAAAAATATCTCAGTAAACAAAAATGTGTGCACTGCAATATTAAGTGAAGGTATAAGTTAAAAGGAAACTAAAACAGAGTACAAAAATAGAGATGCTGTGCTGAGAAGTTTCTATGAGAAGTGAAATTTGAGCTCATGATTGTTTGAATTAAGATCATACCCTCTGCCACAGGCCCAAAAATAACAATGCTAACAGACTATGAAGCACTGATCCAAAAAAATCATCCCTCCTTGTAAGTTGGTAACTTTAGGTATTTTATCACAGCAATGAAAGTTAACTAATCCATATCTTCTAACATTACTAGGTCTTCCAGGCTAAAATATAACTGATCACTGAATTATTTTCTCCCAGAAATGTATGATTGGTTTTTAGGATAGAGACCCTGAATGTTTCTCTAAAGTTAAAACTTAAATATTATGCTTGGTAATGCCATTACAAGTGGATAAGTTTTGCAATTTTATTTTCCAAGTATTTAATAATTGCATATAGAATAACTTTCACATAACTTTGAGTAGTTCTAGTAATTTTTATGAATAATTCTGAAGAGTTACTATGTATAATATCATACCATCCAGGCCAAAAAAAAAAAAAATATTTTGTCTTTTTGGTTTCTACATTTTTAAAGTATTTTCCTTACTCTGTGTTATAAAACATAATTTCCATAACCTTGTTGGTTAAAAAAAAATCACTTAATACTTTACCATTAAGTATTTTTTTCTTTTATTTATAAATGCATTTATCAAATTCAGAAAATACTCCTCTCTTCCTAGCTTGTTAATACGTTTCATTATGAATTGTTAATGAACTTAGATTAATTTTCTTCATCAATTAAGGAGATCATATTTTGTCTTTTTTATTCTCTTCATGCAGTGATTTATACTGATTAATTTTTGAACATTAGAACAACTTTACCTTTTTGAAATAAATAACAGTTGATCGTGTTGTTTTATCTTTTTGCATATTGGTAAATTTAATTTGCTGATATTTTATAAAATGCTTTTGCATTTGTGTTCATGTGTAATATTGCTTTTCACTTTTATTATAATGCCTATGGTGTTTTGAATCAGAATAACGCTGGACTTTTAAAATAGATTACAAAGTTTTTTCTATCTTCAATCTTCCTGAAGTATCTGTGTATGATTGGTATCAGTGTGTTTTCCCCCATAATAGTGATAGAATACTATAGAAAGACAATTTAGGCTCAAAATTCTCTTTGTGGGAAATCTTATAATTTATGACATATTCAAAGTACTCAATAAATACAGAGTTAAACACTCTTTTTAAAAATTTATTGTATCAGTCCTTATAGGCTGCATTTTGGGGGGAAATTAAATAAGCAAAAACAGAATTGTTGATTTGTAGAAATGAAGTTTGTTTCTTATAGTCACTAATTCCTATAACATGGCTTGTTATTTAATTGTTTATTTATGATAGTGATAGTTTGTATTCCTGTGTCTCTCCTTTTGCCAAACCAGTGTGTCAATGTACTAATATTTTCGTTAAAACAAATTTTAGCTGTGTAAACTAACAATAGTGTTCATCTGTGTCATTGATATCTGTTCCTATATTCATTCTTAGTGGTTTTATGCTTATGTGAGTTTAATTTGCTCTTTTCCCCTAAATCCTTAAAGTGAAAACTTACAGTTGATAAAAAATATTTTTCTTTATATATAAGCCTTTAAATTATAAATTTTCCTCTAAACACTTCTTTAGCTATAAGTTTTTATATGTTCTGTTTTCACTACCACCTAATTTAAATGTGTTTTAGTTATAGACATAATTTCTTTTAGATTTATGAGTTATTTAAATTTTAGTTTTTAATACATTTCAAAGGGAAATTTTATGGTATCTGAGTTATATCTTAATAGATCCACTAAAACACATCTAATTAGTTGCTAAATTTCCAAATATTTGGAGCTTTTCTAATAATCTTTTTTATCAATTAAATTTAATTTCATTGAGTCAGAAATCCATAACACTTTGCTGCTATAAGCATTGACAAAACTGAGAGGACACAGGTGTGGAAATAGAATTTCAAAAACACCTGTTGATGTGCCTGGTTTGGTCTTACCACGAGTAGCTGCAGGCCTGCCTGGGAAGGCTCTAAACTACCAGGAGCACATAGGTTTTGATAGGTCTGCAATTAGTTTCACTTAGGCATCACATCTATGCATCACAAGGTAAGTGCAATAAATGTTAAATTGTTAGCTCTCTTTGGAAGCTCTATAGTATTTGAATTCTAGTAGTTGAGCTAAATTGTTTCTGGATTTAGTAAAGAAGGGAATGATCAGAAGGAGTTTTTGGAAGGATAAGAAGTACACAGGAGTTTAATAAAACTAAATTTCACTTAAATTCTTGATGTCACTTTAATTTGTGGTATGTTCCTAGACCTGAGCATGTAACAATGGGGAAGGCTTAACTAATAGGAAAATGTCAAATGACAGAATGACATCATTTTTTTAAAGAATCTTATTTAGTGGCAGAGGATGCGGGATCCTTCTCTTAAGAAATACATGAAAAAATGCTCAACCTCTCTGGCAATTAGAGAAATGCAAATCAAAACCACTCTAAGATTTCATCTCACACCAGTCAGAATGGCAGCTATTAAAAACACAAACAACAATAAATGTTGGAGAGGATGTGGAGAAAAAGGCACACTCATACATGGTTGGTGGGACTGCAAAATGGTGCAGCCAATATGGAAAGCAGTATGGAGATACCTTTGAAAACTTGGAATGGAACCACCTTATGACCTAGCTATCCCACTCCTTGGTCTTTACCCAAAAGACCTGAAAACAGCATACTACAGGGATACAGCCACATCAATGTTTATTGCAGCACAATTCACAATAGCTAAACTGTGGAACCAACCTAGATGCCCTTCAGTAGATGAATGGATAAAGAAAATGTGGTATATACACACAATGGAATATTACTCAGCAATAAGAGAGAATAAAATCATGGCATTTGCAGGAAAATGGATGGAGTTAGAGGATGTAATGCTAAGTGAAGTTAGCCAATCCCAAAAAGCCAAATTCCAAATGTTTTCTCTGATATAAGGAGGCCAATTCATAGTCAGGTTGGGATGGGGAGCATAGGAGGATTAGAAGAATACTAGAATGGCTAATGGGGAGGGAGGGGAAGAGAGGGGGCAAAAGGGTGAAGGAAAAAAAAAAAGATGGTAGAATGAGATGGATATCATTACCCTAAATGCATATATGAAGTCACAAATGGTGTGAATATACTTTGCATACAACCAGAGATTTGTAAAAAAGTGCTCTATATATGTGTAATATGAAATATAATGTATTCTGCTGTCATTTATAACATCTTAGAATAAAAAATAATTTAAAAAATAACAGCATTATGTACAACTAAAACAAATAAATAAATATGTTAAAAAAAAAAAAAGAAAAGAAAAGTTAGAAGAAAGACCTAGGAGAATTTGCAGCATACTCTCAATCATGAGAGCTTACCAAATTTTCCCAAGTCCCCAAGGAGATACACAGCTGAAGATAATATCTTCACAGAACATGTTTCTACCAAGTATGATAAACATAATTTGCTAGTCTCAGGGAGTTTTCATACTCTCCTGGCCTTTTTGGAACTGCTGGCCTTTTGTGAAATGCTGGCTACATGCCTGCCCTGCTCACCAAGTGAAATAAATGATACAAAACAATTCCAACACATTCCTTAGTTTGTTGATCAAGTGGGATAATTTCAGGACAATTTCCCTTGAGTTCCAAGGTTTGCTGTTCCTTGGCAGAACCAGAACTTAAGAATTGCTGTGTCTATTCCTTAACAACCTATCATAATTGGTCTGAAGCCAGTCAAATAAAAGACATAGTTAGTCAGGGTAGTAGCCAGCATCTAATTTAGTCATCAATTCAGAATGCTACACTATTGTTTGCAGGGACAATCAGTTTCTATTTGGCTTAATACAAGGTCAAAGATGCTTCTCTGTTATAGTCAGATTTGTGCTTATTTATGCAAGCTCTAGACAGTGCCATGAGCTCATGCTTGGTTGCAAATTGCTCAACGACTCTGCAGAAAGTGTGACATTTTGTCATTAAACAATCCCTAACTTATAAATTAGGAAAAAAAAAAAAAAAAAAAACACTTTCCCTAATTAGTCTTTCTAAGGGATTCATTTCTTGTTTCTTTTCATTTCCATATTTCTACCTGTCATCACTCACCATACATAACCACAAGTTTAGCATTATATGTATACATTCTGTTTGATTCTGAACAAGATTTTCCCTCCATATCAAGTCAACATACTCTTTTTGGATCTTATCCATCACTGTGACCTACTTCGTACTCAGCCTTAGAGAGAAAAAAAAATCAAATCAGCCCTAGCCATTAGTCTAATAGAGTTGTTTCAGTTTCCTTTCACGAAGGTACTATTTAACCACTGAACTTGTAATACACTCAACAGAACTCCAGTGTCTCAAAAGAATTAACTAACTTTCTTCAAGGCTCATTAAGACAAGAGTTTCCAAAACTGTGTTCCCAATTTGTTTCCAGATTAAACTTATTTTATACTATTTGTTTGAATTAGTAGAGCTCGCCCAATACCTTTCAGGACATTGATGAAATATACTTAAGAGCATTAGCATTTTACATAAATCTGTTAAGTGGAGGTGGTGGTTTGATCACTTGTGAAGATATAAAATATAGAAAATAGAATAAGGAAAAGAAAATGTAGGTCTTTACATAAGAAGTGTCTGTGATAAGCTTAATTGTGAATTTTTCAAAGTATTTCTATTTATTGAGTTTCTAGTACATGTCAGGCTCCATGGTAGGCATTTGAAGATAACATCACTGAATAACAAAGGAACATCTGGGCTATGTTTTGTTTAATGTTTTAATTTAAACTAAAAATATAAACAAATGAGCAAAATACACATGGTATCATATTCTAAGAAGAAAGTTTAGAGAGGATTAAGAGTTTATTAGCATGTGAATGGAAGGTGTCATTAATACGATGTGCGCAGGGGTATGACACTAAGGTAGAGTTTAAACAAAGAATTGCTAAGCATCAGAGAATGAGCCAAATAGATAGAAAATAAACAAGAGACGCCTCACTCTGTTAGGAGGCAAAATAAGTGAACCCTTACATAATATGAATATAGCTTTTTTGATGAATGACCAGCTTAACATATGACTATTAAATCCCTAGCACTCAGCTATGTACTGTTTCAAGCATTGAAAAAAAAAAAAAAAAAAAAAAAAAAAAAAAAGGTGTGAGAAGTTCTCTGAAGGATGCATAAGTTTCCATCAGTAATTTAAAATCAATACACGACTCAATTGGGAATCTCAACTACATATAACACATTTTTAATTATTGATTACCACACAGTTGGATTTATTGAGGAAAAACTGTGGATATCACTGACAAAGTGGAGAGAACAGCTAAGAAACAGGGAGGGAAGAGGATGAACAGCAAAGATAAAGGTGCAAAGATGTAGAAACAAAAATAGCATAGGAATGCAGAGAAAAACAGAGGGAAGAAATAAATCCGTTTGACTATGAAAGAAATCTTCTCAGTGGAAGAGGGAAGGATACAGTGATGCAGGCTTAGAATGGCCCTGATTGCTGGAATAAAACTTAAGGATCAGGAATAGTTGAAATAGTAATAATTAACATCATAAGTATGACTTGCTTTCCAAGAGATTCCCTCTCTTGCCAATTATGACATCTGAAGGTCCTACTATTAGTCATTATTTGGGTTTGAACATTGTTCCACAAGATCCCTATGTATATATGCACATATGCAGTCTATTAACATGTGGTGATTTGTTTAAGTCAGCATTGCACCCTCCTGTTTTTTTGCCTGACACCTCTCAAATGGAAGAGATAATTCACTCATGACTACTAATAATAGTGACTGCAACAGTTGTAATGGTCAAATCCCTCTCCTCTCTGGCAAATCTTTTCCATCTGGAAAGAGGTTCAAGTATTGCTGGTATTAACAATTTATCATTCATGGTCTTTTATCCTACACAATGACTCTTCATACTAATTGGAGCATCTTGAAGGGAGAGGTGTGTCTCCATTGCTCTACTTCTTATCCCCAGTAATATGGTCGGTGCACCCTCCACTCAAAATCATCTTGATGGTCTCATGGATGACCTCTGAATTGCCAAATTCAAGAAACATACTTGAACACATACAATCTTGACCTCACTGATTCGCTGGGTTCTTTTTTCGTGTTGTTTCTCAGAGAATACCCTTGCATCCCACTCTGATACTTCTCTTCCCATTCCAGAGATCACATGTGCCTTTTTCTATGCCAAACCCCACCTGAGTAATGTCACCCATGACAAGACCTTTGCCTATTGCAGATTTGCTATTTTAGAAAAGGTTTAAAGTTGTTCCTTTCCCCCTGAAGTTTTGATAAATTTTAGTCCATTAAATAACTGGGCAATAGATAAAAAAAAAAAAAAAAAAAAAAAAAAAAACAGGTAAAAGAATATACATATTTTTTACATGCCTGAATCATGGGAGCATTGGAACCAAAGACAAAGAAGATGGTTGTACCACTGTATATAGAGTTTAAAGGGATAGGGAGGTGGCACAAGCAGTGGCAGGCCTTGGGGAGCATGCACAGAGCAAGCCAGGGATGTCCTGTTATGTGGTGAAGTCTCTCAGGTAACAGTCACCTGTGATGATGCATCTGGACCAAGTGCCAGATCCTCAACTTCTTCTGCCCATTGCAAGACACTTCCAGAAAGAAAGGAGAGATATCAGATAAAAAAAGCCTCTGCCTGTATGTGCTATTTATTAATGGAGACAGATATAGCTTTCTTTCATAAAAGGACAGATTTTCAGAACTATTCTTATGACAGCAGAGGTCTATAGTTTCTCTGAATAATCAACTAAAAGCATGCCAAAGAATGTTTTTTGGAGTGGGATATTTTACTCTTCCATGACATCAGTGCCCAAACTTAACCTCTAATTTAGAATGCCTGCCAGGAGTTCCTGCCTTACTGACAACCATGGGGCTCAACTATACTGCAAACTCAAATTCAACCTGTCATTCCACAGAACTTACTCTCTGCTTCTTTTCTTCACCATCACTAAAGTAATTATTGACCCAGTTGGTAAACAGAAAAACATGGAAATTATATTCAGCTCCTCATTGTGCATATTCAGTTGATCCCAAGATTTTGTTAAGTCTAACCTCTTGGTACATTTCATATTTGTTCCCATACCTCAAATTTTCTGACCAATTTAGTTCGTATTTTTATGAAATTGACTAATAGATTTTAGGATCCAAACTAATCTATTCTCCAACTAAAAATAAATCCCTTCATTCCCATTCATTTATTGAGATGGTAAGATTTTCCTGGAATATAAACATGAGCATATCACCATTTTGCTAATTTTGCTTAAAGTCCATTCCTCAGTGTCACCTGTCCTCCAAGATATAGTGGAAAGCCCTTTCCAGATCCTTGAAAACTCCTCTGTCTTTTTATGTTGATCTCCTCTCATTTTTCCCTTTGCCTGCTGTGCTCTCACAACACTGGAAATATCTTTTCCCCCCTTAATATGTCCTGTGTACTATTTCACACATCTGTATTTTTGTCCATTGTATCCTAATTTCCTGAAATGTGCTTTCTCTATTTTTCTGCCATTGCCTCTGAAGATCTTGCTAGCCTTTCTACTAAAAAATATAGTACATTATTCTTTCTTTGTTGTACATGGGTTTCTTAGTAAACCTCTCTCGAGACACTCAACACATTTTTTCACTCTCCTTTGGAGAGCAATTCTAGAATATGCTTTCCATTTTTTATATCATAAACTCCTACCACTATTTGGAACATGAGGATGAGGGGGTAATGCTCAAGAATATTTCTTGTTTAAAATGATTTTGGCATAAAGAACAAACAAAATTTTCATATAAAAATTTTAAATGCCTACACATTTGGGGAAAACTTCCAAAAAATAAAATAAAATAATGATAAGCCAAGCAGACATCATTTTGTTAAGTTAGAGCTAGTGTGATGTGTCATGGGAAATTTATAAGAACTAAACTAAAAGAACTGCTTAAAATATACTGGGAGAAATAGACATTATGATAATCCCCAAGCAGGGCAGATAAGGGAACAAATAATGAGCACAGAAGCAATGAAAATAATAAAGACCTGAAATCATTTTCAAAATCCATGACCTTAATGAAAGTATCATTTTCAATTAGATTGAAACTATCATAAACTGTCTCACAAAGAATAGAGGAGAAAATGAAAGAAAATCTTTCATTTCAATGGAGTTTATTACTTCAGCATCACCAATGCAATGCCCACTCTTGAAACACAGGAATGAAGAAATGCAGGAGATAAGAAAGGAAAGAAAAAAGTTCTATGTAGTCTAATGTTTAAAAAAGCCAAACATTCCAAAGAGAAACAGATGGGCATAAAAAAAAAAAAAAAAAAAAGAAGAAGAGGAAGGCATGTAAGGCATGAGAGAGGTTTCATAAAGAATGAATGCGATCAGTTAGATTTTAGTACAGTCTCTACCTTTTCTATTGGTTAAAGCTAGACAGACTAGTGACTCAGGCAGATTAAAAATCTGACAATTTGGTACAAGATTTTCAGATCATTATTATTAAGTCCTTAAACTAAGTTGCTGCAAAGCTTTTCTTTGTGTACTCTTGGTTTTGTGTTAAATTAACAGAGACAGGTCTCCCGATGCCAAGAGAAGTTTGTAAGGAGGAAGCACACATGTTCCTAGGGCCTCAGGGCTCTGAGAAGGATGACTTCAGAGAAGGAGAGGAGAAAGAGAGCATTTCAAGAAAAGAATTGATTGAATGCAGATGTGTGGCCATCTACTTGATGCCTCTTGCCCCAGCGGGCTGGCTCTCTGAGATGGCTCGGATGGATCAGATTCCAGCATCCACTCTTTGGACGCTTTCTCCAGAATCCTTCTAACCAATCAATCCATACCTTTCCTATTTCTTTGTTTCCTCTCAAGTGATGGAGTTACAAAAGCATTCCTTTCATCTTTGCTAAACTTTCCCCCATAGTTAACGTTTCCTTTTAATGTCTGGTCTCTATTTATCTATTTGGTTGATTCTATATAAGAGCAAAACAGAAATACATATATAAACACACATACATACGCATGCATGCTGCTAAATATATATAGTAATGCAGAATTTCTAAACATCCATAAACAAATTGCATCCAGACTAAACTGTGTATTCCACATCCAAAACACATATAGCGAGCAACATAATACATAAATTTCATATTTATCTTCCAGAACATCTTGGTCAGCTTTTACATGACATTTTGAAGTATGTATGGTTTTATGTTCATATGTTATTCCTGACAAAATTTCAACTGTCTGCTTTAATCTAGCCTTCTAAGAATTCCATTTCTTTCCTTTCAGTGTTAAATTTATGGTCCAAATTTAGATTGGTACATTGCTTTTTTTAAATCATAAAACTAAGAAATGCTGATTTTTAATTTGAATTACACTAATGGTAGATCTTAACTCAACCAGATGGTTTTTTGGCTCAAAATCACTATTACTTATGTTGCCTTAGTTCACTTTTTTTTCCCCCCTGCTTTTAAAACTAATGTTGAACATGCTATCTTAGGAATTCATTTCTCAAGAAAATATATTATGGTTCCTATATTGTCCATATTGATGATACATATTAAACACAATGATTGCTTTTTGCTTTGGTTCAGTGAAGTTGTCAAAATAAATAAGTTTCACTTTATGAACAAACGTTTACATAACATTATGTGCCAGCCTCTCTCTGAGTGCTTTGTTTATACAAAGCTGTTTAATTAATTTTATAATAATCCCATTTGAAGCACCTTTATTTTAAAGATAAAAACTTGAGACAAAACCAAAGAGTAACTAGCCTAAAATATTTCAGTTAACAAGTGGCAAAGTTGGTATTGGATCACTTGAACCATTTGGCTCTAGAGTACTTGCTTATAAGCTTTAAGCTAAAGTATCTATTCTGAAAATTGGGTGTCAAGACTGAAATATTTGTATATTAAATTTTTCTTCATATTTTGATTTTTTATAGATTTTGAATTTTAAATGGTTTCAGATTTAGAGAGAAATTTCAAAAGCAAGAGAAGACTCCTATATGATTTGAACTCAAGTTCCTAAATTATTAACACTTACCATTTTTTTATACTTTTATTTCTAGATAAATACACTTATGCTTTCATTTACATTTAAAAATAAGCAAGGGCTGGGGTTGTAGCTCAGTGGTAGAGCACTAGCCTAGCTTGTGTGAGGCACTGGGTTCAATCCTCAGCACCACATAAAAATAAATAAAATAAAGGTATTGTGTCTATCTACAACTATTTTTTTTTTTTAATTTTGGAAAAAGAATAAGCTAGTCATGATGTTTGTATTCCCTAATAACAAGCATGTTTTATATAGTTGTGGCTCAGTGGTAGAGTGCTTGATTAGCATGTGTGGGGCATTGGGTTCGATTCTCAGCACCACATATAAATAATTAAAGGTCTATAAACAGCTAAAAAAAAATTTTAAACTTTTTTCTATATTTATTGTATTTGTATGATAGTTTATTTTTCAATATTACAATTGTGGAAATTTTGCAATTTTATCAACTAATTTACATATTTTAGTGCTGTTTTTTTCAATAATTCCTGTGCAAACAAACAAGCAAACAGACAAAACACCTCTGCCTTTCAATCCAAAAATTATATGTTGCATTTAATTTTATTATGCATTCACTAATTTTAAAATCTGTATCTGTCCTTTAGTCATTTTTATCTATCATGCCTTTGGTATATCTGAATACTATAGTTATTTTCTAGAATTCCTCCAATTTCTATTTGACTAGTATTTTATTTTCATCAAGTTGAGGTCATACAGGTGATCTTGCATCTTGCTTTGCTTCATTATTGAAAATAACTGGTTACTGGGTTAATAAAGGTTAGCAAGATTCCTAACAGTTGATTTTATTAAGTTGATTTTGTATTAACTATAAGTAATTCATATTTATTTCATGGGGAGATATGTTGAGAGTATACAAATATGCTATCCCTTATGAATTTCCCCCACTAATTAGTACTCAGTTATTATCCCTACCAAGATGAATTGTTTGCCAAATCCTTGTCGAATGGTGATTTTCTAATTCCATCTTTTTTTTTTTTTTTTTGCATTGGTATTTGGCATTCTAATATACATAGATTTTTTCCTTCTGCTTTATGCAATTATATACTCAATAATTGACATTATAAAGGACTCAAGTATTCTATTTTTATTCACTGGTTTATAATCAGTTTTCTTAATCTGTTTGGTCTCTAAAGACTGTGTGACTTGTAAAAAACAGAAACTTTTTTCTCATAATTCTGAAGGATGGAAGTCCAATATTAAAGTGCCAACAGACTTAATGCTCACATTCTGGTTTACACATGTCACCTATTTGCTGTGTTGTCACATGATGGAAAGGGGACAAGAATTTGTTTATGGTCCTCTATCACAAGGCACAAGTGCCCTTCATGAAGGTCCGCCCTTCATGAAGGTCCTCCCTCATGACCAAGTCATTTTCCAAAGGCCCCGCCTCCTGATACCATCATCTTGAGGGGTAGGATTTCAACATATGAATTTGGGGTATACACAAGCATTCATTGTAATGACACATTTTAATGCTTAAATAATATAAAATAAGGCCAGTATCTGGAAATACCTTCAGCCAGGCTGCTGTGTATTTGGTCATGATACAATATTTCTTGAGCATTGCTTTCTTACACAAGTAGATACATATTTTGAATACAATATTTATTTTAATTTGTTTGAAGCATAATTTAGTTTGTTTATATTATATTTTGGCTGTTTTACCTCAAAATTTTAAAAATTGTATTTATTTTTTAAAGCATGTCAAATAAGTCATATATTTTTAAAAACAATAGCTATACCAAAGGGCATATTCAGAATGCCATTGTCCCCTAATTCCTTCTTCCTTATTAACATTCAAAAGCTCATGAATGTATAGTTTATGCTTCATACACTATTTTTTAATAAAACATGTTGATTCTCTGTATTCTTATCTTTTTTCTCATATAAAATAGCAGTTATCAATATTTCTCTTACTTGTCTTCTTTTCTCTGGAAGTACATAACCTAAATATAATTTCAAATGTAGTTGGATTTCCATTGTATGTGTACCATAATTAAACTACTGTCTACATATGTGCATTTATGTTACTTGTAATGTTTTGCAATTACAAAATATTGAAATGAAGAACCTTATGCAGAAGTATTTTCATATCGTTCAAGGTGAAACTTCAGGAAAAATTGCTAGGAGTTGGACTGGTGAGTTAAGCATAAACATAAGTGTGCCTTTCCTAGATCTTGCCATTTTCCACTCCACAGGAGGTGCACCCATTTACATTCCCATTTCCAAAGTATGAAAGTGCCACACAACCGTATCAACAGAATGTTTTGCCAAACATTTTCATTTTTGCTACCTTGATGATAGCCAAGTAGTTTTAATGAGTAGACTTAACAACACTTCTTGTATACGGGGCCCATTTCATTTTTCCTTATGAATTGTCTGTTAATTTTTTTTCCATTGTGTGTTTGTACTTTTTACCCTAATAGGTAAATAAGAGAATAAAAATTCTCCAAATATCCATTTGTCTTTTCAATTTGCTTATGTGCTAACTTTTTTAATCGTGCAATTTTAATTGATGCATTCAAATTTATTAGCTCTTTTTTCTTATTGCATCTAGACTTTGAATCAAATTTTAAAATATTTACCCTAAATCCTATTAGTCTAGTATTGTATAGCTTTGTTTCCTTGCTTTTTTTTTTTTTAACATTTAGATTTCTCATCAATTTTGAGTTTATTCTTAGTTTTGGTTTGAGGTATAAGTCTAATTTGATCTTTTTAAAAAATACCTACCCATTTTCTGTAGCAGCATTTTCATGTATTGAATAGTTTGTTTCAGTTGAATATGGTAGTGCATGCCTGCAATCCCAGTTACTTGGGAGGCTGGGGCAGGAGGATTGAAAATTCAATAGAAGCCTTAGCAACTTAGTGAGACCCTGTCTCAAAATAAAAAAATTAAAATTAAATAAATAAAGGGATCTGAGGATATAAATGATTAAGCATCTTTCGGTTTAATCCTGGTACCAAATGAATAAATAAATAAAGTATATTTTACTCAAGCAATTTGAGACACCCTATTTTTCATATAAAAGATTTCATATATAGCAGGGATTATTTATACACCTCCATTCTGTTCCAGGGTTCTGTCTTCACATGTCATTACCACTGTAAATATAACTAGAGGCACTCAGTCTGTCTTTCTACACACAGGGGTCCTGCTCCTCAGCTCTTCCTTTTTAGATTATTTTTTATGTCTGCCTTTCAATAGAACCAAGTATTAGTAATACCAACTTTGCTCCCTGAATAAAGGGGGAAAAAAGGCCCTTTGGAGATTTATTAAAAACTAACCAACTAAGCAGGGTGCAGGGACACATGCCTATAATCCCAGCAGCTCTGGAGGCTGAGACAGGAGGAGTGCACATTCAAAGCCAGCCTAAACAAAAGTGAGGCACTGAGCAACACACTGAGACCCTGTCTCTAAATAAAATACAAAATAGAGCTGGGATGTGGTCGAGTGCCCTGATTTCAATCCCTGGTACCTCCCTCCAAATAAAACACTAACCAATTAGTTTAAGGAAAATGATATTTCTATGATGTTATTCCATCATATTTTAATCTACATTTGCATCTTTCAGGATAACATTAAAGCTATTCCCATGTGGACTTTGCACATTCTTTTTTACAATAATTGCTAACATAGGATCTTCTTTGTGGTTATTACAAATATGTTTTTTTATTGTCATCACCTATCAACTCTAATGATACATGGGTGCTAACTTTGTATGTCATTAATTAACTAAAGTATTTTTTGTGTTTGTTTGCTTTGAGTTAGCATCATCATTGATTTTTTTTTTCCATAGGGGTTTCCAGATATTTTAGACATAGTTTTCCTTTTTTCCAGTTCTTATGCCCATATTTTATTTCTTTTGTTTAAACTGCACTGATTGATGCCTTCATTGCTCTGTTAAATAGAAGTGGGAACAGGTGTATTTGTGTTGCCTCTGCTCTTAGATGACATGTCTCTAAAACCTCTAGTATATTCAGAGTAAGTGAAATTAATACCAGTTTAGAAACACATACACTCAAACACATGCACACAAGTTTCACATTTTCAGTAATTATCAATCAATTCACCTCAATTTTTGATTTTCTGAATGTTCTTATCAAAAGTAGTAGAGTTTTTCTAAGGAATTCTCAAAATTTAGGTAATGAAAAATTTTTTTTTTTGATGTAGCAAACTGTAATGCAGTTTGCAAATGGAACTCATGAGAATTCCTAAATCACCCGAGACTGTGGAGCCTGTTCATGCACCTGCAGAGACAGAAATGCTGTGCCTTTTTCAGGCTGTCATCTGAGATAGTGGGACTGGCTTGCTTCTACCCAACTTTTGTCTGTCCTTCCTGCCCTCCATACTTACTCAGCATAAACACTGAATATTCCTCCCAGGGGTCAAGGGCTCTCTATTTATTCTCTCCTAAGCTTACCCTTGCATGTGGCAAGTGCTAAAACTTAGAAAAAACCTATACTGCATTTGCTAAATTGCCATTTCCTGTTTCTGTCGACAGAAGATAAGTCTCCTGTTTGTCTGGGCTCAGTCTTGACTGTCTTCTGAGACACCATGTGGGCCTTGGCATCTTGAGACCCTGTGTCATGGTTCTGTATCATGGAGCTCTGGGCTGATTTTGCCAGGAGGTGGGGGAGCAGGACTGTGTTCTGAGGATGTCATCCTATTTTTTTTTTTCTCTTCCTGAATGTATAAATTCTTAATTTCTTCTAAAAAGAGTTACCCACACTCTATTTTAAAGACATTCTTCCCCAGTCCCCCTTGAGGATCTTGTGCTATACATCTTCCTCCTCCATGTCATAATAATATGGATTTTTCCAGTGAGCATGAAAAAAGGAGTAAGCATATATTTTAGTATTGTTCAGCTTCCGACTTAAAATCAGAGCAGATGATAACTGAAGAGTCAGAGGGCATAGTTGTAAAATGAGCTAAACCTGGAAAAGGGGCATGAGGATGGAAAGAAAAATCTTGGGGAGCCCCTATAATCATAATTGACACTTAGCCATTTTGGCTTCAATTGGTTCATTTTCTTTTTTATCACTTTACAATTTTTTCAAAGAGAAACAAATGATAAGAGAGATGATTGTGAAATTTGTGGGACTGGTACAAAATAAAGACATAAAGCCCATATTAAAAAATGATTCAAAATTTAAGACAGTGGCAAAAGAACATTAAACCAAGCATAAGGCAATGTTGTTTTTCTACTTCAGCACTGGAAATTCTACCTAGGCCCTCACACATGCTAGGGAAGTGCTCTACCAATGAGCTTCATCCCCAGATTTTTAAATTTTATTTTGACACAGGGTCTTGCTAAATTTCCCAGGCTGGCCTCCGACTTGCAATTCTCCTGCCTCAGCTTCTCTAATAACTGGGAATATAGGACATTCTTTGAGCACAGAACCTTGTGTGACTACCTATGAAGCCCAGTCCAAGGTGGCATCATAACTATGGCCACTGTGTCTTTAGAGTAAAATTCTTTTTCCTAATTTAGGTTGTGATATCCAAATCAGATTTTTCT
Organism: Tamias sibiricus; assembly: GCA_025594165.1. Lineage (NCBI taxonomy): Eukaryota > Metazoa > Chordata > Mammalia > Rodentia > Sciuridae > Tamias > Tamias sibiricus. The sequence continues at coordinate 126,002,761 of CM046666.1, read as the reverse complement.
GCTGCTCCACCTCAGTCACCTTGACTTTGATAAACTGTGTTGCTTTGGCCTTAAAAAAAACAACCTAAAATGTCTTTTTTTTAAATTTAATTTAATTTGTTATGTTTTTAGAGTGCAATTTCTTTCATATTACATATAAAAAGCACAGTTTTCCATGTCATTGGTTTTACACAAAGTATTTTAATACCATTTGAGCTTTTATACATGCACTTAGTATATTGATGTCCAACTCCTTCTGCCATTATTTCTATCCCCTTGCCCCCTGCCCATCCCTCCCTCCCTTTGTTTTATTTAACATTCCTTCATTCCTCTCAACCCCCCTCCCTTGCCACTGTAATTCAGTATCATCATAGCAAAGAAATCAATCGACCTTTGGTTTTCTGCAATTGGCTGACTTCACTTAGCATTCAATATTTTCTCCAACTCCATCCATTTACCTGCAAATGCCATGATTTTATTCTCTCTTATTGCTGAGTAATACTCAATTGTGTATATATACCAAAGTTTCCCTATCCATTCATCTATTGATGGGCATCAGGGTTGTTTCCACAATCTAGATATTTTTGAATTGTGCAGCTATAAACATTGATGTGGCTATGTCCTTGTAATAAGCTGTTTTTAAGTCCTTTGGGAATAGGCCAAGGAGTGGGATAGCTGGGTCAAATGGTGGTTCCATTCCAAGTTTGCCTAGGAATATCCATACTGCTTTCCAGATTGGCTGCACCAATTTGCTATCCCACCAGCAATGTATGAGTGTGCCTTTTTTCCCACAACCTTGCCAGCATTTATTGTTGTTTGTGTTTTTGATAGCCGCTGTTCTGACTGGCGTGAGATGAAATCTTAGAGTAGTTTTGATTTGTATTTCTCTAATTGATGGAGATGTTGAATCATATATTTGTTGATTGATTGTATATCATCTTCTGAGAAGTGTCTGTTCAGTTCCTTAGTTCATTTATCAATTGGGTTGTTTGGTTTTTGAGCACTTTAAATATCCTTGAAGTTAATGTTCTGTCTGATGTGCATGTGGTAAAGATTTGCTCCCATTCCAATCACTTCACTGATTGTTTCTTTTGCTAAGAAGAAGCTTTTTAGTTTGAATCCATCCCATTTGTTAATACTTGGTTTTAGTTCTTGTGCTATAGGGGTCTTGTTGAGGAAGTAGGGGCCTAATCCAACATGTTGGAGATTTGGGCCTACTTTTTCCTCTATTAGTGTAAGGTCTCTGGTTTAATTCCTAGGTTCTTGATCCACTTTGAGTTGAGTTTTGTGCATGGAGAAAGATAGATGTTTAGTTTCATTTTATTACATAATGATTTCCAGTTTTCCCAACACCATTTGTTGAAGAGGCGGTCTTTTCTCCAATGTATGTTTCTGGCACCTTTGTCTAATATAAGATAACTGTAGATGTGTGGGTTAGTCTCTGTGTCTTCTATTCTGTACCATTGGTCTACTGGTCTATTTGGGTGCCAATACCATGCTGTTTTAGTTACTATTGCTTTTTAATACAGTTTTAGGTCTGGAACAGTAATGCCACTAGCTTCACTCTTCTTGCTAAGAATTTCTTTGGCTATTCTGGGTCTCTTATTTTTCCAGATGAATTTCATGACTTCTTTTTCTGTTTCTATGAGGAATGACATTGGGAATTTGATTGGGATTGTATTGAAATTGTATAATGCTTTTGGTAGAATCATCATTTTGACAATATTAGTTCTACCTATCCATGAACAAGGTAGATCTTTCCATCTTCTAAGTTCTTCTTTGATTTCTTTCTTTACTGTGCTGTAGTATTCATTGCATAGGTCTTTCACTTCTTTTGTTAGGTTGATTCCCAAGTATTTTTTTATTTTTTGAGGTTATAGTAAATGGGTTGGATTTCCTAGTTCCTCTTTCTGAGGATTTGTCACTGATGTGCAGAAATGCCTTAGATTTATGGGTATTGATTTTATATCCAGCCACTTTGCTGAATTTGTTTATTAAATTTAGAAGATTTGTGGTGGAATTCTTGGATCTTGTATGTATAGAATCATATCATCTGCAAATAGTGATAATTTGAGTTCTTCTTTTCCTATCCTTATCACTTTTATTTATTTCATCTGTCTAATTGCACTAGCTAGGGTTTCAAGAACTATGTTAAATAATAGTGTCAAAAGAGGGCATACCTGTCTTGTACCAGTTTTTAGATGGAATACGTTCAGCTTTTCTCCATTTAGGAAGATGTTGACCTGGGGCTTAGCATAGATGGCCTTTATGATGTTGAGGTATGTTCCTGTTATCCCTATTTTTTTTCTAGCATTTTTTAACATGAAGGGGTGCTGTATCTTGCCAAATGCTTTCTCTGCGTCAATTGAGATGATTATATGTTTTTTTATCTTTGAGTCTATTGATGTGGTGAATTTCATTTATTGATTTCCTTATGTTGAACCAAACTTGCATTCCTGGAATGAACCCCACGTGATTGTGATGTACTATTTTTTTTTTTTTTTTTTTTTTTTTTTTTGTGGTACCGGGGATTGAACTCAGGGGCACTCGACCACTGGGCCACATCCCCAGCCATTTTTTGTGTTTTATTAGAGACAGGGTCTCACTGAGTTGCTAAGTGCCTTGTCATTGCTGAGGCTGGCTTTGAGCTCGTAATCCTCCTGCCTCAGCCTCCCAAAGTGCTGGGATTACAGGCGTGCACCACCGCGCCCGGCTGCTGTGATGTACTATTTTTTTAATATATTTTTGTATTCGATTTGCCAGAATTTTATTGAGAATTTTTGCATCTGTTTCATTAGTAATATTGGTTTGAAGTTTTACTTCTTTGATTTGTCTCTGCCTGGTTTTGGAATCAGGGTGATATTGGCCTCATAGAATGAGTCTGAAAGTGTTCCCTCTTTTTCTATTTTATGGAATAGTTTGAGAAGTATTGGTGTTAGTTCTTCTTTAAAGGTCTTGTAGAACTCAGTTGTGTTATCATCTGGACCTGTGTTTTCTTGGTTGGTAGGTTTTTGATGGCGTCCTCTATTTTTTTGCTTGAAATTGATCTATTTAAATTGTGTATGTCATCCTGATTTAGTTTGGGCATATTGTATGTTTCTAGAAACTTGTCGATATCTTTATTATTTTCTATTTTGTTGGAGTATAGATTTTCAAAATAATTTCTATTTATCTTCTGTATTTCTGTAGTGTCCATTGTGATGTTTCCTTTTTCATCACATATATTGGTAATTTCAGTTTTTTCTCTCCTTTTCTTAGCATATCTAATGGTTTATCAATTTTATTTATTTTTTCAAATAACCAACTTTTGGATCTGTCAACTTTTTCAATTGTGTTTTTTGTTTCAATTTCATTGATTTTGGCTCAGATTTTAATTATTTCCTGTCTTCTATTGCTTTGGGGGTTGTTTTGTTGTTCTTTTTCTAGGGCTTTGAGGTGTAATGTTAATTCATTTATTGACCTTTTCTTCTTTGAAGGAATGAACTCCATGCAATGAATTTTCCTCTTAGTACTGCCTTCATAGTGTCCCAGAGATTTCAATATGTTGTATTGGTGTTCTCATTTCCCTCTAAGAATTTTTTATCTCCTTTTTGATGTCTTCTGTAACCCATTGTTCATTCAGTAGCATATTATTTAGTCTCCAGGTGTTAGAGTAGATTTTGTTTCTTATTTTATGATTGATTTCTAATTTTATTCCATTATGATCTGATAGGATGCAGGGTAGTATATCTACTTTTTTATATTTGCTTAGAGTTGTTTTATGGTATAATATATGGTCTATTTTAGAGAATGATCCATGTGCTGCTGAGAAGAAAGTGTACCAGCTTGTTGATGGATAATATACTCTCTCTATATATGAGTTAAATATAAGCTATTGATTGTATTATTGAGTACTACAGTTTATTTGTTTAGCTTTTGTTTGGAAGATCTATCCAATGGTGAAAGTAGTGTGTTAAAAGTCACCTAGAATTATCGTGTTGTGATCTATTTGGCTCTTGAACTTGAGAAGAGTTTGTTTGATGAACATGGATGCTCCATTATTTGGGGCATATATATTTATGACAGTTATTTCTTGTTGATGTATGATTCCCTTAAGTAGTATGAAATGTCCATCCTTATCTCTTTTGATTACCTTTGGCTTAAAGTCTACTTTGTTTGATATGAGGATGGAAACCCCTGCTTGCTTACGTAGTCCATGTGAATGGTATATTTTATCCCATCCTTTCACTTTCAGTCTGTGGGTGTCTTCTCCTATGAGATTTGTCTCTTGAAGGCAGCATATTGTTGGGTCTTTTTTTAAATCCAATCTATCAGCCTATGTCTTTTAATTGATGAGTTTAGGCCCTTATCATTCAGGGTAATTATTGAGATATGATTTATATTACCAGTCATTTTAAATTTTATTTAATTTTATTTTATTTTGGGTATTTAGCTTGATTTGGTTTCTCCTATGGTTAGTTTTTCTTTATTGTAGTTCTTCCCTTTGTAGGTTTTCATTGTTGCTTTTCAATTCCTCCTTGTGGAATATTTTGCCAAGAATGTTCTGTAATGCTGGCTTTCTTGCTGTAAATTCTTTTAGCTTTTCTTTATCATGGAAGGTTTTTATTTTATCATCAAATATAAAGCTTAATTTTGCTGGATATAAGATTCTTGGTTGGCATCCTTTATCTAGTATATGTTGTTCCAGGCTCTCCTTGCTTTGAGGGTCTGGGTTGAAAAATCTGCTTTGATGAGAATTGGTTTTCCTCTATAGGTTATCTGATTTTTCTCTCTTATGGTCTTTAAAATTCTATCTTTATTTTGTATGCTAGGCATTTTCATTATAATGTGCCTGGGTGTAGATATGTTGTAATTTTGTATATTTGGCATCCTATATGCTTCTTGTATTTGGTTTTCAAATTTGTTCTTCTTGTTTGGGAAATTTTCTGATATTATTTCATTAAAGAGATTTTGCATTCCTTTGGATTGATTCTCTGCACCTTCCTCGATTCCAATAAATCTTATATTCAGTCTTTTGATAGTATCCCATAGTTCTTGGATATTTTATTCATGGTATCTTATTGTCTTCACTGTATGGTCAACTTTATTTTCAATATTACATATTTTGTCCTCATTGTCTGAGGTCCTACCTTCCAAGTGCTCCAATCTATTGATTATACTATCTATTGAGTTTTTTAAATGGCCTGCTGTTTCTTTCATTTCAAGTATTTCTGTTTGGTTTTTTCTCAGACTCTCTATCTTTCTTGAAGTAATCTTTTGCTACCTGTATTTGTTCTCTTATCTCTTTGTTGGTGTGATCGATGGTAGCCTGTATTTGATCTCTTATTTCTTTGTTAGAGAGATCAATTTTTGCCTGTATCTGCTTACTTAGGTAATTTTTGAAATCCCGAATCATTTTAATTATGTATATTCAGAATTCCTTTTACAACATTTCACCTACTGTGCTTTCTATGGATTCTATTGCTGTAGTATCTTGGTTTGTTTGGGACAGTTTCCTCCCTTGTTTATTCACGATATCTATGTGTTTTCCTCTCTTGCAGTGTAAGTCTGAGGTATTCCCGTTTCTGTCTTATTGTCTTATATCATCTCTACAGGTTACCTGATTCATAACTTTTAAGGGAAAGATCAATATTACAGCAGTCAAATTACCCAATGTTGCCATATATCAGTTAGTTTCTATTTTTATATTTACAATTTTGACACTTTAACCATAAATTATGAGATCAATTATCTTCTACCATTTAGCATTTAGTCAGTATTTTTTCTGTGGTGGTTCACGGTATCTAATGGCAGAAGGGGGCACTTATGGGTTGGCTAAAACGTTTGTGAAGTAGGATGTGAGAAGATAGAGGTATTAGATTATTTGACTAGTAAGAGGGTAATTGTGGGAATTTAAATGTAGGAGAAGCAAAAGATAGGTATCCCCATGTAATATTCCCTGTTCCTGGGCCCCGGGGCCTGTTTCCTGACCTGTAGGCAGAGGCAGAGAATACCTGTGGCTCCTGAGTGGGTGGGAAGAGCTGGATTGCTTGCTGGGGGGCCTAGCTAGAATGCTGGCAGGCCAGGGCTTGTTCCCCAGCATTCCAGAGCAGGGATGGTGTCTCCATGGTGGGAGGGCCGAGCTGGATTGCTTGCTGGCAGGCCTAGCTGGAATGCTCGCAGGCCGGGACTTGTTCCGTAATAAAATATTTTTAATATATTTTTTAATATATGAAATTTTATATAAGTGAAGTTCATACTATTGAGCCAAATTTCTCTCACTAGAATAAATTTCATGTTGCATATTATTTTCTGAATGTATTATCAACTTGTATTTGTTAATATTTTAATCTAGTATTTTTGCATTGATATGTTATTAGTTTCTTTGATAATACATAAATTTAGGTACAGTCATGTACTTGTTTCATAAAAATAATTTGAAATGCTAATGTTCTACAAGAGTATATGAAACACTCAGATGATAGGAAGGTATGGTAAAAGTTTGCTAGGAATCATCCAATGTGGTACCATTGTTTAGAGATTTTTTTATTATTTTCATTATTTCTTTTAAGGGAATCAGTTTTTTTAATTTTTTAACATTCATGGAGAAAATTTTAGTAATTGCTTTATTAGAAAATTATTTCATCTAGGTGTTTATATGTATAAGTGTATACAAATTATTCTCCTAAATTTTTTTTAAATGTACATTTTCTGTGATTATTATTATTTTTTATTTTTTTAAAATAATTATTTATTTGTTTTAGTTGTACACCATGCATTTGTCTTTACGTGGTGCTGAGGATCGAACCCGGGTTGCACACACGCTAGGTAAGCGCTCCACCGATGAGCCACAACCCCAGCCCCAAATATTTATTTATTTCTTTTAGTTGTACACGATGCAATGCATTTATGTTTATGTGGTGCTGAGGATCGAACCTGGGCCGCGCACGTGCTAGGCGAGTGCTCTACTGCTGAGCCACAACCCCAGCCCCTCTGTGATTATTTCTCCCTCTACAGTCTTATTTTATGCTTCTTTCTAACATTTTCTCAATTAGGTTAGCTGGTGAATAGTTTATTTTTTATTTTTCAAAATATGGTGGTTTGAATGATATTAGTCCACTCTATTTCTGTGTTCTATCCATTAATTTCTCTCATATTATTGGTTGTTGCTTAGTGCTATTGTGAGTTTAATTGGATTTTCTAAATATTTGAATTGTGACTATAAAACATTTATTTTGTTTTATTCATGTTTTTAAGTGGTAATAGAACTATAAGTTGTAGATTCCCTCTGATTCAGTTTGAATACAACCAATTCATTCTGATATCTGGCTTTATTATCATATTTTAGAAATTTGTAGTTTGGGGTTTTTAACCTTCTTGAACATTTTTGATAAAATATGGGCAAGTTTCCACAGGAAAGTTTTTGAATGTTTTTTTTTTTTTCTTTGTTTTTAAGTTTACCTTGTTTAAAACAGAATAATTTTGTTAGTAATGTTTTTACTTTATTGAAATTATTGGTACTTTATAATCTAATCATTTTTTTTCATATTCTACATATACCAGAATTAGATAAGAAAGTGTTCTTTCTAGTATTAGGGTATAAGGTTGATTTATAAAATCAACCATGTTTGCTTAGCTCTTCTCTATTCTTATTTATCTTTGTTCCACTTGGTCAATATTATACTGAGAGTGTTATTTTATTTTAAAGTTTCCTTTTAAAAATGTTTCTCTCTAATCTCTTTCAAATTTGGATAATAACTGCTTTATGAAAGTAATTTCTTTATTGTTTTGTTCATTGATATTTTGCAGGAGCCCTGTTTGGGGAGATGGCTTAAATTGTGGTTGACTACGGGCTTTGGACATGTTTGGGCATTGGCGCCTTCCGTAGTCTCACTGGACTTGGCCCGGGATCTCGCGGGACTTGGCCGGAGATCTCAAGGGACTTGAGCGAGATTGCGGAGGAGGTCTGCCGCCATTTTGGAGGTTAGAGGAGCGTGGACGGCGTGTCGGGGTGTAGTTAGATCCAGGGAGAAAAGTTGTCAGAATAAAGAGCTGTTTGTTTCCAGTTCGTCTCTAAACCTCTTCCCGCGGCTTCTTTGCTCCAAGCGGCCATCGCTTCAGGCGACTACAATATTTGTAACTGTTTTATAATGGCTAAATGTAAGTTTGAGTATTAAAATGGTCTTTAATCCCCTTTTGGTTGAACTTTACTTTAGTTGGGAAAAACATGTGAATCTATGCTTTCTAATTTTTTTACTTTGTTGAGTTCTAGTTTAGATATAATTTTTTTTATATATAATTGAGTCTGGGAGACAAAACAAAATCATACTTATTGAGTAAGCTAAAACTTGCTCCATTGTTGCTTTAATTTTTAAACTGCTTTTCCAAAATATGATGCCAGTCTCATCTCCTACTAAGTTACTTGATCTTTTTGCACTGATCTTATAAGAAATTTTATTTAAGTTCTAATTACTGTTGGTTATGCCTTTAGTTAACCATATTGAGAGAACTTTTTCAAGTGCCTGGATGGCATTTGTAATTTTAAATTCCAATCTTCTTTTACTTCTGAAATAATTTATTGAATTTTATTATTAAAATTAATTCCTTTTCATTATTCAAATTTTCTTCTTCAAGGAATAAAATTATACTTATAGTTGGTCTTTCTTGTCCATGTTCCTTTTAAGCAATTTTTGTCTCATACTCTTACCTGTTTTCCCTATCTCATTTTCATTCATGCAATTGCTTTTCTACTTTTCTCTATCATCTTATTTTAAGGTTTTATTTAAATCTATTCAGTTCCTCTAGGGTTCATACATATCATCACAAATGACAGAGTTTTTTTTATTTTTACGACTGAATAATATTCATCATTTTTATGTGTGTGTGTATAATATTAAATATTTTTTATATTCAATCATACAACAGTGGATTCCACATCTTGGCTACTGTGAATAATATTGCAATGGACATGTGAGCGCAGACATCTCTTTGACATACCAATTTCATTTCCTTTGAATATACATGCAGAAATTAGATTACTGAATCATATGGTACTTCTATTACTGCTTCTCATAATGGCTGTATTAATTCACATTCTCACCCAACGGTGTACCAGCATTCCCTTATCTCCATAATCTTGACAGCCCTTTCCATCTTTTATCTTTTGCTATTCAAAACATATTATAATGTATGAGAGCCATTCCGGTGTTGGAATTTCCATGATGATTAGTGATATCAAGCATTTATTTGTATATAATCATTGTATTCTTTCTTTGTATTCTATTGATAACTGAAGCATACTTCTGCCCCAAAATTTTGTAATATTTCCTTTTCCTAGAAATTAATTCCACAGGTGAATACCTGGCTTATATCTAGGGTATTTTAAGTTAGTAGTTTCATCACAGATTTCCATTCAATTATAGCAGTATCAATAAGAGATTCCTAGACCACATTATACAATGTAGTATTATGCAAGATAAATTCATTCCTATTCTCAGCACTATTTTTAATTTTTTTTTTTTCAGTTGTCAATAGACCTTTATTTTAGTTATTTATCTGCAGTGCTGAGAATCGAAACTAGTGCCTAACAAATGCTAGGCAAGCTCTCTGCCACTGAGCCACAACCCCAGCCCCTCAGCACTTGTTTTTTATAATAATTTCTCTCTTTCATCCCTAGGATGTAGATTTTCCCTAAGGGCAGGCATTTTGATATATATTCCCCAAAACCAAAAGAGAAACAGCTCTCAGCATATAAAAATTATTTTCAACAAATATCTGCTATATGAAGAAAGAAGTCAATGAGTTTTTTATCCTTTTATCTCATTAAGGAAAATAATTTGTCTCTGAAGAGTAGTTTATCTGAGTCCTTCATAAGACATTGAATGAAGATGTTGGGAATGTGCACATAAATGTTGCACGATGAGGCTCACTGGTGAATATTGAAGAGCTATTTTATTTGGTATTATTTCTTCTCATTTGAACAAGTCTTCATAAAATTTGTGTTCTATAACTATTTAAAATAATAGGTTCACTTAATACAAAATTTAATAAAATATGGTGTTTACCATGGAGAAAAAGCCACTCCTAATTATTTCATGCTTTAATGTTTAAAGATATTTAATAGAAATCTGTATTTGGGTTAAAACATTTTCTTCATGTATATAGAAATCATAATAATAATAATAATACACAGAAATTACATTCATAATCCCTGATTAGAGATGCCTACTTCATTGTCATCATACCATACTAAGAACCCAAAAATAAATATATAAGATATGCCAAAAATTTTATTGCAAGCATAAAGAGATAAATATAAAATACTAACTTAAACTAAATCAGGGGCTGGGGTGTGGCTCAGCGGTAGGGCGCTCACATAGTGTGTGCGCTGCCCGGGTTCGATCCTCAGCACCATGTAAGAATAAAGGCATTGTGTACAACTAAAACAAACAAATATTAAAAAAAAAAAAAAAAAAAAAAAAACTAAATCATACTGGCTTTATCTGTGTATGTCTGTGAGAGTGTGTGTACATGTATGTGTGTGCATGCATGTGTGTGTGTGTGTGTGTGTGTGAGAATTCTTTCTTGAGTGTTTATTTTTTCGCAGCATGTATTTATTTACCTGCTGTTACTGAATAAATTGCAATTTGCTGAAGATGAATATGTATATCTCAAAATTTCAAAGTGCTGATGTCATAAGATCGATAAACAATAAAGACAATTAAAAATGTGAAACATTTTAACATAGAAATTGTAGCAATTATAGTGCTATATATTTTTAGTGTAATTATGTGTCAAGTACTGTTTCAAATCTTTTTAATGAAATAATTTATTTTATATAGTTAGACATTTTGGATCAGATTTTCATCAGCTTTAAGACTACCCTTTCTATTTTCAGTAACAGAAAAATGGAGACATATTTTATGATGTTGAGAAAAGGATAAAAGGAGTCTATTTGATAATGAGTCTGTTGATTAAACTCTCTAAAGAGGAAAGAGACTAAGAATTACGATTTATTAGGAAAGACTTCTGAAGTGCTTTTTCTTTTTCAGCTTATTAAAGCAAATGTTTTTCTACCCACTCATTAGGATATATATATATATATATATCCTAATATATATATATATTTATATTTACTGGTAAGATCGCAGAGGTTCTCAGACTATAAAAAATTTGTATACTTCATGAGGAAAGTCCATGCTGGCCTCTTACTCTTTCCTTAGTCAATGGGGAGGATTTGGCCACTAATAAGGCACCAGCGCCCCTATTTCTAAGGGACAGTGATGATGACTCAAAAAGTTCAAAGGGTTCCAATTGTTTTTTTTTCTTTAACAGAAGATTGTATATTAAAATAACTTTTATCAATTATAAAGCATCAATCTCAATATAAAAATCATTTAAGCTGTGCAAAAATTTTAGAGTAGAATGTTCAAAGGAAGAGAAGTGTTCCAAAAACAAGGGAAGAAATTGGCTGTGATGAAGTGAACTCCAAGATTTCTGTCAACAGCATAATGCATTTATGATAGGCAATCTGAATTGAAGTTATGCTATTCATAAGTATACTTTAAAATTCTAGGTGATATTTTGATATATTTATATAATATTTGTCTTTAATATTCAAAAGATATATAACCATCACAAATCGTGGCTGATGCCTCCCAATGTTGTTGAAGGATGACTAAGAGATACACATGCATGCCAAGGAAGTATTAACAATTTATTTGCTAGGCTTGACCTCAAGGACCAAAGCTGATGTTCTTGAAAAGCAGGTTAAACCTAAGAAAACACCATCTATTCATCTCAAGTTAGTTATCACAAAATTGTTTCCCTGGGATTCTATTTGCATTTCAATTCTCCCACTTTTAACCCCACACTTGTTTACACACATATACAAAAAGTCCACCTCATATGTAGGTTCTCCCAGTTTGAACTAAATAAAAAATGTGAGACATCAGGCAAGAGTAATTATATTTCAGGAGTGAGGAACAAAGAGAACCCTACTGGCTCCGCTACCACCATTGTCCTAGCCAGAGCAATATCTTCAGCCTAGTTGCCAAAGGGATGGAGAGATAAGAGCACTGGAGTAATAGAGGATTCTCTTCTAGCCATGGGCTGCATCTATTAACAAAGACAGTGTTAGAAGAAATCATTAAGAAACTCATTCACAGAAGATAACCACTTAACTAACATTGCCTTCACATTCTAGCCAGTCTGGCTCAAGAAGAGCCTTAACATCTTACAAATAACTTCCAAAATTGACCACAAATTTTAGCTTGGGAAAATTGCTTCATTTCTCCATGCCTCAGTTTCTCTATTCTTTTTTTTAAAAAAATATTTATTTATTTACTTTAGTTGTGCACAATGCAATGCATTTTATGTTTACGTGGTGCTGAGTTTCGAACCCTGGCCGCACACGTGCGAGGTAAGCGCTTTGCCGCTGAGCCACAACCCCAGCCCAGTTTCTCTATTCTTAATGTGCAAAATATAATGCCTATCTTGTAGGAAATTACGAGACCTGAATGTATATTTTTAAAGCATTGGAAGTTGCATTTGTCAAAATGAGGTATACTTGACCTTCCATATCTGTGGGTTCTGTACTGACATACAAATACCAGATGATCTCTATATTATGTAACTGTGAGAGGAAAAAAATCAACTTACATATTATAGTGCTAATCCAGAGTTCAAAATTTGGATTCAGCCCAGTGCAGTGGTGCATGCCTATAATCCCAGTGACTCAGGAGAGTGAAGCAGGAGGATCACAAGTTAAAACCCAGCCTCAGCAATTTAATAAGTTCCCCCCCCCAAATAAATAAATAAATGAATAAAATGGCTAGGAACACAGTTCAATTGTTAAACGCTGCTGGGCTCAATTCACAATATGAACAAAAGGTTGAATTCACTTTAATGAGGGCTATTTTTTAAAAGAAGGCTGAGATAGTTATGTAATATTTATTTGGGTAACTATATGAATTATTTTTTTAAGGAAAGGGGTTTGAAATATTTCACATGCCATTTGAAAATTTCCTATAATTTAACAGCACATTGAATCTCAATCGTGATTTGTAATTCTTAAATAAATACTTCTTCATGTGAACATTAACAAATTTTTCAAAATCTCACCTCCTATTTTTTTAATATATGTAGGAGCCCTGTTTGGGGAGATGGCTTAAATTGCGGTTGACTATGGGCCATAAGGATTTGGGCATTGTCGCCTTTCGTAGTCTCACGGGACTTGGCCTGGGATCTCGCGGGACTTGGCCCGGGATCTCAAGTGACTTGGCCGAGATTGCTGATTGGGTCAACGCCATTTTGGTGGTGTGTGTGGCGCATGTTAGTCGTTGTTAGAGCCAGAGAGAAAAGTTATCAGAATAAAAAGCTGTTTGTCTCCAGTTTGCCTCTGAACTTCTTCCCGCAGCTTCGTTGCTCCAAGCGGCCATCGCTTCAGGCGGCAACAAATATATATTATTATGGAAATTTGAGCCAATGGATTAAAAATACAAAATGTGTTTTATTCTGTATGGAGAGAGATTTCTGTGTGATGATGGTCACATAGAGCAAATTTCTCAGGGAAAGTCACAACATTATAATTCTTCTGAATTAATGAAAATAGATTTAGATTTAGTTGAAGAACATATTGCTTATTTTAAAATGATTATTATTTTATTATTATTATTTTTTTGGTACTGGGGATTGAACTCAGCAGCACTTAGACCACTGGGCCACATCCCCAGCCCTTTTTTGTATTTTATTAGAGACAGGGTCTCACTGAGTTGCTAAGTGCCTCGCCATTGCTGAGGCTGGCTTTGAACTTGCGATCCTCCTGACTCAGCCTCCCAAAGTGCTGGGATTACAGGCGTGCGCCACCGCGCCCAGCTAAAATGATTAATTTTATTTTAAATATTTCATTCTGAAGAGGAGAGTATAACATTAACATTGTTTTACTCTAACATTCTTACATAAACAATACTAACATTTTTGCTTTAGATAGTCTTTGGTCAAAATGCAATAATAAAATGTTGACTGAATCTTCATATATTGACTGAGTCAAAATATCTTCAACTAAAATGAATATTTTTGAAAGAAGCAGTAGCATCCTATTTTTCATGTTCATTCAAGTAACAGATCTATAATTTCCAAAAATAAAGAAATAACTTATCATAACCTGAATTGACAAAGAGAGGGAGCAGCTCAGTTAAATCTGTGTATATTGAACATCTTGATAAATGCAACACAAGGCTAAAATTGGAAGCACCAGCCAAAGTTGTCAGAAAAGGAAAAAATAAACAGCTACTTAATTTACAGTCCAATCTAAATTCATATACTTTGTACCGTGCATGTATGGGTGCATGTGTGCATGTGAACATTTAATATCTTTTAATTTTATATCATGTCCTCAACTGTGTTGGATGCTTATTGTAAAAACGGTGTTATTTTTGCAAAGTCAGTAATGGCCTCTAGTTTCTAAATCACATTAGATGTTTATTACATTTTATCTACTTGATTAGGACCCTAAAACTCTTTCCCATTGTAGCTTTCATGACTTAGTTTCTATTTCTTTTCCCTCTACCCCTCAAACCAGTCTTTTTGCAATGTACTTTATAAACTCTCCCTCTGTCCTTTAACTAATTAGTCTCAATAATATTTCTCCACTCAATCTTCTTGACTCCTTAGTCTATTTTCTGATACATCTGACATATTGTCATGGCTTCTACCACATGTATTTCAATAAATGTAAAATGATATTTTTAATCCTGACCCCAACAATGAGCCTCAGATACCATGAATTCAATAATCTAAAAAAAGTCAGTGTATAATTCTACTAACACCCAAATTCTAATGTATATAAAAATGAACCCTTCACCTTTATACCATTACATCACAGATCATTCCTTTTGCCTTACATATTTTAGCCAACAGCAACCCTTTACTTAGGGAAACAACATAGAAAACACTTAAGTGAAGACTTTAATGTTCGTACTCAGTTGCTCCTGAAATAGGATTGTGTCTGCTTCTTTGAAGCCCACCTTCTTTCCATACTCATTACTACTGCCTAAAATAATGTCAATCTTATGTATGATTCACAGCAATAGTTGAATCACTGTGATCTTAGTGAATCAGGCTGACTCACTCTCATACAATAATACTCATTTTCCTAAATGTATACTTGATCGTGTAATTTTCTAGTTAAGTTGTCTCAGTGCTTTGCAGTGCCTTCTCCTTAGTATGTTATATAAAGTCCTCCATGATCCAGAGCTTTGGTGTTATTTTCCAGGTCACTGATCACCCCTCAACCCCTCACCATTTGTGTGTATATCAGTATGTAATTATACATTATTTTCTTTAAGAAACTTGCTTGTCTCTTTGCCTTTGTTCTTACTGCTCTCTCTCAGGGAATCTCCCACCCAAGCCCACTTTTACATATTCCTCATAGCTTATCTAAGGTAGTCCATTCTCTGCTTGTGCTTCTTCCAACACTCCATTTTTCAGAGTTAGTGTCCCCCAATGTCAACATGACTTCTAGCCCTGATTGAATGCCATTTCTTTGCCAGTTTCTTCTATTGTGATTCTTCGAATCAAGCACATTATCCAGAAAACTTGGTGTTTGATAATTGCAGGTGAAATGAAAAAAAAATATATTTAATTGACTGAATTTGTGAATAAGTATCTGTGATAAGTAGTATCAGAGCCCACCAATATGACTACATCCTGGTTTCTAAAATCTATTTATATGTTCCCTTATATGGCAGAAGATACTGCACAGATGCAACTAAAGAGTTTTGAAAAGGAAGATTATCCTGCATTTTCAGGTAAACCTACTGTAATTGTAAGGTTCCTTAAGAAAGGGAGTCAGGAGGATGAGGTGAAGAGGGAGATCTGTAGATGCCACCCACCCGGATTTAAAGATGAAAGCAAGTCAAGGAACAAAGTTTTCCTCTAGGAACTGAAACAAGCAAAAGACAAAACAAAACAAAACAAAAACAAACAAACAATAAAGGAATTTCTCCCAGATACTCTCAGCTCTTCAAAATTCTTGATTTTAGCCCAGCGAAACCCTTTTCTAACTACTGACTTCCAGAAGTATAAGATACTCTGTGTTGTCTTAAACAATAAAATTTGTGGCACTTTGTTACCACAAAAAAAATGGAAAAATGAGCACAAGAGTTTGTATTCATTACACATAAGTAGAAAATTTTAAAAAGTACAAGAAAGTGTTTATTGTTTGATGAAAACAATTTGAGATGAGTTAACCAGTATGTGTTACATTTTTCTGTGGTTTTTATGCCCAAGTGGAAAGAAGTCTCTTCTGGGAGAAGTCACTATAATTTAAAAATACTATTTTAGACTACAAAATGGCTTAAAACTTTCCAAATTAAGCTATTGCATTTTATTAACAAGAAAGGTGGGTCTCAAAGAAGTCGCTGATTTACGTAAGGATGCACAATGAATGAGTGACTGGCAACAGGGCTTCTGATCCCCATTTTCACATTCACTCTTCTGTATTTGCTGCAAAAATTTTTATCTTCTTCAGTTGAGGATTTACTAATAATTGGCTCAAGTTAAGAAAAAAATGTGAATTATGTAATATAATCTAGAAACCTCTGAAGTCCTAAAATAAAGAACTGATACTGAAATTTAAGTAATAATGATGTTTCCATTTAAATGTAGGTGATAGCAACACTGCAAATTTAGGTAGATTAATTTAAAAGGTAGAGCTAGTCTCTTTATTCTGACTAGGAAGGCCAGATATACAGGTCACCAACTAAATTTGAATTTCTGGCATAACAATTGATTTTCTATAAGGATGTCCCAAAATTCACATGGGACATACTTACTTTAAAATTCATTTGTTGTTTATCTAAAATTCATATTTAACTGGCTATCCTATATTTATATTTGGTAATTGATAACACAACATTATCTTGGTATGTCACCAAGATACAAGGGTATAAATATTTCATTTCCAAGGTTTTAAATACTCTGGATTTAGATATGAGAGCTACTTTATTTTAAATGTAGGCAATTTAGGTCAGTATCCAAATTGATTTTATGCTTATATTGTCTAAAGTAGACCTATAAGTTTAGGTATTTGAGGAATGCTCATGAATAGAACTATATTTATAGAATTTTCTATCCAGTGAATTTTTAGGATGTGCCTATGACCCTAGTTTTTTAAGACTGCTATGGAAATGACATTCCCTTGAATTAATGACAAAGTACTATTGATACCTTGATTGGAAAATAGTTTTAGATTTGGTGAAGGAACTTTTCAGTGTAACACAAATAATTTCTAAAGATAACAGTAATGGATTTTTACTACAGTTAAATTAAAGTACCAGTTAGCTTCTAACTTATGCACTCTGGCAGACACAAAATTCCCCCACCTTGAGCAGGTACTCTTTTGGGAATGCCTTTTCCCCTCCATCTCATATGAAAACCAGAAAATGAGAGGATCTTTCTGGAATTTGTTTCTCAACTAACGGCATGTTCACTAAGATCTCTCCCTTTATGGATGATTAATTTAGAATCCAGTGTGACAATTCTGTCTGCACGAGATGTCTTATTCTCTAGCATTCATAAGCATTTGTTTCTTCTCTACCAGAACAGAGTCAGTTAATGATGTCCATAATGCTCCATCAATATGACTTAAATTCAAAGATGTTTGCATGTGTAATATTCACACTGGAAAAAAGTGATAATTAAGAGTCTGAAGTACAAAAGGGTAATGCACTGTCCTCTTGCTCAGTAGGGAAGTTCATTAGCAGTGGAATCATGTCATTCGCCCATCTGTTCATAATTGCATTCACCCCAGGAACTAAGTGAAGGAAGTGACATCACATGGTCCTTATATACACAAGTTCGTAAATCACATGTATGTTCTTATCTGCATGGATGACTAGAGGGAGAAAAAAGCAAAACAACAACAACAAACTTCATGAGAGCAACAATAACAACTAATTGAGTCTTTTTCAAGCTTAGCACAGGCAGATGACCTCATTAATTCTGTAATCCTGACAAGATATTCTATCTCTAGGAAGTCTCACAGAAAAATAAGACACTGCTGCTTGTGTGTGTTATCAAGGCCATATTGTGGGGGTAATTATCTTTCAACTGGTTGGAGACACACCTCTTGTTTGTATGTCCTAAACATCGGGTGCTTAGCAGCTGCTATAATATCAATAGAAGAATGAAATAGGCCCTCATTAGATTAGCACTGAGCTTATTGCTGGTGCCAGTCTCATTATTATTGGTGACTAAACTGGCAGATTGTCAGGATGCCTCATGGCGAGATGAGCTTTTGCAGCTCTTTGTTTGTAGTTATTATAAACAATGAAGTGAAAGCAATCCCTTGGGCATAGTCATGTCTCAGAGGCTTTTCTGTGTGTAGCAATCAGCTTGCAGAGGCAGCATTGGTAAACAACTCCTTATTTTAAGGAATGATATTAATTAAAGCATGGAGTGTGGTTTGGAAAGAGAACTTGTTAATTATTTAATGTCACCTGCTCTGATCAGGCCCACCAGTTGAAAACATATATATGTATATATTTACATATGTATCCTCTCAAATATGCTTTTCCTGTCATGCACACCAATGAAAATACAGACTTCCAAGTGGTGAAAGCCTGTTTTTCATTTTAAATAATCTGCAAATGTGAGACATTACATCATAGTCTTAAATGCAAAACAGATTTTCTTACTTTCTTTGGAAAACAGTATTGAATCCAAAGACTGCATTCTGCTGCTTTGGAAACTAGTTAGAATTAGTTAGGTCACCAGGCTAGAACTGTCAATGTATCTATAAAATAATCCAAGAGAATTTGGCAGAGAGTGTCATTGTATATTTGACATGAAGGGTGTAATTGGGGTTGAATACTCGAGTTAATGGAAATATTTGTCTAATTTAAATGAATACAAGTTTCAAACAATACCCATAATATTTTAAATTTTAAATAATTATGATATGAAAAACACTTCATCTTACCTTGCCAACATTTATATGCATACAAAGTAAATGTCAAATTACTTTAACCAATTCTAGGATATAAAAGCACATTTTTGCTTATTTAAGTATTTCTAAGGCTTCTTCGTGTTAAGTACAGGAATATTGATTCCACATTGTCAGATCTGTAGAGCAAAAGAAATTTTTGGAGCCTAAATCGTCCAATTGGTTTGTTGTTATTATTCTCTAAGTGTAAGGCAAACTCAAGAAGACTGAATATTTTTCCAGCAAAATATCTATAAATAACTCCAGAGCCAATTCTGATCCTCTGATGTTAGTTCATTAGGATTTTATGTAAATTACTGTCATCCTGTGAGACTTACCTTTTCCAGAAGAACATGTATCTCTATGACAAAGGGAAGCAAGCCATCCAAAAAAATGAGGCTGAGATTTCAACCATTTCCCCAGAGACCATAATGAATGCACCATAGATTTTAATTTGCATGATTTGGCTTTGCCCTTACATAGAAGCAAGAGCTGGCAATTCAGATCATGTTTCCACAGAGCTTTTATGATGCTGGAACTTTCCTTCATTTTCTCCATCTTCTCCCAATCGTCAGCAAGCACCAGGATTAAACTTATTACTATTTCACCATAGAATTACCTTGGCAAACTCTCAGAAAATCCCTACAACAAGATCATCTTTTGATGACTTATATCCTTATAACTGGATCCTATGTCTTTCAGAAATCATTTTATCACAGGAGGGATTTGCCTGAAAGATAAAGCAAATTCCTTCTTTTTGCAGGGTCATAGACATTCATTTTTACCTGGGATATCAACTTTGCAAGTCATACTCTATTTACACCTTTTAGAGCAATATATTTTAAATTATCAAAACATCTTCAACAATTCTTTCCCCCAGTACATTTTTAAATTTCCTCTCAATATGGATAAACATTTTAAAGGCATAATTTTAAGGCTTTGCTTTAGGATCAACTTTTCTGTAATTATAGAGTTATTTAAATACATTTTTATAGTCAAAGTTGTTTGAATGGGTTGAAAATAACACATAATTCAAAAACATAATAGACAATATATTTAAATAATTGAGATCAAGAATAATTTGAAAAATGTTCAAAGAGTGACTTTAGAAAATTATAGATAATTGAAGAACTATACTAATATGCAAGAAATTTTGTTCTCTTGTACAGAAAATTATCAGTGTCTTCTGAATATGGTAAGTTTTGGGTGCTTTTTGGCTGACTTTTAGATACAGATATTGGTAGAGGATAGGTAGATACATAAACTTAAATACACACTTGTAAATGTTTATGATTTTCATGAACAATCTTTCACTAGCTAGCATAAACTACGTTTAGGAATGTTTGAACACAAATGCCTTTTTCTAGATACCTTCTAATAATGGAAAGATATAGCTATCTAAACACTAGTATGATTCTGTAGTTCCCCCAAATTTGGAAAATCTGCATTTCTTCAAAATGTTTTGAAGGAATAAAGATAAACATTCTTGCAAATTATTGAAAAAATTTCTTCCAGAGATTAGTGTAATAGGTATTAGGAATAATTTCTTCCAGATTAGGGCATGGCCATAAAAGTATAAAAAATAATTCAATTTACTCTTCACTTTAATTCATTGAAATTTATAGTCATTTATTTTGACTTAAACTCATAATTAGTACATATTTTACTTTGTTGCTTAGGAATTTGTGTGTGTGTGTGTGTATTTTAGAAGGAGAGTGTCCTGAACACTTTGAAATTGTATATTTTGTTACACATAATTAGTGTTTTTACCATTCTTCCACACTTCCTCAGAGTTAGAAATAAAAAGGATTTTAGCCTCTTAACTAAATCCTTTCCAGTTCCTAAACCAATGAAAACCATACCTAGCAATATTATCTTGCTCCCATTTTTGAAAAGGGGTTTCTAATAAAGGAATCAGCAAGCTTTTCCTAGATAGAACCACAGGTAAACCTTTTTAGCTTTGTGGACTGTCATGTTTCTCTCAACTACTCAATACAAAAAAAAAAAGTGAAAAGCAGTCACAAAGGCTAAACAAATGGTGTTTGTGTAATCCAATAAAACTTAACTTGCAGACTCATAAATGAAAATTGAATATAATTTTCATGGGTCATGAAATAATGCTCTTTCCTTGATTTTCAAAAACTATTTAAAATATTTTTTTAAAGATTCAGCTCATGAGTCATACAGAAACAGGTGGTGGTAGGATTTAAAATGTGGATCAGAGTCTGTTAACACCTACTTCAGAGTGCTTAGTGTGCCTGTGTTTTGGGGGTAGGGGTGCTCCTGAGCCCCAGGGGCCCAAGAAGTCTATAACATAGACTTCTGGTCTCATCCAGGAATTTCCAAAATGACTTCTTAGCCTATGACTTCTAGTCTAGCACTTGTCAACCTGTAATGGTTGGTGGGATGCTTGGAGCAAGTAGCTCTCAGTCAATGGGCCATGTTTCTACTTTATTCAGGTTGACCTTCTGGGAACTAGTTCACTAGCTCAGAAAACTACTAATGCTCAGTAGCCACAGTGTTCTTGCCTATGTGCAATAGATCCTCTGCATCTTGTATATATTTGGTTTGGTTTATTTCTAGACTCTGTTGACCTCATCTCAGATTACAGGAGTCACTTGTGGATTTTTGACCAAACAGCAGGTTGATGCAGTTGTTAGTTTCCCACTGTTATCACTTGTATTAGTTCTAATTTAAACCTTTATCTGCTTAACCTCTTGGGTTTGTTGATGTGTAAGCATGAGTTGTTAAGATTTTTAGGAAGAATGCACATAATGATTGTGGGAAATCTTCACCACTGATGTCTCTTATGATATTGATCTGTTGGTCTACTAAGTGGCTTATAAGAGAATGGGTTCTGGACTCAGGGACTTATGGATCAAATATTATTTTTGCTTCTTATTTTTTATGTCACCATAGAAGAAATATTTACTTATCTGAGTGAATAAGTATAATTATGATTTCCTCAATAACAAAGGGGAAATGCTAATACATCTACCTTATTGGAAAGTTACATTAAATGTTATAAGACATTTGGCAAGCAATGTGTGTTTTTTATTAGTTTTCTGTCTTTGCATTAAAAAGTATGAGAAATTTAGTTGCTCAAAACAATGCATGTTTATCATCTGATGACAAACGGTTTCTGCAAGTTAAAGGCTCTGCACAGCTTAACTGAGACTTCTGTTTTAGGATGTCACTAGGATGTGACTCAGGTGTCAGCTAGAGCTGTGGCTTGTTCAGATGCTTGACTGGGGAAAGATCCATTACCAAGCCCTATTGAGTTTTTGTAGAATTCAATACTGGTGGCTGCAGAACTAAGGGATTCAGTTTCTTCGATGGAGTCTGCTCTCAGCTTCTGCAGATAGTTCCTTGCCTCATTGCTCCTCCAACATGACCATTTGCCTCATGACAGTGTACCTCTGCAAATGGAGCAATGACTTAAGGGAAAGTCCATACCGCTCTTCCAGGCACTTTCATCCAATCATTTGCTCTAAACTTCTATGTTCATAATATTCCTTGTATCACTGTTAAAATAAGAGTTGTGCCAACTGCCACCAATTCTAATTCACTACGTCTAGTATAGGGGATAAGAATGTGAATTTTAGACAAGCCCTTTAGGTTTCCTAATGCAATTTACCCAAATAAGATATTTGAAAGAATAATGAATCTGATGGTTAAAATTAAACTGCTTGACTTGTCATTTTTGTGGTCAAAAAGAATGTGCCACATAAGTTTGTATCTATATATCTGTCTATCTATCTATGGATGAAGTAATGGATTCAATAAGGCTAGAAGATAAAGGAATATGTACCTAATAGTAATAATACTTCTTATTCATAAAACTGTCTATGCCAATGCATGAAAAGCTCATTATACATCTTACATAAAAATATTAAGGGAAAGCCTCCTCATAACACAAATGAGAAGAGAAAGAATATTGAAAAGGGGAAACTGGAATGTATTAAGTGAACATAATTAAAAATGTATTTCCTGTGCTGTATAAAACATTAATAAATTGCCCACAGTATTACTATAAAAGAGCGTAATACTTAATCAAAGGAAATTAGAGTGTATTTAAAACCACTAGTAAGAAACCAAGCAAAGAATTGAATAGTAAGGAAACTATTAGCACTAAATTAAAGATACATAAACACATTAACTAAATATAGGACTGTACCCTGAGTTTGATTATTTAGAGACATATTGAAAGTTGTTATCATATGCCTTGTGATCTGAGTGATATAAATGGCTAAATTATCCTGTTAGAGTCAATTTCATAGTTAGGTATGCATTCTGGTATATTTTAAAAAGGTCAAACTTCAGAATAATACAAATACAGTTTAAAATTGAACAGCATCTCTTTCTACCTATGTGATGAGATCATATCTTTTTCAGGATATTCATGTGTAAAATGATAGTAATAGGTATTGTGGCTTGTGGAAGAAACAAATGAGATAACAGCATATTGAGGGATATTGCTCATGAAAACCATACAATAAATATGGGTCTCCTTACCCATTTTTCTCTTCCTTGAGTATTCTTTATGGGAAAAAGCATCCTTTAAGACTTATTATTTTACGACCTAAAATGGAAATTTCTTAGCTTTGATTCTATTTTTTTAATTATTTAGTTATTTCATAAAATGAAGACTTCCCTTATGGATATTTCTGTTTCTGTGAGCAATGTAATCTAAAGTTATAACATGCCAATATAATTTCAAATGTAAAACTTCTGAATGATTGATAAAAATGGCTTTTTGCAATGTAAGAGCCAGTGTGAATATCTCAATATAATTGTATTATTTCCACCTCAATCAGTGAATAATTGAGCTTGGGGCACACCAAGGATGCCTTTTTTCCTGGAAAGGACTATGCATCTAATGGACAGATCAGGCCCTTGACTTTGTGGTGTTTATACTTAATGGTTGTTCCAATTAATTTTTTCTTAGAAATTCAGTGCTGACCTGACCCTAAGAGTCATTTATCATTTTAACCATAGAAAATGCAAATGAGGGTGACCTTTTCAATGGTATATCAATTTACCTCTCCACCAATTAGAATCTTGAAACCCCAGTATTTGTGTAGATGCCTCATCCCCCAAATGCTGCAAAAAAAGTTCTCCCTCAAGTCTTGGATCCACTGCCATGACATCTATAAGTTCTGTGGCACTTCTTCGGTTTTCTTGCTCCGCCCCCCCCCCCCCCCCCCCCCTCCGGCATCTTAAGTTTCTCAAAGCTAGTGTATTTGACTTCACTCTAACATCCAAACAACATTATTATTCTCCCCTTCAGTTTCCAAGTATGGATAATCCCTCTTTTTGTTCTAAGAAAAATTGGAACTTGGTTTAAAACATTTGCTTATGGTACTTGATGCTACCAAGACTTTCTCCCAGGAAAATAATTCTGTTTTATACTTTTCATTCAACTCTCTGTCCTTATAAGGACACAGGATTTTGACTAATTTTTAGAGGTCTATAGGGATCTCTTTTGGCTGTTTTAAACAAGATCTATCATTTTTTTTTTTTTTTTTTTTTTTACTGATATGACCAAAGTTGTGGTTTTAAAAGGTAAATACCATATCCAAAGTAGAGGGCTACAACTCTATCTTATAAGCTTCCTCAGTGAAAGAAAGGTATCTGAAAACAAAATATAACCAAAAATGTAAGAATAGAATAAATTTTAAAATAGAGCAAGTTGAAGATTCAAGGTGTATGTTTACACTTTTGTTATTTTTGCAATAATTACACTATATCTGACATTCCTAAGTAGAAAACTTACCTGAAATGTAACATATTGCTAGGAGAAATATATATGCAAAACAAATCTATTATGATCCCAATAAAATCTGCAGCTTTAAATCACTGAAAATTTTATACACAAACATGCAAATTATGTAGTTCTTTCTAATATTGCCTCATGCTCATCTACCCTCACATGGTGACAATGATATTTCTCCATGTCATTTTTGTTTTATTCATCCTAAACATGCCATTATTTATGAGAATAAATGATGACACTTCATAATATATTCATTTGGTGCAGTTTTCTTGCACTTTATAATTTAGTTTCAACCATAATACTGACATCTTTTGCATGCAATATTTAATAACTGGAAGCCTTGGAACTGTGACAAATTAATTTTGGAAGTCAAAAATAACCAGGGTCCAAATGATAGCTTCCTGTTCCCAATTGTACCATGACTAGACAAAACTTTTCATATTTTAAGGTATACTTGATAATTTATTTTTACTGGCTCATTAAAGATGGATAATAAGGGATGTTTCTTGATGTTAGACTGACCTTATTGACAGAAAGAAGCACTAACAGAAAAATGTATTTTCTGCCAATAATTTATATTAAATTCAAATTTATGAATTCAACCATACACATTCACACAGAGAGCTTACATCTGACACACAGTAAAGTTCGTGTATTTTAAGTGAAAGTTTCCATTTTTTTTCCCACATCCACTTAGCCACAACCCAGATCTGAATAGAGTGTTTCTTGCATTCCAGAATCCCCCTTCACTCCCATTTCTGGCCAATAATCCCTATTCTGACCTCATCATAGATTGATTTTGCCAGTTTCTGGACTATATGTAAATGGAAGGTTAGGATAGGTAAATCTTTGAAGTCTGAATTATGTCACTCACCATCATGTCTTTGACATCCAGCCATAGTATTACATGCAGAAATAATTGAAAGTCAATGCTAGATATCATTTCATCACATGAATATGCCACCACATATTTTACATGCAAATTTTAAAATATAGTAATTACAGAACCTTAATATAACAAGTGAAACCTCTGTGGACATTCTTACATGTGTTGTTAGGTGTCATAGCATTTATTTCTGTTTGAAAATGTTTGTCCATATCCTGTATGCTCTTTCCAAAAATTGCAAATGGTTGTGCTTTTAAAGAATTTTCAGCAGTTAAGTGTTTTTATTTTTATGGGGAGAAAGTCTAAATAGGACTTCATACAAACATTCTGTCTTATATTTTTCTTAATTAATACTGATTGACTTATCAAATTCATTAATATGAAAAACAAATATAAAGAGCAACTATGGCATGACCAAAATGTGGTAAATACCAGGTATTCAAGACTTTTTTTTAAACTTCAGATAACAACAAAATGTACTATGTTTACAAACTCAAAATGATAGCAGTTTGTCAATGGACTCAGAAGAAAATAAACAAAAATCTGACCTACACTTAATAAAATTTATGTATTTCTTTCTTTATTTATTATTGGTACCAGCAATTGGACTCTGGGGCGCTTAACCAATAAGCCACATCCCCAGCCCTTTTTTGTATTTTATTTAGATATATAGGGTCTTACTGAGTTGCTTAGCACCTCACTAAATTGCTGAGGCTGGCTTTGAACTTGTAATCCTCCTGCCTCAGGCTCCCCAACTGCTGAGATAGGTGTGCACCACTGTGCCCAGCACCTAATGAAATTTTTCAGCAAATCAAAGTAGTTGGAGCTTTTCTCAATCCATGAACAGGCATGCACAAAAAACCCTGCAACCCACAACAGGGTGAAGGATTGAAGCTTTCCTTTCGGGTCAGGGGAGACAGGTTTTGCTCTCATCATTTCTTTTTAGCATTTCCTGAAGCAGTAATAAAAGAGAGCTCCATGTCAAAGAAGGAAATATGACTGTCTTCATTATCAGTTAATATAATTATTTATGTAGCAAATCCACATAAATCCACAAGAAATGTACTAGAGTTGACAAAATTGGTTTATCAAGAACTCAGGGTATATAATCTAAATCATTATCCATTGTGTCTATTTATACTAACATAGAACAATCAGAAAATTTAAAGTATTATTTAAAATAATACCATAATATGAAATATGTAGGGATAATTTTTCAAAAAAATTGTATATTTATCACAAAATTTATATACTCAAAACAATTAAACTTTGTTGGAAGAAACTGAAAAAGACTTAAGAAATTTAAGAAATATAGAATGTTCATTGCTTAGAATACTTATTATCGATAGCTATCAAGTACATAGATTCAATGTAATCCCTATTGAAATCTTACAAGATTTCTAAAAAATTTTTAAAATTTCAAAGTCATTCTACAGATCATATGGAAAAGTGAAAACATTGACAAAAGAATGCAGTTGGAAGATTAAAACTGCGTAACTAAAGGACATAGCATAGAGACACTCTAATTAAAGAAATTTTTGTCTGAAGGATAGCCTAACTGATTCAAGTAGATAAGGAGAGTCCAGAAAAGAACAATCCATATGTGGACACACATTTTGGAGCAAGGTGCAAAGATAGTTAAGTGGTGTAAGCATAGTGAACATAGTGAATGGTATTGGGACAGTAGGATACCCATGGACAAAACAAGCTAAAATCTTGAGTCCATACTTTGCACAATATACAAACATTATATCAAAATGGATTACAAGCTTCAATATAAACCCAGAATTATTCACAACTACAAAAAGTAGGAAAAAATATCTATAAACTAGGTTAAAGCATAAATATATATTTTTTAATTTTTTTATTCTAATTTTTTATATATGACAACCGAATGTATTACAATTAATATTATACATATAGAGCACAAATTTTCATATCTCTGGTTGTATACAAAGTATATTCATACCATTCGTGTCTTCATACATGTACTTAGGGTAATGATGTCCATCTCATTCCACCATCTTTTATACCCCCATGACCCCTCCCTTCCACTCCCACCCCTTTGCCTTATGGGATATCAAAGTACACTCACTTGTTAAAAGTACAAATACATAAAATGGACTTCATTCAAACTAAACCTAAAAATATGACTATCCCAAGCACTATCAAGTATCGGGGAACTGAAATTTTTAAATCACTTCCCATGGGAACATATGATGATAAAACTACTTTCAAAAAGTAAGATGAATATTTCTTAAGAAATTAAATAGACTCCTACCATAAGATCCACACATTCCTTTTTCAGAGTTTAGAAATGATTGCATATGTCATATACAAAGGCTTAAACATGAATATTCTTAGAGACTTTATTTTTAAAAGCCACAAATTAAAGACAATCAAAATATTCATCAATAAATAGATATACTTAAAACTAAACCAAATTTTGGTTCAACCTGATAATAGAATATTTCAGCAATAATATTTAATAATTCTTAATATAGAACATGACAAAAATGAATATAAAAATAATTATTCAGAATCAAAGAATTCAGACCCAATGATGAGTATCTATTGCATAATTCTATTTATTTTTTTCTATTTATTTAAAATCGTATGAAATGAGAAACAATCTACATTGACAGAAAGCAGATCAAAGGTGGCAAGAGGGGTCAGGAAAGAGGTACAAAGAGGAATTACAATATGGCAGAGAAAACTTTTGGAGTGATGGATTTACTCATTATCTTGATTATGGTGATGCTTTCATGGCTATAAACAAATGTCAAAATTTATTACATTCATGGTTTAAATTTGCATAGTTTATCATATGTCATTGGCATTTCAATAAGGTGTTAAAAATGACAGGAAGAAATGTCTTCTTTCTATACTGTGAAAAATCTTGCATACAATTCCAATGATGTATTTTCTAAGGTTTCAGTAAAACAAACCTATAAAAATCAATCTTGTGTAGGGATCCTTATAATAGGGAGGATTAAGAATTTGGAATTTTAGCCGGGCGCGGTGGCGCACGCCTGTAATCCTAGCACTTTGGGAGGCTGAGGCAGGAGGATCGCGAGTTCAAAGCCAGCCTCAGCAATGGCAAGGCACTTAGCAACTCAGTGAAACCCTGTCTCTAAATAAAATTACAAAAAAGGGCTGGGGATGTGGCCCAGTGGTCGAGTGCCCCTGAGTTCAATCCCCGGTACCACAAAAAAAAAAAAAAAAAAAAAAAAAAGAATTTGGAATTTTGATAACCAATTTATTTATTTGTTATTTTAGTATTCTATTGCTTCATTCCAGTATTAATTATTTTTTTGTGAAAAACTACTAAATGCACGTGTCTTAAAATTATTGCCTTGAATTTTTAAAATTCCCTAATATTTGAATAATACATTTTTGAATAATAATATGTATATATATTAATATCATTTAATAGTTTGGTTCTGAGGCATTCTTTTGTGTGGAGCATGGGACATTCTTTTGTTTCTTTCAGAGTTACATGTTAGAAGGAAAGAAAATATGTAGAATTCAGTACACTGCCCTATAAATTGAAATTTTAAAATGTTTATTTTTTCTCCTCTCTCTTTGTCTTTCTCTCTCTCACTCTCTCTCTCCCACCTCCCTCCATCCCTCTCTTTTTGATTGAATCCAGTGGCACTTCAGCTGAGGTACACCCCAATCCTTTTAATTATTGTTTTGTTTTGAGACAGGGTCTTTTTAAGTTGCCCAGACTGGCCTTGAACTTCTGATCCTCCAGCCTTAGCCTCCTGAGTGGCTGGGATTACAGGTTTAAAGGAGAATTATACTTGCAGTATTTTGGTTGTTAGTCTTAATAAAGACTGTCATGGGTGGAAGTACTATTATAAAGGCAGCCACAGAATAGCTAGTTAATAAATATACTCTAATGTAAAAACTCTTTAGGGTTATGATTTATTGTATGAGTATTCTAGAAGTTTTAAGAGCTGGATTGAGTTGTAATTGAATTTGCTCTGTTTACTCCATTTCTTATTTCCGTGGGTAAAACTTAATGAATAAAATCCATGATACAGGGGGAAAAAAAAAAGAAGAACTATCAGTTGGTAATCAAAAATCTTATCTCAATAGATAAGGAGCTAAAACATTCTACAGCAAGTTTCTTTTCAGTGAAATTGTAAGTAAATACATTTTTTAAAAAACTTATTGATGGTTCAGAGATTAAACCTAGAGGTGCTTTACTACTGAGCAATACTCCCAGTCTTCTTTGTTTTAAGTTTTGAGACCAGGTTTCACTGTGTTTCCTACGCTGGCCTTGATCCTCCTGTCCCAGCTTCCCAAATTGCTGGGATTACAGGCATGTACCACTGTCCCAGCCACAAAGGCAAACCTTGATTAACAAATTCCAAATAGGTTTGGGACAAAATCCTGAAAGATGGCCATACTTTAAATGTTAAAATTCAAAAAGATAAAAATCTCTAATGTCTAAAATCCTGAAAAATTAAAACACAACAATATAATTCTGAAAAACAGTTGAAAAAATTTAAAGAATATTTGTTTACATTCATAAAAGAGGATTTATTTTGGATACAAAAATGATATAAGAATACTTCATAGATCATTTGACACAATAACATAGACAATAATAGCATATTATTTACAAGCATAAAATACTTGGGTCTACAGACAATAGTGGCACGGAAATAGCAATTGTAAGCAGACAAATCATATTCATAAATAGACCAAAAGTCAAAATGTATAAATATATATCACTATGGTTGGTAATTGTGTGCACTCAGTTTTGTAACTGACCATTTGAAATACTGAGATGGACAATCCAAGTCTTTTGACGAGATTGGTAGAAAACCACTATGGGTCACCACCACAGATGCAGTCAGTGAAAAAGCTGCAATGTCCAGAAAACTATTCACAAACTCAGATGTAATGAAAGGTCAGCCTTCACTTATGGAAGAAGTTCAGTACTTTTACTTACTCACACAATGCTCACATCCAAAGTCAACTTTGTGACAATGAGGTTTTGCAGTCAAATTTGCACAAAATCATGTGAAACAAATGAGAAACCTCTAAACGTCTTTACAGAATTTATATTTCCAGTACAAGGAATGATGCAAAGATGAAATAAGTAATGTAGTGAATTATAAAACAATACTGACAATAATGAGGAACAAAGTGAAAAACACTAAAGTAACTAGGAAAGAAATTATACATATGAAAATGTGTGTTACAGGGATAGAATATGGGCAGTTGCAGAGGTGGGCACTAAGAGCTGGCTGACTCATGATCATGCCCCTCACGGTGAATTAATGCTTTTATGTATTTTAGGGCTTGACTGTCCTAGGAGAACATGCTCACATTCATTTTCTACTTGGTTCTGTTGCTACTGCTGCTACTGTGTGTGTGTGTGTGTGTGTGTGTGTGTGTGTATGCGTGTGAAGGAGCCCTAATTAGGAAGGGCTGTTGTAGCTAGCTGGAAGCCATAAGTTCCACCTGATATGTATGTGACGCACCTGTAGGCACCCGAAAAGCTGAAGGTATATAACCGGGTGAAAGCGGTCCGAGTTTAGGAGAACGGAGAATTCAGTCAGCCGGGCAGTCACTCGGTCGGTCAGAAGAATCAGAGCGGCCAGAACGTAGGCAGAGCAGTTACAGAAGAGAAACCAGATAGAAGACAGAAGAGAAACCAGATAGAAGAAGTAATGACTGGTCAGAGTTAGGCCGAGGCTCCTGAGGAAGACAGAAGACAGAAGAAAGAAGAAGGAAGAAAGAAGAGAGAAGAAAGAAGCTCTAATCTTTCTCTAAGCTAAGCTCTATCTTTCTTTCTCTCTAAGACTCTAAGCTAAGAAGACAAGAAGAAAAGCTCGCTCTAATCTTTCTCTCTAAAAATCTTTCTTTCCCTCTCTAAGCTCTCTCTAAGAAAGTAGAAGTAAAAGTAGTAAAAGCTTTACTCTGCCTCTGAGATTTTTTCCCGGGTTTCGCTACCAGGTAGACATGCATGCATGTGTGTTTACTCCCCAGGGATTTGAACTCCAGGTGTCTCTACTACTAAGCTACAGGCATCCCAAGCCCTTTTGATTTTTCATTTGGACACAAGTTATCAATAAATTACCCAGGCTGGTCTTGAGCTTGTGATCCTCCTTCCCCAGCTTCCCAAGTTGCTGGGGCTACAGATGTGCACCACTGAGCCCAGCTGCTCTTTTTCACACCCTTCAATGATTCGATAGACAGTGACATGAACATTCCCCATTAAACTCTTCCATTTTCTGTGCCATGCTTTAATGTTGTTTTGGGTATGTGGAAATCTATTCTGTATACATTGGTTGGAAACAATACTGGTGACTGCACAGCAACACTGGTGTGTAAGCATCTTCTTATCCTACCAGGCACATGATTATTAATAAACAATAAGTAACTTCATGGTTTCTTCAGGAAAATGTATCTTTATTTATTAAAAACACCTGGAATTTCATCATCTTGAAGAAATGCCAATGCAGACAAATGACACATTTTTAAAATGAGGTTTTAGTTGTTGCCACATTGCCTGGCAAATCCCTTTTCCCAGAATTCATTTTTCTACCTCTCTTATACTGTCTTTTTTCTCTACGCGAGTTGTGATTCTGAGATTTTGGCTTTCAGGATTTCAGCATTTGAGATTTTAAGTTTTCAGGATTTTAATTTTTTGATTATATTTTACAAATTTTTATCTACTGGGATTTCAACATTAGTAATTATGGCATTTGGGATTGACTTTTGATATTATGATTGGCACCAGTTTCAAACACATTTGTTTTATCCATTGGTTCTTGGACTTTATACAATGAATTACATTGGTATTCAAGCCACTCTGTAGTATGATCCCAGCCTATTATCCTAATTTGTTTCCCTACTCCTGTCCACTCAGTGCTTTAGCCAAACTGTACATATTCCACAAAGCTACTGTGATTTTCTACTTTTGAAATTTTTCTACACTCCTCACTATGTTTTCTTGTCTCATATCAACATTCTTATATATTACACTTTTGTCATCATTCAGATAACAGATTTCAACTTCTTCAGTTTATCACTTTGGATTAAAAACATTATTTTCCTCATAACACTTATCATATTTTCCCCAACATTATAATCATCATGTACTAAACTTGTCTCCTAATTAGGAAATAAGTTTTTGGGATAAGGACTATCAGTGTTATTTTTATACATTATTTCTGGTCATAATGCTTTTACTTGATCAAAAGAGGTTAAATATGTATTAAATTATAATTAACACTCATGAATATACAATTTCTATAAGTTGTAAAATACCTCTTGTAATGATTTACACTGGATATAACTGGTAGAGTAATTTTATGTTATGAAATTGGATTAAACAGTTATGAATATGGTAATGCATATAATTTTAAATGTACTTTCACTAAAGTAAATAAAATTGGAAACTTTCATGAGACATATAAACAAAGATATGAAAATAACACACCATGATTTTCTAACATATCACCATTATACTACATTTCAAATGATTCATTTAAATTAAAAAAAAAAAAAAAAGCTTTCTTAATCCTATGTTTCTCTTTATATCTTAATCAATTACTCTGCTCTGTCTTAGAGAAACAGTTGCCTTACCTCACTGGATCTAACTGATCCTCCTCTACTCATTCTTTCTTAACACTCCCTCAGTATGATTTTCAAATCCAGCCTACAACTGAAACCGATCTTGTCAAATCACTTATAAGCTTCTTCTTCTTGTAATGGCTATCTCTTTGTCTACATATTATCTGACATTTAGACTATAGACCCCCATACAACTCTGATTCACTTTTTTCTCTTGACTTTTGTGGTACTATTTTCTGCAGTTTTGATCCGAGCTTTTTGCTTCTTTTTCTTTTTAGAAAACAAATTTTAATTATGTGGTTAAATCTAAGTAGGTAAATACTTTATTTACAAAGAGAATCCTTAATTATATTTTAGTTCTAGCCCATCAAAAACTGGCTTATTATGTTTTATACATACATGCCCACACGCACATATACATACGCAAACCACTATAAATTTTTAAAGGATCTTGAATTTTTGAGATATAAATATTTACTGTGATCTAATATACATAAAATTAATAAACTGACCTGATGGAAATGTTTATGTCATGCATATAATTAATATACATTTATTAAGATTTCAAAATAGCTTTTTGGTAAGTACAAAAAATGGATTTAAAACATGGGGATTTAAAATAGCTTATAGACTAATGAGATTATTATTTTTTTAGGGGGGGTAGGGTTTTAGAAAATAAATCATAACTTGTTTACCATGAATTACATCAGATAACATTTTCCCTATAGGTTCCTAATAAGTTGATTGGAATTGTTACATAAAACAGTTCACTTTGCTACATTAAACAGTTTATCCACTTTATGGGAAAGTGTGATTAAATTTGCTTATCCGAAAGCCTCTTTTGAGAACTATACTAGTCAAAGAGGAAAGACATAAGTTCTGAAATTAAATAATAGTCAACTGCAAGTTTTATCACTTAACTATTGGTTCTTGACAAGTTTTTGTTTGTTTATTTTAGTTTTTAAGTACTTTTCTCTTTAATTGAAGAAAGAGAGAAAGAAGCTCATAAAACCTACTTTACAAGCCTGTTATGATCATTAAAACTAACAGAATGAAAAGAGGCTGGTGCTTGGCATGTAATCAACTGACAGGAGGAAACATATGTAGGCAGTCACAGGTATACAGTTCAGTCCTGTGTTTTGGTATACATAGATGTCACTGAAAGATCTAGAAAATAAAATTGGTGATATTATCCAGTATTTTCCTTAAGCCTCATCTAGAATAGAATGAAAAAGGAAGCGAGAAATAAAATGGTCTTTGTCCATGACTTTTGAAAAGCCCCCCCCTTTTTTGTCTAAGAAATAAAAGTAATTTTTATCAATTTCACTTTTTGCATATTTTTCCAGGAGAAACTGTTTCATTTCTACAGTTTGAATAAATATTAAGTGAAAATGAAATATATTATGTTTCTATGTGCATGTTGGGAGGTGGGAAGATATACACAAATATATCTCTTCAGTAATTCAGAAATGTATGAGTTTTTTCCTATGTATTATAAAACATAATATTTTAGAAAACAGATTTCTTTTATTACTTATTTTTTCTAAAGAGTCACATTCCCCATCATTTTCAAATATATTTTAACTAAAATATTTCATGTATCTCATATCACTTGATATTATTGTCTATAACCAGTGTTTACATTAATATGAATTATGTCATTATAAAACCTACATACATTCAACTCAATGAATGGCTGATTATAATTTATTATTCTGTTTCTTTTTTATCCATTATTGAGGGGTTTATTATGTAAACACTGTAGTTCTTCCCATTTGTTAAAACAGAATTACCATGAAAAAAAGAAATGAATAAAGTTCTTTGGTACCACATCTGAGGTGATTTTTCTGACATTATTTAGTAATTCCACATAGATTACATTTCCAAATAATTGAAATGTAGTTTTCTAAAAATGAGGGGAAATTTATAAATGAGTCATGGCTTTTGTTTGTTTTTTCTATTGCTGCTTTAACAGTTTACCGTCTATCTAGTGGCTTAAAACAATCCAGATGTATTTCCTCATAGTTCTGTAGGTCAGAGGTAGTGGTGGGTTCAGCAAAATTGTTTTGGGTCTTACAGGTTGGAATCAAATGTCAGCTGGCCTGGGTTTATCTGAAGGCTCTTGGAGGTTGCTTTCAAGCTTATGCAGGTTGTTGGCAGAATTCTGTTTTTCTCTAGTTGTGGGGCTGAAAGCCCCATGTCCTCACTGACTGAGCCAGGACCATCTCTCAGCACCATCAGGTCACCTGGTTAGTTGTTATGCTACCTCCTGTATCCTTAGTCAGTAATGGTGGGGTCAACTGTTTCATGCTTTGAATCTCTCTCAGTTCTCCTTCCGTCCTCTCTCTCACTCCATCTAGAGAAAGCTCTCGATTTCAGAGCTTATGTAATTTGACTGTGACCATGATATAATCCAGAACAGTGTATTTTGAGGTTGATAAACTTAATCACATCTACAAATCCCTTTTACCATGTAACCTAATATTTTCAAAGTTTCTGGGGATTATGTTGTAGATGTTTTGGGGAGAGCATTTTGCCTGACACATCATTTTTGTTGTTGTTGTTGTTCAATAGGAACCTAGAAAAGTCCCCATATATTCCTGAAATTTTAAACAATATCATGCAGAACATTTATATATTTAGGAAATTTTTTTTTTAAATGTAAGTGGATCAGTTATATAATGAATGATGGTAGAACAATCTCCAGCATCAGACTCTCTGTCCTCCTTTGTTGTTTCTTTATGATATTCAAATGCAAAAACAAAATCAAAAACAAAACATGAAATATATAGGAACTATTAGGAGTTCCTTTCATGAAATACATAAAACTGAATGCAAATAAAAAGCACCTGTTTTAGTATAATAAAATGTTCACATCACATTTGACTGAAAAAAATATATGATCCCTACAAATTAAAAGAGTATAATAGAGGTCCTTTAATTCAAATTTGGAGATTCATATGTCATTTTCCTTAGAAATAGCAAGTTTTCCTAAAAGTTTCTGCATAAATTGGGGTTATGGAGGTAACTTATTTTGGTTGATTACAAGGTCAATATCAATGTTTGCTGCAGCCAAATATGAAAGTGTTTTCTTTAACTTTCAATTACAAATGTTACTGTGTATTTGTAATTTTGTGTCTGTGTTTTCTTTCTGATTTTATCCATTGTAGTTACTATTCTTTATTATCCTCTGTCCTTAGAGTGAATGCTCCCACCCCCCAGTCAGCTAATTACGTTTCCAGGTTGCTTTTTCTACTGTAATTATAAGCTCCATTTTGAAGAAAAAGAATTAAATTAGTGAGGTTTATGCTTTAAATCTAAGTCAGTGGAATTTATAATATATGCCCAGGGTTCTTCTAAAAGTTAAGGTCATTGAACCAGCCATTTCAGTTCTGAGTTCACCAGTGCGTTTGGGGGCTATGGTTGTGGCTCAGTGGTAGAGCCTTGCCTGGTATGCCTGAGGCACTGGGTTCGATCCTCCACACCACATGTAAATAAAAATAAAGATATTGTATCCGTCTAAAACTAAAAAAAAAAAAAAAAAAAAAAAAAAAAAAAAAAAAAAAAAAAAAGCTTCAGCATTTGGAATATATTTTTAATATTGTGAGTTCTTTCAATGTTATTTTCACTAAAATTTTAGCAGTAAAACTTGTAATAACTCATTTTCATTTTATCGTTCTCTGTTATTTCAACAACTGAATACCAACATTTCTGCATGATGAAAAATATTGTCTATTTCCCATAATTTTTAGCATTATTCAAAAATACTGATAGGTTCTATGTGCCAAATATTCTGTTTTCTGTTAATATTTTGGCAGTAGCACCAAATTTGACACTAGAACATTTTAACTTGGAATCATAATCATGTTTATATATTCATGGGCTTTAAATTATGCAGAATACTTTAGATAAACCATATCTTAGCAAGTTTCATTAAATCTGGTTCTAAAAACATAATTCATATATTCACATGATTTTCTCTAAATTAACTAGCAGAGAGCTACTTTCACTTACTACTTCTTTTTGTATAAACTTTATCATGAACCTGTACTCAATTACTTTTTTAATCTCAGCTGAATATAAATTTTATAAAATGTATGAAAACATGTGTCTTTCTTCCAAAACCCTGCAGGCAGTGTCTGAAACAGACTGGATTCACTGAATTTATTAAAAAATAGAGGCGGGAAAATTGAAGTTAGTCCAATAATTATGTCTATGATGCCAAATTACTATTTCTAACAGGATTTCCTTTAATGTTATATAACTATCAAGTGAATCTTGATTCATTTAAATAAAATTAGGAAAAGGAAAATAAATATACAATCTATTTGGAAAAAAATCAATCATAAAATACTTATAGAATGCAAACAATGGACCATAATTTAGTGGGATAAACATACTTATAAGTACTCATGCATAACTCCAGGAACATATACTCAAATTCAAGTGTAAATGAAACTATGAGTTATAAAACTAGTATCAAACTTGAATTTTGAGGAGGGGTACCAGGGATTAAGCTCAGGGGCACTAGACCACTGAGCCACATCCCCAGCCCTGTTTTGTATTTTATTGAGAGACAGGGTCTTACTGAGTTGCTCAGTACCTTGCTTTGGCTGAGGCTGGTTTTGAACTTGCAGTCTTCCTGAACTGCTAGGATTACAGGCATGTGCCACCTTGCCCACTAGAACTTGAAATTATGACTCTACTCTGCCATTAGATTAACAGAAAAGTAAATTTTCCCATTAGGAGGATTTTGTCAATACTACCCAAAACTTGAACAAAATTCTGAATTTGAGGTACAGAGTGGAGAGTCTAGCCCAAAGGAGGGCACCTACTTGGTGAGGCCTGGTCTGGGGTACAGGTGGGTAGCTACAGTTGTGCCTGTCATCTTCACTAGATGGGTCAATGAAAGAAGAAATTTCTGAGGCATCTATTCACCTTAGACTCAGTCATCTTTACTTATATTTCCTTGCTCTTGTTTAGGAAATTTCTGTTGTGACCTCAGTTTCAATACACCCATCTCCAACTTGTCTATTATCTCTTTCCCTAAATAAGCTCTGCTCTATAAATCTCATGTATTGAAATTATTAGCTAGAATAGAGGTTGTCATCTGACATTTTTTACCTCTAACTAAGTGATACAGTAATGCAGATACACTGGAAAAAACCAAAATATAAATTAATAGCTTAAACTATTATTCCAACAAAAAAAAAATTGGCTCTTTGAATACACCCACATAAATTTCGTTTCTACAAGTTGTGCAATTATATTCCATTATCTTCTAAAAAGAATCCAAAAAGCATCCATTCTTCCTAAAATATATTCCTAAAATAAGACATGTTCTAGAAAGGTTTCACATTTTCAAATACACTAAAAAAGAAGCACTCTAGAGAATTTGAGTTTATAGGAGTGAAACTGTATGCAAAATTTGAACCTCATCATATTTTTTGTTCCATTATCTTCTTCCCATACTAAAATAGAAGCAATATTTGAAGAAAGGCTTGTTGAAGGAAATGGAAATGTAATACAGAAAATATAAAGATTACTGCCATGATGAGGGAAGAAAATGTCAATTTTTTAGACATTTTGATCTTAAAAAAAAAAAAAAAAAAAACCTGCCTATTTTTTATAACACAGACCAAAACAGAAGTTTTTGAATGAACATTCCTCACATTCTGAGTTTATGTATGTTTTTCACTTTTAGAGATCTCTAATGAAATTTCTGTGTGAAATGTAGCTTTTCCCAGTATCAAGTTATATATTTATCTTGGAGAATTATGATACCTGTCTCACACTCAAGAACCAGCAAGGACTAGCTGTCCCTTTCTTTGTAGCCATAATACATGTACATACAAAATATGCACAGTACACTAGCTATGATAACTGGAATGACATAGAGATTTTTATCCCAAATGCCATTTCCAGTGCCTTACATAAAAAATATAAATTAACAAAACTTATGATTGGAGTCCAAATTGAGACTTCAGTTTCACTCCCTTGAAGTTAAATACCTGGTTATGTCTTTATAAGCTTTTTATGCTTTGGGAAAAATAACTTTCTTCATGCTGAAAAACAGCTTTATTCTAAATTATCTAATACAAGTGCCTTGCATAGTATTCATGGATAGTTTATTTTTATTTTTTTATATTTCAGGTACTGGGGATTGAACATGAGGTTCTCTATCAGTAAGTTACATCTTCAGCCCTTTTTTATTTTTAAAATTTTGAGACAGGATCTTACTAAGTTGCTGAGGCTGGCCTTCAATTTACAGTCCTCCCATCTCAGCCTCTAAATAGCTGGGAGTATAGGTGTGCGTCACTGCACACAGCTCAAGTAAAATTTTAACAGTAATAATAAGCTAGGCTGGGCATGGTAGGGCATGCCTGTAACCCCAGCAGTTCGGGAGGCTCAAGGCCAGCCTCTGCAACTTAGTGAGGCCCTACTCAACTTAGTGAGACTCTGTCTCAAAACAAAACAAAACAAAACAAAAACAAGGGTTGTGGAAGTGGCTCAGTGGTTAAGCACCCCTAGGTTAAATCTCCAGTTCAAAAAAAAAGAAAGAATAAGTGCCCACTATCCCAAACTTCATGCTTTCTACTCCTTTGCATTATCTTTGTTATAAATAATGAAAAATAAAACATACACTACAGTGGGTATATCACATGTAACAATTTAAACAATGTTGCAAACACAGCACCCACATAGCCCCAACTAGACCCTTGTGGGCTAAATCCTGCACACATTCTCCTCTGCAGCCCCCAGGGATAATGATTACAAAGACTATTTCAAAGTTTGCACCATTTGCAAGTGTGCAGTTGAAATAGGTCTCTGATCAAAATTTGGATTGGATATTGAGGCTGATGATACCACAGGGTATCAAAAAATATTTATTTATTACTCTCAAAATAAAAATTTCTTGGAAAAGCTGAGTTCCTAAACAGATCTGAGAGAAGACAACACTCAGCTGTCTTATTCTTCATTGTAGGCAGCTGTGGGGCCACACAGGTCAGGAAATGAGGCTTAGGTGATTGGAACCTCCATGCACCAAGGAGAAAGCCAGTGGACTTTACTATTGCTTGGCCCTGACTCAGGGCAAGATGGGAAAAGAAAGAAGTGAGACCTCGGTGCTTTCAGCAAATGCCAAAAAGTCAGTCTCTTTATTACAAACACTTTTGTTGTACTTGCTTTTGTGCATTTTGTTAACTTTCTTGAATTTATTTGTAGATTCATTATCTAATTATTACTTCCTTTACAAAGTGTTGGAAATGTCTGTTGTATATAAATGTATGAATTTTTATCACATATGCGTGGGTACGTGCTAGGTTATAGATAGAGTAGACAAAACACCCCTTTGTGTATTGCAAATGTTTGTCTTCCATTCCATGCCTTATTTTTCAATTTAATAACAGTGCTTTAATGAATAGATGGTTTTTATTTAATTTGGTTCAAATATATCAACTTTTCATTTGTAGTTTTTCTTGCTATGTATTGTTAAAGAAAATTTTTCCCCAAATGTGCTCATTAAGAGCTTCTCTTTTTGATCAATTGATTGATGATGGGGTTTGATCCAGGGTCTTGTATATGCTAAGCATATACTCTACCACTTAGCTATATTCTCACATTTTAAGTTGGACTCTTATCTGGAAATGATTTTGAATGTGTGAGACAGAATACTAGGCTCATTACATTTTCCCATGTGGATGGCCGTATTTTTCCCCAGAAACACTTGTTGAAAACACTGCTCTCAGTCCATTAATAAGTCTAATATGTGGTTTCATCTATTTGCTGTTACATCTCATCTTTTATGTTCCCTTTATGTATTTGCCTATTCATGCACCTGTACAAACTGTCTTAATTATTTCAGATATTTAACATGTATTGGCATCCAGTAAAATGAATTTTTCCACCATGTTTGATTCCTTTGAATACTTTGATGGTTGTTGGAAGTTGCATTTCTTTAAACATCCAGTTAGCTTATAAATGATCTCTCTCTCTCTCTTTCTCTCTCTCTCTCTCTCTCTCTCACACACACACACACACACACACACACACACACACTTCCACCCATATGGGAATGTTATTTGAATTCATATTAAAGCTACAAACAATTTAAAGAGAATTGATAAATAAACACACATGCAAAAACACACTCCTATATAGGAAATTGGGTCAGAATATACATATATTTCTCTGCTGAGTACGTATGTCCCTCCAAAATCCTGTACCTTGAAATGCTAACCCTCAAGGTGATGGCATTAGTAGTGTCCTTATCAAAGAGGACCCAAGGAGATTCTCACTCCTTCTACCATATAAAGACATAACAAAAAATAGTCAACTATAGATAAGTGGACCCTCATCACACACTCAATCTAGTGGCACCATGATTGTGGACCAGCCTCCAGACTGTAAGGAACACATTTCTGTTGTTTATAAGCCATCTAGTTTATGTTGTTTACAGGGCAGCCTGGGACGTTCAAGATGTGTGTTTAGAACTTCTTAATCCCAGTTTTTATGTTTGTTCACTAATTTGCTGGCTAGTCCTCTGGTACAATACTGAACATGCATAGTTATAATAAG
Source organism: Tamias sibiricus (assembly GCA_025594165.1). Taxonomy (NCBI): domain Eukaryota; kingdom Metazoa; phylum Chordata; class Mammalia; order Rodentia; family Sciuridae; genus Tamias; species Tamias sibiricus. The sequence goes on along the minus strand of CM046666.1, from coordinate 125,960,980 downwards.
CTGCCTTGTTTTGTTTTCTAGGTTAACAATTTATCAATTTACTACTATAAATTAACACATTTTTGCTTGCTTTTAAATTTCTGTAATGGTGCTGTTTTTTTTTCTATTTTTACTTCTTGTGATATTTTCTCATTACTATAGTAAATTAGAGTTCTTTCAACTTGTGCTTCTTATAGTTTGACACTATGGTCAGAGTAGATCTATATTTCATCTTGATAAATTAAGAAATTTGTCATTACAACTTTTTCATTAATAATGATTTATGATTTCAACTATATTTGTCTAGTATTAATATAGTGTAGAAATTTACTTAGACTAATAGTTTATTATATTCTTCTTTAGCATCTCCTATTAGGCTATTACTAATTCTGCTTTTTCTAATTGCTTTAATAATCTTTTCCCCCTTTTAGTTCCTCTTTTGTTTGTTCTGTTATTGTGTATTTTTTAATCATTACCCTTTTTCTATTGTATATATAATTTTTAGTCACTTTATTAATAAACCTAGGAATTACAACTTTAAACATTGACTGATAGAAAGCTAATGTTCAGACAGTGTACCAAAGATGGCATATAGTTTAATTAAGCATGCAAGGATACTCAACATCACTGGTCATTAGAATATTGCTCATTAAAACAATAGTCAGATACCACCACACACCTACTAGAAGGGCCAAAATCCAATACACTGATATTACCAAGTGCTGTTGAGGATACTAAATAAAGGGAATACTCCTTCATTACTCGTAGGAATGCAAAATAGCACAGCTACTTTGGAAGACAGTTTGGAAGTTTCTTACAAAACTAAACACACTTATCATATAACTCAGCATTCATGCTTCTTGATATTTTCCTCAGTTAGTTGAATGCTACATCCATAAGCAAAAACCACACATGGAACTTTAGAGCACTTTTTTTAATAACTGCCCAAATTTTGAAACCATGAAGATGTCCTTCAATAGACAAAGAAAAAAAAGTGGTATAGACATACAATGGGATATCATTAGGCACCAGGAAATGAGCTAATAAAGCCATGAAGACATGAAGAGACCTCAATGTATACTAATTAAGTGAAAGAAGCAAGTCTGAAAAAACTACATACTGTATTATTCTAAATATGTGACACTGTGAGAAAAGCAAAATTATATAGGATTGAAGTTACCAGGGGAGTGTGGGGAGGGAGAGAGGAATTAATAGATGGAGTACAGAGGATTTTTAAGGGCAGAAAAATTATTGTCTATAGTACTGTCATGGTGGAGACATGACCCCCAGCATTCGTTAAATTTTTACAACACAAAGTGTGAACCCTGATGGAAACATGAACTTTATTTAATAATAGTGTATAAATTTGTTACTCAATTATAACAAGTGCAAAATCAATGCAAGATATTAATAATAGAGGAAACTATGGACATGAAGTAAGGGAGACTGTACTCTGCTCAATTGTTTTGTAAATCTAAAATTGCTCTAAAATATATTTTAAACAAAGCTAACCGTTAAGTAATACATTGCTTCCAGAATAGTATTCTACCCTATGACAACCCTGACAGAATTTTTAAAATCAATTATAGAGATGGTTCTGACAGGCTGTTTTTGTTTTGCAATGGTGTGAAGGTGATGCACTTTCTGTAGAAACCTTACTTCAGATTTTGAATTTTGACATTTTCCTGGGATAGTGATATGCAATACAATCCTCTCACACAATGCCAGTCAGAGGCAGTGACCTTAAACTCTCAGGATATCTTGTGAAGAAGTAATCGGTCTTCTACAGTCTGTCGTGTTGCTGAGAACAAAAGCAGTGTGCTGTGTGCTAAACTACAATGTTTGTGTTTGGTAGGTTAGAAGTATTAAATTAATTTTTAACTTAATAATATTGTTGACTGAAATAGTTTTATTGGGATATAACCTCAATTTAAGTGGGAATTATCTGCATTGAGGTATAACATACATGCAACAAATGTATATATTTTATTGTACACTTAATGATTTTCACCCAATATATAGATGCATGTAACCAAAGTCAAAATATATAAATTTCCATCACCTTCTGTTTTCCATGCATTCCTTCCCAGAGTATTCTCACCTCCCACTCCTGGCCCTAGGTAAAACTACTGATCTGTTTCTCCCTGTAGATTAGGTTGAAGTTTTTAAATTATTATATGAAAGAATTATACAGGATGCAAACTATTTTTTGCGACTTCTTATGTTCAACTCAGTATTCATATTTACCCATGTCATTGTGTATATCACTAATTTATTCTTTTTATTTCTGATTATACCATCATACAGATATGCCACAATTTGAGTATCCATTCATCTGCTATGGACATTTGGTTTCTTAACATTTTTTTGGCTATTATGAAAAACCTTCTATGAACATTTATTCAAAAGTCTTTGTGGGATATATATTTAATCTTTTTTGGGAATTCTTGATTTGTGTTATTCTTGGGTTTTTGAAACTCATCTTTATGGATTTTATAATCATTGCTCATTATGAAATGTTCTGAATTAGAAAAGGGTCTGTTATTAATTTCTTCATAGTGATGGATAAGTGTGTTGTCCCTTTTCCTTTTCTCTAGGCTTATCTCTGAGGCACCATGGTGAAATCCTGTGGAATTTTTCCTACAGGAGCACCTAGATACTTCATAGGTGTAGGATGAGAAAAATCAGTTTTCTTTGCTTATAAAACAAGAGATGAAGAATCTTCACTTTAGTCTGTTAGAATGTAAATGAAATATCTGCTAGGTCAGACACAGCCAATTTTTTTCTCACGGTTGAAGAGTTAAGAGATGTATACACAATCCAAGGCCAAACTTCTCTTTGAAATGTGAATATCTAGGAAGGTATTCCATTCTCCCTGGCACAAGTTAGACTAAGACCTCTCCCTCCATGCAGCCATTTGACTTTGGGAAAGATAAAACAAGTTTTCATTGTACTTTTGGGTCAGATAAATTAGGGAAACAAATGGCCACAGACCTCATCCTTATCAGACCCCTCAGGGCATAGGACAGGTAGCTGACTATCAAAATGAAATGGACAGATTACAGTCTCCATCCCCCAGTTACTAACAGCCTCTGGGAAAAGGGAAGGATCACACTTGCCAACACACAAGCAATCACTCCTTGGAAGACTCTTCCTGCGTTTTGGCCATGTAGGCATGAGAAGAAAGAAAACCTGAAATCTGTAAAAGGGACAAGACACCCCCAGTCCCTCAGGCACCAGCTCTGGTAACCCTCTCCCTCTCTGTGTTCTGTTTTTTAAATACATTTTAGTTTTTGCTCTTTCCTTGGCATTTTTCAAGTGTTTAAACTTCAACACTGGGGTAACCAGGACCCGATTCTAATTTTCAAGACTGGTTTCACATACAGAAGTTAAACATGTTTGAGGAATAATGTAAATAAATAATCTCTAACTTTATGTCATCTCCATGTCAACATTTCAGGAAACTACATGTCTACATCTTTTCAGAAACACTGAGAAATTCAGGTAAGTTTTCAGTGAGAAATGTTGCGGATGTTTAAGCTTTCATGAAACTACTAACTGCTTTCCAAAGTGGTTGCCCCATTTTATATTCTCCTGAGCACTGTATGAGTCCCAGTTGTTGTAGTTCCTCTCCAATATTAAAATTATATTTTATTTAATTAAATTAAAATTAAAATCCAATATTAAATATAAGATTTAGTCATTTAGTAGGTATACAGTGGAATTTTATTACGGCTTGTGATGTTTTCTGACCCAACTGTAAATATTATCTTCCTGTCCTTGACTTCCATAGTTGCTATTGCTGGCTGTCAACTATTGGTTTCTCTAACCCTTTTCAAAGTGAGTTTTACTTTCACGATAGCTACATTAAGATGTCTTCATTTTTATTGTTACTAACCAATATGACAATGTTTCAACAATTTCTAATACCTTGGATTTTGTGGATTTCCTGAATATGACATCTTACTAGTTTTAGAAAATTCTCAGCGACTCTTCCTTAAATACTGCTTTGCCGTCTTCTTCAATCTATGATGTCCTTTAAATTGTATGTCAGTCCTTCTTACTTATAAGAGTTTGTACTTTCTTCTATATTTTCATCCTTTCCTGGCATAATTCTTTATTTTGGATAATTCTTCTTGTCCTCCTTCCATATACAATTTTTTATTCAATTTTATGTAATATATTGTTAAACATGTTCTTTGTGTTCCTAACTGCATTGTATTTTTCAGTTCTAAAATGTCTTATTTTTCCACATATGTAATATCACTTTTCATTATTAAAATTTCATGTTTGGATTTAATACGCTTAAAAATGTGAAGCATTATTTTCAGTCACTACTGCATTTCTTTTGATTTTTAAAATCTATTCTTTTTTCTGTGTTGGGCATTATATTACAGAATTGTTTGTTGCAGATTCTCAACCCAAAGCAGAGGGTGCTTATCAATATGTTGATTCCCAATGGATCCATAAATCCAAGAACCCCTCAGTAGCCAAAACAGCCAACTTTTTCAGTAAAAATGATGCCCCCAATTGATGGCCTATCTCTCTGAATTACCCTTCTCTTCTGTAATTCATGGAAAAAGTTATTATTTTGGTACCTATTAGATGCTTTTTAAGGCAATAATTGTTGATTTTAAACTAAAAAGGCATACATGCTATCTACTTATTTACTTACATTTCCTAAATTAATATATTTTTCTTATACATATAGATAAAATATAATATAGTGTATACTCATAGATGGTTTTTTTCCCACATTATTTTGCTGGAATGTAACTACACTGTTACATGCAATGACATATATCTGTCCACTATATTACTGACAGATATTCATATTGTACTCCATTTTTAACTATCACCAAAAATTATGTGTATTGATATACTATATGTAAAGGGTATACCTATAATACATACCTAAGAGTAAAATTATTTATCTTAAATTATGTCTTCATTAAAAACTGTTAAAAATTGTTTTACAGAGTGTGTATAATAATTTACAAAATCTACCAGTAGTTTATTAGAGTTTTCACTATATATATACATAACATTTGCATTATCCATTTAACTTTTTCTAATCCAATTCTTTAATATAATATTTCATAATGGTATTAACTTGCATTTTTATGAATAAGTCAAAATATTTCTTCACATTTCTTCATTCTGTTTAGATATTAATCCATTTTTGTATGTATTTGGATTTTTATTGTTTTGTAGGGATTATTTATGTAGTTTGATTATAATTATTTTTCTGTGCTGTATGATGCAAATATTTTCTACTCATGTGTGGCCTGTCTTTTCTCTAGATCTTTTGATGCACATATCTTACTTTTATTATAATTGACAAATTCATTAAATTCTCCTATAAGTCTTATATTTTATGTGCCTTGAGAAATTATTTTCTGTCTGAAAGAACAAAGTTATTCGTTACTACCTTCTAAGATTCCTCTGAGTTTAATTTTAAGCATGAATATAAACTCTTCTCTTTTTTTCTTCCACATAGATAACTAATATCCACATCACTATTTTCTAAATGTTCAAAATATTCTGAGTAATTCTGAGTAATAAGCACTATTAGGACAGCTATCTATTAAATTTCTGTGGGGGTGGATCTGTTTGTCCTCTCTCCATCTTTCATATTGCTGCTTTTGTTTATCCCCGAGCCAAAACAGATCTTAATTATTATGACTTTGTAATATGTCTTTCCATGTAGAATGCTTCACCCTCAGCCAATCTTGTTGTCTTCCTTCTGTATACTTTAATTCTTGGCTTTTCTCTTCTCCACTTTATAATCTGCTTACTTGTTCCTAAAACATAATTGTATTGTGATTAGAATTCTGTTGAAGTTGTAGATATGTTTGGGGAGAATATAAATTTTTGTGAAAGGAGGCTTTTTATCCATGAGCATAGTATTCCCTTTCATATATTTAGGACATCCTTAATAGCTTTTAATATATACATAAATACTCTTTCCATAAAGTTTTTTAGATCAAAACATGAAAAAATTTAGGCTCAATTACTTTATAACTATTACTTTCCCATAAAAATAATTTTCATTGCTTTGAAAACATTTTAATCATAAGCATCTTAGAATATCATTTTTTTTCATAAATAGAATCTCCAAAAATAGATGATTTTAGTTTTGAACACAAATCTAAGTGACTACTTGTATAGAAATTGATGATCATTACGGAAAAATTGACACTTTTTTTCCTCTGAAAGCATTGTAACTCCTTTTTACTTTGTATAAATATCAAAGTTAGAAGTTTTCATAATACATAGAGTAAATTCATAATACAATAAATGTCCTTATTGTATTATTCCTGATTTAACTCAAATAAGATTATAGAGAAATGCTTTTAGTTCTTTTATCTGATTGAAGGAGTTTCTTTTTATTATAAATTTGTCATGACTTTCTATACTGAATAGTTTCTAAATTTTATCAATATGTTTTTGTTCTTTCTAATCTCTAATGTATCATTATGTGTTTAGTTTAATATTTTTCATTCAGTTTCACAGTATCAAGTCTTTTCACTTCATTAACATTTTACCTAAAATGCATTTAAATGGTATTATAGCATGATTATAATTTAAAAATATACATATGCAAATAACAATGATTTCACTAAAATTTCAGTGCAAGTATAGATCTTTGGATGAGTAAAAGACAGATGATAAATGAAAAGCAATCAAAATCCAATTAGCTTGCTGCATGATTGATTTATTTTTTGTTCAACAATATTTGATGAAATTAAAATTTTATCTTCTGGAAATAAATATTTTATGAATTGTATTTTCCCATGAAAGCCAGGTTAGAATCAAAATACAGCAAAAATGTAGGCTCCAATATTATTTTATTTAATATTATTACATTCTCTCCTAGCTATTTTTTATAATCAATCACATACATTGGATTTCTTCTTTTGTAGCCTCTCTACGCACGCTGTGCAAATTCATCCCACAGGAGAAATAGGGCAGATCGTTATTACTGCACAGCTTCTTTATTACTGAATAATAAGAGGTTTTAAAAATAATTACAAAATTCTAAATCATATCCTTTAATGCATGCTAAAGAACAACAAATTTACCTCAATTTTTCAACTCTCTTAAGACAAGTTCATCATCCCTCATTGAACATTTTAGTCTTTGCATGACACTTAATATTAATCAAATGATGCTATGAAATATATTTGCTTTTTTCAGCTTTGAATTATTGTGAGCACCTATCCTCCTTACCTTTAATTTCTCTGCCAGAATTATCCTTACCTTTAATTTCAACAGAATTTCCTGTGAAGATGAAAAGTTCTGTGGTCTGTGCCATGCAATGTTGTAGACCCCGAATGCTTAGGCTGCTGAGCACTTGCCAATGGCTAATGTGTCTAAAAACTGAATTTTATTTGTCATTAAATTCAATTTAAATTTAAATAGTCATAAGTGGCCAGTGGTTACCATAAAGGGCTGAGCATTACATATCACTTATTTATTTATCTGTGTGTTTGCCTATGTGTATATTTTCTTCTTTCTCACCACTAAAATTAAAATTGAATGCAGGCCAGGCATGATTGTACAAGCCTGTAATCCCATCTTGGGAGGCTGATGCAGGAGGATTGCAAGTTCAAAGGCAACTTCGGCAATTTAGTGAGGCCCTAAGCAATTCAGTGAGATTCTGTCTCAAAATAAAACATAAAATGGGCTAGCAATGTGGATCTGTAGTCAAGCGCCCCTTGGTTCAATCTCTGATACAAAAAATAAATAAATAAATAAAAGCAGGATCTTTATACTACATTCAGTATTACAACCTGAGTGGTTAGAAAAGAAGTTTTTATCTGATTATTTTTGTGCCTTCTAATAATTTGAAAGTAATAAAAATTCAAAAGACTTTTTAAGGGGGGGAAGATTATATGGAACCCTCTTTAAAATAAGTACTAAGGAATTTTTAAATCTTCTATGTTTTATGTTTATTCTATTTTTGGTACTGGGGATTTAACCCAGGGATGCTTACCACCAAGCTAGAATATTTTTTTATTTCTTATTTTGAGACAGGGTCTCACCAAGTTGCTTAGGTTCTCTCTAAATTTCTGAGGCTGGCCTTAAATTTGCTATCTTTCTACCTTAGCCTCCCTAAATGCTGGGATTATAGGCCTATGCCCCCATGTCCAGCAAACCTTTTCTGTTTACAAAAATGAATCTTTGGATGAGGTTTTCATAAAAAAAAAATCAAAATTTTCTATCCCAAATGCTTCAATATTTTTCCATATTTAACTTACAAATAGGTTTCTGGAATCTGGAGGTCAGTTTATATGTGGAATGGTCAGCTTTTGGGATAGACAGGAATGTGTAAAACAAAACTAAATTTTAATGTGGACTATAGCAAGAAGAAAGAATGAATAAAATATTCCAAACAAAATATCAACTAAGTGAGATCAGCCAAGTAGTAATAATCACACATGAGTCAATTCAGGGACTCCAACAGCAAACAAGAGTTTTTGAAAGGTGGATAGAAAACTAAATGGAGTGGTTTTTTTTTTTTTCCAAATAGTTTAAGAAGAAAGACAGACACTATATGTACATTTGTATGGATTAAATTTAGTGCCATAAAACGGCAATCATTTTCCTATGCTCCCAATTATTTGGTTAGGAATTTGAGCAGAATTTAGCAAAGATACTTCAATTCCAGCTCAGGTCACTTGAATGGGTTGAGGTAGCAGGAAGAGGTGGTGGCTAGTCAGACATGTCTCTCTCTCTCTCCACATAGCCTCAAACATGCTAGTTTGCTCTTCCTCCCAGGAGGACTGAGGTCAGTCATACCTTTACAGGGCATTCTGAATGCAACAGCAGTAAGGAAGTTTCTCATCCTCTTGAAATCTAGACCTAGTACTGTTACAGCATCATTTTCATTATACTAAATGCATCAAAGCAGATAGAGGCTATTCCCAATAGAAAGGGTGATTCAGAGATCTCCTTTTTTCAGTAGAAACAGGGTCAATGTATTTGTGGCCATTTTCAATTCATCACAGATTAAATAAAGTAGCCTTCACTCATAAATAGGTAGGAAACTTGATTATTTATTTAAAATGCACATGAAAATTTTATGTTACACATGTTGGAAATGTTCTTGGTGGTTTCCTAGAAATTTGCTATTGGTTTAAAAGTTGTATATGTTTAAAAAGATTCCTGTTATCTATTGCCTACTTAGCTATTATGCATTGTCTATGCTGCCATTTCTGCAAGTTACTTTTTTATTTTAATTTAGTCACTCAAAGAAATTCACCAAGCTCTCCTCAAGAAATAATTCACTGAAAGCCTCTAATTTTATTAGGATTCCCTAGAAAGAGTAAGGCAGAAAAGCAATCGATGATACCCTGGAACTCTCAAGAAATTTTGTTCTGAACAAAAATATCACTTTGCCACATAAACTTATCTGTTTTTGCTTAAGTCCACATTGCAAGGCTAGGAAAGGAGATTCTAGAAAAATATTGTCCTAAGTTAATTCTATATGCCTTCCATTTTATTGCAAGTTGTTCCCAAATAGCACATTTTTCTAATCTCTCCTCCTGTTTCATAACAGCTGATAAAGTAGAGATGCAAAGGGGGTGGGGGTGGGGCTACATCCAAATGCTTTTTCTCAGCAAAGTCTGTAACATTGGTCCACCTCATGCTTTAAATATACCTCTTGCCAGCCTGACACAGAGGCTTATTTTAAAATGGACATGTTTTTCTTTTCCTCCTCTCCTTCTCTTCCTCACTAACCTGGGTTGGAAGGCAGTTATTACCTTTTTCGCATCATAGGTGGAGTTATCTTCTGTCTTTGAGCACACACCCACCACAGACCCCAATAATTCAGACTTCAGGGCTGGCACCATAAGATCTGGCTATCTCCCACATTACCGAGTGAATCACAACCCCCTACAGAGGACACCTGGAATAAATCTCTACTTTAGGAACTTCTTGTTACCCGTGATGGACAGAATCGGTGTTTCTGGGACAAGATTCTCTGTGTTTTGCCTTTGCTAGTAAAGCAATAGAACTTCCTTTTCATTTTTCTCAAAACTGCATCCTTGTTATTGAATTGGCATTGGTAATAAAGATCCAGCTTAAGGTAACAAGTCTTCCAAAATCTTCACTCTTCATAGCTCAAAACTGATCTTTTTGAAACTTTTTACTTGTTCTAGATTGTGTAGGAGGTAGACTAATGTCCTGTCACTGATGACACCTATACCTTAATTCTCAAAAACCTGTGGATACCTTACATGGCAGAAAAGATGTGGAGGATCTGATTACATTTAGGACTTTGACATGGGGAGATTATCCAGGTGGGTCCAATGTAATTATAAACGATATCATAAAATGAATATGATGATGTCATAATCACAAAAGGAAATGTGATGGAAGAGAAGAAGTGCAAATGAGGTCTTGGCTGTAAGAGTGCCTTAAGCCAACAGAAGCAGAGAAGGGCAAAGGAATGGATCCTCCCCAACACTCTCTTTCATCTGTCAGGATGTTAGCCAGAAAAACCTGATTTTGGACTTCCAATCTCCAGAACCTTCAAAAACTAAACCTTGTTGTTTTAAGACATGAAATTTAAAGTAATTTATTATAGCAGTATATATTAGGATGTGAATTCATGAAGAAATTACTTCATGTAAAATTGGCTCCACTTTTTCTGAGAGGAGGAGCTATGAAAATTACAATGGAACAAGAGCTAGAAAATTGGGAATGTTTCTATCAAATTGAGATTAATGTTTCCCCTACGTATAATACCTTTGTATTTTTTTTAAATCCGGTATTGGGTTAACTTTCTTGATGTTCGTTCTGCCATAGAGAATTGAGTAAGCTGATAGAAATGAAGAACAACAACGTTTATGTGAGTATAGAAGCTTCTTGGAAGTGTAAATTGAGCACACACTCTGAACTTCCTGATCACCATCTACTAGGGATTATTCTTCTTGAAGTCCATTGTTTAAGAAACTAGGCCTTGGGCTGGGACTGTAGCTCAGTAGTAAAGAGCTTGCCAAGCATGCTTGAGGCCTCGGTCGCAGTCTCCAGCAACACACACACACACACACACACAAACACACACACACACACACACAGAATCTTGGCTTCCTGTGTGGATCTCTAAAGTAAATAATACACTGAGGTCAAATGAAACACTGCAATGACATCCAAAACACATTATCTTTTTCAGCTATGTAAGAAACCCATACTGAGGGATATTCTACCAGATATCTAGCAGTAACTCTGAAAACTGTCAAAATCTTCAAAAGCAAAAAATGTCTGAGAAACTGTCACAAGCAAGTGTAGCCTAAGGAAACAGAACACTAACATAATGTAGTGGCCTGGATTTCATACTTGGCCAGAACAAAGACATTAAGGAAAAATTAGGTAATCTGAATAGAGAATGAATGTAGTTAATAATAATATCAATATTGTTTCAATTCCTATAACTAACAAACTATATTAATGCTAAATTGTTAATATTAGAAGAAATGGGAAATGGGGTATACACAGGAACAGTTTAGTATTTTGTAATAAGTCTGTAAATCTAAAAATATTTAGAATAAATTCTAGTCAAATTTAAAAATATCAAAGAGCTTTATGATTGGGAGATGTGAGGTCTTCATTTTTTAGGATTCTAATAGCTAATAAAATTCAAATCCAAATCCTCTATGATCAGTATTATTTTTCTTATTTTTTAAGTTCTGTTATTGATCAGAGTGACATTTACTTGCCCGTTTAGCTCTAACACTGTGGTTAGGATGAAGCCAAAATGTTTCTTGAAGACTCAGCTTTTGAACACAGTGCTCTTATGTAGCTAGGAAAAAATGTTTGCTTTTCTTATACATATGTTCATATATATGCTAACAGGGCACTTGTATATCTGATACTGTAATTAGTGTGTTAAATCAGTTTTAGCTTCACAAATGGGGCAATGAATTCCCTAACCTCTAGGAGGAGCTCATTGCCAGCAATCTTTTCATAAAAACATATATACACTCTCTCCCTCTCTCCTCCTCCTCCTCCACTCCATTTTTTCCATCCTGTACTCAAAGGTAGATGGTCACAGAAAATCAAAGTGAGAAAAAGAAACAACCTTCTTTTTTTTTTTTTAAACTGTCATCAAGATCTTCCAGCAAAGATGGGCCTTAAGAGACTTAAAGATGGGCCTAAATCCTCCATATTCTTTATATATCTCTTCTTTTCCATTAGAAGTGCCAAGTTTTGCATATGAAATAAAAGGAAAAGAGCCAGAACCATCTATTTATTCTGTTCTTATGTCTGAGGAGATTCCACAAGGTTTGTTTGTAATGGATAGTGCGTATTTACTTTTGATAGGCCAACTTTATATTAATCTCAGAAAGTTCTCATGACAGTAAACAGCTTGGCTAATATTCAGGGTCTTAGCCATCTTTATTTTCTTTCCATAACAGCTAAAATCAACATTTTCTATCCAGAAATACATCTTTATGTTAACATATTTTCAAAAGTAATAAAGGCTTATGGACAGAATAGTAAGGGCTTCTTATTCATAAGTGTCAGTTTTATAAAACTTTTTATAATCACTTTTAACACATATCATGCATGAAGTTCTATTAAACTTTAATGCTTTATTATTATTATCTTTAAAATCATAGTTATCAAAAATGTATTCTGTTTACTGTTGAACAATTATTATTATTTTAAATGTAAATAAATACTTTTAAACATTCTCAATGTTAATAATTGATGTGATAAATATTTAGAGATATTGCCCATGCAAACACAAGTGTTGTGCGTCATGATTAACTTAAGAATCTGCTTCAGAAATACAAGGTCAAGATAACCTAGAAGCTGAGGGATAACCCAGAGAGACCCAGAGTAAGAAGGCTAAATGTTGTATGTCCTGCAGAATGTTTACTCTGCAAAAATCTGTGGCTCACTCAACAGCTTGGAGAAAGGCACATTGCCCTCATAAATGTGTCCAGTCTTGGTATGCCCCAACAATCCAAGGAGGAGCTATCTATTTGAACTGAGCCTTTTAAAGCATCATTTCAGACTTTTCCTTTCAAAAACTTTTAAAGGCAATATGCAGAAAAAGGATGTTTGATGTTATGCATTGCTCTGTTTTATATACACACATGCAGCTGTGTGTGTGTGTGTGTGTGTGTGAGTGTGTGAAGAAACTTATAGAAGATTATGGAAAAATAATACAAGTAGTTACTCTAGGTTTAACACTATGTAGAGGGAGAGAGGGAAGAAATATGTGCCCATGAACTAAAAAACTCTTTATGTGAAATTGTATTTGATTATATATGTGAATTTAATATAGATGGTTTAAAAAACTATTATATTTTCTCCTCCACTTTTTTCAATGGAAAATAAAATTGCTGAGTTATATATACATATATCATGTGATTCTACCTTAGTAACAAAAAAATAGTGGGTATCATATGTAAATATATATGCTTGTATAAATATTTACGAGAAGGAAAAAAAGAGTGAAATTATACATATTAAGCTATTAACTTTGGCTACCTCCATGAGATGAGAAAGGGAAGCAGAGAATGATAATTAACTTGGCCTTTATACATTTTGCAATATATTGTTTCACTTATTGAAAGAAGTATATGCTATAATTTTAATGGAGAAAAAGGTTTTACTAAGGATAATTAATATGGGACAATATTATGATACAATGCATGTTAAAATAAGTTACAAATAATTCACAATTTTTAAATAATTCGGGGATATGTATTTGTGTGTGTGTGTGTAGTTATGCAAAACTAATCTGAATTGTCAACAGATCGCATAAAGCACAAAGCTGATTTTAAAAATTGTGAAGGGCCACACATTCTAAATTCACATAGCCAAAGGAAACAGACTATGGTTGGGAACTAACATTACAAGAAGTGGCAAAGCTTGAGGAATGAGTAACAGAAGGAAAAAAGAAAAGAAACTCAGTGCCAAAATATGACCTTCTGTTTTATTCTAGGAAACTGAGATCATTGAACAATCTAGACACAAAGACAGGGACCAACACTTTGGATCAATTTTGAGTTTAAATAATAATTTCCCAGTTGTAATAGTCTAGTAACTAAAGATACCTTAAAAGTATGGACAGACCAACATGACTTTGATGGAGGTGCCACCCAGCAAGAAGGAAGTGTATACATCATGTGTAGGTAGGCTGAAGTTGGGGTGGATTTAAACTATCATGTTATTGCAATTATTGGGGAAAAACATTCAAATTTATGAGCCTAATAACTTGAGATTCTGTTTTATATATATATATGGAGAGAGAGGGCTGTAAGGACACATGTTACCGTGGTAATAAGGATTATATCTTGTTGTTGAAATCACAGGAGGGTCTATTTTCTTATTTTTGTTTGTATGAATACATAAATTTGCTAGTAAAATAGATATTATTTTTAGTGCAAAACACTTTAAAATATTTTACATATAATATAAATGCCACTATTAAAATGTGTGATATTGATTTACTACCTAATATTATATAAGTCTGATCTTAATATTTACATAGACGTTCTGGAAGTTTAAAAGCATTGCCAATGCAGTTCTATGTGCTAATTATTGGCTTAGCAGAGAGAAGTGTTATTTTTTAACTCTTTATAAAATGTGGTACATAACGTTTTTCTTGCATTCATTTAACAAAGATTCTCTGGAGACCATTTTGTGCTATGACTGATTAGAGAGGGTTTCTCCCCATAGTAAATAACTGCCATCTATTACCTTTCCCTTTTGTTAGAAAGAAATATTAGCTATGGGTAATATTTTTTTTTCATGACACTTTTAGCTTCTTACAGAAAGTATATAATACAAAAGTCAACAGCTTACCAGTACAAACCATAGCTTCCACTCTGATGATCAGTAGGAACTTCAACATAGAATATATTTCTTTGCCAATCATTTTCTGAGGTATTCATTGCCAGGTATTTGGGTTTCCACAGCAATGATATGATTTGGAACTGATTGTTTTTACCTCTGAATCATTTTTGTTTCACTAACCTAGATGCACTTTCATGGTATATGAAGTACATGCTATAATTAATTTATTGGATAAACATCAGTCTCTTTCTAAAACCCACATAATTGTTTGAGGTATTCTTTCCATTTCAAAGGAGTGGAACTGATAGACATTAACAAGGTAGAGATCAGAAGTATTGATCTGTTATTTTACTTCTCTCATGACATTTAGAGATAACTAAGAAAATACTTTTAGTATACATTTACATGATTTTTATCTGTAGATATTTGTAAATGTATATGTACAATATAATACAAAAATATGTTGATTCTTCTGTATCAGATAATTTTAAACACCTATTAAAGGAATTGTTATTTTCATGTCTAAATGCTTATTTTTAAACTTATAGCTCTATTGTAAGCTATTGAATAGCCTGGTTGGTTTTGTGCTTTCTGACATCAGTTCCTATATGTTAAAAAAAAAAATTTTTTTTTTTCTTTCAAAATGGAATGTCAGCCAAAAACACTTTTTATTGATTATTAATTAGGTTTTTGTTTGAGAGGAAAAGATTTTAATCAGTAGAATTCTAATGGAAATTTTTCTTCTGGTTTTGCTTGGTAAAATATATAAGCAACTCAGCAGTCACATAAAACTTAATAATCAAAGAAGTTATCTTAATTGTAATATGCATGTGTTTCTATCTTTGGGGAACAAGGAGAATAGGAGTATGGCCATACTAAATGGCTTTCTTTCCCTAGCACTGATTTCAAAGAAGGAAAATTTTACGCCTTTTATTATGGAACTCTTAATTGTTTCTATTTTACTGATTATTTTTCAAAGATCATTAATAATTTGATTTTACTATCTCAGTTATTAATTTTCTAAAATATATGATGTGCTTTTACTAAATACAATATGGTGAAATTATCTAAATTCCATTTTCCATAATGGTACTGCCCTTTCCTCAGCTCAGAGGGCATGTTTTCTGCAAGATAGGGAATGATGTCATTTTATGCAGAGAATAATTTACCACCTGCTGGAAGGAGGAGGCATATTGTGGCAGCTGCATTGCTGATTTGAAAAAGCAGCAAAATATAAATGTATAAATGAACACATCAGTGTAATGGGTGGGGAAGTGTAACGCACTTTTCCCAACAACAGCTGGAAAATTATACTAAGCCTAAAATAGTATCTTTTGGCTTCACACCAAATGTTTCTCTCCCTAGTACTATGCATAGCAAAAATACTACTCACAAATGAATTCCTTGTTCTGTTTACAGAAGTAGCATTTTCATTGAAAGGCATATTGGATGTTCAGGATAGGATGGTAAAAAAATAAGTAAAAGATATATTTTATGACCTGTCCATTTTAAAATAGGACCCAGAGTCTTCAGACAAACAAGTAAGCAATAATGCCTCTTGAATCCTTGATGTTTTTCCTTTAAGACTGACCTTGCATAAATAAAAAATTAATTGGGAGTTTTATAAAATTCCAGTTATAACATCAGAAATAATCTATCTCTAAATGACAAACTGAATCAATTATGAATGAAAAGAAAAATCCATGTGTTTATAAATCATTTAATAAATGGATGAGTTTGTGCAGCAAATACAATCAAATCTTATGAATCTGTTACCAATTTTTTTCTTATGTAGATCATGAACAATTGCTAATGCAGAAATTGACACATAGAATCAAGTCTAAGATGTCTTTACTTATATACATTTTATTTATTTATTTTAAAGAATTAAGAAGAGTGATGTTTGTGGTCATATTCTCTTCTTTTGTAAAGTGGAGTATAGGCCCCTGGTCATTTTCAGTGGCAGTAGATTTTGATATCAGCCTTAATCATTTAATCAGTGACTTTCTAAATGTCACATTTAAAACACTGAAAGAATTTAACTTCATTTATTTTTTTTGTCTTTAGATATAAACATTTTCCATGATTCTTGTTATAATTTAAGTCATTTTTATAAGGATAATTCATTTTTACACATGGAATAATTAGATTATTTTTTCCTACTGGGGTATGTTGGCCATTTAAACAAAAATTAAAATTTACTTAAAGATTCATCTACACAGCATGCAATGTTGAATCCCCCCATCCATGTTTAAATTTATTATTTCATTTGAGAAAATATCAAACATCAATATATACATTTTTTTCTGGTGTTTTTGGGTAAATGAAAATTTTATTTTGATTTCATGCCTGTTTTACAATACAGCAAAATGTAAACATTCAAAGAAAATATTATCTCCAGCGATTGGACATTTGCATGTTAAAGGTGGATAATTCAGTTATTTAAAATCTATTCTCCACATTTTCACCCTGGCAATGAATCGTATGGGAATTTCAATGAATTTAAAACATTCTTTTTTCTTCTTTCTTTCTTTCTTTCTTTCTTTCTTTCTTTCTTTCTTTCTTTCTTTCTTTCTTCCTAACCATGTGTTAGTCATTTGTGAAGTTTTAAAACATATCAACAAATTAAATATCTACCAATCTCCTACCATGAAGGATTGGAGTCTCTAGCTCTTCTTCTTGAATCTGGGTGAGTTTATGAATGTTTTGACTTATAGATGATTCTGGAAGTAACAACACATGACTTTTCAGGTAAATTATTAAAAGGGAACTTCCATCCAGTCAGTTCCTTTGAACACTATTCAACTGTGAAGCTTTCACCACATAAATAGTCTCACTATTCAGGTGCAGCCATGATGGAGAGACCACATGTAGAAACCCTAGTCAAGGGTACCAAATGATGCAACCACCATGGAAAGCAGTGTGGGGATTCCTCAGAAAACTGGGAATAGAACCATTATTTGACCCAGTTATCCCACTCCTCAGTTTGTACCCAAAGGACTTAAATTCATACTACAGTAACACAAGCACATCAATGTTTATAGCAGCTCAATTCACAATAGCCAAGCTATGGAACCAACCTAGGTTGGATAAAGAAAATTTGGTATATACAATGAAATATTACTCAGCCACAAAGAATGAAATTATGGCATTTGCCAGTAAATGGATGGAATTGGAGAATATCTTGCTAAGTGAAATAAGCCAATCCCCCAAAAACAAAGACCAAATGTTCTCTCTGATATATGGATGCTAACCCACAACAAGGGAGGGTACAGAGGGGAAGAATAGATGTTCATTGGATTATACAAAGGGGAATGAAGGGAAGGGACAGAGGATGTGAATAGGAAAAACAATAGAATGAATCAGATGGAATGAATCAAATGATTTTCCTTTGCTCATATATAAATACACAATTAGTGTAACTGCACATTATGTACACCCACAATAATGGGGTCCTGATTGGAATGGGTTGCACTCCATGTATGTATATAAAAATATACTCTACTGTCATGTATATTGAAAAAAAAAATCTGGACCAAATAGTAACCAACATCAACTGCAAGCTCAGAGAGAGTCACACTGGATACCCAGTATGCAGCCTGCTGATGACAGGACCCCAACTGGCATCAGACTGATATTTTATGAGAAACACAAGTGAGAACTTCCTACTCAAGCTATTTCAAAAATTCTTAACTCAGAAAATTGTGAACAAAATAAAAATATTTTTTAAAACTGATAATTTGAGGGTAATTAGTTATTTGACTGTAGTAATGGCAGTCATTCATTCTTTTATCATTACCTAAAAGAAAAACCCTTATTCTATCCCCAGATTCATTCAGACAGTGACAGATCTTGACTCTTTTTGAAATCCAAAGCCTCTTGACTCCTATTCTCTAGAGTGTCCCCACAAATAATTTTCAGCCAATGAAATGTTTGATAGTGGGGTGTGGTGGTACATACCTGTAATCACAGTGATTTTATAAGCTGTAGCAGGAGGATCACAAGTTCAACACTCTGCCTCAAAAAATGAAAAGAACTGGGAATGTACCTCAGTGCTAAAGCATTCCTGGATTCAATTCCCAGTAATAAAAATGTAGAGGTTCCCAAGAAGAGTGTAGAATACTGATAGTACCAGAGGCTATTAACCCTAGCACCCACTTTTCATGTGCGACACTAAGAATGAAGTGCTGGTCATATGTCTAGAGCCCCTGACCTAATTTCTGATCAGTTCCTTTATTACTTCCACTCAGTACAACACCGTAAACACCAGATCATTTATTTGGGGCTTTTATTCTGCTTATATTTTGTCAGCATCATTCTCCAGAGAGGAAGTTTGATTCTTATCACTCCTCTGTGGACTGAAGTCCCTCCTGCCCCAACCTACTATTTATGTATTTAGTTCTATGTTTTATAGTTTCAGGACAAAAAGTTATTCTTATCAAGTTTCATGTAGGTGAAATTATATGTTTGTCTCTTTTTTATTGATGCTTTATTGTTATACATAATACTGGAGTTCATTTTGACATAATTATACAAACATGGAATATAATTTGCTGACATTCAGTCCCAAGTACTTTCATTTTCCCTATCCTGCTTCTTTCCCTGTGTCTTTTCCTCGACTCTAGTGGCCTTCCTTCTATTTATTTATTGTTGTTTTTAATTAGTGCTTTGCAGCTATACATACAGGTGAAATTCACTGTTGTGTATTGATATATGTACATAGCATGGTTTGGTCAATTTCATTTCACTGTTCCTCTTTTTTCCATCCCTCTGTCCTACCTTTCAATACTTTTACTCTACTGTACTGTCTCTCTTCTATTTGCATGGAATTTCTACCCTTCCCCACTGTTTTTTCTTATTTTATTCTTAGCTTCTACATACGAGAGAAAGCATTCAATGTTTAAATTTTAGAGATTGACTTATTTTACTTAGCATGATTTCTTCCAGGTTCGTATCCATTTATTAGCAAATGCCATAAGTTTATTCTTCTTTATGGTGGAGTAGGAATCCATTGTGTACATATGCAATGATTTTCTTTATACATTCATCCATCAACTAGCATGTGGGCTGGTTCTATAACCTGGATATTTTGAATTGTGCTGCTATAAACATTGAAGTCATTATTTCACTATAGAATGTTAATTTTAGTTCTTTTGGATGACTACCAAGGAGTGAGAGAGTTGGGTCCTATGGTAGTTCCATTTCTAGTTTTTTGAGATATCTTCATACTGCTTTCCAAAGTGGTTGTACTAATTTTCAGTCTCACAAACAATGCATGAGTGTGTTTCTTTCCTCACATCCTTATCAGAAATTATTTGTATTATTGTTAATTGCCAGTCTGATTGGAGTCAGATGAAATCATAATGTAGTTTTGATTTTCATTTCCATGATTAAAAGAGATGTTGATAATTTTTCCTGTACTTTCGGCCATTAGTATTTCTTCTTGTGAGAAGTGTCTGTTTAGTTCTTTGGCCAATTTATAATTTATTTATGTATTTTGGTGTTAAGTTTTTTTAATATTCTCGATATTAAGCCCCTACTGTGGAGCAGGTGGCTAAGAGTTTCTCCCATTGTGTAGTCTCTCTCTACAAGCTTTTAATTATTTCCTTTCCTGTGCAGAAGATTTTTAATTTGGCACCATCAAACATAATGATTTTTAGTTTTATTTCTCAAATAGGTGTCTTGTTAAAGAAGTCAGTGTCTGTGCCAATATGTCAGAGTACTGCACCTACATTTTCTTCCAACCATTGTAGTGTTTCTGCTCTAATTCTTAGGTTTTGATCCACTTTGAGTTGAATTTCCTATAAGGTGAGAGATAAGGATATAATTTCATTATTCTGCACACAGATATACAGTTTTCCCATCACCATTTGTATAAAAGGCTATCTTTTCTCCAGTGTATACTTTTGGCACTTAGTTTTCTTCATACATTATGACTTTGATCTTGGTTTTGTCATGTATAGTCTTTACAATGTTGAGGTAAATTTCTTCTATCCCTAGTTTCTTTAATGATGTAATTACAAATGGGAGCTTTGCTTTGTTAAATGCTTGTTCTGCATCTCGTGAGACAATCATGAGGTTCTTGTACTTACCTCTACTTATGTGATGAATTATATATACTGTTTCTGTATGGTGTACCAACCTTGCATTCCTGGAAATAAACAAACTTGATCGTGGCATGCTATCTTTTCAATATATTTTTTAATGTGGTTTGACAATATTTTATTAAGGATCTTTGCATCTGTATTCATTGGAGATAGTGGTGTGAAGTTTTCTTTTTCTTTGTATCTTCTAAATATAAATTATTTGTCTGGTTTTGGTATTAAGGTGATACTAGCTTCATAGAATAAATTTAAGGATATTGCCTCATTTTCTATTTTATGCAATACTTTGATAAGGATTGGCTTAGATTTTTGTTTTGTTTTGTTTTGGTACCAGGGACACTCAAACACTGAACCACATCCCCAATCCTGTAACCCCTATTTTGTATTTTATTTAGAGACAGGGTCTCACTGAGTTGCTTAGAGCCTCACTGTTACTGAGTCTAGCTTTGAACTTTTGCCTTAGCCTCCAGAGCCCCTGTGATTATTGGTGGCTTAGTTCTTCTTTAATGGTTTGGTAGAACTTGACTAAAAATCCATCTTGTCATGTTTTTTTTTTCTTTATTGGAAGACTTTTATTTGTTACTTCAATTTTTTTACTTGATATTGAACTTCTATATGCTCATGGTTCAAATTCTCAATATATTCAAGATTTTCTATATTATTAGGGTATAAATTTTCAAATTAGATTTTAATGATACTCTGAATTTCATGTTTCTGTGGAAATATCTTTTTTATTTCTAATTTTGTTGATTTTAGTTTTCTCTTTCTTTTGGTTAGTTTGGTTATGGTTTTATTACTTTTGTTTATGTTTTCAAAGAACTCTTTGTTTCATTGATTTTTGTATTTTTTATTCTCAATTTCATTAATTATGGCTCCGATTTTTACTATTTCCTATCTTGTCTTGATTTTGGAATTAGTTTGTTTTGCTTTTCTAGGGCCCTAATATATAATTTTAGATTATTTATTTTTTTTATCTTTCTAGATTCTTAATGTAGAAACTCACTACTAAATTTTTCTCTTAAAACTGCCTTGTACTTTCCCAGAGATTTTAGTATATTGAAGTCCTATTCTCATTTGTTACTAAGAATACTATTTTATTTCTCCCTAGATGTATTCTATGACTCATTTCTCATTCAAAATCATATTATTCAATCTTCAGACATTAAATTAATTTCTGTTTTTTATCTTGTCCTTCATGTCTAATTTTATTCCATTATGATATGAATGCAAGGAATAATCTCCATTTTTTGGTATTTTCTAAGATTTGGTTTGTACCCTAAATATGATCTAATTTAGAGAAAGTTCCATGTGCTGCTGAGAAGAAAGTGCATTCACTTGTTGATAGAAGAAATATTCTCTAAGTAATCTCTTAGGTCCATTTGACTAACAGTGCTTTTTAGTTCTGAAGAGTCTCTGTTTAGTTATGCCTGTATGACGTATCTAATGGTAAGAAAGGTGTGTCAAAATCATCAAGTATATTGCTTTATGGTTTATTTGAGTCTTTATATAGAGAAGAGTTTGTTTTATGTACATAAGAGCACTATTGTTTGGGACATAAATGTTTATAATCATTATATATCATTTGCTGAATGATTTCCTTAACCAGTATGAAGTGAGCTTCTATGTCTCTTCTGATCAGTTTGAGTCTACTTTGTCTGACGTGAGAGTAGTGAGTTTAGCTGTCCCTGCTAAATTTCTGTTTCTATCTGCATGGTATATCTTTTGTCCATCCTTACACCATCAGTCTGTAGATGTCTTTGTCTATAAAGTGAAACTTTTTTAAACAACATATGGTTGGGTATTGTTTTCAATACAGTCTGCTGATCTATGTCTTTTGATTGGAATGTTTAGACAATTTAAATTCATTGCTGTTTTGAAGAGATGATCTTTATTTCCTGACATTTTGATTTGTTTCAGACTTGATTCTTGTTAATTTCATATTCTTATAGTGTGATTCATCCCTGTCCTGGTTTTCATTTTTGTTTTTCATTTCTTCTGTATAAAATTGAGGGTTCTGTAATTCAGGATTAATGGATATGAATTCTTTTAGTTTCTGCTTATCACAGAAATTTTTTATTTAATCTTTGATTCTAAAAGATATTTTTTCTGGACCTGGTAATATTGATTGGCACCCATTTTTTTTTCAGGGCTTAGTGTATATTATTCTATGCTCTCCTGAATTTTATGGTCTAGGTTGAGAAATTAATTTAAATCTGAGTTGGGTTACCTCTAAATGTGACCTGCCACTTTTCTCTTCTGGCTTTTAAAAACTTCTCCTGTGTAGTTACTTGTGAGGGTATCAGTCAAAGGACTGACCAGCCTGAGCTCACACTGCCCACAGGTATAAATTGTTGGTGTCTGCTCCCCCTTTTCTGGGTCTCTTCTGGAGTTTTGCTAAGCATTTGGTGGCTTCCGTCCACTGTGGGGCCCTTATGTTTAGGCTCTCTGTAGCCATTAGAGGCACAGACGCCTTTCCCAGGCTGACATATATCACTGGGGTACTGATCTTGGGATGGAAATAGTCATTTTCCCCCCTTGCTTCTGAGCTCTGACTGCCTGTGGTTGTGAATTGCAGGTCATGCTCCCCTTTGCTACCTGGGATGGAAATCTAGTTGACCCACCTGAGTCTGAGCTCTCACCATATGCAGCCATGAATCTGGGGCATCCAATCCCTTCTATTGTGATCTCTTTGGGACAGTGCTATCTTGGCATCTTGTGACCTTTTGCAACACTGGGGCCAGCAAGTGCAGGGTCCCAGGTGTTTTCTTTGGCACAGAATCCTACACCCTGGCTGGTATAGTTCACATGGGTTTTATCCATCACCGTGATGGGGATGGAATGTTAGTTGGCCCATCTTTGCCTGAACTCCTGTGGAAGCTGTGTTAAGTGTTGGTTCAGGGCTAACACACTCCAGAAGTGAATAGCTCTTGAGTCAGCTCTACCTGATCCCCTTGTCTGTGGTGAAGGGAAGGGGATTTCAATAACTTTCAGCTACTAGTAATCCCTCTACAAGTTCTTTCTACATGGATTATTGAGATACCCCATTTCAGAGGTGTTCCCTCTGGTTTTATTTGGTTCTGTTAGAAGGTAAAGAGAAACTGTGTTAATTTAATTACTTCTAGGGAGGCTGGCTATGTGTAAATTCTGCAAAATGACTGCCAAGCTCAGCAGCATAACTTTCAGTCCAGAATTTAAGATAAAATGCTTCATCTCCTCCATTGTCTTATTGTCACCTTTTAACTTGTTCTTTTTCTCTCTAGCTTTTGATAAGGAAGTGAGTTCATGTGCTTTTCCTCTCCTTATATCCTTCTTTATTACCAATCATTTGTATCACACCCTGATCTGGGTTCAGAATTAAGAAATGCTAAACATATTTTTTCTGCCTTGGTAACCCAACTTCAAACACCTCTAAATCTCAATCTGTCTGATATTGACCTAGAGTATATATTCTGTCACTCATTTCTGGCCAGTTGTTCCTTCACTGCATACTTTCTGGGCTGTGGAGGGGTTGAGATTGTTGTCTAGACCCACTCTACCATCTTTCTTTTGTTTTACTTATTAATTTATTTTTTTGGTACTTACTTATGTTTCCCTTGAGATCTAGGAAATGATGTTTTGAGAAAATATAACATGTATGCTCAAAATGAAAGTGAATTCTGTGTTGTACAAAGTTGTACATATTATGTCAAGTTTTTGTGTCTTTATTTACATCTCTTTTATTTCTAAATTCTATAAATTTCATCTACTAGCTTGTAAGAGTTATTTATTAAAATTTTCAATATCACTTGTTGGTCTAGCTATTTTTTCCTTTCTTCATATCTATGTCTTTGTCTATGCCAAGGCTGTGTTAAGTTCATATAATGCCATTGTTTTAGTAAGAATTTACATTTCCACTGACAATATGGAAATCCAATTTGTATTGATAGTTTTACTTTAAAATTTATTGTATGTGATTTTAAATTGGCTATTCTGGAACTTTTTGATTATTACATTGATGGCATACTTTTTTTCTATTCTTTTATATTCAATAGTTCTTCATCATTTTTTAAAGCATGCTTTATAGAACATATACTACAGAATTATCACAAAGAGGAGTTGCCAATCTGCATATATTTGTCTCTCAATTAGTAAGTTTAACCCATTTAAAATTTAAAATTATTGCAATTTAACAACTTACAGATCTTTGCAATCTAAAGATTGATATATTTCTTCTTCAATTTATAGAAATCCATAATCATTATTTAAGTATTTCCTACATTCCATTTCTTCTTTCCTTCTCATAGTACACATATATATAATTAAATATCCTGTCATGTAAAATTGAAATTTATATAATATAAAAGATATACTCAATTTTAGAAATAAATTAAAATATAGCAATCAGAATAAATATATTAACTTAAAGCATCGAGAGGATTTGAATGAGTAGATTTTATCACTGACAATATTTGAATTATCAGTGCAGGGGTTTAATGGAACAACAATTCAGAATCAGTTCTATTATTACTTTTATTTTTCTCCCTTAAATTCACCTCCATTATTTCCTGCAAAAAAGTATAATTGCTCCAGAGTCCTGCTCTTTCACCAGTGGTTTGATACTAGTAAGGACAATTTGTGTTAAAAAACTGTATTTTAATCAGTTTTTTTTCACTGCTTTGACAAAAAGACATAACAGGAACAATTTTGGAGGAGTAAAGTTTGTTTGCTACCCATTAATTCAGAGGTATCAGTCCATAGTGGGCCAACTCTATTGTTTTGGGCCTACGGTAAAGCAGAATATAAGGGTAGAAAGACGTGAAGGAGGAAACCAGCTCAGGACTTGACAATCAGGAAGTACAGAGAAAGTTCTCCACACCAGGGACAAAATATAAACCCAAAGCCATGGCCCAAATGACCCATATAATCCAGCCACACCCTATCTGCCTAGAGTTAACACCCAGTTAGTCCCTATCAGGGGATTAATGCTGATTAAATTAAGCCTCTCATAACTCAATTATTTCACCTCTAAACTTTCTTGCATTATTTAACACACAAGCGTTTGGAGGACACCTCATATCTAAACCAAAACAAGCTGTGATACGGTTTATAGTTAACTTCACTGCACTTTACTGCAGGCTATATTTTAGTAAAAAATGTTTAAAATAGCATTTGAATTTAAAGTAAACAAGTAAAAATAAGTATCATGATTTTTGGAAATTTTTAAGTTGGAAAGCATCCCCTTGTTAAATCGTAGAAAATTCATGTCATAAAGAGTATTATTTTTAATAAGCAAAAGCTCATTGAAATGAATGAGACCTTTGCACCATTTTACCCAAAGCAATTTTGTGTAATAAGAAAAATTCCTTTGAGGTATGCTGTTATGGAATTTAACTTCAGTTCAGTAAATTGTTTCTCTGTTTCCTTTGAAATGAGAATTTAAAGACAGTGAATACAAATGAAGATAATAATGAATAAAAAATGTGAACCTGTTGTTAATGATGAGTCATTTTTTGAAATGTAAGAAAAAATGAAGTTATATTATCATATCAAATCATTTGCTAAAATGCTGTATCAAACTTTTTGTGACTACATTATTTGAAAGCTACTGCTGACCTTTATTTTGAATAATGAAAATTGTAATAATTAAAAAGTACATTGTTGGAGTAAGTAACAATCTACCCTTCCATCTTCAACCTTCATGGCTGTTTTTATGCTCCCAGTCCTAAACTCATGTTCCATCTTCTCCAGACTCCTTAATATTCCCAAAGTTGCTACCTACCTCATATTGCTCTGTGTTGATTCATTCTCTTTCCGGTGATATGCTTTTCCATCTCATTAGATGTACTATTAAATTTCTACCTTCCTTTGAAAGACTACGTGGAATCTTAGGTGGAGTTCATTACTCTCTCCTCTGATAGGGAAAGCACACAGTTCCTCTTCTCACACTGCATTTTATTATTAGTATATATTAAACATTGTGCATGAAAATAAAGATGAACTTGAAATTTAAATTTTGGCTAGGTTCCAAGTTATGCAATAACTATCCAGGTATGTTAACAGATCCATAATAGGACCTAGATCAGAATGTAAGAGCCTATGTCACCCATGAATAACTGCTGTGCATGAGCATTTAATGATCATTCATCCTTTCAAAAACAAGAATGATGATTTTGATGCAATTAAATCACAGTTTCTCTTCCATGTAGATTTTGATTTCATTATGCAATTTGTCAGTGTTCTGAGGGGTTCAGCTTGTCTGTGTGTGCATGATTGTATCTCTGTGTGTATGTGTAGTTTTCATCATAGCTATTGTTTTAGATGCAAGTGTTATTTATTAGCCAAGCAACAATTATGCAAAAATTTATCTCCCCACACCTTTTGGGGAATTTTGAAAAGAGACAGGACTCTAAGTAGCAAAGCACATGTTGGATTGTGCTGTATTATTTTAGACCAAATAATATATAGTTAAACTTATCATACAAGAAGCCTGTTATCTCGAAGAATGTCAAGGGTAGAAGAGATGTGATATGTTTCTCCTCAGGACTATATTTGAGAAGTAAAATAAAGAGAAATTATGATGTAGATGACTCATGAAAACATAATAAAACTCCCATCTCCCCAGCCAAAACATATTAGAGGAATCTGAGTCCTGGATTTGTTAAGTATGTAAAAGTTCATGGTTCAACTAAGTAAAGAAAAATGAGCAGAACAAGCTAACTACGTTTTCCAGCTCTTAACACAATGTTTGAGTTAGCTGGTGTTATGTATTAGATAAATGATAGGAAGGAGCAAGCAGGACGGAGGGAAAAGGGAAGAAAATCATCTCAATACCATTAAATTATTTGGGCATTATTTAGAAGTCTATTGCAATGGGATTTGGTCTGAATTACATGTAGAAAGTATAATTTGGCATTGCATAATTCCTTATAAAAACACAGCATGCAGTATTAACAAGGACTGGGTCAAAGGGAACAAAGAAACACAATTCTGTTTTGTTTTGTTTGTTTGTTTTTGGTTTGGTTTTGTTTTTACTTAAGGCCATATCCCATTTGCTTTCTTCTAGAGTTTATTCCACATCTCCATGAAGGTCACTAGGGATGTATGCTACTTACTATTCTATTTATATTTTGATTGAACTCATTTAAATTGTTCTGCTTACATTTTCTTCCTTTGTCTTAATATATCAAGAAAGTAGCAGATTCCAAAAAGAAATGTCTTTCTCTTTTTCTTTGCATGTCATTCTACATTTTCTAACTAGATTTAGCCATTGAAATATTCCAAGTAAATAGCAGTCATTTGCCAAAAAAACAACTTTTAAAAATGGTATGGATACAGTTTATTCTCTTCACTCTAACAGACAAGCAGTTTTGTTTTGTGCTTTTATTTTCGTCCAAATGATGTTTCACTATTTTATATTTCCCAAGTATCTGTGTTCACAACATTTACAAGTGATTGTTAATATTTCTTTTTGAAACTTGATTGACTATTGGCAACATTGTCAATCCTGTTAAAGATGGCTAAATTTTGCCCTGATATTTTAAAGCAGATGTTGTTACAATTGGCCCTCCACAACCATGGATTCTGCATCATTAGATTCAACCAACAACAGGTCAAAATATATTTAGGAAAAAAATAATTTAAGTTGTTACTGATGTATTGTATGGGCTTGAATGGGCGTATCTATTCTGAACACATACAGGCTCTTTTTTTGTTTTTCTTGTAATGATTCCTTACACAGCACAGAATAACAATTCTTTATATAGCACTTACATTTTATTAGGTCTAATAAGTAATATAGAAATGATTTAAAGTGTATGGGAGGATTGCATAGGTTATTTGTAAAGATTGTGCCATTTTATACAAGGGACTTGAACATCTGCAGATCTTTTATCTATGAGGTTTCTTGGACCAGTTCCTATGGATACAGAGGGACTATTATATTATATATTATGGTGAAAACAATGATCCACATATTAAAGTCGTGCTGGATTTCATCATTTCCCACTGTTTTATTGTCACAGTAGTTGGTTGTTGCAACAAAGCTGACTAACCTGTGTCATTCTTGAAGGGCAAAAATTACACTGGAGACAACTGTGCAGCCAAGAGATTTATTCACCAGCCTTTATGGCCGGTTGGAGGTAGAAGAAGTACCGAAGAGAGCAGACAGGGAGAGGGGAGTGTGCAAGCTCTGGTGGGAGAGAAGAGTCAGGGAGAAGGAATTGTGCAAGCTCAGAATGGAAGGTGGGTGCCTGGTCGCACTTGCTGTGGTCTCTGGAGCTGTGGGCTAAGGCAGCTGCTGTAGGACTGGAGACGGTGAGTCTGGAGCTGTCGCAGTGGCTGCCTCTTCTCAGCAAGGACGAGCTTTTGTGTCTGAACTCCGGGCAGGAAGGAGCTTTAAGTAGGGATTTCTGGTGGGGGGTGTACCAGAGCGACCCTTAATGCTATTGGCTTTTTGCCCAGGGAACAGGGCAACCTTTAAGCCTATTGACTCCTGCCCAGGGAAAATGAAACCAGGTTGCTTCTCATGGAAATTTCCATGGGGGAGGTGGCCCATCAGCCCACGCCTATCTATCAACTCTCTCTGACCTTGTTTAGTTGGATGAGGAGTAGGAGTTAGTCTTTCCTGTTATTGAAGTGTAGAAACATCATGACTCATGAGAAGCTATTGCTGCTCATCACTCTTCAGAAACTTCTTAGGCAATCACAGTTAGGGAAAGGGCCACAGTAGCTGTTTGTCCAAGACATTTGCACTAAAAGATATTCATTTATTTACTATTGAAAATTGGTTTAAATGAAGAGTTAGTATTAGTGTCCAGGAGTTTTTCCTTTTATTATATTGAAATAATAAATGAGACAGATTTTCTATTTCAGTGTTAGGTCTTGCTATGGTTTTGATATGGTTTAAGTGTGTCCCCCAAAGATTCTGTGTTTGGAAGCTTAGTCCTCACTGCAGTGATGTTGGGAGGTGGTCTGTTTAAGAGGTAGGGCCTAGCAGGATATACTCATGTCAGTTGGGATGGACCCCAGTAATTCTCTGGTTTCCTCTTTTATATTGCATCTCCTTCTCTTTCCCTCTCATACACTTCTGCCATCTTCCTTGAGATTCTCACCAGCAATGAGCCTTTTTAGTCTCCATTTCCTTGAGTATTCAGAACTGTGAGCTAAAAAAACCTTTTTATTTATAGTTATCCTGCCTCAAGTATTTCATCATAGTAATGGAAACAGACTAAGCTACTCTTTTTTTTTTTTTTTTTTTTTTTTTTTTTGGTACCAGGGATTGAACTCAGGGGCACTCGACCACTGGGCCACTTCCCAGCCCTTTTTTTTATATTTTATTAGAGACAGGGTCTCACTGAGTTGCTGAGTGCCTCGCCATTGCTGAGGCTGGTTTTGAACTCATGATCCTCCTGCCTCAGCTTCCCAAGTGCTGGAATTACAGGCGTGCACCACCACGCCCAGCTACAGCTACTCTTTTATCCGTTTTATACAGAGATGGATATATATATAGATATCCATGGATCTCTCTCTCTCTCTCTCTCTCTCTTTTCCATATGTACATATATATGTATATATGTATATACATACATATATATATATGTATATATATATATATATTTACTCTGTAATTCAGATGTTAATTAAAGTTGGTTAAAATCACATAAATCTCTATATTGTCTCAATTTCCCAAATTCTAGCTATGGTATCTTTGCCCAAATATTTTAGTCTTTCAAATATTTTATGGTTTCAATGAAGAATATCATTTAAATTACATCTTCTTAGTATATGCAAGCTGGAAATAACAATATTTGTCATGACAGTAAATTATATCCTGTTATTATTTGTTTACTCCTCATAAAGTAGGAAGCCTGACAAAATGCAGGAAAAGAATAATATCTTGTCTCACACCCTTATTTTTGTTCTATAGTAGTTTATTTATATGCCAATTTAGTAGTTTGAAGAAAAAAATCAGTAGTGTGTTGGCAAGAAAATAACGTTTAAAAATTTTAATTGCTATATACAACTAGGGTACAAAGAAATAACAAATTCAGCAATGTTAAGATGTGTTAGTAGGGAGGGAGATTTGTACAGATAAATGATGATATATATGTCCACATCATTTGGCAAATGTGTGTGAAAAATGTCTCACTTCTGACAAATGTATTGCATGCAAAAATCCATTTTTAAAAGTTGTCATTTTTAAATTTTCCTTTTAAACAGGAGTAGAGTTTTAAAAATAAGTTGAATTTCTTAGGGGACAAATTACTATGGACATAATTGTATTACTATTGTAACAATGTATTTGGATTTGTTTGAAAAAAATTTGAATAACTTTATAGTCTGAATGTGATCTAGAATTAAAAAAAAAAGAGAAATAAAAAGGATAAATTTAATTTACCTTTATACCCTTAAAAATGGTGTGCTCCTTCTATTCTTTTCTATAATATCAGTTTCCCTTACATCCTCATTAATATCCAGATCATTCATGCAACTAATTGGTCTACTGAGTTTCCCATAGAGAATCCACAGTCTCTGCTGAGAAATAAGGTCAGAAATAGACTACTTATTATACTGATAATGGTCACTTTTTAGATACTATACTAATAAACTTGCATAATGAAATGTGGCTATTTAATGCAATTTACTTATAATTAGAAACTGAATATTGTTGAAATAGTTTTCTAATTGCCTACTATTTAACCTTTTATATCTACAATTTTTTAAGCAACTACCAAGCAAAATCTTCATTTTAAGAAATCATTGAAATGTTTATTATTTTCCAAATAATTATCTAATACTTTTTTAAAAAGCTTAATCTATTAAAAGCACCAACCTATTTTAATCTTTCTGCTGATTTTAGTGTTGTGAATTTTATACAGAACATTTCGCCTCAAAAAGATACCAATTCTTATCTCAGTGGATGTATACTCTGTAATTCAGATGTTAATTAAAGTCGGTTAAAATCACATAAAAATAATTACCAACTACAAATGTTAGATTTAAAATGTCATGCCATTAAACAAAAATAATTGAGCACAATATTTGTACACAAGATGCATTTCTTTTTTAAATGTTTTTATTTGTTTTAATTAGTTATGCATGACAGTAGAATGCATTTATGCACTGTGATATATCATACATAGATGGGATATAATTTCTCATTTTTCAAAGTATACATGTTACAGAATCATATTGGTCATATAGTCACACATATACATACAGTAATAATGTCTGCATTTCTAACATTACCATTTTTGTAGGATTTTTTAAAAATAAAAATGTCATTATATCCTACTTTGTAATTTAATTACAATTTCCAAACAATACAAGTATCTATCAATAAATATTCTGAGATTTTAAGGGCTTCTATTATTTTCTTGTGTTTGTGTGTGTAACTGTAAATCTACTCTAAAAATAACTTAAAAGTTATGATAATAGAAAAAAATGAGAAAAAAATCAGAAAATTGTTGTAACTTTAAAGTATTGTCAGTGATTTTTAAAACCCTTTGTTAAATTTTATACTTTTTTGGAAAATAATCATTGATATATCTTGCTACAACTACAATCAATGATATGAATGAAATTTGTTTTCTGTTCTGAGAGCTGATGTGCTGACATTTAACTATGCTGTAGTTTGTAATTCCATATCTTTCTGCTGTGTTAATATTCATAGGTATGGGTGTCTGTGTGTGTGTGTGTGTGTGTGTGTGTGTGTGTGTGTGTGTGTGTTATTCTGGACCATTTCATTTGAAAGTTTATACCTCAAAGAGAATATTTACTATCTATGTATTTTAGAGTACTTTAAAAAAGTGAAGAATCACTTACCTACCACTTTACTTGGGAAATAGAACCTACCCATTCCTTGTATTCCTTGTGTGCCCCTTCCCACCAGAAATAACCATACTCTTAATTTTATCTTATTAATTTCATTCCTGATGGTTTTATCTCATGAATGTCTATTCCTAAACAATACATTTCTTAGTGTCATCTGCTTTAAACATCATATGAATGGTCTCATATGTTTCCTTCTGAAAAAAAAGACTTATGCTCAAATTATTTCTTTATCAACATATGTTGATATATGTACTTAAGTTCATTTCCATTGCTTTTAATATTGTATTACATAACTCCCTCACAATTTATTGATACATTTTAAAGTTGATGTACTTTTGAGTTGATCTTCTTTTCTTCCTCCTCCTCCTCCTCTTTTCCCTCCTCTTTCTATTCCTTTTCCTCCTCCTCCTCCTCCTCCTCCTCCTTTTTCTTCTTCTTCCTCTTTATCTTCATTTGCTTCTTCCCCTTCTCCTCCTCCTTCTTCTTGTTACTTTTGTTCTTACTTTTGCCATGAGCATTATTATAATATTTCCAAAACTTTTATATAGATATACATAAAGTGATAAAGCTAGTTTCTAAGATACTAAGTTTTAAATTTACTACACAATGACAATTATTTTCTAATGTGGTTTAACTGACTTTTAGTTCTAAGTATAGTGTATGAAATGTGCTTCATTCTTCCCAATTCTTAATATTGACAGACTTCATTTGTTCAAGTCACATAAGTTAATTATTACTGTATACTAATGAGAATGAATGATTTTTAAATTACTTACATGAAAGTAATATTTATATTTTATGTAGTACTGTTTTCTTTATATTTTTTTCACTGAAACTTTATGTTAATGTGTTTTCCATCCTAATTATTTTTTGTTGTACAAGAGGAAAATATTTTCTACATAACTACAGTTTGGCTTCCCACTCCACTCTTCTCATGATATCTTTTCTTAATATTATTTTAGTTGTTAATGGACTTCTATTATTTATTTATTTATTTATGGTACTGAGAATCAAACCCAGTGCCTCACACATGCTAGGCAAGCACTTTACCTCTGAGCCACTACCCCAGCCCTCTTCATGATATATTTTGATAAAAAGACATTCTTAATTTTAATGTTGTGACATTTAACCAGACTTATTACATGCAATAGTTTTTTTTTTTTTTTTTTTTTTTTTTTTTTTAATTTGCTTTAGAATAGTTTGCTGTATAGGTTTAGCTCTGGCTTCTACAAGAATGACTAATAAGATATGTGCATTAATAGCTGTTCACCTACATAAAAATATACATAGAACATATTATAAAAGCGGATGAGGAACACTAAATTGTTTTGAATAGAGAAATAAACTACATTATTTAATGTTCACTCTCGTAAGGTAAATAAATGAAGATATCAATTTTTTCCTATTCTGAATGGAAAAAGTTTATTTTTTCACCAGCACATATTGATTTGACTTTCTGAATTTTAAAAAATGGGCTTTCAAATGATAAATATAATTTGTGGACTTGATAACAGAAAGTATGTTTAGAATGAAATAGACTTGGAAAATAATTTTTGAAGAAATAGGTAAAGAGTGTCATAAACATTGGAAATTCATAAGCAAATAATTACTCTATCCTTCTGCCTAGGACCTGTAAGTTCACCAATTTCCTCTCTGTCATCCCTGAAGTATCTATACATCTGTATATTAACCAGATTGCCCCATAGATTTCCTAATTAGAAATGTAGATCACCCACTGGCCATAATGACAAAATGATCAGAAATTACAGAGCTGAAAAATGTCCAGGAATTTTTGCTTTAGTTAAAATACAAAAATGGTGACAGACTAGAAATCAAGGTTATTTAATGTAAATTTTTATGTCCTTTGCATTTCATTGTGAAGCTACGTAAACTGGACTCTTGTTGACCACTGAAATTTATAACCTTCTTCCTTATGAGAAAATGATCAAAGAGTGAGCATCCTCCTCGAATAAATAGGACTCCATTTCTGAACCACTGAGCTCTAATAGAAACAATGGATCCAGTTACTACCTTTATTAATACCTACCAGAAACAGAGAAACCTAACTAGCCAGTTGTTTAGATTTAATGAATAGAACAAGAAAGTGCCCTTATATGTGGCTAAGGACTACAGGATACTTCCACCAACTGCTAGGACCTGAAAACATAATGAATCTGTTATGTTAAGCTCAAGAGAAAGGGTCATTATGTTTTATTTTGGTGGTTACTACTTCTAGAAAGCTGTGTAATTATGGAAAGGGAAGATGTCACCAGATGAAGTCACCAAACCTCAAAAGTGCTCTTGATAATGATTCCTTTTTTACTTATATAATCACCCTCAGAAGATATAATCTTGGAAGTAAAATATTCTTGTAAAATGATAGTGTTGTATATGCCATAACTGTATCAATATAAGCAGCAAAAATAAGTGGCCATGACTTCAGAGTTTTGAAGGACAGAAGATCAGAAGATCAGAACTCACTGAGCAGAAATTGGTTCTTCTTTAGTAGATATAAAAGGAGTGCTTTACATTTTTCAACACAAGAATAATAAGGTTAAATGTTTTCCCTGCAATTTGATTCTATTAACAAGCTCACTGAATATTGAAAGAAATTGGGTAATTAATTAATTAAAAAAAAAACAGTTCTAGGTACTTTCCCACTCTATTTCCATTCACACTGAAGGATTTCATAGTGTCATTTTAAAAAACTCTATTTCAACTTAATAATCATTGTTCTGCAGTAAGGTAGAATTGTGTGTTTAAAATTAGATGTTGCAACAACTTCAGTACCCCAATTAGAGAAAATTTCTTAGACATAGATGATGACTGAAGATAATACTTGAATAGAATATACAAGACTTCCTTTATGACAAAGCCTCAAACCTTCTCTCTCCAAAAAATAAAAAATAAATAAAAAATAAATAAAATCACCTAGTTTTCACTTTGTACAGGGAGTGCTTTTGAATAAATGGAAAATATCTCTCAAGCTCTATTAAGCTTATCCTACTGGAAACATTCAGGAATATAAATGGTGAGAGTAAAATAAATCAGAGTCAGTTAAAAAACTAGTTATAGAGATCAATGAAGTTGAGACATTAAACCAATTAATTGCATGGGATAATCATGGGCAGGGAAGCTGAAAAGCAATGCTGATGCCATCAAGAAAGACAGAACAAACATTTTAAGTCTAAGTATCTGACAGAGATGGAAGTCACTACATCATAAAACTACTAGAGGTAACCAAATACTTGCCTAAAAAATGGTTTCTGTGACAGAATGTTAGATATTTCTAAGACTATTTAAAATTGTTTGAAGCCCTCAACTTAATCAAGGTTAATACCTGAGCTCTTCACTTTGCAAACTTTTAATGTTAGAGATTAGTGAATTTTTAATTATTTTACATTTTCACTTTCTCTTCCTTTTGCTCAGGATATTTTCCCCATTGATCTCATGGTGCTTCCTTCTTATCATTGAGATCAACTCAACATACAATTCCTAAAAGAATCTTTTCCATCTCTGTAAACTGAAGCTGCTTTACAGTTCCTACAGTCACTTTCTAACTCATTGTTCCATTTATATTCCTCATAGTACACTGTATATGAAATGACCAATGGAATGGTTTCTTTGATTTTTAATCTTTTGCTACTATGATATAAATTTATTAAAGAAAAGTTTAAGTTCACTGTCTGTCTAGTTTGTCCCTGTATCTGCAGCATCAAGAACAGTGCCTCCCTTACCATTGCTCATACTTAGTGTATTGATTAACAGTAGTACTGCCTTTATCTCTGCATTCAATCCATAAGGACACATTTCCTTTGAATTTAAAAAGGTATGACAACCAGGAATATCAGCATCATTGTCTTCTTGGGATAATTCGTCTTTAAGACATAATTTTTTTTTTCTGTTTGTCTGTTTGTTTATATTCATAGACAAGCTCAATTTTACCTGTACTATGTTTCTTAAAAATACATTACAACAAATATTAAATATAATTGTTATTATTTTTTGCTTAACAAACAGTGCTTTTGTTAAAAAAAGAATTAATCATTGTAATAGTATTTCTTTAAAACCATAAAATGCTAGAGGTTTGGGTGTAGCTGGGTGGTACAGTACTTGTCTACCACATAAGAGGGTTTACATCAGCTTTTTTGCTGCTGTGACTAGAAGACCTGACAGGAACAATTTTAGAGGAGAAAAAATTTATTTGGGGCTCATGGTTTCAGAGGTCTCAGTCCATGGATGGGCAATTCCTTTACTCTGGGCCTGGGTGAGGTAGAACATCATGGTGGAAGGTTGTGGAAGAAGAAAAAGCAGGTCCGAACATGACGATCAAGAAGCAGAGAGAGACTAAATTTGGCTCACTAAGGAAAAATATATAATCCCAAGGCATGACCCCAGTGACCCACCTCCTTCAGCCACAATTTTATTGCCTACACTTATCACCCAGTGAATCTACTCAAGTGAATCACTGCACTGGTTGGGTTAAGGCTCTCACAACCCAATCATTTCACCTCTAAACTTCCTTGCAGTGTCTCACACATGAGCTTTTGGGGGCTAACTCATATGTAAATCATAACAAGGAGCCTCTGGATTCACTGCCTAGCACCAAACAAAAACATCAGAAAATGTCACCAATGTACTTCTCTTTACATAATATTCTAAGTTCTAATACTACAATACTTCTAAGCCATCACTTTTATCTTTTATAACTCAATTGGTATATGTATAACAACTACTTATCACAGAAATCAATTCTGAGATAATTGCAGTTGTACTACAATTTTCATTCTTACTTCATTCTTACATTAAGAGGGTAGAGTCATCATTGTGTTATTCAATAAGATTGAATAATGACCAAATATACCCAGTATATGGAGAGTAAAACCGTTTTGAACTGAAATTTATATGAAAAAGATCCCCCAAGCCAAAAGCTTTGGAAAAAATATTTATTTTGACTTATTTTGTCAATATTACAGCTGTCAGTACATATAATTCTGTTTAAATATACTGCTTACAGATATTAAATCATGAGATTTTTTTTTGTCTTATCTGAATTTTTTTTCCAAACTAATTTGAAGTATTTTCATGTATGAAGAATAGTACAACACCATCACTATATTAACCATGACACTAACTAGGGGGAAAAATGTGGGGGACTCTATAGAGACTTATTTCTTAAATACTATACCTTCTAAGAGGTAAGCAATTTTATCAATGAAAGTTTACTAATTGGGCTAATTTTTTTTTAATTTAGGGTCTATAAAACATGCTGTTAGTATTAATTATTATGATAATCATTTTATCATTTAAATGCATCCAGAAAAGTACAGGAATTGGAAATAAACTTCAACTTGGACCAAATGTAGCCTAGAGCTATTGTTCCAAACCCTCTGCAAAGAAGCAATCTGTGAATTGTGCAGTGTTTTCATTTGCATTGCCATACCTGCCAATCATCCTAAACTGTTGAATGCTCCTGTGAAAACAGAACAATAATATTAAGCCTTCATTTTTAAGAAGGCAGTATGCAATATAGGGCACTGTGTGTTAATGGTGGGAGTGTCAGAGATGAAGAAGAATTTAAAGCTGTTTTAATTCTCCTTCTATCCTTCTTTCTATCCTTCTTTGCTTTATTTTGCATAACACATTTATTATGTATAGAAAATTAATGTTTGGGGCATCTAAATAAACATTAATTCAATTATTTTTCCTGTTTTCTTTCATATCCAGGACCATTTAGGCTGTGACCTAGATTCAAATTCAGTGGCACTAATCACCAATATTTAGCAGGAAAAATTAAAATATGAAGTATGCTAATATATTAGTTCTCTGACTATTCTGCCTCTGAGGATTTTTTTTTTTTTTTTCATTTTCTTCACTGTATAACAGCACTGCTAGGAGATAGTCAACAAATAGTTATTAAATAAAGATTAGATTTTTAAAAAAATAAGAAACGTAGGAAGATAATTTTCACATCCAAGAATTCAGTCAAATGAGTGTTCCAAAGGATATTTTATTTTTGAATAAAAAAGGTTTTGTTTTAAAAAAAGAATACAACAGTTATAAGCTATTCCTCTACAACAGGTAAATAAAATATTTGCTGATTTAAGTAAATAATGAAGGTTTTACTTTGTATATCATGGACTCATTGACTTAAATTATTTTAAATGATTTCTTACAGTTAAATATTTTCTTTTAGGATACGAATTGTAAGCAGTCTGATTATCAACTAGATAAAAGTATAGCATTCAAACATAGAATAATAAGCTTATGATGTATCCATTTTATTACAGCATCACAAGCTTAATCTGATTGTTTAAAATAGATAAAAATAAGTACAAAATTCAATAACTATTTTGTGAAAATACCCAAAAGTACCGAATATATCACTCAGAAATAGATTTTATAACATTCTTCACATACAATAAAAAGAAGAGTTTACATTTCTTTCATTAATTCTGGAATAAAAACATATTATTAAGTATAAAAATTGAAATAAACTTATAAGATTGTCCAAATTATTTAAAAACCTACGGTTCATTCAAAGTAAGCCTACTAACAAAAAAATGCAAATATCTCAACTCCCAAAAGATTAACACAGACCCCTACAATGAATGCTGACAGGGGAAAAAGGCATGCTTCCAAGAATAAAAACCTCGGTTTCAAGTGATCCATTTGAGATATCAGGCTGTCAACTGAATATTAGGACACCTATGGAAAAGCAAGAGCTAATAATGGGAAGAGTGAAAATCATTGTCGCAGGCTTCATATATGACACAAATGGTGGAAGAATCAGGGAGAAAATGCAAAGTACATGTTTCTTTGTGGAAGATTCTAGTACAAAAGATGCAAAATATGAAAGAACAGAGGATGCTTCCTACTACTTGGTGACTATAAGAAAAAACTAAATAAAAATTCTAGAAGCCAAAGCACAGGAACAGAAACGAAAAATGGCTTTTCAGAGCTCATTAGTGAATTTGTTGCAACCCAGGGAAGAGTCAGTGAACTTGAATGTAATAAAAATTGCTCCAAATAAAATGAAAGAAGGAAGGAAAACAAAATCAGAGAAAGAGCCACAGGACAATATCATATATCCCAACTTAAACATGATGGAGTCTCAAAATAGAAATTTGTAAAGGGCTAAAAATTGTTAATATTTAATGATTTTTCAAAATTAGTTTCAGACACCAAACTGCAGATCCAAGACACTAAGAACACCATGAACAAAAATCAATCAGAAAAACAAACAAAAAAACTATTAAAATTTATCTTGTTGAAATTTCCTAATGTCAAGGGCAAACTGCACATTTCTTAGGCAGCCCAAATGATACATCCTATACTTGAAGACCGGATTGAAGAACCTTGAGAGATTTCTAGAACCCACAAACAAGAAGATACTGGAAGGTACATTTTAAAGTGCTGAATGAAATATACATGCACACATAGACATACACACACACACATACAACCTAAGTTCTGTATATAGAAAATATATATACTATTTTTAAAATGGGGAGAAAAGCAACATCTTTTAGCTTCTCCACTAAGTTATTTATTAGTTACTGTGGTGGCTTTGAAATATCTGCAAATTCTTTCATACTGTTCTTTCAAGAGGTGAGTTTAATTTCCCTGCCTTTGAGTCTGAGCTGGGCTTACTCCAGCAGAATAGAGTAAGCAACAAAAAGCAACTTTACAAAAGAAAAGAGAAACCTGATGAATTATACCTTTACTAAGGGATCAAAGTCAACATCACTCTAGTAAGACAGGGGCACCAAGTATTCCTTGAAACAAAGCAAGAAGGGAGCTCGAGCCCTGTGGTATGCTTCCTCAAAATGCAAACCCTCCACCTAATCTGAGCAAACATCAACCAAATACTAGAATTGAAGGATATTTTAATAAATGACTTATGGTTCTTCCAAATAAAATAGTTAATGGGAAGCAAAGATGGAGAAATGGTCACAAATTAGAGGGGATAATGAATACATGACAAGTATATCTATACATTTTCTCCTGAAACATAGATAGAAGCACATACGTAGAAAAACTGGGGGAAATATTTTAATGTCAGTTTCTAAGATTTTATTTTTGCACCATGGATATATAAAACGTTAGTATTATATACAGTGTCACTGGGTGAAGGATATATGGCAGTACCATTACAATATTTACCATGTTCTGTGAGTCTAAGTTTAGTTATTTAAGTTTTAAAAAGTTACACATGAGAGAAGGTTTTCAGAATTATGTTATAAGAATATATATATATATATAGATATACATAAATGTGTATGTATATATATACACACATATACACATATACTGAAAAATTACAGAAGAATTGATGCTTTGGACATGCCTATTTAATTCATTAAATGAAGCATTTAATGAAGGTAGATATAGGATATATATCACATATATTTTGTTGTATATTTTTAATCTTTAGGAAGTTGATTACAGTAAGCAAATTAAACATGAAAAATACAACAAAGAAAGAAAATGAAATTCCAAAATTGGTTGTTTTCACAGTTGAATTTTTCAAATAAATCTTATAACTATATGTGAGAAATATACCACTAAACTCATTGCATAAGAAGATAAACTTATTAGATTGCATCTTCAAAACTCAAATGATTGTGTGTGTCCCTGATTATCAAGTCAAAATAATGCACTAAACTTTCCCACCAATGTTCAGTTTCTCTGCAGTGTGGAGAGAAAGATATAGCTGTCTGTCCTAAAAATAGATGGATGCAAAGCTGTTAGTGCAAGTATGTGCAATTTTTGTTTGCTTGGTATGTAGAGTGTGAAAAGTAAGACAAATCATGAATATATTTTTCTGGGTTGTGTGTCAATTTCTGGAGAAGTGGTGATACATTAGTTTTTAAAAGAGCTGTCCTTTTTTCCCCAACAATGTCAAGAAATGCAGTAGGCAGGTACATGCATAGTATATATCTGTATTTTTAAGGTTAGGCTTAAACTTGACAGCTTAAGTTTTCATTATATTTCAGACTTCACAGTGTATAGATACAGAATTTATGTAATATAGAGTACATTTTCCCCATTCCAGTCAATTGTATAAGTCCAAAATATCAATTGGATTGCAGTTGATATTTTCAATAAATATTTTAAATATATGTTTGTTCATTCTTTTATTCATTCAACAAAAACTATTGGTTATAGTTATTTGCAACCTTGAGAGACTGACATTTTACGCATTTCAGTCAAGTTGAAGACAAATGTGATATACATTTGTACATCACAAGTCCTTGTTTCAAGACCACCTATAGGAAAAAGATAGATCAGAAGAAAACAATTCCTATCAAATTCCTACAAATTAGCACTCCTTACATTTCACTGTGAATGCAAATACAATGGAGTCTCTTAGTTTAAATGCAGTTTTTCATTTAGTAATTTTATCATGGAACATTTACTTTGGCATTTCTTAAAAAAATGATGCCAAGGCAGGTGGTGTGCAGGTCACAGTTTGAATTGTCATGCTATAGCGTATGTAAGTTTAGAAATGTCCTACATGGAGGAAAAAAAAAGAAAACGTGGTAGAATAAGATGAATACTGGATATCATTATCCTAAATGCATGATTGAAGACTTGAATAGTACGAATATAATTTGTACACAAACATTGTTATGTAAAAAGAGGCTCCATATGTGTATTATGAATTGTAATGCATACTACTATTACAAATACAACAACTTTGAATAAAAAATAAATAAATTAATTAATTTTTAAAAAATGCCCAGATCAGCTCCCAGAAAACTGAGAGAAAGATTCCCTAATTTGTCATTCAATGATAACAGAAATCATAAAGAGCATAGATATCTGTGCCAGAGCACACAACCCACAAAGGCAAGTTTTCTTGTTGCTATTTATTCTGCTTCAATTCTGATGCTCATGACAGTGTCTACAATATGATAGGCACTCAATAATTAATTATTCCATCAATGGTTAACTAGTGAAATGTATTATTAAATAGAAGATGGAAAGTACTTCCTCCTGTAATAATTGTATATTTTATGCTTCATAATTATGAAAGTCAACTATTAATTAGAGTTAATAGGAAACTGCATAAAGAGTAAAGTATGTTTTAATACTACATGAAAGGAAATTAATTATCAATCAAACAGGGCTTCTGGATTTATGAAGATTTTTAAATATGGGTAAATCTAACCAAATTCAACAAAGAGAAACAAAATAAACAGTTGCAAAAAAGAGCACTACAAATTTTTTTCTGTTTATTTGTACATGAAGAAGAATGTGGGAATACATTCCATATGCGGACAGTTGTTTTTTCTAACTTCTTGTATTAAATAAGATACTTCCAAGAAACAGTGTCTGCACTAGCATGATATTAAAGACCAAATGGAATAATTTAGTTATTCTAGTGTAATATAAGCAATGTTATGGTTTGGATCTCAAATGTTCCCTGGAAGTTATGTGCTTGGTCCTCAGGTGATGGCACTGTTGGGAGTTGATAGAAACATTAGAAGGTGGGTGCTTCCTTGGTCAAAGGGTTGTGCCTTTTGAAGGGTTAATCTGTCCCCAGCCCTTGACATGAAGTGAACTGCTTTGCTCCACCTGTCCCTCAGGTGGAGCTCTGTCTTCCCACAGGCCCAGAAACTGTGACTATGGACTGAACCCCTGAAACTGTGAGCCAAAAGAAATCTCTCTTTCCTTTAAGTTGTTTACATAAGGTATTTTGTCACAATGATGAAAAGCTAACATAAGCAATTAGTAAAATGCCTAGAACATAATGTGTTCAAAAATTACTGTTATCTATAGATATAATATATAATAATCCGG
The DNA here is from genome assembly GCA_025594165.1 of Tamias sibiricus. Taxonomy (NCBI): domain Eukaryota; kingdom Metazoa; phylum Chordata; class Mammalia; order Rodentia; family Sciuridae; genus Tamias; species Tamias sibiricus. Next base: position 125,917,454 of record CM046666.1, on the reverse strand, counting down.
GGCATAGCTAAATTGGTATCTGTGAGGGGTGATGAAAAGAGTATGGGATTTGGAAAAAGAACATTGTGAGTCGGCTTCTTTGCTAATGGATTGCATGACCTTGAGCAACCCCACAGGTTGGTGTACTTATTAAATTAAATAAGAAGGGAAAAGGTTTCATAAACTCTGCAGTACTGAACAGATATGAGTCTGTATAGGTCTTGAAAAATAGAGAATGTTTTCTTAATCTTTTAAATTGCATGACATTCATGTCAGTCTGTAAAGATTTACTGAAAACCATAATGAGTCCAAAATGTATTATGCTAAAACCCTGTGTTTAGGCTTAACAGGTTCAGCGTGTCACCCCAAACAGTCTTAAGGCTAGAAAAAGTCTAAAGAAAATTCACTAATGAATGTGAAACTGCATGGAGGGCACATGAAGGAGTGTAGGTTCCACTTATGTGTGTGGTTTTATTAAGGTATAAATCTTCCGTTATTTTGCCAGCTAAAGGACAGATGGCTGCCTTAAAATGGAATCTGGATGCAGCATCCACATACTGAATGTCATTATACACAGCAACAGCTGTGTTTAGCATATCCTTCATTTGAATTCTAGTTCAGGGGAAAGACAGAAAATCATAGGATGTCTATTATCACCAGGCACTATGTCCAAATAATAAACACAGAAGGATTTTCTAAGGAACTGAAATTTAAGGGGAATATGGGATTTGGAAAGTCAGAGTAATCTGAAACCCAATAGGAAAATGAATAATTCTGGACCTGTTGAATGTGCTTTGTTAAATTTTACTTAAAATTAATAAATCCAGAACAAGGAGATATAAGAAAGAACATGCAAATTGAGTAACTAAAGAAAGCTATTGTATAAACTGACAAAAAAAGATGCAAGCACTTTCTCTGGGAAATTTTTGAGTTGTTTTCATCACATTTTATAAACATGTAGTTGATGCTTCTGAGAATAAGGGTTAAGCTTTACATTGACCAGACATGGCTGCCATGGAAAAATACCATAGACTGGATGCTTTAAATAGCAGAAATGCATTTTCTCACAGTTCAGGGGTCTAGAAGTACCCGTTCAAACCCTGGAAGGGCATATACATATATACATATACATATACATATATACATATACATACATATATATGACACATAAATTTCATCCTCCTGTAAACACTCATTAATCATTAATACTAACAAGGACACATATTTCAAAATATTTTCCAGAAATATATTGAACATTTTAATTTTATACATATATATAAATTTACATTTCATATATATATATATATATATATATATACACATACATATATATATGACTCTCTGTGCTACATTATAGGCAACATGGTGGATGAGGACTCTGACCATTTCTGAGTATTAAGCTTTCATCTAGTACCACCTAGTTCCCACTTCCTAAACCCTGTGACCCCTCAGGCTACTTATTTTACCTCCCTCAAAGCCTGTTTTATATCTGCAAAGTGAGGATACTAGTATCTATACTAAAATGTTTCTCATAGGTATGTCAAATAAATATTGGATAATTATCATCTTATAAAATAACATTTTCCTTAAAATACTAAGAATTATTTTTCTTTAAATGGCAGCATTTTGAGTGGTAATCTTGCCAAATTTTTGCCAATACTTTGTTTTTTCAAATTTTCAATGTATTTCTGGAAATGTGGCTTAAATGAATCATGAATAGTGAAAAGTGGTGGTTTTTCACTATTTCACTAATTGTGCAATAATTGTGCATGTAAAAAATAAAATACAGAACAATTTTTTGAATTAAGTTTTATTCATACATCCAGTTTTTAACTACATAAAATGAGAGTGATTTTTAAGAGGTTATCATTCAGTAAGCCATAAAGGCAGGATTAGAACCCAGGAGATATAACTCCAGTACCTTCATAGTAAATCATTTTGATTGGTCATTTGGAAGGTTAAACAGGCCACACTGGCATAAATTCACTGATGGAAGAGCTTTATTGAGATTGCAGAATTGACATCATTGTCCGTGTACTTAAAAGTGATTTATTCTTCAAATACACCAAGCAATTCTTTTTCTTTTAAAAACAATTTGGATTTATTCATTGCAATAAAATGTATCTGTGAAGGGAACTTAAATTCCTATGTCAGTTGATCAGCAAATCCTCTATTCTCTATAATAGTTTGTTGGTGGCTCTTAATATTAAAATTTAGAAATATGATTTCTATTCTGAGACTATACATATGCAGTAGGCACTTTCCTCATTTTTTTAAAATCTTTTTTGTAATTTATTTATATTTATTCTAATTAGGTATATATAACAGCAGAATGCATTTTGATTCATTGTACACAATTGCAGCACAAGTTTACATTTCTCTGGTTGTACATGATGTAGCGTCATACCCTATGTGCAGTCATATATGTACCTAGGGTAATGATGTCCATCTCATTCCTCCATCTTTCCTGCTCCCATTCCCCTCTCCTGCCCTCCCTCCCTTTTATCTAATTTTGACTCTTTAAGAATCTTTCCAATCTTCTCCGTGTGGCAGAAACATGGATCCATGCCATCTTTTTTTTTTTTATGATTGAATACACCTCACCTCCTTCCAGTTGGTTAGCATATGTTTCCTTCAAACATGATACTCTATATTTTAGTAGAGTTCAGTCTTCATAATTATAATTACAACCAAATTATATATTTTTGTGATCAAAATCATCTTTACTTGTCATGAGGGCTCCCTAAATTTCTTAGGCATTTATTTATGGATAAATTATTGAATTCATATCTATTATCATTCTCATCAATTATTTAAAAATTTTGTTAGTTTCTTGATCAGGAGAAAATGAAACATTGTCTGGAGACTATTCAATTTGTCTAGGAAGACTAAATGAGTTCTTAACAACATATATTGCCAAGGTTGTTAAATAGTGCCTCTTAAAATAAATGTGCTATTAAAAAACAATAAATTATAAGTTTTGTTAATGATGTGATTTAAATCTTTCAAAATATGAGAATATATTAAGTGACTGTATTAGGATTCTCTAATGTAATAATAGCAAAAAAGGATATTAAATAAACTCATCAAGATGTTCCTTTGAAAATAATTGTGCATACTTTTTGATTCATTTTCTCTAATTATTCAAAGCACTGATTGAATAGTAAAAGTTCCATATGTTGTGGTAAGCCTTGATGTTATAATAATAAAGATGTGGTTTCTGTCCTCCTGAAGATCTAACTGGAACAATAGACAGGATGATAATCACTAAGTTCTGATTCTATTTCCTAAACTTGACTTGCTCAATCACCTATGTTTTCTTGGACTATTTTTAAGCTTAAATAAATAATGCAGTGCAAGGACAGATAAAGGCCAGGAAAACCTAGAAGGGAAATGTGGTTTAATATCTATGTGAAATGAGATAAACTTTTTAAAATTTTGGATTAGCTATTTTTTGTAAGGGGAGGGGACCTGACAAACGTCAAACACACAAAGGAAAAAAAAAAAAAAAAAAAACACTGTTAACAAGACACCCCCTGTTCACACAGGAATATTAGAGTACTTCTTGTTGGCTTCCTTATATTTTGATGTAATATCATGTCCAAGCTCATCTTCTCTCCTTCCTGACTCAGAACTGGAATTGCTATCTCCAAAAAAGCATGAAATTCTGCACTTAACAGAAGTGCCGTGTTTCTTACTGTCTTACTCAATGTTTCTTACTCAGCCACTCTTGATGGCTACTGATCTTCTCCCTGTTTCTTGACTATTCCAGTTATTAGAGCTAGAAATTTTGGGGAGAAATTAACATCCCAGATCCATACTGATAATTTAGATTCAAATGCACCATTTTCAGATATTAGCTAAATTCTTTCCTATTTCTTTCTTTTTTTCTGTTGTTGAAAATCTAGATTCTTAATGACTTCACTTAATTATTTAGTTTATCTGTTATATACTTAAGAAGATTTCCAAATACTATACCAATATTATAACCAAAAAAAAAATATGCTTAGGAAACATAGCTCTAGAGGTTTTCTGCAGTTCTGTGTGGGGGTATGTGTGTGTGTATACACACACTTGTTTTTGTGTGTTGTTCATTTATATACCCCTCTGGTTTTTACAGACAGTTTACTATGTTTTTCACTTGAAATAATTTCTTTCTCTGTAAGCCATAAACTCAATGTATACTTAAGCTCATTTATTTTTATGTATTTTATGTTGATTTAAATTTGTTTTATAGTTATGTAAAATATTTACATGGATCTACTATGAAATCTAAAAACTAAGCTCTAGACTAATGTGGTCTACAATTCATTCATCTTATACTCTCTTTCCCCACCACATATAATAATATCTTTCATTTTATGATTAAGACTTTTATTTTCCCAAAACTAAAAAACTGCATATGTGTTTAATTACTCATCATTTTCTTAGATAAATGTTAATCAAACTGTATACATTTTCTCTTCATTTGTTATACATGTTTCTATGCTGAAGAGTTGATAGTAGCCTATACCTATTCAGAATTCTGTATTATAGCTGCATAGTTCTCCATTCTGTGAGTGAGCCATAGTTCATTCAACCAGTGCCTACTGATGGATTTTTGCTTTTATTCCCCCCACCCTGGTCTCAGTGTAGTTTGTATGTGAAGAGACTGACCACTGACCAATGTGTTTATCTTGGCTTGAAAGGAATTTCATTTGGTTAATGTGAGTTCATCGGCCCAGAACATCTCAGCAACATTGACTTTACTCTCACTCACTTGATCTCTTTTCTTGCCCTCAAGTGCAAGGTGAATCTGCCAAATGTCATTTCAACTGATTCTAAGATTGGCTTACTAAATAATCCACTGAATACCTTTGAGTGATCCATGGGTTTATAGCTCTTGAGGTACTAGAAACTCCTTTATCTTCCCTCTACTTTTTCCTGCAGAGACACTGATACCATAGTGGTCTTGGTGATACTGTTATGTTTATTTGTTTGTTTTTCCCATTGTCTTATACTTCATGTCTCATACTTTACTGCTGTAATGGATATTTTGGTTTAATTATTAGAATTCTCTTAGTATCATATGGGAGAATTTTTAGAGATACAAAAATATCACCATCTCCCCAGAGTCCTATATTCTGTATTAATATGATATGTACATTATATGTCATAAGAAAATTACCCCAGATATGAAGCTTTATATGAAACTGAAGAAAATAGTTTTGACTTTGTCTTAAGGACTAACATTATTTTATAAAATGCTCTTCATATTAACATTTTGCATAGTCTTATAGCATAACTCAAATATTTTAATTTTAGTATCTCATCTATTCCCTATGAAATGAATAATTAAAATGACAAAGTATGATTTTTTAATCATTTGCTTTTTATTTAAAAGTTGCTATGGCAAAATATGATAGACAATTATATAAGGTTACTTAATAAATATAGAAAAATCGAAAAGCTTCTGTGTGTTTTAAATCTTATTTAAAAATTTTAAAATATGTTACTGTACAAACAAGGCTAAAATTTAGGCATAAAATTGTACTAGACATATCAGAATCATAAAGAAAATCTGGTTAATAAGAATTCATATGCTGAGAATTTATGTTCAGGGTGAGAACATTTTCTTTTATTCCCAGGTGATAGCTCCCTTGTCATATAGATCTTAACATAAATTCATCTCTTACAGTCTTGAATTCAATTTAATTGACTGAGTGACAAATTGGTTTAGTCTGAAGTTATTAACTAGTATTTAATAAGTCCCATTGTGTAGATGACACATATGTTAAACATTCCAAATGTGTTTTCTATATAAGCATTTCTTACCACTTCAGTTCCTTTGAAACTCTTTATAAGTATTCCTGTACAGTTTTTTTTTTTTTTTTTTTTTTTTTTTAAGGTAATGTTAGGTAAAAGGGGTTGGGAAGGGAAAGAAAGAATATAAAAGCACTATAAAAGGCTCATTTAAACTCAAGATGAGCTAGCAAGACATTTGCACAATATTTTAATAAATCAAAGCAAGAGGTCTTTAATTATCTGCAGTATAACAAAATCTATTCTCCCAAAATATCTCAAAAAACAACATCTAGAAATCATAAGCGTAACTCAATAAATAACCTTTTGAATGCATTGGGAAAACCCCTAGGGGTCAAAGCAAAGAGGAAGCACAAAATAAAATGGAGAATCAGACTTTCTTGCCAATACTGAAATCAAAAGATTTAACTATCAATAGGTCTATAGAAAGAGACCACCAACCAGGAATTCTATAGAGCTGCAACTAAGACTCCTACATAAAATAGCCACATTCAAAATGCAACTCCCTTAATTCTGTTGTGGAATAGGGAAAGAAGGAAGCCAGGGTAAGAGAACAGTGCATTATCAGTGCAATGGTCTGAATTCAGAGTAGGGTAAAAATAGTTCTATGTTTTTCACCAAACAGACATATCTTCATGTAAATATGAAATTAAAATTTATATAAGTTCCTAGGGAATTCTAAACTAGTAAATAATTATTTAAAAATCCACATTAAGGTAAATCTTAATAACATTTCAAAAGTCACACGGTCAAGAATGATACTTGAACATAGCCAGAAAATCACCTCCCTGGACATTTTTTTAGATGTAAGGTACACACAAGAAGAACACTAGTAATGACCAGAAATATAAAATTGTACACTGAAAATGATGACACAGAAATATCTGTCAACATAAAATTTTGAATTCATGTATAAAACAATTTTAAAATGTAGATAAAACAAAAACATTTTTAGAGCAGGAAAACAAAAATAGAGATTCATTACTAAAAGACCATGATTAAACTACCCAAGAATGTACTTTGAATATTAAATTCAGAAAGAAAGAAGAAAATTAAGATGTAGTTGCATCAGTTAGCTAAAACCAAAACTGGCAAACATGTGAGTAAACCTAAACAAAGGCTGACTCAATAAAATAAAAATAAAAATCATCAGTTTTGTAGATAAAAACAAATGCAACAATAAGAGTCAATGGAAGTTAAAGATTTCTAATGATCTAGAATTGTTCAAGAGAAAAGTTATAGAAATATATTAACTGTAAACTTTACTGAAATAATAGAGATAGTAAAGACTTTATTATATTGACAATGAGAAATAAAAAAAAAAAAACATGTAGAGAAGGAAAACTTTATTTTGGGGTCATAGTTTCAGATGTTCAGTCCCACATTGGCCATTTCTGTTGCTATGGACCCATGATGAGGCAGAATTCCATGGAAGAAACATGGGAGAGGAAAGTTGCTCAGCTCAAGGTGGCCAAGAGGGAAGGAGAGAGGGAGAGGATATGCTGGGACAATGCATAATCACCAAGGACACAACCCCTGTGACCTACCTCCTCTAGCCATGTCCCACCTGCCTACAGCAACACCCCACCCCCCGTTAGACCTTTCAAATTACTAAACCATCAAATGGATTAATCCAATGAATAGGTAACAACTATTATAATCTAATTACTTAATTCTGATTATTCCGGTATTAACACAGGAACATTAGAAGAACACCTCATATCTAAAACATTCCTTTCCTGGTTCCTAAAAGCTCATGTCCATCTCACAATGCAAAATGCATTTAGACCATCTCCAATAGTCTCTATATTCTTAGGTTTCTTTCAGCATTGCCCAAAAGTCCAAGTATAAAGTTCCCTCTGAGGCACAAACTCTTGTCATGAGATATTGTGAAAATCAAAGCAAGTTACATACATCCAATATAGAATGGTACAGAGAAAATATTCCCATTCTAAAAAGGAGAATTAGGAACATAGAAAGAAGAAATGAGACCAAAGCAAGACCAAAACCCAACAGGGCAAACAAGTTCTATAGCTACACATCCAGCATCTAGGGCACAAGATAGAAGTAATCTCCAAAGGGCTTGGACAGCCTTACCCCTTTGGCTTTACAAGTTGCAGAACTCATGGCCTCCCTGTTAGCCTGGCTCTCTACACAGCATCATTTCTCAACAGACAATCCACATAACTACAATCTCTTAGTTCCTGGCGTCTCCATTCCAACTTTGGCTTCACCATCAGAGCTTCATGCCTTGACCTCTCAGGAATACTCTAGAGGGCTTCTACACCTGCTACATTTTGCCTGCACTCTCGCACCTTTCTTAGAAGTTGCAGTGGAAGTCTTCATGACCCCTTAATTCCAGCATCCTGCATTCCTAAAGAACCAGCACCATATGGGCAATATCAAGGACCGTTGCCATCTTGGAGCCCCCTGGGACCATGACTGCCCTGACTTCTGATTGTGTGGCTGGCAGGGATGAAATAATTTTCTAAGCCTCTTTTTGTAATCAGGGAGTCCCCACAATGTCTCCTGAAAGTAAGTTTTACTTTTACATCCTTAAGTCTGCAATGGGTATGGTCTTGCCAATTTCTGAGATGCCCTCAAAGCACCTCTCCTATTTTCTCTGTGCAAAATACTGAGCATCTTTTTCATGACTATAATATTTTTTAACAATCACACCTTCTTTGACTCCAGTATTGCATGCACTTTTCTTGCTAAAATGCAGGGTTTTAAAATATTTCTGCTCTGATGTCTGCGCCCTATTCTCACAATAAGCCAGATTAAAAGCTGTCAATGATATATATATATATCCTACTACTGGATGCTGTGCTGCCTTGAAATTTCCTCTGAGACAGATGAATGAGTTTTTGACATTTAAATTTAGCTGTACACAAAACATTAGGAAATGTGCAAAATTTAAAAAAAAAAAAAAAAAACCTTTGCTAGAATATAACACATGTGGCCTCCAGTTCAATTCCCAGTTGAGTACTGATTCTCTTTTGAAACCTTATGAGCATAGTCTTCACTGAATACATTCCTATCAGCATTCTGGTCTTCTGATCTCACACCAAAATCATCTACAAACCTTTGCTTCCAAGATTCTAAGGTTTCTCCATTCTTCATCTCCAAACTTTTCCAAACTTCACCCCCCCAAAAAACCAACAACAACAACAACAACAACAACAAAAACAAACAAACAAACAAAAAAAAAAAAACAGTTGCAAAGGCTTCTGAATGACATGATCAGATTAGTCAAGCAACAATTCACTCCTGGTACCAGTTTCTATATGAGTTAGCTTTTTGCAACTGTGAAGAAAATGCCTGACAAGAACAGCTTAGAGAAAAAAAAGTTTACCTAGGAATTATGGTTTCAGAGCTTCAGTCCAGACTTGGCTAACTATTGCTCTGGGTCCAAATGAGGCAGAACACCATAGTAGTAGGGTGGAAGGAGAGAAAAACTGCTTATCTCATGCAGGCCTCAAATGGATTAACTCACTGATTTTGTCACACCTCTCATAATCTAATAATTTCAACTGATTATTTTTGCATACATACAGGAGATTTAGAGGAACACATCATATACAAACCATAATAAAGATTTTCTTAAAAAACAGGTTTCACATTGGTCTGCTCTTATCTATTGGGATAATTTTCTTGTATTCGTTAGGTTTTATTATGGGGAAACTAAGTCTTAAAGGAATTAGGGTTTGTACCTGTTTTAAAGTCTTAAATGATTACTTTGTAAATGGTTAAACAAACAATTGTTATTTAAGTTATAGCAATATCATTGACACCCAAAATATATGTAACTAGGTATATGTATGCATCTGAGAAATATATCTGTCTAAGCATCTAAGTGTTATGTAAAAGTTTATCAAATGAAAGTTTATAGACAAGATAATAAATAATTGTTCTTTTTCATACATTGTGTCTGATATAGAAGGGTCACAGTGTTGTTTGAAGACCTGTTTTATATTTCTTTGCTTTAACTAAGTCAATTTATGATCATTAACACTGTTTCCTAAATGTATAAGAGTTTTAAGGCTATCCTTTGATTTTAATTAATCCACATAGACCTGTGATTATTGTTACCATACAGTCTGTATTCTCAATTGTACTTTTAAAGTTAAACTTAGTTAAATGTAAAGCTTAAGAGAGTACTTTCCCAGGATGGTGTTCTCCAAACTAAAATTACGTATAGCAAAAGTCTTGGATTTGTATAAAAATAACAAATTTGGTTATTAATGTAATTTGATGTTTTATAGCTGGATAAAGTAACCTGTTGTCAATAAGTTACATATAAAATATTGTGTTACTCCTCATGCTGGAATTGGGGTTTAAATGCATTTTTGGAAAATAATGAGAGCTTGATCTGTTTAAAAGTGACACTGTAAAACATGGAAGCATTCTGCCACTTTTTCCACAAAAAAAGTTAAAAGCTCTCTTATACTTTCTTTGAGTCATGTTTTCAGATGTAATGCTGTATTGTGTTATTTGTTAAGAGCCCTGCCTTACCTCAGATAATGCTGTACCTCCCACCTTACTCTGTTAAAATGGCTCCAAAATAGGGTAGACTTCAGCTCATTTAAAATTGTGTTCAAAAGTTTGATTTTTATTGTAAAAATTACTGCTCTCTGAAACAGGGAATATAATATATAATTAAGTAAAGGTTGAAGACTCAAAAAAACAAAACAGGTTTCAGACAAGGATTACCAATCTCATTGAATCTGCTCATTCTTATACCATATATCTGGTATACTGTATAATAAGATAAAACCAACACCAGTAAATTTTGTCTATTTATTTTACACACTATGTCTTTCTTCATAGTTCAAAAAAAGATCACATATAGATAATTTATCAGAATCAATGAAGGAACTAAGCATTTTTTCTATGTTAGATCATAATACTAATGTCAATTTCATTTTTTATAACTCAGCGATGGACAGAAATACACTTTATGACTTTAACATATAATAATACTAATATACACAAGATATTCAGATATTATCTACATGCAATATGATATAAAAGTTCTTTATAATGAACATTCAAAAACTTGTTAATGCTCCAGAGAAGATGAAAGAAATAAAGATATACCATGTTTATGGATAAAACAAGCCACATATTAAAGTCACTAACATTTTTCAAATTGATCTTCATGTAGGAATATGGCCAATCATGAATTTGGCCAATATCTAAAAATTTTATGGGAAGGTTACAGGCTTTGAATTTTCAGGAATGTTTTGAAGGAAAGAAGATACAACATAATTACTTCTCAGGTGCTAAAATTGATCTGATCAAAACAATGTGTAGTTGAATGGAGGATAGATGGAAATGTCAGTGGATCTAAATAGAATCTAGAAACAGGCATATCATATAAGAAACTATGACATAAATGAGGAGTGATACATAAAACAATTGGTTCTGTGGAAAAACCTAAAATGAAATTAAATCTGTGTCTTACACATAAACACCAAAGGGTAAGTATAGGGGAATTTTCTTAGGTTCATGAGTTGATAAAGTTTTTTAAAGAAAACACAAAAACTGTGGTTTAGTGCATTAAAACTTAAAGTGTTTATGCAAAAAGAAAAGAAAACACAACAGGAGATTCAATGTGGGATCAGCTATTTGCAATGTAGATAACTTTAAAGATTAGTATATATTATATCAGAAATACTTAAAATCATTAAGAAAACTGTCCAGTTTTTAAATGACAAGATTAATTATATTGAGACAAGTCGTAGAAATAAAACCTGAAATAAAAAATGAAAACAAATTTCAATAATAATCAAACATTCCAAACAATAATAACAATGAGATAATTTTCATGTCTGCAAAATTAAGTCTACTTTTACTGAAAATTCTTTTGTTAAATTTTTTTTAAAAAAAATTTAAATTGCTTTTTATAGTTATACATGACAGTGGAATATATTTTGACATATTATATATACATGAAGGATAACTTCCCATTTTTGTGGTTGTACATGATGTGACATTACACTGGTGGTGTATTCATATATGAAAACAGGAAAGTTATGTCTGATTCATTCTACTATCTTTCCAATTCCTGTCCCTGACTTCTTTTCCACACTCCCCCATTTCCAATTCTGTAGTACTCCCCCCCCCCACCCTGCCTATTGTTAGTCAGCTTCCACATATCAGAGAGAGCAGAGCATTCAGCCTTTGGATTTTGGCGATTGACTTACTTTACTTAGCATGATAGTCTCCAGTTCCATCCATTTACAGGCAGATGCCATAATTTCATTCTCCTTTAAATCTGAGTAATATTCCATTGTGTATGTGTACACTTTCTTGATCCAGTCATCTGTTGAAGGGCACCTAGGCTGGTTCCATAGCTTAGCTAATGTGATTTGAGCTGCTATAAACATTGATGTGGCCATATCACTTCAGTACGCAAATTTTATGTGCTTTGGATGTATACTGAGGAGTGGGATAACAGGGTTAAATAAGGGTTCCATTCCAAGTTTTTTGAGGAATCTCCATATTGCATTCCAGAGTGGTTACACCAATTTGCAGTGCTACCAACAATGTATAAGTGTACCTTTTCCCCCATATCCCCACCAACACTTATTGTTGCTTGTTTTTTGATGATTGCCATTCTGACTGGAATGAGGTGGAATCTCAGTTTAGTCATAATCTGCATTTCTCTAATTGCTAGAGATGTTAAACACTTCTTTTATGTGTTAGCCAATCATATTTCTTCTTCTCTGAAGTGTTTTTTCAGTTCCTTTGCCCATTTATTGATTGGATTTTTTTGGGGGGGTATTAAGTGTTTTTGAGTTCTTTTTATATCCTGAACATTAATGCTCTATCTGGGGTACAGGTGGCAAAGATTTTCTCTCATTCTTTTCACATTCTTGATTGTTTCCTTCACTGTGAGAAGATTTTAGTTTGATACCATAACATTTGTTGATACTGTTTTTTACTTGTTGCACTTTCAGAGTGGTGTTGAGGAATTCTGTTCCTAAGCCAACATGATGGAGACTTAGATCTACTTTTGCTTTTAGTAGGGACAAGCTGTCTGGTCTAATGCCTAGGTCCTTGATCAACTTTGAGTTTTGTGCAGGGTGAGAGATGGGGTTTAATTTCATTTTGCTACATATGTATTTCCAGTTTTCCCAGCACCAATTTTTGAAGAGTCTATTTTTTCTCCAAAGTATGTTTGTGGTGCCTTTGTCTAGTATGAGATAACTCTATTTATGTGGATTTGTTTCTGTGTCTTCTATTCTGTACCATTTGTCTACATATCTGCTTTGGTGGCAATACCATACTGTTTTTGTTAATATAGTTCTGTAGTATAATTATGGTCTGGTACTGTGAACCTCCTGCTTCACTTTTCTTGCTAAGGATAGCTTTGGTTATTCTGGGTCTCTTATTTTTCCAAATGAATTTCATGGTTGCTTTTTCTATTCTATGAAGAATGTCATTGGGAATTTAATAGGAATTGCATTAAATCTGTACAATATTTTTGGTAATATGGCCATTTTGACAATGTTAGTTCTGCCTATCCAAGAGCATGGGAGAGCTTTGCATCTTCTAAGGTCTTCTTCATAGAGATTGGCTGACTGAATTTTCTTCTAATGTAATTTTTCCCTTTGCTGGTTTTCATTTTTATGTTTTCTTCTTCATGAAATATTTTATTGAGCATGTTTTGTAGTATAGGTTTTCTAGTTATGAATACTTGTAACTTTCATTTATCATGGAAAGTTTTTATCTCATCATCAATTCTGAAGCTTAATTTTGCTGGGTATAGTATTCTTGGCTGACATCTATTTTTTTTTTTTTTTCAAACTGGGTATATATTATTCCATGACCCTGGAACTTTGAGGGTCTGAGTTGAGAAATCAGCTCAGATATAGATTTGTTTTCCTCTACCTGTCCCTTATTGTTTTCTCTGGCATCCTTTAAATATTCTATCCTTGTTCTATATGTTAGGCATTCTCATAATGATGTGACTTGCTGTGGGTCTGTTACAATTTGGTGTACTTGGAGTCCATTAAGCCTTCTGGATTTGATTTTCCATGTCATTCTTTAGGTTTTGGAAAATTTCTGATATTTCCTATATTATTTTATTGAAAAGTTTGTGCATTTCTTTTGTTTGTATCTCTGAGTCTTCATCTATTCCCATATATCTTAAATTTGTTCTTTTCGTGTTAGCCAATATTTCTTGGAAGTTCTGTGCATGACCTCTTATTTTTTTTTTCTCCATGGTCTACTGTATTTGATTATATATTGTGTATCCATTGCCTGAAACTGTATTCCATGTGATTTAGTCTCTCCTTGATGCTTTCAATTGAATTTTCAATTTGGTTTATTGATTTCCTTTGTTTTCAGGATTTCTGTTTGTTTTGTTTTGTTTTGTTCTGTTTTGTTTTCCCCAGAATCTCTTCCTTTTTATTAAAGTGCTCTTTCACTTCCTGTATTTTCTCTCTGATTTCACTCCTTATACCATCTTGTTCTTCACTGATCAGCTTAACTATGTGCATTCTAAACTCTTTCCTGATATTTCTTCCACTGTGGTGTTGATTGATTCTGTTATTGGGGTATCTTGGTTTCTTTGGGGCAATTTTTTCCCTTGCTTTTTCATATTGTAAATGTTTCTACCCATCTAACTCTATAAATTGGAGGCAGTAGAGTTTCTAGGCTGTGGTCTTATATGGTTCCTGAAGGTTTCCATTACCTCACAATTTAGGGATAGACAAATAAAACAACAACCAATGCAAACAATATGCAGCGCGAAACCAAATAGTTCTTGCTGTAAAGTCTACAATGTTGTCACAATAAACAGAAATGAAATGTTCAGTTATTGACTATAATAAAAACAGTAAGTTTGCAAATACTCTTTACAATTTCAAATGGTGAACAGGAAGAGAACAAAAATGATGTCAGATATGATGAGTATAAAGGAGGAGGAGAGAAAATAAAAGTAAGAAATTAAAGAAAAAGTGAAGAAGAGAACGATAGAGATTGGCTATTAGCAGAAGAAAAGAGAGAAAGCAAATCAAGGGATACACATAAGAGAAAAAAATATATATATATATATTAAAAAATTAACATGCAAAAACAAAAAATAATAAAATAAAATAAAAATAAAAGAGTAAAACACAAAACCCAATATACTAAACAAACATCCTAGTCCTCAAAAAACTGATAAATGAAAAATAACTGGCATCCATAAGGCTAGGAATGAGAAAAGAAAACATATATGAAAATGTATAAATGTCCATGAACCATGAAGGTCACAATTAGACAATGAAAAGGAAAATACTCAAACACGCACATGCACACACACACACACACACACACACACACACACGAAAACACCAAAAAAAAAAAAAAATTTCCATTTCATTTTAAAAATCTCAGCTTCCCTGCTCAGCAGCTTTAAGTGGGGTCTTCTGGAGTGTGATGTTGTTTGCTCCACTCACAGGGCAGAACTCCTAGAGGTGACATTTAGGCTTAGATATGCTCCAAGTTCTTTGGTGAAAGCCAATTGGTCTAGAGATTTTAAATCAGCACACTTCCAGCCCCCTCAATTTCTCATCCATGCTGAAAGACTGCACCCCAAGGATATCCCCTGGGTTACCCTTGTGTGGTAGAGGAGCCAATTCTTAGTCCTCTCCATCACCAGCAGACCTTATGTTTCCTGGTGTCAGGTTGAGTCTCCAAACTCAGTCTTTCCTGCCCACACCCTTTCAAATTCCTGGCCAGAGTAATCTCTCCCATCTGGTCCTGCAGGCAGCCATATTGGAGGGGGTAGAGGAGAGCCAAGTGGGCTTCTATGACCAGAAGCCCCCTGTATGAACCCCTCTCCACATTTAATTTTCCTGTGGTCTCTTAGGCATACTCTACATTGTGCCAAGTGGGTTTGCCAGGCCTGTATTTGGGACCAAACTCAGGTTTGCCAGAGTATCGGCTCCTGCAGCTTCCAGCTCCCATGACAGGGCTGCAAAATAGTTTCTTCCTCTGTCCTCTGCAAGCAGCCAGGAGAGTTGGTAGCTTCTTTCCCGTACAAGGATATCCGCCAAGATTGTTTCAGTTTGGTCAGGCAGTGTCTTTGATCTCTAAACATACACCTCAGGTCTTCTAAAAATGTGACTTCCTTTAATTCCCTATTCCTCCACTTTGCTCACAGAGGGACTGCTCTGACTGGTGCCTCTGGTTGCAGCAATGGCTGTTGTACTGGCTATTTCTTCCTTGTTTTATTATATTCAACCTCCTAACTCCCTATTCTGCTTTGAATGTCCAATATTAAATTTCAGTAAAGTCCCCCACCCCTTTTTTATTGTCCATACACCTTGCTGAGAAGCTGTGTTTTTGCTTTCTTGGTTTCAAGCCTTGGCTCAGCCTGGAAAGCAACCTCCTTTATTCCACAACCTTGAAAACCTGAAAATATTTTCTAATACAATGGAAAATTAATTGCTACAATCACTTCAATAAATAAATTTAAGAAACAGTACATTTGAAGATAGTATTACTCCCTTCATCTCAGTCATATAGATACTAGAGCTCATGCATATTGAAATGTATAAAATATTTACAGCAGCAAAGTAAAGCAAAATATCAGGGAAGATAAAAATGTTCTCTGAAGAAGAAATACTTTTATATCCACAAATACTATATAACAAAGCAATGAATAAGCTGCAGTGACCTGTCTCCACATGGATAAATCTCAAAAGCACACATTTGAAAAAAGCAGAAGGATATATAGAGTATAATGTCCTTTGCATGAAGATTAAAATCATACAATCTGACTAAACAGTACTGTTTCTTGCTTGTGCAAACAAATAGCTGCAACAAGGTAAAAAATGCATGCATAGGAATCATAAATAGAAAATTCAATGTAGTGATTACCTTGTAAAGGGGAATGAGGCTGATGGAAGGACTGACATGGTGGTTTTCAGAAACATTTGTATGATTTACTTCATTAGTTGAAGGAGATTTTGAAGATTTCGATTTTTATTTTATGTGACTTTAGATATATTTAGTGTAGTTTATAATTTATTTAGACTATCAACTTTAGATTTTCCGTTTTTGGTAACAAAGGGAAAATTCTTGCCATTTTCATAAATCCTAAGCTTGTATTAATGAATTTTTAGAAAATGAGTCTTTAGTTAAGCTAAATCCTCTCTGCAGTAATTAAATGACATAACAGAAAACAAAAAGAAGTATAATAGAGTGAGATAGGATGTATAGCACATAACAGGAAGAAATGGCATAGTAAAAGATAATTGGGCTAAAAATATGTATTTTATTCTAGAACAGTTTACTGCTTCTAGAAGGTCCTTCTCTCTGTAACTACTACCAAACTTCTTTCAGCTATGAGGTTCTCAAAGTCCAGACTTAGGAATACAAAGTTCCTAGATACAGATATTTTTCAAGCTCTGAAGTCATGCAACTTTTCAATAATTGACATCAGAAAGGAGTATCTCTCAGGGATGATAAACCTTCATACTTTTGAAGGACTATTCAGAAAATACCTAAATGGCCCTTGTAAAGCCCAATGTCTTTGTTAGAATGAATATATATATATATATATATATATATATATATATGTTTTCTTTGTTAAAATAAACATATATGCATGTATATATGTATGTATGTATATGTGTGTGTTTGTGTGTGTGTATACTGACTATTAATTAGCTTTACAAGAACAATAACATTAATAATCAGCTTTAGCACCTCTTCAGAGGTTCCTATTGTACACCAGAGAGAAAGGTTGTGATCTCCATTTTGGCCAAAACATTTTATTGTTTCTGTCACAAGTCAGTATTATTTGGTATATTGGTTGCATCTGGGATATAGTTCTCATTTTACTTACTACCTTTGAAAGATTGAAAATAACTCTGAACTATTGGACATAATTTTTGTACTTGTGAAATTAGAAAGTAATGAGGCTATCAGATTAGAGGGGGGTGGGGAGGAAGTCACAATTGGGATACTCTCAGTCCCTACTCTAGCAACTCCTTTTACTCTGTCAAGGAAGAAGGAATTTAGACTTGATGCAGAATTTGGCACTAAATCCTTATTCTCTGCAGGTTTCCTTCCTAAAATTTAATTTTGTTAAAAGTAGGCTTAATTTTCAAATTTAAACATAAAGGGCAAAGAGGCAGGATAAATATTTTTGAGATCTTTGGATACATAATAAAATTTTATAAAAATATTTTTGTGTGCACCATAGGCTTATTGTTCAATAATATATGCAAAATAACTAATTAAATAGAAGGCACAGGCAATTCATTTTAAGTAAGTATGCACTAGACTGTGAGCTAAGCCCTTTAAAAGATAATGCCAGTTAAGTTGCAACTTAGCTTTGGGTTGTGTAGCATGTGTCATCATTAAACATGTTTTATAGATGAGTAAATTAAAGCATTTATATTGTGTACATGTAAGCAATTTGCTCAAGTATTTTTTGAAACCAGCTCTTTGACTACTGAGCCCACAACCTTACACTTGAACACCCAGACACCTCTGTCAATTTCCACTGACTGTGAAAGGGACATAACTTTCCATTCGAAGAATATTCTGTAATGACAAACGATAGGGAGTCAGTCTCGCCTTAAGGTCTCCAAGCTGCAGCAATAGCTATCAATCACACAGCAGATAAATAGATTTCAGAAGTTTTGTGTACAATATGTTCTTGAATTTGGGCTTAAGCTCAGACTGACATATAGTATTTCATTGCTAATGTGATCTCTTTCTAGCAGAGGGAACATTCTTTTTAAAAATTGTATTGCATAACTTGTTTGCTTCATAGCAAAACAATTTTTGAATTTCCGTGTAATTTCTGTGAAATCTGTTTTTAAAGTTGAAGCTTAGGTCAAATGCAAATACGAATATAGATTTATCCAGCATGCATAATTTGTAGTCTGTGTGGAACTGACTCATCTGTCTTCAGTATCTGGCAGTCACATGACGAGCTCTCCTGCTAAGAGTGACCTATTCATCCTTCAAATAAACATCCACAAGAGGAAGAAAAACAATATGTACAGTTCCAAAGAAGGAACAACATATTGTGCATGAGCTGATATACTTGAATCTGTTCTGCCAACAATTCTTCGAATTAAGAGTTTCTCATTGAGAAAGTATTTGGAAAAGCTGAGAAATTCTGCATGTAAGGAATCTACAAACATTAGGATTATATTCCTTTTTAAAATATGAGAGTGACCAAATTAGAAATCAAGTTTCTTGAACATCTGCAGGATTATTTTGGAACATGAACCACTTGAATAAATATAAAATTCAAATAAGTATAAATTAAATAGGGACTGTTTTTTTTCTTCATTTTCCCTAGTTTAATCTCAAAAATATATTTACTTCTCTGTTATTATTTATATTCTTGGCAACCCTATCTGTAGTTGAGAAGATACAGTATCTGTATATAAATGAACAAGGTAAGATGTTTTAGATGTTCCACCTTTGTTTCTAACAGAGAGGAAAAATATCCTACTATGTTCATGCTAATAGATTTTTAAGTGCATATTATGTTAAGCCCAGCATTAAAAAAAAAAAAAAAAAAAAAAAAAAAAGCAGAGTAAGGTTGACTATAGACTGATAATAATTCTCTGGGAAAGTATTACACATTTTATGTATAGACTGAGTTCAATGAGAAGGAAGAAATTACATTCAGAATTTATCTTTAAAATGACATTTTGTTGATTATTTTCCTTTTAAATTATATTTACAATTATTTTAGGACAGGATTTGAAGGGATAGTTTAAAAATTTCAGGGAACATAATTATTTATGTTAAAACCTTTTCCATGTAATCTGGTGTGATTTCTTATGTTCATGTGGATTTTCATAGATATATTGGAAAATTTCATTCCTGGTGGAAAAGTGTGAAAACAATCCACTGGATAGGAAAATCTGGGCACAATGTATAGGATTTAAAATAATAGGTCTCTCTAGACAAGATGCAGAGGCAGAATGGCAGAATGGCAGGATGGCCAAACTGCCAGCTTTATTTATATCACTAGGTAACATTAGGTCATTTCGTCATTAGGCAGGTTACAGAGTTAGCAACTGTTATGCTGTTATGCAGCTTATTCCTCAGTTACATCCTATAGTTGCAATGTGCAATGTTAGGAGCTTTGTGTAGCTCTCAAGAAAGTCCATTGTTTAAAGTTACTGTTAGGTGCACAGGTTCAGGAGTAGCAGAGTTTGGTGAAACATTGTGGTTTCTGGCAAGCAAATTCCTTTATTCTCAGAGGCTATGTGCCTGAGATCAAGGTCCAGGTTGATGAGACTCTAGCACAGAGCCTCCTCATGTAGGGCAATGGCACAGCAGCTAGACATTGCACATGTATTAGTTATCTTACTAGTTCCTAGGAGAAACTGCAGAATGCTGTAAGCATGGGAAACAGTTTGCCTGCTATCTGGTGAGATTGCTCACCAGAGGAACGCTTCCCTGTATATTTCCATGGTCAGAATCCCTACAAATAGGGCTACAACTAAAGAATTTAATAGCTTATACAGGTTTGAAAATTATTTCTAAGTATTTGTCATTGAAATTGAATGTACTTTTTTTAAAGCCACCCCAACCTACTAATATGAAAATGCTAAAGAATTTAAAAATGGAATAACATACCAAAATTATCTCCAAATTCAGATCTTTTCATGATCCAGTGTTTCTGGAATAATGTCTTAGGTTTTTTCAAACTTTGACTTTTTGAAATGACTGAGACTGTTGATAAGAGATGGCATTACAGAATTATTGAAAATTTCCCAAGGGACAGTAATGGAATTTTGTGTTTTGAGAAGATTGTCCTTGTTTCTTAGTGATGAACGCTGAGTCTTCATCTTGTTTGCTACTTTCATATACATAGGAAAATGGTGCATATGTTTATTTGTGGAGAAATATAAGACAAGTAGGTAAACATCTCCAAAACTGTTAACCATTGAAGGCATCTTGGCATTAATTCTTATATTTTCAGTTTCTTTATATTTAGTTTTTTTTAAAGGAACAAAAAACAGTAATTGGGAGGAAAAAATAATTAGGATTGTAGATCCCTCCTTCTAATGTTGTATTCCTATACTCTTTTCTGCTTAATTTCCCCCATATGAAGTCTATACTATATTTGCTATCATTGCTTCTTAAATGTTTACAGTAAAGGAACCATTTTTTTGTTCTTCTTTCCCCAATTTATCACAGATTGATACATTTGCAAAATACCACAAAATGAAACAAAAATGAACAAAAAGGCACACAAAATTCAAGTCTTCCTTTTCTTCTTTCTTAATTGGAAGCTATCAGAATAATCTAGGTCCTGGAGTATGGAGTTTTAGAATAATATAGTAATAGTAGAAGTGGTAAGAAGAAGTGAACTCTCAATCTATTTTATAAGTAAATATGGTTGAACTTGAGGATGCACTGGTTGTAGGATTTAATAGAGAAAAAGAGTAAAGAATGACTTCATCTTTTTTTTTTCCTGCAATGCAAATGTATAGGAGGTTAAAGTTGTAATTAATTAAGGAATAATAAAGTAGGAGCAGAATAAAGATAAATTAAAAGCAAAATAGGCAAGTTTTATCTCTTAAATTTTAAGATAGAAATATCTTTGATAAAAGAAATTATTCCTGGAAAAAATCATATTCAGGAATTTTTATGAATTTTGTAACAAAGCACCAAATATACAAAATAGTATCTGTTCAAATGTATGAAGAATGTGTCAGGGATACATTGTTTAAATTTTTTAACATTCATAATTAGTTATGAAATGAAATGAGTAATTTAAAATATGATCATGTGTGAAATATATATATTTTTCCTAAAAACAGTAATCGAGCTATTACTGTGTTAGACATTCTTCTGGATGCAGGAATTATAACAACAACAACAAAAAATCCATACCCTCCAGTAAATCCTAGTGTGCATTCTGATCAGGAAGATGGATAATGGAGCCAAAAAAGGCCAAGTCAAGCACCCTCCTTTATTAGCTGTGTATCTCTATTCAAAATACTTATCATATCTTTTCTTCAGTTTCCTCATCTGAAAAGTAGGTTTGTGTAATGCCTGGTTCTATTTGTCAACTTTACTGGCTATGCAATGCCCCACACCTGATGGGTCTTTGCACCTGTTCTAGAAGGAATTAGCATTTGAATTGGTGGACTGAGTAAAGTCCATGGCCCTCTCCAATGAGAGTGGGCTTCATCCAACTGTTGAAGACAAATGAAAGGACAGAGAAAAGGTGAGTTCTCTTTCCTGGTTTGACTGTTTGAGAAAAGATACTGGTCTTCCCCCTCTGAACTGGGACTTACACAGTAAGAACTCCTGGTTCTCAGGCCTTCAAACATTGAAATTTATGCCACTGGCTTTCCCAGGCCTCTAATTTGCAGAGGGCAGACTGCGGGACTTCTCAGCCTCCTTAATTACATGAACCAATTTATTGTGATTAATCTCACTGTACACATACATCTATATCCATATCTATCTCTATATTTATTCTGTTAATTCTCTGGGGAGAACCCTGGCTGATACAATTATTTTGAGGATTAGGACCTTGTTAACAATTAAACGTGTCAATGTGTGCAAAGCACTTAGAACAATGTCTGACATGCAGAAAATCCTGCACAATAGTGAATATGACATTATTACTTCTACTTTTCACTCATAATATTTCTGTATCTTTTCCACATTCTAGGCCATCAAGTGGGCCTCAATAGTCCCATAACATAGAGACACGTAATTTATATTTTTGTTACAATCTAATTTATCTAGAAACAAAAGAATTTGACATAGATCTTTATAATTGCCCATTGATAAGAGATTTTAGGATATTTCTCTTTCATGCATTTTAACTTATTTCTCAGAGACACCTGCAGTGCTTAACATAGGTGTCCATTCTTTGTCCACCAGAATTATTTTTTTTAATTTTTTATTATTTAATATTTGTCTATTTTTCCTCTTCAAACCACTGATAAGATTTTTTTGGCAATGTCCATATTTAAATTTGCTGCTTCCCACATGCATTTTAAGCAAGATGTTGCATTTTAAATTCCTTGCAATCTATTATCTCACAGTTCTCATTTAAATTTAATGAGTTTCTTTTTCTCCCTATTCTGTTCTCTTTTCAAAGTATGTTTTCTCCTCTTATATATTTGCACTTTATTTATGATGCTAGTCCATTAATTCATCACATTTAATTTTTATCTAAAACAACCTCCAAAACCCTAGGGAATTATTTATCTTCTTCTGGGTCTTCAAGATTATTTTGTTTTCTTACCTCTTTTGCAGTATTTTTCAGTAGGATGCTGCTGCTTACATATTCTTGGATGAGTTTGCCACCCAGGCACTACTTTAACTTGAGGTTCTTGTGGTTGGTAGCATGATAATCAGTTTCAGCCTAATGGCAATGTACCTACATGATGGATTAAGGTGGGAGAAAAAGCCCTGCCACAGTGATTGTCTTTCTCAGGATGGCCCTAATGCTTCTTTTCTTCAGACTATTATGAAATAGTCTATGTTCCATTAGATGAGAAAATCCAGGTAACTAAACAGGTAGTATATTCTGTAGATACTCCATTACAGCAGTGACTAATAATTTGGGGACCCCAGAGATGCTAACAGTTGGCTTACTCAGTGAATACTTGTGGTACAGCAAGTGGGTCATAAGCCTTCCCTACATTCACAGAGAAACCAGAAAATGTAAGTTGAAACAAAGTATATGTCTTGAGCAGGTACTTTTATCTCTTCTAGAGAAGTTTTCCATTTTATTATTTTAGATTGAGCAGAAATTGAGTATTTGAAAAACAAGAAAAAATATCAATCAATTTACAACAACCTAAGCAATACCAATGACCATTTAATATAATTTATCACAAAGTACACTGTTAAGTGCCATCAAGTAAGATTTATTATCTAGAACTTGTAGGTGATGAAATTGAGAATCAAAATTATAAATTATTTAGTCTGAGATAGAACATATAGCAAACATCAGAGAAGGAACATCAATGCCTGCAATCTGGTTCAGATTCTGTGCTACTAAATCGTTCTTCTAGAAGACTGTTATATGTCAGCCAAGTCAGAGAGGAAAACAACCCCAGTCCAAGCAAACTTACAAAGTAAGTACACAAACGCTCAGGTTGAGATCCCAAATTCCTAACACCAGTTTGTTTTGTATATTATTCAAGTTCCGTTTATTTGTCATTAAAAGTCCATTCTAGAACCTACTACATTGATGGTAGTGAACAGTATTGATGTAGGCTACAAAACCAATTTCATCACTTAAGAATCCTAAAAATCTTAGCACATTTGGAACACTTATCAAAACCTTATAGTATCATTAAATTTGACCACTCCTTTAAGCACTTTAAACCTTAATAAACAGAGTGTTTCTTACAGAAATTCTGTTGGCCTCTTTCTATTCATCATAATATATTACAATGATCATAATACCTATTGAACATCTATTTTTATAAAACTAACCACACTGATAAGTTGTTTACTACTTTGTACACTTCTGGCTTTGAGTTTTGGTTGCAATAATGACCCCCCAAATACACACAGCATGTGTGTTTGTATGTGTGTGTGTGTGTGTGTGTGTGTGTGTGTGTGTGTTGCCATTTGGCCATTCTTACTTCAAAATTTAAAAAGGATAAAGTCAAATAGACAATTAATCAGGGGCTACACAAGCCACCTTTTTGCACTAATATTAAGAGCACATAATAAGAATATATGTCTTTAGTATATTAGTTACCATAGAAAAAGAGAAGTTAATAAATATCATGAGTTTAAAATCTCAGGAAACATATTTTTGTTACATTGTTTTTTTTCCCCCAATCTTCAACGGTATTTTCTATGTAACTTCATAGTATTTGCTGACACAAGAATTCATTTCAATTTGTGACCAAATGCTTTACTTCGTATTAATGTCAACTACTTTTATCATGAAGCACCACCATGTGATTCCCCAATGGTACATGTTTGTCTATTGTTAGAAAGGAAAAAAATGCAAAAGAAAGCTTTAAATACATCATATGCAGTAACATTTCCAAAACATTACATTATCATTAAATTGTATTTGTTTTTATTTTCATTTATTGCTTTTTATTTATTTATTTTGGATCTTGGGATTGAGTCCAGAACACTACATGCAAAGCATGTGCTCTACCACCAAACTGTACTTCCAGCCCATTCAACTTTTAAAAAAAACTTTAATCATAAAATACACAACAAAAAATTTACCATATTAACACTTTGAAGTGCACCGTGCGGTGACATATAAGTGCATCTACATGGTTTTGCATTTAGTCCTCAGAACTTTTTGTCTTGCAAAACTGCAATGCTGTAAACAATAAACAACAACCCGCCATAGTGTCTTCTCCTCCAAACCCCTGTCAGCTATAATCACACTTTCCATGAATTCTCTACTCATATAATGGAAACCACATATTGACTGTTGCATGTATCAGAATTTCCTTCCTGTGAAAGGCTGAATTATACTCGTTGTATGCCCATACCACATTTCAGCTATTCATTCATCCATAATGACACATTTGGATTGTTTCCACTTCTGGGTTATTGTGAATAAAGTTGCTATGAACCTATGTGTACAAATACCTCCAAATTTCAATTTTCTCAAGTATATTCCCAGAAGTGGAATTGCTTGGTCATATGGTAATTCTGTATTTATTTTTTGAGGAATTGCCATACTGTTTTCCATAGGACCTGTACCATTTTACATTTATATATATATATATATATATATATATATATAGAGAGAGAGAGAGAGAGAGAGAGAGAGAGAGAGAGAGAGAGCACAACTTCTAATTTCTTCACTTCTGGATGATGCCTTTGGGTGTGTGTGTGTGTGTGTGGTGTGTGTGTGTGTGTGTGTGTGTGTGTGTGTGTGTATGCAAGTATTTAGTATAGGTTCTCCTAATGAGTATGAAATGCTATCTCACTGTAGTTTTTACTTTCGTTTTCCTAATGTTTGGGGATGCAAAGCATCTTCCACGTGCTTTTTGGACATTTGTATATTTTATTTGGAAATGGTCCTGACTCATTTTAAGTCATTTATTAGCCATCAGATTTTAAACAACAGTGAAAAGTACAGAGATTTAATTTATAGCATTAAAGTTTAATTTAAATTAGTTTGCAAGTTGTGATAATTATATACTTCAAAGAACAAAATACATGGAGGGCAATACTCTCTTATTATTAATATACAGCCATGTTATCAAATCATTTCATTAGCAATTTTGAAGTGTGGCTTGATATATAGACAGAATCTCACTGCAAAATCAGCATTCCTAACAGTAGCATAGTTGGCAATAAGGCATGTCAGGAGATGTGTCACATGCCATCATGTTGTTCATATGGAATTCCAGGATGGACATGAGCTTTACCCATGATTTTTTTTTAAGAATTTTTTTTTGAAAAAATTTTTTTTGAAAAACTTTAACTCCAAGTTAAAATCAGATAATTATATTTAATTGTATAACTCCTTGTATGACCTGATTTTGAGAACTGCTTTCTGAGTTTCAACCTTTCAAAGACAGAATTGTTTTACAATATCCTTAATATTTGAATGTTGAGGATTAGAAATATTAATGGGTTTTCTAGATTCAAACCTCTGGGGTACAAATGGCATATTCATTTTGGCTTTGAATTCCTACTATTTGGCCACTTTGCAATTTCATTTTCTTCTTGGAATATTTCTCAGCTTCACCACAAATGTACTTGAGTACATTAAGATATTCTTTCAAGCAACACAAGTCCCACATACTAGCAAAACTTAGGGATGGTGGATTTTGATCCAAGACTTGTAGCTGTTCTTCATCAGATGTTTACTTTATTTTTATTTAACTTTTCTGTATTTGACCAGAGAGCAGTACAATCTCATGGGAGGTATAACACCAGGAAAAAGGCAAAATAGGCTCATGCAGTCTCTTTAAAGCCAGAGTCCTATAGATTTATAGTCTTCTTGGTTCATACTTAATCTAGCCCAGTGTTTCTCAAAGTGTGTCCCAGAGCAGAAAAAATGCTATCACCAAGCAAATACAAATTTTCAGGTCCTGTCCCAGCCCTGAAAA
The DNA here is from genome assembly GCA_025594165.1 of Tamias sibiricus. Lineage (NCBI taxonomy): Eukaryota > Metazoa > Chordata > Mammalia > Rodentia > Sciuridae > Tamias > Tamias sibiricus. The sequence goes on along the minus strand of CM046666.1, from coordinate 125,890,611 downwards.
TGGGAATCACAATCTATGTTTTAACAAGCCTCTTGGTAAATCTGATGTTCAATGAATTTGAGAACCAGTGGTGATTTCAAATCACCAAGTACTACATAGATTTTATACAAGTAGACTAATAGAAGGTTTTTGCTTTCCTGAATTGTTACTGTGGGAATAATTATTTAGTTATAAATCTTTGGTAGCAATAATTAGTTTTTTCAAGTATTTGAATTCAAGTATTTGAATGTTTAAAATGATAAAACATTTTTCTATATCCTTTTCTACACATACAGTGTATTCTCAATATTTGTGAATTCCCTAAATGTGGAGTTATCTACTTGGTAAAATTTTTGTAACCCTCAAATCAATTTCATGTACATTAACCAACATATAAAGAGTAGCAAAATATTTTAATGGTCCACCACAAACATTCCTAGGAAAGTAGAACAGCTTGATTCTTTGCCTTATTTCAGCTCACATTCTGTGAACAAGTAAGTGCTCTTACATGATCTATTTAGTTTATGTCTTTTACATTTTTATAGTTTTTACTGCTAATTTCTATACTTAAAATGTTCTCTAAGAACAGTGCTATGGTATGATCCTTTGTTCCCAAGCACAAGAATGCAAAAAGAAGTGTGCCTTGTGGGGAAAGCCTATGTGTTAGATGAGTTAGATTCTGGCACAAGTGTTAGGCCTATGGACCCTGAGTTCAATGTTAATGAATCAACACTACATATTAATTAGAGTCTTTAAGAAGAAACACACACACAACAACAACAACAACAACAGGAACAACAAGGTTATATATTTTATTAATCTGTTGGCAAAAACATTGTAAACAGAAATCTGAGGAACCCTAACCCTGTATTATTCCCACTAGGAGAGTTGGTTCGGTATTTGCTAATTTGGTGTTCATAGCAAATTTACAAAATACACTACCATGAATAATGAGAATCAAACATATATAATTTTAATTTGTCAGTTCTCTATCAACTTGCAAATATAATGACTCCATCTAATGCTATACAAAGAATATTTTCCATTAACCTAATCTTGTACTTCTCAAGTTGTTGATTTAAAGTTTGACTTTTGAATCCTTCCAGGACAATCCTTAATGACTTTTTCAAACTGCTTTCTATTTTCCTCTAGAAAATGTATATGTCTTGAAAAATTTAATGTTCAGGAAATATTTGACTTCAAAAACATCCAGACACATTTCTATTATTTGATAAAGGGGAATGTATTCTAATTCTGATGCTTAAGGCACAAGGAACAGTGCAATCTACTCTCTTTAGTGCTTTAGTTATATTGGAAATTTAGAATCTAAAAATGTTAAGGAAACAGATTGGTGGAGAAGTAGGTTCTATGAAATGATCTAAACATGGGACACATAAGTATATTTTGCAATCTACAAATTTGCAATTTGCTGGTTGTTTTAATGCCTGTAGACCTACCTGTTTATCACTGTTTATTTCTATTAGGTAATCTAAAATAGTACAAAACAGAATATATTACAGAATTCCACAAAAATTAAATACATTTGAAATGTTCTTTACTTATTATCTGTTAAAAGACAAATATATTTTTACAGTTTATTCCTTAGGTACTTTTTTCTTATTTATTTATTTGGATACATATCCTTTTCAATCATTGGAAATTATTTACAAGGGATAGATGTATAGGAGGGGAGCAAACTTAAATAGCCAAGATTTATATAATCAAAATTATGAATTGTGAATTTATTTATTTATTTACTTTTAAATTTATTTTTTATTTATAATAATTACAATTCATAGTGCACATATATAGCATCTTTTTACGTACAACTGTTTATATACAAAGTATATTTGTACCATTCAGGTCTTCAATCATGCATTTAGGATAATGATATCCGTCTCATTCAACCACCTTTTCTTTTTTTTTTTCCTTTTCTCCCCCTCCCTCCACACTTGCTCCCTCCTTTCCCCTCCCTTCCCTTTGACCATTCTAGTGTTCCTCTAATCCTCCTATGTACCCTCATCCAACAATACTGTGAACTAGCCTCCTTATATCAGAGAAAACATTCGGTATTTGGATTTTTGAGATTGGCTAATTTCACTTAGCATTATATTCTCCAACTTCATCCATTTACCTGCAAACGCCATTATTTTATTCTCTTTTATTGCTGAGTAAAATTTCATTTTGTATATACACCACATTTTCTTTATCCATTCATCTACTGAGGACATCTAGGTTGGATGAATTGTGAATTTACAGAAGCAAATTGTAGAAATAATAGAGGTGCCGTTTCTTCCACTTATTTATATAGCTGTAGCATAGGAAAACTCATGTATATTAATCATCAGTTTTATGATGATAATCAAATTTTCATATAAGAAGTCCAAGCGAGAATCTAATACTGCTGATGTCTTTCTTTCTCACAAGTATCCTAAGGGAAGCAAAGCAGTTTAGATAGCCCATTAAACAAATTGCAGTATTTTCCTTTCAATTTATTGAGCCATGAACTTCCCTGTGAATCATGGATGGAATAATTATAATAGTTAAATGATTTGGGCTATTTTAAGTAGTGCATAGATAAAATTCTATCAGAATTTCAATGGCGTGGGCTGGGGATGTGGCTCAGCAGTAGAGCGCTCACCTAGCACGTGCACAGCCTGGGTTCAATCCTCAGCACCATGTAAAAATAAACACATTGTGTACAACCAAAGCAAATAAATAAATATTGTTTTAAAAAAAGAATTTCAATGGAGTATTTTAATTTCAGAATTTTCATGGTTTCTGTAAATTTATGAATCAAATTTTACATACCCAATTTATTTGTGATGGTTTATTGAAATATCTCCTGCATTTATAAAAAGAAAAAAAAATCATTAAAAGTGACTAAATATCATAAAGCAGAGTTAAAATTATAAAACTTTTGTAAATGGTAGTTTGGTATTATTATATCAGCATTAAAGGCTACTATCTTACTTTAAAATAGAAGTAAAATATGATGGTAAAAAATTTATAAAAACAATTATGAGAAAAGCATATGTTTGTTCTTCTATTGTAATATATGTTTAATAAGCAATTATTTTACTTCTTTGTCACGATATTATAAGGGTCGAAGTCTTTAGCCCCTCGCACCAAGGACGGACCTCTTTTGTCCAGCAAAAGAGGCCAGAGGGGCCTACCTCAACCATGAGACTACATTGGGAGAGTACAGGCCGCTGATATTCCCTCCCCTGCCTTTAGAAGGCCCAGGAACACACCAGGGAGCCCGGTCATTGGTCAGTGCTGAAGCTCATTTATTGAAAAGGTGGACAGCACTTTATAATGGACAGTAGCCAATAAGTAGGGTGGTTTAGCTTCTCAGGATAAGTCACAGCCACGCCCCCTACTTAGCCTAGGTCCAGTAACAGGGCGTGGCAAGCAGCCAGAAAGCCAGCTTTCCATCCTCTCAGCTGACAGTGCCAGAAGGCCTGACACTTCTTCAAACAAGAACTCAAAAAAGTAAAATCACAATCTAAAATATAAAGACTCCTAATTTTACAGTCATATATTGTACTTGATTAATCTATTTCAATTTAACTTTAAACAATATTTCCTCATATCTGCATGAGAACCATAGTAAAACATAACCCCCTAGCTTCTTCTGGATGATTATTGGATATGGAATCCTATGGAATATGCATAGCCAAATTCCCACCATCTTGTATAAAAAGCCAGTGTTCAGGCTCTGCAGACAAAGGACAAAGGATGAATCTTGCCCTTAATGACAATGTTGAAACACTTAATCCACCAGTGCTGGAGACTGCCCACATTGCAGACATTGTAAAACAAACAAACAAAACCAAGTTTCTTATTGTGCAGGCATTTACTAGGACTTTGTGACTTTAATCAAAAATCATCCATCCCAATACTCCTTAAAAATCAAAACATTAATTTTCAATAACTAGTGTCATCACTTCAACAACATCATGTTTTAGAAATATTTAGTCTTCAGAGTGCCATTGTATATTGCATATTTTCTCTGTTATAAAGACACAAACAAAAACAATGAACTTCCACTGAAAATGTGAAAGTGATTCCCATGAGAAATTACTTTATTTCCATCAACAAGGGTAATGTTTAGATATTCATATTTCTTCTGAAAAGTCTAAGGTCCTTCAGTACTTAATTCTTTTGTGAAGCAGTGCTCACTTTATTTTTATTTATTTATTTATTGTGATGCTGTGGATTGAAATCAGTGTCTCAGGTAAACTAGGTGAGCATCTAACACTGAGCCCCAGCCTCAACCCAAGTAACATGTTCTTACTCCAAACGTGGTTCAAATAGCAACCATATTGTTTAAAAAAATTATATAAACCTGCTCATAGCTTATTGTTCCTGCAATTTATATGTCATGCAATAAATATATGGCTACATTAGGATATTTGGACTTGGGACCAACTAGAGCATGTCTGACTTTACTTTGGTGGTACATATTTTTGTTATGCCCTATGGGAGCTGCTGAGTGGAAAGCTTTTGATGGTCATAAAGCCAATGGGAGAGAGAAACAGAGACAAGAGATGGACAGATTTGAGGTGATTTAAATGAAAAGTCCTAGTGGGGGCTGGGGATGTAGTTCAGTTGGTAAAGTGCTTGCCTCCTGTGCACAAGGCCTTGGGTTCAATCTCCAACATCACACACACACACACACACACACACACACACACACACACAGAGTCCTAGTGGGCAAAATATTGCAGATATGAACACAGTCTTTCACAAGCAAATCTCTTTACCATCTTTATAAGACTTTCTTACTCTACAAATCACCTTTTTAAATAGATTTAATGTTGATGATAGTCAAAGCACATTTGATGTCATATCTCCCCCGCTTCCCCTGTACCATATCTCAGGAAGCTTTGAGAAACCTTGTGGGATAGTAAATGGGGATTCCAAATGGGGAGTGTAGCAGTTGCAGCAATAACATTACCATGAGATTGGAAAAAGGAGAAGATACATCTCTTATTTTCACTAATTTCTCTCTTGGAGAAAGCTTGTCTTGGGGAGGTAAAAATGAAGGTTTAAGTGCAAAGACAATTTAAAAACGGAATTTTCTTTTTATGCAATCAGTCATTCTATGTCTTTTAATAGCAGAATTTAATTCATTTGAATGTAAGGTAATTATTTGTAATTTTTAATATGCAACTTTGTTATTTCTCTAGATTTTTTTTGATAGTTCCTCTTTTTCTCTTATAGTTATCCTATGTGATTTAGTGCTTTTCTGTGTTTTCATTCATTACTTATTATTGTTTGTATTTTTGCTTATTGACTGCCATGAGACTTACAAAAGAACATTTTGATTATAACAAGCTATTTTAAAATGATAGCAAATTAATGTTGATCTTATCCATAGAAAAACAAATAAAAAAGAAATAAACACTAAAACAACTTGTGCTTCATTCCTCCCTACATTTTGAATTTTTGATGTTCCAATTTGCTTCTTTTCATATTGCGTATTTCTTAACATTATTATTATAATTTTGCATTTGATTTTAGTCTTTACACTAAAGACTTGAATGTTTTATACATTATGTCTAAAGTATTAGAATTATGGGATTTCTGTATAGTTACATTAATGATAAGTTTTATGCCTTATGTTTTCTTCTTGTTCATTAGAATCTGTTTAGTTTGAAAAACTCAGCATTTCTTGTAAAATAAATTGAGTAGTACTAAACACTCTCTTACCTTTTGTTTATTTGGGACTGTCTTTATCACTCATTTCTAAAGTATAGCTTTCTTGAGTCTTATTATAGTATTCTTAGATTCTTAGCTGGCAGTTGTTTTTTATGGTTTTTTTTTTTTTTTTTTTTTTTTTTTTTTTTTTGTTACCGGGGATTGAACTCAGGGGCACTCGACCACTGGGCCGCATCCCCAGCCCTTTTTTGTATTTTATTAGAGACAGGGTCTCACTGAGTTGCTAAGTGCCTCGCCATTGCTGAGGCTGGCTTTGAACTTGCGATCCTCCTGCCTCAGCCTCCCAAGTACTGGGATTACAGGCGTGTGCCACCGCGCCCGGATTTGTTTTGTTTTTGTTTTTCTTCAGTGCTCCTAATATATAATCTCCCTATCTTCTAGCCATTAAGGTTTCTGTTGAGAACTCTGCTGTAAGTCAAAATAAAACACCTTAGATTTTTTTTCCCCTTCTTTTCTCTTGTTGCTTTCAGAATCCTCTTTATCTCTAAACTCTAAGAAGTTTATTATAATATGTCTTGGGGTAAACTTGGTTGAATTGGCTCTTGACTCTTGTTTTTTAACCTTCCTGTAACTGCTTGTGTTTGTATCCTTCTTTAGGTTTTTACAGTTTTCTGATTATCTCATGAATACACTTTCTACCCTTTTGAAATTCTCAGGTGTGATCTTAACCCCAATACAAGGAGTGTTTGCTTTTTAAAATGCTATTTCATAGTTCCTCTGAGCATTCTTCATTCTCATCATTTTTTCTTCTTTTCTTTCCACCAACTGAGTATTTTCAAATAGCCTGTCTTTGAGGTCATTGAATCTTTCTTCTGTGTGATTGATTATGCTATTGAGGACTTCTATCATATTTTTTATTTTGTTTAACATACTTTTCAACTCTAGGATTCATGTGTTTTTTTTTTAAATTACTTGTATTCTCTTAATTTTCTTTATAAATTATTGAATTGTTCCTTGGTGTACATTAAATTTTTTAAAAAAGAATTCTATTTGATTTCTCTGATAAAAAATTCACACATATTGGTTAATTTATAGCTGGTTTCTGTTATCTTTCTTTATCTATTACCTAAGGTCTTGGTTCCTTTAAAGTTTTGATGCATGTTGGAAGATGATGACATCTTCATAATGAAAATTTAGGTGTTTATAATTCATAATTTGTTTTTGTGCCTGTCCTTTTAGGACATCTAGGTAGAGTACTTGTTTTTTTTCTCTGAGTCTGTAGTCAATGCCACTAATTCAGCATGTCTAATACACTGGATTCTCTTTCCTTCTCCAAAATGAGAGGAATCCATTTGTGCATTGCGGTTCTTGGTTTGGGGAAGGGGTGTTGTAAAAAACTCTTACCTTTCTGCCATTTTCAATGTTCTGTTCCTTTTTTTTTTTTTTTTTTTTTTTTTTTTTTTGTAATGCTAAATCCTGGTATTGTGATCTCTCACCTATTTTTTTTAACTCTTCCAAAAAATTTGAAAAACATGACTAGCTGTTCAAATTGACGTGCCCATGGGGAAGGGAGTGGTTAAGGGTGTTAGTCTGCTACCATATTTCTCTGCTTAAAAATGGGAATTTTCCTAAGATAAAGGTGATTATTAGACTTAATGTCACAGAATGACCAGAAAATGTTATGAAGACTCTTAATTTAAGATTTCTCCCAAAGTGTAGAGAAAAGAAGTAATATAGCTGATATCCAAGAAATCATGAGAAACATGAGAGATGATATTTATGATTGCCTACTAATGAGCTATGATTGTTCAGTCTAACAGTTATAGTTTTACAATGTGGACATGGTGTATTATAATTTTGGTCCCAAACACTAATAGCAAAGGGTGTACAACAAGTAATAAGATACAAAAATATTTGTATATGTTAGGTAAAATTATAAGAAAATACTCTTGAGTAAGGATGGTGGTGCATGCCTATATTCCCAGGTACTCAAGAGGCTGAGGCAGGAAGATTACAAGTTAGACACAGTCTCGGCAACTTAGTGAGACTGTCTTGAATTATAAAGGACTGGGGATGTAACTCAGTGGTAGAGAGCCCTTGAGTTCAATCCCCAGTACCACAGGGAAAAATAAAAAAGGAAAAGAATGTTGTAAAAACCAATAAAAAGCAAGACAATTTCAAATAATAATAATAATAATAATGTTTATGTCAACAGAGAATGAAGTTTTTAATTATATCCTAGAAAATTACATAAAGAATTTTTAATTTTTTTATTATTGCTATAGCTACTTATACATATTAATTACACAAATAAGTGAGTTTCACAGTGACATTTCAATAGATACAAATATCATGCCTTGATCATATTCATCTTTCCTTCTGCCCTATTTGTTCTTTCCACTCTTCTCTCTCTCTCCACCCCACAGGCTCCTTCCCCTTCATTTAAAGTTCCCCTTCCACTTTCAGTTGAATTTTGTTTGTTTCCAGATACACATAAGAGACAATATACTTGTCTTACTGTGTCTGGCTTATTTCACTTAAGATGGTATCCTCCAGTTCCATCCATCTTTTCTTCAAATGAGATGCTTTCATTCTTCTTTATGGATGAATAATACTCAATTGTGCATATAGACCATACTGGCTTCACCCACTGATTTGCTCATGGGCACATGGGCTAATTTGGTATCTCAGCTATTGTGAAAAGCACCATAAATATGGACATGTAGGTATATATTTCACAAGATGATTTAATTTCCTTTGGATATATAACCAGACAAGGAATAGCTGGATCATATGGTAGGGCCAATATTTTCTCATATTAAAAATGTTTAATCCCAATTCATCTCCTAGAGATTCCTAATACACATTATTTTAATTAAAGCCCTCATTTGGGACAAATCACCCTCATTTGGGACAAATCACAAAGTTAGTAAAATTCTAATAATGCCAGCATGTGAAATTATAGTAAGGAAATTGCTAAGACAAGATGCTGAAAATGTTCTACTTTCAAGGAGTATGATCATTAAGGTATTGATGATATGTCACAAAGGGTTGACGATATTTTGTGTAATAAACTGAAAAACTAGAGCTTCACTATCCAATTTGATGAGTCAACAGATTTCACCAATAAATGTCATTCTGTAGCATTTGCAATATTTTATAAATGATGTTGAAATTCACAGTGAATTTTCCTGTACTAAGAGTGGTATAAAACAATCAAAGGACTAGCTATATTTAATGTTTCATTCTCATATCTTAAACAGAAGATTTGTCTTGCAGGAATTACATTAGCATCTGCACTGAACTGTTCCACCAACAGTTGGTTCAATGAAGATTTCACCATTTTTTATAAAACTGAAGTCCAAATATTGTCATAAATCAGTGGTTTGTTCAGACAAGGCACTGATGTAGGGAGATGAAATTTTAAGAAGTACAGAGTAATGCTATAAAAATAAGCAATGTTATAAAGTCAAGACATGCTCACTCAAGAATCCTTTAAAAAAGTATAAAAGCCTGCATGATGAGCACATACACACACACACACACACACAAACACACAGCTTCTGCTAAACAAAGGAATCCAGTGACTTAACAAAGAAAGAGTCCCAATAGGATTTTTGCTGAACAGGAATTATAGCAGCACTTTCAGGAAAATTACAAGGCAGATTTTATGGAGTGCTTTGAGAATAACAAATGGCAACAAAAACCAGCCTAACTGGTAAACATTTTCATCATATGACACAGAATTTATTTTCTGGAGAATATTTTTTTCTGATAAGATTTTTTTTATGTTTCATTCTCATATCTTAAACAGAAGATTTGTCTTGCAGGAATTACATTAGCATCTGCACTGAACTGTTCCACCAACAGTTGGTTCAATGAAGATTTCACCATTTTTTATAAAACTGAAGTCCAAATATTGTCATAAATCAGTGGTTTGTTCAGACAAGGCACTGATGTAGGGAGATGAAATTTTAAGAAGTACAGAGTAATGCTATAAAAATAAGCAATGTTATAAAGTCAAGACATGCTCACTCAAGAATCTTTTAAAAAAGTATAAAAGCCTGCATGATGAGCACATTACACACACACACACACACACACACACACACACACAAACACACAGCTTCTGCTAAACAAAGGAATCCAGTGACTTAACAAAGAAAGAGTCCCAATAGGATTTTTGCTGAACAGGAATTATAGCAGCACTTTCAGGAAAATTACAAGGCAGATTTTATGGAGTGCTTTGAGAATAACAAATGGCAACAAAAACCAGCCTAACTGGTAAACATTTTCATCATATGACACAGAATTTATTTTCTGGAGAATATTTTTTTCTGATAAGATTTTTTTTTATTTAAATGAAAATGAAAATCATTTATTTGTAAATATTATTTGTATTTTTAAAATAGTATTGCAAAAGCAGTCTTGAAATATTTCCACTGCTGTTGGGGCTTGGACAGAGAAAGGAAATGGGCAAGGCCCAACCCTTATTGAAAGAAAACCCTCTGGAGAACTCCAGAACAATGTGGAATAATGTTATTTCTGCCTCTTCACATCAAGTATATAACAGGAAGGGGATTCCTTTCTCTGTCATTATTTTTCAAACTCTCAACTTGACTTTAAAATAATAATTTTGTACCTGTGGTTTAGTTATCATGATTGCTTGTCCTCTAGACAGCTTCTGCGTTTTTGTGGAAAAAGTATAGCCCTCCAATCAGAAGAAAACCCTGAAAATTTTGATATAATTTTAAGTTTCCTACATGTTTATAAAGCCTTCTACTTGTATAACAGGTCTTGAAGCCAAGGACAGGAGTTTTCTCATGTTAGTCAAAAAAAAAAATCGTAGCCTGGAGTGGTGGCATGTGCTTGTAATCCCAAAGGCTCAAGAGGCTGAGGCCGGAGGATCAGAGTTCAAAACCAGCCTCAGCGAAAGTAAGGTGCTAAGCAACTCAGTGAGACCCTGTCTGCTCATTGGTTTAGTGCCCGAGTTTAATCCCAAGTACCCCCTACCACAAAAAAAGAAAAGAAAATCATGTGTGTTTACTAAAAGTGAATCAGCATTAAGTAATTGTGTGAAAACACACACAGAAAGGACAAGCATAAACCTCATATTAGGTAGAAAAACTTTCTTCTTTATATTTGATTTCAAAATAACTTTCAGTCACGTGTAGCTTCAGAAAAGATTATGCAACCAATATGTGTATAATGGGACTATAATTAACATGGAATGTGATCATATTAGAATAATTTTTACAAAGTCACAGTAAACTATCTTTTGTTGTATTTTTAATCAGATGTATTTGGTTTATGGTTTTAGTTGTTTTACCATTTAAACATATCAACATATTTCATGTTGTAATACATCAAATAATATCAAATTAGAATAATTATTTAAATATTTGCTTTATGATTTCTAAAATTTTAAAAGGAAAGAAAAATCAATGTCAAGAAATGTAAATTAAGTTTAGTATGTTTCATTTTAAGAAAATCTGGCTGAAAAGTTGTATATACTTTTAATAAGAGGAAGAAGAAAATTTCTCTTTTATTTTTCTTACGGTAAAGATGCTTATTGGATTTTTTAATAGTAGAAGTGTATGTTAACTCTGTTAGCAGAACTTGGATTTGTTTTAAAAAAAAATGAAGTTTTTCTTTTTTTAAGTACAAAAAATATTGGGGAACTGTTTTTTTGTTTGTTTGTTCATTTTACCTACACTTAAAATACTTTAGAAGCATGTAGGAGAAAAATATTCAAAACTCATGATATTAAGTTGTTAGAACAGATCCACACAAAATATATTATTCTATATTAAAAACTGAAAATCCACACCTGTAAATCCTAGTGGCTTGGGAGACTAAGACAGGAGGATCACTAGTTCAAAGCCAGCCTCAGCAAAAGCAAGGCACTAAGCAACTCAGTGAGACTCTATCTCTAAATAAAATATAAAATAGGGCTGGGATGTGGCTCAGTGGTTGAGTGCCCCTGAGTTCAATCCTATGTACCCCTCAAAAAATTTAAAATCCAATTATTACTGTATGAGAATACCAACAAGTTACCACAATTTATTAATCATGCTAATATATTACACTTGTATGCAGCATAATTTTTATTCATGGGTTTCTTAAAACATGTAAATTTTTTCAAAGTTTTATTCAATGTAAAAAAAGATTGAGAATGATTGCTGTCATAAAAATAAATGCAAGCATATTACAATAAATTAAGTCACATTAAGTGAATATAAAATAAGCTTTCAAAATTGAAGAATTTCAGACTAACATAAATACATAGTTTATGGATATTCTATTATAAGGAGGGAATCCTACACTGTAATGAAATGGAAATTAAACTTCAAAGGTTAGAAAGATATACATCAACCATAAACTAAGCAAAAGATGTTGTTTTAGTTAAATGGCTATTAACAACACACAAGAAAAATTATGACAACTGTAGGTATATGGATCTTTACCTAATGGTTAAAATTTCATTTTAACAGAGTTTAATGACTCTAAAAATTGATTGTAGCTATTGATATAATTTAAAAATTCTTAAAGCCACATTTGCCCAAACTTTAGGTAAATGTAACTGAATCTACATATTTAGTGGGCATTTTTAAACACATATCATAGAGATAAATGGAATGGACAAAAATAATGAAGAAAAATACATGTAGATTTTAGCAACATAATAAGAGCAAATTAAAGACACTCACCAAGTCTGAATACACAAATTAGAGAACACTAGAGAATTATTTGAGAAATTGTTATTATAACAGTCCATTAAGTTGGTATCAACAAATGCCAAAGAATCGTGATGGTATACAGATTATAATAGCTGACCACAATATATCCATGCTCATTTTGTGTTCCTAAAATTAAACAATTCCTTTCCAAGTTCAAGTGGAATTCTACAGTTCCATTCCTAAAAGAATGCATGTTTACCAAAGTTATAAAAAATTCTTATCATAAAATTATTATTTCTAAGAGTCAAAAGAAAGAAAGAAGCCTAGAATCCAAATATTCATCAATAATAATAATGATCCTAAATAATAGTATCTTCAGAAAACAAGATATGATCTAGTTAATAACGATTGCTACAGGAAGGATTATAGACGAATCTATGCATAAAATAATTAATGAAAAAATATAGACCTAAAAGATCACAAGCTGTTATGGAGAGACATTTAAAAATGAAATTGGGAAGAAACATTAAAAAAACATGGGATTTTGTAAAGAGTCTATATATTGAGTTGAATAGTAGTTCAATTGATATTAAGTTTATAAATCCCAAAATAATTTATAAATTTAAAATTTAAGCAGTTAAGAATATTACATGGTAATAAAATAAATCCATGAACCAAAGAAATAAAAATTAGAATAATAAAAAAATGAAATAATGAAAATTGAAAAATATTGAAAATTGAATAAAATAAAAATACTAGGAAAATGTATTGAATGCAGAAAACTTTAGAATTAATGAGATGAGCAACAAAAGTGAGAATTAGAATAATTCTAATTAGGACACAATAAAGATAAGAGCAAATAATAGCATAATTAGATAAAAATCTATAATATGATCATCATAATATAATGTGTATCTTCAATAGTGCAAACACTATAAAATGATAATTATTTCAAGCTGATAAGGTATATTATATACATACATTATATATATATTAAGGGAATATCAGTAGGTACATACATAGGTACACAGAAATTTAGAACTTTAAATCTGGAGAATCTTTCATCGTTTTGAAATATCCATTGAAATTGACTAAAATTGTCAGCTTTATTTTGGATGATATTTTGCTTTTCTTTCTTGATTTCTTTTTCTACTTTCTATAGAGTCCTATTTCCTGATTTGTAAGGCAATCAACATGGAAATTGGTTTGATTATACTTTAAATCAATATAGTATTTCTCTAGTGTTTGGAATTACAAAATCCATTGACATTTACTATGAGAATGATTGTATCTGAGCTCATATTTAACATCCTTTTAATGTTTAACTTTGTATCATACATTTGCTTCTTTATTTAGTCAGTTTTTGTAATAACCAACTACTATTACTATTAGCATTTCTCAGTGTTTCTTCTCCATCAGCATTTCAATTGTACAGAGTTTTACTGTTGCTTTATGGTTTACCCTCAATATAACAATACTCATCTTGGCCTGGCGCGGTGGCGCATGCCTGTCATTCCAGCACTTGGGAAGCTGAGGCAGGAGGATCACGAGTTCAAAGCAGGCCTCAGCAATGGCAAGGCTCTTAGCAACTCAGTGAGACCCTGTATCTATTAAAATAGAAAAAAAAAAAGGGATGGGGATGTGGCCCAGTGGTCAAGTGCCCCTGAGTTCAATCCCCGATACAAAAAAAAAAAAAAAAAAGAAAAAAAAATATATATGTATATATATGTTTATCTTTATCCTAACTATATATATATATATATCTTTGTCCTAACAAAGATAAAGAAGAGTGAGTTATGATAAGAGGCATTGACATTTTTCATAACAAAGACAGTCAACCCATTTAGCACTTTAGCTTCCAAACCTTTCCTATGTGAGCTTCCATACAAGAAAATATATGATTCCATCTAATAAAATGTATCCTCCACATATGTGAGGTCCTTTCCCTCTCACAGAAATGATGAGACCCACAATCCCATAGCCATCGCTGGTTATATTTATTACAAATTGAATTCAGTCAAAATTTCACCTAGCATTCTGCCTTGTAAAGACTAAATTACAAAATTAACCACCAATATATATTAAAATTTAAAAGTGAAAAAAAGAAAGAGAAAGAGAATATACTTAACATAGACTAATACACATGTATAAAAAGCCGTAGGAAACTGTATAAAATAACTTTAGACCACATTTGGAAAATAGCCATACCTGCTGTTAATATTTATGATTTCTTTCTCCTATAAGTTTTCTCATATCCTCTTTCTCTCAGAAAAACATTTCAGCTGGCCAACAGTTCCTTAGGGAGTATGACTCAAACCGTCCTTACGAAAGGGCTGAGCACTCAAAAGTACTACTGTTTTATGTTTGCTCATTCTATCAATAATCTTTACTATTGCATAAAAGAGTACAAAGAGCAAACCCCAGTGATTCCTGTGGGTCTCCTTTAGATTCTTCTTTGCCCTCATTGCGAAATTGGAAGTTTATTTCACCTTTGTAATCATGATCAATAACTCAAATAAGAATAACTCTTTGTTGCTGCCTGAAGCGATGGCCGCTTGGAGCAACAAAACTGCGGGAAGAAGTTTAGAGGCGAACTGGAAACAAACAGGCTTTTTATTTTGCTAACTTTTCTCTCCAACTCTGACAACAACTCTAACACGCACCACACACACCACCAAACCCGATCCACAATCTCGGCCCAAATCTCTCGAGATCTCGGGCCAAGTCTCGTGAGAATACGGAAGGCGGCAATGCCCAAACATCTCCGTGGCCCGTAGTCAACTGTAATCTTAGCCATCTCCCCAAACAGGGATCCTGCAACCCTTGTTTCAATTTGTTGAGTTAGTGTCACAAGGAGCAAAAAAATGGGTATGTGGCATTTTCTCTTAATTCATTGGAACCAGTTTTTTGTACCTGTGGATTAACATTCTTCCTTTAAGGAAAACAAATCTCACTGCAGTAAAACTGGAAGTTCTTAAGACAAGAAACAAAGATTTTGCAAAGGGATTATTAGACAAAACAGTGAAGAATTTCTTGGACTTCCTCTCCTTGTATTCTGGAAATGAAGAGAACACTATACAATGTTTTCTGATTGACTTAAATATTACCTTCTAATTGGCACTGTAATTAAATCTTCAGGGAGCCATTTTATCTTTCTATTAAAATAGTCACGTCTATGTGAAGTGCTAATACAAGTAAATTATATGATCATGAGCCAATTACTTCAACTTCTTTTATGGAAGACAAATTCCTTCATAAGAAGCAATGGCATGTGTCACATAATGATGTTATGTAGGTATTGCACAAATCTACCTATGATTGTTTGGGGAAATGCAATCCTAGGAGATAAGGAAAATATATGCTATATACCCAAGGGAAGAAAAATCTCTGCTTCCTTTGCAAAGAAGAGGTCCAATATAGTCTACCTGCCATCTAGTGCCTGACTTGTCCCTGTGTAATGATGTCTTCACTGGGGCTTGGTACTGGTTTTTGCTATTGGCATATTAGGCTATTAACATTAGTGTTAACAAGGTCAACCTTGATAAGAAGAACATATTTTAAAATCTATTAATATCTTCTATTCCTGATACTATATACTTCTTGTTTATGGAACCCTTGAGCAAGTACTATAGTGATATGTGATAGAAGCTAACTGACAGCCACAGTGGATGTCATTATGTTCACTTGATTATTGAGAACCTTCTCTGTAGTGGATCTTCTTTGCTGATTATGCATATGACACACAAATGTCTTCAAATTCTGGAGTTATTCTAAAAGAAGAATCATACCCCTTTCCCCGACTTCCAATTTTCCAACTTTATTCCTTCCAAGTCCCTGACCTTTCAGTCAAACTATTAACAGCTGCTTATGAATCAGAGTATGTTTGTATTCCTAGCCAAATGAAGTGAACCAATGAAAGTGGAAACAAATTATACTGCTCAAAATTCTGCCCACTGGGAAGATTTTCCTTTTTTACTCTACTTCAGAATCATTCCTTGTAGGACTGTAATGACACAGTCATCCACTTTTGAATGGCAACAGTATAAAATACAGATTCCTCATTTCAACAGGCCCCAAATCAAAATTTTAGTCAATTAATTATAACGAACATGAAGGCACAGGCAATGGTTGGGGGAGAGAATTTAATGTACAGAAGCCAGTGACAATGAAGTGTGAGAAATAATCCACTTGTTCAATTTGCTTGAACCTTTCAGGCATGACTGAGTGTAGTCTCATATTTTCTTTTCACTTGATAATATGTTCCTGCTGTCCACGCACAACTTTTTGACTTTGAATCAGACAACAGTTAATGATAGTTTATCCAGCTGAATGACCACCTGATATTATGACTTAAATATGAGGTGTCCCCCAAAACGTCCTGTGTAAATACAGGAATATCAGAGATGAAATGATTATATAGTGAGAGTCATAACTTAATCAGTCCATCCTGCTTTGAATGAACTAAATGGGTCAAAACTGTAGACAAGTGGGGCATGGCTGAGGAGAGTGGTCACTGGGTTGTACCCTGGAAGGGTTCAACTTCCCTCCAGCCCTTTTCCTTTCTTATTCTCTCTGTGTCCTGGCTGCCATGAATGGAGCTGTGCTCCCTTCTGCTGAAATGTTCTGCCTTACTTGGGCTCAGAGCAATGGAGTCAGACCACCATGGACTGAACCACTGATATAGTGAGCCTAAATAAACTTTTCCTCCTCCAAGTTGTTCTTGTTGGTCATACCAATGAAAGACTGATTATCACATCTCATAATATCATCATTAGTTACTTTGTTTACTCTAAGACCTAGAAGAAAACATGAAGTTATTTCTGAATTTTGTATCTCTATAATTTTCTTTTAATTTTTTATATATTCAGTTTTTTAATGCAACTGGTCAACTTGTTCTGTATATTCTTAAACATTTTAATCTTATAAACTTATTATTCATATCTATTATATACTTTTGAACATGCAGAATTAAGGATCATCAAATATTGACATGGAAATGTTCCAGGTCTATGGGCAGAGCAAGATGGTATCTAAGCAAGGCCCTTCAAGTATTTCCCCACAGTCACATCAATTTGAATAATTCTTCATACAGTAATCTATCTTCACAAGAGCAAAGAAAGCCAGATAAAAGATGACCATAACTGGTTTTGTATAGTAGTAAGAAAGGATTCAATAAAGAAGGCAGGAAGGAAACAGTTGCCCAATTTACACCTCCCAAAACTCCAAGCACTGTGAAAAGAGATGTTTCCTTCTATGAGTAAGAAGAAGGAGTTAAGTTCAGGCCATAAATTTGAAACTTAGTTCCAGGCCTATTTGGTAAAAACCAGTGCTGGACAGAGCCCCAGGGCCTCTATACTCAGGCTAGTGCCTTCAGACTGAGCCATTAGCACTGAGTTAGCCTGGCAGCTTATGGCACTACCAGCCCTTTCCTAAACTTGGACATCAAAGGATAGAGCAAGATTTCACTCACTGTTGATGAAGCAGGGCATGAAAGTTATCATAGATCTCAGTGCTTTTCCCCTATATGGTGAGACCCAGTAGCAGGCAGAAAACAAAGGCCTCCATACCCAGGATATAGCTCACATGTGGAGTCTGTAGACCTGCTTCAGCACCAAAATTCTTGCTTGTATCATTGTTGGCCTTGGAATAGGCCTGTCTCCCTATCCCTAGACTATCCATCTTTGTAGCTATGAGATGCAGTGGAACTCAGCTTAGTATCAGCTTTGGTGGCCAATGGACTGAATACCCAGCCCCCAAACTTAGGCAGCACAACTATCCTTGGGCTTTAATACAAAGAAAGAGTCTCTAAACCTGTTCTAACAAAAATTGTTCTTCAGCAGGACTGACTCAAGAGTCTACCTGCATCAACACCAACTATAATATGGGGCCTGGATGCACCCCTGAGATTGCACAGCTCCTTGCAGCTATGAGACTCAGTTATATGTAGCTTCGAATAGCTTTGGTGGCCTAGAAATTACTTTCATTACACTAACTACAGGCAACATAGTGTAGAGCAAATTTCCATTTGCTAAGAAATGGCCAGGGTCACATAAATAGAACTTTGCCTTGAAAATTAGTACCAGAATGGTAAATCTAACAATAGAATGATCCTAATAGCCCCTACTCTTGGGCTGCATGTGCATAGAGCCTCTGAGGAGTGCTGGTGTCAAGTGCACATGCATGGTTCCAGTTTATCAATCGTTTGTTCTGGTCACTCCATCTTCTATGGTTTGTTGCAGCAGTCTTGGGCTAGAAGTCCATCTTAGCAATGGGAAGCCCATAGTGGTGTAAGCCTTAATTCTACCCCCATGGTGTGCTGGATTTGGAGCTGTGAGCTCAGGTTGTGACACAGTGATGTAGCATCGGTGGCCACAGGCATAGCATAGGAGTCTGAGACTGGTCCTTCAAGAGAGATTCTGCTCAGAGTTGGGCAGAATCTCACATTGCCTGACTAAATGTTGTGATTTTGAAGGACGTACCTGGGTCTGCTTTGTTCCATGGGCAAGGTTTGCAGGACATTACCCTTTTTAGGTATTCCTCCAATTCATGGTTAACTGCACACAAACTGTGGGTGGGAAGTGTGGGCTCATGTCATATGTTAGTGACGAAAGAGTGACAACAACACACCAACAGTCAACTTGTAATATATCTGACTCAAGGCATCATCTAGTAATGAAATAGTGGAAGTGACTACAGGCTTAGAGAAAATAAGCTGCTTCCCTGGAATTTATTTAAAGATAGGCACCAAAAAAGCCAGATTATAAAGACTGGAAAAGAGAGCTAATTTGTCAAAACCCAACACTGTCACACCCCAATAAGCATCAAGAACTTTCAAGGAATCATGACCTCACAGAGCAGTCAAAATACTGGAAACCAACCATATAATAACAAGTGTGACTAACAAATGGGGAATTTAAACAGACGTTTTAAGGAAACTCAAGTTGCTTCAAGAGAACACAAAAAAAAATGCTTCTAGCAGATACTTAACAGAGAAATGGAAGCAATTTTAAAAAGTCAAACAGTTATCCTTGAGCTGAAAAATAAACTAAGCAAAATCAAAAACATCAAAATAATTTGTGAACTTGAAGACAGGCTATTTAAAAATACATCAGTATAGAGAAATAAAGAAATAGAACATAGAGGAATAAAAAATTACTAAAAGGTATTTGGGGACAGAATTCAAAGAACAAAATTTGATTGTTGGTGTTCTAGAGGGAATTGAGAACTCCAAAGGTATAGAAAGTTTATTCAAAGAGGTAACACAAAACCTTTTATCCTCCTCACACCTAGAGAAGGATAAAAATATCCATGTGTGGGAAAGGCAAAGCTCACCAACCATATCTATAACTTAACCAAGTCTAAACCAAGAAATAGTACCAAAATAGCCCATGAAATGTACCCAGATCTCAAAGATAGATGATGAAGATGCTCAAGGCATCAAGAGAAAAGAAACAAGTTAATATTTAGGGGTGTGCTAATGGCCCAGCAACAGACTTTTTAGGTCAAGAGAGAGTGGGATGATGTTACCGCCATGCTGAGTAAAACCAAACCAACACAAAACTGTCAACCAAGAACACCCATAAAATCTCCCTTTTAGAAATGAAAGACAGATTAAGATATCACCAGTTAAGTAAAAGTTTAGAGACAGACCTCAACCAGACATGTGCTAAAGGAAGTGCTAAAGGAAGTTATCCAACTGAAAGAAAGATATTAATGAGTAAGAAGCAAACATTTAAATGTATAAAAATTACTGGTTAGAGTAATTATACAGACAAATTCAGAATGCTCTAATATGGAAAACATGATGCATAAACCATTAATGTGTTCTATATGAAGAAAAAAATCAAAACAATTAAAAAATAAAAAATATTATATTGATGTGTTAAGACAGATACAATACAGAACAAGAAGAATGAAACTTCAAAAATTCAAAAAGTGAGTTGGAATACAGGGCAAGTGTAGAGTTTTATATTTGTATAGTTTCTTTTTTTAAATTTATTTTTTAAATTATCTTTGTGATCAGGTTATACTGCTTTCATTTCAACAAAATGGCTTGTTATAATCAATGGATATCTTTTGTAAGCCTCATGGTAACCACGAAGAAAAAGTCTATAATAGACAAATTGAAAATAATAAGCAGGAAATCAAAACACTTCAGCAGAGTAAATGATTTAACCACAAGGGAAACTGTAAGAGAAGGATAAAGAAACAGATGCTTCAGGGAAATTGAATACAGTCTTTTGTTTTGCAAATAGAAATAAATAAAAGCTCTAGATTATCAAGCAATCTACATGAGCATGGCACCTGATGCCACTGGGAAAAATGAAAAAATGAGATTGCCTATAAAAAGTGCATGGAATAAAAAAACAAATTTAAAAAGTAAAATAAAGATAACCTAGAATACAATTTTGAGAAACAACAACAGCATTGAGTGTTAGGGAGAAAAGGCTTAAAAAGAACAATTAGAGAAAGAAAAAGTAATCTGAAGAGAGTGAAATTTCAACAAGAATTAGGGAATAGGATACTTTTTTTCTTTGTGTGTGTGTGTGTGTGTTTGTGTGTGTGTATGTGTATGTGTGATGCTGGGGATTGAACCCAGGGCCTTGCGCATGTGAAGCAAATGCTCTACCAATCTATCAAATGAGCTATATCCCCAGTCCCTAGGTGTAAGCTGCCTGTCACGGCCAGCCACGGCGCCGCCACGGGAGGAAAATTCTCGGAGGCAGAGTTAAGCTTTTACTACTTTTACTTCTACTTTCTTAGAGAGAGCTTAGAGAGGGAAAGAAAGATTTTTAGAGAGAAAGATTAGAACGAGCTTTTCTTCTTGTCTTCTTAGCTTAGAGTTTAGAAAGATAGAATAGAGCTAGAGCTTCTTCTTGTCTACTTTCTTAGAGAGAGCTTAGCTTAGAGAAAGACTAGAGCTTCTTTCTTCTCTCTTCTTTCTTCCTTCTTCTGTCTTCTGTCTTCTGTCTTCTCGGGAGCCTCGGCCTTACTCTGACCAGTCCTCTGGAGCCTCGGCCTAACTCTGGCCAGTCATTACTTCTTCTGTCTGGTTTCTCTTCTGTAACCGCTCTGCCTACGTTCTGGCCGCTCTGATTCTTCTGACCGACCGAGTGACTGCCCGGCTGACTGAATGAATTCGTTCTCCTAACTCGGACCGCTTTCACCCGGTTATATACCTTCAGGTTTGCGGGTGCCTACAGGTGCGTCACATACATATCAGGTGGAACCCATGGCTTCCAGCTAGCTACAACAGCCCTTCCTAATTAGGGCTCCTTCACCTAGGATACTTTTTGATGGCAAAAAAATTCAGTCAATGTTAGATTGGGAAATAAGTTACACAATTCTTGCACTATCTTTGGTGGCAGGAATTGTTTATTGTTAGAAGTGTGGTTTTGGTGTCTAATTGAAAGTATTCATATCTTGTCTCTACTCCTTAAGCTCCATGTGGGTCAACATCAACTTTCATCTCACAGAGTGGCTTTCGGTATCAACACATACTACTACTTAGAACCATACCTGGTACATAGGAAGTGCTCAGAAACAAATTCCTATTATTGCCATCATCGTCAGCATCACATTTATTATTCATATGACTTTATTTAACAAAAGCAACACAGTCCAGTGTGACAATGGGTAGGACACAGGCAATGGGTTGAAGAATTAGTAGAAACTTGGTTAGTGGAAATAGAGTAGAGGACAGTTTTCGTGATCTATTACATTTTTTACTTTGGATGGTCAGAGATAAAATGGTAAGGGAGTTAAGGAGTATATTTCCTTAAGCGTTTAATTTTGGGAAAAAGGGTATATGTACTTGCTGAAGGGAAATTATCAATGTAGGAAGCATTGAACAGAAGGGAAGAACACTCTGTAGCAAATAAATTTGTGAGAACGTGTATAATAAACCTAAATTGTAGGTGAAGAGATTTGTTTACATATGAAGAATGAAACCTCTTTGTTGAAGGTACAGGTATGCAAGCTGAAATATTGGAAAGTTTGATTGTAGACAAATGGATTATTAGTAACTAATGGGTATTATTGAACATATTTTTGCACCATTTATTCTAATCAATGTATATTTCATTTTTCTTTAACTTATTCACTTATTTGATTATGTATTGGTTCATCAATACACTCATCTGAAAAATGTTTCTTGGGTACTTACTAAGTCCATCAAAGTTATTACAAATGGAAATATAAAAAATTACAGCTACAGTCTGAAAATTTATTAAGAGGTCTAGCCAGCTGGTAAAAAGCCTACAAAGAGTAGAATCTGAACTGCAATGGGAGCAGAGAGAGAAGGTTGTAGAATTCTAGGGAAGACTTGATGGGTTGGTGTGTAGGTTGATGAACAAGAGTGGAAAGTAAAGCTTCTTTTATTGTCTTACAAGCCAAAAAAATGCAAAATGCTTTTAAGTGTGGCAACTAACTCTGATTTTCCAGCAATGTTTTATGGAACCTTGGGTCAATTTTGTATCCTCACAAGTCGCTATGGAGAAAAGTAGAAAATTATGTAGCAGAACACAGTTCTCTGAGCCATTCAGAGAGCAACTATGCAGAAATCTCTTTCATAAATGGGACCCTGGGCTTGCTATTTAAATAAAAAGAGATATAGCACTTCTGCCTTAATTTGAAAGAAAGACAATATGCTGCAGAATCTTAGTTAAACTACTTCAGAGATAAATTTAAAGAGATGAAATGATTCCTTGTTTCAAAAATATCCATATGCATAACTCCTATAGCACAGATAATCAAAGTTTGTATTTCTTTGCATGTAATGTTTACATTTTAGTAAAACTAACTCAGTGGCACATATTTTTTTTAATATATTTTCATTATTTTGATGATGTTGGCTAGTTAAGAAAATTATGCATGCATATGAAAAAAGTGAGGAAATAATTTCCTAAATATTTTAAAGATGTAAAATGTTTGAGAGTTTTATCATTCTTTCTAAAATGTTTTCTTTTGTAGCAAAGATGCAAAATACAGCTGTAAAATCATTATACTGAAATGTTGTTTGCATGTTTTTAAGAGACAAAAATAAAATAAATGTGCTAACCAGGAAAGAGTGCTAGCAACAACCCTAAGAAGAAAGAACGTGATATGCAGAAAAACGTGATAATTAGGATTGTGAGTCATTATAATGTTAAAATTGAAAACTGAATCACATTAAAGTTATTAAAGTCAAAAGTTATGTTTCCTTAGTAACATTATCACAGTCATTTTACCCATGTGTACTATTTTCTGTTCCTGTTTGGTTTATTTTGCCTCTGGTCTTCAGCCATTAAGGCAATATGAATTAAAATTATATTGTTCTGTTTTTCAAAGATTGCTTTTTGCCTTATTTTCAAAGATTGGTTTATTAAAAAATGAGATTTTAAAAATCTCTGTCAGACAGCCCATCTTTCAGTTTCTCAAACACATGTGTTCTAGACATACTGTATATACAAGAACTATATTCTGAAAGCAACTTATTTCCACAGATATTTTAGGTTTGCACTTAAACTTAGCATATATAAAGTTGCCGGAATGGTAGGTGAGAGAAACAAGTGGCTAAAATAAGAAGGATTTGATCATCCTTTCCATATTAGGAAAGACACTGAAATTACTTTGTTTGGGCATTTTAACAGACAAGAAAGCAAACAAGGAAAAATACAAACAAGTCTCTTTAATTGCCCTCCCTGGGCTCTTTCCCACTTTACCACAATACTATTTTTTGTTAATGTTTTTTTGAGTAAGAAAATAAACTATGATCTCAAATGCTCAGTGATACTTGTTTACTTCCTTGGTTGCTAACATCTTGGGATAAAAAGTGATATTTACAATACTTAGGAAATGAAATAATCCAATTTCTACTTAAGTGTAGCTCTGCTTTCAGAGTAGGCAAATGGGTACCTTTGGACACAGCCACAAACTTTTGGCATGGTCTTGCCATGCTTCTCCCAAGCTGCATGTCTTGTCACTTAGTCATATGAAAAAACAGGAGAGAGAAAAGGAAAGACATAATTGGAATATAAGAAAAAGAAAGATGAATTAGGAAAGAAAAAGAAGAAGGAGCTACTACTGATCATTTCATCAGGGCTCCTGGTCCTTTATTTCCTCTTTCTATTTCTCATTGGTCTGACATCAAAGACACAGGCTGTGTTGGCCCTACTAAATTTATCTGATGACATGATCAGTTCCAGCAAGCATCAGATACTTGCTGAAATTGACCAGTCAACTCATTTAAAATGGTCCATTGAGTAGTCCAGTGTCATGACAACCACACATGAAACAAGATGAATAAGAGCAACTGGCCAGTTATTTTATATGAATGATGACAATCATTCAAGTTGAATTTTTATTTGCTCTTCCCTTCCCTGCACAATTTGCCAGACCTGGCTGGTTATTTTCTTAACAGATAGACATAGATGTAGTCTCTACCAAACCTGCTTCAGGATCAAATTTCAAATATTAATGAATCAAGAAAGACCTGTTCATTGAGCACTCATAAGTGTGTGACAAGGAGCCACAGATTTTAGGAAATATGATTTTCAATGAATTAGACATAGCCATGCTCCTCAGTTACTATCCCAAAAGGGGATAAAAGATAAAGAAAATGCATATAAATAATTACCAAGAACAGGAAAGGAAGAAATCATAATAGAACACAATTTTATTTGAAATGTTAGTGGTCTTTGTGATCAATTTGCAGCTAAATTTGAGAATTTCACCTAAAAATAATCTAGACAGATTAACATTGAGAATATGCTTGGATATTTGTAAATCAAGGCATTCAGAAAAATAGGGAGGTAAGGATAAAAATGTCATGGATTTGAAATACATTTTGCCATTTATAAAATTCTTGGCCATGTGATATGAGCAATACCCCAAATACAAAATACATATACTTTTTTTTTTATTATCCAAATGAAATGATAACTGAGTGATGTTAGAAAAATATTAATTGTTGCAGAAATACTTTTATGGAATAATAATGGAATAGTTGGCTAAATTGTGAAAAGGCAATTATATTAACTGACTTCCAGAAATTTTGCTATTCAATTAATTAATCATTGGAAGAATTTCGTTATGTTCAAATTACTAATAGGGGATTGTGATTCATTTTTGCTGCACCTGTTTATCAGGAACATATTTCTTCTGGGAATGATCCACCTTCGTTAAATGAAAGATTCCTCTCTGTTACTTCTACTCCAAAGTATTAATTCTATTCCATTTGATCTGATGACAGCCACTACCTCTGTTTGCTCCACTCACATTGACATGTAGAATCTTACCTGTAACATAGAATATAAGCAATGATTTTATGAAGAGTAAAATCACACAAAGTTATTATTTTAGAAATTTATAAGAATATTTTTGGTTGTAAAAAATACTTGGAGAATTATCATACATTTCCTAGGAGAGTGCCTGGGATATTTGATGTTCATCAGTGGGTGCAATCACCCTATAAAATGGAGAGAAAAGTCCTTAGCTCTTTCCAACAAAGGAATGTCTTTCCAGTCACTCAGGCAAAGTGGGATGAGAAAACAATTCAATTCATAATATTTGATCTAGAACAAAACTGTCTTTTACACGTGGACACAAATCACTTTTGTACTTTTTAAATTTTACATGGAATTTTCCATAAAAGCAACCATAAGGTAAATTTAGGAGAGAATATACTTCGTTTTTTGGAATTTTGCGAAAGGAAAATCACATCATGAACGGCAATGACACGTTCATCTTTGAGACAATTTCTAAGTCCAACTGGTCCATAATTGTATTTCCCAGATTTATTTGCTGTATGTATCCATGTGATCTTTTCTTTTTAAATGAGTCTTCCTTTTATTTACTGAAACTGATGTAAATAAAAGTACCTTTTATATAAACAAATGATAATTCAGTGCTATATCATTTATAATTTATAACTTTTAAAAATAACTTCAGCTTTCTCATCATATTGATGATTCAATAGATCCTCTCCTGGAACTCAGAAACCCTAACAATTAAGAACAGATTTATTTTTTTAATTCACAAGCCACTTTATTTATTTATTTATTTATTTATTTATAGCAATGGGGATCAATCTCAGGGATGTGCACATGCTCTACCCCTGCCATATGATCTTTTGATCACTCCATTATACTTCATATATTTCAATGTTTTTGTAAAATTTATAAATGTGTCAAGGCTTTATAAAAAATTGAAAATTGAGATGGAAACCTGAATTTTATATTTCCATTCATTTAATTAAGGGTGCTTTCTGAAAATAGTTCCTGAGAACAACATTATGTTCAAATTGTTAAAAAAGAAATAGATGTTGATTACTTGACATGTCCTCCCTGTTTATAGTGCCTGCATTTCAAGCAATGCAAAGAAGGATTCAGGTTAAGAAAACATGGACATGGTGGTTCCATTTTCTTTAAAGGAATGACATTCATTAAATATTTTTAATTAACTTTAAAAATTTGGGAGAGTTAGGTACTAGTTATATAATTTGAATTCTTGGACATCAGAGTTTTCAATTTAGGAGTTTCTTTACCATCAAACAATTAAGATCATTGAACCCTCTGGATTCACAAGCATAAAGAGATGTGCCTGACTTTAATTAGTTCTTACTTTCTTTGAAAAATAACAAAAACAAGAATATACTATTCGAATAAAATCGACCCTGTGAAAATCTCATAAGGCTTATAAGGAAATGGTTTTAGCCACTTTTCACAGTATTCAACTGCCCCTCTTACAAGTCCTTTTATATAAAAATCAATATATGCATGGAGAATTGGTACCAATTCACTTATTTCAAGCCAGCCAGGAAAACAGATCAATATATCATGAACTTTCTTTGCTGCTTCTTTCAACTTTAACAAAACAATTATTCCAACAACTAAGCCAACAGCCAATACTGTGATAAAGCTGTTTCTAAGGCCAGAACGTTCTGAGATTGAGACATATCCCAGAGTTAATTTATTTATTTTCAAGTTCTAAGTGATAAAAATATTATAGCTAATGTTCTTACATTTCTCTCACTAATACTGAGCATCAGGAAATAATATGTTTCCCTCCAGAATTATTAAGGTCTTTGACAGGTGAAAATAAGGTACTTGCATCATTCATTTCTTTTTGAAAAGGGATTGTGATGGTAATAAATCTCATCAGCTGTACTGTCTTTAATTTAGATAAGTAAATAGAAATTAATAACTATGAATATGGTTTATGGATATGGGATTTTTCCCCTAAAGTAGAGGGCACCACAAATATATACAATGCAACTTTCTTTCAACAAATACTTAACATAATTAAGCAAAGTATTTCATTTCAGAGACTCACTTTCGCAAAGCTTAAAATTACTTTTCCCTTTTTCCTTCAACTAGGTGTCTCTGGGCAAACTAAAATTTAGCTTAGACTACAATACAGTTTGATTGATTCTTGATTAGTTAATCAAAACTTCTACTTAAATTGTTGTCTTTCTCTTGGGACAATACAAAGATTTATAATTAAATATATGAGGAACACAAAACTTTGACAGATAGTTAACATCAATGCATATTAGAAACAAGATTCTAGGTGACCTGTCAAAACCGTAATTGAAAGGTACCATAAGCATAATCAATAATGAATTTCTAAGTATCATATAAAGTAGCTGTGGATTACAAAAACTGACATATAAAAAGAATAGATATTTTAGTATACAGTAAGTTCAATCTCATTAGCGTTAATAGTGTGATATATTTTAAAAGATCAAACACAGGCTTTGAGTGTATTTGTGAATATAAAATACCCATAATGTAAACAGTAAAGCTTCTCATCTGTTTAGTAAAAAGACAAATTTTAAATTAGAGTAACACAGGAACTTAAAAATCTGGAGTAATAGATGGTCAGTGTTATGAGAAATATAAAAATATTTATGAGTTTTAGCTCAATTTCATGCTAAATATTTTGTTTGTTTATATTTTCTTATTATTAGCAATGTTACCTTGTGAAGTAATCAGTCCCAATATTCAATAATGGATGTATTGATACACTATTGCAATGCTGGGAAAAAAAAAGCAAAATGGTTGAGAGGATCAATGAGACCGTTTCACATCAAATTCTGTGGAAATGAATGTTGAAGATGAACTCTTATAGAGTTGTGGATAATGAAAATAAAATTTCCCTTTGTTTGAGTTTTGCATATTGCAAAGCATTTACTTCTTATCCTGTACCCTGGTCACTTGGGAACATAGACTGAGAAAGTAATATTTCCATTAAATTTATAACTCATACCATAAGTGGGATGGTTAATCACCGCTCCCACTTATTCCATGGAACATATTTAGCTGAAGTGGCAGTAGGTACAATTCTTTTGTTAATTTGTCATTAGTACCATCCTATTAGTGTTCTGTGGAGAACTAAAATGATTACAAGAGAGAAAATAGGAGGGTTGATTATTCTCTAAGTCTAGATAATTTTCTAATATTTTCCCTGACTCAATAGTAATTTTAAAAATCTACTGAGTGATATTGAGAAGAATTTACTTAAAACTCTTAGAAATTTCTCAGGTCTCTGGGGTTAATTTTTTATGTTTTTATTCCTTCATTTAGAATTATAGAGAATACTAAGTATTTTGTTTTATTAAAAATATATATAAAATATACAAATTGTTTTTATTTGGCAACTGTGATATGGGGTATTGTATATGAATATGTGGTCTATATAGAGTCAGAAGTTGTCATTTAGGGATTTGTTCTCTTTTGCATCATAAAATAAATCTTTACAGGAAATGCTGTAATGCTGATCAACATTTCAAAATAATCTATCAAAAATCAGCCCCAGTTTTCTGTGCATGATAATTACATATTGATAAAAATCCATTTTTCTCAAAAGACACAAGGTGGGTTTTGTGTGCATGTGTTTTGTTTCATTAAAGTTTTATATATGGAATGTACTAGTTATTTTCTTATTTCTCTGATTTTAGTTTTCTTGCTAACTTCACATTAAGCAAAGTGATGTTATTAGAGGAACTGTTCCAAGAATGTCTGTGAAATTGCATTTCAATACCCATTAGACATGGTTCTTTTTCTCTATAAACCTCTCTCTGTCATTGAAAATGTGATTCAGCAGCATTAAGTGAAAGCATATTCGAAATATAGCTTGCTTTTCCACCACTGAACTACATCGACTTCAAATAAATACTGGAACCCAATTAAGAAGTAAACTCTTCATCTTGACCCATTGACCATTTCAATGATATCTTCATATTTTAAAAGTTTGACAATGAACAAAAGACTTTAGTTGAATCTTATTTGGAGAATCAAATGGAAGAGGCTAACCAGAAAATTTTAGGACACTGAGGACAAGGATTGGTCTCTGTAAGACAGAAGGAAAAGACACATATATTAGTATAGAGACCTTTTTAAAGATATATACATTCAAAGAATGCAAATAAACACAGAAAAAACTGCTTTACTGTGAAAGACTAGGAAATAGTCACCATCCCAGCAGCCTAGTAAAGAGATCCCTTGCTTCAGAGACCTTGGAATGGTCTCAGGTTCAGAGAAACATTATCGAATTGGAACTCTGAGACTGACAAGCGGGAACCTAGGTGATGGTGCACTGATTACCAACTGGTATGAATCCAGTGAGATGGAACACATCCATGTAAGAAACAAATTATATGAAACATACTTATTACTTCCAGATAGTCAGCAAGGTCACATGACCCCCGGGGATACAGCATTGAAAAATGCCCTCTTAAGAGGATGGGGCTGGCTGCTGTAACAGAGCACCTGTACCTCAGGAAGTTGCATTTTACAGTTATTCTTGAGAATTACACACAATAATGTGGGGAGAACTGGGCCAGGCTAAGTCCACAGGTAGAACTGTGCTGCAGCAATGAACCAACATATTTTCAAAAAAACAGAGCACCCCACAGTGGCTCCAGGGAGACCCATAGAGTCTTTCAACAATTTTGTTGGAATATACTCAGAGACAGGTGGGTCACCCCATCTGGAATCCAAAATGTAAAATATGACATATATGCACATTCATCCCCAGGGAATAATGCAGGGGGAGCACTGGAGTGGATCCTTAGTATTTAGTGACTATGAACATCATGACTTTTGGAATAGTCTTCCCATGGCTTAGTTGTTTTTGTTACAAGAGAATACTTTCACGATAATGTCAAATTGCCAACCAAATTAAAGAAATATGAGTGAAAATCAGACAATTTGTTTAAAAATATCCCTATGGCACAGAGAATCTGTAGGGGAAATATATATCCTGTATAACATGGAAAGGTTGAGACTTTCCAAGTTTAGTAAGAACTGCCTATAACTGGATAAAGCTTTTTCTGGGAAATGTTATTTGGCAAGTGTTGGGAAGGAAACCAGCAACCAACATTAGAAACCATCTTTTGAAAAAAATCACTTGGAGCTGGAATAGTCTTTTTCAGGCTCAAAGGGGCACCAAAGATATACCTGCCCAAATAACGAAAATGATTTATCTATATGCACTATTGTCTGCACAGAATCCCAAAGGAAGCAGTAAATTCTTCTAGGAACATTTGCATAATTTTTAAAACTACATGTACTATTGCAGATATGGATTTTGTTCCCAGAATTTGAGATGTCCAT
Source organism: Tamias sibiricus (assembly GCA_025594165.1). Classification (NCBI taxonomy): domain Eukaryota; kingdom Metazoa; phylum Chordata; class Mammalia; order Rodentia; family Sciuridae; genus Tamias; species Tamias sibiricus. Next base: position 125,859,689 of record CM046666.1, on the reverse strand, counting down.
CTAAGAAGTATTTATAAGTGGTTTTAAACACTTAGGATTATTTATGAATGGCCAACTTTGTGAGAAAAGTTAAGGGGAACATTGGAAATATTGATTAGCAAAGTTTTCCAAGGCATGCTATTAGTGCCTTAGTGAGTGACCACAGGATTGTAAGCAATTGAACAAGAGTTTGTTGTGAGCCATTAATGGGCTGTGTGTGTGTATGAGCTATGTGCATTTGAGCAACTTGAGGGGACTGGTCTGGCATTGTGCACTGATTGGGCTGTGTGATGTAAGTGTGCCTTTCCTCTCTCTCTGTCTGTGATCCCACACAGCACCTGAGATGGGTGTGACTTGCCATGATATCAATCAATCTGCTGACCACCAGACATCACAAAGCAAGCCTCTACCTTTCGAAACCCTATCCCTTGCCTTATTTGTGTGGAACATTCTATTGAATGTCTTTTCCCTAATAAATAGAGGGGTTCCAGGTGCACTCTCTCTCTTTTGCCTTCCAGCATGGAAGAGGACCCTTGAGGTCACAGAGCAGTCTCACCCTCAACCTTAGAAACTCATTTGTGTTTTGAATGGTTTATTCATATTTTCTTAGTTATGGTTGCAGCCAGCTCCTTTAAACCCAATTCATCTCATCAGCCTGGCCAGCTGGCAGGATTTGGTAATGGAGATCTGCATGTTAAATTACTAAGCATCCAGCATAGTGCAAGTAAAACTTCCAAGATGGCATGTTGGTTCTAGAAATGCTGAAAAAGTAAGCAGGATAGAGAAGAGTCTATCATTAAGACCAGGCTCCATCAGAGAAAATACCAACAGAGCTGTCTCCTGCTTGATGCTGTAGAAAAAGTGCTGGCTTCCAATGATCACAAGCCCAAGAAGGACCCCTGTAGGAGAGTGGCAGCAGATACAAGCTCCACCCATGATTAGGACATCATCTTCCAATGGATGGTTATGTGAAGAGAGGGAGTGTTAAAAAATGTGATTACTTCACTTTGAAAGATGAAGATGTCAGATGAGAATTTTCAAACTGAACAGAGACAGGCAAGGAGAAAATAAATTGTACAAGGAAAATCACCCAGGTTTTCTGTTCTTATGTTCACCTTGGTTTTATGATCAAGCTAGCTGTGATTCCTAGGTAAGTGAGTTCATTGTCATAACTTACAAGGACATAACCAGAGAGATAATTTTAAACTTGAAAATTCTTTGATTCTGGCCTTAAAGTTTAATGTCATCAAATTTCCAATTATTATGTTAAGTTGTATTGTTTAATGTAATATTCCACATAATACTTAAACATGGATCATTCAGAGACATATCTGGTGCTGCATATACTGACATTCTTCTCTAATTTGTAGCTGTTCAGAAGTTACTCCACCTTGCCCAGTATTCCCAGCACAGATGTGTTATGGTCCTGTTACTTGTTATAATTTAAAAGAGACTTTCTAATTTACATTACTGGACGTTGATTTTGTTACTAAACTTGGATTTTGATAATCACATCTCCACCTTCATCTCATACACATAATGCCTCAGGTGAGAAAGTTCCTGCTGGAACCCTAAGTAGCACCACTCACCAGACAAGATCCTTGCATTGATGAGATTAGAGGATTGTGACGGGGGCTCCCTGTCACCCAGCAGAGCACTGAATAAGCTGAAAGCACCTGCCACTTCTGAATAAAGAATGTAGTTCTGCTAATTAGTTAGCTTCAGTGATACTTGTATTCATATATAACCACCAAACATCAATGGTTGAAACAGATGGAATCTATTTATTGTTCTAAGAAGTAAGAACCATAAAAATTTAGTTCTTAAAAATTTAGTTATGTAGTAAAAACCGTTGGTTCATGCTAGTTCAGCAGAATTGACTAGCAAATTCCCCAGTAACTGTTTGAACCAACTGCAAACCGTAGTCATTCTTTTTTTTTTAATATTTATTTATTTGCCCTAGTTGTACACAATGCCTTTATTTTTATGTGGTGCTGAGGATCGAACCTGGGCTGCACTCATGCTAGGTGAGCGCTCTACCCCAGAGCCACAATCCCAGCCCCCATATTCATTCTTAAAAATACATTTTTACAATTAAGTAAATCCATTTACAACCAAGATTATAAGTTATGGAAACTCATCACATTTTAATAATTGTACTACTATTTCTGCTCTAGACAGCCACTTTCATACTTGTCTTCTCAGTTTCCTTCATGGACCATATCTCTAGTCAGCATGAGGAAAAAGCAAAGGGGATGATGTGAGTATTCGCTAGAACTCAGTCACACATCCCATCTAACTTCACTCTTGAAGCTTGCTGGGAAATGAAGACCAACTGTATACCATCAGAAAATGACAGAGTTCTGGTGAAAAGCTGGCAGGTCTCTGTACATCCTCAGATCCTCAGATGCGTGAACGCGTTGACATGTGTTGAATGTCAGCTTCCAACTTTTGACCAAGGCTTCATTCATACTAGCGATGCCAACTCAAAATATCATGTAGTGAGTAAATATTTTTTACTAAGAAAATTGAGCCCCAAGAGGTGAAGTGACTTTTAATAATCAAAGCTGAACTGACAAAAGCGATGACTGAGCTCATAATGTATTTGGTGGGAGTATCAACTACTATGCCTGTTCCCTCCCCCCTCACCCAAGTCCTTAGCATATCCAGGAATTGAATAGCTGTGCTGAAATAATGGACCTTCTTTGTCTCTAGTTAAAATCCACAATCTAGATCAGGACTCCTCAAAACATCTCTCCCAACAGGACAAACTCAGTACCTAAGGCAGCACAGGGAGAAATCAGTAGGGATCCAAGAGATTATTTAATTTAATGTCTCATGTTTGTAGAGTCCAGCATCATTAAGCTTCTGCGTAAATCTGTTTGAGATGGTATTACTAATGGCAAAAATAATAGCTTTACATTGAGCTAAATTATTCTCTATTTAATTCCTATACATTGTTTTGTAACTGGGGGGAAATGTAATAGTCCTTCCATTTCAAGTATTTTTAAATTATCTTTCCATCCTAATCTGTTTTGAAGTAAAATTATTACAGGTCCTTTACCTGTCTTTTACATGACTTCAGATCTGGAGCCTTTATCTTCCTCAATGCCTTCTCTAAGTATGGTTCCCAGAAGATAATATAATTTTCCCAGGTGTGCTCTGAGCAATAAATTAGTTATACTCTTGATCATGAATTATGCAACTTCCCTATTTCTTCTTCTCCCTCTGTGTTTTCCCCTGGACACCTATTGCTCTTTTTCATATAATTATTACTACTATTTCAACATTAAGCTATGTTTTCCATGATAGTATACATTTGTTACAAACCCTGCCTCTCTTTTATCATGCTCTCTGACACTATCATTCACAATAATGGGTCTATTTTTACTCATGTAGTTAAATCAGCTCCTGCTGTTTCTAGGTTTGCATTTCAATCACTAATTCCCTATCTTAAATACTCCAACTAAGTAATTCCATTTGCCCACAGTGATCAATATATATTTAATATTGCATTGGTTTTTGCCACTATTAGTTAACCGTAATTTCAACTAACCAGTATTTTCTTAATTAAAAAATACAAGAAAAGAATTTTTTTCTTAATTTTCAGTAACATCAACATCAGCATATTTGATTAAGAATAACAATATATTCAAAGATAGAGCTGACTTCCTGATTTAATGTTTGATTCAATTTCCTCTCTAGACCCAGGAGGGAGTTATTTAAAAGATCCCAATTAGGAATGATTTGAATTAATTGGAGCAACATAATGTACACACTGCATTGCATTCCCAATTAAGTTAGAAAGAGATAGAAGATATTCTGCTGACAGCATGTCTTTATTGGGCTAATAGTCATTATTTACGTATCATCAATTCTTTATCTAACGTCAAGTATTTGGTTTCTTCTGAAAACAAATAGGCATTATAAGAAACAAAAATACTGATGAATAATAGATAGGTTTAGTAAATAGGAACAAGATTGGAAAACACAGCATAAATTGAGCAATCCTCAAGTACCCAAGGCATTGCTTCTCTGCATGTTTATGAATTAGATGTCAATACTATGTATGATTAGATCACCCTCTGGGGCCCACTCTGACCTAAGATAAGAGACTAGTATATTGGGCCTTAGTTGATCTTTATTTGGTACTGAAGTTAAAATGTATTATTGAGAACACAGAGGTTCTTCTGTGTTGGTTATTCATAAAATTAAGTTATCCTTAGAGGCAAAAATTCTTTAATATTGACATATTAGAATGGTGAATATTATTTTAATAATTCAATCATTGGTTCTGAATATTAAAATATTAGCTTTAAGTTCTTATAATATTTTAAAAAGTATGTTGTGTTAAATAACATGTTTTGCTATGTAGTTCATTTTTCTTCTCAAATGTTTTTACATAGTATGAAAAATGTTTGATTTAAGTGTGCTTCATCATTGTTTTGAATACCAGATCTGCTAATTCTTCCTATGCCTCATTGTATAGGCCATTTAGCTTGTGTGATTTTCATTTTACTTATATGTAAAGTGAAGAAAACAACATCTCTCTCACTAAATATTAGTTTGCATGTGCATGCTCAAGTTTGCATGCATGTGCACAGGGATGTTGGAGATGAGAAGGACAGAATAGAAAGATATTGATGCTTTGAATTAGATCAAAATAAATTCTTCTATGGAATGTTATTTACACCAAGGGAAATTCCTACAGAAAATTAGTAGAATATTTTAATAAGATACTGTGGTTTATAGGAGAATTTTAATCCAATAATTTAATTTGATAACATGTGCCTAATACAAGTACATAAAATCAGATTAATTCCTCTTGCACATGATCTGATTCAAATCCAAATTTCAGGTGATAAATAAAAAGAAACTATCTCAATGAATGAATTGTAAAACTACTGTTAAAAGAAATAATTTTTTTTCAAAACTACATCAAAGTAGCAAAATTATGGGTGTAACTGATCTTCTCCATTGGTTGACCAGTTGTCCAGTTGTGGTAGTGAGGCAGACCCAGACTTAATTGAAGACGAATCCAAAGTCGAATTTCTGAAAGCATACAAAGACTTCCCACATTCCAGAGCTATTATACTTTCATTACAAGTAGTTCTGTGAGGCAAGTACCCAGACTAATGAAGTCTAATTTCCCACATATCAAAAAAAACAGAAATGATATAACTGGTGTTAGATAAAGAAATTTTGATTATGGTACATTTATCCTGTTAAACTACTTGTGGATACATGAGCACATGGGTGCAGACTAGAAGAGCTACTGGTATTTTCTTCCTTTAGGAGCTGTTGGGGTGTGGAGAATTCAAGAGCCCACTCTATAATATTAAAGCCTTCAAAGTTAAAAACTCTGCATGATTTCAACTTAAACTAATATCACAAGTCAAAACTTGCCAGCCAAAAAAAAAAACTAAAGAAAATATAAAATCATCTTTAATAGGAATCCAAGCAAAAATTTTAAACTTCAAAACCATTAAGGGAAAATTCTAGTTGCAGATTGGCTTAGCATTGCATCTGATTTGAACAAATAAACAAAAAATGGATGTAAATGCCTATGTTCATAAAAATATACCTACACATTTATAATACCGGGGAGTATCAGTAGAAAATCAACTGTCAATTTCAGTTGTTTCAGAGACTGTCCTCTGTCATAATAAGTCTTAAAAAACATATTATTGCTATCATAAACCATTAAAGTTGGTTTATAACCAGGGGAAAAATCCTTTAAAATCCCTCACTGCTACAATTCACAAGCCATTGCTACAATTCACAACTCGTTTGTTAGAGTCTTAACCGCCCTCAGCTTTGCCTTGGGCCATTAACTAACAAACCAATCATTAACTGCTAGTAATGACCATTTTCCCAGGGATTATTGTTTAATTGAACTCTTGTGCAGGACCCATTATTTCCTGAGATGTCAAAATAACCATGCATTACTACATTTTCCTGTGATTTAAGCATCTCCCAAAATAAACAATATGAATGTCAGAGAATTAAATTGTTCACTGTACACACTATTTAAAATACATTACTTTAATGAACAATTTTGATGTTTCAGAGAAATGTTCTAATTTTTTCATTCTCCTGAGCATATCCATCATGTAACATAGATTCAGAATTAATATGCATTTTCTTCAGTAATATACACAATGTCAGGACATTTATATTAGTAAACTGTGTTATATATTCATCTGGGTAAGGCACATTTGATTATTAGCATTCTGCTCCTGAGAAACAAGACACCGTGGCTTGTCTGTTGCCATGGAAATAAATTAGGAAGGATAACCTGCCTACTTATCAATTTTTATTAATGCAATCATCCTACCTGCTTAACCCATAAGTAACAATAGCACATTTAAACTAAGCCAATAAAGCACTGTAACTCTAGGGGTGCCAGTTAAAGTAAATAGGATAGAAAATTGCTGAAATAAAAAGTCTGAGTTATGTGTCATAGTTTTGATGTGCCCCATTAATATTATAGGATAAAGAATGTTGCCATTTGAGAGGGTTTTAATGGTGGAATTACCATCAACTAACATTTATTGAGAGGGAAGGCAACTGAAACAAGAAGTCAAAAGGGATATAATAAAATACAATTGCCCTCCTACTGTGTTGAGACAGTTTATAGGTGTTATGTGCTAAAATTTGAAATTAAAGTAATCCCAGTCTTATACTAGACAAATAAAGGTGAACACTATACAGTGTTTGGTTATGATTATTCAACATGGGCTAGAAAGAAGTTCACCTCCCTATGATATAAGAATAAAGCTTTCCAAATCATTCAATAGCAAATTACAAGGTCAAAAAGATAATTAACCTATAAAATATAATATACTCATTTTTAAGGATCTAGACTCATGTCTAGTCATTAAAGAAGATCCAATTAGGCTTAGAAATAATTGATATTTTCTCCCTCTAATTCAGACTGTCTTTGTGTTTAATATCTACAAATCACACAATTTTACAAAATGCATTACTTTAGTTTCAAGGAAATTGTTAGAAAATACACAAATGCTTACTTTCTAAAGGAAAAATAAAATTGCTTAAGTTTCAGCATCTAGCACATATCTTATAAGAGTAAAGAAATATTTTCTCGTAACAACAGAGATAAAAATCTAATATTTGTAAAGCAAAATTTAAGCTTTAGATGAGAAATACATAATAACAAATGACCATTTACTTATTTTTATCTTCAACTATATTCAACCACTTAGTTCTATCACCAACTATATTTAATTGCTCAGAGTTTACTATGCAGAAAAGATAATGACTAATCATTATGACTTTTATAGTGACAACAGATTAATAGTAAGCAGTGAGAATTGAGCTGTTATTTATCCTAATTTCACAAAAAACAGAAGTTTCTGTTGTAATTCATGGCTAGTTGACCTATATGTTCTCATGAAAGATGAATAATGAGTAAAAACAAAAATGGTCATCTATAGAAAGGAAATCAACAAGTACAGGAACATCCATTCTATAGATTCATATCTATCCAGTCAGATCAGTGCATAAAAGTGGTTACAGAGCTAGGTACAGTAAGTGGCTCATGCCTGTAATTCCAGTGGCTTCAGAGGCCGAGGCAGGAGGATCGGATCGCTAGTTCAAAGCCAACCTCAACAAAAGTGAGAGCCTAAGCAACTCAGTAAGACCCTCTCTCTAAATAAAATACAAAACAGGGCAGGGATGTGGTTCAGTGGTTGAATGCCCCTGAGTTCAATTCTTATACATTTGCCCCCCCAAAAAAATAAAAAAAAAAAAAAAAAAAAGAGAATGGCTACAGAATCCTTAAAGTTGAAAGGAAAATTCAGGTAAACCGTTACTTTGTGTGTAATATGTGCCAAGTCCAAGGTCAAACCTTAAACATACAGTGTTTTGTTCATCATCAAAATAAAACAATGTAGGAAGATACATATTTTGTGTTAATTTTGCAGAATCCAGAAAGGATTAAAAAATTATAAAATTAACAAATGGTAAATGACAAATATAGAACTAGACCTTAAGTTGGTATTACCATGTACAGTACTAGAAGAAAGTCCTCTTTCTTAACTATCTTCCTAATAATACATATGCTAGGTATTTGTTGAAGAAGCAGTTCATGCAGAGATTGTGCATATAGGAAGTGTTAGAGATACATCATAAATAGGATTTCTCTCATAATAAAAATATACTGTTAAATATATGTGTAACTGTGATTATCAGCATATAAATGAAGCTACCAAAAAAGGTAATATAATTTTCATTTCACTTTTTACAAAACTGTTGTCTTAAGAAAGAATTCAGGGAATGCAAACTGGTGCAACCACTCTGAAAAGCAGTATAGAGAGTCCTCAGAAAACTTGGAATGGAACTACCATTTGACCAAGTTATCACACTCCTTGGTTTATACCCAAAGGAATTAATATCAGCATATTACAGTTATACAGCCAGATCAACATTTATAGCAGCTCAACTCACAATAACTAAGCTATAGAACCAACCCAGGTGCCCTTCAACAGAATAATGAATAAAGAAAATGTGGTACATATAAACAAAGGAATATTACTCAGCTATAAAAAAGAATGACTTATGACTTTTGCCAGTCAATGAATGGATCTGGAGACTATCATGCTAAGGGAAAACGCCAATCCCCAAAAAACAAAGCCAAATGTTTTCTCTGATACGCAGGTGCTAATTCACAATAAGGGGAGGAAAGAACAGAAGTTCACTGGATTAGACAAAGGGGAATGAAGGGAAAAGGAGGATAGGAGTAGGAAAGATATTAATGAATCAGACATAATGTTCCTATGTTCATGTAGGAATATACCACTAGTGAAACTTCAAATCATATACAACCACAGGAATGGATTCTAATTAGAATAAGTTATACTCCATGTATATATAATATACCTAAATATACTACTCTACTATGATGAAATATAAACAAACAAATAAAATAAAAAGACATAATCCACAGGTATGGGACCTGTGGATTTTTCATAGATGCTTTTTGTCAGGTTGAGAAAAACTTCTTTAGTTCCTGTTCACTCAGTATTTTTACACTTGAAAGTGTATTGAATTTGCTCCAATACTTTTACTCTATTGAAGTAATCTTATAACATTTTAAATTTTTAATTGATACTACATTAATTCATGCTTGATGTTAAATCACTTCTACATCCCTAGGAAAAAATCCAGCTTGGTCATAGTGGGATTCTTTGAGTTCTATTAATCTTTTCATTTGTTGCTGGATTCAGTTCACTAAAAGTAGGATATATGCAAAGTGATCTGCAGGTGTCTCACAATAAAGATGCTGAAACCAAGACTAGGAGAAAATCGTGAAAGCAGGAAGAAACGGTTTACTAGTCCCTTACTAGGGAACTCTAATAAGATTATCAATCAACTTCTCATCAGAAACAATGGAAGCCTGAGGCAATACACTAACAACATATTCAAAGTTCTTATAAAAGCAGTCTACTAAGAATCATATACATAGAAAATCTACCTTTCAAAGTTGAAGATGAAGTAAAATCACTACCAGATAACCCAAAACTAAGCAAAATTTTTTTTTTTTCCCAGAAGACTCACTTTGTAAGAAACAATAAACTTGGAAAGATTTCGGTACTTGAATGTTTGCATAATTTTCTGCTCATTTATCTCTCTGTTCTTCCTCTATTATTACCATTCTTCTTATGGTGACATGAGCAATAATGTCAAATTTCTCAGGCTCAGTTCATTTTTTCATCCACTTTTCTGTTTTTCAGATTGCGTTATTTGTATCAATCTGTCTTCAAATGTGCTAATTATTTTTTCTGTCAGTTAACTCTACTATTGAGTCCCTCCAGTGAAGTATTATAATTTTGATTATACACTATTATCATTTCTTCCTTGACTTCTTTAATCATGATTTTCTTTGATTCTTTGAAAATATTTGCACTGGTCCTTTGAAGTTTTTTATTATAAATCTGACTTCTGGTCACTCTCACATGCTGATTCTTTTGCCTATATGGATATTGTTTGGCATGTCCCATTATTTTTAATTTGATTCTAAAATGGAAATTTCATATAATACATTATAACAATCCTGAATATCCTTCCCCTGAGAATTGTGTTTACTCATTGTTTATTTGTCTATGAAAGGTTATTTCAGTAGAGCTTGCATGACACTCTACTATATTTAATCTCCTCATGTTTAGATCCGTAGAGGCTGATCTGGATTGAATTGTGTCCCCCCAAATCCATATGTAAATATAATAATCCCCAATACTTCGAATGTGACCTTATTTGGCAATAGTGCCATTACAAATGTAAGCATTTAAATTTGAATGAATTAATAGTGGAACAGGTTGGGTCCCTAAACCAAGTGACTTATAAACAGAGGAAATTTGGAGACAGACCTGTACACAGGACAGTACTATGTGAAGATGAAACAGGACTGGAGTGACACTTTCACAAGACAAGGAAGTCCAAAGACTGTGGCAAATCACCAGAAACTAAGAGAGAAGTGTAGGAAAGATTCTCTCTCACTTCACTCAAAGGAAACAACTGTGCTGAACTTCTAGCCTCCAGAACCACAATTATAGAAATACATTTCTATTATTTTCGGCAAGTCAATTTGTGATACTGTATTATGGCAACTCTAGCAAACTAACATATTCAATAGTTTGGGGTTTGTCTATAGTCATTTAGTTGTGACGCTTTGACTCTTTTCTTGACCTCATTCAGTATGTTGTATTTCAGTAACTGCCAGCAGATGGTTCAACAAAATGATAGATCATAAATTTATTAATAGTCAAAGCCAATCAAATTAGATCTCCTTAGATCTTTTTCCTGAGATCTTTTTCTGACCCCAGATGTATTCTTCATAGTTACCTCTTTCTCTGGAATTCTTAGATAAAGTAACTGCAATACTGTTTATTTTACGTGTCCAATGCCTAGAATTATCTCTTTCCCATTCCCTTTCACCAAGAGCTCAACTCTTTTAGAGTAACCTTGAACCTGTATTTCTCCACACATCATTGCAAGTGAACATTTTTCCTTTTGGTTGAGATTAAGAGCTATTTTATGAGTTGCTTCTCTGGACCACCTCTCTGGTGCTGGGAATGGACACAGTGTTGTCATCCCCTCTGAGTGACAAACTTTCTTTAGCAATTGAGCACTCTTAAGATTTATAGGGTGAGCAATGATTTTAGATCTTCTTGCCTGACACTTATAATACTGAATCGCCACCTTATGAACTGGAACAAAGGTAATTAGGACCCTCACACTTTCAGTGCTATCAAGCACAGAGTAGACAGGCCATCACGTGTTCTGTGATTGGTGGAAAAAGGAAGCCCCTATCACTTGTTTTCACTCACTTGCAACCTGCTTTCAGCAAAATGTATCTGGGTTCAGGATAAAGTATTCTCATGTCCCTGTTCCTCCTAAAAAGAGAGCCCTCTGAATGAGAGCTGGGGAAAGATCCGGTCAAGTTCACAATAACTCAGATTCTTGCTGTTCTTGCAGAATTTTAGTAGGTTTTCGTGAATAAATGACTTTTTAGTATCTCTGTGTCTCTGAGACCATTTGCTGAAATGAGACATTAAATGGTTGCTTTTAAGTAATTTTCACCAATTTGGCTGGACAGGAGTTTCTCATTCTTTCCAGCTGGTAAGTCCCTTTAAATAATGTTTTTGATTGTATGAAAAAAAAGCTAATACTAGAAATTACTATGAGACATTATGAGATTGTGCTTTACTTTTTAAAAATTTAAAGGCAGGAGTACTCAAGGAATATGTAACCTTAGAAAGAAAATATAGTCTGGCACCTATTCTATGTCTTATTCTTCTGAGATTTTCTTTCAAGGTAAGCACAGAACTTCTTAATTCATGATAATTAAGCCCTGCAGTTTCCAAGCTTTACAATTGATCTTTAGGGTTCTCATTTCCAAAATGTGGTATGTTTTAGTTGACAAATCAAATAATTAAGTTTTGAATAATTTAAAGTTCCATTTAAAACACAACAAAGTGTTCATTGTCTTACTGCTTTATTTGTTTGCAGCTTAGTTTGTTCTGTTTATTTGGGGAAAATAAAAGAATTTCCTTGGGAACAGAATTTAATTATAAAAAAGTTAATAGTTTTGCCAAATTTGGCTTGGATAAGGTGTAATATTTAATGCAATATTCAGTAATTAGAGAAATGGAAGCCACATTATTTCTTTTTTAAATCATATATTACAATGGTTATAAGAAATGTAATACAGATTTTGTTTTTATTCAAGTTATAACTTAAAGTATGAAAATGTAAATTTTCTTCTAACACTTAGCAGAACATGAGCATTTATTTCCACTTAAAAAACAAAGCAGCTATGTTATTGTGTGGGTTCTAGGCTAACTCTTCCTATAATTTTTAATTTTTTTCTTCAAAATATTGTAATTGTTATTTTTGAGGCACATGGTTAGGGACTGGGGAGATGAAGTGGAACATAAAATATAGAACAAGCCGGGCGCGGTGGCGCACGCCTGTAATCCCAGCACTTTGGGAGGCTGAGGCAGGAGGATCACGAGTTCAAAGCCAGCCTCAGCAATGGCGAGGCACTTAGCAACTCAGTGAGACCCTGTCTCTAAATAAAATACAAAAAATGGCTGGGGATGTGACCCAGTGGACGAGTGCCCCTAAGTTCAATCCCTGGTACCACACACACACACACAAAAAAAAAAAAAAAAAAAAAAAAAAAAAATATATATATATATATATATATATATATATATATATATATATATATATATATAGAACAGCAGCACAGATAGTGTCTAGATTTAATTGATTTTGGAAAGTTCCAGACAAGGGGCAGCAAAAAAATCAGTGACAGAAAGAAAATCAGTGTTAATGACTTTTGCGATATGATTGATTTCTGGCATCTATCACATCTGTGCATATGATCCATTGCACAATAATTGGATAAAATAGCATTCCATTTATGTTTGAAATAGTTCACAATGGTTTATAGAAAATTTTCAATAAAGATGATTTTAGATTACTCTTTTCTATACTAAGGGAACAGAACAGTCCCTTAGTATATGAAAGTATATGGTCTAGACAATGACATAAAATAATTTATGATAAACATTAATAATAAGTTTATGATTTATATTTTCATCATTAGCATTTTAATGTAAATTATGCCCAATACTTTATATGCTTGATATCAGTTGTCAATAATCTTGCAATGAAGATATTTTCAAAAAATCTTGACAAGAAAACTGAGATCTTCCGAAGCGAAGTAAGTGGCCCAAAGGAATGTATCAGAGCAGTGACTGAATTATGATTCTTGAGCTGTCTGGCAACGAGAGGCAGTGCCTTTTCTGGGAATTTTCAGTGCTAAGGTGCTGATTAAAGATTTCCCAGTTGCTATGGTGATGCCCTGTTCAATAGGAGGTTCTTTGCCAGGGAGCTATCAAGTTCTTGACCTTAAGGTTCAGACAAGGGCTGCTGCAGGGGTTAGAAAGTTATGGGTGAAAACTAATAATCATAATTGGGCTGCTCATATCTATGACCTTGGTTCTGCTTGCTTTGAAGAAACTTTAACACAATAACACTTTTAATGATAAAACCTATATAATAAACATGCTGAACTTGTTGTAGGTCACTATTTCCTACCAGGGTTTAGTGATCCACTGGGCCCCAGCCTTTTCTCTCTGTATGTCTGTTTGTCTTTTTTAATCCCCCATCATCCCTCCTCCAGTTTTCGTGATTTAACTGCCATGCAAGTTGTGGCAGCAACAGTGTTCAAAAACGTGCAGAGTTCAAACCTTTAAATGTGTATACAACAATTATTTGCATGATTTTTAATCCATCTTTAACATATAAGTTTAGCTTATAACATAAAAAATACTCAAACAACCTATGCAGAATGCCTGAGCCAATGCAAAGTCAGTATAGGAATATTAGTTGTGTGTGTATGACATTAACATAGTCCATAAGAATTACCATAATTTACAACATATTACACTGTCATGCTACCTCATTTTTAAAGTATATTTTAAAACCAGTTTATATACATTTGATCCTTTCTCTTGTGAACTTGAGGAAATCTTTAAATTCCTAATAATAACATGAGATCAGTTATGGAATATAATTTAATTGTGTAGACTAATTAACTTTCAGTTTCTCAGAAAATTAATTACTTACAATTATTAGGAATAATATCTACTTCTCCAGATTTTAAAATTAAATCATAATAATTATTATTCATGTGTTTTTATATTCATACATAAGATATAGCTTATCATATATGAAAGTCCTCTTATATAAATTTAATAAGTGGGATGTTGTGACTATTCAGAAACACGAGGTTGGTAGGTACATAAAAATCAAAGTGGCACTCAAGGAAAGTGGAAAGCAGAAGTATCTAAGTTAATCAGTTTTATTTTTAGTAATTATAAAAACACAGGACATCCAGCATGCTAATGAATAAAACCATCAAATAAAGGCAAGCAAAATATTAACTCCTCTTTACCACAGGAAAATACTGTAAAGTCAAAGTAAATACTAATTAATCCATAATTAAATGATGAATTTCAACAAAAAACTTGTCAGTAACCTAAGTTTCAAAGAAGCAAATTATAGAATTTCAAATTTCCTAGAAATTTTAGATGTTTTAGCTATTGGTTTACCAGCTGAGTTACTTAGTTCTAGGTAACTTAAAAATTATATGCTTCATAGAAAACACAGGTACATATAAAATAAATGCTATAATGTAAAATGGAGATAAAAATTATCTATCTAACATCTACCTGCAGCAAATGTTTTGTTTAAGCCCTGGCAACTGAAAAACATTTTACCAGTACTCATTACTTAATGTATCCTTAAAGGAAAACCAACCATTATCCTTATTTCCTAAAATGACATATTGAATACAGAAACAAATCCTACACAAGGTAGAGGGTACAAACAAATGTATTTAAAAAACATTCCAGTTCCCATAAAGAATATATATCGCATAGAGTAACCAAATCAGATGTCTTGATGAAAGTAAATGTTAGTATTTTCCAGCATTTGCAGAAATACCAGGGATATTTTCAGAGAAAATGTAAATTTTTATCTATTCTAAACACATTTGCTTTAACAATTCCTTCTTATTGAGTTCAGAATACCTTATGGAGTATCTCTGAAGTTCTTGAACTTAAACATGGGAATTCAATATTTCTCTACAGACATTGATTTTGTTTACAGAGATCTCCAGGAGGGACACAGTGTGTTTGAATTTATCTTGCCATATTGTTCTGTCCTTTGCCAGTCAGTTTGCAGACAAACTAGAGTTAAAATGCCCTAAATAAAATCTAGTTGCATAAATGATTATATGTATAAGTTTGTGGTATTGTTTATTTGTTTAATAAAATATAGAAGCAAGAAGGGAGGCTTCTGCAAAGTGAAAATTGATGTGTGTGTTTTTTATAGCGACCACTGATTCTCTGCCATACACAAACTTATATTCTTAATCAAATTTTTGTTGTTGTTCCTCAATGAAATGTTGTTTTCCCCTCTCAACAGGCATTAACAAGCACAACAAATCAGAGTATGATTACAAATAGTGACCCAAAGTGAAGTTTGAAATCAATAATACATTTTAGCACTTATTCTCTATCACTGATCACCAACAGGAGACACGGAGCAGCCTTCTCCGTTCCTTTCAGGAACACAAAAGTAAGTATTGATGGACAAATTGATCACTTACAAAACTGAAAGCCTTCATCTTAGGCTAAATGCAGCTTGATTCATCTGTAAATAATCAATGTCTTAAGGTAGGAGCTATGATATCATTGATTTGTGATGGCTCAATGTAATCCATATATCAAGTATAGGAATCACAACTATGTTATTATGATATGGAGAAGTCTTATTAACCAGCTTGATATATAAAATATTTTTAAAACTACATTGAGTTGTAATTTTTATAAAATTATCGGTTCAGAAATGGTACTAGGTCAGATTTATCATTTGGCACAGTCTTACTGTGTTTCCAATAAGTTTTTTTGTGCACAATTAAAAAAAAATTTAATGACAATTTTTTAGAGATCTCTGTAAGGGTATATTAACATTTCATACCTCATCATTTTTGAGGGTTAAATGTACATTTCCTATAGTTTATTTTTTTTTACACAGAGCTTATGAATATAACAGCTGCACCATGGTACTCAATTTTATTCCACTCACTTATTAATGAACTACATTTGTGCTTGGGAAAGTATTTTTAGAACTGTGTTCACCAAAAATGATCTCTCATCTGTAATTTCTACCATAAGGCAGCTAAAATTCCCTCTTGAGTAAGATAGATGTGCAAATTTAGTATTTTAATGAGAAGTTTAAATGTACTTTCAAGAACACTTCACTTAGTCTATGTTATTTAGAATGTGTATAAATACAAGCACTCAATGTCTTAAGTGGGAAACCACTAGTTAGTTGATTATAGTCCTAGGCTATAGGTAGTCAGGTTGGGCCCAATATAATCTTCCCTGTAGATCTCTTGATTAATTTATTCCAGAATGAGTTACCTTTGCATGAACTTTGCTCACCTCTGTATGACCTCTCTTTAGCTTGTGCACAATATCTTTCTGTCCCTGGAGCTGGGCTTTGTAAACACCAGAAGGAAGAGCTTCTTCTCCATCAAATCCTTCCCTGAGGGTGTGACTCACAGGAGAGATGCCTGATTCCCAGGGGTGGGGATACCATACTTTACCTAAACATCTTACAAGGTCTAGCAGTTACTTCCTCACTTGTAGAATTTAAATGAAATATCAGCCACAAAAGATTTATTTGTTTCCCATTTATGCTAATGATCGAATATGGTTTTGAATATCAAACAATTAAATATTTATAGTAAGATAAAGATGAAAAATTATGTAAATGTAAAAAAGAGAAAGTGTTTAAGTATTATAACCACAGTTTTTTTCTTATTTCTGACATATTGTCACTAACACAAAAGAAGTATACAGAAATTGACAAGTTATACTTAAGCTACAAAGGTAAACTCTATCATATCTTTGAATGAAAATGATGGTTCTTGTATGCCAACTGTCTTCACAGATCAAAATAATATTGAAAAAAGTAGAAAGGCAAAAAGATGAAACTGGAAGGATATAAAGAAAAATGTTCATGCGGTGAAATAGAACCAAAGGTCAAACTCCTGCTAGGCAAGTTCTTTGCCACTGAGCCATATGCCCAACACCCCCAAAAAAAATTGTTTTAAAAACATATACACAAATGAACATATGCACAAATGAACATATACACATATATACATGTGTGAACATGGAATATGTAATACATATATACATGTATGTGTGATTATTTTCTTCTTAAGAAAAGTTAATGTTTTAATTTAGGGTATTGATTCCCTACAGACATAGAATCCTATGTGAGAAAAACACAGGATACATTTATTATAAAAATTACTTTCCAGGAACAGATGAAATCCCAGTCCAATTAGCACAAGGTCAAAACTATTTTTGAACGTAAAGTTCCTTGTTTATTTGTACTTGATATCTATCTCTAATAAGAAGGAGAAATAGTTCCAAGTAAAATTAACTTATTTTATGGCATCCATAAATCCTTATAACAATAAACATATATATAGTATTTATAACAAAGTATTTCTATCAAGACAATGTGTATCTCAGAGAATTCCTCATTATTTTGACAAATCTCAAATAAATAGAAAATTGAAGAGACTAATATGATAAATCACTGCCATGTTATCACCTAGCTTTATCAATTGTCAAATTTAAAACTTTGTTTGATTTTTAATCCCTCCCATTATTCCCTCAAAGCATTGAGGAACAAATTTCATGTATAATATTATTTAATCCACAAACATTTGAGCATATATATATATATATATATATATATACATATATATAGTATCTTAAAGCAGTCACCATAATACTATAAAACATATATATATATATATAAAACCATAAAACATATATATATCATAAAACATATATATATAGTATCTTAAAGCAGTCACCATAATACTGTTTCAAAAGTTATGATTTTTTTTTATAAAAGAGAAGAAAGTCTCAGCAAAGATATAAAATTTTAAGAAAAAGGACCAAGCTAAAAAATACAATAACAGAAAGAGGGAATAGGAGACATTGCTGGGTGAGCTCCATAATAGAGTGGAGCTTACAGAAAATAGAATCACTGAACTTGAGAACAGATCAATAGAACTCACTGGATCTGAACAACACAGAGGAAATGGACTTTTTTTTTTTTTTTTTTTTTTTTTTTTTTAAGAAGCAGTCTTAGGGACCTGTGGAATAATAAGATATATATTAAACATTCATATCATTAAGGTCCCAAAAGAGAGGGAAAATAATGTGTGGCTAAAAAATGAAAGGAATAATGGCTAAATATGTGTCAGAACTTGCAAATGACATAAACCTAAAGATTTGGGAAGCTATGTATTATGTAAAGTACACATCTGAGGCGATGATTTCACCAAAAAAAAAAAAAAAAAAAAAAGAAAGAGGAAAATTACATCATGATCAAAAGATAAGCCCACCAAGAAGACACAATGATTCTAAATGTCTATTTGCGAAATAATTCATAAAAATGCATAAAACACAAACTAATAGAACTTAAAAGAGAAATAGTCAAATCTACAGTCGTAACTAGAGAATTCAATATCTTATTTACAGCATTTGACAAAACAACTAGAAAGGAAATTAGCAAAGATATGGAAGGGATGAGCACCACCATCCAACAACAGAATATAATTGATAGTGACAGAACACATCATGTACCAGCAGCATGCAGGGCCTCCCAAGCACCCATGAAAGTTCTATCAAAATAGACCATGTTCTGGATATTAAAGCAAATCTTAAAAAATTTAAAGAACTGCAATAATATAAAGTATGGTTTCTAATCATACTAGAGATCAAGAACAGGGAAAAAAACCCACCTTCAAACAGTTGAAAATTAAACACACACTTCTAAGCAATCCATATACCAGAGATAAGTTTTTAAAATACAGAGAAATCAATTAAAATTGATATTAAAATTAAAATGTAACATATAAAATTATAGAACATAACTAAGCAATGCTGAGGGGGAAATTTTAGCACCTGAAGTTTATATTAAAAAAAAGAAAAGTCTTAAATTGGGATTATAAATGTGTTTTTTTTTTAATCTCAGACTAAAAGTCAAAGATGAGCAAAATAAACCCTATCAAGCAAAAGGAAGAAAATAATAAAGAACAGAAATGGATGAAAGGAAAACTATAGAGAAAAAAGCAATTTGACCAAGTGTTGCTTCTTTGATATCATCAACAAAATTAATGAACTTCTGGAAGAACAAAACTAAGAAGAAAACACAATGCCTAGATACCAAAAAAACCCAATGTGTTTGTCATAAACTGAAAAATGCATGACCTGCCAACATTAAAGCTGGCCAGGCACAGTTAAACACCTTCAACACATTGAAGTGTTATATATATATATGATTTGGGCTTTAAAAGTTCCTAAAGATGGAAGACTGTCATATGAACAAGTGGCTCATATCCTCATGTCTTTCTACCTCAGTTAGGTTGCTTCCTTTACCTCTACCCACACTTATAACCTCAATGGAGTTTTTCTATACCATTCTGAGATGTTGTGATATTGGGCCTAATCTACATGGGGTCCAGCACAATATATGCAGGCTTTATCAAAAATTGAACAGGAAGCTCATCAGTTCAAGTACAAATAAGTCTTAAAAGATAATGGTGAAGGGAAATTAATCTAGTGGACAGGATATGTACCATGAGCTAGGTAGCCCATTTTGTCTGAATGTAGAGATAGTTACCATTATAGATCCATACTATTGCACGGGCTATATCTAATAATTTTTTTGGATAGTCTGAGATTAGGAAGAAACATGATCAAAAAATAATTGACAAGAAGGTCAGCAGGGAGTAGGCATGTATACAGATTTTTTTTTTTTTTTTTTTTTTTTTTTGGTACCGGGGATTGAACTCAGAGGCACTCGACCACTGGGTCACATCTCCAGACCTTTTTTTGTATTTTATTTAGAGACAGGGTCTCACTGAGTTGCTAAGTGCCTCGCCATTGCTGAGGCTGGCTTTGAACTCGCGATCCTCCTGCCTCAGCCTCCCAAAGTGCTGGGATTACAGGCGTGTGCCACCGCGCCCGGCTACAGATATTTTTAAAGAGGCAAAGGGTGCAAAGATATTTGTATCTGAGTAAATGCTCACAAAATCCAACATCTGACAAAAAAAATCTTAATTTTCAGATGGGAAAAATATTCTTACTGTGGACACTTGTCAGCCTTTCTTCCTAACCACCTCCATTCTTGCTTGATGTTTTCATGACAAAATAACAAGGCAGCTGGGATGAGGGTTATACATGGCCTCAGAAATGTGCACATAACTTCCTAGTCTTTTTATATTCCCTATAACCCTGAAGCAGCTAGCCTAATGGAAGGACGGAAAAGATTTTTGAAGATTCAGTTATAGTGACATCTGGATGACAACAGATTGAAAGACTGGGTAGCATTGAGCAGGACATATGCTCAATATTAAAGACATATTTATTAATTATTTTCACAGAAAATATTCCCAAGTCCAAAAACAAAAAGATGAAATGAGAATGTATGTGATCACTATTTACCTATAATCCTATATGAGAAAAATTAAAAACTTTTCTTTTTATCCCTTCAACTATGGAGTTTGCTGCTTCACAGAAGCTATTCCCAAAAGAGGAATTGCTTGCACCAGGGCTATAGCAGCAACACCATTAAACTAAAACTTGAGATTGCATTTGGCCATGTTACAGTTCTTATACTACTGAATCAATAGGCAAGGAGGGGCTGGGGAAATAGCTCAGTTTGTAGAGAGCTTGCCTTGCATGTACAAGGCCCTGGATTCAATCCCCAGCACCACAAAAAAGAAAAAAAAAATCTTTACCTGAGGAGTGTGGTGGTGGTAATCCCAGCAGCTCAGAAGCCTGAGGCTGGAGGATTGTGAGTTTGTGAGTTCAAAGCCAGCCTCAGCAAAAGCGAGGCTGCTAAACAAATCATTGAGACCCTATCTCTAAATAAAATACAAAATAGGGCCGGGGATGTGTCTCAGGGATCAAGTGCCCCTGAGTTCAGTTCCATACCTGCCCTCCCCTCAAAAAAAAAGACAATAGGCAAGGAGGGTGTCTAATTCACTCACTGGCTGGTACACTTGATTATGGCTATCAAATGAAAACTGGATTACTTTTATACAAGTTGGGGGCTTGAAGCATATGATAACACAGGGAATATTCTTTGAAACATCACAGAATTATTACATTTTATCAGAAAATTTAATAGAAAATGAAAAGATTTAATCTAGGTGCAATTACTGATGTCATAGATCCCTCAGGAATGAGGTTTTGTATTATTTCCATAGATAAGTAGTCATGACCAGCCCAAGTGATTTATGAGGGAAAACAGTGGAATTAGGTGTAAGTTGGAAATTTAAATACCAGATATCACCACATGACCCATTACTGAAATGGAATGTGATTTTTTTTTCTCAATTTTGTATTCATGTGTGTATAATCACTCAAAGACGGTTGAAGTGCATATGTCACCTTATGTTGAGTAGAGTTTAGTATGTCTTTGATATAGTAGAGGGAACTACATCTTTTAGAAGAGTGTACAATTTTCTTTTCTATTTTCCTCTACTGGAAGTTAAATATGGCTAAGCAAGTGGAGCACGGGTGCCCACCCTACAAAGATTGGAGTTGGTGACTTTGTACTTTGTTCATTTGACAAACCGACTGCCACATCTCCCAGAATTACTTTTTCTGAAATGTTGTCAATTAGAATAGGACAAAAAAAAAATGTGCACAATTTGGAGGGCAGAAGTGAAGAAACAGCCATTATCCTGTGAAGGTCCTTCTTGTTAGAGGGAGTGAGAGACAGATACAAACTTGTCTTTCTCTCTCTCTCATACTGTGACTGGCTCCTTACCGTGATTATACTGCTAGAGCTGAACCAACAGTGACTCAAACACACCACTAGGTAGAAAGCAATAGTCTCCATTACCCTCTTCCTCACACTGCACTGGAAGCTGCACATGTCTCACCTCAGGACTAGTTAGTGACTTTGAACCCCAGCTCCCTGTATCAAACCCTTCTTTCTATTGCTTTTATCCCATTTTTATAATGGATCATTTATTTAATAAAAATCACTGTGGTTGAGTTTCCTTAATTGAACCTTGATTGTTACAGCTCTCATGCTCTTTTAAAAGACATTGTGCCGCTCTTGGGAAGAGAATAGGTTTGTTATTATTTTGTAAATTATACACCCTTCATAAGACATGGAAACTGTACAATCCAATATCTCTCTAGACATGTAGAGCTTATCTAAAATTTATTCTTAACCACTTATGCTGATATATTTATTTGGCATAAGCTATCTGTATTCCTATAACTAAAACAGTAAAATAATATTTAGAAATACTACTTATTGATATTCTCTCTCTCTCTCTCTCTCTCTCTCTCTCTCTCTATATATATATATATATATATATAAATTTGGATATACATAATTTTTTATATATATCCAAATTATATGTGTATGTATGTATGTATATATAAATGTCTCCTCTAAAATTTATGTTAAAATGTGTCATTGTGACAGCATTAAAAGCATTAGCATGTGGGGCCTTTAAGAAGTGATTACGTCATAAGGGCTTCACTCTTGTGAATGGATAAAGGCCATTATGGGGAAAGTGGGTTAGTTGTAAAAGCAAGAAATTTGGCCTGATTTCCTCTCTTTGTCTCTCACACACTGCCCAATTATGATGCAATGAGAAAACCCTCAGTACTATATATAAAATTATTTGTATACTGTGTGAATAAATAATTTTTAAATATTTTCCTCAGAGCAATGTTAAAACAATGTTATTGATTACATTTTCTGTCTTTGCTGTTTTACTTTCACATATTAAAACTTATATCCTGATAGAATTCAAGTACTTTTTATATGTTGTATTTATTAGTAGTTGTTAGAATATGAAATGCTATTTTTCTGGCAATAAAAGAAAGAATAAAACACATTCAAAGATGATGCTTTACATCTTTCAGAATATTAAAAACTGGAAATGTCACCTTCATGGCGTCACAGGTATTTCATAATACTTGCCAATTCCCAGTAGGAGTTACAGGCTTGTGTGGGCTGTCAGTGGAGTAATCTGGCATTACTTCATCAAATAAATATACCCATTTATTATACGTTCGTCAGCTTTGCCTTGATATGAAAAAAATACCTGAAAATAAAAACTTAAAGGAGTAACACTTCATTCTAAGCTCATGGTTTCAGAGATTCAGTCCAGTAAGTCCACTGCTCTGGGCTGAGGTGAGGCATAAACATCATGGCAAACGGTGTGATCCAGGAAAGCTCTTAGTTTATGGTAATCAGGACAGGGAGTGAGAGCAGCCAGGGGCAACATATACAATCCCCACAGGCCTGCCCTTCATGACTTACTTCCTCCAGCTATGTATCTGCCTACCATTACCACTCAGTAATCCATTGAAATTATCAATCCATCAAATGAATTAATCCAATGATTAGGTTTCAGCTCTCATAATCTAATTTTGCCTCTGAACATTATTGCATTGCCTCATGAACTTTGGGGGGAGCACCTCATATTTAAACGATAGTATGCTATAACACTGCAATTCTACTTTGGATTTTATATCTCCAAGGAAGTTTCACTGAGCTATGTCCAAGGATGGGAAGAAGGCATTATTTATGGTAGTGGAATGTTGCAGACAAACTGGGTGTTTATTTCTTCAAATGTAGATAGGTAAAATGCAATAAATTTGTATCAAGAGTACTCTTCATCAGGTAAAAGCAACATAGAAGTTCATGCACATGAGCTCGCAAATACACACGCTTGCACACAACACATATACACACTGCCATCCGAGAGTTTTCACAGGTAGCAACACACCTGCATAAGAAGACTGACACAACACTTAAAAGGATGCTTGTGGATAAGTAAGAAATTAATAAGATATATGACAATGATATTTATGAGAATTAAAAATGCACATTAAACAATTCAAAACTAATACCAATTAAAAATAGGTACACATTAAATGCATAAGATTGTTCAACTGAAGAAGGAGGGAAACAGTAGCTAATGGTAACAAATATGTGAAAAAAGAAAGGAAATATGAAGAGTCCAACAATTTCAATCTGCCATTACCAGAAAAATGTCATTAAATCCACCTGTTATACTTATCACCTTAATAATAAAGAAAATTAAAATTTTTATTTAAGGGGGCAAGGGGATAGGAATAATGGCAGACTAAGTTATCCATGATTACCCTAAATATGTATGAAGACACAACTGTTGTAAAAAATACTTTATATAAAACCAGTAACTTGAAAAATTGGGCTCTTTATATGTAATATGAAATAAAATGTACTCTTCACACATGTAGAACAAATTAGAATAATAAAAAAACTGAAAAAAAGAAAAAAAAAAGTTTTTCAGAATAAACCCACTTTAAATCTTAAAAAAATTATTTAACAAATGACATGATGACCAATTAGATTTGCCACATAGGCACCAAATAATCACAATGTGTATTGATTTTGAAGAACTAATAAAGCCATAGAAACATGTAGAGTTAACCAAAAAAGAAATTAAAACAACAAATCAATTATTCTCCCTCCCCAAAATATTACCATTTTGATTGTCTTATATATGATGCAAGTTCTCTCAATTTTAATCATACACAGATATTTCATAAATTAATAAAATATAATGTCTACATATTAGAATAAAATACTAAACCAACTTGTTGATTAGGGTAAACACAAAATGTCTTTAAAAATTAGCAAATTAAATACAGTGGCACTCAATGAAATACACATAGCAGGACCAAGTTGGATTTATTCCATTATGATGAGTTTAAACTGATGTGAAATTAATTAATGCCATTATTATTTAATATGCACAAGTCATACAATTAATTAAATAGACCTGAACACAATGAAGAC
This sequence comes from Tamias sibiricus, assembly GCA_025594165.1. NCBI lineage: Eukaryota > Metazoa > Chordata > Mammalia > Rodentia > Sciuridae > Tamias > Tamias sibiricus. Next base: position 125,834,693 of record CM046666.1, on the reverse strand, counting down.
CATCTATGACAAGCCTACAGCTAACATCCTGCAAGTATGCCAGTGACTACAGTGGTTTGCATCTCTGTGAAGACAGTTTTGCTTTACGCAATTCTATTTGAACAAGTTGAATGTTTAATTTGTTCCCCAGTCTGTCACATTTCTACCTGCAAATCCTAACCATATTTAAGTGTTACTGTGGCTTCAAAGAAATTATTGATTCTGAACTAATATGTTTGACTGAGTCAACTTTTAAAAAAATTGGAATTTAATTGTGATATAGTAGTTATAATACCAAATATTTGGTTTTGTACAGACATTATGTCCACTCTGGTAAATAAGTATGGTAATGGTCATACTCCCATGATAAAAACAAATTAAAATAAATACTATGTAAATATATAATAGTTAAAAGGGATTGAATTTTCATATATACACTTTAAGAAATATTATCATTTAGGAATATAATTTTCTTAACTTAATTTACATTATGCAAAAAATAATAAATACAATATGCTAAATTGTGAAATGTTGAGAGAATTCCCTTTGTGATGGAGAAAAGATGACTTCAATTCATACTTCTATTCAACACTATACTAAAAATTGTAAGCAACTGCATAATGTAAGAATGATAAACATATGGTACAAATATTTTAAAGAAGAAAAAGTCATTGTGTTATAATATTTGAAAACACAAATGTGTAGGAGCAAAGATAGTGTGTAATTGGTATAAAGATGAGGCAAAACATAGTTACCTCAATTGTACCAGAGGCACCACTTCAATTTAATGGAGAAAAGACAGCTTAATCAACTAAAAGGACCAGGGCAATTGACTATTCATATAAAATAATAAAAATTTCATACTAAGCAAAAATATTAATGTCAAAAATATTGTTTTGTGAATATAATATTCTGCAAGTTCAATTACAAAATATATTAATGTCTACACAGTAGACATAGATTTTTAAATTAAAAGTAAGAATTTAAATTGTATTGAAATGAAGTACATTGACAAAAAAAAAAAATAGATATCATTTAAATTTTTAACTGTTCACCAAACACATCACTAAGAAAGTAAAATAAAAGCCCTGGAATACAACATATCAAAAACTCATTTTATTTTTGCTATTTGCTATCACATTTGCCCTATCCATCCACCTATCTACCTGTTTTACCTATATATTCTTATCTATAGGCTAATAATTTTTCTTTAAAAATTGAGTATAAATTGCATACGTAATTTTCATTATTCACACATTTAAGTGCATATTTTTCTAAGAATGAAGCATTTTCTATATAACCATGTGATTTTTTAAAAGTAAAGATTGATTTTTATGAAACCTAGAATTCTAAATGGCCTCCAAAATTTTCTGACCCTAGTGTACACTCACTGCCCACATTTATTCAATTAAATGCTAATCTACATACTGCTATGAAGGGGCATTGCAGATGTAATTACAGTTTCAATCTAGTTGACCTTAAAATAGGAAGATAATCCAGGTGGAACTGTCCTCATTACATAAGCTAGCAGTCAGAGACAGGCTTCAAGTATGAGTAAAATTTACACACAAAGTGATGCTCCATAACTATCTTTAAAGATGGAGGGTACCACATGGTGAGGAAAGGAGCCATTCTCTAGGGGACTCTAGTCACCAGGAAAACTAGCATAGTCAGCAAGTAAATGGAGCATGAGTCCTACAACGGCAAAGAACTGAATTCCCAGTAATATCAAGATTGGAAGTGGATTTTCCCCAGATATTCTGCATAGAGAGAGAGCTGAGCCACAGGTTGGTTTCAGTCTTGCAGGATTCTGAGCAGAGAGCCCAGCCATGCTGTGCATATACTCTGGACATCCCGGACTGTGAGTGCATAAAGAAATGTTGCTTTTTGCTGCCAGTGTATGATGATATGTTACATAAAAAGAGGAAAGAAAGACAACATATTCTCATCTTACTTATATACTTTAATCAAATATCAACAGAAGAAAGTCTGCTCTAGAAACACATTTTGCAATAAGTTAAGGTTCTGCAACAGTTTTAGCAGGCATTAGAATCAGCAGGAGGATTTAATAAAACACATAATACCACAAGAGACTCTGATTCAATTAAATATTAGAAACTGCTTGCGTTTACATTTTTCTATTTGTTATGGTATTGTTAGTGCATTATAATTATATATAATGTTGGAGTTCATTTTGACATGATCGTAGATGAATGGAATATAATTTGCTCCACTTCGTCTCAAGTACTTCCTTATTCCCTCTTCTTCTTCCTCCTGTTATTCCTCTACTCTAATGGTCTTCCATTTATTTATAGATTTTTAAATTTGTGCTTTATAGAAAAACGTGAACATGAAACTTACTGTGTTACATTCATGTATGTACATAGCATAACTTGGTCAGTTTTCATTCTACCATTCCTCCCTTTTCCTACTTCCTTCCTCCTCTCTTTTCTCTACTCCATTGATTTCCCTTCTATTTTCATGGAATTATCCCCACTTTTTCTTTTTGCATTGAACCCTGGAATTTCTGAACCTGGCTTATTTCCCTTAGCATGATGTTCTTTAGTCCCACCCATTTGCCCAAATGCCATAATTTAATTCTTCTGTATGGGTGAGTAAAACTCCATCATGAATGTATACCAAATTTTCTTTATCCATTCATCTGTTGTGCATCTGAGCTGGTTCCATAACTTGGCTATTGTGCATTGTGCTGTTATAAACACTGATGTACATGCATCACTATGGTATGCTGACTTCAGTTCTTTTCAACAAAACCATAGGTAATGTCCAGTTTACTACTCAGGGAACCACACTTTGAGAAGGATTGCTCTTTAGTCTTCTTTAATATTCAAAGGTTCATCAGTCTTCCAATATCTCTCATGTCCTTGACAATTTTAAACACTACAGGACTGTCTCATAATTGGGGTTTGACTGATGTCTCCTTATATTTAGACTCAGATTGTTTATTTAATTATTTTTTTCTGGCAGAGAGTGGCAGTAATAGCATAGCCATGAGTTAGGACTTCTTCATTTTGGCATATTGCTGTCTATTATGTCTATTTTTCTAATACCGATAATGTTAATTTAGATTACATCTTCATGGTGGGTTCCGCCAGTTTTTTTTTTTTTTTTTTTTTTTTTTTTTTTTTTTTTTTTTTTTTTTTTTTTTTTTTGTCAAAAATTTGCTATACTTTCCAGTTACTTGATGGCAGTATTATGAGATTCTATAACATATACCATTTCCCATAAAACATTTTTCATAGACTTTATCATCCACTGATGAGCTTTGCCTAAATCAATAATCAATTATTAATATATGTGTCAAGTGAAGATTTTCTATCCTATTATTTCTGCACATTTTTGGATGGAACTGTTGCATAGAAAATATTTTTCTCTACATTTATTTATTTTGTATCAATATACATTCGTATATTTCTATTATTCATATTGTAATCTTTAACCTATTCCATGCTATTAATATTATAGTATTAAATAAGTAATATTAGTATTTTTCAATGTTGAAATTAACCCAGATTTGCCCAGTTTAAAACAGACTTGGAGTTTAGCCTAATTTAACCCTTAAGGGAAATACTGTATTTTTGATTTTTCAATCATTCTTTGAGCATTGAATTACTTTCTAGTACAAGATACTCCAGTCTGTCCATGTACTTTCTTTGTCTTAGCTCTCATATCAGCTAAAGCTCAGTTGGTAGAGTGCTTGCCTCGCATGCACATGTGCAAGGCCCTGGGTTCAATCCCCAGGACCCCCAACCCGCCAAAAAAAAAAAAAAAAAACAATCAAGACCTATCAACAAGAATTATGGTTCTTTAGTGGGGTGGTACTTAGAAACCAATATCTGTGGTCTGTGTGTGCTCATTTTATTTCCACTTTTGTTAAAATTTTGAGGCCCTTTTAGGATACTAAACTAGAAAATATATTTGTATTTTTGAATCCACATATAAAACTACTCCTTTTGACTTCAATGCAACAGCTACAAGTCTTCTTGCTTTTGCATAATTTTACTTTTCAAATGGTAAAAAAATGTGGTTCTCAGATTTTTCTTAGCATATCATCCTCAGAACACACAGAAAGCAGTTTCAAGACTAAAATAGCACCATGATTGAAAAATGAACATGCTTACTAAAGTTCAAAAATAATTAAGTTCTTATTCTCATTTATCATGTCTTTAGACAAAATATGTATACCATATTTACTTAGGCTGGTTCTGCTTTCACATATGTGTAACACGGTTAGTTGTTGCCTCTGTTCATACTCTGTGTTAGAGATTTTTCTGTTTATCTTTCTTTTAAATGTAAAACATAATACGGTTCTAATAATCAATGCTTTCTTGATAACTTAGACTTCATTCCCATCCTTAACTCCTTTGTATTCCAGTCTACAATTTTTATGTTTCTTTTTGCAAAATAAACAGTTACATGTATATTTTAATATTGCCCATTTTCCAAATGTTATAAATTCATCAATTTAGAAAAGTAGAAGTTATTTCTGCAGTTTTTGAAAATACATCAATTTGTAAGGATCTTCATAATTGTTTTTATATCTACACAATATGCCATTGAGAAAAATGCATCTCAGTTTTCTTCAAAGATTCTTCTGCATATAGATGAAGGGCAAAACATCACACCGGGGACAGCCATGCAGCCAAAAGATTTATTCAACAGCCTTCGTGGCTAGTAGCAAAACCGGAGAAGAGGTGCTCTGGTCGAAGGTCGAAGAGGTGCTGGGAGAGGGGAGTCAGGGAGAAGGGAATGTGCAAGCTCTGGTGGGAGAGGGGAGTCAGGGAGAGGGGGAGTGTGCAGGCTCTGGACAGAAGGTGGGTGCTTGGTCGCACTGGCTAGGATCTCTGGAGCTATCAGCTAAAGCAGCTGCTGTCTGTCTGGAGGCAGGAGCTATCAGCTGGGAGCGGCCATCAGGCTGAAGGCAGTGGGTCTGGAGCTGCCGGCTGGGGCAGATGCCGTTGGCTAGAGGCGATGGGTCTGGAGCTGTTGCAGTGGCTTCCTCCTCTGAGAAACGACGAGCTTATGTGTGTGTCCGTGTGTGTCTGTCTGTGTGTCTCTCGAACAGGGCCCTATATAGGGATTTCTGGTGGGAGGTGCACCAGAAAAACCCCAACACCATTGGCTCTTTTCCCATAGAACAGGGCAACCTTTAAGCCTATTGGCTCTTGCCCAGGGAAAAGAAACATCCTGCCCAGGGAAGAAACATCCTGCCTGGGGAAGAACTATCCTGCCAAGAATGAAAGGTCAGGCTTGAGGGTGAAAAGGATTCCCCAGAGGTTGGCACCAAAAAGATGAATTTGTCCTGAGGTGATGAGAAGTAACAGATGATCCCTAAGGAGAAGCTGGTTAAAGGTTCAGAACGAGAGACAAAAAATTATTCTGAGTGGATATTGGGAACATGAGAAAAGTGAATTTTTAGGGGATTGGTAGGAAGGGAAGAACAAGTATAATGTGGTAGGTGTCTGTTGTCCTTTTGTGGATCCTCAGCTAGTTGGGTAGCTGGTTTTAGTCTGGAGATATGAATCCAAGATGTCAAGTTCCCTGAGGTTTCACGAAGCTTAGCAGCCGTGGGTGTGCACAGCACAACCTTGAAGGGGCCTGTACACTTTGGGGCAAGGAAGACTGATCCTGTGTCCTGGGGAGGGGAGAAATATACCCAAGAACCAGGTGTTAATGGGAATGAAGTGGAGAGTCTACCTGGGTCTGGCAGGATGTAATCTTGGCACATCCATAGCTGATGTCTGATGAAGGACAAGAGGGAAAGAGAGAGATCCTTGGGCAAGGGTCCTTGAATTGGGGAAATTCCAGGTGGAAGAGCTGGTCACCCAAAGATAACCTCAAAAGGGGATAGTGAGGAAGGTTTCTTTGGGAGGACTTGGAGCCTAAAGAGGGCAAGGGGAAGTAGCTTGACCCAGCCCAAGTGAAGCTCCAAGGAGAGTTTAATAAGAATGTTCTTAAGAGTTCTATTAGTCCTCTCTACCTTTCTTGAAGACTTGGGGTGATATGGGATATGAAAATGCCAAGGAATGTTAAGGGAAGTAGATATATTTTGGGTGACATGAGAGACAAATTCAGGCCCATTGTCAGACTGGATGGATGTGGGCAACCCAAAGCAGGGAAGGATTTCTGAGACTAAAATAGAAGCTACTGTGGAAGCCCTTTTGTTGGAAGTAGGAAAGGCCTCCACCCATCCAGAGAAGGTATCTACCAAGATCAGGAGATATTTGTGTTTCCGGACAGTTGGCATGTTGGTGAAATCTACTTGCCAATCAGCTCCTGGAAACTGACCTCAAGCTTGGTGAGAAGGAAATGTTCCTGGTTTAAGGGGAGTGTATGGATTGGTGTGCTGCCATGCAGTGCACGTGGAGGTGAGTTGATGGAGAAACTGTGTGTCCTCTGGAGTCAGGGTGAGGAAGGAGGTTTGTGAATGTTCTGAGGGCCTGAGGGTCAGGATGGAAAAGAGAATGGAGATAGGAGAGGATTAATTGTACAGAAGGGGATGTGGAGGTCTGGGTAGTAGATTGGACTGAAGCCAGAAGAGAAGGAGAAGATAGTGCTGCCTCCCTTGCTGCCCTATCAGCCCTTGTGTTTCCCTGGACTATGGGAGACTCACCATTTTGGTGTGAAGGGCAATGAGAAATCCCTATTAGTTTGGGCAGAAGAGAGGCCTGTAGGAGCTTTGATATTAATTTGGAATTAGTAACTGCAGAGCCTTTTGTGGTCAGGAGCCCCCACTCTTTCCATATTGCAGAATGGGAAAGTAAAATATGATAGACGTATTTTGAGTCTGTGTAGAGGGTGAGGTTTCGGTCAGCTGCTAACTCGAAGGCATGAATAACAGCTGTTAGTTTGGCCTGTTGGTTTGTAGTACTGGGGGGAAGGGGCGCCGCCTCAATAACCTCTGATAGGGAGATGACAGCATAGCCAGCAAAGCGTTGCCCATCCTTAAGGAAAGAGCTGCCATCCGTGAACCAGATTTTAGGGAAGAGTCAGGAAGTGGTCCCTCTTGAATGTGGGACGGGTGGGGGATTAAAGCCTCAAGCATCTCTACACAATCATGCTCCGGGTGCTCGGAAGATACTGGGAGGAGGGTAGCTGGGTGTAAAGAGGAGCAGGGTTGGAAGGAGATTGAGGAGTCATGCAGAAAAGAAACGAGGAGAGAGAGAACGCAACACGGCAGGAGATTTTGAAGGCTCTTATAGGTTAGTAGGTCTTTTAAATGGTGAGGAGAGGCAACAGTGACATGGGCACCAAAGATCAACTTTTTTGATTCCTGTAGAAGTAGGTAAGCAGCAGCCAGAGCCCTAAGACAAGGAGCCCATCCACGAACGGTGGGATCAAGTTGTTTAGAAAGGTGGGCAATGGGAGCAAAAGTGCAGGCCTTATATTGACCTAAAACACCTAGAGCCAGACCAGTCATTTCATGGACATAAAGGGTGAATGGCTGAAGAAGTTCTGGGAGGTGAAGAGCTGGGGCCTGTAATAGTGCCTGCTGTAGATACTTAAACTCAGCCTGAATGCCTTCGGGAAGGGGCTTTTCCTTAACCCCCTTAGCTGCCTCATATAGGGGTTTTGCATAAAGAGAAAAATTGGGAATCCATGCATGGAAGTATCCTGCTAGCCCCAAGAAGGAAAGAATCTCTTCCTTTGTCTTGGGACATGGGAGGGCCTTGATGAGGGCCTTTCAGTCTACAGTAATGGCCTTTGATTGATGGGAAATCTGAACTCCTAAATAAACTACCTGGGTCTGGGCAAGTTGTACCTTAGATGGGGAAACACGATACCCACGAGAAGCAAGAAAATTTAAAAGGGTGTAAGAGTCTATACGAGCTGTGGAGAAGGAAGGGCTGCAAAGGAGAAGATCATCTACATATTACAAAAGAGTGGAGTCAGAGAATTCAAGGTCTTTGAGATCGGCAGTCAGTGTCTCTCCAAAGATATGAGGGCTGTCTCAAAAACCCTGAGGGAGAACTGTCCAGGTCAATTGTTGGGACCATTGAGTATCAGGATCAGTCCAGGTAAAGGCAAAGATGTCTTGTGATTCCTGAGCTAAAGGAGCAGTGAAGAAGGCATCCTTAAGGCCAATGACCAAGAAATGGGTAGATAAGGAAGGAATTAGGGAGAGAATAGTATAAGGATTCGGGACCAGAGGGTGTATGGGCCTAACAGCCTCATTGATGAGACGAAGATCTTGGACTAGCCAGTATGACCCATTGGACTTCTTAACTGCCAATATGGGAGTATTATATGGGGAATGGGTGGGTTGGAGAAAATGTTTCCGCAGAAAGTCTGAGATAATAGGTTGGAGACCTCTGAGGCTAGTGGCTGGGAGTGGGTACTGGGCTCTATTAGGGAAATACTGGGGATCTTTAAGGTGTATTTGTATAGGGTCACAGTGAGCAAGGGAGGGAGTCTGGGTGTCCCAAACTTTGGGGTCTACCAGATGGGAGGGGGCAGGGTAACAGGAGGTTTCCACATCAGGCTCTAAAATGCTAAGAAGGAAGACAGAGGAGAAGATGGAGTGAGACGAGTCGGGGAGCACGATTGTGCAAGGCGGGTCAGAGAGCACAACTGAGGCCTGAAATTTGACCAGTATATCTCGGCCCAATAAAGGCACAGTACATTGAGGGATTACTAGAAACTGGTGGGCAAATGAATGGAGATGGAGGCGGCAAGACAGCATGGGATTCTTGCGGGGTGAATGGTGTGTCCCTCTACCCCGACAACAGGGGATGATATGGTGGTGGGCCCCCCAAACTCCCTCAAGACCGATAAAGTGGCTCCTGTACCTAGTAGGAAATTTATGGGGTGGCCATCAACAAGAAGGGTGACCCTAGGCTCCTGTAAGGCTATGTCAACTGTCGGGAGAGGAAACCCAGGGCCCTGTCAATCTTCTGCAGCTACTCCAAACAGGTTGGGTTTCAGGACTGATCCAGTCCCCCTGCGGGAACTGGGGCAGTCGACACCCCAATGGCCCATCTTGGAGCATTTAGGACATGGGCGTGTAGGGGGCCTGGGGTTGGGGCAAGCTCTAGCCCAGTGTCCTTCGTTCCTGCACTTGAAACACGGCCCTGGAGGTCCCCTCTGCGCGAGGTAATGGCCCCCTGTTTGTGAGGCCCGAGAGTCGGTGCCCTGTAAAGCCTGGGCCAGCATTTGAAATCTTGCTCGTTCGGCCTTTTCATAGTTCTGAAACCTACGGCATTCAGTATTCTCATCTCTGTTATGATAGGCCTTAAAGGCCATGGCCAAGATCTCGGTCTGAAGTGTTGCAGGTCCTTGCTCTAATTTTCTCAATTTAGCCCATATATCAGGGTAACTTTGGGACAAAAAGTAAGTCATAAGGACCTGACGTCCCCCTGGAGATTCAGGATCTAAATTGGTGTACTGTTGGAGAGCTTTTGTTAGTCGATCTAGAAATTCGGAGGGGGTCTCTTCCCTTTTTTGTATGATTTCCTACAGCTTATCAAAATTAACTACCTTTTGTGCTGCACGCTTAAGACCAGCTAGTATACAAGTGGAAAATTGTTCTCACAAGGCCACATCCCCTGGGGAATTATAGTCCCATAGGGTCCCTTTCGGGGACAGCCTGAGGTCCAATGAGATGGTTAGGGTTGGTTCTATGGTTCTTATCGACATAGGCCCTGCCTGCTCCCAGACTCGCCTATGCTCCTCAGGGAGGAAGGTATTTGCCAGAATCATATAGATGTCATGGAAGGTAAGGCTGTAAGCTTGGAAGACCCATTAAAATTCCCTGAGGTATGTAGTGGGGTCAGTGGTATAAGAGCCCAATCGTTTCTCGATTTGCACTACCTCGGTCATTGGGAAGGGAACATGGACACGGACAATTCCTTCTGGACCCGCAACTTCCTGGAGTGGGGTCAAGACTTGGGCGGGAGTAAGTGACAGAGGGTGAGCAGACATTGTGAGAGATTGCGTGAGGGGTGGGATGGAGGAGGAGGTGGCAGGAGTGGGTAGAAGTGGGCCTGGAGGGGCCGAGGGAGGGGGGGGGAGAGGTTTCAGATTGGTATGAGGGCGGCTCATCTGCGGGATCGAAATCAAGAAAGGAGGGGGATGGTAGGGGAGCAACTGGTTGACAGGCTAGGAGGATATTGTTGGAGCTGCTGTGGGTACAGAGTGAGGGATTCAAATGGAGGAAGAAGAAAGCCTGAACATATGGAATCTCTAGCCATTTTTTTGATCACTCACAGAAGTTGAAAAGATCTCTCAGTATAGAGGAATCCAGGGACCCAGAAGCAGGCCATTTGTTTTGGTTATCTAAGGGGTATGTGGGACAATCTTGGGTGCAAAACTTGGTAAGTCTTGTTGGTTGTATATCGGGAGTTAGGCCAAGAGTGGCTAGGTTGTTTAAGAGGCACTGTAGAGGGGAGTCGGCTGGGAGGGGTCGGAGTGGGTACGAGAGTGACAAATAGTGAGTGATAGCAAAACCAAAGAAGAGAGTGAGGACAAGAGCAAAGAAGAGAGTGATCGGAGAGTAGTCAGCCAGGAGGGATAGGAGTGGGTCAGCCAGGAGGGGTGAAGAAGCAGCAGCAGCAGCAGAAGAAGAAGCCCCCATTTTCCCATTCCAAACGGGAGAGATATATTATCCTGAGGAGCGTCCCCCTCAAGATATATATATCAGAGAGATCCACGTCCATGAGACCCAGTCGTCACTGGAGTCAAACAGACATGGGGTCCAAAGGGATCGAAGAACAATGGGCCACCCTGCACAGGGATTTTCCGTGTCCTGTCCTGGACGGGAAGGAGAGACCCAAGTCTGGAGGCCAGAGGCCGAAAAAAGGGCTTTCTTCAACTGTTCCCAGGAAAGGGAGAGGGAGAGGGAGAGGGAGAGGGAGAGAGAGAGAGAGAGAGCTCCGTGAGGTCCACTGTGACCGTGAAGTTCTAGGTGGGGTGTGATCCTCTCCGTACAGGCCACCAGTGGGGCTGCCGGATGATCAACTGTCAGTTCCCACTGTACAGAGCCCGATGGGTTTAGGAGCCCTGGGAATAAGGAGACCTACCCAAGAAAGGGAGAGAGAGAGAGAGAGACAAAAAGAGAAAGAGCTCCTGAGGTCCACTGTGACCATGAAGGTCTAGGTGGCGTGTGGTCCTCCCCATACAGGCCACCAGTGGGGCTGCCGGACGATCAACAGTCAGTTCCCACTGTACAAGGCCTGACGGGTTTAGGAGCTCTGGGGAGGGGGAGATTACCAATCCAATGGCCAGTGGTGGATACATCGGAAACAGCGATCAAAAAACGGTTGAAGGCTGAGGCAGTTCCTGGTGATTATGCCCTTCAGCTCAGACAGGATCCGAGTCACGGCACCAATGAAGGGCAAAACATCACACCGAGGACAGCCATGTAGCCAAGAGATTTATATTCGACAGCCTTCGTGGCTAGTAGCAAAACCGGAGAAGAGGTGCTCTGGTCGAAGGTCAAAGAGGTGCTAGGAGAGGGGAGTCAGGGAGAAGGGAATGTGCAAGCTCTGGTGGGAGAGGGGAGTCAGGGAGAGGGGAGTGTGCAGGCTCTGGACAGAAGGTGGGTGCTTGGTCGCACTGGCTAGGATCTCTGGAGCTATCAGCTAAAGCAGCTGCTGTCTGTCTGGAGGCTGGAGCTGTCAGCTGGGAGCGGCCGTCGGGCTGAAGGTGGTGGGTCTGGAGCTGCCGGCTGGGGCAGCTGCCGTTGGCTGGAGGCAATGGGTCTGGAGCTGTTGCAGTGGCTTCCTCCTCTCTGCAGGGTCGAGCTGATGTGTCTGAGTGGCTTCCTCCTCTCAGCAGCGATGAGCTGATGTGTGCATCTGTGTGTCTGTTCTGAGTCTCTCGAACAGGGCCCTATATAGGGATTTCTGGTGGAAGGTGCACCAGAGCAACCCCAACGCCATTGGCTCTTTTCCCATAGAACATGGCAACCTTTAAGCCTATTGGCTCTTGCCTGGGAAAAGAAACATCCTGCCCGGGGAAGAAACATCTTGCCCCGGGGAAGAAACAAAGTTGCTTCTCTCAGGATGTGGAAAACTCTGGGGGAGGGGGGGAGGGTAGCCCATCTATCAATAGATCTTTAAGGATTTTATTTTTTGATATTTTACAACTGCAAATAATCTTCAACTGAATAAATTTGTGCAATCATTTCACCTATGAATGTTCTTGCATTCCTAGAGTTTTTGTTTTTGTTTTAGAACTAGGGATTGAACCCAGGGGTGTTTCACAACATTTCAGTCTTATTTATTTATTTATTTATTTATTTATTTATTTTTGAGACAGGGTCTCTCTAAGTTGCTGAATCTGGCATTGAACTTGTGATCCTAGTGTCTCATTCTCCAGAGTTGCTGTGATTACTGGTGTGGGGCCACCGTGCCTGGCAGAGTTTTCTTTCTTTTAGCTCTACTGAAGGTGCAGAATGTGTATTTTTGCTTTTATTTTTGTTATTGATCTGTACAGTTTTAGAAATACTATTTGGGATATTTATATTAATGCAAGAAGATAAGCTATGTGAGTGTCTAACTATTTAATTTTAAGACTTATGATGGTGTTATAGATGAAGCAGTATGGAGATTTTATGAAACAGTATGGATATTCCTAGGAAAACTTGGAATGGAACCACCATTTGGCCCAGCTATCCCACTCCTTGGCCTATTCCCAAAGGACTTAAAAACAGCTTACTACAGGGACACAGCCACATCAAGGTTTATATAGCAGCACAGTCCACAATAGATAGACTGTGGAACCAACCCTGATGCCCATCAGCAGATGAATGGATAGGGAAACTTTGGTATATATACACAATGGAACATTACTCAGCACTAAAAAAATAATAAAAACATGCGTTTGAAAATAAATGGATGGAGTTGGAGAAAATAATGCTAACTGAAGTTAGCCAATCCCAAAAAACCAAAGGTCGAATGATCTCTTTGATATGAAGATACTAACTTATAAAGGCAAGGGAGTATGGATGAGAGGAATGAAAAAACTTTAAATATAACAAAGGGGGGGCAGGGGGGAAGGGGCAAGGGGATAGGAATAATGGCAGACTGAGTTATTCATGACTACCCTAAATACATGTATGAAGACACAATTGTTGTAAAAACACTTCATATAAAACCAGCAACTTGAGAAATTGTGCTCTTTATATGTAATATGAAATGAAATGTACTCTGTAAATATGTATAAAAAGTTAAAATAAAAATAAATAAAGAAAGAAAGAAAAAAAAATTCATGAAAATGGAGCTGGACAAGGTGGCGCATGCCTGTAATCCCAGCACTTGGGAGGCTGAGGCAGGAGGATCACAAGTTCAAAGCCAGCCTCAGCAATAGCGAGGCACTTAGCAATTCAGTGAGACCCAGTCTCTAATAAAAATACAAAAATGGGCTGGGGATGTGGCCCAGTAGTTGAGTACCCCTGAGTTCTATCCCTGGTATAAAAAAAATAAATAAATAAAATTCATGAAAATGTACATGAAGTGAAATATACATATCATTTTGTTTTATAATTAAATATAAATTTTTTAAGGAAAAGTAAAAAAAAAAAAAACATATTTTGTTATTGTAAAGTTTAGATCAGGAATCTAACAGTGATATCAACTGAGCCATGATTGCAATGGTGAAGTCAGCTCAGCATATTGAAAATTATGCTGGTACCAATGAAGTTACAAAGAAGTACATGATGGGGCTAGAGTTGTAACTCAGCGGTAAAGCGCTTGCCTCATAGTGTGAGGCACTGTGTTCAATTCTATGCACCACAAATAAATAAGTAAATAAAATAAAGGTCCATCAACAGCTAAAAAAATATTTTTTTAAAAAGTACATGAATTTCTACCATGTCTTCAATATACAATGGACGTAATTTGATAATGGATTAGATATATATACAATGAGAAAAATCAGTTACAATCTTTTATTTTTATTCCACGAACTGGGTTGGTTTAAATTATTATTCTTTTGTGTGTGTTTCTTGCAGGGGGATAAAATACATGGCCTCATACATGTTAGGTGGGTGCTGTACCCTGAGTTGCATCCCTAGTCTCTGATTTAAATTACTGATGATGGAGATAATTGATGCAAACAGCATGAACGTGTGTGTGAGGAGTGGAGGGTGAGTAATAAATCCAAAAGCAACTGGACAGTGGGCAAAAATGTTACATTTCAATTAATAGTGAATTAAATAGTGAATAATAATTTAAACCAACATATGTCTAATCTTAGACATATGTCAGGTCCAAGAGCAGCATTATAGAGAATCAGTATTCAGCTTGATTCTTTAACTTCAGAATTTATGTTTAGAGAGAACTGTATTTCCCCTGCTGTGACCAAAGGATGACATCCAAGATTCAAACTGTGGCTTTCTGATGCAATATATCTTTGACCTTCAATCCTGATCTGTCATATCTTTAGAGTTTCATGGATACGTCAAAAGCCCAATTCCTTCTATAAGGCTAATGTACCAAAAATTAATTCTGAAGAAGTCAAACTTATCTTTAAGAAGTGGGCAACATAGTGAATCAGAAGACATGATACCTACAATGAGGTAATAATTTTATTTTTAGCTTCATAAGACTTAAAGAGGGTTGAATAAGTGGTAAGAAAGTAAAGAATGTCAGGGATGTGTATATATGTAAAGTTTTTAATTACATATATGTAAATACTAGTATAAAATATCACTTATACAATATGTAAATACATATGTGTATATGTAATATTTGCCTGAATTTTTAGTATTACATCATAAATTAAAGAGTTAACTGAATCAGCAGGCCAAAATAAGGTTCTATGCAATAGAATAAGCAAATATGATGCAAAAATAATAATAATAATAATAATAATAGTTTTGGTAAATGTGCCAACTTCTCACTGTTTTCAAATGGATAAAAGCATAGGGGGTGAGAAAGAGCTAATAACCAAAGTCCTACCTATGAAATTGAAGAAAAAAGATATATTTAGTATTCTACTGGACACACACAATATATTTTCACTAATTTATATTGTTTTTAATTCTTCTTTTTGCTTCATTTATTTTAGATTGGCATCATTTTGTTAGTTTCCCAGCTTAAGACCACTGGTGTCTGTTACCTCTTTTCCTAATTCCTTATGTTATTTCTTTGAATATAAAAAGACCCTTTCTGGGTCTGTCTTTAATTTATGTACTTTCTCCTGAGATAACATCAGGTGTACTGGCGAAGAGCCAAATGTGCAATTTCTGCAGAGCTCTGCAAATTATGTAAAGGC
Source organism: Tamias sibiricus (assembly GCA_025594165.1). Taxonomy (NCBI): domain Eukaryota; kingdom Metazoa; phylum Chordata; class Mammalia; order Rodentia; family Sciuridae; genus Tamias; species Tamias sibiricus. The sequence continues at coordinate 125,819,477 of CM046666.1, read as the reverse complement.
AAGGAAGGGTTAGATTTGTTAGACTTCCTTTATAATCATGAGAATGCACTGAACTTCTACAAAGGAAATACAGACATCTTTGAAAAGATAAAAGTTTAAATAGGAAACTTTTGAGAAAATTTTATTCAAAGACTATTTTTTAAAATTGTTTAAAAAACTTAATTTTTGTAATAAGATACATTATACAAGAGAAATGATGACTTCTAAATTCACAATTTGATATTTTCCATTTTGATTCATGATACACTATTCTTAATTGTTATGCAGAATGGAAGCGTTCTGATAATAAATGCAAAGTTTCCCACTGTGTTTTACAACTCTTAATATATGGGTTTCTATCTTAATCATTGCACATTATATGACCCTAATTTCCTCTCTCCTTGCATGGCTGTTCCTATGCAACTGTTTTGTATATACTCTGGAGCACTCCCCTCATGCATAGACACACTACTCATTTGAACATCTTGCTATTTCGGTCATGCAAGGAAAACCATTACTGCTTCAAAATAATGCCTCATGCATCATGTCACTATTGATGCTGTTTAAAATTTTATTCCATGGTTTAGTTAAACTTCATAACATATAAACATCCTTGAGAGGGATAAACAAAAAGTTTAAATAAAAATTTCTGTGTGTAATATGGATTCAACTTGAGTCTCTTTCTGAGAACACAGGTTAATCAGTAAAAAGGAGAAGGAAAGGTTTAAAAAATCATTAGGTGCCTAAGGAATAAGAAGTATCACTTGGGAAGGAAAGGAAAACTTAGTGACCAGGCAGGTCCAAAGATTGGTTTTTCCCTAGATTCAATTTTGGAGGCCACAGCATATGGAACAACTCAGCCATAGTATTCTTGGGGACTGATCACTAGTCATAGGTTTTAGTAACTAAGGCATTCATTTCTATTTTATAATGCCTTTGTCATAGAAATATTGCAACATGAAAACACAGGGCTGTCAAACAGAAAGGTTAATCATTGAAATGAAAATAGACTTAAGAGTTTAGAGAGAGATAAATTTAAAGGAATTTCAATTGAGCAGTGATGCATCAAAATCAAGAGTGCTATCTTCTTTTACTAGATGAGCACAGAATCTACCCTTCGTTTCCACATAAAAATGACTCCCATTTATATGACATATCAAAAATAGTCAAACTTTTGAAGAAGCAGAACAATGGCTGTCAAGAGCAGGAGGACAGGCAAATAGAAGTTGCTTATGAACAGATAACAATATTATTGTTCACTTGAAAGTTTGTTGAGAGGGTGGATCTCATGTTAAGTGTTCTTACTACAATATAACACAGTAAATATAATTTTTTTAAAAGGAAAAAACTCGATGTCTTTAAGGCACCTTTTGAAAGACTAATATTAAGTGTCTGTATTAGTAAGCAGTTACTACAATTCCAATATCTGAGTTAGTGCATAAAACTTCTATACAAAATTCAATTCACTATATTATTCCAAACAATTAAATCCCTGTAAAGTATAATTTTGCGTAGACACCCAAGTCTATCTCCCTTTGCACATTAAATAAATCCAATGTAAATTTGATTTTTAAAAAGAGACTAGTGGATTAGAGGTTTACTTTAGTTTCTTCAAATTGAAAAAAATGGATAAAACTGCTAAACATATTAAAAACTTTTATTGAAGTCCATAGATGTCTTCCCAGATGTTCAGATATTGTATAGGTTATAGTATGAGGTACCAAACTCAGTCTCCGAATGAGAAAGGGTAAATTAAAGGAATAAGCAGACTGGTTCCTGAACCATATAATTAGACATAACCAATTCATCACTAAAGTCCTGACACTTTCCCATCTATTCTGGAGTTTTTACTCAACATCATAAGTCCCTTGATACCAACTACTTTGTAGAATTAATCCTCACTTTAACTTTTTCCCTGTGAAGGGTGTCCTTTAGCTAAAGTCTGTAGACAGATGTATATTATATTTTCTGATCATTGAATTTGCACCTAGGAGATCTATGTCATAGATTGATTATCCCCATTCTCGGTCATATTTGATGACTTCATGATGCCACGTAATGGTAAGAATGAATTAAGGCAATGGATGCCAAATGACATGTATTTAAAAACTCTCATTTATTTCAGAAATACACTAACATTTCTAAAAACTGAAGTAATATAATTTACTGACTTGACTTAACAAGGATTTTTGCTTTGGGAACAAAAATGTACACAAAGAACAAGTGTTTGAAGTTTGTTTGGTCAAAACCAATTATAATCTGTGAAGTTTACTTTTATGTTTCAATTTGTTTGATTAAGGAATATCTAGGGAACTAGTAAAGTATTACCTCTGGGTGTTTCTGTGAGGGTATTTCCAGAGATTGACATGTAAATTGGTGAATTACAGTGGAGGATAGCCATCCAATTATTTGGGAGCCTGGACAGAACAAAAACAGCAAAAAGGCCATTTTCTCTTTCTCCTGGTGCTGGACTCTCTACTTCCTCCTTTCAGAAATCAAAACTCTCAGATATCTACTCAGCCTTTAGACTCCAGGACTTATACCAGAACCCACCCAGTGCCTCCACCTTTAGCCCCAGATTGAGAATACAGCATTGGCCTCTCTGGTTCTGAGGCCTTTTTACTAGGACCAAACGATGCTACTAGCATCTTCAGCTTCAGCTTCTAGAAAACCTGTCCTGGGATGTCTCAACCTCCATGATTGTATGAATCAATCCCCCAATAAATCTTCTTTTATTTATCTATTTATCCAACTATCAATATGTCTGTTCTATTGATTCTGTTTTTCTGGAGAACTCAATTAATACATATCATTACCTTGGATTTATTAACCAAACAAATATAAGACAATATGAAGATAAAAGTACAATTTGTTAGTCATAAATAGTTACTTTATTTCTTTATAGTTCTTTAATAAACAATGTTATCAATATTTATTGTAATATTATGTTACCGAATTGTCAAATAACTAATCATTTTAGTGTTATAGACTAACTTACAAATAATGTCATTGAGAAAGATAATGTTTAATAAAACATCATATTACAAGTATTAAAAATAATAATTTAAAAATGTAAACATTAAAGAATATAATTTTATAAGATATAAAAAATGAATTGCTATTAAAATAATACCATTTAATTCTATATTCAAAATAATAGTTCCTAGGCCAATATTCTAATAGGTTTTAGTAAACACATTCATTTTACTTTATTTACTTATCTTTTTAAATGCATTTGTTCTAATCAGTTTACATGACAGCAAAATAATTTTCAATTCATTGTACACAACAGGAGCAAAAATATTTACTTCTCTGGTTGTACACAAAGTATGGTCATACCATTCATGCAATCATACATATACCTAGGGTAATGATGTCCATCTCATTCCACCATCTTTCCTACCCTTATGTCTCCTCCTTTCCTCACTCTCCCCTTTGCCCAATTGAAATTTCCTCCACTCATCCCATGCTCTCCACCGCCCCCCACCCGTTACGGACTCATGTCCACTTTACAGAGAAAACATTCAGACTTTCGTTTTCTGGGATTGTCTTACTTTGATTAGCATGATATTCTCCAACTCCATCCATTTTCCTGCAAATGTCATTATTTTATTCTCTTTTATTGCTCAGTAATATTCCATTGTGTATATATACCACATTTTCTTTATCCATTCATCTATTGAAGGGCATCTAGGTTGCTTCCACAATTTAGCTATTGTGAATTGTGCTTCTATAAACATCATGTGGCTGTGTCATTGCAGTATGCTGTTTTTAAGTCCTTTGAGTAACCAAGGAGTGGGATAGCTGGGTCAAATGGTGGTTCAATTCCAAGTTTTCCAAGGAATCTCCATACTGCTTTCCAGTTTGGTTGCACCAATTTGCAGTCCCACCAACAATATATGAATGTGTCTTTTTCCCCACATCCTTGTCAATACTTATTGTTGTTTGTATTCTTAATAGCTGCCATTATGACTGGAGTGTGATGAAATCTTAGAGTAGTTTGGATTTGTATTTCTCTAATTGCTAAAGATGTTGAACATTTTTTTTCATATATTTGTTGATCAATTATGTATCTTCTTCTGAGAAGTGTCTGTTCAGTTCCTTATCCCATTTGTTGATTTTGCTGTTTGTTTCTTTTATGGAGTTAAGTTTTTTGAGTTCTCCAGAATATATATTCTGAAGATTAGTGCTTTATCTGATGTGTGTGTGATAAAAATTTGCTCCCATTCTGTAGGCTCTCTTTTCACCTCATTGATTGTTTCGTTTGCAGAGAAGAAGCTTTTTAGTTTGAATCCATCCCATTTATTCATTCTTGATTTTATTTATTGAGCTTTAGGTGTCTTCAAAATAATGGTTCCTAGTCCAATATTGTAATCTTCTTTAATAAACACATTTATTTTAAAAACAAATACTTTGTACTTTTCTCAAATTATATAATTATTTAATTATATAATTATATAATTATAAAATTTTATAATTATATAATTATAAAAACAAATACTTTGTACTTTTCTCAAATTATATATGAAATATACATAATTTCATTGAGACTTGTAAATTTAGTTTTCTAAATATATGCTAACAATCCACTTTTAAAATAAATGAAAACTAAATATTTCCTTGCATATCAATGGACATATTGATTGCTGCAAATTTGAACTATTAGAGAACTATTAGAGACAACTTGAATACCCTTAAACATGGACTTATATGTACACCGTCAAATATTTTCTTAGATTTGCCATTAATAACACTAAGGACATTATAGGCATATTGCATGTGTACCATTGGATATACCAGATATTGCCTTACTGCCCTTGAATTTGTTTTCCAATATATATACCAAGCAGCAATTTCCCTGAGTTCTTATTTACTCAGATTTATCTCTAGTATTTGAATTTTTAAACACACTTTGTTTTTGTAGATAGAAGGATGAAAATATTTTTGTTTCAATTGTTTTCATTTTCTCTTCTAGGAGTTGTTTTATGCCTTTTCCCCATTATTTTACTAACTTGTATATTTTATATCTACATAGGTTCATTGTATATTCTACATAGTAATCCCTTGTTATTAAAATGAATTTAAATTACCTCTTCTTGCTTATGATTTGCCTTTGTCTTTATTCTTTTTTTACATAGATTTTAAAGGATATTATTTATTTGATGAATTGCAGCTAATTCATAGTTTACACTTTATGTAGTGTTTAAGAAATCTTCCCTTATACCAAATACACAAAATTATCTTTATGTATTTTCTGTTAAATATGTGCAGTTTTGTTTTTCCAACCTAATTCTCTCACCTTTCTGGTATGTAGTTCAATTTGGTAAAATGTAATGAACACATTATTTTTAAGCAAGAATTTCTTTCAGTCATAAAGATGTACTAGCTTTTATTTTTATTTTTTAATTTATTTTTATTGGTGCATTATAATTTTACATAATTGTATACTTCATTATGTCTAATTCCTACATGCTCGTAATTTGATCAAATTATGCTTAGCAAGAAACATTTTAATAGAAAAATGATTGTCCTAATATAATTTACTGGGTAATCTAAATTTTATTCACGTGTAATGCTGACCCTGTACATTCAGTTTTCTCTATTTGTGATTCCATTTTGGTATTATTCTGTTTTAAAATAAATTTTATTAAATGTTGAGTCTATGAGTTAGAGTTTGATTAGAGAAGCAAAACTACTAGAAGTGGTATGGGGAAAGGATATGTTTTTAAGTGTCAATAAAATTTTCTGCAATAATGAAAATGTTCTGTGTTGTCAAATAATGCAGACAATGGCTAGATGTGTTTATTGATCACTAGTAACATGGTTAGTGGGACTAAGAAACTTAATTTTTGATTTAATCTAACTTATTTGAATTTAGGAAGTCCTAAGTGGCTGATGGCTACTACAGAACAGAGAATAAAGCTAGACCACAGGGAATTGTGGGAGCTGGTGAAAATTCCATGAAAGGCTGCTGAGTTGACACCTGGGGTGTCCCCAATAAGTCTGCAGGACCACAGGGCTGGTAGTTGGGAGGAATTGCAGCAGTGGAGAACCTGGAGGACATTTGGAACTAATGAGACAAACTGGAATTCTAGATCCTCTAACTCCAATGATGTGAAAAATGTGAAAAGGACCATCCACAGAATCCTGGCCCAGGGCTGGAGAAGCTACAGCTCTGGCGGGAACTGGAGGAGAGCAGTCCATATCCTGTCTCCTTCAGATGCCTGGTGCTCTGCAGTTACCTTCAGAGACCACAGGCTGCTACTTCATTTTGACCTTCCACACTCAGAAAAATCCTTTTTCTCCAATCATATTTCCAAAGTATAAAAGAAAGGGGATTCTAAGAATTGTCATTTTGATTTACCTATGTGGACAGTTCACAACACCTATGCAGGATAAGACACATTCCTCTTGGTTACTTGTCCCTCTTTCTTTTAAGCCTCATAAATTTTGTTTAAACAAAATTGTCTCTTTCCACAAAAGTTCTAATGAAATTGCAATGGAAGTGGCTTCAAACTTGTAAATATATCTTCATTTATTTGCATTTTTCAATATAATTTTAGCATTTTCTTAAGATCTGTGATTGCTTTTACTGAATTTTCCTTAATGCTATAAATTTTTGTTATGATTGCATATAGGAGTTGATGCTCAACAACGCTCTTCATTTTTTTCTTATTTAATCTAGCTATATTATTGTATTTTCTGATAATATCTGTTAGCTAGCTTATAAATAGATGCATTGAGTTTTCTTTGTTGATATTTACATTACCTAAGAATAATAATATTTTTTTTTACCATAATTCATCTTATCATGTTTCAATATACTGGCATTTGTTTGGTTAGTAAAAATCAGATATATACAAGTCTATTTCTGAATTATCCTGCTCCATAGGTCTTTTTGGAAATCCTTGAGTCAATGCCATGATATTTTATTTAAGATGATTTTAGAGTTTGATTTCTTTGCTCTTTTTTCTTCTTTGCTCTTTTACAAGAATGAATTGGTTAATCTGGACTATTTATTTTCTTAAACATATTGTGAATTTCCACAAAATTATAAAAGCAGTTGAAATTTGAAATGGGTTTGCTTTTAACTTATTTAAATTTGGAGATATTTAATATTTCAATTTTAAATAGTCAATTTATTAGCACTCAACATATAATAATGTTTTAGAATGTGTAATATTTGTAAACACTGTGGTAACAGTCTTTTTTGTTTGTTTGTTTGTTTGTTTTCCTCATCAATTTTGCTGAATTTTTAGAAATTCCTGATTTTGATTTTAATGCTTTTTTCCCTTTCTTGATAACTTTCATCAGGTAAAAAATCTTTAAAGGTTTAAATTTAAGTTACATAAACTTTCTATTGCTCAAGCATTTTCTATTTGATTAATATATATTTTTCTATTTTAATTTTTTCCTTCTTATATTGTTTAGGGTTTAGTTTCATGATTTTTTTTTATTTGAAGTTGTTGTATATATAACAGTAGCCTGCATTACAATTCATGATACACATATAGAGCACCTTTTAACATATCACTGTTTGTATACAAAGTATATTCATACTATTCATGTCTTCAATCATGCATTAAAGATAATGATATCCATCTCATTCTACCATCTTCTTTTTCCCCCTTCATACCCCCTTGCTTCCTCTCTTCCTCTCCCTCCCCATTGAGCTTTCTAGTGCTCCTCTAATCCTCCTCTATTCCCCGACCCAACCGCACTGTGAATCAGCCTCCTTATATCAAAGAAAAATGAATTTTTTGAACTCACGAAGATGTTAGGTCTTTAAGTATCAGCTTTCCTTTTTTCCTCAAATATTCATTAAAGTCATAAATTTTCCTCATAAAACAACTTCTTTGAGTTTTATAAATTGTAGTGTGTAGTAATTCTTTATAATTATCTAAACAATTATTTATTCCCACTTTGATTTCATTTTGATAAGTGGCTTATTTAGAAGCACATTTATTAATTTATAAATTATGATTTTTTAGTTATCTCTTTGTTTTTGATTTATGACTTAATAGTTTATGCCCATAAAACTTACTCTATAGTTTCTCTATTATAATTAATTGAGACATACTTTGTGGTGAAGCACACAGTCAATTTTTTTAAGTTATATGAGCAATTTAAACTATCAAGTACCTATTTTTTGTGCATGCATAATGTTTCAAATATATCAAGTCAAATTTACTAACTGTGCATTTAAATTTTCCATATTCTTGTTGTTGTTGTTTTTGTCTACATTATTAACATATACATATATATCTCAGTTTCTAAATATTTGTTTTCAAACTATTTGAAGATAAGTTAGAAGGGTCATAGATTTTAGAATGCTTATATATTCTTCGTAAAACAATATTCTATTATTATAGTGTGTTTCTTTTTTTTTATATATATCTTGGTGTGTGTGTGTGTTTACTCTAATAGACATTAGCTTTTAATGGACATATTAGTTTAATTTGAAATTAATATAATTTATTCATATATTTAAGCTGAAATCTACTCTTCAAAGTATTTGCTTTTTATTTATTCCAGGTGCTATCTTTTCTTTTCTTTTTTTTCTTTTTCTTTCTTTTTTTTTTTTTTTTTTTTTTTTTTGTACCAGAGATTGAACTCAGGGGCACTCCACCACTGGACCACATCCCCTGCCTTTTTTTGTATTTCATTAGAGACAGGGTCTCATTGAGTTGCTAAGTGCCTTGCCATTGCTGACCACATGCTTTCTTTTCTTTTTTCTCTTTCTCTATTATTTAGGGTGTGTGTGTGTGTGTGTGTGTGTGTGTGTGTGTGTGTGTGTGTGAGATTAAATATTTTTCCCTTCTCTTATACTAGAAATTTTGTACCCTTTCATTATTGTTTTAGTGCTTAGCTAAGAGATTACTACACACTTTCTTAAATACCTTATTATATAATATTGAGAGTGCCTTAGGATCATTCCTGGGCAATGCAAACAACATAGAACTTAAGCTACTTTTTCACAATTGATATGCCATCACAATTTTATATTTAATTTAGTATATACATTAAATGAGACATAATTTTTGCATATATAGTTCTATATTATTTAGGTTTACCCTCTTCATTCTTCTGAGTTTCAAAAGGGGTAATTTTATTTATGCTTGAATAAAATGAACATATTTATACACAACACAGGATGTACATGGTAGAATCAGTGCCATAGCAAATAGGAAAATGAAGACAACTGGCAGAATATTTCATTTAAAAAAAATTGTCAGTCTTATTGAAAAAGTAACATTTTGAAGGACAGATTTATTTGTGCTGTAAAACTGTAATAGCCAAGAAATCATATTGCAGAAAGATATGTTAGAATCATTCCATTTTAATGTAAACTGGCCCTGTGCTTTTAACATCAGTGGTATAGATTTCTTACAAAACGTTCACATTAACAAATAAATACTAGTGGCAATATTAGCCAGACTTTTGACTAGAGGTTCCTAGTATGCTACCTTCTAAAAATAAGGGACCAAAACAAGGTAAAAATCATAGTTATTCCACTGTAGAGTTTGAGGCAGAATTACAGAGTGCAGAGAGTATGTGGCAGAGGTACCTCAAAGCATAGAGCCATCCTATGGCCTTATGAGCACACAACACCTACTCTACTTCTGCTGTCCTGAGGATCAAACCCTGAACTAAGAAGGATTTCTCTTTGTGGAAGACAGAGGAAGCAGAAGCTGGAAGGCTTCAATAATACTACGGACACCTGAAGTATTTGCTCCTGGAAAAGACTGTTGTCCTCACAGGCCATGAGACCCCACCCAGTGGAGGACTGTGAGGTACACAGGTAGCTCTACCTAGCAGCTCAACTAACCCAGATTGTGAATTAACCAGGTGGTGTTGTCTCACGGATTGCCTGGAAAATAATTCATATAATGATTTTAAGGAAACTCAATGAGATATAAAAGAATACATGACAATTCCATTAAATCAGAAAAACAATGTTTTGAGTGAAGTATTCAGAAAAGGGACAGAGAACATAAAAAATAACAAAACAGAAATGTTGAAGTTAAAAATACCAGTAAATGTAATGAACAATACAGTTTTAATGACTGACTAGATAAAGCAGAAGAAAGAACAAATTTCTGAGCTTAAGAAAGATTCCTTGAGATAGTCAAACAGAAGAAAAAGAAGGAAAAATGCCTACAAGACTTATGAGACACCATCATGCACTCACATACTTGCATTATAGATGTTTTAGGAGAAGGAATTGGGAAAGACACAGAAAACCTGTTCAAAGAAATAATAGCTGAAAATTCTCTAAATCTTGGGAAAGATAGTTATCCAAGTACAAGAAATGCAGAAGACCCTGACAGATTTGACCTAAAAATGTCTTCTTCAAATCATATTATAGTTAAGCTGCAAAAAATTATAAGACAAAGAGAACTCTTAAAACAGCAAGAGAAATGCATCAAGAAATGCATAAGGGAATACCCAGCAGTTTAGCAGATTTCTTAGTAGAAGGCTCAACAGGCCAGGAGATAAAATGGGAAAAGAAAAAGAGAAGATCAGTATATAATTATTAAGGGATCAATACAGCAAAAAGACATAATAACTGTAAATATTGGAACACCCAGTTATGTGAAGCAAATATTACTAGACCTAAAGGGAAAGAAAAATTCCAATAAATATGATAGTAGTTGAGTACTTTACAAATCTGCTTCATCAATGAGCAGATCATCCACAACAACAAAATAAATACAGAAACAGAAATATCAGTTAGACCATACTGCAGACCAAATGAACCTAACAGACCTTTACAAAACATATCGTCTGATAGATGCAGTATACATGTTTTTTCATAAGCATGTGGAACATTCTTGATCAATAGTATAGATCAAGTATTAGGCCCTAAAACAAATCTCAGCCAAGTTTTAAAATAGCAAGATCATACTATGTATCTTCTCTGACCACAATGGAATAAAACTAGAAATAAACAAGAAGAGGAACTTTTGAAATTGTACAACACAGAAATTAAACCAAATGCTCTTGAATGACAAATGGTGAATGAAAAAAAAATTAAAGGGAAATTTTAAAAAATTCTTTCAACAAAGGAAAATGAAAATACACCATGCCAAAAACCTATGTAATATATATATACATATATATATATATACACATATGTATGTATATATATATATATATATATATATATAAATTAGAAGAAAATTCACAGCAATAAGTGGTTACAAAAGAAAGATTTTAAATAAACATTTGAACAATACAATGATCTAGAAAAGAAAGAACAAATTTAAGTGAGAGTTAGTAGAAGGAAAGAAATAATAAAGAGCAGACATCTAAGAGATGTAAAAAGTACAACATATTAACAAAACAAAACATTGGTTTTTTGAGCGGATTAAATTGACAAACCATTAGGTAGGCTAACCAAGATAAAAAAGGAGGGAAGATCCAAACAATTAATTTACAGCTGATACCACAGAAATACTAAGGATTATTAGGAAGTATCGTGAAGAACTATAAACTAAAAAATTGTTGAACACAGGAAAAATGGATGGATTTCTAGACACATGTAATCTACCAAAATTGAAACATGAAGACATAAAATGCTGGAACAGATTAATAACTGGCAAGAGAACTGAATCAATAATAAATCTCCCAACAAAGAAAACCCCAAGACAGGATAGCTTCACAAAACTTTTAAAGAAATAACACCAAATTTTCTAAAACTAAACCAAATAAAACAATGAAAAGGGAGGAATCCCTTCCAAACTCATTCTATGAGATCATGGTACCCTGATTCTAAGACCAGACAAGAACATCAAAAAAAAAAAAAAAAAAAAAGAAGTAGAAGAAGAAATAAATAATGAAAAAAGAAAATTATATACCAGCAGCCCTAATAAATACAGATGCTTAAAAATCACAATAAAATAGTAGTAAACCAAATTCGACAGCACAACAAACATACTACACACAATGATCAAGTGAAATTTATCACACAGATAGAACAATTACACATGCAGGGATGAGTCAGCATGTGCAAATCAGTAATTGTAATATAGCATGACAGAGTGGAGAATAAAAAAATGTGATCATCTCAATAGATGCAGAAAAAGTATTTTAAAATATTAAATGGCTCTTCATGGTAAAAACCCTTAACAAATTAGCGACAGAAGGAACATATTTCAACCTGATAAATACTATCATGTAATCATAGCCAACATCACACTGACTGGGGAAAGCTGAAATATTTCTTCAATGATCAAGAACAAGAAAAGTTTCCAACTTCAACATTGCTATTGAAAAAAAAAATATTAGAAGACTTTCAGCAATAAAGCAAGAGAAAAAAGTAAAGGGCATTCAAGATGAATAGGAAGAAATTATATTATCCCTTGAAGAAATATATTGTTAAAATGTCCAGAGAACCCAAAGCAATCTACAAATTCTGTGCAATACCCAAAAATACCAATGGCATTATTCACAAAAATGGAAAAATAAAACGGTTATAAGATCCAAATGAGAACATGAAAAACCCCAAATAGCTCAAGCAATCTTGAGCAAAAGGAACAAACCAGAAGCATCCTAGTACCTGACCTCAAAACATGGTACACACCTATCTTAACCAAAACAGCAACGTACTAGTGTATAAAGGAACAAATAAACCAAAAGAACAGAATAGAGAACCCAGAAATCAACCCACATGTCTACATCAACTAATCTTTAATGAAGATGCAAAAACAAACAAACAAAAAACTGGAAAGAGGACAGTCTCTTTGACACATGTGTTGAGGAAAGTGGATATTCAAATGCAGAAGGCTGACACTAGAACCCTATCTCTCATCATACCCCCAAATCAACTCAAAATCAACCCAAGAACTAAATGTAGCACTCAACACTGTAAAACTCCTAAGAAAAAAACAGGGAAGCACTTTTAAGACATCAGGATAAGTGATGATTTTTTTTTCAATTTTATTAAGATGTGAAAACACAAGGGGACAAGATGAAAACGGTAAACATAGGCAAGTTGGATTATATGAAATTAAGAAGGTTGAAAAAGCAAAGAAAATAGTCAATGTAGTGAAAAGACAACTTTCAGAATTGGAAAAATGACTTTCAGAATTGGAAAAACAACTTTCAGAATTGGAAGAAAAAATGTGCAAACTATGTACCCAACAAAGGATTCATATTCAGAATATACTTGAAAAAAAATCACAAAACACTCCACAGCAAAACTATTTCCTCATAGCAATATAATTTTTTAAATAGGAAAATGATTTTGAATTGACATTTATCAAAAGAAGATATACAAGTGTCCAACAAGTATGTGAAAGAATGCCAACATCAATAGTCATCAGGGACATTCAAATGAAAACCACAATGAGATATCATCTTACCCCAGGTAGAATGGCATTTATAAAAATGAAATAAAATAAAATAATAGTTGCTGGAGAGGATTTGTAGAAGGGGTAACACTCATACACTTTTGATGTGAATGAAAATTAGTACAGCTATTTTGTAAAACACTTTGGAGGCTCCTCAAAAAACTAATGTGCACCAGTTATCCCAGTACTGGGTAGTAACCAAAATAAAAGTACTAGATATATTAAAAAAAATAACTCCATGTTTATTGCAACAATATTCACAATTATCACTAAAGTGTCCACTAATGGTTAAATAAAGAAAATATGGTATATATATATATACTCACATATCACATATATACAATGAACCATTTCAACCATAAACAGAATGAGGTCCTACCATTTGTTGCAGCACAGATGGAACTGGAGGACATTGTATTAACTGAAATTAGGCAAGCACAGAAAGAGAAATACCACATGTTCTCATTCATATTTAGTTGATTTCATTAATGTAGAGAGTAAAATTGTGGTTGCAAGAAGTAAGGACTGGTAGAAGAAAGAGGGAAAGGAGAAGGTTGTAAAATAGGTGCCAAATGATATCTTATGGCACAGTGGGGTGACTATATTTCACAATGACTTATTATGTAATTTATAAAGAACTAGAAGAAAGGAGTTCAAAGTTTTCCAACACAAGGAAATGATAAATATTTAAGGCAATGGAAATGCTAATTATCTAATTTGATCATATATATATATATGTATATGATATATATATATCCAATCATCACAGTGTATGCCATAAATATATTTAATTATTTATGTCAATAAAAATGAGTCCTTAATAATAGCAGCAGGTGACACAAAATAAAATAGTTATCATCTGGTTAATTACTATTTTCTTTCTTTTTTTTTTTTTTTTTTCACTTGGCAACTTGGCATGGAAATCTTTATTAGACTAGATTTATATTCACCCACAAATGCAAAAGTTTTAACACATATACAGAGAACATGTGTATACATTTCATTTTCAAGTTGACCAACCTCTTCTAAATTTTTTTTTCTCACTCAATTTACAGAAATAATATCTCCAATCCTCCTCTTATATTCTTCATATTATTAACAAGTACAATAATTAAAACCTTATTAATTAACAATAATTAAATAAAATATCTGAAGGAATCATTTTAATCACTTGGATAAGTAAAAGTAATTCTCTTAATTGCTTTATGGAATATTAAATGTAAGAAAAAGAAATTATGAGGCAAAAATACATGGATCAAACAGGACACAAAACAAACAACAAAATTGAATGCACTCAGCCTTAACACACATGTGTGGAATAAGGCTAGAATATATTTTTTACTACTTTCACATGACTTTAATGAAAACTCTAATTTTTTTATAGGCTGAGAGCAAGGACTGGACATCATTTAGTCATTAACATCCTTCATGATAAATATATATGATGACATTTAAATTTTGTAACTTTTATGGGCAATTTTACATGTGGCTAGTGAATTAAAAGCATGAAAGTCTCTGTTGTTTTAGTCAAATATGGATCAGAAAATTATTCCTATACTACTAAATAAAGACTACTCTTATTTTAAAAATATTTATCAATATATAATTTTCAACTTTAAAACTGTTTATTTATCCAGTTCTCTGGCAATATATTTTCTTTTAAAAGAAAAGAAAATTAGCCTAATTTTACATTAATTCAAACTCTGAACATTTTGAGACAAGTCCCTTATACATAACCATTCCAGCTGACACCTTCTCCATAAGAAATATTCATTGAGTTCTGTTTGAATACCATATATCAAGTGAACATGTAAGTGTCCTCATTATTCATGAATCAGACAGCACCCCAAGTGTACCCACCATTAAATTGCTTTTGAACCATCTATAATCTCTAGAAATGTCTCCTTCCAGAATACATTTTGCAGTGAAGCTCAATTTGAATTCTGCATTTACTGTAGCAACACACAAAAGTCTATAGATAGGCCTGAAGGTCACTTTGACATTGTTCCTTGAAGTAAAACTTTGCTATATATATGGAACAAAACCCAGGAATGCTCTGTATGTCACGGAATAAGATTAGAATAGGTCTGCCTGCTTGGTGCTTTTCTGAGTAATAACTCACCCTTTTGTTAAAAATAGATGCTTGTTCTTTCTGAAACCGAAACAACACACAGCTTTAAAAGAGACATGTAGAAAGCCATGAAATGAGTCAGCAGCTGTGTTTGGTTACAGCGGGTTTATCTGTGACTGTGTGTGAAGAACCACTCTCAAGGAGTCAGCAAAAGTGGAGCCAATTGCTGAGAGCTAATCATGTTGGGTTATTCTTGGAGGAACACAGTACTGTAGGTAGCCCCGACAGTTACCAATTATTGCTTCTACTTGGCAAAATGAATGGGTCTGAACAGTTATCTCAAAGGTGTTCTCAGCAAGAGCTATATTTAAACTGCTGACACCAGTAATTGTGTATAGCTCACCCAATCCTGAGTTTGATCTCAAGTGTTTTGCAGTATGCAGTCAAATACGCTTAACTTGGGCTTTCCTTGTATACAGTATCTGAAAGCATCATGCACCTAAAGGCTTGCTTTCCAATGTTCCTTCATCTAATTTCTATTAAGTAGAGTAATGAAAGGAATGTTTTTGTTTGTTTGTTCATTTTTTACTATGGTTGCTTCTGAAATATTTAGGTATAGCTTCCTATAATCGAATCACTTCTAATCCTTATATCAATGCACCCTAGTACACAATAATATCTATATTTGGCTTTAAACTGATAATTTATAGCTGTTGAGATGTAGTAATAAACTTGCTGAGCTTTTGGAAATATAATTAGTGAAAGGAATGCATCTATTTTATTTGTGTTGATTATCTTGAAGGTATACCACATAAATGAAAACAAATCATTATTGGTGTTTTTTGCCTTTATAGGAAAAAACAGAAAAAACAAAAAAACCTTCCATTCATTGTTTGAAGTTGTGGTTGCTCTTAACACTGTGTCTAAGAAGCTTATTAGTTTGTGTTGAAATGTTCTACTTTGAGGAAAATTTCCCAAGATACAAGCTAAATGTAAAAGGAAAGAAGTAATAAATTTTAGGAACAACACAACTAAAAAGAGAAATAATTTTAAGATTGAAAAAAAATGAATTATATCACAAAGTCAGTAGTGAAAACAAACAACCACCCTCATTCTTAACCAGAAGAAAGAACTATAAATTATTGATGGGAAGCCCAAATACAGTAAAGAAAGAAGAACAAGGGGAAGGAGAAGGAATAGGAAAGAGGAAGTACCAGGGACGGAAGTGGAGCAAATTATAGTCCACACATGTAGGATTATGTCAAAAGGAACTCCAATATTATGTATAACTATACTGCACTGATAAAAACATTTTTTTAGAAAAATCCAATTGAGGCCAGCCACACTCCTGTGGTTCTGACTAAACACTCCATATCTTTGTGATCAGTGAGGGCATATTCTATTTTCTCCTCTCTCCATATTAGCTGTTTTAATCTATGCTTGACAATAGTTTTTGTAGTCTATTATCATTCCACAGAAGAAAAAATGTCACAGGTATGTATGATTGTTTGTTTTGAATGGAAGTAGTTTCATTTTCTGTTTCTTTGTTTTTAGTTGGCAAAACAAGGTACATGTAGAAAAATAAATGGAGCTACAGAGAAGATGTTTTAAAAATAAATAGTTTCCATATGAGGGATGATTTCCTTTGCTTAAAGCTTTTTCAATACACCAAAACAGTATATAGTTGCAATCTTTGATCCCATTAGTTATCATAAAAATGACACTAAAAAGTAAAGGACAGGTCCTGCTAGTTTAAAATTATTTGATTTGTTATCTCACCATTTTTTCAATTCTTTTTGCTTATGGTTTTATAATTAATTAAGTTTTTTAAAAAATGAAAATTACATTACTTACACTGCCAGTCAATTTAGGAATAAATTATTTTATACTTTAAAGTGATTCTCTTGAAGAATGAATGCAGGCGCCTTTTACTGAAATGAAGATGTTCCCAGGGATCATCTTTTTTTTCACTGTGAAGCTAACACAAGATGTCATTATCTTATTTCCAAAGAACTCATGGATTCCTTAAATAGGAGCTATTTTAAAGTAACTCTTATTTGGCCGCTGAGATTGTATTACATTCCAAATCTTGCTAATGCTTCCTCTCCCAGATTGAGTCCCCAGTCCCCATATTGTTAATGAATGACCATATTGCCAGGAATCTTTGAAGACCCTGAGAATTTTGTTTTATTTAGGGTAAATTTCACATAATAAAATCTGTTGTTTATTTTGAACAGAAATAAGAATGTAGCCCAATTAATATAAAAAATAATGTATAAATTCCCAAACAGCCAAATCTAATGTCAATTTGCATGCTCAATCATTTCAGGAAAGGAAATTTTGCATCAGAGTGAATCATATGCTATTTTCTTTCTCAGTATTAGCATTCAGTTGAGCAATTTTTCCCAGATATATTTTATGACCAAGTCTCTTTTGTCCAAGAATTCAGAAAGAAGGAATTTTGTATTTTATGTTACTTAAAATACCACCCTTCTATAACTAGATCTCTCAAACTTTTCTGCCAGAAATGTAAAATGGTACAGTCCCCCTGGAAAATAGTTTGGCAGATTCGTAAAATGTTAAACATCTTCATCATACTGGTTGGTAATCACACTCTTAAGTGTTGATCCCAGAAAAAAAGAGTTTTATGGATATAAAAATCTTTGTACAATGTTCTTAGCAGCTTTCTTTATAATATTCAAAACTAGAACCCAACAATATGTGCTTCTATGAGTGAAGGTACTGATTTTTAAAAAAGCCATGGTACATCCATACAATGGAAAATAACTCAACAATAGAAAAAAGTTATTCATGCAAACAGCAACTTCTCTGAACTCAAGGACATAATGACATTATGCATATTTTTAAAAATCTACATATGAATGACTTAATGGAGTTCTTGGAAAAAAGTAAATAAATAACAGCAATGGATAATTAATCAGACAGAAATTTCTAGGAGTTTGATTTGGTGAAGGATGATACTTAGTAGTGCTTGTAAACAGAATTTCTTTGTAGTTTGAAACAACCTGTATTCTGACTGTGATGGTGATTACATCCTATGACTTTTAAAAGAATGAAAATTCCCACTGCTGAAAATCTGTAAAAAGAAGTCAAATATTCACTCATGGTTCAAAACAGCCTGAAACACTTGATTAGCCATAGTCTTTTATGCTTTTAACTCAAATATAAGGTATTTCAAAAATATTAACCTATATTAAGCTTAAATGGGACAATGTTTTTATCATAAAAGAGAGAATATAACAAATGTGATACTATGGAACATTTGATGCTATAGTATGTGCAAAATATTTAATCTAAATGCTGGTATTTAAAATACAAAAGTTAACTATTCCAAAAAGTGTTCTGAGCTTTAAGACTAATGTGTTTAGAAAGGCATGTAGGATACACGTGTGAAAATGTTAGAGTATTTTTTTAAATCTACCTCAGAATTGTTAAAATAGATATTAACAAAATGTTCAGGTAGTTCCACATTAAAACTAAAATATTTAGGTGTATAAATCCAGAATCTATTAAACCAAATTGTACTTAAGGACACAATGCTAAAAATAAAAATATTTAATATTTAACTTTAAAAAACAGTTTATTTATTGATGAATGCAAGAGTTTTAGTCATGCTCATTATTTAGTTTTTAATCAATCCAAGTGCATGTTCAAAATCATTACCAAAGATTATTAAATGTGTTTTCACTACTTTTAATTAATCATTTATTGCTTTTGAGAAATGTTTGATTTGGTGAAAAGGATAGTTCTTTTAGTTGAATTTTGATATCAGCAAGCGGATCTACTTTTGTCTGTGATAATATTTTTCCAAGCATAACCCCACATAGATAGGTATATCAAGACACCCGGTTAAATGAAGTCATCTTCTACCAATACTTTCAATTAAGGAAACAAAATATAAATATTAAACAGAAAGATCACTAAACATAACTAAACATGATGGTGAAGCCAGAATTAAAAGAGGCAGACAGGATAGATAGGAAAATTGAGTCAGATTGGATCAAGGAGGCTAATTAGAGTCCAGCCTATGAAGGATTGGAATGTTAATGCCTTCAGAGCCCTTCCTCCCCCTTTGTCAAGATAACCTGCCCCTGCTCCAACCTGTTGCTAAGGTAACCTGTCCTAGGGATTATAACTCCCCACAGGGAGTTATAAAAGTTGTTAATTAACATACCCTGGGCCACCTTCCTGCCCAGATCACTCTCCTTGGCCCCTTCAGCCCATCTGCTTCTCACCTTTTGGCCATCCCTCTGAGCATTTCCTGGGCCTAGCCACCTAAGTAGGAAGGAGAGATAAAGGGGAAGAAAACAGGGCAACAAAACAAGCCTAGGACATATAAAAAAGGCAGAATGCTCTCACTTCTTGGAATATAAGAACAGCAGCTATGGCCCCCTTCTTTCTCCCAGGAGAAGTCTATGTTACCCCTTTTTAAATAAACCCTGCTTTATATGCTTGCTTCGGAGTGCTTCTCTAATGTTCAAACTTCAACATGTGAGGAAGAAGAACTTGTCACCAATAACCAGTGGTATCAATGGGAAAATAACCAAGCACGATGTGGTAGAAAGCAAGTTATACAGTAGCTATAATTACAAAGCAATTAGGTGAGAAAAGAAACCAAATGGGTCCTCGGTCTCTTTTCTCCTCCTACTTTCTCTTTCCTTTGTTATCTGTCAATTGTGCTTGTGTTTTTTCTGCTTCATCTTTTATTTTATTTGACAAAAATAATGTCTTGTTGAATATTTGCTCTACATTTTTGGATTTTGATCAAATATACTAATATTGGTAATGTCAAATAAAAGCCTACTTTGTTTTCTCCATATTGTTAATAACCTGGATTCACCATTGAAATGACCTAGTTTAGGATTTTAGCTATCTTTGGATATAGTTGTGTTACAGGAAACCAGTTATATAAATACCTCTCAAGACTTAATGACCTCATCTGTAAAAAGATGAAAATAATAGAAGTTGTATTGGTTTGCTAAGGCTTGCCTAACAAAATACTACAGTTTGGGGGTTGTAAACAATGGAACTTTGTTTTCTCAAAATTCTGGAGACTGGAAGTCCAAGATCAAGGTAGTGGCAAATTCGGTTTCTTAAAAGAAAATGGTTTCTCCTGGAATCTCTCTATTTGAATTACAGAATTACAGATGACTGCATTCTTGCTATGTCATCACATGACCATTCCTCTATGCATGTGCATCCTGCTGTCTTCTTATAAGAATACCCATCACATTACCTTAGGGTTTTGAATTACCTCCCTAAGGGCCTGGTCTTCAATTTTAGTTGCATTAGTGGTTAGGACTATAAAATATGAATGCTGAGGGTATAGGCTCAATCCATAACACACACCTTGGAAAATCTTTTTCAAAATGTGTACATTTTTGGAAGTATACCTAATGTATACAAGTTCTCAAAAAAAAGCAATATTAATTATAATATACTTCAGAGAGTTAAGATGCAATGGTAAATAAGTTGTATAATTGAAAGATTAGATAATTTATTAGTTAACTTTCAGTGCATATGCAAACAATCCAGAATATAAGGGCCTGAAACAACTACTAATTTAGCTCAAGATTTTGTGGGTTGGCTATTTGAGCGGTATGATTTAGGAAATCTGGGCCAGGCTTGGTTAATCTCAGATAGACTAGTTTAAGTATCTGCAGTGAGCTGGTAGACTGGGTGCGAGTGGTCTTCTCTGGAAAAGCTCAGGTGAATGGGGTCTCTTTCCATTTTGCATGCGAGTCTAAGCTTGTCTACATGTATCAAACGATTCTAAGAACAGCAAGAGAACAAGTCCTATGTGCAAGTTGTTTTCAAGTCCAAGCTTGTTTCAATTTTGCTAATGTTCTGTTGGTCAAAGCAAGTATCATGAATAACCCATATTCAAGGGGAGGAGAAATAAACTCCACATGAAGGAATATCTGCAATGTCTTCATGTGAAAATGCAAAGACCAGAAAGAAAAATTTGTGACATTTTTAGCAAGCAATCTATCTGTTGCAGAACCTCTGACCAATAGTCACTGAGGTATTAACAAATGCCTAAAGTAATTAGTCAGGATGCCTGACCATCCAGTGCTATGATGAGAATAGAGATTTTGCATTAATGCAATTATGTTCTTCAATTATTTGGATTGGTCAAAAATAAACAGAATAATGGGTCATTGCATAAAAATATTTTCTGAAGATTTCTCAACAAAATATACTTTCTCTCTAGTTAACTCTCTTGCTGTTGGCACCCGTTACCAACATAAAGTATAACAGTAGATTTAGAATTTAATTATTTTGAGAGTACATATTTAACTTATATTAAATTTCTAAAAACCTAAACCTAGGAGACCAACATCTACATACAAAGCTCTACTAATTTAAAAATAAGATTTTTTTCTTGGGGGGTGGCTACTGAGGATTGAACTCAGGGGCACTCAACCACTGAGTCACATCTCCAGCCCTATTTTGTATTTTATTTAGAGACAGGGTCTCGCTGTGCTGCTTAGTGCCTTGCTTTTGCTGAGGCTGGCTTTGAACTCTCACGATCCTCCTGCCTTAGTCTCCTGAGCCCACTGGGATTACAGGCATGAGCCACCAAGCCTGGCTAAAAATAATGCTGTTTAGAATATCACATTTTTATTCCTACTCTCTATTTCTTTCATGATCAGTAAATGTCATGTTGCCTCATAGAAGATTTAATTTCCAGAACATAAGAACAGAGTTACATCTTAATTTTTTTCTTTATTTTAAAAATGCTTCTTGAATGCAGCATTCACTGGATATAGAAATATGTGATTAGAGAGTGCAGATTGCTTTTTTTTTCCTCTTGAATTAGAAATGGATCTCCAAGTTCTGGAAGTTTTTCATAGACTTATCATTTGTACATAAAATCTAACAGCAGAAAACATCTGTATCACTATCCCCTCTGGTCAAGTTGGCATTTAGCACCGTCGAAAATATTCATAATGTTATATAACTATCACTTGAATCTAGTTCTAAAACATTTACATCACTACTAAGCAAAACCCTGTACCCACAGATGAGTTTCTTCCCATTTCCTCTTACATTCAGCCTCCAGCTACTGCAGATGTACCAGAGCACCTCTATGCACTACATGTGAGTAAAAGGAAAAATACTCACACTCTGTGTGGGAAAATGGATTGAGAGCACTTCTGAGCATCAACCTGCTTCTGATGAAGATTAGGCAGTAGTTGAGAAAGATACAGGAAGTGGAAAAGCTTTGTAGTTGTTAACTGAAAGCATTCACAGTCCTGCTCAACTACCATTTATATCTAATTCCCAAACATTTCCATCATTGCTAAGGGAAACTTGGCACTTGTGGATCAGTTTCTTCTCATTATCTCCTACATTTGGCCTTTTGAAACCACCAATTTGTGTCTGTCTTTATGGATTCACCTGTTCTGTATATTTAACATACATGGGATCATAAAATATGTAACCCTTTATTGTTTAATAATTGTTCACTTAGCATGATAAGTTGGAGGTTCACCCTTAGTGTAGTTTTCACTATGTTTATTTTGTTTTCACTATATTTATTCCTTTTTATGTCTGAATAATATTTTATTTTATGGATATGTCAAAATTTGTTTATCCATTTATCCATTATAGAAATTTGGGCTATTTATACATTTTTAAAATTATTGTAAATAGTGATTCTGTAAATATGTGTGAACATGTACTTGGTCAAATACTTGTAAGTTATTTTATGTGTGTACCTAAGACAGCAGTAAGGATCATGTTGTAATTTTATATTTATATGTGAAGAACACAAAAATCTTTGCCTGTGACTAAAATATTCTATGTTCTGCAAGATCTTTTAATTTTTTAACAGTTAATCTGAAAAACTTTGAGAATGTTATTGAAAGAATTTGTGTGCAGTAAATACAACTTTAAACAACTACTAAAAATTAGGTTAATGATCATTATCTCATATGATTCACAGAATACAAGTAGGTTAACACTCATACAGATATGTTAACAATCTCCATCACCTCTACATCTATTATCTACAATCCATTTGTCTATGTATACATAATATTTTTGAAGCTAAAATAGTTAAGAAATTTTCTTCAGCACTTAAACAAAATCTACATTAACAAAAATCTGCATCATAACATAATGATACTGAGAAAGTGCCTAGGTCTTTATCAAAAGCTATTTAAACGACTGATTACAATTTTTGTCTAATCTTCAAAGACAAATTTAGGAAATGTTTCTTTAATTTCAAACAAAAACTTTGATTCTTGAACAACTTTGGTTTCATGGAAACACATATAATTTTTCCAGAAATTTTCGATTTATATTACATCTTTATAAATGTTTTATTTAATTTAAAGAACATAATTTCCTTTTTGCTTTTTCTTCATTATAGCTTTTAGTAAATACTAAATTTTTAAGAGCAGTGACAAGTATACTTTTCTAAAGTATGTACAAACTGATAATGAAATTTTATACTTTCTTTCTTATAATCTGAAGCCCTGTTCATTTTTTCTTTAAGTTAAATGGCATCATAGAATATTTTCCAAATATAAAACTGTTTACTGAGCTAATAAAGTAATTTGTTTTATTAAACTGATGGTCATCTCAAGCAAATTCTGTCAACACAATCTGTGTATTAACAGAGGAAATATTCATAATTTCATATAAATTGTGTCCAAATGCAGTAATTTATGTAAATATATTCCTGGCCAGCCATATAAAGCTAAACAACTCTTTGTAACATGCTTGGAAACAAATTAAAAGATAAATCTGACAAATATTAAAGGAAATAAATCACAAATAAGAACCAGATTAATACATTAATCTACTTATCAAAGATGTGCCATTTAATCTCATTCTGAAAACATAAGTGACAAAGCAAACCAAATGTGGTAGACAGAATAATAGCCCACAGAATTCTCCATGTCCTAATCCACTCACAGGACATTGTTAGCATATTACCCTCTGAAGCAAAAGGGACTTTGTAGATTTAATTGTGTTAAAGACCATGATTAATCTGCAATATCTAGGAGGACCCAATCTGATCAATAAATGTCCTTCAAATTGGGAAACAAGATAGAAGGAAGTCTAGATGGTGCTATGTGAGAAGAACTTGACCCACCAGTGCTAGCTTTGAGGATGGAGAAATGGGACACAAGTTGAGACATGAGATGTTTCTAGATACTATCCCAGTGAAATCCACATCAAATTCAGAATTTTAAGAATTATAAGACAAATTTGTGTAATTTGTTTGATCACTAAGTGTATACTAATTTATTATAGCAGCAAAAGAAAATGAATACACCAGAATGACAGCAACTTAGGAATATAAATTCTAGTTGTGCCATTGAGGTGTTGTACTTATTACAGAACTGCTTTATTTCTAGTATGATATCACCATAAAAATAAGGGCAACATGATCCCAGATTAGCCCTTGTAAACAAATGATCTAAATGAACAAATTAGAGAAACCTCTGTTAACCTAAATAAAACAAATGGAAATAATTTTAAATATAATAAATGGTACAAAATTGTATCCATGACAACTTTGTGCTAGGTTGAAAACATCAATTAAGTGATTTTTCCAAATAAATAAGTAGTTTTATATACTGCACAGGGAAGTCAATGAATCAATAAATGAGAATAACATTGAGAAACTTGCAAGAATGTTTATTAATTGTAACTGATGAATTATTCTTTTTCACCAGAGAACAAATTAATTGGCATTTTATAAACTCTTTCGGGT
Source organism: Tamias sibiricus (assembly GCA_025594165.1). Taxonomy (NCBI): domain Eukaryota; kingdom Metazoa; phylum Chordata; class Mammalia; order Rodentia; family Sciuridae; genus Tamias; species Tamias sibiricus. Next base: position 125,794,318 of record CM046666.1, on the reverse strand, counting down.
TATAAGAGATAAGAAGGTACATAAATCACAATATAAAAAAAAATAGATATGCAATCCCAAAATGAGTAGCCCAGAAATAGAAGCATGAATTAACAATTTTAGTACAGTAATTTTCCAAAATATATACAAAGACATTCAATATATATAAATTACTTAAAGCAACTGACTACATCAGTGAGTGAAATAAAGTCATTTTCTCCTGAAGTAGTTTTACTAACATTATTGAATGACCAAAATACAAATTCCTCTTTTGAATCCCCATTCAAAATATTTAAAGAAAAATATACAAAAAAGAATCTGTCCTTCATAAATTTATTTTCAACAAAGGAAATTACAGTAAGTTATTAAACACTAATTTCCTACTAAGAAGTCTCTTTCCATCATTATTTCAAAATGTTCTTTTGAAAATTACACTTTGTTCATTTAGAATGAAGCAGAAAAAAGAGAGTAGAAGTTTAAAAGTTCATTATCTCTTATATGTATATATTTAAAAATCTCAATGAAATAAATTTTAAAAACTTTCCATTAAAAACCATAAGTACGTGTATGAAGACACAAATGGTGTGAATCTACTTTGTGTGCAACCAGAGACTTGAAAAATTGTGCTCTATATGTGCAATATGAATTGAACTCCATTCTGCCATCATAGATGACAAATTAGAATAAAAAAATAATTAAAAATATTCAATACAGTGTTTTACAATAGAGCACCTACACAAAAATAAATAGGTCTCTTGAGGTAAAATAAATAAATATATATATATATATATATATATATATATATGGTTAATACTGCCAAACAAAATAACAACAAAAAAAATTTGTTTTCTTTTTTTTAAATATTTTTTATTTGCTTTTAGTTGTACACAATGCGTTTATTTTTACGTGGTGCTGAGGATCGAACCCTGGCCGCGCACGTGCTAGGCGAGCGCTCAACTGCTGAGCCACATCCCCAGCCCCAAATATTTGTTTTCTATAAGTAAAGGAATGTATCTTTCTTAAAAGTACAAAATAAATAAATGTAGAGAAAAGTATGCCATGATTCTTGCTAAAGTACATATGGTAAGATTTAATTGTTCTGTTGCTTTCATGTTAATTTAATTCTAATAATTAGCCTATGGAGAATTTCTTGCTACTCAAATATATGATTACTAATATTTACTCATTATTCTTGATAGAGGTAACAGAGTTTATCACGACAACTGAAATAGACTTTAAAGAATAGTACAAAATAAGCTGGGCTGGGCGCAGTGGTGCACACCTGTAATCCCAGCACTTGGGAGGATGAGGCAGGAGGATGGCGAGTTCAAAGCCAGCCTCAGCAATGGTGAGGGGAACTTAGCAATTCAGTGAGACCCTGTCTCTAATAAAATGCTACAAAAAGGGCTGGGGATGTGGCCCAGTGGTCGAGTTCCCCTGAGTTCAATCCTGGGTACCAAAAATAAATAAATAAAATAAAATAAAAAGATGACTAGTACAAAATAAATTGTATTTGTCAGATTCTCACTATAAAGAAGGGTATAAGTATTCTTAATTATGACTCCCTGTCTTTGGTTTGGAAGTTCAAGCAGTGCTGGGCAGAGTGGCTACAATTATAATCCCAGCAACTCAGTAGGCTGAGGCAGAAGGATCACAAGTTCATGGCCAATCAGCAACCTAGAAAGACCCTAAGCAATGTAGTGAGACCCTGCCTCAAAATGAAAAATAAAAAGGGCTGGGGATGAGGCTCAGTGGTTAAGTGCCCTTGGGTTTAGTCCCTGGTATTAAAAAAAAAGCAGGGGGTGGGGAGAGAGAGGCTGGGGACTTAGCTCAGTGGTACAACATCCCTGGTTTCATGCCTTCTACCTAAAAACCAACATTTCACCTGCTGTATGTTATGGACTGAATTTTTGTCCCCCACAACATTCATGATGAAGTATTAATCCCCAATATGACAGTAATTAGAGGTGGGTCTTTGTGAGGCAGGTAGTTTTAGATGAGGTTAGGGGGTGGTAACCTTATAGCAATCAGTGGACTTTTTAAAAGAGAAAGAGGTGGTGTGATCTCTCTCTCTCTATATATATGCACACAATTGAAGAAGGGACACACTAGAACACAGTGAAGGTGACTAAACATCAGAAAGAGCCCTCACTAGATGCAGCATAACTGGAATGTTATGGTGGACTTCCCAGCCCCCAGAACTGTGAATAATGTATTTCTGTTTAAGCCAAGCCACACAGTTTATGTTATTTGTTTGAGGAACCTAAGCTGACTAAGACATTCTGGGTTACAAGCTCTCCTCAGAAAATCGTTTGGAAGATGTATTCTGAGCCTTTTTCCTCCTCAGTCAGCACTTTAGGCCAGCTCTGTTTGTTAACAAGATTCCATCACTTTGTCACAACTTCTATAAACAATAGAATATAGGAAAAATCATGACACCTACAACACCCTCCTGTTGATACCAGCACCTTTCTTATCTCTAGGCAAAGGTGTACCATGTTTTATTTCTGATGCTGAATTGCACTCTCATGAAATCATCTAAGACTGTTTTAATAGGTACTGGAGTTTAGTTTTCCAAAAATTTTAACAAGAAAAGAAAGGAAGAAAATTCTTTTTGCCACTTCAGAAAGTAAGAGCAGCCCAATTTTCTAAGTGGAAGAGACCCAGGGTTTCTGAGTTAATAAGAACTGGGAGCGTACATAACCTCCTTTTCATCTTCCAGTTCATCAGGTGACGTTATGGACTGAGTGGAACTCAATTTCTACTAGCAAACATACTTGAATTTTAGTCAGACCTTTACAATGGGAATGTGCAAATATTTAACAAGTTTTAACTAATAAAATGACTCTGTTTTCAATAGTTTACATAACTGAAACTTATTTACTATTTAAAAAAGAAACTATTACAGTATGTGATTTAAAGTAAATACTAATGAAGGTTTATTTTATAGTGTTCTGTTCTAGGACACTCTTAAACCAGAGTGGCAAATTAGAAGCCTCAGGCAAAATCCACCAAATCCACCCCACCATTTGTTTTGATAAATAAGTACTATCAGAACACCAACTCAGAAATGTGCTACTGGATTGTGTGACAGTTTTCATGCCCCAAAAGTACCAGTAGCTATTTTGCTACAAAGACCACATGACTGGCATAGCCAAAACTATTTACAATCTGGCCCTTGCAGAAAAACAAAATTGTGCTGACCCCTGATTTAAATGATATCTGGTATTGAATTCAGTGAATTTACAAAAGGTAACAATATGCAATCATGTATTTCTTTATAATGAAATACAATAGAGCAGATGAGTACTCCATAGGTTTGTCAAATAAAATTTGGTAAAGCAATCTCATGTTTCTACTCTTTTAAGTAAAAGGCAGAGTTGTCATTAAACACAACATCAAGAGACTATCAACAGCTTGTTGCCATTTTGGTAACATAGTTCAAATGGGTATTAGTGATAAAATGACTTTAAAAACCTGAATTTTTAATAATTTCTTTACATTATAAATAAAATGCATGAGGACAAATGTCAATTCAGAAAGGGTACTGTTGTGTGCATTAATGAAACTAATTTCCAATAAACCTTTATGGAAATGTGTTTTCTACTGATTATGTTTTCATCATGGAAATTTAAGGTATACAATAGTATAATGGTTGGATGTACATATTCACAGAGAAATGCTTACTGTAATTAAGCAATTTAAAACAGTCATCAGTCATTGCCTTCTCTAATTACTGTTTTATTTTTTCTGGTAAGAGCACCCAAAATCCACTCTCTTAGAAAATTTCAATATGTAATTCAATTTTATTAATTATAGTTCTCCTACATGTTGATTTGTATATCTCCATTTCCTCCCCTTCCCCACCACTGATGCATACCATTGTACTCTCCATTTCTATGTATTTGATTTTCTTTTTTTTTCTTTCATTTTTTTTTTTTTTTAGATTCCACATATAAGTGATTTTATGTAGTGTTTTTATTTCTGAATCTGGCTTATTTCAGTTACCATAATGTCCTTCAGGTTCATCTATGTTACTATTTTTATCCATTGTTATCGATCAATTATCTAAATTACCGTGATTTCTTATCCTGTAAATGGTTTGGTTATAGCCATGTGCCATCTGTGCTATTGACTGGATATTTTAGTAAACTTACCATTTGATCAAGAATACATAATAATGATATTTCAATATATTGATATTTTACATGAAAATTGGCAGAATTGCCATATAGACAAAATAAAAACAATTTAAAAAAATAAAAGACTTCTATTAAATTCTAATTGCTTATTGCCCTCAAAGATTCATCTTTGTTTCAGACCGAAATCAGTGAGTATTAGAGAGATATTAAAAGGTAATCTCCAGCCGGGCGGGCGTGGAGGCACACACCTGTAATCCCAGCACTTGGGAGGCTGAGGCAGGAGGATCATGTGTTCAAAGCCAGCCTCAGCAAGAGCGAGGCACTTAGCAACTCAGTGAGACCCTGTCTCTAATACAAAAAAGGGCTGGGGATGTGGCCCAGTGGTCGAGTACCCCTGAGTTCAATCCCTGGTACCAAAAAAAAAAAAAAGAAAGAAAGAAAGAAAAAAAAAAAAAAGGTAATGCCCAAGTGTTCTTTGTTGCTGTTGTTGTTGTTGTTGTTGTTGTTTGAGGCTATGGTAAATGGGCTAGTATTCCTAATTTCTCTTTCAGTGGATTCATCGCTGATGTGTTGGGACGCATTTGACTATGGATGTTGATTTTATATCCTGCTATTTTGCTGAATTTGTTAATTAGTTATAGAAGTTTCTGGTGGAATTTTTTGAATCTTCTAAATATAGAATTGTGTCATCAGTCAATAGTGATAGCTTGAGTTCTTCTTTTCCTACTCATTTTAATTTCTTTTAATTTTAATTTTAATTTCTTTTTAAATTTTTAATTTTAATTTCTTTTGTCTCACTGATCTGGCTAGAGGTTCCAGAACTGTGTTAAAAAGAAGTGGTGAAAAAGGGCATCCTTTTCTTGTTCCAGGTATTAGAGGTAATGCTTTTAATTTTTCTCTGTTTTGAATGACGTTAATCTTTAGTTTAGCATATATAGCTTTTCCAGTGTTGAGATATGTTCCATTATCCCTAGTTTTGCTAGTGTTTTGAACATGAATAGATGCTGTATTTTGTCAACTTTTTCTGCATCTGTTGAGATAATCATATGATTCTTGTCTTTCTGTCTACTTATGTGATGAATTACATTTGTTGATTTTCATATGTTGTACCAACTTTGCATTCCTTGGATGAACCCCATTTGATCATGGTGCACTTGCGTTTCAATGTTTTCACATGGGATTTTTCAGAATTTTATTGGGAATTTTTGCATCTATGTTCATCATGAATATTGGTCTGAAATTTGCTTTGCTTGATGTGTCTTTGTCTGCTTTTGGTATCAGGGAGATACTAGCCTTATAGAATGAGAGTGGAAGGGTTCCCTCCTTGTCTATTTCATGCAATAACTTGAGGAGTATTGGTGTTAATCCTTCTCTTTTTATTACTTTCTTTTTTTCATTTTTATTTTTTTAATTCTAATTTGTTATATACATTTGTAGAGTATATTTCATTTCATATTACATGTAAAGAGCACAATTTTTCAAGTTGCTGGTGTAATATAAAGTATTTTTACAACAATTGTGTCTTCATACATGTATTTAGGGTAATCATGGATAACTCAGTCTGCCATTATTCCTATCCCCTTGTCCCCTCCCCACACCCCCCCCCTTTGTTATATTTAAAGCTCTTTCATTCCTCTCATTCCCTTTGTCTTGCCTTTATAAGTTAGTATCTTCATATTAAAGAGATCATTTGAACTTTGGTTATTTTGGGAGTGGCTGACTTCACTTAGCATTATTTTCTCCAACTCCATCCATTTACCTGCAAATGTCATGATTTTATTCTCTTTTAGTACTGAGTAGTGTTCCATTGTGTATATATACCAAAGTTTCCCTATCCATTCATCAGCTGATGGGCATTGGGGTTGGTTCCACAATCTACTATTGTGAATTGTGCTGCTATAAACATTGATGTGGCTGTGTCCTTGTAGTAAGCTGTTTTTAAGTCCTTTGGGAATAGGCCAAGAAGTGGAATAGCTGGATCAAATGGTGGTTTCATTCCCAGTTTTCCTAGGAATCTCCATGCTACTTTCCAGATTGGTTTCACCAATTTGCAGCTCCACCAACAATGTAAGAGTGTGCCTTTTTCCCCACATCCTCGCCAACATTTAATTTGTTTGTTTTTTTGATAGCTGCCATTCTGACTGGAGTAAGATGAAATCTTAGAGTTGTTTTATTTGCATTTCTCTAATCGCTAGAGAAGTTGAACATTTTTTTCATATATTTGTTGCTTGGTTGTATATCATCTTTCTGAGAAGTGTCTGCTTAGTTCCTTGGCCCATTTGTTGATTGGGTTATTTCTTTTTTTGGTGTTAAGGCTTTTAAGAGCTTTATAAATCCTTGAGGTTAGTGTTCTATCTGATGTGCTTGTGGTAAAGATTTGCTTCCATTCTGTAGGTCCTCTATTCACCTCACTGTTTCTTTTGCTGAGAAGAAGCTTTTTAGTTTGAATCCATCCCATTTATTGATTCTTGTTTTGAGTTCTTGTGCTATAGGGGTCTTATTGAGGAAGTTGGAGCCTAAACCAACATGATGGAGATTTGGGTCTACTTTTTCTTCTATTAGGTGCAGGGTCTCTGGTTTAATTCCTAGGTCCTTGATCCACATTGAGTTAAGTTTTGTGCATGGTGAGAGAAAGAGATGATTTAATTTCATTTTATTACATGAGGATTTCCAGTTTTCCCAACACCATTTGTTTAAGAGGCTGTCTTTTCTCCAGTGAACATTTTGGCACCTTTGTCTAATATAAGGTAACTGAAGGTGTGTGGGTTCATCTCTGAGTCTTCTATTTTGTACTATTGGTCAACTGGTCTATTTTGATGCCAAAACCATGCTATTTTTGTTACTATTGCTTTGTAGTACAATTTAAGGTCTGGAATAGTGGTGCCCCCAGCTTCATTCTTCTTGCTAAGAATTGCTTTGGATATTCTGGGTCTCTTATTGTTCCAGATGAATTTCATGATTGCTTTTTCTATTTCTGTGAGGAATGATATTGGGATTTTGATTGGTATTGCATTGAATCTGTATAGTGCTTTTGGGAGAATGGTCATTTTGACAATATTAGTTCTATCTATCCATGAACAAGGTAGATCTTTCCATATTCTAAGATCTTCATTAATTTCTTTCTTTAGTGTGGTGTAGTTTTCATTGTAGAGGTCTTTCACTTCTTTTGTTAATTCCCAAGTATTTTATTTTATTTTATTTTATTTTATTGAGGCTATAGTAAATGGGGTGGATTTCCTAGTTTCTCTTTCTGAGGATTTTTTCGCTGATGTACAGTAATGCCTTTGATTTATGGGTATTGATTTTATATCCAGCTATGTTGCTGAATTCATTTATTAGATTTAGAAGATTTCTGGTGGAATTTTTTGGATCTCCTATGTATAGAATCACATCGTCTGTAAATAGTGATAATTTGAGTTCTTCTTTTCCTATCTGTATCCCTTTAATTTCTTTCGTCTGTCTAATTGCCCTGGCTAGGGCTTCAAGAACTATGTTAAATAGGAGTGGTGAGAGAGGGCATCCCTGTCTTGTTCCAGTTTTTAGAGCATATGCTTTCAATTTTTCTCCATTTAGGATGATGTTGGCCTGGGGCTTAGCATAGATGGCCTTTATGATGTTGAGGTATGTTCCTGTTTTCCCTATATTTTCTAGCATTTTGAACATGAAGGGATGTTGTATTTTGTCAAATGCTTTCTCTGCATCTATTGATATAATCATATGATTTTTATCTTTGAGCCTGTTGATGAGATGAATTACATTTATTGAACTAAACTTGCATCCCTGGAATGAAGCCCACTTGATCATGATGCACTATCTTCTTGATGTGTTTTTTTATTTGATTTGCCAGAATTTTATTGAGAATTTTTGCATCTGTATTCATTAGAGATATTGGTCTGAAGTTTTCTTTCTTTGATTTGTCTCTGTCTGGTTTTGGAATCAGGGTGATATTGGCCTCATAGAATGAGTCTGGGAGTGTTCCCTCTTTTTCTATTTCATGAAATAGTTTGAGAATTATTGGTGTTAGTTCTTCTTTAAAAGCTTTGTAGAACTCAGCTGTGTATCCATCTGGTCCTGGGCTTTTCTTGGTTGGTAAGTTTTTTATGGCATCCTCTATTTCGTTGCTTAAAATTGACCTATTTAAATTGTGTATATAATCTTGATTTAGTTTAGGCATATCATATGTCTCTAGCAATTTGTTGATGCCTTCATTATTGTCTATTTTATTGGAGTATAAATTTTCAAACTAATTTATTATTATCTTCTGTATTTCTGTAGTGTCCTTCATGATATTTCCTTTTTCATCATAGATATTGGTAATTTGTGTTTTCTCTCTTCTTTGTTAGCATAGCTAAAGTTCTATCAATTTTATTTATTTTTTCAAAGAACCAACTTTTTGTTCTGTCAATTTTTTCAATTGTATTTTTTTTTTTAGTTTTAATTTTATTAATTTCAGCCCTGATTTTAATTATTTTCTGTCTTCTACTTCTTTTGGGGTTGATTAGTTCTTCTTTTTCTAGGGCTTTGAGATGTAATGTTAGTTCATTTATTTGTTGATTTTTTTCTTTTTTGAAGAAATGAACTCCATGCAATGAACTTTCCTTTTAGTACTGCCTTCAGGGTGTCCCAGAGATTTCGGTATGTTGTATCGTTGTTCTCATTTACCTCTAAGAATTTCTTAATCACCTTATTGATGTCTTCTGCAACCCATTGATCATTCAATAGCATATTATTTAGTCTCCAGGTGTTAGTGTAGCTTTTCTTCCTTTTCTTATCATTGATTTCTAATTTCATTCCATTATGATCTGATAGACTGCAGGGTAGTATCCCTACTTTTTATATTTGCTTAAAGTTGATTTATGGCATAATATATGGTCTATTTTTGAGAAGGATCCATGTGCTGCTGAGAAGAAAGTGTGTTGGCTCATTGATGGGTGATATAATCTATATATGTCAATTAAGTCTAAGTTATTGATTGTATTATTGAGTTCTATAGTTTCTTTCTTTAACTTTTGTTTGGAAGATCTATCCATTGGTAAAAGAGGTGTGTTAAAATCACCTAGAATTATTGTGTTGTGGTCTATTTGATTCTTGAATTTGAGAAGAGTTTGATTGATGAATGTAAATGCTCCATTCTTTGGAGCATATATATTTATAACAGTTTTATATTGTTGATCTATGATTCCCTTAAGCAGTATGAAATGTCCATCTTTATCTCTTTTGACTAACTTTGGCTTGGAGTCTACTTTATTTGATATGAGGATGGAGACCCCTGCTTACTTATGTAGACCACATGAGTGATATATTTTATCCCATCTTTTCACCTTCAGTCTATGGGCATCTTTTCCTATGAGATGTGTCTCTTGAAGGCAACAAATTGTTGGGTCTGATTTTTTAATCCAATCTATTAGCCTATGTCTTTTAATTGGTGAGTTTAGGCCATTAACATTCAGGGTTATTATTGAGACATAATTTGTATTACCAGTCATTTTTATTTATTTTTTTAAATTATTTTTGGTACTTATTTTGACTTGGTTTTTCCTTTGGTTGGTTTTTCCCTTTATTGTACTTATTCCCTTTGCAGATTTTCATTATTATTTTTTCATTTCCTACTCGTGGAATATTTTACCAAGAATGTTCTGTAGTGCAGGTTTTCTTGTTGTAAATTCTTTTAGCTTTTGTTTATCATGGAAGGTTTTTATTTCATCCTCAAATCTAAAGCTTAATTTTGTTGGATATAAAATTCTTGGTTGGCATCCCTTATCCTTTAGAGCCTGGTATATGTTGTTCCAGACTCTCCTGGCTTTGAGGGTCTGAATTGAAAAATCTGCTGAGATGCAAATTGTTTTTCCTTTATAGGTAATTTGACTTTTCTCTCTTGCAGCCTTTAAAATTCTATCTTTATTTTGTATGCTAGGCATTTTCATTACAATGTGCCTTGGCATGGACCTGTTGTAATTTTGTACATTTGGCATCCTATAAGCTTCTTGTATTTGATTTTCAAATTCAGTCTTCCTGCTTGGGAAATTTTCTGATATTATTTCATTGAGTAGATTGTTCATTCCTTTGGTTTGAATCTCTGCACCTTCCTCTATTCCAATGAATCTTAAACTTGTTCTTTTGATGGTATCCCATTGTTCTTGGATATTCTGTTCATGGTTTCTTACCATCTTCACTGTGAGGTCAACTTGATTTTCAAGATTATATATTTTGTCCTCATTGTCTGAGGTCCTTTCTTCCAAGTGGTCCAATCTGTTGGAGATGCTTTCTATTGAATTTTCCAAGTGGCTTACTGTTTCTTTCATTTCAAGGATTTCTGTTTGGTTTTTTCTTAAACTATCTATTTCTTGAAGTAATCTTTTGCTATCTGGATTTGTTCTCTTATCTCTTTTTGAAGAGATCCATTTTTGCCTGTATCTGATCACTTAGGTCATTTTTTAAATCCTTTATCATTTTAATTATGTATATCTGGAACTCCTTCTCTGACATTTCACCTACTGTGCTTTCTATGGTTTCTATTGTTGTAGTATCTTGGTTTGTTTGGGCTATTTTCCTCCCTTGTTTTCTCATGATGTCTATGTATTTTCCTCTCCTGTAAGGTAAGCCTGAGGTATTACAGCTTTTGCTCTTTTGTCTTATAAGATCCCTCCAGGTTACCCAGAACCTCACTTTTTAGGGAAATATCAATATTAAATCTTTCAATGTACCCAATGTGTGTCCATATATCTGTTGGTTTCTATTTTTATATTTACAGTTATGTCACCATAAACAGAAATGATGAGATCAGTTATCTTATACTGTATAGTCTCTATGTTTGTGTGGTGGTTTACAGTATCTAATGATAGAAGGGGAGACTTAGAGGTTGGCTTAAACATTTATGAAGTAAGATATGAGAAAATAGAGGTATTAGATTATTTGACTAGTGAGAGTATAATCATTAGGATTTGGCTGTTAGTAGAAGAAGTCAGAGATAGACAACCCAGTGTAAGATTCCCTGTTAGTTCACAACATCATAACTGGTTGCACCTTCTGGTGCATCCTGGTCTCTAGCGACCTCAGTGATGTCTTACCTGGACCTTTTTGTTGTTCCTTGGTAATGGCATAGCTAACTCAGTTTTGTGGCAGTGGTAGCCTCAGGCCTATAATTATATTGGTGTTGGGTTGCGTAGCTATGGAATCCCAGTTTGGTGTGTCTCTCTGGGCAGACACGGGTTGCCTCTCAGATTTCCAGGCGTGGAGCGGGCCTCTCAGGATCACCTCCTGGCCACAGTGTGGTGGAACAGGCAGTCTGGCCTTCTTCTCCCCACTATCCTTCTCCTGGATCTCCTCCCAGTCTAGTTGTTTCAGTGGGGGTTGGGCAGTGGGCAGCAGGGCCCTTACACAGGGTGGAGCCTGCAGTTCCTGGTCCTGGTGATGGCATGGGCCAGTGGTCGGTGGGCTGGTGGCTGGGCCGCTGGTGGCTGGGCTACTCCTTCTGGCGGGTGTCTAGCGCTTGTTCCGGTTGCAGCTGGGTAAGTTGCAGTTCCTCAGGGAATGGATGGGCCCTTCCTCTGGTCAGGCCCTGTCTGTGGGGAGCTGCTATTCCCAGCCCCAGAGGCTGATGGCTGCAAGAGCTGGCAGCCAGGCTAGAGGTCATTAATCCTTCTTTGAATGTCATATAGAACTCACCTGAGAATCCATCTGGCCCTGGCTTTTCTTGATTGATAGGTTTTTGATGACATATTTCATCAACATTTTATTGCTTGAAACCAATCTGTTTAAATTGTGTATGTCCTCTTGATTCAGTTTGGGTAGGTCATATGACTCTAGAAATTTCTTTAAGTCTTTGACATTTTCTATTATATTGGAGTATAAATTTTCAAAATAGTTTCTGATTATCTTCTGTATTTCAGTTGTATCTGTTGTGATATTTCCTTTTTCATCATGAGTTTTACTAATCTAAATTTTATCTCTTTTTCTCTTTCTTAGTGTGGCTAAGGGTTTCTTTTTGTTTGTCAATTTTTAAATTTTGTTGTTGTTGTTTCAATTTTACAGATTTCAGCTCTTTTTTTTTATTTTAAATATTTCCTGTCTTCTACTGCTTTTGGTGTTGATTTGTTCTTCTTTTTCTAGGGCTTTGAGATGTAATGGTAGGTCATTTATTTGTTGACTTTTTATTCTTTTAAAAAATGAGCTCAATGCAATGAACTTTCTTCTTAAGACTTCCTTTATAGTGTCCCAGAGATTTTGATATATTGCATGAGTGTTTTCATTTACCTTTAAGTATTTTTTTTTAATTTCATTGCTGTTTTCTTCTACTATCCATTCATCATTCAATAGTGTGTTATTTAGTCTCAAGGTTTTAGAGTAGCTTTTACTTTTTATTTTATCCTTGATTTCTAATTTCATTCCATTATGACCTGATGGAATGCAAGGTACTATCTCTATTTGTTTTGTGTTTGCTAAGAGAGAGTTGCTTTGTGGCCTAAGATATGGTCTGGTTTAGAGAAGGACTCATATGCTGTTGAGAAGAAAGTGTATTTGCTCATGATGGATGAAATATTCTATCTATGTTTGTATTATTTAGTTCTATGGTTTCTTTTTTAAGTTTTTGTTTGGAAGACCTATCCAGTAGTGAGAGAGTTGTGTTAAAGTCACCCAGTTTTATTGTGTTGTGTTCTATTTGATTCTTGAAATTAAGAAGGGTTTTTTGTTGTTGTTGTTGTACATAGATGCTTCATTATTTGGGGCATAAATATTTATGATCATCATGTCTTGTTGATATATAGTCACTTTAAGCAATATGAAATGTACTTCTTTGTCTCTTCTGACTAAATTTGGCTTGAAGTTCACTTTATCTGATATGAAGATGGAAACCCCTGCTTGTTTAAGCAGTCAGAGAATGATATGTTTCTTCCCATTCTTTCATCTTCAATCTGTGGATGTCTTTGCCTATGAGGAGAGTCTTTTGGAGACATTGTTAGGTCTTGTTTTTTAATCCAATCTGCTAAGCTGTATCTTTTGATTGATGAGTATAGGCCATTAACATTCAGAAATATGATATGTATTTCTGGTTATTTTAGTTTATTTCTTGTTTTTAATTTGAGTTGGTTTCTTCTTTGATTGTCTTTTCCTTTAGTGTATTTCCTCTCTTTGCTGGTTTTCACTTTTTTTTTTTTTTTTTTTTTTTTTTTTTTTGCATTTCCTCCTCATGGTATATTTTGCTGAGAATATTCTGTAGTGCAGGCTTTCTAGTTATGAATTCTTTTAATTTTGTTTATCCTGGAAGGTTTTTATTTCATCTTCACATCTGAAGCTTAATATGGCAGGATATAAAATTCTTTGTTGGCATTTATTTTCTATCAGAACTTGGTATGTTTTGTTCCAGGACAACCCAGCTTTGACTTTCTGAGTTGAGAAATCAGCTCAGATCTGAATTGGTTTCTGCCTATATGTAATCTGATACTTTTCTTTTGAGGCCTTTAAAATTCTATCCTTATTTTGTATGGTAGGCATTTTCATTATACTTGGTGTGGGTCTGTTATAATTTTGTACATCTGGGGTCCTGTAAGCCTCTTGTATTTGATTTTACATTTCATTCTTCAGGCTTGGGATATTTTCTGATATTATTTCATCAAAAAGATTGTGCATTCCTTTGGTTTGCATCTCGGCACCTTCCTCTATCCTGATAGATCTTAAATTTAGTTTTTTCATGTTATCCCATGATTCTTGGAAGTTCTGTCTGTGGTTTCTTATCATCTTCTCTGTGTGGTCAACTTTATTTTCAAGATTATAAGAGGAATAAGCCAGTCCCAAAAAACCAAAGACTGAATATTTTCTCTGATATGCAGATACTAATTTACAATAAGGGGAGGGTCTAGGGAAAAATAGAGGTACTTTAGATTAGGCAGAGGAGAGTGAAGAATGAGAGGGGATATGGGATTAAGAAGGATGATAGAATGAATCGGACATTATTACCCTATGTACATATATGATTACATGATTCTACATCATATACAACCAGAAGAATGAGAAGTATATGTACTCCATTTATGTATGATGTGTCAAAATGTATTCTACTCTCATGTGTAACTTGTTACAAATAATTTTAAAAAATATTAAAATAAAATAAATAAGAAAAAAAGTACTAATATCCAATGGAGAGTTTAGTTTTTAAAAGCCCACACAACAATAGGGATGGATATGATAATATTTTTTCTGTTTATTGTTCTTTCAGTTTATTACCTGAAATAGCTTTTTAAAATAAGTATATTTTTCTTAGTCCATGTTATGATTTGGATGTGAGATGTCCCCCAAAAGTTCATGTGTGAGACAATGCAAGAAGGTTCAGAGGCAAAAAGATTGGGTTGTGAGAGTCTTAACCCAATCAGTGAATTAATCCCCTGATGGAGATTAACTGAGTGGTAACTGAAGTGGTAGGTGTGGCTGGAGGAGGTGGAAATTGAGGGCGTGGTGTTGGGGTATATGTTTATATCTGGCAAGTGGAGACCTCTCTCTCTGCTTTCTGATCGTCATGTGAGCTGTTTCCCTCTGCCATACTCTTCCACTATGATGTTCAGCCTCACCTGGAGCCCCTGGGGAATGGAGCTGGCTATCTATGGATTGAAACTTCTGAAACTGAGCCCTTACATAAACTTGTCCTCCTCTACAGTTGTTTTGGTTATGCTTTAAGTCACAGCCATAAAAAATCTGACTAAATCAGTACATCTGTTTATAAAAAGTCATATTCCTATGATTATGATACCCTAGTTGGTTACTGTGGAAATGGTAATAATATTAGAAACTGATTATGACTTCCTAATGAGTCAAGCTATAGGACCAAGTTAAACATACAAGCAATAAAAATAATGTGTTTTCATACAAAGTCTTGAGTATTATTGAAGAACAAAGGGAAAGGGGAACAAGGAAAGATACAAACAAAAATAATGAGCAATTATATTTTGCCTACCAGTGTTCCCCTGCAGTTTCAATCAATTTTCTGCTTCTGCTTTCTGTTCTAAATAATTGTACTTGCTCTGGTAAATACATCCAGCATGAGCCGAAACAGCTGTGATTGTTTTCCTGTGATTAATTAATTAATTCTTACCCTTTTTAGCTTACTACCTTATTGTATTCATAAATTCTACATAAGCTTTTACTGGGCCAATCTTGCAATACCAAAATGATTACAAGACAGAAATTTTCTATGGAGTTCAAATATATTAAAGAGTCTCATCTCTGAACAAATCTCCAGAAAAGGAGGAGATATGCATAGTGGGACATTGTATGACTTAGGTAGATTTCCAAACCTCAGTTCTACTCTCTTTAAAATGGGCATAAAATTTTCACCTTTTCATGGAGCTCTTGTGGAATTAAATTGGACAATAAATGTGTCAAATGGTTAGGATAATGTCCACCAAGTGCTCCGTGCTCAACACACGTCAGCTATTATAGAAGTAAATTTGAAAATTGCATGTTTCTTCAAAAATGCAGCAATCACCAAAATATTTCAGTAACTTCTCTCTAGGTTATTTTAAAAATAGAAAAAGCTGTCTACTTAATAATTACATATCACAGTTTAAAAACACTCATCAAGACCAACTTTTCTCTGAAGTGTTGATGTTGAGTGCTGTTGGCTGTTTCCTGTTTCCTGAAATCAAATCCACTTGGGAGGAGAGTTGCTTGGCAAAAATCAGAATCCTCCCATTAAACCCTCTGTCATGGCAGTGATAAGGCAAAACCTGTAAGGAAAGCAGACCCCATGCACATGATGACAAGAAGTCTGGTCACCAGTTGAAGTCCTGTAACAAATGCCTCTCAATTGAATATGGATGAACTTTTTAGAAAAAACCTTGTGTTATGTACATATCCACTGAAGACAGTTATTGGAATTAAGTCTACTAAAGCCAATTATACTCTATTTACACACCTATGCTAATTAATCCTAGCAAGCATGAAACTTAATGAAAAATATTGTTTACTAAAACTAATCTATAGGAAATTAGCACTAACATTGAGAAGACTATAAGTACAGAGCTTCATTAGTCCACCTTCAGGACTTCTATGAAATTCTTCATTATCATCAATAAACAAAATCTTGCTTGGCCACCTTCTTACTCAAAATCTGTTGATATTTTCACATATAAGATAAAAATCAATCTTCATAGCATACATACAAGGCTTTTCCTCATCTCGACCTTGCCTTTGGCCCACATACCCATTTCTCAGTGCTCTTGTCCCATCCTCATCACTGCCCCATACTAAAAGGTTCTTCCTCTGAGAATCCGTAGTATGGACCACTAAGCTGAATGAATTTGGTACATGTCTGAGATTACACCAGACTGACTTCTGTTTCAAAGCTGACAATCTTTCTGCTTGCTAAATTATATTTAATAAATATTTATTTAATAAAACAATTTGAGTTTTCATATTATTTTCTTAGTCATGAGATGTTTTCCAATGATCTGCCTCAGATTTTCTTTTGAAAATTAAAATGTTTTTCCTGCAGTTTGCCATTTAAGAAAATGTAGAATTAAATCAAGAAACATTGCACACATTTTTAATGTATTGAAAAATATTACAGAATGAAAATATATTATTGTCTTTTTTAACCATTCACAGCACCTATCATAGAAATTTGCATATTAGTAGATGTCCAATAAAGTTTTGAATAGCAAGTGTGGTTAGAGAATTTCTTTTGACTATTTTGTTGGACTGATGTAAAAGAGACTTATCTGAAATTCTTATCCCTCAAAAATGTGTAGTAATTGTTGCTTTGTAAGAAAACAGGAATACTACAAAATAATTGAAAAAAGTATATTTGTATGTACCCCAACGTGTTTAAACAAGGCCACTATCAGCAAGTACCAAGTGTGGAAAGCTTGATAAGTATTTCAATTTATTCTCTTAAGAGTTTGGGCATCCTTGAGCTGTTATTTCTCTAGAGAGCAATAGCAAAGTGGGCAGCTGCTACTCATATTGGGTACATGTAACAGCTTTCCCACAACTACGATACAAGTTCCTACATAATTGGATTTTTGGATGAGGTGACAATTACTTCCAAGTTTTCTGTCAGTTATTCTCTGGGGTGTTATTCAAAATACTGTATATAACAACTGGCACAATAAGTGCCAACCAATCAGAGCACACATAGACCCATTTAGAACAGACACCAACCATAAACAACCAACAAAGCAACATGGCTTAAACCCGCTCTGGCTGTGCTGGAATTCTCATTAAAAGGAGAAACGATTTACTTTTGGAGCACCAGAACAAAGTTTAAAAATACACTTTACTAAATATAAAAGGAAGAAAATTCACCCTGGATTCTTTTCTCTTATTTTATTTTCTCTTTGAGCACAATAATATGCAAAGAACCATTATTGAGGCAGAAGTTGAACTGGGACTGGAAAATAATTTTAGGCATGCTTCCTTTTGAGCATGTAGAATTTTAATAGTGCATATAAAATAGTGCATGTGAACTATTAACAATACTGGCTTCTACAGAGTGTGATCATTTGGTTAGTAAATGTCAGTTATAGTAAATTAATGTTTTCTTTGGGAAATTTTGGATTCATGCTACTAGTTCTGTAATTTCTTTCTTATATCCCCACCTGTTTTTGTAAGTTGAGATAAATCATGAAAAGACTTTCAATTTCAAAAATAAATAGTAAATGCTCTAAAAATTCCACTATTGCTATTGTTACTGTTATTAGTTTTTTGTTGTTTTTGTTTTATTGGCTGTTGACAACAGGTCACAAATAGGGCAAGGTCAAGATAAAGTTATCCATAGAGCAATGGTATCTCATGACATTAATCAAGCCCCCTTCCCTGGTCTGTGCACATCTACACACTCCCCCATTGTAGTCATACCTGGACAATAGTTTATACCATCAGTTTCACTTCCTCCTTTTTTTTCTATACACAAGTAGGGTATCCATCCTTTTTGCAAGGCCACGCTCCCAATTTAAAAGAGGATTTTTCCAAATGCTCATTGTATTTTGTTATTATCAATAGACAATAATGACTCCAAGTGTTCTTATTTCCCTCTTTACCCAAAATGCTTACTTTTCAACAAGGTTCTGATGAAGACATAGTAGGAATCTTACTTCAAAAACACCTTGTGGGTATTGAGTTTCACATAAGGTAACAAGCCACAAGAGAAGGAAATATTCACATGTACACATCAACTCCCTCATAATACCAAAGGCCATGTATGTTTTCTTCCTTTTTTTTAAGTAAAGGAGAAACAAACTTCTAGTATATTATACATTAATATGCACATGATATGTATTAAGTTGAAATTTCTGTTAGTGGTAGGCAAAACCTCAAGTCTGGGAATAATGCCAGTTTTTTTATTCTTTCCACTGTTTTCACGGAAAAGTTCTAAGAATAACTGAAGGAATATATGGTATGGAAACAGCCCTATTCAATTTAGTTGAACATTTTCAGTTTTATTCATAAAGTTCTTCTTCCTCTTCCTTCCCACCCCCACCCCCAAAATAAAAACTGGGGGTTTGGACCCATTAAGTTTATTTTATCAATTTTAATGCAAAGATTATTACTGTAATTTACATATCTCAGTAAGAGCCTAAAGCTTCCTGCTGTGTTTTTTTCTACCAATGTGCTACAAATTAACCCCCCAGCTACATTAAGGTAAATGAAAAAAAAAGTTAATTATTTTCAATATAAGGAAAATTATCTGCCCACAAGACTATATAATTTCTTCTATAAAATTCCCAGAAACAAGAAAATAGAGTATTAAGTAAACTACATTAATGTTTCAGTCCCATGCAAGACAGTAACATAAACCTGAAGAAATGTAGTCAAATCGATATTGATTACTGAAATAAAAGCTGTAACTTTGAGACTGTGAACCATGCCAAACTTGCAATAGAAAAATAATGTGCTCTTATATTTTGAAGACTCACTAAGGACTTAATCATGTAAAATTGATTAGCAAGAATGAAAGTTCTTTCTTATTCCCCACTGGTGGCATTAACTTGGGGAACAACTGGTTCAGAACTTTAATATGGAGTTGCCACAAGGAAGCATCGATTCAGTAGCTGGGTTAAGATACCACTACTCAATACGTACCAGCAGTACCAGCACAGTAATGGAAGTCAGTTACACCTTATACCTTGACGGGAGTCCCCAGGTCATCCAAGTGATTCTCCTGCCCAAGGTCATGCACAGGTTTTGCCATGATAATGGAATGACAATTTCAAGGGTCAATAACAGTGACCCTTCACTCCAGATACCATTTCCGCCCTTCATTTTGTTCATAATCCTCACTGATTTTTCTTAGCTCAGTTTGTATTGTCCCTTAAATTTTATTTTGATCTGTTTCTTTTGAAGCCAAAATCATAGGATATAGAATAGTTAGTAAATTATTAGCTAGTCATGTAAATGAGATAATGTGAAGTATCTAAAAGATAACATAACTAATATTTCAATAACATTTGGCTTCACATGTTCCCTAAGAACAATTTGTTAGAACATCAACATTATTTTAATTTAGCTAGTCAATGATGAAAAAATAATTCACCATTTATTAACATAATTTATAAAAATTAATTCAAGGTGGATCATACCTATCCTGAAAGACAATGAACTTTCCAGAAAAATAAATTTGATGTGAATTAGTAAGCAAGGCACAAAACACCAAACTCATAAAAGACTGATATATTGAATTTCATGATTAAACTGAGCACTTTTATTCATAAGAAGAGACTATTATGAGTGAAAAAATACAAGTCACATAATGATGGTAGATATTTTCAATAGTATGTCCAACAAAAAAAATCTTGTCTCCAGAAATAAGTAATAAATCAATTATAATGAGAGAAAAATATTTAAAATAAACAAAAGACATGAAAATGCTCTGATTAGACAATCAAAGTATATGTGTCTGTCAAATATATTTAAAAGTGTTTAACAACATCAGTCATCCAAGAAATGCTAACAAAAACCACAATATACTGTCAATGAGTAATTACAGCCATGGATGGACTTACAAGATTGGGACTTTGTATTATTAAGAATTTTCCAAAGAAATAGAAACAACAGAATAAAGGAATGAAACAAGAAAACAAACATAGTTACAAATACAGTTATATCACATATATCCTTGGAAGAAATAGCCTAGAAATCTATATGTACAAAGAGATTTTATTATACGATACAGGCTCAAGTGATTGTGGAGACTAAGTTCTAGAATCTACCATCAACCATTTGGAAAACCAGGAAAGCTGGTGGTAATGTTTTAAGGCCTGAAAGCTACAGAGCTAACGGTGTAGGTTCTAGTTCATGTCTGAAGTCTTGAGAAGTGAAAGAACTGAGGGAAGAGAAGACATTTCTATCAGCTCAGACAGTGGGCAGAGAATGTCCTTCACTTTTCTTCTTTCCAGGCCATTAACAGATGAGATGATGATCAGCCACACTGGAGAGAGTCTTCTGTTTTATGCTACACCTTCCAGAAACAGCCTTACAGATATAATCAGAAATAATGTTTCAACAGATATCCAGGCATCCAGCTTAGTTGAGTTGACACATAATATTAACAATCATACATTTATACCTGTCAAATTAACACTCATCTGCATGTCCTTCTACCATGCCTATCCTCCAAATACGGCTAACCAAAACAATACCAACCCCTTCCCAAAAAGTGATGATAAAGTCCTGGAGTGATAGTAACTCTTCTTAATATCTCATAATTTCTATACTATGATGCAAAATTAACTATACTTTAATACTAGAACATAAAGTCAGCATATTCTGTTACATGGCATACAAGGAAATGAAAGAAGAAAGAAAACAAAGATATTTGAGATCACACACACCTTGATTACATAGTTAGTTATGTGGTTACAGCTGGCACTTATACTACCATCTTTTAACTATTGGTTCTGTATTTCCTTGACCTTCAGCAAACATCTTAGCCACTGGTGGCTCTTAACTTAGTGGTGTGAGCCAAACCTTAATTCCAGAGGGGTCTGAACCATAGTAGCCCAAATTAGAGTGGTGGTGTTGTTTTTCATTGACCTTAATAACAGGGTATGGTTATTCTAAGAGATGCCTTAGTACTGAGCAACCTTTTGTATTGTAGATGTACTCTTCCTTACCTCCATTGTAGACCAGAGGTCTAATGTCTTTTTGGCTGTCTGTATCAATCAACCCCAATTAACACATCATTCAGATGCATGAGGATCCCCAAGTTCTAGGTATCTGTATTAACTTCCTGTTAAATTAAATTGCTGTATCTCCTGATGGAAGCATTCTTCACCTTGGAAGTAAGACTTCTAGACCTGTAGATTATAAGTTCAAGGGAACAGGCAAAAGGCTTGCAATTGGGTCACTGGTAGTAGTCGTGAGTGGTACTTCCTTCATTTCTAAACCCATTCTTCTTCTTAAGGACATTAACCCATGTTTAAGGCTTCCCATAAAACCTAATTACCTCCCAAATACCCCATCTGCAAACATAATCATATAGGAAACTGGCGAGCAAAGATATGAATTGGTGGATGAGAACACAAACACTCAGTCTATAGCAAATTCTAGGCATTGGTTATGATGCAGAGTAACGTGGAACTGTCACACATTGATGATGAGAGTGTACAGTGATTGGTAAGCAATTTAGGAAACTGTTGGGCAGGTATTTCAACAGATAAATAACACCTACTTTATGATCCAGAGCTAGAAGCCAGGGTTTATAGAGAGATAAATTGATGCACGTGGGTTAAAACTAAACAAAGCCAAACAAAAAAATCTGTGTGACCGAAATGGTTCAGAACACCAGTATTCCTAATAGTCTGAAATGAAAATAATGCACATATCTACCAATAATAAAATGGATATATGAACTATAGTTTGTTCATATAATGGAATAATAAATAGTAAGGAGGAAAAAAAAAAAACCAAAGTTCTTGTATGCATAACATGGATCAATCTAACAGATTTTATTTATTTATTTATTTATTTATTTATTTATTTATTGAAAAAACATAGACACAAAATAATATATAGTACTTGATTTCTTTCATAAAAAGTTCAAAAGCAGGCAAAACCAATATATGGTAATAGATATCAGAATAGTGATTACTTTGGGGGATTATGGTCTTGAAGGAGGCTTATCTGAGTTTTGTAAGTTCTACATGATGTTAGTCTAGGCATCAATCAAATATATGTACTTTATTATATTTAGTTATATCTCATTTTTAAATAAGCATGACTGTGTTTATTCCTCTAAGGGATGAAATTCTTGATCTTATAATGGTTTCAAAATAATGTATAGCTAAGATACCAGTGTACATCTGAACTATGTAAAATTTTCTGTAAAATACTGAGCTAGAATCTTAAAAAGGAGATGTCACTGTTTCTGCTTACATTTGTCTCACTCCTGAAAGGAACTAGGCATTTCTTATTTTAGAAAAATAGATGTCTTAAGTTCTTTCCATGCCTCAAATGAATCTTGAGTATGCCTTTTGAAATAAAACGATGCTTATGCAGTGATAACGATGTTATTGCCAACCAATTTATTGCAGATTGCAATGAATCTTTGTTAAGAATAATGGAGAAGGATTGATTATTGAAAATTAAATGCACTTTCTCTACCAGTTGCAATTAATCTAATATAATTGAACTTGAGTTATAGATTATTTATTTATATAATAAGATAGGTTATTTTAGGCAATAACTGAAAAATATGGTAATTATTCAGAAAACCTGTAACATGATCATGGATGAGGCCTAGTAGCAAATGGATAAAAATGAATAAATAAATGACTACAAAATTATTTAGAGACATTGCCATACTAAATTATGGACACAGCTATTTAAATCACAAATTAGACACTTTAAAGTCCTGTCAAGATACATGCAAAACACTCAAATACAACATTACATAATTCTTATAGTTTACCATATATTTATTGAACCCTTCATATGTACCAGTAATTTTTTTAGATTCTGAGGACATAGCCAGGACCAAAACAAATTCCATGCTCCAATGGAGACTTCAGAGAACTTACAAATCTTTCAATGTTTTGGGGCTCTATTTTCCTGCAGTGAACAAGTGATGAGTCATAAACAAGGGAAGAAAGAATGGAACTGAGCTTTAGGTGCTGATGACATAATGCTCTATTAAACTCACACACACATGCATGTGCACCTGTGTAGCCCTAGGGCCAGCCCTGCTAGTCTGCTTTCATAAGCCACATTTACTAAAAAGAAAAAAGAAAAAGAGAAGTTTACTTGCTGCACTTTCCCCAGAGACCAGGAACCCTACAAAGAAGATATTGTTGTTACAACATTGATGCAAAATTACAGCCTGATTTCAAAGAATGAAACTGTGTGGAGAACAGCCCTGTGTGTTAACTGCAAAGCCAACTTTCAACATTTGTATTTAAGCCCTACCCAATCTTCTTGCTCAGTTTGTGCAGTCACTTAACCTGTCTTTAACTGAAGATATTTTTATGAATTACACTAAAATTTGGTATTCATCATAGGCAACATATGTACAGTTTTATGTTTCTGTTTACATTTTTAGTCCAAATTATATTCTCATCTGCTGGACTTGGTTTATGCTGAAAAGATTGGTCACACATAATAGGCAAAATGAAGTATTCCTCTAGTAGTTTTGGTGTTGATAGTGGTACCAAGAGTAAAGTATGTCTTATTTATTGTTTGGCTTCATGTTTGTGTCCCCACAAAATTTGTATGTTAGAGTATTGGCAGGTGAGGAAAAAAGAGCCACCAATAATGAAATCTGCCCCTTTATCTTAGACTTCCCAGGCTCTAGAAGTGTAGGAGATCCACATCTATCGTGCGAGCCATCCAGTCTGTGGCACTTTGTTATAGTAGTACAAGCTAAGCCATCTGCTAAAGTCTTACTATATGCCAGACAGACATGAGCTAATGACTTACTCTATCCTTCTATTTATTTAATAATAACTGTTATCATTGCCAGTTTATAGATGAAGAAATTGAAGCAGAGATTAGTAACTTGCTCAAGTTTCCTCAGTGGCAGGAAATCTGACCTTAGAATCTGTCATCTTTAATCACAACAACATGGTGCTATCCAGCAAGTTTGTGTTCTGTTGCTTTTCAATTAAAACCAGAAGCTATCACAAATAAATGACCTCTAAAATTCAAAGTTATATATCTCAATCAAGCAGCATATAATCAAGACTAGATAAGGATAGACTTTTTAGTGTTAAACAAATAGCCTTATTTTGGAAATAAAGAAATAATTTCAAGGTGATGTTATAGACTTAAAATATTTTATGTCACTTATGGCTTTCATAAATGTACATAAGTAAAATAGACTAGCATTCCCTTATTAATTTACTCATTCAACATATGTGAATAAGACACCCTGCTTATATTTAAAAAGATCAATAATTAATTAGGAAGCTAAATTATTTATCGAACAAAATATATGTACTGGCAAAAAAAAAAAAAAAAAAAAAAAAAAAAAAAGGCAAAACCATGTTTTTTAGCCAGCTTTTTTTTTTTTTTTCTGCTCTGACTAAAAGAACTGACCAGAACAACTGCAGAGGAATAAAAGTTTATGTGAGGGTTCATAGTTTGAGAGGTCTTACTTCATAGTAGGCTGGCTCCATTCCTCAGGGATCAAAGTGAGACAGAACATTATGGCAGAAGAGTGTGGCAGAGGAAGCAGTTCACATGATGATCTGGAAGCAGAGAGAGAGAGACTCCACTCTTCGGATACAAAAATGTATACCCCATAGCCATGTCCCCAAAGAACAACTTCCTCCAGCCACACCCTACCTACCTCCAGTTACCACTCAGTGAATCCCATTGGGGATGAATTCCCTGATTATGTTAAGGCTATGACTCAATCATTTCTCCTTCAAGTCTTTTTGCATTGTCTCACACATGAACTTTTGAGGGAAACCTCTAAACCATAACAGCATGGTTTATAAAAATATGTAAAATGATAAATTATGAGAGGTCAGAGAAAGTTTCCAGACAGACATGATCTTTAAATTGTTCAATGACAATTGGTTCCATTTGAAAGTCAAGGATTTCTTTCTTTTATATATATATCTTTTTTTTAATTCTAAGTTGTTATAAATGACAGCAGAATGCATTACACTTCATATTATACTTATAGAGCACATTTTTACATATCTCTGGTTGTATACAAGGTATATTCACACCATTCCTGTCTTCATACATGCACTTAGGGTATGATATCCATCTCATTCTACAATCTTTTTTTTTTTTTTGATCAAGGACTTAGGAATTAGACCAGAGACAATACACCTAATAGAAGAAAAAGTAAGCTACAATTTCCAACATGTCAGATTAGGCTCCAAGTTCCTTAACAAGAATCCGGTAGCGCAAGAATTAATACCAAGAATTAATGAATGGGATAGATTTAAGCTAAAAAGCTGCTTCTCAGCAAAAGAAACAATCAGTGAGGTGAATAGAGAGCCAACTAACTGGGAACAAATATTTAATACATGCACATTGGATAGAGCACTAATTTCTAGATTATATAAAGAACTAAAAAAACTTGACACCAAAAAAAATAAATAATCCAATCGATAAATGGGCTAAGGAATTGAAAAGATTTTTTTTTCTTCACTCTTTTGCCCCCTCCCTTTCCCTCCCTCCCCATTGACCATTCTAGTGTTCCTCTGATCCTCCTATGCTCCTCATCCCAACCCCACCATGAATCGGCCTCCTTATATCAGATAAAACATTTGGCATTTGGCTTTTTGGGATTGGCAGAATTAATATTGTCAAAATGACCATACTACCAAAAGTGCTATACAGATTTAATGCAATTCCAATTAAAATCCCAATGACATTCCTCATAGAAATAGAAAACTAAGTCATGAAATTCATTTGGAAAAATAAGAGACCTAGAATAGCTAAAGCAATCCTTAGCAAGAAGAGTGAAGCAGGTGGCATCACTATACCAGACCTTAAATTATACTAAAGAGCACTAGTAACAAAAACAGCATGGTATTGGCACCAAAATAGACTTGTAGACCAATGGTACAGAATAGAGGACACAGAGACTAATGTATATAATTTCAGTGATCTTATATTAAACAAAGGCACCAAAAATGTACATTGGAGAAAAGATAGCCTCTTCAACAATTGGTACTA
Source organism: Tamias sibiricus (assembly GCA_025594165.1). Lineage (NCBI taxonomy): Eukaryota > Metazoa > Chordata > Mammalia > Rodentia > Sciuridae > Tamias > Tamias sibiricus. Next base: position 125,768,075 of record CM046666.1, on the reverse strand, counting down.
GGAAAAACTGGAAATCCTTATGTAACAAAATCAAATTAAACCCCTATCTCTCATCATGCACAAAACTCAACTCAAATTGGATCAAGGTTCTAGGAATTAGACCAGAGATACTACGCCTAATAGAAGAAAAAGTAAGCTCTAATCTCCAACATGTCGGATTAGGCCCCAAGTTTCTTAATAAGGATTTCTTAATTAGAAAATTGGAGGCTGTTGGCTGATAGATCATTAAAAATTTTTTTCCTGAATCTGCAGTATGTGATTTTTCTTACATAATACTGAAAGAGGTGACAAGATCTGACATAATATAAATAAAAGTATATATATAATGTGTGTGTGTATATATAACAATGACATATTTAATAATGTTGATCTAATATTTATATTGAATATATGTATATAATTCTATACATAATTGTTAGATATATAATTGTTACACATTTATAATTACATATATAATTGTTGGATATAACATTGTTAGATATATATTTCATTGTATGTATAGATTCCTCTTTACATACATATATACACATATGTATATATTTTATAATTTTATATATTTGTTAGATATATAGATATTTGTTAGATATATAGATATATTGTTAGATATATATATTTTTTAGATATATATTTCATGTGTGTATAGATTCCTCTTTACATACATATATACATATATGTATATATTTTATAGTTTTATATATTTGTATATATGTATAGATTTCTTAGCTCATTAGATTTTAAAACTGGTAACAGAAATAATGTTGAACTATTCCTTGTTTGAACAATAATTAAACTTCATCAATGAATATATGGATCGATTATTATAAGATAATATTTTAATATTATTGTTATAATTTTAATAATAATAAAAACACCATTATTACAAAAACTGTAAGGTACTAATTAGAATTTATTTCATTGTGCACTAATTCTAATTGCAGTGGTAATCAATCAATCAATGATAATCAAGCCCCTTAGAGGCTGAGAAACAGGAAATTAATATCCTTAACGATTATGCTTAACTTTCTACATGCTTGGGCAATCAATGATATATTTTAAATGACATTATATATATGAGTAAAATCATGTGGGAGAATTCAAATTGAAAAATTTTAAAATTGTACAACACAAATATTCTATATGGTAGAGTACAGCTTTTTAATGTAATTGTAAAAATGGATGATAGCAGCTAACAAAATAGGTATTTATATGTAATTGGCTATATTATAATGTAATGTGTTTTGTTCAGTAATGTCAATGTTTTTAATATAATAGAAATTGAAACTTTGTATCTTTTATAATTATAAGGATGAATTTCAGACTTTTCCTTTATAAATATTTAAAGGAGTATAATAGTTATAAAATATTTTATAGGTAACACAAAGTATTTTAATGTCACTTATCTGAGGAATGAGGGCGAATCTATGAGACAGTATCAGATAAAAATGTGACCATAAAGACATAATGAAAAGAAATGTATAGAGTTAAAAATAAAAGGCAAAAGAGAATAAGTATTTTCAGTAAAATATTTTAAACTTCAGAAAATATTAACCATTTTCTAAAATCCTGATAATATGGCAAAATGAAGTGCCAGTGTAAGTTTTTGATGTAAATGTTTGAGCTAATCAGGATTTGAAATTTTATTAAATCTAGTGTTATATTTAGGACAGGATATATAAAAATGTATTAAGGCAGATGATACTAAATGTCAATAATATATAGATCCCAATGTACATGCCACATATGTAGAACATGAATGCTGAAAGGCATCTTCTGAATGTACACTGTGTATCATTCAGGGTAATGTACCACAAGCATTCTGTCACTGTAGGTTGGAGTTGATGCATGAACTGTGTTAGACAGCAAGACAGAATTGTTTTCAATGCAATCCTTAGGGAGTCCTTCAGAAAAGGGAAAACAATGATTTTGAAGGTTCATTTCAGTTCCAGCTGGCAGAGTTCTTAAAGGTTATTCTATTTTACTCATACTACACAGTTATTTAAATGTCTCCATGTGGAACATGTGAGAGGAGTGTATATTTAGCCACAATGGAATTTTAAGAATGTATTTATAGTGGCAAGGAAAGAGAAAAACTAGGAAACTTTGTGTTGAGTACCACTTGGGCTATGTTACATTAGCATTCTTGTTTTATGAATTTTTACTCTATTTTAATTAAAAGGTTGAACTCCAGGCTTAAGATATCTAGATCTATCTTAATTGAGGCCAAACACCCACTTGGATATCTTCTCTTCTTTCTGTATTCAGCCAAATGAAATATTTATTATTTGGGAGCAGCATTCTTCAAATCTAAATTCATTTTGTCAGAATAGGTTTGGAGATGAGTTTAAAAAATATTGATAGATGGTGAAATTATATAAAAATAAGACATTGATTGAAGAAATTCAGTTGTCAAAAATGACTTTCTTCATGAAATTGTCCTTTTAAATTAGTACAATTTAAGAACAACATAAGACATCAGACTTTCGTTAAAATCTTCCAGATGTAAAATAGTTGTTAAGTCTATGATATCTAAATAGCTCATTCTTAAACAAGAAGTCTTGCTTTTCTTTTCTCTTTTTTTTTTTTCTTTCCAAATAATCTTTTGAGTACTCCACTAGCATAAGGGACATCAGTATTCTATTGATAGGGACAACTTAGAGGACAAGGAACTTGTGCAGTCTTACAAAATCCCATGCTTGTTTTAATGCTTCATTGCCATCGTTTTGAAATGCACCATAATTTATGAACAAGTAGCCCCAATTGTGTATTTTGCAATAGGCCATAAAAATTAAGTGACTGGACCTGGCTGATATATTTAAGTGAAGACAGATAAATGTATTAAAACAAAACAAAATTCTTGGTTACATAAAAAAGAGTCTTGATGGTTAGTACACTGATAAAAAAAAAATTGGCATTGTTCTTAGAAAAATACAGAAAAAGAGAAAAATGACAATTAAACTATTTTGAATCATTCCAATAATAATATGCAAACAAATGTCACTGAAAATATTTTATTGACATAAGATTAGTACAAAGGATTGCATATTGGATGTTTGTGGATTTGGGGAAATGCTTGAATATAGTGTAAACTAGCTTTCTATGAAGTTTCATTTAAAAAAGACCATCAGTAAATCAACTATAAATGCTCATGATGACAGAACTGGCTTAAATACAGAGCATGTACTATCTAACTTGCCTTCTTACCCTGTGTCCTCTTAGTTTTCTTCATAGGACAGTATGCTCAGTAGTTTTTAATTTAAGCACTCTGGATTTTTAATTCTATTGTAAGACCACTGGAATTAGTTTTAACACACACTTCTAGATGGGCCTTAGTGAGACTCATCCATCCATCATACTTGGAAAAATACTGATCTAACTATCATCATATCTGTCTCAGTCTGTTTGTACTGTTATAATAAAATATCACAAATGGTTACCTTATAAACAAACAATATTTATTTATCTCTGTTTTGGAGGCTGGGAACTCCAAAATTCAGGCAAGTTTGGAGTCTGGGGTGATTGCCTGTTTTCTAGTTCAAAGGTAATACCTTCTATCTGTGTCCTCACCTGGTAGAAGAGACTTGGCAGCATCTACTCCAGCCTCTTCTATAAGGGCAATAATTTCATTTATGAATGCTCTGCCTCCATGACCTAGTCACCTCACAAAAACCTTCCACCAGTGCTATCACTTTGGGAGTTGGGATTTCACAAACAAATTGGGGGAGACATACATGCAGGTCACAGGAGTATCCAATAGGTTTAAAGCTCAAGATCTTTTCCCACCCATTCAACATCCTTATAACTAGGTTACATTAGATAAGCAAGAAATGTTTTAGAGACCTCAACATTTTCACCTGAATGTTCTGCATCAGGGTTTATCAAAATTCCCCTTCAAAGAATGGGAGAACAAAAACCCTGGAATGAAAGAGCCAGATAAATAATATGATGGGGAAGCTATGGTTAAATGTAACATAAATATTGGACAACTTATACTATCTACTTTGATGGAATTAGCCCTGGAGTTTACAGTTGATGTCTTTAAAAGAAAGAAAGTGTTTGGTTCAACATATTTAAAAGGATAGAATTAAATGAGGAAGAAAACTAAGTCATACTGCTAAGTATTTTTTTCATTAAGCCTGTTTTGATTTAATATGTAACAATGTTATCAAAATGTGTATTTAATATTTTGCATTTATTAAGAAAAAAGCATTATTTAGAACAATATGAATGTCAAGACTCCTTTGGCTTTTTATATATTAAGAGCCTAACACAGTTATATTTTACTAACAAAAAAATTGCTATGGAACCAGAAAATATTCTTGTGTGTATGTGTGTATCTTTTTCCTTCCTTAGCATCTAATTTTAACTAACTGAATTATTTTAGGTATTATCTTATTCAACATGTGTAAGGAAAAATCTGCTTTTTAATGAAGAATTTGCATTCATCATAACAATAGAACAAAAAGTCCTTAGCAGAATTTTTTGTTTTTTCCACAGAAAGCAGCCTCTTTTTGTTTTATACATTTAGAAAATTGTAAAAATGCAAATTGCAGAAACTGCATCATAAGAATTTGAAAACAAATTAACATGCAATAACCTGTGTTTTTTTTTTTTTTTTTTTTTTTTTTTTTTGGTACCGGGGATTTAACTCAGGGGCACTCGACCACTGGGTCACATCCCCAGCCCTTTTTTATATTTTATTTAGAGACAGGGTCTCACTGAGTTGCTAAGTGCCTCGCCATTGCTGAGGCTGGCTTTGAACTCGCGATCCTCCTGCCTCAGCCTCCCAAAGTGCTGGGATTACAGGCGTGCGCCACCGCGCCCGGCTGTGTTATTTTTATTATTGTTCAGAGAAAAATCTATCAGAAGTAATGTCATTGTAATTCCTTTTAAAGTCAACAATCTGTGAAGATTTATTCTTAAAGGAAAATTAAGGAGTAAGAGCACTACAAATATAATCAATGAAATGATTGCCATTTGCTTGTTTGGGAAAAATGAATCATATGTTTAAAGATTATGACCTATACATGGTGTAGCTTCAGATAATGTACTAAGGGTAAGAGAACATTTGACATGTATTTTCAAAGTTGATATCAAAATTGTTAAGTAGTAATAGTTATTAAAACAAAAGGTACCATGGTGATGATGTAATGGAACTGAGAGTCAACATCAAATTTCACATTAACTAGAATTTGGAAATAGCTTGTTTGTTTGCTAATATTAACATGTTACCTTTTAAGTAAGAAAAAAGTCCTTTATCTATAGTAAGTAGATAATCTGCACAAAACAGATATTTTAACGAAAAATTATAAAGAGATTCAACTCAAAGAAAATTGTGAATACAAAATTATTGGATGGTGAATACAAAATTCCATTTGATTAAAATTAGAATCAAACCAAGTATTATTTATGATTATGGGTTTTGATTTTAGTTGTACACCTAATGGCATCAAAAATATTAATTCCCTAATAAAATCAGTAGCTTGAGTCTTGTAAGTATAGTCAGAAATGTATCTGCAATGTTACTATTATGATATATATAACAAATACTTCTAAATTGACTACTTTATTCCATAGAGACCTTTCAAAAACTTTTACTATGCCTTTGAAACACGTTAGCTTTAACACTAACTAGAAAGCTGAGTAATTTCAGAGCTTCCTTTACTATGTGTCACACCTAAATCTATCAGGAAAAAGAAAAATGAGAATTCAAATGAAAATCTATGAGAGAAAGACAAGAGAGTATGTTATTACTCTTTTTATTATTATTGTTATTACCTTATTCAGGACATTATTTTGATTTCACCACTTTGACCATTGATCTATTTCTTTTTGTTCCAGGATGCAATCCTAGGTATCACTAGTTTGTTCTTTAAAAATTGTGTCCCATGTTTTCTACCCATTCCCCACTTGTGTTTATTCACTTGTTTCTTCTGGATGTGAATATTTTAAACACATTCTAAGTGGCATCCTCCCTTCCAATAAGCCTTACATAGAGCTCACCAAATTGCCCCGATCCTGGTTCTTCACTGACCCTATGTCCATGTTCTCAACTATATTTTCTGTATACTATAAGGCCCTTCGCTATAAATATCTTCCTCTGTAAGTCTCAATAGTCTCTTATCATCAAATCTTACATTTATTATTTATTTATGAATCTATACAAGGAAACTTTAACTTCTAATTTAATTCTAGCTATGTTTTCAACTTTTTTTCTGAAATTTTCATTTTATAATTCATTAATCTTTTCCTGGAAATTTCAGCCTATACTTCATCAATATTTAAACTTAAGCACTTCAATTATTCATACTCCTCCCAACACCAATTTCTGATACACATCAGTGAATTAATTTCTCCAGTTACTCAAACTTAAAAACTTAAAAGCATCTCTGATTTCATACTTTTATATGCTTCTCATGTTCATGAATCTCAAAATTCTATCAAGTTTTCCTTTAAAAATGTCTTTCTTGCAATTCTTTACATTCCTATTGACCACAGTAACTTGTAACATTTCAGGTTACTTTTGAATATTTGTGAAAGCCTCCAAACTTGCCTTTGTTTATCAAATCATTCTTGAATAATTCATATATACTCATATTTTCACAAATATATTTTCCAGGTTATTCCTCAATTAAAAATGTGAAGGATTTTCACTTCCTAATATGGGTCAAAATCTGAACTTTCATTGGCACTAAATGCCTCTGTCAGAATATGACTTCAATTTACTGTACAAGTGTTCCCCTCTGCATTTATCATTCTATTCCTGCTGGGATATTCACATACTGAAATCAAGATCTATGTTTTGTCAGAGATTGCCTTGTGAAATGGAAACGAGTATTTCAATGAATTGCCCTCTCAATAGAGCAATAAAATAATCACAATATCAAATAACAATAATAATAACATTTTCAGAAGTATGGAAATTAACCAGATTTACAGAATGATTAGAAAATATCCATGCAAGGAATACTACTGAACCATATAGTTCTGTTAGAACTATATGGTCTGTGGCATTTTGACTTGAGGTCTATGCCCATTCTTCCTCCCTCCCCACCTCAGAGACATGATAGGAATGAAAGCTAATTAGCTTATAAGCCACAAAGACTACTGATCTTCTCTGAAGCTCTGTTGAAAACCCCATTCCCAGAGTAGTGCCAATAGTGGCACAAAGCTGAAAACTATCTGAAAAATGTCCTCATTCCTGGAATTTAATGCGGGGTTCAGCTCTGCAAAGCAAACACATTCTATCCCCAGGACATTACTGAAAATATTTTTTTTCTAGTATCAACACAAAAACCTAAGATCATGCAATTGGGACAGACAAGAGCCTGGCCAAATATTCAAAGGAAACCACTTAATTTTGTATTTCCTCTGCAGTTTTGTCTTTTCCAGAATGTCATACAATGGAATCACACTATACAGCCTTCCCAGACTGGCTTCTTTTATTTGGCAATGAGCATTTAGATTCACCCATACCTTTTCATATCTTGATTATTTGTTCCTTTTGATTGCTGAAGAGTTCTCCATCATATGGCATCCTCTGGTTTGTTTTCATTCAACTATTGAAGGAAGTCTTGGGTGATTCCAGGTTTGATGATTAGTGAATAAAGCTACTTTAAAAACCCACCTGCAGATTTTTGTGTGCACATCAGTTAGACAAATATCTGGGAGTGTAATCATTGTGGTAATTCTATGTTTAGTGTTATGAGAAACTGCCAAACTCTCCTCACAATGGTTGTACCATTTTGTATCCCACTGGCAATGAACACTATACGTCCCACATCCTGTTCCTATGCACCTTCAACAGTAGTTGGTATTCAGTTGGTATTTTTTTTTTTCTTTCGACATTCTGATGGGTGTGTGGTTGTATCTTATTGCTTCTTCTATTTGCAATTCCCTAATAACAAATGATGTTGAGCATCTTTTCATGATTATGTGCTTTCTGTAAATATTTTTGTAGGGCATTTTACTCACATCTTTTGCTCATTTTAATTATAATTTATGCAGAACAAAATCACCCCCCATGCAACATATAATATGCCAACTTCTAAACCCCAAAACATGTGACTATTATACTAGAAGTAATTTTATACATGTGATTGAGTAAAAGGTCTTGAGATAAAAAGATTAATGTCGGTCATCTGTTTGGACTCAATGTAGTTACAAGGGACCTTGAGAAGAGGCAGGAAAATCCTAGTTAGAAAAGAACATGTGATTAAGAAAGCAAATATAGAAAACACAGAACCAGAACAGCCTGTAAGAAGCTGCAGAAGGAGACTATTTCTCCTCTAGAGCCTCCAGGTGAAATAACCACCTCCTAATCAGCCTCGGACTTATGACTTCCAGAACAGAAAGAGAAAAAATTTTACTGCTTTAACACATCAAGTTTGTAATAATTTGTTACACTAGAAATAGGAAACTAATACAGGTTTTTTTTTTTTCTTATTGTAATGTCTTATGATTTCCTTAAGATCATAAGGAAGTTTTGAGTTTGCAAATATTTTCCCTATATGCGCTCTACATTTTGTTCTCTTAAGTGTGGTCTTTTAGATTTAGTAAAATACAACTTGACCTTGTTTTCAGCCTTCTTAATATAGGTATTATATTTAAAAACTCACTAAGAAACGAATCATGTAGATTATTTTTCTGTGTTCTTCTTCTGGAACTTTGTGTTTTTGCGTTTACATTACCTAAATAATTTTGTTTAACAAGTACACCATAGGTCTAGACTTGTATTTTTGCATGTGAACATTTAGTTGCTCCACTAGCATTTCACTAAATGGACTTTCCTTTCCCCTTTAAATTACCTTCCTATCTTCATCACTAGACTACATTTCCATGGGTATATTTTTGGCTCCAATTCTCATTGGTTGAAATTTTGTAAATATTTTTTCCTGATGTGATGCTGTCTGATTACCACATCTTTCTAGCAAATCTGAAGTAAGGTTGGAGTTGAGTTCAAACTTGTTCTTCTTTAGTATTATTTTGGTTATGCTAGGACCTGTGATTTTCTGGATAACTTTTTAGAATTAACTTGTCAATGTTGACACAATCACTTGCTGGGATTTTGCAGGGATTGTATTGAAATTATACATCAATTTGGGATGGATTAATATTTTATTGGTATTGATTATGAACACAAAATAGCAAACACTCCACTTTTTCATATCTGATTTATTTTATTAGTTTTGTAACTTACTGTATAGAGGGAGAACTTCAACAATATTCTATTAAATTTATACTTGAATACTTCATTTGAGTGAATTCTATTAGAAATAGTTTAAATTTTGAGTCAGGATTTCAAAGTTGCTTAGGGCCTTGCTAAGTTGCTGAAGCTGGCTTTGAATTCAGGATCCTCTTGCCTCAGCCTCCCAAGACCCTAATATTACAGGTGTGAGTCACTGCACCTGGCTTAGCTCTCTTGCTTTATAAAAATTCATTTTTCTGTTCTGTTTTTCTTTTATCTCTCTGAATAATGTCTGCCATGATAATCTCCTATCAAGTTTAGCCACAAAAACAAAAAGGGGATAACCCTGAGTAGTGATATAGATATGTTAATTTGCTTCACTATAATTGCCTTTATACTTTCAGTGTGTATTCCATAACATCATGTTTTATGCCTGTTTACATATATACTCAGGAGTGGAGGGACAGAGGAGGTGCTGGGGAGAGATACTGGCCAAATTATATTGTTTATTGTGTGCATATATAGATATGTAACAACAAATGCTAAAATTATGTAAAACATAATTTACCAATAAAACGTGTGAAGAGGAAAAAGTAAATAAAGTAATAATTACAAATAAAGTAATTTATGCATAAAAATAAATAAATAAAAAATAAATTCAGGGAATTTTATAATATTCAATAGTTGAGGAAAGATGATTCTGTACAAAACTGTATTTGCACTAGTGTTTACTTTCAGATAACAAGGCAAGGATAAAAGTTTATATAAAATGTGAAAATATGCTGTTATACTTTTCTTTGCTCCTGAGGCCACCAAACACTTTAAATTACAGCTATGACCCATGTTTCTCAGAGATGCAGAAAGGATTATGAGTTTTGCATCTTTCATAGAGAAACTTCTTCCCATTAACACTGAAATTAAACTACATGAAATTAGGCCATTAAAATGAACTTTAATCCAGTTGGACTTTTCCTTATAAGAAAAGGAAATTTGGGCACTCAGGAAGACATGAGGGTACAGACACCTGTGTGTCACCATCTGAATACAGAAAGGAAAGTCCACGTGAGGATATACAGGGGGCTGACATCTAAGCCAAGGAGAGAGTCCTCAGAAAAAAACAATCCTGTCAACAGATTGACCTTGAGTTTTTACCTTCAGATCTATAAGAAAAAAATTACAGTTGTTTAAGCTACCTGATCTGTAGCACCTTTGTACAACTTGATCTGAGCTGTACAAAGTATTTTGTCCAAATTCACAAAAATAGGAAATTTAGCATGTCTATAATCAGTCTGCAGTCACACAACTCCAAGCTGGTGTCCTCATCATAAGAATCTTCAGGCTTGTAGGAGCTAATCTTTTATGTTACTGTAGTAGCAGCCAAATTCTTTAAGGGTATTCTATATTAGGTACATTCTATTTTAAATTCATTTGCCATTGGGATTTTCAGCAATTTATAAATGACTCATATTTTTCATAGTCTACGTATATGAAGCAAACTTTCCATGATACTGAGAATTTGATCATAGAGCAAATTCTAAGATGTATGTTGAAGCAAATATAGTATTTATTATTCAGGATATTCAAGAAGTAAAGACTATTTTTCTCTACCAAAGGAATCAACAAGAAATATATCTAGAAAAAAATAAAACAAAATGCAATATAAACATATACATAGAAATATTTAAAATTATGTGTGTGTGTGTATATATATAAAGATATAGATACATAGATACATCATCAATGTCAATGAAATGTTGAAAAACTTTCTGAATTGCAAAAATATACATATTTTAAGCTGTGCAAGCAAATAAAGTGTTAGTGTCATTTTCAATCTCTTGTTAATTCAAATATTGATGACAAGAAGATAGGTGGGTAAGATCTCAGATCTGACTCTGCAGATATTTCAGCTTTATCTTTTATTGTTTAATCACAGATCTACTTCATGTGGGCTACAGGATTACCAGCAATCTCTGGGACTACAGTGTATGGTAGAATAACTCAACAAATTAGCATTAGAAAGAAATTAAATATATAGAAGCAGAGGCAGGTGGAGCTAAAGAAGTTACATGTGTAGCTCCAGATGACAGAATTATTTAAAATAAATAAAATAAAAACCCTAAGGAAGTACACAAGGCATTGTTTGAATTTAGTCCTGAGGTAGCAGACTCGATTTTTTTTTTTTTTTTTTTGCAACTAAACCATTGAAGTTTATGATTTCTTTTTTTTTTAGGAGGGGGGTTGGGGGAGAATGTCTGTAAACCACAGTCAATATTACTTTACAGATATAAATCACATTCATAGTTTTGATGTTACATCTAGTTTGCCTGAAGATTTCCTGTAGGAAAATCTTCTACTAATAATTTTATGTCCTTGTAAACCTAAATAACCTTAAATTTGACCACTCGCCTATGCTTAAATTAGTAACCAGGATATCTTCCCAATGATGGTATTCTGTTGTAACCAATAAAATATGTCAATGAAGAAGATTCTGTGTGCTTGAAACCATGTGTGCCTGTGTGTGTGTGTGTGTGTGTGTGTGTGTGTGCATGTTAAAGTGCCTCCTTCTTGTTCTCTGCTAACAATCTACCATTTCTCAAGAGCTGGAGAAGCTTTGTGGCTCCTACAGGGAGAGCTTGCCAAATACTCCAGATTTTATTATTAACAATTAGAACAACTCATCAACATTCACTGTTCTAATTGTAATGCGTCTGGGTTCTTCAAAGATCTCTTCCATTTTACCTTCTAAGAGCAAAAAATGAAAACCCAAAATGGATCACTTTTTTTTACACACTTTTGCCAAAATTGTGATTTAACAGTAATAGAATTTTCAACAGCTAGGCAATTTCCCCGTTTTTATCCCAAAGTCACATCAAGTGAACCTGAGTCCATGATGAATGTCTACATTAAAGCTATCATTGCTAATAGTATTCCATATCATTTGTCTTTGGTTCCGTGGGACCAAATTACAATCACCACATGACTGTAGCTTATCTTGTGATTAATGATGGTTTTACTAAGTCACTGACAGTGAAGCTTCTGGGAGGAAAATGGTAATATGGTTTGAAATTTTAAATTGCACATTTAAAAAAATCATTGCCTAGTTTCAAAGATATAGCTAATTTGTGCATGATAGGGGGTAAAATTCTATTCATTTAAGCCTTGAGAGAGAAAAATTTCTCAAGATCATTATTCCAAATTCTAAAGGTTTTAAGATGCTATAAATAACAAAACATTTCCTAAAATGACTCAAACATCTCTCAGAAAGGAAGCTGAAGTTTGTCAGATGAATAAAATTTGAATATACAAAGAAGTGCAGAAATTCAGAAAGAAACCCAGTAGAAAATAAGGTTGAGCAATATATTGAAGAATATTCTGTATGATATATTGTAGATTCAGAAAACTGCTCTGCACCATTTCCTTGAGAGTCATCAGTGCACATCTAAGTCATTAGTGAAGGAATATTATCAGCATCCATTGGACTTTTGATGTTTTCTTCTAAATTACCTCAGCTTTGGAACTAATATGAATTTACATTATTACTACTGGGACTAATTGGCATTGGTTCAGTTTAAGCAAAGAGAGATTTTTAAATTCATTTTGCTTCAGGAAATAGGTGGCTAATATCAGGGAATTCATTTTGATTGCAATTTTATCTCTTTTTCTTCATGAAATTCCAAAACCTTTTTGCAAAAATAGCCCCAGTTAAGTTCCATGATAATAGACTATTTGCAACTCAAATGCCCATAAAATAATCTTGAAATTCCGAAGATAAGTCATAAATGGTTTTGTTGTGCTATACTTTGGTAAAAATAGAACAGAGGAATATGAAATTCCATTTCTAGCCCTTCTAAAAGTCAATTGACCATATCTTCTATGATTGAAATGGTCAAAATATGTCCATCTTTCAAAAGCCCATAATCATCCAAGTGACTGCAGCACTAACAACGCAAGCTCAGATTGTTATGTTATTTCTGTGCTTTTCATGCTAGGTTAGCTATAGAAAAATATTTTTTGGTAGTGTGTTGATTCTCTATGTGTACTTGGGCTAAAATATTTCATCTATTGCTTGACATGATAATGTCTGAATAATAAAACTATCCAAAAATTGATATTCTCTTAACATTATTGTTCTTTACAGAAAAGGGTCTATGATTATGGCTCTGTTATTAGTGAGAGTCATCAAAATGTTGGGGGCTGCGTTGTTAAATCTGGGCAAGTGATCAATCCTACTTGTGCTCACTCTGCTGTTTAGAAGACTAATTATTGTAGCAATATTAGATGATTTTAATGTGCTAAAAGAGCTTAATGAAGACCATTAAACATTTATTAGAAACATATTTGCCTCTATGAACCTCTAAAACAAGGATATTATTGCATTTTAACCATTCATTTCTTAATGATATTGCTCACATTAGTGTGTTGGTGCTTATGAAGTTGTTTGGTTTTATTAATCAATATAATCATTTAATGCACTATTCCAAATAACTAAAGAAGATGGAATTAATGATGTAGTCTGTATAAGTGATGAAAAAAATTCATACCATACTTTTTAAAAAGGCTAAGTTAGAGTCATATTCTAGGCAATTATTCAAAAAATAATATGCAAAATAGCAAAAGAAAGAAAAGAAAATTCATCTATTAAAAAACAGTCTCTAGTATGACAGCATAAAGAGATCTTTGGACTCACATGTTGGTGAAACTACTATTTTCATAAAGACCAAAAAGCACAACCATTTAAAATATCAAGAAATGGTTCCAAGGACATATGGCCAATGAAAATATATTCAAGGGAATCTACCAACACTCATCAATAACAGTGAGAGTCTGTTATTCAAACCAATAATGCTTCTTCCCTACCTCTTCCCAGTGCAGCCAGTGGGAAACTCCAAGACAGACTGGTGCAATCCAAACCATTGTGCTTCCTGTCTTCCCACCACCTGTTTGGAGGCCTGCCTTCGCAGAAGAGTCGGGATGTTTAATATTTCAGATTCTGCCTGACACATAACTGAGTCTCATTCTTGGAAAGAGATGGGGCCTCCATTGTTCTATGTAGCTCCCACTGATGAGAAGAGGCTCTCTGAAGATTGTGATAGCACTGAGAATATTGGGGCTCTACCACCATATCCCAACCTCAAAAGGCAGTGGTTTCATACTAGGGAAGCAAGTTCAGGAGACCTAGTGCTGTTGTGTACTCCCCTCCACCCAGAAGTCAGTTCCTAAAGCAGAAATATTGCTCAGAAAGGAAGTGCCATTGTCCTACACCCAGTTCTAGATACATGGATCAAAGATATTTTTTCTGGGAACAGTGTGTTAAGCAGATAGGAGGTAGGAAGAGAGAAGAAATCATAAAACAAAGTTCTGATCTTTTCCCAAAATAACTGCAATAAGATGTGGAGAAATTGGAGTCTAAGTGTGCTCTCAAAAACAGTGAAAACCATGGTGAAAGGAAACTGGCAGGAGATTCTTGAAATCATTAAAACTGAAGTCTAAACGGTTGGTGGGCTCATTTGCCAGAGAACATGTGAAAAAGAAGGTAGAATCTTTCTGGGGTCAGACCAAACCTAAAATACTATCCTCTAGAGCTGGTTCTTCAAATAAAATTGAATATGATTGTATTAGTCTACAGAATAGTTTATGCCCAAGGGCACTGTTGTGAAAAATGGAACAACCAGCAATAATTAATGGAATTCAATAGTAATATGTGGTCTGCCAAAGAATCAAAGAAGGCTATGCAAAAGCAATTGTTATCCTAGGATGACTCTTGGTTTCTCTTAGGAGAAAGAGCAAAGAATTAATACTAATGGAATGAAAAGACTTCACTAGAATAATATATCAAGTCCCCCAAATAATATATCCAGTCCTTCAACAAATAAGTAATAAAATAAAAATAACGAAGGGGAAAACACAAAGGGATAGTACCAAGAGTTGCTATAATACATTATCTAAAATGTATAGTTTGCAAATGTCTCTAAGTGATATTCAAGAAATAAGAAAGCATGATTAAAAAAAACAGAAGATATGATTCATATACTGAAAAAGTAAACAGAAATTGTAAAAGTAATCAGATGAAACATCTAGCAAAAAAGATTTCAAAGAAGGCATTATAAATATATTTAAGAAATAAACAAAACATAATTAAATATAAAGGAAAGTATGATGACAATGATTCCTTGACAAGAAAGCATCAATAAAGACAAACTATTTTTAAAAGTAAAAAATGGAAATTCTGAAACTGAAAAATACAGCAACAAATAAAAAGTTCACTACATGAGCTCAATAATTGATTTAAATTATCAGAAATAAAAATTACTAAACTTAAAAATAGATAAATAGGGATCACAAAAGCTAAAGAACAAAAAGGAAAAAAATAAAGAAAAATTAGCAGAACTTTAAAGATATGTGGGACATCATTAAAACATTGATATAACATAATGAGCCTAGCAGAAGAAGTGGCAAGAGTGATACAGAAGAAAATTTCAAAGATTTGATGACTGAGCTTGGTGTAACACCTATTATCCCAACTACTACAGAGGCTAAAGCCAGAGGATCTCAAGATCAAGCCCTTTCTCAAAATAAAATAAAAAGATTGGGAATGTGACTCAGTGGTAGAGCACTCTGGGTTTCATCCACAGTAACGTTGCAAAAAGAGAGGGGGAGGAGGAGGGGGGGGAGAGAGAGAGAGAGAGAGAGAGAGAGAGAGAGAGAGAGAGAGAGGAAATAAGAAAAAATAAGAAAAGAGAGAGAAATGATTGAAAATAATAAAAGAAAAATGACTCTTCACAAGGAAAACCCAATAAAATGAAGAGTTAACTTCTCATCAGAAACAATCAATATTAGGTAGAGGTGCGTTAATATTTCCACAGTTTTCAAAGGGAAAAAAAAAGGGGGTGGGACAAAAATCAAGAATAGTATATGCACCAAAAAATCTCCAAAAAATGAAGGTGAAGGATACTTTCCCTGATAAATAAAAACTGTATTTGAAAAATTCATAAAGAAAATTCTTCAGGCTAAATATAAGTAATCTCAGTATTTATTTTTTTTATTTTTTTGTTTTTTTTTTTATATTTATTGAGTTCTTATCATGAAAGGATGTTGAATTTCTGTCAAGCACATTTTTAAAATGCGTGGATGTCATCAATTTTTTATAGTTTTTTGGTATGCAGATCTTTTGCTTTCTTGATTAATTTTATTCCTAGGTAATTTTATAGGTATTGTCAATGAGATTCCCTTCATTTCTTTTCTGAATGGTTTATTGTTAGTGTACATGAAGAAACACTGATGATTTTTGACCACAGATTTATATTCTGTAATTTTATTATATTTGTTGATTACTTCAAATAGTGTTTTTGTTACAGTCTTTGATATTTTTTTCTGTATAAAATCATGTCATCACCAAACATGACAATTCTAGTTTTTCTTTACCTTTCTGGATGCTTCTCAGTGTTTTCTTTCTCTAATTGCTCTTGCAAGGACTTCCAGTATTATGTTGAATAGAAGTAGGGAAATAGAGCATTCTT
Organism: Tamias sibiricus; assembly: GCA_025594165.1. Classification (NCBI taxonomy): domain Eukaryota; kingdom Metazoa; phylum Chordata; class Mammalia; order Rodentia; family Sciuridae; genus Tamias; species Tamias sibiricus. Next base: position 125,751,374 of record CM046666.1, on the reverse strand, counting down.
GTCTTGTTCCTGGTTGTAGAGGAAGTTTTCTACGTTTCATCCTTGAGTATAATGTTAACCATGGAGTTCTCACATTGGGCCTTTATTGGTTTGAGGCACATTCTTCTATTCCTAATTTATTGAGTTCTTATCATGAAAGGATGTTGAATTTCTGTCAAGCACATTTTTAAAATGCGTGGATGTCATCAATTTTTTATAGTTTTTTGGTATGCAGATCTTTTGCTTTCTTGATTAATTTTATTCCTAGGTAATTTTATAGGTATTGTCAATGAGATTCCCTTCATTTCTTTTCTGAATGGTTTATTGTTAGTGTACATGAAGAAACACTGATGATTTTTGACCACAGATTTATATTCTGTAATTTTATTATATTTGTTGATTACTTCAAATAGTGTTTTTGTTACAGTCTTTGATATTTTTTTCTGTATAAAATCATGTCATCACCAAACATGACAATTCTAGTTTTTCTTTACCTTTCTGGATGCTTCTCAGTGTTTTCTTTCTCTAATTGCTCTTGCAAGGACTTCCAGTATTATGTTGAATAGAAGTAGGGAAATAGAGCATTCTTGTCTTGTTCCTGGTTGTAGAGGAAGTTTTCTACGTTTCATCCTTGAGTATAATGTTAACCATGGAGTTCTCACATTGGGCCTTTATTGGTTTGAGGCACATTCTTCTATTCCTAATTTATTGAGTTCTTATCATGAAAGGATGTTGAATTTCTGTCAAGCACATTTTTAAAATGCGTGGATGTCATCAATTTTTTATAGTTTTTTGGTATGCAGATCTTTTGCTTTCTTGATTAATTTTATTCCTAGGTAATTTTATAGGTATTGTCAATGAGATTCCCTTCATTTCTTTTCTGAATGGTTTATTGTTAGTGTACATGAAGAAACACTGATGATTTTTGACCACAGATTTATATTCTGTAATTTTATTATATTTGTTGATTACTTCAAATAGTGTTTTTGTTACAGTCTTTGATATTTTTTTCTGTATAAAATCATGTCATCACCAAACATGACAATTCTAGTTTTTCTTTACCTTTCTGGATGCTTCTCAGTGTTTTCTTTCTCTAATTGCTCTTGCAAGGACTTCCAGTATTATGTTGAATAGAAGTAGGGAAATAGAGCATTCTTGTCTTGTTCCTGGTTGTAGAGGAAGTTTTCTACGTTTCATCCTTGAGTATAATGTTAACCATGGAGTTCTCACATTGGGCCTTTATTGGTTTGAGGCACATTCTTCTATTCCTAATTTATTGAGTTCTTATCATGAAAGGATGTTGAATTTCTGTCAAGCACATTTTTAAAATGCGTGGATGTCATCAATTTTTTATAGTTTTTTGGTATGCAGATCTTTTGCTTTCTTGATTAATTTTATTCCTAGGTAATTTTATAGGTATTGTCAATGAGATTCCCTTCATTTCTTTTCTGAATGGTTTATTGTTAGTGTACATGAAGAAACACTGATGATTTTTGACCACAGATTTATATTCTGTAATTTTATTATATTTGTTGATTACTTCAAATAGTGTTTTTGTTACAGTCTTTGATATTTTTTTCTGTATAAAATCATGTCATCACCAAACATGACAATTCTAGTTTTTCTTTACCTTTCTGGATGCTTCTCAGTGTTTTCTTTCTCTAATTGCTCTTGCAAGGACTTCCAGTATTATGTTGAATAGAAGTAGGGAAATAGAGCATTCTTGTCTTGTTCCTGGTTGTAGAGGAAGTTTTCTACGTTTCATCCTTGAGTATAATGTTAACCATGGAGTTCTCACATTGGGCCTTTATTGGTTTGAGGCACATTCTTCTATTCCTAATTTATTGAGTTCTTATCATGAAAGGATGTTGAATTTCTGTCAAGCACATTTTTAAAATGCGTGGATGTCATCAATTTTTTATAGTTTTTTGGTATGCAGATCTTTTGCTTTCTTGATTAATTTTATTCCTAGGTAATTTTATAGGTATTGTCAATGAGATTCCCTTCATTTCTTTTCTGAATGGTTTATTGTTAGTGTACATGAAGAAACACTGATGATTTTTGACCATTTATTTTTTTTATTTTTTTGTTTTTTTTTATTTATAGTAGTAGTATGTATTACAATTCATAATGCACATATATAGCATCTTTTTACATACAACTATTTGTATACAAAGTATATAAGTACCATTCAGATCTTCAATCATGCATTTAGGGTAATGATATCAATCTCGTTCAACCACCAATTTTTTTTCCTTTTCCCCCCCTCCCTCCCCCTTGCTCCCTCAGACAGTATTTTATTTGTTTAGTGTACTTTCTTTACTTTATTGTGGTATTGTGGATTGGACCCAGGGCCTGACACATGCTAGGCAAGTGCTGTACCACCCAGCTACACCCCCTACCTTCAGACAGTATTGTGAATCCATGAAAAAAACAGATACTACTGATAAAGGTACTTACATCATTATAAAAGTCAGTATAAATGCATGTTTTTCAACTTTCCTTTCTTAAATGATTTAAAAAGCAACTGAATGAAACAATTTCAAAGGTACAATTGAAAATGTACCATTGGGCCTATACCATATAGAAATGTAATATATCACCAATGGCAGGACACAGGTGGTGGGCTAGGGCAAGTGTTGGATTACAGAGATAACTTCATATAGTAACTTGAATCCTTATATGAGAGGAAGAGAATCAGAAATGATAAAAAAGAAAGCTAATATAACAAAAGCTATATATGAAAAGGGAACGGTGACATGACCTTATTTCTTCAAATATTTACTAATTATATACAGTAAATTAAAATAAAAATTCTTACTTCTTAATTTCATTTGCAACATAGAAAATGCTTTGGAAAAAAAAGTGGGTTATATTAACTCAAATTAATAAATTGATGGCATAATTTATCATCTTAAATAACAAATAATCTGTTAAAACATTTTATATATTGACTAACCAGACTGTACTTGATGTATTACAAAAGTTACTATAAATTTAAAAATGAAACCTTATCTTTCATTTGTGAAAATCCACAAATTGAAATAATCTCTTATAGCAAGTGACTTTGATTTACAAAATGTAGCATGTGATCATTTCACCTCTATAAATTCTATAATTTCAGCATATTAGCTCTAGATTTATATGGCATAAGCAGTATTTTTTGATCTCACATTAAATGAATGTTGGCAAGAATTATTTTTTCATACATGCAGATTTGACATTGCAAGAGTAATTGAAATGACTGAGAAAATTTGTGTATTATCCTAGTCATTTAGCTCATTGTTTGCCCTGCTAAATAGTTATTAAACTATTTCACACATATGAAGATCATATGATATTTTAAAAAACATCCTAGTAAGGAAAATCACCAGGAAACACTTACCAATTTGTAGCCATTATTAGCAAGAAGATAAGTTTAATACAACCTAAATGAATCTACCATTGAAGTATTTCTTTTCATGCACAAAAGGCTTCTTGATATTTATATCTATTCATTATGCTTCAATACAATTTTCCTAATAAAATATTTTTTAATATGTTAAAGAATGAGAGGTCAGAATATCAAGAATCAGTTTTAAATGCAAAAAGGCATAATTTCTAAAATAATCTTACAGTTTGTCTTTTGAGATTCAAAGCACACAAAGAAATAGAAGGTGGAAGGGCATCTTAAGAAACACTAAACATTAGGCTTCTCCTTAAGTCCTAAGTTGCAATTAGAAGTTGAGCTAGTTCTCAAATGTGGAATATCATATATAATTTATAAATGTCTGATATGCTTTATGATGTTTCATATAATTTCTTACTTTCTCATTTTGAAACCAATGAAGCAGAGAAAATATGGAGAGTAGTTACAGTTCAGTTAAAACTCATTTCTATAAAAATTTGTGTAGGGAGAATGTTCTATATTAGTTGTATGTTAAAATTTCAAAATTTAACTTTCAGAATATTACTCTGGTCTTCTGCCTTCAACTAACGGATGTCTGAAAGACATTTAACTCATAGTAGTATGTGGAACTCTTTGTCAGAGTAAAGAGTCAGTGTTAAGAACATCCCTAAAGAAGGAATATTCCTGATCTCTATTCTTTTTTTTCCTCTTTAAACCAGCTTTTTTCTTCTTTCTTCCTCTCATCATGACTTTAAAACATCTTTCTATTACTTGTTTTGCAATTCAATTAATGTTTAAATGAATAAGGGAAGTACATTAGTGTCAAATATACATATATATATATATATAGACACACATATATATATATATTTACACACACGTACATAATATAGATGTGTGTGTGTGTGTGTGTGTGTGTGTGTGTGTGTGTGTGGACACACATGCAATTGAAATCAAACATTCAAGTCCACTGCTCTCCTACCCTGGTCTTCCTTTACAAAACTTACAAATGGGTTGCCATTTTTCTGAAAATACTTGTCTCTGCTCGACCTTTAAAAGATTTCTCAAAGGACAGAGCTGTCTTCCACCCTTCAACAATGTTTATTGCATTATTCCATCATTTTTAAAATGCGTGGATGTCATCAATTTTTTATAGTTTTTTGGTATGCAGATCTTTTGCTTTCTTGATTAATTTTATTCCTAGGTAATTTTATAGGTATTGTCAATGAGATTCCCTTCATTTCTTTTCTGAATGGTTTATTGTTAGTGTACATGAAGAAACACTGATGATTTTTGACCACAGATTTATATTCTGTAATTTTATTATATTTGTTGATTACTTCAAATAGTGTTTTTGTTACAGTCTTTGATATTTTTTTCTGTATAAAATCATGTCATCACCAAACATGACAATTCTAGTTTTTCTTTACCTTTCTGGATGCTTCTCAGTGTTTTCTTTCTCTAATTGCTCTTGCAAGGACTTCCAGTATTATGTTGAATAGAAGTGGGAAATAGAGCATTCTTGTCTTGTTCCTGGTTGTAGAGGAAGTTTTCTACGTTTCATCCTTGAGTATAATGTTAACCATGGAGTTCTCACATTGGGCCTTTATTGGTTTGAGGCACATTCTTCTATTCCTAATTTATTGAGTTCTTATCATGAAAGGATGTTGAATTTCTGTCAAGCACATTTTTAAAAATCTAATTCTATAAACAGATGGGTTTGGTCCTTCATCCTGTTAATGTGATGTATCACATTTATTAATTTACATATGTTGAAACATCCTTGCAACTCGGGGATAAATCTCACTTGATCATTGTAAGTGAAACTTTTAATATGCTATTGAGTTCAATTTGCTGGTATTTTATTGAGGAGTTTTATATTTATGTGCATCAAGAATATTGACTTGGATTTTTTTTTTTTTTTTTTACATAGTCTGCTCTTCTGATCTTGGTATTAGAATGATGCTGGCCTCATAAAAAGAGTTTGGAAGTATTCTATCTTAAATATTTTGGAGAAAGTTGAGAAGGATCAATTTTTTTGTTTAGAATTGTGGATATTCATACCTTATCTCTAAAGCTCCATTTTTTTTATAAAATACAAAGTTGAATGATTTTCTTTAACAGAAAAAAAGTTGATTTTATTGTGATTGAATCACAAAAAAGCATTGTGAAAAATAGTAATAAATTTTAGCTAGCATTTTATGTTATGGAGGCTATCAATAACAAACCTTATGGTAATAAATAATCAAAGTTGTTGCCTTAAAGCAAAATAGATAAAATACATTTATCAGTGATACTTGTCACCATTCTAAACTCGTAATCACTTTGAGGAAGTGTTGATGCCGATCTATGTATAAAGATTTTAGATTATATAATGAAGTTCATAATATGGAAATATAGAGCCAGGAAGACCACAGGCCTATTTTATGTCTTTGTTTACAAGGCCCTTAATGTGGGTGTAATGGTTAAGGAAAACCTTGAGGGAGTTATTTAAACTTGTGTGTCTGTAAAAACCAACTGTAAAGTTAAAAGGTAAGTGGAAGAGGACAGCAACAGTGATCACTAGAGGAACTTCTGCTGTGTGTCTGGCATCCTAAAAGTAAAATAAAAAGAAGAAGAAGAAGAAGGAGAAGGAGAAGAAGAAGAAGAAGAAGAAGAAGAAGAAGAAGAAGAAGTAGTAGTAGAGGAGAAGGAAAGAGGGAAATGGTACAGATTTGAGTGAGCACTGTGGGATGAGCTAAAGATGTCCCATTAGTTTTATTTATAAGTTGAAGAAGAAGAAGGATAATAATAATAATAATAATAAGAAGAAGAAGAAGAAGAAGAAGAAACTTATTATTATTATTATTATTATTATTATTATTAGTGAGCTAGAGGCAGCTGGGAGAAAAAGGAAAAAGAAGTTTTATGGCTTTGCCAGCAAAGAATACACAGGGGACTCCTGTCCCAAAAGCTGTGGTTCTGCCCATCAGAAAGAACAGGGAGCTTTTAATGAGTGATTCAAAGTCTACATTCCACATGTTCTCTGTTGGAGTTCTAATTCATTTGTTAATTTGAGAGAGAGTCATTTCTGAGATCTTCTGATACCATCCCCAAAGTCTGCATTACTTTATTCCTAGGGTGTGTGTGTGTGTGCTCAAGAACAGATATATCTTCCTAAAATAGAGAAAGGTATTCCTGTTTCCCCTGAGATTAGAAAGGGAGAGAGATTAGGGAGGAGCAGGGAGAGAGGAAGAGAAAGAAACATGTCTGTTTTAAAAATAAGTTGCAGTGGCACAGCAGCAAGAGCTATATTCAAAGCATAAAGTGGACCACTGTTACTTTTCCCCATTGTCAATTTCTACATTTCATTTCTAGGGAAAAAATAGGCAACGACATCTCCAAGCTGCTGCCTGATGAAAGAGGGTGAAGTTGGAGGAAGTAACTCAAAATCCTTGTTCTCTATCAGGTGTGATATGGGCAGTTAAGGGTATTTGGCATCAGAGCAATCCAGAGGTCCACAGTGGCAGATGGCAGGTGACTGGACAAGGCACACATAGGTCAGGGATCATGCTAAGACAATAATAGACAAGACAGCAAAGCATTACTATTTTTGTAAACAATTAGCACAAAAGCAATTGTATTTCAGCCAGTCTCTGAAAACCATGAAGACAATAACTCATAATCATATCAGTAAAAAACAGATCGAGTTTATCAATATAGGAGGTTAGGAAGATTTGTAGGTCTATGAGATTAGGCTCAAATGTGATTATTATTAGGCACACCTACACAAGAACCCTTCCTTTAAAGTCTCCAGCTTCACCTACTTCAGACACAAGTGTACATACTGTAACATTAAAAAAATGGTTTTTCTTTTAAAAGTCCATGTAGGACTGTGTTTGGTCTATATTCCCCTGACCAAGTTGGTCAAAACTGATTTCGTTTCTATCTACTCTTAAGAGTCAGCTGAGATTCCTCAGAAATCACTCTTGGGGACATGCATAAAGCCCCTTGGCTCCTTTAGATTTCCTCTAGCAGTGGTGCCATCTGCCAGGATGGATCAGGGTGTTGCTGACCATATGTGGCTTCTCTTGGAAGCATCAGTGTCAGTTCCTCTCCAAAACCCTCTTCTTTTCAGAGTGTGCACTGGTTAGCTTCCTTTTCTCTGGGGTCCTCCCCATCTCCCTAACTCACTGATAGGAGGGTTATTCACCGAGTTGCAGGGCCTGGAGAGGTGTTCTGTCATTCTCTGGCTGACCTTAGAGGACAAGGGCCAAAATGTTGGCTGATTTTTCCTTGGCCTTTCCTTGACTTTGGTCTCCAAATTTTTGAAAACTCTATACTCTTAATGTTGCCCTGAACTCTATCTTTGGCAGTCTATTCCATAAAATTGGTTTGAAAACCAACTTCATTCATTATTAGGAATAAGAGGAGCAAATTATTGATAGGTGGGAAAGCAGTTTTATTAATTATGTAAAATAAACAAAAACTTCATAAAGAAACAGATGAGTATCTAGATAATACACATTTATAAAATATGCATAAAAAGGTAAATGATAGCTATTAGAGAAAATTTAAGAATATAAAATAAAACTTCATTAACAGGCTTGTCTAAGCTCATATGTTTTCTCACGTACTGTTTTATACTTTCAAGAAACAAATAATTTATTTCTTATATACACCTTTTTCTTAGCATGAGTAAAATCTTCCTAATTTATGTTTAACAATTTATCAAAGCATAATCTATTGAAATGAAAATTAATCCATTTAAGTATGTACAGTTCACTTAATATTGACAAGTATTTTAGTCTAGTTATCACTACCATTAACATATTTTAGAAATTAAATGTTTATTAGATATATGGCTTCCAAATATTTTCTCTTACTTTGCAATTTGCCTTTTCACTCTGTAGATGTCATTTCTATTAGAATGGATATTATAAAATTAAAGAAGAATAAACAAGTGTGAGAAAGAATGCAGAGATTTTAGAACCCTTGCACAGAGGTAGTGAGAATGCAAAATGATGTGGCTGTTGTGAAAGGCATTATGAAATTCTCTCAAAAAATTAAAAAATACACCTGCAATGTGATCCAGAAATTTCAATTCTGAAATTGAAATCAGGATCCAAAAGAGATATTAGCAATTCCATGTTTATTAAAATAATATTTACAATAACCAAAATGTAGAAACAAACTAAACTTCCAACAAGAAATGATTGTAAAGAAAATGTGTTATATAAATGAGATGGAATGCTGGTCCAATTGAAAAGAAAGGAAAATAAGCAATAAGAAATAGCATGGATGAACACTGAAGTCATTATATTAGGTAAACTAAGACAGTCACTGAAAAATAAATATTTCATGATTACACTTATATAAAGTATCTAAAAAGATTCATATTCATAGAGTCTAAGAATAAAATGGTAGTTTCCAGTACCTTGAGGGAAGAAGTAAATGAGTAACTAATCAATGGGTACAAAGATCCAGTTAAGCAAGAGTACAGATTAGAAGACTCAGAGACTTACCCACACACCTTCAGTTATCTTATATTAAACAAAGGTGCCGAAAATGTTCACTGGAAAAAAGACAGCCTCTTCAACAAATGGTGTTGGGAAAACTGGAAATCCTCATGTAATACAATGAAATTAAATCTTTTTCTCTCACCATGCACAAAACTTAACTCTAAGTGAATCAAGGACCTAGGAATTAAACCAGAGACCTTGCACCTAATAGAAGAAAAAGTAGGCCCAAATCTCCATCATGTTGGTTTAGGCTCCAACTTCCTCAATAAGACCTCTTATAGCACAGGAACTCAAAACAAGAATCAATAAATGGGATGAATTCAAACTAAAAAGCTTCTACTCAGCAAAAGAAACAATCAGTGAGGTGAATAGAGGACCTACAGAATAGGAGCAAATCTTTACCACAAGCACATCAGATAGAACACTAATCTCAAGGATTTATAAAGCTCTTAAAAGTCTTAACACCAAAAACACAAATAACCTAATCAACAAATGGGCCAAGGAACTAAGCAGACACTTCTCAGAAGACGATATACAAACAATCAACAAATATATGAAAAAAAATGTTCAACATCTCTAGCGATTAGAGAAATGCAAATCAAAATATCTCTAAGAACTATTTGGATCACAGATCTTCAGTAGTTGTTTCTTGCCAAGGGTTGCATTGTTTTACTATATATGCAATAGGTGGCAAGACATTCAAGGAGACTTCTGAGTCTCTTTGACTTCTGAGCAGACTCAAGGAGATTTTCCCTGTATAGTTACCCACTCTAGGCACACTGGTCCATAAATTCTCGCTGTTACAGCATTCTTAAATCCTGATCTTCTCTCCTCATTTGTGTCAAACCACTTTGCCTTGAGTTTCCTCTTCATGTGCAAAAGTCCAGAAAGTTCCTCCAAACAGAATGTAAAACTTTTTCTTCTCTTTTCAGGAACCAACAGTGCTTCACAGCCCATGGTCCAATGTGGGAATGCGTTTCACCAAAGCCAAATGATATTACCAAAATAACTCTGAGGTCAAAGCTACAAATCAATCAGTTCAATGACCTTAAACAAACAAGTGTCAAATTATTTTCAGTAATATATTAAGGCATGAGGCCCTAGAACCAAATAAAATTAATTTCAAGATTTCCATAATGATTCAGTGCTAAAGAAACTTAGCATCATATATGTAGCTCAAAGATGAGAATATTTGAACAAATCAACACCAAAAGAGTAGAAGACAGGAAATAATTAAAATCAGAGCTGAAATCAATGAAATTGAAACAAACAAACAAAAAAACTGACAAAATTGACAGGACAAGAAGTTTGTTGTTTGAAAACATAAATAAAATTGATAAACCATTAGCTATGCTAACTAAGAAAAGGAGAGAAAAAACTCAAATTACCAATATCTGTGATGAAAAAGAAAATATCATGATGGACACTACAGAAATACAGAAAATAATTAGAAATTATTTTGAAAATTTATACTTCAATAAAATAGAAAATAATGAAGACATCATCAAATTTCTAGAAACATACAATGTGCCCAAACTAAAATCAGGATGATATACACAATTTAAATAGATCGATTTCAAGCAAAGAAATAGATCAAAAACCTACCAACCAAGAAAATCCCAGGAAGAGATGGATGCATAGCCGAGTTCTACAAGACCTTTAAAGAAGAACTAATACCAATACTTCTCAAACTATTTCATGAAATAGAAAAAGAGGGAACACTTCCAGACTCATTCTATGAGGCCAATATCACCCTGACTTCAAAACCAGGCAGAGACAAATCAAAGAAAGAAAATTTCAGACCAATATCTCTAAGGAATATAGATGCAAACATTCTCAAAAAATTCTGGCAAATTGAATATAAAAACATATAAAAAAAGATAGTGCACTATGATCAAGTGGGGTTTATTCCAGGCATGCAAGGTTGGTTCAACATAATGAAATCAATAAATGTAATTCATCACATCAATAGACTCAAAGATAAAAATCATATGATCATCTCAATAGATGCAGAAAAAGCATTAGACAAAAGACAGCACCCCTTCATGTTCAAAATGCTAGAAAAAATAGGGATAACAGGAACATACCTCAACATTGTAAAGGCCATCTCTGCTAAGCCCTAGGCCAACATCATCCTAAATGGAGAAAAGTTGAAAGCATTTCCCCTAAAAACTGGAACAAGACAGGGATGCCCTCTTTCACCACTCCTATTTAACATGGTTCTTGAAACCCTAGCCAGAGCAATTACACAGACAAAAGAAATTAAAGGGATATGGATAGCAAAAGAACAACTCAAATTATCACTACTTGCAGATGATATGATTCTACACACAGAAGCTCCAAAACATTCCACCAGAAATACTTTAGAACTAATAAATGAGTTCAGCAAAGTGGCTGGATATAAAATCAACACCCATAAATCAAAGGCATTTCTGTACATCAGTGACAAATCCTCAGAAAGAGAAATTAGGAAATCCACCCCATTTACTATAGCCTCAAAAAAAAAAAATAAAATAAAATATTTGGGAATCAATTTAACAAAAGAAGTGAAAGACCTCTACATTGAAAACTACAGCATGCTAAAGAAAAAAAATTAAAGAAGATCTTAGAAGATGGAAAGATCTACCTTGTTCATGGATAGCTAGAACTAATATTGTCAAAATGACCATTCTTCCAAAAGCACTATACAGATTTAATGCAATACCAATCAAAATCCCAATATCATTCCTCATAGAAATAGAAAAAGCAATCATGAAAATCATCTGGAAAAATAAGAGACCCAGAATAGCCAAAGATATTCTTAGCAAGAAGAATGAAGTGGGTGGCATTACTATTCCAGACCTTAAATTGTACTCCAAAGCAACAGCATGGTATTGGCACCAAAATTAGACCAGTAGTCCAATGGGACAGGATAGAAGACACAGAGACTAACTCACACATCTACAATTATCTTATATTAGACAAAGGTTCCAAAAATGTACAGTGGAGAAAAGACAGCATTTTCAACCAATGGTGTTGGGAAAATTGCAAATTTTCATGTAATAAAATGAAATTAAACCTCTCTCTCTCTCTCCATGCACAAAACTCAAAGTGGATCAAGGCCCTAGGAATTAAAGCAGAGACCTTGCATCTAATAGAAGAAAAAGTAGGCCCAAATCTCCATTATGTTGGATTAGGCCCCAACTTCCTCAATAAGACCCCTATAACACAAGAATTAAAACCAAGAATCAATAAATGGGATGGATTCAAACTAAAAATCTTCTCAGCAAAAGAAACAATCAGTGAGGTGAATAGAGAACCTACAGAATGGAAGCAAATCTTTACCACAAGCACATCAGACAGAATACTAACCTCAACGATATATAAAGCTCTCAAAAACCATAACACCAAAAAAAAAAAAAAAAAAAAAAAACAATAAATTGACCAAGGAACTGAACAGACACTTCTCAGAAGATGATATACAATCAATCAACAAATACATGAAAAAATTTTCAACATCTCTAGTAATTAGAGAAACGTAAATCAAAACTACTCTAAGATTTCATCTCATGCCAGTCAGAATGGCAGCTATCAAAAACACAAACAATAATAAATGCTGATGAGGATGTGGGGAAAAATGCACACTCATACATTTTTGGTGGGATTGCAAATTGGTGAAGCCAACCTGGAAAGTAATATGGAGATTCCTAGGAAAACTGAGAATGGAACCACCATTTGACCCAGCTATCCCATTCCTTGGTCTATAACCAAAAGACTTAAAAACAGCTTACTACAGGGACACAGACACATCAATGTTTATAGCAGCACAATTCACCATAGCTAGACTGTGGAAACAACCCCAATACCCATGAGTAGATGAATGGATAAGGAAAATTTATATATTTACACAATGGAACACTACTCAGTACTAAAAGAGAATAAAACCATGGCATTCGCAAGTAAATGGATGGAGTTGGAGAAAATAATGCTAAGTGAAGTTAGCCAATCTCCCCAAAATCAAAAGTTGGATGATTTGACTTTGCTATGATGATACTGACTTAAAATGGCAAGGGAGAGGGGATGAGAGGAATAAAGGAATATTAAATAGAACAAAAGGGAGGGAGGGGGAAGAGGTCAAGGAGATAGGAATAATGGCAGAATGAGTTAAGACATCAATACCCTAAGTACATGTATAAAAGCACAAATGGTGTGAAAATACTTTATGTATCTCCCTCAAAAGTTTGTGAGTGTTAAGTGCCATAATTATAGTGAAGCATTTACATGTTACCTGCTTATATTAATATAGTAAATATTCAGTAAATGCAAAAAAATAAGATGAGAATATTTTAGTTGTCATAATAGCTTCCAATAAGTCTTCAGTAGTTAGTAAAAAATAGAGCTCTAATATAATAAAACATATCCAGTGTGAATCAAAAGTTAGGTAAGAAGATCACAAATTCAAGGCCATCCTGGGCAACTTAGTGAGACCCTAAGCAACTTAGTTAGACCCTATCTCAAAATTTTAAAAAAAGTAAAATAAAATAAAAGGTTTAGTGTTGTAGATCAGTGGTAAAGTTCTCTTGGATTCAAATTGCCACACCCCAAAACAATCAAATCAAAAGTTAGGATCACAAAATAATAAATTACGTTGTGAAATAATCTGAAGTCAATATTAAGAGAACGGAAAATGCCTGATATCATCACTAACATTTAATGTTTGTCTAGCACTAGCATTTTAAACACTTTTTTGAAAGGAAATCACAGAAACTCTTGGAACGTTCTGCAATCATTTATTTATTTTAATTGATTCATGTGAGAGTCCTAAATGATAATGGAAGTTAGTAATGTCTAAAATTCAAAACCTAAGATCTAGAAATTAATTACCCAAATATTTGTCAATCTTTTATCTTCTTTTTCTGTTAGCTAACTACCTGCTACCCCTCCTTAAATTTAAAAAGGGAAAGAATGTTATTTTTTTATTGTCATAACTATAAAAAAGACCCATAGTATTTAATTGTGGGAATTACATTCCATTCCTTAAGAAAAATGGACACAGTTTTCCCATAATGAAGCACACAAATGAAGTTGGTGAGGTGTTTTGTTTTGTTTTGTTTTGTTTTTTTTAGAATGATGGGAGAAATAATTCCTATGATAAACATATGTAGTATACAGCACCAGTCAATTTAATAAGACAAGAAAACAAAAGTATTGTATTATAGTAAATACAATTGTAGTTTTAAGAATATCCATAGAAAACTGAATAAGAAAGAGAAGAAAACATCAGGGAGAAACGGATGATAAAAGGAAGGGAGGGAGAGACAAAAAAGAAAGAAGAACTCCAAGGCAATTTGTTGAAAAGGAGAAAAATTGTACAAGTCTAAAATTTCATTGAATGCATTAAAAATTACACTTTATAGGTAAATATATATTACTGAGAGATAAAGGCAAACAAAAATTAAAGTTTATAGAATTCATAGGAGGAAACTCTTTAAGTTGTCAATTCTTCCCAAATTAATGTACTTTAAACTTTTTAACATAATTAAAATGCAGAATAAAATTAAGAGAAGAGATAGATGTAAAATGATAGAATCAAGGAAAGCTGCATTCCAAGCCACACCATGGCTCAGATCCAAAGCAGCAGGTGAACACAGCTTTCAAGTGAGGTAGGTGAAAGAGTGATTTCACTAAAATTTAATATTGTACATTCACAATAGCTTTGGGACACAGAAATATGGGTAGAATAAGCAAAGAAGAAAGAGTACAGCAGTCCTGACTGTTGCACTTATGCCCAAAGTGGCAGTGCCAAATCACCACAGAGGGAGAAAGAGCACAAATTGGTACAGAAAACCTTGAGATCAAAAATGCTGCCTTAACTTAGTTGCTACAGAGGCTACAGCCTCTGGTGCTTATAAAGTGCACTCTGTAGCTCAACTTGCCATGGAGAGCTGAGGTGGAGCTATAGCAGGATGAGCACACTGTAGTTGTGGCTCTGGAGATCAAGCAAACATTGCCACAATAACTGGGCAGGTGCCTAAGGTGTGACTTAGGGTGTGCATGGAGGAATGTGAGTGAACTAGGTGCTGAGTAAACTGTACTCAAGGGGATTGCAGTTGGAAGAGTGAATGAGAGCCCAACTTGCTTCTTTGAATTTGGCAGTTCATGTGACCAGCTGAAGTATGCCAGGAGTCTGAGCAAACAAAGGTGAATATATTGAGGGACTAAGTATGAGAAGGATATGTTCCTGGACAGCAGTGTGTAGAGGATCATCCAATCTTCCCCATGACTGGAATTCTTGGAGGTTCCTGAGATCCAGACCCTGATTACCATAGGGGCAGGTCAGTCTAATCCCCACAAAACAAACAGCACTCAACAAAGTGGCCTGATTAGACCTGAGTCCCACATGCTGGAACTTCCCTCACAGAACTTTGCATAAGTTTTACCACGGGAGTGCATTAAAATGGTCTGAATAGACAAAAATATTTGACAGTCCTTCCTAACCCATCCACCTAATGCTGGCGAAGGAAAACTGAGTCATATCAAACAGCTTCAATATGATGCTGCTTTACTGGCCGCTCAGAGAGCAACACAAAAACAGGAAGCAGTTAACAATCCCACCCTTTGCTCCATCAGTTTTTAATTTAAGAAGAATTGAAAATAAAGAAAGTTGGACATGGACAGTGCTCACCAAATCTGATCAACTACTTTGACCAACTCAGTGTAGATGGTTCCTTCATTCTTCATTAAGATGTTTTTGTTGTTGTTACTGTTGTTTTGCCCATGTGTGTATGTGTTTGTGTATGTATGTGTGTGACTTCTTGATGTGCCAATTCATTCAGGATGTGTATACATACACTTATTTGTTTCTATTACTCTCATTTTCAGAATTTTTTTTTTAATGTACTTATATTTTTCTTGCCTTATCTTTTGAGGATTTGGGTTTTTGAATTGTATACTTTGGTTTGGTTTTGTATTATTTTTATATATTTATCTTGTTTCTTTCTCTCTCTTCTCTTCTACTAATGGCCAAATTCTATTGTTCTGTCTTTCTCTTGCAATATGTACTTTTTCTATTTTTCCCTTCTTCATATAAACATCAACTACTATATGTCTCCTGTACTCCCTCCATTCACTTATTGAAATTGTAAACTCTTTTCTAACTTCCTAACACATTTTATTTCCCCCTAATTGTTTTTACCACCTTTCAGAACTAATTGGTTTACATAACTCCTGCCCCCATTATAACTGCTTATTAGCACTTAATAAGCACTTATTACTGCTGTGGATGATGTAGTTGATACATGCTTTTTGTTTTAAAAGCAGATCTTTTTATGGTTATTATTTTTACTGTTAACAATTGCTGAAGCCACCATTCCTGGGATTTTTTGGTGGTAATTAATATTGAATACCTCATAGTAAGAATTGGGTATTTGTTTTAATGCTGTGTATTGTTTGCAACATTTTTTACTATTGTTTATTTGCCTTGCTCTTTGATGTGCTGGGAGCCTATAGGGAAACTAAAAATTCATAGATTAGACACTCTGCTGCTGAACTAAACCCAAAAGATAATGCTCCTTGCTTCACACATAAATTAATGACACTCAATCTTCAGCTATACTTTTATACAAAGACTAGAAAAGACAAAAAACAAAACTAATAATAAGACTACATGATTCTCAACTCATTAAAATTGGTGTAATTATTAATATACTAGACAACATAGTAGAAACCTGATGTTGAATTCCTGATGTAGTTCATGGTGGTTTGTTGCTGTTGTTGTTGTTGTTGTTGTTTATTCTTGGTATCATTGTTAAATGCTGACTCCAGCATAGTTGGCAAATAGTATTACAGACATCAAAGTAGACAGCAGATATTTAACATAAAATTGTACATTTGTTGTTGGCATTAGTGCCACTCCTGGTCCTTCCTCCCTCTAAGAGGGGCTGGAAAGAAATTGGCATGCTTCAAGATTATAGAGTAGAGATCCACCAGCTGAGAAATACTCACATCTCAACCAAGCAACAGTGACTCTCACTTTACACACAATCTACTTCACCTGAGCCCTGACATTACTCCAACTCAAAGCAATGAGAAGATAAAAACTCCAAACCAACAACAAGAACCCAAGGAGGAACAATCACAGAGGGACCTCATGTCCCACTCCTTGGCATCTGTTTCTAAATTGAATACAGAAAGAAGTCCCAGAACAAACAAGATAATAACACAAAAAAAATGCCATGCATAAAAAAGAGGTAGGGTAATTCACTTCAATTGATGTGCAACTCTAAGACCTCTGAAAAAGGCACACCAATCTCCCCCCAAAATTCACAATCCATAACAAAAGATCCCACGGATAGTGAAATGGATGAAAGTCCAGAGAGATATTAACCCATAAATGAAAAAAATATATAGAACCTGACCATAATTTAGAAGAACTCTGGAACAACATTAAAAGTCTAAACCTGAGAATCATTTGGATAGAAGAGAAATAGAGATACTAACTAAAGTCATAATGAAAATTTTCAATGAGGTGGTTACAGAAAATTTGTCCCATGTCCAAAATAAGATAAACAACCACATACTAGAGGCTTGCAGGACCCCAAATAGACCTATTGAAATGAGAAGTTCACCAAGACATATGGTAATCAAAATATCTAACATTGAAAATAAGGAAAAAATATTAAAAGATTCAAGACAAAAACATCAGATCACATTTAAAAGCAAAACAATAGGGCTCACTTCTGATTTCTCAGTTCAGACCCTAAAATCAAGGATGGTCTGGAATTTGATATTTTCAACTCCAAAAGGAAAAACAACTGCCAGCCAAGTTTACTATGCCCAGAAAAACCTCAGTTTCGATTTTTGAGGGGGAAATAAAAACTTTTCATGATGAGAATAAACTAAGAGAATTTATGAGCACCAAGCCAGCACTACAAAGAATATACAAAGATAACCTGCACACAGAGGAACTTCAAAACAATTCCCAAAGCTCCCAAATAGAGAAAGCTCAAGAGAAGACTAACCCACTTAATCAGAATTAAGACAAGATAAAATATGGCAAAAAATCAAAATAACAGGAAACCACAAACACATCCCTACAAATGCAAAATGTTAATGCTCTCAACTCCACAGTTAAAACACACAAATCAGCAGAATGGATCATAAAACAGAATCTTACTATATGCTGTTTATAAGAGACTCAGCTTATAGGCAAAGGCATCCACAGGCTGAAAGTAAAAGGATGGCAAAAATATTTCATGCATATGGAGCACAAAAAACAAGTAGGAGTAGCTATTTTCATATCTGACAAAGCAAATTTCAAGCAAAAATTAGTCGGAAGAGACAAAGAAGGCCACTACATCCTAGTAAAGGAGACAATCCAACAAGAAGGTATAATGATAGTAAATATTTATGACTCAAATGTCAATGCACTTGTTTTAGTCAGCTTTTGTACTGCTGTGACTAAAAGATCGGACCAGAACAATTGTAGAGGAGGAAAAGTTTATTTGGAGGCTTACAGTCAGAGGTCTTAGTCCCTAGAAGGTCTGCTCCATTGCTCAGGGCTCAGGGTCAGACAGGATATCAGGCAGAAGTGTGTGGCAGAGGGAAGGAGCTCACATGGTCATCAGGAAGTAGAGACGTTTCCACTCTCTAAATACAAAATATATACCCAATAGCCTTGCTTCCAATGAACCACTTCATCCAGTCATTCCCCACCCGCCTCCAGTTACTAACTCCAGTTAATTCACTCATTAAGTTAAAGCTATAAAGCAATCATTTCTCCTTCAAATCTTGCATTGTGTCACATGTGAGCTTTTGTGAGACACCACATCTACACCATAATAACACCCAATTACATAAAAAAAAAAAAAAAAAAAAAAAGGTACTGCATAACATTAAATCCCACAGACTCCAGCACAATAATACCGGGTGATTTCAACAGACCCTAATCATCAATAGACATGTCATCAAAACATAAAATTAGTAAAGATATCTCCAAACTGAATAACACCATAAATCAAATGAACCTAATAGACATCTACAGGATATTCCACTCCAAAACAGCTAAATTTACCTTCTTCTCAGCTGTGCATGGAACTTCTTCCAAAATAGATCATACTGTAGGCCACAGAGAAAATCTTAGCAATAACAAAAAAAAAAAAAAAAAAAAAAAAAAAAAAAAAAAAAAATCACATGACACAGAGAGATTAAACAACAACACTCTCTTAGTTGAAGAATGAATCAAAGAAATGAGAATAAAAATCAAGAAAATCTTAGAAATAAATAGGAAAAGAGATACAACATAACAAAATCTCTGAGACAGTATGAAAGTAGTTCTAAGAGAAAAATTTATAGGACTGAGTGCTTATATTAAAAAATTAGATGGACCCCAATAAATAAGTTCATGCTACACCATAAGACCTTAGAAAAAGAAGAATAAGTTGAATTCAAAACTAGTAGGAGAGAGGAAATATTTAAGATCAGAGTCAAAATCAATGATATTGAGAATAAGAAAATAATACACAAGACCAGTGCAATGAAAACTTTGTTCTTTGAAAAGATAAATAAAATTGACAAATCCTTAGCCAAACTAACCAAAAGAAAAAGCAAGATGAACCAAAGAACAAGGTCAGAGATGAAAAAAGGAGATATCACCACAGACACTTCTAAATCTATAGAATTATCAGAACCAATTTTGAAAATTTATTCTCCAATAAACTGAAAAATCTGGAAGATATTGACAAGTTTTTAGACACATATGACCGACACAAATTGAATCTGGAAGATATAGAAAACCTAAACAGACCAATACCAAGTAATGAAATGAAACAGGAATTAAAAGATTCCCAAAAAAGACACACACACACACACACACACACACACACACACACACATATATATATATATAGAGAGAGAGAGAGAGAGAGAGAGAGAGAGAAATCTTGCAATTTCTTAGTCCATCCAATTATTGACAGGAATCTGCATTGATTCCATAATTTAGCTTTTGTGAATTGTGCTAGTATAAACACTGAGGCTGGTCTATTACTATAGTATGCCAATTTTAGAGCTTTTGTAAAAACCCCAAGGACTGGGACAGCTGAAAGTGGATCATGAACTGAAATCAAATTCAATGCATGTATGAGTCTGTTGGGTGAACCTGACTATATGTATAACTCTAAGCTCTAATAAAATAAAAACATTAAAATTGAAATTTCTTGTAATTTGACCAATTGACTCTAAACTTCAGCTGAAATGATAAAATGAAATAGTAAACCCAAATATTTTAAAACAAATTACTAAATAGTTATAACTTTCCTTGATAAATATATTTTGTAAGATATTTATAAAATATTTTTAAAAGTTTTAAATATAGCAGATAATAATATTGCTAGTGCTAGAATGGGCAAAACTATAAATGAAGAAGGATAAGATGATATACTCTATGAATGTATAAGGAACAGCTATTTTAAAATTATTTCTGCATGCAAAATATGTTTTAGATAAAGGAATTAGGTTAAATCATAAAACCAATCCTGGGGTATATTTATGTAATTTTATCGTATCAGTAAAAGTGTACCATTGTAGAAAGTAGAGCTTGGCTTGATAAAGCAAAAATATAAAATAATTAATGCTGAAGAACATCATTAAGTGTTTTAAGTTCAAAACAAAGAGTAGAAAATATGATTGTCATGTCCTTTATTTTAATTTTTATGCATGAGCAGTATTAACAATCAGTAAATCATAAGAGTTAAAATATAATCAGATAATGACATAGCAAAATGTTCAGGTTTAAAAAAAAGTTAGTCATTAAAAAATTCAGGAAGCATAATGGTTCAGTGCATGGGATTCATAGATGAAGAATCATGAGTTGCAGATTTGACATTTACAAGATAAGTGAACTGATTGAATTACTTTGTTTCTTTGAACATCCATTTCCACAAATGTTTTTACAAAGGTTAATGATATAATGCATTGTGGACTCAACATAAGTTCATTTACATGGCATGCTTTCACTTAATGTTTGCTTTTTTAATGTATTAAGTTATGTCTTAATGATTTCATAAAAGAATAATTATGCATCATATTCATTTATGGAACTAAGAATATTGTATTGTAATAATAATGCACCAAATCAGTATTCTCACATACTGAGAAAGTTTTTTATTTCTAAATATTTATCTTAAGATATAAAAAAGATAGCTAGATGGAGTTTAGGCACAAGAAATGTTTATTGATCTTTTATTTATTATTTTTTCCTAATTCTAACACCATTATTTATTGCATGTGTGATGTTGAGCAAGTTAAGACATCTTGCTATACCACAGCTTCTTCATATAAGAAAAGGAGATAATAATAATGCCTGGTGAGGATTTAATCATATTTGAGATCATCCTAAAAGTGATTAATAAACATTAGTTATTATTTCTCTCATCAATGATGATAATTACTATTTTTGTTCTTCTGAATCACCCAAATAAAAATTGTGCAATTTAAATGATTTAGGGGATACTCAATGAGATGGGATGATAATCCCATCATCAAATGATACGATACAGAATAGTTTTCAAAGCATTCCCCAAGAAAGCCTGGTTCCACGGTGCTTCTGGGAGTTTGGGGCGGTGCTGGCAGTGAGCTCAGGTTCTGTCCCTCCTCCTCTCACTTACTTCACCAGAACTGGTCTGTGTCTACTGTAGGACCTATTCCAATTCTACTTCTGATGTGTTTGTGCAAAGACTTCCACCATTAAAATGTAAAAACTACTCATTTAGAGTAACAGAAAAATATTGAAAGCATAATGTTAAATTTTAAAAATCAGATTTCAAAATATTATAGAATCCATTTTTAAAACATAAAGTGGACACCATGGCTGTTTTTTGAATTTCACATCTTTTTTTTCTTCTTTTTTAGTCATTGTGTAATTCATGATGAGCAAATTATTATATGAATAAGGCACAAAAAACATTTCATGAAGTAGAAAAAAACATTGAACAGAAAATATCAATAAACTAATTTCATCTCTTTTACAATGATGTAGAAAAATTACTCAGTATCACCACCAGAGATTTGCAAAGGTTTGTAATCTGCTTTTATATACAAAGTACATTTACTTAATAAAAAATAACCAGGCATATTAGAGTTAATATATATTGAAATGAGACAAATATTTTGTCCTAATACAAGGTATTTATTTGCTAGCATACTGTGAGACAAATTTCTTAATCACTCTGAGCCTCAGGTTATTTAGTTATAAAATCTGGTTAAAAGGAGTGATGTATGAGGTTAGAAGGACTGAAGATCATTTAAATTAAGATCTCATTCTCTTTAGAATGAGACACAAACAAAAAGAGATTCATTTTTCCATTCACATTATCTATTCATTTAACCTAAGTGATATAAACTTTAAAAATACTCAAATTCCAATATTGTTGTTTAAAATAAGGAAAATAACTTCTTTTAAAGATATTTGGCTTTCAGTTTGTTGGCACGTTGTGAATTTTTACTTTGTAAAAGGGAAAATTCTGTTATAAAAACTGTTGATATGGAGAATCCAAGGTGTACCTACTACTTTTATGAATTTTTCCTTTTCTGTTTGACCTCTTCATGGAAAGCTTCCTGTGTTACCAAGAAATTGCTATTTGCATTTTGTATAACTTTGTCGTTGTTAATATTTTATTAGTTGCTATTTTTAGTTTTAGTAAAAGACCATTTCTAGCTCTTTTTCTCTCCAGGCTTTTGAAGGTGGACTGTGCTGCAAATCAAAGTGCTTGGGAAATCCACCGGTTAGGTACATTTTAAAAATGCTTTGCAAAATAAAGTGTCGGAACATTCAGCTTCCAAGTGGCGGCCAGCCTGGCACACAGCTTGTTGGCAGGAGCCTCTACACCTGTTTGGCTCCTTTGCTCTCTCACACTCTCTTCTCTGGTTGGCCACCCCAGCCGAGTGGTGACATTTACTTTCTACTTTTATTACATGGCAAATAAAACCTGATTTAAAAGATAGATCCTTTTATTATCTTAACACGAGTTAAAAAGATGTTGTTTGTACAGCATTTCACCACACCTTTCGCCAACGTAGAATACATATAAAAATCTGTATGATAAGTGAAATAGCTTTATTTCTAAACTGTGAAATAGTCCGTAGTGTGTTCTTTGAACGATAATATCTTTCAAGTACCCTAGTATTGACTAGGTGTGGGTCACTGCTCACATTTTTTTTTTTTGATAGTTGTCACTTATTCCTACAACATCCTCTATGAAGTAAAAAGTATTTTGAATATCCTCGTTACAGATCATAAAACTGAGACTCAAGTCACAAACTAAAGCTTAGTTACACAGCTGCTGTTTAACAGAACTAGAATCTGATCCAGTACTTTATTATTAAAAAGTAAAACAAATTTCAATATTGATATAAATTTTCAAAAAAATAAACCGTTTTAAGTTCAAATAATCATATTCATGAAAGCTATTTTTTTTTTTTTACCTCAACTCTCAGAAGTGATATTTCCCTTTAGTTGTTCAAATTCTGGTTATAAAAATTTGCATTACTGATGATTTTTACAAAACTATTCCTAAAATAGATGCCCTTTTGGAAATTAATTTCAGTGATAGGAAGAAAAGAACATCATCTGGTTTATTGTTTTTTTTTAAAATTTTAATCTAATTATGTATTTATTTCATGCTAGGAATTGAATCCAAGGTCATTTTACCACTGAGGTACATCCCCAGCTTTTCTTTTCTTTTCTTTCTTTCTTTCTTTTATTTCTTTTTCTTTTTCTTTTTTCTTTTTTTTTTTTTTTTTTTTTTTTTTTTGTTGTTGTTCTTTTGTTTTGTTTTTTTGAAATAGATTCTCTTTAAATTGCATAGGCTGGAAGAACTTGTAATCCTCCTACCCCAGCCTCCCTGGTAGCTGTGATTACAGGAGTGTACCACCTTGCCTGGCCTCAAGAATCTCATTGTTTTAAAAGACACAGGGAACATATTTTAAAATGGAAATAATTTTGGGTTATTATTATTATTATTATTATTATTTTGACAGAGAAATAAAGTAGTTGTTTCTCTGGCAGGGCATCCTTTCTAAGCATTTCTTAATATTTAGTGATGCTCAGCCCCACAACCTGGGACTAGTTGGAGTAACAGTGGGTGCTCACCTTCCTAATGAACTCACAAAGGCACCTGGAGTGGCTGAGCTCATATTATTCTTTGATAACCACTAAAGAAAAGATGGATCATGGAAGAGGCCTAATTGAGGAGATAGCTAAGATGGCAGTTAGCTGTGAGCCATAAAGGTGTTCAAGCATTTCCACCTGATATTCATACATTTATCTAAGAATCTTTTTATGTCCGTGAACACTGTGTGATGCACCTGTAAGCTCGAGCTGTAAGCACTTGTCCTTGTTAAAGCAAAATGTATTTAACCGGGTGAGGGTTGGTGGTCGGAGTTAGAGTGGGTTAGAGTTAGAGTGTGATAGTAGTTGGAGTTGTGGTTGGAGTTTGAGAGGTTGCTGGAGCTCGAGAGAGAAGTTAGAAGAGAGAAGAATAAAAGAACTTTTTCATTTCCATCCTGCCTCCGAATTTTCTCCCGCAGCGTCGTTGCTCCCAGCAGCAATCGCTTCAGGCAGCAACAGGATCATGTCTACATTATTCATTTTTCTCAAAGACAAATATTCAAGCATCATATTTAAGCAAAGTAATAAAGAGTGCTAAAGTGTTATCTAAACAAAGTAAGAGGCAATTAAGTTGTCCTCATTAGAGAGGACACTAGAAAATAGCTCTTCAACTGGCATTTTCTATCCTTCAAACTAGAATATGATTAGTTACTACCAAATTTAGTGGGTTTTATAAGCATTGCTATAATCACTTTAGAAAAATTCTTTGGTCTCTTGAAAGCAATGATGTGTTTTAAAAAGGTGATTTGGGTATTATATATGCAAAATTCATCATTACTATAAAAAAACAATTAGCTTATTTAAATATTCTGGATACAAGTGAAGTGAACTTGTTTTGAGTAAAAAACACCATAGTCAACTACATTTGAAATTTTAATAGCTTAAATCTGTTCACTTAATTATTACTAATATGATTGGCTATTTTAGACAGAACTTCTTGATTTTGAAATACTAAGCAAATGAAAAACTTTAAAATGTTTTTAAGTTTTTCAGTAATATATCCATGTCCTGAATATTGGTAGCCTAACAATGACTAACCTTACTTAAAAGTTCACTGTATTGATTCACTCCTTTGGACTATGGTTTTTGCAGTGTGTAAAAAGTAAGAGCAGAGTTTATTGTTTGTTTAACTTACAAAGGTATATAAAGAAATACGATAACTAGGTCTTTGATAAAATAGATATTAGCATATGAGGTTTGATTTCACTGCTTGATCAGATCAACTTGGAAATTATTAAATCTCCTTTTTTTAAAAAATGATGATCATTATGAATTTATCTCTGTGTCTTATTTCTTAGGGGCACAAGTTTAAAGGGGAGAGAAATACTATTGATTGTCCAACAGTATGCGAATTTGTTAAACATTTTGAAATCAAGTTGTTTTCTTAAAGTGAAGTTGTGTTTTATAACAGGAAAATATAAGTTCCTATTCTCACTACAATTGATTGAATTACTACTTGGTAGTATTTTCTAAATGCCATATAGCATATGAAAATGTGTTTCGCCTCTACTTTACATATTCCTGGGAGTTGTCATATGCCCAGTGAAGTTGACTGGTTATATTTAAATATGAGAGCTAGTTGCCGTAAGTAAAAAATGTCAAAAAGACAAATGCTTAAGGAAGAATGGTAAGCAAATTTTAAGAGGATGACCTACACTGAAAAAAGACAATAGTGAGCACCAAGGTGTAAAATGGGGACAAGGAATGAAGTGTGAAGAAGGATTCATTCAGAGATTGAGAGTGCAAATGTAAGAGATTTTCTTATTCCTCTACTCAGGTCTGCCCTTTCTCTTATCTACCTTGCCAAAGATAGATTTTCAAAATAATTTTAAGAAGAAGCCATTTGCTAAATAACTTGACCTACACCTTAAGACCACTCCTTTGTCAGTAATGAAGTTTCTCCTTTACATCATGTATTAGGATAAAAGCAAACCAAACCAAAGAAAAGCCAACATACAGCTAAACTAAACTAAAGTAGGTTACATAAGTGCCCTAAATTATCTGAACTCCAAGATTAAATTTGTTTCCATGACCTAAGGACTTATTATGTGTCAGAACTGGAAAAATATATTGTAGTTTTTTAGATGTTGACTAATTGTCCAAAATCCTGCTTTTAGTCCTGCTTTTGTTTTATAAGTGTGAAACTAAACTGATAATACGATGGATATGTTTCCAAATTATTAAATCAAAAGCTCATTTTTAAAAATTAAACATGTTTTGGGAAGAATGATGTCATTTTTACCCATCTTTATCCAATGATAGTTAACAGGGTCTTGCTTGCAGAAATTATGTGATAGGAATAACACTAAAAAGAGACTATTTTCCCTTTAGGTTTTAGCCTTAAGTTTCTGTTCATAGACCTTGCCTTGTTCTGGAGTGCTCCTGCTTGCCTATTTCACATATACCCCCATCTACAGCTTCAGAATTTGAGCATTTCTATCATGTTTGGTATAAAGCATTACCTCTTACTTGTATTTGGGAAATGTGGAGAATACAATATGAAACTTCACATTTGGGTAACAATCAAATTCATAGAGTAACATTTCATGATACAATTTGATTAGTAAATTATTTTGAAAATACAGTAGATGAAAATCAGATCTCTGATTTGTTAATTATATTTTGATACAATAAAGGATTGTTGTGTATGTTATAGTCCATGACAAAATGTGTTCTTCAGAAGAAATTTTCGTGCTTTTAATTTACCTAGGTAATTATTTTTTAAATTCATGAGGAATTATTATGATATTCTTTTAATCAATAAGGGATCCATCTTCCAATTTAATTAAATTTATTATAAGTGAAATAAAAATGGACATTCTTCCCTGCATTCGTTTTGATTGGAAAGCCCAGGTTTTATCATTAATATCTTCATTAATAAGACATTTATTGCATATGCATAGGGTGAATGTTACTCTTATAATTTACTATAGAATCCATAAAGATTAGTTGCTTTGGACTTGTTATGGTTGTGACTGTTTACAATTCAATAAACAATTTGAATTTGTGATATATAAATTATAATGTTTTATAGTTTATTGTAAATAGGGGAAATGAAAGTATAACATAAATAGAATTATGGAACATGGAACTTAAACAGAGTTTAGAGTTTAGATATACTTCAACCCCATCTGCACATGTTTTGTGGTAACAATTTCAGAGAACTGAACTAAAAATAAATAAAACTATATAGTTATAAAAAAAAACAGTGCTAGTGCATGTCATATGATAAATATTCTAGCAAATTTTAATGGATGAATGGTTAGTTAACTAAGTATTGCAAAATCCAAGTCACTGGAAAATCTTCTGATTCAGTTTTCTTTCCCAAATTGATATTTCTTTTAAATGTTTAAAATTCAATTTAGTTTAGACTGTGTAACAGTTGGGAAATGACCTAAGTAGATATTTCCTGTGAAAAAAATACAGTGAGGTTCTCATTTTTATTTGGATCTACCTTGAGCCATAAATAACATTCAAATCTGGAGAAATCTGAAATGAGTTAACATTTTGCACCTTTTAATTTTAATCGACTAAGAAAAGGAGGAAGTGCCAAGGGGTAGACATAAAATAAGAAATTACTATATATATTTTTTTTATTTCTAGAGTTTGGCATGTTAATTTTTAGAGTATTTATTGAGCATTCTACATTTTTGTTAAACTTAAAAATATATATAAGCATATTGGGTGCATGACCAATTTTGTAACCATGTTCTGCTACTTTATTGTAGTCCTGCAGCTTTCATTTGCATTGGCCCCAAGAAAAGGACAAATTACCTCATGGCAAGCTGTACAAATAAAGGTTTTACAATCATTTACAGAGTAGTGGGGAAATTAAGTCATTCAATAGCACATGGTCTTTGAACTTTGCAAAATTGAACAGAACTTGTAGTGCAGCTGTCAATATCATAATCAGTTTATTAGAAGATCTGTGGATTTAATTTTTATACTATATATGTATACATATACGATTTAATTTTTATACTATACATACACATACATATTAAATATTAATAAAGGGTTCTACACTTCAAATTATTTTTATTGTATTTCATGACCATAATTGAATGAATTGAATCTTCAAAGAACTCCTGATGTTTTAAATTATTTTATTTTTTTTAAAGGTAAAAAAAGCGGAGGCTGAGGCAATGCTATCAATTGTAACTGAAATAAAGGATAAAACGAGAATGTAAAAGTGAGAAAGTACTACCTAATACTTTTAAATTTACTGGTAATTATGCTTTTTAAAAATTCTAAAATATATGCTACATTAATGTTCAATTTGAATTTTATTTGTGGAGGGAAAGGTTAGTATTTTATTTGAAAATGAAGTTTAATAGCACTTCAGAGCTAAAGGTAAAATAAATTTTTACATTGTTTTGTTTGCATGTGTTTAGGTGATATTGGAAAAACTAATAACACTTTGAATTAAGGAATATTTATTTTTTAATCTGAAAAAGTGTACTTAGATTAATTAAGTTTAAGAATATCAGGAACGAGAGTCTTAATTATGTTTTCTTTCAGGGTAGACTAATGTTTGTTATATTTTGTTGCTTGCTTTTCCTTTTGTTCTCATAATTAGTAACAAGAAAATAAAAAAATAAAATATTTATTTTTAACTTGTGTATGTTTATTTCAGAGATAGCAGAGAAAAATAAGATAACCAATACTTTCTCTTTTGGGCAAGAAACTTAAGAAAATCCAGCCAGTAGGACATGTGGAATCAGTAGAAGGGAAATAAGCCAATCAGAGATATAATTAAACCTAAAAGTGAAAATAAGCCCAAAGAAGAGATGCATGGACCACTCATGATGGAAACAAGCTCCTGGGAATGAAATCACTGGAAAATGCTCCATGTGCTTCCTGGTCTTGCTTTCGAAGTGCTTAATAAGTTGCTTTGACCACCCCAGAGCAGGGCTCTGTAAGACAGGGGTTTCCCTAACTAGGTCATCTGTGAGACTCCCATACAGGTAGCACTTCATGCTTGGCTGCAGCATAAGGAGCAGGGAAGTCCTGTTTCCTGGTGCCTTTGATTCCCTCAGCCACTGCTTCACCACTGTTCTCATACACCTACACAACACGATTTTAGTGAATGAAAATTGTGTCCTGTAGAAATAGCCAATTAGAGATTTCCTATGTTTTGTTGCTCAAATACGACATCTTTTGCTACATACTGATTTGTAACTGTTCATCGCTGATAACTGAATGACTAATACAGCATTCTTTCAGGATTTTGCTAAACATGGAATCTTAGAACCTATATCAGCTAACAGTAATGCAACTAAATGGGATTGTGTAAGAAGGAGTGTGTGTGTGTGTGTGTGTGTGTGTGTGTGTGTGTGTAACTAGAAAGAGAAATGTTGAAATATTCTTAGGAAAAAGATTTAAAGAAATGTAATGCTAAACTAAATAACACTATCATGGCCTTGTTGATATTATTGTGAATTCCATAATAAATGAACATATCTATGATTTTTAAGACTCTGCTTAGCTAAAAAATAATAAAAATGTGCAGTACCTGTGTTGTGTATCTTCTCAACCTCTTGGCCTCATTTTGTGCCTGTTAAATGGATTGGTTGAGAATAACTAAGTGGATAACAAGGCATATAAAAAATCATTTTAAAGAGATAGAGGATTTATGGCTTAATGAGCTAAAAAGCTTTACCTCATGAAAGGAAGTTTTGAAGCATGAACCAGACTTGACAGAGTGAGTGAATTCCACTTAGAATGAACATGAACAAAGTCAGAGGGGGCAACCTATGAACTATTCTGTGTGTTACTAAATTGACCAGTTGGGTGAGACAGTAAAAAAAGTGACACAAGGGAATTTTAAAAGGCCATATTTGGATGGCCTTCAGAATAAAAAGAAGGGCAGAGTATCTAGAGAGCAATAGACTTTTATCAAAGAATTTTCTGTAGGAGTACAGTTGGGTTTACCTTTTAGACAAATTATCTTGGGAAGATATAAGGAAGATTGGATGGGAAGCCAGACTGGTAGGAAACTGGGACACTCTACATAAATCAATAAGAATCATGAGAGCAAAAACCTGTGCAATGGCTATTAAGATGCCAAGAATAAGATGAATAAGAATAAGATGAAATGGACTTTATAAAAGCAAAGTGTACAATTTGGCAACTGGCCCTAAGTGGTGAGTGAAAACGAATTGTGGCATAAGTCTCTGCTGGTTTTAAGAACGAGAAACTAACGCTGGCATTAATTTTAAGGAGGTGGATGGAATCTGGCAGGTGAAGAATTTATTTTTGAACATGTTTAGTATGACTGTCTACTGACAAACTGTGAAGATATCCCGCAGGAAAACAGACATGAAGTTCTAGAGATGAAACCAATGTTTAGGACAATCATTAAATCGGGAAATAATTTATTTGAACATGATCCTTACCATTGATGATGTGATAGTGCTTGACCTTACCGAGAGAAAGACTAAACATAGGAGCAATTGTTCAGCCCCATGTTCTTGTTGTGATTGTTTTTATTTGTAAAGAGCTCTCTGTGAAGAGAGTCCTACTCCCATTCCCTACACCTACTTACTCCCAGTACTCACCACCTGAACATGCACATGTGTACACAGATGAGTACTTTCACCATATAATATACAAGTATTGCATTACCAAAACCTGGCTAGTAACACAGGGTCAGAACGTCAATCTACATTAAACTCACACATGAGATGATGGACACCATCACATCTGTCTCGGGCAGTATTTTGCTTCTTCAGAGAGAATCTGACAGCTGTTGTTAAAAAGAAGCCTCACTTCCACTCATTCCCTTATTATGACATTCTAATTTCCTTCCTGAGACTTTCTTCCAAGTTCTTGATCTGAACCCTAGAAATTTGCATATAAAGTTCCCCGGGCAGCTATAGTATTGAAACAGCTGTGTGATTACTCCAGCAATCATTCTTCCACCTTTCAACTCTTAGAACACCTGCATTTTTGCTCCTCAGGCAGTGCTTCTCTCATACCGCCTTGCAAAGAGCTGTCTGTGGACTAGTCTTATTGCTGCTGCTAAAATTGCAAACAGTGAGAGGGCAATAACCTTTCTCATATTTAGCATACAGAAGGGACTTAAAAATAGTACATACTTGACAGTTGAATAAATTGCTAACTGAAAGAAGAACTTTATCTGTGAAGATTTTTTAATTGTTTGACATTGTTAAAGTAAACACAATCCATTAGATTATTCTCTGAGTTCTATCAAGGGTATGCAAAAGTCAAATGGGATTCACTCATCCAAGAAACTTGAACAGGAAAAAATTGCAAGAGCTTCAATCTTTCTATGGGAGATTATCAAAAGGCATATTATTTCCTTTTGAAGTTTTAAATAGATTGTGAAGAATAAATATTTTAAATGTGAATAGACTCAAATGAGTGTTCACAAATGATGAGTTATCTATCATATATAGAAAAAGTGATAGGATGATCACCTATATGCAGTGATAATTAGGTAAATGGTTTCAAAAAGTACAGTGACTCATCACTATGGTTCCTTGTGTGCCCTTACCAATCTCGAATACCTTCCTCCACTAGTCTCCAGAATTTCATATTCACTGTTTCCTCTATTTTGCATGTTTCATAACAAAGATTTGTACTTCTAGCTAAAATATAGAACCAAACTGGATAAAGAAAATGTGGCATATATACACAATGGAATATTAAAGAAGAATGAACTTACAGCATTTGCTGGTAAATGGATGGAGCTGGAGAATATTACACCAAGTGAAATAAGCCAACCTAAAGAACCAAAGGCCGATGTTTTCTCTGCTATGTGGATGCCAATTCATAAGAAGCGTGGGGTAGGGAAAAGTAAAGTTACTTTGGATTAGACATAGGGGAGTGAAAGGAGGTGAGGGGGTATGGGAATACTACAATGAATAGAATATTATTACTCTACGTGCGTGTATGATTACATGATCAGTGTAACTCTATATCATGTACAACTAGAAGAATGTGAAGTTATTCTCCATTTATGTACGATGTGTCAAAATGCACTCTACTGTCATGTATGACTAATTACAACAAATAAAAAAGTTTAGAAAAGATTTTTACATCTAAGCAAAACTACATATTTGAATTGTAACTACAAAGTATGCATTCTGATGTTATTTTTCTTTCATTATGTTCCCAATGTTCATTATATTGTTAAATATCCATGCATCTATTTTTCTGCTTTAACAAAAATTGAATTATTTTTTCATTTTAACATACATAATTATTTGGATTGTTTTCAAAATTTTGCTGTTCTCTATGCTACTGAGAATATTCTTTCATCGATCTCCTGGTGGACATGTATAGGAGTGAAATTCTTAGATCATTGCGAGGGCACCTGGCAATCCTACCAGTGTTTGACAAGGATCCACTGGGAGAATGATGTTTGCAAGGACTCATCATCTCGAGATAATGCCAGATGTATGCCTCTGGGCTCTGGTGCCTTTCTGCAATATCTTCTTAATAATATAATACTTATACTATTTTCTAGTGGTGATGCTGGGGGTGAGGGGAATACTACAGCATTTTCTGAGAATATTAATAAAATATTAGAAACCATGACCCCTTCTCTACCACAAACAGTAAAATAATCCTCTGCCACCGTGTGATGTGTCTACTTCCTGGGGTGATTGTTATAAGCACATATTGTTATGTGAGAACAGTCACAGAGCCACCTGTTTCTCCAGTCATGAGTATGCAAAAAGCACATAGTCTCACTGTTAGTAATCAGAAACAGAATAAAATTATAGTGCTTCCTACTACAGAGACCCTTTCTTGTGTCCCATGGGTTAGTTAGATTCATAATTAGGAAATATTGTGATATGGTGGTGGAGGGATAAAAGTATACATAGGCATAAGTTAAATGCTAGATTCTGGTGCCTGTGATCCTGCTTTTGTAAGATTCGCTTTGCTAAACAATATAACAATTATATACAAAGAAAAGTAGTCATGGGAACTGCTGAAACTACTGCCCTCTTGCTTACCCAAACTTAAAGTTTAACTTAGGCTAATAGAATTAAGAATCTAGCTTGTTTACCACAGCTAAGCACTATGTCAAGGGCATTTATGATGAAATAGAAACTTAAGATCAACTTTGCTGATTATGTTCACAGTTTAGACATTAAAATCAGAACAATAGCAGGGGATGTGGTGGGGATGTTATTGTCTCATACAATCACTTTTTCCAGTAAGCCTGTTCTGTAGTAGGAATTCTATGGGTTTTATGTTAACTACATTCTTGGCATGTTATACTTTAAAAAATGTATAAAAACTGTGTGTGAACTCAATAAACCTGTCATCATTCTACACTGGCCTTTGAGTCTGTGTGGTTGTTGTCCATCCATCGCCGATGCTGTCTACCCCGTCACAACCCCTCGACCAGGAAGATGTCTTTAAATGAGTTATATAATGCCATTTTTTCCCGAAGATGGTTCACACATCTTCATTTCCAACAGAATCTGTGGGCTTTTGGACATGGATATCAGGCCACATCTTCATCAGCACTTGGTATTGCAGATTCTGTGTGTTTGCCAGTCTAGTATGGACAAAACAGCATATCATATTATGATGTGTGTCATGTTGCTGATTAGAAATCAAGATTGGATATCTTCTTATATGCTCACTGGTATTGTAGGTTTGCTATAATATGAAGTGCTTGTATATATATTTTCTCATTTTTGTGATGTTTTCTTTTTAACTGATTTATTGGAGTTATTTACTCATTCTAGTTATTTACTGATCACTTATATATGTGGCATATGGTTTCTTCCAGTTCATAGCTTCTCTTTGCACCATACCATAGTTTATACATAATGCCATTGAAATAATCAGCTCTTGAGATTGAGTGAAATTGTTTTCAACTTAAACAAAGGTATTTTTTAAATTTTCATATAAAATATTGTAATTTTTGTCTCTCATATATAAATATATATACAATGTGAGTCAGAGGACCACTTTTCTTAGTCAATAACCTATTGTGCCAGCAGACTTTGTTCAATGTTTGTTCTTTTCAACTGATCTTGAACTTTATTAAATCAACTGTTGATATATATCTATATCTATATCTATCTATCTATCTATATATATATATCTGATTAGAAATCAAGATTGGAGAACTTCTTATATGCTCACTGGTATTGTAGGTTTGCTATCATACAAAGTGCTTGTATATAATCATACAAAGTGCTTGTATATATATTTCTCATTTTTGTGACGTTTCCTTTTTAACTGATTTATTGGAGTTATTCACTCATTCTAGTTATATATATATATATATATATATATATATATATATATATATATTTGTACCTACATATAATTTTTCTAAATGTATCAATATCATATTGTTATCAATTATAACTTTATAATATTTTTTGATAACCAGTATGACATATCTATTCCATCCCCCATTCTCATGTTATTATTTTTTAAGAGTGTTCCATTACTTTTTCATATCAATTTAGAACCATTCCCTCTAGTATCACTTGCAAAAAATAATGAAGCAAGAGGAAGAAAAATAATTCTTTGGGGGAATTTAACTGGCAGTCATTTGGATTTATGAATAACTTAGGGTATAAATGAGAACTGAACTTATTATCTTATTATATATTATTTTCACAATTATGTTTTCCACTTGATGGGGCAGGAGTCCATAAGTGCAATTGATTTGTGTACAATAATTTTATATACTACTGCTTTGAAAACATTGCTAAAATTTCCCAGTTACTTATAATCATCTATTTTTTTTGTTTTTTCTGCATAGATAATCATATCTTCACATAATGATAATATATAATTTTAATTTTGTTTTCATTAGCCTTAATAAACTGGTTTAGGTATCTAACACAGTGTTGAAAAGAGCGATGAGATCAGATGAGATCACTTTATCTAGCTCCTGAGTGCTTTTGATGTTATTTCCATTACAAATGTGTGCCATGATCATATTGCTAGAAAACTTTTCAATACTAAGTAGATCCTCCCTATTCCTCGATTAATAATTGGTTCTATTATGAAAGAATATTCAATTTTGATAAATATTTTCTACATTTGTTAAGATAATCAGTAATTGACAACACATTGATTTATCTAATTTTAAGACTTGAACATAATATATAATCTTTTATGTAATACATTTGGTTTACTAATATTTTATTAGGGTTTGTTCAATATATTCATAATAATACTGTGATAGCAAGAAAGTTTATAATAAGCTTCTTATGTTTTAAGATAGGATGTCCCAAACTTTATTTCCCATAAATATTTTGTTATATTTAACTTGTAATTTCAATGTGTATTATTGATCCATCCAGATTGTAGTCCAGCAGTTACTGTATCTCATAGTTTGTCATGGTCCATGGTATATAGGACTGGTGTAACAGGTGGATGGCAGACATTGCTGAGGGCTTTATCATGGTACACACATTTTTGTCCTTGAGGGGAGAGTATTAGTTACATTTTACTAAAAACAGACAAAATGAAACACAGATGAATCATTGGTGTTCTGCATGTAAAAGTAAAGTTCCACTGAGTACATCTTTCAGACTCCTAGTTGCAATTATTTGGTCTAGGAGTATTTTTCATCCAGTAATATTGCATGCAATTATTTCTACTACTGCTTTACAGTAAATTCAAAGCTATGACTACCCTGGAAAAACTAGAACATATTTTCAACCTATTTTGATCTACCTTATAAGGACTTTTATTTATCTATAAGGACTTTTATTTATTTGTTATAAGGACTTTTATTTAATTTCTAACTTTGTTTTTAAGGACTTTTCCTTCATTGTCATAGCAACTCTTTGAGTAGGTACTATTATTTATCCTATTTTGTAGATGAGAAAAAATGAGACATATAGGATATCTTAGCCCAGTTTGCTATTATAACAACATATCTGAGATTGGGAAATTTATAAACAGACGTGTATTTGCTCATAGTTCCAGAGACTTGGATGTTCAAGATAAAGACACTTGTAAGAGTTGTGTCTATTGTAGGCTGTTCTCTGCTTCCAAGATGGGGCATCATTGCTGCTTCC
Organism: Tamias sibiricus; assembly: GCA_025594165.1. Lineage (NCBI taxonomy): Eukaryota > Metazoa > Chordata > Mammalia > Rodentia > Sciuridae > Tamias > Tamias sibiricus. The sequence goes on along the minus strand of CM046666.1, from coordinate 125,715,329 downwards.
TCTGGGGAGGAGGAACATTGTGTCCTCACATGGTAGAAAGGAAAGAAGAGGAGTAAGAGAAGGTCTCCCTAGTCTAACCCTTTTACAGTTGTCAGGACATCTGATCCCATTCATGGGAGCAGAGCCCTCATGATTCAGTCACTTCCTAAAGGCCTTACTTCTTAAAAAGTGTTGCATTGAGATTTTCAACATGAATTTTGAAAAAAATAATAGACTACATTAAAACCATAGCATAGGAGTTAAATACATTGCCCAAGGCTTTAGATATTATAGATAAGAGAACTGGGAATATTTAAGACCAATCAGTGTTTGGATTTTATTCTTTCAACTCCTACTATCTTCCATACTTTTTTACTTCTATTTTCTTTGAGTATATTTTTATCTCAATTTTCCATTTTCTTGAAATGGAAACTCATTGTTTTGAAATCTTCTTTTACTAATATAAGTATTTAATGCTATAAATATTCTTAAACTTGAATATTATAACACTTAAATTAAAAGACTCATAAAGCCCTAGTTATGATTATCTTACTAAAATAATATTGAATGGTACAAACATAACTTAATATAAAAGTTTCTTATTCTTACAGTTTGTTATAATTTAGTCTTCATTTGGCAGGAGTATCAGTTATGTTTTAAGTCCTATTGAAAGAATATCCATAAAGCCAAAAAGATAAGTAATGGAGACATTGGAATTCAATATATGAGTATATAACTGTATAACTTAATCATCAACAAATGGTCAAGAGATACAAAACGTGTGTGTGTGTGTGTGTGTGTGTGTGTGTGTACATTATGAAGGTGAACACAGTCTAAAAAACATCTACCTGTGGGATTTTCATATCTCCTATACTGTGCTCCTCCCTCCACTCAAAAACTACATCTTTGAACTACTGGGAGTTACTTCCATTTTGATAAAATCCTTATAGTCTTCATCTACTTCTTCAGATTATTCAAACTACATTTCAAACTGTCATCTTTTCACATAATCTAGAATTTCTGCTTGTTGATATCTGCCTAATATGTGTAGTAGGCTCAAGAACAGCCCTCAAATATGTCCACAACTAGGTGTGACCCTTTATGGTCAAAGGGTCTTTGCTGTTGAGACTGAGGGTCTTGGGACAAGGATGTGATCCTGAATTAATGTGTGGTCCCAATGGAATCAAAGTGGTCTAGGAAGACAGGAAAATGCAAAGTGATGACAGGATGATGGAAGCTGACATAGGAGAAACCTTCTAAAGAGAGAGAAAGTGGCAGGAATTGAGGAATATGTCACCACTCAAAGATGAAAAGGCCAGGAACTGAATTCTTTCCTCAGAGCCCCCAGAAGAAATGAGCCCTGCCAGTATCTTGCCTGTAGCCCAGGGAAGCTAAATTTGGACTTTGTATCTCCAGAACTTTAAGAAAATATATTTTTGTTATTTAATACACAAAGCTTATGGTAAATGCTTATACTACCAATAGAAAGCTAATAGTGATGCCTTTGTTAATATGGCTATTTCTTTCTGGAAGTGATCTCTAGTAGTTACCTAATTAACTGTTGAGTTTCCCAGTTGACTCCCCCCACATTCTCTCCTTGAGGAAGAATTTAATGAAAGGCTTAGGTTGAGAATAACATTCCCATTTATCCAATTTCTTGTTTGCAGTGTCAGGCCTTTCTGTAGCACCTGCCCCAATACATTCATATTTGAGCTTTGAGTTTTTGACCCACACTTAATACAAACTCTTTGAAGGAAAAGCCACAGTCTTTTTCATATTTTTTATATTTTGGTCACTAGAATATACTCTGAAATATAGTTAAAATAAATCTTTTTTTAGTTGATTTTTACATATAGGGAAAGACTTGTAAAGGATTTTATCCTTTCATTGAAATTTTTAAACTGCTCTAAGTAAACCGAAACAATTTATAAATTAATATGTATAAGATATATATGCATATACATTTTATATATTATAAGAAATATTCTGATTTTCAACAGGTATTGAGCTTTTGAATTGATGATAGATAATAGATAATCTGTGGAGAAATTTCAGGGTATGTACCTTTGAGGTGTTCTATAATGATCCTAAGAGCTAGAAAGAGTATTAGAATCGCCAAGGACAAACAAGACCAATTACCAGGATACATACAAATAAGATAGTCTATTGCTGCTGGAAAAAAATAACATTCTGAGCCTCATGCAATGCCCATAATTTTGTTTGAGTTCTGATTTGTTTTCACTCAGATGAGAATAAACCACAAGACTCGGTTACTAAATGATTTATCTGAAAAGGAGTAATGTTGTAATCCTTTCTTTAAAAAATATTTGCTTAATAATCAGAGAAGAAACAATCTGTGTAAAATATAGCGTGAAAAAGGTACATTTAACTTCAAATTGACTTTATGATTATTGACAGCTAACATTACATGAACCATTCTCTTTACTTTTTGTTTTGTTGTTGTAGTTAGAATTCCCTCTGCTACACACTTGGAAATGGTGTTGCAGAGCCAAGTGTAATCTCTAAGAATAGTGGATAATTAGAATACCCAAAGGTGAGTGAGAAATAGCTCAGCCAATGTCACCATACATGGCCTCGGTTGTACTTCTGGAACTGATTTGCTTCAAGTTGTGACAGCTTTAGCATCATAGTAAGGGGAGACAAACAAAGAGAACTAGTGCTGCTACTGTGAGGACAGCTTTGTAGAACCACTTTACCCCAAGAGTCCCTATTCTGATCTATGGATTATGTATGTACATGAGTCAAATAATAGCTCTGTACTACACGTTATGTTCAGTAGAAGTTTATAGCCAGAAGTATTTACTTCCCATCTGGATGCATGGATACTTTAAATATGTTAATGTTTCTAATGGTTAAGGAAACAAAAAAATAACTAAATAAAAGTGCTTTATGTACACATAAATATACATAATGATTATATATGTGTACATATATATGTGTGCACATATTTGAGAGCACTGAAATATTTAGAATATGTTTAAATGATAGACTATTTATAAAAGTATTCTAGTTATATGGATACATGCAGAAATATCTTAAAGGATATGGAAAAGGGTTTAAGAGCCCTGTTTCCCATTTTCTTACCCACACATTATTAAAGGTATTTTGAATTAAAATTTTCATTTGAGTTCCTAATATTTGCATGCACAGGCATTTTATGCCTCTGTATCATATCCAAGAAGCTATAATAGAGGGCATTGATTTAGCTGAATATATTTCAAAATACCTTATTCTCAGTATTATTTTAAATGCATTGCACATAAAATTTTACCCTTGTTTGATCCCTAAAAGTCATTTTGTTAAAAAAAAAAAAAAAGGCAAGTTTGCAAAAACACAACAAGATCAAAATTTAGAATATTAAAAGGAAAAATTCCATCAGGAAACTGTAAAATATCCTATTTTGACCTCTCAAGATTGTGGTCTAACTTAGGCGACATGTATAGAATAATGTTTTGTTTCTTTGCAGGTTCTAAGATGCAGAGTAGGAAGAGAAATACAGTTAGCCCTCAGTAATCATAGTTTGCACACCTTGGCTTCAACCAACCTCAAATTGAAAATAAAATGCTCTTAATACTACTGAACATGCACAGATATATATTTTCCTGTCATTATTTCCTAAACAATGCAGCACAGCAACTATTTAGACAGTATTTACATTGTATCAGCTATTATAAGTAATCTAGAGTAACTTTCAACAATACTGAAGAATGTGTGAAGGTTAAAGCAAATACTGCAGTATTTTTATGAAAGAACTTTGGCATATGCAAATTTTGTTTTTTGTGGAAGTCCCAGAACGAATGTCCCCACAGATACCAAAAAATAACTGTATATATTTTAGTATAAGTCTCCAGCTTTTACTTTTTCCTAGAATTCAAAACAAAAAGCAAAGGAACAGACCAACAAATATCTGACCAGAGAGTGATGACTTCAATAGGGTAAGGTAAAGTGGGTGGTAGATGAATGGACTTAACTCCACAGCCCTGTTTCCTTGAAGTAGCACATACAAGAACAGGTAAAATTTTTGTGAAAAATTCAAAATATATTTCTGTTAGTGCTCTGAGGACAAAGGAGGGCAGGCAATATTTATGGCCTCAGGGTATTTACACTTTTGTTCTTTTTCTTTGCAATGACTTTCCCCTACAAATTTCCCTTTCTCCTACAGACACATGCACACATATCTCACCTCCCCAGACTTTGAGTAGTTCTTACCCTATCCCATACGTCCGGACCTTTCTCACCATCAAAATTCTAAATTAGGTATTACAATTGTATGTTATCATTGTATCTTTCCCTTCATACTATGCAAAACTACTAAAAGATAAATTATATGAAAATAGAAGGTTTTTTTTTTTTTTGTCTTTTTGAGATCATTATACCCTCAGTGTACTCCACAGTTCTTGTCCCCATAAATATTATTAAGAGTATACCTGAAAGGAATTGGACAAAAAAAATGCATTATGTCATAACAAGTAGGTGAGGGTTTTATGTTTGTTTGTTTGTTTTTTTTTTTTTCCAGTACCAGATGACCTCATCAAAGTTGGGTGAATATCGAGTTTTATTTATATATCGCATATATAAGTCACTTAGGTTCCAGTATGACTTAAAAGACAAGCTCACTTAAAATCTAATTTTGAGTATCTGAGCAGCAATTGAAATGGGGAATTCAGATGTAAAGGGCACACTCAGGCTTCTATACAACATTAAAAGATATTTACCTTATTACAAATGTTTTTTGCATATAGTTCCTGGAGAAATAGATACCTGATTTGTAGAGATTTAATAAATAACAGATATAAATAGTTACTATAAATAATAACACTGATTATCCTGTGTAATCAAACCCTTCACCTGCTGTGATATGCACTGCATTTATGCAGATCAGCTGTAGGCCTTTCATCCATGAAATTATAGAATGTATAATGTGATGGGCCATGATATATTCAGTGTAATTGCTTATTTATAAAAAGAGCTATCAACAGCCCACTTTAAATAAATTCAGAAATCACCGTAGGGCATTTAGAAATGAATATTTTATATGACATTTTAAAAAGATTATGAGCATTTCTTTGAACAGTAAAATTAATGTCTGTTTGGCTGTTTAAACTCAACCAGTGTAGACTCAGGATAATAGCATATAAACTGTAATTACTGTATTTGTGTTTTAATTAGGAATAACCATCTAACTTACTAGTAATAAAATTTTTAACTAAAATACGAATAAAGGAAAAACAAATTAATAAGTGTTAAATTTTCTAATAGGTCCTTTTTATTATAATGATAACTGTGTGCTTATTTATCTATCTCTATACATTCCTACATACATATCAATATATTGTTATAATAACTTTAAAGTTATATTTCTGGAAAAAAAGTTTACGATTTTTAAATCTTAAATATATTGTAAAAAACTAAAGTTCTTGGGCTGAGGTTGTGGCTGAGTGGTATAGCACTTGCCTAGCATGCATGAGGTACTGGGTTCAATCCCAAGTACCACATAAAAATAAATAAATAAATAAACAAAATAAGGGTATTTAAAAAATGACACCATGCTTAAAAAAAAAAAAAAAAAAAAAAAAAAAAACTAAAGTTTTAAGTACACTCAAACAATGGATCTTCTGTGTCTTTGATTTTTGGTGTTAAAATGAATTTTATTGTAATTTGAGATACATTATGAATTTATAATTTATCACATCTCTGATTCCCTAAATTAAGGTAAGAGAGCTCCAAGAATAATGATCTTAGTCTAAAATTAGCTACAGAAGATTAAATTAGTGTCTCATTCACAATAGTTATTGTCATAGCAGCAAAGAAAATACACAATTAAAACTTGTGAAATAACTGATAATGGAAATAGGTGCTTGCATAATAATCCATTACGCATTGATTTAATAGTCCCAGAGGGCCACAAAGTCGTTTGTGCATTCCCCTACATTATCTGGGCAAAAATTATTTTTCATATTTTCTTCTGCCCATGCCTTTTCCATGTTGACATTGAAACATCATTAAAGTAGTACAAGATGAATTTCTTACACATTTTAAAGTTTCTATTGCTTTTACTCTTATGCATAAGGACAGGACTATCACTCAACAGAAGTAAACAAAGTTCTACAAAGCATATAAAAGTAACATAAAACATTGTTGTTAGATCACTTTTAGTCAATAGAACAATTTCTACAATTAGAGAAAATTAGACGCTTTCTCTGAAATCAGTGGGACTAATTTTTTTTTTCCCAAGTAAGAAAATCACGGAAAATTAATTTCAAATGATCAGGTTAGGACAGGAAGGAAAAATTGGAAAATAATTACCAAACTCATATTGTTTAATTTTATTTAAAAACTAATATAAAATATAAAGCATGAATATAAAATAAATATAAACTTTAAAGAACATGAAGCTAATAGTTTATTAAGAAGGGTGTTGGCCATGGAATTTACTTTCCTGAGACTCATAGGATCTATTCACATCAGAAATGGGAATTTTTAAAAATAATAAATGCAAATTTTGGCAACATTTAAAGTTGTAGTAGAGCTTTAATAGCTAAACTAATTTGTTAAAGAATTCCATCGAGGATACTAAAGATCAAACCAATCTGAAGTGAAAACACATATAGAGATGAGGACTTTTTAAAATTGACTACCTTTGAAGAATAATTTTAGGTTTACAGCAAAATTAAAAAGAAGGTACAAAGATTTCTCATATCACCTCTTTCTCAACATTAACCTCCCCCCACCAGCGGGGTACATTTGCTAGGATTAATGGAACTACATGAATACATCCTTACACACAATCCAGGGTTTACAACAGGGTTTACTGTCAGCATTATATGTTCTGTGGATTTGCAGAAATGTAGAATATTATGTCTCTCCCATCTCTAACACACAGCAACAATTGATCTTTTTTTTTTTTTTTTTTTACTGTCTTCATACTTTTATCTTTCCCAGAATGTTATATAGGAGGATCTATGCGGTAGGTACCCCTTAAACATTTGCATCAGATTGAGACCGAACTTTTGAAACGTGTAGACATTTTTTCTTAGGTAACGCAAAGCTTGAGTATTTTGATTTTATGAAGACCTATAAGATTTCCAGGTTTCTGAGGAACTGGCAAAGGGATGCATGTGCACCCCTATTTTTGAGTCCCCTCTGTCCCTATTCATGCCTACCTGAGATACTCTGTTAATTTGGGACAGGATACATATATACATAAAAAAGAAGGAATGGAAAATAGACATCTTCTCCATGTTAAATCTTCAGTTTTTATTTCAATTTGACTTCTCTTTACTAAATGACATCATTTTCATGAGTGCAGTAGTAAATAAATTAATTCTCCTCTCTTGCATTCAACAATAAAGAATATGGGAAAGGATAAGTAATTTCAAATCTTTAAAAATAAATAAAGATCACAATAATTTCATTTTCTATATGTAATCTTTAAAAACTATATATGACACTTTAAAAACTTTAAAAATTTCCTCATTTTTGATTCACTAAATTATATAAATATTATTGGATTCAATTTATGATACTACACTTTTATACTTAATCTGTTCTCCATTATTATAGAATCTTAAGACTTTTATAAAACTAAAAGGATGAATTTAATATAGTGGAATGGTGATGCATTTATATTTCAAACATCCAAAATATGTTTCTCAGTACACTTATATATTTGTACATTTTATTTAAATTTTATTTCTGGAAAAAAATATTGATAAAAATGATAAGATAGTTATTAGATGGTTGCTTTTGTAATGACACCTAAGTATTTGAATTGATTTTTGGTTTTGCTTTCCCTTTATTGTAAAGGACCTTTATTGTAAAGGGCCTTGATGTTAAAAATTGGCTGGAAGATTAATGAAGTTTGTGTTTTTCTAAAAGTATTATTTTATTGGGAAAAACTATACAAAAGTCACATTTTAAAAAATCCCTCATTTTTCCTTACTATTAATAAAATGGAAACTTTCTGTGATGAATGGGAGAATAATGCATATAATGCTCAAGATGATATTAAGGAAGTTGAAACATATTTTATGATCAACCAATAGAGAAAAAGGATTTCTCATGTTAATAATTATATCAATATATATTCATATGCTTTGTTTCCTATTTTAATATTTACTTTACTTTGTCATTTTTTGTGCCAGAGTAACACAAGTGGCTTGCAAAGGAAGGTAGGTATAAAATGAAATTTTACCTTCCTTTCCCTCTCTTCTCTGTTTCTGTTTCTGTTTGTTTCCATCTCTCTCTCTCTCTCTCTCTCTCTCTCTCTCTCTCTCACACACACACACACACACACACACACACACACACTCGAGTGCATGCACACACACCCCACAGGAAGCTATAGGATATGTAATAGTACTTGCTTTAGTTTATTTTTCCATACAAATGCTACAAACTGCAGAGAATTAGATGAAAAGTGAGTGTCTTTTTCAAAGCAAAGCATTTTCCCCCAGGACAGATATGAGAATATTCTAAGTGAATTATTAACCGAAGAGAATTTCAGAGAACTTCTTTGCTCCCTTGGGGAGGAAAAAGAGGAACAGATCCTCTCCTTGGTGAAGGTGAGTGACAGCCAATGTGTCACGTGACAGCCCCCAAATCTAATAAGAAAAAGCTTTTTTTTTTTTTTTTTTTTTTTTTTTTTTTTTCTGAATTAGACATAAAGGGAGGTCTTGAAGTTAACTATGATGAATTGTCTTTGGGAATCTCTTTCAAATTTAGGATTCTATAAATTAAAGAATACCTACTAGACACTTGAAGGAACATGATATTAACACTGCCATGATTAAATGGAGAAAAAAATAAACTGTAGAGAAAATTATTAAAAATAAAACTGGTATTATGAAGTACAGATGAGAGAGCAGCCCAGCTAGAAAGAAGACTCAAGAATAACTGAACAATGGTCTCCATTCATATAAAAGCTAATTATATGTAGGACAATATAGTAGGTCAGAAGTTCCTCATAGTCATAGATATGTCCTAAGAGTTTAGATCAAAGGAAAAAAAAAAAAAAAAGTCAAAGTGTGATCAAACAATGGAGCAATGCTTTACAAGTATTTGCAGAATGTCTATCAGCAGAGTCATTTAAAAAAATTCATGTCAAATTAGTTTACAATTTTAGAATGTACAACAGTTCACAATCAACAAAATGACTGCATTAGAATAAGCAAACACAAAAAGTTTGCAAAATAAAGAAAATAACATTTATAAAACTTTTTTTTCAAAAGAAAATTCTAATGAAAATTGTGTATTTTCAAATGTATAAAAGTACATGAAAATTATTATTCAGAATAGAGGAAGTCAATCAATATTTGGACAGATACTAAATAGGATTACACTTCCAAATAAAGCCTTCAGTTTGTGAAAGCTCTACCTATCTAAAGAAGATGGTTAGAATTCAGTGTTTTTGCCTTTAATGACAAAATGTGAGCTTAAAAAATGAACTTTCTGATTTCGTGGAAAGCTATCAGCAACAGAATCAAAATCATTGCTGTAATTGTGGCTTTTTCAAAATAATATAAATGTATAAAAATGAATTCAAGAAATTAAAATCAGGGCTAGAGACATAGCTCAGAGGTAAGGGCACTTGCCTGACATACAAAAGGCCCTGTGTTCAGTACCAAAGAAAAGTTACTTTGTAATGGAATAGTCAAAAAAAATATTATTTTTATTGTAAAACATTAGGAAAAAAATAAAGTTTAAAATATGCTTTTTTATTATGAATCTACAAGCATAATCTATTAAAATAAACTTTCCAAATCATTAATTTTAGTATTTTTTTGTTTAATCATGTTTTGCTTATTCTCAGTTCCTTGTTATTTTGTTATTTTCAAAGCTATACTTTTAATAGATTTATTTTGCTCAATTGAATGATTTTAATATGCCATAAGTAATACCCTATTTGCAAGGTATTTAATTATTTACTTTAAAAGTTATATTTGCTTTTTAGACTTTCTGAATAATAGGATATTTCTTTAGGAAAGATTCTGAGAAGTTAATTAAGATAGCAAAGGTTAAGATGTTTTTTCTCTTAACTCATGGAACTAAAAATGTTTTCAAAGTTTTGTTCCAATTGAAAATGTTTTGAAAGATTTCTAGATTTTTGGATGAGCCATATCCTAGGCAACAAAGAAGATGATGTTCTCATTAAGTGTTAGTAGGTGAAAAATGAAAATTTATTTTGATTTTAAAAGGGTTTTCAAATTATAACTCCTAATTTGATTAAAAGCAATAGTATTAGATGATTATATAGAATAACCTATCTTTGTTATTGAATACTTCCATTTTTCTTGACTCAGTCTTCACTGATAAGATGGTGGAAATCTGCATTCTTATAGTTTTTCGAACCAGTGGAGAGTAGATTGACCTGGTTTCAAGGTCTTCTTTTATTTACATTGTTTTGTAAAGACAAAATTTGGGGATTTTTATGATGTTTTGGGGTGTTCTGTCATTTTTTAACTTGTAATTGTGGGCTGAATACTATCCGACAAAACACATTAGACTGCAAATCTAGGAATCTGTAAATATTACTTTATAAGGAAAAAAAGCTTTCTTTTTATATTGGTCCATTTTAGTTATACATGACAATACAATCCATTTTAATATAATTATACATGCATGGACTATATCTTCTTCTGATTAGGATCCTTCACACAATAGTGAGATTCACTGTTATCTATTCACATATGCATATTGGAGAACTATGTCAAATTTATTTCACTATCTTTCCTTTACCCATCCCCACCCCTCTCCCTTCACTTCCTTTTGTCTAATCCACTGAACTTCTATTCTTCCCCTCTCCCCATCCTTACTGTGGGTTAGCTTCTACATACCAGCAAAAATATTTGACCTTTGTTTTTTTGAGATTGGCTTATTTCACTTAGCATGATGATCTCCAGATCCATATATTTACTGGTGAATGTCATAAAGTCATTCTTCTTAATGACTGAGTAGTACTTCATTCTTCTTAGTGGCTGAGTAGAATTCCATTTACATATATATATATATATATATATATATACACATATATATACATATATGTATATGCATATATATGTATATATATATCACATTTTCTTCATTCATTCATCTGTTGAAGAGCCCCTAGGTTGGCTCCATAACTTTGCTATTGTGAATTGTGCTGCTATAAACATTGATGTGGTTGCATCACTGTAGTATGCTGATTTTAAATCAGGAAAAAGGATCTTTGCTGATGTGATTAAGTTAAGGATCTTGACATGGAGATTCTCTTGGATTATCTGGGTTATGACATCCTTAATAAAATGGAGGCTAAAACAAGCACTGAAGGCAATGTGATCAGAGTATTCTGAGGCAGAGATTGAGGTAAGATAGCCACTAGTCAGTCAATGCCAGCAGCCACCACAGACTGGATTTTCCCCTAAACTTCAGAAGGAGGACAGCTCTGCCAATACCTCCTGTTACCTAATGAAAATAACTCTAAACTTCCCTATTCCAAAACTATGAGACAATGAAGTTTCATTATTTAAACCACTAAGTCAGTGTATCTGTTACTGTACCCACAGGGAAGTAAAACCCTGTTAAATTTTGCACAATTGAAAAATGGACCTACTATTCATTAAATTAAAAAATGGCATCAGAAGATATTATTTCATGCTACTAATACAGGTCCTCACATTTACCTTTTGATGACTGTGATAGTTAATTTTGGTTGTGAAGTCGAGTGGATTGACACCTAGAAAGTTGGCAAAGCATGCTGTGAGGGTACTTCCAGACAAGGATGGCATGTGGCTCATGGTTAGTTGGAAAGACCTAAAAGGGGGACCTAAAAAGGAAGACCTAAAAAGACACCCTAAAAGGGGGGCAGCCTCTCTGACAGGCTGCAGGCATGAGTAGAAGAAAGGGGAAAAAGGTCCCCTTGTCCTCCGCTTTTCTTGTGAGGCTATGTTTTTGTGTTGTTGCCACCATGGACACAAGAATGCAGGTTGATCAGTCTTTGAAGGGATACTCACACTGGCAACCAAACAGGGGGATTTTAGTCATTCCGTCTTGGACTAGGGCTGAGTCCCTGACCTTTCTATTGTTCTGAGGATTCCAGCTTCTTGGATGGAATGGCTACCAATATCTGACTTTCTCCGAGCTGCTGATGGAAATTGTGATCGATACTGATCATGCGAGCCAATCTAATAAATTCCCTCATATTTATTTTCCTGGTTTGGTTTCTCTGGAGAACACTGGCTAATGAAGTATTGAGAATAATGGGTTGAAATGTAATAACCACTGAAAAGTTACTAAAAGGTGGGACATTCAATATGTGATTAGGCCATGAGGTTTCACGTTCATTGATGGATTTTCTTGCTGTCCTCTGCCATTGTGTAACCCAAAAAGAATGCCCTTGACAAACACAAACCTCTCATTCTTTTTTTTTTTTTTTTTTTTTTTTTTTTTTTTTTTGGTACTGGGGATTGATCTCAGGGGCACTTGACCACTGGGATACATCTCCAGCCCTTTTTTGTATTTTATTAGAGACAGTGTCTCACTGAATTGCTAAGTGCCTCACCATTGCTGAGGCTGGCTTTGAACTTGCCGTCCTCCTATCTCAGCCTCCCAAGTGCTAGGATTACAAGCATGCACCACTGCTCCGGGCTTTATTCTTGAACTTTATAATCTGCAACAGCAAACTAACAAATTTTTATTCATTATAAATTACCCATTCTCAAGCACTTTGTTATAACAACATAAAATGGACTAAGAGGTCTTATAAGACTCTGGGACAATCACTAAAAGCTTAAGAGATAAAATTATGCATCAGTAAAACAACACAAACACCAAATTGCTCACCGGGAATTAAGAGGAAAAAGAATATCCACTTTCCAAAGCAATTTCAGAATGAAAAAAATATATAATGCTTAAACCTAAATGTGAGAATATACTTCCTTTGCACTTAAATCTGAGGGGATTTAAAAATTCTGAATCATGCTTTTGTTTAATAAAAATATAAATTTAGTTCATAAATATTTATATCATAGAGCTTGTGCATATTGTTTTGTGTCACATTTAGCACATTTTACATAATCTATGAAAATCATTTTATTTTTCCATAGAAAATACTTTTGTATATTTTTTCTACTTCTAGCAATTATAATAATCTCTAATGAGAAAAATCGCTATACATAGAAATAAGAACCTAAAAATTTTTGTGTCAAGAATATATCTATGGAGCTGGGGTTGTAGCTCAGTGGTAGAGCACTTACCTAGCACGTGTGAGGCACTGGATCATATTCTCAGCAACGTCGTAAAATTAATTAATTAATTAAAGTTTGGAAGAGAATATATTTATGTGTATTCATTCAAGTATCCTTCCTTAGAGAAATTTCTTTTCTTTTCTTTTCTTTTTCAAGGCTATAAAACAAGCCACTACTAAGACTGGTAGAAAAACACTAGATAAAGCATATGAGAGCCCAAGATTCTAACTCAGATTTCGTACTCTTTTTTTTTAATTTGTTCTTTTTAGTTTTACATAACAGTAGAGTATATTTTGACGTTTTTGAACAAACATGGAGTGCATCTTATTCTAATTAGATTCTCAGTCTCATGGTTTTACATTATGTAGAGATTCACTTTGGTGTATTCATATAGGTACATAGGATAATTACATCAGATTCATCCAAATGTCTTTCCTATTCCCATCCCCCATCACTTCCCTTCATTCTCTTTTGTCTAATCCAGTGAACTTCTATTCTTCCCTCACACCCTTGTTGTGTGTTAGCATCCACATACCAGAGAGAACATTTGACCTTTGGTTTTTGGGGATTGGCTTATTTCATTAGTATAATAGCCTCCAGATCCACCCATTTACTGGCAAAAGTCATAAAGTCATTCTTTTTATGGCCAAGTAATATTCCATTGTGTACATATACCACATTTTCTTTAAGATGTGATACTTCCTCTTTACATGAAAACTTGGCAAACTTCACCTTTCAGAATTTCTGTTTGAGATCTATAAAAATGATACTACTTTAAGTACTTGAAGGATTACTAGAAATATCAAATTATTTTCAAAACTAATGAATTCTAAAAGATAAATATCATTATAATAGATTATTAATGTACTTGTATACCTGGATAATCATCTGTCAATTAATTATAAGCTAAGAAAATGATCACATGACATTTTGAGTGAAATCACACATTACCACATATTTTAGAAGTAAATCTCTTTATTTGCATAGCAGTAATGATTCTACATGAGGAAATGAAAAGGGCATTCTGAAACATTTTTCCTAACAATATGTTAAGTAGAACAGTATTACATTTTAATACATTGTCACTAATATGATAGAATATAGATAAAAATGTTAATCTTGTAACAAATCATTATTTAAATGCACCAAAAATCTCTATATGTAATAATGGAATCTTTTTACATTAAATGCTTTTCTTAATTCAATGAATAATTTGTTTTTTATATACTTGGGCCTGACAAGACTCTTACAGCAAACAGCTCTGAGTAAAGCTATCTTTCCTTCTGCAGACAATAATCTTTCCCTGGGTAATATCCTGGTGTCCTCCCTTACTTCTTTCATGTCATTAACACATTTGTCTAACTCTCAGCGAAGGCTTGTCTTGCCCCTTATCTAAATTAAACACTCTATCCCTGACAATGACATCCCCCTTTATTGCTTTTTGTTTCTTGTCACCAACATACTCAACATTTTACCTCTTCATCTGCATTGTATATTATCTGCAATCTCTAAATAGAATACAATATTCAGAGACAAACTTGAATATTTTGGGGGGGAGGCTGTTGGTATATCTCAACAAACAGCACAACAGACTTGGCACACAAATAGCTTTGAGTAAATAGGTGAACTCATGACTGAATGAATAAGTGGAAAGAGAGAGTGGAAAGTTTGATATTTAATATGAAAAATTTGACTAGTAAACATCAAATAATAATTCTGCTATACTTAGCTCAACTTAGGGTGATAAAAGGATAAGAGTAATGTAAACATTAAGATGTTTTATAGTGTTTATAGTAACTAAGGTGTTTATACTAACTACTTCTTCTCTCTTCCTTACACATGACAGAGATACCAGATATTTTTTCTAAAATTAAGAAATAAGCAGAAATATAAATTGCAATAAAATACAGAGAAAACAATAATCTTTATATAAATACTTGGATAACTACTTTAAGGAAATGAATGCATATATTGAAATAATTATTGGATTTCCAACAATATAAACGTTAACAACCAAGTCAATGTACATGGATAGGGATTAACTGGGGTGAACATTCCGGAAATTTTCATTATGTGTTTGTGTCCTCTTACTTCAATTTTTCCCTGTATTTCTTTGGGAGATATACACTTTAATCTTGTTTCGTAGTTACCCTAGAAATTTTAGCATGAATCTCTAGCCTACTAAAATCTAATATTAATCCCTGTTTTAATCTCACCCTATTTCAAAGAACTTTATAGAGATAAGTGAAACCCATTTGTTGCTCTTCAAATTATGATATTATCATTTTTTAAAAAATTCATTTGTTTAAAGACTTCATGAGATATTCTTCTTATTATTATTTTATATGTTTCAGATTGATTTGGATTTACTCTCATTTTGAGCATTTGTTTAAGGTTTTTTTTTTTTTAAAGTGTCAGTAAAATCAAGCATTCTTGATGATAACATATTAAGCTTATGAATGAACTGGATAATTTTCTTTTTGCTTAATGTCTTTTGGTGTTTTTTGTTTATTCATTGGTTAACATTTTTGTGGTTTAAACAAATATCTTTATTTATTTTTTAGGATATTTGATGGGTATGGAATTCTACATGGCAGGTAGATTTTTTTCAGCATTTTGATACCACTCTTTCAGATTGGCTTCTCATTTCCAGTATCAATACAGCAAACTCAAATGACCTTTGAATTAATAATTTTTTTAATGCTTTCAAGGCATTTCTCTCTCTCACTTTGACAATGATATTCCAGATTGCACTTTCCCTTTTGCTCTTAGGTTCTTAGGTTGTCTTGAATGTTTAAATTGTCATCTTCCAAAGATGCATAAAATTCTCACACTGAATTATTAAGGGTTTTTTTGCTCCATTATTTTTCTTCTTTTCTTTAAATCAATTAAATAAATTTTAAAATTTGTTTCTGAGTACTCTGCTTCTCTTAACTATATTTCTTTACTTTTCAACCTTAATTTCAGATTATAATGTAAATAATTCTCAATGACCCGTTTCTTAGTTGTCTTTCTAGCTATTTCTAGTTTTAAATGTCATTATCCATTGGGTTCTTAACAGTTGCAATTTTATTTTCCAGTACTAGAATAGAAAATAGAAATTTGGTACCTTTGGAATTCTTCTTTCCATGTTCTCTGGGGAAAAAAAAGCAAGATTTTTTTCTAATGTAACCATAGAAATGACAATTTATATGTCATCTCTATTTGATACCTTCAAGGTATAATTTTTAAAAAATATTATCAATTGTATTTTCTATGTCTCATGCTGTCTTGTTTCCATAGGTCCCTGGTTACCTTTGCTTGTTTCAGGTCCTTTATTTTAAAATATATTGTGATAGTTTTAATTAACAATGTGGTATGCTTTCTGGTCTAGCAACCAATGGTGTATCCCCATAGATCATTCACATGGTTTCAAAAATTAAAAAAAAAAAAAAAAATGGGAATAGTATTTCTCACAGTGATAACAAAATGACTGATATTTCTCCATTAAGAATCTTGAATGCTAAATTAGGTTGTTTGATATTTGTACTGTGGACAAAAGCAAATTATGAAAAAATAAAGAAGATCTTAAGTGACCTAGATTATTTCAGGAAACATAGTGTCATGGAAGCCGGTTAGAAGATTAATGCAATTGTCAGGTGCAAACTGCTAATGTGTTGGACTCACACCAGGGCATAGGAAGGAGTGAGGGGAGAACAACTTCATCTAAATTAAGTCTGCAAGGTTTGTGTCTGCCGGAACATATGTTGGAAGAGAGAACAAATTTAAAGATAATATTAGATTTTTAGTTAATGTGTAGGTTTTAGACTTAAGAACAGCAGGCTTGATGATAATATATTTGGTTTGTGTTTCTGAAAAATATGTAGTTTCAGATGTTCAGCAAATGGTGTAAAATAATGAAGAAAAAATGCAAAATGCAGTTACATGAAACACCAGTGCATTTTAGAAACACATCAGTATGTAAAGAAAATAAAAAGACATTACAAGGCTGTATCCAGTTTGACAGTGTAATTAACAAATAAAAATTGAATTGATATTTTGTTTTAGAATACCTAAATAGGTTTGAATTTTTAAATGGAGTAGTAATTTGAATATCTAAATTAGTGATTGTTTCTGAGTGGAAAATTAGAAAGGTGGATTTTGTAAAAAGCACTGGTTCCATTGAATGGGTAATATTATATATATTGGGAAGGAGAGTTTCCAAGATATTTGTTTTATTAAGATGATTAATAATAGCTTTTATAGCACATAAAAACCACATGTTTAAACATCATATAATATAACTTCTAGGAAAATATTTCAACAGATTCAAACTTTTAGATTTAAGCATAATATAAAATTGTAAATTTCACATGAGTACAGTATATGAAATTTTATTTAGAGGCAACATAGAAGGAGATAAGGAAGATGATATAGTATCCTAAAAATTCTAAGTTGCCATGGGTGACAACAGGAATCAATAAGTGAAGACATGAAGAAGCTGGTTTACAGGAAGTAAATTTTATCTTGACATGAAGTTAATAGAAATACAAGGGTCTGCAAAATAAAGCAGAAACACCAAAAATGGTTTGAAACTAATAGGGACATTTGATTTTTGAAGCACGCTGTAATAGGGGAGGCTAGGCTTTTTGGTATAACTCAAGAATATTATATGCTTTGAGTGGTCGAGGAAAGTGATAAATATGTTGAGAAGAAAAAGAACTCCTGAAAATAGTGATAAAGAATCCCATATTTATGAGAGTATTAGCCTTAGTAGGGCTGCCATAATAAAGTAACACAAACTAGGTGGCTTAAATAATAGTAATTTATTTTTCGTGGCTTTGGAGCCTGGCTGGAAGTTCAAGATGAAGATGCCAGAGGGGGTGGATTCCGATGAGGGCCTCTCTCTTTGGTTTGTAGGTGGCTGTTTTCTTGCTTTCTCCACCCACCCTTTTCTCTTTCCTCAGTGCACAAACATCTTGGTGTGTCCCTCTGTGTGCACATAACTCTGTTGTGTGTTTGTGCACCTTAATCTCTTCTTACAAGTATACCAGTTCAATTGGATCAGGGCCCACCCCAATAGCTTCATTTAACTTAAGTACCTTTTTAAATAACCCACTTCTCAATGTAGTCACAATCCGAATTATTAGGGATCAGGGTTTCAACATATGAGTTTTGGGGAAACACAACTCATCCCATATCAGTGATCTTATTTCAGATATGTCAGGACATACCAGAAACCTAGCAAATGACGTGATACTTGAAGAGTATAAATATATAAATAGTAATCTTTTCACTTCTTTTCTTCTTTCCAACATGACCTGGTGACTCCTATCTTGCACCATGATCTTTGTTCTTAAGATTGAATAGCATTGAGTATATGTGGTTGGGGGTGAAATGTGCATTTAAAGCCAACTTTGGCAGGTGCTCTGGAATATCCAGAAGACTGCCTGGTAGTTTAGTACATTGAATCCAAGAAGAAATCGTACATCAATTACATTGTGATTTCAAAGCCTAAAAATACATCACAATTGAGTCAAAATAACTTCCCATTGACATGTAAAGTATTGTGTAATGACAATCCAATTAAACTATCAGTGGAAAGAGTATTTATACCAACTTGGCTCAGATTATATAGAAATGCAATTTAATTTTGCTAGGAGCCTGAACAGGAAAATAAATGAGATTAGAGATTATTGTGAATTAGCTGGTAATGTTCTTATAGAGGAGGTGAGCCAGAAAGACCTGATCAAGACCTGCAGAATACTTACATAATGTATAGTTATATAAGTATGTATATGAGTCCAGAGGTTAGAGCCTGGGGAGGCTCTTTTCCAAATAGCCCTGACTTCCTGAATGCCACAGGAAGATTTGGGCTCACTTCCATCCTGGATTCCATCTGGTGTCATGTGTCAGTTGCTGAAATGAGAAATCTGAGTGCTTGTAGAGAAGGCTTGGTACCTGAACAGGGCTGAGGGACAAAGGTGGAAACAAAACGTGACATGGTATGTTTAGGTACATTGCATGTTAAAATTATGTTGCTTTTTTTTTTGCATGCAGAGCCACCTTAAAGGATTTTATTATTCAGAGAAGAATAATTTCCTCTTGTCTTTTAGTTGATCTGTCATTTGTGACTAAGAAGTAATGTTGACCACTTGAGAATATACTGGAACCTATAATCTAGTTTCCATTCTTTTCCATTATTTGTCGCTCTTATTTTTTTCTCTTCTTCTCTATTATTTTTCAGTGTGACCTTACTTGATTTATTTAATTTTTCTTCAAGTGCTCTTTCTGCATCCTGGTTTTCTCTCATCACATTATTAAGTACATCTATGTCCTATGATGCATAAATATATGGAAAATTACTAAGTGAATAAATATAGATACATATCATTATACTTTATAAGAAAAGCATATTTAAAAAAAAAAAAACTACACACTTGTAAGTATCATAAGGGAGTCTTCCAATTAAAACTATTGAACTGAAAACAGTTTCTGTACATTTTCAAAAAAAATGTTTTTGATATGTTGATGTATTGGTTTTCTTAGCTTTGTTCACATATGTTAATTTCCTGAAATCTTGCTGCTGCTGCACATCATACCCTGTGATCTATATTTTCTCCTTTCAGGTGCAGAACTATGATGCAAGCCAAGTTTTATCATTTTCATTCCGTAAATTAGGGACTGAATTCTGGAAAGCTTAATTAACATGGCCAAGCTGACATGGCCAAAAATGGTCTAACTAGAAAAGAGAAAAGGCAAGTTTGGTAACCTGTTTCCTACTTTTATTGTTAGATATTAAGGCTTTACTTACTTATTTGGTATGTACTGAATCAAATACTTGGAGCTAATTCAAATGCTTTAGTGAAATAGATCCTATATTTTTGGTCTTTTGAAATTGTGAATTAATAGAGGTGAATTGACATAAATCAACACATAGTGTGTCCCCTTAACTCTCCCATACCTCAAAAATAAATCTTGCCTTTATAGATTATTTGCATAAGGATATAGAAAAGAAGACAAGAAAACATAGCATTTTAAACTGAAAATTTTTTCTGTCATTGTGTGTGTATTTTACACAGTTGAGTTTTTCTAGAAAATAAAGCAACACATACATAGATTTTGTATTTCTAGTGCCTAGGAAGGTGTTGTAGATTTTCACTAAATGCTTATTGGATTGAATCAACACTAACAGAAAGTCAAAAGAAGATAAGGAGGAGGAGAGAAAGACGAGGAGGGGAAGATTTATGTGTATATGTAAGATAATTGTTTCTAAATTCTGTAAATACAATGCAGAAAGCTGCTGTACTAAATGTGAAATGATGCTAATCACACCATCACCAGGGCTGTTTCTTGTTTTCAACTCAGCCAAGCAGCTTTCAAAGACAAGAACAGCTTCATGACTCCAAGGAATGAAGTGTGGAGCCAAACCTTCCCAAGCACAATGGTCTAATTACACCGAGCATCTGACAAACACCAGAGACTTCCTGACACTAACAGAGCAAATAGTCAGTAAATTCAAAGAGGGGAAGGAAAGGGTGCAGAGAGAGTGGGAGCAGAAAATGAAAGAAGCCCTGATCCTACATAAGCCTCAGGGCTTTGTTGTTGTTGCTCTAGCATACTGTAGAATTCACATCGTGCCTTCTTCGAGCCTTATATAGAAATGGCACAGTTTCAAAAATAGCCTGTGCTTTTTTAGACCTTTAAAGACATCATCAATCATTGTCTTCTATGGTAATGCTTCAATTACCCAGGAGGGAAAAAAAATACAGTAGCCATGGAAGTGACGTCCTGATGTGCTGAAAATCTCAACTAAAAAAGGGCAGTGTTTGCATATTAGCAATGTAAGCAGTGCAAGAACTCTGATGAACCATTAATAAGCCTCTCTCATGCTTTCTAAGTATTCAGGAAATGTGCCGCCTGACAGGCCAGATCTTTATAGGATTAGCTTAATGGTTTGTCACTTTCTGCATTGCTTGCTGCCCTTCTACCTTTTCTATGCTGAATAATATTGTACTGAGCATTCTGTGTGGCCATACAAGACCACTGTTTCACCATTATAAGCACCCCCATTTTAGGCACCTACAATTCACCCATGTTAAATAACAGCCCTGAGACATCACCCTCTACACAAATCACATTGCTTTCTTTTTTTACTGCCAAGGTGGTTTCAAATTGGCCACTCCCAAGTGATCACCCAGAATAATGATTACCCAGGGGTGCTGCACCCTCGACTCCACACCATTTGTATCTATGGGAACCAAACACATGCAACATCAGCTTGGAGAGGCACACAGGTGCAGCTTGTTTGAACTCAGTTTATGCCAGGCTCCCAGATGGCAGCCAAGGAATCACATGTGCTAGAAGAAAAAGCCACAGGACATACATGTTTTTATCACAGGGAGATGCTTGTGTGGCCCTTCTGCAGCAAAATAAATAAATAAATAAATAAATAAATAAATAGATAGATAGATAGATAGATAGATAAATAGATAAATAAATAAATAAATAAAATTTTAGAAAGTATATGTGTTTATCATTAAAATAGCAGTCTTTCTACTGCTCCTTATATGAACAGAATATGTTTAGTGTCCATGGAAAAGGTTAATCGCAGTTTAGAATTGAAAATGAATTGAAATATTGAGAGGACAGATTTCATCTATTGATATTTTTATTGATATATTCGAGCTTACATACTAAATATATACAGAGCTATTATTTTCAATGTGAAAGATTTCACACTGCAATAAGCCTGTAATTAGAGTTTTCAGATTATCATCTGTGACTGCTTTATGATAAGTACACCAATTCCCTTGAAATGTTTGAGGTGCCTACTGCCTGCACCACTGATTTTATGAAGGTCCATAATCTGTGAATACCATTGAATTTAAACTTGCTTTATACACCATGCAAAACCCTAATATATGTCACCACAAAATCACATTAGATCCTTACTCCTGAAGAGACATACACACATTATTTATAGCACTTGAGGGTTACTTTTCAATTGTTTCAATTTGCCTCAAGGGATTGGTAATGGGATAAAGAGCTTTTCACTACTCAGTCACATATTATGATCTTAGTTGGAGTCTGTAATGACCACTAATGCTTAGTTTGAGAATATTGTTGTCTGCAATCCATTTTCTCTTTGAACTGCATATATTTTAAGCTGTATTTTGAAAATTATAAGAATCTTTTTTTAGTGAAAACCTTTGAACTTTAAGGATTGGCTGGAAAATTGTAAAATGACGAGTTACAATATTTTAGATCTTGATTTTTTTTAAACTATAAAGTTAAAGAATTAAACCACATCACACAGGCACATATATCATCAGAATAGTTTGATGAGACAAAGTTAACCACAGCTCAATATCTATCCCAGCACTTGAGCCATGAACAGTCATAATTCTGTACTAAAAGGTAAAATACTCTCTGCTAAATACTAAAATTGGTTTTGAATAACATTTAAAGGAGCTCATACAGGGTCACTTGATGACTACTACAAAGAGCTTAAGATCTAAAAGTCAAACGGCATCTACAAAGGATTTCAAATGACAGGCTGATGCAAATATAGATATATAGAAATAGAGATTGATAGCTATAGCTATGTAGCTGTATATATATTTTTTCTCTCTCTAGCCTTATTCTCTTATCAATTTGGGATTCATAAGCCAGGATCTGATGGTAGGAAATTCCAAGGTTCTATGAACACCATTAAATATTATACAAATAATCACAATTTGAGATTTCATAATCTATTACAAAATGCATGCATCTAAATGATTTCCGCAAAGTTCACAAGTCTTCCTCTGAATCATCAGAAAGGGTGCCTTAAGGCTGGATTCAAACCTGAATGGAAAAGGGAACAATTTCTGACCAGTAGCCTATCTCGAGGAAAAGGTGACATTTTTAATACTAATGAGAAGCTCGACTAAGCATTTGCCAAAATACAACTGGCTGGCGAAAAAGTGATGCATTATGGCTTCCATGGCATTGGATCTCTTCATTCCACATTCCACCTCAATCAGCACTGACCTACTAATGGAGGAGAGATTCAGATGGAAGATTTAAAGAGGGATCAAAAGAAGATGAACATTAAAAAAAAAAAAAAAAAAAGATTCCAGAGATAGGCAGACGTGGAAGATGTTCTACCAAATAAAAAAATGGCATAGAATGAATACGTAATTTATCTAATCTGATCTAGAAACTAAAAAATAAAACATTGTTTTAAAAGCCCAAGTGATAAAGAACTGTGACTCACTGCTGCTTCTTGTCTCATGCATCTCTGGGATGAGAACTGGACCTTCATCCAAACAAAGTGTGCTTCACTTAGAGTAGGGGCTTACAATCAGAGACATTCAGTGGCTGAATTCCCAAGCATTCATTATAGATACAGGTTGGCAGGAATGTGGTTCAGTAGAAGTGATCAAGGCACAGAGATAAGAAAAAAGGCAATCAGAGATCTGAAAGCCCTTATAAAAATGTGTGAGCAGATTTACCAGCAGCCATTCATAACTCAGGAATATGGAATAAAGATACTTTTCAGACATTGAGACCATAGTGAGTTTTTCAGCATTAAAATATGTTTTTACTTTGTCTTGAATTAGAGTCATTTTAAAATAGGTAAAATTTTGAAAGAAATGATGGAAACAATAGACATTACATTAAAATGAACATACAAGTACACACACACACACACACACACACACACACTCACACACTTCATCTCCATGTAATCCCACTGTTTCTCAATCCCCCATCCCCTTTCCAATTACTGTGTAGGATATCAATGATTCCTGATTTGAGAAAATGGCAAACATTTCTCCACCAAATTCTCCAGTGTTAAAATAAACAGATTTATGTAAGCGTGTCTATTTTGTTCTGCTGTTTAGTGGGCAGGGTAATTTAATGGCTTATTGGTTTCGATGGAAAGAAAATGTACTTGACTAATCATTTACTCAAACTAATTTTCTGGATAATAGTCATGAGTCAATTTTTAAATTGTAAATATTTCTAAAAATCCATTTAAAGCAAAATTAATTTCTTTATAAGTAAAGAGAGGGAAAGGGGGGATCTTTCCCTCAGTGCCAGGCATCTAGGAACACCTAATAAACTTTTAGAGGTGAGATATATAGTACTGAACTGACAGGACCCACAAAGGTCAAGAAAGCCAGGATAATGGTTTTCCCAGGGTCAGTTCCTGTGCCAAACGTTCATCACCTGTTAGATTTTATTGTGTTTCTTTGGATTTATTGCTTATTTCTTGGTAGATTGCTTTCTGAATCATCTTTTGATCATGAGAGAATTAGATTTGTTTCCTAGTTTAAATATTATCCATCTGTTTTGTGAAACAAATTGTATTAATTCACATTTCTCCCATTCGAAAATTAGATTTACTTTTTATAAATTCTGCCATTAACAAATTAGTTATCTGAGAAAACCAAAAATCTACTTTACTCTCAGTGGAAGTTTCTGTTTTGAAGACAGAATGTGATCACTGACATATTTGGCCATATATTTTTTCCCCTTCGTTTTCATGAACATTTATTAAAGTAGAGAACACAAGTAGATAACTTGTATATTACAATATTGAAAGAGAACATTTTGCATTACTTATCCAGTAGGAACAGGCACATTTAACAAAATGGGCTGTCTTAAATATTTTGTCTATATGCATGAGAAATAATTTGAAAATATTATTGAGTAAATACCTGGAATGTGAGGCTTATGAAACAAGCAAACTTTACTATATTTTACTTTTAAATCTGGTTTTATCATATTTGTTAAGATATTCAGTCTTAAGGCATAATTTACCTAACCTGAGATATATAGACATAAATCATCCAGTGAGGGAAGGACGTGGTAGGCACTCTGGTTTGTTATACTGAATTCTCGGAATGGCTATTTTTACTCATTTTGCTTCCTGGCTCTCCATAAGACAAACTTTATACTTATTTAAGTGCAGGTTCCCATCTCACACTCTACCAACAGGGCCATCTAAAAAATTCTTTTCAAGCAAAGCTGATTTGTCTAGTATTTTTAACAAACATAAATATTTATTCTTCAGATTACCACCAAACTGCAGGAGAAGTTATACCAAAGAAAGTACATCTTTTCCTGATAATTTTAACATTAAAAATTTTGTACATTTATTTTTTCTAGAAGCAATCTACACACAGCCTATGTAGCATTATTCTTAAGCAGTATACTTGAGTAACCAACCTATCACAATCATCTATAGCAGTGTTTGATTATATATTCTATTCTTATTTACTGCATAAAGTATCATATATGTTGTATTGAATATTAAATTTAAGTATTACTAACACTTCACTGGGAATATCACTATCAGAAGCACAATTTGTTGGGTTTCCTAAAAACAAAACTATTATACTCTAATAAGTTCTGAGTTCACTGGGCTTTCATTACATAAAATAACTTGTGAAAATTTATAATCCAGGATTATCCTTTATTGTGAATCTACAAAACAGTAAGAATATAATCATATAAGTCTACAATTATATATTCAGTGTTTTAAATCATGAGATATATTTTGAATTAAAGACACATTATTATTTTTCCCTGTTGATTATTATCTATAGTATTTGAATCTGTAAGAAACAACAACAAAATCACTTAAGCATTTATATATTTTTTTCTTAATATGAAGGCATGTATTTTTGGTTATCTTGAAGGAAAAATTACCAAGGATTCCACCACCAGAGAGCAATTGTATATGTTTACTTTGAAGCTTATGTCCATATGCTTTAATCAGCTGAAAACTACCAAACTCAAAGTTCCTCTCTGTATATCTTAAAATTAATTTAACCTACTTTTATATGTACAGCAGGTAGGCTAACACCAACAATTCTGATAAAAATTTACCTATGGGAACATTGGTGAACAAACACATGTATTTATTATTTATTATTTTTAGTAGTAAAGGCATCCACTGAACATAAAATAAAATCAACACTGATAATAAAGCTGATTTCTTTCTGATTTACAACTAGAAAATAAAATCACAGGAAAGAGTGCAATTAAATAATCAATGTATATAAACTGTGAAAGAAACGAGCCGTGTTTCCCATTTTAAATCATTCAAAACAAAATTAGCAGAGGTAAAAAGCACTTTTCAAATGTTTTAACTTCTTATTTTTTTCTAAACTTGTCACAATTGTGTAAATTTTTAGTGTTTATATAGATTGTTCTCAGGATTTTAAGCACTATCTTCAGTAGTGCAGTTCATAGGAAAACTGATTTTTATACCTTCACGGAGAAACAGAGACAAAGATGTTTACAGGGATGTTGGCTATATCATGGTGTTTAAAAACAATGAAGAACATTTATTAAGCTAATATTTAGGAATTTTCTAAACAACATACATTCTTAAAGTTTCAAGTTCATCAACTAGGAAAACTGAAAAGATATTAACAACTTACAATATTATTTTTACCATAGTCAATAAGTGTTAAAGATAATTCAGAAATTATTTTCTCTAAGGCATTATTAGAATTCTTTTAGGAGACCTCAAACCAGTGATTTTTAGCCTCTGGAGTTTTTGAATTTTGGAAGAAATGAAAGAAGGTTGTATAAAATCTAGAACTCCATGAGAATTTATCTCCATCTGCCTTCACCTTAGGGAGGTAAGAGAGCTTTACAGCTCTTCTGGAATATCAGGTACTTCCAATTGCTCATAATTTGGCATGTGCCTTTAATAGAACATATTCTTGCATATCATTTAGAAATGAACTCAGCTAATTTGAACATTCTATGTATGCATTTGTGTCATAATATTCAAATGATTGTTTCATGTTTTATAGCTTGTACTATTAAAAAGAAAGAATTCTAGTAAAATGATATTTATCTTCACATTGTTTATTTATTTTTTAATTGTTACTGGGGATTGAACTCAGGGGTACTCAACCACTGAGCCACATCCCCAGCCCTATTTTGTATTTTATTTGACACAGGATCTCACAGAGTTGCTTAGCACCTCATTGTTACAGAGGCTGGCTTTGAACTCCATCCTTCACAGGCATGCACCACGCACCTGGCATATTTTTAAAAATAAAGATTAAACAAATTATTTTAGATTATGGTTATATTTATGTTAATATCTGTTCACATTCATCTTGACAATAATATGATCCTACACTGCATGAAGGTGTTCTTTAAAAATGACAGAAATTTTATCACAAATTGTGTACATGGACTCTTCAGCAAATTCATTTCAGTTTCATATATATCACAAACATACTCTGTACAAAGCTGTACTTCACACTTCTTAGAATACAGTAACTTCTATTCAGCAAGTTTACTATTTTACACAAGAGGGAAGTTATCTACCTCCCCCCCCAAAAAATGTAATACAATGTAAAAAGAAAAAGCAATGCCTCATCATGTCTAAATCAAATGGCACAATAATTTGGTGAGAAGGGAAAAATATTTTTAAAGAATAGTATTTGATGTGATCCTTGTTTGATATTTTATACACAATGAAATATACAAATATTTAGTGTACATTTGAATATTTTCTATGCATCTCTGTATGTGATCACCAAGATGATCAGAATATGAAATATCTGCCATCCTCATTCCTTTGCAGTCAATGCCATCATGCCCAGTGACAAACATTACTTTGTGTTATTTTGAGTTTGCCTACCCTTGAACTTGGCATAAATGTAATTGTATCATACTCTAGGTGTGCTGTTGCATCTGAATTTTTTTTTCACCTGAAATATTATGTCTGAAATTCTTCCATGTAACAGAATGGATAGGCGATTCCTTCTTCTAATTGCTGAATAGTTTAAAATTTAATTAAAAAATTTTAAGTTTTAAAATTTCCTTCAACTGGAGGACATTTGGGTGGTTTCTATTTTGGGACTATCATGAAAAAATGTTCATTAATATTCTTCTACAGGTAGGTTTGTGTACATGAGTAATCATTTATTTACCTTGAATAAGTAATACTTATTCAATACTTGGAAGAAGTATTGTAGACTTACAAACTAGATATATGTAAATAATTTTCTATAGTGGGTTAATCATTTCACACTGTTTCCCACAATATGTATGAATTCTGGTGGCTCTACATCATGATCCCACTTGGCATTGCTGGTGTTTAATTTTCACCTGCATAATCATATTCGCCTGTGATTTAAATTTGTATTTTTCTGATGACCAATACTGTTAAGTGTGGTTATATACCTGTCAGATACATAATTGAATTCTCTGTCAGAAAATAATTGTATAAACATAGACAAAGATAGAGGATAGATAAATAGATAGATGAATGACTAGATAAATGACAGATAATACAAGAAGAGAGATAAATGAGGACAATGGAGTTAGAGACACAACAATCAAATCTGTTAAGTCCCCAAACACACACCCCCATGATACAAACCTAATTAAACTGATAGTTCTGTTTTCCACATTATGAATGATTAAGAAATGCTTTTAAATTATAAAAGTTAGCGCTTCTTTCCTTAAAAAGCCATATATTTGCTTGAGGAGGAGGATGACAGACAGATTTGTGGTTATTAAAAGTTAGTAGGAGAAAGGTTATCTGAAATTGGATGGAAAGTTGTAACACAGATGTTTGGCTCACAGCAAATAAAGAACTTAAACTTGATGGATGTTGAAGTATGTGTGTATTTGTGTGTGTGTGTGTGTGTGTGTGTGTGTGTGTGTGTGTGTTCCATGTATTCATATTAGGCTCAGTTCAGCTAGGCCTACTTTTTTTTTTTTTTCTTTCCATTTTCAGATAGAGTTTGTTACAGAAGAAATTGAACAGAAACAAAGGCAAGACTTTTGTAATGCTCAAATTACTCTGCAATATACCAAATGTTTTGGAACAAATCCATGTTTTCAGAACAAGCATTAGAACAGAAATGAGTGCATATTACTTTGAACATAATTTCCAAGATTGACAAGGAATAAAAAGAAAAAAAAAAAAAAAAAAAAAAAAAACTTGGGATAATTGAGTTAACTGATATAAAATTCTTGGATACTTAAATAAGAGTTGGCAAACATTTTTGTAAAGGGCAATACAATAAATATATACATGGATGCAGGTAATAAGATCTTTGCTGCAGTAGTGCTTCTAAAACATTTATAAACATGTTGATCATGAGTAACTGTGGTTGTGTTCATAAAATATTTAAAAAGTAGAGGGTAAGCAAAAGTTTTTAAATATTTGGTTCTTCTTACTTTTTATGTGTAGAGAGCTAAAATTTGGGGAGGTATTCATATATATATGTATATATATATATTTTTTTCCACTTTAAGCAAGTTAAAAAAGGGATGGATGGGCTGGAAAAAGCCATTTTATATCTTTTTGATAAACTTTCCTAACCTGTTAACACATCTCTGTGTAAAACTAACAGTTTGCATTGTAGCCTTCAGTTTTCTCCGTGTATAGAAGTTTACTTTTGTTAGAATTAATAACTAATAATGATTGGGGTGATACTAGGAAAAATAGTGACAGAAAAAGACAACTTTGTAAGAAAAGTAGTAGAAATTGTTTTCAAGGAAAAACAAGAGAAGTTTTAATCTAAAATTAGTCTTGATTTGTCCAGGACATAAATGTGTATACTTAAAGAAAAAACTTGAATGTGTTTAGCAATAGAGTGCTTGGGGAAATGTAATTTGACTTTTCTTGATTTATGATAGATGAGTCTGAAACAAGATTATGAAATATGTTAAAAATTTTAGAAAAAGTTGCTCTAGTTATGAACTAATTTGCAAGATAATTATGTTAAAAATTAGAGAAAGTCATGAATCATTTATTGCAAGGAACTATGTGCATCCAAATTTAGAATTTGTCTTTCTCTTGTTAAATAGTAAATTGATCTTAGAAAGCTTAACAAAAACTGGTGAAAAGTATTCTTTGTATACTGTGTAAGATGTTCCTATCACAGACTCCAAATCATACCGAAATAATTTTCTTTATTAGGTTCTTCATTATTAAAAACTATAACAATAAACTCTTTAATAAAAATCTTACACTTGTATTAACACTTTGCTTATTTTTAAATATGTTATTGGCACTGAGATTGAATATGTAACCAAGCTATATTTCACAGGTGTCCTTGAGCATATTTTAATCTAGCAGTTAATCTCCTGACAATTCTTTTGATTATACCTTCTCAAGATCAGTAATAAAATATAAATAAATAAATAAAAACTAATAATTATTTTACCCCAAAAAGTATGTTTGAGATTTCCCACAAGGCTTCAAGAAAAAAATTAATATTTTAAATATTTTACTTTATAAAATAAACATCATAGAAATATATTTATTTGATAGTCTCCATGTTTTTATCATTCTCCCAACACTATCAAGATCTATATGGAAGAACTCTAACTTAGGATGCTCAGCCTTCCCAAGATAATATTGTTAATATAAGTATTTCAGAGATTGTGGGTTTTGTGGGAAAGATCTATAGATTTATTGATATCCATAACATACTTACATTTAGGCTAACCTTTTACCAAACACTTATAAGATAGATATGTATTATCCACCAACAGAAAATGTGCACCATCTTCCATCCTGACATATCATTTACTGCTGTAATAAATTAACCAAAGTCTTTTGGTCTCATTTCCAGACAGGTTGCTACCTACGTCTGATGCTAGCAGGAAGGCCCTGCTGTAATGTAGATTAGAAGGTCAGGTGATCTCTGATAAAATGCAGACTGAAACAAAAGTATCTAAACTTTATTAAAAATATATAAAACACCTTCACAAAATGTACTAGGGAAAATTAAGTTGACCTACATAACTTTGTAAATGACTGATTACTGTATTATTAATGATGAAAGAAACTATAAATTAAAATTGGTGATGAAGTTGTTTCCGATAAGTGTGTGAGTTATCAATTCTGGAAGCATTGTATATGTTTACTGGAATTGAATCAATCAATAAATGGATAGTGGATAGTTGAAAGTGTATTTCTCACTGTAGAGTAGAAGGTTACAGATTATTAAGGTAGAAGGCTAAAATGTTCCAGCTGGTGATGGATTAGAGTAGGAGAAATCAATAGGAGTGAAGTTTACCTCCATATGAATCAAGATTGATAGATAATATAGAAATATTTAATTTCTGAGTATGTACATGAGAGACTATACACACAAATATTTTCTTGTTTTTGCCAACTAATAGGGCAAAGAAGCAGCAATATTCAGTAGCTGTGAACATAGCAAGTGACCAAGTCTCCATTACTAATAACATTCTGCTATTCAAGGAATCAGGGGTCCTTGGATAAATGACTTATTTTGGGACTGGAGCAGGAAATATATAATGTGGCTATGGATAAATTCATGGTCTCTAAAAGTAAGAGAAGTTGTAAATAATGTTCACAAATGCACAATGATGAGGCTATGTCAAAGGAACAAGGAGCCCATTGAAAAACTCCTAGTAGTCAAAGTTGCAACAGCTTAGGCAAAAAGTAATCTAATGTCGAATTATAACTCAAAAAATAAAACACATATAGATAATTCTACATAGATATAAATATAATTTAATAAATAAGCACATGGAGGAGAACAAATTTATCATGCAAAAAATAAAAATTCCCAAATAATTCATGCAGATGTTCTGCCCTCAAGAAGGCTGCAGTAAAATTTACTGTTATGGGCTTCATTGAATGGCTTCCTTTCAATGAACAACATATAGGTAAAATGTGAAAATGTACCCTTGCAATGAAAAACATGAGACACTATCTCTACCAGATTATCAAGGTTAACATGACGAGTGTTATGTACTGTTAACAGTATATATTCTTGATTTTGTTATATATTGAGAATGGCACTTTTTCTCTATGATCATTCATACATAAACTAATAACTCTCATGTACCTATGAGAAAAGTCATGTCTGGGGGACATATTACAGCAATTGGACTAAATCTCTCAATTGGGCCAATTGGCCTCAATTCTCACAAGGTCATCAAAAATAGAAAAGGTCAGAGAAATCCATAGCCACAAGAATTCTAATTAGACATGAGGACTAAGTGTTATAAGGTTATAAGGATATAATTCTGCAAACGAACATTGGGCAACAACCTAGGACATATGAGAAAGTATGTGTATTATTTAGCTAATAATAATATAACAGTATAGGTTCATTACCGATGTAAAGTCAAATGTTAATAATAAGGAAAACTGAGTGTAGAATATATGAGAATTCTGAAATATTTTCTCAAATTTGCTGTAACTCTAAAATTTTCCTAAAATGAAAGTTTAAAATTTGAAAAGACTTGAAAAGATAAATTAACAAATACACAATAAAAAATTCAACATCTCTTTTGCGCTAGTTAATAGAACAAATGGACATAAGTCATCTAAAGAGGTACTCTACACATGAACCAAAATATCTAATCAACATTTATGAGAGAGTCCACCAAGAACAGAATAAGTGTTCTCTTTAAACATCTCTGAAACATACACCAAGATATACCATACCCTGATCCTTAAAATCATACTTAATAAGTTTACAGGATTTGAAATCATTTGAGTGTATTTTCTGATTAGAATGGAACCAAACTAGAAAAATATTGGAGAGAAAACAAAAACTCTGCAAATATTTGAAAACTGAACATAATTCTCAATAATCCCATGGATTAAACAAGTCTCAAGGACAACCTAAAATATATTGAACTGAATAAAAATCAAAACATAGCATCAATCTTTACTTGATCCAGCTAATGTAAGACAAGGAAATTTATGGCACTAACTACTTAAATTAGAAAGAAAGAAAAACAACAATGTGAATAATACAACCTAGGATAAAAAAATGAAAAATAAATCCAAAGCAAACAGAATAGTATAATAAAGACAGGAGAAGAAATCAATAAATATGAAAGCAGAAAAAGAATAGGTAAAATAAGTGCAAAATGTGTTATTTGAAAACATAAATAAAATTGATGCAACTTTAGCAAAACCAACAAAGAAAATGACACAAATTACTAATAGAAATCATGAAAAATCTAATATCACTTCTAAATCTTCAGACATGAAAAGGATAATAAAAAGATATTATTATTATCACATTTATAGAGGTAAATTTGACAACTTAGACAAAATGGACCAATTCCTCAACTTGGTGAGTTGTTTTTGCATTTTAGTGAAAACAAAACAAAACAAAAAAAACTAGTTGTGTGGACATAAAGATATGAAATAAATTGAATTCATAACTTTAAAATGTCCCCAAAGAATTCTTCATGCCCAGATGATTTCTTTAGATAATTGTATCAAACATTTAGAGTACACAATCCATTCCATAAAATAGAAGAGGAATAATTTCCCAGTTCACTTAATGAAACTCTTATTATCCTGAACATGAAACTATACAAAGAGAGTTGAAAAGATAAAACAATGTTCCTCCTGAATATCTATACAAAAATTTTAATCTTATATTTATGAACAAATCTCAGAAAAATGAAGATAAGTAATTAAATACCATGACCAAGTGAGGATTCTTTCAGAAATTAATAACTGCCTTAGTATTAGAAAAATAATCAAAATAATCTACCATATTAACAAAAATGAAAGATACCCATTGATACAGAATAATAGTGTGACAAAATTACCACTTATTCATTAAAATATCTCAAGAAAATTGAGAATAGAGAGGAATATAATTAACTTAATAAGAATAACTATGAAACTCCTATACCTAGTAATGTACTTAATTATGAATGAATGAATATTTTATGTTATTATTGGAAGACAAAAAATGTACTACTCTCTTCACACACCAATTAAACATAGTTTCCAACATTCCATCCAGTTCTATTTTTCTATCAAGCAAGAATAGGAAATGAAAGGACTCAGATCTAAAAGAAAGAAATGAAACTATCACTATTTTAAGATGACACGATTATCTGCACAGAAAATTCCAGAGACTCCAAATAATAAAACAAAATTTAAAATTGCTATAAGGTATACCTGAGTTAGGCAGTCACAGCTTACAATATTAGTATACAAATAACAATCTTTATTCAATGAACATGTGGACATAAGAATCAAAAATACAATATCCTTTACCACCACTCAAAAGAAATTAAATATGTAGTCATAACTTTCTATAAATTCATAAAAATGACACAAGAGATAAAAAGAGAAGCTATAGACTGATAGGAAATATCTTTAAACCATACATCTGCCAAAGAATTACTATCAAAAATATTGAAAGAACTCAAAAACTCAACAGTAAGAAATAAAAAATTCAGTAAGAAATTGAGTAAAATAAATGAATAGACATTTCACTCAGTAGGACATGAAGTTGTCCAAAAGTACATAAAAAGATATTCACCATCATTATTCATTAGGCAGATTCCAATTTAAAACATAATTATGTATCATGTTGTAACTGCCTGAGTTTCTCTAGTTATACATATTGACAATATGAAATAAAGGTGCCGAGAAACTGCCACTCATATACTGTCCGTGGAAATATAAAACAGTCCATCTCTCTGGAAAACAGTTTGACAATGTTTTAATAAAATCACATACACAAATACACATGCACCAGTAATTGCACTTTTGTACATTTACCCCAGAGCAATGAAAATATGTACACACAAAACCTGTACACAAATACGTTCATGCTAAATTTACTTGTAATACCCTAAACTGGAAATAATGTAAGCTCCTTCAGTTGATAAATGATTAAATAAACTATAGTACTTACATGCTATAAAATAGTACTCAGCAATATAAAGAAATAATACACACAATGACTTAGACGAATCTCTAGAAAATTAATCTAGTCAAAAATCAATCTTTAAATGCTTACATATCTTATTTTTCATTTTATGTAGCATTCCTGAAAAGACAAAATTGCAGAAACAGATGACAAATTAGTGACCAGAAGTTCAGCAGGGAACATCAGTTGGAGGGATTTGATCATTGTCCTAAAAGTTCAGTGTGCAAAGAAGGGCTGGCGCAGTGGCACATGCCTGTAAGCACAGTGGCAGGACGGTTTGAGAGTTCAAAGCCAGCCCTAGCAATTGAGGGAGGACCAAGCAATTTAGTGAGACCTAAAAATAAATAAATAAATAAATAAATAAATAAATAAATAAATAAATAAAGGAATGTTGTGGCAGCTAGGGTGTGGCTCAGTTGTTAAGCACCCTTAGGTTCAATCCTGATACCAAATAAATCTGAAGCTCTGCTTCAGATTGCTTTTTGTTTACTATAAATTTGAGTAAGATAAATTATACATTGTTAAATTGCATTAGAATATTATTGTCATTACCATAAAATCCATGTATGTACTTAGGGAAAATTTTAGCACTAATTTAATGAAATGCTGAACCAGGTTATTTGTAGATGCTTTAATTTTAGTTATAACTATTTATTTGTTCATTTACTTGTGTTTACTTTCACCTTCTTAATTTATATTAGCATATTTTGAAAGTTAAACACTTGGAATGTTCAATAAAATTATGTTTAAAATTAATTGAAGTAGGCATTTCTATTATTTAATACTTATAAGATGAATTGAAGTAGAAGAATGATTTAGTGGGAAATTTTATATCTTTGTCCTACCAAATAGGTTCCATGAAATCAATGACATATCTTCTCTAGTCCATGAAAAAATATATCATATAATAGAATTTTACTCTGATATAATTTGCAATAATTTTGATTACCTGCAAAAATATCAATCATGATGACAAATGCAAAGTTGCAATTATATTATTAAGAGGATCCATAATTTGTGATTATCTTGCAGTGAATGTTCTTAAATTGTCCACTGGTTTTCATCAAGTTCCACTGAGACATAACCCTATGGAGAATAAAATATTACATATTAATTTTTTTGGTTACAAGAAATACATCATCTTTTAGACAAGAAAAAAATGAGCATTTTCTGGAGATAAATATTGGTTAATGAGTTATATCTTATATATTAAAAATATGTTATATATTAAAAATTCACATTATTCATAAAATAATGTGAATATTCATATTCATAGCAATTCAAATCATTGTTCTGTATATTAAGAGATAAAGTTTCTAAAAAGCTTTTTTAACACTTCTCAGAAGAAGATATACAATCAATCAACAAATATATGAGAAAATATTCAATTTTTCTAGTAAGTAGAGAAATGCAAACCAAACCTACTCTAAGATTTCATCTCACTTCAGACAGAATAGCAATTATCAAGATTACAATCCATAAGTGTTGGCGAGGATGTGGAGGAAAAGATACACTCATTTATTGCTGGTGGCACTGCAAATTGTTGCAACCACTCTGGAAAGCAGTATGGAGATTCCTTAGAGAACTTGGAATGGATCCACCACTTAAACCAGCTACCCACTCCTCAGTCTATACCCAAAAGACTTAAAATCAGCATATTATAGTGATGCAGCCACATCGATATTCATAGCAGCTCAATTCACAATTAGCTAAACTATGGAATCAATCTAGATGCCCTTCAACAGATGAATTGATAAAGAAACTGTGGTATATACACACAATGGGATATTACTCAGCATTAAAAGAGAATAAATTTTATCACATTTGCAGGTAAATTGATGGAGTTGGAGAATATCATGCTAAGCTAAGTAAGTCAATCCCAAAAATCTAAAGGCTAAATGTTCTCTCTGGTAAATGGATGCTGATCCATAATGGTGTGTGTGTGTGGGGGGGGGGGAGAGGCAGGAATATAAGAACTTTGATTGGGCAAAGGGGAGGGAGAGAAGGTGGGAGGGCATGGGGGCAGGAAGATGGTGGAATGAGAGGAACATCATTACCTTAGGTTCATGTATTACTGCACATATGGTGCAACTCTACATCATGTACAGCCAGAGAAATGAAAAGTTGTGCTTTTATTTTTTATGTCAAATGACTCAAAATACATTCTGCTGTCATGTATAACTAATTAGAATAAATTTTAAAAAATAAAAAATTTAAAAATAAATAAATAAAATGAGTCCAATAATATTCACTATTCTGAATAGAAAATATTAACTTTGTAGAGAATGTGCATTATGTGGAAGCGAGAGTATATCATAAAATGTTAAAATCTGTTGGGATAAAATAGTCACACCAACCTATTTTTCTTTGATAGCTAAGAGTAAATAGGCTTTGGGGTCATCCCTCAAGATGGACTTTGAAAACCACAATGAGCATTGTTTAATGAACATGGAGCCTCTGCACCTACTCTTTTATGATTAATTCTGTGAACTCTAATTAAATGTAACAGAAAATAAACACTAGAAGCAAAAAAAAAAAGTTTTTTTTTTTTATATTTTAAAAAAGGATTCATTTGGTGCTTTAATTGTTTTTATAATAGGATTTTAACTACTTTGATAAACTTAAAAAAAAAAACATGAAAGTTTTTCATGTAAACCATGTTGGAGATTTTTCTTTTTTATTTTTTAAGCATGTATATTTTTTCCCAAAATAAAATTAATGAGAAATATAGACTATTAGATCAAGCTGGGCGCGGTGGCGCATGGCAATAATCCTAGCACTTGGGAGGCTGAGGCAGGGGGATTGCAAGTTCAAAGCCAGCCTCAGCAATGGCGAGGCACTTAGCAACTTAGTGAGACCCTGTCTCTAAATAAAATGCAAAAAGGGCTGGGGATATGGCCCAGTGGTCGGGTGCCTCTGAGTTCAATCCCCAGTACCAAAAATAAAAATAAAAAAGGAATATTAGATCATAGTTTTCTAGTTACTTTAGTTAAATTTTTCATTATTTATCTAGAACCTGATAAATATTTATTTTTAAGGCCAAGTATTTTGCCATTACTTTTAGTGGGTAAAAGTTCACCTTTACATTTGATATTAATATTTATGATATAAAGTTATCTTAACATTTAGTAGATTTTAAATGTGGTTCAGTGACAGCAATGTTATTGCTTATAATATTCTTTACTATTCATTTACTTCTACTCAAATGGAAGTCTTCGTATCAACTTACTTGAAAGATTTGTGTGAAAATCTATTACTAAGTAAACTTCTCATCTATTATACCTACGTAGTATGGGAATCATAATTATTTGCTTATATTTCTCTTGCAGATATCTATAGAGCACCTCAGAGGAGGATATAAAAGCAATGAGTTGTAAAAAATCAATTCATTTGCAGCTATATTTCCTTGATTATTTTAACTTTTGCTATTTTATTTGCCTAGTTTCTAACATAGGGATAATGAACCTCCCTTACAGTGGCATATGATTTAGGAACCAAAAAAGATTCTTGTAAAAACCCTTAAAAATTATCTCAATATTACTTAAAATGTTACTTATGATGACAAGTCTCTGCTATTGGAACCTGGGATACTTGATAAATTAGAAATAAATATGATTCTACCTTATTTTTCCACTTCATTGTTTATACTGTTTCTCCTTTTAGGGATAGTTTTTTTTTGTAGTACATGATCAAATATATGAGTAGGTCATTTTTTTTTTATTCAGTGT
Organism: Tamias sibiricus; assembly: GCA_025594165.1. Lineage (NCBI taxonomy): Eukaryota > Metazoa > Chordata > Mammalia > Rodentia > Sciuridae > Tamias > Tamias sibiricus. The sequence continues at coordinate 125,676,680 of CM046666.1, read as the reverse complement.
TTTTGTATATATAACAGTAGCATGCTTTACTATTCATAGTACACATAAAGAGCACCTTTTTACATATCACTGTTAGTATACAAAGTATATTCATGTATTTCATGTCTTCAAACATGCATTTAGGGTAATGATAACCCTCTCATTTTACCATCTTTATTTTTTTCTTTCTCTCTTTGTACCCCCTTGCTCCCTTCCTTGCCGTCCCTCCCCGTTTACCTTTCTGGTGTTCCTCTAATCTTCCTATGCTCCCCAACCCAATCCCACTGTGAATCAGCTTCCTGATATCAGAGAAAACATTTGGTATTTGGATTTTTGAGATTGGCCAACTTCACTTAGCGTTATATTCTCCAATTTCATCCATTTACCTGCCAATGCCATGATTTTATTCTCTTTTATTTCTGAGTGAAATTCCATTGTGTATATATACCACATTTTATTTATCCACTCATCTACTGAGGGGCATCTAGGTTGGTTCCACAATCTAGCTATTGTGAATTGTGCTGCTATAAACATTGATATGGCTGTGTCCCTGTAGTATGCTGTTTCTAAGTCTTTTGGGAATAGGCCCAGTAGAGGAATGACTGGGTCATATGCTGGTTCCATTCCCAGTTTTCCAAGAAATCTCTATACTGCTTTCCATTTGCTGAGTAGGTCAATTTTTTATTTATATAACTTTATTCTTAAATACATAAATCCAGTACTACAGAGCCAGAAATGCAATTTTGTAATGAATATGATTTTTGTTTAGTGATTTTCCCCTTTATTTCTTAATCCGCCCAAAGTCTGAACAAACTTTATAAAATTTGCAGGTATAGCAATGAAAGTGCCTTTTTATCACATTTGGAATTAGATTGTTGTAACAAGACGAAATGAACAATGAAGTAGAAATCAAACTCAATCACCAAATCTTTCAAAATTTACATGAAATTATACTCATCTAAAGTCGTTAGTTTAGTGATCAGTTCTTTTTTTTGTTGTTATTTAATTTCACTTGGGAGAAGAGTAGAATTGAAAAATTAGCCAATGTTCAATTTTACAATTGAGCTCAAAGAAGTAAGAATAGTAAATTATTCATAATGTAAAGAGGAGTTTCTGCTAGGAAAAAAAATTATGATTAAGTTTCTGAATCTCTAGTACCTACAGAGTATATAAATATTACATGCAACTAAAAGGACAAATCTTACCTAAGAGATGCCACTGCATCTTTTGGATACAAAATACCTGCAGCACAAGGCATTCATTTAAAAGGAATGTTTTTATTTATCAACAAAATACTGAAAGTATTGATACCATCTCGTGCACTTTTAAGCATCATTATCAGTTGAAATCCAACAGAAATTAGCTTTGCGGTAGAAGGTAAACCACTGTAGTTAAGTCTAACATGTTACAACATACACATTTTCAAATATCATTAAAGGATCCCAGTAAACAATTTTAACAATTCTGGTGTCTGTGAATAAACATTTCACTGATTTTCTATGTTTGTTTGGTCTTCTGAGCAAATACAACATTTTTCTCATAACCACGCATCTACTTAACTGATGAAGTAAAAAGCAATTGAATTATCTGTAAAATTTCAGATTACACAGGTCTCTGCCCTTAAGAAGTTTGTGACTCACAGAGAGAGACAAAATTTATTTATTTATTATTTTTTAAGTTATTTGGTACCCAGGATTGAATCCAGGGTGCTTTACTACTGAGCCACATCCTCAGCCCTTTTTTATCTTTTATTTTGAGACAGGGTCTCTCTAAATCAATTAAAGCCTCACTAAATTGCTGAGGCTGATCTTAATCTTATAATTCTCCTGCCTCCGCCTCCAGAGCTCTTGGGATTATAGGCATGTGCAAAAGATTGAAATTTCAAAAAGGATAACTCAGTCTGCCATTATTCCTATCCCCTTGGCAGACTGAGTTATCCATGATTACCCTAAATACATGTATGAAGACACAATTGTTGTTAAAATACTTTATATAAATCATCAACTTGAAAAATTGTTATCTTTATATGTAATATGAAATGAAATGTACTCTGCAAACATGTATAACAAATTAGAATAATAATAAAAAAGAAGAAGAAAATTTAAAAAGGTAGTAATGAGACATGCAACAGATGCAACAGATGCATGGATATTTGTGCAAAGATGCATGAAACTACAGAGCAAAGCAAATTGTAAAAGCTTTGATGGTCATTGTTACCTAAGTGCAGTATAAATTTTTCAATATTTAAGAAATTAGTCAACAATGTAACTAAAATTGCATGTGTGTGTTGTGTGTGTGTGTGTGTGTGTGTGTGTGTGTGTGTGATACAGAGTGAATGAACTCTATCCAGCAAGTGGCTATCTTTCTTGGTCACTTTTGCTGTCCTGAGTTACTGACTCTAGTATAAAAGATTTCATTATCCCTCCAGATGTCTGCATTTCTTCCCAACTTACCTATCTTGGTTCATTTTCTCTTGCTATAAAAGAATATCTAAAATTAGATAGTTTATTAAAAAATGAAGAGATTTATTTTGAGTTGCATTTCTGGATTCTGAGAAATTCAAGATTGTGCATCCATATCTGGTCAGCTTTCCAATTCGTGAAGGAAAGCAGAAGGTCAAGCAAGCACTGTGGAAAAAAGCAAAAGGACTTAACTTCTAAGATAACTAACTCATTCCTCCAATAGAGGCTTTAATCCATTTTTCTCCAAGACCAAAAGGCCTCCTGCTGGACCTGCCTCCCAACACCGTTGCACTAAGGACCCAGATTCCATATGGGTTTTGGTGTGGACAGACTATATTCAAACCATAGAATTTCCTGTATCCAGTTTATAATATTCTGATACTTCAACTGTCTGCAACAAAATCCTTTAAAGAAAGATATCTGTCTAATGCTTTGCTTCAGTCTTTCAAGCATCACAGCTCTCTGTGGGCTTTATATCCAGGAAGTGGTCTTGGCTCCAAAGTAGACAGTATTTCTGTTCCTGTGCACTGCATGCTGGCCTCACCTCATAAATCAATGTATAATTTTATTCTTTTTCTTCCAGGTATTATCTCTATCTAAAACTATACTGTACCCTAGTGATTCTCCTCTTCACTTAGTTTTTACGTAGTTTTTCACTTAGTTTTATGAGCACAAGAGAATAACTTAAGATCACAGTCTCATTTGTAACCAAAGATAGGACCTCTCTCTCATTTCACAAGGTCATTTCAAGAGAGAAGGAGATGATTAAATGGACCTTAATGTAAAATTATATTACATTCCTAAAGGAAAAAAGTGGGATGGTTTATTAATCTTCTCACCTAAAGTTCAGGAAAAGCACTTTAGTATTAGTGTCAAATGCCTTTATATTAAATATATCCATGCATATTTTATGAAGTGTTGTATCAGTAGATCAAAGACTACAATATAAAAACATTACAAAGATATCCGTTCTAAATTAACACAGGAAATAGAAATAAGATGGGCTATTTGAACATGATGAGGGAGTCCACAGGGTTTTCTGTCTGACATCTTCAGAGGTCTTCGAAGGGGAAATCATGGCAAATTATGAGCACTGCAGTGTAAAAAGGAAAAGCAAACCAACAGCAGCCAAAAGAAGAAAGCTGCAGTCATATTACACCAACAATACTGAATAAAGTAAAAGCCAGTGTTTAAAGCATATTAAACCATGAGAGAGTTAACAACTAGTCTCAATAAAATACAGATGCTGAATGTCTGGTAAAAATTGGGTAAGTAGAAGCATATTTACTCTGTTATTCTCTGTAGCATACACTAAAAACAACAAAACTAGCAGAAACTACATTTTTTAAAAATTATAAAACATGTAAAATATTTCCTGAAAGAAAGTCAAAACATAAATAACCCTCTTTTCAATATAAATTGCCAATGTTATGAAAATGTTAATGAACCATAAATTATTATTAAATTCAATGCATTTGTCATAAATCAGTTGTATAACTCTCTTTGCAAATGATTCTTATATTTTGTCTGGGAAAAGAAACAAAATACACATACACACACACACACACACACACACAAAAAAAAAAAAAAAAAAAAAAAAGATAATCTGAAAAGAGAAATTAGCCTAAACATTTGTCCAATCCATCATCACTGGATCTCCCCATTAATATTTCTCAAAATAAACAAATAAATAAAACCTTATAGCTCATATCTCATCTCTGTTCTTTCTTGGTCTCTCAGCAACCTATCCCACTGCAATTGCACAACTGGGCTGTGAACACTACAGGAGGGATACAAAAATGCTCATCATGCATTACTAAGGAAAACAGCAAGGTAGAATAGATTAAGTGTAACATGATTTTTATGAGAAATATATGCATATGCATACACACACATACACACACACACACACACACGTAGGTTAATCTTGGAGGGTGTTTCAGGAGTCAAAATTCAACTGTTATCCTTCAAAAACCAAGCAAGTACTGTCAATGTCTGTGGAAGCTAAATAAAAGAATAGGAAGTGGTAGCTGTGAATTGTGGAATGGATTTCATACTGAAATGTATTCAAATTCAATTTTAAAAAGTTTAAAATATCCACCTGCATGTCTGGCTTGGGTGGCTCTTACAGTGCCATCTGCTAGCTGGGTGATGGCAGGTATATTATTAAGTAGCTCTAGAGGCACTTATGCAGCAGGAACAGTATGTTCCATCCCTATGTGTAATTCTCTGCCATGCCTCCTGCCTCTACACTGTCCCACTCACTTTCCCCCAAAACCCTTGCCAAGGGTATCCCACCCAACCCCTTTCCTAGCCAGCAGATGGCTGCTCTCAGCCAGTGACTGCTTAGTCAGACCCTGGTGCTTTCACTTGTCAAAAGGGCCAGCCTGATTTCCTCATCTGTGAAATTGGAATAAAGGACATCTCAGAAAAAAATAAATAAATAAAGGTTTAAAATATCATGTTGCCTAAATTCGACAGTGATATGCTTAGTGGGAGAATCCTGGAACAGATCTTCATATTCAATTAGAATTTCTACAAGTCAAATGAAAAATGTTTAAGAGAGACAAATATTTTGAAGTGAGGGTAAGATGGCAAAAGATAAGTGCCATTTATACTTTTACTTTTCTGTGCAGAAGTACACTTTTTTACTATGAGCATATATTTTCTTTTTCTAAAGAGACTAGTACAAATAAAAATGTAAAATAAACAAAGTTTCTTTGTTAATATCTAAAATACAACACATATTTTAAAAATAGAGAATATTTACCTCAAAACACTTACTCCAGCAGTTATGTAACTGTATATATTTCCTGCATGTTCTGCTAAAATTTAGGTTATAAAGTTCCATATTACATGTAAACTTTTTATTTTACATGACTTTATAAATATACTTGATATGTGGTACTGCTTGACTTGGAATATTCGTCCCTCTGCAGTCTTTGATATCTGCTACATGTGTATTCATTCTTCTCAAACTTGGTCAAGACACTCCCTTAGTTTCCCATCCTCCATGTGGTGATGGTGCTGAATCATTCCCTCTCCTGAAACACTTCCTTCTGCTGCGTATTTTGATCCTGTGTATATCACAAGGAGTTAGCACTCACTAGGACGTATACTATTACTCTCTTACAGTCCAAAAGTTCCTTGAGAGCAATTAATGCCTTATTTTCCTTAATAAGAACTGTGCTGTGCAGAATGCCATAAACAAAATTGTTTTGTCACAAATTGTATTCAAATGAAGTGCAAATAAAAACATTTTATTTGGGGGTCAGTCTGTAAATCAATCCTAGAGTCTAGGAAAAGGGCAAAAAACTGCTGTTTACTAAAGGATTACAATGGTATTTCTTAAGCACTCGATATGTATTGTCTCATTTAAGACTTCCACAAACCCTATAGATCATTCTTAAGCTCATATACCAGAATCAGAACTTGAGTGTCTGAGTTATTAAATTTCTTGTCCAAGTTCTATGATATGAACTATAATACATACTACTATAAATAAAAATTAAAAAAAAAAAAACAAGTAAAAAAACAAACTCAATGAGTAAAATGAACTTTGTTCATAAGGTTATGTATGAAATGTCTTGGCATCGTAAAATTTACTATATTAATTAATTAATTATTGGAATATATATAGAAATATATGTTTGATTATACACATACATATATTACAGTTGGCTCAAAATATAAAAAGATTAGCAAACTGGATTGCTGATCTGAATATTTTTAAATACAAAGGGAAGTAATCCAAAATGACTAAAGAGTTCTAAAATTATACTTTTTAAGAAAGCATCACAGGAGCCCCACAATAGAAACTTAATGTAGACCGTCTATAAATATTACTTATTAAAAATGAAAGCTTTAAAGGATTATATAAAATCAAACGTCCTAAGGTAAGTTGAATCAGAAAGTAATTTAGTAATTTAATTATAATATAGTATCAGAAAAAGAAGAAAGACTTGAAAAATTGGTTTCATTAGGGAGCTTTAAATATGAGAAATATGTATTTTAAATAAATGGAAGTGTGCAAATAAAAATCTGAGGCCTTTTGCTTGTATTAAAAACGTAGGAAAAATGAAGGAATACTTTCTAATCTTCTTGGTATCACTACAATTAAAATTCCTGTGAAATCACAATTCTCTTAGTTTCTCAAAAAGAATGTACACTATTTTCCAGAATAGGAATTCATGTACTTAAATTGGAATCAGGGAAACTTTTCCGTGCTCTAAAAAGGGTTACAACTACATCTTCTCTGATCACAATCATCTCAGTTGGTTGGTTATTGTTAATTGTGAGGTAGAGGTATAGGCAAAAACCTCATTACCATTAGCTGCTAATTGTCAGTTTAAAGACATAAAAGAAAACATGGAGTATCACTAAGATGTGTTCCTCAGTATACTTATGTGAGAAGAAAGCATCTCCTGAGAAAGGCACTACTCTATACTAAATGACCTGCTCAGGGCCTTACGGCTCTTGGTCTCCAAGCTGTTTAGCAGCCTGTGTCAAAAAAATTACTTGTTTCAGTCCAATTTCTCTCAATTCAATAAGCCCTAAGCCTCTCAAAACAAAGTAAAGTTAAAATGATTTTCAATTGCTTTGGACTAGGATGTGTCAGGCCTACATTTCATGGACATCAATGGAACAAAGCACTCACCCTTAAACCTTTCTCCTTTTCTCATTAATCAAAATTCCAATGAGCTGATTTCTTTTTTATTTCTAATCTAGAGGAGGGTTTATGGGAAATGGGATTTTTCTGACTCATGACTTTCAGCTAAGTACTCTGGAGATATATTCCAGAGAAAAACAACACAGCTAATCATCCCACTTAACTCTAAATAATGCATCCTTGATTACAGATGGTGTTCCAGAAATCTGGCAATCAAGAAGCTTGAGAAAAATGAGAATGTGGCTTTCTGCTCTGGACTCTCTTTCTTGGTGAATGGCTGCTCTTACTCTGGTTTATTTAGTCTCACATCCTAATATAAGTTCATTGTGTCAGAAAGGCAAAATCACAAGAATTAACGATGGGGGATTTCACTTACCCAGCCGCCTGTTGCCACCTGTCAACTTTCTACTCATTCATCACCTAGCCTGTCACACTTGACATAAGCTTCTGAAGGGCTGGGTGAAGGGGAGGCAGGAGAGGCTGGATAAATGTCTTCATGATCATCTTTAGCAATGTCAGTAGCTCAGCGCTCTCAGTATTTTAGATTTGCCTGTGACAGCTTTTCCACTAGCGCTGAAGCTGCATTCCAAATTGATGTTTGTGGCGGGCGGCTTGGATTCTAGGCTAGAGCCATGCCTAAGGCAAGCCAAATTCTACAGTTTGATACCAGTAAACAATATGATCTCTCTTTGTGTTTATGTGGATGTGCTGGAGTGGAATGAGGGAAGGATAACTTCAAATGACAATTGCCACAGGTGATTAATTTTTTTTTTTTTTTTTAGTCTTTTACAGATTTATTCTGCCTGCTCTAATTTAAATTGGTGTTCATAATGATCCTTTCATTTGGCATAAAAGCTGAAGAGATGCTTTCACTCATGAAACAGGCAGGATGAACAGGCACGATGCCATGCACAAAGATGACACCCGGGGCTCCCTGTAAAAAGGGTCCTGTTATGTGTTTCCTTTTTATTGATGCTCACCTGATCAGCCCATTTCTGAGCAGGAAGTGCAATTGTGAGGCACCCCTGGAACTACAAGTGGGAGGAAAGAGATGCTCTTGAGAGTTGGGGATGGAGAGGGGCAGCCTGGAGGCTTCAGGCAAAGAGCCCAAGCTGAGCCCAGAGGACAGAAAACACATCGAAATCAGGGAAAAGTAAGTTAACCTCACTGTGGCTCAGCGAACTAAGGAAACAATGAATGAAGACTACTGTAGAGGGATATCATAAGGATACTACAATACATATGAGAATATTTTCAAAGTTATAAAGCACTGTTCAAGAATTAGTTAAATATTATTTATAATTCTTTCAAATCAAAGAGAATCCAAATGACTGAGGATACCAAATCTCATGTTTTATTAACTCTGCTCTGTTTTGTATGGTCTAATCTTAGACATCTTTTAGGTTTCCATTTTGGGATATATGTAAACATTAAAGCAGTAGGATTAGTATATATAAAAATATTTAAGCAACGCAAATTTAGAGAAGTTGGCAGCATAGAAATGAGCAACTTTTGAGAATACTTTTAGCCATCCTATGGGAAAACTTAAAAAAAAAAAAAGAAAGAAAGAAAATAGTACAATGCTAAATAAAGTCTCTCAAGTATAAAGACTGCCCAAACCACAATTCATTTTTATGAGCTAAGGATTAATAAATTGTTTCTTTTAAATGAACAAAAAAATCCTCACATATTACTCATTTTATTGCAGAAATTGCCTTAGAATTTATGATTACAATGGAAAACACAGAATTTTTCACTTTGTCCTTACTCTGTCAATAGTCAGGGGCTGTACTGTGATTACCTGACATATATTCAAACAAATGTGAGCTCCCACATTGATCTATTGCTCTCTGGGGAGCAAAGCTCTCAGAAGCTCTGTTTCTGAATAACAAGGTGAGGGTGAGCTGATACAAACTTCCTTTGAAAGAAAATGTCAGCTATGAAGTAGAAAAACAACAGAAATTCCTTAGCCTTCTTTAAAAGATATGCAGGCTTAAATTGCCTAAAGTATGTCCTATAGACACACACTTTGAGAAAGTCAGATGACTAGATACACACAGGTGCTAACTACCCAATCAATTCTCCCAGGAACAAAAATATGGATAATTCTAACCTGTATCCAAAAAATATTTAAGATTTGCAACCAAAGTTGAGCAATGACTTCTTTGTTCTAATCAAACAGTACCCTCTCTGTTCCCTGAAGCAATGCCTGACATCTATTCAATTGGTAGAAATCCACAGCAAAAAGGCATATAGGAAGTAAAACATAGATCAATTACTTTATATTCTCTAAAACATTGTCCATCTTATACCTTATAACATCTTAACTAGACAAACATTTTAGCTTATGAACTATCTGCATCCAGCCTGTCAGTGGTCAACACCATCAGCATATATTCAATACGCTGATTTGGATTTTCAAAGCCCTTCTGATCATGACTCTAGTTTTCAAATTGTTAATGACTTCTCCTTGTGAGCTCACATGAGCACACACCCACACACCCACACACACGCCTGTACACACACAAACACAACCTTTGTTTGGTACATTTTAATATCATAGCAAATTTTTAAACTATATTTCTCATTTAATTCCCATTAAATCCCTATTAAGTCAACAATCCAGTTACACAAAACCAACTCATTTTCTTGCTAACACTCCTTGGATTTTTCTTCTCTGTTCACACTATTTTTTTGCCTGGAATGGTCTCCCTCTTCTTCCATCACTGTCTCATTGAAATTTACTTACCCTTCAAGTTCTATGTCAAAGATCACTCATTTTTCTGCAGGAAAATCATTTCCCAGAACCCCCAATTTTTAAAAAACAAATTGTTTTAGTCAGTTTTTTCATCACTGTGACCAAAATGTAGAGGAAGGAAAGTTTTATTTGGGGCTCACAGTTTCAGAGGGCTCAGTCCATAGATGGCCATCTCCATAGCTCTGGGTCCAAGTTGAGGCATAATATCATGGCAGAGGAAGCAGCTCAGGATATGGCAATCAGGTAGCAGAAAGAGCACTCTAATCACCAGGGACAAAGCACAAACCTCTAAGGCATGCCCCCAGTGACTCACGTCCTCTAGCCTTCTCCCTGCCTACCTAGAGTTACTGCCCAGTCCATTTATATGAGTGGATTAATAGCCTAGTTAGATTAAACCTCTCATAGCCCAGTTATTTTTTCTTCTAAACTTTCTTGCATTGTTCTACACATAAGCTTTTGGGGGACACCTCATCTGTAAACCATAACAACACCTAAGAAGACTCAAGGATAGGTTCAAACCTAGCAATGGTTTTCAATACTAGAAGTCAAACTGCAATCTGAATCTGTGAAGGTTTTTCACTGGTTACAGATATACAAACATGAAGTGCCATTCCACATTGGTAATGAATGCTGGCTTGTTTGTTATCCAGAACCAAAGCAGGAGTTTGCACCTTACCTAGTTAAGACCCAGATTCTTAACTCCATGGGCTTCTGGTGCATTTTATTAATTTTTAAACTGCTAATTCTATTAAGTTTTTTCATGGCCAAATATTTTCATTGCATTTCATTTTCTTAAGTGGATTACCATTCCTGGAAAATTGGGGGCTCAAGAAGTCAGAGGGATAGGTGATGAAGTCAAGATTCTGCAGCAATATTATCCAAACAAGACATTGTTTGTAGGAGGGTTTACAGGCACAAGAATTTGGAGCAGTTTATCTGTAGATGAAGCAAATGATATAATCATTTCATTAGAGTTTCAGACAGAGATGATTGCAAATAAGGAAGAAAATCACACATACACACACACATACACACACACAAACTTCAATTGAGCATAAAAGCATTCAATGAGTATTTGTGAAAACAATGGAAATTGAACCAGGAGCTATGTATATTAACCTACTTCTCAGGTATAGATCTGAAAAAGAAAAATAAAGCATAATAAATATTCAACTGCAGGTGTCTGTGGTTTTGTTTCTTTTTAACTACATCATAAAAATACTTTAGCTTTGTTTTTGAGAATCAAGGACATTGTGTGAAATGAATTTTATGCAACTTTTTTTTGCTTACTATGTAGATTTTGTAATATGTGTTATAATGCAAAATTGATGCTCATGTTTGATACAGTGAGCCTCATTGCATTTCAACTGAAATTATCTGACAACCCTCCCAAAGTGAATTGAATAGTGAATAGGGGACTAAGGATATTACTCATTTTCTAAATTTTTGTTTCCATCAATTCTGAATAGAACTTTCCTGTCTTTAAGAAAATTTAAAAAGAAAACATCTTTCATGGCACCTATGAAAAATATGGAACATGCAGTGAAATTATGCTGTAAACATTTTAGACGTGTCCAGCTCTAAGCTCTAGGTCAATATTTGAAAAATATAAAAACATTAGTCCTCAAAGCAGACATTTGACTGGGACACAGAGATAGCATTTATTCTAAACTTTTTGTTCATGAAAGGAGAATTCATTATGTTTAAAGGCTAATGAGAAGCAAAAAACAACTAAGGCAATTGTCCCATTCAAAACATGCTTTGAAATAAGATGTTCTGAAATAAGTCAACAGAGTCCAATATCATTCCAAGAAAATTAATAGATTGCCTAGTAAAGGGAGATTTCAGTAAATACTAGGAAACATAAAATATTAGTATAACAAAGGGACACATAAAAATGAGTATTTAAATGAGCTATAAAAGGTAAATCCCAAAAGCTTTTAAGGGAAAGAAAAAAAAAAAAAAAAAGCTCTCAAAGCATTAAAAAAAAAAAAAAAAAAAAAAAAAAAAACTGAACAGATATCAGTGGAACTAACTGCTGAGATTTTAATAAAATAATTGATAAAATTAGGTGCCAAAATGCATTGAAAATTTAAAAATCATGGCATCTGGGGAACTGTTTTGTCATGGATATATGTCTAGCTTTAGGTTAAGAATCAGTAGGCACTTTTCTAAATAAAGAAGTGTAAACACAAATGTTCCTTTGGGAGCAGTGCCAGTATATGCCTTATTTAATGTTTTTATAAATGATTTAGAGGAAAAGGAGAAGAAACTAATCTCAAAATTTGTGGAAGACTTTTCTGTGTAACACCAACATGGCTAAAGCTAAATCACCTCAGGAATATTTTGTAACTTGACCTATAAATAGCAAATTAATTTTAATTGGGGGCAGTTTATTTAGAAAGTAAGTTAACTTACATGTAGGGGATGTTCATCTTGGAAGTACCAGTTTTCACATAATTTATAGATCTTGGAATTATTGCACTATAGGAAAGAGGGAGTATAGTATTCAAATGTAACAATTAAATAATCATCATCAGTAATATAATACTTGTAACACTACTACAAATGCTATCTTGCATTTACTCTGTACCTAAAAGTGTGTGTGTGTGTGTGTGTGTGTGTGTGTGTGTGTGTGTCTATTTTCTTTTTTCCTTCAAAACTCTAGGCAACTAAAATTTCCAGAAAGCTGAGGATACTGAAAAATAAGGAAGCATCAAGAGGAAAGTGTAAGCCCCTCTACAGAGACTCTGAGTTAATTAATTTTCTTCTGATTAAGTTCCACTTCCTGTTTATCCATCTCTTGCATCTTCAGTAGAACATGCACCCAGTACTTGATCCTTCCCTTTAGCATCAGTATTTAAATGTACTCTGATAGCTCATGATGCAAAATCAATGAAGATGTTTCTAATTCAAGGACAACTGAACTTATGAATTTACCACTGTTATCTTCCAAAATTGGGGGGAATAATGATTACAAAAAGGGAAAAAAAATCAATGTATCTTCTGTGTATATTTGCATAAGGTTAGGTTACATAAACACAGAATAAAGATTTTTGGCAAATTTATGAAGGACCAACCCTTCAGAAGCAAAGCATTAAGGATAAGAGAAGAGAAGTGGCAAGCATTAATGGAAAAAATTAGGATGAAAATCCATGTATGTTATAATGAAGCATAAGCAATAAGATTTTAATGCAGATTGACACAAATTATTAGCCAAATGTATGGCAAAATGTCAAAATATTTTGAAAGCAAACAAACAGAAAAGTAAAGTGAGTCCTAGGATAATTCCAGTAAATCAGGCCTAGACACTGTGCTCTTAAAATTTTAATAGTTAATAAGTAACAGTATTAAAGCATAAATAACTTAGTGATGTGAAAAAGGATGAGTTTCTTTTCATGAGAACAAAAATAATTATATTAATAGTTAACAAATAATAAATAAATGATTGAGTGATACAATAATATTATTAAACATCAAAAAATGAAAATGACAAAGAGATGTTTTTAGTGATTTATTTACTGATTGAATGAGGTGGGGATGAATAAGGAAGGAGACAAAAGTATGACTAGAGTATGCTGTGGAGATTATTATTTAATTGCAGATATCTGGATTTCTCAGTAGCATTTGACAAAGTTTAGTATTCACCTAGAAACGTTATGTTTTCCTGATTTCAGAGACAGGAAGCTTTCCTGGTTTTTCCTCAAACACTGGACACTCTCTTGAACTTCTCATTGTCATCATCCCTTCCTTTGCTGCTTTAGAAAAGTCTTGGTTTCTGTTACCTGGGACTCCACACACAACTGCTTTTCCTCTCACTGTATGCCTCCCCCTTAGATAACCTTCCACTGATTAGCTTTAAATGTTATGAATGTGGACGACACAAAATTTTTAGTTCCAGATTTTTCTTCTCAGTTGTGCCATGTACTTTTAACAGTTGACCTCAGATCATCATTAGATGTCTCATAATTATCACAAATACAGCATGTGTGAGATCAAATCCTCAATGCCTCCCATCCCCAACCATTTTTCTTTTCTAATCTTTCCAACCTGAGCAGCAAACTCTATCTAACTTCCATAATTCATGGTAAAAACACAGAAAATTTTCTTGAAACCAGACTCTTAATCACCCACGTTTGATTCATCCCCACTTGTGAATTTATATTAAAATGTCCTCTTACTCTCATCCCAAGACACTTGAATTTTTTTTAAAAGTCTCCTAAATTATATGTCTGGCACTATTCCTGTTTCTAATACTTAGCCTTATCAGTATCAAAACTGATATATATATATATATATATATATATATATATATATATATATATATTTTTTAACAACGTAAGTGTTAAGGAGTGTAACTCTGTGATAGACTGCTTGCCTCATATGTGTGAGGATCTGTGTTTTATTCCCAGCACAGTAAAAATTAATTAAAAAAAAAAAAGAGTAAGAAGAATAAAAAAATGAGGATGCCCGTCTTAAAAAAAATTCAGTATTCTTAAAATAAATTAATGTACTAAACATAACCTGCAAAGTTCAGCTTGATATTGTTGAAGACTTATTCTTCACACTTTTTTACATTTGAAAGAAAATTGGTTTCTTTCAATTTTTGGAAAACGTTAAATCCTTTTAGTTTCAAGCCATCTTATTATCTCAACCTGCTGTTCTATCCTTCTGTCCAATCTCCCTCCCACTACCCCACTCAAGCTACCACCTGTCAATATCTGCTTACCTTTCTGGTTTTAGATCCAATTATTTATTTATTTATTTTAAACTTAAAGATAATTCCTACAGAATTCCCATGGGATTACACATTACTTTTTAACTACTTTGATGGCATTTTAAAACTAGTATTTCCATACCATTTGTCATAATCATATTGTAAATTGTTTAATCATCTGTGGGGGGCGGGTGTGGAATCTGACTCACAGCCTGGCCCCCACCAAAAGAAAGTGCAAAGTTTTCTGAGATGAGAACTATTTTTCCTGATGATTCCACATTATCTAGCACAGAGCCTAATGGATGCTTAAGATAGTTTAAATTTTATACATTTATAAATTCTACTTACTGTGCATCCCTAATAAAATGAAAATGTGCTAAATCAACAGATCAGAGTAGTTCAAAGGAAGGTATTTCCTTCATAGATTTATGTTTAATAATTACTGTTCCACACGTGAACACTTAGATGCAAATTCAATTACTTTTTCATATAAAAAAGAATAATTTAATGAAATGTATAACTTCTAAGAGATTATAAAGGCTAAAACACAGATAGATGAATGGTTTGAGAATCACCTGTGATTTGATTTGATGTGACTGGGGTATTTTAATCTTTAAAAATTAAAACATTTTAATTATAAAATGATACATGTTCATTCTTACTGAAATTTCTTATTCTGTGTAACAAATTCAATTATGTTTGACTTAACCGGAGTTTTAAAGATATTTTAGTCTGTGACCCAGATTACTCCCCACTTTCAGAAATGATTTTTCAAATCATTGTGGAAAATTATGTTTCTGCAGCACCCTCAAAATTTCAGTTGAGGCAGTTAACAGAAAATACATACCTTTTCGTTTAAATGTTCAGTCTTTCTTAATAGCTGTAGGATCTGGAAGATAGAAAACACAGCTTTCTTACTTATTATTTTATCCCCAACTACTATCTAAGACAGTACTTGAAACACAATAAATATTTCTTAATTTAGTTAATATAATTAAGTAGGGAGATGTACTTTTAGTTTCTTAGGAGACAGGATTTAATATAAATAATGCCAGAGCACAACTTAATGTAGTTAACCATCTCAAGCATATTACATACAAAGAAGCATATAATTTATGCTGAATAATAACCACTGAAGTTAAATTTTATAAGCAGAGTAGGATCAGATACACATATTACTGTGGGATTCAACAAATGAAAAGGAGCAAGAAAATAACATGATTTCATTCCCTATTTCCTTCTCAAATATCAACTAAATTCCAGGTCAATTTATATATTGCAATTTCAACTTGCTTTATAAAAAATGAGAGAGATGTTATCACTTTAGGTTATTGTCCAGAGAGATCACTGAGATTGAAGAATGTCTAGCATTAAATCCGAGATTTGGACTTCTTAAAAGACCCAAACTTTTAGTTCAGTACACAAATAGTTCTTATATCCTTACAATTGCCTAATTGGGAATGACTTAGGGCCAATATTAAATGCAAAGGAAAAGGCTAAGATATAAATACTGCTATAGGTAACAGAGAGTTCTACACAAAAACCAGTAGTGCCAAGATTCAGACCACAGACTTAACATGTAAAATCTTATTATCCTCTATCAAAGGTTGTTTGTCTCTCCTGGACTTTTAAATCCTGCTGGGTGTGTCGCATGACTCCTTGAATATTGACTTCTGCTACCAGAAGGAACTGAAAGTGCTGAGAGGCAATTTGCCTTCAATTTTGGCAGATGGGGAAATTCCTCCTAGATCTTTATATTAAAGTTAAGATTAGTTTCTTCAAAATAAGCAAAACAATGCAAAATAAAACTCAGCAGCCCAAACCTGTAACAATAATGTGATTAGAAGCAAACTAACATTCAAAAGAAATCGTTTAGAATTAATACACTGTGCATTGCATTATTTGGTTAAAGATCCATTTTGTTTTATTGGCTGTCACTAAACCTAATTACCAGCGTGTGGAAAATAACTTCCTTGCCAAATCTGTCAAAATGAGCTCAGCATATAACAATATAAAGACTAACACTGTACTATTAGACATGAATATGAATATCCACCTCAGCAAAAAAATATACTAGACCAATGATATACCCTTAATACTAAAACTCGGCAGAGTTAGGATGTAAGAATATTTCAAAACTTTGTTAATATGAAATCCCTGATTTTGGTATACACAAAACTACTTTTTAGTGCAGAGGCATACATATATAAAATACATACACACACATACACATGTGCATGCACACACACACCTTCATCTATATATCTATGTGAGTGTGTGTGTATTCACATAAATTACATCACTTTTTGATATAATATATTACTAAATTTATCAGATCTAAGTTTTGAATGAAATTGAATAGTTTGGTGTCTTAGGAATATTTAGAAAGTCAACTGTAAAAAATATGTTATTGGGATGTCATGATGTTTTGATTATACGGTAATAGAGAAATACTGTTTTACTTCTACTTTAAAAGCTGAATTTATGAAATAAAGCACTGTTCATTTTAAGTAAAATTGAAACTACAGGTAATGGTCAAGTAATAATGCATAAATAGCTCTGATAAAGGATATATCAACATACAAAATATATACTGACAAATTTTTCCATTATAGTTTACAAGAATGCATAAGCAAACATTTCTCTTATTTTACTGATCTCAACACCATGCAACCTTTATCCTGAAGCTAAATTTATGTTCTTAGGCAAATTATTTTTAATTCTTGATGCTTAACCTTAAATTAGATGATATATGTGAAAGTATTTATATGTTTAAATAATAAAGTGTTCCACACGGGAAGATTAACATCATACTCTTATCCTTGCAGGGAGATGATTCTCAATGATTTCTGGGAGGTTAAAAAAAGTGTTTGATAATCTCAGTTGCATATATATTTATAGAAATTTACTGAGGCACTTCTGTGAGTTACTAATCATGTAATTAGTTTGGTAACTCTTCAAGACATTAAGATTTTTAGTGGAAAAGATATTACTGGAATTTTTTAAAGGATAGACTTCAGTTTCCCACCTGGCCTGTTTCTGTTTTGCTCCTGCAGGGTGAAGTTTCTTCAAACTCGCCAGACTTCCTGTAAGAAGTGTGGCAAGCCCTGACCCCATAGAGTGACCTAAGACAGGAAGGGCAAGCTGGTTTTCTGGAAAACTGCTAAAAGTACAAAGAACAGTGTGCTGCCACATGAGTGTGTTGAGTTCAATTGCAGGTGTAAGATGCTATTTAGAGATGTGAATGTTTCATTTTGTACTGGGAGGAGATGATAAAAAGAAGGGCCAGGATTCAGTTTCAAGATTCATTCTTTGTTCTGTTATGAAGACAGAATCTTGAGGTTATGTTCACGTTGTTTGATTGCACTTGCTCTTTCATGAGGGAATAAATTAGAGACATCAATAAATTCAATAACAGAAAAGGAAAAAAAAAATCAATCCTGGTGCTATGGCAACTCTGTAATCCCAAAGGCTCTAGAGGCTGAGGGAAGAGGATTGCGTGTAAGAGGACAGCCTCAGCAATTTATTGAGGTCCTATCCCAAAATAAAAAATGCTGGTGATGTAGCTCATTGGTTAAGTGCCCCTGGGTTAATCTCCATTACCAGGAAGAAGAAGAAGAAGAAAAAGAAGAAGAAGAGGAGGAGGAGGAGCCAATTAAACTAAATCATTTTGGAAAGAATAGAACCAGAGGAAAGTTTGAAGTCAAAAATCTGTTGATAATAGGTCTTGTTCACAATATTTATTTTTTCAGTTATCATATGTATTAGGAAGGCAACTACACTTCCTTACAGTTCTCTATCAAAAAAGAAAAAATGAAGTGCTTTCAACCGTACACAAACATAGGAATTGTTATACCCACCAGAGATCCAGGAGAGTTTATTTATCCAAAATAATTTTAACATCCATTGTTATTAGTATTTGTCAGTCAGATCCATGAGAACAGACTTTGTAGCATAAATTAAAGTTTTTTCATTGCATGTAAAGTTAATGTGTTGTATACATTTTAATGAATGTTTTATTTTAGAAGACTTTCACATTCACAAAAATGTTTCAAAGACAGTACTTGAAGTTCCTGTATACAGTTTTCCCCACTGTTTACATATTTTATTACTATGATAAATTTGTCACAACCAATGAATGACAAATGATGAATATTAATGAATCAATACTGATTTATATGAGTAACATATGTGACTACAATAATATATAAATGTGTATAATTAATGAATCAATTTGATATATATGTCACAAATAATAACTACCAACTATGTGAATATATCTAAATAACTTTTATTATAATTGTCATAATTAACTGAACTTCAAACTTTATTCTAGATTCATTAGTTTTTCTTTAATGTGCTTTTATTTTTCCAGGATCTTATCAAGAATACCACTTTACATTTATTTAGTGAGAAGGCCTAAGCTCCCTTAAGCTGTGTAATTTCTCAAACTTTTCTTGCTTTTGATGATGTTGACAGTTTTAAGGCATGTTGGTCAGGTACTCTGTAGATTTTTTTTAATTGGAGTCTTTGATTTATTTTCAATAAGACAGCACTTATAGGTTTGGAGTGGAAGTCTAAAGATGTAAAGAACAATTCTCAACACAATATGTCAAGGGAATGTGTAATCAACTTGACCTATTACAAACGATGCCAACATTGATGATGCTCAGAACTAGCTAATGTAGTGTTTACCAGGTTTCTGCACTGCAAAGTTACTTGTCTTTATTTCCTCTCTTTTCATGCTTTATTCTTTACACACACACACACACACACACACACACACAAATCACTAAGAATATATCATACAATCCACTTTCTTAACAAGGGGGGATATTTACATATATTATTTGGAATTTCTTTTTTAGAAAAATGTGTATTTGCTTCTTCAGGTATTGATTTATTAAATCAGTTATATTAATGTAAACAAATTCATTTTGCATTTTTTTATCATAACTTTTTTTCAGGAATGTGCTTTTGATGTACTATCTAAGTTAATTTTGTGAAAGATGTAAAATCTGTGACTGGATCTTTTTCTTTTGTACTTGGACCTCATATGTTCCATCAATATTTTTTGACTAGCCATTCTTTAGTAAATTGCTTTTAGGACTTTGTCAAAAATCAGCTGACCATACTGTGTGGTTCTGTGGCAGATGCTCAGTTTTGTTCCTTTTATCTGTGCCTCTATTATTTGATCAGTGCCCCATCGTCTTGTCCAATGTAGAGTTGTAGAAATTCTTAAAATCAGGTTCAGTGAGTCTTCCAACTTTGTTCTTCTTAGGCTTGTGTGTGCTTTGCTAGGTTCTGAGAATTTCCATCTTAATTTTAGAATCAGTTTTTCAATACCTATTAAAAATGTTTTTACTCTTAAGATCAGAAAAAAGAAAAACCAGTCTGAGTTAGATCTTGGCATTTCTTTAAAATATTGAACTCAAGGTTGTAGCCACTGCAGTAAAGCAGACAAAGAAACAAAATTTATAATATTTATTTGCTAGACATAAAGGAAAGAAGAAATAATATTTATTTGCTGATTACATGTTCCTATGTAGAAAATACAATGAAAAAAAAATACAAGGAAACCTACCAAAAGTTATTGTAAACAATAAGATTAAGTTTAGCAAATGTGCAGGATAGAAGATTAATAAAAGCCGAAGAGAGAAGCTAAGTAAGTTGGATTTCTATTTAGTGGCAAAGAAATAATCAGAAAGAGAAATCCAAACACAATGTTCCTTTCAAAGTAGCATAAATTTAGGCATTTAAGAATAAATCTGACAAAAAGATGTACAGAGCCTATACACTACTATTTAAAACCTCATATATCTGCTATTAGAATTGAATTTAAGGGCCTAAATGTGGAAATTGGTCAGAAATATCCATATTGTGAAGAAATCATTTATCCATTGTTTTATATGATGTATAACAGGCAATACTAATCAAAATTCTAGTAGAGTAGGGAATAAACTATTGATATAACTCTTGTTTCAATTTCAGAATAATTAAATGGAATGCATGGAGTCAGACTAAAAAGAATCCATACTTGTGCTACTTGTGTGATTCCATTTCAATAAATTCTACAAAATATAAACAATTGTCAGTGACCAAAAAAAATCAGTAGTAACCTTGGGATGAGAACGGGTGGACAGGAAACAGTGTTGGTGAGGGAAATACAAAAGGGAGAATAAAACCTTTAGAGGTAAGGTTATCCATGGCAGATTGACTCAAGGACCCCACAGATACTAAGCTCTGTGGATGCTCAAGTTCCTTATATGAAATGGTGTCATATACTCATATGACCTACACACTTTGAATCGTCCTAAATACTTATAATGGCTACTACAGTAAATAGTTTTTATATCATATTGCTTAGGGAATAATGACCAGAGAAAACATCTGTATATGTACAGTACAGACACAATTATTTTTAACAAATTTTATCAGCAATTGCTTGAATCCATGGATGTGGAACCCATGAACATAGAGGACCAACTGTACTCACCATATTATTGATTCATGGGTGCATGTGCATGTCAAAAATTTTCTAAGTACACATTTTAAATATGTTCCCTATGCTCTTCATTAATTACATGACAAGACTACAAGGAAATGTTTGCTTTAACTGTTTTCCTCAAACAAAATCTTCCCAAAGATAGACATGATTAAGTCATATTCCTACCTATATCTTAATGAATTTGCATCCATATTTTATACACACACATATGCAATATTTTACATAAATTACAGAATACTTTATATTATTTCACAATTTTAAGAAGAAATAACCAATGGGAAGTAAATTTCCAAAAACTCGATATTCTTATGCATCTTTATATTGTAAGACAAGCGAGCAAGGCACAGTGTCTGTAAACAGATCCACCTGTGATCATCCTGAGACCAATTTCAGAGCAACAAACATACACAGCAGAGCCTAAAACTATGGGAGGGGCTTTGTGTGAGCAGGTAAATGGTTACTCACCAAGGGGAAAAAAAAAATCACACAGCTCTTACACTGTATTACCGGATTCTAGATGAATATGAACCAACAACTATCAACCCATGTGTATATGTATTTCAAATATAAAAGTACAAATTCATTGTAACAACTGTTCAAAGTGGGGGGCCTTTCTTAGAGTTTATCGAGTTGGCAATTTTAACAAGAGAACTCTTGGTAGTTCGTGAGAAGAGAAATAAGTTTTCAGGCAAGAGCAGATCTATCTTGAAACTGTTGAAGCTAAATCAAAGTCCTTCTTTTGCAAGTAAATTTCAGGCCCTGCAATCCTGGATTCATGCCTGATTGCAGTAGCTTGGGCAGTAGGAATCAAATTAGAAAATAAATAAATGCTAGATTGAGAAAACTTTTTTTAAAAGAAGAGGGGGGAAAAAGGGAGAGATGATGATAATAATAGCATTAGGGCATCATGGAGGCAAGACAACTCATTTAAATCAAGATTGCAGCAAACATGCTTCTAGGAAATGTGGTAAGAGATAGGGGGAAGGCAAAAATTTATTGGAGAGTGGGAATAATTTATCGAAGAAAGTGTCAGAGAAGACAGAAAAGGGTTTGGTTAAAAGCTCAGACTGAGAAATCTGCCTTCAACAACCATCCGGATGCTTCTCTCCCCCACCCCCACCCTCACCTTTCTATTAACAGTCTGGAGAGAACATTAGAAAGGCTGCTGATGTTCATTTTCTTGAGGGAGTCGAGTTGAGGCTGGTCATGCTGGATGGCTTCATTTTTCCTTACAAAATGCCAAGAATGCCATCTGCTAATATAGAGGCATTTTTCAAAAGGCACTTTCCTCTGGTGTGTAATTTATTTCTAACACATTTGGGAATCAACAATTATGTTGCAGACTCAACCTGGCATATATATTGTGATCAGTCCTAAAACAGAAAAGTTCCCTCAATGTCCATTGATTTTAGAGATGAATAAATGGAAATGATTTTAAACTGGCCAGCAGTTCCTCATCACAGTGAGAGGAGGATCAGTTTCTCAAGATCAAAAGGTTTCACTGGGTTTCTCTGGGACAAGGAGTTTTCTTCCACACAATGCATATATTGGATTAAGATCTTTCTTATCTCTAAAATTTCATTATCTTATTTTAATTTATGTATTACCTAAACAGAAAAATTGGAATGTGGTAAAGAATTAAATAAATATAAAATGAAGTAACCAGAACACCTTGAGGAAGGTAAAGGGGTTAAGCTGAATCTTAAAGAATGAGTAGAACCTTCATGATAAAATCTGATATGATTTGCATTTTAAGATACATGATACTTTAGTTTGTCTATATATAAATAAATAAATAGCAATCACCATATACAATCACTACATTTATAAAATCATTCTCTATGCATTATCACTATGTATACATAGATACAGTTATTTCCATTGTAAAAGAAAAAGAAAGAAACAGCACTGAGACTCAGAAAATAGTGGTCTAATTAGTGCATATTCCCAGTGTTCTGGGCACTATAATAAATATTGGTGATTCCAGTGTAATTTAGGTTAGGACCATGTTCTAAGCAATTTACTTTGTTAATGGAATATGATTAGAAGCATTAGAAAATGAAAACAATGTAATAGAGTAACCTGGAAACCAATAAGAAATTTGTAGATAACTTCCTTTTTTTTTACCTTAATAGTTAAACATAAATCAAGAAAAAACCTTAATGTAGTTTTCACATCACTATAGTATTCTGCTTTATTTCATTTGGAAATCTATAATACCAAGAAAGTGATGATTTTAAAATATTGAGGGAAAATATTTATAATACCAACAAAGTATTTTTTAAAAAATGTAGAGAGATGTTTATATGCCTAACCAATTCATATTCTACATATTTAATTAACTAGGAACTAATGTATCTGAAGTTATCAAATGTACTTTATGAAGTTAATAAAAAGCTAACTGCACATAATAATATGAAAAAAATACCTGAAAGAAAATCATTCAGCCCATTATGAGGAATAATGCCACAATAGGAAATAGAATGGTGACCTACTTCTTAAATAATTAAACAAAATTTCCTGTGACAAAGAATTCATTTTGTAATTATGTAACCATCTTCTAAGCTACTCAAATTCTCATTTGTATCTTCTGTAGTATATTTCTGCATTTTAGGCATATATAATGCTTTATCTTTCATTAATTATAAATAGTAATCCATGTTTCTTCCTGTTTGCACGGACCTTATGCATGAATGTTAGAAATTGAATTATTGCTTGACACAAGTGCAGATGAAATAATTATTTTAAAATAATTTCAGTCTACAAGAATGAAAATATGGTATATTGAATATGTTAAATGTATAGATAAAAAACCTGGATTATTTTACTTTAATGCAAATGTGCTCCATAGCAAAACAGTTAACTAGTAGCTTTTGGCTAAAATCCAACTTATTCCCTAACCCAAAAGAGTTTATTTGATGATAATTTATATATATCTCAAACTTATTGCTCCCATCTATGCAGCTTTACAGGATGTGGCTCTGAATTTATCTTTTGAATAATGTTAATTTCATCAGCAGGAGAGTCTCTTAACAGGTTGTGTGTAAACAAAGGTGTGCAGGAAACATAACTTTTTATAATCTAACCTAATTTATTAAATGAATTTCACTTCACAGGGTGTTGAAAACTTTTCATCATTTACTTACCTGGCTTTACTGGGAATTTCCTGTGAAAATATATAGTGCAAAGGAAGGACACAAGGTCCCCATAATGGTCACGGTTGCGTTGTCATCATTTGAATTTTTCATTCTATCATCTGATGTTGGGTGGTCAGTTTAGAAAGTATTCTTATTTTTTGATCCAAAAAGCCTTTTGAATGTGTGTAACTATTTCTCTCAGGTGTTTGGAAATATTTGACACTCCCCAAAGTGCTGAGTAATGAGAAACGCAGCCAATTCTTAATTAAATCCTCTCATTCCACCAGTGTAGGGGGAATAAGTGCTTCAACATCTGTTGCATCTTCACCTCTCAGTCCCTCCCCACCTGAATAAGCAAAGCAAAAGGAATCAATTAGGAGAGGAGAGTAAAGTTGCCCGAATGTTTTAAATTGCTATTATTTCTAGAAACTCATTGTGGCTGAACTCAACATACATAGTCCTCAATAATGAATATTTTAACAATTTGAATACATTCATTTTCCCTTTACTTGGGGGCCCATCAAAAGGTCTAAGCAGTTTGAAGTAGCATCTCTGTGTGCAAAATCCACATAGGAAGATATGAAGACATGGGCTAAGTCCTTCTCCACTCCATCAGGTGGGGAGTCCCTAAGGATACAAGTGGGTGGGAAAGCCTTCCCTGGAGCAAAAGTCAGTTTGGGGACTGAGGCATATCTGCAGGTCTTTAACTAGCCTGGAGCACAGGAATTCATGGCACTTCCTGCTACTCCTGGCACTGCTATTCCTTGTGGTATCCAATGAACAAAGAAAGCCTCACACATGTAAGAGGACCACTAGTTTCAGTTGATGTCAGAGAGGGAATCAAAATGCCAGTGACAGCTGCAATTTATTTTTAAAATGGACGTGTTTCTTTTTCTTCCTCTCTCCCTGATCCTCCCTAATCTCTCCTATCCCTAATCTCAGGGGAAACAGGATTACCTTTCTTCCCCATCTAAGGC
This sequence comes from Tamias sibiricus, assembly GCA_025594165.1. Lineage (NCBI taxonomy): Eukaryota > Metazoa > Chordata > Mammalia > Rodentia > Sciuridae > Tamias > Tamias sibiricus. Next base: position 125,651,473 of record CM046666.1, on the reverse strand, counting down.
AGAGTTATCTGTCCTTGAGTACACACCCACCTTAGGAACAAAGTAATCCAGACTTTGGGGATGGTACCAGAAGATCTCAGAAATGACTGTCTCCCAAATTAACAAGTGAATTACAATATCAGACAGAGAACAAACTTTGAGTCACCTCTTTAAATGTCCCTGTTCCTGCTAATGGGCAGAATTCACAGCCTTTAGTCACATGGATGATAGGAGTCAAGAGATTCTCAATCGTGTAGGTGAATTTTGAGAACATACTGTAGAAGTTCTGGTAGGATGCCCCTATTTCACCTAAGCATACCTACACTAGAAAACTACAAATTAGCATAATGAGAGTCTGTGAATGCCATAGGCCTTCCATGGACTTCTTACTGCTGAGTATTACTAGTTACCAGTTATGTATCTTTTGAAATACTACTTAAACTTTCAACCTCAAATACTTCCTCAACTGAACTCTTGGTTATGTTTATGTGTATGTCATGTTTTAAGAAGATGGTGATCTAAGGTTATTAGTTCAGTAACTTAACGTAATAAATGCTGCATAAATTTTGATTGTCATTTTTGGTTACTATTCTGAATTGAAGGAATTCCAACAGTTTGTATACCCCAACCAACTATCTACAAAATCTCCAGTTGTACCCACTGTTGGTGCTAGTTTGCAATGTTGATTGATTAGATTGTTATGTAAACTAACTGCCCAGGTTTTAATGTAAAAAAAGATTAAGGTCTGGGAAGCCAGACTAGACATGAAGGCCTTTGTTATCTAAAAGTGAAGCCCTAAGCAACTGAGTGAGAGAGACCCTGTCTTAAAATAATAAAAAGGGCTGGGGATGGGAGGTGGGAGCCAGTGGTTAAGCATCTCTGGGTTCAATCCCTGGTACAAAAAAAAAAAAAAAAAAAAAAAAAAAAGGAGGAATTGAACACAAAAGGGAGAAGAGAAGGTGTCAAGTTGGAATTTGTCACTTTATAATTTGCTCTAAAATTAGCCCTTATACAAAACTAGTGGCTTGGGCCATTCATAGTGGTAACAGGCTCCGAACCTTTCCTCTATTTCACACACTGAGATCTCTCCTACTTCAATGGCATTTTGTGACAAGACAAGTCCACAGGAAGAGATGACTCAGAAAACCTGTTAAGGTTGACTTTCTCATTGCTGTGTTTCCTGTTTTCCTTACAGTTGATGTATTTTTGGCATGGAGTCATGTTATAAACCGTCTGGGGCAGTTGTTTCATGATATTGCATTAAGTTGCTAAAAAGAGAGAATTCTGAGTTACTGAATGACTAAGCAGTGTTTCATCCTGAATAATGATAGACCTACTAGGCAGCTGTAACTGGATTTTCCATTGCTTTCCTAACAATAGCATAGGGTTATGGGGTTGGAAATTCTCTAAATAGATATATAAACCATAAACACTTTAGTATTGTTTATCTTCTTCTCAGCGCTGAACTCTAGACAAGAGTATCATCTTTCCTTAGCTAGTTAGTTGTCTTTGTAGGAAACTTTAGCTGTAGAATTTCTTAGCATAGATATGTATCTCCTATCTAGTGATATGCTGAGCTTTTTAGTTTTGAAGAAATAAGAGATAATGCTATCTTGCAATTTTGAAATTCTTTTTCCTACTTAAGATGAATAGTTTTCTCTAAAGATAAACACATTGTGTCTCAGTGTAAAACAAAATATTATGGCTGACAAAAAGGCATCAAAATCTGTCTAAGTTCTGGTGATGTCCCTCAGAGGTAGGCCTCTTATGTGGGAGATCCTGGTTTTATCCCCAGTACTAGAAATATAAATAAATTAGAAAATGAGTCCACATGACAGAGCAAAAAGAATTTTAAAACAATAAAAAAGAACTTAATTTCTCTCATATAAAATGTGTTTATATTTATTGATATGGGATTTAAAGTGCCTATGGCCATCTGATCAAAGTACCAAGAAAATGCATTTCCATAAATTACAAGATCTTAATAAAAGTATCCAGTGATTACAGTGTAAAATTACTTCAGTGTGTTTTATCACATGGTCTATGTGAATATACCTGCTTCTAATTAATATTTGCTCATAAAATAAGTAGATAAATAAAATAGATATTTTCACAGTATTCTTGACAATTTCTACTAACTGCTTAAAATATTTTAAGTGTATGTCATCAAGTTTTTCATGCTTTAGGAAAGTTTTATAAGAATCTACCATAGAGGACTGAATGACAACTCAAAGACATATGGAGCTTTACTACATAGACTTAAATCAAATCAGTAACTTTCACATTGGCATTGGCTGGTGGAATTTGAAATATGAACTTAAAATTCTGCAATTATTTACCTTTCCTTTCAATATGTATTTTATTAGTTTCTAAAGATAGCAAAATGATATTTCAAATACCTCTCCAAACTGTAATAAAAACAATCATTCAGCATTTTTCATCAAGGTTTATGGCATCATCTGGGCAACATTTTATTTTTACTAATACAAAGTTAAAATGATATTCCATTTAGACATGCATTTTCTGTATCGTACACAGAGCATCTTCCTGAAATTTTATTTTTAAAAAAATTATGATCTCCAAATTGGAAAACAAAGGATGTGCTAAAATTTCCTCTGTAATTTGTTTTTGTTGAAGTCATGGAAATGGGTTTTATTCTAAATGTTTGAAAACTTATTTTCTTTAGAAAAGTGAAACTTAAATCACCTAAGTTATTTTTCCCTGAAAGTTTAAGTACAAAATAAGACATTAACAACAAAAAATTAGCAGGTGGAAAAACAACATCTCTATAGACCTGATTTCAAATCCCAGCTCTAACATAAATGCAGTATATTCACTGGGGAAAGTAACCTTTACCTGAGCTTCAATTTCTTCATCTGTATTACAGATGTAATCATTTCATCAACTATAAAATTGCTGTCAGCATTGAGAAATGGCACATATTAGGATACTCAAAATATGAATGCAAATATGAAGAACTGAAAAAAAAATACTTGCAAAGCAGCTTGGGTATATGTGCTTTATAACTCACAGCTATTTTTGTTGTCATTATTTTATTATGCAAGCATTACTTACAATTAAATATTTTATTTTACTTTAGTCTTCATCATTTTCCTTACTTATACTCTTATTCTTCTTGGGAAAAATTTACAGCTTCTATCTTGCAGATATTTTGGTCTCTATCTCCCACACATAGTGAAATCACTTCTAGTCTTTTGTGGAACATGACTATTTTTATCAAAGCAGATTATATTCCAAGAATATTTATTTTAATGAGTTACTTTTTCAAATGAGTTATTATTCACACCATTTAGCTTTTATAAAGTTCTTAGAACCATGCCTGGCACATAGGAAGTGTTATATAAAAAGCTATGTTAAAAATATATATGTATGTCATCTTTCTACTTACGTTTTGCTTTTTTCCTTCCAGTTTAAAAAAAATCTCTTTTCATTTATTTTTACTTTATATATGAGAGTTTTAACTTACGCTTGATGTTACTTTTGTCTTCTGTTAAAGTCATATTTGATTTTCAGCACAGATATTTCTGTTTGTGTGCAAACCTTATCATGAACGTAAAAAGTGTTCTTTCAAATTACCATACCACATCGCTTACAAACTTTATATTCAGGGGTATATGAGAACCATCTCACATTGGTTTGTAAGAGGTCATTTCTTCCCAACTCTGAGATTTGGTAGTCTCACCTCAAAAGCTTCAATTATCCACAATTAGGGAATTTACACCATAGAAAATGGCAGATTGTACAAAATACATAACTTTCTCAAATTCTCACTCTCATTTCCATGTTCTTCTTATGCACTTACTCTCTCTTTCGCTTTATGGAAATTCAGTTGTTAAAGATTTGCCAACACATCCCCATTAAAATGTAGCTTGAAAAGCCTTCAAAAGAAGATTACACCATTAAAAAATTTAAAAGACATTTATTGAGGTACTATTTAATGCCATAGAAATGAAAGTGGTTTCAGGGTCTCTTCTTTTTATTCAGAAATGTACATGATACCTAACAAATCAGACTCGAATGGTGCTTATTGAATAAATGATGCATTTTGAAAAAAATAGATATATTAGGTAGAATAACAATAGCTAATATTTCTTGAGCACTTATTAGATGTCAGACACTACTTTACTGATTTACAGAATCTTCAGGAAAATGACACGAATTAAACATTAATGTTATAATTTTGCCTACATAGAAATTAGGCAACAAAATGCCCAATTGGAGATTTATGAAACCTAATTTGTAATTGATATTACTTTATACTTGAGTATTCTTTGAGTATGACTCAAGACCTGACTTTCCCTGAAAATTTGGGCTGTCTGTGGTTTGCTTTCTAATATGGAGATAAAAAACAGAAATTTATATGATTTGCAGGAAGCATCCTATTTCAATGCATCAGATGTTTGCTACTTTCCTCTACCCTGGATTGTAATTTTACACGTGGTTAATATGTCCCATTTTTGTGAGGTTTCTAGACTGAGTTATTCATGACTACCCTAAACACATGTATGAAGATACAATTGTTGTAAAAATACTTTATATAAAACCAGCAACTTGAGAAATTGTCCTCTTTATATGTAATATGAAATGAAATGTACTCTGTAAACAAGTATAAAAAGTTAAAATTAAAAAAAAATAAATAAATAAATATTAAAAAATAATAATCATCTAAAAAAAAAAAAAAAAGAAAAAGAAATAGGAAAGAGGATGTTTACCAGGGATTGGGAATTTAGAGAAATGGAGAGATGTTGGTCAAGGGGAACAAACTTTCAGTTATAAGATGAATGTGATGAAGCCTAATGTACAATATAGAGACATAGTTAGTGTACTAAGCACTTAAATTTTTCTGAAAGAAAGTAAGTTTTAAAATTTTTACCACACAAAAGAAATGGTAACCATGTAAGGTCATGAATATATTAATTAATTTGATTTTGGTTATCATTTTGTAATGTGTATGTGTGTGTGCATGTGTGTGTGTAAATATATATATATATATATGTATATATATATATATATATATGGTTATATCAAAACATTGTATAACAATTATATGCAAATTTCACTTGTCAAGTACACCTCAATAAGGCTGGAAAAAGAAAAAAAAAAGAGCAAAAATTCCCCTTTTAGTCTGCAAGTGGATCATCCCCAAATATTAACAATCATAATAATATATTTAATATAATTCAATACATTTGTTTAACAAGTAAAAAAAAAAAAAGAAATAGTTGGGACTATACTTCCTGAAATGCTACTAGAAAGTAGCTATAAAATTTGTGTTCCTAATCAGTATGGTAAAATGATGAAATTAAAGTTATGCCAATTTATCATCATTGTTATTATTGTTTTAAAAATGAAAATAGTTACATATGATTTTTGCATACTATCATATGTATATGTATATGTTTGACTTTGTATATGAATGTCTATCTATATTGGTACACATACATAAAGGTTGTCATTTTTTTTTTTTTGGTACCAGGGATTGAACTCAGGGGCACTCAACTACTGGGCCACATCCCCAGCCCTTTTTTTGTATTTTATTAGAGACAGGGTCTCTAATAGAGACCTTAGAGTTGCTAAGTGCCTCGCCATTGCTGAGGTTGGCTTTGAAGTCACGATCCTCCTGCCTCAGCTTCCCAAGTGCTGGGATTACAGGTGTGCACCACCACGCTCGGCTCCATAAAGGCCAATTTATAACTAACACAAAATATACCCAATAATACATATAGTTCATAATTTTATAACTAACAAAAGTCTACCTAATAATGTTCTCAGATAGATTCAGAAAGCATTGATTTAACAAACATATTTCCATCTTGGCACCTGCCTCTTCATTGAGCAACCTGTTTCCATTATATCCAGATCCCTACTCTCTTACCGTGGTCCAGGCTTCTTATGTATGATGTTGCTACTGTCTTTCCTGAATGAACTTACTGGCGTTGACATGGTTTGTAAGTTCATATATCTATTATAGACATATATATCTATCTCATAAAAAATACTATTATAATGATATTAATGTTACTTGTTACAAAGCAAACATTACAAAAGAAGCCAGCTCCTTTTTCCTTTCAGCAAATGCAGCAGGGAACACAGAATGACATGATCCCATTAGGTCTTTCAGCAATGGGTCAGGGTGGTGGCTCCAAGATGAGAGAGAACTCCTGCAGAATAGACACAACATTTCTGAACTGGAATCCTGACAGTGGCTTCTGACAGTTGCATAGTTTTGTCTGCCTATCACCAAAAAGGGAATATTGTGGGCTGAGTATTTTGGAGGAGGAAAACCTCAGCAGGTCTTCCACCCATGATGATTTTCCAAGTACACTCATCAGTTACTTTTTGTAATGGAGAGAAATAATGATCAGAAAATGAGTAAAGAGGGGGTTTATGTGTACTTTAAAGGGCATATAGAAAGATTCTGACTGTAGCCAAGCAAGAGAGATTTATTCTATGTCTAAGTTTAAGCTTTAAATAAGTAAAGGAGAGACATGAATGTATTTTTTCTCATTCTAAAGTGCTTGTATCATTCTACAATCTAGCACCTAGACTTACCCAGGCCAAACCTCAAAAACTATTATTTTATTTCTACCAAGAACAGTTAGCTTTGTGTCCTGGGACCTAATACTGAGTAAGACTCTCAGAACAATGGCCAAGCAAAGCCAAGCAGTAATTGTCAAAGGTTGTTGTCATGTATAAAAAGCATAAATTCCTCAAGTTTGCCATGATTGGAGAGCATAGAGGACTCATTTTCAGACTCTGTGACTCATGGACATGAAAATTATGTACTGAGGCTAGTTTGAGAGATATTTTAAACAATAATTTAAAATATGTAGATTGCAGTACCTTTTTTTAATATTCTTTTAAATTTTTCATAGTGTTCCCAATATGTTTGAAAGCTTGACTTGGATGCAGTGTGTTATTTATAGGTATGAGTCATCAGAGCTCTGAAATGGTTAACATGCAACTAACTAACCCTACAGAGAGGAAGACACCAGGGAGGATCCGGTTTCCAAAGAACAATGACTCATTCTAGTATTCTCTTTTATAAATATATTAGCAAATTACATGTTATGATAAATCATGATTTCTCTGTGTGCCCACCTACACACACACAGACACACACACACACAAGCCAAGCGTGCGCGATAAAACAACAAGAATACCATTATTATTTATTCATTATCTTATTACTTGCCAGAGTATTCAGATGTCATAAATGGCCAGAACACATGAATTTGCTTATGAGGTTGCATCAAAGATGGTTACTTAAATTAATTCAGCAACATTAGCTCCCTGAACAAAAACGGAATGATAGAAGGGCATTTCCTGTTTTGTTTATAAGTTAATATGATAAACTTCATGCCCAACTGCTTATCTATGCTCTCAACTTTATGCTGCTTTTACACCTACCCCCACCTGGCCTCTAAGTGGCTTTTCTTTATTTTATAATAATATCTATGATAATTAAATTGATTCTGATATGATAATCTAATAACTCAAAGCCATTGGAAAAAAATCACAAATATTAAAGTAATACCAGTTATCAATAAAGATCAGTCCTAATTAACTCAAGTTGGAATCAAAATTTTTAAATAAATAATATCAGCAGGGATACAAGTGAAGTACAGACAATTATTAAAAACCTAATAAAGTAGATAAGATGTGAGTGATTGCCCACCATTATGCCTCCTGCTTTTTAAAGGGCCCACGTGACAACTATCTCCCTCATAGCGTTCTGCTTCTATTAATGGTGGGTCCACATGGCATAGGTGGCTGCTCTCTTCTCACTGTCAACATTAACAGGATATAATAGAACAGAACACAGATGACACAAATAGAAACTAGTATCACAGACAATGTTTTCATGAGAGTCAAGAATAAAATAAAATTGAAAATATCACTCGTTTTTTTTTTTCGGCCACAGAAAGAAATGCCTGAATTTAATTGCAGAAAGAATGAAAACAATATAATGCAATGAGTTACTTTTTGGATTTGTTATCAGGAATCATTTTTACAAAGGAGATTTTTAATTACAGTCAGTTTAGTGTAGATTCATACCCCTTCTCAACCTCATTTAGAGGGGTCCATTCAGTTATTTTTTGTTTTGCAATATATTACATATTTTTCTCTTGCATGGCAAGTTAATCTCCGTGTCAAGCCCCCAATTTTTTTTTTTTGAAGTAGTCTGGATACAAATAAAATAAGTGCATGTATTCATTCTCTTGACCATCACTAAAGGAAGGTTATGTATTAAACGTATTATTACTAGTAAGCACACATATAGTTACTGTTTCATGGACTTTTATACATTAGCTGATTTAATCACTACAAAACCTCTATCTAATAGATAACTGCTTTTGGTCTTTTTTGTTGTTGTTGTTTTTTTTCGCTAGAGGAGATAAGGAATCTGTGCAACTTGCAGGTATTACTACAAGAGTAAACTATAGTCTGATATCAGAGCCAGTCTTTCTAATATCTCTGCTATTCCTTCTGATATCAAGGAGAGTTTATAAGCTGATTGTATTTTTACATACAGAACAAAATTAGGACATATTTCTTTTTATTTATCCACATATCTTTATTAACAAATAGCCCACTCAATTGATTAAATAAATTAAGAAAACAGAAATATCTTTTCATTAAGCCTTATTGTTTTTATTTTGGTAAATGTTTTTAAATAGTCCTGTATCAAATTCTACTTGGTATACAAGTGAGTGAAGTTGAAGAGAAATACCTGAAAATGAATTATGATATGGGGGTAAATTGACACATACATTTCATTTTTATAAATGTCTTCAGTAATCTCATAACCTTAAGTTATGTTGGGTGCTTAGATTTTTTTAATTAAAAAATTAACAAAGAATGAAAAACATTCTAACTAAAAGGTAATGAAAATATAGGTTTTATTCTTAAATACTTGGGTCAACATGGATTTGTCCACTTCTGATAATAGAAAATCAGAATGCCCCTAGCACCTCCCCAGCTATACCTTGCAATTGTCATAAACTGGAGACAGAGGGTCCCCACTGCATTATCAGTGAGTTGGGTCACAACCACTAAAATGAGTGAAATTAGGATGATAGGATTAAGGAGGGTAATTAAAGGGCATATAAAATCAATTCCATATGTACAGTACTATAAGGAAAAGATTAATATTGAACTAAGACTAAGAACCAATGGAGCAGGGAATTGAAAACAAAAGGTAGGGCAGAGAATCAACAGAGAAAATAATCTAGAAAGAGGAGTGGAGATAAGGAAATAAATTGTAAATATTATATTTCTGATTATAAAAAATCATTCCTCAGAATGAAAATAAAATATTATTTAATCTCCAGTGTACACTCGGCCTTTAAGTATGAGGTCAGAAATCTTTATTTTGCTTCTTATTCTAATTTTACAGCTCTCATTTGGCCATTCAGAAGAGTAAGTCATGTCATAAATTTATATCCAGTGTCTCTGTATTTTTTTTCCCCTCTTCTTTTTAGGGATAACATGTTAGCATCTAAAATGACCATAGAGATCAACATGACAATTAAAAAGTTCTTGCTACAGGTTATTAATTATTCCACTTTTAACACTAGCTAAAGGCATAAACATAATACTAATGACAAGAAAACTATGGTCTGATGTGATGTATCATTAATATGATGAAACATTTTATCTTGAGATTTTATATATCATTAATAGGATTTAATATAATGGACTCTGCATGCAAATATTTGTAATTCCTTTGGACAGGAAGCAGTTGTATAGTTCATCTTCAAATATAATATTGTAGATATTTCCCACATGAAGGTTTCTAGCCCAAGAAAACCATTTGCTACAGCTGTTACTCTAATCAGAAACAATTGAAGGTACATGATATTTAACATTTTCTTACTCTTCCATTAGAAGTTTTAATGATTAAATTCTACTTTGGATTCAAAATTCTCATACGTTTGGGTAGAAACACAACTACAATTATGTAATATTTACCTATGTATAATTTGTGAATACATTTGCATTGAATATTTTGAAAATTTGGATATTTATTACTCAATTGATGATTTCATTTCAAATATGATAAACAGTATTGACTTCAAAGGTAAAATTAGCAGAGCATGGTGATGCATGCCTGTAATCCCAAAGGCTCAGAAGGCTGAGGCAAGAGGATCTCTAGTTCAAAGCCAGCTTCAATGAAAGCAAAGCACTAAACAACTAAGTGAGACCCTGTCTCTGAATAAAATACAGAATATGGCTGAAGATGTGGCTTAGTGGTCAAGTGCCCCTGAGTTCAATCCCTGGTACCTCAAAAAAAAAAAAAAAAGGTAAAATTAAAAAGTTTAATTACCTTTAAAAATAGTTTTAAAAGCCAACAGATATTGTATGTTAAAAATTAAGGACATTTTTTTCTGACATGATTTCATAGATTTTTTTAAAAAACATAAATTGATAATGTTGTTTCTTCCAAAGAGTTCCTTATCCTTTTACTTTATTGCTTTTGAGCCCAGTGATGTCTCTTGGATTTTCCCTCAGTGAAACTACAGAATATTCCAAGTTACATGTTTATCATATTTTCAATTTTGGGCATCTTAGGACAACTGAAATAGCCATTCATCTATACTTCCCATCTATCCGGAACTCTTTGCAAAGACTCACAGTGACCTACACCAACCTTTTTATTTGCAATGGGGTAGTCTATGCAAATATGGGTTTTATGGATCCTGAGAGGCCTCTGACAACTTCTTGCAATCATCTTGAGTAAATTATCAAACACATTAGACATCTATAGAAGCACCAATAAATTTCTTGTGAGTCTCTTGAGGTTTGTTTTGAGTCCTGAATCTTGCAAGGATTGCTTGGTTTAGCCAGTTAAGAGCTGATGTTGTTGTAACCTGGAAAAATTACACTGGTTTTATGGCACCTATGAGGTTTCACACTACATTCTTCAATTAGCACAAATGTTGAATTAACAGAAGAATCAATGGAATAACTCATGTTGACTTATCTGAATTTTACTTTATGCATTTCAGGGTTTCTTCTATACCAGTGATACCAATTATTTAGTCTTGAAGGTATCACTATGTTTCTCACCACCTTCATATCCTTAAGAGGAAATGTGACTTGGAATGATGAAGGTCGGAACAAGTTAAAAAGAACTAATGTTGATTCTTCTGGAAAAGGGCATACAGAATCCACTCATATTTCACATAAAGAATTTCCTTTCATCAATCATAATTCCCACCTTTCTCCAGTTATATACAATCAGATGTTTGCATACAACTGAGATTTGTAACCTTTAAGAAAGAAAAAACAGTCAGATATTCTGACTACACATCTTAATTTGTCATTTACCATTGAGAATTAGGGATCTCTAAATCTGTTCTTCAATTTGGATCTGTGTGATAAACTTGCAAAACTTGTGTTTATGTGCACCTTAGCTCTGATATGGAGAAGAGAGTGCATAATCATTCTCATAAGTGCTACTATGTCACATGAAATAGTTGAAAATAATAAAAGACAACTGCAGGTATATACCAGTGATCAATTTGATAAATACTTCAATTCAAATTAGGGAATTCAACTGAAATCCAAAAGGTATTCTAAGCTGGTCATGAAATTTTTTATCATCAAAAATAGTTATTCATTTTATTGTCACGTTAACTCCTGCTAATAATGACAGTATGAGTAATAGAAACATAATGATGATGGTAGATACTATCACTTATTGAGCAATTGCTACAAGACAGCTAACATGCTAAGTTGTTACATGCATTCTTACATCTCAATCTCTTTACAATGCATTTCAATTCCATTTCAGAAATAAGAAGGTCAAGTCTCGGAGATACATGTGGATAAGAACGGAGGTGGAATTTGAAGACAAGTGATGTTATTCCAACTCCTGAACTCTTAATCATTATACTACAATGCTTATCAGTTTTTTTTTTTTTTTCTTATATACATGATTGGTCCAGTTATATACATTAAATTTTTTCATTTATGTTACTTTTTTCCTTCTCCTCCTCCTCTTCCTCCTCTTCCTCCTCCTTCCTTTTCCTTCTCTTTCTCCTCTCTCCTTCCTCCTCATCCTTCTCCTCCTCCTCCTCCTCCTCCTCCTCCTCCTCCTTCTACTTCTTCTTTTCTCCTAACAAGACAGAAGGGTACTCTTCAGTGGCTTTGCATGGCACAATATCTTAGCCCTTCTATATAAAAAGTCTATTTAGTCACCAAATGGGTGGCCTTTCCTGAATTCTTCCAAGACAAGTAAGTAATTGACAAAATTCTCGTAAATCTTTTGTCTACTGTAACTCATGACCATTTCTCTTCTTTGATGTCTACAATCCTATTCTATAAAGAATATTAGACCTCAGAATCTTGTTTATTTTCATCTTTAACATCACAAACATTTATCTGAGAATTTCCACTGAGATCTATTACTTTTAAAATGGCTTTATGTTTGAAGATATTTTTATTGTTATTGCTAGAAGAGAGGCATATTTTGTTTCTCCAAAGCATTTGGTCTTAAAAGTCAGCACTTTTAATATAAAACAAACCTCACTCATATTACCTTTCTTAGTCTTGAAATATCAACTATTTTTGGAGGAGGTAATATTTGAGAAAACAAGCTTACAGAATTATCTGTAGGATATTCCAGATGGCAACACATATATCATATGCAAATTCTTCTTTAATATGTATTCCATCATGCTGCTTTCTAAGAAATTAAAGTAGTGCAATGTTTTTGATAACCTGAAAAAATTACTTTTCCCTTTTATATATGTCTGCTGAACTGGCTAACCAGGGTAGTGGCAAAGAAACTGAAGTCCTTGGCTAAACTGGCCCACTCCATACCTTGCCTAGAGCTATGACCCTGCCCCTCATCTTGGCCTTATTCTTTTCTCAAAACTTTCACTTACTTTTAGCTATTCTTTTCTCCATAGTTCTTAAATTCACTGCTTTCAAATTCCTAGTAATACCAGCTTACATCTTGTCTTCTCCATAAATTACTCTTTCCATAAAATTTAGTAAACTTTTTTCTTTTCTTATGTGTTTTGTTTTACAATTTTTCTTGAGATAATATCACTCCTATATATCAAAAAATATTCAAATATCAGCAATTCTTTAATGAGTTTTCCATATAAGCTGGTTACCTGTTTGCTTTCTGATAAGTCCGATCTCTCTCTCTCTCTCTCTCTCTCTCTCTCTCTCTCTCTCTCTCTCTCTCTCACACACACACACACACCCCAACACTAAAAATATAAATTTATTTGAAAATAAAAAGGAAAAAAATGAAGGCTGAGATATAAGAAAGATAATTCTAAGTCACTGGTTCATTAGACATCCCGAAGCAATGGAATTGTACTTGATTTTATAGCTGGTAAAAAGAAATGACTTGGCTTGTATTTCCTTTGGAGAAAAAATCAAGATGGCACCACTATCTAATTATCTGTGTTCTTAGGTGAATTTAATATAACATCAGTGAATGTATTTTAAAACATCTTATTTGTAAAGCTTTATATAACTGTGACAGGTTTTTAATACTCCTTTTTGGCCAAAGAAAATGGTTTCATAAAACATATAGTTTTCATATATTATTTTATAGACAGTTTTACTTTTTGTTATGAAAATTGTAAAATTATCCAAAAGTTGAAATAAAGACTATAATGAAATTCCATGCAGTCATTACTCAATATTTAAAACTATGGACTCATGGTGAATTGTCTGCATCTACAACTTTCTTAGCACAACTATTATGAAGGAATTTTCAGCCATCAGAACATATCTGTAGATATTTCAGAATATAATTTCATGAAAGAAAATTTTTAATTTTTTATAAAATAAATTAGCAATAATTAATTGAAATTCATCAACTAATTACTGTTCAATTTTTTTCAAATTGTATAGATTTTCTTATTGCTTGATCAGGATATAAATAAGATCTGTGCATGGCAACAGGTGGATATACATCTTAATGTCATTCAATCATCTCATTTCTTCTCTATTTTTTTATTTCAAGCTTTTTGCTCTTATTGAAAAAAGAAGATAATTTGTTTTATTTCTATATTTGATTTGATTTGTTTCAGATTTATTTACAGTATTTTACAGAATCTTTAGTGGTTTTTAAAAATGTTAGGCAAGATTAAGTCTTGGAAAGAATGTGGGACCTCACCTGCCAAATGGTAACTCCCTCATAATCACTAAATGCAGTAAATCCCTCATGAATATTAGTGACTGTCATGGCATTCACAGTGGCATAATTGGAATTTTGAATTTTGTCTCCTCAAAATCACAACTTACATTACATTATCAACTGATGTACTCCATGGCTGAAGAACAAATTTTGATAGAATTACTTTGCTTTATTGGAAGTCATTATGGAGTACAAACATGTACTGTATACACAGGCAAATAGGAAATGGTAAGACTTTTGAACTGAAATCATCATTTTGTTCAGCTGCATTCAACCATAAAGTTCAACTTGCTCATTATTATTTCTGTAGCACAATTTGATGGAAATGAGTCATTCCATTCACTGTAATATAACTGAAAATCTAAAAGGGATTCAACAGTTTTGATGTCATCCTTTATTTAAGTCGTAGTTTTTCTTTATATGCAACCTGCTCACTACCATTACTCATCAATCCTTAGATTAAGAGAGAAATGAGTATATTAAGAGAGCAATGAGTATATTTTCAAAGAGAAACCAATAATGTACTTTGGAATTAAAGGATTTCATCTGGAAAGTAAGAACATCAGGCAAATTTGCCCAGTTTTTCATAGATAATGGAAGACAGTTACTTTATCAGCAAATAGCAAGTTCATTCATTCATTCACATTCACCCAGTGCATGCTATGTATCTGGTATTGTATCTTGGTGCCAGGAAGTCAAGAATATAGGGGATTGACATCACCCTTGACCTTTTACTTTATATGATACTGTGAATAAATAAATAGGCAATGACAATACAGAGCTATGATTGATGCAGTGAGAGTGCTATGGAATCAAATGGCAGGAGACCTAATGTATCCTTTAGGGGTCAAGGAAGTTTGCTCAGAAATAGTAGCATCTATGCTGAGTCATGGATTGTACAAAAGGAGTTAGCCAGTTAAGGTAGTATGATGTCTTGCAGAAGAAGCATTAATCTAGAAAGAGGATGAAGCACCTCTGAAAGTGCAATGAAAAGAAGGAGCAAGGTGCATTCTAGAAACTGAAATGAAGTCAGTGTGATAGAAGTGTGAGGTAAAGTGGGAGGAATGGAGATAACATGGGTAAGATAAGCAGCAAGGCCAGGGACACTTTAGGGCCTTAAAAATCATGACACAGAAAAGGATGACTGCCTTTGTTCTAAGAACAAGGAGGAAAAATTCAAGGTTAGAAGCAAGCAGATGACATAAAACAAACATATAATTATTTTAGAAACATCACCCTAGTGTCTCATAGGAAGTAGAATTGCATGTAATATCAGTAGGAATGTACAAGAACACTTATATGTCACAATATCCCTGTACTTTCCTCTGTGGCAGTTATTTCTATTGCTTTTTATTTATTTTCAGTTGAAGTTTTTTTTCTAGTTTGAATATCTTCACCTTATGAATAAAATACTATTCAAAGATCAAGTAAATAGCTTTTTAACTAGTTGGTTAATATTTAATGTGAATTATTTTATGTTCAGGTTGTAAGAAATATGTAGTAAATATGAAATTACTAGACTTGCTATTTAAGATGTAGAAAGATACAGGAGAATTAATTTCCCATCTAACAAGGAAAAATATAATCTTCAAAAATATAATTTCTTTGAACCCTTCTGAAAGCTGAGGTTACAAGGCCACTAAGATAACTGAGTGCCAAAAAGTGACACATCTGCCTTAAAATGAATAACTTATATTAGCTCTTTCATTTTGTACATACATGGAAAAAGGAGATGATGATCATAAAAATGAGTAAAATGAAAGCAATAATTTTTTTTCTTTTTTTTTTGGTACCGGGGATTGAACTCAGGGGCACTCGACCACTGGGCCACATCCCCAGCCCCCTTTTTTTTTTTTTTTTTGTATTTTATTAGAGACAGGGTCTCACTGAGTTGCTAAGTGCCTCGCCATTGCTGAGGCTGGCTTTGAACTCGTGATCCTCCTGCCTCAGCCTCCCAAAGTGCTAGGATTACAGGCTTGCGCCACCACGCCCGGCTTGAAAGCAATAAATTTTTAACTGAATCTTTAATGTTGAGTGTGGACTAATATATTAATTTATAATAAAACAAAAAGAGACTTTGTGGTACATTCAAACTCCTTTCAATAGGCTTCCTCCAGTGGATGAGAAAGACCTGGGATGGGTTGGACATGGGTGAGAGTCCCTGTAAGAGGTACAGGTATGCAGAAAGTGACTGGCTATCACCAGGGTACGGGCAAAACCCATCAACTGTTCCTTGGGCCCTTTCGATATTTTTCAAAGTATCTAATACACATGTATAAATATGCCACAATGACACTCATTATGCTGTATAACCAAAATACATTACTAAAAATTGAAAAGAAAAAATAAAAGGAGAAAAGTTCATCAAACCACTAGCAGATTCATAGCAAAAGTTCCTTGTTCTTGAGTTCAAACAAAGATGTCTGGGGAAGAATTGGAAGTAAATTCTACCTGCCACAGAAAATGAGTAGGAAGAACTTCTTGACACATTTGCCATCCCCAGTGCAAAATAGGGCCTGCCAACCCTGAGGAAGAGTGAGAGAAGTATTTTCTGCATAATTAAGTTTGTATGCCATATTGGGAAAGGAGAGCAATGTTGCAAGGCCTAATGTGAGGGTGGCACAGGTATCTGAGAATATTTTGGGCCCCAGCATGGCTTAGCATGAATAAAAAGCATTATAAAGAATGTGAGAGTGTTTTGAAAAACCACGTCTGTGACATCAATGAACAATAACTAATAAAAGCCAAGGTCTGAATATTACAACTAAACATGCTTTTGATCAGTCCTTCCACTGGGCAAGTTAAGATCCGTCATCCAAAGGACAAATTTGAAGCTTGTAGTATACCAAGTTAAAAGTTGCTATCAAAATTCCAAACCTCTCTTAACAAACTTACTATTGCCAACACTCCCCCCACCCACCACAATAATAGCTTGATAAAAGCAAAAGACTGTCTATGTTGGACACAAATATTCTTGACTTCAGCTTCTATTACCCTTCTAGTTTTGATGACCAGCAATACAACTTAAAAATTTATGGATATGTCAAGGAAATAAAAATAAAAACTACAAGGCTTAATCAAGAAATAAAGCAATCAATATAACCAGACTCAGTTAAACCTTAAATATAGGATCTATTAGTTTGGGTTTTGAGAATATAAATCATTAGCATGTTTATATATTCAAAAGGTAGATAATATTCCTAGATAGATTTTCCTCAAGAGCATAATGGAAACTATGTAAAGTCATCTGGAAATGCTAGAAATAAAAATATATGATACCAGAGAACAAAGATTTCTGTGATGAATTATAAGAAGCTAGAAAGAGCTAAGGAAAGAATCAGAGAAAGGACTTGAAGTCAGGCAAATAAAAAATTTACAATTTGAAGCACAAAGAAGAAAAAATTCAGTAAGAAATTAGAGAACAGACTATTCAACATATGTATAATCAGAGTTTCAAAAAAATACAATGGTGCTGAAAAATTAATGATCAAGATTTTTCCCAAATTAACAAATGGCCTCAAACCACAGACCCATGATGTCATAGAACATTAAGCAAGATATACAAGAGAAAAAAAGAAGCAGTAAGACAGGATAATGAGAGAGGCAAATCAAAGGAAGTCACTTAAATATAGCATTTACATCATTAAGTACGAAAGATAACAAAAATCCTATGGCAGCTCAAAAGATACATAGGCAAGAAACAAAAACAGAATTTCCATTAGAAATGGAGACATCCAGATGTCCATGGAACAATACTTTTAAAACAGCAAAAGAAGAAGAAACTATTAACTGAAATTTCTATACTGATTATTCTATATCTAGCAATAATATCTTTCAGATTTCTATACTAATTATTCTATGTCGAGCAATAATATCGTTCACAAATAAATGTGTGATTGTATAATGTTAAAAGAACTTTTTCAGATATTCAAAATAAAATAAGCAGAGGGAATTCATTTCCAGCACACTTAAAGTACTAGGTGTATTTAAGGAAGTTGTTCCAAAATAAGAAATATATGAAACGGAAATATGCATTCCTAAAAACGAACAATACTGGAACTTGCAAATATAGGAAAAATATGAATTTTAATTTTTCTTATTTTAATTACCTTTAAATGTAATTGGCTGTATTAGTTTCCTAAGGCTGCAGTAACAAATTACCACAAACTCAATGACTTAAAATAACAGGGATTTGTTGTCTCACATACTTGGAGACTAAATACCGGAACTCAAAGTGTTGGCAGAGCCATGCTACCCCTGAAGATTCTAGAGGAGGATCCTTCCTTGCCTCTTCTGGGTTCTAATGGTTGCCAGAAATTCTTGCAGTTCTTTGTCTTGTATATGCACCACTCCAATCTCTAACCCCATATCCCTGTGGAGATGTGTTTGTAAATAAATCCCCCTCCTCTTCTAAGGAACGCAGATACTGGAATAGGGCCACCCTGTCGCTGCCTGAAGCGGAAGTTGCTTGGAGCAGCGAACACCACAGGAAAATTCGGAGGCAGGATGAAAATGAAAAAAGGTCTTTTATTCTTCTCCTCTCTCCAGCTCCAGCAATCACTCCAAATGCTCTAACTCCAACCACCACCTTCTTCTTCCCCACACACACTAACGAACCTCACCCAGTTATATACATATAGCTTTAACAAGGACACGTGCTTACAGCTCGAGCTTACAGGTGCGTCACGCAGTGTTCACGGGCATACAAAGATTCTTTGAATAATGTATTAATATCAGGTGGAAACTAGAACATCTTTTATGGCTCTCAGCTAACCGCAATCTTTAGCTATCTCCTTGATTATAGGCTCCTTCATTTCCCCCTTTTAGTTTTAAAAGAGGGGATGTTCTAGGACGTCCATGTGCAACCGACATTCTTACCCGTCATGGGAGTCTAGGCTGTCCTGACTCCTGGCTTAGGTTGACATGCCGGCCACATTAGACTGTCCCGTGCGACTGTGCCGTGTCTTAGGTTGTCCCCTTCTGGGGATCTTACCCGTCATAGGCTAACCAGCCATCCAATAGAGCCCTTCAGGATCGACTGTGTGTTAACTAACAGCCGTCCAATTTTTAGGAGATGCTGCGGCTTTAAGGCGGTAAGCCTACTGCTGACGAGCCAAGTTTCCATAGCGTATCAAGTTCTTTAAGTGAATCAGCTGCCCTTAGTTTCATCAAGTAACGCACTGAGTTCTCTTAGACAAATACCCGCAAGGCATTGTCCCGTAATGTCCCAAAATAATGGAAAATCAAAATGTCCATAAGTTATAACACATAGATTCAGGAGGCCCCATGCATGCAGAGCAGAGGCCACACTGCTGGTGAGGTTGTTGATGCTTGAGCAGCAGGGATGCTTGCAGCGACCGCGGTCCCTGCAGTTGTAGCAGCAGCCGTCTTTTTTATGTCCAGACATTTCCACCGGCAAATCTTCAGGGCCCGCTACCTAAAAACTCAAGCATCCATTATTAAGGGAAAGGCAGTGCTATTCCAGCACTGAGATCAAAAGGTGAGCTGTCAAACTAAAAAAAAAGAACTATTAGAGTAGAAAATAAAAGTTGATCTCTGCTCACACACATTGCTGCTCAAGCTCCCACAAACATAAGCTGGCAAAATATCACATTCAGAAATAATCAAAGAGAAACTGAGGGTGTTTACTGCATTAAAGATAAAGAAAAGCTAAAGGCATTTTGGAAAAATAATTTGTTAGCTGGAATCCTCGAGTCTCTATATACACAGCAATCCTATACCTGTTGAAATAATTCAAATTAATCAGCTACTAAACAAATGAAGTCAATAACAAATAAATGATCCTCTGTCGGAACACCAAAATATCAGGTTATACAACATTAAACATATTCACAGCTGAAGAGAAGTCCCGGAGACAACTATAAATCAAAATTGATTATCATTATAATTGATTATCTAAAAATATTCTGAACTTATATAAATATCTATTTATCTATCTATCTATTGATTATCAAATTAGAATATTCTAAGCTTAAATGAATTAACGTTATTTGTTATTTGGATCTATATCTATCTACCTTTTTTTTTTTTTTTTTAAGCGCTTAATTATTTGTGACGTCACACTAGACAGACGCACACATAAACATATTTGTGACATCACATTAACATGAAATTTAGACAAATGCACAGACATAAAGACATATATAAAAGAGAAAAAAAAAATTACAATTGTGTATACACTGAAGAGAGATCTTCTTGTCCCGGCCGGGAAGAATGAAATTTAAGTTGTAAATTTAATGGAGAACTCTTTTAAGGGAATCACTCCATACCTTCATTTTGGTCCTCTTGACCTTGCACTTGTTTATTCAATCTAGACTCCTCAATAACTTCGTCTTGATCCCTTTGACTTTGTACCTGCTTTATCAATCTAGATGGTATCCATATTGGAGAGGATTCGTGCTTTGGAAAAACACAAACAGATCCTCTCCCCCAAATTAATACTGGGTCTGGACCCTTCCATGTACCTGAGAGAACATCCTTCCAGTAAACCAAAGGTTTATGTTGTTGGTGTGGGTTCCAGTGTCTATCTCCAGCCGAATGTCCATTAGAATCTAAAGTTAAGAAATTTAGGGTAAACAGGGCAACTGCCAATCTGTCCTTAGGATTTTTCCAGTTTCCATCTTTTTGCTTTAGTAACATATTTTTAAGTGTCCGATTTGCTCTTTCAATTATTCCTTGTCCCTGAGGATTATAAGCGATACCTGTTTTGTGGATAATATTGAACTTTGTACAAAATTGTTTGAAGGATGTGGATGTATATGCAGGGCCATTATCTGTTTTAAGCATTTTGGGGATGCCCAATGCAGCAAAAGCTTGCAGACAATGAGATATAGTATCTTTAACTTTTTCTCCAGAATGTAAAGAAGCAAAAATCATGCCTGAGCATGTATCTATGGTGACATGAATAAATCGTAATTTTCCAAAACTTGGCTCATGTGTGACATCCATCTGCCACAAATGATTGGGCATCAAACCTCGTGGGTTAACCCCATAATGTGAATTGGGCAAGAGTGTTACACAAGATGGACATTCTTTTACAATTCTACGAGCTTGTTCTTTTGTGATTTTAAATTTTTGTCTTAAGGTAGTGCTGTTAACGTGGAACTGGGAATGAAATAAAGTAGCTTGTTGTACTGTAGTAAATATAAATATTGTTTTAGTGAGGGCGTCAGCTTTTTGATTACCTTCATGGAGAGGACCAGGCAGATTAGTGTGAGCTCTTATGTGACCTATAAATAAAGGTTCTTTTCGTTGCCATAGGAGATTTTGGATTTGAGAAAACAATTTAAAAGCTGGAGTATGTGGTGCTATTGGACCTGCTAGCTCCAATTTTGGGACAGCATGTACAATATAATGGCTGTCTGAAAAAATATTCATAGGCTGTTCTTTAAAATTTTCCAGAGCTATTATTATAGCTTCGAGTTCCACTAATTGAGCTGATTTTTAATTAGTGATATGAATCATTTTTTCATTTTGAGTGACTACTGCAGCAGTACCGTTAGAGGATCCATCTGTAAATACATTAAATGCTTTAGGAATGGGTTGATTTTTTATTACCTGTGGGAATATGATAGGATGATTGATACAAAAGGACAGTATAGGAGATTTAGGAATATGATTGTCAAAATTTGCAGAAGTAGAGCATCTAGCTATAGCCCAATCATTATCATTGAAGCACAAATATTCAACCTGTGACGATGAATAAGGAGTAATAATAGTAGCGGGATGAATTCCAAATATTTTAGTAGAGGTTTTAAGTCCTTGAAGAATAAGTTTAGCCACCATGGAGGTATAAGACTCAATTGTACTTTTAGGAGAGACAGGCAAATGTATCCATAATATAGGTCCCTGTTGCCAAAATACTCCTGTTGGAGTATATTGTGAAGGAATAATAATCAATATTAGTGGTTGTGCAAAATCAAATCTATCGCAATGGGATCTTTCAATGGCCTGTTCTACTAATTTTAGAGCTCTCCTGGCCTCAGGAGTTAATGTTCGAGGTGAGGATGGGTCAGGGTTCCCACGAAGGATGTCAAATAAGGGTTTTAATTGTCCAGTAGTGAGGCTTAGTGTAGGGCGAAGCCAATTAATGTCACCCAGTAATTTTTGGAAATCATTGAGGGTGGTCAAATGTTCTTTACTTGTTAGAATTTTTGGGGGTTTAACAAAAGTATCCATGATTTTAAAGCCTAAATATAGTATAGGTGATCTGCTTTGAACTTTTTCTTCTGCTATATATAATCCATATTTTTTTTAGATTTTTTGTTATTTCACTAAATATATTAAATAAGATTTGTTGATTAGGGTGAGCTAATAAAACATCGTCCATGTAGTGTAGACACATAAGGTCTTGATATTTGTTTTTAATGGGCTGTATAGCTCTGTCCACATATAGTTGGCACAGTGTAGGGCTATTTGCCATTCCCTGCGGCAATACTTTCCATTGATATCTTTTATCAGGGCCATTATTATTAATAGAAGGAATTGAAAAAGCAAACCTGGGGGCATCCAGAGGATGTAGGGGAATGGAAAAGAAACAGTCCTTTATATCAAGGGTTATAAGGTAATAGTTTTTTTGGAATAGCTACAGGATTAGGAAGTCCAGGTTGAGTAGGGCCCATAATTTGCATTGTTTTGTTAATTTGTCTTAGATCTTGTAATAGTCTCCATTTTCCTGATTTTTTCTTAATTACAAATATGGGAGAATTCCAGGGAGAGGTGGAAGGCTCTATGTGTCCTGCTTCTAATTGTTCTTTAATTAATTGATGGGCCGCTTGCAATTTTTCTTTGGATAGGGGCCACTGAGGGACCCAAACTGGCTTATTAGAGAGCCATGGTATTTTTAAAATTGTTTTCTCAGTGGCCCCTAGAAAAAATGTCCTTTGCCTTTTTTATTATGAGTAGGATTTTTATTCTTAACACCTGCAGGCTTGGTCGCTAGGTGTAGCCCCATTTGATGTAAGATATCTCTTCCCCATAGGGTAACTGGCAAGCTGTTTAAAACATAGGGTTTGAATGTTCCTGTATGGCCTTCATTGTCTTGCCAATTTAAGATTACAGCACTTTGAGCTGGGGTATTACTGTATCCCAAGCCTCTTAAACTGGTTGAGGCTTTCTGTAGAGGCCAGTGCTTAGGCCATTCTTGTAGATTTATGATGGAAGAGTCAGCTCCTGTATCAATCAGCCCCTCCATTTCTATACCTTGAATTTTTAATTTGCACATAGGCCTCCGTGAACAGTCCTGGACCCAGAAAGCCATAGGTCCTGAACCAGTGGAACCGAATGCTCTGCTATTTCTATTTTGTGGCATGCTTTTAAAAGAATTATGGAGACTGGGAATGAGGAGCAGCTGTGCGATTCTGTCTCCTTGATTTACGGAGATGATGCCCCTGTGTGTACTTAGCATTATTTTAATCTCTCCATTATAATCTGAATCAATAACCCCTGGTATAACATTAAAGCCTAATAAACTTTTGGAACTACGCCCAAGGATTAGTCCCACAGTTCCTGAAGGGAGAGGTCCCCTGATTCCCGTAGGAATCAGCTGAACCCCCATTTCAGGTGTCAGGACCATCCGGGCAGTAGAACAGAGATCTAATCCTGCACTTCCTCTTGTCCCTCTGATAAGGGAGTTAATGGGTAGGAGGGACTGTGACGAGGAATCATTTGAATCTGAGGGCCTTCCTCCTCTAGTGCCTCGTACATTTGTGGGCCCCGGGGCATTGGGCCCCGTGCCCCGTTTTTTGAAATCCTTGATAAATCATTTCCATATATATCATATCTAGAATGGCATTGATTGGCCCAATGTATACCTTTTTTGCATCTGGGGCATTGGCCTGGAGCACGGTATGAATTTGATTTTATTACCCTTGGGGGATATTGCTTAGCATATCTTGGTTGATTATAATAATTTTGTCTGGAATATCCTGTTCTAGGTTGAATCCTTTGGGAATTTTGAGGGGAGGAATTTTTCATCACTGCAGCAATTACGTTGCCTGTGATAACAGCCTCGTTAATGTCTTTGCACAGTCTGATATAAATTGATAAGTCTTTTTTACTTCTCCATGGCCTTA
This sequence comes from Tamias sibiricus, assembly GCA_025594165.1. Lineage (NCBI taxonomy): Eukaryota > Metazoa > Chordata > Mammalia > Rodentia > Sciuridae > Tamias > Tamias sibiricus. Next base: position 125,627,209 of record CM046666.1, on the reverse strand, counting down.
TTGCATCCTGGCAATATTTATTAGCGTTCTCGTATGCTAATTGGATAACTAGGGGCATAGCTTGCTCGACTTCTCCAAAAATTCTAGATGTTGTTTTTAAGAGCCTATCTACAAAATCAGCGTAAGGTTCGTTAGGCCCTTGTATAACTTTTGATAGGCTGCCTTGCAGATCCCCTGTGCCTGAGATTGTCTTCCAGGCTTTCACAGCTGCAGTGTGTATCTGGGCATACACACCTGGATCGTATTGTAGCTGATTTTGTAGTTCGGCGAACTGACCCTCCCCTGTGAGCATATCTATATTGCGTTGAGGGAAACCTGCTGCAGCATTTCTCTTTGCTATTTCTGAACAAAGTTCCTGGAATTGAGTTTTCCAGATTAGGTATTGTCCCCCCACTTAGTACCGCTCTGCATAGACTTTTCCAATCTGAGGGGGCTAAGGTTAGGGTGTTAAGTGACTCTATCATACTTAATGTGAACGGAGCTTGAGGCCCATAGGTCATTACTGCCTCTTTAAAATTCTTTATTGTTTTAAAGTCTAGGGACTCGTGATATCTTTGTCCCTGTTCATTTTGAAATACTGGCAGTTCTAGGTGCTCCTGCGGTCTATGTTGTTCGAGAGCGTATAAGCGCTCAGAAAGGCCGCCAATTTCTACCTCAAGGGCACGTACACTCTGATCAATACTCTTTATTGTTTCTGTTAGGGATTCTATCCATGAAGGAGCAGAGGGCACTAGTGGTTCCTCTATTTGACGGTCTTTTCTCTTTTTTAATTTCTTTTTGTTCTTTTTATTGGAGACTGTGCTCTCCGAATCGCTTTTTGATTCCTCTTCACTACTAGCTTCATAATTCCTAACCGGCTCAGTAGAGGAGACCGTACTTTCATGGTTTGGCTCCTTGTTACTATTATTACTTTCACTAGTATCCTGAGTTTCAGTTTCTAAGGAGAGTACATACTCCTCAGCTAATTTTATTAAGCTTCTGATGGCTTTTGCAGATCTTACTTTTGAATTTACATTCCTACTCTCCTTGCTGGTCTCAACTGAATCAGAGGATATGCTTTCTTGTTCACTTTTCTCACTATCTGAGTTCTCAATATCAAAAATTTCATTCATGGCTTTTATAAACCGAGTTTTTGTTATATTTGCTCCCATCTTTTTAAATTTTCTTTTTTCTTACCTTGCCGCCGAATTCCCCGTACAGGCCACCACCTGTCGCTGCCTGAAGCGGAAGTCGCTTGGAGCAGCGAACGCCACAGGAAAATTCGGAGGCAGGATGAAAATGAAAAAAGGTCTTTTATTCTTCTCCTCTCTCCAGCTCCAGCAATCACTCCAAATGCTCTAACTCCAACCACCACCTTCTTCTTCCCCACACACACTAACGAACCTCACCCAGTTATATACATATAGCTTTAACAAGGACACGTGCTTACAGCTCGAGCTTACAGGTGCGTCACGCAGTGTTCACGGGCATACAAAGATTCTTTGAATAATGTATTAATATCAGGTGGAAACTAGAACATCTTTTATGGCTCTCAGCTAACCGCAATCTTTAGCTATCTCCTTGATTATAGGCTCCTTCACCACCCTAACACAGTATAAACCTCATCTAAGCTTGATTACATTTGCAAAGCCCATATTTCCAAATGAAGTCATAGATTTTACATGGAAGGACTTCAATAAATATTTTGTTGGGAAAAAAAATTCTACCCTAAAGAGCAAGCTCTCTGCCTCCACGCCCCAATATTCATGTCCTTCTCACAACATATGCATCTCATCGCTAAATCACAGAAGTGTTAAAACATTCTAGAATCAGTTGGCATATCAAGTCCCAAATAGCATCAAAGTATAGTCCCTTTTAAAAGTGCCAAATATCATGTTCTATATGATTGAAATCAAGGATGAGAGAGATTTTTTTGTTTGGTCCATCCTGGGACAAAATTCTTCTCTATCTGTGGATCTTGAAACCTATAAAATAGTTGATCTGCTTCAAAAATGCAATGGTGGCATGGTAGAGCATGCATAGGAAAGACATTTCTGTTCCCAAAGTAAGAAACAGAAAGGACAGGAGAGGAGAGGGGAAAAGGGGAGGTGAGGGGATGGGAGGAGATGGGAGAGGAGAAAATCTCAAAACCAGCAAAGCATATTCTATCGATTTCAAAATCTGAGAATAATGTGTCTTCAGAGCCAAATAGGAAGGTGGCCCCATCCTTCCAACCTATAAGGTCAGGGGCCTCATCCTTCTGGTCCAGAGCAGTGGTCCCATCAACGTACACCTCTTAGATCAGAATTTGAGGAGGGAACATAAGGAGTAGCTGCTGATGGGTACAGGCTTTCTTTGGGGAGTGATTGAAAGTTTCTGTAATTAGATTAACAATGATAGTTGAGCACTTTGTTAACTGAATTGTAACATTTAAAAGTGTGATATTTTGTAGACTGTAAATTATATCTCAATTTTTTAAATGATGGAGAACACATGCTACCTATTTTAAGACAGTTTATAGGGCATTAATTAGAACAGTATGGTGTTGTATAGCAACACTATCAAACAATGGAAGAAAATGGTTCTTCTGGAAAGAGACTTACAAATATATACTTGATTTATGTTCAACAAAGTAAAATAATAATGGGACTAGAGTTGTAACTCAGTGGTAGTGTGCTTGCCAGGCATGTTCAAGGCCCTGGGATCAATCCCTAGTGCCAAAAACTGAAACAAGTTAGTAAGGTAATTTATTGAAAAAAAATAAAACAACTTCACAGATATTTCTGGAACATTTGGATATCCATAACCAAAAATAGATAAATAATAAGTCAAATAAATAAACAATAAATCTGCCTTGCCATTATACCACACTATATGATAATAACTCTAAATTGGTTCAAGCTCACGAGGAAAAACCTAAAATTATAAAATTCCTAGCAAAAGAAAAAGTCTTGGGGATGGGGTTGTAGCTCAGTGGTAAAGCACTTGCCTAGCATATGTGAGGCACTGGATTTGATCCTCAGCATCACATTAAATAAATAAAATAAAGGTATTATGTCCATCTACAACTAAAAATATTTAAAAAAAAAAGAGAGAAAGAAAAAAGTCTTGACTTTTTTTTTTTTTTTTTTTTTTTTTTTAGGTAGGACACAAAAAGCATTCACCATTAATAATAATACTTTAATGTCACTAAAATTAAAACCTTTAATAAAATTGTAAATAAATTGCAAAACAACCAATAACTTGGAAATATTTCCACAAAATACAGGAGCAAGAAGTTCTGGTATGCTACTGCAAAATAGGGGGATTTTATATTACAATAATGTACTATACATGTCAAAAAACTAGGTGAAAAATTAAAAATTTTTCACTGTAAAAAATGATAAAAGTTTGGAGATATTTAAATATTACCTGACCTCTCGTGTATCAAAATATCACATAATACCCCATAAACATATATGATTTTTGTTTTTATATAAAAAATAAATTTAAATAAATAAATAACATGTATGTGGTAAGTGATTGAAAACAATATAAAAAAAAAACTCTTACAATTCAATATTAAGAAGACAAGCAAGGCAATAAAAAAGGGAAACATTTTCAGATTCTTCAGAAAATAAAAAAATACATTTAGTTAAATAAGCACAAAATGAATGTTAAACATCAAGGGAAGATTTAAACTAAACCCACAATAGAACACCAGAAAAAGCCTGCTAGAATAGCCAATTTTAACAAACAAAAGAGAAAATACAAGTCCTCAGTGAATATGGAAACCCATTATGACATTCATATCTTGCTAGTTAGTATGCCAAATTGTGCCATAATTTTGGAAAATAATGCAGTAGTTTCTTATAAAATTAAATGTTCAATTTTCTTGTGGCTAGAGCACCAAAAAACATAAAATAATCCAAATAAATAGATTAACAAATTGTGGTACATTCATTCAGTACTGCTGGAAATTCATAATATGCTCAGTTTTAAAAAGGAATGACCTACTGATTCATGAAACTATGTGGCTGAATCTCAAAAATATTCTTACTGAAAAAGGCCAGACTCTGGTAAGCTGTGCATATATGATTTCATGCTCATGATACTCTTAAAAAGACAAAAAAACATAGGACAGAAAACAAATCAATGGTTACCAGACACTGGCATTATGGTGATGGATGACTTCTAAGAAGCTCAAGAGAATATTTTGGAGTGATGGAACTATTCTATATCTTGATTGTGATAATGATTACATTTGTTTATAATTAAGAGAATTAATTTTATGTCAGTAAGCCTTTTATAGATTGAATTATGTTACAGTCCCCCAAACTCATATGTGGAAATCCTAACCTTAAATACCTCAAACTGTGATTTTATTTGGAGATAGACTTTTTGTTGTTGTTTTCCAGAGGTAATAAAGTTAAAATGATATCTTTAGAGCAGGCCCTAATTCAATAAGATTATTTTAATAATAATCTTTAATATTTATTAATATTTAATATTTATTGATATTTAATAATTATTTTAATAGAACATGAAGATCTGTACATAGAAACATACATAGAAGGAAAAGAATGTGAAGAGACATGGGGAAAAGAAGGCCATCTACAGCCAAGGAGAGAAGACAGGAAGAGACACTTTCTTCAGTCCCCAGAAAGACTGAACTCAAAGACTATAGGACAATAAATTTCTGTTGTTGAAGCCATTCAGTTTGTGGTATTGTGTCCAGCATCACTAGCAAACTGATAACGTATTTTTAAATATTTTTACTCCCACAATTTAAAAATAAAAGTAATTACTTTTATAATGCGATCACTCAATTGAGAGTGTAGAAGTTAAATATTTATGCATACATAAAGAATGAATAGAAAGCTATTTAATTATCTTTTATATCTTTTTGATTAGATTTGATACATTTGAGTAGATTGGCTCTGTAACATCATAAAAATTTCCTTAGAAAGATTTTGCAATTTTGCAAGGTTTGTGTGTGTTGTTTTGTCCAAAACTTTGCATTTGTACATTACCTAAAAATTTTAATACTCTTTTAATTGTTATTCTGAAGTTATTTTTCAACTATGTATATGTGTCTTACTTTGTGTCTCGCTTTACATCTTTTTGTAGAGATCAGCTCTTCCACATGCTTAGGATTCCACAAACATCATTGAATCCCCTTAAAAGAAGACTGTGGAAATGTACAGGAAGGTATTGTGACAGGAAAGATTGTGGTATATTTCCCATGTTGATGCAAGTTGGGATCCCTAGACTGGCAGTTTCCTAAAGGAAAGGAGGTCCTCTTTAACTCTGCCATGTGTAGGGACTTTAAAGGAGACAGTGGCCAGCTATATTCTTTGCTTGGTAACTGGCTGTTGAATATCGTAGTGACTCTAAAAAAAGAAGGTCTATTGTTTGATGAGATGAAATATATGTTGCACAAATATGAAAGTCAAAACTCACTACAATTAAAAAAGCACTAAATCATATTCTGGTCTTAGATAGCTATATAATTACCAAACCTTTTAAGATCACTCAGACCAAAAAAAAAAAAAAAAAAAAAAAAAAAAAAAAAAAGAAGAAGAAGTTTCTAAATCTCAAAACTGACAAGTTTAAACACATCAGTCATGATTCTCCATCTTGGAGCCAGGCCTAAGGGAGACAATGACGGAAGAGCTGAGCATAATTATCCATCAACATTTTAACCTTTAAATGAATTTCTGCAGACACGTTTAAAAAATTTGTTTTACATCCAGTGTTTATAATCATAATTGCACTACAGGTCTTCTTTTAAAAAACTAATGTAAGCTTACTTAATCCATTTCTTTATATTGCTGCTGCCCTCTGTAATTTTCTTAATGAACAGATATTTAATTATATTCCTTCTTTATCAATTTTATATTGAGTACATCTGGAGGTCATGTGCTAGGACATTTAATATTCAATTTCATTTTTGAAAGTATATTAAAATAAATAATTTAAATGAGGCTGATTTTCATATATTCTAATACAATTTCATAAATAATTATATACAAAAAGTTGGATGGCTTAGCAGATATGCAATACAATCTCGAGTTAAACAGAGAAAAAGCTGTAGAAATTAAACTTCATGTTGTGAGCTAATAATTTTGTATGTGTCTACTAAAAGATTTAACTAAAATAAGAAGAAATGCTTTTCAAGTCTTGGAAAATTTTCCTAAAAAGAGGAGGCTTATTATCTGAACTTCCTGGGGGGGGGGGGGGCAGGAAATGTATTTATTTAATTATGATATAGTTCAGATCTACTTCTAAGTAGGAATGCTCATATATTAGTAAACTTGCACACACTTTCCCCTGTGGATAATATAGATAAGAAAGCAGGAAAAAATCCTCTTAATGCTATTTCTCCTCTGTATATCCCTCCCAGGTTTATTTAATATCCCTCCTCACAGATCCTGTTTGCAAATGTACTTCCCCTACAATCTTTGCAATCCCTGGCTACTACCTTCACTTTTGTCTAGGGTGTGTTTATGGTTTAACAAGAGGATTTTTTTTTTTCTCCGACACTTGTATCTTAATTTAAAAGGAGATATCAATAAAAAGGAATCTATTCTCCTTGCCTTCATTTTCTGGAAAATCTGCTACTGAATCCCCCTTGGTTGCTTAGAGAATGAACGCTCACTCTGGGCCACACAGGCTTTCTGTATATCTCCCCTTTACAAAGTTTATAATCTAGACAGATTAGGAAAGGATTTAAGTTAGATGTTAGAGTAGCCAATGTCAATAAACCAGAAGACTGAAGTTAGATTCTCAGATGTAATTGTGATTATATGGAGGACAGGGAAGACGGTTGTGTGTAAAATTAGTTGCCTTTTGACAATGTGAATGAGTGCAAATAATGCTATCAAATGGGAGAAGAAAGGCTCTAAGGAGGGACAACATAGTAGACTTGAGTCAATATTAATACCCAGGAAATGACAGTAGCAGCAGAGGTACTCTAGTGTGAAACAATCAAGGTTGACAGGGCTCAGTTTGAGCGGTGTGTTGCACTGGTCATAAAGCTAAGAGACAGATCTGCAAACAATGATAAACCCTGAATGTGGTAGCTGCCATCATTATTGACTGAGTGGTCAGAGGTTTAACTGGTGACCTAGGAATTACTAATTGGGCATTAATCTTTCAATCAGTCATGTTTGCTTATAGAAATGACTCTTTGGTAAGTTTCTTTCTTTCTTTCTTTCTTTTTTCTTTTTCTTTTTCCTCACAAAGCCAGGGAATCTATGACTTTTACATTAGAAGACAAGTCTCCTTAAATAGTTGATATGATTTTCCAGAGGACAAAGCCACCAATTCCACAATAAAAGGATGGCTTAAAATGTCAAGAACTCTGGTAAAGTACTACCTTTCCTTAAATTGACAGTGAGGGGTGAACAAGAGAGACTGAACCCTTTTGCTGAAAGCAGATTTAATTGGCAGGGGTCAGAGAATTTCACAATGATATAAAGTTCCTTAAGGATGCAAAAAAAATAAAATTAAGGAAAAAAAGTCCTCTCAAGAGGAAGGAAAAACCACCTAAAGTAGGTCTAAGATTGTCAGTGTCAATTCTCTCCATCACAATCTTGCCTGGGGCTGGTTCTGCCAAACTAAAGAGATAATGACATCTGTATGGCATATTTGTAGTACTGTAGCATTTTATTTTAAACCTTGGTAAAAATAAAGAAATTCTAGGCTTCTTTGTTAAGAAAAAAAAAAAAATGAAAGAGAAACTAAATTATGTGTTTGTTCTAACACACACATTTCTGTACATTTACTATGTGTGAAATAAATGCTCATTAACCCAAAATGCATTCTGGATTTTTTCACTAATTTTCAAATGTGGAAAAACGATTTTGGTTTCAGTCCCAGTAGCTAAGTTCCAATTGTTTTTAAATAGCATAAGACATTTTTGTTCCTACCAGAGAGCTCTGGGGTTTAATAAATATATTTGATTTAAAAAGTTATCTTTACTCCCTGAGATTTGGGAAAGGAAGTGCTAGTTTTATACATACATTTAAATTTTTCTCATTAAGAAATATTTTCAAATCACCACTCTGTATTTTGAAGTCTATCATTTGTGAACTATTTGTAGAATACAAATACATTAAAATAAAATATTTGAGTCTGGACAAAATAAATGACCTGAAACTGACTACAATTCTAAAATATTATACCTGTGTCTGGTGAACACATTACAATATTAACTGAATTTTGCACATTGATCTGAATGAGCTGAGAGTGTTGTGATAGACTCAACATTGGAAAAGGGCAAATTTCAGTTTAATGTGTTTTGTCACTTAGTGAAGTTTTCAAAACCATCCACTCTGAAAATTTTATAGTGTTCTATCATCGAATATTATTTTTAATTAGATATTTCAACATATTTCAAAATTAGCTATTCTTTCATTTGTCTTGAAAGCCAAGAACTTGACACCAGCAATTTGCGTACAGATTGGCTTTTCAGGCTTTTGTGTCTTTGGTGACGCAGGCTCTTGAGTCATTGGCTCTCAGTTTCTGCAAAGCTGTTGAAAAAAGTTTTACTGTGATTTTGCTGCTGTGATTCATCTATGTTATGACACATTGTTATAGTTCATTTAGTTTGACTGCTGTAGTAGATACCAGGCGGAGAGTAGCCTGTGGTTCATTCACCCATTGTGCCCTGATGGGCACTCAGGTTATTTCCAGGTTTTGCTTTTAGACATTTCCTGATGAGCCCAAATATGACATATGCAAGGGTTTCTCCTGGGTGCATATTTCAGAGTATTACAGCATATGAATGTTTAAGGAAATAGGCACTGCCCAACTTCTTAGTTTCACAAAGTTAAACCCCCAGATTTTCCAAGACTTAACAAATCAACAGTAATTTAATTCAGAATTTTAAAAAATATTTTTGGCACTTGGTTTAACCTAATATTATCAGAGTCATTTTATTGGTAACACTAAAATACTGTAACACCTTTGATAGTACAACATATTTGATGAAATTTTTTATTTTCTCATTTACTTTAAACTTTTTTGGCCAAACTTGAGAGCTTCCTAAGTTACCTATTTTAGAGACATGTCAGAAATCATTACTTCAGAATTAATGCTTGTCCTTATTAGTGGACCAATTAGTCAAATGATAATTTTGTCTGGGAAAATTTTTCACTTTATTCTTTAATTCATATGTACCTGTTAATATGCATTTAATTAATATAAAAAAGGAGACAAATTCCAGAATTCATCTTATTAAAATTATGTAAAATAGTTAAATAAAATGAAAATGATATAAATTTAACATAATTAAGTTTAGTGAATTTTATATCATATCTCATTCTTAATTTGCAAGAACTTTATGTAATAAAAAGCTACAAATATACATTATTTAAGAATCAAAGCAAATGATAAGTATAATCTTGCAGAAAATATCTTTATTTTATATGTTCAGCTCTGGCATTCAGCTTCAGGGAAAAATTAGATAAGAATAACCTCATTATTTTAATTAGACATCATGATCAACATTTTTCTGTGTATTTACTGGAAGAAAAGAGATATACGACTGAAAATAATCAGCCTAACATCTACTATTAAAATTTAATTTGTTAAGAGGAAGTAGACTATATTTTAGCAAATAATAATTAAAATGAAGTAAGATGATGATTTCCCATAATTAGTACATTTTTCAAGACAGCATTTGACAAAATAAGCCTTTACTACAATATTGAACAAGGCATATCACGTCTAAAATAAATAGTTCTTCCCTGCAAGATTTTTCTATCCTAGCTTGGAAAAATGTGGTGTTCAGAATAGCACTTTAGCTATGTTTAAAAATGTTAGAGTAAGTAATCATTTTGTTGGATATTTGTAGATTCTTATCTTTCTTCCTAATGATGCTTATTAGGGATGGGTATTGAAAATAACTTTTGAATATTGCTTACATTAAATATGTGAACAAAAGTCCTTTTTAAATGTTTATTATATCTTACTGAAACTCATTTCTCTATATATTTTCTTAAGACCAATGCATTCTTTGAAGATAGTAAAGGTTTGCCAGAGATAAAGCTATGACATGAAAATTGCCATCGAATCTATCACAATTAATCTCTTATATATCTGTTTTGATAATATTCTACAAAGAAAAAATGTATTATTCTTAATTTGTTCCTTCTTTTTAACAGAAATAGCTATAAGATATGGAAACATAAGAACTACTCTAGTGGATTAAGGGTCTTAATGAAGCTATCCATGATATGAATAGTAATTTGAAATGTCTGATGAAATGAATGAGTAGATTTTTTTTTTGTATATGAGTATTAATTAAATTAGGAAAGGGTATGTAAGTAAAACAGACAATCAATGTCATGCTAGGAAAGAGTAACAATAGTATGTGAGGAGCCATAAATTAACTCCATGATAACTGTCTACACTGATGTTCTTAGAAAGAACCCCAATATGAAGACCACTGCTTAATGACACCACCAAGGTGAGAAATCATCTTACTTATTTCTAGAAAAAATGAAATAACATTCCATACTTCCTGTCAAGACTAAATCAAGATTTTGCATAAATATCATAAAGGCAGAGGCTAGAAAACAAAAATAGAAATCATCTGGAATGGTGCATGCTGTGTTCTGGGATGGGTGCTTCTACCCAAGGTGACCTGAGGCTCTTGTTTGTTTCCCCAGCAGTCTATTACATAACCTCCCAGTATTCTGGCAGCTTTTCTTTTTTTAGACAAAAATATCCAAATTTAGATAATAGATTATAGGATCAACCTAGCCTAATCCCTCCAGTTCATATGACTTTTTGAGATAGTATGGTTCAAGGTTGAATGACAGTTAAGTAGAAAGGCCCAGGGACACAGAGTTCTAATATAAGGAGAGGATGTTCTTACGCTTAATATCAATAGCCTACACACCTACTAAAGGTGTGCTTTTGTAATGGTAGGTTTGTTCCCAAATCTGAAATGATGGGTAATAAAAATGGCCAACCTGGAACCATTTTTTTAAATGGGGACAAAGGAAAAGACATTTCATAGAAACTCAATATTGAATTTATAAAATTAAAGCTGGTCATTAGACTCATAAAAAAAGATAGGCATTCTGTTGAATTCCTACCTTCATACTTCTTAAGGGAATAAGATAGAGGGAAAATGCCAGAGCTTTTCATTTTTCCATTTAGTATAGAATATAGGAATGAATTAGAGAATGAATTCACTCAACACTAAGTCTGCAATCATGTATTAATTATTTAAAATGCCCTAATGCCTGTCTTCAAGAAGTTTAAAGTTAAGTAGGAGAGACAGATAAGCAAAGAAACTTAATATAAGGTACTAGGTGCTGCAAAGATGAAAAGTGGGAAGAATAACTTCTAGCATGTCAAAGTCTGTCAGGAAATACATTTGATCCTTCTTGACTTTAAAGAAGTAAATAGAGTTCTGTATTTTTAGTTCATGAGCCCACTTCCTTAATTCTAACAATGTGAACACACAAGTCCTCCTCCCTGACAAATGTTTGAATCTTAAAGCTGAATGTAATTGTCATCTATTTTTGAACTTTTCTGAACTATTTGTGGAGAAAGGTTTCTCTTCTTGATGCAAAGCCACAGGCAACAGCAATTCACCACAACTGCTCTCCCTGCTGTCTGAGTTCTTTGAATAAGGCATTGTGTGAAATTCCGACCTCATTAAATCTGCTGTTTAGCTGCACTCTGTGCAGCCACTGCGATTCTGCTCTGGGTCACCCTCCTGCTTGTGAAACCATTTAAGGCAAACGAGATGCCTGAACCATGAGGTGTAACATAATACCAAAGTCAGACAGTCACATTCTTTACTACTTAAGTAAATTTCTACACTCTTTGCTGATCAAACTAAATTCCTGTTCCATTTTTATTTAGTAGAATCATCCAGACAAAATGTTGCTTCCTTCAAGTATTAAATAGTATTGGAGGGCCATATAGTTAAAGCACAAAAACTTATTTCAGCTCACTAGAATCTAATGGTATAAAAATCAGAGCTTAGAAGTTTCCTCTGGCAAAGCGGATCAATTTAATTCTAGAACAGAAATTGCCTGATGATGCTGTTTGGACAAATTTAACATAATACTTTCTATATGGCACTACAGTTTCAGAGCAGAAGAATCACCCTCAGAATAATTTTATTCTGCTCTAAAATGGCCTGTTCAAGAAGTCAGTGTGTGTGTGTGTGTGTGTGTGTGTGTGTGTGTGTGTGTGTAAGAGTATGCATGCATTAGGTAAATACATGGAGAAATACATCTGTTAGAATTGAGACCATATTCTCATTTCATATGATTTGACAGTTCTTATGTGGCAGCAATCACTGTTTTTCTACCTGCCTTGGTGACAGTCTCAAATCAATCAGTGACCTAGATAGGAAAGATTTTATACCCTATTACCCAGGCCTTCAGTCATCCCACTTGTGCTGTGACCAAACTGGTTTTCAATTCCAAAAATAGACTCTGCTGCGGAAGGTGTGAGATATTCCAAACAGAGATAACAATATGGTCAGTTTGGAGTGGGCCTGCAGATTTTTTCCAAGTATCTGATACATTTTTATAACTTTAGTTATTCAAAATACCTCAACTATGTACCCTTGTTAAATTTAAAATAGTTATATATTTGACCTACATTATCAACCTATTTATACTCAACATGGAAGCAAATTCTTAGGAAAGACTTTCTTAAGCTTCTTAAAATATGTGGGTGAAGGGCCAATTTTACCAAACTTTGGGATGATTTGATAGTATAACTGGAATAACAACTGAGAGTGTTTTGCTTATTTATTATCACATAAAAAATCCATGAAAATTAGAATGTGTCAAATGAAAACAGGAATGAACCAATTTAATATGTCCACACACCCACCTATCTAAATCTGTGTTATTTGAGAATGTCATTTTACAAGACATTATAAAATATGAGAGATAGCTTAATATGTAAAAAGGGTGAAACAGAAGATTAGAAAAGTCATAGAAATTGAGGAGTATTTAATTTTATGATGATTTTGAATGAAGAAATAAGATCATTGATTGAGTGAGGAAGATCAACCCTCAATGTGAATGGATACCATCCAAGAGGTGGGGACCTGGTTAGAAGAAAAAAACAGAAGGAAGGTTTCCTCTCTCCTTAACTCCTGGAATTTGGATATTCTTCCCCTTCTGGTCATAGACATCACCTAGGATGTTCAGGCATGATATTCCAGTACTTTATTAACGGCCTCGAGGTTCTCAGGTACTATGCCTTGGAGTAGAAATTACACGATCAGCTTCTTTGGTTCTGGGGCTTCAGATTTGGACAAACCTACACTATGGCATCCCAGGGTTCCAGCTTGCAGGAAGCCTTTCATGAGATTTGCTCATCTCCATAATTCTGCATGACAATTTTGTAAAGGCAATTTCCCTAATAAATATCTTCTGTCATTCAAAAAAATATATCACATATAGAAAAGTATAAATAAAAAATAAAAAATATAAAATATATATGTAAAATATATACATATTATATATGTGTGTGTGTATAAATACACACATACACACACACACACACACACACACACACACACATATATATATGGTCTTAGTAGGACCTTGACTAACCCAATGTTATACAAGCAAAGCTATAAAATTTAATCAAATTTGAATTAGAATTTTTAAAGAAGATATCTGCATCCAATTTAGAGTGATTGAGTTAGTATAGATGTTAATAAACTGGATATAATCATAGAGGAAGGAAACACATAATATACATACTTTTATGAATAGATAAAAATTATTAAGAAGACATTATACAAAATATTATTTTCTGGGAAATATTGAATGAGATTTAGATGATGGCATTGTTTTAACTATATGATGATTTTTCTGCCCATTTAAAAATGCATGTAAGCATCAAGACATTTTAAGGAATGGAATTAGCTTTCTTTTTCTCATTTCATAAATATCTAGCCAGTAGTCAGACAACTCCTTTTTAAACAATAGAGGGAAGAGACAGTTTTCATTATCTTTCTTCTACAATTAAAACTAGATAAATGAAGCATATATGCAGAAACAAAATCAACAAGCATTTATTTAATGTTTATTCTTTCTGGGCACTATTCCATGTACTAGAAATAAAAGGTCATTAAAATGGTGTCACTAAAAAAACAAACAACAAAAAAAGCGGTGTCACTGTCTGCCAGTAGCTTATGACCTAGTCTGGAATTCTTAAAATCAATAATCATCATGTAAATGAATAAGTGAACAACAGTTGCACTGGATACAATGGTTGTAAAGAAGATAAAGGATCAACTTTATACAGCAGAAATAGAAAATGGCAGTATAAAGAAAGGTCCTGAGAAGATAAAATTTGAAACACTCAAAAAATATCATAAGCAGATGTCAAGATTGCAAAGTTAGAGAAGGATGAGAAGTAGATAGTTCTTATATTCCATTTTTATTTTTTGTCCCATACATACCAACAATCAACTTCATTAAACCAAGGCAACAGTATGCAGAGATGCAACTCAAACTTCCAAAACTTAACAGAAAACACATTTTTCAAGTAGGAAGACAATACTGTGGGATCTCACTTTTATGTGGAATCTAAAACAGTTCAACTCATAAAAACAGAGAAAAAAACAGTGGACACCAGAGGTTTGGAAATGGGGAAAGGTGAGATATTTGTCAAAGGTTATACATTTTCAATTATAAGATGAGAAAGTTCTAGAGATCCAATATACAGTGTGGTAAATATATATAATAATAATGTATTGCATACTTGAAATTTGCAAAGGAATAGATTTAAAGTGCTCTAACTCACCTCCCCCAAAATTTAAATGTAATTATGTGGTGAGAGATTGATATGTGAATTTACTTAACTGCAGTGATAATTTCATAATGTATACATATATTAAAATATTGCATACATCTTCAATATGTAAAATTATGATTTTCCAATAATCTCAATAAAATGGAAAAAAAATAAATCAAAGATTATAGGTATCTTTAAAAGATATGTTAAATATGATCCATTGATAATAGATATGTTGAAATTCTAGGAAAGATGATAATAAGGAAAAAATGTGTCCACCATCAATGTGTCAATTGATAGATAAGATAAATGACAGATAGATAAAGTTGATTGGTAGATACAGATACAAAGAAACATAGATAGATTGCAATGCAGTCTTGGTTCATAAGATTTAAGCAGCCTCTACAAGGTTCACAAAAAGCCACGGTGACCACATTTTATAAACAAAACAAAAAAAAAAACAAAAAAAAAAAAAAAAAAAAAAACTAATAAATGGTTTGGCCTTAGCTTGGAGGTTCTCCTGCTATTGAGTAATTTTCCCATGCCATATACTTAGCTCTTGTTATGACCTAATTATGCATAATTCTTTTAGAATAGGATCATTACAATTGTGCTTATGACAAGCTCAGCAACCATTTAAAGACATTCACCAAACACACATGTGGCTAAGTAGGGAAATGAAGTCTGCATCCAATTTGATAACCACAGAAGAAATGCTGGAATGAAAATATCCTTTGAAAACAGTATTTTGGTTTACCTTAGTCTGAACCAAAATTGACACAAACATTGCATTTTTGAGATATTTAAAGAAAAACAAATAGTTGACTTTGAAAGCATCATGCCCAGAAATCTCATGGTCTAATAAAATACAGGGAATCACTCAAAGAAGAATAATAGTTTTATTGGATTCTTAGCTTCATCAAATATGCCTCAGGAAATGGAAGGGTTTATAGGGGACAAATAGTCTCCCCCACATAATTATGGGAGCTCAGCAGTGAGGGAATTATATTTGGAGAGTTTTCAGCACATTTGAAACATAGGTGCATTTTGATTTGATAATAACTGGATGATTGTCTAGTCTAGCATCTTGGTTAGTTATTTGATAGCATGATCAGATCAATATGTCTGATAGGTAAGGTGAATGAACAGAAAAAAAGTGTTCAATGACTGTAGAATATAAAACTTTAAATCCAGTTAGCTATTTCTCAAGTGTTTGATGTTGAACTTTATGGGACCCCCACAAAACCATCATGAGTATTGATTCTCCAAATTACTAAAGATAAATAAATGAATGAATGATGCTTTCATTGTTTATTTTATTTAACTGACAAAACCATTCATATAAAATCAAATATCTAATAACTAATATGTTATTAATATTATAATAATAATAATATTACCTAGTAATATATATATAATATATAATAATAATAATATTACCTAGTAATATAAAATTCTTCCAGTGTAAAGCCATAGGTACTGTAAAAGGCAAAGATATCCATGTTTTCTCTGTATTGTATTTGTTATTCTCAGGTTTATTCAAATTTTGATTTAATTCTAGCAATTATTGTGATGAATGATAGAGGTTAATGTTAACAGCTAAAGATGAGGAGCTAGCTAAGCCTGAATGCTCTGTTGATTGGGAATTCAACACACTTGACTGCTTTGAGTCATGAATGTGTATACAAAAATTTTATGAAAGAAATATTTGAGGTAATAGATATGATTATTCTTATTTTAACATTAAACAACATACATATGTGTTGAAACATTATGTTATCCCACAAACAGGTAGAACATTATGTGTCAATTTAAAAATTTAAAAAAAAAACAAAGAAAATAACACTTGAACCAATTATGGCATTGAGGGGTATAAAGAAATAGGTGAAAAAATATTGACAAACTACTGGTAACTGTTGAAGTTGGGTGACGGACCACTGGAGTTCATTTCATTACATAATTCTACTTTTATATGTGGTTGAAAATTCCTACAGTTAAGGTTAAGAATGAATGAATAAAAAAATTCTTTAAGATAAATATACAGTGTAATAAAAGGTAAAACTGAGGACCATTTATTTTAATATTATTAGTATCAAAGAAGATTTTGCACAGAATACATACTTAAGTTGTTTTGATTATTTTGGCAAAGAAATCATCTTTTCAATAAAATAGAGTATAAATAAAATAAATATTGTTTTGGATAAACTCATTTAACATGACTAAATTATAATGCTTTCATTTTCTAAGTCATTCACAGAAAACTTCAAAAAAGAGGACATAATATAGAAATATGGGTCTTTTCCATCCATAAAACTCAGGAGATTTTTGTGAATACCTCAACCTACAAGCTTAAGCAGATTGGGGAAAAGATAAGAAAATTTGGAAGTAGAAAGTGTCAAGTTAAAAAAGAAATTATACCAATTTATCAGACCTGCAAAATCACTGTCAATATTGGAGAAATCAAGAAGAGACTCAGTTTGATCATAAACCTCCAAACTCTAAGAAATTGGCAACACCAGTTAGATTTGTATGTGGGATGCAGTGGAGGCTCAAAAGTAATCTAATTGAAGGCTGTAAAGATGGAAAACCATGCACTGGTTTTCTTTTTTTTAACGTTTATTTATTTATTTGTTTGTTTATTTATTGTTTATGTGGTGCTGAGGATTGAACCCAGTGCCTCGCACATGCTAGGCAAGTGCTCCACCATTGAGCTACAACCCCAGTCCCCATGCATTGCTTTTCTAATGCTGCCACAACATCATACCAAAAATTGAGTGTGTTAAGCAACAGAAGTTTATTGTTGCAAGGTTCTCACAGGCTGGAAGTTTGGCCTTAAGATAAACAGGGTTAATTCCCCTGAAAGTTGTGAAGAAGAGTGTGTTCAGTGCCTGCCTCCCCTCAGCTGCCTGCCAGCAATCTTTGGCATTCCATGGTTTGTAGATCTATCACTCTGATCTCTACCTTCATCTCCAATTGGTGTTCTCCTTCTCTGCATTGTCTGTCTCCAAATTTCCTCTTTTTATAAAGACATGAAGTAATACTGGATAAGGGTCACCCCAGTGACCTCATTTTGACCTCAGTAAAGACCCTATCTCCAAACCACAGCCACATTCTGAGATACTGGGTTTATGATTTCAACAGATGGATTTTGGGGGAAAACAATTTGACCCCTAACACTGTACATTCTATATTCCTTCCCCACTCCATGCAACTGTTGTATTCTTTCTGCAGCAAAAGTGACAAGGCTTATACTATGTGTAACATAACAATGAATGAACTTAATAAACTGTTCTGATAGGTATACATTGGACTGTGTGTAGCTCTTCATTTAAATAAACTGTCACTTCAGACTTACAGAAAATGAAAGCTTATAGAACTAAAGTCTTAACTTATTTAAAGGAATTTTCTTATTTTGGGGTGGGAGGTAGGTATATAATATCCAAAATACCTGACTCAGATAGGTATTCTCCAAGAAAATGCCTTGTAATACAAGATGTAGTGGCATCTTATGTTACAACTTTAGAATAATTTTCAGTGAGTGATAGCTTAAGAAATTTTACTATTCAGCTCCACAAGATAATGTGTTGATTTATGCAAATTATTAAACTTCGGCATACAACATCTGTGTATCAATTATGTATTATTTGAGATTTTGAGACTGTTAAAAATAAATATGCAAAGCAAAATTCAAAGGAAATCAGTACAACACCTCAATAAAAATACAACAATCCACAGGAAAGAATTTTAACACCCCTGTTCTATATGAAATTGTAATCATTGTTTTTGTTTGTTTCAAAAGAGATTCTTCATTAATACCTAAGAAACTTTATGCCATAGTAACTCCTTTCTTTATCTTCTATTCTCCTTCTTTCCTCCTCCTCATCCACCTTCTCTCTCCTCCTCTTTCTTCTTCTACATTCACATTCCTCTTTGAGAATCTTATAAAAGCTACAGTCCCTCTCTCTAGGAAAATGCAGTTATGCCTTTTATCTGCAGATACTCAAATGCTTGCATACAATACTCTTTAATTCAGTCATAACTCAATGATACATGCTTTTATGAGATGCCTACCTAGTAATAAGTGATTCTTTTGGGGCCCATAAAATAGAATAAAGCTATCTAAATTTTGTAGACAATACCAACAAAAAAAAATCAAAAACATATTTTAAAAACTTTCAACAGAGCTATTGCTCTGAAAGAACTTGTTCAATGCCTTTTATTATGAGATGCATATTTGTTACTTCTCAAAATTCATATGTTGAGCCCTTAATGCCCCCCACCTCTCAAACCTATAGGAGCACCCTATTAGAAGGCAGCCATCTGCAATATAGGAAGACAGCCCTCAGGAGAAACCAAATATGATAACACACTGATCTTAGATTTTAAGCCTCCCAAACTGTGAGAAAATAAATTTCTAGTGTTTAAGCTACTCAGTTCATGATATTTTCTTACAGCAACCTGTTTGGACTACTTTACCTTCTAATACTCAATATTCCTTCCAAAGTTTGAGAATATGTGCCTGTGCAACAAATGGTTCTGAGTGAACAACATTATTAACAATAAAAAATAACTAGATCAAAATTATAAATCTCAGGGAATAAAACACATCATTATATAAAAAATATATAGTTAACTAAAGTTTAGATAATCTTTTGGAAATTGAGATATAATCATTTCATGATAAATTGGCATTTATTGATGTTATTAAACATAGTTACTCAAAAGAGAACGTAGCAGTTCCTGTCACTGTTTTTTTTTTAATTTTTTATTATAATTTGTTACACGTTTGCAGAGTATATTTCATTTCATATTACATATAAAGAGCACAATTTCTCAATTTGCTTGTTTTATATAAAGTATTTTTACAACAATTGTGTCTTCATACGTGTATTTAGGGTTAATCATGGATAACTCAGTCTGCTATTATTCCTATCCCCTTGCCCCCGCCCCTCTTTGTTCTATTTAAAGTTCTTTCATTCCTCTCATCCCCACTCCCTTGTCTTTATAAGTTAGTATCTTCATATCAAAGAGATCATTGGACCTTTGGTTTTTTGGGATAGGCTAACTTCACTTAGCATTATCTTAATAGGAATAATATACAAGTGGTTAGAAGAGGTTTCATTTTTTAAAATTGTATATTTTTTAAAAGTTTTAAATAATGAGAACAATGTGCATGAAAGAACATGAAAAATGTCTTAAACTTTGGAACTTGATTCAGATTTATTTAATTCAGTAGAATTTGACTCTTTTTACATATTATATAAATATTATATGTTCTCACTTTAATTTCTTTTAGAAAAAAAAAAAAAAGAAACTGGAGCAATGTCCACACTTTCACATGACATTGACTTCTATTACCATGGGTTTAACTGTATTCTCCAAAAGATATGTGTTGCAGTCCTACCCTTAGTGCCTTAAAATGTGAATTTATTTATTTGAAAATAAACCATTTATAGAGCTAATTAAATTAAAATAGCATCATTAGGGTGGGCCCTAATCTAAAGTAACTGGCATCCTTACATGAAGCAGAAATATGGACACAGATAGAAACATACTGAGGAAAGACAATGTAAAGATATATAGGCAGATGTCACTCGAAGGTGAAGAAACATGTTAAACTGATGTAGCTGTCAGCCAGGAAATGCTAAGAATTGTCTGCCACCACCACAAGCTAGGAAATAGCAAGAGAGATTCTGCCCAGGACCTCAGAGGGAATATGGCTCTGCCCTACAAATTTTGAAATTCTACATTTCTATTGTAATAAGCTATTAGATTTGTGGTATTTTTTATGGAAGCCTAAAAAACTATGTTATAAAATAGTATGTAATATAAAATTAGAGCATACCTTTCAGCTTTCAAATTGAATATAATTTGGTTAATAACAAAACATAAATTAACCACTGGAAAAGATTCATTGATAAATAATAGCAGTATGTGGCCTAAAATAACTAGATTTCCTTTAAAATGTAAAGAAAAACAATTATTTGAGGAGAGACTAATAAGTATAGGTCAGCTGAGAACATTTTTTTATTAAAATCATTTTGTAACTACTAATAGATATTTGTGTATCATTAAATCCATCCATTTTTATTTTGTAAGGTAAATATCATTTATATCAAATTGGAAGCTGAATGAATATTAAATAGTTCTTCTTGGGAGATAAAGCCATAATACTATGCTCAATTTGTGTTGCTACTGGTTTGTACGATTCATAACCATATCTTTTGAACCAAAAATTCTTAATATACGCCATGTTAAAAAGGACTACAAATCATTTACAAAATAAAAAGGACCCTTTAAAAGAGTTTTTTGATCTAGATAATATCAAATTCACTATTTTAACATAAGAAATTGTTTGCATGCATATAATACTTCCCAATTCATGTGCACTCTTCTGAATGACCCTGAGGCCATGATGAAAGCCACATAGTTCAAAGGTTTTAGAGATATTGGCACTTTTTAATTTTTTTTAAAAAATGCCACTATTTTAACCTTAAAAGTCCTCATTCTCTATTATATTTACAAGCAATAAATGGTACCTAAGTATTATAACAAAGTTTCATTTCAACCATACCAGGAGATACAAAAGGAAGTTGAGGCGGTATTATAGACATGGCGTTCCAGCTTGTCAAGCACACATAAGCCCCTGCACACACAAGCACAATGACAGGCAGGGATTGGAGTTAATTTAAGGTTCTTTGTTCATTCTTCATTCAGATCATTTTAGTACTGAAACTCAGTTTATTACCTAACCTTCATTTCAATATAGCATCTGCTTGTAGTAACACAAACACACCATGTGTTTTTTTATGCTTCTTTAAAGCTTTTTTCATAATAGAAAAAAAAAAAACCTCTAACTATATAATAAAGAAAATGATGACATAATTAACATTCATATGGGCTTTATGATGAGCCAGGCACCGTTCTAAACTCTTTATATGTATTAAATCAATTAATACTCATACTAACTCTGAGAACATACAGATACAGATCTGATCTGTCATTGGTGTGTTTCCTTAGCATATTTCATATTCATTCGTGTGCTGACAGAGCAACTCAGACAAAAACACAGACACATAGGAAATACATAATTCCTTATCTGTAAGGAAATCTGCAGCTGGAAATGTTTTCTCCATTGCCAAAGAAATGCTGCATCAATGTAGAAATGAAGTAAGAGTCTCAATATGTTCATATGCACTGGACTTCTTGCTACATGAATGATGAAGGTGACAGTAATGTGTTGGAAATATAAAAAACTAAATTTTGACCTTGGCTGTACATCTCCCTAATGGTAAATAAGCGTAAAGTTAAAGCAACAATATATTGGATATACCCCTGTTTTCCCACTTTACAAATGAAGAAGAAGTTTATAATTTCTTTGTTTTCTAAATGAAAAACATTCATTCATTTGATATTTGATATGCACTAACTATTATAGATGCTTGAAAAACAATAATAGATGAGATATTTTCATGGTAGTGATTTTATTAAAAAACAAATCTTAGTAGACTATAAGTGGTATACTCCATACTTCACATGTTTAATAGAGATAATTTAATGAATTTGGACAAATGCATTTAAGGACTTCAGGAAACACCACCCCAAAATGTGCTTCCTTGGCATTTTGACTATTTTGAATTAAAGGCACTTGAAAAATAGCACAGGTAAGAAAAACATTGTCATTCCCCTTTTTCTTCAAAAGAGGACATGAAATCCCTTATGTGAGCACTTCCCTCCTCCTACTAGAAACAAATAAATGTTCTTTTCACCCCAGATGGGAAACTGAGGCTAGGAGAATTCTGTATGAACAGAATTTATTAAAATAATTCTTATCCTTTTTTAGCTTCACCTTGTCCTGGAGTTATTTTCTATAATTGCCTCTCTGTTAAACCTAGTATTAAAACAATTAGGTTTTGCCAGTACTTTGGATCACATAAAACTTACATTAAATAAATTAGTATGCTTTTCTCCTATTAATCTGTTCAGGATTATACTGTGTGTGTGTGTGTGTGTGTGTGTGTGTGTGTGTGTACATACATTTCTGGGGATTGAACCCAGAGCCTCTTGTATGCTAAGCAAGTGCTCAACAACTGAGCTACAGCCCTTAATCCACTTTATGCAAAATTAATTTGCATGACCAGACAGAAACCTTAAAAAGTGAAATTTTGTCTCCCCTCTAGCATGCACACATTAAATCATCAATACAGTCACGGTATAAACATATCCATCATCTCTGAAAGCTTCCTCATGCCCTTTGATGCCCTTTGTGTGAAATAAAACAATATAAAATTTATTCTCTTAAAAACGTTTTAAGTGCAGAATTCCATATTGTTAACTGTACATTTTACATTGTATGTCAGATCTCTATAACTTATTGGTCTTACTTAGCAAACTTCATACATATTGAACAACTCTCCATTTCCCCCTCTTCTCTACCCTTGGCAACTTCTCTCTGTTTCTATGAGTTTGACTGTTTTAGATACAGTGTGTAAATGGAATCATGTAGTGATTGTCCTCTGTGACTGGAGTCAATGGAATAAAGAAGCAACCAATGGTGTGGAAGAAAATATTTGCAAACCATGTATCTGATAGAGGATTAATATCCAAAATATATAGGGAATCCTGCAACTCAATAGCAGATTAGCTAATAACCTAATTTTAAAAGACAAAAAGAAGAGATATTTCCCCAAAAAGACATGACAATGTTTAATAGTTATAAAAAAATACTTAACATTGCTAATAATCTGTAAAGTGCAAATCAAAACCACAATGAGATTTCACCTCACAGTTATCAAGATGGCTACAATTTTTCAATGTTTGGAGTTTGTTATGTAAAATGAATAAGTTGTAGAGATCTGATGTACAATACAAGATAAGTGGTGGCAGGATGTGGAGAAATTGGAATACTTGTACACTCTTAGTTGGAAAGTAAACAGTGGAACTGCTATAGGAAACAATATAGAAAGAAGTTCTTCAAAAAACTAAAAATAACTTGCTCCAGCAATTCTGTGTGTGTGTGCGCGCGTGCGTGTGTGTATATATATATATATATATATATACACATATATATATATATATATATGGACCTGGAAGCAGTACCTTCACTATCATGTTTATTGCAGCATTATTCATAATAGCCAAGATATGCATCCAGTCAAATGTCCATTGATGGACTAATGAATAAAGAAGGTAGGCTATGTACACCAAATGTAATGTTATTATCCCTATAAAAGAAGGCAAACCTGCCATACATAATATCATGGATGAACCTTGAGGACTTTTGCTAAATGAAATAAGCCAGTCACATATAGTAGTCATATCCTAAATTTAAACTCGAATGATAAGTGCTATGGTAGAGACAGGCCAGGTTGCTGTGAGAAGCAAAAGGATTGCATTTAAACCAGACTGGGGAATTATGATAGTCTTTCTGAAGGGGATGACTATAATTTGAGCCTTGAAATTACTTAGAACCTAACTATGTTTTAGATAGAAAAATATTTCAGGCAGAGGAATCATTGTATTGTAAGGTAGAGAGGAAAGAAATAGCTGTTTACTTGAAGAACACATGTAATCTAGTGCAGTTTACATACAGGAAATAACCTGGAAATATAGAAAACAGAGGTTAAGAAAGTTAGTGGAAATGAGATCATAAAGATCTTTATATGCTGTGTGAAGTAACTCCAAATAAAGAACTATTTCCCAGTATGCATTCTCACTTGAAAAGTGGTATATAATATACTACAGTTTTTGAGAGAAAACATAGATTAGTATATTAATGACTTTCAAAAATTCTAGAGTAATGGAACTTATTAAATTTTAACACATTTCCCAAATGTGTTTTTTAAATTTATTTGCCCATGAAAAAATTTTAAGTAAAATTTTATTGGAAAATGCCATGCACACAAATTAAAAATGTATAGTTTGTATAGGTTAATAAAGAAAGAGGATTTATTACCATACCCAACACCACAAATATTATTCTTATTCTGATTTCAAATGTCACATTAGATTTTTCTTTTTAAAAATGTATGTGAATAGACGGGCGTGATGGTGCATGCCCATAATCCCAGTATCTTGGCAGGCTGAGATAGGAGGATCACGAGTTCAAAGCCAGCCTCAGCAAAAGCGAGGTGCTAAGCAACTCAGTGAGACCTTGACTCTAAATAAAATACAAAATAGGGCTGGGGATGGTGCTCAGTGGTTGAGTGCCCCTGAGTTCAATCCCCAGTACCCAAACAAACAAAAATGTATGTGAATATAAATTTGCAATCAATTCATTTATAGCTGGTTTCCTTTGATTCAAATATATTTGCTTACTGCTGAAAATGGGTATAAATAGTCAATTTGTTTACATTGCTCTTTCTTATTTATTGTATGAATCCCACTCTAGATACTCAGTCTCGCGCACAGTTAGGAGACATTATAAATACTGATATTAATATATTTTTAACTGTGCTTTTTTGCACACATGTACACGGTTTTGTTGGTTATAAACCTCTGCGTCAAATGCTACATCAAATAATATGACATATCCACCATTAATAGATATCACCAGACTGTTCTTTTTCAGCACTTTTTCAGTTTATACTCCCAACAGGAGTATGCTAAAGTTGATTTGCAGCACATGTCTGCCAACTAATGACATCATTAATCTTTTTTAATTTAAAACATTCTTGAAGTTGTTTTGAAGTATTTTTAAGCGTTCAATTTGCAATTTGGCCATTTGGATATTTTCTTTTGAAAAATGTCACTTTTATCTCTTGATCATTTAATATAATTAAATTGCTGGTTTGTTTGGTCAATTTACTTTTTCCCATTTTATTGACTTGTAGGATGACTTTTTATATTCTTAAAGAACACTAATTTGCTAGTTATAACAATTATAAAATTTTTTGCCCAGTATATTGCTCAAAATTATATTCTTTTAAAGTTATCTTTTTATGATCACAAATATCCATTGAGGAAATTTTAATAGAAGGTAAGATAGAAGTCAAGGCATGTTGCTAATAGGTGTATACAATTAATAAAGCTTTATTTTATTGAAAAGAGTATTGTTTTTCTCCTCTCCTCATTTTTTTTTTTTTTTTTTTTTTTGTAAATCAAATGTCCATGTTAGTATAGCTCTGTTTCTGGATGATTCATTCAGGGTTTTTATTTATATTTTCATCTCTATGCTAATACCTCCACACTGTTCTGACTTTTGTAGTAACAAAATGTCAGATAAATTAATTCTGTATTTATTTACATAGCTAATGAAAATGAAGATAATTAAAATACTGATGAAAAAGTTACAAAAAAGGGTATTTGATTTCTTGCAATACATTACAAAGTTACATTTTAGACAATTATAGAAATGCAAAAAGTCTCAAGATTTAACTTAAAAAAAAAGATAGAGATGGAGAAAAGAAAAAATATTTAACCTAATGTACCAGAGCATTAAAATTCTGTCAGTAAATGTAAATCTGGGTTACATAAAGCAATGCCTGCTATATAAGGGGCATTTGGGATAGGATTCCAGGCAGAAGAGATCTAAATTTACTCTCAATATCCATTAAAAAAAAATAGTCTTTCCATGTTTTATTTCAAGATCAGCTTGGTTATACTTGGCACTTTGTATTTCACACACACACACACACACACACACACATACACCAGATACAAATATCTCTGGAATCTTATTAAAATGGCATTTAATATGGTAAACATTTGAAAAATGTTTTCAAATTTATGAACATCTTGTCCTTAAATTCATAAAATCATATCCTTTCACTTATTTCTATTAATATTTTGTGAGTTTATCTATAAAGTTCTTGGACAACTTTGTTAGATTTATAAGATGTAATTGATGTACCTGATAATATTTTAGTATATAAATTTAAATGCCTTTTTTCTGACTCTTCTTGGTGGTATATAGAGTTAATTTGCTAAATAGGTTTATTAATTTTAATAATATATATTATTTTAGTCAACTTTTTCTCTATTGTGACCTAAAGACCCCAAATGAACAGTTTTAAAGGAGGAAAAATTTATTGTGGGGCTCACAGTTTTAGAGATCTCAGTCCATAGACTGCTGACTCCATGCCTCAGGGTTCAAGATGAGGCAGAACATCATGGTGTAAGTGTGGCAGAGAGTAGTGGCTCAGCGCATGACAATCAGAAAGCAGAGAGAGAGAGAGAGCTCTATTTAATCAGGACAAAATATATACCCCAAAGACATGCTGCCAGGGGCCCATCTCCTGCAGTCACACTACACCTGCCTACATTTACTAACCAGTCAATCCCCACTGGGGACTAATGCATTCATTAGGCTAAGGCTCTCATAATCACTTCTAAACATGTTCTTTTGCATTTTTCTATGTTAAAATCCCAAAATCTGTGAATGAGAAGAGTTTTATTTCTTCTGTGTAATCACTCTACATTTTTGCTTTCTATTGGTCTATAGAACTAGATAAACCTAGAATAAAAATGTCTAATAGAAGTGATTATAGCAAGTATTATTGATGTATTTTTATTCTCAAAGGAAGTTTGAAGATTAAATTATAAATATCCTGCATGCAATAGAACATTTTATTTCTTTATAAAATTAAAGAAATTCCTTCCTTTGTCTAGTTGGTTAAGAATTATTATCATTAGTGGATATGAAACTTTATTAAATACTTGGATTGAATTTTATGATGATAATTATGTTATTTTTTCTTAATGTTATGAGTTAAATAATTAATTAGTTTTTCAATGTTAAATGAGTTTTCAATTTCTGGAACAAAATAAACTTCATTTTAATATATCCTTTTAATATTATTAAATTTCTTTGGACAATATATTTTGGAGGAGGAAGGGTTTTTTCTTTCCATTTTTAATTAATGTAACACATACTTCACTTACATATTTTCTTCTAAATACTTTATAATTTCACATTGTTTAGAAAGTTTTTATTTGTTGTAACCAAAATACCTATAAGAACAATCTAAAGGGGAAATTTTTGTTTGGGGCTCACAGTTTCAGAGGTTTCAGTCCATTGACAGCCAACTCCATTGCCCCAGGTCTAAGGTGACACCACATCACTGGGAGAAGACCCAGTGAAGAAAAGCTTCTCAACTCATAGTGGGGTTAGGAAGCAGAGTGAGGAGCAGGGAAGGAGTCAGAGAAGATACATCTTTCTAGGGCATGCTCCCAATGATCCCTTCTCCAGCCCTTCCCCACCTTACTACAGTTTTACCCAGTCATTCAAACTATGATGGACTTATTAGGTTACAACTCTCATAATCACTTTATTTCTCACAATCTATTTCTCATAATCACTTTACTTATGAGCATTCCTTAATTAACACAGAAGTTTTTTGGGGAAACCTCACAACCAAACCAAAACATTCCACCCTGGCTCCCAAAAGCTCATTGTACATTTTACTATGCAAAATGCATTTAGCCCATCTCTAAGAATCTCCTTGTCTTAAAAGTTTCAGCATAACCTAGAAGTCCAAGTCTGAAGCTTCATATTCTTTTCAAAAGGAAGGAATAGGAGCATAGAAAGAAGGGACATAACCAAAACAAGATTGAAACCCAGCCAGGGAAATAGGTCCCATAAATTTTCATAAAACATCTAGGACCCATGACTGAGATGTGCTTTCCAAAGGGTTTGGGCATCCCTACACCTTTGCCCTTGTCTGTTGAAATGTTCATGACTCTCTTAGAGCCTGGCTATCTTTGCGTGAGGAGTTTTTTCAATAGATAAACTAAATTATTGGCATCCCTAAATTCCTGTTGTCTCCATTCAAGCCTTGACTTCACCTTCATAGTATTATGCATCACCCTCTCAGGGTCAGCCTGCAGGGATTCTGACTCTGATACACTTTGTCTGGCCTTCCAGGCCTTCCTTTGAAATCTTTGTGGAAGCCTCCATGACCCCTTAAATAAGCATCCTGCCTTCTAGTAGAACTAGTATCCCTGAATGATACCAAAGTCTGCTGCCCACTCATGCAATATCTGGATCACTTGTAATTCATGGCTGTAGTGTCCTCTGAATGTCTGTATGGCTCATCATGGTGAAACTCTTTCCTGACCCCTCACCCCATGTGGACAGGATGACCCAATGATCTCCTCTCACTTGAAGCAATTTTCTGTTCTACACCCTTGATCCTGTAGTAGGTACAGTCTTGCACATTCTTGATGTGCCTTCAAGCTATTTTTCATTGTGTCTCTGATCAAAGTAATTAGCATATTTTTAGGGGCTACAATATCTTTAACAACCTTCTTTGGCTCCACCTTTACATGCACTTTTCTGTGCAAACTGCAAGTATTTAAAATACTTTAGCTCTATTTTCACCTCTTGATTCTCCCAGTAAATCTGTCTTAACATTTTTCCAGCAATATCCATGCCACTGACTGAAGGCTATATTTTCTTGAAATTTCTTCTGCTAGATTAATTAGTCCATTACATTTAAATTAAGCTTCACAGAAAGTCTCAGGACATGGGGAAAAAGTAAACAATGTCTTTTCCAGAAGGCAAAATGAATAGTTCCGAGTCCAAGTTCAATTAGAGGTCTCCTTCTCCACTAAAAACTCACTGAGACTCATCCTGCTCTTAATGTCCACAGTCCTATCAGCAATCTCATCTTCTGAGTTCCCACCAGAACTGCCCATTAAGCTCCACTTAAAATATTCTAAAGCTTTTCCAGCTTCTATCTCTAAACTTTTCCTCATTCCTCATTCTAACTAGCTATAAACACCTCTAGTCAGATTAGTCACAACAATAACCCCACTCCTGGTAACAAATTCTCTTTTAGTTAGCTTTTTGTCACAGTGACCAAAACACCCAACAGGAACAATTTAGAGGAGAAAAAGCTAATATGGGGCTCAAAGTTTCAAAGATCTTAGTCCACTGCCCTAGGCCCAGTATGAGTCAGCACATCATGGGGGAAGGTCCAGTAAATAAAGCTAATCAGTTCAGGCAATATCAAGAAGCAGGTAGAAGGTGTCACAAGGAAGATGTACTCTTCCTGGAGATGCCCCAGTGACCCATCTATTCCAACCATGTCCCACAACCTACAGTTATTTCCCTATCAGTACATTCAATCTATGATGTACTGATGAGGTTACACTTCTCCCAACCCAATCTTTTTACTTCTGAACATTCCTACATTAACACAGGAGCTTTGAGGGGATACCTCATATTTAAATCATAAAATACAGCTTACATTTGATTCTTCCATGATTTCAATACTAAAGAATTACAAAGGCAGAATAATCAAGACAGTGGGCTATTGGCATAATGCTAGGCAAATAGCTCCATAGAGTCCAGAAATAAATGCATATGTATATGATAAATTGATTTCAACAAAAGTGCCAGGGCAATTATTGAGGAAAACAGTACTTTTTAGAAAGTGTTTGTGAGAACTAGAAGTCTATATGCAAATATAAGTAAACAAGATAAACAACTAAAAAGAAAGTGCAGAAACAAATTGCAAATATCAGGAATGAAACAGGAGATCACTATAAACCCTTCAAAATCAAAAGGATGAAAAAGAATAGTACAAATAACTCTACACATGTAAATTTGAAAACTTAGATGAAACATACCACTTCCTTCATAAGACACTACCACAACATACACAACATGAAATAAATAATTTGAACAGCTCTATCATAATTAAGGAATTTAAATCATAATTAAATACTTAACCTCCAATAAATTTTCAGTCCCAAATGATTTAACTAGAGAATCCTACTAAAATTTTAAAGAATTAACACCAGTTGAAATCAAACTTTTCCAGACACTTGAAGAGAGATTTCTTGAAACATTTATAAAAACAATATTACCTTAATATCAAAATAAGACTAAGAAAGTTTAAAAATTACACATTAATATATTTATACAAATAGACCAAAATAATAAAATATTATTTAGTAGAATTCAGCAGTATATAAAAATATTAT
This sequence comes from Tamias sibiricus, assembly GCA_025594165.1. NCBI lineage: Eukaryota > Metazoa > Chordata > Mammalia > Rodentia > Sciuridae > Tamias > Tamias sibiricus. The sequence continues at coordinate 125,596,522 of CM046666.1, read as the reverse complement.
ATACAATAATTAAGTAGAGTTTTGTTTTGTTTTGTTTTGTTTTACAAAGATTGAAGGCTATTTTTGTCTGCTTGGAATGCTACTTTAAAAAGACCATTGAAGTCTGGCACAGTGGCTTACTCTTATAATCCCGCAATTTGGGAGTCTAAGGCAGGAGGATCACAAATTTGAGAACAGCCTCAGCAACTTAGTAAGACACTGTCTCAAAATAAGAAATAAAAAGGGTAGGGAAGTAACTTAGTGGTAAAGTGCCCTTGGGTTCAATCCCTGGTACAAAAAACAAAAACAGAGTGGGCATCTTTTAGGCAACAGAAATTTATTTCTTAAAGATCTGCAGCCTGGGAAGTCTTAGATCAAGGCAGACTTGGTGTCTGGTGACAGTCTGTTTCCTAATTTATAGATAGTACTAAATAGTACCTTCTCACTGTGCGCTCACCTGAAGGGAAGGGCAAGGTAGCTCTCTGGGTTTGCAAGGGCACAGGAGTGTGGATGTAATGACCTCAATAAAAGACCCCCCTCCTAAGAACTGTTACCTTAGGATTTAGAATTTCATCATATAAATTTAAAGGGCACACAAATATTCAGACCTTAGTTAAGTCTGGTTTAATACTTCAAAATCAATCAATGCAATATAGTATGTCAATAATCAAAAAAGAAAAATCATGTGATCATATCAATTGATGGAAAAAAATGAGCTCAGAAAAATCCAGTAACTGCTTATGATTAAAGTCTTTAGCCAGTTTGGAATAGAATAGAATTACCTCGATTTGCTAAACAGTATCTGTGAAAAGACTGAATGCATCGGGGGCTGGGATTGTGGCTCAGCAGCAGAGCGCTCGCCTTGCACGTGCGCAGCCCGGGTTCGATCCTCAGCACCATATAAACATAAATGCATTGCATTGTGTACAACTAAAGTAAATAAATAAATATTAAAAAAAAAAGACTGAATGCTTCCTTGAAAATTGGAAAAAGGCAAGAATATCTGGTCTCTTTACTCCTATTTTACAAGCTACTAGAAGTCCTAGTGACCTCAACAACACAAGAAAAAGGACTACAGATAAAAAGTAAGAAATAGAACTCTCTCTACATGCAAATATGACATGGTAGTTCATATAAGAATAAAAGGAATTTAGAAAACAAAAATGTGAGTTCGATAAGGTAACATAATACAAGATGAAAGTATGAAATCATTTCATTTCTATATGCTAGCTGTAAGCTGCCTGGTACCGTAAACCGGGAGGAAAAACTCTCGGAGGCAGAGTTAAGCTTTTACTACTTTTACTTCTACTTAGCTTCTTGTTCTTATTTCTTAGAAAGAAAGATAGAATAGAGCTAGAGCTTCTTCTTGTCTTCTTAGCTTAGAGTAGAGTAAAGAAAGATAGAATAGAGCTTAGAGCTTCTTAGAAAGATAGAGCTTCTTTCTTCTCTCTTCTTTCTTCTGTCTTCTGTCTTCCTCAGGAGTCTCGGCCTAACTCTGACCAGTCATTACTTCTTCTATCTGGTTTCTCTTCTGTAACCGCTCTGCCTACGTTCTGGCCGCTCTGATTTCTCTATTTTATTTTCTTCTGTCTTCTGTCTTCCTCAGGAGTCTCGGCCTAACTCTGACCAGTCATTACTTCTTCTATCTGGTTTCTCTTCTGTAACCGCTCTGCCTACGTTCTGGCCGCTCTGATTCTTCTGACCGACCGAGTGGCTGCCCGACTGACTGAATGAATTCGTTCTCCTAACTCGGACCGCTTTCACCCGGTTATATACCTTCAGGTTTGCGGGTGCCTACAGGTGCGTCACATACATATCAGGTGGAACTTATGGCTTCCAGCTAGCTGCAACAGCCCTTCCTAATTAGGGCTCCTTCAGCTAGCAATGAAAATATCACATGAAATTAAAAGTATAAAACATTTAAAAATATACAAAACAAACAAACAAACAAACAAACAAAAAAAAAAAAAAACCCAAAACATACGTAGGACTTGTTTGCTGAGAACCACAGAACATGATGAAAGAAATCAAGGAAAACTTGAATAAGTGGAAGACCATATTCATAGGATGGAAGAAGCAACATAATAAAGATGTCAATGTCCTTCAAATTGATACATAAATCCAATACAACCCTTATTGAATTAAAAATTTGTATAGATTTAGGCAATATTATTCTAAAATTTACATGGAAAACCAAGGAAGTAGAATAACAGAAACATTTTTGAAACATAAGAACAAAGACTCAGTTTTTGAATATAAGACTTTTCTCATAGCATTGGTACACAAGTCTATATGGCATACAAATAAATGCAAAAATGGAGTATCAATAAATATGATAAGTAATTTAGTGGCAGATACATGGCTTAATTTTTGCTACTTTTAACAAAGTTAATTCCTACTAGATAACAGATTGATATGTAAAATCTCAGATATATGGGCTATGGTTTGGATAGTGTCTCCCAAAGCCTATGTGTAAAAAGCTTGCTCTCCTGAGCAACTAACTGGAGAAGCAGGGGAATCTTTAGGAGGCAGAGTCTATTGGAGGTTTTTAGGGCCTTGTTGGGCCCCCATCATCCCCCTTTTACTCTAGTCTTCCTGGCTTGTGAACTGGGCAGTTTGCTCTGCCACATGTTCCTGCTATGATGTCTCAGTGAGACCCAGAGCAATGGAGCTACTTGATCATCAACTGTAACCTCCAACACCATGAGCCAAAATATATTTTTTCCCTTTATACTTTAATTGCCTTGAGTATTTCATTATAATTTGAAATAAGATGGTACTAAATCTATATGTAATATAGATTTTTCTATACATGCATACCTATGATAAAGTTTAATCTATAAATTAGGCATAGTACAAGATTAACAACAATTAAAATAATAAAATAACTATAATGATAAGACTATTGTCTTTCTCCCTCTCTCAAAACAATTTATTATTAGCAACTTCAGCAAATGATCATTTTTTTCTCTCCTTATGAAGGTGTAAATTTTCATTTTCTCATTTTAAAAAGCCCTTTAAGTCTTCCCTTTGGCATGCAAGATTTGTCGACATAACTACTGTTGTGCTTTAGGGCCAGTATTAAGTAAAACAAATGTTACCTGAACATCCGTACTGCATCAGTGCATTAGTTCATTTGATACCCAAGATAACTACTGGGTGACTAAGGGTGAGTAACATACCCAGCATGGATACACTGGACAAAGTGATGATTCACGTCTCAGGCTCGATGGCATAGGGGCACAAAATTTCATCATACTACTTAGAACATAAACAAATTTAAAGTTATGGATTTTTTTTTTAAACTGGGCACGATGGTACATGCCTATAATCCCAGAAGCTGAGGCAAGAGAATTGCAAAAGTGAGGCCACTCTGGCATCCTAGCAGGATCCTGTCTCAAAATAAAAAGTGAAAATGACTAGTGGGTGTAGCTGAGCAGTAAACCACCCTGAATTCAATCTCCAGTATCATAATTTTTTTAAAATTATGAAATGTTTTATTTCTAGAATTTTTCATGAATATTTTGGACCAAAGTTGATCATGGGCAACTGAAACTGACAAGTAAAAGCAGATTCAGGGAGACTACTGTATAACCTTAAATACTTGAGTCAGAATCAAAACTCAGATATCCTAAAGACTCTAGCTCACCAAAATAATAAAAATCAGAAATTTAATTATATCAGAAAATTATACCTAATCTTTTTAGCATTTCTATTCTTTTCTTCTTCTTCTTCTTCTTCTTCTTCTTCTTCTTCTTCTTTTTTTTGTTGTTGTTTGTTGGCTTAATTCATTCAGTTAGTGCAGTATTCTTTTTGTGCTAAGTAATTAGAAGGTCATATCAGAAAAAAAGACTGTTTAACAGAAATGCCTACTTCTTTTTAATACCTTCAGGATCATTATCTTTGCTGTGACCTCAGTGTTTTTTAAACAGTTTAGAGTCTTTATTTATTTTAAAACACATGAAAAATGTATGGTAATTTTAAAGCTTAGAAATAAAACAGACATTGAACATGTCTTTTTTTTAATAGCTAAAAGTGCATAAAATTAATTTGACTGATATAAATGTGTGTTAATAATACTTCTTTAATTTGTGTGACAAATGCCCCTAAATAATTTATATCAATAACTTTGTTCTCATCTACAAATAGTTAATCCTACTTACCACATTTAAATCTTCATTAGCAAAATATGTTGCTCATTATTTGTAGATAAGTATGCTTGATGATATGGGTCAGTAAACATTTAAGAAAAATATGAAACCTTCCAGGATTTATGGTAATAAGCATGACATGTTGTAAAGAAAAGAACTAGATATTAGGGGATCTGTACATTAAAACACACTTAAAGAACTTTTAAAATTTAAAATGAAAGGGAACCACTAAACTATCCAATCTATTTGCATAATAAACCTGTAAAGAAGTACATGCAAATACTTTAAATATAGCTGCTAATATTGTCTACACTAAAGTAGACTATCAAAGTGACATTCTGAATGTGATCACCCCACACAAATGTTCTCAGAGACTTTGCTTCAAGTCCTATCCTGGAAATCTTCATCCCTGGCCAAGCATAGGATTTATAACCTGTCATCCCTCCCTTCTTGTAACTTATCACTGTCACTTTCCCATCCCATCCTACACAAAAACCTCTGCTAGTTCAAAAGTACCTATGAATTCTGTGTAGAAATTGTCATAGGCCTTAGTTCCTATACCCACAAAGACAGTGAGCACAAATGCTAGTCTGGTCGCCTGGAAGTAACTCCACATCATACATCGTCTGATTCTGGGGTGGAGTCCACTTTATGTCTTGTCCACAATGTACTGCTTTTATTTTTCCTAATCACACTCAAGCACACGATTCTTTTTAGTGATTTAATTTAAAGATATGTCATATTTTATTAAAAAAATAAATCTATTTTGCAAGGGACTTTCAAAGCAGTTGACATTTGGGCCCCATTCTACCATGCCAGACTCCTATATCATTCTCCTTTCATCCTGTGAAGTCAGAATTCTCAGCCTTTTCATTTGTCAACAGTTCCTAAATACCCCATTTATTTAATGCCTCTCTATCTTGAATTGTATGTATCTTACCATCTAAAATACCCTTTCTTACCCTCAGTTCTCCACCAGGCCGATGTCTCATTAAACTAAGCCAACACAATATGTCTCCAATCTAGAGCAGCCATCTATGATACATTTCCTTTCACCTACTCAGAAACTCTTATCTCATTACATCTTCATCATACAGCACTTTACATCCTCTTCTCTTTGAGGAGACAATATGACACACTGAGTAAGACCGCTGACTCCAGAATTAGGTGACTGGACAATGATTCACGACCCTAGCGCTGATGAGCTGTGCAACCTTGAACCAGTCCCTCAAACTCTCCATTCCTCGGTTTTCTCATCTTTAAAATGGGATAACACAATGTCTGGACCATTGTAAGCATTAGCAGATATACACACAGAAAAATTAGAATTATCCTTAGCACATGCCCAATACTTTGCCTATTATTTTTGTTAGTTGTAAATATACTTTATTTTTCTTATAACTTCTAGGAATACGGAGTGATTTTATTACCTTTCTATCATCAATGGTTATTGCCTAAATACAGACTTTATCATTACTTTATCAGTAATGTTAGGGCCAACACACTTCAGCTTGGGGATTTTATTTTAATTTTAAATATTTTCATAGGAGATATAAAAATAAGCATACCTATACACAGTGAGATATCTCAGGTGTGAAATCCAAGTTTAAATGTGAAGTCCATTTGTTTCCTATATTATTTAAACACACTATCTGAATTTTTTTTTTTTTTACAATATTTTTAATGTCCCTGTGTTTCAACCGTGACCTGTCATATGAGTTCAAGTATAAAGTTATCCACTTGTGGCTTCATGTCAGCACCAAAAGTGTTTCAAATTTTGGAACATTTCAAACTTTGGAGTTTTGTATTGGAATGCTCAAACTTTAGTGATAAATATCAGCAAAATGATAATGTTTTTTTCACTGTGTCATCAGTCTATATTTTATCAGAAAAATAGATGTTACCCCAAATATATAAAACTCAGGTCAACTTAATATAGTGAATCAGATCTTTACAAATCTAGTGGAAAGGCCAGAAGAGCTGATGCTGGAGAGGCTTCTCTTTATTTTTAAATCTACAACTCTAGCTATGGCTCATATAGTCAGGAACTTGCTGTTGCTGCCCAGAAACAAACGTTCCAGGAATTAGCCACTAATTGTTGTAGTTACTGTATAAGGTCAAAGTGGAAGTCTGTCAGGAAAATTATTGGCCACAGAAGCCTATGTCTATGTCTTTTCTATGTTCCAAAACACATACTAGTGCAGTGCAGGGATGACCATAGAAGGTTTTGGTGAGTACTAATTACCTGCTAAGTCGATTCAGACTGCTATACCCAAAATACCACAGACTAGTGACTCAAAATTCCAAAATACTCATATCTAAGAGTTTTTCAGACGGAGGAGTTCAAGATTAAGACGCCAGTAGACTAAGTGTCTGGAGAGGAATTGACTCCTAGTTCACAGGTAACTCTGTTCATGTCATGTGCCTATGGAACAGAAAGCGTGGGGAATTCATTGAGGTTTATTTTATGAGAGCACCAATTCTATTCATGAGCATTTCACTCCGGGACCTAATTACCTCCAAAAGTTTCCAGGTCCTAATAGCATCTCTTTTAGATAGTATTTGAATGTACATTGGGAGGCATAAAGGTTCAGTTCATAAAATATGTGTGTGTGTATAATATTTTGGTTTCAATTATAAAATTTGCCTTTTGATTAACCCAGAAATGCTGAAATACCAAAAAAATCTCAGATAGTTTGACACAAAAAGTAGGCAGTTTAGTATAACGGCTAGGACTCTCCTACTCCATTGCCACTGAAATAGTCACAATCATCATCAAAGCATTCAAGCCCACCCAATACCATTTTCAAATTCTTTGAGAACCCATCTTTTCTTGAAGTCAATGGCTAAGTATTGAAAATAATCAGAGACACAGGCACAGATGAGAATGCCCTGAGGCCACTTTGTTTGCACATTTTCTTGTTGTGGTCTTCATTTTTTGAGTCTAGTCTTCATCCTAGATTCTTGATACCAGAATTCTTTGTCAGCCCCTGCCCTCTATTTCCTGTCCACCATAGGATCTCTGGAGTTAACATCCAGGAATCCTATCTTTAGAGTACTTCCAGGTCTCTACTGGGCCTGAGTGTGAAGTTTATGTCAGGTGATTCTGTATATCTGCTTTAGATCTCCTGGTCACAGCCAGTACACCTATGGTAACATCTGCAGTCAATCAGGATTCTTTTATTTGGAAGTTGAGTTTCCAAATTCCCATCCCATTGAAACTCTAGGTTATTGGCATCTGCTCACATTGAGTTTCTGAATTTTGTCTCACACTCTTGTACTTGCTAGTGTAATAAAGACAAAAACTATTAGTATGTGAGAATTTACATCCCACTTTGTAATAGTACTTTGAGTTATGAGTAAAAAGAAGAATTGGAAGCATATTAGAAAGTCTAGACCAATTTACATCAAAGAACAGAGGGAGGACTATAAAAACAAGTATAGAAAAAGCAATGAGGTCCATGTGGGTAGAATAGTTTAAGCATAAAGAGAGAAAAAATATAAAGACTTTCAAGGACACATGCCATGTCATGCTTCCTGAGACTGAAAATTAACAGATCTACAGGAGACTCCACTTAAGAATCAGATGTATCATGACATGTAATCTCATTTCGTCCTTTCAGAAATTTGAAGAAATATTTTAATTGATTTTTCAACTTTATTTCATGTCAGACTTCATTTGAATGGGAAGCACTCCCGAGAGGGTGTAAAACGGATCTGCCTCTCCAAGTTTGCTGAGGCTTTAGGCTGACACACATTTTAGTATTACTGAAACAAGCCAATTTATCCACTGCTTCTATTTTTTGTAGATCCTCATTGTACTAGGGATGTTTTGTTTCAGTAATTTCCTGGCACAGTGGTCAAAGCTATGCCATTTTCTTTGGTGACTGACCATTACAATTATTAAACAGTGTTTTTTGTGAATGTATTGTGTACCATGTTGATCAGCCTAGGCATTTTGAGCATCTTTGCAACCACAAGCAATGATTATTTTGTATATGGCATTACATTATGCATGAATAAACTTCCACTTGTCTAATGGCAAATCTGTATTTTTATCTCTTGAGAATTTTTCTAAGACTGGAAGATCTATGTAAGTCCATATGCAGTAATGAGTTATATTGCCCACTCCCACTAAAACAGACCACATGTGGTTCAATGAAAGTGAATGCATGCTTTCTGTAACCCTGATCTCCTTCACAAACAAGAGTAGAACTTTTCAAACTCTCTGAATCATTATCAGTAATATACAAGTGAAGCATAATCTTGAAGTCATTCTCAACAGGATACATACTTTAGACACATCTACAAGATAAATAACTTTAGTCAAGCACATTTTATATAACCACTAAAGTTTATTTCATGCAAACAAAGTCAAAACATTCAACAGCTCTCCAGACAAAAATGCATTTATATTCATAGAGTTGAAAGGGATCAGAATAGCCCTATTATTATAAATTTGCACCATCTGAGACTAAGAGGATACAGGCCATCTTCTCAATGTCATGCAGTAGATTTTTGAGACAGAATTCAGGACTTGTGAACCTGAGTCAGTGACTTATTACACAATATTTTGTCTAAATTAATGGGATATGGGGAGTCAAAATATTAAAATATCAAACCTATTAGTATATTTTGTCCTGAATTAAATGGTTTAATATCTTAAATCTTTAATTTTCAACTGTAGACTAATGTTTAATTTGAGGCTTTGAAAAAGGGTTACTTACACAGCAATCAGAATGATTAATTTCATCAGTATTGTAAGAACATGTTCAATTTAAGTTAATTTACTCATGACTTTGAATGCTTAATCTAAAAGAAACTTTAAAGAAAAACTGAAAGCATATTAATTATACCTCAATACTCAAATACTTACTTTGAAATTTTTAATTATTACTAATGCATTTAGGGTATTTATTTTTTCAAAAAGTGTGACGTTCTATTGAAATTGCAAGCAAACTCCTCTAACAGAAAATACTTACATGATACATAATGCAACTTTTTAATCTCACAACAAGCATCTATGTCACAAATAAAGCATTTTTTATATTGACTTTATTTACTTTTAGTTGAACACAATGCAATGCATTTATGTTTATGTGGTGCTGAGGATCGAATCCGGGCCATGCACGTGTGAGGCGAGCGCTCTGCCACTGAGCCACAACCCCGGCCCCCAGCATTTTTATTTATTAGCTATTAATATGCCTTAAAGAGAGATTGGTTTGGGAATAACATGCATCTAAATTATCAACGTAGATTGCTAATTATGAGCATTTTTTTCTAGATTTTTTTAATAACAAATCCACATCAAAAGGTCTTCAGTAAAAGAGTTTCTATTTGATATTGATTTCTATTAATATCATCATATGATTCAGTGTAGAATGACAAAGGTTATTCCACAAAAATCACAAAATTATTTTTATTTACAAATATTAATAGCATAAACTATACCAAAAAAGAATTCAAAACTCAACCAAACTGTTTTATGTCTTAATTCCATGAACTGAAAGTCATTAACATCTCTCTAGTTAAAAAGGATGCTAGGTTCATTTTATGTACTATGCACTTATGGCCTCTCTTCCCTTTTGTATCCCTTACTGCCCTACCTAGATCACCAGAGCAGCAACACTCCTTTTTTTTTTTCTGTTTTCCCTGTTCCTACTCAAAAAAATAGAGAACACTTTTCCTCCCCTGTGGCTTGCTGCTCTCTTAAGCTACAAAGGTGCTTGATAAATATTTGTTGAGTACAAAAAGAACAAGGGAGCAATTATATCTAATTCCCAACACTTCCCTCGTACCTGACCTATATCATATCATGCTTTTAGCAGTAACTATTCTTAAAATGAAATTTTATGGGAAAACACAAAATGGAAAAATAAATGCAGGAAGTGCTAATGAAATAGATAAGATGTCCAAGACCAAAACATGGTTTCTCTCTTTCCCACAATGGTTGTCCCGGTGCTCCCTCTGGAATTCTGTGGAACATGGCTCTAAATCACTCAGTTCAGATAATAAAAACACAAACCAGAGCCTGGGAGATATGTATTTGCAAAAGATGTATCTGATAGAAGACTGTTATTCAAAATATACAAAGAATGCTTAGATCACAATAATAATAATAAGAAAAACAGATTAAAATTTGGGCTAAAGACCCCAGATACCACACTAAAGAAGATATACAGAAATCTAAAAGCACATGGAAAGATATTCTATATCACAAACATCTGGAAAGTTGAATTAAAACAAAATGGAAATACCATTATGAACTTATTAGAAAAGGCAAAATCCAGAAGGCGGACAATATCAAACACTGGCAAGGATGCATAGAAATAGGAATGCTCACTCCTTGCTGGTAGAATTGCAAAATGGAACAGCCACTTTGGAAAACAGTTCGTCAGTTTCTTAAAAATCTGAACATGCACAACCATACTTGACACAGCAATCATGCTCCTTGGTATTTATCCAGTGAAGCTGAAAACACATCCACATAAAATTCTGAACATAGATATTTTTATCAGCTTTACTCATAATTGTCAAAGCTCAGAAGCAACCAAGATGTTCTTCGCTAGGTGAATAAAGTGTGGTACATTTAAATGATGGAATATTATCCAGTGTTAAAAGGAAATGAACTAGGAAGCCATGAAAAGAAACAGAGAAAACTTAAATTCATATTACTAAGTGAAAGAAACCAGTCTGAAAAGGCTACACACTGTATTATTCTGACTATATGACATTCTGGGAAAAGTCAAAATTATGCAAATAGTAAAGAAATCAGTGGCTGCCAGGGATTAGGGGATGTGGATGGATGAATATGTGGAGCACAAAGGATTCTTAGGGTGAAGGAGCCCTAATTAGGAAGGGCTGTTGTAGCTAGCTGGAAGCCATAAGTTCCACCTGATATGTATGTGACGCACCTGTAGGCACCCGAAAAGCTGAAGGTATATAACCGGGTGAAAGCGGTCCGAGTTAGGAGAACGGAGAATTCAGTCAGCCGGGCAGTCACTCGTCGGTCAGAAGAATCAGAGCGGCCAGAACGTAGGCAGAGCGGTTACAGAAGAGAAACCAGATAGAAGAAGTAATGACTGGCCAGAGTTAGGCCGAGGCTCCAGAGGACTGGTCAGAGTAAGGCCGAGGCTCCCGAGGAAGACAGAAGACAGAAGAAAGAAGAAGGAAGAAAGAAGAGAGAAGAAAGAAGCTCTAATCTTTCTCTAAGCTAAGCTCTATCTTTCTTTACTCTACTCTAAGCTAAGAAGAAAAATCTTTCTTTCCCTCTCTAAGAAAAATCTTTCTTTCCCTCTCTAAGCTCTAAGAAAGTAGAAGTAAAAGTAGTAAAAGCTTAACTCTGCCTCCGAGAATTTTCCTCCCGTGGCGGCGCCGTGGCTGGCCGTGAAAGGCAGCTTACATTAGGGTAACAATCTACTTTATGTAATACTATAATGATGTCACTATATGATTATCCAAATCCATAAAATATACGAAACCAAAAGTGAACTTTAATATAAACTATTAACTTCGATGAAATTGATGCAGGTTCATCACTTGTAACAAATAAACCATGCTGGTGGAGAAGGTGGATCATGGAAAAAGCTATGCTTGCATAGGAGCAGTGTTTATGGACTATCTTGGTACCTTCCTTTCAATTTTACTGTGAACCTAAAACTGTTCTAAAAATTACTCAGCTATAAAATCTCAAAAAGAATATGCAACTAATAGGAAATTTTAGGTGTCCTGCTCTCAGTCACAAAAGGGTAATTAACAGTGCTCCTCTAGATAAATCAGCTTCATATTTATTGATGCTTATATAATGAAAGCTGGAAAAGTAAAATAATAGGAGAGACTTTGAGGAGAGTCTCCTAAACAAGTTCTGGGAAGGGCCTGTTCAACTTCCTTTCATTTACGGCTATTCTTGTGCTGAATGGAAAAGGGTGAGAGGCAGGCCTCAGAATGCATTTCTGATTCTCCTAACTTGATGTTTCCTACTGTGAAGATCCACGTTCTAGAGTATCAAAAGACAACACAGGTTTTATCTTGCCAATGTCACTACAATAGTACCTGTGACTTTCTCTCCCCCTTTCACCCTCAAGAAGGACAGTTTTTCTCTCAAGCCAAATATATTGAGCATTAATTTGTAAATGCTAGCACATTGTTACTTTTGCCCCTATCAAACATACCTCAGAATAATGTAAGAATAACTTTTCCCTTCAGGGAGAAAGGGTTGACATTGTCTAGATAGGTGAGTGCATTAGGTTAGTAGTTTATTTTTGTGCATTGATTAGTATTATTCCTAAGAAGACAACCTTGACTGTTACTCTCTGACCTAACCAGATCCTCTCAATTCAACAGGAGTATTCATCAATTACCATTTACAACAGGAATCAGATTCCCACACCACCTTGGTGTGTAGTGTGGTCTGACAAAAAAAGAAAAAAATAACTCTGTGTAGTTATAGTTTGGGTTGTTCCTGCACATTCTCACTTATCATGAGAGCAATACCTTGGAATTTTTTTCATCCTTATACAAACATCAAACATGTAATCAACCCAACACTGAGATATTGATTCAGGGGCAAAGGAATTTCATTCCAGGTGAAATCAAAAGATTGACTACACAGATGCACTTTTGTGTCTTATGGGGTATTGTTACATGGAGGAAAGATGCAAAATAAAGCTATTACCGAGAATGCTAGCTAAAACAATACTATGCCATTTGTTTCTATGAGTAAAATTCATTCACTATCAACAAATATTTTCTGGTCCAGAAAATTGTGAAGATTCTGTTTAGAATTTAGACAACTTGTCAGTGTTTTGCTTTAAAGTCATACTTGCTGTTCAGAAAGATGGGCATCATTTTTTCCACATGAAAAATTACATATGTCTGATACAATAAAATCAACCTTCCCATTTCTGTTTTTCCTAAAACTTGTATAGTCTCTCAGTTGACAGAAAGAATGGAATTCACTAACTTTATTTATTCCTCTAGGACAGGAAGAAAATATCGAAAGATCACAGTCAATATCAAATTGAGAACTGAATAGACTGACAATGTAAGTTTGCCACAAGCATTAACACAAAAAGTGTGGTACTCAGATACCTCAAAATAGGACTCTCTTATTTTGTCCTAGTTAAATAACAAAATATAAAATTCTAAGCTTTCCCAATTTATACAAGTATATTTCAGTGCATTCCATATATTGTATCTTTTAGACTGTCTTGTAATGTGAAGATATTGCTAATAAAGCTTAGAGATATAAGTGTTTTAGGATGCAGTAGATTTCTAAACCTGTAACATTCTGATTTGTGTAATAAGACATATGTTTCTCCACAGATTTTTGGCATATTCATGAATATGAGGAGTAGATTGATATATTTTCAGAATAACATCAACCTGAAATTAGGAAAAAGATATGAAGCCCCCCCACTCACCCATGCAGGGTCACTGGCATCAGCAGTCATACAGGACCCCTGGCCACCCACCTGTGCAGGAATCCTGGCCACCACTTCCATGTAGGACCTCCAGCTGCCAGTCCCATGTGGATCCCCATCCACCAACTGGAACTCCCCTGGTCACGTCCACCTTGGGACACTGAAACCACTGCCATAGTCCCCTACACTTGGTAGCCTGCACCTGGCGACTCAGGACAGGGTAAGGAGACGGCCGCCAGCCACAACACTGCAAGTCTCAGAACACACTGCCCAATGCCAACTCCATCTCTGAAAGCAGCCACTTCCATCTTGGGACACCTTTGCCGCCATCTTTAGTTGGGGAAATTCCCAGCTTGGGACACTGGCTGGAGAACAGAAGCAATATGAAGGTACCTATAGTCCCCAACTCCCCCTTTCCCCCCACAGCCACTAACCCGGCACAGTGCTTGCAGCTACCTGGCCAGTCTGTAGCTCGCAAAGCCTGGCCCTGAACTGCCCAATACAAGATAGCTCTCTGTGACAGGTGCACAGCTCTCAGAGCACAGCCCGCAAGACCTCTGGAGAGAGAAGTTCCTGAGAGAAAATTAGAAGGGGAGGGTGTGAGTGGGATACAGCTTAGAAACTAGAGACCAGGAATTGTGAGTTCTACAGGCGATATAAGTAGATAAGACCAGGCTCCCACACCACGAGCGGGCCCCAGAGGAGATCCTTGGGGTGTAGTCTTCCACTGGGAACTGTCAAGTGCTATACCCCACCTCCAGGAACTCCACCCACAACACTAACCCTCCCACCCTAATAACCTTCACCATCCTGAGGATGGAAATACCACCAAACAACAGACAACCTCACCTATTGGATGAGAAGGGAAGCAGGTAAGATACTGAACCCCAACAAAAACAATCCTTATATTTTCCTGTAAGATTTTTTTTCTCTCATTTTTTTCTTCTTCTTTTCTCTCTCTCTCTGTTATCCTGCCCTCACATCCCCAACATTTGTGAAACCAAGTACTTTTCATGAATTAGACTACTGAGGACTGGGATGTCTGAATAGTATATTATAGTTGTGTTGTATATTCTTTCATCTCCTATTTTTTCATTTTTTATTTCGTTAAATGACAGAGAAGGAGTTCAGCATGTACGTAATTAAAATGTTCTGTGAATTAAAGGATGATATAAGATGGCAAATACAGGCAGCAAAAGATCATTTTGATAAAGGGTTACATAAGCAAATACAGGAAGCAAAAATTACTTCAATAAAGTGATAAAGGTTCTGGAAAAAATAAAAGATGTCCTTTAAATGAAGGAAATAATAAACCAAATTAAAAACTCAACAGAAAGTACCACCAACTGATGAGATCACTTGGAAGAAAGAACCTCAGACAATGAAAACAAAATATATAATCTTGAAAATAAAGTTGACCACACAGTGAAGATAGTAAGAAACCATGAATAGAATATTCAAGAGTTATGAGATAACATAAAATAACCAAATTTAAGAATTCTTGGGATAGAGGAAGGCATAGAGTTACAAACCAAAGGAATGAACAATGTATTCAATTAAATAATAATAGAAAAATTTCAAACATGAAGAATGAATTTGAAAATAAAATATGAGAGGCATGCAGGACACCAAATGTACAAAATCACAACAGATCTACACCAAAGCACATTATAATGAAACTACCTAACATAAAGAATAAGGAGAGAAATTTAAAAGCCACAAGCGAAAGGAATCAGATTACATATAGGAGGAAACCAATTAGGATCTTTGCAGATTTTTCAACCCAGATCCTGCAAACTAGAAAATCCCGGAACAATAGATACCAAGCTTGGAAAGCAAATGGATGCCAACAAAAAATCTTATATGTGGCACAATTAAGCTTTAGATTTGATGATGAAATAAAACCTTCCATGATAAACAAAAGTTCAAAGAAATAGCTGGGCGCGGTGGCGCACGCCTGTAATCCCAGCACTTTGGGAGGCTGAGGCAGGAGGATCGCGAGTTCAAAGCCAGCCTCAGCAATGGAGAGGCACTTAGCAACTCAGTGAGACCTTGTCTCTAAATAAAATACAAAAAAGGGCTGGGGATGTGGCCCAGTGGTTGAGTGCCCTTGAGTTCAATCCCTGGTACAAAAAAAAAAAAAAAAAAAAAAGTTCAAAGAATTTACAACTCGAAAGCCTGCACTACAGAACATCCTCAACAAAAAATTCCATGAGAAGGAAATGAAAATAAGCAAAGGGAGGTATTATGCTAAAGGAAAAACCAATCAAAGGAGAAACCAAGTCAAGTTATCAAAACTAAACAAAAAATGACCAGGAATACAAATCATGTCTCAATAATAACCCTGAATGCTAATAGCCTAAACTCACCAATCAAAAGACATAGACTGGCAGATTGGACTAAAAACAAAACAAACAAACAAAAAAAACCTCAACAATATGGTTGCCTTCAAGAGATTCATCTCATAGGAAAAGACATCCACAGACTGAAGTTGAAAGGTTGGGGAAAAAACATACCACTCACATGGACTATGGAAATGAGCAGGGGTTTCCATCCTCATATCAAATAAAGTAGACTTTAAGCCAAAGTTAATCAAAGGGATAAAGAAGGATATACTGTGTAAGGGAACCATACATCAACAAGACATAACAATTATAAATATATATGCTCCAAACAACAGAGCATCTACATTCATTAAACAAACTCTTTTCAAGTTCAAGAGTCAAATAGACCATAACACAATAATTCTGGTTGATTTTAACACACCTCTTTCACCACTTGATAGATACTTCCAAACAAAAGTTAAACTAAAAAACTATAGAACACAATAATATAATTGATAAATTAGATTTAACAGACACATATAGAATATTTCATCCATCAACAAGCGAATATACTTTCTTCTCAGCAGCACATGGATCCTTCTCTAAAATAGACCATATTATGCCAGAAAGCAACTCTTAGCAAATACAAAAAGGTAGAGCTACTACCCTGCATTCTATCAGGTCATAATGGAATAAAATTAGAAATCAATGATAAAATAAAAAATAGAAGCTACTCCAACACCTGGAGACTAAATAATATGCTATTGAACAAACAATGGATTACAGAAGACATTAAAGAGGAGATAAAAAATTCTTAGAGGTAAATGAGGTACATCAGATAGAGCACTAATCTCTAGGATATATAAAGAAACTCAAAAATATTAATACCATAAAAACAAATAACACAATCAATAAATGGGCCAAGGAACTGAACTGACACTTCTCAGAAAGTGATATACAATCAATCAACAAATATATTAAAAAATGTTCAATATCTCTAGCAATTAGAGAAATGCAAATCAAAACTACTCTAAGATTTCATTTTACTCCAGTCATAATAGCAGCTATTAAGAATACGAACAACCATAAGTCTTGGCAAGGATGTGGGGAAAAATGCACACTCTTGCATTGCTGGTGGGACTGCAAATTGGTGAAACCAATCTGGAAAGTAGAATGGAGATTCATGGAAAACTTGGAATTGAACCACCATTTGACCCAGCTATCCCACTCCTTGGTTTACACCTACAGACTTAAAAATAGCATACTACAGGGACATAGCCACATCAATGTTTATAGCACAATTCACAATAGCTAAATTGTGGAACCAACCTAGATGCCCTGGAATAGATAAATGGATAAAGAAACTGTGGAATATAAAAACAATGGAATATTGCTCAGCATTCAAAGAGAATAAAGTCATGGCATTTGCAGTAAATGGATGGAGTTGGAGAATATGCTAAGCAAAGTAAGCCAATCCCAAAAAAAACAAAGGCTGAATGTTTTCTCTGATATGTGGATGTTGATCAATAATGGGGGTCGAGGGGGGAAGCATGGGAGGAATGGAGGAACTTTAGATAGGGCAAAGGGGAGGGAGGGAGGAAGGGGAAGGGACAGGGTATGTGGGTAAAAAAGATGGTTGAATGAGATGGACATCATTACCCTAAGTACAACTATGAAGACATGAATGGTGTGACTGTACTTTATGTACAACCAGAGACAAGAAAATGGTGCTCTATGTATACTATGAATTGAAATTCATTCTGCTGTAATGTATAACAAATTAGAATAAATAAATACTTTAAAAAATAAAGAAAAAAAGATATGAATCTCATGATATTCAATGGTTTACACTGAACGTAAGCCACAAGTTACATACAATATATTCACAGTAATGATTACTAAGTTAAATAATATGAAAGGAAAAAATTCTATATGAAATAAACAGTGAAGTTTAACCTGGATTCATGTGAATCAATGCCTTGAAGATAAAGCCAATATAGATTTTCCAGGCATACATACATGCACAAAATAGGCAGTTCATTTGGTATCCATTTGCTTAATTTCTTTCATGTGCCTAACACATTTATTGGTGTGATGAGGCTCAAAAGATGTTAGTAATGGTCATTTACCAGATGGATTTGTGAGTAAAAAGTAAACACATCATGAAATATTTATTAAATGAGAATATATGTGTTTTCACACACACAACACAAACATTTTTTTTTTTTATATCCAGCATTTATTGTGAAAATAATATCCTGTGAACAAATAAAAATGTTAGGAATTAGTACTGCTTACTACAAAAAAAAAAGATTCATTAAGTTGATAATTTTATTTCTATTCTATGGTACAGGGTATTGACTTTTTCAAAAAGTCAGAAACTAGTTTACATATTTTCAATCAACAAGTTTTGTAAAATCTCCTTATCTTTTCCTGTGGCAAATGTACTAAGATGGAAAAGTGCTATATACAGTACTTGAATATACTGTAGGACCGAACAGAAGAAAATATGAAAGAAACAAAAAAACAAAACAAAATAGGCAATTTCACCTCCATGAACTTTCAAGATTTCCAGTGGTGGGGAGCCTGTCGAAATCCCTTCCAAATTGTATGATAAGTTGTTGTATCTGGCCCTTCCTACTACCAAAATAGAAGAACAATGCATAATGGGCTTTTGGAGCAGTGTTCTATTCATCTAAGTATGTTACTCCAGCCCATACACCAAGTATCCTGAAAAACTGCTAGATTTGAATGAGGCTTAGAACAGGAAGGTCCACAGCAGGTCCAAGCTGCAGTTCAAGCTTTTCTGCCACTTGGACTATATGACCTAGCAGATCCAATGATGCTTCAAGTGTTAGTGATAGACAGGATTGCTGTCTGGAGCCTCTGGAAAGCCCACACAGGAGTCTCACGTTTAGCCCTTCGGTTGAAGAGCAAAGCCCTGCAGATAAACATTCTTTCGAGAAAACATCTCTTGGTTTGCTACTCAGCATTAATCAAGACTAGACTTCTAACCATTAGCCATCTATTTTCCATAAAACTGAGTTGCCTATCATGAGCCACAAAGTTTCATCATCATATGTAAATAGTACTCCTCTGTGCAGGTTCCGGCAGGCCCTGAAGATGCAAGTTGCAAGAAAGTGGTCCAGTTGGCTGTAGTCCCCATTTCTGCTGCATTGCCTTCCTCCCCTAGCCTGCAGCTACAACCTCATGGGGATTTCCAGTGATCAGTGGGCAGATAAAAAGAAGAATCTGGCATCATTTATAGATGGTTCTGCATGATAATGAGTGCGTCACCCGGCAGCATTGCATGCCCTTTCTGGGACATTTCTGAAGAGCAGTAGTGAAGGGAAATATTTACAGCAGGCAGAATTCTGAGAAACACATCTGGTTGTTAACTTTACCTATGCTATTTAACTTTATGTATCAACTTGAAGTGGTCATAGGGTGCCTAGGTACTTAGCTAAACATCTGGGTACCTGTGAAGGTGTTTCTGAGAAAAATTAACATTTTACTTGACAGATTGATTAAAGTAGATTGCCCTTTTCTATGCAAATGTGCCACATCCAATCCAATAAAGACCCTAATTGAGGAACATGGCTCAGTTAAGGAGAACTCACTCTCTTTACCTGACTCCTCAGGTTGAGATATTGATCTTTACCTGCCATTGTACTCAAAGTGGAACTATGTCATTAGCTCTCCTGAGGTTCCAGCTGACTGACTGCAGATCCTGGGACTTTTCAGCCTCTGTAACAGCATAAGCCAATTCCTTATAGTTTTTTTTTTTAGATAACAGATACATATAGAACAACACACACACACACACACACACACACACACATATACGGACACACACACACACAAACACACACTTATCTATATATCTCCTATTGATTCAGTTTCTCTAGAGAACTCTAATGCAATATGCTTCTGTGTAAACAAAGCTAAGGTTAATACTTAGAAAATTGAATTGGAAATGCATGCTTCCTTTCTTTGATTTTTTAAAATCAATTTTTAATTTAAGAAAATCACAGATGTAGAAGCATTCATAAGTTCCCAAGTCCTGAGCAAAGGTTGTTCTATTTGCCTGCATTATACACCATTTTAAGTTTCTTTTATCAATGTAGTGCCCTTCCTGTAAAGGTTCAAAGACTGATAAGTGCACTGAATGCTTTTTGAAGTGATTTTTTTCCTAAAGTGTTTTAGCCAAAATGTTCTTCATTGATAAAGATACTTAGTTTTAAGTGCTTTTATTTGGAGCACAAAACTAAGATCCAATATATTTCAAAACATACACAACTCTTCAAAACTGCTTAAAACATGATTATTGCCATGATATGCCATAGTTTCAAAAGTGCTATTCTTTAAATTGCATCAATTTTGCTTTATATATATCAAAGTAGAATTTATATGGTATGAAATGTGCAATTTTTAGCGTATTCTTGAATGGATTTTAGTAAATATGCAATATGCAACTACCATATAAATCAGGACATAGAACAATTTTACAACAGAAAATTAACTCAGGTCTCCTTTCAGTGACTGGCAGTCTAAAACTCTTTTATTTCCATCAGTTAGAATTGGTTTTGCCTATTTTTAAATATTACTAATTAAATTATTCATTACCTATAATTTTGTATCTTATTTCAAAGTGTTTCTTATGTCTTTCTACATTGTTCTGAGGATCTATAATTTATTTTATTTTTATTGACGAGTATATTTTATGATAAGAAGACATGTTTATTCTTCTACTGATGTGCATGCTTGCTTTGCTTCCAAACTTTTTAGTTAATATGAAGAAAGCCATCAGAGAACTTCTAGCACAAACATATATATATATGTTTGTGGCCACTGGGCCACATCCCCAGCCCATTTTTGTATTTTATTAGAAACAGGGTCTCACTGAGTTGCTAAGCGCCTCACCATTGCTGAGGCTGGCTTTGAATTCATGATCCTCCTGCCTCAGCCTCCCAAGTGCTGGGATTACAGGCATGAGCCACCGCGTCTGGCTTAGCATAAATATTTTGATGAATATTTTTCTTACATAAAAGCATGGAAATTAAATTCCTTGTCCAGATAGATGAAGACAGATGTAGGAATATAGTAATCATATCAATATGCAATTATATTTCTATCTCTGACAATGTTTCCAAAATGATTTTATTATATTCTTATATGGTCTGTATGCTAAAAATAAGTTTTGTCATATTTCATAATTTTAGATATTGTAGTGATTGCAAAGTTTTCCCACCTGATCATAATTTGCACTTCTTTCATGACTAATGATAGAGAGCAACATTTCATAAGCTTATCAGACATTCATATCTTTTACTTTAAAGTGGCTATTCAAGTTTTTGTTCTTTAAAATTTTATTGACTAATAGTTTTTATATTATTCAATTGTATATATTCTCTGTATATTCTAAAGTAAGTGACTTTACAAGTATTCTCCCAGACTATGACTTGAATTTTCAAATCTTTAATGGTGTTTTGTGTTGAGAATTAGCTAATTCTGAAATGCTAAGAACTTATTTGTGCTATCTCTAAGAAAATATAGCATACCCCAAATTATCTCTCACTTTCTTTAATTATCATTATTTTAACTTTTACATCCAGATTTCTGACACATCTCAAATTAACTCTGGACATGTGTGAGGCAGGAGTCAAAACTAATTTTTTTCTATTTATTTATAAAGTTATACCAGCACTACATGTGGAAAAGACTATCAACTATTTAATTATTTTTATGTTTATGTCAAGACTTGTACACTAGAATTTCACTTATGTCCAAAATGGAGCATAAGGGACTATATGAACCCCCATTCCTGAAATAATTAAAAAATTTTAAAAATCCACGAAAAATGGCTTGCTGACACTTGGCAGTAGGTAACACAGTTATCTCCAAGAAAGAAAAAAAAAAAAAAAAGCAAGACCTGGAACCCCTGGATTTTGTGTTCTATTAGGTAGAAGAAAAATTGGGGCATTTAAAGTAGACACCTGGAACATCTAGAGAAGGTTCACATAGAATTCCTAAGAAGTACAACTCAGGGGGGCGGGGTGCTGTGTGAGAGCAACAACAGTTTAGAAACTGAAACAGAAAACATTAGTAAACTAGAAAAATGTATGAATAGAAACTGTTCAAAATAAAATAAAAAGACCAAAAATAAATTTTAAAAAATGAAAAGAGTCTATATGAGCAGTAAAGCAATTATTGGAGTCATTGAGATACAAAAAATTTATAAAATATTTTTCAAGGACTATTGGCTAGAATTTCCAAAATTTGATGAAAACTATAAATCCACATATTCAAAATGTTCAATGACCCCCAAGTACAAGAAGCACAAATAATTATATTTAAAACTGATATAAAACCTATACTTTAAAATAGGTAAGACAAAAAAATGTACAGAAAACAAAAATAATGATAGCAGGCTGTCCACCCAAAGCAATACAAATTAAAAGACAGGAAATTCTATATTTGAGGTTCAAAAAAATTCTAGAAAAACACATTTCTATACCCACTTTTTTTTTTTTCAAGATATACAGGCAATATAAAGACATTTTCAGATACAAAAATTAGAGAATTCATTACTAGCAGATTTTTTTCAACAATTAATATTTAAGAAAGATTCTTCAAACAAGAGGGGAATTATTTCAAAAGGAAGGGTGTATAACCATCAAAGAAATACTGTGAAAATGTCAATGCATCAGTAAATGTAAAATTTCTTCTTATATTTTAAATAATGAAAAGATAGAGCAAAACAATAACATAACAACAGCATAAAAGATAGGATGAAATAAATTAAAGTGTAGTTATAAGGTTTTTTTTTTATTACATGGGAAGTTGTAAAATATATCAGGGATGATAATAAGTGAAATAACCTAACCAGCCACTAAAGTAACCCAACAAAGAGTTTCAGATAATAAGGTAATAAACCAGAAAATTGTTTTAAAAATAGCATTAAATCTAAAATAGAGCAGAAGAATAGAAAAAGTAGAAAAAATGATAAAATGAAAGATCAAAATGGTTGATAGAATACAACCTTACCAATAATACATGAAATATAATTTAAAATACCTTAATTAAGTGACTGTCAAATTGGATAAAAATATAAAAACAAAAAAACTGAGACCCAAAAATATACTTTCTACATACTCAACATTATTATAAATAAATAATTATATCAATAGTAAGAGAATGGAAAAATATGCCATGCAAATACTAATTGAAAGATGTAGTGACTATATTAAAATCAGACAATAGACTTCAGAACAAATAATATAAAACATGTTAATCATGGTCATTTCATCATAATAAAGGAGTCAAAACATCAAGAAGACAAAATAATATTCATGTATATCTACCCAATTCAGAGCTTCAAAATAATTCTAAATGTTTATAATCCTAAAAGTTTATCCATCTAATAACAGAACTTCAGTATGCATGAAACAAAAAAATGGCATAACTACAAGAAGAAATATACAAACCAGCAATAGTAATACAATTTTTTAAATCAAATATCCCTCAATAGTTGGTAAAATATGTAGGCAGAAAGTCAGTAAGGATATATAACATTTGCACATGATTATCAACCACATTTAATTAAATTATATGTGTAGGACAGGTCACCAAGAAGAGTAGAATGCTCTTTCTTCACATGTGTGCATGGAACACTTTAAAAAGTAGAGAGCAATGCTAAAACATAAGTCTCAAGATATTTTAAAGTATTCCAGTGATAGAATACGTGATACGACCACAATGGAATTGAATTAATAAGAAATAAAAATCATCATATCAAGAAAATTATAAATTACAGAGGTTGATTCACCCAGATTGATCTAGGGAATCAATGTAATACCAATCATAATTTCAGTAGACATTTTTTTTGTAGAAATTGACAGGCTTATGCTAAGATGTGTAAAAATATACAAGAAAATAGAAGATATTAAAAACAAAATCCTTGGAGAGGAAAACAACAGCAGCACAAAAGCACCAGATTTCAAGTTTTATGTTAAAGCTAGAGTAAGCAAAATTGTATAGTTTTAGATTTAAGGTAGATAAATACTCAGTAAAGTACAATTTTATTATTTACTACATACCATAGGAATTCAATGGTAAAGAGTAATCCTTCAAGAAGTGGTGCTAGAATTATTAAATAACATGCAAAACAAACACAAATAAAAAACTTTGATGTTCACATACATAAAAATATCTGCAGAAGGATCATAACCCTAATTTAAAACCTACCACTACAAAATTATAATATAAAATATAATGAGAAATCCATGTGATCTTAGATTTCACAGCAATTTCTTACATTAAAAACAACACAAGATTCATAGAATACCAAATTGAAAAATTGAACTTAATCAAAATTAAAGGTGGAAAACACCTCTAAAAGAATAAGAACAAGTCATACCCTGGAATAAAATACCTGCAAATTTCATATCCAATAACAGACTTCTATCCAAAATACACAAAGAATTTACAAAACTCACTAAGAAGAAATCAATCAACCTTATTTAAAAATAGACAAAAATTTGGCTATGAATATAACCCGAAAAGCTAGAAGAAATGATTTTTGAATGTTTTCACCACAAAGACATGATATATTTGGAGAAATAGAATGTTTAGCCTGATTAAAGTATTACATGATGTATCAAAACATCACCTAGTAACCCACAAATATGTATAATTTTTCTGTTTTTATGTATCAGTTAAAATAAATCCATAATTTAAAAAGTTCAAACATTTGTATCATTCATCAAACAAAACATGTGGTTAACAAATTATGATTTAAAAATATGCTCCACATCAACATTCATTGGAGAAATACAAATTAGAATTGCAAGGACATGCCACTATATATCAGAGGTTTTTAAAATTAAAAACTTGTGGTATCAAGTTTTTTAACCTGATCCATAACTGGCCAGGGTATGGATCAATGGAAACTCATAAACTATTGCTGGCAATGTAACATATTATAAACAATTTGGCAAGCACTCTGGCAGTTTTTAATAATTTAATATACACTTACCAACTATTATAAATTAAAAAAGAAAAATAAAAATATATATACACTTACCATATGTCTCAGTCATTCCACTCCAAGGCATTTATTCAGGAGAAAGGAAAGTATATTTTTATACAAAGTGTTTTACATGAATGTTCATAAAAGTAATCTCCAAACAGGAAAAATCCAAATAGCAATCAAAATATTAATGAATAAGACAACAGTGATATAACTGTGGAATAAACTTTATCCAGAAAAAAAAAAAAAAAAAAAAAAAACAATAAACTATCAATCCATACTCCTACGTGGATGATCCCCAATATAATTTTGCTGGAAGAAAGCAGAACAACAACGAATCAATCTCATTTAGTTAAAATTCTATAAAATGCAAACTAATCTGCAGTGCCCCAAAGCAGAGGTGCTGTTCACTCTAGATTGGATGGGCCATGGCCCCTGTGAAGGAAAAAGAACTATAGAGCAAAACATTTTAAAATTCTGAGAGTGCTTGTCATGCTCATTATCTTTTTATTTAGAGATTTTTTTTAACATGGACACAATATCTTTATTCATTTTGTTTATTTTTATGTGGTGCTGAAGATGGAACACAGGGCCTCACAGGTGTGAAGCAAAGGTTCTATCGCTGAGCTATAACCCCAGCCCCCATGCTCATTATCTTGTTGTGGTAATGTTGTGATGATGGCTTTACAGGAACATAGTACGCTCAACTCTTAAAATTGTGCAATTCAAATATGTGCTATTTATTTTAACGCAAGGGTGCCCATTAAAGCTACTAGATCAAATCCTAGTGGTTTAATACAATAATCATTTATTCTCACAGAAATACAACTTTATGAGGTTCAGGTGATTTAAATCAGGATCTACTGGATGGATCTGTTTCACACTTAGACACTAAACCTGATCATATCTAACTGAAAGTCTGTGGGCAGCTTGGGTGGCTATACTTCAAATGCCTCTCATCCACTTTTTACTAGCAGATTAACCAGTGTGCATTCTTCTCATGATGGCAGCAGAAATAAAACAACTGGTGCACTGAAAAAAGGAAACCTCTTAAATCCTTGACTGGAAATAGTATACAGTTACTCTTGACTCTACTTATTAAAGCAAGTCACATAATCAATTTCAAAGTCAAGGGTAGGAAACATGTTCCATCCATTATAAAGGTATAGTAAGGATTTGGTTGCAGGTGTGCCTGAGGTATTGGGCCAATAAGGCAATCAAAGACATATAAAAGATAAGGCATTTTGTTCAAAAGAACCAATAAATTCAGAAAAGTACTTCAAAGAAACAAAATCAAATTTCTCTTTTACTTAATAACTTTTATTTTATTATGAGCTCTCGTCTTCTGAAACAGTATATGAGGTCTAATCATGAGGCTTCGATACTAAATTGACATTTCAATGTACTTCAAGATTGGTTTTGTAAAATAGATTATAATGAAAATAATTCTTGAGCATATTATTTTAAAATAAAGCCCTTGATTCTATGAAAAACAAAAACAGAAAATATCCTCATTAACCATTTCAGGTAGCCCTACAATCTTCTCAAATTATCCTCAGCTATTATTGCTGTAATGCAAAACTGTTGAAACTCTGAGATAGATAAATTTTTCAACTATTATATTTTTCTAGATTGAAATCCTCATGAAGTTTATTTTATTACTTTAGAACAGTTTGGAATGAACATTTATCTAAATATCCTTCATGTTTTCACATCTCCCCCATTTCTCTATAAAGTAGTCAAGAGAATTTAAAAGGTGATTCATGTGTACATGATCTGTTTTTGAAATGTTTGAGGAAATGTTACGAGGTATTACTCATCACCATGGACTGGTAATTCTGCTGACTAACATAGCTGCCCACATGGCGTCCTAGTTAGTATAAGAGGAAGTAAGAATTTTGAGTATCTCTTGTCTCAAAACACTGTAGTTCAGTAAAACAGGTAACTGGGGGAGCAATTTACATTTGTCAAAGTAAGTTAACAATTACCAGCTTTCTCTGCAATAATTGTTTCACTGAGGTGAAACGTGTGGTTTCAGAAAAATTTCACATGAAACAAAATTCATTTTCAATCTGAGTAGAAAATAACTGCAGCAGTCTTCCTTAGAAGTACAGTCATAGCATTCAAACCAAAAGGACATTTCTTTCTTCAGCATTTGTAAGTGCTTGCTGACAACAAGAAGAGAGACCAGAAAAAAACAAAAGATTGAACTACCTCATCTTTCATATCTGTGTGATTTTCTCTATTAACTCTTCTTTAAAATTGGCTAACTGAAGAATGACTTTCATATACAAAACAAAGTCTGTGTATTTTACCCGGAACCTGCTTGTCAAAACAATATTTGTTTTTCTGGCCATTAATGCTGCAGAAAACTGAAGAGGGAAGGAAAATATGAGAGCCTAGAAAACATTCATTACTCGTTCCACAGGCACAACTCAAAAGAAGGTAAACATAAAATAATAATAGTTCTAACCTTGCAGATTGAACTGCAGTAGAAGAGACCAGGCTGTGAGCATCCCACATCTGTCCTTTTGATCTTATTATTATGTGGTGCTGAAGGAGAGGAAGGTCCTGCTGCTAGGGAAAAACAGATCATGGGAGGAAAGGTAAATGTCAAGGAGGAAATAAGGTTATAATATAAAACCATAACCAATGGTAACAACATTGGTTTTCATGGAACGCCAACTTAAAAAAAAAATCAGTTGGAAAACAGAATAAGAATAAAACAGGAGGGATGAAAATGAAAGGGTTACAAAGGTCATTTCTCTAAAACACACAGAAGTGCTAACTTGCCAGTTCCTTGACTTTTCTGTGGAAGAATATTTTAGGAAAAAGTGTATCACATATATGGATTCGTGTTTCTCATGAGGATAAAGTGGGTATTTAGAGGTCATCATCCTTTGTCTTTTATTCCATCCACTGAACTATAGTTGGATGTTGGCTTATTTTTTTCACAGGATTGTTTTTATGCTGGTATCTCCATACAGAGGGCTTTGTACAGTTATTTTTGTGTGCCTATTAATTTGTCAAAGAGTAAGCTTTGAATGGAAGGTTCTGAACTGAACAAAACACACAATCTCTTGTTGCAGGACCATGGTGACAACATCAACTAAAACTTCTGAAAGCCCCACTTCCCACAGGTGCCTACATTGAAAGAAAGCCTTGATGCTGGCCACATTGCTTATGTCTGTTTCTTTAATTAATAATAAAGACAAGTCAGAGTGCTTTAGTTCTCAGACATAACAGATAAGGGATTTTATTCAATCTGTTCACATTGATGCCCTTGGCATTTACTAATTCATCACTGCTAATTTCCATTACTCTAAATGATACATGTAGTATTTTAAAATTAGACAGGCATATACTGTAAACTGTAAAATGCAGTTTTCTGTGTGCCAGGAAGAGGAATTGGGATTGTTCACCTAGCCAGCCTTTGCCCTATGGGTTCATGATAGGACCATTTATATAATGTAATGTAAGATCACTTCATGACATAGGAGAAATTTTACAACCTGTCATATATTGGGAAAATAAAGAAAACTAAAACATACAAGCACTTTAATCATGTTTTTTTTTTTTTTTTCAATCAATTCAGGGTGGGTGTGAAAATATAGAGAAAAGGAATAATTGAAAAATATCCTAACTGGCTTAATATTTTATTTTCTAGATATTATTAATAAGAGTAGTTTATATTTTCTTTCTTGTTATTTGTTTTCTATAATCAATCTGCATGGCACTTAAAAATAATGACATATATATGGCTATGATATAGATATTGAACAGCAGACCATCATTTCCTTTTGGCTACATGTTAGACTCTCATGAGAAATACTATTAAGATTTTATACATGGCAAGGATATGACTTGCTTTGAAAGTCAGAGGTAATATTTCCCTTACTACTCTGGCTGCCTTACCTGCATTTCCCTATTTTCCTTATACTGCCCCTTTTTCTCTATGCCATTTCACATCACTCAGACTCCCATGATGGAGCTCCTACCGATGCCATGATTATTATTATTATATCACCACTGTGTTAATATTATTATTATTAATGATCATTATTATACAACTCTTTACATATCAAAAACCTTGCATATTTTAGATTGTCCCTAGAAATATAGCAATAAAATTTATGAAGGAGAAAATAAGAATTCAAGGAAAAGGGAAAAATGGTTTTAGAAGGAAGACTTAGTATATAGCTTTTTATATTTTAAAAGACAAAGCAAAGATGCAAGACAATAATTAATAACATTAATATTAAAAATAAATATCAGATTTATAACAATAAGAAAAAATCCCTGTCTTCAGGGTTGAAGAAAAATGACCCATTAATATTTTAAATTTAAATAATACATATATATTTTCAGATGACAGTATAATGAAGATAAAAGTGATTTTTTTAAGTAACCAAATTAAAAAGCAAACTGTCATGGAAATAAATGGACTCAGAGAATAAAATCACAAACACCATTAATATATTTTAAATGCTCAAAATATATTGTATGATAAATCTTTGGAATATGAGGGTTTTCTTGATCATCATCATCATCATCATCATCATCATCATCATTATCATCTACATTTTATAGATGTGAACTCTAGGCAGGGAGGTTATGCCCTTACCTGGAATCTTGTATCTAAAGGATCTAGAATAAAAAATGAAACTTGTAATTCTGCCTCCATAACTATACTTTCAAATATGTTTCATATTATATTCATAGGTCTTATATTCCCAGATCAGAAGACACATTCTTTAAAATCCTATCCTCATCATCTAGCATTCCTGTATGTTATCCCTATATTTTACACCTCATTCATTGATCTTGATGTTCATGTTGAATATATGGACTGTAATTTCCTTTAAAGTCAGTCTCAAAGAAAT
Organism: Tamias sibiricus; assembly: GCA_025594165.1. Taxonomy (NCBI): domain Eukaryota; kingdom Metazoa; phylum Chordata; class Mammalia; order Rodentia; family Sciuridae; genus Tamias; species Tamias sibiricus. Next base: position 125,566,732 of record CM046666.1, on the reverse strand, counting down.
CTTAGTTCTGGAGAGTCATTGTGCAGGTAGACATCTAAATTAAATTTCTTGTTGTTCTTGTTTAGCTACATCTTGTTCTTGTTGAAAAGTTTACACTGATAACTACTATTTCAAGTGAGTATTAAGATTTCATTCCACTTTTCTCCTTTTCCCTCTCTAAAAGTAAGAAATCTGGCCATGATAATCCTCCTTATATTTATTTATTGGATCATTTCCTCTTTGAGTAATTAATCTTTTATTACATATCTATCTTTCCTTGTAGATGTACTCATCTAAACAGGGCTTCCATTTGCCACAACAGCATCCTCCCATTACTACCTTGCATGAACACCATTTTTCCTCATTGAGGCCCAGCTTTCCTGAGCCAGGTTGCTATTACACCTCCCTTCCTATTCCCAGGTGGTAGGCTGCCTTGTTGGCACTACCTAATAGTTGTTTGACAAGAAAGAAAAAAATATGGGTGTTGAAGGGTGGAGTGAAAAAGAAAAAAAAGAGAGAAGAAGAAGGCAGAGAGGAAGGAAGGAAAGGATGCCTTTTACTTTTAAACATTTGTGGTATACAGAATTTTTTTATGGTACTAGGGATTGAACCCAGGGTCACGGTATCACTGAGCCACATTCCCTAACCTTTTCCATTTATCATTTTTGATTTTGAGACAGGGTTTTGCAAAGTTACCCAGGTTGGTTGCAAATTTGCAATCCTTCTCTTATCCTCCCATGTCACTGAGCTTATAGGTATGTGCCACTGCCACTTACACAAAATATTAACTAAAAAAAAAAAATCTCTATTTAACATATTTTTGGGAAAGGGCAAATTACAAAATTACAAAATTTCTAAAAATAAATGTTAGAACACTACAGATAAATAATATTCTATGGACTACTGTGAATACATTTTAAAACATGATCATAGAAGAATCCATAATTTTAATTACTTGTATTAATGAGCATGGAGAAATAATATCAAGTGAACAGAATACTTAACTCAAGTAATGAAAAAACACACAATAAAGTAACCTAAAATTAAGAACCAGGAAGAAAATGATAAATATAAGATCAGCAATTAAAAAGGTCAAAAACAAACAAAAAGTAGCAGAATTAATTACTAAATAATAATGCTAATTTTGAAAAAAACAACTAAGTAACATTTTAAAAACTACTAAACAAAATACATTAAATCAGAAATTATAAAGGTGGGTTGTTAGAATAAAACAATAAGAAATACTATAAAAAGATTTTTGCAGAATTGTAGACAACATTTAAAACCTCCATGAATATATAAATTTCTAGAAAATATTTATAAAATACAGTGACTCCACTTGAAGTAGAATGTTTAAAGAGATCAGTTTCCATGGTAATAGAGAAATGTATCAAAGAACTACCCACATAAAAGATAATATTCAAATAGATTTATATGTAAATTCTTTAAACCTTCAAAGACCACATAATTCCAATGATCTCCTTTTCTTTTTAACAATGCAAAATTTGTGGTAGACAGAATTCAAAATGGTTTCAAGATTCACACTTTCTGAGAGGATTCAAGATGGTGGATTAGTGAAAGCTGCATTTGTAGTTGCTCAATGAGTCAGGATTCAAGCAGTGGGAGAATGGCTTCTCAGAGAGGTAGATAAAAGAGGAAATTCATTGAAATTCAATATTAGACAGTTGAAGTCTCTTAGAGACTTAGAAATTTGAGTGCAATGGACAAAGAACAACAACAACAACAAAAAGATTACACTGAAGTCAATCTGTTTCTCTGTTCACCACAGAGGGGAGGAATTAATTACACAGAGACAAACACAATGGACAAATTAGGCACAGAAAAACATGTTGAATCAAAAACCAGTTCATGAATCTGGAGGCTACACAGTGAACTGGTATTTGAAAAGTGGTCTGTGTTTCTCAATTGGCAATGGGGATTTCAGGCAGGAAGTCATCTTAAAGAAAACACACTGTAGCTTGCTACTGCAAGAGCCTGGGACATCATAGCAAATATTTTCATATAGTTCCCACTTAGAATTATGCACCAGCCCCAGCCCAAGAGTGCATGGAGTGGTCAGTGTAGACAAAATTCCAATCAACAGTACTTACCCATTCTGTTCTACTTTACACTGGTGAGAAGGGATGTTGGAATTTTCTTTAATCAATTTGTGTAAGGCCACTCCAGCTGACAGCTTGGTGAGCAACATGAAAAGAGGAAGGGTATAAAAATCCCAGTCCTAGTGTTCATGTGCATCTTCTCTCTCTCTCTCTCTCTCTCTCTCTCTCTCTCTCTCTCTCTATATATATACACACACACAAAACATAAGAAACAGAAATAAAAATAGTTAGGCCTAGGCATATCAATAATTTTGACCCCTCAGTGGAGACAATTCTTTCATTTTTTCACTAATAAATTATTTTGTTCTCTTTTTCTTTCTCCTGTTACTCACCTAGGTTTTTTTGGTTTTTTTTTTTTTTTTTTTTTTTTTTTTGGTACCAGGGATTGAACTCAGGGGCACTCGACCACTAGGCCACATCCCCAGCCCTTTTTTGTATTTTATTTAGAGACAAGGTCTCACTGAGTTGCTAAGTGCCTCGCCATGCTGAGGCTGGCTTTGAACTCGCCATCCTTCTGCCTCAGCCTCCCAAAGTGCTGGGATTACAGGCGTGCGCCACCGCGCCCAGCTACTCACCTAGGTTTTTAAAATTTATTTTTCTCCTCCTTCCTTATCACTTGCTAAATGACTTCTTCTATCTCACTGTTCACATTTGAACATTATAAACTTTCTCTCACCTTCCTATCACATTTTCTTTCTCTTAATGAACTGTTTTTAATGATCTTTAAGAACTACTTGGTTTATATAACTCCTGCTCCTACTATTCATGTTGTTGCTGTTATTTGAATTGTGGATGGTCTAGGTGACACCTGCTATTTACATCAATGCCAGATCTAGTTCAGGGCTATTTATTATTTTTGCTTTTGGACATTGCTGGTCCCATTAATTCCTATTGGCAATTAACGTTGCAGATGTCATAGTTGGTCCTAGGTATTTATTTTAATGCTGTATATTCTTTGTTTATGTTGTTACTATTGTTTGTCTTTCTGTTTTATGGGGTGTGCTAGGAATCTACTGAGACACTAGAAGTTTATGGGATAGAGACTTCACTTCTGAGCTAAATCCAGCCAAGGAGAGTACATGTTGTTTCACATAGATTAATCATACTCAAACTTTAGCAATACTTTAATACAAAGAATAGAAAAGACAAACCCCCAAACTAAAAATCAGGATCCAAATAGGAATGACCATAAAGGGCCCTCATTCTCATATTCCACTAATGGACAAAATGAGAATATTAATACAAAGACTGTGGATATCATACCTGTGAGTGGTCTCAAGGTAGATCACACTTTAACACTTTAGCAGGAGAAAGCTGTACCCTGAAAAGGCTTACATATAAGAGTGAAAGAAAAATACAGGATTCTTATTAAGAAACTTGGGGCCTAATCCGACATGTTGGAAATTGGAGCTTACTTTTTTTTCTATTAGGCGTATTGTCTCTGGTCTAATTCCTAGGTCCTTGATCCACTTTGAATTGAGTTTTGTGCATGGTGAGAGATAAGGATTTAATTTCAATTTGGTGCATATGGATTTCCACTTTTCCCAGCACCATTTGTTGAAGAGGCTATCCTTTCTCCACTGTACATTTTTGGCACCTTTGTCTAATATAAGATAGCTGAAATTATATGTATTAGTTTCTGTGTCCTCAATTCTGTACCATTGGTCCACCAGTCTGTTTTGGTGCCAATACCATGCTGTTTTTGTTACTATTGCTCTATAGTATAATTTAAGGTCCGGTATGGTGATGCCCCCTGCTTCACTTTTCTTGCTCAGGATTGCTTTGGCTATTCTGGGTCTCTTATTTTTCCAGATGAATTTCATGACTGCTATTTCTATTTCTTTGAAGAATGATGTTGGGATTTTGATTGGAATTGCATTAAATCTGTATAATGCTTTTGGTAGTATGGACATTTTGACAATATTAATTCTACCTATCCAAGAGCAAGGTAGGTCTTTCCATCTTCTGAGTTCATCTATGATTTCTTTCTTTAGTGTTCTATAATTTTTGTTATAGAGGTCTTTCACCTCTTTTGTTAGGTTGATTCCCAGGTATTTTATTTTTTTGATGCTATTGTAAATGGGGTAGTTTTCATCATTTCCCTTTCAGAGACTTTGTTGCTGATGTACAAAAATGCCTTTGAATTATGTGTGTTGATTTTGTATCCTGCAACTTTGCCAAATTCATTTACTAGTTGTAAAAGTTTTCTTGCAAGAATTACTACCAAGAATTAATGAATGGGATAGATTTAAGCTATAAAGCTTCTTCTCAGCAAAAGAAACAATCAGTGAGGTGAATAGAGAGCCAACTAATTGGGAAGAAATATTTAGTACATGCACATCAGACAGAGCACTAATTTCTAGAATATATAAGGAACTCAAAAAACTTTACACCAAAAAAACAAATAACCCAATCAATAAATGGGCTAAGGAATTGAGAAGACACCTCTCAGAAGAAGATACACGATTAATTAACAAATACATGAAAAAATGTTCAACATCGTTGGCAATTAGAGAAATGCAAATCAAAACTACTCTAAGATTTCACTTCACTCCAGTCGGAATGGCAGCTGTCAAGAACACAAGCAACAATAAATGTTGGAGAGGATGTGGGGAAAAAGGCACACTCATACATTGCTGGTGGGACTGCAAAATGGTGCAACCATTATGGAAAGCAGTATGGAGATTTCTTGGAAAACTGGGAATGGAGCCACCCTATGACCCAGCCATCCCACTCCTGGGTCTATCCCCAAAGGACTTAAAAACAGCATATTACAGTGACACAGCTATCTCAATGTTTGTAGCTGCGCAATTCACAATAGCTAGGTTGTGGAACCAACCTAGATGTCCCTCAGTAAATGAGTGGATTAAGAAAATGTGGTATATACACACAATGGGATTTTACTCAGCAATACAAGAAAATAAATTAATGGCATTTGCAGGTAAATGGATGAAGTTGGCAGACATAATGCTAAGTGAAGTTAGTCAGTCTCAAAAATCCAAGTACCAAATGTTTTCTCTGATATAAAGAGGCTAGTTCATAGTATTGTTGGATGGGGGTGGTACATAGGAGGACTAGAGGAACACTAGAATGGTCAAAGGGAAGGGAGGGTAAGGGGGGAGCAAGGGGGGAGGGAGGGGAAGAAAAGAAAAAAAAAAAAAAAAGAAAAGGTGGTTGAACGAGACGGATTTCATTTTCCTAAATGCATGGTTGAAGACCTGAATTGTACGAATATACTCTGTATACAAACAGTTGTATGTAAAAAGATGCTAAATTCATGCACTATGAGTTGTACACATTAAAAATTATTAAAAATAAATAAATAAATAAATTGGAGATGAGAAAAAAAAAGAAAAATACATCCCAACAGAAGTATAAAACCCAAAACAGATTACAAGAACTACAAAGAAAAGGACATAATGCCTCCTAAAGTACATAACTCACCAGAAAATGACTCCCACAATATCAAAGTGAAAGAAGTTCCAGATAAAGAACTTAAAAGAATGTTTATAAAAATAATGAATTAATTCCAAGAGGACACAGAAAAACCGCTGAATGAATTAAGGAAGTCAGTGTAGAATATGAATCAGAAATTCACAAAGGAGATGGAAATATTGAAAAAGAATAAAATAGAAATCTTAGAAATGAAAGACACAGTAAATCTAAAAAATAGGTTCAGTTGAAAGTTTCTCCAACAGAAGGCTAAAGAGAAAATCCTAGAACTTAAGGTCAAAGTAGCTGGCCTCTAACCTTCCAACAGCATAAAAAATAAATAAATAAATAAAGTAACCATGACCAGAATATACAAGAACTCTGGGATAACATTGAGACTAAACTTAAGAATCATTGGAATTCAAGAAGGTTGAGATATGAAGGTTAATGGCATGGATAACCTCTTCAAGAAAACTTCCCAAACCTTGAGAATGAGATAGCATCCAGATACAGGAGGAATTCAGAACCCTAAGAAGACAGGATCAAAAAGAGTTTCTCGATGACATATTATACTTAAAGTGCCTAACGAAGAAATCAAGAATAGAATTTTTAAAATCCCAAGAAAAAACTACCAGAGGTAAGTCAATTAGAAATATTACAAATTCTCATCACAGACTCTAAAATCCAAGAGGGCTTGGAATGATGGTTTCCAAGGCCTGAAAAAATATAACTGTTAGTCAAAATTCCTGTATCCAGGAAAGTTATTATCTAGAATTGAAGGTGAAATAAAATTCTCCATAGATAAGCCAAAGCTAAGAGAATTCACGACTAATTAAGCCAGAACTACAGAAAATATTTAAAGATATACTACACACAAAAGAACTCAAACAAACTTCAAAGTTCACAAATGGACAAATAGCATTTGAAGAGTAGCTAAGCAAATGAGACACAGGACCAAATTAAACATTAGCAATAAATAAAAATGCATGAATTGGTAAAAAGCTCTCTATAACAATATTTAATGTGAATGGTCTCAACTCTAAACTTTAAAGACACAGTCTGACAGAATGGATTACAAAAAATGACCCAACTGTATGTTGCTTGCAAGAGATTCTATTCACAGGCAGACATTCATAGACTGTAAGTGAAAGAATGGAAATTGAAATACCAGGCAAATGGATTCCCCTGCAACCTCAAAAAAAAAAGCAGAAGGATCTACTTTCATGTCTGACAAGGCAGAGTTCAAGCAATTATTCATCAGAAGTGACAAAATAAGGTCACTTTATACCGATAAAGGGAACAATCTAACTAGAAGTTATAATGATAGTAAATATTTATGCTCCAAATGTTGCTACAACTAATTACATAAAACATACACTACTCAAATTAAAGACTCAAACCACAGAATAAAAATACCGGGTGATTTAATTATAACTCTCTCACCAGTAGATCATCCAAGCACAACCTCAGAAAAAGCTCTTCAGATCTAAAAAAGTATTATAAATAAAATGGACTTAACAGATATCTACAAAATATTTCATTCAGTAATAACTGAATACGTTTTCCTCTCAGTTGCTCATGGAACTTGCTCATGGAGTTGGAAATCAACACCCAAAAAAAAAATAAAGCAAAAACAAAACTGAAAACAAACAAAAAAACCTACAGGAAGCATGTGAATACATGGATATACATGGATATTCAACAACACCTTTTTTTTTTTTTTTTTTTTTTTTTGGTACTAGGGATATAATGCAGGAGTGCTTTACCACTGAGTCACATACCCAAACCTTTTTATTTTTATTTTGAGATAGAGTCTCACTGTTGCTGAGAGCACTGCTAACTTTGTGGCCTCAAACTTTGATTCTCCTATCTCAGTTTCCTTAGTATCTGGATTACATGTATTCATCACTGTGCTTGACTGATCAATATGTATTTGAAAGATGAATGAGCGATAGTAGAAATATGGGGATCAGAAGAGATATTTAAAAAGTCTTAGAATCAAACAAGAATACAATATACCAGAACCTCAGGGACACTATGAAAATGATTCAGTGAAAAATTTATAGATATGAGTGCCTACCTGAGAAAATCAGAAAGACCCCAAATAAACAACCTGATGATGCATCTAAAGACCTTTGAAAAACAAGAATAATCAAAATCCAAAACAAGTAGGACAGAAATGATTAACATCATAGCCAAAATCAACGAAACAAAGAATAAAAGAACAAGACAAATGATAAATGAAATGAAGGGTTGATTCTTTGAAAATATAAATGAGACGAATAAATCTTTAGCAAAACTGTTTTAGTCAGCTTTTTTTGCTGCTGTGACTAAAGATCTGACCAGAACAACTGTAGAGGAGGAATACTTTACTTGAGGTTTACAGTTTCAGAGGTCTTAGTCCATTCCTTGGGTGAGGTAAAACATCATGGCAGAAAAATGTGGTGGAGGAAGCAGCTCACATGGTAATTAGGAAACAGAGAGAAAGAGAGAGGGAGAGAGAGAGTCTCTGCTCTCAAGATATACCCCATAGCCATGCCACAATTCCCACTTCCTCCAGCCACATGCTACCATTTTAATTACTATTCAGTTAATCCATATCAGGGGATTAATTCACTAATTGGGTTAAGTCTCTTACAACCCAATCATTTCTCCTCTGAACCTTCTTGCATTGTCTCAACATGAGCTTTTGGGGGACACCTCACATCGAAACCATAACATCAACTAAAAGAAAAATAGAGAAAACCCAAATTCATATAATTAGAGATGAAAAAGGGAAAATCACCACTGGCAACACAGAAATCTGCAAGATCATTAGGGATTATTTTGAAAACTTATACTCCAATAAATTGGAAAAATAGAAGAAATGGATATAGGGCTGGGATTGTGGCTCGGTGGTAGAGCGCTCACCTAGCACGTGCGCGGCCCGGGTTCGATCCTCAGCACCATGTAAACATAAATGCATTGCATTGTGTACAACTAAAGCAAATAAATAAATTTTTTTAAAAAAGGAAATGGATATATTTGTTGATACATATGACCTGCCGAAGTTGAATCCAGGGGAAACAAAAAACACAAACACGCCAATAACTAGCAGTATGATAGAAGCAGTAACACAAAGCCTTCCAACAAATAAAAGCTCAGGGCCAGATGAATTCTCAGCTGAAATCTATTAGATCCTTAAAAAATAACTTATAATGCCAATGTTCCTTAAATTATTCCATGAAATAGAAAGAAATTGACCATTTCCAAATCCATTCTATGAAACTAGTATCACACTCACACCAAAATTAGATAAGTACACATCAAGCAAAGAAAACTACAAACCAATACCCTGAATGAACGTAGATGCAAAAACTCTTAGTAATGTATTAGCAAATCATATTCACCATCATTTTAAGAAGACTGTACATCATGACCAAATTGGTTTCATCCCAGGATTGTGAGGATTTGTTAACATATGCAAATCAACAATTGTGATTCACCATGTAAATAGAATTAAATACAAAAATCATATAATCATCTTAATAGGTACAAAGAAATTCAATAAAATTCAGCCTCCATTCATGATAAAATCACTGAAATAACTAAGGATAGAAGGAATTTACCTCAGAAACATAAAGGCTACATATGAAAAACTCAAAAACCAACATCAGTGTATATAGGGAAAACCTGAAAGCATTTCCTTTAAAATTCAGAACTAGAAAAGAATGTCCATTCTCACCAGTTCTAATCAATATAGTTCTTGAAACTCTTGCCATAGCAATCAGATAATTGAAGGAAAACAAAAGGTTACAGACAGGAAGAGAAGAAGAGAAGATACCTATTTGCTATTACCTGACCCAATGTCTAGAAAACCCAAAAAACTCCATCAAGTGACTTCTAGAGTTGATAAACAAATTCAACAAAGTAGCAGTCGACAACATCCACATATAAAAATCAACAGCTTTTCTATATAGCAATAATGAATCTATGAAGAAAGAAATCAGGCGATCAAGTCCATTAATAATAGCCTCAAGAAAAGAAAAAAAAAAAAAAAAGGAAAATCTAACCAAGGAGGTGATAAACTTCTACAATGAAAATTATAAAACACTGAAGAAACAAATTGAAGAGAAGACACAAAGATGAAAAAAAATCTCCTATGTTCATCAATAGGTGGAATTAATATTGTTAAAATGGTCATACTAGCAAAAGCAACATACAGATTCAATGAAGTCCCCATCTGTAGGAGCCTTGTTTGGGGATTGGCTTGAATTGCGGTTGACTATGAGCCGTGGAGATTTGGCCTTTGTCGCCACCCGTAGTCTCACGGGATTGTTGCGAGATCTCGAGTGACTTGGCCGAAATTGCTGATCGGGTCAGCGCCATTTTAGGGTGTGTTTTTGGCGTGTGTTAGTCGTTATTAGAACCAGAGAGAAAAGTTATCAGAATAAAAAGCTGTTTGTCTCCAGTTTGCTTCCGAAATTTTTCCCGCGGCTCCGTTGCTCCAAGCGCTTCAGGCAACAACACCCATCAAAATACTAAGGATATTCTTCACAGAACTAGAGAAAACAGTAATAAAATTCATTTGAAAGAATAAAAGGCCTAGAATAACCAGAGCAATTCTAAGCAAAAAAAAAAAAAAAAAAAAAAAAAAGTAATGTTGGGGGCATCACAATACCTGATTTCAAATTATACTACAGAGCTATCGTAACAAAAACTGAATGGTACTGGCATAAAAACAGGTGCATAGACTAATGTTATGGGATAGAAAACACAGAGACAAACCTACATAGATAGAGTCATCTGCTCCTTGACAAAAATGCCAAAAACATTTGGAGAAATGGCAGCCTTTTTAACAAATGGTGTTAAAAAACCTAGTTCTCCATATGTAGAAAAATGAGACTACTTCTTATCTCTCACCCTGCAAAAATGTCAACTCAAAATGGATCAAAGACCTAGGTATTAGATCAGAAATAATGCAACTCCTTGAGGAAAACTTAGGGCCATCACTCTAACATTTAGGCACAGGCAACAACTTCCTCAATAAGACCCATAAAGCTCAGAAAATAATGCCAAGAAATAATAAAGTGGGAAACATCAAATTAAAAAAAAAAAAAAAAAAAACTACTGTATCGCAAAGGAAACAGAATGTGAAGAGAAAACATACAGAATGGGGGGAAATGTCTTTGTTAACCACTCTTCTGAGAGAGAATAAATATCCAGAATATATAAAGACATAAAAACTTAACATCAAAGAAAACCACCCCAATTAATAGATGGGCAAAAGGACTAAACAGACCTTCTCAAAAGAGGAAATATAAAGGATCAATAAATATATGAAAAAAATCGTCAATAACTTTAGCAATTAGGAAATGCTCATCAAAACTACACTGAGATTTCCTCTAATTCCTGTTAGAATGGCAGCCATCAAGAATTCAAAAAGATGAATAAATGCTGGAAAGGATGTTTTTTAAAAAGGCACATTTTACACTGTTGATGGAACTGTAAATTAGTACAACCCCTATGAAAATCAGTGTGACAATTGTCTCAAAAGAGTAGGAATAGAAAACCACTGTGACTCAGTCATAACACTCCTCAGTAAATTCATCCTAAAGTTGGCATATTATAGTGTTACATGCATACTCATATATATACAGCAGTGAAATACACAATTCTCAATTGCCAAACCTGGTGTCCATTAATATATGAATGGATAATGAAAATGTAGTATGTGTATACAACAGAGTTTTATTTGGCCATAAAAAAATTAAATGATGTCATTTTCTGGCACTTGGATAGAATTCAACTATGTTATGTTAAGTGAAATAAGCCACACTCAAAAAATCAGGGCTATATGTTCTCTCTAATATGTAGATGCTAGAGAGGAAAAAGAAATGGGTGTATGGGAATCTCATGAAAAATCAAAGATCAATACAGGATAATGACCAGAGAGAATGAGGACAGGAGGGAAAAGGAAATAGTAAGAAATGATAGTGGTCAAATTACATTGTTACTTTGTGTACTTGTATAAATATGTAACAATCAATTCCACCAATATGTACAATTTTAACAAAAAAATTAAAAATATGATAAAAAATGTTTCACACATTCTGATATGAATTCCTAGGAAACATTTTTCCCGGCATGTGAGTAGAACCTATAAACAAGAGGAAATAACACTCCCCTGGCTCTTACGTTGTATGGCAAAAGGAGATCATACTAGGTTGGTCTGACCTAATCAAGTGAGTGTTTTTAAAATAGTTTTCTCTGGCTTATTGGTGAGGGAGGAGACAGAGAAGAGTGCTTTTGTTTGCCTGAGAGAAAAAGAACCAACTGCTATGTTCTGAATTGTTCCTGGGAACCACATGGAAAGGAAAGGAGCATTCTCTAGAAGTGTGTGATCCACTACTCACAAACATAAGAGCTTACAAGCAGCTCTTTCCACACCTGTGCCTCCATATGCAGCTGACTAACACCTTGATTCAGGCTGTTTTGAGATCCTGAGATGCCAACCCAACTAAAATGAGCCTAACTTCAGACTCTCACAAGCTATGAGATAATTAATTTGTATTATTTTATTGTTCAGAAATAGCAAACTAATATTATGATGAAATATATGCCCACAATGAGATGACATTCCACATCTCCAAGCACAAATTTCACAGAAAGAGAATTCAGTAGATAGCATCACCTAAATAGTATTCCTGCCAAAGAAAGTTTAAACCTATGGTGAACAACTAACCAGATGAATCCAAATTGAAAGATATTTTCTAGAACTGATTCTTAAAAGAAAAAAAAAATAGCCAATGTCAAAAACAACAGTAATGGGAAAGTGCGCTATTTTAAAGGAGATTACAATGGCACCTCAGTTATATGCAATATGCAACTGAAGATCTAGAAAAATTCTAAGAAAGACATTTTTGAGACAAATGAGGAAATTAAATTTGAGTCAATGTTTTAGTTAGCTTTTTGTGGCTGTGACCAAAATACCTGTCAAGGACAATTTAGTAGAAGAAAAGTTCATCTGGGGCTTATTATTTCAGAGGTTTTAGTCTAGTGATAGCCTAGTTTATGACTTTGGGTCCAAGGTGAGGTAGCACATCATGGGAGAAGGGCCTAGTGGAAGAAAGCTTCTCAGCACATTGCAAAGTCAGGATGAAGAAACAGAGGGGAAGGGGCCACAGGGAAGATGCACTTTTCCAGAGTATGCCCCCAGTGATAAAGCTCCTCCAGTCATGCCCCACCTACCTGAAATTACCAACCAGTTAGTCCATTCAAACTAGGATGGACTCACTATAAAATGTCTCTCATAATCTAATCATTTCACACCTCTGAATATTCCCATGCTAACAAGAGCTTTTGAGAAACACCTCCCATCCAAACTACAACAGTCAGTAAGTTAATTTTTGACTTACAAATTTTCTAAGTATGAAAATTATACTGTGGTTACATACGTGAATGCTCTCAATTTAGGCAACATGTGATGAATTATTTAGGAATAAATTAGTATACTATCTATAAAATTTCTTTCAAATGACTGAAAAAGGAGAGAAACAAATGTGATTAATGTTTAATAGTGACAAATCTAGAAGTGTGTCTGAATGTTCATTGTAATAGTCTTTCAATTATGCTACGGTTTGGTATGGAATTTCTCCCAAGGATGCATATGTTAAGTGCTGTGTACCTAGCTGGTCACTATGAAGAAGTGGTAGAACATTTAAGAGGTTGGGTTTAGTTGGAGGTCTTCTGGTTATTAGGTATATCACCTTAAAAAATGCTGGGATTCCATTTCTTTATTCTTCCTCTCTCTCTTTTATTCCCAATAAGAAATGATATGCCTTCCTCCACCATGTACTCTCCACCATGATGTCCTGGATAGCCACAGGCCCAAAGTAATAGAGCCAATTTGTCATGGATTGAGACCTCACAAACTGTGAACAACAACAACAACAAAAAAATACCTTTCCTTTTTATAAGTTTTTTTTTTTTATCTCAGGTGTTTTGTTAGAGCAATAGAAAGCTAACACAAATTATAATACCCTTTCTATGTGTTTGAATTTCAAATTTCAAAATTACTATATAAGGAATGGTGTTTGCTGATGGTTTCAGGTATGTTCATTCCACACAAAAATGTTTCCATTATATTTCTAGTTCCCTGTAGGATTTTTTTTTTCTGTAAGAAATGGTGCTAAATTTTATAATATTTTGGTTTTAGCAATATATTCACTTAAGCAATGTTATTTTAAATCATTAATGTAATAAATGTATAAATAAATTTTGTAATGGTAAAACATCCTTAAATTTCTTGGCGAAACCATCATAACTAAGGAAGATTAATCTAGTGAATTGATTTGCTAGTGTGTTTTTCTATCGCACCTTATTCTCAAATGATATTAGTGTCTGATTTTCCATTTTCTCCTCATATATTAATTCATTGTTTAAAATCAGAATATGAAAATTTGTTGGAATTAATAAAATTCCCATAACTTCTTTTCTGCTGTGTTCACAATAGATTGTGGGAACATCAAAAACAATGACTGTACTTCATTCTTTTTTTGTACCAAAATGCCAAGTTGACATATTTCTTTTTAATAAAATTTTATTTAAAAAAAAAAAGAACAGGGTAAAAAGAATGGAGAATGGAGATTGAAAGTCCTGTTGAAGGCTCATTTTAATAGTGCAAGCAAATAGCTATACTGACACAGAAAAAGAGAAGAATGGGCAATATTTAGTTTCCTCTGCTGAATGAATCAATATGATGCAAATGAATAGTGGAAATGATTCCAGAATTGTATTCTAGGATCCAGTTCATAAGCAAAAAATAAATGGTGGGCTTTCACTAGTTGTATTTTGATTTACAGAGTCTTTCACTCAAAGTTTATTTTAAGGGACTAATTTCATATTTTACTTGATAATACATAAAAACACAAGTTCTTTTGAGTCTCACAAAATCCCTATTATGTAAACAAGGCTGACATTATTTATCCATTTTACAGGTTATAAAATTGAGGCAGTGAAATTAAAGGATTTTTTTTTTTTCAAATACACACAGACAAATAAGAAACAGATGGTTTTGGAATTTTTGTGTCCACTTTTTTCTTATGGGTTGAAATGTGCCCTTTCTTTCCCTCCCTCCAAATTTATGCTCTAGTCCTAACCCTTACTTGGAAAACGGGGGGGGTCACTGCAGATATAATTAGTCAAACTGAAACCGTACTAGAACAGGGTGATATTCAGTGTGGTTGGTGTCCTTATAAAACAAGGAAATCTGTACTGAGAGAAGTCCACAGGGAGAAGAACACAAGAAGAGGAACACATGTCAAGATGATGCTTCAGCAAATCAAGGAATGCCAAAAGTTGCCTGCAGGTTGGTAGAAAAAGGGGACAGGAAGCTTCTCTCTTATAGCCTCAGGAGGAACCAATCCTACTGACATTTTATTCTAGGCTTCTAGCCTCCAGAACTATGAGAAAACAAATGCTTGTTTTTAAGCCACTTAGTGTGTTACTTTCTTTGGCAGCTCTAGAAAATTAATTCACATGTCTTGCTGTACTTGCATGTAGGAAATTATAATGACCAAAATTAAATAAGCAATGTGTTGTGTGTTTCTTCCTTCTACTTCACTAAATTTTCCTATATGTTGTGATTATTTTTAATCTAATTCCACATGCAGGAATGATCTAAATACCATTGAAAAGCAATTTAATTTAAGCTTTAACTCTCAGCCAGATATATAAACTTTGAATTTACAAGGGAAAAAATATTATTTGACCTTGTTCTCTACAGCACTATACCGTTCCCATAACAACATCTTCTACAAATAAGATTATAACACATCATGAATAATCAAAGTTTACTTTTATCATTCAGGTCTTTGAAATAAAAACATAGTAGTGATTTATTTATGTTGGTGTAAAGTCACAACAATATTCTACAAAATTTTAAACATAATTACACATTGATATTAAACAATTATTCTTTTATCTGAAATTGAAATTTAACCTAATGTCCACTAGTTTGATTCACACCCTTAACTATCTCAGCAAAATAATTTCTGATTAAGGGTTCAAGTACATAGAACCAGAAAAAAAAAAAATTCTTGTAGTCACAACAAATCCTTTAGAAATGCCACTGTTTTGGGTATCAGATAGTAGAGGGAACTTAGTAAATAATGTAGTTGGCTAAAACACTATATTTTAATGCTTCAACAGCTGGACTGATATCAAGATCATTCATTGTTATCCATCAACCAATTTAAATGAGGCATTTCATATTTACTTAGAAGCTATTCATCCATTGTAATATATGCCAATAGAGACAAATTAAGAATATTGAAGTCCTTTACTGAAGATGGAAAGTTCTGATACTTCATTACTTCATAAATAATAGTAAGGGTACATTTACTTTCAGAACTTCAGTAGTTTTACTTTTATGGGCAATTTTAGGATATATTTGCTTTCTGCACATCATGAAATAGAATTCCTGAATTTCAGACAATAGAGTGTTTACCTTTCCACTGACTATTATTTTGAGTTAGCACATTTGTCCTCCAGATTTTCAAATACCTAGCAATTTCATCCTATTCTACTATAAGTTCAAATAGCACCTTTCAACAAAACTTTTAATAACCAGTCTCTAAGGTAGGCCCAGGCACATTCACACCATTAATCAAGTAATTTTGTTATATTTCATACCTAATTTATTAACTGTATTTGACCTTGTATTTTCTTTTCTTTTTTAATATTTTAATTTGTTCTAATTAGTTATACTTGACAGTAGAATGCATTTTAACACATTGTTTACAAATGGAACACAGTAACTCATTCCTCTGGCTCTTTTGGTGCAGAGTCACACCACTCATGTGTTCATACATGTATATAGGGTAATAATGTTTGTCTCGTCTTTGCATTTTCAATCTACTTGTTTGGTATATTTCTGATATTTTTATTTACTTTTTAAAAACTACAACTTTTTCTACTAGAATCTAAATTTCATAAGAGCCAATGTCTTATCTATGTAATTCAGTATAGTATTCTCTGAACTGGGCACAGTGCTTACCAAAAGATTAATGTATAGAAAATTACAAGATTATTGCTATTCCTTTGGGGTTGGCCCAAGAAGTGACAAGTTTAAGGACTTCCAGGCCTCCTCAGCCCAAGGGTTAAAGTGTCATTGCTTTGACACATGTAAAATTCATTCAAAATAATCTAGCCAAAGAATGGAGTTTGGGAAGCATCTGCTATAGGTTCTTAAATCCCATGGACCTAGACTGAAGATGCTCTTATGTAATATACAAATGGCAGATCTTGTGCTTTAGGTTCCTGATCAATACAAGAAAATATCTACAACATAGGAGTAGAGGAAAGAGACCAAATTAGCTTACTAATCAGACGCTATGATAGATAACCAATGATATAGGAGAACTTTGATGTGCTTCACATCACAGAAGTTTGGTATGGTTTATTTTTTATTAATGCTTTGCTCCTTATGTCTATTCCCAAATAATTTGTATTACAGATAGGGAGAATTATAAGGTTTTAAAACCATTATTATTATTATTATTATTATTTATTACTATTATTTTGGTACAGGGAATTTAACCCAGGGACACTTTATTACTGAGCTACATCCCCAGTCCTTCTTATTTTTTATTTTGAAATAGGGTCTCAGTAAGTTATTAAGGTCTCACTAAGTTGTTGAGGCTGGCCTTGAACTTGTGATGCTCATTGTAAAAGCCCTAATTGAGGATAGCTAAGATGGCGGTTAGCTGAGAGCCATAAAAGGTGTTCAAGTGTTTTCACCTGATATTCATGCATTTATCTAAGAATCTTTTTATGCCCGTGAACACTGTGTGATGCACCTGTAAGCTCAAGCTGTAAGCACTTGTCCTTGCTAAGGCAAAATGTATTTAACTGGGTAAGGTTAGTTAGAGGGGGTTGGAGTTGGAGTGATTGGAGTTGGAGAGGTTGTTGAAGCCGGAGAGAGAAGTTAGAAGAAAGAAAAATAAAAGAACTTTTTCATTTCCAGTCTGCCTCTGAGTTTTCTCCTGTGGTATCGTTGCTGCAAGCGGCAATTACTGTAGGCAGCGACACCTCATGCCTCAGCCTTATGAGTTGTTGAAATTAGTGTATGCCACAAAATACAACTATTTTTGTTTTTATTTTTTTTTTTTTAAGATAGCAAAGTGTAGAACTTGACATGATTTCACGTCAGCAGCCAACATTCAAAGTTTGGCCATAAGAAAGTTATAATGAATATTATTTTTTGCGTAACTATAAAATATTCAAAATTAAAAATATTAGTGATTAAAACACTAGGCCTTGATATACAAGGTGTACAGATTCTAGCTTCTCCAAATCGTACGTGATTCAGGGAAGTTTTTCAAAATCAGACCTTAGCAGAAACATGTGATTATCTGTTATATTCAAAAGAAAGAATTCACCTGGAAACTAGAAATCCAAGTTCAGAGTTTTATTTTGTTATTTTCATAATTACTTTATCTATATTTAAATGGTGGTACAAATTTGAGATAGAGTTAGACTTTACAGTTATTGATTTGAGAACTTTCCTCTATTTTTAACCTGGTCATTACTTTTTCATCTTGCATTTTGGTCACTGTCCAAATGATATTCCTTATGTAGTAAATTCACATCCTGCTGCTGGATGATTTTGCCATTTATAGATTTATTAGAACATTGATGAAATACTTTTGTTATAAAAATATAGGTCTTTCTAATTAACTTCACTTTGAATTATTCACATTCATCTCATTGAATGCTCCCCTCTGATCTCTGTTACAATGCACTAATGATTTTGTAGCAAACAACAAATATGTTTCTGGTATCCCCTTAGCAAATGTAAATGCTAACACTACATCTATATAAAAGATGTCAATGTGTTAAGTTCAGATTAAGTACAATGCTAAGCATGGTAGAGATCACCTATATTTAATTAATGAATGATATTACTTATTTTTAATGATTTAAGATATTCAAAACAGAAAATTCACAATTTTTAGACTATGGTGAAAAAAATCCAAATATCAAGCCACAGTACTTCTTTGTAATAGAAGAATGAGACAAAACGTACCAGCAGCTTCATAATCAATCAAGAGTACCAATAAGTACTGTAGGCTACATTCTGTGCCTAAATATTATGAAAACATAGCATAAATGTATTCCTTTATGCATCAAATATCTTATAATATTTCTGACATGTTTTTCATTTGATTCTAAATAAGGTACTCATCCTACAAATGAAAAATTGTGGTCTCAAGCCCCTATGCTCTGTGGTAGGCAGGATTCTAAGATAAACCCCAGTAAGTCACACCCTTATATTATCCCCTCCCATAACTGCAGGCAAGGCCTATGACTTGCAAAACATGACCAAGATGTAGGGATACCATTCTATTCAGTAGGTTACACTATATGGCAAAGGTGATGGATGGTTATTCTCCTGATTATTAGACTGGAACAAGAGCTCTTCCTACAGGCGATGAAGAACCAAGCTGCCATGTTGTTAGAGAGGATCTGTGAGAGGGCCATATGGCCAGGAACAAGGAGATGCCAAGAGTTAAGAGCCCTGCTGACCATCAATAAGAAGACAATAACTTCAATCCTACCACTACAAAGAAATAAATTCTGTCAACAATTTTTTATGAGCTCAGAAGAGGAACCAGAGTTCTAGAAAAGAATGTAGCTCATTCAACCCTTAAATTGATGCCTTGTAACACCTGGAGCAGAGGCCCTACCTCCACTAGGCCTAAACTCCTGACTTTTGGAAATCCTGAAATAACAAATCTATGTTGTTTTAAGTTACTTAATTGTGCTAATTTGTTTTTCTACATGTTATTTCTACTTAGAATGACTCCCCATCCTTTCCATGGCTTCTGTCACACCAAATCTACTTATTGCCTGGATTCATGTCACATGTCACCTCTCAGAAGATTTCTGTCACCTATACTACAGAATAAATTAGACTCCATCCCTTCTCTTCCCATTGTCATCATGCATACTTCCTTATGTGTAAGAATTTTGCCTTTATCTTACCTCAGGCCCTACCCTAATTAATTAGAATTCATTGTGCTCCCATATTCCACAGAAGTGGTCTAAATTCCAAATTTTAAATCATCCTTAATCTCCCAGCTACTTCAGAATCACACAAATTATGAGTCCATTTTAGAAAAACTGTATTCAGATTGGGGTGGGTAGGAATGCTCTTGACCTTAATAAACTTTCTAGTATTATATAACCACATTAACCAGGCATTATAAATATATGGGAAGGGGGGAGAACTTAAAGAAGAAAACGTTTTTGGCTCATGGCTTTAGCAGTTCAGTCCATGGTCTGCTGACTCCTTTAATATGGGTCCAAGTGGAGACCACTGAACATCATGGAAGAATAGTGGCAGAGGATAGGAGCTCTGGATGTGGTGGCCAGGAAAGAGAGAGAGAGAGAGAAAGGGGAAGATGCCAAACGGAATTTGAAACCTTCCAGAGTATAGGGCCATACCTCCTCCAGCCACTTCCTACATATTTATAATTACCATCCAGTTAGTCCATTCAAACTAGTATGAACTGATTAGGTTAAAGCTCTCATAGTCCAGTTATTCTCTAAATATTATAGAATTAACACAAGAGCTTTTTGGGGGGATACCTCATATCCAAACCATGTCGCATGGAATTAGCTAAATTGTGATAAATTGTCTTATTGTCTCATTCCTTGGTATTTCTGTCCTTTTATTCCCCATCTTTTTGGAAAGCCTGTCACCCTATTTTCGTCTGGTTAAGATGCTTATTGTTGCAAGTTCAGGTTACAAGTCAGTTTCTCTAAAAAACATCACTTAACCCCTAAACCTTTGACTGTTACTCGACAAAATATAGTGTAAGAAACAGCCTCAGCGTAGGTCTCCCAACTACTCCCTCATGCAGCACCACCAACGAGCAGACCATCCAAATCAGCCCACACAGAATGTTCAGCCACCCACCCGAGCAGAAATCACAGGACTTCGCTCCCACACAGGATACCTGACAGCTTCCCACGTGCAGGAACTCCAGCCCCCAACCCTGTGTGGACCCCCATCCACCTACATAAGGCTCACCCGGTTGCCGCCATCTTGGGACCTTGCAACAGCGGAGATAGTCCCCTAAGTGCCTGCCTGAATCCGGGAACTTCACAAAGGCTCTCAAGGCAGCCAATAGCAACACACTGCCCTCCACAAAGCTCACCTCTGAATTGATCATCCAGTACCATTGCCTGGTTCCTTCCATCTGACTGGACACCATATCATGGAAAGCAGGCACCTCCATCTTGGGTCACCTTCAGCGCCATTTCCCAGTGGGGGCAACTCCCAGCTTGGAACTCCAGCTGACAAGGTACACAGTTTGTAACTCCCTCCTCTCCACAGCAGCCGCTACACTGGCACAGTGACTCCATGGTTACCTTCAACATGCGAGGGCAGAGATACAAGCTAACAACAGATGATCCCACCTATTAGATGTGAATGGAAGCAGGAAATCTTCCTTCAAGATTTTTTTCCCTTTCTTTTTCTTTGTTTCTTCTCCCTCTCTATTTTCTGCCCTCACATCCCTAATGTATGTGAAACCAAGTACTTCGCATGAATTAGGATTTTAAGGACTGGGACATCTGAATAGTATATCAAAGTTGTGTTGTATATTATTTTTTCTTTTCTCTTTCTTTCTTTTTTTTTTTTTTTTTAATTTTCTTTCCACCAATTTCTACTATTTGACATTTTTAAAATTTCTCTTAATATATATGTTTGTTTTATGTACTTCACTGTTTTCCCACTTACTTGTATATCCCAAATTACTTTCTCTCTCTTCTCCTGCTACTAATATACCTCTTTAGATTTTCATTCACACTTCCTAAGAAATAACTGAATATCCTCACCTTCTAACTCCTTGACATATCATATATTTGTTCAACATCAGAAACTATAAACCATTTTTACAAACCTACTGAGTATATTGTAGATAATAATTGAATTCACCATTTCTATACTTTTTTTTAACAAACTGTAAACGTCTTAATAGCAAATATCTGGTTTTAGGGTGTATATTGTTCATATTGGGATCTATTAACATTGTCCTACAGAGACTCTATAAGCCTATAGGGTAAAAACAATAATGCCTCGGATCCAGAGTGCTAGAAGGGAAGACACACAAGCAATATAAAAAAAAAAAAAAAAAAAAAAAAAAAAAAAAACAAGGGAAGAAAGTTCCCCAAACAAATCAAGATACCACATTATTAGAATCCATGGCCAGCACAGCAGAATAAATGACAGAGAAGGAGTACAGGATATACATAATTAAGATGTTCTGTGAATTGAAGGACAATATAAGAGAGCAAATCCAGGCAGTAAAAGATCATTTTCACAAAGAGTTATATAAATACATATAGGAAGCAAAAGATTACTTCAATAGGGAGATAGAGGTTCTAATAAAAAAAAAAAAAAAAAACACAGAAATTCTGGGAATGAAAGAAATAATAAACCAAATTGAAAGTTCAATTGAAAGCATCACCAACAGATTAGATCACTTGGAAGACAGGTCCTCTGACAATGAAGACAAAATATATAATCTTGAAAAGAATGTAGACCACACAGTGAAAATGGTAAGAAACCATGAGCAGAATATTCAAGAAATATGGGATAGCATCAAAAGAACATATTTAAGAGTTATTGGAATAGAGGAAGGCGTAGAGTTCCAAACCAAAGGAATGAGTAATTTATTCAATGAAACAATATCAGAAAATTTTCCAAACATGAAGAATGAATCGGAAAACCAAAATCAAGAGGCTTACCAGATGCCAAATGTACAAAATCACAACAGATTCACACCAGGGCACATTATAATAAAAATGCCTAACATACAGAAAAAGGAGAGAATATTAAAAGCCACGAGAGAAAGGAATCGGATTACATATAGTGGAAAACCAATTAGATTATGTGCAGATTTTTCAACCCAGACCTTGAAAGCTAGAAGATCCTAGAACAACATATATCAAGCTCTGAAAGAAAATGGATGCCAAAGTAGAATCTTATATCCAGCAAAATTAAGCTTTAGATTTGATGATGAAAAAAAAACCTTCCAAAATAAACAAAAGTTAAAAGAATTTACAAATCAAAAGCCTGCACTATAGGACCCCTCGGCAAAATATTCCATGAAGAGGAATTGAAAAACAACAACGAAAATCAGCAAAGGGAGGTATTACACTAAATTAAACACTAATCAAAAGAAAAACCAAGTCAAGGTAAATAACAAAAATAAACAAAAATGGCTGGGAACACAAATCATGTTTCAATAATAACCCTGAATGTTAATGGCCTAAACTCAACAATCAAAAGACATAGACTAGCAGATTGGATTTTTTTAAAAAGACCCAAAAATATGCTGTTTCCAAGAGACTCATCTCATAGGAAAAGACATCCACAGACTGAAGTTGAAAGGTTGGGAAAACCATACTACTCACATAGACTGTGGGAGCAAGGAGGGGTTTCTATCCTCATATCAAATAAAGTAGACTTCAAGCCAAAGTTAGTCAAAAGAGATAAAGAAGGATATTTCATACCGCTTAAGGAAACCATTCATCAACAAGACATAACAATAATAAATTTACATGCCCCAAACAATGGAGCATCTATATTCATCAAACAAACTCTTCTCAAATTCAAGAGTCAAATAGACCACAACACAATATTTCTGGTTGACTTTAACACACCTCTTTCACCACTGGATAGATCCTCCAAACAAAAGCTGAACAAGTAACTTTAGACCTCATTAATACAATCAATAATGTAGACTTAACTGACATATATAGAATATTTCATCCTTCAGTAAATGAATACACTTTCTTCTCAGCAGCACGTGGATCCTTCTCTAAAATAGACCATATATTATGCCAAAAAGCAACTCTTAGCAAATATAAAAAATAGAGATACTAGCCTGCATTCTATCAGATCATAATGGAATGAAATTAGAAATCAATGATAAAATAAAAAATAAAAGCTACTCCAACACCTGGAGACTAAATAATTTGCTATTGAATGAACAATGGGTTGCAAAAGACATAAAAAGAGGAGATTTAAAAATTCTTAGAGGTGAATGAGAATACAGATATGATGTATTGAAATCTGTGGGACACTATGAAGGCACTACTAAGAGGAAAGTTCATTGCCTGGAGTTCATTCCTCAACAGAAGAAAAAGTCAACAAATAAATGACTTAACATTACATCTCAAAGCCCTAGAGAAAGAAGAACAAACCAACACCAAAAGCAGTAGAAGACAGCAAATAATTAAAATTAGAGCTGAAATCAATGAAATTGAAACAAATGAAACAATGGGGAAAATTGACAAAAGAAAAAGTTGGTTCTTTGAAGAAATAAATAAATTTGACAGCCCCTTAGCTATGCTAATGAAGAGAAGGAGAGAGAAAATTCAAATTAGTAACATCCATGATGAAAAAGGAAATATAACAACAGATACTATAGAAATACAGAAGATAATTAGAAATTATTTTGAAAATTTGTACTCTAATAAAATAGAAAAAAAGAAGGCATTGACAAATTTCTATAGTTATATTATTTGCCCAAACTGAATTAGAATGATATACACAATCTAAACAGATCAATTTCAAGTAATGTAATCGAAAATGCCATTAGAAGATGTCATCAGAAGCCTACCATGAAGAAAATCCCAGGACCAGATGGATACACAGCTGAGTTCTACAAGACCTTAAAGAAAAACTAATACCAATACTCTTCAATTTATTTCAAGAAATAGAAAAAGAGGGAGCATTTCCAAACTCATTCTATGAGGTCAATATCACCCTGATTCCAAAACCAGACAAAGACATCAAAGAAAGAAAACTTAAGACCAATATCTCTAATAAGCATAGATGCAAAAATTCTCAATAAAATTATGGCAAATCAGATACAGAAACATATCAAAAAGATAGTATACCACAATCAAGTGGGCTTTATCCCAGGGATGCAAGGATCGTTCAACATATGGAAATCAATAAATGTAATTCATCATATCAATAGACTTAAAGATAAGAACCATATGATCATCTCAATAGATGCAGAAACAGCATTTGACAAAATACAGAACCCCTTCATTTTCAAAACACTAGAAAAACTAGGGATAACAGAAACATATCTCAACATTGTAAAAGTGATCTATGCTAAGCCACAGGCCAATATCATTCTAAATGGAGAAAAATTTAATGTGTTCCCTCTAAAAACTGGAACAAGATAGAGATGCCCTCTTTCACCACTTCTACTTAACATAGTTCTTGAAATACTGGCCAGAGCAATTAGACAGATGAAATAAATAAAGGGATACAGATAGGAAAAGAAGAACTCAAACTATCACTATTTGTCGATGATATAATTCTATACCTAGAAGAAGCAAAAATTCCACCAGAAAAAATTCTAGAACTAGTAAATAAATTCATCAAAGTAGCAGGATACAAAATAAAGACCCATAAATGAAAGGCATTTCTGTATTTCAGTGACAAATCATCTGAAAGGGAAACAAGGAAAACTACCCCTCTTACAATAGCCTAAAAAAAAAAAAAAAAAAACAAATAAAAAACAAACAAACAAATAAAAAAAACCCTGGGGAATCAACCTAACAAAAGAGGTGAAAGACCTCTACAATGAAAACTACAGAACACTAAAGAAAGAAATTAAAGAAGACCTTAGAAGATGGAAAGATCTCCCTTGTTCTTGGATAGGCAGAATTAATATTGTCAAATGACTATACTACCAAAAGGATTATACAGATTTAATGCAATTCTAATCAAAATCCCAATGACATTCCTCATAGAAATAGAAAAAGTAGTCATGAAATTCATCTGGAAAAATAAGAGATCCAGAATAGTTAATGCAGTCCTTAGCAAAAAGAGTGAAGCAGGTGGCATCACTATACCAGACCTTAAACTATACTACAGAGCAGTAGTAACAAAAACAGGATGGTATTGGCACCAAAATAGACAGGTAGACCAATGGCACAGAATAGAGGACACAGAAACAAACTACATAATTACAGTTATCGTATACTAGACAAAGGTGCCAAAATCATACATCAAATAGCCTCTTCAAAAAATGGTCTTGGGAAACTGGAACATATGCAACAAGCAGACGTATGCAACAAAATGAAATTAACCTCTATCTCTCATGCACAAAACTCAACTCAAAGTGGATTAAGGACCTAGAAATTAAACAAGAGACCCTGCTCCTAATGGAAGAAAAAGTAGGCCCTAATCTCCATCATATTGGATTAGGCCCCTACTTCCTTAATAAGACTCCTGTAGCACAAGAATAAAAATCAAGAATTAATGAATGGGATGGATTAAAACTAAATAGCTTCTTCTCAGCAAAAGAAACAATCAGTGAGGTGAATAGAGAGCCTACTAATTAGGAAAAATTTTTTTCACAAGCACGTCAGAGAGCACTAATCTCTAGAATCTATAAATAACTCAAAAAGCTAAACACCAAAAAATCAAATAACCCAGTCAATAAATGGGCCAAGGAATTGAACTGACACTTCTCAGAAAGTGATATATAATCAGTCCACAAATACATGAAAAAAGGTTCAAGATGTCTATCAATTAGAGAAATGCAAATCAAAACTACTCTAAGATTTCATCTCAGTCAAAATGGCAGCTATTAAGAATACCAACAACAATAAGTGTTGGCGAGGATGTTGGGAAAATGGCACACTCATACATTGCTGGGGGACTGCAAAATAGGGCAGCCAATATGGAAAACAGTATGGAGATTCCTTGGAAAATTAGGAATGGAACCAACTTTTGACCCAGCTATCCCACTCCTCAGTCTATACCCAAAGGACTTAAAAAACAGTATATTACAGAGACAATTACAGTATATTACAGTCACAATTCACAATAGCTAAACTGTGGAACCAACCTAGATGCCCTTCAGTAGATGAATGGATAAAGAAAACGTGTGTGTGTGTATATATACACAATGGACTATTACTCAGCAATAAAAGAAAATAAAATCATGGATTTGCATGTAAATGGATGGAGTCGGAGAATATAATGCTAAGTGAAATTAGCCAATCCCAAAAATCCAAATGCTGAATGTTTTCTCTGATATATGGAGACTGATCCATAGTGGGTTTGGGATGAGGAGCATAGGAAGATTAGACAAACTGTAGAAAGGACAATGGGGAAGGAGGGGAATGGAGGGGCCTGGGGGTAAAAAAGATGGTGGAATGAGATGGACATCATTACCCTAAGTACTTGTATGAAGACACGAATGGTGTGAATATATTTTGTATACAATCAGATATTTGTAAGATTATGCTTTATATGTGTAATATGAATTGTAAATGCATGTTGCTATCATATATAACAACTTAGAATAAAAAAAAATTTTAAAAAGAAAATATAGTGTAAGAGACCAGAATGTGCCACTATAAAATATGCCACCTCGGCATAAGAACTCTTTGAGCTGAAGTAAATAGAGAAGCAATGGATACAAGGTAAACTCTCTGCCTTCCTCTTATTTGCTTCAAAACAGGACATAGATTTACTAAGTCAAAAGTATTCTCCTCTCCACCAGCAAGGGCAAAGATTGACCATTGAAGACATCTTTAGTCCCTTATTGAAGGAGCCCCAATTAGGAAGGGTTATTGCGGCTAGCTGGAAGCCATAAGTTCCACCTGATGTATGTGACGCACCTGTAAACGCACGTGAGGCACCCGCAAAGCTAAAGGTATATAACCGGGTGAAAGCGGTCGGAGTTAGGAGAATTCATTCAGTCAGTCATGCAGTCGCTCGGTCGGTCAGAATCAGAGCGGCCAGAATGTAGGCAGAGCGGTTACAGAAGAGAAACCAGATAGAAGAAGTAATTACTGGTCAGTCAGGCCGAGGCTCCTGAGGAAGAAGGAAGAAAGAAGAAAGAAGAAAGAAGCTCTAAAAAATAATCTTTCTCTAAGCTATCCTTCTTTCTCTCTAAGCTAAGAAGACAAGAAGAAAAGCTCTCTCTAATCTTTCTCTCTAAAAATCTTTCTTTCCCTCTCTAAGCTCTCTCTAAGAAAGTAGAAGTAAAAGTAGTAATAGCTTTACTCTGCCTCCGAGTTTTCCTCCCGCGGCGCAATGGCTGGCCATGACAGGCAGCATACACCTTATCATCCTGGAGGCAACTGGAGAAGACTCTCTAATCAAATCCCATATATTTGCCTTCCCACAACTTGATGCCCCTAGACTCTCAAAGTCATTTTTCTTTGTCTCATTACTTTTGTAAAAATTAATTGCTCTTTCCTGAAGATAGTATAGAAACCACAATTCCTACCACTTCTTTTTTAATTACTTATGACCTGGGTATTTCCCATGTATATAAAACATGTACATCTAATTAAACTTTATTTTCCCTTTGTTAATGTATCTTTTTTTTTATAGAGGTCCAACTCAGTGAAAAACTCAGAGGGTTATAAAGAAAATATTTTTTCCTCCACTACAATATCATTAACTGTTCACTGATAGCTATATTTTCCTAGTTACAAATATATAGCATGTATCAAATTAACTTTTGTGTCCCACATTCGTGGGACATAGGATATTACACTTTTTCTGAATGAAAGATGAAATACATATAGAGCCACATAGAGTAACTCCTGAGAGCTATAGACCTATGACTTCAAGAATATTCCTAAGTGGGAACATTAGACATAGTTATATAAATAATGACACAGAAAGGTGAACAGCAGCTGTGAGGAAACCCCTCTCCCATCTTCAAGAAACTTTGATATCTGCCACATTCCCACCCTGATTTTAGAAGCCCTGCCTTCTGAACAACTATTGCTGATGGAGGTTTAAATTCTCTAGGTATTTTGGGAGCGAAACAAGTTTTGAAACAACCACCATGAAACAATGAGGCTAATTTCCATGCACTGCTCAAAGGAATTCATCACATTACCTTGGTTATGATCCTAGATTACAGGCACTGGCAAATTTCTTCACCATAAGACAACTACAAGGAAATTATTGAGTTAGAGAAATACTTGTGTTATTAATGTCCATATGTACATTTGAAAGTGTTTATCTTTCAACTTGTTTTGTATTTTATGCCAGGAGCATGTTAAAACAACTCTTACATTTCAAGATTATATGGATGAAAAACAAATTTAAAAATCTGAAATATAATCAAATTGATATTCTAATTATACATTATGTGGCAAATGTTAAGTCAAATCTCTAAATAGTAACTATACATTGCTACAAACATCAATAATTGTTACCCTCCTATAAATTTCTTCTTTTTTATTATAGGACTAATTTTAGATTGAGTACTTGTTATTTTGTCACATTTTTTAACTAAATAGATATACAAGTTAGTTGATAATCTCTTCAGTTTCTTTTTTTGTCATTTTATTTACTTGAGTCTTAACTGTATGTTATCATACTACAGTTAGAATGTTTAAAGAAAATGTGTCTCTAACCACATACTTATTATGCAGAATATTTAAATGTCTATTTTTTTCTGTTCTGATATTAATATCACATAATATTCCTTCACATTAGCTACTAATTAAGGATCTTTACTGATCTTTCAGAGAGCAATTATGGATAGTCATGAATGGGTATAAAATGAACTACATTTAATCTCACAGTGATTGCACTGGTCAGTATAAAGAACTCTGTAGCCCCTATTTGATAGAACTGGGTCTCATAACATACTCATTTCATTTGGCAGATTATAATATGGTGTCCTATTAATGTTGGCTAGATTTCAACCAAATGACTATGTAGATGTAAAAGACTTAATAACCTATTAGCAACTCCATGATTCATCCAGTCCCCCAGGCTTGTTTCTAATCATAGCTTCTAATATTACATGTAATATTGGAATGTGCATATAAAAAATTTAACAAATTGAAACTAGAATGGTTGAAATATATACTAGATAAAAGCTTTCTTTCAGATCACCATTTATTTTATTGTATTTCCATAAACCTATAAAATCCATTTGTTACATTTAGCTTAAAAATATATATACACACACACATTTTATAACTAGCAAACTTATTATGTTTTTAAGTAAATCGTGTTATCTTAGAATAAACACAAATTGGCTTGTAAAAAGTGCAATCTAGCTAATTGTGGCTTAAAGTATTACTATATATTTATATTACCTCCAAATGCTAATACTTATTTCGAAGGAGCTTATCAAGAATGATAGCCAGGAAGATAGGGAAGTAAAAATAACCTGTGATGGTTTTCCATCCTACCAGAGAGATATCATTTTGTATGACAAATAGAAAGAAACATTTGTATTAACATTGCAACATGAATTAACACTCTGAAGAATCACCAAAAATAGTATTAACATGAAAATAATATTGAATGTTGCAAGCATATCTAAAAATATCTTACTACATTCAGAGACTTAAAATAAAATTTGAGAAACACAATAAAATAAAACTGTTCTTACCTTTACCCCATTAACAGTCAAGTTTACAAAAGGTGAAAACTAGTAGTGAATATACAAAGTACTACTCGTATAACCTATTATACTATTCAATGCTAAGAGGATGAAATAGTCCATTTTAATGAACCCCCGGCAAAGGTATAAAAGCTTTTAGCTTAGCAACAGACTCTGCTATTACTTTGTCCTTTTAATACCTGCAAACTAAAATGATTTACTGTGAACATGTTTAATCAATTTAAATCCTTCTGTGGTCATGTCATGGAGACTGAGAGGAAAATACTCTTTTTTTTTTTTTTTTTCTGATGAGAAACACATGTAATTCATAAAAAAAGTTATTTACTAAATCATTGATTTGCATTCCATAAAACCAATTTATCTTAAATATTACAGATTCAATGTTGCCTCTCAAGCACAAATTTTATTCAGGTATTCATATGGCTCTAGTAACAAGTAGAAAATCTTTGCATATGAAATAGTCTTAAAATTGGAACAATTGTAAGAGAAATTTAGAAACTGTTAGTAACAAACCCTGGAAATAACAAGCAATGTAGTTGAATTTATTTGAGGAAAATAATGTTTTGAGGTAGGTATATTAGTATATAAAATTGTTTACAATTAGAAATGGAAATGACCCCTA
Source organism: Tamias sibiricus (assembly GCA_025594165.1). Taxonomy (NCBI): domain Eukaryota; kingdom Metazoa; phylum Chordata; class Mammalia; order Rodentia; family Sciuridae; genus Tamias; species Tamias sibiricus. The sequence continues at coordinate 125,536,103 of CM046666.1, read as the reverse complement.
GTTAAATATTTGGGGTAGATTTTGATTTATGAAGATTACCACTGAGAGCCTGCTTATAAATATTGAAAAGTTGTAAAGAATGAAGACAGTATTTACTATTTGTATTACATTTAATGTTTATATAAATGTTTTTTCAATTGAATCTATATGGTTTAATAATAATAGTAATATAAAAAAATTTTAAAGTGTGTTCAAATAAGGACTATAAATACCTAAATAAGTAATGTGTGATTTTCTGTATGCCTTAGGGTCAAAATGTTATTCTAAATAAACACATCTTTGAAGTGACAATGAACTGTATATTTACCTTAGCCAGAATTACTCATTGAAAGATGTTTGTTCTTCAAACAATATTTCCTGTGGCAAATTTTAAATATTCCACACAATTAAATTTCCTTTATATTAGTGATTTACAATGATTTTAAGGAATGGCAATATTTAAATACATGCATCATTCATAACTCAAGTTATTTAAGCCATCCTTATACCTGCTTTTGAAAGAAAAATGGAATTTCTATCCCCTTTATAGAGGCAATACTTGATAACCAAAATATGTCAATTTGTTAATTCCTTTTTTGGGGAAGGATTAAATACAAAATTATCGTTGGTATATAAAACTGTTTCAGAGTGACAGGGAAAACTTAACCTGGATATATAGTACAAAATTGAAAAAATTAAAGAATTAAAGCAAATTTTTTAAGTGTGATCAATAGGAAAGATGATTCAATGGCCATCATTCTCCATGGCTGGATAGCCAAAAGAGTATTTTTTAAGTGTAGTGTGATACAACCAAGTAAGCTGAGAGGTTGTCAAAGTTGTCCCTTTCATAATGTAGGGGAATAGAATGTAATAATAATAATAATAATAATAATAATAATAATAATTTTCTTCCTTTCTTTTATGTCTTTAATTTATCTAGCAATAACACTACTTGAAAATCTACACGGTAGTAAATGCTTCACTTTGATAGTATAGGCTAGGATGTGCTGTAGTAATAGTTATCCCCAAACAGCAGGAACTCAGTACAATAAAGGCTTATTTCTTGCTTATGGAAAGTTGACTGATGTTCTTGTCTGGCCTACAGGGTAATTGTCCTCTATACCCTCGGCAAGTCAAGGATAGTCAATGCAGGCTAATAAAGTCTCCAACAGATTTATATTTGACCTATATAAATGGTATGACCTCCTTATTTGGTAAGAAGTTAAATGCCTTCTCTTAGCAATGACATAGGTCCCATCAGAATTAGATTTTGGTCAGTAATCAATTCCCTAAAAATTAATAAGGTAAGGTAAAAAAGGCAAATTTACCAGTATGACAAATAAAAATACAGTATGGAACATACTTTTATCAAAATGTTTGGGTTTTTTTGTTTGTTTGTTGTTGTTGTTGTTGTTGTTGTTTTTAGTTCTCTGATACATTTACATGGCATCCTGTATTTTATCTGGAAATCCTACCAAAAAGCCCAATAAAATGTAATATCATTATACTCTTTTTTTTTCTTATTAAAATATAAGTGGTAAAAAATATTCCCAGAATATTTTTCTATGATCTCTTCTTCTAATATGAGCATTTCTAATTATACTTTGTGTTCAGTTTTATAAGCCAAGGACTATAAATTATGTTGCTCTATTACATTTTCTACCAATTGGCAAATAGTGAAGCCAAGAGTGGATATAGTTTGTGGCTTAAATGCTTGTCTCTTTCAATAATGTGATTTCAGAAAAATATCCACTTTCTAATAAAAGAACTAATATAACACATAAAATTTCCATTCTCCATGAGGTGAAACAGTTTAAGTGAAATATAAGAACAAGCAGATCATAACACTGTAATTCTTCCCAAGCAGTTTTTGTTCTATTTTGTAAAAATGCAGCAGTATAAAAGCGAAAACTGAAAAGTATTGGGATTTTTTTGTTTGTTTGTTTTTGTTGTTGTTGTTGTTGTTTTTATTTTGTTTTGTTTTGTGCTCACCAGGCAATGACTTAAGTTCTGTAGCGAACTTGACTCGTTAATCAGTAGTACAAAGTCAAGGCCCATAGATGAACAAGATTCAAAGGGAAAACATCTATCAGATTACCTTGAAGTGCTTTAGTTACTTCACAAAAACATGCATGTACTTTCTCTTATCTTCTGAGAGAAAGTAAATAATTAAAGACAAGAAAGGAATATACAGGACAGATATTTACTTCAGTTAATTTTTATATTACTATCACATCTTAATTAAGGTCATATTTCCCCACACAAACCAACCCACCATCTCAATACCACTGGTTCATTTTGTGTATGTTGTATATATCAGAACTACAGCATAGAAACCCAAAATGTGATTTGTGGACCTGAGCCCTTATATAAAGTGTTAATATTTCACAATAAGATACCTACATAAGTTAATAGTGAATGGGTAGAAGCTTTTCAGAAAACTTCATGAATAATTAAATACTAATGCAATATTGCTGTATTAATATTTTTAAATGATAAAAATATATTTTATGCATTTTCCCTTTTGCTTTTTGTAATTTTATTTTCTAAAAAAATTACATAATATTGAGTAATAATGAATTAGACATAACAAATAATAAAATTTCTTAAAGTTTCTTTATATAATTTGAGAATCACTAATCTATTGTATGTTCTTGCATAGGCAGTGAAAGTTAAATTTATAAATCAAAAACTATTATTAAAGAATAAAATATTTAATATGAAATAATATGTCAACATATAAATATGCTCACTTTCTATAACATGATAGGATAAATCATGTTAAGGAGAAAAATAGGAGATACTAAATAGATCTCAACCAAATTTCTGGAGCTAAAAATTAGAATATCTTAAGCGCTGAGGTTGTGGCTCAGCGGTAGAGTGCTCACCAGCACATGCAAGGGCCTGGGTTCCATCCTCAGCACCACATGAAAATAAATAAATAGGATAAGGGTATTGTGTCCAACTACAACTAAAAGGTAAATATTTTTTAAAAAATTAGAATATCTTAAATCAAAAACAAACTGAATGAGGCAAATTACAGATTACATTCTGAAGTAGAAGATATCGATAAAACTGAGCATTTAGAATTAGGAAATTTCCAAAATGAGGAAAGAGAAATTAAGAGTAAAAGAAATATAATAGCCTTGGTGAAAAGTAGAACAATATATAATGGTCAAAAACACATGTAATTGATTCCTGGGGACAGGGGATGAAGGGAGAATGGAAGGCAAATACTACCTTTTTTTTTTTTTTAGTACTGGCGATTGAACTCAGAGGCACTCAACCACTGGGCAACATCCCCAGCCCTTATTTTTGTATTTTATTAGAGACAGGGTCTCACTGAGTTGCTAAGTGCCTCACCATTACTGAGGCTGGCTTTGAACTCATGATCTTCCTACCTCAGCCTCCCAAGTGCTGGGATTACAGGCATGCGCCACAGCACCTGACAGGAAGGCAAATACTATTCACAAACTGATTATTTAATTTTCAATGTGTTTAATTTATAGATATTACTTTGTATATATTCATTTGCAAGAATCACAAGAGATCACAAAGCACATTATAATATTATTACTTAAAATAATAACAAGTAGATAAATTATAACACATAACATACACAAGAAAATGAAAAGAATTAAAAAAGATTTCTTGTCTGAATCTTGGATTCAAAGGAAAATGGAGCAGCTTTTTATGCCACTGGAAAACAAAAGAAATCAGAACTCTTTGCTCTAGAATAGTATGCCCAATGAAAGAATATTTTTAAAGCAAGGGAATTATTTTCAACAAAACGATGTATATTGATCATTAAAAGCATGTCAAAGCCAGGCGTGGTGGCGCATGCCTGTAATCCCAGCACTTGGAAGGCTGAGGCAGGAGGATCACGAGTTCAAAGCCAGCCTCAGCAATGGCGAGGCACTTATCAACTCAGTGAGACCCTGTCTCTAATAAAATACAAAAAAGGGCTGGCAATGTTGCCCAGTGGTCAAGTGCCCCTGAGTTCAATCCCTGGTACCAAAATAAATAAATAAATAAATAAAAATAAAGCATGTCAAAATATTAGAAATATATATATAAAAGTCCTTCATGAAGAAAAAATACAATCCCAGATTGAAATTTTGATCCACCCAAAATAATGAAGTATGTTAAAAATGTTATTTATATGGATGATTATAACAGATATTTTAGTCCTTTTTTTATTACAATAGTATCAATTGTTGAAAGCAAAATATGATGCCCAATTACTATGGAGTTCAAAATATACATAGAACCTATGTATATGACAACAGTACAACAATTGACAAGAAAAATGGAAATATATTGTCATGCTCATTATACTATATATAAATATGTTTACCTTTTGAATATGGATTGTGATAATATAAAAATATACATTATAAACCCTAAACAAACCAGTAAACACAAAGAAACATGTATAATTAATAAAACAATACAAAAAATAAATTGAAATTTTAAAATACTTCATAAATCCAAAAGAAGACATTAAGAGAAGAAAATAGGATCAAATAAAATAATTAGCAGACAGAACACAAACAGAAAGATATTCATTTTAAGTCCAAAAGTATGAAAATTAAAAATATATTAAATATAAATGGCCTAAATACTCTGACAATAGGCAGGGACTGTCAAATTGAATAAAAATGCATGATATATAAACAGACTACTACAAGGACACAGCCACATCAATGTTTATAGTAGCACAATTCACAATAGCTAGATTGTGGAACCAACCCCGATGACCATCAGCTGATGAATGGATAGGGAAATTTTGGTATATATACACAATGGAACACTACTCAGCACTAAAAGAGAATAAAATCATGGCATTTGCAGGTAAATGGATAGAGTTGGAGAAACTAATGCTAAGTGAAGTTAGCCAATCCTAAAAAACCAAAGGTCGAATGATCTCTTTGATATGAAGATACTAACTTATAAAGGCAAGAGAGAGGGAATGAGAGGAATAAAAGAGCTTTAAATAGAACAATGAGGGTGGAGGGAGGGGAAGGGACAAGGGGATAGGAATAAGGGCAGACTGGGTTATACATGATTACCCTAAATACTTGTATGAAGACACAATTGTTGTAAAAATACTTCATATAAAATCAGCAACTTGAAAAACTGTGCTCTTTATATGTAATATGAAATGAAATGTACTCTGCAAATGTGTATAACAATTAGAATAAAAAATAATAAAAATAATTTTAAAAAATGCATGATAAAGCTTGAAATTCACTGAAAACAATATAATTTAAATATCATGGTATAGATATATTAAAGTATTCAAAAAAAACAAAGGTTGAATATTCTCTCTGATATCTGGATGCTAACACACAATAAGGCAGGATAGGGAAAAATAGAAGTTCAGTGGATTAGATAAAGAAGATTGAATAAAAGGTAGGGGTAGGAATAGAAAAGAAAGTTGAATGATTCTGACATAAGTTTCCCATGTACACATATGAATACAGCACAGTGATTCTCAACATCATGTACATCTGCAAGACTGGGATCCTAATTATAAGATATATTCCATGCTTGCATAAATATATCAAAATAGATTCTATTGGCATGTATAACTAAAAAGAACAAATAAACAAATGAAAAAAGACATACCATGCAAACAATAATCAAAAGAAAGCTAAAGTACTTATACTAATATCACACAAACTACTTTCTAGAAAATGTCATATGTTTAGAAAGTAGAAACAGGGAAATTTCCAGATAAATGTTTCTTGATTCTTCATGGAGAAAACTTAATTCTAACAAGTATGATTTAAACAATTATTAATCAAACGATGAGTAAACAAATCCAAAACTTTAGTTGAAAATTTCAGCATGTCTCTCAATAATTGATAAAACAGACACAAAATTAATAAAGATATGAAACATGAGAAAAATACTATCAGTTAGTTGACTCAATTGATACTAAGATGACATTGACCCCAAAATAGCAAAATGTACATTCTTTTCCTTATGAAAATTTACCAAAATTTCCAAAACTAGCCATTTTCTTGTCCATGAAATAAACCTCTATTAATTTAAATAATTTTAATCATGAAGAATATATTTTCTGGTTACAAAACCAGTATTAAAAACAATAAGAGAAATAAACCCAAAATTTTCCAAAAATCTGCAAGTTAAAGACTGTGGATACCATTCCAAATTAGGAGTGTCCTAGTAATATAGGGGCATTACTCTGAGAAAAACAAATCTTTGTTCTTGCCCCAAGTATTGTTGTACTATTACAGAGCACCCCCCCCCCACACACACACACACTGGGAAGAGCAAGCTATAAGTTTCCCATGTACACATATGAATACAGTCTTCCCTAAGAGAACAGAATTTAAGCCTATAAGCATTGTCAAAATAAAATGGAGTGATTTGGTGCTAAACAATTAATAGGGTACAACAAATTAAGAGAGTGCAAAGCAATTAAGAGGGCACAAAAACATGAAACTCCATGAGACCAACATGCAAATTAGTTTAAAATCTAGGTATTTAATAGGGAAAATCTGGAAAGAGACTGTTAAAGAGTCAGAGCAAATTTCAAAGATGGGGTTAATTTAAAAATTAAGAAAACAGAGATAAAGTTTTGGAAAATCCCAAGAAACTTTATCTATACATGTGACCGGATTTAAATGTTTGTTCAAATTAGTGTGGTTGCAATTCACTCAACCCCCTAATAAACACCTTGAAATTTGAGATTTCTGGATTTTATAGAACCTGAAACTAGAAGGTTTTTCTCCCCAAAGTGTTAGAATTTTTTTTTTTTTTTTTTTCTTTTTAATTCTAGTGGTCCAGGCTTAATAAAGCTTACATACTACTTCTCTGTATCCACTTTCTCAACTCCCTTTAACTGAGTTCAAGAAATAAATTATTTCAACTAACTCAAAATTTTATAAAAAAAAAATTGTGGATTTTTTTTAAGTTACATTAAAAATTAAATAGATTTCAATATTAGGGGCTTCTTATATGTTAATTATCTAATAAAATTTAAAAATTTACAAGACGAAGACTAATATAATACAGCCTTTCTCACAAATATTTAAATCTTCCAACCTAGTTTTAACAGTATTTTTCAGGACTGTTTGGGATGAAGACTACTTGTGAAATTGTGTTTCTTTGATATTTACAACAAGATAATATAAAATTGAATATCTAAAAATTGTTTATGTTAATGCAACCATGAAGCAAAGAAATAGAATTAACGATCTTCTGAGGTCATTTAAACTCTACAAGTGATATTCATTTTTGTACATGTGTTTTCATAAATATAGCATTCACATGTATGTTCATATATGACTATATGAGATATTATATGACTATATGAATTTCCTTACTGAAATTCTTATTTAACCTAGAATTATTCTTCACCATTTTCATTAATGGATATTAAAATTGTAAACTAAACCTAAATTATTGATAATTAGGTATCTACTTCTATAATAAACTGTAAGATATTATTGCCCTAATGACAAAAAGAAGAGAGAGGGGGTAGGGAGAGAAAGAGAGAGAAAGGAAGGTGGGTGGGTCCATCCTCATTTCTCCTAAGGAGATTATGTTAATTGACAGTGACTCCCCAGAAGAAGTTAACCATATCTGATTTTGCTTTTCCTTTCCACTGTATTATCTAATTCAAGTGGCACTTACATAAATATTTCTGTTCTGTTATATTCCTTTTGAATTATTTTACACCTTAATCGTGGCACAATTCTTCAGTTCATTTTAAAAGAATGCTCAAATATCTTCAGGAGGATTGTTCACAATATACTGAAATTATGAAGAGTGGACGAATTCTAAAAATTAAAAAGAAACAGTTAATAGCTCATATTGCTCATATTTTAAAAAGTCGCCACCCTTCTTTGTCCTCAGGGTGAAGGCATGGAAAGGCATTATCAACGTTGCTACTTATCTGTACTCCTAAAATACTTGAGTGCCTTCCACTTTCCCTAAAATCTGAACCTCATGTTTCAATCACTAAGTAATAAATGTGTGGGGAGATTCATTCTGGTGCTGAGCACATAATCCAATCAGTGTAATGATTTTTGAGAAAGAAGGGAGCTAGCTGTGTTCACATCTCACTGCTGTAAAGAATGAGATAACAGAGGACAGAGGACGCTGCCGGTAGATGAGTGCCCTGGAGGTACTCCAGTGCTCTGCAACAGGCAGAACGGGCTGGGTGCACTGCAGAAAGAGAAAAGTCTGTCTTAATTTGTACTTTACCTTCTGGCTTCAAATCCATTTTAAAAATGGACTGAAGCAATAACTAAAGGGATTCATACCCCCAATAAAATCACCCTTTTGAATGACAGCTTTGCTGCTTGGGGAAATTTTACCATAATTCAACTGTTTCTGTAATGAGGGGATGCAATGTAAACTCAGCTACCTGGACCCAGCCATTGAACTTAGATAATTATTTCCCAATCAAAAAAGAACATCCTGTTTTTCTTTGGCATGCTCTGGTGTCTGTTAGCTCTGCTTTTTATAGCTTTAATTGAAATTTCATAATCACAGAGTTCAAATACAGAACAGATTTGAGTCAGTACTCTGGAACAATATCATTCCCTTAGAGCACTTCTTCTTCTTCTTTTTTTTTTTTTTTTTTTTTTTTAAAGAAAAAAAAAATCCAAGGCTTTTATTAGACTCTGTGTTTCTCCTGCTTCTCAGTATAAGACACTGTTACTCTAAGGATTCTTGCTATTAAAGAAAAGCCTAAGGCTAAACTCAACAGGGAAGTGAGTGGAAGAGGCAGGTGAGTTCACCCAGCTTATGGGTTTAGCCAGTTTATTGGAGAATTTAAGAGAAAAAAAATAGAAGGAAAACACTTGGGATTCAGCAAAAGCCAAGATAAATTTGGACCAAATCTATTGTGAAGTGATGTGTGTTTTTAAAAGGAGTGTAATCCATGTTTCTGACTCATTTACAATGACCTTATCAAAATGTCATGTAATGAAAGTTATTCAGAGTCCAATAATTCTTTTGAGCTTCTAAATAGCATTTCAAAAATTTTTTCTAGTTTGATTATAAATGAACTCAAATTCTAAAAGATCCACCAAGGTCAATAAAATTCTCAAGAGTTATCATATTGAAACAGAATTTAAACTCTGCATTTTTTTTCTTTCTTTCCTGAGTCATTAAAATGGTTATGGGATGTTTAATTCAGTTGGAGACTTTGGATTGCATAATTACAGACAATCAAACAAAAAATCAAGAAAAAAAGCTCCTAGGAATAGATTTTTTTCTAAGTTATTTTGTACATCCATTATTCATTTTCTAAAAAATTATCAAAAATGTCTCCTAACTTTCTTCTTCTATAGGAGTTTCTTAATGTTTCCCTGGTAATTAGTAAGAGGTTAGCATAAGACACCATGTTGCAGTATCGGTGTCCTGATAGTAGTATATGTGTCACATTCTACATCCTTTACATTAGTCTGCTGAGAAATGCAGAAGGTCAAAGATGAAGGTTATTGTGGTAATAATTTAGCCCAAACTTGAAAGTTCAAATGTGAGATTGCATTATAGGAAAGTTAAAATTTTCTGCCCAAGAGGACATTAATATAGGAAGCAGAACTAGTCTGCACTGACATAAAGATTTCCCAAATGCTTTTAAAATGACTTGCATAACCTTTAGCATGCTCACCTCTCTTTATATGAATTGTCAAAATCTGCTATCAGTGTGGTCAATAATCTACAGGGATTGTTTAGCCCAAGGCATGATGATCTCTTGGTTAGAATATTGCAATTTCCTCATAACTGCTTCTTTGCTTCATTCCTCCCTCTTTATGATCTCTGTTCTCCAGCAGGAAGAGTGACTGCTATATCTGCCCAAAACATCTTCTTGTAAAACCTTCCATCAACATCAGCTGGTTTCCCCATTTGATGTCTTGAACTTAAGTCCTCAGTGTAACCTATGTAACCCTACAGTGATCTAGATGCTGGCATCTTAACAGCTTCAGTTCTTGCTGACTGAGCTGTCATAACACTGATTCTCTTGCTCTTCCCAGAGTCACCAACCACACTCCGTGACTTTAAACTTGCTACTCCTCTCATAGGAAGTACTGTTCACCCAGGTACCCACATGACCCACTCTCTCACTTAGGCGTCTGCTCAATGTCACCTCTCCGCAGGGATGTCTTCTCTTGTTCATTTGAAAAATAAAATAAAATTTGAATTATTTCTCTCTGCCTCTGTTTTCTTTAGTTTTCTTCTTGGAACTCAGCACTAACAGCATATCTATGTCTCTTTGATCAATGATTCATTATCTATTTCAGTTACTGGAATGTAAATTTCACGAAGAAAGAGGTGTGTTACTAATAATACATGTGCTCCTAACCATTTGTGTTTCTGTGGGAAAGTGTACCTCAGTAGAGATACATTGGGTATTTATATAAATATGGGTAAGTACCCTTTTCTCCCTTGGAGCAAGTGTGCTTAATATTTGCCCACATGACTACTAAGGCCAATGCACTGAAGCACTAGCAGATGATTAATAAAAATGTTTCTTCCTTTTATACATCAAAATCAATGAACAATCCATCTCCATATATCTATCAGTGAATCCCATTCAGGATTTCCCTTCTAATCCTTCCTTTCCTATTAAGAAATTAATTACTCATCTTATTACTGTACCTAGCTATCAGCCACATTTTGATCTTCATGGTTTTTTAAGTGTAAGAACAATAATTACAACCGTCTGTTATGAAATCAGAAGATGCATATAGTTTTTACTAAAATGATATGTATTTTCATACAGTACTTTTCAAATAAGAAAGTGAAGTTTCTAAATGTTGGAATTCACCCAAACTTTCTCTCCCTTCTGTACAAACCTCTTGTTCTATAGTCCTCTGTGGTTTCAGCATCTGGCCTATCAAGAAAGATTTCTGGAAGACTGGTGTTCTGATGGCATAGGGTTACCATCACAACAATGCTACTATCATATTTCTTCAGTTCAGTTTTAAAAGTTATTAACCCTTAGAATTTTATTACACAAAATAGCCTATTATTTATTACCAAAGAGATTCAAAATTGTTCCTCAAATCTCCAGCAATCAAGAGCAATGAAGTTAACCTTGAAGGTCATTGTACTTCTAGGAGCTGTTTCTATAATTGTGATGACTTATTGTACCACAAAATATTAAGATAAGAGGAATTGATGGTGATGATGCCATGCTATCAACAAAGGACTTTCTCACAATAACACATTTTTACTATTTATTCTTTCTCAGTTCTCTGTCTGTTATTGCTTTGGACTTAAAACCAGGACAAAGTCTGATTATAAACTTACTACTGTAAAGGGCAACATGTTGGGTACATTGAAAGATGAATAAAGAATAGTTATTTTCTTACAAAAATTATATATGTATATATATGCATATGTATATGTGTATAGATAGATAAATTCTGCTTGAATGATTCCAATAGATATTCAAATATAATTACTTTATTAATAAAAATATAAATTATGGGATATACTTCAAATGTTCAATAGAAGTATACACGCTCAAAAAATAGTTGAAATTGCAATTGCCTTTTCACAAGATTTCAAACCTACATACTCTCTATCAGTTGTGCATCAAGGTATCCATCATGTTTCCTGATTAGTTCTATAATAATGACAGGAAAAAAAAAGAATTTTGAAATAGTAAGTTCTGAGTTTCCTACAGGGTTACTTATGAGGTTGAAGAAGGCTGGACATCATATCCATATCATTAAACATATAGACAATAGAAAACAAAAAGCAAATACAATAGTCATTCCTTCCATTATTCATCCACATACAGAAAATTTGAAGCTATTCTCCATAAGATCAAATTTCTAAGCAGCAACAAATATTTTTGGATTATTTCTCAACTGACCATATTGAAGGTCAAAATTTTCCAACCTTCCACTACAAGATACTTCTTAACCAGTTTAAACAGCATTTACCTATGGGATATTAGCATATAAAATCACCAGCAAAGAGCAGCTGGATGTCAGCCAGCTACCAGTTTGGAAGCAATGCCTAGAGCAATTCACTTTTGTTAGTTTGGACATGTGGAGTTGATGGATGATGGCACTATACTTGAGCAGCTGGCTATGTAGGAAACTGAAATAAAACTGGTCAAAAAACAGAAGATCTTCCCTAAGAATACCCAGAAGCACAATTTACAACCTAACTGGATTTGTAGAAAACTGAAAGAGCAAAACAAATTAACTTTTGGAATAAAATAATCACAAAGTTTTCATGAGCCAAGTTACACACAAGTATCAAACACATAAAATTATAAACTTAAATCACAGCAGTAGTGTACACCACCCATGCCTAAACAACAAAGGCTCAGAAGAAGTCATGAAGACTCTTCACACAGGTGGATAAATTAATCACAGCTTTCTAATTCTTCCTGGAAGCAGACAGCCTGATTATTAGAAAGGAACACAAAGCTAGCAGCAAAACTAGGAAGAGAATACATTTATTATAGCTCAAATTCTTTGTTCTTTTTTGTTTATTCAAATATCAGTCTTTGTTAAGTTTAACATGCTAGATTTGGCTCTAATAAGGTGAATTTATTTTAAAAAATTAGATACCAGATTTTCAAAGTAAGTGCAATTCACTAAATTAAGCCAAGGCAGCTGTTTGAGGTAGGAACCATACTTGGAAACTATGTTATTTATAGCAATGATTGAAAAGTAGAATGTTTTCTGGAACATTTTGGGAAAAAATTCAAAGGTCTTTTACATAGAATTATAAAAAATAAAATATATAGAAATCATTGAAAATCACTTTTAAAATTGTATATGGTATTGAAACTGAAAAATTTCAAATAGGATAAATCTGTCTGCAGTGAACTAAAACTAGAAGTAGATGTCATTTCAAATATGATAACGAGAACATTTTATTAAAGGGGCTATATACAAAGTTGTGAATAAGCTTAAGGGAAACAGACAAGAAACAGGGTTAACAATATTGGGAATGACTAAAAATACTTGGCCTTAAGAGGAAAGGGGAGGAGAAATTCCAGGAATCCAGGAAAAGCACCTGTACAAAGAGGGCCTTGCAAGCTCAATCAAGCAGAGCTGTGACATTAGGTACAAAAGTACAAATACTATGCATTGGAGAGGGGATCATGGACACAAACAGACCACCATCATTCTCCTCTCACTCCCTGCTATACTGCCAGAGTCTCTCACTGGCAGGTGAGTACATTGACTCAAGACTCATAGGAACAGCCATTTTTCTCAAGGCACAGAGATGAATGAAAAAGGATGAAGAAGGAATATGGAAGAACAGACAGAAGACATGTAGGAAAGAGTTGTCCCCCAGGTTAGTATCAAAGGCTATTTAAAGGGCTGGAGTTGTGGCTCAGCAGTAGAGTGCTCACCTAGCACGTGTGAGGGTGCCTGGGTTCGATCCTCAGCATCACATAAAAATAAATAAATGAAATAAAGGTATTATGTCCAACTATTACTAAAAAATAAATATTAAAAAAAAGCTATTTAAAAAATACAAAATACAAAAATAAGTCACAGCCAAACACTCTGTTTCTAACATAATCGTTGTTGACTTTAGAGTTGTGTATTTAATAATATATATGATATTCTTAGTCCAGGAAAGATCAGTTTGTTTGTTCTCCTTCTTCAGTAAATTATTGACTTCACTACAGCTGTTAATAGCATTTTGCTTTATCCCAAGTGGAATGTTTGGTATTTTATCAGCTTCATCAGGGGCAGAATATAATGTTATATGTATTTGTTGCAATGTGTGTACAAGGAGGGGACAGGAAATAATTATGAAACAAATAGTCAGGAAAATCAGTCCAACTATTTAAACAGGAGATAGGACAGATGTTGACCAAAGCAAGACGTTGTAAATGTAGCTTAGACTCTGGCAAAATATTCTTCATTCTATTTTTTCCCTCATAACATCAAATAGAATTTCTCCAATGAAGTTTTCTTCTTAAATTTATGATTACTTAGTGTGTAATAAGAATTATAAATTACAGTATAAAGTATAAATGAATAAGTCTTAAAAATATCCCATTAGTCCTTTTAGAATATTTATAGTCATTACATTTGTTGTTTTGGTTTATATAAAATCGATAATCATAAATATTGGATTCAATAACAAAATTAAGTAAAATAATTTATAAGCAATTACATTGATTTTACATAGTAAGAAAATGTCAACATACAAAAATAACTATTCTTTTCCAATATCAAGGTATAATAAAGCAGAATATTCAGTTGCAAATAAAAAACTGTAAAAATAGACAAGCATCATTTAGCAAACTGTAAATTTATTATTTTGATGTTCTACTTTGAGAAAGATGGAGTAGGATTCTCACCACTGTTATTATACTAAGTACAGCTAAAACACTTAGACCTTATATTTTAAACATAAGAAGACTCTGAAGTTCAAGAAAAGAAGGAAGATGGACTAGGAATCACAGGACCCTAGGCACAACTTAACCATGAGTTCCCAGTGTTTTCATTTAGCCACAAGTGTCCAAGACTTAGTGGTAGAAAAGTGGGTGATCAGAAAACATCAGGTATAGACAAAAGAGTGCTTCCATAGAACTTTGATATTTCAAATGAAAGGACACTGAGTCAGCCTACCAAGACAGATAATAAATATTCTACTCTAGTTAAACACTGCCAAAAACCCAACCCTAGTGCCACCAGCAAAACTTAAATGGAGAACTGGATTCTAACTTTTTAATACATTCTAAATTTAAGACTGCAGTCTTATAAGAGAAGGCCATAAAATACCCTAGGATGGATATGGGCTGAGTTATGTCTTCCAAAATTCATATGCTGAAGCTATTATATACAGCAACTCAGAATGTTACTGCATTTGAAAACAGAACCTTTAGAGATATATTAAAATGAGATCAGTATTGTAGGTCCTAACCCAATATTACTGGTGTCTTTATAAAAAGAGATGAGGACTTAGAGGGAGAGACAAGATATGTGTTCACAGAGGGGCACAAAGAGAGGAAAAGCCATCTGCAAGTGAAGAATAGAAATCTCAAGGCTGGAGATATAGGTCAGTTGGTTGAGTGCTTGCTTTGCATGCACGAGGCCCTGGGTTCAATCCCCAGAACACACACACACACACACACACACACACACACACACACACACACAATCAGAAGAACAAATTCCTTGGAAACATTGACTTTGGACTTTTAACACCCAGAATTGCAAGATAATAAATCTGTTATTTAATTCACCCACTTCATGGTATTTTCCTATGGCAACCTTAGTAAACAATCCAGAGCTTTTATTATTTTGTGAGTTCTGAGTCATTCTCTTCTTCATCTAGAGCCTTAGAAAAATCTGAAGTCCACACTGCAAGGTAATGGAGCACCCACACTTTCTCCAGCAGAGTAATGTCAAGAGAGCCTTGAAAAACTACTCAGAAATAGGAAAAGTGCTCCTCCCAATCAAGGTCTCATGGAGAGCAGTAATGAGGTACTTCTTTCCTCCTCACCATGGTAGTACCAATGGGAACCAAGTATAAGATGTGACTCCCATATTCTCCCACCCAGAAATAACAAGGAACCCTTTCTCCTCAGATGTCAATGTAAGCTGTCTTCCATACCAACTTGACCATAAAAAAGTAGAATAACTCCTTTCCTAGTGAGCAGAGTCAGAGAAAGCCAATGGATGCATAGAATTTAAACAAGAACAGAGCCAGATTTTCATAATAAAATACAACAAGTGCTCAGGTTTAAATTTTTAAAAAAACCAAATGATGAACAGGAAAATATCAATTTTGAAAATAAAATGCAATCAATGTATGTTATCACCAAGATTTCAGAGATTTTAATATTATCTAGTATTTTTAAAGCAGATATCATAAAATTCTTAAATAAATAATGATAAACATTTATGAAATAAATGAAAAAAATTCTCAGTAATGAAATGGAACATATAAAGAATAATAAATTTGAAGAGAACTGAAAAAGACAGCAACTAAAATAAAAACTAAGGGGACAAATTCAACAACAGAGTGGAGGAGACAAAGGAAAAAATAAACTGGAACACAGACTATGGCTAAATTTTTACCATACAGATTCAAATTTCTGACAATCCCAGACAAGATTAAACTCAGAGAAATCCATGCTAAAAAGCAATGTAGGCAAATGTGTGAAAACTAATGAGAAAGATAAAAATCTTGAAAACGAGAGAAATACCAAAACCTTTTACACCAGACATAATGCAGATCAGGAGTGACATAATATGTTTCAAATGCTATAAGAGCAGTAATGTTAAATCCAAAATTCTACATCTACCTAAAATATCCTTCAAGTGAAAACTGGAAATCAAATTATTTTCAGATGAAAGATAAACCAAGAGAATTTAGAGCCAGTGAATGAATCCTAAATGAACAGATATAGGAAATTTCTTAAAAAGAAATAAATGATCAAACAAGTAACCATGGAACATCAGGAAAGAGAAAAAGTGAATTCAGTAAAAATGTAGGAAAATTCATTTAATTCTCTTAACTTTTCTAATTTATATGCAACGGTGGAAGCAAGAATTATCACACTATCTGATGTGAGTATTCATATATGTAAAAGAAAGAGGTAATATATTATAATGGGGAAGTGCAGAAAGGGTATAGAAAGTTTTCTACACTTGAACCAACACACTTTGACAAATTTATACTTACACACACAAACACACACACACACACACACCATAAAGCAACAGAATCTATTAGATATTCATGGAATGCTTCACTCAACATCAGCAGAAAATAATTCTTTTTCAAATGCCTATGGAATGCATGAATACCAAGATAAAGTATCATGGGCCAAAGTAAACCTTAACAACACTTAAAATAAATGAATCCTTCCTCTGTTTTGTGACCTAAGTAGGATCAAATTTGAATAAAATTAGAAATCAATAATAGAAAAACAAGAGGAAAATCTTCAAATACTTGTAATTTAATTATTTAACATTTGGTAAACCAAGGAATTTCTCATTGCATTGAATGAAAACAGCATATCATATGTTGGATATAGCCAAAGCAGAAGTGGAGGACAATTTATAGCACCAAGTGCTTATGTTATCAAAGAAATGTTTCAAATCAATAATATAGGCTCCTACCTCAAGAAAATGAAAGTATGAATATGAGAGCAGAAATCAGCATATTAAAAAAGAAAAAAATAACCAAAAAAAAAAAATCAATGGAAGTTTTCTTTTTGGAAAAAATCTACAAATTCTTGACCTCTAGGAAGACTGTCAATATATATTTAAAAAAGACACAAATTAAGAATATCTGGAGGGGCTGTGGTTGTGGCTCAGAAGTAGAGCGCTCGCCTAGCACATGTGCGGCCCGGGTTCGATCCTCAGCACCACGTAAACATAAATACATTGCATTGTGTACAACTAAAGCAAATAAATAAATATTTTTTTTTAAAAAGAATATCTGGAAAGATTCTACAGATACTACAGAATCTGCAGGCATAAAAAATAAGAGAATACTGTGAATAATACTACCCACAATTTAGATGATTTTAAACCAGTACTTCAAAATACACCATATAAAAAAAATCTCAAGGGCTACATGAGAATTGTATCAAATACTTAAAGAAGAATTAATACCAATTTCACTCAATCTCTTAAAATGGAAGAGGGAACAGTTTTGAATTCATTTTGTAAAGTCAATATTGTTCTGATACCATAGTCAGAAAAAAAAGCAAAAGAAGAAATGAAAAAGAAAGGAGAAGTAACCCATAGATCAATATTCCATATGAATGTAGATTCAAACATCCCTAACAAAGTACTAGCCAACAAAATTCAGCAATATGTAACAGTAACATAGCATGATAGAACGGGGTATATTCCAGGAAAGCAAAATTAGTTTAATATTCAAATTTTAATCCATATAGTTCATCACATTGATAAGCTTAACAATAAAAATCAACAGTTCTTAACATTTGTCATGGAAAAGTCATTTTAAAAGTTCACTATCCTGCCTGGGCACGGTAGCACACTCTTATAATTCCAGATTTTGGGGAGTCTGAGGAAGAGTATTTCAAGTTTAAAACCAGGTTTGGCAATTTAGTGAGTCCCTAAACAACTTAGTGAGGTCCTGTCTCCAAACAAAACGTAACAAGAGCTGGGGATGTGGCTCAGTGGCTAAGAGCATCCCTGGGTTCAATCCATGGTACAAAAAACAAGTTCATCATCCTTTTGTGTTAAAAATTATTATTATTAAACTCAGTTATTAAACAGAAAAATAGGGGCAACTTCCTCCACTTCATAAACAATTTCTACAGAAAACTTTTAGGCAGCATCATATTTAGCAATTAAAGACTGACTATATTTTCTCCAAAATTATAAATAAGTCAAAGATGCTATTTGATGTAATAATGTAAGTTCTTGCTAGTTCAATAAAGCAAGAAAGAAAATCATACATATTAGAAATAAGGAGACTGTCTATTTGCAAACAACATGATCGACTACCTAGAATATCCCAGGAAATCTATAAAGAAACTCCTAGAACTGAGGAGTTTACCATATCAAAGGATATAAGGGCATCTTCCAAAAATCAACTATATTTCTCTCTCTCTCTCTCTTTCTCTCTCTTCTCTAAGCTCTCTCTAAGAAAGTAGTCACTAGTCAGAAGTTCGAAAGTAAGAAAGTAGTCAGTATTCAGAAGAAGAAAGTAGTCAGTAGTCAGAAGAAGTAAAGAGTCAGAGAGGTTGGTGAAAGAGCCAGGGTTAGAGTTTTGAGAGATAGTTAAGCCGAATAAAAAAACCTTCTTTCATCTTCATTCTGCCTCCGAGTTTTTCTCCCGCGGCAGCGTTGTTGCTCCGAGTCAGGAAGCAACAAATGGTGGCCCATCTGGGGACTCGGCCAGCAGATAAGAAAAGCTAAGAAAAAAGAGTCAGAGCCTCGTCAGAAGAAAAGATAGTGAGGAAGCAGTAGGCTTGCCACCTTAAAACCGCAGCATCTCCTCAAAAAGGGCTCAAACATCCACTCTTTTAAAACAAAAGGTGTAAAGCCAGGTAAATAGAGAAAATAGAGAAAATAAAATATAGAAAATAGAATTAAAGCAACTTTTAAACTGAAAGGGAGGAAGTGAAGTAGCCCCAATTAGGGAGATGGCTATTGCGGTTAGCTGGAAGACATAAGTTCCACCTGATAATAAGTATGCATGTGATGCACCTGTCTCTCTCTCTTTTTTCTCTCTCTAAGCTGAAGAAGAAAGAAGAAAGAAGAATCTCTCTCTCTCTCTCTCTCTCTCTCTCTCTCTAAGAAAGTAGTCAGTAGTCAGAAGAAGTAAAGAGTCAGAGAGGTTGGTGAAAGAACCAGTGTTAGAGTTTTGAGAGTTAAAGCAGAATAAAAAAAAACTTCTTTCATCTTCAATCTGCCTCTGAGTTTTTCTCCCGTGGTGGCGTTGTTGCTCCAAGTGAGGAAGCAACATATTTCTGTATGCTATCAATGATGTATGAAAACCAAAATTTAAAACATAATAACATTTATAATCACTTAAAGGATGAAATATTTATGTATAAATATAACAAAAATTTATAGCATTTTCATGCTGAAAACTAGAAAATACTAATGAACAAATTCACAGAAGATCTAAATAAGTGGAGAAACATACTGAGTTCATGAACTAGAAGACTCAAGATTTGAGATGTTGATTTTGCCGCAGTGATACATTGATTTAAAGCAAATCCTATAAAAATTCTAGAAAGGATTTTGTATATGTTGTATATATATATATAGATAGATAGATAGATAGATAGATAGATAAGATTATTGCAAAAGGTATATGGAAATACACATAAAATGAATAACTAAAATAATTTTGAAAAAGAAGAATAAAGTGAGGGGCTGGAGTTGTAGCTCAGTGGTAGAATGCTTGCCTCTCATGCGTGAGGCCCTGGGTTTGATCCTCAGCACCACATAAAAATAAATAAATAAAAATAAAGATATTCTGTCCATCTAAACTAAAAAAAAATATTTAAAAGAAGACTAAAGTGAGAGGAACTATTGTAGCCCACTTCTATACTTATCTGGTTATAATAACCAACACTGTATTGTTAGAGTAGAAAAATAGCCACATAGATTAATGTCTATTTTATTGAATAGACAACACAAACATAATTCCATGCAAGTACAGTGAACTGATTTTTTACCAAAGTGCTAAAGCAATTCTATGAAGGAAGGTAGTATTTTCAAGGAATAGTGTTGTAACAGTGAATATCCTTAGGCAAAATAATGAATATCAACTTACACTTCACACTTTCAAGAAAATTAATTCAAAATGTATCATATATTTAAGTGCAAATATAAAACTATAAAACTTTAAAACAAAATTTAGAAGAAAATCATTAGGAACTAAAGCCGAATAAAGAGTTCCCAAATATGACATAAAAATGTATATAATATAAATATGGATTGATATGTATATAATCATTATATACATATGATTATTGAATTTCATCAATATCAAAAACATTTTGCCATAAAAGACTTGGTTAGAAGATAAAAAGGAAATCTAAAGAGTGGCAGAAAACAGTTGCAGTTACATATCCAACAAAAGAACAGTATCTAAAATATATAAAGAATTCTACAATTTCAACAATAAAAAACAATGAAAGTAGACTTTGAGGAAAAGATATAGTAACATTTCAACAAAGAGAGTATGCAGTTAGCAAATGACCAAAAAGAAAAAAAGTTGTTCAACATCACCAGCATTTGAGAAATACAAATTAAGGTCACAATGGTCTAGTATCAGTATATTTAAAATCATCTAAAATATGCTGATAACAGCAACTGCTAATGAGGATGCAGAGAAACTGGATCTCTCAAACATTGCTAGTCAGACTAGAAAATGACACAGGCACTCATGACAATAGTTTGGCGGTTTCATTTCTTAACATGGGAGTTAACAATTGCTTTCCTTGGCATGTACCCAAGATTAAGGGGCTGGCAGAGACAATGCCTGCAGGGGATGTGGCATCTTGATTTATAGATGGTATCTTCTGACTATGACCTCACATGACATAGGAGCCATGGAACTCTATACCATTTTGCTTATAAGGGTGATCATCCCAGTAAGGATTCTACCCTCATGATCTACTTACCTCTCCAAGGTCCCATTTCCTATCATTTTTGTAGTTATGAATTCAACACATAAAACTTGAGGAGATAGAAACATTTAGACCATAGCAGATCTCTATGGCATTATGCCAAATGACAAAAACAATCTCAAAAGGCCAAATAATGTATGACTCCCTTTACATAATATTTCTTTATAGGACACAATTATAGAGATTAAAAAGACAGTAGTGGTTGCCAGATTCAGGGATGGTAAACAGAAAGATGGAAACTACTGCTATGAAGAGACAATATGCCAGAAATCCTTGTGATAATGAAATAACTCTAAATAACAAGTATTACACATGTGATAAAATAACCTGGTGTACAAGCATATATATTCATTATGCTAACACAATTTCTTGGTTTTGATATTTTGCTATGATTGTGTCCAATTGGGAGAAAACTGGATTGCTTAAGTCAGCTTTTCTGATGCTGTGACCAAAAGACCTGACAAAAACAATTAGAGAAAGAAAAGATTATTTGGGGGATCACAGTTTCAGAGGTCTCAATCCATAGATGTCCAACTTCACTGCTTTGAGCTAGTGGTGAGGAAGAAGATAATGGTGGGAGAGTGTGGCAGAGGAAAGAAGCTGGGAACATAGAACCCAGGCAGCAGAGAGAGAGCTGTCTGCTCAATAAGGGCAAAATATAAACCAGAAGATCTGCCCCACCAACCATTTCCTCTAGCCACACCCTACATGCCTATAGTTACCACCAAGTTAATCCCATTAATGCAGTGGTTAAATTAAAGCTCATATAACCCAATCATTTCATTTCTAAACTTTCTTTCATTGTCTCACACATAAGCTTTTGGGAGACAACTAATATCTAAACCATAATATGGATGAAGCACACATACAAAGTCTCTGTAATTATTTTTATAACTTCTTATAAATTTATAGATATTTAAGCCTATAATCCCAGAGGTTTGGGAGACTGAGGCAGGAGGATTGAGAGTTCAAAGCCCGCTTCAGCAAAAGCCAGGCACTAAGCAACTCAGTGAGAGCCTGTCTCTAAATAAAAATACGAAATAAGGGTGGGGATGTGGCTCAGTGGTCAAGTTTTCTGAGTTCAATCTCTGCTACACCCCCTCCAAAAACAAATATATATGTTCTTTAAAGACTACAATTCAGAATTCAAAAATAGCTTTTTCATTTTGTTTTGGTACTAGGGATTGAACCCAGGGATGCTTAACCACTGAACCACATCCCTGGCCCTTTTATTTTTTTTAATTGTGCAACAGGGTCTCAATAAATTGCTTAAGGCCTCACTAAATTGCTGAGGCTGGCTTTGAACTTTCAATCCTCCTGCCTCAGTCTCCTGAGTTGCTGGGATTAAACGTATGTATCACCATGCCCAGGAAAAAAAAAAAAAAAAAAACAGCTAGTTTTAGAGCTGAAAAATATTAAAAGAATTGGCAACCCTAATATTTCAGAGAAATTTTTTTAAAAATTAACAATTTGGTAAAAGTGGGCAAAGGCAAGGATTTAAAATATATATTAAAAACATATAAGATATGTAGAGTTAAAATGTAGGTATCCTATGGAAGAAAGGGAGGGCAACAGATGTTTCTTTGTATATTCAATAGAAGTAAAAGTACATTTTTCCCAGTGAATTGCATTGTAAATTAACAGAAATTAGGCAATCTGTACAACTGTCTACCTTAGATAAGCAATAAAGGTAACTGAATAAAAGTTCAAATATAAATTGTTACAAGATGTACATTGAAGAGACACACGAAGAAAACTCTCAGGTTCTAATTTTAAAAATAAGTTAAAAATGGCTTATGCCGGTCTAATCCAGATACATCTAGGTAACTAAAGTCCTTGAATCTTCTACCTCAATATAAAATGTAACATAATGTTATGCTTGGGGTTATTTTCCAGATGAAATGAAAAAGTAAACTATTTTACTAACATCTCAGGAAAAGCTGACCCAAAGGCTAGATTGTGCTTTTAAAAAAAATATTTACATAAAATTTTACATTATTGTTTAAACTTTATTAAATTTAAACAATAACATAATTAATGTTTCTCTCAATAGTTTGTAAGTTCCCTGGGTAAAAATTATATAAATAGATAAAAATATATAAATATAATATATAATCATATTTATCAATGGATCAATATATAGATATGTAACTTATTAATGGCTAATTTTTGATTCTCAATACAATGAATTATGCAGTCTATATACTCATGAAGGATGGAGTAAACTATTCTTCATTTAACAGATTAAAATCTGAAACTCATCAGTTGAAAGTCTTGTCCAGGGTCATAAGCTAGCTTTGTGAAACAGGTTAAAAAGTGAAGTTGAAAAGAAGAGGATAAAAATGAGATTAAAGGGGAAACAAGAGTAGAAATTTAGTATCTGTTATGTGCAAGTCAATGTATTTGCGGCCCTGTCTTTTGAATTTAGAATTATTAGAAATGTAAAATGGCAGGAATCATGCTAGTAAACTACTAGAAACAGTAATTAATCTTTCCTATGTGCAAATTTGTGGGGGAAAGAAATGGTTTGGGTGTTAACATTTCATTAGAAACAAGTGCTGGTTATTTCCCTGTATGTTTTCTATTTGTATAAGAAAAATTCTGCACATGGCTTAGTTTCTCTTTAATAGAGTAAACATATAAAAAAGTTTTATATGACTTAAAGTTGATAGCTAAAACTTAAATGTGCCCCACATAGAACCTGGAAAATATAATTATCTTTCTACTTTTAAAGTGGAGGTACAAAATGTCAAGTTTAAGGAAATTTTATTAGGTGCTAAATGTTCTGTCCTTTAAAAATATCAACTGTGCATCCTGATTACCCCACATAAAATGGTCAAAACTTTCCAGTGTCTGAGTGAAAACTGAAATCTTTGAAAATGAATTCAGGCAATGCAACTCAGCAAAAGGAATTCTGCATGTGAGAATTGGTGACCTAAATTCTATTCTGTCATCCCCAAGGTCACAAAGAAAGTTCCACGGCAAATATAATTTGGCTTTCTAGGACTCCTTGCTTCTCAATTACACACTGATAGAATTTTTGCTTAATCTTTCCTGTATGAGTCCATAGGGTTTAATGAGGCACAGGAGAACTGAGGAAGTAAATTATTCTCCATTCATCATGCATTTATTCACTCATTAACATTTACATTCATTTGTTCACCAAACATTATTGAGCAATGTATATTTGCTCAAAGATTAATAAGGCACCATCCAGTGACACATACGCAAACACATAAGCCCCATAAAGGATGGAAAAGCTAACTCTGAAGCAGTTAGAGAAGGCTTGTGCTTTGAAGCTTCATTCAGGATCTAGAATATGTATCATTTATTATTCACTCCCATAGATAAGGCATTTACTGAGTGATGAATTTATGACAGACACTAGGACATATGATAGAGATTTTAAAAACTGACTATAAATAGTCCTCTACCCCAAGGAGTTGATGGTCTATAACAAATAGTAACCTGTATAGGAACATAACTTACTAGAAAGACATACATATGGTTCATCTAAGCCAGACTATGAGTCAGAGGTCAGGAGAAGTGCCACAAATGTGTATTGGGCCTGACCAGTCAAGGATAGGACTATGTTTTAGGGTTTAAACATTCTCTTGGGGACTATCTTCTCTGCCTTAGCAATCCACAATCCAAGTAGTGTTCCATCCTAAATTTTGCAGGTGGACATAATGCCCTAGGCAAAGCCAATAATGTCACTTTCTCTGAGTAACAGCGATGCTTCAGCAGTGAGCATACAATCCAGGTCTATAACCCCAGCAGCCCAGCACACTCACTAATTCAGGAATGAATACAGGAACAAAAGTTATTCACATACAGGGACTCTTAAAATATCTACAGGTGTTACCCAGAAGAATCTCACTTCAATCTATCATATTATAGAGTCAGAGATTCTGGAGTCTCTCCTACTAACACATAGAACTTGCCACTGATGGTAAAATGGACAAAAGAGGAACCAAGGGATGGAGTAGGCCAGTACATTTCTGGGAAGATGACAAAGAAGGAATAGACATAAAAAAAAACATAGATAAATGGATAACTCAGATGCAGGAGACAAACATTTTCCCCAAAAATATTATGACAAAATAATTGTCATGCTTTGAATGTTCCCTAAGGATTCATGTGTTGAAATTTAACTCCCATTGTGAAATATAAAGAAGATGGAAAATTAATCAAACTGTAGTGTTTAGTAGTGTTATGGTCATTAGGGTAAAGTCCCCATGATTGAATACAGGTCGTTTTATAAGGAGAGGGACCAAACAGACACACATATGAACCTGCTCTTCTTGTCTCTTGCCATGGGATACACTGTGTCACTTATCTACCAGACAGAAGACAATCACCAAATGAGGCCTCTAGAACTTTCACTTAAGAGAAACTTAAGTCAGAGTAAACCTCTTTTCTTTATAAAGGAGTTTGCTTTATGCATTTTGTTATGACAGAAAACAGACCAATGCAGTGATTTTGGAGGATAAAAGTCAAAGATTATTGTTCTTTTTGGATCTTTAATGTCCCCCAGAAAGTTCATGTGTTTGGTAATGCAGTAATTATCAGAGATGAAATAAATGGATTATTCAGAGTTGTGACCTCATCAATAGATTAAACTATTTGATAGATTAATAATGTGAATGACCTACTATGTGGTAGTAGGAAGTAGGTCAGTGTGGGTGTGCCCTTGAGGATTATATCTTGTCAGCAGCTCCTTGCTCTCTCTCTCTCTTCTTCTCAGCTGCTATAAGCTGATCAGTTTTCTGCTGCGTTGCCCTTCTGCCAGGATATTCTTCCTCACTTAAGGCCTTAAGCAATGGAGCTAGCCAACCATGGACTGAATCTGAAACCATGAGTGCCCAAATAAACTTTTCGTCCTCCAAGTTGTTATCATCAGGTATTTTGGGCACTGTGATAGATAAAAAGCTGAAAAACACCATTGCAGTGTAGGAGAACTTTTGGCAGGAGAGTGATCAAGTGGTTTTTGAATTGTCCATTCAACTGAAGAATGATGGAGAAAAAGAAAACAGGAGTCAGATAAATGAAAGAAAGCACTGTGAGATCATCCAAAGAAGGAAAATAATAACAAAATCTCAGGCAAAAAGACAAAAAAAAAAAAAAGATAAGAGGAAGAATGACCAATATAACAGAGTAGAATTAGTAGTATATGGGGATAGAGGTTGAAAGAAACAGGGTGAATTAAAGTTGTCTCTTAAGAGCAAGAATTGAAAATGAGGTCAATCACCAAAATAAGTACAAGAAAAGGCACAAGCTTAGATGAAAAAAAGATATTGGGTTGTGTTTTAGTAATGTTAAACTGTGAGTAGTGTGATTTACATAAGTAGAAAATCTTAATAGATAATTTTAAATATTGTGGCAGGAGACAAAGTTTTAAAATATTTACAAATCATCTTAAATACCCATATATGTAAATAGTTAAAATGGGATAAATATGTAAATTAAGATGAGAAAAGTTAGGATGCAGAAAAGGATATGAAAATGCAGTTATGAACCTATGTTTGGAATATTAATCAGAAAAGAAAATGATTCAAGGAAGGAATAATTGATAGTTTAATGTTTAGCGGAAATGGGCTTTAAATAAAGCAGATAAATAAGTAAACATTGAATTTAGAGTTAAGGTGTATTTGTTATTCCCCATAAAAAGTTTTTTTTTATGCAGGTATGATGGTACACGTCTATAATCCCAGGATCTGGGGAGCTGAGGCAGGGGGAACAAAAGTTCAAAGCCAGCCTCAGCAACCTGGTGAGACCCAGTCTCAAAATAAAAAAATAAAAAGGGCCAGGAATGTAGCTCAGTGGTTAAGCATTTCTGGGTTCAATACTGTGGTACAAAAAAATTAAAAAAAAAAAATTTTTTTTTCAGTGAAAAGATGCACCCTCCCTATGGATTCAAGAATATGGGAGCAATAAGGGAAACACAGGCTTTACTGGGAAACCAAGAGTTTATAATAGGAAGACATAACGGTTTGAAGCTGCAGCACAGAAAGATTTGGTGTTACTGATGTGGGAAATATGTATATTTTTATGCTTTAATGCTGCCTAGAAGGATACAGTAGGAAAAAAATCTGTAAAATTTGGGAAAGAAAATATAGAGTTGATGAATATGGCCCATGATGAAGCAGAGATAATAACCCCAAAATAACACATTAGAAGAAGGAATTAAGGATGGAAAATAGAGGATGGGTTTACTAGATCAACTGGGCCTAGATATGAAGGTGGGGACAGTCTTGTGTTGTGATGAACCCAACCAACATGTTGAGAACCCAAAAGGTATAGGAACTCAGCAAATTGAAGACAGTTCTCATTCAATGAATGAATTTAATGAGTGAATGAATGAAAGAAAGAATGATGTGCTATTGTAACTAGAGATTTAAGTACAAGTGGTATTCCAGGTAAACCAGTGGAGGGCATTTTTGTGTAATTCTAAAAGGGAATGCAAAGTTGTAGAAGAATGAAAGGTTTTCCCTGTTTCTGTCCAGTAGTTTGACATTCAGAGCTGAGTATAAGATAAGGTAAGGATTGAAAATAAAGCTGAAGAAAATTTTTAAAGATGAATTGTAAAGAACTTTGCATGCAGAATTAAGAAATGATTTTTTTTTTTTTTACCTGTGCTAAAGAATCTTTAAGGAGGGAAGCGACAGTGTCAGATTTCTTTTGAAAAACATAATATGAGCAGCTAGATAAAACTGATAAGTTTAGATGGAGAAAAAAGGCTAGATTATCAAAGCACTTCTTGAGACAGAATCCACATTTGATAATTGAACTAATGTGTGTTTTAAAGAAAGGGATTGGTAGAGCATGACTACAACAGAAGAAAGAGGAAATTGTAGAAGGTATGTATTAAATCAAGACTCCCTCCAAAGCCCACTTGGATTCTTTGCTCATGTAAAAAATATACTCATTTCAAACAGCCAATTCAAAATGTAGAACTTAACTTAAAAAAATATTGTAAGTGGTTCTGATATTCTAGACTGTGTATAATACACTAGCAATGCAGATAAAGTTCACTTCCTACTTTCCAAAAGCTTTGTAGCCTTCCAGGAATAAATAAGGTAACAAATAAGAACAAAATGGTATGTTGAGGGCAATATTAGAAATATGCATATAATAGCATGAGAGTACAAAAGAGCGTGCCTAACTGCTTGTGTGCATGAAAAAATGTCTCCCAGAGCTGAGTCTGAACACAGACTGTAGTTTTTATAGGATGATAAACAGAGGGTGTGATAATAAGAGATGCTGGGAGAGGAGACAATCCAGTTAACAGCAAAATACCTTCATAGGTTAGAGGGAGTTAGCAATCTATTGGAGGGTTTATTTATGAAGGAATAGCAGGGTATAAATCTGGAAGGTCAAACATGGTAGATGTGAAAGGTTTTTAATGCCATACATTTCCTATTATTCCTATCATCTCAGTCTGTTTGTACTGCTACAACAAAACACCTGAGGCTTAACTTATAAAGTACAGAAATTTATTTTCTCCTTTTGCGGAAGCAGGGAAGTCCAAGGTCAAGGAACTGGCAGATACAATGTCCAGCGAGGGCTGTTCCCTGTTTCCAAACTGAGGACTTTTGCTAAGTACTCACCTGGCAAGATGGGTGTTTTAGTCAGCTTTTTCACTGTTGTGACTTAAAGATCCAACAAGAATAATTTAGAAGAGGAAAAGTTTATTTGGGGATTCACAGTGTCAGAGGTCTCAGGCCATGGACAGCTGGCTCCATTCTTCAGGGCTCCAGGTCAGGCAGAACAGCATGGCATACGGGTGTGGTGGAGGGAAGCAGCTCACATGATAATCAGGAAGCACATAGAGAGACTCCAATTGCCAGACACAAAATATATACCCTAAAGGCACACCCCCAATGTCCCACCTCCTCCAACCACACCCTAACTGCCTTCAGTCAATCCAGTGAGGTGATTAATTCACTGAGGGGGTTAAGGCTCTCATAACCCAATTATTTGTCCTCTAAACCTTCTTGCATTGTCTCACACATGAGCTTTTGGGGGACACCTCATATCCAAACCATAACAACAGGAAAAGGGCAAAATTATACTTGATTCAACATAGTTCAGAGTCCCTATTTGCAGTCAGGAGGGTTCTGCTCTCATGACTTAATCACCTCCTAACAGCCTTGTCTCTTATTACTATCGCATTGATGATTAAGTTTCAATATATTGGGGGAACATTCAGACCATAGTACCTATGACTATTATGATGATAACATTGAAGGTGAAGGAGAAAATTGAGATGACTATAAGCAGTATTTATTAAGTACTGAACATGTGACAATGGTTATTTTGCTACAGATTTATAGAAAGCAATTCATTTATTTCTCCCAGTAAGCGTATGTAAAGTCCAATACTAATACTATTTTAGGAATAACAAAAAGATGAGGCACAGAGAAGTTGAAGATATTGACTAAATTCACCAGCTCTTAAGTGGAGAAACCAGTATTTGCAGCCAGACCATCTGTTACATTAAACACTCAATCACGCTGACCTTGTTGAAACAGAGAAGACATTCCAGATTTTAAGCAGATGACAAAATTGACTTTTTTATTTGGAACAGTGACCTGTGCAGTTGAAAGGATGACTTAAATACTGGAAAGTGGTTATTAGAAACCTGTTGCAATGGCCAGGATGCCAAACCTGAGAATATCACTATGATTATTACAGTGAGGGCAAAAAGTACAGAAACAAATTTGAGACTTTTTCAGATACAAGAATTAAGCAGAATTTGTTGATTTGTGGGGAAAGAGTTATTGGTATAAGGGTACAAAAGAAAATGAGGACAGTATTTAGATTCCAAGGTAGGAAAGAATAAGTACATATGGTTTAGTAGGAGACAATTAAAAGAAATTGGGCATATTATCTATGACGGGCCTTCAGCCCCCCCAAGTAAAGTTCAGTAGGAAATAATTAAGGAGTAAGTCTCAAGAGAATGGACTTAATGCACAAATTTTGGAGTCCTCAGAAGAGAACAGGTATTTGAAGATATACATGTAAACATAATTTCATAAGCAAGGGCAAAGAATGAAACAAATGCTAAAAACAGACCATTAGATTTGCAAGAAAACTCAAGATTTGGCAGGGGGCGGGGAGCACAGAGGAAAGAGATCTCCAGACACTGGAGATGAGCAGGAAAAGATCAGCTGAGCTTAGGTCTGAGGTTCTAGGAATCCTGAAAAGTGAGTGCCCTTTGGAATTGGCCATGATGATATTTCCAATTATCTTAAAGATTGAATATCTGAATTGTACTTATGTACTTTGTATACAAGCAGTTGTATGTAAAAAGATGCTATACTTGTGCATTATGAATAAGTAAATAAATAATTAAAGTAAAAAAAAAAAAAAGAATGTCTTGAAATGCAGCCTGGAGATACTGTCCACAGTTAGCTATTAAAGTTTCTGTGAGCAGCTCAGTGCTGTTGACACAGGAAACTTGATGACTGATTCACAAAGATGACAACCATGTGGCCAAGAGACCAAGAGACTATCAGAGAATGTTCTGTCTGGCCTTGCCCCCAGATGGAGCTGTGTGCTCATCAGTGGAGCAATAAAATGGCCTGACATGAATGGGGACAAAAGTTCTCCTTAACTGACCATTTGAAAGTTGTTCAAGATGGCATTTTTCTTCAGAGGTCAGAATCCATCCTTTGTTATAACTTGAAACATATTAACTAAAATCCTACTCTGTGCCTTGCACTGATAAATACCTTCCTGCACTCACTGTTATGGAAAGGGAAGGTTCTCAAAAGATATTGGCAATTTACTCAATAATTTCCCAGATTTAAATGACTTAGTAAAAGTGATCAATATAGAGTCTCTCATCCACCAATGGAACATACATAACTTCATGAGAATTTTAATGTTTTAAAATACCATTTTTTTCAAATGAAATGGAAGATTGAAACTGCATTTATAAAATGCCCCTGGTTTATCCAAAACAAATGAGAAATGGTCTTCTTTGTTCAAGGTCACACATCGCATTCAATTAGGTATTTGTCTTTAGGAGGATATCCTTAAGCTTGCAGACTTGCATACACACATTCAAAGAACTTCAGAGCTCAAAAAAAGATTTTTTTTTTCAGAGCTATTAATTTTTCATGTGAAATTTTGATCTTTAACCATTTCTTTTGTATTCGGTACTACTAGATCTCATACTTATGTCTGTCTTTCCCTTTCCTCACTTTGAAATCATTGATATATTTCCATGAAAATGACATCTTTGTTCTTTAGAAAATCATCTCTGGCTTATTCTCTGCCCAGAATTACAATAATCCTATATTTGTGACATTTTAATCACCTCCACAGCAACCAATTGTGAGGTTAGAAACAGAGGATTAAAACTTCAAGTGGAAAATAAGAAGCAGGAATTGATGAGTTCTTAACACACCAAGATTTTTTTTTTTTCAAAATAAATATCCTGAAGAACAAGAAAGGATTTTCAGACAACAGCTATGAAGAATATAGAGAAAATACAGCAGAACTGTTTATCAAAGTTTTCCTTGGTGTGTCAGCAGGTCCTTTGGAACTGACAGTGCTGATCTAAACGTTTCGATAATAATAGAAGTGTTAACCGTGATAGGAACAAATAATATTAAACACTGTCAACTGTAACATTTTACTTTCACTGGCCTGATGCAGTTGCTGCAAAGAACAAAATGAGACAGACACTTAACTATTGAGTCATTGGAAATGAGCTTCTAATAACAATATCAGCAGTAGGAATGTAGATGTTAAAAAGAAAGAAAAGGAAGGGAAGATGAAAAGAAAGGGGAGAACGGGGGGATGGACAAAGCCAATCATGACCCCACCTATGTCAGTGACAAAAAATATTTTATGATATTTTATGTATGTAATAAAGTACTTAAGAATTTTATATTATTTAAAAATAATTTCTCTTTAAAATACATAGGAAACACGTTGGCGCCATCTCCATTTTTGCATCATGAACTAAAATACTCATCTATTTACTGAAGAGAAATATGTGACCTTGAAATTAAATGTCTCAGTTTTGTCCTAGTGGAACCCATGGCATCTTTCACATAAGATTAACATAAATTACCATTCAACAATGGTATATTAGCTATTTATATAACTTTTAGCACTACATTAAACTGCAAGACCCATTATGAAAATGTGTACAGTAATACTCTTCACAAATCAATTTTAACATTCATTTTGGGTTTTTTTTTTATTGTACTCCACATTAAACTTTTTTTAACTTTTTAAATTTGTTCTTTTTAGATACACATGACAGTGGAATGTATTTTGACATAGCATACATACATGGAACATAAGTTCCCATTTTTGTGGTTGTTCATGAGGTGGGTTTACACTGGTTGAGAATTCATATATGAATGTAAGAAATTTATGTCTGACTCATTTCACTGCCTTTCTTATTATTTAATGTAAAGTATAAAAACATGAATACAAAGAATGAAAGATATATTCATAAATATATGGATATAAAGCTTTCACTATTTTCCTAATGTCACAATCAATAAATAATACTTTGAGCTGATTTCACATTTTATATATATTACATATATAAAATCATGTATTTATTTATAGCCATGTATTATATAAAATCATCTAGTAATTCACACATTTTCCACTCTTCACATTTCAAAATGTATATATTTTTTAAATTAGCATTTGAGGTTAGAAACAGAGGACTAAAACTTCCAGTGGAAAATAATAAGCAGGAATTGATGAGCTCTTAACACACCAAGATTTTTTTTTCAAAAAAAAAAATTTAATTTGTTTTTCTTTTTAGATACACATGATAGTGGAGTGTATTTTGACAAATCATACATACATGGAGTATAACTTTCCACTTTTGTGAGGTTAGAAACAGAGGAGTAAAACTTCAAGTAGAAAATAAGAAGCAGGAATTGATGAGCTCTTAACACACCAAAGAGGTTCATTGCTGCCCATGTCTAGTTAAGGTAACATAGTCTTCAAATTCAATTATGGTATTTTCATGGAAATTATATCCTAAATCACAAGTATATGATAATGAACATTATAATTGTGTACCTTACGGGCTTCTATCTATTTAATATTTATCTGCATCTTGATGATATTGAACATTTGCAATTGGGCATATTTATTAAATTTCTAATATCATGTCCTTTACTAAAACCAAAACTTTCAGATTATCTTTATAAGCATAAATAACAATTTTTGATTGAATTAACTTATGATTGATATTCCTTTCACAAACAACAAATTATCTAAAAATCAAAATGAGAGGAGGAATTTCAAATTTTGCTTTTAGAGTCTCAAATTAAGGACAACTTGTTCTTTTCTGAAATGTGTTTTAGCTAAACAATGTTTCTAGCTTATATGGTTAGAAAAATTGAGAACCACATAAATGGGAGAATATAAATAGAAGACTAATAAAATCTAGGACAACTTTCCATCCACAATTATAGCCCTATGAAACAAGTATATTATGGAGTTGGACCTTGATTCTTGGCTTTAAGCTTTGAATCAGAAAAAACAAAGAGAAACAATCCTAGGTTCATAATTTCTGAAAAATAAATAGAAACAGTAGTTGGAGAGAAACCCTTTTGAATTTTCATGAAAAGGATACGTTTCTGATGACTTTCTGCTTTATGACAGGGCAGTATCATCATAACTGACTATGGCATTATAATAGATCATTCCATTTGAAGGTGTATAAGTTGGTTGGTCTCCTGAGATATTTTTCGGGCTGTCTTACAAGGATTCTACTCAAGCAATGGTGCATTTTCTGAGATTCAGAGCTCTGACTTGAGGTCATGAAGATAGGACCTACTGACTTCAGCTTTAGAGGTAGAATAGTTCCATTCTCCAGTTACTCTCCCCTTAACTGAGCCCCCTCTATGCCTGGCAGAGGTGAGGTTAAGACATTGTTTCCAGAAAATTTATTTTCTTTACTCCAAGCTTCTCCTTGATGTCTACTAGCACACACTGCTATATAGACAATGGCTGAACACAACTTTACTCAGTTAATGCTGTGAAAGCTTGAATTTGGTTCTAATCTATTCTGAAGGTATCTAATTTGGGTGGAATTTTGAGTTCCCCAACACAAATACTACAGCACTGTTTACTAATTCTCTGAATCCCCAAGGTCCTTCAGAAATTTCAGGTCCCCATCACATATGCCTTGCAGGGGGAGAGCCCTCTGAACTCCAGCCCTGAGCCCTGAGCCCTGAGCCCTGACCCTGTCAAGAATGTTAGGGGTCACATACCAGATGTTGCTCATCAAACAGCTGAAATGTGATAGTGACTTGCTTCTCACATCACATCACATCACATCACATCACATCACATGATGCTCCTTCTAAGGCTTTAGATTTTACCACACTTGCCAACTTTACCTTTTATGTTAGTCTTTGTTATTTTTTCTCTATCTGAATTCCCCTGATGTTCCTGCTCTTAAAAACAAAATAAAACAAACAAAATCATTAAAAATGACCCCTCTGAAGAAAGTATGTAGGAAAAACATGCCACAAAAAATCAGGACACTGGATATTTCCCCATCCATAGCCTGTGAAGGTGGGGTACATATTTTCTCTCCTGTTGTTGTAGCATCAGCAAGGTTGGAACTAGTCTGAGATGCTTCTGTAAACCAGTATTACTAGTAGAAGAGCAACTTAGTCAAAGAAGTCACATACATGCCTGAAAAAGTCATAGTCAGGCAATGATGTTATAACTTTGAAGAGATAAGGGGTGAGAGGAGAAGCTGAGATGTTTCAGTACTTACTATGTTCACACACAAGAAATTTGGACTGGAGAAACTTTGCAGACACAATTTTAACCAAGAGAGTGATGATATCACCTATAATAGTAACAAACAATATCAGGAATCCACTGATAGTACAGACTGGAAAGGGTACAATAGCAGAGAAACACAAATTGAGAGATATGTAACTAAATTTGTAGACTATAGTTTTTAAACACTCAAGATCATAAAAGACAAGGAAAGACTGAGGAACTGTTCCAGTTTGAAGACGATCAAAGACCAAGAAATGAAATCTAACTCAGCCATGGCCTGGACTCTTTCACAATTTCTTCAGGCTCCCTAAAGGAAAACCGCTCAAGAAGTTCCTATATTAGTCAGGAATCTTCAGGGGAACAGAACCCATAGAATATATCTATAATTGTAACAGGATATTTATTATAATGGCTTCCACAATTGGAGGTTGGATAGGCCACGATGGCTGTCTGTAGGCTAGAGAAGCAGTAACCTGAGAAGCTGCTCAGCTCAAGAAGCTGAAAGCTTCAGAATAAGAGGCAACCATCAAGGAGCACCAGTCTGAGACTGAGCACCTGCAAGCTCCCAGCAGAGTTGCTGATTTAAATCCACTTCCAAAGGCTGAAAAATATGGAGTATGATGTCACAGGAGGTGACAATGGCAAAAAAACTCAACAAGAGTGGATGTGTGTACGAGCTTCCCCTTCTGCATCCAGTCACCCAGCCTAATGGGCAGTGCCTCCCCCATTCAGTGCAGGTGTTCTCTATTCAGTCTGCAGTGCACAAGACAGCTGTTTCTGAAAACAACCACAGACACACTGAGAAGCGTGCTTTGCCAATTTCTATGTGTCTTTCAATGCAGTCAAATTGTCAACCAAAATTTATCACCACAGCTCTCCATATCTGAAGATCATGCATTCTCCTTGGAAAAGATCTAAATTTAGTGGGAGCGATGTAATTAGTCAGCTAAGAAGTTTCTACAATGCCCTCATTCCTTTACAAATGAGGAGCTTTTGGAAGCGATGCCCCACGAGAGAAGTCAGAATTGAAATATGAATGAGGACTTCCAGTTTTAGCTATGGCATTTGAAGACCTCAGAAATCATAACTCTTGGTTTTACAAGAAAAATACCTAAACAACTGAAATACATAACTTTTATTAAACCCATTAAGAAATGGAAATTGGTAGGCAAATTGCCACCCACACATCTGTAAAGATCAATGAATCTAGAGTCACATACAAGATTTTTACTTACCTGAACCAGAAACTGCCACAGCCATATATTGGAAGAAACATGTAAGAGATTACACACACACACACACACACACACACACACACACACACAATTTCTGTCTCAACTAAAAGAAAAAAAAAGAAACACTTGTGAAGGGACACAAGAGCACGGAAAACCAGAGATTAATTAATAGATTATACAATACTTTTCCTCACCTTACTATAATTACAACAAAGATCTTGTTTAAAACTGTGGATTACAGAAGTGCAAGACGCAGATTCTCTCTGGGAAGAACATAGGGAAATTCAGAGAGTCAAGGGAGGAGACAAAAACAAGGACACTAGAAAAGTTTGAAGACTCTGCTATATACACTTATAGAGTTTGTTATACAGTTGTAGCAAACATTGAACAAAACCTAACCACTATCTAGATTAACATAAATCCTCACATAACAGGCATATTCAGTTCATTTAGCATACTCAATAAAACATGTCCAATTTCATAAATAAATACATGATATGTGAAACAGTAAGAACAAGTACAGTCTGAACAGTCAAACCAAACTTTAGAACCAGACTCTGGAATTTTTAGACAGATAATTTAAAATGTCTATGATTAATATGTTAGGAATTTTGACACAAAAAGGAGACAACATGCAAAAACAAATGGTAAGAGATAACTCTAAGAAAAGCATAAAAATAAAAGTGAATGAAGGATTTTAATATGAAAAATCCTTTTGATGGCTTGTCAGAAGACTGAAGACCCTCAGTACATGAGTGGATAAAGAAAATGTGGTACATATACACAATGAAATTTTACTCAGCAATAAAATAAAATAAAATAATGGCATTCGCAGGTAAATGGATGAAGTTGGAGAATATAATGCTAAGTGAAGTTAGTCAATATCAAAACTCCAAATACTGAATGTTTTCTCTGATATAAGGAGGCTGATTCACAGTGGTGTTGGGTCGGGGTACATAGGAAGATTAGAGGAATGCTAGAAAGGTCAAAGGGGAGTGAGGGGAAGGAGGGGAGCAAGGGGGGATGGAGGGGAAAAAAGAAAAGGTGGTTGAATAAGATGGATGTCATTATCCTAAATGCATGATTGAAGATTTGAATAGTATGAATATACATTGTATACAAACAGTGTTTTGTAAAATGATGCTCTATATGTTTATTATGAATTATAATGCATACTACCATTATAAATACAACAACTTTGAATAAAAAATAAACAAATAAAAATAAATAAATAAAAAGACTCAAGAATCAGTGATTTTAAATATAAATCTTAAGAAATATAAAATATAAAAAAAAAAACAGGATGGAAACAATAGATCAGAGCATTAAAGAACTGAGACAAATTTCAAAAGATGTAAGTTACAGGCAAATGAAATTTTAAGACATAAAATAAAGCAAAGAAAAAATATGAAATAATCATGGCTGAAACTTTTCAAAATTAATGAAACCACGCATCTGGTAATTTCAGAAAGCATCAAATGGAACAAATACAATAAAAAATACACCATGGCGGGGCTGGAGCTATGGCTCAGTGGCAGAGCGCTCGTCTCACATGTGTGGGGCCCTGGGTTCGATCCTCAGCACCACATAAATAAAATAAAGGTGTTGTGTCCACCTACAACTAAAAAAAAAAAAAAAAAAAAAAAAAAAAAAAAAACACTACACTACACTATTGCATAGCACATTTGAACTGCAATACACCAATGATAAAGAGAATATATTAAAGAAATTCAGAGATAGAAAGCATTCTATCCATAAAAGAGCAAGAATAGAAATTACATTGGTGTCAAATCAGAAATTATGTAACCAAAAAAAATGTGACAAAAAATTGAGCTACTGAAAATTTAACAGATGTAAGAAAGAAATCACCAGCACACAGTCCTTTACCCAAAACAATTGTCTTTCAGAATTGAAGACAAAATAAAGACTGAAACAGAGATTCCATCATCAACAGATTTGACCTACAAGATGTGTTAAAATACATCTTCAGGCAAAAAAAAATTGATATGAACAAGAAAATCATAAACATACACACCAAACCTCAGAAAAAAAGAAAATACATGAAAGAAGAATTTTCTATTTATCTTATCATTAATTGATCTCTAATATAAAGTTAAAAAATGGCAGCAAATTGGGTGATAGTAGTATATAAATAAGTAAAATAATGACAAAAATGTCAGGGTATTTGAAAAAGGAATTAGGCATACTCTGATATGACATATATACATGAGTACTATATATGAAGCAGAATAAGATTTTTTGAAAGTAGACTTAGCTTGTTAAAATGGTATATTTGTAAGATATATAATGAAAATTCTAGGGTAAGTTTTAGAAAAAAAATTTAAAGTGGTTAAATTTAATATGCTATCATGGAAGGGATAAGAAACTATAAATTTTTCAATAAAAACCACAACAGGGACTGGGGCTATAGCTCAGTGGTAGAACGCTTGTCTGACACATGTGAGGCACTGGATTCAATCCTCAGCATCACATAAAAATAAATAAATAAATAAATAAATAAAGATTAAATAAATAAACACAGATTTTTAAATACATTAAAAAAATGAAAAGTAGCTTTTGACAATAAAAATATAAAACATTTAAAGTATAGTTGATATTAAACCAGATATAAAATAATTGTTTTAAAGATAATCTAAATACACAAATTTTAAAGATTGATATTCTCAAAGGACGAAAAACAAACTAAGTTCATATTGCAAATTGTTCATAAAAATTTTAAATACAAACACTTTGATAGATTAAAATTAGAAGGATGGAGAAAGGTACACCATTCTAACACAAGTCAAAACAACTATATTAAGTTGACTTAAGAGTACATAAAAGAGTTGGGTATAAAATATTGGCAATATGTGATGATAAAATAATTAATCCTCTAAGAACATACATACTTTTACTCCTTTTTTTTTTTTTTTTTTTTTTGGTACTAGGGGTTGAATCCAGGGGCTCTTAAATATGATGTCACATCCCCAGCCCTTTTTTAATATTTTATTTTATTTTTTTTTTATTTTTTTTTTATTTATTTTTTTTGGTACTGGGGATTGAACTCAGGGGCACTCAACCACTGGGTCACATCCCCAGCCCTTTTTTT
Source organism: Tamias sibiricus (assembly GCA_025594165.1). Lineage (NCBI taxonomy): Eukaryota > Metazoa > Chordata > Mammalia > Rodentia > Sciuridae > Tamias > Tamias sibiricus. The sequence continues at coordinate 125,496,874 of CM046666.1, read as the reverse complement.
GTATTTTATTTAGAGACAGGGTCTCACTGAGTTACTAAGTGCCTCGCCATTGCTGAGGCTGGCTTTGAACTCGCGATCCTCCTGCCTCAGCCTCCCAAAGTGCTGGGATTACAGGCGTGCGCCACCGCGCCCGGCAAATATTTTATTTTTATTTTGAGAAAAAGTCTTATTAAGTTGCTCAGGGCCTGGCCAAGTTACTGAGGCTGACTTTGAACCTGCAATCCTCCTGCCTCTGCCTCCCAAGCCACTGGTATTACAGGTGGGCACCACTGCACAGGTTCTTACACGTATTTCTAAAGAAATCCAAAATGTGTTTTTACCTCTGTGTCTAAAAACATGAAACAATAATAGATAATATTGAAATTAAAAATAGGCAAAATTTTGAGAAAGAAAATCATAGCAAAAGACTTGCCATCAAGGATTGTTAGATCATTAACAATACAGTTAGTCTCACTATTATTACCAATTTAATTTAATAAACTTTTATGAAAATACCATCCTTAAACATTAGAAAACACACTCCTTCAAATCACTTAGACTATTCACTAAGACTGATCACATTCTGCAAAAAAAATCAGACTTTAACAAAGTAGAGACTACAGAATTCATATAAGTAATCATGGTTATGGACAAGATGAATTAATATAATAAGTATGTCATTTCTATCCAAAATAAATTATGTATTCAAAGTCATTCCAATAAAAATCCTGACAGGCATTCCTAAATGTGTATGAAAGAGTAAAGAGAAAAGAATAGCCAAGACAATTTTGAGAAAGAAAATCATAGCAAAAGACATGCCTTAATAATATAAAGAGTTATTATAAAGTCAATGTAATTATGACATAGCAGAATTGGGGCATAAACAAAATAACCATTAGACAAATTAAGCAGAATGAAGCCTCTCTCCATTTATGGAACATGATTTATTAAAAGGATGTATCACACTTTAATGAAATACTGTATTCTTCAATAAATTGTGTTATAAAAGGTGGTTACAGTTGCAAAACACTTAAATATAGTTATATTACTTCTTAATACCACATTTATAAAGCAACTAGATGAACCATATAAATGTGAAAAGTCAATCTTTTAAAATGTAGGAGAAAATGTATGAAGTAATTTATGACATTGAAATAAGAAAGCTTATTAAATTAAATTATATGAAAATTTAAAACATTTGTGCAAAAAAGATTACCATCAAATATATAAAGAAGATATAAATGGGAAAAAATCTCACCTAATCATAATTAAAAGATTATTAGGATGTGAAATAAAGCATTCCATATCAATAAGAAAATAAAAATATGCTGTTTTAAAAATGAGCAGAAGACATAACTAGACAATTTTATAAAAGAAAATGCTAATGATAAATAAATATATAATCGACCATAATAGTAATGAGGGAAATGCAAATTAAACAATGATAATTTCCTATACTCATGGAATTGGCAAAATTCTTATCATCAAATGTGGAGGAGACTATAGAACAACCTGAAATTATATCTAATGTGGTTGGGATCACAAATTGTTCATCCACTTCGGAGATTTGGAGCAATATTTTGTGTAGTTGATTACGTACAAACTCTATGATCTAGCAGTTCTATGCCCACAATATATCATAGATACAGAGGACATAAACTATGACCCTTGGGCCTAATCTGGTTGGTTTTTTTTATTGTTAACAATAATAGAAAAATGGAGACTTTCTAAATATCCATTAACAAGCAAGTAAGATATAAAATGTTATGCTAGACTTCTATAAGCAGAGAAATACATGAAATCAAACTTTGCATGTAAAGGGATAAATTTTCAGTACTGTACAATGTGTGCAATAAAGGTATTACAATATCACTTATATTAAGTTTAAAAAGCATGAAATATAAATATTAAGTTTAAAAAGCACGAAATATAAAATTATTTGACAATATACATGCACTTTCCATGATGTCACAAAGATATGCATGAAAAAGATAAAGACACTTTTACCATCTTTTACTATGAAATGAAGACAGAGGCAATTACAGTAGTAAAAACATGTTGCTTCAACCATCTCTGTTACATGATTTTATGTTACATTTCTCAAGACTAAGGATCTGAAATTGATATGTTGCTATTCATTAAACGCAAAGTTTTTGTTTGATTTTACCAGTTTCTCTCTATTGTCCTTTTATCCTGTTTGGGAAACCAATCTCAGATGCTCATAGCACTTAGTTGTCCTCTCCTTGGTCCTCTGGCTAGTGACAGTTTCTTTTATTTCCCTTGGTTTGCACAACCTTCACAGTCTTAAAGACTGGCCAGATATCCTATATGATGCCCTGCAATGGAGGTTTGACATTTTCCTTGTTCTTAAATCAGGGCTATGTGTTTTGGAATGAATATTATAGAGGCAATGTGCTCTTCTCTACTCCTCATATCAGGGGCATATCATACTTATCTGGCACCACTGATTCACGTAGTTGGTTAGTGAAGTTTTTTATAGGTTTCTCCACTATACAGTTACCCTTTTTCCTTCTCATTACTTCGTTCTTTGGAAATGAGGTGTCAGTAAATCTCTCCCACTCTGAAAACTGGAGATGGGGGAGGGTCGTGTGTACAGGTAATTAAGCTCCACTTCCTGGAACTGGGAGTACTTAAGAATACATAATTCTTCTTTAGAGAGAAATAATATATAAGCACCAGAGTTATCACATGTTTGAATTGAATACTTTATGGCCATTTATTACACTTTGTTATAACAATGGTATGCATATATTAAATTAATGTTGTTAATCAAACTTTTAATCCTTATGGAGAATTTGAAGTAACAAAGTATTAGAACAGGCTGCCATACTCCTAGGTACAATAACTGACCTTACTGGATATAGAGTGTTTGAATGAATGACATTTTTAAGTATGCTTATTATTATTCCATTTACATTTGTTTAGATATATATATATATATATATATATATATATATATATATATTAGTAAGATTCTTAAGATTTTCTTTTCCTTCTATTTAGGGTAATACAGCATGTAATTCACAATACGTCACATTGCAATTTTTCTAATGTATTTTGAATACATTTCTTGTTAACTACAAATATTTTTTTCATGACTGTTTCACTTAAGATTATATTTGTGAGCATAGTAAGAAAAAAAAATGAATGAAAATTCTTAAAATTCAGCGCTATTGAAGGTGAGTGGGCCAAACTCACAAACTGCATCCTACTTTAATTGTGGGTATTGGAAGACTCAGAAGTCTTTTACTATAATATGAATTGTTTTTTATTCCATTTATTGTGTTGAAAAATTATTTATTTTCTCTGTGTTGTTTACATATTTTATGTGTACACTAGGAAATCTGAGGTATCTGCTTATGGAACAAACACAGCCTTGAAGTAAGATGTTAAGTTTCCTTCTCTGACAAATACTAGTTTTAGGATTTTATGCAACTAAAATTAATCCTGTGTCTTTTTCCTTATTTGCAAAATGAGTGCAACAGAAAATTCACATGATAAAAAACATTAGCAAAGGTGTGAGGAAAGGGGATTCCTTGTACCTCACTGGTGGAAATGTAGACTGGTACAGCCATTATGGATAAAGGGATAGTGATAACTAAAAAAATAATTACAAATAGAACTGCTAAGAAATAGAACACGACCCAGTAATCCCTCTTCTGGGATTTCATATACATGCAAAGGAGAGGAAATTACTGCATCATAAGGATATGCTGCACTTTCATATTCATTACAGTATCATTGACATTAGCTATAACATGAAAAAAACCTAAGTGTACGTTAGAGGATGAATGGATAAGAAAATACACACAAACACACATGTACACACACATGCTGCCATTATACATACATATATATATATATACACATATATATACACATATATATAACAGTTTACATATGTATGTTATGCATATTGCAGTTTATATATGTACACGTACATATATACACATATGTGCACTTAGAATAGAATATTATTCATCCATCAAAGAGGAGATCCTGCCTTACCATTTGCCACAATGTAGATGAAGCTGGATGACAATTATACTAAGTAAAAGAAGTCAGACACAGAAAGAAAAACATTGCAGGTCCTCATTTAAGTGTGAAATATTAAAAAACAAAAAAGTGTTGAGTACTTACTACCTTCTTAGGATTGTTCTAGTGACAATGATAATGCCTACGAGCACCAACTGTAGGGCAAGGCAAACAGTGGCAATTATCATATTTTTGGCCTTCCCCTTTCATCTTGAGAATTAGATAGGACCGTGCTCCAAATCCAGCTGAACCACTTACTTGCTCCTTGACTTTGGTTTCCTCTTTTTTTTTTCTCAAAGTTTTTGTATATATAACAGTAGCAATTTGTAATACACATAATGAGCACCTTTTTATGTATCACTGTTTAGTATATGAAGTATATTCATATCATTCATGTCTTCAAACTTGCATTTAGGATAATGATATCACTCTCATTCTGCCATCTTTTTTCCCCCTTTTCTCCCTTTATACCCCCTTGCTGGTTTCCTCTTTTGTAAGGAGACAATATGCTTTTGTTTATCATTAGTGGAATAATTCAGTGATGAATCACACAAGCACCTAGCAAAATTCCTGGTAATGTGGCTGTCCAATATCCATTTTCTCTTGACCTCCTCCTCATCCAGAAACAAATTAGCATTTCTGTTGTAGGGATTATTCATGATTATAACTTTTCCCTCAAAAATGTGGTGAATAATTCTAGGATTTCTTAAACTAATGAATAAAAAAGACAAGGTAGAACCAGCTTTATAAGTAGTACACTCAAACCATGGCAAAATCCAAGAAAGCTTGGCTGGAGATGCCAATAAAATCAGCTACTTATTTTGCTAATTTATTTGTGTTCTGGCTGCTTAGAGAATATTAAAGTGGACCCTGGGATTAAAGTAGAAGAATTAAAGTTTCAGCCCTAGTTTGTCCACTTAGAGGCTATATAACCTTCAGTAAATTACAGCTCTTCTCTGGGTCTCAGTTTCCTAATCTCTAAGTAGCAATAGTGATACAATTTTACTTAGTTGTTTTGTAAGAATTGAGATGTCATATAATGCAGGACTAACATATATTACCATGTGCAATGCAAAATGAATGTGTGTGGTAACTCTAAGACGTTACACATGATTAAAGATGCTATTGAACTGATTTGTTTTTATATTGTATCTGGCTCTTTCTATATAAGATAGAGTTAAAGGGAAATGATTGTAATACAAGCTCCTTCATTTTTTAGTTTTTGAGTCTTATTCTCTTCCAGCAAGAAGCTTCAGGTGCTGCATCTCACCAAGCCCTCTGCCTGCAGCACTGTGGGCAGCATTCACGGTGCCCTGGCTAACTACCAGTTTACCAGGAGGGGAACTGCCTTAATTGCCTGGATTCTGGCTTCATGAAACAGCTTTCACACCTAAAGCTGGAGCAGCTCACATCTGCGGCTGTCAGGCTTCTGCCTTGCAGATGAAGAAATCAGCTGTGCCCAGTCCCCCCAGGATACCCAGGGGGTCCAAGCCTCATGCATAAAGTCAAAATACACAAGCTAATTTCCATATAGAATACAAATAACATATTCATTTAATAAGATAACTCCTGAAATTTACTGCCTATATTATTTTAAGCGCCTGTGTAGGTAATTACAATCCTGCTTAGGAAAAATCAATGAAACCATTAGATCAAAACCAAATTTCTTTCCTTTTATTTGCACATGTGTCATCTTTGTGCACATTCATAGTACTTTTCTTAAATACACTCACCCAGAACAATTTTTCTTTTTAATGTTGAGATAATTTATGGTGTTACCTTAGGCTACATGCTGTGTGTTTGTATGTGTGTGTATGCATGCACACACAGATGCAGTAGAGGGCTGGGGAGGAGGGAGGACTTATCAGGTTTTATAGATATAGGTGTATTATTCATTTTATAGATATAAACTGTATATTTTTATTGCTGTTCCATCAAAAGAATCGCTAGTTGTTCATAAGATTCAGGAATCCACAGGAAGCTATGCAATAAAGTACTATGGTTGACTTCCCATTTGAGAGCACCACCAGGGTTCTAATAATGACAATTCTGGTGGTGAGACTTTAATTACTCAGCTATTGCTCAGTACAGCAACTGCAAAAATGGAAGGCAATGCTCATGTTGTGCAATTTTGCAAACTTTCATTATTACCAATTAGAGTAGTTTTGTACTGTTTCAGTTCATCTCAGTTGCAACTACTTTTCCTCAGAATTTTCTTCCTTGCATGATTACAAGATAAGCTGGGTCACAAGACATATTTGTGTGATATATACAACACAGGAATGTAAGTAAAATAATAGTTCCATGGCAGTTATCTCTCTGAGGGGTTGTACAAGGTGCCATGACCACAACAGCTCAATTAGAGAGACCTCCTGGCTCATTTTGTATACCTGTGCCAGCAGTTCTGCCTGCAGCTCCTGGAACATCACCTGGATCTCCTATTCAAACTTCTTGGATTGGGACAAAATGTACACAGCACCGTGGCTCCATATATATATATATATATATATATATATATATATATATATATATATATACATATACATATATATGCTATTTCTAACAACAGTGGATTGACATTTACTTCCAAATTCATACCTATAATCCTAAGTGCCAGGGTCTAAATAAGAGATTGAATTTCAAAGTCAACATAATAATTGGAATCCATTATTTCTATCTTTACAGCTTATGTTCATTTATGTTACATCATTTCTGGTTATAACTCAAGTGTTATATATGAAAGGTTATAGGGAAAGAAAGTAAAGAAGAACGAGATTGTGGGGGACAGTAGAAGAGAGGGTGTGGGGAAGCACTGAGAGATGAAATCTACCAAATTATGCTATATACATAGGTGAATATACCCAAAAATCCCACAATTATATGTATACATACACACACACATATACATAATTATAATGTACTAATTTAACTGACAATATTAATGATAAAAAGGAGATAAATACAGTAGAGCAAGAAGATTAGGAGGAGAGAGGAGGGAAAGGTAAGATACTGGGGAATGAGATTGATCAAATTTTGTACTTGTACAAACATGGCATAATGAATCCCAATATAATATGTAATTATAATGAACTAATAAAAAAATAATGTTACAGAAAAAAATTTATGAAATCAACTCTTCTAAATTCAAGATTTTTGAATGTCTTTCAACATTGTGCTTATGTATTTTGAGGCTGCAAGTTCACAATGGTGGTCGACGATGTCATTCAAAGAATGACACTTAATATTAATTTATAGTGGTGTTGCTGCCTGAAGCGATGGCCGCTTGGAGCAACGAAGCCGTGGGAAGAAGTTGAGAGGCGAACTGGAAACAAACAGAATTTTTATTCTGATAACTTTTCTCTCTGGCTCTAACAACGACTTTAACATGCACCACACACACCACCAAAATGGCGCAGACCCGATCAGCAATCTCGCTCAAGTCCCGCGAGATCCCGGGCCAAGTCCTGTGAGACTACGGAAGGCGGCAACACCCAAACATCTCCATGGCCCGTAGTCAACCGCAATCTTAGCCATCTCCCCAAACAGGGCTCCTGCATAGTGGTATTGAGCTCCTATTAATGGTCCTTATCTCTACTGTGTCTCTTAATTTTTGTTGTCATTTTAAACATAGTAGAAGGGCAGATACACAAAGTAGTGAAATGGAAATCAGTAATATTTAATTTGTAGCCATTTAGTCAAGGCCAACCTTCTACATAAGTATATGAGACAAGCTTTTCAAGTTTAAGCTGAGAAATCCTCCCACTCCAACTTTCAGGTGCTTAGAAAAATATTTTCAGAGCAGCTATATCTTCAGTGCTCATGTGCAACAATGTTATCATTAGCAACACATCACATTTTTTAAGGATGTGTGATTCCTGAAAATCCCCAGACAAGATGCACAACACACTGGATGAAGTAGCTCTATGAACTGCTAATTCCTCAGGGAAATTCTTTATAAAAATAATTTTTAAATATCAAACAACTGGCACGGAAAGACTGAAACGCAGCACAAAAATGTTATAGTTGAGCACTGCAGACGGTATCAGCTTAGGGGTGTCTATTTTCAGATATGAAACTGTTTTTTTCAGAAAATATTTGTTTCTCTTTGGTAAGTCATGGGGAATCCTTGTCTCAAAGTACCAAGGGATAGCAAAAACATTTTTCTTAATTTACATTAGATCTTTGCTTTATCATAAGCATAAATGGTATCTTTACTTTGAACATTGATAGCTCAAAAGGAGCATACCAAAGTTCACAATGGAGTTGAAGACAGAGGACACTCATGGTGATGGCAATATGTGTGTGTGGGATGGAGGAGTCAGGTCATTACAATATTTATATGACCATAGTCATTCAAGGAAAGTTCTTATAGGAAACTGTCTTCGATAAGTCCATTGTGTCTTCTGCTAGATTCTTCTTCTATACTTAGATATTCTCTTTTCAATTTACAAACTCTTCATACTTCCCAGAAAGCAATGTAGCTTTCTGATTAAGCTCTGACTATTCCTCTTTAAGTAGTAGAAATGTCACTCTTCCTTACTTCTTTAGCTCATAATAAATGATAAATATTTAAATAGGGTTTAGTGACATCTCAGTGAGTCATAAGGTGATCTAGCATTGAATATGCAAGACAGGAGGAAAATAGCTTTCCAAGAATTAATAAACTATTATTTAATGCAAAATCCTACTTTTTATGGCAACCAGTTTGATCTCCTTTTTATGCATTACTTTTAGAAATTTTCACAGAAAAAAAGAAAGTTATCAGGCTGCATTGTATTCAAATCTTTTAGTGAATTCTGAGACTCCTAATTTTTATGCTGTGACCAAAATACCTGACAAAAACAACAAGAGGAGGAAAAGTTTCTTTGGGCACTTTGGTCTCAGTCTGTAGATGTCTGCTCCATTTTCCAGGGCATGAGGTGAGGCAGAACATCATGGCAGAAGCAAGTGCCAGAAGAAAGCAGTTGGGAACATGGCACCAGGAAGTAGAGAGAGAGAGAGAGCTTGGCTCAATAAGGACAAAATATTTACCCTAAAGGCACACCCCCCAGGGACCTACATCCTACAGCTACACCCGACCTGCCTACAGCTACCATCCAGTTAATCAATGTCTGGGGATTAATGCACTGATTATGACTCTCATAACCAAATCATTTCACCTCTATACTTTCTTGCATTGTTTCACATGTGATATTTTAGGGGACACGTCATATCTATACCATAACAGATAGATATGGATATAAAAACGTATATGAGTATAGATATGAATTCATATGCATTTAGCAAGTACTGAAGAAAAATGAGCAGAATAAAGGTTTTGACACTTTGAAGACTCTACCTTTTGGAGCTCAGAGAGGCTCATAATTAGCAAATTCCAATTATACTTGAGTACTACAGTGAAACAAGTGCTAAGACCAGGAAATAATTGAAATTCTGATCATGTAAATTCCCTTACACAACTGCTAAAAAGTGAAGAACATCCCAGTGAAATTTCTTCATACTTGGAGATTTAGGATTTCTTTATAATAGTTACTGAATTTCTGATTAATATAATACTAAATCTGCCATTAAAAAATTTCTACCCATGTACAAAGAAATTCATCAACTTTTTCCTAATTTCTTCTAAAACAGAAAAGCAAAATCATTAAGCATTTCAGGAATCCCTGAAACAAGGTTAAAACCAGAATAAGGTATTTAAAAATCAACTCTGAAATAAAGTATTTTAGAAGAAAGTTATGTATATATATATATATATAGTACATACATATATATACATGTAATATATATGTATATATATACATATATATATATATATTCAAGAATATATTGCATTTACAAGCTGGGTTGCAGTGGGGCACACCTATAATCCCAGCACTTGGGAGGCTGAGGCAAGAGGATTGCAAGTTCAAAGCCAGACTCAGCAATGGCGAGGCACTTAGTAACTCAGTGAGACCCTGTCTCATAAAATACAAAAAGGGCTGGGAATGTGGCCCAGTGGTCAAGTGCCTCTGAGTTCAATCCCCGGTACCAGGGGAAAAAAAAAAAAGGATGTATTGCATTTACAAAACAAGAACAAAATTATATGGAAAGCAATACTGAGGGAATAAGATGGTTTCTAGAAAAATAAAGCAGAAAGATAAATTTTAAAAAAACACATAAAAATATTGAAAATATGAGAGCTTTGATAAAATGTACAAATGATTAATCCAAAAGTACCAAAACCCAATTAATATTGTTTTCAGTAAACTAGAGATAATGGAGTAGTATTGGGGAATATTTTATAAATAAAAAATAATAAAATACAGTTTTTTTCATGAAGACTGTGTATTCATATACTTAAGTGATCTATTGAGTGCATATAGTAAAATGAGTGAAACAAAAATCAAGAAACAAACAAAATCCAAACTGTAACACCTTGTCAAATTTAAAGAGAATAACAGTGCCTATATAAAAATCACTAAAAAATGCTTTACACGTTCAATTTCTTCTCAAGCTCATAACACTTGATAAGTTGATAAAAGATCTGAACAGATACATTTCCAAATAAGAGCTACAGGTAGGAAACATTGGAACAAATGCTCAATATCATATTTCACTTGAGAATTTCATATTAAATGAGATAGCAGTACATGCATATTAGAATGGCTAAAATCTATAAAACTGGCAAATACCAACTGATATTGATGTCATAAAGCAAAAATAACTCAGATTTGTAGTTGATAAGAATAAAAAAGGCAACTCACTTTGGGATGAAAATTTTGCAGATTTCCACTACACTAAATATTGTCTTACCATATGATATAGTAGTAGCACCCAAAGGTATTTATTCAATTGTGTTAAAAACTTGTATCGAAAGGATGCCCAATTTCACATTTTTTATTCAATGTAAGACTGAAAGACTTATCCTGAAAAATCATACAAGAGAAAGAGCTAAAGTGCATTCATCTTGGAAAAGACCAAGAAAACTGTCACTGTTTATAGATGCCATAATCTTATATATAGGAAACACAAACGAGTCCACCAAACAAACACACAAACAACAACAAAAACAAACTATTCACACTAATAAACAAATTCAGCAAAATTTCAGGAACCAAAAGAAGATCTACAGTCCATAGTAAGTTATCTAAAACTGAAATCAAGATAGTAGTTCCATTTGCCAATACCTACCAAAAAAATACCTAAAAATAAATTTAACAAAAGCAAATGACTCTATGATAAAAACTATGAAACAGTGATGAAATAAATTGAAGAGGACACAAACACACACACAAAATGAAAAGACATCACATGTTCATGGGATGGAAGAAAGAATATTGTTAAAATGCTCATTCTACCCATAGCAATCTACAGAGTCAATTCAATCTTTATAAAAAATATCAAATGACATTCTTCACAGAACTAGAAGAAACAATTCTAAAATTTTTTTGTGGAACCATAAAAAAAAATTCTAAGTAGCCGAATTCACCTTCAGCAAAAGGAGCAAAGTGGGAGACATTACATTAACTGTCATTAAAATATACTCCAAAACTGTAGACACATAGACCAATGGGACAGAATAGACATCCTAAAATTAAAGCCATGCAACTATAGCCAATTGATTTTCAACAAAGTTACTAAAAACATGCATTGAAGAAGGGACAGACTTTTCAATCAATTGTGCTTAGCAAATTGACATTTGCATCTGGAAGAATGAAAGTAAACACCTATCTCTCTCCAGTTACAAATATCAACTAAAAATGATTAAAGACTTAAGACCTGAAACTACGCAACTACCATCAGAAAATGTATGGGACATGCTTCAGGAAATTGGAATGAGTAAGGAGTTTTGGACAAAACCCAAAGATGACAGGAAACACAAGCAAAAATAGATAATACTTATCAAACTAAAAATACTTCTGCATAACAAAGGGAAAACTAAAATGAGGAAATAACTTATAGGTAAAAGAAATAGGAGAAAATAATTGCAAACTAAATCTAACAAGGAGTTAGTATCCAGAAAACATAAGTAACTAAAAAGCAATAGTAAAAAATAATTAAGCAAATAACCTCACTGAAAATTTAGGCAATACACCTAAGTAGACATTTCCTTAAAAGAAGATGTACAAATGGTTAACAGGTATATGAAGAAAATACTCAACATCACTAATTATCAAGGAAATGTAAATGAAAACCACAGAGAGATATCACCACACAGGACTGGCTGTTTGAAAAAGACTAAAGATAACAAATGCTAGCACAGATATAGACAATATGGAATCTTGCACAATGGTATGGGATATAAATTATTATAGCCATTATGGAAAATGGTATTGAGATTTCTTAGGAAATTAACAATAAAATTATCATATGATCCAACACTTTCACTAAAATCTTGTCCTTTGTGACAACATGTATAGAGCAAGAGATCATTAGTCCAAATGAAATAAGCCAGAAAGACAAGTATCACATGATCTAACTCATATGTGGAATATAAATAAGTTGATCTCATAGAGTTTAAGACTATAAAGGTGATGATCTGAGGCTGGGGAGAATAGGGGAAAGGGAGAGAAGAGAAAATATTGATCAATGGGGATTAAGATTTCGACAGGAGTAAAAAGTTCTGATGTGTTATTGCACTGTGGGGTGACCACAGATAATAATGACATGCTGTGTGGTTGAAAAAGCTGGAAGGAAGGATTTTGAAAGTAATCACCATAAGAAATGATAAATGCTTGAGGAGAGAGATCTTTACTCTGAAGTAAACATTATATTAATTATACATATATTGAAATATTCCATGGTACCCCATAAGTAGATACAATTTTGTGGTTTTGTGTTTCAACTTGAAATTGTTTGATTAAAAAATGTCCACACAAAAATATTATTTTGCCCACACATTATTGACTGTAGTGGTTTTATTCACAATCACCATTTGTTTCAGCAAATGTGAGAATTAGACAAAATAAAGCATGGCACAAGAAACTGTAAATCTAAACCCGAAAAAAATGTAGATGGTGTTCTAGAATATCAATAGAACAGGATTAGAAAGCTTAGAGTCCACAAGGGAGCATGGGACAGAAGTCAGAGGGAAGGAATCAAAGAAAAACTCCTCTGGACAGGGAGTTTTTACAGGAAATGACTAAACAATGAAGACAAACTAATAAGAAGAGAGAAAATACTACTGTGCTCTTCAGGAATAGTAAGTCCCAGTAATCTGTTTCCCCACCACAACTACAATTGCTTTGTCAAAATATGTCCGCTACACAACCAGAGATATGAAAAGTAGTGCTGCACTTGTGTAAAATTAATCAAAATGCATTCTGCTGTCATATTTCCCTAATTAAAATAAATTAATTAATAAAAAATTAGGAAAAATTATTCTAGTATAAAGTATCTATTCTGGAACCCAGGATTCTTTTGATCCTCATCACACAGACAGTCTATAACAATCAAAAAGACAATGAACGAACATAGTAACCAAGTATCAAAAAATCCTCCATAAGAAGAAATGTCCAAACTTCAGAGTTACTGAATAATGAGGTTCAAATGTCTAGTTTCAAAAAAAAAAAAAAAAAAAAAATTTAAAATCATACAAAGAAAAAGGAAAGTGTGATGCACTCAAATGAAATAAAATAAAACAAACTGCACTTTAAAAGACATACTAGCAGATCAAGTAGACAAAGATGTTAAAATACTGTTTTAAGAATGATCAAGGATCATGAAAGAGATGTAGAGAAAAGTCAAAGAAAAATATGAATACAACAGAAATATCAATAAAGAGATAATATGAAAATAAATGAAAGATAAATGATTGAGCTGAAAATGACAATAACTGAAATGAAAAGTCATTAGTGAGGTTAAAAGGCAGATTTAAGAAAGCAGAAGAATCAGTGAGCTTGAAGATAGGAAATTATTCAGTTTGAAAATCAGAAGGAAAAAAGATTATAGAACAGTGACCAGAGTCACAGAAAGGTCCTTTGTTACTACTTGGGCTGACCTGCAAGAAATGATCAAGGAAGTCCTGCAGGGTGAAATGAAAAAGACATTGGACAATAACTCAAAGCCATCTGCAAAAATAAAGGTCTCAATGAAGGTTAATAGATGAGCAATTATAAAAGCTAATTTTGTAACATTTTTTAATAAATTCACATGTGGTTTTTCTGTACAATTTAAGAGACTAATGCATATAAAAGAGTTATCATTTTATATTTTTGTACAGAATTTATAAAGATGCAGTCTTATGACACCAACAATTGAAAATAGGAACAAGATGAGAACATTTTCAGCTAGTACAAATTCAATCCAGAGTGCTAGAACTTTAGGATGCTAAATGTGATTCTCATTATAAAACAAAAAGAAAATATCTATGGAATGTACACAAAAAAAATAAGAATGGGAATTTTAAAAAATTTTACTCAAAAATATCATTTAAACACACAGAATATGATGGCAATACAGGAAAACAGGCACAAAAATCTCTAAAAAATTTAGTAACAATACACAGAAACCAGTTACACTTCCATATATCCACAATGAAAAACAGAAATGCAAATCACAACAATGATTTCATTTACAATAGCATCAAAAGAATAAAATTCTTAGAAATTAGCCAGGGAGGTATGACTGATACAATGAAAAAACTACAAAACATTGTTGAAAGAAATTAAAGTAGATGTAAACAAAAGGAAACAAATCTCATGTTCATAGACCCGAAGACTTAAAAGTGTTAAAATGCCAGCACTACCAAAGCAATTTACAGATTCACAGTCATCCCTATTAAAATCTCAGTGATATATATATACATATATATATATATTTTTTAATAAGTAAAACCCATCTTAAAATTTGTATAGAATCTCCAGGGACCCTAAACAGTCAAAAAGAAGAGAAAATTTGGAAAACTCATAATTCTTAACTTCAAAACTATTTTTAAACTTCAATATTCACAACAGTATGGTACTGACATACACAAAGACATACAGATGAATGAAATATAATAGAGCCTAGAAATAAATCCTTATATATATGGTCAAATGATTTTTTTTAGAAATTTGCCAAGACCACTGAATGAGGGAAATAGACTTTGCAATACATGGTGGTGGGAAACTGAAGGTCCACATGCAAAATGATGAAATTGTACACTTTCCCAACACCTTGTACAAAACTTAACTCAAAATGGATCAGAGACCTCGAGATTAGACCTACAACTATAGAACTCTTAGAAGAAAACAAAACAAAAGCTGTTTCCATTGGATTTGGCATTGACTTCTTGGTCATAACACCAAAGACAAAGGTAACAAACAAAAAGACAAATTGGACATGGTGAAAATTTTTAAATTTAGTGCATTAGAGGAGAATTCAATAGAATAAAAAGGTACCCCCCCCAAAAAAAAAAAAAAAAACAAAGAAGAAAACATTTGCAAATCATATACTTCATAAGGGATTAATATTCAAATAATATTCAAAATATATGCAGAAGTCACATGCTTGCCCTTAAAGAGTGTATTTTATCCCCAGCCCTTTCTCTCTCTCTCTCTCTCTCTCTTTCCTGGCCACCATGAACTGAACAGCTTTCCACCACCTTGTACTTTCACCATGATGTTCTGCCTCACCACAAGACTGTAGTTTTGGGACCAAGCGGCCACGGATTGAAACAACAAAAACCATGAGACAAAACAAATCTTACTCCTTTAAGTTAGTTTTCTCGGGTATTTTGTCACAGTGATGAAAACCTGAGTAACACAACATCCTAGTAATGAATATTGTTAATATCACAACTTGTTGGCTGTTGACATTTTACAGATCATTAACTCTATACTTCAGTTGTTTCAATGGGATAACAATAATGCCCAGCTCCTGGGGCTACTGTGTGTCACTGACAAGTATATATTGTGTAGAAGAGCATTGTTAATAGCAAGCATTCTGGAAAGAGATTGAACATCTACATTTGATAATTGGGTTTAGAGAAAAGAATGTTGTATTCTCAAGTATGGAAATTAGAAGTAAAGGTAACTTGAGAAATTAAAATGTTATAATATGAACACATTAATTATTTTAGTAATATTGAGGTAACTAGCAAAAGAAAAAGATTTTCACCAGTTAAAATCTTCTAAGGAATGTAACAAAGATGAGTCAAGATGGAGTGGATATTAACTATTTGGGGACTTTATAGATTGCTCAGTGGTAGAGCAATTGCCCAGCATGTGTAAGGTCCTGGAGTGTGGCAACCACAAATCTACTCTCAACTTCTGTGAGTTTGACTTTCTAAAATTCAACTTGTAAGTGAAATCATGTAGTATTTTTTTTTTCTGTTTGGCTGATCTATTTTAGCCTGTTATCTTCTGAGTTCATAAAGGTTGTTGCAAATGACATAAAATCCTGTTTTAAGAATAAACAATATTCCATTTTGTATATATGCTACATTTTCTTTATCTGTTTTTCCATTTCTCTATTTACCTCTGTGTATTAAGAAAGCATCTTCAACAACTTTTTTCATTTACCTTGTATATATGCCCACAAGTGGAAACTTTTTTTTTGAGGAAACTTCATACTATACTGATGACTGTACTAATTTACATTTCCACCAATATTGTACCAGGATTCATTTTTATCTACATCCTTGCCAACTCTTGTTGTCTTTCATCTTTTTTTGTCATAGCTATCCTTACAAGATTGAGGTAATATCTCATTGTTATTTTAATTTGCATTTCCCTGATGATTAATGGTTATGCTGAATATTTTTCGTGACTTCTTGTTCATTTGTATGTTCTTTTTAAGAAGTATCTGTCAGATGCTTTGCCTTTTTCTTGATGAGGTTTTCTTGCTATAGACTTATTTGCATTTTTAAATTTATTTTGAAGAGGTGGTGACAGTGAGCATCCTTGTTGAACCTGATATAAGGAAAAGCTTTTAAATTTTTACTGATAACCATGTTGTTAGCTGTGGTTTTATCATTTATGACTTATTTTTTTATTGAGATACTATTTTTTTACAAATGATTTTCTGCATCTATTGAAATGATCATATGGTTTTTGTCCTTCATTCTATTAATGTGGCCTAGCATACATATTGATTTGCATATATTTGCATATGTTGGACCTTTCCTGCATCCAGGGAAAAATTCCACTTGATTACCAATAAGAGTCTTGACCTTGAATCTTTGAATCTTCTTTTAGGTAAATAGCAACCAGGAATAAAACAACACTTCAAATGTTTCTTTTATGTTACTTAACTTTACAACACAAATAAACATTCTATATATTTATTAGATTATAAATAACTCCTAAATAGACCAATTTTATCTCCCTCATATTATTTTAAGCTATTGTTATACTTTAATAAAATTTTTTGAACAAAATAAAACTCAAGGCATAGCATTTTTTAATCATAGTTTAACAATATATAAGTATGGATAATTTTTTTCTTTTTCTTAGAATCAAATTCAGGGTCTCACATATGCTAGGAAAGTTGTCTGCCATTAAGCTACATCCTCAGGACTAGCATAAATAATTTTGATTAATAAAAACATTAGTATAAATTATAAATTATGCATGTTGAAATTTCATAATAATGAAATATATACTATAGAAAATTACATCTGTATTAAAATCATCATATTGATATCATTTCTTTTCAGTTAACTTGGTATGGATTAATTCAGATTTTTAATGTATATACTTCACTTATTTAACAACTACCAAACATCATTTTATTTGTTGTCACTCACTATACTAGACTATATTGACACAAAACAATAAGAAAAAAATAGAAATTTCCCCTACTTGCATGGAATATTCAGTGTGGTAAACTACAATTAGTATAAATCGAATGGTAACTTTCATAATTGGGCATCTGGAGAGGGAAATGCATAATACTATGAAGTGAATAATTTGATATATTTACATAAAATGGTAGCATTCAAGAAAGCTGAATTATTATTACTCTACACAATTATGACTAAATACTGTCTCAAAAATGAACATTTTTTATTTAATAAAATAATTTAATTTTGTGTCCCTGTGATTTTACCCTTTTCTGTTTGATTCTGTGACTTCTGTTTTTCTTATGCTCTGTAAATTTAAAAAAAAAAAAGATGTTAAATTGTTTTGCAATATAATCTATCATAATTATAAGGATCTACCTCACTGTACATTCCCAATACTTTCCTATTTCTTAATTTTAGTTATCTAATTATGCTTGACTCATAATTATGCTTGATTAATATGAAATCAGACTTTCCCATGAGGCACTCGTGTAACTAATGCTTTCTGAGTTTTTTTGTTTGTTTGTTTTAACAATCTTGTTTGCAATTTAATATCCTGTCTGTTTTTCAATTGACCAGTAACCACACTTAAAGATTTACACAAGTGAGAAAAATTAAAAGCAGATGAATTCTAGGGAGGGAAAAGCCCATTTAGTATTAAAAATGTTTTCCTCTGTTCTCATTCCAACAAGAAAAATAAAATTGGGCTCAAGTTGTGGTCTTACCTCCTTTTTGACTAATATGTTTGGTTCCTTCTCTAATTTCCCCACTTAGTCAAGAGATGCCTGTGATTGGTTTTAATTTGCCTTTTTAAAAGTTAATATTTATTGAATTTGTACTTTCTAATACCAGTGCCTAGGATCACAAAATCCAGAGTGAACATCTTATAGCATATGATTAGTACTGAAATAACATATCTTTTTGTGATATAAAATTAAGGCCTTTGTCTAAAAATGTCAGTTATCTTAAATCTTGAAACTGGTTCATAAATTCTTGAATCCTTTCAAACTTGTAAGTGCCTACTGTGAGTCAAACATGGTGCTTGCTTCTAGTTTTACAAAGGTAATTATAAAACCAATCCACCCACAGTGGTACCTTTCTAGTAGCTGAACACATAAATACAATTCTATGGAATACATTCAATGATACCAAGGAAGGAATATTTAACTTTATCCAAAAACAAAAAACAAAACAAAACAAAAAAAAAAAAAATGAGAAGGTCAATGCAAGAGCAACCCTCCTGTTTTATAAACTTATACCACTCACCTGTGCTAGTTATGCATACATGCTGTGCCACTGAAGTAAAAGTAAAATCACTTTTACTTAAGTTTCTTCTGCAGCCTGCAATGCCTGATCCTCTGGCCTTTTCTGGAAGGAAGATTCACTTTTCAAAGTACAAACAGATATGTCCTATTTGGGGAGGAAACTGAAGAGGAAAAGCAGTTAAGAGAAAGAGGGAAGGAGGCAATAACAGTAGCCAGATTACAAGTTTTGGAATTTTCTGAGAATGGGTCAGAACTTTTGATCCTTTGTAGCCAAATGGTGATAATTTTCAATGGTAAGTCTGTAATCAATTTGTATAATATATCAGACATTTAAATGAGAACAGTGGCAGGCTCTCCCTGCAGTGTTTCAGCAGTAGAAAAGAACTGACATATTTGGTAGAATTAAAGTAGTAAGTGGGGAAGGATTAGACAGAAAATTTGAAGGACACTCAAGAGTAGTGTCTTCACATCTTGAATTGTTTGGATGTATCAAAAACACATCAAATAATCACAGTAAAAGATACTGTTATTGGCAAGTAATATGACTTTTGAGTCTCATATATATTTGTTTTTTTATGTTCCCTTTTAGGGGGATAGGAACAAAAATGACTCATACCCACAAAAAAAATGGGCTTCTGAGGAAGAGTTCCTCAAGAGAAAGTAAAATATTATGACAAAAGAAGAGTTGGAAGCCATTTACTGGAGACATCCATTTTTTTTTTTTTTTTTAAAACAAGTAAGGTAACTAAATTTCAATGATGAGTGAGATGCTAGGGTCAATGGGGTGCAGTCAACAATTGCATGGCACCAAGAACACGTTTGCTGGGCAGCAGAGCATTCTCATCAAAATTAATAAAATAATATTTATGGAATGCACTACTGATCTGAGCTTTGGAATGAAATAGATTTATATATGAATTTTGGGTTCCACATCTTATTTTAAGAGAACTTGAACAAGATTCTTTGAATCTTAAAATGTTGATTTCCTAACATGCTCTCAGGAGTAACAATGCATACCTTATAAGCACTGAATAAGTGCTATAATCATAATTATAAAAAAACATAGTTTATGGCAAAACTCTAAATAAGTAACAAATTATATTGTTGCTCTAAACAATTATATTATTACTCTAAACAATTAACAAAATGTATATTATTGACATATTTGAGATACTTGGTTCTAATAAAAGACAACACCTTTCTAAAAATTTGGTGCTTTCAAATTTCAGGAAACACCAGATTGATATTTCTAATTAACTACATGAGCAATATATTTCATGGAAATTCTCCTTCTTGTTGTTCTTCCTTTTCTTGTTATGTAAATTCAACAAAGGTAAATAAACATTTGTCAAACAAAATGTTGTTGAGAAATAAATGCAAATGTTCCAATTCTCTGTTCAACCTATTCCAAGGTATATTAGAAACATTTCAAGTCACTGAAAATATAAATCATCTAAAAGTATAGCTGTCTCTCTTTTACTTTTCTGGAAAGATGTTTTGGTTAAAATAAATGAACATTTCTATATGAAATCACAGAGATGGACTATGAAATGTATTTTTTCTCCAGACAAATTCTACCTGAGCTTGACAGCAGCAGAGTTATTGATTAGATATCATCGGTGCTGACATATACAGAGAGAACATAATTTCATTTTATGGGCTGCTATGCTGTTTGATAGAATTCATTTTATGAAATGGCTATTGCTAGGCCTTTCATTATAGCCACTTTGAAGAATTTTGTTTTACATTGGAATAATATTTTCTTACACTGCATTGGCTTTCTAATGGCTTACCATTTCAAATAATTTAACAATGACCTGTTTTATATACTGTGGGATGGTTACTCTACAAATAGATCGGATCTGTTCAGGTATACATTTAATTGCCACACTTGATGGTTTCTCTTATAGCTGTCCATATTCTTGAACAGAGGAGTTTTTTACTTAGGGATTTTTATATCATTTGGTATCATTCTTAATTAAGCCCAAAATATTGAAATGCAATATCAATGTTGTTTTGTTTTGTTTTGTTGATGTACCCAATCCATTCTCACCAAGATTTTGAAAGAGAATATTTGCATGGGTAATTGGTATATACCACTTTTCACATTTATGCAAGAATGAAAAGACCTGATTTCAAAGCTAAAGAAATTCATTAACTAAAGAACAATGAAAATCAAGGTGATATTTGGAACAAGAAAGCAATTTTTTCTGTTTCAATGGAAAATAAATATTCCAAACATCTTGAGAAGAATACAACATTACCCAAGAGGCTAAAGGAAGAGCTGTGCCTTAATTTATAAAGCAGCGCTTGAATGGCCTGGTTTGGAGTGACACGCTATTAATCAATTCCTTGCAATTGAGAAGGATGATTTGTCTTTTGATTTTAAAAACTACTCTGAATTTTCTACTTAATAGTGGAGGAGACTGAGCAGTATCACAATGATAATGCTCAGAATGACATATTTTAAAAATTAAAACTGTCATGCAAAATTTACTTTTTTTTGAGCAACCCATATCTAAATCTAGTAACATTTTTGACTGAATGGCTTGCCAAATGAAGGCTGACATTTTGTCCTGTTTATTCTCTTCCTTATGCAGGAGAAAATATTCTGTTCATGTTTAACAATATATGACCCTAAGGAAGTTAACATGCTCCGTGTTACACTATAATGATGGTGCAGGTCATTTTATAATTGTCCAAACCTACATGATGTACAACACCAAGAGTGAACCCACATGTAGCTGTGTCCTCGGGGTGATTATGGTGTGTTAAAGTACATTCCTCAATTGTAACAAATGTACAACTTTGGTAGCAGATATTAAAAATGGGAAAGGCTGTGTATGTTTTATGGTGGGAGTATAAGGGAAATCTTCATAATTTTCCCTGAATTTTACTGTGAATCTAAAACTTCTCTAAAAGTAATCATATATATGATAAATATTTTTGATTTGTCTGTGTACATGTGTGTATATATATATATATATATACATATATATGCACACACACACACGCACACACATATATTATATTCCAGATGTAAAACAGTAGCAGATGCAGTAAAGAAGAGGTCTTCCCAGACTCTCCTTTACTGCCTCTTTTTATCTCCTAACGTTCCTCTAATAAGCACGTGCATGTGTGTGCGCGTGCACACACACACACACACACACACACACACATATGTTCATGCTTAGTGTTAAGCCATTTCTAAGAATAACATGATGAAACTTGAAATGGCCAACATTTACCTTAATTTAAATGCTCCACAACATATTTTCTCATTTTCTGAAAAAGAATAAGATGCAAATAACCAAAAAGAGCAAGCTATTTTTATGAGAGGAAAGATATCAATTTTATATATACACACATACACATTAAAAAAAAAAATCTTCCTACATAAACCATAGCACTTTTATTCTGCTTTTGTTGAGTTCTTTAAAGAAAGAATAGGTCAAAATGTAATGTTCCCTTTTCATGATAAATAGTTCGGTCCATTGTGCTAGCAAAATCCTGCCTTTCAAAAAAAAGGTATAAAATAGAATTATTTTAAAATAGCTGTCTGTGGCTCATTGTGGAATAGCATTTAAGAATGTATGCTGAGTCTAAAGCATTTTATTTGATCATGAAATAAATATGTGTGCATGTACTATGTATCTCATAAATTTCGACCTTTCTGTTGGACTTGGATTTGATGGTTACATAAGTATAGATATTAATAGTTTCTCAAGAGCACCAATGTTGATGTCAGTTATCTGCATAGAGCCAGAAAATGGTGACAAGTCAACTGTGGCCTTGTCCCTGATGTTACAGATTAAGTTCTGATCATGAAATATGTTAACATTTTACACTAATACACTCTTTGTGCATCAGCCTAGTTTTGTTTTCCCCAGACTTGCAGCTTTGTCATTTCATTTGAAGTCATGTTTTAGTGGAATTAAACTTGGAGTTTAATATAGAGCCTTCTGGTAACCTTCCCCTTCCTCTCACTGGGTATGTTGCTTTTATGTATGGCAACATCACCAGGCACTCCCAAACCAGTAGCCAAGCACAATATATCCTTAACCTCAGGACTCTTGTAATTGATGAAGGTCTGGGATCAACTGGTACATTCTTTGACATGGTTAAGTTATCTGTTGGAGATAATAAACCAATAAAAATGTACTGCGGATTCATCTGTCTCGAATCCTCTCTGGTCTGAACATAAGCTATTAAGAACTCAGTTTTCTGTCTCTTTATTTCTCATTACTTGACATAATAAAGAAAATGAAATATATAGAGTGGATGCCTGTTTGTCTCTCCTACTCTTTTTCTTTTTCAATTTCTTCTATAAAAGGGGGAAAGCTCAATAAATATAGCTGAGGGAATGAAGCCCGTGTTGTTGCTACACTGCACATATTCTTACAGCCTTCTAAATCGTAAAATGTTAACAGCAAAACTAAATCTTGACATGTTGATAGCTAAAACCATACTGCAATATGGCACATCAATTGCCTGTTATGTTTCTGAGAACCAAAAAATATTCTCTTCCGTACCATTAACATAAATCATACTGGTTAAATCACTTTAATTCTCCAGGTGTTTTTTTGTTTTGTTGTTGTTTTATTTTTTTGTTTATTCAGATGGCACATTTGTTGATGTCAGTTTGGATGGTGGAAGGGATATCAGATAAAGTGCAGATTTCTTGTGGACTTATGTACAAAAATCAAACTCAATAAGCTTGTCAGATGAACATTTCACATTAACCAAAATAATCACCTGTCATATGACTTTAAACAGTTTCTCTTTTCCCCATGTTTCAGAAGTGCAATGTAGTGCTTTACGTACCACAGCTGCATGTTTTTTTAAACAACTAGTTTTAAAGACTTCCATCATCCTGTAGTTCTCCAGTGTGAATTTTAGCACCTCTGTGAGAAAGAAACAGTACTATGCTTAATAGAACTTTAGTCCATTATAGATTTCTTTGAAACACTGAATAACTGGAAAAATACTGGAAGTGATATTTGTTCCCAGGAGGCTGATATCAATTAATTTCTGAAACATACATATAATTGACAATCTGCCTGTTTCTGAGTTTTGGAAAGTTGAACGTGGTACCCAAAGCAAACAAGGTCAGGACCTCAGCATCCTCTCTGCTAACCACAAGTGGTTGATTTTGTTCAAAGCTGCTCTATCCTCTCACTGTGATGAATATTTTAATCCCTAAAGGTGGCAGCAGCCCATGTTTGGAAATGAACAGAGCCCTGAAAAACCTCATGAGTTCAAATAGGGTAATCAGACTTTGAATTTGTTTCTCATGAGATTGCTTTTAAATGTGGTACCCATCCACTGAATTCTGTTTATTTTCTTGGTGCCCATCTGGCCCACCCCAGTACTTTTATGCTCTCACAGTCATCTCCTTCTACAGACTGTTTTCTCTTGTATTAAAACATGTTTTGTTGCTGATTATTGGTATAGCAGAGGATGTTAATGCATAACTATACTTGAGAAATGTATGTAAGATCTCTCAATCATAGGTCAATAAGACTCTCAATCTGCTGCCTTTCCTACTTCCTTATGCAAATTTAGTTTTTGGAAATACAGAGAAGGACACAGTCACTTCCATCACAGAGGAATATATTCAAATATTCATAACCCAAGCAAATTAACATAAATTCCACAGAAAAGTACAAATAAAGCAACATTCAAGGTGGAAGGAAAATAAAATGTGAGGGGTTGATACTTCTAAGAGATCGAAACCTAAAGCAACATTTTTTGACCCTGCAGGGTGTGGGGACCCAATCCTTTATCGGCCTAATATGGCAGATATCTAATTAACCTATCATGCATCTTGATGAATGAGCTGATCTTTGACATGAATGAGTTGAAAGACAGAGGGAATCCCTGGAAGACGGAACATGAACAATAGGCATAGGTATTCATCAGTCCTACCTGGAGCAGTAAAAGTAATGCAACTTTAAAACATGGAAATATATAGTGGGCAGCAGGAGGTGTGTTTGGCAAGGAATCTTAGAAAAATATCACCACAAGAAAATGGAATTTATTGTCATTCAGCATATGCAAATAACCACTGAAGTTTAAGTGAAGATGCATAAAGAGGTACCTGATATGATTCCATATCAACTTTAAGAAGTATAAACTGTCATAAAATGTTATCAGGTGTATATACAGGATGCCAAACTCCTCTACTTTTCCCCCAGAGGACTCAGTTCCAAGAATTATCCTAAACTAAAGAATAGAAAAGATTTCCCATTGTCATAAACTGGTTGTATGATGGTGTTGACTTAGTAACACATCAATATTTATATGCTAAGTATAGCAACTAGTAATTTTTACTGATATATTTTTAGGCTTTTTCAAGAGACATTTCCTCCATGTGACATATTTATGTGAATAAAAATGAGAATTATAAAATAGAGATAGAATTCACACACCTCATAATTCAAACATTTAACATATAAAATTAAATGTTTTTATAGCATTTAATTTTTAGATTACTTTCACATATACATTAAAAAAAAAAAAAAAAACTGTTCTCATTATCTCCTCAACCTCCTACATCATTGACAAACATAACTTTGTTTCTCTATGAAATTTATTGTTCTGGCTATTTTATATAAATGAAATCATATATATGTATGTGTGTATGTATATACATGTGCATATATATACATATTTCTACAGTGCATTTTGTTATAGGTTTGTTTTGTTTATCATAATGTTTTTGAGGTATCCATTTTATAGCATTTTTACTTTTGCTGAAGTTAATACCCCAATTGTAAGAATAGACTGTTTTATTTACCTGTCCATCAGTTAATAGACAATGTGGTTATTTCCACTCTTTCCAAGTTTTTGTGTTCCATGTAACTTATGCTCACAATGTGATTTTCAATGGGCACATTGGGCCAAACAAAACCAGCATGTCCTCTGCAGAGTCAGTCAGGTATACATTTTATGCCTATGTCACTGACACCCCAATAAAATCCTGAGCTTTTGTAGTTGACAGTATTTTGTGCTGCTGTCACACATCATAGCTGGAAGTATTAAGTGTTGTCTGTAAGAGGACAATTAGAATCTCATGTTTGTTACTCTGAAGTCTCACTTTTCTTTTAGCATTTGCTGATTTTAATCTGTGTTTTTTGCTGTAATTATCCATAACCGTGAGTATAACAACTTTTCTGAGTTTTTTGAGTCCTTCTAGTAAACTGTGGAAACAGAGGGTGGTCTTGAGAGCCCCTAAAACAATGTCTTGTGCCATTTTTTTAATTGAGTCTTTTGAGTTTTACTATGGAACAGTGAGAGTTATTTTTTGTGTTCTTGATATAAGGCCCTTAGCAGATATATAAATTGCAAATATTTTCTCCCATCCTGTGAATTATGTTTTCACTTTGTTGAAGGTATCCTTTAAAGCAAAAACATATTTAGTTTTGCTGATCAAACTTGTTTATTTATTTATCTCAGTTAATGTGTTTAATTGTGCTATTTAAGAAGGCTTTTCTTAATCTCTGGTCACAAAGATTTACAACAATATTTTTTTGTGTAATTTTAGTTCTTACATTAAAAATTTGTTACATTTTAAGTTATTTTTTGTATATAGCATGAGGAAAAGATCCAACTTCATTTTTTTTTATATATAGACATCCATCTGTGAACAGCACATCTCCAGCTGAATTATCTTAGAACAGCTTGTTATAAATTAATGGATGGTAAATATAATGATTTATTTCTTGATCCTCAATTGTATTCCTATCAATCTACATCTAGCCTTATGTAATGGACATGTTGTCTTTATTACTGCAGTTTCATCATTTCATAATAAGTACTGAGATTGTAAAATATAAGTCCTCCAATTGTGTTCTTTCTATTATGAGTTTAGTTATAATGAGTCCTTTGAATGCTCATATAAATTTTGGGGCCAATTTCAGCAGAAGCCACCTGGAGCTTTGACAAGGAGAGATTACACTGAATCTGTAGATCAATTTAGAGAGCACTGCAATATAAGCATTATTGTGTCTTCTTATCCATGAAGTAGGAAGTCTTTACTTTTCTTTAGGTATTGTTTTGTTTCTTTTAGTAATGTTTTGTAGTTTTAAGAGTACAAAATTATTCTTCTTTTGAAAATAAAATATTCCTAATAATTATTTTATGCTGTTATTATAGAATCGTCTTAATTTTATTTTGGAATGTTCATTGCTAATATATGGAAAAAACAGTTGTATTTATATTTATCTTGTACTCTTCAATCTTACTGGACTTATTTATTAGTGCAATTTTTAAAATCCAATTTGTTAATATTCTATGTAAAGAGTATCTGCAAACAGAATTTTATTCTTTTCTTTCCTATGTGGACGTATTTTATTTCATTTTTGGCCTAATTTTCCTGGCTTAACTTTAATAAATAAAATTGTGGAGAGGGTAACTGATGCCTTGTTCTTGAGCACAGGGTGTAAGAATTCAGATTTTCACCACTGTAAATAATATTTGCTCTGGGTTTTTGTAGATGCCTCTTACCAGGGTGAAGAAATTCCCCGCAATTTCCGGTTCATTGAGGGTTCTTGTCATGAAATCAGGTTGGATATTGTGGAATGCTATCCCAAAAGTATTGAGACAATTCTGCTTTTGCCCTTAATTATCTTCATATGGTATATCAATTAACTAATTTTCAGATGTTAAGCCAACTTTTTCTTTTGTTGGTTTTTCCTATTGCTTTTCTACTCTCTAAATTTATATCCACTTTGATTTTTATTACTTAATTTCTTTTTGCTTGCTTTATATTTGTTTGTTCTTCTTTTTCTTTCTTAAGGTAGATGTTAGATAGTTGATTTGAAATTATTCTTTTTTGAATATAGGTTTTTGCAGTGACACATTTCCTTCTAAGAATTCTACAGCATTCCTTAGAGTATGCGAGGTTGTGGTTTCAGTTTCATTCATCCTAAAGTGTTTTCTGCTTTCCCCATTGATTCTTGTTGCTCCCCTTGTTATTCAGAAGCTTATTGCTCATTTTTTTACATACTTGTGAATGCCTTTACATTTATTTATGTTACTGATTTCTAATTTAATTTGACTGTAGTAAGAGAACATACACTGTACTTTATCATGCCTTTTAAATTTATTAAGACTATTTTATAGCCTAGATAATAATGTGTCAGGAAAAATTTTCCATGTGTACTTCAGCTATTCGACAGAGTGCCCCCACTGACTTCTATTAGGTCTTTTAGGTTATATAGTTTTATCATTTTGCTCAAATATTCTACATGTCATTCATCTTCTGCTTACTTGTTCTATTCATTATTGTAAGTGAAGTATAGAATTTTTCCACTATTATTGATACATTGTCTCTTTTAATCCCGTCAAGTTTTTTCCATGTATTTTAAGGCTCCTTTGTTAGCTGTGTATGTATTTAGAACTCATATACCTTCTTGATGAAACTGACCACATTTTTTCATAACAAAATATCCTCCACTATCTATCTATATGTATATTTTTTGTCTCGTGGTGCTGGGGGATTGAACCCAGGGTTCACACTACTAGGCAATGCCCAATCACTGAGCTACACCCCCACCCCTATATTCTTGTTTTAAGGTCTACTTTTTCTGACTATATCATAGTCACTCCATCTTTCTGATGGACTCTGTTCATACAATGTTATTGATATAGCTTAATTTTTCTGTCCCATTTTACTTTTTCCTTTATCTTGTCTCTTGTTACTTTATTGCTCTCCTTTGTTATATTTTTAACTACATATTTCTAATTTAGCTTTTTATTATTTGATGATTTTCACTCAACATTTAAGTTACTTTCCCATTGTTTTTCCCAGGAATTGCCATATACGTCTTAACTTTTCAGAATTTATTTCAGATTCATACTATCTTATTTCTAATAAGATGTATAAAAAGTTATTTCTATACAGTTGTGTTCTTTCCATATTTGTTTTTAATATTATATGTATCTTTATGTTACAAATCTCTCAATTCATTGTTGCAAGCATTTTTTATCCTTATAATAGCTGAAAGAAGGCAGGAGAGCAAGCATACATTTATTGAGTGTGGAATATCAACCTTCTTATTTACCATTTCTGATTATCTTTATTTATCCCTGTAGATTCAAATTACCATCTGGTATGTATAATTTTCTTAATCCAATGCAAGATTGCACCCATTCATTCCTTTAAAATCTTACTTAAATATATCATATTTCTATGTGTTTAAGCTCCAAGATATATTTACACACATTGTTTTATAAAGTTCTTTTAAAGCATTAAAGATACAAAAAGAAATAGGCACTTACCAGCTTTTATACTATATAATTCCTTTAACCAGTACTCTACTTGGTTTGGTTTTCATGTGACTTTGATATATACTCTAGAAATATTTAATTTTATCATGAATAACTTATCTTAGTACTTTTATAAGAAATAATCCATTGTGAATAAATATTATACATTTTTCTTTCACTTATCTGGGACTATCTTATGTTAGCTTCCTTTTTGAAATGTCGTTTTATTGCACATATATTCTTGGTTAACATTTTCTTTTAGTGTGTAAATATATTATGGCATTGTCTTCTGGCATCCACTCATTCTGATCAGAACTCAGTTGTCTATCTTACTGGGGTTCTCTGTACATATTCAATTACTTGTGTTTCACTATTTTCAACGTGCATTTATCTTGTTTGGAGTTCACTGAAATTCTTGGATATGCAGATTAATGTTCTCTTCAAATCTGGAAGACTTCCATGATTTTCTTCCTTCCCTAACTCCTCTTTAAATTTAATAGCATTCCATGTTTCTCTGATTCTCTTTTATTCCTCTAGTTTTTTCTTCTTCATGTTATACAATCTCTATCAGTTCAACTTCAAGTTTGCTTACTGTTTCTTCTTCTACTTCAGATATACTCTTGTGCCCTTCTAGTAAAGATTTCATTTATTTACTGTATTTTCTTGCTTCTGTATTTACTTGTTATTTTTTTTTTTTTACATTTTCTGGCTTTTAATTCATATTCTTTATTTGATGATGTATTGTCACATAACTCTCTTATTTTCTTAAACATTTTTATTATTTTTAAAATACATTTGTAATTATTTCTTTGAAGTCTTTACCAGTAAGTCTGTCATATAGGCCCCACTGGACAGTTTTTGTTGCCTTCTGTTGCTTCCATTTTATGGGTCACATTTTCTTCTCCAGGGTGTTATTGCTGGCTTCTGTCTTTATTCAGTGATTTAGCTGGACTATGTTCATTAAATTTATTTTTTATTAAAAAAATTATTTCATACATCCAAAGTGGGAAACCTCTTGAGCCTTTCCTCAGCAGGCGTAGCCAAGGGCATGCGCACAGCTGTCCTGCAATGAGGGTGATGTTAGCAAGCCTGTCCTTGTCTGATTCCCTCCTGTGTTCATCTGTCTGCTGTTGCTGTTGTTGCTTCTATTTTATGTCACCTACTTGTTAGCCTCTACTAACTGCCAGTGCATTGCCTTATTGTTTTTGATAATGCCTTAGGACATATATTGCTCAACAGTCGGATCCAATTAAATTTGGCCCTTTTGCAAATTATTTTTATGCCAGTTTTTGAGGTTTGTTATCACTCTAAGATAACTTTGCTTATCTGTTTTTTCACCCTATTTTCCCTGTTAAGCTCTCTGACCTACAAGTCAACCTATTTTTCATGGGGCTCCTTGGCCTAGTCTTCAGTGTTCATCACCAAAGTCACCCTCATTTTCAGGACTATTCTCAGGCTTGAACTTCTGCACACTTTGTTCCAACTTGTCAGTTACTTTGGAAAGTTTTGTAGTTCTGTGTTCTTGTGTTCTGCTTCACTCCCTGAGCAGAATCCCCCAAAAATCAAAATCCCAAAAAAAAAATCAAAACTATGAGTGAAGATAGTGGATCTCTTCTGTGGGAGAGATGCCCCTGCTTCAAGAGGAGGACTTGGGCAGGGGCAGCAGCCCCTAACATTCTGAGCCCTCATTTCCCTGCACTGAATCTAAGTCCTACATATGAAGTGGAGCAAGAGTGATTGGGCACCCACTATGTTCAGCCAGCCACCCTCAGGTAGAGCCTTTTCCCTACCTGTGAGATTATTTGGGTAAAGGGACTGCAAATGCTTGTCTGGAATTATCTCCTGCATGGGGGAGAATGAAAATAAGAAATGCTGGTCCTGTCCTGCCTGGAGACATACTATAGCCATGGGATAGAGCAGAAACAGAAAATACCCTATCTTCATGATCACATGTGCCCACTGAAGTCCAAGAGAACTTCCATAATGATGAGCTGAAGAAATATATGACAGACTTTCTTTCAGATTTTGTCATTTTGCTCTAATCCTTCTTCTTGCTTAAAATGTGAGTGTAGGATATATATGGAGTAGGCTTCTTATGATGATTGGGTGATCAGAGTGGAAAAAAATAAAAAACACAGATTGTGGGTCCATCACTGTCTCCCTTGCCCAAAGCCCCCTTTACTGTCTTATTTTTCATATCTCCTTCATCTAAGGAATCACTAACTCCTATCTTTACTTCTTTACAGCCTCTCGGGTATTCATCTTTTCTCCTTTCCTGTCACCAGTGTCTTAATGTAAGCCTTCATCAAACTCACTTGAATGACTGCAGTAGTCCCATAATTTTTCCTCCTTATCACTTTCCGTATAATGCAACATTGGCAAGCATTTTATAAGGTAACCCTTTTAAAAGACATACTTGACCTGTCTCTTCCTTATTAATGCTTTCAATGACTCTTTTTTTTTTTTTTTAACTGCATAAGGGTCTACACTTAGCATCACAGGAAGATTCTTCATAAACTCACCTATAACTATCTGTTTTGCCTCAATAATCTATCAGTCCTAGATACAAACTCTGTACCCTAGACCAGCTGAAGATAGATAGTATTCTCTTACATTTGGGTCTTTGTATCAATTATTGTCTATCCTAGAAATGCCTTCACTTTGTTGCCTGGTGAATTATAAGTCTTAAAAATCCTACAAAAATCTCACCACATAAAGATTACTGCATCTTCTTTTGTATTCTAACAGTTACAACATTGGAATAGATTTTCTTTGTTTTCCTCTTAGAATATAAACCTTTGGAAGGTCATGTCATTTGTGTGTGTGTGTGTGTGTGTGTGTGTGTGTGTGTGTGTATTTATGTTTGATTATCAGGTTCTTAATGTATTGAGTAGGAGAGTTGTTGCTCAATAAATATTAACAGAAAAACATATACAAAATACTATTATTTCAACCTATAATGTAAATAAAATTTATTAACGAAGTATTTTATATTAATTTATTGTTTTCAGCATTCAAATTGTGGTGTATAGTCATGACACATCTCAATGTAAATCCCGTTTTCATTGATAAAGTGTGGTTCTACCAAAACAAAGAAAAATATGCTTAACAAATATTTACAAAAAGAAAAGATACAGAAAAATATTTAAATCTAAGATCTTAGGTAAGAACATATGAGAAGTTAATTTTATTATAAAATCATTACATTTTTAATTTTTAAATGTACACTGTGGGAGCCAGGAAGACTTAAGATTTCTTGTTATATTAGCGTCTTTTACATTTAAAGCATTTAAAAAGCTTGCACAGTGAAAATCAGCTTTTTTTATTAGCCTGTGTTAGGATGACCCTATGTTTATCTCACATTTTACAAGACCAGATCTTTAATGCTATACTTGAATTATGGATTGAGTGTGTCCCCCAAAGTTTCAGGTTTGAGAAGCTTGGTCCTCAGGGTGGCCATGTTGAGAAGTAGGAGAACCTATAAGAGGTGGGGTCTAGTGGGGGTTCATTAGGTAATTTGGGACAATGCCCTTGAAAGGGATTTGTATATTTATCGAAGGACCTCATTTAGATTTTGTAGGAGTGAGTTATTATAGAAAGGCTAATCCTGGCTTCTGAATCCCTCTGACTTCCTCTCTTGCCAAGCACTCCCTTCTACATGTGCTGTTTGTGATGTAGCAGTGCTCTCTGCTACATCTGCCCTTGTGATGCCATATCCCCTGATACCTCATCAGAAGCCCAAATGATGAGACTGACTAGATCTTGGCCTTTCAGCCTCCAAATCTGAGAGCTCAATAAACCTCTTTTCTTTACACATTATCAAGCCTCAGGTGTTTTTTTATAGCAACAGAAAATTGACGAGGAAAATGGAGCTAACACTAATTCTTCCAATCATTGGACAGACATCTTAATGTACATTTTAATCCATGTTTTCAGATTTTGATATCAAAGTTACATAATTATTTCCTCTCTCTCTCTCCTTCTATATAAATATGTATGAATAAAAATTGTAGTTGATAAAATATTAATAAATGCATAGCCCCTTCAAAAATTGTGTGTGAAGAATAGTTTACATTTTATAAAAATAATTTTCATAAGTTTTTGTGTAAGTGCCAAATACAACTAGCTTTAGTTTTCAAGGAATGTAGAATGATTATTTAAAAAAATGATAGATTTATATATAGGTCCATATAATTACATACATGGCAATAAGATGAAATAAGTTCAGTGACATAAGCACAAAGCAGTAGGCACAAGAGAGTAGTCGATTATAGTTATAAGAGGCAATACAGAGCAAGAAGGCCTTATTGATTAAAATGGTGAATAAGATAACTTTAAAGGGAGATTGTCCAGGCAGATTCACCAAAGGAAGCAGGGCAGCCAAAGGAGTAAAAACAACATAAACAAAAATGTCAAAATACACCCTCCCTGATATCTTCAGAAAACTGTAAAGTAGTGCATTAAGAGAGAAGGAGGTCAAGGCAGTCAAGTCATGGGCTAAAGTCGTGATGGGCTAGAAAAAGAGGCAAAGGGAAATTGATGATGGAGTGCCTTGAAAAGCCTGTTTAAGATTTAAAAATTTAAAAAGAAAAAAAAATTCAATATATAAAGAAGTTTTACAAATCAAAAGAAATGGACAAAATCACCATTGCAATGGGTATAGGACATAAACAAGTAATGAAATGAGAAATATGAGCAGCTAATGAGCTTGTATGCAAAGATTAAGTTAACCAATACAGAATTAAAAAAAAAAAAAAAAGATTTAGATGGAGCTATTGTTTTTTTTAAATAGGTAACATCATCATTAGCTTTTTGTTTTACAGAAATCACACCAGTGCACCCCAAAACAGGTATTGGAGATCAGCAGCACTTCAGAAACAGGAGAGAAGCAGGTCAGAAAGCACTGCAGAAATGCAGCAAGAGATGAAAGTTTTTATCCATTAACTATGGAAATGAAAAGATTATACCAGAGACAATTACTAAAGGAAGTTGTACCGGCAGGTCATCATATTAAGCATCTAGTATGACTCTCAGGATCCTGAGGATGATGCCTAGGTATTTGGACTAAATGATAAAGGCTGAGCTCATTTTAGATCTAGAATGGATCAATTAGGTCAGCCCCTTTATTTTGTAATTGATAACAGCATATAGATACTAAATGATTTTCCCACAGTCTTACAGTGGTTTGTTTAATCCTGAAAGGAATAGAACATGTCTCTCCTCATTTCAATTTTAGCCTCTTTCCAACATAAGGTACTCTATTCAGTGCTTTTTACATTTTTCATGCTATGAAAAATGACATAAT
The DNA here is from genome assembly GCA_025594165.1 of Tamias sibiricus. Classification (NCBI taxonomy): domain Eukaryota; kingdom Metazoa; phylum Chordata; class Mammalia; order Rodentia; family Sciuridae; genus Tamias; species Tamias sibiricus. The sequence goes on along the minus strand of CM046666.1, from coordinate 125,462,253 downwards.
GAGAAAAAAATAGAATCCCGGCTTCCTAATTATTCCACAGAAGGAATTGGGTGATATGTATCAGACAATGACAGATTTGCCATTTGAGGATGTGATCTAAAATTTATGAGACAATTACTACAATCTAATCATTTTATTTTTAGGAATAAAAGTTCAAATTTCATCCAATTTTGTAATGTAAAAAAAAAGCATGACACTTTTCCTCAGTAATATATCATTTATCATTGGATGTAAAGAAATAGTAAAGTTTTATGTTTAATAAGGAGGCAGATCTTCTTATGTAAGGTCAGATAAAAACATTTAGAAACAAATGTGTTTCAGTTAATGGCCTTTGCAACTTTACATATATCAAAATGTGTATGGTTCAAATTTAAACTTGAAAGAAGTTTTAAAGTAGGCATTTGGGAGAAAATCCTGATGGACTTTAGTTGTGTGTGTGTGCACATGAGCTGTGTTATTTCCTCTGGCCTGAGAGAGTATAGACCTTACTGAAGATACATTAAGAAAATTTATACTACAATACATCAGAACCAGTAACAAAATATAATACTATTCCTATAAAAGTTCAATCCACGTGAAATCTTTATGACTCTTTGCAGCTAGCCTATTTGATGGAATTCAGGGGAAGCACTAAGTTCTTGATTATCAAAATGCTTCACCAGGTCCGCTGATGCAGCAGAGGAGAACTGGTAGAAGGGGACAATTTCTATATTCCTAGACTTAAAAGTTAAGCCCAGCTTTGTAGTAAAAATTTCATTAAAAGTGCTTACTCTATTTCATAAATCTTCCACATATAATTTCTTTTCCTACTTCTCAAACAAAACTGCTTAGTTCTTCTCTCTTCCTATGATTGCAAAAGTGATGTGTTCATTCATCTGAACTTAACCACAGGCCTTGCGCTCTGACAATATTTGTCTTTATAGCTACTTTTCCTTGCTCCAAACAAGTAGCTCCTTTTAAGTCAGTCTCTTTCCACAAGCTTCTGTCAGCAAACATATCTTCAAGGCTTGAAGTTAGTTCCTTTTTTTTTTTTTTTTTTTTAAAGTTTGCCACCCTACAGACACTAGCTAAATATAAAATATTCAGTTACTCTGTGTATCTTGATTTCTCTGTCCTGTGACTCATTAACTCCAACAAACATTGAATAATCACAGACATTCATTTCAAATGAGTCAAAATTTGCTTCTAAAAGTAATGAATTATCTTCATTTTGTTTCTCATTCCACTTTAATTCCTTCTAACTCTGCCCCATCTTTCTAACCCTGGCATGTTCCAAGCCATAAAGGTTAGTGGGGGAGGGGGGTTGGGGAGCATTTTGTATCAAAGACCTGATGTTAGACCCTGCTTGCCCTAAAGTCTCATGCTACCTCTGGTTACAAATAGGGTTATGTGACTGAATAATTGGTTATAAACTTGGATCTACAGACTAGAGGGAAAAAAATGATTAATATTGCACTAAAACATAACTAAATAGAAATAATTTTCATAATATTGTTTGTGATAAAATTCCAAACCCCACAGTAGCTCCCTGTGAGACAACTTAGCATGTATAGAGCCAGATGGCTCTGGAATGCCCTCTTCCCATCACTGTTGAGACGAAATGCCCTGGAATTATTTCTAAACTTTTAGCCCTAACATTGAACAAGTCTATATACTAAATTATATTTAAACATATCCTATTTATACTCATAATCATGCAGATACCATAAATAACGTTGTAAATATTTTCCTACAAAGCATCACTAATAAATTTATTATTTCATTAATTCGTTTCACAACTAGGTACCATATGTCTCATGTGTGGCAGGCTCATGAAGAATAATTTCCAGAAGGCTTTACAGATTAAACAAAAACAAAGCTCAAAATGCTAAATAACTTGCTCCAGGTCGCACAGCCAGTCCTTAAACACATGGTCAAATCATACCAATGTCCATGTGTTTTTCATTCCATTCCAGTGACCTCAAGGAGCTCCTGGTTTAGAAGAGGAAATGTACAACCAAATAGGTAATTTTAAAATATAATACAAGAAGGGGTTTTGCTTTAAAGTCCCTTGGAGTATTCACCTCCTCTGAGACCCTCATAAATCCAAGAAAATATCACTTAATAATTTTTATTATTTTCAATCACTAGAATGTCTCCTAAAGTAAATGAAGTTGGAGCAGCTCATGAAACTCTTTTGTAATATTATAGTTTGCATGTAGAATTCTTTCCTAATGGTGTAAAATATAAATGTTTGGACTTAAGTGTGACTTCTAAAAAAATTGATACTTTTTACTTGGAAAGTCTCAAAATACAAATTTCTGAGCACCGGTCTAGTCACCACTAAAGGAAGCAGATGGCCTTACCTCTCCCTGCCTGTAAGGTGACAGAAAGTTACCTTTGTCTAAGGCAGTCTAAAACTCCAGGTCTCTGCCTTGGCCTAACTTGCTGCTATTGTGCATTCTAAGTTCCACTATTAGAAGTGTCCATGTTTCTGTGGCCTAATGAAAGGATCCCATCTTTCTCCAGAGCCAAGGCTATAGGAAGAGATCATTCTGCTGCTTCTCAGATAACATTGTCTCCCTGTTGTGCATAGAAGGTAAGGAACTGAATGAAATCTCAACTCTCATTTTTGGTTTGAAAGATTCCTATTTTTATCCCAGTATTTTTCAGGGGTAGGGGTATGTGGAAGAGTAGTAAGATTTATCTGTTTTTATTTCCTATTATATGTGTCTCTGGTTCTGTATAAAGTTCGCTTACAGAGAAGAAAAATGGACTGCATGAGTTTTACTTCAAAAACTAAAAAAAAAATATTTTCACTGGATATACCTAAAGGCAATTACTCATACAAGGTAAAGAAAAGAATGTGCAAGGCAAAAAAGTCTGGAAATAGAGAGAAATGAGCTGTAATTTAGAGTAGAAGACTTGAAGACTTGTCATAGAGAACCTGGCACTATAGGAGGGATCAGGAGGAAAAGGGGCAGAAATTTTTAAGGAAAGGGTATTCCAGAACCCTGAAGCCAGGTGTGTCTGGATTATGGGGGTTTCAAGACTCCATGTTGGAATATGATCTCTGGAGATACCAGGCAGGAGAAGGTGATGCAGTTCAAGATTGAGGCCAAATTATAACTACCATACTAAAGAAACTGAAACCACACAATCGGGTTAATTTTCTGATTTTGATTAGCCAGGAAATAAATTTGAAATGCAGTGAACTCTGAGCAGTAACAGAAGGGTGTTATGACTAAAAGCATTGATACTTATTTATTAATTCAAACAAACCTTTGCTTGCCTCTCCTCTTAAATGTTTGCTTCTTGAAAAATAATTTAATTATTTATGAGACAGATAGCTTATTTGAAAGATATTTTGGTGCGTAGCCTCACACTGTCACATTTTTTTCCCATGCAGCTTTCTCATAAAATTAGAGACATACTGCAAAAACAGCAAAGCACACCAAAAAGAAAACAGGAAATTCTTCTTAAGCCAATGTATCATTAACTCATGAAATTCAGCACTGCCTAAGAATATCGAAGTGGCCTAGAATATTTTAAATAAGATTGTAAAGTCATATAAATTAAATTTTAAAACTATAATTTTATACCATCTCAAACAAATCATTAGACAAAAATAACCAAATTGATCAGCAAATATAACAGATAATAGAATACCTTCTGAAATTATGGTACAATTTCATAACTTCTGCCTGCATTATAATTGAAAAAAAATTTTTTGAAAGTTGCCTAATGATGATTTCTGATTATCTTGATATGCAGAGAATTGGTTCCCGAACCTCCCAAGGATAGCAATAGCAGTAGATGCTCAAGTCTCTTATCTAAAATGGCCTAGTATGTGCAGATAACTTAGAATCATTCCACCATATATTTCATCATTTCTAGATTATATATAAGATCTATTATGAAAATTCTATGCAAAAACTTGTTAATTTCAATGATTTAAAAAATAATGACAAGAAAAATATCTGTACATGTTCAGTTTTGACCCAATGTCTTTTTCTAATATTTTCCATCTGCTGTTGGTTTAATCAATGGGTGTGGAATTGGAAGACATAGGGTAGATTGCATATGAATTAGAACTATGTCAGATGACCTAGCCTTTTTACATAGTATTTTTGAGTAAGAAATAATGAGACCTATAAAAGTAGTATAATGTTTCTAAAAATGTTATTGTAATTTTAGAAATTAAAAAATATATATATATATTTGTATGTGAAATTATATTTACATGCATGGTTATTTTTACATGAAAATTGACGAATACATGAACACATGCTGATGAAGATGATGATGTGGGTTTTTGGGAGGAAGGGACAGATTTGGGTTAAAAGACAAGGTGGAAGTATTCAGGCAAGTATAGGAAACATCAAATAGTCTGATTGCAAAAAGTACATTGATATATAATTTCTTTGAATAACAAAGATTGTGATAATAATTGCTACTTTCATTGTTGTTTTAACAATACTTTAATATCTAATTCTTCAAGTATAATAAAATGGGAAAATATGATTTTTCTTAAAATCTTTAATATGGTTGGTTGAACTACATGATAGGAATTGTAGAAATACATGAAAATGATGTGAAAATATAGTTTAAAAAACATTGCAATATGTATATCAAGTGGCATTGCTCTGTCATTGAATTACTTTTATCAAAAGTTAGGACTTTATATAATTTTACCTATCATAAAATTAATACCACTTTTAATTTCTTCATGTATGTTATAGAAATCAATTCCTTATTCTTTTGCTTAGCTTTTATGAAACTTTTCTATGTTAGAATTTGTCTAAATAAGCTTACTAGTTTCCATTTATATCACAAGTTAGGATTTAATTTCTTTTATGTCTCTCCAACCAACTGAATCTTATCCTTGATTTTCATCTCATGAGAATAGAGAACATTTTCACTTTAATCCTTCTGCATGCAATTTAGTTTCCCTTATACATTTTCACTCTTATATTTCTTATTGGCAGAACCTTTTCACCAGATACCCAGGTATTAACTTTCTCTTTCATTCATTTTGCTAATTTTCATTTCTCTTTCTTCTGAAATTGAGACAATTTTCTATAAACATTTTTCATCCTCAGATCTTCAATGAAATTGCTCTATCCCCCAAATCCAAATCAAATAGAGGAAAAAAAAAAATCATCATTGTTTCCTCCTCTTCCTTCACCTCCATTGTCTCTTCTTCTTCCTCCTCCTCCTCTTCTTGTGGTCAGATAAACTACATATTTTCTCAAGGAATCTTAAGGATTTGGGAGATGAAAATGTTTGGTTTAGTTGGTTTGGAAGGAGGAGGTTTTTTTTCAGAATTTGTACTATAAGATTCTGACTTTGATCTAGTAGTACTACTTAGATGCCTTTGATCTCCAGCAAAATAATAAAGGTTATCCATTAGTAATTGGAAAGAGTTAATTTTTAAAGCTTTTAGTAAAGAAATAGTTCCTAAGGATTCTATATATGACTAATTGACTAATCACACACATATACATACGTGTACACACACACACACACACACACACACACATCTTTTAAAATACTAAAATTAAAAGAGAGGAGTTTGGGGCAAATAATGTCATTCTTACAATTTATATGTACTTTAGTGTATGATAACAGGATATAATAACAAATAGAAACAAGTGTTACTCATGCCATATCCTATTGCATATACTACTCAGAATATCAACTAAACTATTATGAGTTTTCATTCTGCTCTCACTTTCATTTTATACAGTTGTTGCTATAGATAATATGTAAATGGAAAAGAAAGTGACAGATGAAAAAGATGAAAATGAAACAAGCAGTAAGAACATCTACCATTCTCAGAGAGAGAATGATGCTCTGAGCAGTTTTCTTTAATGATTCAATACCTGGAATTATACAATCAAGTCAGTCATTGATCAATAAATATTTGGTATTAATTTATTCATACTATTGTTTAAAAAGCTACATATTCAAAGTACTGATATTCTGACAGTAACATGAAATTTCCTCTTTCTGACTATACAAATATATAAAAGCCAGACCTATGAATCAGAGCTGTGTGATTTCAAGCGGGGAAAATTAAGAATAAGTTTTATACAGATCAGCATTGAAAAAAATAATATATCTGTTTCATTTTGTCAATGATGACATGGGAAAAATTTAAATCCACAAAGAACTGTTTTATTGAAATAGGGATGTCACTGTGTAGTAGGACAATTGACTAACATGTTTGAGTCCCTGGGTTCAAATTCCCAGTCCCACCAAAACAAACAAAAGCAAAAACAAACTATCAAAAAGCCAAAAATCGGAGCTGGGATGTGGCTCAGCCATAGGGCGCTCACCTAGCACATGCGCGACGCGGGTTCGATCCTCAGCACCACGTAAAAATACATGCATTGTGTACAACTAAAGCAAATAAATAAATATTAAAAAAAAAAAAAAAAGCCAAAAATCCCACTGGATGTCACACAAACTCTTCCAGCTCCCCAGTAAAAAAATTTAAAAAGAATAAATAAATCACAAGACGGGGACATAGCTGAACTATTAGCTGTACTTTATAACCTTTTATTGAAGCTTTACATAATCTCCTAAATGCCTACTGAAAGAGTTAGTATTCGCAGGTAAGCCTGCAGAGGGCTGTGGTGTGGGTAAATACATGTCCCTATGTGTGACAGCAAAAACAAGAAAAACAAGATTAAGAGCTTCCACACGAAAAGACTCACCTCCAAAGGGGGATGGAGGGGAAATGGGGGGCAGGAAAGATGGTTTAATGAGATGGACGTCATTACCTTAGGTACACATATGACTGCACATATGATGCTGCGCTACATGGTATACAACCAGAGAAATGAAAAGTTGTGCTTCAATTGTGTGCAATGAATCAAAATGCATTCTGCTGTCATATATACCTAATTAAAATTAATTAATTAATTAATTTTAAAAAAGACTCACTTCTTAGTCCACATTTTCAATACTAGGTTCCCTTATTTATTGGTTCAAAGGCATTGTTATACTAAATCAAGCTTCCCCCCCCCCCCCATACTACTCATGTTCAGTCTACATCTTTACCGTCTTAAACAACTCAGTCACAAAAGCAGGCTCCTTACAAATGAAGTCTCCAAACCCTGTTCGTAATGCACGTTGAGGACTTTGATGCTACATCTTCAAAGGTAGGAAAAAAATTCTGACCTGAAAAATCTGAGTATGTTGGAAGAAGAAAATGTTCTAACAATTGAAATAAGATTCCCCTCTTCTCAAACTTCAAGAAACTTATCCTACTACGTCTCAAAAATATTGATTAAGCTCACATCATGAACTTTAAATATAAATAAATATATGTCATTTTAAATAAAGGGATTGAAGTCATTAAACTGATAAATTTCAAGTCAAAAATAAATTAGTTTGCTGAAGAAGTTGGAAGTCTCTAGATACATGGTCAAATGGAATAATATTCAGTTAATGTGTTTACTGTACAAAAATGTTTGTAAGAGTCTTAATATGGAAAAACAAAAGTAACCAATAGGCTTATTATAATTTTTGAGTCAATGATTAATGTTTATATTGAGGAGAAAGATAATTTATGCCACAGTAATTGCTTTCCATTTCTATTCCTTTTCTTAACAAAATATGCAAATACAGTCTGTCCTTTTCTGTGCTACATAATGAATCTATGAAAACCAGGGCAGAATAGACAAAACTATCACCTTAATTCCTCTAGAATAATGATGAGTAATAAACATTTAAGATTCATTAATCTTCAAATGACTGGTCAGAAAACAAATAGTTTTCTTGCCTTTCAAATACTTGTCTTATAAAAATATTAAAATAACTGTCTCTATCTATGTGTACACAGATATGAAATGGACTCAGGTGGGAGATATATGGTAATTTGCCATTCCATTGCTTCCTGTGTGAATGTATTAAATAAAACATGTATAAATCAAATGCATGCATACCACATGCATCTTTATGGGACTGGGTTAGTGACAGGCTCTCTGGTTTCCTTTCCACATGGAGTCATGTGCTATTCTCACTTTTTCACAGTTCTGAGTGGTAATTTTTCTTCATGTTGGAAGCATGTATGCCTGTGTCATAGATTAGAAACAAGATAACAGTGAAACACCTGCAAGGTATCATATTGTTCCTCAGTGATTTCTTCCTTCATCTCCAACCAAGCTCCATTCCCATTGAAGTTGTCAGCTTTTTTCCATGATGAACAAAACACACTTGATGTTCAGAGGCTTCAAGGATCACATCAGGGTGGATAAAGCTAAACTCTCCCAATATATGACTTGTTAGAAATAGTTCAGTTCCCTTTACAGGAACAGTGACCTTTGAAGAAAAAACGTGGGTCATAGATGCTATTTTTTAGGCAATTTTAAAAGCCATAATCACTGAAATTTTTGAAATTACAAAAAAAATTGATTTGATTCATTTACTAAAACTTCTTTTCTTACATTCATCCTTAATCTACTCATAAAATTACTGTAATAGACTTTAAATATCATTGTGCTATAATATGAATTGTATGTATGAACTGTTATGATAATATGGAAATAGTTTTTAAACAACATTTAAAAATTTTTAGAAATGACCATGATTTCATAATGGAGGTTTTGATGGTATGAAAGACAAACCCACTACCTTAAAATCATGATGGTTCATACAGCTAAGATCATTTCACTGTGAAACAAAACCCTCTCCTAAAGAACAGTAGAATCTCAAATACGTGACTGAGCTGTTTACTAAAAATAGAAATGGCTCCAGCTAAATTATCAGAGAGGCAGTAAGTCAGAATATTCTTAGAGTTCACACACACCATATGACCTATGAGAAGGAGAAATTTAAAAATAGAAGTTTGACTCGAGAGAGACAAACAATTCCCAGAGCATTCATTTATGACTATAGTGTTGAAGGGAATAAAAACTACCTTCCTTCCTGTTTTATTTAGGTTTTTCATTTCTGTGATCAAAAAAAAAAAAAAAAAAAAAAAAAAAAAAAAAAAAAAAAAAAAAATTCTCAACCAGAACAACTTAGAAGAGGAAAAATTGGGGGCTCATGGTTTCAGAGGTCTCAGTCCACTGATGGCCAACTCCATTGCTCTGGGCCCAAGGTGAGGCAGTGCATTATGGGAGAAGGGTCCAGAAGAGGAAACCTGCTCAGCTCATGGGGGAGTCATGAAGCAGAGAGAGAAGGATGGGGAAAGGGGCAATGGGGAAGATGCACTCTTCCAGGGCATGCTCTCAGTGTCCAATCTCTTCCAGCCAGAACCCATCTGTCTAAAGTTACCACCCAGTCAATCCATTCAAACTATGATGGACTGATTAGGTTACAGCTGCCATAATATAATCATTTTATGTCTGAATATTCCTGCATTAATGAGAGTTTTGGGGAAATTCTCACACCTAAGCCACCATTTCCATACTTTTTGTTTTTGTACGCGTGCATAGGCACCCACATGCATGCCCGAATACATGAAAATATGTTTATACATGTTTATTTTATAGGTTTATTTTAGATCAAATAAAAAGTAACTGATAAGGTTCATAGAGATTATTTTGTTTTCTGAGGGCTGTAAAATAACATTAAAGAGCAAAAAAAGACAATCTTTTATATCCAGTCAAATAAAAAAAAACCCTTTGCCAATGACAGAAATATTCTTGTCTTTTATGATGAAGCATTTGAAAGTATTCCTATTTTGGAGCATCATTTGTTACTGTACCATTTACAGTATTACAGAACATTAACTATAAGGCAAATTAATATAGCCTTATTTTAAGAACTACTCTTGTAATATGTTTTATGTCTAGGAGTAAAATCACAATAATTGAAATAAATGAAGTATAATCCAGGTAGAATTTTTGATCATTAGATATTACATGTCCATTAAAAATATGAAAGAATATTCTTTTGAATATTGGTAGTAGATTCACAGACAAATCCATTAAATTAAAACAGTTTTCACTGTGCAGTTTCCCATGTGTGCTTATTTTTATAATTAATTTGATTCACTCAAGTGTACATTGAGTGTGACTTGTTGAGAATTAGAGACACACATTTTTGTTTCTGAAAGTGTAGATCCTAGGAAATCACATCAATACAACCATACCAAACAACATTCAGGAAAAACTGTCTTGGGAAGATATTGTTACTTGCAAGGATTAGAAGGTCAAGAATTCTGCAACTATTCCTATGAATTTAAAGAAAAATAAAATACATTGCCTGATCACAGAAAGTGTTGGCATAACTAAAGCCATCTTTACCCCACCCCCACTTTATGAATGATGTTCTTATTCTCAAGAGATAGAGACTTGTTTGCCTCTATTCTCTCCTTGAGAGAGAGAGAAAAAAGTTGCTCTTCTCATTTCTTAAGAAACAGTAACTTACCATTTGCAAAATCAGGTGATGCTTGCTATGCTAGTAGCAAGGGCTAAACCTGCCCCTAACCAGCAGCCATGATCCTGGCCTATAAATGGTAATATTCAAGGGGGAGTTGTTACTGCTCTCCCTCTCCCCCTGCTCTCCCTTGCTTGCTGCTCTTCTCTCTGTCTCTCTGTCGCTGTCTGTCTGTCTGTCTGTCTCCCTGCCAACCCCTCCAGAGCAGCCTGTCAGGGGCCTGACAATTAAGTCTGCCCTATGCCTCTATCTGTGGTGTGCTTGTGTGATCAGTCCTGTGCCACTTTTCTTTCAGAAAGACCTTTAATATAGTCTTTTGAAAACAAAATATATGTTCAAAAAGCATTTGCAGGTCAAGAACAAAAGAGGACCACCTTGGAAATTCTCTGAGATGAGCCTTAGATTTTGTTTTGTTAGAGCTGAATTTATTTCAAAGCTTCCTTTGAAGCAAAGGTATATCTTAAGCTATCATAATTTCTAAAAACCCTTAAAATAGTATTTGCAGAGACTAAATTTCTAAATGAAGAGTGATAATTATGAAAGATTGAATGTCAGCTTAACTATTGTAGAAAGTACCTCAGTCTTGATTATAAGAAAAACCACTTTCAAAGAAATATTTATAGGATCATTGCTCTTAAAACAAACAAACAACAAAACAAAACCTAGGTAGCTTCTACACAGAGAAGTTAACACTTTTTAAAGACAAACTTAAGCACATTGAAATGTAAGGAGTTCATGTGAGCAGACATTAATTCATTGGGGAGCCCCAGAATAGGAGTAGGTGGGGCTCCAATGAAGGAGTGCAAAGGGAAAAGTTTCATAAAGTCCATGGAAGAAAGACAAAGAAAATAACTGATTAAGGTGGAATAATAGCCTTATAAATTTCCTATAGAGGTTAATTGACAATTTCTAATTGGTGAAGTTACTGGTAAGAGGTTAGTTGGCAGTTTCTAATTGATATAGCTTAAGTTTCATTTGTCTGGGATGTTATGATTTACATTGAATTGGGTTTCCTGTTTCAGCTTCCCTGTATCTGGGATTACAAATGTGCTTCCCCACACCTGGCTTCAATTAATTATTTTTTAACAACACATTACCACAAGTTTTTAATAGTTTACTCATTTGGTTTGGAACATTTTAAAATAGTTAACAGTACTCAAAGTCTCCATATATTTGCCTTTTAAAGTAGGTTACTGCTATGAAATTAATACTATGCTATGTGTGCTTTTGTACTCTATATATCCTTCTCTTCTTGCAGAATTCTTTCTACTAACTTTGGAACATACTTTACTAGAATTAATAATGCTTTGAAATGAAGCCTTTTCTTTTTGGGTTTAGTTCTATTACTTACTTCCTTTGATATTTGTTTTCAAATTTAAAGTTTATTGCTTTGTACCTAAATGTAATAATAAATCTCAGTGAAAAATTGTTAGAAACTGATTTTGTTAAATCTTTCATAATTTTAATATTTAAACAGAACAAGTTCATTGTAATGCTGATGATAGCTGGTGCTTTATGATAAAGAATTTGCTGGCATTTGATTCTGGTTTCTGGGAGGGGCTTTTAAAAACCCTTTCACTTCCACAGTTTTAGGAGTGTCATGGTTATTCATAAGTTCTGGGACTACATGAGTTCATTGCAAATGAAGGAACTCATGGTGGGCTTCTAGAAAACTTCAGGATGTGGTTGGTCACCAGAAAGACCAACCACATAATTATAGGCTGGGGATTTTGAGGTAGTCTGCCTATTGGTTAGGGATGGAAGAGATTTAGATCAATAACAAAGCCAATGATTTAATCAATCATGTGTATGTAATGAAACTGCAATTAGAAGTCTGGACACCAAAACCTCAGGGGAGCTTCTGGGTTGGGAAACATATAAAATACAATATTAATATCTCACATTAATTCAGGAGGGAAATTACATAGGGGAAAGCTTTGAACCTCTATGTTCAGGACTCTCACAGACCATATCCTTTGCATCTAAGCATTTGATTATTTCAGATCTATATCCACTTCAATAAAAATGTGATCATAAGTAGATCACTTTGCAAAGTTAAATAAAATCCAAATAAAAATCCTAGATATAAAAATACAAAGCTTAAGATTAAAAACAAACAAGCAAAAAACACTGGTAAGATTCAGAGTGGAACAGATATACTAGAGGAAAAGAGCAGTGAACCTGAAGATATAGCAATACAAATTATCCAAAAGGAAACAGTATGAAAAACATGAGAAAAAACACCCACAAAATCCGTGAGCTCTTTCGGTAGCCTCATGTAATTGGAGTTAGTGAAAGAGAAGAGAGAGAAGAGCGAGAGAAAAAAATTTGAAGAAATAATAGCAAAAAGCCCAAATTTGATTTTTGAAAATTCAAAAAATATAATCCTCTAACTAAAAGAGCTCAGCAAAGTTCTAGCATGAGAATTATGAAAATCCTATTGCAAGGTGCACTATAATTAGAGATTAGAAGACTCAATACTATTATGATGTTAATTGTGAAAAAAACTGATCTATATATTCAATATAATTTTAATAGATTTCAGTTAGATAAATAGAAACCAGCAAGGTAAAAATTTACTGTAGAAAGGCAAAGAAACCAGAATATCCAAAATGGCTGTGAAAAAGAAAAAAAATTTGAGAACATTGAATCTGATTTCAAAAGTTACTGTAAACTATAGCAACAAGACAGTCTGTCACTGGCAAAAACACAGACAATAGACAATAGAACAGAGTACAAATTCTACAAGTATATACAAATATTCAGTCAATTGGACTTTTGACTAAAGTACAAATATGATTTCATATTGAAAGCAAACTTTTCATCAAATTATGAAACTATTGAAAACTCATGTACAAATAAATGTATTGTTTCCATTCCTCATACCTCATACAAAAGTTAACTCAAACTTTCATCTTGAACATATAAAAAAATTACAATGACAAACCTAAAGCTATGGAATTTATAGGAGAAAACAAAGCAGCAAATCTTTATGACCATGCAATTCAGGCAAAAATGACTGAAATACAATCCACAAAATTTATACAAGATTAATTGATCTCTTTTAAAAGTTAAGAAATTCTGCTATTTGAAACAAACTAGTAGGAGAATTAATAGATAAGGCATAGACTGGGAAAAATATTTTCAAGTGAAACCTATTCTTACATCCGGAGTATAGCTATAGATAGATGCAAATGTAAGTATTATTACAGTTGTAATATCAATGATACAAAACTGGCAAGCTGCAACTTTCATACATTAATGGTAGCAATGCAAAGAGTCAGTCATTTTGGAATATATGCTAGCAATTTCTGAAAAAATTATATAAACTTATCATACAACTCAATAATCCAATTCTTAGGAATTACTCAAATATACTAAAATAAGGTGCAATTTTTTTTTAACAGTAGCTTTGTAATCTTCCAAGCCTGAAACAACCCAAATGTCTTTCAACTGGCATATGAATGAACAGTGGTACATTCAAACAATGAAATGCTACTCAATACCTAAGAAAGAATAAACAGATGATGCACAAAACAACATGGATGAATCTGAAATACACCATTCTAAGTGAGAGAATCCAGTCCCAGAAAAGTAAATACTCTATGATTTTTTTGTATGACTTGCTGAAAAAGGCCAATAGAAATTTATACATTTAATTCTATTTGTAAGAATTATATTTTATGAAGTAATATCAAAATAATACAGAGGAAAACAAACAGTAAAGATGATAATATTAATGAAAACCACCTTAGATTTATGTAACATTGTTTGGTTTACATTTTATTTTTATTTTCTCATTTTCTCCTCAGGCCTCAGGGAATTTGTATAAATCTGAATCCTGATTAACAGAAATCTACTGTAATTTAACAACTTTCTTCCACTGCATCATTTCTATTGTATATCTCAATAACAGTGATTTTTAGTAACATTCTCAATAAATATGGAATTATTGCCATTTTCTCCCTTTTACAACAAGTAAGGGGGAAAGTACATAGCCCATTAAAAACAAAAATTGTCATTGAACTTTGACAAAATGCAAAAAAAAAAAAAAAATCACATACACACACAAACCACCAAATTTAGTAATGCTGTCCTAAGCAAGTATTAAAACTTGGGAAATGTAGTGAATAAAGCTAGATGGAAAATAAAGAGCCATATGTTTTTAAAAGTCTATATGTATGATCTAACCTCTGACCGTCCTATTCCCTTAAGCCATATGCCTTGTAATATACTTTTACAATGTCATATTTTCAATATCATGTGGATTATTAGAATTTGTATCTGCAGCAACCCAAATGTTTGAGACCATACCCAAAGAAATAATAAGGAGAGAATGAAGGGAGGTCTTTATCATTCATATTTATAACCAGTCTGGTTTTTAGCTATTCTCAGCTCCTTTGGTTGTAAATTTTAACCATGTTCTTGAGATTTTAATTCATCTATACATTTGGAATACAGTTCTCACAATAAACAAATCCTGAGATATAATATATGTGTATATGTCTTGCATTTTTTCAAATAAATTACACAAATGGATTTCTAGAAAAAGCTTGAAAGATACATGAATATATACATATACATGAATATAAATAGCACTGGCACACTGGTACATTTATGTTGAATGTGTTTACATCTATTTTTTTCCATAAGCATCTATGGGATTTCCATGATGATGTTGTTTTAAGGATAATAGGAAGCAAACACTTTCTGGTGATGCAATTAAATCACCAAGCATAAAGATATCTAAACATATCAACTGACAACACAGCACTGCTAGGAGGTAACTGCTCTAACATCTGCGACATTGAAGTTAATCATGGCTCCAGCAAGAGCATCCTCCATGTGATGCATAAGAGAAACACTAATTAATCATTAAGTGGCCTTACATCATACAGCCCTGCTGCTTCTGTTTCAAATCAACTGAAGTGGTGCAGAGCAGCAGTAGTAGGAGCAACAGCAGCAGCTCCAAATATTCAACATGACAGAGAAAGAGTGGATTACTGAAACTCTGAGAGGACTGTAGTTTGGAACTGATACTTGAATTGTTTAATAAATAAGCACCCAATCTCACTTTACTGATTGATGGACTGTACTGGCCACTTGCCAGAAGCATTTTCTAATTTACACTAATGGGAGCTAAATTTTCCCTGATTGTGGAGGTGTGAGTTCTTGAGACTTTCCACCTTACATCATGAAAGTAGATGCAGTACTTTCCAGCCTTTACAATTGAGGGCATAGTCAATTATTTGAGGGATTCACACACTCTCTACCCTCAGAAATATTTTCATTGGTCCTCAGAAATATTTAACTAGATTAGTCAAACTATCACAATGATAATGTACTTCCCTAAAACTATTCTTACTCATTTTATGTGCCCATTGTGAGAGATTCAGAAAATGTAAAAGACTTCACAGATCAAAATAAGAATTTTTAGTAGCCACCAATCAAAGAACCCAGTGTTAAAATGTGTGTGTGTGTGTATGTGCGCACGTGCGCATGTGCACGTGCACACTCATACATGCGGGGGCAGGGTGGGGGTTATGAGGGGGAGTGCACATGCACGCACGCACGCACATGCACGCACGCACGCACATGCACTATTCTTCCTGTCACAGGGATAGCAAACCTTTACTGAGAGCTTACAGTGTGCCAGCCACTCTTTCAAGCACCTCATACATATTATTTTACTTAGTCCTCACAATAATCCCATGTGATAGTTACTGTGTTAGTCTGTTTTTTTTTGTTGTCATTACAAAATATCCATGGTTAGGTATTTTATAAGGAAAATATATTTATTTAGCTCCCAGTTATGTGGCTGAATGTCCAAAATTGGGCAGTGCCATAGGTTCATCCTCTGACAAGAGCCCACTTGGCTACTTCATTATACTGTGGAGGGCATCATGAAAAGAGAACATACAAGAGGGAGAGGTCACACAGGAACAAGGAAGGCAAGGAATGATTCAGAGACCAGACTTGCTCTTTTTTAGCAAATCACTTTCAAAGGAACTAACATGGGTCCTCTAAAATCTATATCAAGGACACCACCCCCAATGACCTAATTAATTCACACTATGTCCCATCTACTAAGTTTCTACCATCATAATACTGTCACATTGGAAATCAAAAACATGAACATTTGAGGACACAATCAAACCATAACTAATAATAGCAAATATTGTTATTATTGTTGTTGTTATTATTGATAACAGTTGATAACAGGTAAGCTTGGGGGCTGAGAAGCTTAGTAATTTCTCTATGTACATATTATTATTACATGGCAGAACTTAAATTTTAAATCTCACAAGCATATCTTGCTGTGGAAATTCTCATAAAAATATTTGCTTCATGTCACTGGTAGAATTACCTTAAGCAATGTCAAGGCAAATAGGACCAGAAATCAAGCATTTCTAAGAGCACTCCTATCCAAGTATCCAAAAAATGCCTATGACTACTTAAAGTGATCCATTGAATCAATCCTCCTTGATATTTGTTGCTTCTCTTTGCTAGGAAAGAACAAAATCTCTGATCTATATCTTAGCCATTGCTGCTTTCTGGGAAGTTGTACCAACTTTACCTGACTTCAACAATATCTTTGGTTACCTTTAAGTGAACCCATGATTTTGTCCTTGGAAACTGTGTGATCAGCCTTAATACTGACCACTAATTAGAAATATACTATTAACATCCTTAAACAATACTTTGAGTGGAAAGAAGTCAAGATAAAAATATCATGCATACTCCATAATTCCATTTATATAAAATTCGAAAAAATGTAAATCAATCTACAGTGAAATAATGATAATCACTCATTTCTTGGAGAAGCAGGTAGAAAGGGCAAGGGTGAGAAAGAGACTAAAACGTTGTACGAGAGTCCTTTAGGGATAATGGTCATATTCTCGTCTTGATTGTGATGATGGTTTCACATATACATACATATATCAAAATTCTTATTATAAACTGTGGTATTTTAATTATATGTAAACAGATTTTGTTTTAATGTTTAAAAGTCAAAATTCATTGGCTTCTTGGTTTTTCTGTTACTTTGACCATATTGCCCATATTACACAGTAATAAGTTTTTCTTTACTTTTTCTTCTGTTTTGATTATTGTTTCTCTGCTAATGCCTTTCAACATGCTTCAGGCAAGTTTACTGTAAAATTCATGAAAATTAACTTTCAGATGTCTCATTTGAAGTTCTTTCCAAAGAACTATACATAATTTGAATTTATAATTTTATATTACTGTTGCTCATTAATTTGCATAATATTACATAAGCTTCAGAGCCCACAAATCCTAGATTGCCTCCTGACTAAATTTCTCTTGAGTATAGTTGTAAGTAATTAAATCACTGAGTTAAGGAAGTAGTGGTGTTCGATTTTATAAAATAATGCCAAGTTTTCTTTCAAGGTGGTTGTTCCAATTTTAACACCTCCCAGTGAGATGAAAACGTGTGTGAGATCTCATTGCTCCATATCTTTTCAGCATTTGACATTTTCATACTCAGTTTTAACCTGTGTCTGTTAAATATTTGGGTTCTCCATAGATTTGTTTTATAGTCTACTATTTCTTTTCATTTTGAGGAATAGAATTTTCTCTCCTATTATGTATTTAGAGTAAAAGACATTGCCTATGAAAATTCGTAGATATTCTCCTAAAGAGGTTTCAACTTACCTCTTGCAGACAATTAGTCCAGGAGAAGTGTGGCAATGGGGAGAGAGATTTCTGGGATTTTCATAAGGGCTGTCACACAATTCCATTTGTGAAGGATCTACCCTTATAACCAAAACACCTCACAAATTTCCCACCTACAAATAACAAACCTATTGAGGATTAGGTTTCAACATACATGTTTTGGGAAGCACAAACATGCAACTTATGACAGGCACCAACAATCATATAATAAATTACACTACTATCTCAGGGTATGAGAGGATTCAAAACTGACCACTAGTTAGGAGGACTGGATAATTTCCACATCATCTTTATTTCGAACATGCAGACCTTTAGTCCCACCAAATCACAGTCAAAGATAATAGTGCCTCTAATTTTGCTAACTTTTTTAAAATTTTTATCTTCCTTGCCTAGCTCAACTCTGCTCAAATTCTCATCTTCCACTGTCTCCTTAGAATCCAATAGATATCTTTAATAGAAATCTACCCAAAATGTACATTCAACTCTCTGGTTATTTTCTTTTCTAGGATATTGAACAGTAATTCTTCATCGTCTTGTTACCTAATTTATGTTAATTTGAATGTTTTTGTCCTCTCATCCAGTTGTTCTAAGAGAACAGGTCTGAATTAGGTAGTCTATCAGTAAAGGAAGATAAATTCTAATTAGTATTTTTTTAAGTAATGTTTTAAATTGAAGTATCATACTTAGCATGATTAATTTTCACAAAGTGAATACACTTGTATAACCAGATCAGAAAATAAAATGTTTCCTACACTTGAGAAATTCCCCTCATGCATTCTGTGTCCCTATCCACCAAGGTAACCACTGTCCTGACTTTTAATACTATAGATTAGTTTTGCCTGTTTTTGAAATTTTTAGCTCAGGGCAAAATATGATTAAGAGAAAACCTGACACTCTCAAGGTAACTCTTTATATCAGGAGAGACAGATACAAAGGCAGAAAGCAGAATAGAATTGATCTGAGAATTATGGCTGGGAAAGTACTGGAAGGTATTACTAGGATGCAGAATGGACTAGAATCATAAATATAACAAACCTATTATATTTTTGAGAAAATTGACCTGTCAAACAATATATAAGTCTGGACTAAAGAATTCTATAACTACCCCAAACGGAATCCTTGTACAACAGGAAGTGGGCTGAGAAAGTTAGCTGGTTCACAATTACCTCATTTCCCCCTAATTCTCAGTTTAGATGTAGCCAAAGAGGATAAATGAACAGATACAATATGCTGCAATAGAATCAGAAACCATGAAGAACAGGAGTCTAGTAGCAAAGAAGGAAAAATGGATTTCATTTAAGGAACATTTCCCACAAACACACACACACACACACACACACACACACACACACACACACACTATCTTATCTATCTATCTATCTATCTATCTATCTATCTATCTACTGGGATTTGAGACATAATATGTTCCAGTGACTATTTTGTGTCACTCATCCATCTTCTTCCCACATGGTAATAGTTATTGTAGATCTTGTCTTTGTATTACCACTATATAGTATTCTCTTGAGTAGATCCAATCTTTCTTTGGATCTCATTGTTTTTCTAGACCTAAAGATGCCAATTCCAAACTGGGTATGGAAAACAGTGCATATAGTTTGGGGATACTAGAGTCTGAGCTCAGAATGTCAGCTACAATTGACTGGATTCCTTTGGAAAGTGTTTAGTATGTCATAAATGTAGAAAGAGCAAAGGAATGTTGGTTGACCAGAGGAGTGGAATGTAGTATAGACAGGAGTTTTTTAACAAAATTAACATCCCAGTTTTTGTAGCCCTTTAGAATTCAGATGGGGCCATATTCCTAGATTCAGCCAATGGCATACAGGGGCAAGTGATGTATACCTTCAAAAGCTTGATATAATCTCCCTTGTTGAGGTGACCCAGTAAGCTCCTTTGGTATACCTGGAATATGTGGTATAGTTGTAAAATAGCCAAGCCCCTATCAGCCTGAATCTCTAAGGAACTCCACAAAGTACAATTTTCTATTTTTTTTAAGACACTGAGATTTGAAAATTATATGTCACTGCAGTGCTACTTAGCCTATCATTTTTACCACAGAGATGTTATAAAATGTCTCTCATGGCTATTGCCCAAAATTCACTTTTTCAAGACACTTGTGACCCAATCATCTCCTTGGCCTTGGGAGGTCTGGAATGAGGTGAAAGTGAAAGCAAATGTAATATAGATATCTTTCAAAGAAAGGGGAGATGAAACTATCCATATGCACAGTTTATACCTCCTGAGAAACTGGCCAATATAATACAAAGTGCATTAGAGGAAGAAAAAAAAAATCTGGCAGCAAAACCCTGCCTTTTTTAAGGATCTGAAATAGAGAAACAGCTCATCAAAACACAACCAGTATCCTAAGGTTACCTGGTTTGTCTTCCTATATAGTATGATACTTACAGTTTTTAAAAATGTTTCACAAATGGTTGTTGCTTTTCCAAGTTCTAATTATCTGAAAGTTTAGACACAGTCTAAAGGATCAGAATTAGGATTTCCCCCCTTAAATCATCTAATTTACCTCCTTTACTTATTTCCTTACTTATTATCATTGTCATCACACCATACTGTAAGTTCTATTGTGGCCACACTGCAAGATAGCATGGTAGAGTAAAACCACAGAGTCTGAACCTACCCGGGTCAGGGTTTGGATCCAAGTTTTATCACTTCTGCACTTTAAGGGTAAAATTGGGACCATTTGCTGCCTTAGTTCCATCATCTTTAATATCAGTTGAATATCGATAGCTGCCTCATAGAGTTGCTATGAGAATGACTTGAGATCAACGTCTGTGCCATGTTCAGTGTTCTATAAATACAGCTACTCCTCGTCAGCTTGGATCTTATCTATATTGTTCACTAACTTATCTCCTGTTGCTTGTACATGGCCTTGTGTGTGGCACCAGAAAATGGCCCAGAGATAAAAATGACTAAACCTACTTATCACTCTAAAAGTAAACACCTTTGTCCAGAAAGTTGAGAATGATTTCAGATATGTGTGAAGAGTCCTGAAAAACATAAATTTATTCATAGGACTTTACAGTAACTGCTTCAATAGCCTTTAATAATGTACTATAAATCAGCTGTTTCAGGATAATTTTCTTGGTTCATCTTTGCAAGAATATTCCACCATTAAGACTGAAAAAATCAATTTAGTACACCACTTATTACCTGGTAATGTAAGTACAGTATAAATATTTGTTTAGAAGGCTATGATTGAAGCATTAGAACAACCCATCATCCTGATGCATAATAACTGATAATGATTTCTGCTACCATTATGCGACTGAAATATCAATGCATTGTTTGAATAAGGCATTTGGAGCTAAATACAGAATGTTCATAGTCCACTTTGTGCACTGCTCTTTTTTCTCTGACCAGACAAAATATTGAAAGCAAATCTCACACACACACCCCCAAAACACGCACATCAGTATTATTAATCCTTGGACAATGCAACAATATAAAAGATACAACATTTGTTTAATGCTAATATAAATTAAATACATATGCTTCCATTATTCAGTACTGAATTATGCATTATGCAAAGCAATCACACCCCATTTCACCTACTCTGTGCTACCATCATTTTGTTATTACTCTCAACTCAAAAAGTGGATGATGAAAGAAAGAGAATATCAAATCGTCTGAATTCTACTGCTCTTTTTAAACTCTTGAGACCTAGCCTGAGGGAGAAAAGATGAAAAACTAAGAGCTAAATTCAGATGGCAAGAAAAGCTTCAAGTTTTTCCTGGCTTCAATTTATCTGGGTTATG
Organism: Tamias sibiricus; assembly: GCA_025594165.1. Classification (NCBI taxonomy): domain Eukaryota; kingdom Metazoa; phylum Chordata; class Mammalia; order Rodentia; family Sciuridae; genus Tamias; species Tamias sibiricus. Next base: position 125,440,393 of record CM046666.1, on the reverse strand, counting down.
CAAACCACCATTAGTACAGACAATTAAGAGTTTCTAAATTGAGAATTCTGCTTATTTGATGTAGCATTTAAGATTTCTGTCTTTAAATTCTTAAATCTAAACTATTGCTCATGGAGGGGACAGAATGTAGACTATTCTGTGGAAAAAATTGGGCTTAGCTGGAAGACAAATTCCAAATGAAAAAATATCATTTTCTCAATACTTCTAATAGCTTCTAGGAAAGGTATAACTATAAGAATGAGGCCTAATATAAATATTGTATAAAACTTCTTAGCTGCATATAAGAGTAGCCTGTGGAACACAGTATTATAATGGACATATCCTTCTCAGAGAAAGAGGTTCATGTTAATTCAAAAGGTCCCTAAACACTACTGGGAATCATAATTACAGGTTTTGAGGCAGCTTCTCTAGTAACATTGGCAAGCTTTAGTAGATTTTCATCAAAAACACAAAGAGATAGATCTAGGTATCTTTCTTTCTCTTATGTACTGAGATTTTATAAAAATTACATCAAAGTTGGCCTTGTAATAAAAAAAAATTCTCTCCTAGTTTTAATTTATTTCTAAAAAAAAATAGAAGTTTTGAAAAGTATTGAAATGAAATTTATAACTCAATAAGATGACATCTTGTTAGTCAGAACTGGAGCAATTAGAGGATTTTCTTTCTATCCGACTGGGATCTCTTCAATATGTCTCTAATGTCCTGAAAGCTCCCCTTTCCTGTGGACATGATTACTCTGAGTAATCAGAAACCAATAATTAATTGATGCTTTTCTTGCTCCATCCCACACCAGCATCCATTCTACTGCATATAAAAAGCAAAGGAACAAATCAAGCAAAGTAAACAAATATCAGGTTTAAAAAGTAAATGACACTAACCCAGGAATAGCTTATGTGGGACTCCATCATATATAAGGTTCATATGTGCAGTGGGAGTCTGATAACTTATGCCTAAGTGGTGAATAAACCCCTTACTCCAAGAAAAAAAAATCTGCTATTAAAAAATACTTAAAATAGAATTTATAAAATAAATAGTGCCAATATAAACACTTTAGTTAAGTACAAATTTAGTTGAATGTATCATGAATTTTTCATTGACATGTTGGTTAAAAAGTTTTCAATATGTTTAATTTTCCTATGTAGAAACAATATAATATAATATAATATAACATAATACCCGAATATAGAAGAGAGATTTTCAGTAAAGGAGAAAAGAAACAGTGGGAGGGAAAAGAGTTGGGGTGGGGGAGATGATAACAGGGAGAGTGGATATGAGCAAAGCCAAATATATGCATATATGCAAATGGAACACTGAAACACATCAATTTATACAGAAAATGGGCATTAATAATTATAATTTAAGAAAAAATTACACAATACTCTAGTCTATTCCTGAAAAAATAATCTCCAAAATCTCTTCAATTAAAAAAGAAAATGTTTGGTTGTAATAATTCTTAAGCTTATTTGCTGCTTAGTAAAACTGATTTGGTTTTCATTCATTCACTCAGACATTCAATAAACAATAATAATTGCCCAAATGGGGCAAGTATTCTACAGGGAACTAATCTAGTCCAGATTCTTCCTTAATTCTTATGATTGTTTATAAAAGTTTTCAAGCATTCAAAACTGTATAATGAATACTATAAAAAAAACATAAATTAATTTCAATAGCAATATTTTGCCATATTTTCTTTGTCAAAAATTGCTTTGCCAAAGCATTCAGAAAGAAATTATAGATACCATGTGGTTCTAACCCCATATATTTTTTAAATGGTTCAGTAAAAAAAATGAAGACATTCTTAATCCAATTACAATAAAATTGTGACATATCAAAATTTATGGTATTCCCTTAATGTTATTGAGTGTAAAACTTCATATTCATGTCCTCCAATAGTAAACAAAATGCTTCTGCAATTCCTTTTCCAAATCAGGATTAAATAGAGGAACACATATAAGATCCATTTGTAATATTTCTTATAGAAGTTAAAAATCAAAACATAACACACATGCAGATTAGTATACAAATTGTAAATGGGGATCCAGTGAATTAACAATAATTGAGATCAATTAACAGTGACTATTGTAGAGAAATAGAGGAATTCCCCAGAAGTCTAGTGGTGACTTAGTGACTTATCTAACCCCTCCAATCAATACCCCAACCATACTCCCAAAATTTAACTGTTAACTTGCCTTTCAACAACAAATCGATGTTTCATATTTATTCTTCAAAAGTATCTTGGTTTTCCTTGCTACTTTTAATAAATATGTACATTTAAGAAATAGTTCTTTCTCTCTTTGTATTGTTCATACAAAATTTTTAGTGATACTATGTACATAGATCAACTTGATACAAATGGACTCTAAAAATTTTTGACAATTCCTTAGTCAATAATCATACTGAAAACTTGCATTTATCCAGATTTTTTTGGTAAAATAACATAGTTTTTTGTGTAGAGTTTTACATATCTGTTTTTAGATTTACAGATAAAGGATTATTTTTACATCAATGGAGATGTTAGTATTGTTTAATTTTCTAGTTATGTTTGGTTAGTACATAAAAACTCAAATTATTTTTATAATGATCCAAAATTTAGAAGCTCTGCTATATTAATTTACTTATTCAAATAAAATATACACAGATTCTTTTTAATTTATTAACCACACACTAATAACTTACTATTGAGCATTGTTTATTTTCCTTTCTAATTCTTTTTATTTCTTTTTTATTTGTTTGTTTGTTTTGCACTGGCTATAACCACCAGTACAATTTTGCAGGAATGTAGTGATGGCAGAGATTTTGTTTTCATACTGATTTCAGATAATTCATCCAAAATTTTCATTGATTATATTATCTGTATGTATTCTGCAATCATATATTATCAGGTTAATATTTTACTCTTTGCTATATAATTTTTTGTTTGTTTGTTTGTTTGGTACTGGGAATTGAACCCAGGGTGCTTTGTCATTGAGCTACATCCCCACACCTTTTTGCTTATTTCTTATTTGGAGGTAGGGTCTCACTAAATTGCCTAGAGCCTTCATAAATTGGTGAGGTGGCTTTTGAACTTGCAATCCCTGCCTCAGCCTCAGAGCTGCTGGGGTTACAGGTGTGCACTATTGTGTCTGGCTGACTTTATAGGTGTTGACATTTAGCAAATACTTTTTTTTACAACTATTAGGATGATCAGAATAATTTTCCTTCTCTATTCTGTTAATGCAGTAATTATTTTAAAATATATTAAAACATTAAAATCAGTTACAGTCCTCAAATAAACCCAAGGGTTTTTTTGTTTTGTTTTGTTTTGTTTTGTTTTGTTTTTCTTTTGATCTGTTATCCTTTATCCACATTTCTTGGTACAGTTTGCTAATGTGCTGTTTTGTATTTTTGTATCTGTGGTCATGGACAGACTGGCCTAGTTACTATTTCTTCATTATGGATTCCATGCCATACTTTGTAATCGAGGACACACCAAGATCATAAAATAAGGTGGAAACTTCTCCCTCTTTTTCTATTCTCTGAAAAACTTGTTGGAAGTTTGAAAACATTTATTTCTAGTAAGGAAACTTTGGACCCCAAGAAGATATTGCTGTACTGTCCTTGTTTCCATTGTTTCTCTTAGGAGGTCAGCTTTCAGTTTTATTGTTGTTCTTTTATTTATAGTGTCTGAGTTTTTCCTCTGGCTCTCTTCAATATCTTCTCTTTGACTTTGGTCTTCAGTGTATCTTGCAAACTCACCACTAGTCTGTCTGCCTTCCAGCCAACTGGAAAGTGAAAAGACTGTGAAGGACTCTCTGCGGGAAGATTAATGTCAAACAATATGCACCATTTCTACTCATGGTCTGTTGGGCTGAAAAAGGAAAAGCTGGAGTCCAAAGAAAAGGGGAACATGAGATTGAGGGAGTTGATGTCAGATTCAAAAAAGGGCCCCTGAGAGGAAGTGACATTTAAGGAAATGCGATCAGGGAAAGAATAAGTCACAGAGAAGCCTGGGGAAGAACTTTTCATAGAAAAGAGTAGCACTGATCCTAAGGAACATAAAAGTTGGGGCTGTTTTAGAAATAGCAATAAAGCAAGTGGTGGCTGAAGCAGAGTAACAAGGAGAGAGACTGTATAAAAGGTCAAAGAGATAGGTGAATAGTATGACCACGTTTTCTTTTTTATACTTTAAATACATGTTAATGGCATATTTTTCTAAGTATGATGAGGATTCAATAGGCATTTTTAATGACCTAAGTTTTAAAAAGATAACTAATGCTGCTATGGTAAAAATAAAACGTAGCCGTGTAGGAGTGAAAGCAGAGAGCCCACGTAGCAGGCTCTTTGGCATTCCTGGTAAGAGAGGATTCTTGCAAGCACTCTAGCACGGTTGTGGTGAGATACTGAAAAGCAGGTACAGTTGGTATTGTCTGGTTCTGTTCATTCTCTCTCACTTCATATGCATTCTTTCAGGAAATCCTTTTGGCTTTACTTCAGAAAAAATCCAGAGTCTTAACTCCTGTTCACCACGTTGAACGCTCACACCCTGGTCCTTGGTCACGTCTCCTCTGGAATCGCTGTATCTTTCTCACAGCTCTCCTGCATGCCCCTTGACTCCTTAGGGTAGATTCTCAAATAGCAGCCAGAAGCCTTTTTAAACCACAGTTAGATTATGACTTCCTCTATTCAAAATCCTCTAATAGTTCATATATCATTCAGAGAAAAAGTGCAAGTCAGGAGAAACATCCATGTGGCTCCCAAGAACTTTTCAGTTCTGATCCCTTTATCATCCCCACTGGCTTCTTGTTCATCCTCTGACATTGCAGTCATGCTCCCAGCTTAGGGTTTACATTCTCTTTCCTCTGTTTGGGATGCTCTTCTCATCCCTGCCTTTCTCCTGTCTTTTCTGTAGCATCGCATTCTCATGGAGGCCTGTATGAGCCAAGCTGTTGAGGACAGTGACTGGCCCCATCTCACCAGGTCTTGCCTGCACTTACTTCATTGCATGCTTCATGTTCTCATATTTTTCTATAATTTGCTTTTCTAAAATGTATTTCTTTTCACATGTTTCCTCCACACCCCATACTGAATACAAAGCTGATATCTGTCTTGTTCATTGATATCTTCCACTGCTATATAGAGACCAGCACAGGAAGGCAGCCAATAAATGAAACTGACCAATTTAATGAATGAAGGCAGGGAGCTAGAAGACAGTGTGAAGGGACCTAATTTCCTCTTTGAGGATGTAGAATTTTATTACAGATAAGAAAACCAAATAAGGAGTAGAGAAGGGTGCTCCTAAGGAGCCTGTCAGATAGTATTGGCCTAAGTGTTTTTCAGTCAGTACTTATTCAAGAAACTCAGGAAACCAAGTTTTGCTGTCAAAATAAATGTTTTATTTAGAGCTTGTACAATAGTGGAAAAAGAATACAGTGTATCCAAGAAAATTAACGTGCAAGTGGTGAAGTATAGATAATTCATTTTCTGTTTTATTGTTGTTTGTTTGTTTGCTTGTTTACTTTGTTTTGATTTTCATTTTTTTCCCTGTCTTCCCAGTTTAGTCTGATTTCAAACTCTCAGTTCCCTTACATAACATAAAGTAAGAGCAAGTTTCAATATATAGATAAAGACTAAGTCTCTCACTTCTTAGAAGCTGAAGCATGTACAAATAATCCCTGGGAATGTTTGAGAGGTTGTGATTCAAAGGAATACCCCATGTGCTCAAGGTGAGAATTATTCCCACTTACATAGGAACAATGAGTATGCCCATTGCTGGTGCCTAGATGCCATCTTTTATTGCGAATCCATGGAAGCCAAAAGAATTGAAAAAGATTTTATCAAAACGACTGAACCAGAAAGGAGCAAGTACAAAGAGAAAGGGCCCAGATTAAATATCACCACATGAATCTGGCTCATTCTGTGGCTGTGGGCTTTTCAGAAGCAGAACTTTTTCAGTTCTTTTGTTCATTTTATGGGCATCCTTCCCACCCTACTTCTATCCTTCTTTCATTTCCCCCCTTTTAGTTTCCCCATTTCATCAATAATCCAATCCAAGGGCAAAAACACCAGGAATGTTAGATCCTTCTACTGAGTACAATGGGTTTTACATCCTTGGAGTATTCACTCAGGAACTCTTTTTGCACTAAAAGCCCTTAAGTTTGAAATCTTTATTTTTTACCTGCAAGATGTTTCATTCAACAGAATAGGATGTTTTTTTCTTTCCACCTACTTTTGTGATAAAACACAGTGGAAAGAATGGGAATTGTCAATCTGAGCAAGTTCTTCATATTTTATTTGAAATTTGGAATAGCCTAAGTAACTAAAGCTTATCTTTCTAACATAATATAAGGGATTCACAACTTATCCTCAACTATTCATCCCTTAATATATATTACTGACTAATCCATATAGTCAATATAAATTTGCCATTGGGAAAGATACATATAATTAAACAGATACAATTATGTTTTTAATATCCACAACTACAAAATAAATCTATGACTATGATAAAACTTTAATTACAAGTTTATATAACATATACAAATACATACTGAGATTGATTCTCTTTTGAGAATACTTTTCCTGCAAAGAGAATTTTTACATAATATAATTTTCACCCCTATGAAATATTGATCAATTCCATATGATTATGTTTCATGTTTTCATAATTTCTTCACCAATTCGTCTACCAGGTGTTATTCAAAATGATTCTGCTATACTTTGAATGTAGCTTATAACCTTCAAAACCTATGTTGAGATATGGCTGCTATTCTGGAGGAGATGGAAGTTGGGTCTTTGAGATGTGATTGGGTGTTGAGAGGGAAGATGCCTTTCTCTTAGGAGTGTACTACTTCTCATGGTAGTGGGTGACTTCTCACTCTCTGGGAACTGGATTAGTTACCACAAAGGCAGGCTGTTATAAAGTGAGGCTGCCCTTGTCTCCTATCCCCTCTCCTATGCCTGTTTTCCCTCCCACTTTTCACCATGAGATGAAGCACAGGGTTCCTGCCAGTTGCTGTCAATGTGCTCCCAAACTTTCTAGCCTCCAGAATCACAAACTAAATAAAGCTCTGTTCTTTATAAATTAACCAGTCTCAGATATTCTATAAAGCAATAGTGCATAGACTCATACAGATTCATATAATGGTTATCATTTCGATTTTTTTAAAGGTTTTTTTTTTTTTTTTTTTACTTTCAGTTATTTTGTAATACTGCAATGTTATCAGTTAAATCTAGAGAGTGGGGTGGAATAGAAAAGTCAGAACAGCCATGGGGTTCAGTCATTCCTTAGAAACACATTGATCAAGAGCCACTTCTAAGATAAGATTAAAGAAGCTGAAAAATGTTTTACATACTGATTTTGAATTTTCATTTACACTCAACTTGAAGGCAGGAAAATTGAGCGGGACAAAAAAGGAATCCAACATACCATATAACAGGCAGCTTTACATCCTGGTAATCACCATTCCCATTTCTCACGGGGGACCTCTAAAACTTGGGTGACCTTCCTTCTCAAAATAAATGGTATCCTATTTTAGAAGTAGACTCTTGCCCCACCCTTCTGTTTGCCCAGCATCTCACCATCCAAGGAGATGCTCTTGCCCCTGTATCACTGTGCATATCTAACCTTTCTGGCAAAGTCTCAGCTTTATTAATTCTGAATATTTTACATTGTATTGATAACTTTTAGTTATCTTTTCTTTTTTCTGGTACTAAGGATTGAACCCAGGGACACTTTACAATTGAGTTACATCCCAGTCCTTATAATTTTTTATTTTGAGATAAGAATTGCTAAGGCTGACTTTGAACTTGTGATCTTCCTGCCTCATCCTCCCCTGTTGCTGCTAGTATTACAGGAGTGTGCCACTGCACCCAGGGAGTTAAGTGTTGTTCTAAATATTTTTTTCCTCATTTCTATTTCTGTTCAACTATAATGATCTAACAGTTTCAAAGACTGAAATCACAAGAGTCACAAGGACTTGGTTAATAACTGCTTTCCCACTTTTTGCCCCACACCCAACCCAAGAACAACTAAAGAAAGACTAATATACCTTAACTAATCACATAGAATGCCCTGCTTCTAGGTAGCCCACCTGCAGCCTCCCCATGCCAACTACCTATGGTTAGGTATACCTAAAGCCTTTCTTATTTCTTTTTATTGGTTCCTATATAACATTAGGATTCATTTTGACAAAATTATGAAAGCATGAAACATAATTTGTTCAATTCAGTCCCCAGTATTTCCCCATTCCCTCTCCTCCTCCCTCCCCCTGTTCCCTTCCCTCTACTCCACTGGCCTTTCTGCTATGTACTTATAGTTGTTTTTTTTTTTTTTTTTAGTGTCTTTTGGATATTATGATGAGATTCATTGTGTCATATTAATATATGAACATAAGAAGGTTAGGTCAGATTCATTCCATTGTTCTTTCCATATCCCAACCCACCTCCCTCCCTTCAATCCCCTTCTACTCCTCTACTGATCTTTCTTCTATATATTATTTTTTGTATCCCCCATGACCTAATTTTGGATTAGCTTCCACATATCAGAGAAAACATTTGACCTTTGACTTTGGGGACTGCTGCTACAGCCTTTCTTATTTTGTCACTATAAAGCTCTTCTATCCCCTGTTTTTGAGTCTCTGTCAAACACAAGTGACTATGTCTGCTCCTTTGCAATAGCAAACTCTGAATAACTAGCTTTTGTTATTATTTGGAGTAGTCCTTGATTATTTCTGTAAGGTAATAACATTAATAAATGCAGATCATGAGAGTCTATGATAAAATTTGAAAGAATAATTTTACCCAGCAAATTTGCCCTACTTCCTAGACCTGATACACTCAGAAATTTCAAAGTTTCTTTGCTCTATTTTGAGAAAAGCACCTAGTGTTTTGGTCACCTGTGTATACGAGTGGTCTATGTGGATGCAACTCAGGATGGATCTGCCTTAATAGACTGAGAACAGAACAATAAAAATGATGAAGAAAGCTTGTAGGAATCAAATAGGCTTTTTACAAGTAACCAAATTACAGCTAATACAACTAGAATTGAAATGTACCAAGAATGCCTTTAAGCATGGTACAAAGGCCAGTAGGAAAAAGACCTCAGCTAGTGAGGAAATAAAGGTATTTATTCTTAATGTGGCAGAAGTTGGTGAAATATTCAACTCCTGAAGCAATACAAAGCAAAGAAGGAATCATTTTAAGATAAGAGAACAAAACTAATGGATATTCTCAGCAAGCCTTAAAAGCTGTGTTACTGCAATAGTGCAGAGATAATGGTGTCTACCTCTACAATTCCTTTCAATGATTGTTTTGCCAATATACAGTGTAAAAGAAACAAAGACTAATAATTGCTTGTCAGTATTGACGAAGCATGACTGGCATCATGAGGGAGAAGAGCTGGGGGAAGGTAGATGTCAATTCCCAGCTATAGCAGATACTGACAGGCTGTGTACTATGTCCACAGGAAGGACTGAGAAGGAAAGGAACATTTGAAGGTCAAGCTAAATGAGCTGTTTACATCTTTCCAGTTAACAAAACACATTTCAAAGGCCAAGGATTTGAGTCATTGAGGAAATTTTAAAAGGTACAAAATGATGCAAGAAGTAACATTAAGAGAGCTCTGTGTGCCAGAGTGGCTGAGAGAAAGCTTCACTGTAGAATCTCATAAACCAAAATTGTCAGCCACTAAGTGTTTCACTATATGGAGGAAAAATAAAGCACTAAACTATACTGAAGTCACATTCCTCAATTCTATTATACAAAATATTCAAACACATTTGTTTGTTTTACATTTATTTGGTTTTAAGGACTGGGGATCAAAGTCAGAGGCACTGTACCACAGTTCTACATTCCCAGCCCTTTTTATTTTTTATTTTGAGACAATGTCTTGCTAAGTTGCCAAGGCTGGCCTTGAACTTGCCATCCTTTCCTCAGCCTCCCAAGTTGCTGGGATTACAGAAAGGCACCATGTAACTTGGCTCAAACACTTTGTGTAACAATAGTTGCTAAAACAACAACAAACCCCACTAAATACATATTGAGTTCTTGCTGCATGTCTAGAGATATAAAGAAAGCATGGAGCCAGAAGAACTCAATGTAGGGTGAATAAAATTAGATAATCATCAGGATTAAACATGCAGTTATAGGAATTTAGTGCATCTGTACTTACTCTGTTAACAGGAATAGAATTTTTGCTAGCAAAATCTCACAACCCAAATGAAGAGCTGAAATAAGATGGATGAATAGGAATAGGATACAGATAAAAATAGGAGTTTGATATCCACATGTTTAAATGGTTTCCCTAAGGATTTAAAAATAAGTTTGTTTTTATATCTTCCCTTGGTAAATAGTATCAAAATTCAAGAAGTTCCTTGAATTGAAAAGTTCTGGAGTTTTCTCCATAGAGTTTATGAAGACATGTGCTTGTACTGATAATACTCAGATAACTTGACAATAAAAAATAATGAATAATGTTTAATTATGTCATAGCCAGGCTTGTCACACATTAGCTTTGCCATTATCTGCCTGCATTTCAACAGTCAAGTTTACTTGGCTGGGATTTTTTTCCTGGCTCATCCTCACTGCAACTCAGTGACACAATGGAAATGTCAGCAGATCCCACCCCTAGTAAACAATTTGATGCTATAGAGTTTCATTATTTTGTTTTTGTGCTTAAGCACCCCTCCTATTCAACAGCTATCCAGATCCAAGGAAGGGGGAAGTCAGCTTTTGCAGACCTTTCTGCCTAAAGGAAAATTCAGTGGTAAAAGCATAAGCAAGACTTTTACTCCTGAAAATATTCCTTTGATGTTAAATGGGAAATTCGTCCTTCTGTAATTTAAAATATAAACCCATTTTACTTAGTGGCCTCTTGAATCCACAAGATGTACAGTCCAAAAAGTGGCATAATTTACCTGTGTCTAAAGTTCACGTCAGCCTGTTGGTTACAACACAGCTGAAACTCAGATTTGACCATTCCCCATAGACAAGCCCGTGTCCTTCTGAAAAGAAGCAAACACACATCTTCTAACGTCCTGTTATTTTGCTTATATTCTTTCTCATTTTTCATTTCTTTTTCATCAATTTTATTCAAAGACCAATCTGTTTTCTGGAATATTGTCTCAAATCACAGTCTAGAGAATAAAACTCTGTATCCAAATCAACATCCTTCAACAAGAAATGTTCTTCTTAGCTACTCAATGAATAACCCTGTTTTATCATTACTCTCTTCTGTTACCTCCTTCCCACCAGGATTTAACTGAAGTTAAATCTCATTATGTCTCACCTGGGATTTTGCAACTGACTTCAAAACTGAGGTTGGTGCTGTTGTTTCTTTCTACTCAAAGCCATCTGCAACACTGTTCCTGAGTTATTTTCCTAAAACCAACATCTGATCATGTCACTTTCTTCATCTCCTTATCATGTACAGAATAAAAACAAATTTCTGTAACTTCACCAACAATATACCCAAAGCTAACATTTCATTCTTTTTCCTTCCTCCCTGAAACACAGACACTAAACTTTAGCCACTATACTTCTTCACGTGCCAGCCACTGGGTAAAACAGAGACAGGAAATGGCTTGGTACTGTATATCCAGCCTGAAATGTCTCTCTTTCACGTAGCAAATCTATACTCACTTTCAGTATGAGTTCAATTTTCACCTTTTGGAGTTTTGCATTTTCAATGAAGAATTATTTTTTACCTTCCTCTGAAATCTGAAAGGACTTTGTACGGCTGCTATGACTTTCCCTGAAACTTTAATTATTCATGTATGCTCTACTTATATCACATATTGTGACCTTCTTAACAGAGATACTTACTGACTTTTTCATTTTTTTTAGGATCTTACTTAGTATACCCAACACATAAGATTTGTCCATAAATGCTTACTGAATTAGTGAAATGAATGACCACTTGAACAAATTAATTTTACTCTAGGACTCCATGCCATCTTTTTACTGTCTTTAAGGGTCACAAAAAAGTCTGAGAAGTTAATGCAGATGGAGTAATATAAGTCCATCTACATTTCACAATATTAAAATGAAATCGACAGCTGGATATTTGTGAGGATCACACAGAATATATAAGAACTTTAACCACAAAGGAAGAGGAACTTCATTACCCTCCCATCTCTCTCTGTAGTAGCCTCACTCTTGTGGGCAGCTATCCTACATACTGTATTGTCAATCTTCAAAATGGCAAATGCAAAAGCCTTTCTCACTTTCTCCATAGAGAGGCATGGTGGCTCCCACTTAAAACACTTGAAACATCTTAACTTCCTGTTGCAACGTGAATACATTCTAAAAAGTACCCTAACTTAAAAGTGTAAGTGATTTTAAGAGATTATTAAATGAAGGCAATATTTCTATTTGTAGGTTTTGACTTGTTTTTGTTCAGAGACAATTGTTCTCATATCAGATGGGGTTTACATTATTTAATGTCTTGGCTTCCATAATTCATTTATTATGGCTCTGATTAAGTTATAATTTATAAATTCAGTAAAAATTAAAGTAAAATAAATATTAATGAATTTTGATATAGTAAGATTTTTAAAAGTCACTTGAGTCAGTTTATTTATTCTTTTTTTGAATTGACTACAGAGTAGCCATTCCTCTTAACAAAAGTAAAACAAAACCCAAGTCATTTTAAAAACATCTATCAATTTCCATGCCCTTTAAATATGCAAAAGAAATGGAATACATAGAATTTATGTCTAAGGAAGACTTAGAAAAAGATGGTGCTCACCACCGATTTATCAGATGTATGGAGGGGGAAAGGGTGAATAAACAATGAAAATACACTAATATCGAAGAATTTAAAATCAAACTGAAAGGTTTACCCTGGGATCCTAGTAAGTCCCACTGGAGAGAATGCTTGTATGCTTTTCCATGTCTGGAAGACAGAATCTGCTAAAGGTTGTTTGATAAGTTTAACAAAAACTTGGCTTCAATTTTATTTGCTAAAAGTTTTAATTTGTCATTTCTACTTTTATTACCTTTTATTTTTCCTTCTACTGTACACTCCTGTTTCTCCTATTTCAACAACATGATATTAAAGCTGGCAAGACTGAAGTTCTTTATATGTACCTAGAATTTTTAAAGGAAATATTCATTTAATTTCATGTGCAAACTTGTTTTTAGTGATGAGTTAATGTAACCATAAGACTTTCTAAATAGAGGAGGCATCATCTGAAACATAAAACTAGGGATTCAAAATTATCTGTTCTGCATAACATTGCAATATAGTTTGTAATACTTCATTAACGTTGTACTGCTATCATCTCAGTATCATCTCCCAAAGGGCCTGAGAAAGTGACTACATAAACAATTTGATGATTACAAGTTAGAATTATTCTTCACTCTTCCATGTGGAAGGCACTAGGAGGGAGAGATTTCCTAATAACAAAATACAACTAAAGTAAAGGAAATAGTCATAACCATGTTCAATAACCTCAGATTTAAACTCCACCAATTGAGACAAATGAGTTCACAAAAAGCTGAGGCATTTCCTCATTGGAATGAAGGAATTCCATTAACTTCCCACATCTTTTAAATAAATGTGTCTATGGAAAGTTAGAGAAGGAAAAGAACAGTAGACTTTTGAGAAGGAAATAAGCATTCTTAAACCATAAATTATAATATTGGTCATGAATAATAGGGTCTTCAAGAGTTTTGCACAATACTTAGTATCAAGAAAACCATTAACCTATACTGAGAAGCCTAAACACACTTTAATAAATATGGGGGAAATACATGAAAATAAAAAATATTGTACAAATATTAGTTGCTTCTAAGTTATTATATTGATATAATACAAATCTAATTTTGTGGGGAAGATACATAAGATGAATATTTGAGTGAAAAACAATACAGTATACAACTAAATGTACAGTTTGACTCCTCCTTTGAAAAACATACATATTAAAGTATGTATAGAAGCAAATAGAGCAAAATGTCAATGCTGGTTATTCCCTAATGGGAAGATCATTGTTGATTTGGTTTTTACATCAGGCAGTCTATTTCAGTGAAATATTTATCTCATAGAGAGAGTCCTTGTGAAGTTCATTGTTACTGTGAAGCTCAAATGAAATCCATGTGGAAATGCATTATAAAATATTAAACATTTTGCAAATATGAAAGTTTTAAATTGTATAAGAAACATTAACAATCTGGCCTTTCAATATGATTGGTTTGAATTTTCTTAACTCTATATGTCAAATTCCCTTTCTATTACTTTAAATATCTTTATTTCTCCCCTACCATTGCCAAACCAGAGTTCTTACTTTACTTACAGGAATCTTTCTTAGAGGAAATAAAAACTAGTTAGTCTCAATTTCACTAAAGAAGCACAGAATAACTCAACTTCAAAACTCTACAAAAATGTTTTTAATTTGTTTGCAGTATGTCATTGTAATATTATGAAATGGACTTGGTCTTCATGCCCATTTTCTGACCTAAGGCTCCTGAAACCCTTGGAGAAAGCATGTTCTTCATGTGATAATGGGATGGCTGGTGGCTGGTGGCTCCTAGGTTAACCTCTGGCAGAATGGCAGCAGGTCACAGGAAATACCAAGGCACTATGAGAGGGTTAGCAATTTTCACCTTCACCCTCCCACTTTTCAGGATGGGGGAGGGTTGAAATTAAGTTGAGCACTAATGATCAATGACTTAATCAGTCATGTATATGTAATGAAGTTTCTATAAAAACCCAAAGGGCAAGATCTAGGAAGCTTCCTGGAAGACAGTGCATCTGAAAAGAGCTTGGAAACTTGGCTCCTCTTCCACCATCCCTCACCCTGTGCTTCTCTTCCGTAAGTGATTCCATAAGTTCTATGAGCTCTTCTAGCACATTATTTGAACCCAAGAAGGGGGTCATAGAAACTTATGATTTATAGTAGGTCAGTCATAACCTTAGGTGATAACCTACCACTTACAACTGGCATCTGAAATGTCTTGAGGCATAGAGCACTTACCTGTGGGATTTGGCATTATTTACAGGTAATTTCACAATTGAAATGAACTGGAGAATGCCATCTGGTATCTACTGTAAGAATCAATTTATTTTGTGAAGGGAACACCCCACTTCCTAACACACAAACACACACACACACACACACACACACACACACACACACACACATTTTGGTGACCATAGGTGCTACATTTAAGGAGTGGTATAACCTTTGATTTTTTTTCTCTTTTCTTACAGCTATTTAACTCTAAAGAATATATACAATGAAAAACAACAGTTCTGTGACCAAGCAGCTTTGAAAAGCATTACCTAGTATTTCTTGTCTTAGAAATTTACTGTTAATGAATTCTGTAAGAAATGAAGTGAAAGAAGAAATAAAGAGAGAGGAAAGGTGTCTCAACAGTAACACAGGTTTATTCAGAACACACCTGAGGAGGAGGGCCCATCTTCTGCTTACAGCTTGGAGTAGATACAGGAGAGTGAGGGGGCAGAGAATGCTTGCAGTTAGTCCATCATTAGTGGGTTGTCAGGGAACCTTGTGGTGTCATCTTCATAAGTAACCAGGTGTTTTTCAGGATTTCAGTCCCAAATAACAATTACCTTTCTTATGATGATGGAGTGTTTGGGATTTCTTTGCATGATAGTGGAATATTATTTGGGTTTTCTTTGCATAATGATGGAGCATTGTCTAGGGTTTAGGTCAAGCTGAATCAGAATGACATTGAGGTGACTCTTTTTTTAAGATAGAGGTTATGTTTCAAAATAGTGTTGTCTGTGGCAAGTCCTACCTAACAAGTTCTAGAAAATATATTATTTCTCTTCATATGACTTGGTATTTGCCAACACATTTGACCTTCAAACATCTTTGTGAAGTAACATTATTTGCACATTTTGGAAAATGCCATTCCACATGATGATGACCAATGGATTTTCATAACAGACAAAAGAAAGGAAAACAGTTGTGTTTTAGGAAGACAACTGGTAATAACATGAAGAATGTATTTGATACTGTACGAAAAATATAGAGTTAACTAAGGGAAGTGTGCTGTTATTTTTCTCAAGTAATTTCATGTAAACTACTGTGTTAGTCAGCTTTGCATCACTGTGACCAATATATACAACAAGAACAACTTACAGGAGGACAAGCTCACACTTTTAATCTGTGGGTCTCTCTTTGGCTCACAGTTTCAGAGGTTCAGTCCATGGTCTTCCAACTCCATTGTTCTGAGCCCAAAGTGTAGGCAGAGCCTCATGGCAGAAGGCCATGTCAGAGGAAAGCAGCTCCAGGCAGGGCAACCTGGAAGCAGAAAGAGGTTGAGTGCAAGGGATAATAAAATTCCCAAGGCAAACTTGTAGTATTATACTTCTTCCAGCCATGCCTTATCTGCTAATAGCTACCAACTATTAATCCATCAAATGAATTAATCCAGATATTAGCTTACATCATAATCCTTTCATTTTAACACTGAACATTTCTGCATCATCTCACAGGAGCTTTAAGGGGTCACCTCATATCCAAACCATAACAACTAGTCCACCCCTTCAAATGTTAACCCAAAATTTTCCTTCAGTCATTTAAACTCAAAATCATGTTCTCTAGATTCTCCTTCACTCTTCAGAGAATTTCCAATCCAATTGCTGTTACATTTTCATTAATTTATTAAACATGTAATTTCTTATAAAATTCAGAGATTCCTTTTTAAAATTTTGACTGTGAGGATAAAGGCAGAGTGGGAGAATCAAGGTCAAATTTGGAAGAGGAAAATTATAAGGGAAAATCAATAAAACACTTAAACCAAATCAGTGAAGGCTACAAAACTGTCAGATAAAGGTCATTGTAAATATTGATGTCCTGGAGGAAGTTCCATTGAATGTCTATCTTCAATTCATTTTTCCCTCCTCACCTTTATCTCCCCTTCAAATGACAGTG
Source organism: Tamias sibiricus (assembly GCA_025594165.1). Lineage (NCBI taxonomy): Eukaryota > Metazoa > Chordata > Mammalia > Rodentia > Sciuridae > Tamias > Tamias sibiricus. The sequence continues at coordinate 125,423,513 of CM046666.1, read as the reverse complement.
CTTTAATCCTCAAGATGTTACTATGGTATCATAAAAAATTCTGAGGCTCAAAAACAAATGGGTATCATTGCTCACCTATTAGGCGTATTGTGTCTGGTTTAATTCTAGGTCCTTGATCCACTTTGAATTGAGTTTTGTGCATGGTGAGAGATAAGGGTTTAATTTCATTTTGTTGCATATGGATTTCCAGTTTTCCCAGCACCATTTGTTGAAAAGGCTATCCTTTCTCCACTGTACATTTTTGGCACCTTTGTCTAATATAAGATAGCTGAAATTATATGTATTAGTCTCTGTGTCCTCAATTCTGTACCATTGGTCCACCAGTCTGTTTTGGTGCCAATACCATGCTGTTTTTGTTACTATTGCTCTATAGTATAATTTAAAGTCTGGTATGGTGATGCCACCTGCTTCACTTTTCTTGCTCAGGATTGCTTTGGCTATTCTGGGTGTCTTATTTTTCCAGATGAATTTCATGACTGCTTTTTCTATTTCTTTGAAGAACGACATTGGGATTTTGATTGGAATTGCATTAAATCTGTATAATGCTTTTGGTAGTATGGACATTTTGACAATATTAATTCTATCTATCCAAGAGCAAGGTAGGTCTTTCCATCTTCTGAGTTCTTCTATAATTTATTTCTTTAGTGTTCTATAGTTTTGCTATAGAGGTCTTTCACCTCTTTCGTTGATTCCCAGGTATTTTATTTTTTTATGCTACTGTAAATGGGGTAGTTTTCATCATTTCCCTTTCAGAGGCTTTGTCACTGATGTACAAAAATGCCTTTGACTTATGGGTATTGATTTTGTATCCTGCAACTTTGCTGAATTTATTTACTTGCTCATAAGATTCAAATCCTTTAACCCAACAGAATCTGCTAAAATCTAGCCACAGTCTACTTTTCCTATTTGTACTTCCTCAATAGCATGACATAATCTTATTTTTAATCAACTTTGTGTCTTCAGAATATTCTTCTGAATATTCTAGAACAAATCCATATTCAGATTTCTTCTCCTTCTTGGAACGTCAGGATTATACTTCCCAGTCCTCTTACACAAGTAATGGCCAATGCGCTTTAGGTAGTAAGGATATATGTCACTACTAAATCAAGTAATCAAAAGCCAAAGCAGTATCTTCCAGTTTTCTCTTCCTTCTGTAGAGACAAAGAAAGACACCTATTCTGTACAATTCAGCTTCAAGGTAGTAGAATCTTTGCCAGCCTGAGTCCCTGACTGCGTAGAACAAACTCCCTCAGCTGGCTCTTGTGGAACATAGAAGCTTAGGAAAAAATATATTTTGTTCTGTTTAACCAATATGATGTGGAGGTAGTCTATTACTTAGTGTAACCTAGCTTTTATGGTTTGAGGGGTACCTGCAGAAGTTCATGTGTTAGTTAATGCAGGAATTTTTGGAGATGAAGCAGTAAGAATATGGTACCTGTAACCTAATCAACACATTAATAGATTTAATGCATTAATCATTTAAATGATAACAGTAGGCAAGTGGAGCATGTCTGGAAGGGTGAGCTCTTGGGGATGATATTTTGTCCTTGGCTCCTCCCTCTTTCTATCTTCTTCATGGCTGCCATGAACTAAGCAGCTTTCTTCTACTACCTACTTTGGCCATGATGTTCTGCTTCATCTCCAGCCCAAAGCTATAAAGATCATGGACTGAAATCTTGAGGTCAAAATAAACTTCCTCCTCTAAGTTGTTCTTGTCAGGTATTTTGTTCACAGTGATTAAAAAAAAAAAAGAAAAAAAAAGAACTAACAAACATATTAGCCTATCCTGGTTTGCAAAAGAACTTTATTAATACCACCTCTGAATTCTTATAGGGAATGTACTGTCAAATTATTTGCATTGTTTCCTAGGAAAGAATGATGGAAAACAAGATATTTTAAAGTAGAATAGAAAACACAATGAGTCAGGTTTAAAGAACACTATAATTATCCTGGGAAGTACCCTCTGGTAAAGGTCAGTGTACTGTCATTAGAGAAGAGAAGCATGGGAGTTTTTCTTTGTCTTTTTCCTGTTCTGTTCCTTCCCTCCTTTCTTTCTCTCTTTCTTTTAATCATACCACATAGCTACAGAAAGGACATTAATCCTCAGAATATCAATCTTCTAAGTGATTAATTCTGCACACTTTATTACAGTCATTTCACTTAAAAGAAAAGAAGTTTGTTCTCAGAATAAAAACTCCTAAAAGGATGAATGTTCACCGGGGAAACATCAGAAAAGTATCAAAGAGTCTGACAGATGAATAAAGAGGAATCCTCTCTATGCTTATAGGAATAAACCTTGCACATTCTTATCTGAGCTCTAGGACTGTTTAAAGTCAGTCTGTTATTGTTATCAAGGACAGAGGATTGATTGTTTTCCTCTGGAGTGTTGTCTGACATAAAAAAGATTTTTACCCCCCCTCTTATTTGAAGCTACCTTCTTGAGAAAGCTCTCTTCATTTACTTATTTGAAATATTTTGGAACAGTGTGAATATAAAAGGTTTACTAGTCTCTTACTATTCTTGTTCCTTCTGTTCTACTTCTCATAGTTTTTCTCCAGTACCAAAATGCCTTCATGCCATGGAAGAATGGAATGATGCTCAACCCATTTTAATTTTTTTCCTTCCCTTTATTAGAAATACACTATCTCCCAATTATATCTCTGCCATGACAGTACGTTCTGTTTTTTGAGCTCCCAAGAAAGCCAGCTGAGCCATGCCCCAGATAAGGTAGAGACCCCAGTATGTTTCCATGTCATTTAAGGACACTGGAAACAGAGAATGTAGCTCAGCAGCAACACAGTGGAGGCAGGGAAGCAGGAATATCTCCCTATCTGCTGTAGCAGCTCCGATTTTCTCTTCCATATTCAAGCTCTGCTACTTTGCAAAAATCTACAGCAGCTCTCTCCACACTCATCCAGGGAAAAAACCATACTGACAATCCATATTTTCAAAGACAAATTGTTCTCACATATGAATATTGAAACGAAAATGGATCATTTCTAAATTTCATTTTGCTTTAATAGCTTTAGGTTAAACACGAACATTTAAAATACAGCCTTGGTTTGACCTTTGCTTTCTTATTTCAGATAGTCATTGCGAAGGGTTTTAAACAAAAGATGATCATATTAACTGAGGATTCTTCAAAGGTCAGCTTGTCTATTTGTCTGAATAGGTTTGTTATCTTAAAATCTTAAAAGACAGTCATGTTTTCATTTTGGGACCATCCATATGCACCATAAAATAGTATCCATTGTTTCAAAATTGCCAATTCTGTGATTTTGTTTAAAGTACAAAAGTATAATGTGCACTTCCTACGTTCCTAGCCTTCATAGGAAGGAGCCAAGGCAATGAGGAAACCGTGGCTTCCTTGACCACTGAGAGGAGTGCCCAAAGGAAGTGTGGGGAGAGCACAAAACAGATTTGACTACTTCTCAATTTTTTTCTAGCAATAGTTCTCCCCACATTAGCAGCATTTCCTTACATTTACTTACACACTTAAATAAGTTGAGATTCATGGAAAAAAGAACTGCTTAAACAAAATTAAAAAACTTAGCTTCATACTAAAATAAACTGGATTACGAACAGTGCTGAAAGAGAATCAAAATACTTGGTTTGTAACTATAGACCAGAAATATTTATTAAATGTCACCATGGGCATGAAGCTGTGGTAAATTAAATATTGTTTGGGGGAAGAGGTAGGGAAGAACATATTTAGCATGGATTTCTGAAGAATTTCCTCAAAAAGAGGAAGCTCACATGATTCTGCTTTTTAACCAAGAAGAAACAAGCAAAGTTATATGACTACAATGACACTTCATTGATTTGAGGATAATATTAATATGTTAGTTTTATATATATACATTTCTTTTAGAAAGCACTCCTTAGCTCTGTTACTCAACAGAAAACCAAGTGATAAAGATGTGAAAAGATGGTTTGCCCTCGAGGAACTTAAAACACCAATAGGAACCAATATATCAACATTAAGGGACTGTTATTTTTGGTTCATAAGTTTATCATCCTCATGAACAGTATTTATTATCACAATGTGAATCTGCATATACACTTTTAAGAGTGTGATGATCCAATCATTCTAAATATCTTTACTGATTCAAAAGAGCCTCCCATTACAATTTAGAAATAATAATAAAAGAACTGAAATTTTATGCTCTTTATAAGTGCTTCCTGTTACTGCAAAAGTGTCCAACCTGAGAAGTCAGAATTGATTTCCAAATGGTTTTATGTCATACCCCTCTTTTGGTCACATAATGCTCTGGGTCACCAAAGGAAAAACAAAGTTTATCAGAAATATAATAATAAATTAAATATTTCTCTCCATCTAAGTCTATCTGTCCTACTTAGTTTCCATTGTCTTTAAGTTAGTTGAATTCTACTCCATTTTAAGGCAGGTATCATTTTATGATGTATGGAATTTTTTATAATTAAAGACTAAAGATATTTTAATATTGAAAATGAAAATGACATCATGTTTTCCATGGCCTTCTTAAATTTCCTATAATTTTGTTTCTAGAAAGAAAAAAGGCTCAGGGCTAATAATTTGCTTTTTTCCTGCCTCCACTACTAGAAATAAGTATTTGATTCTAATTTTATTTCAATCCCATTATATTTGATTTTTTTTATTTGTATTGTACCTTATATACATTTATAACATCATTCAGTGTGAGTGAATCTATAGTAAACTGCCATTCTGAGGAATAGCACTGTTAATCAGTTCAGGAAAGGTCATTCTTTGTTTACTTATTCTATAAATCATGCACACATTTCTTCTAAGTGGCTTCAAGATGTACAAAGTCTCAATTCCACCAAACACAGTAACTGTACCTTTTTGAATAAAAAGTTTCAGTCACTATAATGGAAGAAGTGAAACTGGCTCACATTCTACATGCATTCAACTAACTGTACCTTCAAGGGCAAAAATCAGCCTGTGAAAATGAAACCAAAATGACTGGAAACAGAAGGCACACACTAAGTTAGTCATTGATTGATTTAGTTGGGAGGGCCTGGTAACAAGCTGACATTGATTTATCTTTTAATCTAACAGAATAACAACAAATCTTAAAGCAATCAGTTTTAATGGTCTTAATAACTCCAATCAAATTATTCACCTTCCACATTAATATAGGAGGCTGGCTTCATATTTATTCATCAGATTTGTCAAATAAATATCACTGTATGCCAAACTAAACTCCAGTCCTTCAGACTAATAGATCCTGTTAGCATTTCATTTTTAATTGTCCTCTCCTGGTAATTAGAGTGACCACAGGTCCCAGTTTTCCAGGCATTAGTCCTCTATGCTTTTGCACTGGCTTAATTTCCCAGAACCTCTCTTCATTTTCTGAAATGTCTTGAGTTGAAAGATAAGGCATCTGTCCACCATGCTCCCAACTCTGCTTTTATTATTTTCTGTTTCTTTAGGGCCTATTAAAAGCTCAAAATTCTCTTTCAGTTCAGCGTGGGCAAATATTTGAAAAAATCCACGACTTAAGAAATCCACTTGATATTTCCTTATCAACCTAAAGAAAGATCTTTCCCTCAGCTCCATTAGGTGTCTGAGTTTCCAAAACGAGCAACCTGGTGAGATAAAACTTCCCTGACAGGCTGTGCCCTATGTGCTTTTCTTTTCAATGACTCCACTTGAAAAAAAAAATTTTTTTTTCTACTTTCTGACAATGGCAGAAACTAAGATGGATCTTGGGCATGAATTTTTAAAAAGAAAGCTGCTTCTCTTTTGTTTACTTGACCCAAACTTAGCATACATTTTAAATGTCTAAGATAGTGGTGTAATGAAATCTCAGCACTGTTTACTTACACTGGTCCTGTTTTGCATTGGTTTTAGGTTCTAAAACAACAGGAATTCTATCAGTGATGAAAATGGTGAGCACACAAGAATCTTCAGGACCCTGTTGGAGTCACATTGAAGTTTTCACCATCAAAGTGATGATTCTACAAAGAGATGTGTTACAGAGGCCTCCTGGGGCTCTCCATGAGGGGCTGATAGGTGAGGAAAGGATGTACTGACAGGTATGTGTGCTCAATGGATACCAGGCAAGATTGATGCCAGGAAACAGAAATCAATGGCCGCAGCAATACAGCTTCTACCGAGTTTCCAACCTAATGGATTGCTCATTTAGCTAGACTGTACATTTGATCTTCTGCAGCATTTACTTTCTTTATTTAGATCAGGATTAAAACAGAACACCTAAAAAGGCCACATAGGATAAAGAGGCTGTGAGTTGCCTTCAAAGGGATGAGCATTTCCCCTGGATATAAATAGATTGTTGTTTTGATCCATTTAAAGGTCATCAGTCAACTGTTCTGTTTCTTTCTCACTCTCATTTCCCTTCATATCTTTCTCAAGCACAGAGGAATACATTAAAAAAAAATAAGAAAGAAAGAAAATCACCAAGAAGGCCCATCTCTAGCTCTAACATTAAAACACAAATTTAAAATTAAAATTTTACAGGTTTTAGGATTTAAGTTTCACTGCCAGGTAAATGCAGGTCTTTTTTGTTTTATTAAAATGCACCTAAAATAATTCAAAATTTAAGGAAGTGGTGAATTTAAGAATCCTCTTTCAGCCATAGGAATTTGAGAAATTGTATTTGGCAAATTTACCCTCTTTCCAAAATCATAACCAGATAAAGCCATTACCTTGAAGTGTTCCACTCCTCTATTTAAATTTGATGTAAAGGATCTAACAAATTAGTAATTGCTACTAATCACCAGGTTTTACCAGGTTTACAAAGCCAATTTTGAGGTGCTAATAGGCCCTAATGGGGAAATCAGCCCTCAGTTAAATAAACAAATCATTAGGTTCACCTTAGAAAAGTTAATATGGACATAGATTGCAAAACAACTGATCTCATTAGTAGCCTAAAATATCACTCAAATGAATGCTATACATTCTATCTGAACACTGAGGTAGGAAAGATAGCAAGGCCAGAAAAGGAAATTCTATAGTCCTGAACTTTTGAGTTATTTATAATCAACTGGAAAAAAGATACATGGACATCCCATAAAGCATCAGAGAAGTTCCAAGCAAACTGTGCTACGCTAACATTTGATGATATGCCCCTGGTGTGGGTGACCTGTCTTAAACAACATTTAATATTTAACAAGCACTTCACAAATACCTATCATCAGGCACCAGAACGAGCAGGACGTTATGCCAGTGACAAGGACACAGTCTGTTTTCAGGAATGTCTCCAACCTTAGGAGGGAGGGTAATGAGTCAGGGAGTCTTCCTTGTTGGAGGAGAGACATATACACTGAGGCCTGAGGTTAGGAAGGGAGAGGCCAGAGAATGAGAATGACAAGGCATTCATAGGAGGCAAGTGAAGCATGGAATGTGCCAGAAATAAGACAGAGTGTGGCACATTACTGATGCTACAGAGAATTTGACAGATATTGAAAGCAGAATTTCAGGGATTCTGTCCTAGCCTTTACTGCAGTTTAAAGTAGATCCTCAATAAAAATTGTCTGGCATTAAATTGTGAAGATTCCTTCCTACTTAAAATGTCCCAAGGAAATAAGGAGCACATTTTAAGTCATCTTTGTTTTTTGTCTTGGACAATGACATTCTCAAATGCCCCCCTCCCATGTATCGATCCTACTCTGTATTGTTTCCTTGAAACATTCTACAAACCACATATAGCCTTCTGAAAGCCCTGAGGATGAACCAAATTGATATCCAAACAATAGGCTCGCCATTGAGTTCTCAAAACCTAGTCTTTTCCTTGCATCACATGCCAGTAAAGACACCCTGTATTCACTTGGATCTAAAGAGTCATAAGCCCTCCCTCCCCTCTTACCTTGTCACATCCATTGGATCACCAGATTGTCTCAATACTGCCTCCAAATATTTCTTCAATTATGTCTCTTCCTCTCCATCACTACTGACTATGTTGGTCCAATAGCATGTCTGTGATTGCCCCCTAATGTTTCACATTGCATATTACCTTATAAACTGTCCTTCCAGAGTGATCCTTCTAAAATGCCAGAGTGATCAAAATATTCACTTGATGAATTGTCATGGTTGTCATGCAGACTCCATGACCTGAAGGCCCCAGGCATCAAATTGCTCTCTCTTCAAATACCTAGTGCCCTTGGCCAAGAATATACTCTACAATATGAAACAGCTCTCAATATATCTCTAACATAGCATTAATTTTACTAAATGTATTTGTAACTTAAAGAGTATTATGACAGCATTGAAAAGTACATTATGCTTCAAAAACATAAACAAAAGTGAAGAGACAGTATTCATATATACCTCACCACCAGACAATTCATTCAATGGTTTGATGTATGTGGTTTAGGACTTCTGCATTAATTAATTTAAATGTTTGATCCCCTCATTTCGATCATTGATGAAAGGCAATAGTTATTCCTATTTGGTATGGATTATTTTCTACATATGCTTTTGCACTTTATCATATATACACATATGTATATATATTTACAAATAAGGTATTTTTAATTCTCTAAGTGGAATCATGCTAACCATATTATGTATTTTCTGCTTTTAAAGCATCACCTATGTTGACAATTAAGGACCATTTATTCTTTTTAATGTACTATGATATTGTATTGATTCACAGATTTAATCAAAAAATTAAAAGTATCTACTGCATACCAGACATATACTTACTGTATTAATAAAGCAAACATTATCTATACATTTCCTTCAACTGCTTTCAGACTTTTACTTTTAAAAATCTACTCTTCAATATAGTTTTATCCATCACTGCTTAGGTACAAGTGCAAAATGGGGAATACAAGTATTTATTCTTTAACAATATATGGGATATGAAATACTATTGTTTCAAAACATATTATTATTATTATTATTATTATTATTATTATTTTGCTACAAAACAAACTACTCTGAAACTTAATGGCATGAAAGATTAACCATTTTATTATATGTTCATTCTTCACATGGATCCCTAATTCAGATCATTCCACAACCATAACACCCATGACATCTGGTAGGAAGTTCTAAACAACTGATGATAACAAGCACCTGAGTTTTCAAGACCTGAGTGCCTCCACATGTCTCTACAAGCTTCTTCAGGGGAGTCAGACCTGCTAGAAAGTCATCAGAGGACTGAGTGGGAATGGTCAAGCCCAGAGTAGCAAACCACAGGTTCTGTCATACTTTTGACTGGCTGAAGCCATCATAAGTCCACCCAGATTCAAGAAGAGGCAATAGAGATCCAGCTGTGGATGAAAGAATCACCCAAAAAAAGTCACAGTTGTAGAAGTTTTAAAACTACCAAATGCATATATTCCCGATTATTAATGAAAATGTTTTCATACATTATTCTCTATACTTGTATCATGTTTAATAAATTTATTTATATTGTTACTTGTATTATTAGATTGTTGCTTGTCATTCTTTGACTAAGGAGAATATTCATATATATTATTCCAAATTCTTGGAATGACACAATTTGCAAGTATCTTTCTATTTATAGCTTATCTAAGTAGCTTAATTTTGTGGTGTCTTTTATGTTATTAAATCTTAAAAAGCAGTGAAGTATATGAATCTTTACCTTTAAAGATTAAAAATTTTCTGGCTCTTTTAAATTTTTCTGTGTTGAAGCTGCAGTTATCCTATTATTCTTAATACTAATTATTTTTAAATTTAAATTTAATTATGTATTGTTTATGTGGAATTTGTTGTTGGTTTTCATAACTTCTTCTTTTTTTTTTTTTTTTTTTTTTGGTACTGGGGATTGAACTCAGGGGCACTCGACCACTGGGTCACATCCCCAGCCCTTTTTTGTATTTTATTTAGAGACAGGGTCTCACTGAGTTACTAAGTGCCTCGCCACTGCTGAGGCTGGCTTTAAACTCTCGATCCTCCTGCCTCAGCCTCCCAAAGTGCTGGGATTACAGGCATGCGCCACCGCACCCGGCCATTCATAACTTCTTTATTCCCTTTTATCTCACAATTTCCTTCTTTTTCAATCTTTCTCTACTTGTACATACTTATATTTGCATAGATAGATACATGTGTGTATATATATACATATATATATACTCACATATATATAAGCTAAGCACTAACATATTTACACATATACACATATTTACACTAACATATTTACACATATACACATATTTACACTAACATATTTACACATATACACATATTTACACATATACACATAGTGTATATGACATATAGTGTATATTGACATCTACATATATGGACATATGTTTGTATTCATATATGCATGCATATTAGTGTACAACCTGTACACATGTGTATGTTATAGTATAATACATTCATACATGCATTTATATATGTATGTACTTCTGTATGTATGTGTGGGCATTCTTGTACTAATACTATTATATCTTTATTATAAGTTTTGCTATGTGGTAGTACAAATTTTCTAGTCTTAAAAGTTATGTTCACTGCTATGATTTATTGGTTATTTTATATGAATTTTAAGATCAACTTTTTATTCTCTGCTTAGAAAATGAACTGTTGCAAATTCTTTAAATGATTGCATTAAATATATACATTGACTTAAGGAGAACTTTATAATCTTGAGATTCTCATCTATAAATATGCCTTATCTTTTCATTTAATAAATATTGTTCAATTAAGCTTTACAATTTTCTCCTTCCAAATTATTATGCACTTTTTAGGCAACAATATTCTGAAGAAGCATATAATTTTGAGTAATGGGATATGTTATTGTTATTATTTTTTATTCCTATTATTGCTTTGTTGGCACTAGTACTATTCATGTTTGTATATTGATTTGACTAAAGTCAATTATTAGTTCTATAGTCTGTGTGAATAGCTTGGATTGTTACACAGATAATCATTTCTCTGTGAGTGATGGCAATTTCATCTCACTTTTCTTATCTGAAAATCAGGCTGTGTTATGGTACATTCAGGAGGCACCATTCACATTACATATGATGTTCTCCTTATAGAGATCCATTGTGGCACTGCCAACTATAACTCCTTTATTATTTCTTTGTGTGTTATTTTTGTCTCTTTTGTAGTAACAGATTAGAATCAGATACTAGAAGCCTTGATTTGGTTTGTGACATTCAATAGACACTCATCAAGAATACATCTATGATGACTTGTCTAATATTTTTAATTAAGAACCTTCATTTGATTAAGGGAATTTCTGCCTTTTTCTATTTTCTAAGTGTCTTTTCACATGAATGAGTGTTGAACTATTTTAGATTAGATTTTTTAATCAATTGAGATAATCATATGCCTTTTCATTTTTAATCTACATAAATAGATAAGTTGTATTAACAATGCTAAACCATCCTTGTATTAATGAACAAGTACTCCTTGGTCAATATATAAATTATATACTTTGTATATTAGTTGATTTTCTATTGAAAACTATATTACATTTCTATTATTTAATATTTTTAAAATTGGTGAGCCTGATTAGCCTATAATTTTTACTGTTTTCAATTTTTAGGGTTTGTTCTGGTATGTAAGTAGCCTTATAAAAGTAGTTGGGGGGTGCTAGGGAGTTAGCTCAGTTGGTAGAGTGCTTGCTTTGCATGCATGATGCCCTGGGTTCAGCACCACCAAAAGATTAAAAAAAAAAAACCAACAACAACAATGAGTAATTGGGAACATTTTCCTATCTAACCTTTATTTGGAAATACATAATACTGAAAACAAAACAACAATTGAAATAATAGATATACTTCCATAGTTCTATGTGTCAGGCATTATTTTAGACTTTTATGTACATTAATTTATTTAATCCTTATAAAAACCCTGTGTTACATTCTATTATTATTCCTATTTTACAGAATACTAAGAGGTACCAAAAATTTAACTTGTTTAGCATCAAACAGATACAAATTCAGTTCTTCAAATCCATATAAATAGTTGAGGTATAGTATGGTCTCCACATGGGTCACAGAGAGTGAAGAGCCTAACTCCCGAATGCTGACTGTTAGCCATACTGAAAAGCTACTGCTACCTGCCATCTTAATCTTTCCCTTGATTTATGGGCATCATCATTACTTACACACATAGACAGTACTCATATAGGTAGTATTTGCCAACTTTTTTTCTATTTTCAAGGTCATTTTCTTTTTTAACGAAGTACATCTCTTACAAGCTTTATATCAAGAGTATCTTTGTTGTCAAATTGCTTCATTTATGCTTATCTGAAAATAATTCTATTTTGTCCTGGTTTCTAAAAGTTAGGTTATGAGATTACAAAGCTAGTCTGGGCTTGTTTGTTTGTTTGTTTTTCCCTTTCTTTTTCTTGGAACATTGTAACTTGTACGTAGCTACTTTGCCTCATGGCTGTTGAAAAATCAGCTGTCACTCAAAAAATGTTATATACACACAGGTATATATGCCCTTTTTATCTTCTTCTATTTTTTGACATTTTTTACTGCCATGTATTAAAATACAAATTTCTTTTACTTTTGTATGCTTACTATGCATAGTGCTTTTGATATTTGGTCTCTCTTTATTATGTAATATGTTCAGCAATTATCATTTTGAATACTGGTTCTTCCCCATTATTTTTTATTTTTTTCTGGAATTCTGAGGAAATAAATAGCAAACTTTTCAAATATAGTTTACTTCTTTTCACATTTTTCATACTTCAAGTGTGTTCAACCTACTGTTCAATGAATCAATTGATTATTTTAATTAACAATTTTATATTTTGACATATAAATACACATTGAAATTTTTTTAAATCTGCATAGTCTTTTGGATAGCTCTATAGTATCCTGATTATATTTTTATTCTGTATTATATATTTTATATATTTGAAAAATAAGATTTTATTTATCTGATAATGTCAATGTAAGAAACTTGAGTTCTGATATTGCTCAGTTACAATAGCTGATTTCCTTCATATTTGGTAATTGTTTTTCTAAATTGGAAGCAAACATTTTGTAGAACACAATTTGTGGAAACCTGAAAGTCCAAGTGCAATGTGCTTTGAACCAGAAAGGGCTTGTGCTGTCCTCTGTTCAAAGTGTGCCCGAATACTTTCCCCTTTAGCAAACTTGGAAAGAACAACAAATTTCTTAGTAATGTCTTATTTTGTGAATTTTTTTCCCTAGCTCATCCTTTCACTATGGGGGTAGTCCCTGAAAGGACCTAATTTAGGAGTCACAGTTCACAGGTCTATTTGAAAATTTTAGGGTCAGATTACCAATTTTGCCTGGGTTCTAATGCTTGGTCTTCAATTCCTCATGGTCTCAAAGTCACATACAGCTCATAGCTCTACTTTCTTTTTTTCTGTTTATCTATTTGTGTGTTCACTTGTTTAGTTGGGCCTATATTGAGTGCAAAATATTGTTCCTAGGTTAATTATAAATTAAAGTATTATTCAGAATCTATTTGTTTTGCAGCATGAGAACATTTCTAACTTACTATTCTGCCAAAAGTAGACATGCTACACTGTTGTGAGTTCCTGGAAATGAGGGACTATTTTTTTCATATTATTTTTAGTTTAACAATGCACAAAAAGAAATCAAACATGATGAAATATCTAAGGAAATTTTAAACATTTTTATCATGTTTTAAAATTCATTTTATAAAAATGGTAACAGCTTCATTGAGGTATTATTTGACCTATAAAACTATACTTTTTAAATATATGAAATTTTGTTTTGTGAGATTTTAATTTCTTTTAAATTGATATATAAAAACATTAAAACTTTCCACATTAATAAGGTACCATGTAATGTTTCAACATATATGTGTTGTATAATGATTAAATCAGATTAAACCTGTCTATGTCCTCAAACATTTATCATTTCTCTTGTGGTGAAATTTTTCAGAATCCTTCCAACTAGATTTCTTGAAATGTATAGCACATTGCTTTATCTATAGTCACCCTGCTGTGTAATAGCAGACCAGAACTTCTTACTCCTCTCAAACTACAACTTAATGCCCCTTGATCAGCCTTTCCCCCTACTATTCTCAGCCTCTGGTAACCTCCATTCTAAACTCAACTCAGTATGAGATCAACTTTTTAAAATTCCATATATTAGTGAGATCAGGCAATAGCTACCTCTCTGTACTTGGATTATTTCACTTAGCCCAATGATACCCAGTTTCATCTACATCCTCACAAATGACAGAAATTCATTTTTTATGTGGCTGATGCATATTAATTTATGTATATATACTGTGTACTGTATTTTCTTTATCACTTCTTCAGCTGATGGACATTTAGGTTATTTTCATTTATTGGCTATTGTGAATAGTGGTGCAAAGAACTGGGGAGGGCAGATGTCTCTTCAATTTACTGATTTCATTTTCTTAGGATGTATACCCAGTGGTGGGATTGCTAAACATATGGTGTTCTAATTTTAATCTTGTGAGGAATCTCCATAGAGGCTGCATTAATTTACATTCCCCCCAACAATATACAAGGGTTTTCTTTTCTCCACACACTTGCCAACATTTGCTATTATTAGTCATTTCCATTTGAGCCATTCTTACTCTTGTGAGGTCATATCTCACTATGGTTTAGAAGAGTGACGCTGAGCACTTTTCCATATAACTGTTGGCCATTCGTATGTCTTCTTTTGAGAACTGTCTATTTAGCTCTATTGCCCATGTTTTAAATAGGTGTTATTGTTGTTGATGTTGTTATTGCTGTTGTTATTATTATTACTACTGCATTTTGGGGAGTTCTTAATATATTCTGGGTGTCAACCCTTTGTCAGATGAATAGTTTGCAAATATTGCCTCCCACTCTGTGGGTTGGATTTTTACTTTGATTATTGTTCCCTTTGCTGTGCAGAAGCTTCTTAGTTTGATGGAATCTCATTTGTCTATTATTGTGTTTGTTTCCTACACTTCTGGGGTCCAAAATTCCTCACCCAGACCAATGTTTTGAATTTGATAAGTCTTAACATATGTGGACACTTATAAAACTATCACCTCAGTCTAGAAAATGAACATATTCTTCACCAAATATTTTCTCACACTCTTGATACCTCACTATTCTCCACCCACCCTTAGACAACCACAAGTCTGTTTTCTGTTATTATATATTATTCTATATTTCCTACAATTCCGTATAAGTTGAGTCATCCAGTAGGTAATCTTTTGTGTGGCTTTATCTGCTCAAACTATTGAAATCCATCAACATTATAGCACAACTCTGTGAGGTTTATTGCCAAGTTGTATTCCACTGTACTTTGAAATTCCTTTCTTTATGCTGACACAGGTTCTTTTTCAAGTTTGAGAGTTTTAAATATTTTTTCCCATTCTGTACTGTCTCTCCTATATTAACAGAAGAGCAGATGTTTAACTTTAAGTTTAGCAATTTTTTTATGGTTCACATTTTTTATATCACAGTTAAGAAATTTTTTTACCTAATCCAATGGATAAGTCCATCTTAATTAAAAATGAATTTGCAAAAAAATTAAATTTTTCTTCTTTTCCTTTTAGATAGAGTCATTCTATGTTGTCTAGCCTGAGCTCAAATTCATGATTATGCCTCCTTAGATTCCTGTGTAGCTAGGATTATGGGTGTACACCCACACACTAGCTTGCAAAAATTTTCTTTTTAATACATGTTGTTTGTGGGTGTTTCATTATCAGTTTAAAAGACCAATTTCACAACATTTTTAAGAATAAAACATCTTAATGATTGTAAAACTTCCATTTAAAATTAAAACCAAGTACATTGCCAAATGTGCATTTTTATTTCCTGCAACTTACTCTAATTTTTATTATATCATGTTTATGATGAGAAAACTGGAGCTGGTGTCACAGAATATTCTTCTTCCTCACAATATTCACACTTCACAGAACCGTAGACTATGTCACTTATATTCATCCCGGTTGGAAACTTGCATTCCAGAAATGTTAAATAACAGCCCAAATCACAGCCAGTAAATTACAAAATAGGGATTAAAATCCAAGTGACTTTTTAGAGTTTAATTTTCTTGTCTTCAAAAAACTTTTACACCTGAATAAAAACATGTTTGGTCAGATATCAATCTAATTAAAAAATCTGAAAGTTAAAACACTTAAGGATATTGGCTAAATAAGATTTTCTGAGTATTCCTGAATTCTAAAATCATATAAAATCAGTGTGCCCCCAAATTTAATTATTTAACATTACCACTATGTCTCTTATGAGTATATTAAATTAAGTTTAATACATATTTTAATGTGTTCAATGTAAAAATAAATTATTATGTACCCATTATTTCAAGTTTATGTTTCATCTAAACCATTTCTCAGACTATGTAAAGAAATATTTTGTCAGATTATTAAAATAAGCAAACCAAATATGTTTTTTGAAGATTCTCATTATTTAATCAAACAGTTGAAGCACTGAGCTAAGTGGATCCTCTCAAGCTTTAATTATGATTATTAAGATTTAAATTAATATGAATGGCAGCTTTCACTCAGTGCATGGTAAAGAATGCCTACTATGTGCAAAGTTATCTATAAGGCACTTTGAGAGGCAAATTCAACAATAAAAGTCTCTGTCCTTAAGGATTTACATTTCAAAGAAGAGATGAAACCATTTTACAAATGGCTGTTTTGCAACACAAATTGCAGTTGGTGGCAAAAGAAAAGGAACAAAAATGTAATGGAGGCTTTGAAAAGGGAAATCAATGAAGGTGTAATAAGGAGTAGAAATATATTTCTACTTATTCCCACATTCCCTTGTTATCTACACCATTGTAAGGAAGTACTACAAAGTCTGTGGAGGTGGTCAAGACTTAAACTGAAATAAGCCAACCAATGAGAGAAGAAAGACTGCTGCTATAGGTAATGTGAGCATGAGCACCACAGGTCACCACAGTCTCTGTCACACTTATTCAGAAGGCCTAATGTTGGGAATGTTATCTTCAGGCTACAGGTAGACTTCTCTCTAAATTTGTTTTTTCTGACTTACAACAAAGCGTTTTATAAACATGGTATGAAGGAAAGCAGTATTTAAAAAGGAATGGTACTGTTAGGTGCTGTGGAGCATGCCTGTAATCTCAGTAGCCAGGAGATCAGGAGTTCAAAGCCAGCCTCAGCAACAGCAAGGCACTAAGCAACTCAGTGAAACCCTGTCTCTAAATAAAAGACAAAATAGGGTTGAGGATATGGCTCAGTAGTTGAGTGCCTCTGAGTTCAATCCATGGTACCAAAAAAAAAAAAAAAAAAAAAAAAGGAATGGTACTGTAGCATTTAGTCCCAACTATTTCCAAAGTAATTTTATGGCTTACCATGTGGATTAAAAGGGCAACAAGCATAACTTATATTCAATTCCTAAATCACTAAGTATGTTGTAATTCCACAGATTAACCTCCAACTAAGAAATGGCTTATTGAAACATGATCAAGAATGATGCTTTGTTAGTAACCATGTACTCAATCTTAATTTGTAAAAATCAAATCATTTACAAAACTTTGAACCTTTTTACTAATAATGAATTAGTTAGAATTTGCTTCACAACTTTTAGAACACACCATCTCAGAATCACAGCTTCAAAGAGAGCCTACAGAATGGGAGAAAATCTTTACCACATGTAACTCAGATAGAGTATTAATCTCCAGGATGTCTAAAGAACTGAAAAAAACTCAACACCAAAAAAAAAAATAAATAAATAAAATAAAATAAATAACCCAATAAATAAATGAGTCAAGGAACTGAACAGAGACTTCACAGAAGAAATACAACCAAAAAAATTTTTTTTCAACATCTCTAGCAATTAGAAAAATATGAATCAAAACTACACTAAGATTTCATCTCAGTCCAGTCAGGATGGCAATTATCAAGAATACAGCAACAATAAATGTTGGTGAGGATGTGGGAAGAAAGATACACTCATACATTGCTGGTGGGACTGTAAATTGATGCAACCACTATGGAAAGCCATATGGACATTACTCAGAAAATTCAGAATGGAGCTACCATTTGACCCAGTTATCCCACTCCTCAGTTTATATCCAAAGGACTTAAAATCAGCACACTACAGTAACACAGCCACATCAATGTTTATAGTTGCTCAATTCACAATAGCCAAACTATGGAATCAATCTAGATAGCCTTCAACAGATGAATGGATAAAGAAAATGCAGTATACATACACAATGGAATATTACTCAGCCTTAAAGAAGAATGAAATGATAACATTTGCTGGTAAATGGATGGAGTTACAGAATATCACATAAATGAAATAAGCCAATCCCAAAAACCCAAAGCCCAACTCTTTTCTTTGATATACAGATGCTTATTCACAATGGGAGGTAGGGGGGCTAGGGAAGAGTAGAGATACTTTGGACTAAGCAAAGGGGAGTGAAGAGAGGAGAGGGGGAATGATGGTAGGAAGGGTAGTAGAATGAATCAGACATTATTACACTATGTACATATATGACTACATCACCTGTGTTATTCCATATCATGTACAACCAGAAGAATGAGAAGTTATATTCCATTTAACTCTAGTGTTATTGTATGTAATTAGAACAAACTTAAAAATATATATATATATCTATGAGTCTCATAAAGCAAATAAATTATAGTTTGAGTGTCAAAAAAAAAAAAAAAAAAAAAAGAAAAAAGAATCACAGCTTTAAGACAGTGAGGAGCCAGAAGAAGCCAAATGATTGCTGCCCAGACTGAAATCACAGTGATTCAGTTTCTAGTATACTCGCTTCCAAATACGAATGTATTTCCAATTAATATTCAGAAGGTGATAGACTTGGAGAAAATTGTTAGCAACCCATGTAAGATGGATAGGTAAAACCAGAAGTCAAATTCTCTTATTACAAAGATGGCCTATGAAGCGATCATCATACTCCAAACTTTTCTTTAGGGCACATTGCTTCTTCATTTTAAGGTAGCTGGATAAACAGATATATTAACCGGAAAACTACTTTATGCATATGGAATGAGAAAAAAGAAAGGTCTATATTAAGATAAAGGAAAAATCTGATTAAACATCCTTTTCCCCTTAATATAAATTTTCTTTATACTTACAAATCATTTCAACATTTTGATTCCTTGTTTCCCTCTGGATAAAAACAAGATAGTTTTCCTTTTCTGAAGTCAGATTTTCTGCATTTTCAAATTGACCAGTACTTTATAAATCAATATAATCATCATTTTAAACTTCTCTGAAATCTATTCTAATTTTAATACCAAAGAGTTCTTTCCCCACAGATTTGATTTTTCTAAAAAACATTTTAAAATTGGAAAATATTCAATTGCCTGTACATTATGGTCAATAAAGGCAACCCATAGAAATGATTTTGTAAACATGCCTTAGGGATATCCTTCAGTGAATATTTTAACCACTGTCTGACATTTCCGTTTTTCAATGTATTTCAAGCTTATTTACATTCACCTAGGAGAGCTAATCAAATATGAGGGTTTAAGTTATTTTTAATCATTGTCAAAATCAGAAAATAAATCTAAATCCTAAGATTAAAACAAGTAGGTTTATGTTCCAGAGTCAAAATATTTTACCTCCTCTGTTGTTTTTGCATTTATATATAATGGTGGTTCTATCTCTTAGCACATATAATTGGATATTGGATATAATTACTTTTTAAGGGCCTAATAGATATAAAAAAATTTTTGGACAGTTGAAGAAAGGAATTCCACAGCACAGTAGGAGGAATACTGGGTCATGAATAGGTTTCCTGGGTCTAAATGAAGGTTGATTATTTAGTGGTCATGTGTCTTAGGTGGATTTTTAAAGTTACCAAATAAATATCTTTTAAGCAGAGGTTCTTTATCATTGATAGATAATAATAACACTTCTACCACAAGGTTTATTAAGATTACAAGAATAATATATACTAGAAAGTTAGCAAAGCAGGCATTCATCAAATGCTAGCTATGATCATTAAAAACCCACTTACACAAAACAATTTCCCAAATTTACTCCAAATTTCACATTTTAAACTGTGTGTGTGTGTGTGTGTGTGTGCGCGCACGCACTCACACGTGTGTATTTAAGCAGTAAAAACTACATTCAGATGATTAACAAGGATTTGAACCACTTGGTGTTTATGATAGAAAAAAAAATGTGCTTCTCTCATAATACAAATGCTTTTATTCACAAGTAAGACAGAATCCAGGAATGTATTTCCTTATAACTGTAATTTACATTGACCACATAATCACTAACATATATAGACTAATGGCAATTAATGGAGACAAAATATGAGTGAACAATACATCCTGATATTCCACTGCTTTGGAATAGTAGAAATTTTTCATTTTTAAATTTAATAAAATACATGTATTTGTTAAAAAGCCTTAGACACAAAGAATTCAAACACTTAATCCATCGTCTATACTGATGATGTACATGATGTTGCAAAAAATCTAAATGCATAATATATGCTATTCTTCTAAAGAGAAACAATCCCCAACATTATTTGTATATATCATTTCCTTACAAGATAATCTTCAATTTAAAAATATATAAGCTTTTGGAAAATAAATCAATGCAAAGCAACTGGAAAATGAATACTGAACTAAAGAAAAGAACAAAAAAAAAAAAAAAAAAGGAAAGAATTTCACTGAATCTTACCTTTCAAAATCACCAAATCAATATTCCTGAAATTTTCCAATCAGCAGTGCAGATAATTAGAATTCAAAATATGCTGTTCACACTGACTCACAACAAAATTCTATGCACATTTTTAACTTAATTTGATAAAACAAAATAATGCTACCATATCTATCAAAAACAAAAAAAAAGATTAATCTGGTGTAGCTCAGTTGAAACAGAGTTTAAGTGACTTCTGCAAATGTGTCATCAAACAATAGATATTTTTCATTTCTTTTGGAGGCTTTCTCAGCTTTAGCTTGACATTCCTGTAACTTTACATTCCTATAATTTAAGTGGTTAAAATTTTACCTCCAAAGGCCGATCAAATAAGTCTCCACTCCACACTCCACTTCACTCTCTTTCTCCTATTAGAGTGCTCTGAAATAAATATTTATCCTCAAGCTCTCAATTTTTATTAATTACAACTTACAATATATGATTTCATTTTCTATAGTGAGAGTCAAAAGGCATCACCTTTCTCAGACCAATTTTTTTCTTAATTTTTTTCCATGAATAATCTATCAGAGAAAAGCTTTCAAGTTTACCACAAATCAATACCATTATATAATTTTTTTGAAACAAAGGGATATTTCACTGAACATTTCTAATGTTTGTGAACATGTAAACTTAATGCATGAAAGGGATACCACACTGATGATCATACTATGAGGAGAAGGAGAATGGGTAACTATTAATAATCAATCTGGTTCCCCATTTCTCCACTTCATCTGTATCCAGCTGATGCCTTCTCCCTTGCTCTTTCCTGACTACCTGACATCAACCAAGGCCCCCAAAAACAGCAGGTCTCTCTAACCCTCACCCTGGTCCCACTAAGCCATACATCTACCTCTCTACTCTTGTGCCTTCTCAAACCTTCTCTCCACACTTTTCTTGTTAAAGTAGAACAATTTTTTTTTTTCCTCTATGCTTTTCCAATTTAGTGGACAGATACCCCTCTTTCAGAAGAAAACAACAAAAAATATTTTTCTGCGACACTGTTTAACTCCAACAATTCAATGGAATAATGAATAAAGTTTTACTAGTAGGAATCCTAACCTCATTGAGAAACAAATTTTTCAATATAGATGTGTTGGACTTTCCTCTTCTAATCAAGCAGGAACCATCCCCACTCCCCACCACATGGGGCCTCCACAGTTAAGTCCAGTTATTACCTAAATTGTGCCTCAGAAAAACCCACCAGGCAGTCTCCCAGTATCAGTTTTGAGATGAATAAAATTCACAGTAGACTTCTACTTTCTCCATGTGTGACAAGCTCTACTCCAGAAGTTTTTTGAAGGAAACTTATCAATACTTCTGCACACAGTGACCATCATGGAAACACCAACTTCCATAGCAAGATTGCTTTCTATAAGTACTCTCAAAACCAACGGCAGTCATCAAACATCAGGGAAGTACTAGCCTCACATATGCAACTGTGGGATTTAGAAAAACCGATATATCATTCACAAAAAAACCATAATTCACTACCTCATTTAGTTTTATAACAGCACTTTGAGTGCTATAGACAGGTTAAAGAAATGTAGAAATGAAGTGTAATTCCAAGTTCACACAATTAATAAATTACAAAGAAGGTTTTGAGACTCAGGTTTTCCATTTCTAATGTTTGCGTTGTTTTTCACTTCTAAGTAAACTAAAATTTACTTGTAGATAAAGTCCTTTTATTGGTGCCTTAACAAAGCTGTCTAAGGAAAACAGATATTGGTAAATTTAATAATATAATTTATTAATTTAAATGGATTAAAAATCAACAGGTAAAACATATTCTTGGTGTCAATAATTGTTATTTTGCTGAAGTAGCATATCCTATGACCTGCAAATATAATAAAATTTTGGAAAATAATTTTATAAAATTACTATAATTTTCTCTTGTAGTTCAATAAGACAGATCATTTTAATCAAGTATAAATTATTAAGTATATCATCAAATTAAATAGTTTTAACAAATCTAATATTTAAATTATTTAGTATATATATATATTAAATGTTAATGCTCTCATACCATTATAAAATATATGGAAATAGAAAAATCAATGAAACAAAAACTAAAATTCAAAATGATTCTGCTGTCCAGAAAGAAATTATGAGCTGAACTTTTTATGAAACACTTTTACACTGCAACAAAAATTTATAAAAGCTTTTATGCTAATAAGATCAAAGAGATATGAAATCTTAGGAGACAAGTGCTACTACAAACATACAGAAATGACTTTAAATTATAAAGAGAAGCCCTGTGGTTTAATAACTTATTTTGTTAAACTGTGATTTATAAAAGGAATAGCAGAATTAGATTAACTTCCAAAATATAATTATCAGAGATCCTAAAGGTCTCTTGAACTATTCATAAAACATTAAAATCAATTGTCTAAAATTATGAAATATGAAAAGAAAAAGAAAAACCATTTCCTCCTAGGATTGACAATACAGGTTTTACAAGAAAAGGGGAAAAACAGAAAAGAACGTGAACTCCATTTATTATAAGAATTAGGTAGGCAGATGGATATCTTTAATTGTGAATAAGATATATCGTCTAATCCAAAATAATTCCTCCCTGGGCATGTCATATGGTCTGAAATAGCACTTCTAGAAATGTTCCTAGATCTTAAAGGTCCTAAATAGATCTTTCCACTCAAATGCAAATGCCTGTCATTATAACAATTTAGCTTTATTAATCAATTTTTCTGGGGACTTGGCTTATTTATTGAGGCTCCATTCAAGTGACAATGGACATAGGACATCAAAGGAGAAGGAAATTGTGTTGAGAGGAAAGTAGGTAAACATTATGTGACACAGCTTAATACTTGACACCAACAGCCTCTCTAAGCTCAACTGATCAATGTACTGGTACCTCAAGAATGCATGCCATGTCATAATCAAGGTGCTAATGCTGAGACAGATCAAGAAAAAACGTAAGAAAACAGCATGTCTTCTCAATTAATTTATTTTATCATTGGAAAAACAAAAATTTACATATCTGAAAAAATAATTTGGTCATTCTGGTAATTAACTGGTGAATTCTGTCCAGTGTGCATGAACAGAATAATTATGTCAAAGGCATATTTTATTGGCATCTATCTAGAATATTCCATTGGAGAACAAGAAAGAAAAAGTTATCCAGTGTGAGCTCAATTAATTTCAACTATAGTAAATGATACTACTTTGTATGATCTAGAAAACCATATACCTACATTATGATATGAAGATATACATGTACCATATACCTACATTATGATATGAAGATATACATGTAGATTTAGATATAGCAAAAGGAAGTGAGAAGGTAAGGAATTCTTTATTATGAGTAATACCAAACGAGGTCTCCCCCTACTCCACCTCCTTAGTAAATATTTCCAGCTCTCCTCTGACTCTTAACTTTACTCTCACATTCTTTTAAATACCCAATCTGTAATGTATAATACAGGTCAGAAGGTCCTGATACGTCACTTCTACAAAAAATATTCCCAAAGACTTTTCTCAGATAGGAAATTTTCCCCCTTTGATAGTCTTTTTAATGCTCTTCAAGTATTTTCTTGACAGTAAAAACAAGCAAACAAAAACTCCTATTAACTTTTCTGCCTACTGTACCATATCATGAATGAATAAGTCCAACTAAAGTTTCAACTTTCATAATCTTTTTGGAAGCCTCACATGTAAACTCCTTAGACAAAAATCTGAATGTACTTATCCATGTTGCCTTTTTGCCTCATGGGAACATATTCCCCAAAGGAGAAAAACAGACAAATCTGTTTATGGTAATTCAAACATAATTGTAACACTCCAAAGTACAAAGAGTCCTGATCAAACCATGATAATAGCTGGTAAATTTCACCAGTATAGAAGGACAAATAAATTTCATAAGACTTGAGAGGCCTATTTTATTTATATCCATCTGGAATACCTCATCAAATGCAAAGCAAAAGTGACCTATTGTGAGTGCAAGTGATTTAAATTAAGTAAATTTAAATACTTATGTAGAAGTATTTATTTGCTTTAAAGTAAGTGAAACTATTTTTGTGATCTGTAAAACTCTATCTACATAGTTATGTAGATACAAATATGAAGATATACACATAAATTTAGCACAGATACTTAGATATAGCAAAAATGAATGAGCAAGAGTGGTGGGTTTGCCTTTCTTGTTTGGGACCAGAATGCAATGAACATTTTATGCCCTCTTGCCCAGAGGAATATAAGTTTTGAGAGAATAAGTGAGTCTTCTTATTCTCTAGCCTTTCAACATAATCAATCTTTTCCTTCTAATGTGGATTATACTTTAATTCTAACATGATTCCCAAATGAGATGTGATCTTAGGTACCAAATGATAAATGTCATTAATTCCATTATCTGTGAATGTCTGAGTCTGTTAAACTTTCGAAGCTAAGAAAATTGTTGATTGTATATCAAACTAGTAAAAGTGAATTGGCACCATAGATAGTAAAAAACTATACCACACCTTCCTTCTTATTTTGTTATATCACAATAAGTATATATCACTATTATTTAGTTTAATTAAATCCCAAATACACATTGCACAGAGATTCAGAGACACAATGTATTTTTGCAAAATTGGAACAGTCCAGATCTCATTTGATCAGTCCAAGTGGAAAGCCAATAATCACAAAAGTGAAACAAAATTAAATTCTGTTCAATGAACCTGGTTTGGTGTGTGGATAAAATAATCAGTGAACAAAATAACAGATGTCCAAGGCCAGATTTTGCTGAAAGACTGACAGGCTTTTGTTTTTTTAAACAATCTTTTCTGTGCACTTTCTATAAATCTCATATTTAATTAAATCTATTAAGTTTGGTACACACAAATCTAACTTTACTTTCACGCCACTTCATTTCTGGTACTAGAATGCTAGGCATATTATTGCTCTTATAAACCCTGAGGCCAAAGTCATAGCTGGGACTGATTCTTGGTAGAGATGCATCTGGCATTTTGTTCTATGATATAAGCCCCCCAAACAAGCTGGATCCTCATGGAATTTACATGAAGCACCAGTCCACAGGAGATTCATCATCACACTTCCTACAACATAGCAAAAGAAGGTTATTTTGCCCTAAATTTATAATTCTGCGAATGTTGGGTTTTATAAAAATGGTTATTGTACATAAATGTCTCCCATTTTTCAAAGTGACAAAATAATTCAATGAAATCATTATTACACAAATCATTTCTAAGTTGTGTTGTAGTTACTGCCAGATTTTATATAAATAAATCACTACAGCTTATTATAAAAATAAATGCCATGATAAAGGATATATAGGAGAGAAAAGAAAACTTGTTTAATTATTTATTTTTTTAAATATCCATGTGGCATAATATGTCACCAAGTCTGAAAACTAGAGATTTAGGTAATAAAAAGGAAGTATATATGAGGCAAAGGAGAAGAAAGGGATGGTTTTACCTTGATTTGATTTGCTTAATTTTTTTCTTCTTATTATCATTGAGATACTTCAGCATGATTTTAGATTAAAAAGAATGTTGGAGAAGATGAAAATACAGGACAAGGAAGAAATCATTGATTGAAGGATGATCGACCAGGCATCAGGAAATCCACTGGATGATTGATTTTAAGCAGAAGAATGACCACACCTCTCACAGGGATAACAGGAGCAGTGTGGATAGAAAATTATGAAAGGGGAAAAATTAAATGAAAACATTTAGTCTGACAGAATTATTTTATTTAGAAATAAAGGCAATATCAGGTGGTAGCAATAAAAATAGAAGGCATTTCAAGAGACTTTAGACAAGTAGCAAAAACATGAAATATTGTTGACAACAATGAGATTGAAACATAGATAAAAGATTAAGGACCTTACAAAATAAGTCATATCGTTGTCCCAAAAGAAATACAATAAGTACAAAGAAATGGATACCTGTTTAAGTGATATTATCAATGCTAATGACTGAGTAAATATTTAGCTATTGTAATTTCCTGCAAAATAGAAGAGGATGGAAAAACAAATGGTAACACCATTAGAAGAAAATAAGTTCTCAAAATGAATAATAAATATGTGTGTATTTGGATTTTTTAAAGTTAATATATAGCAATAAAAAGAAGAAACGTTTGAACAGTGGGAAAATCATCATATTTGAATAGATAACATATGGATTTTTATTTGCAAAGTATATTGTTTTCATTGGCAGTCTTGAGCAAGCTATTTAAATTTCAGGGTCCCCAGATTAATAACCGTAAAATTAAAAAGACATCTTCTCTTCCGTCACCATATAAGGTTATGACAAAGAATGCCACAGAGTGGCATTCACACTAGGGTCCTAGTGTTTCACAAAAACTTTAGAGTAAAATTTGTCTAGGGCTATGGTTAATTTGATACTTACCTCTGTTATCCTGTCTTACTGCTTGCAAAGCCTGCTTGAAAGGTATTATGAAAATAACTTTTGTGAAATGTTTCATAGAAAGCAATACATTTTTAAAGAGCTATTATAAAATTTCAAAACCATATCCTTAGCATTAATGATCTCTATGACCTTTTCGTAAACTACTTTAAAATTTATGTGTAGTGAATCATCTATGAAATGTTCTTTTTGTAGCCAGAAAATAACAAAGCTGTGAAAAATGGTTATTGGTGAAAATCTAGAAGATCTCAAAGAAATAGGCATTGGATCAGATATTATATAAGATCATGTTTCAAGATTGAAAGAATAGACAAGAGGAAATTCTTCAAAATGAATTTGATGCTATTTGGAAAAATACAGTACACACTAGCATCTTAAAAAGAAATAAAGAACTCTGGTTAATAAATAAGGTACATGTAATATCAGAAAATAAAAATTAAGTTAAAATAGAAAAAAGACAAGCTAAAGAAATAAGAAAAAATGTATTATAAACCTTAAATACCTAAAAAAAGGAACCAAAGGTTTAAACATTTTACACAAACAAACATTGAGAAGTATTCATTTGTTCATTCAATAAACACACTGAACAGAATTACAGGCTGGGAACTGTGCTAAGCAACACAGCAGCCAACCAAACACACATAACCTTGTCATGGAGCTTACTAAGAAATCAGATAATGATGTAAAGAATGGGAAATCAAATTTTCACTACCTCAAAGGAGGTGAGAATGCAAAATATGAAAAATGAACAAAACTTGAGAGATATTTTAAATTGAAATTTAGGATAATGGGTTATGTGCACTAGGCCTAGCACATAGTAGGTACTTAGTAACTGTCTATTGAAGAAGTGTTGATAATCTTGAAGAAGTATCAATAACCTTAGTTCTCTCCCTGAGAAAGACAGTATAATAAGAGAAGGTGGAAAAAATTAAATATTCCTAATAACTTTTCTGCATTAATTGGAGGAATTTGAGAATATGAAACTAGTTTTAAAAAATAACAGTGACATACCATGGCACATCTGTAAGAATGGCTTAAAATAAAACTCACAATATCAAGTGCTCAGATATTATTGATATAACTATAAAAGAGCATAGCTGCTTTGGAAAAAAATGTTTTTTTTTTTTAACAAAATCATATAAGCAGTCACCATATGAGCTAGCAATACTATTCCTAAGTGTTCAGGCAAGTAAGAAATAAACCTACAAAAATGAAAATGAATGAATGAATAAATGCATAGAAAAATGTTTTTATAACAAACTTTTTTTTTTTTTTTTTTTTTTTTTTTTTTGGTATGGGGATTGAACTCAGGGGCATTCGACCATTGGGCCACATCCCCAGCCCTTTTTTTGTATTTTATTTAGAAACAGGGTCTCATTGAGTTGCTAAGTGCCTCACCATTGCTGAGGCTGGCTTTGAATTCACAATCCTCCTGCCTCAGCCTCCCAAGTGCTGGGATTACAGGCGTGCGCCACCACGCCCAGCTGAAAATAAATATTTTATTGGCATTTTTTGTAATTGCCCAAACTAAAAGCAATCAAAAAAATGACTTTCAAACTGGAAAATATAAAATAAGCTGTACATAATATATCCATACAATGGACTGTAGCTGAATTATCAAAAAGGAACAAACTTCTGAGGTACCCAACAAGATGAATGAATTACAAATAAATTATGGTAAGTGAAATAAGTGAGAATAATAAGGCTATATTGACTTCATCTTAATGATATACTTGTAAGGCTAAATTATAGACAGAAAAATCAGTTGTGTGGTGTGCTGGAGTATAGGAAGAAGGAGAATTTGACTACAAAGAGGCAGAAAGGACTGTTTTTGAAGTAATGGGAGTATTCTATTTCCTGACTTATCAAAAATTACAGAAATAGACATTGAAAGGGTAAATTTTACTACATGTAAATTACAACACAATAAAACAAAGTCATCTGTTTCATTTTTATGTGGCTGAAATAAAGACTTGACCTTAATAAGTGCTTTAAATAGAGGAAAGAGGTGGGAGGGGAGAAAGAGAGAGAATGTGCCACTACTCCTCATTATTTCAAGGGTTAGGTATAACATTAACGATCTTTCTTGAAACATAATTTGATTGCATGAGACCCTATTATTCTGTGACTTCTTTCATAATGGTTACCACTATGTTAAAGGACTAAAACTTTCATATCTGAAGAAGAAATTTTGCTTCTCCTTAGATCTCTTCTAAGAAAAGCAGGGGTTTCATGCAATATTGATGGAAAACCCCTAGATAAAACATAGAAATTAAGAAACTTTTTATAGTGAAAAGTCAGTAAGTTATACAAAATAATTTGTGATTACATACAAAATACCACAAGCATAAACTATTGCTAAACATAAACACTTTAATTATGCCTCTCTGCCTCCTTTCCCTAGTGAGATAATCATACCAATATTTTGTAGAAAATCCCCTTACATAGTAAACACATTCTTTTGTTTATCTTACCTCTCAACAAGAAACATGCACCTGCATATATTTAAATGTATCTCCCATATATCATGTGGAGATACAAAGAGGATGTTTTCCATGGAACAGCAGTTCCAGAAAGCAAGTTGAAGTAACTTGGGAGGGTCAAATGCAAAAGGTCAAGGGGAAAATAATAAATCAATCAGTCCTCTGTTAGTCTTATGGATTACTTTAAGAGTTTGTTGGGGCTTGAATGTCACACTTAAACCAAATATTTACTAATCCAAGATACATATTACTGAATTTCTAGGTGCCTGATTATTAGGGGATTAGGCCCATGGATTTGTTAAGGATCATGAACTCCCTGAAATTGCATGTAGAATTTCTTTTTGCTTTGTGCATGTTTGTTTGTTTGTGTGTGTGTGTGTACATGTTTGACTCTGTTTTCTATAAGGAAGATTTTTCATTCTTCTGAAGGAAGTTCAGAATCCATAATTCAAAAGGATCAAGGGATATTCACATCATAACCTTACAAAAGATTAGCATTGCATCAGCAGACATCCAGGGTACCCAAAGAGCAGCAGATAGGGGAGGGATGGGACAATGGTCCAGTAGCGTTATCCAGAGTCTGAACACAGTTCTTCAATGTCTGAGTGACAGAAAAAAGGAATATAGTGATGGCAGACGCTCTCTATGCCCTTCTGCTCACTCTTGAATGTGCACACCACACACAATCATTAAGAAAATTGCCTTAGTTTTTCTATTCTTTATCCCTAATTGTTAGATTCATTTTTAGTGTTTGTAAGATATACACTGTGATGCCAAATTATTCCTTCAAATATTTCTGGGCCATAATGGTCTTGGAAATTACTTTTGAAAAGAATCAAATGAAATTGAGATAAGAGGATTTTTTATATCTTCAAGAGTTTATGATATAGCTGGATAATAGCCATCTAGGATAGTGTTATGTACTTGGTAGGGACATAACAACAGTTTATTCAACTTTCCAAAATTTTTCCTTCCATTCTAAGGAATACTTAGCTCCCAAAATAACAACCTCTGGATTTTCAATCTGAGTTCTGAACTGTTTGTTCAAAAGAATTAAGTTGATATAAGGCAAAATATCATACCAATTACCAGTGAAAGCTAGGTTCTAGGACATAGAAAAGGTACATATTGTAACAGTGGCCTTCCCAACAACAAATGGCATAATTTGATGATATTTTTTCCCCACTGAACTCTCTTCACAGAAAAAGTTGTAAAGCTCCTCCCTAATCCCTTTGTGTATGAAACATTAAATTAAGGCATGAGCAGCACTGAATGTGTTTTTTTGTGATGGAAGGGAGAAAGAGAATAAACGACCCATGCATTATTTATCTCTCCAACTTAACAAAGTCCCACCGCCTCCTAGAAAAATCCAGAGCTGTTACAAAATTGAAGATGCCTCTATATGAAAGCAAATATCATGTGTGGCAAAGAAGTGTCATCCCTTTATGGAAGGGAGTTGAGAGAGTATTTGTTCATCCTAAACCACAAAGGGATGAGGTTACCAGCACAGCTGTAGATCCTTGCTGTGTCTTCTCCCAGCACATCGTTTAAAAATATTTGTGGACACAGGAAGAGGGGAAAGCAACTCTAGCCCCAGAGCAGCTGAGGTAGCTACAATCACCAAGTACAACAAACTCTCCTGGGATTTGCCTGATTCGAGAGAGCAGCTGCTATGTTATTCTAACACTGGTGTAAGAACATGGGTTCAAGGGAAAATCAAGGCTTTCTTTTCTTTTAATCCCCTAGGGAGAACGCAAAGCTAGCATCTTCTTGAGCTTGAAGAAAGGGGAAGAGTGGCTGTGTACTTCAAATTGAATTAAAAATAGTGGATACATGATCTTCCAAGAAATACCTTTCTAATATCTGAAGTATCTGCCATTTTCCCTGCTGACATTTAACATGAGATTTGCTTACTTTTGACTAACCATTTGGCTGTTCTTCCCTGGTAACTATGGTGAATGGATTTTTGTTTTTCTGATCACCTCAGAAAATATAATTTACAGTCTTATAGATTGAGATCATACATCCCTAAGGACACATATTTCCTATGTTTATGTCATTATTATGCTGTAACTTTCTGTTATCACAAGAGGTCATATAAACTTTACTAAGTATGTTTGGTAAAACACTATATTTAGAAATACAGAATTTATTTGCCCAGACTCCACATGGCTACTTGATCATTGCTGCCATCTTTAGTTTAGTGTCATACTCAAGTAGATCTCTGTGATGCAGTAGAATTTCCAAACAGAGCAGAGAGAATGATAGAGTGAACCCAGATGCAGAAATGAATATGAGTGACTCAGAAACCAGTGGAACACACTCCAAATTATTTTTGGTTTCTGATTTCACAAACCTGTAGGTTTATATTAAATGGATGCCTCAACATCATTGCTGTAAGGAATAGAAATTCTGAAATAGAAAAACAAAAGTCAGACAGAAAGTTCTTGAATGATTATAGTAATGTTCTCAGCCAAAATTTGTATAAAAAAGACAATGCCAGTAGAAGCAATCATCTCCCCCAACAAAACCAGACATCCACCCAGGGAATTTTCCTAACCTACTCCTTAAAGATTCTATTTATGAACTTAGTGTCTAACTACTGTCTTCTCCATTCCCAAACATTAGCTTCATTCTGCCTTATGGCACCTGGAAAAATTAGGCCTGGATCGTTAAAATTCTTAGTTGAACAAATGTTTCTAATCTGAAAGAACCTTGCCAAAGGATAAAATTCTGAAAATGTGTGAAGCTAAAATAATCACTTTTGCTTATATTTCAGAGAAAGAAGAGTAACTAAGGTGTAATAAAAAAAAAAATATAGGGAAGAAATTCCAATTCCTATTTTGATCGCAAAGGATCCTTGGTATATAAATTTAAATTACTTTCTAAGAATATATCTCCCATGCAAATTTTTATGAACCAAAATACAAAATAATATATGAAGATTCTGTTCCAACTCATGTTTTTGAGAAAAAATGAAGAAATACATAACTTACATAACAATAATATAACCTATCTAATTGATTTTTGTTGGGATAACTAGATGGCAGAAAAGTTAGTAAACAGCATAGCTGGTTTGGATACCATAAAACCAGACTATCAAAAAGACCAACCTGGAAAATGGCTCATCCAAAATCATGAGATAAGCTGAAATACAGATAAGTCTAATTCCTTCCAACATTCAGAATATGTTTGAAATACAGGAGCCCTCTGTAGTGTGCTGGAACTGGTGTCTAAGTGCCAGTTGTTAAATGTGCAAAACCAGTTGATCTTACTTTGGTAGTATGAGAAGTACCAGGATGAGAATATGCTCACCTTGAAACCATCAATGTTAGCCAAAGGACCTCTTTTATTTTCCTTCAAGAGAGCTACTTACTAAATATTTACCAGCCCCAAAGTGGAAATACCCTATTTGAAAACAGTTGTTATATGAATTAGGAATTATAAAAAGCACATTAAATAATTAAAACATGTATTTTGGTTTCCAAAAATAAATATTTGGTTTTATCCTAAACACCAGACCTAAAATTATCTACAAGCAATCAAAGAATTATACTAAATCATGTAAGAATACAATAATGAAGCTATCTAAATGTGTGACAAGATAGTTGACTGGAACTGAAACAGGACAAATGGCATCCAATGGGAGTATAAATAATATGCTGTGGAAATTTTGCAAGACTTACTTTTATTCTTCCCTCAGAGGTGACGGAAATGTGAAAAACAAATACACCTGCGGACGGGACTGTTTGATTTTACTGTTGTTAGAAATTAAATAACACTAAAATCAATGATTACTTATCTGTATTTTATCTTAAAGGTGACAGAAACAAAAGAAGTTTTGTGAGGTAAAAATAGCACAAAGCTATTAATTTTTAAGAACAGAGGCATAAAGTAAATATGGCAGTATTGACTCTCTTAGAACAGGTCACTTTCTGGTGATAGATCATAAGAATGATGCAGAAATATTTCACATCCTGAAAGAACTCAATAAAATACTAGAACAGCTTGTCACCCAAACATATTACATACACCAGTAAATAATGATTAAAAAGTAAAATGCTATCCTATTAACCTCAACTAAACTACTACATGAAAGTGAAGTGAAGACGATTCACAGAAATAACAAATATAACATTCAAACTGAGAAAATATTATGAAAGTGAACCTTTTGATTACCTTTTAAGTCACCACCTTAGGAACAAATTTGTGTACTAATAGAACAAAATTTATCTCCAAAAGGAAGAAAAATAATACAGGCACAACATACATTTTAAATTAGTGTATAACAGATTCATTGTTAGGTGCCCAGAATCAAACTGTCATTTAAGTTAGATAGTATACCTAGAATATTTTATTAGAGACCCTTAAATTAGCACTCATTGAGATTTTAGTTTATTTTTATAATAATAAAAATCAAATATAATTTAAAAGAAGCCATATAGAAGAATATAAGGAAAAGGATAATTATTAATTCCAAGTCTTTTCATTATAAAGTTATGGTGACCCATATTTTCACAACTTTAAATATACATATGCATACACATGTACTTTTACATAAATTTTGCTCATATGGGAATTTAATTCTATGCAGTTTTTAAAATGAATGGGTGTCTATTGCTCACATGAATTTTCACTCTTTGTATTTTACACTTTTCTGTATATATCCATGGTTACAGGATCATACAGGATACTTTTATCAGTAAAAATCTCCAGTATTCTTCATATCCATCCCTCAATTCTTTCCCCAAACCTTGAGTAACCACTGAGCTTTTAAATGTCTCTATAGTTCTGTTTTTCCCAGAAGTTAAACAATTTCAATTGTATAGTTAGCAACATTTCTGATTTGCTTCTTTCACTTAGCTATTTCACTTAAATTTCCTCCATATCTTTTCACAGCTTGGTATCTCATTTTCTTTATCATTAAATAATATTACATTGCCAGGTTGTGACCATGGTTTATTTATCCATTCACTATGTTTTACATCAGATTTGGACAATTATGAACAAAGCTGCTCTAAACATCTGTATCCCTATGTTTGTGTGGATGTGTTTTCAACTCACTGGAGAAAAAAGGCTATGAGTTCAATGGCTGGTTAGTACAGTAAGAGGGTACAACTTTGAAACAAACTTCCTCTCTTCCAAAGTGATTGTTCTATTTGCATCCAATCAGCATTGAATGAGCACTCCTGCCTTTCTGCAACTTTGCCAGCAGATGATATTTGTCAGTTCTACACCCTATAGCCATTCTAACAGGTATGTAGTTGTATCTTGCTGTTCTTTCAATTAGAAATCTCTTATGTATATGATGTTGAGCATGTTTTCATATGTTTATTTGCTACCTGTGTATCTTCTCTGGCAAGGTATCCAGATCTTTTGATCATTTTATAATTGCATTGTTTGTTTTCTTATTATTGTGTTTTTTTAAATGTTTATTTATTTGCTTTAGTTGTACACAATGCAATGCATTCATGTCTACGTGGTGCTGAGGATCGAACCTGGGCGAACACTCCACCGCTGAGCCACAACCCCAGCCCTCTTATTATTGTGTTTTAAGAGTTCTTTGTGTATTTTTGATCCTTTACTAGATGTGTCTTTTGCAGATATTTTCTCCTAGTTTGTGTTTCTCTAGCATCATTCCCATTTACTCGTATTTTCTTTATCACCAAAGTTCAATTGCATATTTTTTGTGTGGTTTCTGGACCACCTATTCTCTTTTAGTGATATATTTGTCAATATTTTAAACAGTAGCATACCATCTTCATAAATGAACCTTTATTATAAGTCTTGAAATATTGTAGTGTCCGTCTTCTGACTTAATTCTTCTTCATTATTTTGTCGGCTATTGTGGGTCATTGTCCTTCCATATAAACTTAAAATGAGTTTCTCAATACCCACAAAATAACTGTTGAGATATTGATTAAGAATTTGTTAACTCTATAGATGTTTAGGGGAAGAATCGATGATGCAACAGTATTGAATCTCTCTACTCATGAACATGAAATATTTGTCCATTTATTTAGATAGTCTGATTTTTCATGGTTTGTAGTTTTTCTTATATCAAGCATACATATTTTTATGACTTTGACTTAAGAATTTCTTTTATTTTTTATGGTAATATAAATGGCATGGTGTTTTCAATTTCTAATTCCTATTATTCATTACCACCATATAGAGGAGTTGACTTTTGCATATTAATCTTGTAGTTGACATCCTTGCTATAATCTATTAGTTAAGGGAGTTTTTTTTTTTTGTTGTTGTTGTTGTTGATTCTTTTGTATTTTCTATGCATACAGACATTTCAGGTACAAATCAGGAAGTTTTATTTAATCCTTTCCAATTTGTATGGATTTTATTTATCTCCTTGCATGAGATAGCACTTCCACTATATTGTTGAATAAGAGTAAGGATAAAGGATATCCAAGCTTTGCCCCCAAAGCTGCACAAAATTACCAACAACACATATGATATTAACCTCGTAGGTTTTGTAGATATTCATTATTAACATGAAGAACTCCACTCTGTTTCTAGTTTACAGACAGCTTTTATCATGAATGATCTTGGATATTGCCAAATGCCCTTTCAGCCTCTATTAATGTTATTCTATTTTGGCCTATTGATAAGATAGCCTTTATTATTTTAATTTTAATTATAATGGATTTTATAATTTCATTCTATGGACAGCTTTACCTGCATCACACAAATTCTGATTTTTCTTCTTTAATAGAATAGTTTATATCATTTTATATTTAAAGGTTTCAACATGGAAAATACCTCATTTGGTTGTGGTGTAAAAATGTCTATAGCATATTGTATTTGATTTGCTACTATTTTGTTGAGGATTTTTACACAAATATTTATGAACAACATTGGTCTATACTTTTATTTTATTTAGTATTAAGGTAATGTTTGTTTTATAGAATGAATTAGGAAGGATTCCCTCTGCTTCTATTTTTTGGGAAAAAAAAAAAAAAGAATGAGTATAATTCAGTTGGCTTGACAGGTGAATTCTTCCCAAATTTAAAGGAAGAAATGATACTCTAAGTTTGTGAAGAATTCACCAGTAAAACCAACTGAGACTGAAGTTTTCTTTTCCGGAAGGTTATTCCTTGATGATTCAATTTCTTTGCTGATTACAATATATTTCTCCAGTTTTCTAAGGCAGATGCATAGATGTTGATTTTACATGTTTCCTCTTACCTAATGCATGCATTCAATATTATAATTTTTTTCTAACAACTGCTTTTCCTGCATTGCAGAAATTTTGATGTTATTTTCATTCTTGTTTAGTTCGGTATATTTTTACTTTATTTTCATATCTCCTTGCCCCACATGTTATTTAGAGGTATGGTATCAGACGTCCTTGAAAGTAGGGTATTTTTTTCTAGAAAAATTAAAATTATCAATATTTGCCTACAAAAAAATAAGAAAGAGTGGACAAAATTGACCAAAACTTTCAAGGACTCCACAAAAAAAATGCTAGGCCCAGAGGAGGTTTTCAGTGAAATCTACCAAAACATCATAGTAATTGCCATAGTAATTTTCATTTTCAGACTATATAGGTAAGAAAATCTCTCAAAATTATATTTCTGGAAGAATTTTAACACTGTTGTCCAATGCAGAAAAGAAGAAAAACTTGATGAAACTTTAAGAATATTCCTAAATCAAATGTTAATTATAATGTGGTAGTAGCATAATAAAAAGTACAATACCTTTATCAAGTTTGTTGCTTGCTAAGGTGTATCAGTATTGGAACATCTATTATTGAAATTCATTATATTAGATGTGAAAAAGGTATAAAATAAAATTTGTAGTTCTATGAGTTACCAAAAGACATTTGAAAAACTCTCACACCCATTCCCGACAAACCTCTTAATAAAAAAGAATAAGCAGCCTTTAACATTATCAAGAGTACATGTGTATTTCAAATTAAAATCCAATATCATACTTACTAGCATGATAATACAAGGTAGTTCTCAAGTACAGTGAATCCTAAACCAGCAGCATTAGAGGCACCCGGCAACTTGGTAGAAACACCAATTATTGTGTCATATCCCACATCTACAGAATTAGAACTCATGTGTGTGATCCAGAAATCTGCATTTTAACAAGTCCTCCATCTAAGTTGTTACATACAAAAGTTTGCAGATTATTTAGGTGAGCAAATGGCATTAAAATCAGAAACAATACAAAGAAGCCTTTAGGATTACAACTGTTTCACATCATAATAAAAATGTTATTGTGAATTGAGCTGCTATAAACATTGATGTGAAATGTTTTCTCTGATATAAGGAGGCCAATTCACAGTCGGTTGGGATGGGGAGCATAGGAGGATTAGAGGAACACTAGAATGGCCAATGGGTAGGGAGGGGAAGGGAGGGGGCAAAAGGGTGAAGTAAAAAAAAAAAAAGATGGTATAATGAGATGGATATCATTACCCTAAGTGCATGTATGATGTCACGAATGGTGTGGATATACTTTGCATACAACCAGAGATTTGTAAAAATGTGCTCTATATGTGTAATATGAAATGTAATGCATTCTGCTGTCATTTATAATATCTTAGAATAAAAAATTTAAAAAAAATGTTAGACAATTTAGCTAGAGCATAGAATTAAAAATGAGTGTAAAATGGGGGGGGGGCAAATGTTTTCATTTTTAAAGATCATATGATTACGTCTCTGCTATTAATTAAATGAGTGTCCCCAAAGGCCCATATGTAAAGGTTTGGCCCCAGAAAGGTGGTATTAGGAGGTATTATGGATCTTTAAGAGGTGAGGCCTAACAATGGTAGGGACTTAGATCACTGGAGTTGACCCCCAAAGGATTAAAAATCCCACATCCATTTCTCTCTCACTCTCTAGCTCTCTCTCCCTCCCTCCCTCCCTTCCACTTTATGGCTCAAGATGCAACACACGCTTCTACTCTGATGCACCATACTTACTAGAGGACCAAACCATTGGGGTAGCCCAATCTTGGACATGAACCTCCAGAACTATAAGCCAAAATAAATATCTTGTTACTTCACAATTAGCCTGTGCCAAGTATTTTGTCATAGTGACATGAAACAGGCTAGTACAATATCCAAAAATTTTTTTCAAATTAACTTTCAAAAGCAATAGAAACCACAGTAGGTCTAAGAGGATGGTTTCTTATGAAATTAACATATAAAAGTAAACAGCCTCTATATGTAAGACTAAAACAAGTTATGTTATTCATATGCTTTCTATATATTAGACTAAAACATTTTATTAATTACTTTAAAAATACTTCTATAAAATCATCTTATGAATCCATGAATAAAGAGAAAGGTTATATTACATAAAGCCATATTAATAATTAAATGAGCACCTCCTACATTTGGTAAAACAAAACTTTCAAGATGTGTTAAGTAAAATAAGAGTAAGGGATAAGCCAGTCTCTATTAGTATTATTTAATCTGCATTAGAAAAAAAGAGAGGAAATATATACATGGACATACATAGAATATATGTGAGACTATGCCCATAAAACCGTAAATTCATATCATCTCTGGAGGTTTAGTACTATGGACATGAGAGTGAGCCTCTTTTTTCATTGCATTTCTTTTTGTATTATTCTCATATTCATACCACATATGAGAAATTTAAAATATTTTTTAAAATAATAAAATATAAAATAGCTAAATATCAAAATGACACTATAAATCCTGAAAAAAATAATATAGCTAGTACTTACTGTTGTGTGATAAATGTTGTTGTTTTTAAAACTATTTTAGTTGTAGATAGACACAATACCTTTATTTTATTTATTTATTTATTTTTATGTGGTGCTGAGGACAGAAGCCAGTGCTGGGCAAGTGCTTTACCACTGAGCTACAGCCCCAGACCTCAATGTAGTCTAATGATTCAGACATGTTAATTCATGTAACTGTAAAAGCAATCATAAATGTGGTTACTAGAAACTAGGAGTTATCACTTTAGTTTTTAGTGAAACAAAGGATAGAAAAGTTAAATCATTGATCAAAGAAAAACAATTGGTAACTAACAAATAAATAATTTTAACTCAAGCAGTAAAATCCAACACTGAACCCCTCAGCTACTAAGCTAATCATCGAGCAAGCCCCGCCATATGCTAGGCTGTCGATAGATATTTGTTTGTTTGTTTGTTTGTTCTGTCTTTATTTCATGATTGAATTGATTCATGGATCAATGTCAATCTAGAAAAGGAAATCTATCAGCGAATCACAGTACTACCCAATTTAACACTTGTATTAACTACTTACTCAAGAGCACAGAGGGCAAGGCAGTTAATTTTACTGAAAGATATTAAAGACATGAAAGAAGCTTATTTAAATAATATATAAAATATTGCTGAGACAACCAAAGACTTATGTTATAAATAGAAGTAGATGTAAGATTTTGGCAAGAAGTCATAGGTTTGAATTTGAACACATATAACTATACCCAACATCATTAAAAACAGATTTCAACTTTATTTATACATCTTAGGCAAAAAAAAAAAAATAAAATAATGTGAAAACTAAAAAGGAAATTTAAATAATCTGCATTAATTACTCTATATAAAGGTAATGATATGATTTTGTAAATGAAGCATTTTTTTCATTTTCTGAAGATTTTATGTTAATCACAATGTAGTATATAATATACATAGAATAGTTTATTTTTTTTTGTTGAACTATGTGACAAATTTAAATTGAATTCAAATCATCAAAAGATTCAGAAACAAATCTTTGTAGAAAACTCAGCAAATTTGATTTGAGAAATTTGAAATGATTATAACAGACATTAATAATTAAGAAATGCTGTTACAGGAAAACAATAATCAGATCCATGTTTTTGTATCATTTAATTGGCTTTTGTCAAATAAACCACCAGGCATCAGATATCAGTGTGGAAGACAAGCTCAAATAAAGTTCTTTCAGTCGAGTCTCATGTAGAAAGTTGTATTGCAAACAAACTAATTCTTTTAGGTAATTTTTTAAACATTTGAATTTATCTATGTACCTAACCTTTAGTCTTTCCTTTTGTACATAGTGGAGGCTAAATTTAATGATCGTGCTATTCCTCTATGAAAGGCATTTGAAAATAATAAAAATTTGCAGGTTAATAATCCTGTATAGAAAGGTCAGATGCCAGAAAAATTTTATAGCACTTTCTAAAAACAACTATATATTACATCAAAACAGTCAATAAAGCCAGACCATAAATTTGCAAGGTTCCTAGGTTCAACAGACCTAAAATCAATAAAGCCATTGAAATCAATATACCTTTCTCATGAATACAGTCTGTTAACTAATCAGGGTTTAAATGATCCTGCCTGCTGTAATATAAATGCCTCACTGCTCTGCATGTGATATTTGGATCAAACCATCATTCATTAACATGCCAGATTCATTAGAAATAGCATATTGATTCCACAATCAATGAAACATATTCACAAATTCCTGAAAGGATTATTTATTAAAATCCTTTATTATACATAAGTTCAGTGATCTCTAACTATTCAGATAATAGCTAAAGATTTTCACATGTAAATTCTATATACACTAGAGAAATACAATAAAAATTTTCCATGTTTTACATCTTTATAAAAACTATTAAATTTTCCTAATCTTAAACTTGAAGAATTTTGCCTGTAGAATTTTTAAAAATATGTAAAATCATAAAATATCAAGTTTATGAATAGTCCCCTCATATTCAAAATAAGCATACTAAGACATTTTAAAATGCACACACATGTATATATGTGTATCTTTTAAAATTAAGCCAAAATAAGCTTTTGCTTATTTTTCCTAAAATTAATAATTCTACAACTCACCTTCACTTGTTTCTAAGCAGAAATTAAGGCTTTTTAAAATCAAACTTCATGTTTTATCATGCAAATGTGTTTAAACATATACAATAGAAGAAACAGTATAGTTAACCTCCTGCTGCCCGTCACTAAGTTCCAACAATCATAACATTTTTCCAATATTGCTTTATTTATCCCCTTCTTGTTATTTTATTAGTATATATTAAATCAGGCTCCAGTGATCAAACCACTCAACACATTTTGATGGGATCAGATTTTTCATAACCATTTCTATAAACAAAATATCTTGAGGATATTCTTCTATAGAAGGAATACTCATCAAAATTATAATTTCAAAATGGTTGCAGAATATTTAAATTTATGACTCACTTCTATTTCAAACATTTAATTTGTTTATTTTTCACTAATTTAAATTCAGTTTTTACCTAAGCTCTTATCATTAAAACTTTATACATATCCAGTTTGATTTCATTGGAATAAATTTCTAGTAGCTAAATTTCTGGTCAAAGGACATACTAACTCCAAGAGTACATGTATGATTGTGTGTGTGTGTGTGTGTGTGTGTGTGTGTGTGTGTGTGTGTGTGTGTTTGACATCAGACTACATTTAAAATGAAAAGGTTAATATTAATGGATTAAATGTTGAATTATTCATTAAAGAAAACTGTGACAAATAACTTCGATATTGAGTATCTGAGCTTTTCATAACCAGCAAGGGTTTGTAGTTTGTAGGAATGCTTACATTCCCCTTTAATGTGTGCATTTATATGGAAAATAATCAGACTATTTAAATTGTCTTTGCAAGTATTTATCAACTAATTCATTTTCCCAATAAATCTATTAGCTAGGCAATATTATTACTATTCTCTTATCTTGAATCTATATTAGGGAAATAGTGAAGTTGGCATTCTGGGGCCATGTCCTATTGATCTTCTAATGCAAATGATCAGAGATTAGAGATTGGCCTCTTATGAATAAAGACTTCAAATCTCATTGTTAGATAGGCTTCCACCAAAGAGAATAATGAAAAGAAGTGCAAAAGAAAGAAGCTGAAGTAGAACTGGTTATCAGGTCATGATGAATCAATAACTAAGAAATACTCAAAGTGACTTAAGCCCTATCTAGCAACAGACCATAAGAAAATATGATCAGTGTCCTTAGCTTAAAACATAAGACAAAATATAAATAAAGCAACAGTCGTTTGACAACATTAGCTTCAACTAGTTTTCTCAAACAATTTATCATAGTAATTTTCAATAGAAATATTGTGGCATTTCAATACCCATGACATACATATAAATATAAAAGGTAATCAGTAATTTTTTTTTTCCCAGATTTTGGCTCAGCTTTCAAGAAAACACTATTTTTTCATTTAAAATTTTAGGTTTGATATCTTGGTATTTATTAGTCAGTATTTGGTGACATGTTTCAGAACAATAGCAGAATGAATAGTTTGTTCTACTCTCTGTGCTCTGCTAAATTTTCTACAGATTTCTTACAGTACTGCAAATACATCCTAAAAAGTGATTCAGAAGAAAACAAAACAGTGCAGAGACGGAATGTTCTTTGCAAAATTTGTTGTACGAGTCATAAGGAGCAGGTGGTTGATTCAAAGAGCCTTACACTTGAATAATAAACTATGCAGTACTGAAATAAGAAGAAAATGTGGATACAGGGAAGAGAGGCTCTTAGAAAACTACAGGACAGAATTTTCAAGCTGTAGTCAAAGACCCTGTGAGCAGGTGAATCTACTGCTGCCTTCTCCTGGTCATGGAATAGGAAAGAGTCATTTATATATGGAGATTAGCATTACCCTTTAAATGAAGTCTGGTGAACCAAAACCCAGAGACTCATCCATTTTCTAAAACCTCCAAAAGAACAATGTGACAACAGGGTTTGAAAACCTCTCCAGTAAGAGAGGAAAGAGCCACAGTTTGGCTATAGCTGTGTTTCCTGGAGAGAGACCAGAAATTAAACACATTTTCTCACATAAACCTAGTCTAGTCCAATAGCCCATTTTAACTACATTGGGAAATGAATAAATCCTTATGAGAACATTTTTAAAGGGCTGAAAATGCATTACTATAATAACATATTTTAATGATTTTGATTACCTTTACAGACAGAGTATGGGTCTTCATCATAAAGAAGTTGAGAATTTAGATTCCATTCAACAGAAACAGGTACAATCTCAGATAGATGTCCTTTTAAAATCCTTCTTAATAGTGCTAAAGAATACCAGTTTGAGATTTGGACATATCATTGTTAGGCTTTCAAGTTCATTTGATTTGTGTGGAATTAATCTAAGTAATTCAAGCAGGAGCAATAAATTATGAAACCCCAACTACAAAATGGAGCAGAATAATAATGTGTTAAATTTCTTGGTATATCTGAAAGATAGGCATCTGAAAAACATTTAGTAGATAAAGAAAAAAACATTAATAGAGATGAACTATAGTGTTTATCATAAACATAGCACAAGTTGGAGTTTCCATTGTCCCTTACGTGGACTATTCCAGTAATTACTAACTTTACACTGACCCCATTGTACACATGGCAGTTAGGATGAATTCTTAAAATGTAGATAAGTTAATGCCCTTTATTGCTTTCAGTTTGTGGGACTGTAGTAAAGATCAATTGTAACAATATATAAAAACTGATGAACAAGTTCCTTACTACATGAACAAGATCATGGTCATAGCTACAGGGGCAGGAAGAGCTACCACCAGTATCC
This sequence comes from Tamias sibiricus, assembly GCA_025594165.1. Lineage (NCBI taxonomy): Eukaryota > Metazoa > Chordata > Mammalia > Rodentia > Sciuridae > Tamias > Tamias sibiricus. The sequence goes on along the minus strand of CM046666.1, from coordinate 125,379,515 downwards.
TCATGATCATTGCCATCATCATCATTATTAGCATTATTCTTATTATTGACTTGCTGCTGGTCATTTTAGGCTGAGAGGAGATATCCTAGTATGTTCATCTCTGTGACCAAAATTACCTGACAAGAACAACTCAGAGAAGGGAAAGCTTATTTGGGTCATGATTCTTGAGGTTTTGTACCTGGTTGGCAGAGTCCATTGCTCTGGGCCCAATGTAAGGTAAAATATCATGGTGGAAGGGTATGGTAGAGGAGCACTGCCCCATTCATGGCATCCAAGAAGCAGAGAGAAGAGGAGAAGAGGCCACAGGGAAAATGAACCCTCAGGGCATGTCCCCAATGACCCAGTTTCTCCAGCCACACCCTATCTGCCTACATTTACCACCCAGTCCATTCAAACAAAGATGGACTGACTAGATCACTACTCTCACAATCCAATCATTTCACCTCTTAACATTCCTCTTTAACAGGAGCTTTGGGGGGATACCTTACATACAAATTGTAACAACTAGTATCAAGCAATGTGCAGGATCTAATATCCTACCTTACTTGTAAGCTAAATAAGCCTGTTTTAAGGATACTGGAGCAAGACAAGAGATTTGGGAGCAAGACAAGAGATTTGAGGCCAAGAGACAAAAGTCCCTATTAAGGCACAGTAGTACATGCTTATAATACCAGCATCTTGGGATGCTGAGGCAGGAGGATCACAAACTCAATGTTAGCCTGAGCAATTTAGCAAGACCCTGTCTCAAAATAAAAGACAATAATACAATCAAATTTTTAAAAACTGGGGTGGTAGCTCAGTGGTAAAGCTCCCTTGCTTTACCCAGTACCACAAAGTATTTTTTAAAACACCAAATACAGTGCTGAGAGTTTGATTTTTGTCTGTATAAGTTCCCTGTATCTTTTCTGCTTTAAGGCAGAGGAAAAATACAACGGGCCTGTATTAGCTCAATCAGGCTGCCATAACAAAATACCACAGGCTGCAGTGGCATCAATAGCAGAAAATTATTTTTTCACAGTTTTAAAGACTGAGAAATCAAAGATTAAGGTGCCATCAGGGGCAGTGGCTAGTGAGGACTCTCTTCCTGTCTTTCAGATGGCCTCCTTCTCCCTGTGTGCTCACGTGGTAGAAGATGGAGAGAAATGTCTCTTCCTTCCTCTTATTATGAAGGCCTTACTCTTGTTATATAATGTATCTTTAATTAAACTCTAGATATCCTGTATCCAGATATAGTCACATCAGGTGCAAGAATTTCAACACAAACTTTGGGAATCACAGTTCAGTCCACAGCCAGACCCATAATGTATTCCCACACGAGCATTGTTGGGAAGAATCACTGATTATGGATCTTGTTGATTTCATTCATAGTGAATGGAAGGAAGCCTGCTCTGGGCTTAGATATAGGAATCCCATCCCACAGGGATGTTTACTGCAAACCTAACCCTGAAAAACGCTCAGATTTGGGTAGTCATGGCGAGGACTTTGCATACTTGGCAGACCCAACAAGAATAAGCAGGGCAGCTCAGGACCCATGGCAGCATGCCTCTTCAAATACCAAGGTATAACAGAATCTCAGTTCCTGTTTTTCTATATACAGGATCTTCAGGAGAGTCCTGACTTCAACTAAAACCACTCTGTCAGCAGTACATGTTCTCCTTGTTTTATGGTGGAAGGAAGAAGAACAGCATTCCCAAGGAGCTAATTCTTCTAGGTTCTGAGGTGTTAACAGTGATTCAGGGAATAAAGGATGATTCAGACAGAACAAAGAGCAACAGGAGAAGGAAGTGTACTCTTAAGTCCCTGGTGTTCCATTAAACAGAAGACTTCAAAATAAAACTGTTAAAAAGGAAAAGATATTCAGCTTACAACAGCAATTTTGTTAGTTAGATTATTCTTTTCTTGGGTGTTTCATGTGAGCCATAAAGTTCTGTTTTCAGAAATACAAGTGGTCATTCCAATCAAGATCTGACATGATCTTGAAAGTAAAATCACAGATATACCTAAACTAAACAGATTGATGGAAAGAACCAATTTCCTTTTATATATTACAGGCTTTTTCTCAGCAATGCATTAAAGAAAAGGAAACCCCATCAGTTATACCACTAGTTTGAATGTATATGAAAACATTTAATGAATAAAAAAATTTTCCTAAAAAATTACTTTCTATAATAAGAGCTTATTGCTTATTGATGTATCATTAATTAATGTAAATTTTTATTATCAACACATATTAGTAGATGAATTCTTACACAGATGAGAATGGATTATTGGAATGAATTAAAGTATTTCAGAAAGAGTGAAATCTGTTTATTAATATCTTTTGGAAATCTAATTTGCTTTATTTTTTGTATTTAATCATGCTTACATTTTTATAACACCTTAATTCACTTTTTAAAAAAGTGAACAGGAAATATAAAAATTCTATATATTTATGTTGTTATTATGTTACCATAGTGCTTGTATGTATATAGAGTTAATAGAATAATTGTTGGATATTTCTGCTATATATATTCCTGCTATAATATATGTCAACTTTTGATCTAGTACTACTGGACTGTCCTGGTTGTTTCAGCATTGCTGGGCTTAGTAATTAATATTTAGTTTGGATGTTCATTTTTCTATCCATTGATCACTAATAATGTTACTTCTCTTAAAATGAAAGCTCCTAGACTCCCTGATTTATGTACTAACAATAAATAAATAAGCCTATGAACTAAAACATGGTTTTGATTTTTAACCAAAGTATATTTCTAAAATTTATTCCTTTTCATTTTTCTGAGGTGCTTTTCTATATTTATAAAATAGGTTTTTGTAAGGAATAAACTCAATATGTGTATTCCTCTATAACTTAATCAAAATTCCTAAGAATAAAAACCTTAAAAAGTGCTCATCAAATAGAGATCACATTTAAAAGTATGGAATAAACAGGTAATATAAAATTGTTCCACTGCATGATTTAAGAAGATTTTAGGATTTTTTAAAGTTATAAATTAAATGTAAGAAATTATTTGCTTAAAGATTCAAGTCAATTAACTTTAAAGTTTGTTTAAAGTATACATTCCAAAGTACCTTCAAAAATAATATTTATAAATATCATCAATAAAACGTAAACATAGGCTTCATGTAAAATATAAACGGACATATGTAATGTGTTTCAACTTCATGGCATGCTTAACTGACATAAGGAAGAAGGGGTTATCAAGTAATTGTTTAGTTATATCAGATACAGAATATTGATATAAAATGTATTCATATTTTCTGTGCCTGTGACAGTCCTCCAAAATTATGCTAGATAATACCTAGAGAGTACAAACATGTACACACACAAAGAAAGAAATATAATCAAAATATCAGTAAAATACTTAAATTCTACACATACTCATAATTCAAAAGAAGGCAGGTGAAGAAAAAACATGAAAACCATCAAAAGTACAAAAAAGACTAGTAATAAAATGATACACATAAATCTTAAATGTAAAAGGCCTAAATTACATTGAATGTAAATGGTCTAAATACACTAAATAAAAAAGAAATGTTTCATACCTGTTAAAAAAAATAAATCCAAAAATATACTCTATAAGAAACCCATTGAAAACAGAATGGTAAACAAAGGTTTAAAATAAAAGATGTGTGAAACCTAGTTCAATCTGAAGCACCACAAGCAAATACATGAATAAATTTTTAAGAAGATGGAAAAAGATATAACATGCAAAAACTATTTTTAAAAGCATAAGGCAAACAAAATTCAGACCACAATCAAATCACGAAGAATAAAGATATTACATGAGGACAAAAGGTGTAATATATCAAGAAAACATAACAAACTTATGTGGGTATGCATCAAATAGAAGAGTCCCTGAATATGTAAAACAAATCAGACCAAATATTATGAAAAAGAAGACAAGCTGAACTAAGAGGCTTTAGCATACTGCTCTCATTAACTGAAAAAATAAGTAGGAAGATATAAGTATACAAAACATTTGAATTATATCATATAGAGCAGTGCATGCAACAGCACAGTCATATTTCTCTCAAGGACATGGGATACATATTCCAAGTTAGACTACATTTGTGAGTCACAGAGCAAGATCTATTAACTTAAACATAAAATCTCAAATTACACTTTTTACTAAAGAATTAAGCTAGAAATCAATAATATAACAGAAGTAAAGGGGAAATTATTCCCTAAATGTTTGCAAAATAAATCCCACATAACTCAAGAATTTATTACAAGTATTAACCACAACATATCAAAAGGTAAAGGATATGGAAAAAAACATTACCAAGAGAGATGGCTGAAGGTGAACCTACAGGGAAATGCATACCTTTATGTGTACACAAGAAATGAAACACAGACCTAAGTCAAGATAATACACAAGGAAGAGAAATCATCACTATGAAGCTCATTTATCTGTACAATTAATATGACTTAATATTTATAACAAAGGTTTGTGATGATTAAAAAATATTCAGCATTACATTTCATTTGATTCTTAAAAAAAGGAAAGCAAATTAAGCTCAACAAACAAAAGGAAAGGAAAAATAAAGATAAATGTAGAAATCAATGAATTTCAAAAAGAAGGATAACAGAAATAATTAAACCAAAAGTTGTCTCTTTGAAAAATTAGTAAAGTTGTAAGTCTCTATTGATTAAAAATTCCAGATTGACCACAAATAAAATCCAAAGAATGAATAATTTATCTTTAAAAATTAAAGAAAGAGGGTATAACACTACATATCTAATGAACATTCAAAAGATAATAAACAGATAATATGGACAACTTCATCCATATAAATCCAGCAATTTAGATGAAATGTACCAATTCATTAAGAAACACAAATAATCAAAGCTCAGGCTAGAAGCAGATAACCTAACTAGGAAGGCAAAATAGATTTAAAATGATAAAATACATAGTTGAACATCTTCCTAAAAATAAAAGTCTAGGTTCAGGTTATATTATTGGCAATTTGTGTCAAACAGTCAAAGGTAAAATCACCAGTTCCCCAAAATCTTTTTCCAGAAAACAAAACTGAAAATTTCTGACTCATTTGGCAAGTTCAATATTACCCTGATAGCAAACCAGAAAAGTAGGTTACAAGAAAATATAAGTCTATAGAGAAAAAGTATTCAACAAAATATTGGAAAGTTAAACCCAGCAATATATAAAAAGAAATTGTTGTCAGGAGTAAACAGGTTTTATTCCAGTGATGAGAAACTGGTTCATCACTTGGAAAATGTAACCTACCATATTAACAGAATAAATAAGAAAAACTTCACAATAAATCAATACATGCCAGAACATAATTGACAAAATTCCATATCTATCCTGGATTTAAAAAGAAACAAAAAGCTAGAAAACTAGGACTAGAAGAAAACCCTCAATCTGAGAAAGAACATCTACAAAAACCTACAATCATATGGGACTTCACAGTGAAAGCTAAATAGGCTTAAGATTGGGAAGTATGCAATTAAATACTCACCACAGTGATTCAATAGTGTTCTGAAAGTCATAAGTAGTGCAATAAGACAAGGAAAAGAATGACATTCATGTTAGAAAAACAAAGAAAATTGTCCTCTGGTGACAAAGTTGCTTTTACAGAAAATTGCAAAACATTTTTCAAAAGTTTCCTAGAAGTAAATCAGTTTAGTGAAATAAAAGATTAACATACAAATTCAGTATATTTCTATGCACTGATATCAAACAAAAGAAAGTTACAAAAATGCCACATCATTTATAACTTTTAAAAACTTAAATATTTCCAGAGAATTCTAAAAATCTTTGTTCAGGATCTGTACACTGGGGGAAAAGAAAACCGGTGGAAAAAAAATCAGAGAGAAAGTAAATAAAAGCTTATGTGTTGGCACACACTTGAACTCTCACAGACTCAAGAGGCTCAGGCATAAGTATCTCAGGCTGGAGGCCAACCTGGCAACTTAGTGAGACCCTGTCCAAAAAAAAAGGGTGGGAAGAGGCTGGGTTGTAGCTCAGTAGTAAAGTCCCGCGGGGTTCAATCCACAATGCTAACATAGATAGATAGATAGATAGATAGATAAAATTAAATCCTAGCAAAATAAATGGAGAATGATAAACTATTTAAGGACTGGAAAAACTAATATAATAATGATAAAAGATTTTTTCTAAAATTAATGCACAAATTTTGTATAATTCAATCAAAATCCTAGCAGAATCCTAGCTTTTTAAAGGTATACAAAAAAGGCTGATTTTACATTTTATATACAAAGGTCAAGGAAATGAACAGACAAAGCTTTGAAGAAACCCCATAAATTTGGAGAACACTCAATGTCCCATTTTAAAATACACTATAAAGATATATAGCACTTAAGACAGTGTAGTGTTGATAAAAGAATAAACACAGACACAGGACAGAACAGAAATTTCAGAAAAACAACTCAAAATAATGGTCAATGGATTTTTGACAAAGGACTGAAGAAATTCAAATGACAGTCTTCTTTCAAAATAGTCTTTGATCAACTGCACATCCACATGGAATAAAAAAGAAAGAAAAAGAAAAGACGACAAAAGAAAAAACTCACAAAATATCAAAAGAGCAAAGAACAAAGAAAAAGACAAAAACCATTATACTACACAATAGCATATAAAGAAAATACAGTGTATCTTCATATCATATCTGATTTTGTTATCTGTTCATTATTCCTTTGGCAGTACAGAAGTTTCTTGGTTTGACATAATGCCATTTGTTTGTTTTTGCTTTTGTTACCTGTGGCTTTGTTTTCAGGCATCCAAAAAAATCTTGGCCTATGCCAAAGTCTTAAAACAGTTCCCCTATGTTTTCTTCTAGTAGCTCATAGTTTCATATATTTAAGTCTTTGATCTATTTTGGGTTGTTTTCTGAATAAAGTAAAAAGAGATCCCTATAGCGAAAGTAATCCTGTATAAAACAAACACAGTTCCTGACTTCAGCCACAATACAAAGTTATAGTATTTTAAACAGTCTGGTACTTACATAAAAACAGACACAAAGACCTATGGAAAAGAAAATGAACCCAGAAATTAATTCATGTTGTCAAATGATTTTCAACAAAAGCACCAAGAACAAACATTGGACAAAGAATAGATTTTTCAATAAATGGTACTGGGAAGGGCTGAGGTTGTGGATCAGTGGTAGAGTGCTTGCCTAGCATGTGTGAGGCACTGGGTTCGATTCTCAGCACCACATATAAATTAATAAATAAATAAAAGTCTATCAACAACTAAAAAATATTTTTTTTAAAAATGGCACTGGGAAAAAGTAGATATACTTATTCAGATGAGTGAAAATTCTCATTTTAAAAATATATTAGAATATGAATTCAGTTACATACATACACACACACACACACACACACACACACACGCTCACATATCTCATGCTTTAGCTCCATCACTCAAATGTTGAAGCAACAGAGGTCAAGAAGGAAGCTAAGATCCAGCAAAACACAGAAATATGCCAACTGTATTCATAGCAACACAATTAGAGAAATTGGCCCAGATAGAGTGAGGAGTCCTAGTAAAAATAAATGGGAGAGGGCTGGGGTTGTGGCTCAGTGGTAGAGCGCTTGCCTAGCATGTGCGCGGCCTGGGTTCGATCCTCAGCACCACGTAAAAATATAGGCATTTTGTACAACTAAATAAATAAATAAATACATATTTTAATAAATAAATATTTTTAAAAATAAAATAAAAAAATAAATGGGAGAAAGGTCAAAAAAGATTCTTTATCCTAAAAGAAATGGGAAATAATGACACCATTTTGAGCAGGTAGGTAGCATGATTAAAAAAAAAAAAAAAAAAAAAAAAAACTTATAGGAAGAACAATAAAATGCTAGTATGCAAATGTGCAGGATTGGGGAAGAAGCATGAAAGCCAGTATGCTTCATGTCCCTCCACTTGATGATTTCTCTCTTCTGTGTTATCTTCTTAATCCTCACAATAATTAGCTAAACAAAATTGGGCTTACAGAAACATTACATAACTTTCTTAAAGACAAATCTGAACTGTTTTTAGCAGAGATTGAAACAGACTTCTGTTTACAAAATTGCTTCTCTAGAATAAAATTGTAGAAATGCAAATGAATAGTTTATAAACAAATGTCAGGACTTTTGAATGATTAAAGTAAAAAGATTGGAAAATAAATCAAACAACTAGACAAAGGGATAAAGAAGAGAAGTAGAAATCAAACAAGTGCAAAGTTTGCAAGTTGTAAGTTAGATTGTTGTCTGAAATTATGGACATTGGGAGCAGGGTTTGTTATTTGAGGCAGAGCTGAAGGCAGTGAGTAGTTTTCTTTTAGAAATTAGAATGTGAATTAACATAAGACATCCTGATGAAAATGTCTGATACATTGTTGTACACAATTGGAGCTATGAGACTACAATTTGGTAAAAGTCTGTATTACAAGGCTTGAATTGCATGAGTGTCTCCATTACAAAGATTTTCTTTGCCTTTGTCTCTCTAGACCCTTCTCTTCATAGCTGCTCAGTTAATGGTTTTTGAAATACATCATTATAAATATTTAGGGATATTTGGTTTGTGAATAACTATGCAAACCAACTGGAGACATTCAGCTGAAATTCCTCAAATCTTTAAGATAATATCAAAAGTGGTATTTGTTTATTTATTTGCAGTTCTAGGGGTCAAACCCAGGCCCTTGTACATGCTAGGCAACTTCTCTACCACTGAGCTACATCCCCACATTCCCTGCAGTGGTATTTATATAGTCTTAGAAAAGAACCCTCTAAATTACAAGAAGAGATTTACAAGAAAGAGCTATCACTTCATACCCCACTGTGACTATTAAAATCTTGAAAGATGAAAAATCTTTTCTAAACAAAACACATTTATTTCATAAAATGCGTATGCAGTGCACTTTTTTGTTGATTCTTAATACCCCTATTTTTTACAACACCTGCTTTAGAAAAAGCTATTAATAAAAGATTTTGCTTTTAACTTTTTATTGACACCACAGATTTTTAATGCTTCATATTAACACCGAATGGTTTCCTTAAATTATGCTACATAACAAGTGTAAATTATGTTGCATAAATTTTTCTTAGTGTTTTACATTGAAAGCACATTGTAAAGGGTGCTTTATTCAGCTTTCTGCTCTGAGGATGTTAATTGGCTTAAGCATTGGATTACTCTGCCTAGAGAAGAAAATATCTGTTTATTTCTGGTGCTAAATTCATATCATGGCATTACTTGGACATTGGAAGAATCCAGATCATTTTATGAAGCTTAATAATAAAAAGATACAAGTAGATAAATTCCCATCATGCCAAATTCTTAAGAGTTTTCATGAATATCAGGAAACCATTATTACTTCATCTGCTTCTTGTCCCACATCCCACAGGAGGGCCAACTAGCTAAAAGTTCCCTGGAAATTTTCCAGTATTTCTCTAAGCAAGTCTAGCCCTCATTGTGGTTATGAGTGGTAAGGTTTATGCTAAGTAAAAGTTTCATGTTCCAGGAGCATATAAGAGGACATGGATTGTCCCTTTAATTGGGCTTTTCTCTTGGTGGGAAACTGACATTGTTTTTATGCAGACCCAGGCACCACGCCCCCTCCTTAAAAAACAGCCTAGCGATGCCATGTCCCAGAACTTATCTAATGAAACAAATGAAGGATTTCTGCGTCTGAGTGTAACTTACAGTTTTGTATTTGGAGGCTTGCTTGTGGTTTTGATCTAGGCTCAAAATTTTTCTTTTCTATTTAAATTGACCTTCTCAAGATGACATTCCATAATGATGATATATTGTATTACATGGAAATATTTCTAACTGACCTTAACTTGATGTAAAATAAACAAGTTAATGTTTTTCTTCTAGTTTAAATATGATATATCTGTCGAATAAGTGAGATTATTAGCATATCTCTCTTTCACATGACATTGGGCTACATCAAATCTAATTTTACTTTTACTATTAGCAGATGAGATGACTAAATCACATTTTAGATGAATTTAAGAAAGAACTGACCAACATTGTCCTATTTGGGTTTGTGGGCTGGTTGTTTGTATTAGTCTGTGTTTTTGGTCAGTTTTTTTTTTTTTTTTATTAGGGCACTCGACCACTGGGCCACATGTTTTTTGTGTTTTTTTTTTTTTTATTAGGTCAGGGTGATTTTAACTCGCGATCAGCCTCCCAAAGTGCTGGGAAACAGGCGTAACCGCGCCCGGCTCAAGTTTTTCAAGTTTATCAGATAATTGTTCCTAGTACAATTTCTGCTTTTGTTTTACTTGTTTTGTTCTGTGCATATCATGAGTTAAAATATTTGATTCTATCTAACATTATCCATGAATATAAATCTTTGTAATACATGGCTTTTAATAGGGTAGTTGGAAATGAGTTATTATAAAGTCAAGTATTAGAAAGGCACATAAAATGATTATTGGCTACTGCTCAATATGATTATTTTAATCACAATTTCATCAACATGCCTCTGCGGATCTTATTGTTTATGAGTGCAGAACAAGATCAAGATAATAAACACAGTTCCCCCCAGGACAATTTAACAGAGTTCCAAAACCATGAGAAGATAATAATCTAGCATTAGAAACGTTAGAATACCATAAAGAGAAAAACATTAACTATTAGCCACTTCCAATTTTTGTTGAGATCAGTTGAAAAAAAAAACGCAAGCAGAAAGATTGAAATATGCAAGAGATAAGGGCAGGAGTAAAAAGGGAAGAAGAAGAAAAGACAGAAAAGGGAAAGAAAGGAAGGGAGAATGTTCTACCCTACAAAATATTCAACACTATAAACTCAATCCTGATGAAAAGACTCCTCATTATCATGAACACCCCTCTTTCAATGCAATCTATTTGTCTTCAAATCCTAACATGCCTCTTGCTGAAAATCTTGTGTAACTGCCCTTCTTCCATGTTTTAACATCTCAGTTTAAACTCTATCACTGTTTACTCCTAAGTGATCTATTCTTCTCTGGTGTGTCCCATGTTACGATGAATTCTATCCTGTCACCTCTCAAAAATAGGCAACCGATCATGGTATTTATTACACCAGACAAATCCATCTTCATTCCTGCCTTCCTTTGTCTATGTCTTTTAAAGAAACCACAAAATTTCAGTCCTACTCATTTTCTACACCATCTGATGGGGACCCCTGACCATATTATTCTTTACTGGACATTTTCCCAGTTATCCTTCAACACTTAGTTTCATTGTCAACTGTTTCCTGAGAGGCTCTTCTTGGCCTTGCCCAGAAAAATAAATTATTCTTTTGCACCTAAAATCACATTGTCTATTCTACTAATATATTTTCCCACTGTTTATCAAATATAAGTTGAGCAGTATGAACTTGAAGGGATTATGAACACAAATTGGGTTTTAAATTGAATTTTGATAATTCCATATCACATCTTCTTTTCTTGTCTCTTCATAACATCTCAGACATACTTTCCTGATCATGTTCAATAGATAAAAATTCCTTTTATTTTCATTCAGTTCTTTAAACTCACATGTGGTTTAGCAGCAATCTGTACCCCTATCTCTGGTGCTAACAAGATTTTGGTAAAGGAAACTTAAGGGAGATATGTTTTATAATTTTCTCTTCCTTCCATGAGAAGATAAAAATCTAGCATTAGAAATGTTAGAATACCACAAAGAGAAAAACAGTAACTATTAGCCACTTCTGATTCTGGTTTTAAGATAAGTTGGAGAATAAAATGCAAACAGAAAGACTGAAATATGCAAGAGATAGGAGTGGGAGTAGAAAGGGAAGAAGGAAGAAAAGACAAAAAAGCGGGGGGAAAGGAAGGGAGAATACACCCACTGTACTGCCCTACAAAACTTTAGCACCATAAACTCAATCCAGATTGATTGGATTGAGTTCTAGCTCTTTGGTGATGTAGATTTGGTCAGAAGGATGAGAAGAAAATGCCACACCTCTATTTATTTAGGTAGGATTACAGCCATTTGCTGGTTCCTCCTGTTTCTCGGTTGCCATTGACTTGCTGACTGTGTCCTTCTTTAGCAAGATCTGACAAGTGAAATTTTCCCTTCTGACTTGCCCTTTCCTCCACTATGTACTAAGTTACTTGAATGGGGCACTAGCCTAGCCTAAGACTTTTCACAGGGAAACATCTAGCCCTGTTATGCCAAAATTATGGGGCAAAAATGGAGAAAGGGTCTCTGTTCTCTCCTGCCCTCCCTTTCTAACTCTCCAGTTTTCTTGCTGGTTCTTCTTTCAGTGTTTATGAAATTACAAAATGGGTCAACTTGTTCTTTGCATATTCTTTCCCTTTGCCACCATTCTAAATTCTAAAGAAAAGCTGCACCCAAATGATGAAGATATTAACTACTAGAGTCATCCATTCCAGGAAAAAGGAACAAGAAAAAGTTTGTTCATGAGACCTTCTAATCAGTAATCTTTCTTTAGATTTATAGAACCCAGAATACCTGGTGACCTTCAGATGATATCATAATGTGCATCAAAGAAATAAACCACTGCAGGATCAATGATCACTCTAGTGTCCAGCACTCTGTGGCTAAAAATAAACAACCTTAAATTTTCTATGTAAGCTCTTTGCTTGCAGTTGTTAGCTAAGGTGGCCCATTTAGGAGGAGAGTCTGGCCATTTTCCAATCAGCTAGCTCAATATAATAAATTTCCCTCTTTACGCCACCTTTATTCTCAACTAATTGGTTCCTGTTGTGTGGTAATGTTTATATAGGCTCAGAGCATTTCATCTAGACTGCTACATGTCAAATAGGGTCTGAAATCCCAATCTCATGTTTGTGTACAAATACATAATCTTGACATATCATTATCCTACACATTCTTTACTGGTTTTGCTAAGAGAAGTAAATAGCACTCTCCACAACTCCAAACTAGTAATTCTTACTCAGTTCAATTACTCAGCACCCTGACACTGCCTTCGAACTTTTGTAATTCCCTTAGGTATTCTGGTTGAAGTAGAGACAGGGAAGTTCAAGAAGAGAATGGAAGAATTAGTGGTTTGAAGAGCAGAATTCTTAGGAGAGCTTCTTCCTGATTTAAAAAAATACAGAACTCTTTGTCAAAGAGTTCCCCAAATGTAAGTATTACTTTCCAATTCTGGGGAAAGAGGAAATTTTTTATTCAACGACCTCACTAGAGGCAATAAATATCTGTCCTGTGCATCAGTGAATGAATGATCAGTCATCCTGCTAAGCTTCAGTATGCAGAATTTATGTTAACAAAATTAAATCTACCACAGAGAATTAGATAACTCACAGAATTTCCAGAACACTGAAAAAAAATAAAATTGGAGGCCACATAACAAAAACAAAACAGCCATTAAGTAAACTTAGTTGCTTTCCTGGAAGTTTTCTAATAGAAAACTGACCGCCTATCTGCAGTATTGACCAAAACCCAAATCTCAGATTATTCTTCTTCTAAACATTCCCATATTCAGAAGAAAAAGAATAATTCTATACCTACCATGTGATCCTGCCTAACAGATTTCAACAAATCATCACACAAATGAAATGTGCTGACTTCCGAAGAGAGAAGATCCATATTCTCACAGATACCACAAAAAAATACTCAGAAAACAAAATTTTTTCTGTCCACAGTTCAATCATGATCTTGGCTTGGTGACATAAAACCTATGTATTAAACTATATTTAAATATTATCTATATAATTAATGTTACATATTAAGAGTTTGGAAAAGATGTGCCTATACCTAAGTACGTACATAACTGAGTAAAGACAAAATTATGGGTGGCTATTATAGCTCTCATTTCTGAATTTTTCACTAGGCTAAGATTTGTACTTATACCTTCTTCCTTCTACTACTATATTCACTCCATATTCCACTTACTTTCAGGCAGCAGCTTAATTGGTGATAGCTTCTTTGGTGAGAAAATGAAAGACTTCCTACTGTGCAGCCCTGTCCATATGGGATAGACATAGTACTTAATTACACTTCACCACTGACAGTGTTGCAAACACGCTTCTCCCTGTCCGTATTCTGTAGCAGCACACTCACATCACTCATTATAGTCGAGATATTTAGCTGGTTGGTCCAGCCAACAAGAGGTAGAAAAGCAAGAAATAGTTGTTTGATTGTCTCAAATTCTTCTTCAATGTCAACAAACACATCTGTTTTTGTAAATATTGATTCCCTGTCCTCTAAGACTTCTAAACCAGCTTTGTAAAAAGTCCCAAGAATGGGAAACAAACAAAAAGTGGCACACTCGCTAGCTTCCACCTCCTGGCTCCCAGACCCATGAAATCTGGCTGTAGGAAAATGTCAGTATACCTTGTATGTTATTTAAGAACCTGCCCCACTCTGTAGGAAAGGACCAAAACTCTTTAACACATTGAATCCCATCTGACGTGTTACTTAGTCTTAAATATGCATTTGATTTTCTATAAGGCAAATGGCCACTTTGTGATAGAATACATGTTAAAAAAAAAGTTTTATATAATGAATCCCATGAGCACTAAATTGTTTCTGTAGCAAAATTAATTCCTTGGTCAGAGGCTATGTTTTGTTTTTTGGTGATGAAGAAGAAAAATTTTATTTATGAATAATATTAGTGGCAGAAATAGAAGGAAAGGAAAAATACACATGTAGAATAAGAATCACTTACAATGAGGGCAAGCCACTGCCTTTTTGAAATAAAAAGATTCAAAATAACTAACTGTTATGAAGTGTCCCCCAAAAGCTCCTGTTAATGCAGGAATATTCAGAGGTGAAATGGTTATGAGAGCTACAACTTAATCAATCCATCCTAGTCTGAATGGACTACTGGGTGATAATTGTAGGCAGGTAGAGCATAGTTGGATAAAATGGGTCACTGAGGGCATTTTATCCCCTGGAAATTATATACTTTGTCTCTAACTCTTCTTGTTCATTCTATCCTTCTCTCTGCTTCCTGACTACCATGAGGTGAGCAACTATTTTCTGCAGCTGCCCTTCCGCCATGGTATTTGGCCTCACCTCAGGCTCAAAGCAATGGAGTTGGCTGACCATCTGAAACTATGAGCCCAAAATAAACTCTTCCTCCTCTAAGTTGGTCTTATCAGGTA
Source organism: Tamias sibiricus (assembly GCA_025594165.1). NCBI lineage: Eukaryota > Metazoa > Chordata > Mammalia > Rodentia > Sciuridae > Tamias > Tamias sibiricus. The sequence goes on along the minus strand of CM046666.1, from coordinate 125,364,458 downwards.
TTTTGATCACAGCAAACAATACACTGACTTTCCCCCCTTCCCCAGGCCTAATACACTGACTTTTTTCCACATTCCTGATTGGCCTCCCCAAATTGTGGTGCTGCATCTGGAATTCTGTGTATATCTCTAGTTTGGGCAGGTTGGGTACTCAAGAATAGTAATACAAACAATATCCTTGAGGAGGGGAGTTTTGTGTTTATAAGCCTATTTGTATACTTTTCCCTGGTCATCCTAGATTCACATAAAATAAGAGCTGGAATGAATACATGAAGAGACTACCTGACCCACCCCCCCCAAAAAAAAAAAAAAGAAAGAAAGAAATCTTTCGGATGATTATTGAGAGATTCTTCTGCAGACAGAACCATCTGCTGATCACTCACATGGGACACAGATATTTCAAGTGTGGGACCCATTTACATAATTTTCAGTCAAACCTTGTCATTAATCTTCTAAACTTATCCATCCAAATCCTTGATCACCTGGCCCAAAACTGGCTATAGCTCATAAATTTAAATGAGTCACACCCTGCTCATCTTCTGCTCATCTGTCCTCTAATCAAAGTGGGGAAAAAAATTCTCAGTCCTCAAAGTTTTGCCTACAGGGAGGAGTTCTTCACTGCACTGTTATTTGGGGCCAGCTAAATTGTATTTCTGGAATTTTCTATTCCTGGTTGATGCCAGAACATCAAACTAGAGGTATCCACGGATAGGTTTCAAGTGTGTCATCTCTGATCATTTGACACAGAGAACTCCCCAAAGCTGTAAGGATAGGAGAGGGAGAGGTGGAAATGCACAGGAGTGAGCATATGGACCAAGTGACCACCGGCTCATCTGCCTTTCTCATAACTTCAATATCTTATTGAGTTTGTTCTCAGATATGCCATTTCCAGTTGGCCCCAAATTATATTTTTTGTGGATTAAATAGCTCAGATCATGATGGGAAGCTGAGGATGTGTGATAAACTTGTATCTCATGAATGGCTTTAGAGTACCTAAGAGAGGTAAGAGATATTCTTCAAAACTGTATTTACAATGGTATAGAGCTGTGCTTCAAAACCTAGGGGCTGGTACTAGGATTCTCTTACTGAGTTTTTTCATGGATTCTTTTAGCATCTCAGTTGGTCACACATCACTAAATCTGATGGTTCATATGGGCTACTGCTTACTGCAGTTTGAATACACCTAAATTTCTTTTGTTTTAGAACCCAGTTAAAAGCTGAAAGCCTAATTATCCAGTAATAGTTTGAGAACACATATATACCAAATGTTACATATATTCCCTTTAAAAATCAAATTACTTTTTCTACTGTTAGATGGAGCTTAATGCAGAATGTTCTTACTTTGAAAGCAACATGCTGATAAGCTCGAGACTAATATATCCTTGGAAAATTTGCTATTCTTTTGGGACTGTGAATTTCTGTTAGAGTTTATCTCCTACCCTCTAACTTGTTTGTGTCTTATTAAAGCATCTAAATATCTGCTATTACTTGTTCCCCAGATTCTATTCATATGTGTCATCAGTGAAAAAGACAGGTGTAATATTCTGGGTGATGTTGAAATGATGAGGTTCTCTGCAGATGCATTATGGCCCAGAGGTGGAGAAAGGATAAATGCTGAGGGTATAATATTTGTCCAGTCAAATAATTTCCATCTAGTGTTCTCAACTTAATGAAATAGAAAGTTAGCTAAATTGATAACTGTATATCAAGTGCAATGATACCATTATGGTGCTTATTTGTTTCACTAAGAGTAATATAGCACATATGATATTAAAAGCATTAGTTCTACAATACACTACCACGGTTCTCTAAGAATAATCTGTCTTCTATATAGGCAAACAGGTGACTTGAATTGAAAGGAATAGGTCAGAATTTCTGTGTCTTTTAAATCAGTCCTCAACTTTATTACCTTATAGTCATTAGCTTTCCCAGACTAAGGGAAAAATAGTTTTAATAGTATCCAAATAATGAACCCATTGTCCAATAATCCCAAGCCAATCTGATTATATCCCTTTTCCACTGTATAATTACATTGGTAAATGGTCATAGGTTCTTTTGAGGAAGGCTAGGAAGAAATATTATTTAATATACTTGTGATGTTTCAAACAACAGTAGCTTTATATTTTATTTTTAAATAATATTGAGGGTCTAAACTTACTTGGGTTTGGGTCTGACAATGGAGTAGGTAATAAAAATTGATCATTTTGCAGTTCAATTTAGGTCTCTGTTTGCTAGACTTGAAGTTTACCTTTTTTTTTTTTTTTTTTTTAATCTCTTTTTTGAGAGACATACTTACAAAAAACAGGAAGGACCTTAGGAGCTCTTCTATTTATTTTGGTACCAAAGACCCCATGATAGTTTGGAGATCAACGAAGACCTTGCAGGTCTAAAATATTCTGATCACTATTCTTTCCTTCCTGCCTGTTATCTGGTATTGAAACACTGATACTTAGCTTCTTCATCTACAAAACAGAAAGCCCACTTGAATGGAAACATCTCCCACCTTCATCCCAGGCTACAGAGAACAGCTGCCATGCTACTTTTCAAAGATGTTGGTGCTTTCTGGGTGCCTTAGATGGCAGAATTCTTTGGGATGTCCTGAGTACTGCATTAGTGGGTAAATAAGTAGGATATAATAAGTTCTCTCCAATATTCCAATATCCCTAGGTCATTGCATGCCTTCCTCCGCATTGTTCTACAAGACAGTTTTGTTATCTAATACTCATTCAAGACAAGCTTATTCTAAGTGATATCAGCCAACTAAGAAAGCAAACAGATATACTTCCCACTGCTCTTTCTAGCACACTGAGTCCTGAATCTCTGGACAGAGGTGACACTTGCCAGCCCCTAAAATTGTGTGAGCCAACTACTTAACAGAATCACATACACACATACGTATTTGCATCTATTTATCTATCTATCATCTATCTACTTAATGTTATCATATGCATGTCACAGAGGATAATTATGTTCTTTTCCACTGTAGAACTCTGACCATCTCACAGTGCTCACCTCAGGTATCTCAAGTATATGTTTGTCTATTGAAAACATCACAGATTACATGCAAAATATCTACCTGCAAAGGAATCCAGAAAATGTACTTCTTATTTGTCTGACTTCAATAGAAGAAATGAACATAGAGCAGGGGATTAGAAATAGTATTTGGTGAGCCAAAATACCACATGGTTTTATGATTGTTTATTTACATATCAGCCTGCCTATAATCCATTAATCGCCAAACATTAAATGTAACTTCATACCAGCCACCATTTATGTTTTTAAACATAAATAACACATAGGTAATAATGTTCTTGATTTATCATTTATGAAGAATTTAAATAATTTAGTTTTTACTTGTTTCCTCAATGTTATTAAATGCTTCTGTAGGAAAAGAAATGAGTATAAGAATTAGAATCTCCATTTTTGAGGGCACTGAGGCCCTGAGGATAAATAATTTAACCTAAGTCAATGTGACCTAAGGAAAGATAAAAGCCTGATTTAGAACACTATTCTTGTGATTTCTTGATTAGTGCCCTCTGCTATCCACCAAGCACAAGTAAACATTATAATCCATCAGGAAATACTCACCCAAGTACAGTCTGACTTGTCACATGTATATAATCCAAAAAAAGGGGGAAGAAATGTGAAACTGAAACATAGGAGACTGCAGAGAGACAAAGCCTTCTGGCCAAACCTCAAACTTCATTGTTTTACAAAGGAATGAAATGCGTAGAGCATGTTCTTTCCCTTGAATGTTTAATTTGTTATCCGTTTATATGTAGAAATCAGAAAGCATTCCAAAACCCTAGCAGCAGACTGTGCTCTTTCACTGAATTCAAATAGTCCACTTTTATTGAACATTTTACTAAGCTTAGATAAATCAGAGAGATTATCCCAAAGCATTCGGCTCATTGTAAAAAACACCAGAGAGACCTTTAAAAGGATTCTAAAGACTCTCAATCAAACCAGTTCTCACAGAAAATGTGTAAAAGGACATAGGACACAGTTAAGAAGCTGAGAGCAGATCCATTTCCACAGCTACCATTTAAATCCAGGCCTTTGTTATCTCCATCTAGAATTCTTAACAGCCCTCTAAATGTCTTTTCTAGCCTTTCCTTTTCAATTCTACCTGAAAACACTGTTTCCAGATTTGTCTTGAAGAAATTATCATGCTATCCTGCTCTTAAAGCAAAGTTAAGAAGAATTAAAAGCCAAGAAATCTTGGCTAGGGTTCAGATCTTACCACCTAAAATCTGGTCTTGGCAAAATCAAGAGCAGTAAGCTTGTTCTGAGTTATACTCTCCCCCCCCCCATCCCCTCCCCCTGCACTCCCGTCAATCCTGTGTATGTCTATTGTTCTCTTGCTCTCTCTCAATAAAACTGTTGAAAAATCACTTCTATAATACCTGTTTTTTACAACAATCACATGAAAAGATTAACTTGGAAAACATTGAGCAATTTAAACTATAAAATAGAAAACAGTAAAATACTTTGAGTCTATCTAATCCATAATCCAAACTCAAAATCAACAGACAGCCTATAAAATTATAATTGCAAAAATATATATTCTAGCATTTTTTCTTTTGTCGGTGCAGCCTGTGAAAATACAATTAATTTGGGGAAGTTTTAGGTAAAACATAACCTATTAATTCACAAATTCCTCAAATTGTTTCTCTACTAGTGTCACAATGCCAAAATAGTCCTATCTGTAAGATACCTCATCATAATTTAGCATCCTTATTTTTCTTGCTTTATCTTTTCCTCCCAAAATAAACAAAGTATGTATATGCATACAAACACAATCAATACTCACACTGTGCTAATCATAGAGTATTTTATTGAATACATAATAAAACCATTAAATGGTTTTAAGGACATCATTAACAACTATTTTCAAATTTCATATTTAAACGGAGACTGTTAGATAACATTGATGATTAAATAGTCCCAAGAACTTCAAACACTAGAAATCATTACACTGTTTTAAAATGATAAAACTCAGCATAATATTCTTCAATGAAGTGAGGTAATTTAATGGCATGTTGCCTGTAGCTTTCCTCTCTTGTTACTCTTCTTTGAAGAATCTAAGCCACTCTATACATTCTACAATTAGGAATTCCTCTAAGACACACATGAGGTGGTTATCTACTGTTATAGAAATAAAGGACATCAATATACTTATTTATTGCACAGCCCATGTAAGTCAAACCCATGTTAAAGAAAAAATGTAGTGAAATTAGCATCCCTAAAGTTAATATCAAGTCAATGTAGAATAATGGAGGTCCAGTTACTGACCAAAGTAAGTGATCTGCTTCAGTAATGTGTCGTTACTTTCATAATATGCTATTTCCAACTTTTATCCTTTCTCTTAAATAATATTCTATTTGAAGATGTAAACCAATTTTATTATGAAATACAAAAAGTAAAAAGACTAAAAAAGCATGTGAATATATATAAAAATGATATATGCATTCAGTTATGCTTAAATTATGATACTAATATAATAAACACATAACCTACCAAAACACAGGTTGACATATTGAACTTTATATTTAGTTCCTGAGAATCTGTCTTTTATGTTTGTCCTTGGTGGCTTTGTCCTTCACATCAGACATCACCATAAGCCAGAAATTTGTATTAAATATATCTTAGTTTGAACTTACAATTTTACAACTAAAGTATGTATCTCTCTTTTATTTATTGAGCATTGTAGTTATACATAGGAATTGGCTTCATTTTGACAAAATCATACATCCATGGAATTTGACTGACTCCATTTCAGTCCTGATTACTTCTTCATTTCCCTCCCCTCTTCCTTCTCCTATTTGGTTCATCCACTATACTGATCTTCCTTTTGGTCCTTTATTTATTTATTTTTGATTGATGCTTTCTACATATACATAAAATTGAAATTCCCTGTGGTATATTTCTATATGCAAATAACATGATTTTGTTCAATTCATTCCACATTTCTTCCCCATTCCCATCCCTCTTCCCTCCCTCGCAAATGTCTTCTTCTACTTATGATCTTACCTATAACTTCATAATATCTACTCCCTACACTTCTTCCCCTTAACTTTCTCTAGCTTCTGCATATGAGAGAAAACATCTGACCCTTGATTTTCTGAATCTGACATTTCATTTAGCATGATATTCTCCATTTCCACCCATTTAACTGAGATATGCCATGATTTCATTCTTCTTTACATTGAAATAAAGTCCACTGTGTGTGTGTGTGTGTGTGTGTGTGTGTGTGTGTGTCACATTTTCTTAATCTATTCACCTATTGATGGGCATCTAGGCTGATTCAATAATGTGATTATTGCAAATTGTGCTGCTATAAACATCAAAGTGGCTGTATTGCTTTGATATGTTGATACTATTTCCTTTAGATAAATACCAACCAGTGGGATAGCTGGTTGTGGTTCCATTCCTAGTTTTTTGAGGAATTTCCAAACAGCTTTGCAGAGTGGTTATACTCTACAGTCCCACCAACACTATATCAATATACATTTTACTCACATCCTCACCAACATTTATTATTATTTGTATTTTTGAAATTTGCCATTCAGAGTCAAGTGAGATGGCACATGGCTGTAATTCCAGTAGCTCAGGAGGCTGAGGCAGGGGGAATCACGATTTCAAAGTCAGCCTCAGCACAAACTCAGCAAGGCCCTTAGCAACTCAGCAAGACCCTGACTCTAAATGAAATAAATGAAATATTTAAAAGGGCTGAACATGTGGCTCACTTATTAAGTGCCCCCGGGTTTAATTCACAGTGAAAGAAAGAAAGAAAGAAAGAAAATCTCGTGTAATTTTGGTTTGATTTCCCTGATTGCTAGAGATGTTGACCATTTTTTTCATACATTTGCTGTCCATCTGTGTTTTTTTCTTTTCAAAAATGTTTGTTTAGCTCTTTTGCCAATTTATTCACTGGGTTATTTGGGTTTTGTGGTGTAAGTTTTTTTGAGTTCTTTATATATCCAGGATATTAATCCCATCTCAAAGAACAAGATAGCAAAGATTTTCTCCCATTCTATAGGCTCTTTATTCACACTCTTAATAGTTTCCTTTACTCTGCAGAAGCTTTTTAATCTGGTGACATCCCATTTGCTGACTGAGCTTTTGGGGTCTTATTAAAGAAGCCGGTGTCTGCATGAATATGGTGGAATATTGATACTGTTTTATTCTAGCAATTGCAAGTATCTGGTCTAATTTCTAGATCTTTGATCCATTTTGAGTTAAGTTTTGTGCAGGGTGAGAGCTAAAGATTCAGTGTCATTCTTCTATGTATGAATATCCAGTTTTCCCAGAACCATTTGTTAAAAAGTCTGTCTTGTCACCAATGTATATTTTTGGCACATTTGTCAAGTTTAAGGTGGTTCTAAGAATGCGGTTTGTCTCTGTGTCTTCTGCTCTATTCCATTGGTGTTAATGTCTATTTTGATGCCAATGCCAATACCATGCTGTTTTGTTTTGTCACTGTAGCTCTGTAGTATAATTTGAGATCAGGTTTTGTGATGCCTCTAGGCATGGCCTTTCTTGTTCTGGAATGTTTTGACTATTCTGGGTCATTAATTCTTCCAAATGAATTTTAGGACTTTTTTTTTTTTTTTTTCCTAGTTCTGGGAAGAGTGTCATTGGTATTTTGATGGGGATTGCATTGTATCAGTACGTCACTTTTAGAAGTATGGCCATTTAATCAATATTAATTCTGCCTGTCCAAGAACATGGGAGGTTATTTCCATCTTCTAAGATCTTCTGCCAATTCATCCTTCAGTGTTATATAATTTTCACTGTAGAAATATTTTACCTCCTTGGTTATATTAATTTCCAAGTATTTTATTTTTTGAGGTTCTTGTAAATAGGATGGCTTTCCTGATTTCTTTTTAGCAGAATCACTGTTGGAGTATAGACAAACTATTGATTTATGAATGCTGAACTTGTATCCTGCTACTTTGTTGAATTCATCTAACAGCTCTAGAAGTCTTTGGATAGAGTTTTTTGGGTTTTCAAGATATAGGATTATGTTATCAGCTAAGAGAGATATTTTGACTTCCTTTCTTATATGTCTCACTTTAATTTCCTTCTCTTGCCTAAGTACTCTGGCTAGAGATGCAAGAATAATATTGAATAAAAGTTGTGAGAATGGATATATTTGTTTTGTTCCTAATTTTAGAGAAAATGATTTTAGTTTTGCTCTGTTCAGTTGTTGTATATAGCTTTTATAATATCAAGGTAAGCTCCTTCTTTCCCTAGATTGTCCTTTCTTGTTTGTTTGTTTGCAGGAGGTCCTGGGGATTGAACTCAGGGGCACTTGACCACTGAGCCACATCTCCTGCCCTATTTTGTATTTTATTTAGAGACAGGGTCTCACTGAGTTGCTAAGTGCCTCTCTTTTGCTGAGGTTGGCTTTGAACTAACTTTCCTCCTGCCTCAGCCTCCCAAGCTGCTGGGATTACAGGCGTGTACCACCGTGTCTGTGTCTACCTCTAGCATTTTTAACATGAATTTGTGCTGAATTTTATTAAAGGTCTTTTCTGCATCTATTGAGATGATCATATAGATTCTTGTCTTTAATTTTTGTTTTTTGCTTTTTTGTTTTTTGGGTTTTGTTTTTGTCACCAGAGATTGAACCCAGGGGCACTTAACCACTGAGTCACATCCTGAGCCCTTTTTAATATTTATACACAGGGTCTCACCAAGTTGGTGACTGGCTTTGAACTTGTGGTCCTCCTGCCTCAGCCTCCTAAGCTGCTGGGTTTATAGGCATGCACCACTGTGCCCAGTGATTGTCCTTAATTCTTTCTAAAGGATGAATTACATTTTTGATATGTGTATGTTGAACCAACCTTCCCCCACTGAGATGAAAGCCACTTGATCATGGTGCATTGTCTTCTTGATGTGTTTTTGAAGGTGTTTTGTTAATATCTGATTAAGGATTTTTGTATCTGTGTTTATCAGGGATATTGGTCTGTAGTTTTCTTTCCATGATGTATCTTTGTCTGGTTTTAGTTATCAGGGTTCTAATAACTTAACACTGTATATTTGGAAGTGTAACCTCCTTTTCAATTTCATGGAATAATTTGAGAAAGACTAGTGCTATTTCTTCTTTAAAGCTCTTGTATAGTTCCACTGTAAAATCATCTGGTCCTGGGATTTTCTTTGTTGGAAGGCTATTAATTGCTATTTCAATTTCATTACTTCATATCAGTCTTCTAGATTACTATATCATCCTGGTTAAATTTGGGCAGGTCATATGCATCTAAAAATGTGTCAGTGTCTAATAGATGTTCTGGTTCATTGAAGCATGAATTTTCAAAGTAGTTTCTAATGGTCATCTGTATTTCAGAAGTGTCTGTGGTGATATATACTTTTGCATCTTTAATTTTGTTTATTTGGGTCTTACCTCTCTGTTTTTAGTCTAAAGATTTATCAATCTCAGTTATATTATCAATGAACCAAACCCTTGTTACACAGATCCTGTTTATTTTTTATTTATTCTCAATTTCATTAATTTTGGTTATAATATTAATTATTTCCTGTCTTCCATTGATTTTGAAAGAGTTTGTTCTTCCTTTTCTAAGCCATTGATTAGAAGCAAAAGCTTCCTTATTTGAAATTTATTTTTCATTTTAGGCATTCAACATTATAAATTATTCTCTTAGAACTGCTTTTGTACTATCCCAGATATTTTGATATGTTAAATCTCTGTTCTCATTTTTGTCTAAAAGTTTCTTGATTTGTACTGTTATCTATTCTTTATTTAAAATGTATTGTTGAATCTCCATATGTTTTTGCGGTTTCTATTATTTTTCTTGCTGCTAATTTCATTCCATTATGACCTGGTAGGATGCTAAGACTTACATTGAGACCTAAAACATGGTTCTATACATAAGTTAGATGCATAAGTTCCATGAGCTGCTGAGAAGGTAAATTCAGGTTTTGGGGGGGTAAAATATTCTGTAGATGTTTATTAGGTCCATCTGATTTATAGCATTATTAATGTAGGAAATATCTTTATTGATTTTGTGTTTGGATGACCTGTCCATTGATGATAAGGGTGTGTGGAAATCATCCAGTATGTATTGGAGTCCATCTGGGATTTAATGTGAAGAAGGGATTTTTTTGTTGTCACTGTTTTGTTTTGGGTTTTAATGTAATTAGGTGCAGTGACACTTGGACATATATATTTACTAGGGTTCTATCATCTTTTTGATTGTTCCCTTTACCATCATGCAGTGGTGTTCTTTGTCTCTTTTGATTAATTTTTTGGTTGAAATCTGCTTTGTCAGATGTGAGAATAGCTACTCCAGCTTGTTTTCAGAATTCATTTGCATGGAATAGTTTTTTCCATTCTTTTACTTTCATCCATTGTCTTTGCCTATGAGATGAGTCTCTTGCAAACAGTATATAGTTGGATTCTGGTTTTTGATCCTTCCTGTTAATCTGTATCTTTTAATTGGGGAGTTCAGACCATTTACATTCAATGTTATTATGGATATGTGTTTGTAGTTTCCCGCCATTTTATTTTGTCTGTTATATTTGATTATGTCTTTATTTTCATTTTCATTTAGTGGGTTATGTTTTTAGTAATTTTCATCTATTTGAGAGCTTAGGAAGGTTTTATATTCCATTGATTTTGAAAGAGAAATTTGCTGGATTTAATAATATTAATTGCCAACAAGACCTCCTTTTTTTTAGGGTCTGAATTGAAAAGTCAGATGGGCCTTATTGATTTGCTTCTAAATGTGAACTAATATTTTTCTCTTGCAGCTTTTCATATTTTTTTCCTTCTTTCTTATGATAAGCATTTTGATTATTATGTGTCTTGGAGAGGTTCTGTTCTGATCTCGTATATTTGGGTTCTGTATGCTTCCTATATGTGAATGTCTATCTCATTTCTAATGTAGGTATTTTTTCTGCTACTATCTAACTGAAGAGAATTTTTTAATGCCTTTAGCCTGTATCTCCATGTTCTCTTCTATCTCAATGACTCTTGAGTTTGTTCTCTTGATGCTGTTTCACAGTTGTTTCATTTTCTGATCATCGTCTTTTTTTTTTTTTTTTTTTTTCTTATTGTATACTGGGTATTCAAGTCCATATACCTTGTCTTAAATACCTGAAGTTCCATCTTTGTGGCCTGAATTTCTGTTCTCCATATGATCTACTCTGTTGGTGATGCTTACAAGTGAGTATTTAATTTGAATCTTTGTCTTTCATTTTACAGAGTTCAGATTGTTTTCGTTTCAATATCTCCTTCTTTTTTTAAAAAAAAAATTTATTTATTTGCTTTAGTTGTACATAATGCGTTTATCTGTATGTGGTGCTGAGGATCGAACCCGGGCAGCGCACGTGCTAGGCGAGCACTCTACCGCTGAGCCACAATCCCAGCTCTCAATATCTCCTTCTTTATTGAAATGGTTTTTAATATCCTGTATTTGTTCTCTTAATTTTTTCTTTAGATCTTCTTTTTGTTCACTGAACACTTTAATAATCAGTTTTTTATAGTCTTTTTTCTGAAATTTCATCCACTTCCATATATACTAATGTTAGCAACATATGAACAGTCTTAAGAAAAATGTCCACTGTCTACTTTGACATCTATAATACTACATGTACCTATGCAGTATGGGTGGGTCAACATTTCACAATGGTATCAACAATAAAAAATAAAAAATAAAAAAAATGAACAAAATCAGGCCTAAACATCAGGTATATACTATGTCATCTACTATATTAATAATCACAACATGCATGGGGCAGGAATTACATAAATTATATGATTTTAATAGATAGTGGCATTATAATTTCTTAAGTGAAGTGAGTATGTAGTCAAGAGAAAGTAAAATATTTTTTTTAAAATTACACAGAGGACAGGATAGAAACAGGGAGCAGATGTCAGCTATAAAAAAGGATAATAAAACAATTTAACTAAAAGAAATTTTAAAAGAAAAGAGAGGGAACAGGAATATTTGGCTATTGATGGGGGAAAGTAACAAAGAAGGGGTAATAAGAGGAACAAAAACCAAGGTATAAACAAATAAGCAAATGTAAGTTCAAACTAACTCAACCCATGTCTAATTATACCCCACCTAAGTCAAACCAGGGCTCAATAATAAACATGTGCAGAAGAAAACAATTAAAATGATAGTACAATTATATGAATATATATTAACCTGTCTATACAGTGAGAACACACACATGCATACCCACATACATACACACACAAAAAAAATAAAAATAAAAAACTTGCAGAATGGAGAAAAGTAAAACTAATAATATATAATGAAATACATTTGAAAAAAATTTTTAAAAGGTTGATTTTTTTAAAGAAAAAAGTTAAAAAGCTAATTTTAAAAAGTTTAAAAATGGGGAAAATGCAGAGGAAGGAAAATACATAAGAAAAAGAAAAGAAAAATCTTAATGATAAATAAAGTGATCAAAACTGTTGGCAGGGATGGATTTTCATTATGTATATTTATTTTTGCTCTGTAACCTGTCCATGAAGGAATAGTGGTTGTTAAGTCCATTGTCTTTGTGTTACTCACCTATCTGCCAGCCATTATGGTTAGTAGCCAAGGTTGGCTATAGTCGCTTTCTGCTTCCTGTCTTGCAGTATTGGGTAGGATAGACTGGGAGTGTTGACAAACTGCATACTTTTGTAGTTGGGATGGTGTGCTACATCAACTACATTGAAAGTTCCAGAAATTGAGGGTTAGACTTTGCTGAGCTTTGTAACTCTGTTGGTGGGCATTTGAGATTTGAATCGTGTCCCCTGTTGCTGGGAAGATGCTAATCTTTGCTGGATATATGGATCTCAGGGGCTTTCCATAAAATCCATTTTTAGGGTCTAAGGTCTAAAACTGTCGCAGGTTTTCTATCACCACTATGGATGTGAATTTCTCAGTAGCAGCCCTGGAGTACAGACTCCTGTGTGGCCATTGTATCATCTTCCCAATAGCTCTTATGGGGCACCACCAGCAAAAGGAATTTTCACTTCTTGGTATCCAGACCTTATATGTCCTAGACACAATTTTCTTTGTGCCTATTGAAGTCACTCTGGTCCAGGCTCAGGCTGGGGATCGTAATAGGGGACTGCTGAATCAGTTGACAACTTTCGTTGAGTTCCTGATCTCCTGTCTCTGCTCACTGCCTTGCAGCCCTTATGAATAGTTTCTGCTCTGGCAACCCCAATTTCTGCTGTGCTATCTGCTTGTGGACTGAGCAATTTTGGTTGGTTTTCACTCACCCACCCCCTTCCCCAGCAACTCTGGGTCCATTAAGATTTACCCCCGCCTCTATTTCACAGGTTCCCCCAAGACAACATTGTTTTCAATCCACATGGCCAGCACTCCCTCCTCCCTCTGTAGCTCTGGCTGCTACCACTGGCAGAAAAGGTGGCTCATCTCTAACAATTTCTTACATTTTGTTCAAAGTTTCTAACTTTCTGTATCTCTATGGTTTCTTTTACTGCCCAGTGTTAAGTTTCAGTCCGTTTCCTTAGGTACTTACCTGGCCAAGGGTAAGTCTTATGCTGAGGAGCTGCTGGAAAGCACACCCTTCCCCTGATCCATCATCCTCTCTCCCTAAGGTATTTATCTCTTAAAAAGACATTGCTTGTGAATATATTTTAAAATTTGTGTTTATTTAGACTTATTCTACCCTATCCTGTGATGTACTTTCATAAAACATTTAAATGTGTCATTAAATCTGTTTATCAGATGAGTTGGTATAAACAAACATAGCTATATTTTCCACTGCTATAATAACATCTCTTTATATGATTTTACTACAAAGATCTAGTGAGCTATAGATAGATATTTAATACATTTTAGTTTTGACCATTATGAATTTACTGAAATAAGTATTATTATAAAGGTATCCTACTACAAGTATGCCAACTTTTCTCCAGAGTAAATATTCAGAAGTAGAATCCCTGGGCCATACAGCATAGGCATGTTCATTTCACCAGGGACTGACAATTGTGTAGATCCTGCTCTGTATCATATCCTCAGGGTCATGCATATTCATTTCAGCTCAAATTTACTGGGCTATAACAGAATCCTTTGGGAAAGAAAATGTTTTGGCATCTGCTAATGCTGTGCTTGCAAGTTCATTTTATTGGGCCTGTTGATTTTATTATATGTTGGCCATATATATATATATATATAGTGTGTGTGTGTGTGTGTGTGTGTGTGTGTGTGTGTGTGGTACCGGGGATTGAACTCAGGGGCACTTGACCACTGGGCAACATCCCCAGCCCTTTTTTGTATTTTATTTGGAGACAGGGTCTCACTGAGTTGCTAAGTGCCTCGCCATTGCTGAGGCTGGCTTTGAACTCACGATCCTCCTGCCTCAGCCTCCCAAAGTGCTGGGATTACAGGCGTGTGCCACCGTGCCCGGCTTGGCCATACATTTTTAAAGCATATTTATTTGTCCAGTATATTACATGCTTCACTTGGTGATTTTTTGCAATTATGTTTTTTAATGTATCCTATCTTGTTAAAAACAAAGATATAGTTATTGTTCAATCATCTTTCTTTAACTCTTTTATCATTTTTTCTATTATAAATTATTTTACATTTTTTAATCCATTCCTGGTTTGTGATTTTAAAAATTCACTCCTTTTCTACAAGATTCCATCATTAATTCTCACTTCTTTATTATGTCAAGTGGCTTACATTAATGTGTTTTAGGCAAATTATAGGTTTTCTAAAAATCTTTCTTCATTCCAAGGAGCAACTATCATAGATTACATTATAATAATTAAAAGTGGCAGAAGAACACTCATCTTCTTTTAACTCTTTTATCATTATTTTTTATTATGAAGTATTTTACTTTTTAAATCTACTCCTGATTTTTTAAAAATCACCTCTTTTCTACAAGATTCTATCTTTGATTCTGACTTCTTTATTATGTCAAGTGGCTTACATTAATGTGTCTTAGGTAAATTGTAGGTTTTCTAAAAATCTTTCTTCATTCCAAGGAGCAACTATCATAGACTACATCATAATAATTAAAAGTGGCAGAAGAATAGTCATTAATAAAAAGTCAGTAAGGTCTGTGATGTAGCTCAATGGTAGAGTGCTCACACTGCATGTGTGAGGCCCTGTGGTCAATTCCTTCAATCCTCAGTACTGCCAAAAAGAACGGCTCACAAAAATGAGTCATCACTGTATCAGTTAGAGTCCAAACTGGTGATAGAAATCACACCATGATTTAAACAAAGGAAGTCTAATATAAAGAATTATCATCTCTCACACAACATTGGAACAGTGAGGGGCAAAGAGACCCTAAAGCATTGATGAATCACAGATGTAAGGATTAACTGTTACTTCCAAGGCTGTGGTGGGGCACCCAAGGAAGAGTTCCCTTACCTATAACTGTGCTCTAAAACCTTCTGGAGAGAACATGGCTATGCTACCTGAATGGCAGAAAAGCAGCTGGGGTACCACACCAAGTACCACACTGGAATCACCCTCTGGACCTTACCCTCCTTCTGTTGTTCTAGGAAAAGCTTATTTTAGGAAAATTTCTTGCTAGTGACATTCTATAAGCCCACCGAAGCAGGTATGGGGGAAGTTGCTTGCCTGGGTGCTACTGTCCACTGTGCACTGAGTTTTGCCAACACCCACCCAGACTACTTACTGACAGATATTGTGAGATGACAAATGCATATTGAATTAAGCTGCTGAAGTTGTGGTAGGTTATTATGCAACAATATTTTTATGCAGATGTATATTGATCATCTTTCTGACATTATTCCTAAGGCCTTTGCTAATTTTGAGTGGTGCTAGTGGATGAGAATCCAGGTTTTGCCAAAGTGAAGGGATACTACTAAAGTAGCAAAATTGAAAATATGAGGCTTTAAACACGTGGCCAAATTTCCTCACAAAGCATTTGCTGAATTGTGACAATGAGCAAGGTAGGAGGTTAAACCTAAACCCACAACCCTCTAAAATACTGAGCATAATTGATGGAAGTCTTTTTGTATTAAGAAATAAATAAAATAATATGAGGGAGTGGCTTAGCAATCACAATATGCTTTAACTCAAATATTCGAGAGAATTATAATCTAGAAACTGGGATGAAAATATATACATTGACTATTACCAAAATAGCAACTTAGATATTAACAGCTTAATTGCTGATTGGGTTGAGTTGATAGGTCTCCCTCTCCTAAATGACTGGAAAACTAAAATATAAAATCCATGTTGTAATATAATTTCACATGAGAAAATAATGTATACATGTATAATGTATACATGTATATGCATGTGACACACATATATTTTTATATGTAAATAATGAATTTCATATAAAATCCATGTCAAAAGGAAATAAAACACCTTCAAAACAACCATCTTCAAGTGATCCGGATAATGCAGGCAAAAATTTAACTATGATTAATATGTTAAATAGGATGCAGAAACAATAATAAAATCAGAGAAAAATACCAAGATTTTATAAGAAAATTGGAATCTATAAAATACAATAGAAATTATAGGACTAGAAATATGAGAAGTTAAAAACCAATGGGTGATTTTAATAACAAACAGAAATAGATTTTTAAAAAGTTTTAATAAACAGATAAAGTTCAAAAGAAAATATTCTAATTGAAACACAGAGAGGAAAAAAGGGAATACAGAGAAATTTAGATGAGACAAGTAAGCAAAACTCTTTGTAACTGACTTCCTGGAGAAGAAACAGAATTGGACAGAAGAAATATTGAGATCATGAATTTTAAGATTATAACACAGTATTAAATCACAGAACCAAGAACACCTGCAAACATGTATAGTACCTAGTAATAAAATTGAATTAAATATTATACATTATCACATAATATTCAAAATGCTGAAGAGAAAGAAAACTTATAAAGCAACCAGAGAAGGATATCAGCAGACTTTTCAACTCAGACTATCAAAGCCGGGAGATCCTGGAACAACATACACCAAACTCTGAAAGAAAATTGATGCCAACCATGAATCTTATATCCAGCAAAATTAAGCTTCAGATATGATGATGAAATAAAAACCTTTCATGATAAACAAAAGTTTAAATAATTTACTGAAAGAAAGCCTACACTACAGAACATTCTCAGCAAAATATTCCACAAGGAGGAAATGAAAAATAAAAATGAAAATCAGCAAAGGGGGGGCGGGCTACATTAAAGGAAAGGCCAATGAAGTTAAAAAACAAAATAAACACAAAAATGACTAGGAATACAAATCATATTTCAATAATAACCCTGAATGTAAATGGCCTAAACTCATCAAATAAAAGACATAGACTGACAGATTGGATTGAAAATAAAAGACCCAACAATATGCTGCCTTTAAGAGACTCATCTCATAGGAAAAGACATTCATAGACTAAAGGTAAAAGTGTGGGAAAAAAATGTGCCATTCACATGGACCAGATAAACAAGCAGGGTTTCCATTTTCATAACAGATAAAGTGGACTTCAAACCAAAGCTAATGAAAAGGGATAAAGAAGGACATTTCATACTGCTTAAGGAATCCACACATTAACAAGACATAAAAATCATAAATGTCTATGCCCGAAACAATGGGGCATCTATGTATACCAAACAAACCATTCTCAACTACAAGAATCAAATAGACCACAACACAATAATACTGGGTGACTTTAATACACAATTCTCACCACTGGATAGATCTTCCAAACAAAAACTAAACAAAGAAACTATAGAACTCAATAAAACAATCAACAATTTAGACTTAACAGACATATATAGAATATTCCATTCATCAATGAGCAAATACACTTTCTTCTCAGCAGCACATGGATCCTTCTTCAAAATAGACCATATGTTTTGTCACAAAACAAGTCATAGCAAATACAAAAAAAGTAGAGATACTACCCTGCATTCTATCTGACCACTATGGAATAAAATTAAAAATCAATGATATAATAAAAAATAGAAGATACTCCAACATCTGGAGACTAAACAATATGCTATTGAATGATGCATGGATAACAGAAGACATCAGGGAGGAGATACAAAAAATCTTAGAGGTAAATGAGAAATTCTGATACATCTTATCAAAATCTTTGGAACACTATGAAGGCAGTGCTAAGAGGAAAGTTCATTGCATTAAGTTCATTCATTAAAAGAAAAAAAAGTCAACAAGTAAACAACTTGACATTGCATCTCAAAGCCCTAGAAAAAGAAGAACAAACCAACACCAAAATTAGTAGAACACAGGAAATAACTAAAAGAGAGTGGAAATCAATGAAATTGAAACAAAAGAAACAATTCAAAAAATTGACAAAACAAAAAGCCGGTTCTTTGAAAAAATAAATAAAATTGACAAACCTTTAGCCACCCTAATGAATATAAAGAGAAAACTCAAATTACTAAAATTTGTGATAAGAGAGGAAATATCATGACAGACACTATACAAATACAGAAGAGAAATAGAAACTATTTCAAAAAATTATGCTCCTGTAAAATAGAAAACCTCAAAGACACCAAAAAATTTCTAGAGGTATACTGATACCAAAACCAGGCAGCAACATATTGAAGAAAGAAAATTTCAGACAAATATCCCTGATGAACATAGATGCAAAAATTCTCAATAAAATTCTAGCAAATTTCATACAAAAACATACTAAAAAAAATAGTACACCATGATCAAGTGGGGTTCATTCCAGGGATGCAAGTTTGATTCAACAAACAGAAATCAATAACAGTAATTCATTTATCACATCAATATACTTAAAGATAAGAATCATATGATTATATAAATTGATGCAGAGAACGCATTTGACAAAATACAGCACACTTTTGTGTTCAAACCACTAGAAAAACTAGGGATGGTAGGAACATACCTCAACATTGTAAAAGCTATCTATGCTAAACCCAAAGCGAACATCATTCTAAATGGTGAAAAATTGAAAGCATTCCCTCTAAGAACTGGAACAAGACAGGGATACCCTCTTTCATCACTTCTATTCAACACAGTCCTTTAAACTCTAGCCAGAGCATTTAGACAGATGAAAGAAATTAAAGGGATACAAATAGGAAAAGAAGAACTCAAACTATCATTATTTGATGATAATATGATTTTATACTTAGAGGATCCAAAAAACTCTACCAGAAAACTTCTAGAGTTAATAAATAAATTCAGCAAAGTAGCAGGATATAAAATCAATATCCATAAATGAAATACATTTCTATTTATCCTCCTAAAGAGAAATTAGGAAAACTACCCCATCCACACTAGCCCCCCCCCAAAAAAAATAGTTGGGAATCAATTTAACAAAAGAGGTGAAAGTCCTCTACAATGAAAACTACAGAAGACTAAAGAAAGAAATTGAAGAAGACCTTAGAAGATGGAAAGATCTCCCTGCTCTTGGATAGGCAAAATTAATATTGTCAAAATGCCCATACTTCCCAAATCACTATACAGATTCAGTGTGATTCCAATTAAAATCCCAATGTCATTGCTTATAGAAATGAAAAAAGCAATCATGAAATTCACTTGGAAAAAATAAGAGACCCAGAATAGCCAAAGTCATCCTTAGCAAGAAGAGTGAATCAGGAGGCATCACAATACCAGGCCTTAAACTATTCTACAAAGCTATAGTAACAAAAACAGCATTGCATTACTACCAAAATAGGCATGTAGATCAATGGTACAGAATAGAAGACACAGAGATAAATCCACATAAATACACTTATCTCATACTAGACACCCCAATAAATATAAAGAGAGAGAAAACTCAAATTACAAAGGTGTCAAAAACATACATTGGAGAAAAGATAGCCTCTTAACAAATGGTTTTGGGAAAACTGGAAATCCATATGCAGCAAAGTAAAACTAAACCCCTCTCTCTCACCATGCACAAAACTCAACTCAAAGTGGATCAAGAACCTAGGAATTATACCAGAGACCCTGCACCTAATGGAGACAAAACTAGACCCAAATCAACTTCACGTCAGATTAGGCCCTGACTTCCTTAACAACACTCCTAAAGTGCCAGAGATAAAATCAAAAATCAATAAATGGGATGGATTCAAACCAAAAAGCTTGTTCTCAACAAAAGAAACAATCAATGAGGTGAAGAGAGAGCCTACATTTGGGGAGCAAATTTTTGCCACACTCACATCAGATAGAACACTAATCTCCAGGATATGTAAAGAACTAAAAAAAAAAAAAAAAAAAAAAAACTTAACACCAAAAAGCAAACAACCCAATCAATAAATAGGCTAAGGAGCTGAACAGACACTTCTCAGAAGAAGATATACAATTGATCGACAAATATATGAAAAAAAAAAATGTTCAACATTTCTGGCAATTAGAGAAATGCAAATCAAAACTGCTCTTAGATTTCATCTCACTCCAGTCAGAATGGCAGTTATTAAGAATACAAGTAAAAAAAGTGTTGGTGAGGATGTGGGGGAAAAGGCACACTTTTACATTGCGGGTGGGACTGCAAATTGGTGCAACCAATCTGGAAAGCAGTATGGAGATTTCTTATAAAACTTGGAATGGAACCACCATTTGACCCAGCTATCCCACTCCTCAGTCTATACCCAAAGGACTTAAAATCAGCATACTATAGTAACGCAGCCACATCAATGTTTATAGCAGCTCAATTCACAGTAGCTAAACTGTGGAACCAACCTAGATGCCCTTGAATAGATGAATGAATAAAGAAACTGTGGTATGTATACACAATGGAATATTATGCAGCATTAAAAGAGAATAAAATTATGGCATTTGCAGGTAAATGGATGGAGTTGGAGAATATCATGTTAAGCAAAGTAAGACAATCCCAAAAAAGCAAAAGCTGTATGTTCTCTCTGGTAAGTGGATGCTGATCCATAATGGGGGAGGAACTTTGATTGGGCAAAGCAGGGGAGGGGACAAGAGGGGGCATGGGAGCAGGAAAGATGGTGGAATGAGATGGACATCAATTACCCTAGGTACATGTGTGACTGCACATATGGTGCAATGCTACATTGTGTACAACCAGAGAAATAAAAAGTTGTACTGCAGTTGTATACAATGAATCAAATTTCATTCTGCTGTCATATATACCTAATTAGAATAAAAACATAAATTAATTTTTTAAAAAAGCAACCAGAGGAAAAATACATATACCTTCAAAAGAGTGACAATTTGAATGGTAGGCGACATAAAAATATAGGAGCCAGACCACAATAAATGGCATTTTGAAAGTTCTAGAAGCAATGTTTTGTCCCCTAAAAGTCCAGTGCATACATATCCAAAATATAAAAACAAATTAAAGATATTTTCAAATAAATAAAAAAATGAGAGAAAAGTTTACCAGCAGACCTGTATTTTTAAAAATGCTAAAGGCAAGTATTGTCAGAAGGAAAATAACCCAAGGAGAAAAGACAGAAAATAGGATGAAATTAAATTAATTTTACAAAATATGTGTATTTCCTGTAGATTTTTAAATGAACACATATATAAATTCATGAATATAATGAGAGATGATAAAGATAATTAGAATTGGGGAGATTATTTGTGTTAGATTATAACACATGTAGTGCATTTGTTATGTTAATGTATTTACTGTAAAATAATTCAGTGGACTGAAGAATAGTAAAAGGTTTTGATTAATAAAAAAGAGAAAAATTAAGTAATAAAATTAATAACAAATACAACTAATCCAAAAGAAAGTAAAAATGTGGGGAAAAAAGCATAAAAATCTCCTAGTTAAAAGAAGAAGAAAAAAATAAGATTTTAGGTACAAATCCAATGCCAGTAAATCAAATGTAATTGATATAAATATGTATCTAACAAGGACTTTTATTAACTCAAAGTGGATCAAGGACCTAGGAATTAAACAGGAGACCTTGTGCCTAATACAAGAAAAAGTAGGCCCAAATCTCCATCATGTTGGTTTAGGCCCCAACTTCCTCAATAAGACCCCTAAAACCAAGAATCAATAAATGGGATGGATTCAAACTAAAAAGCTTCTTCTCAGCAAAAGAAACAATCAGTGAGGTGAATAGAGGACCTACAGAATGGGAGCAAATCTTTACCACACGCACATCAGATAGAACACTAACCTCAAGGATTTATAAAGCTCTCAAAAGTCTTAACACCAAAAAAACAAATAACCCAATCAATAAATGGGCCAAGGAACTAAACAGACACTTCTCAGAAGATGATATGCAAACAATCAACAAATATATGAAAAAATGTTCAACATCTCTAGCAATTAGATAAATGCAAATCAAAACTACTCTAAGATTTCATTTCACTCCAGTCAGAATGGCAGCTATTAAGAACATAAACAACAATAAATATTGGAGAGGATGTGGGGAAAAAGGCACACTCTTGCATTGCTGGTGGAACTGCAAATTGGTGAAGCCAATCTGGAAAGCAGTATGGAGATTCCTAGGAAAACTTGGAATGGAACCACCATTTGACCCAGCTATCCCACTCCTTGGTCTATTCCCAAAGGACTTAAAAACAGCTTACTACAGGGACACAGCCACATCAATGTTTATAGCAGCACAATTCACAGTAGCTAAACTGTGGAACCAACCCTGATGCCCATCAGCAGATGAATGGATAGGGAAACTTTGGTATATAAACACAATGGAACACTACTGAGCACTAAAAGATAATAAAATCATGGCATTTGCAGGTAAATGGATGGAGTTGGAGAAAATAACGTTAAGTGAAATTAGCCAATCCCAAAAAAAACCAAAGGTTGAATGATCTCTTTGATAGGAAGATACTAACTTATAAAGGCAAGGGAGTAGGAATGAGAGGAATGAAAGAGCTTTAAATAGAACAAAGAGGGGGGAGGGAAGGGAGGGGACAAGGGGATAGAAATAATGGCAGACTGAGTTATCCATGATTACCCTAAATACATGTATGAAGACACAGTTGTTGTAAAAATATATAAAACCAGAAACTTGAAAAATTGTGCTCTTTATATGTAATATGAAATGAAATGTACTATGCAAACATGTATAACAAATTAGAATAAAAAAAAATCTACCTCCAAAAAAATAAATAAATAAAAAGCATAACTCAAAAAAATGGAAAAGAGAATACATATTATTACAGTAAAATACAGGTTGTAAACAAAGAATGGGTTGGCCCAAAGAGAAGAGCATTTAATCTCTCCTAGGGATCTCAGGGTGTCTTCAATGAGAAAGAAAGAGCTGAACTGAAGCCCACACAGTGAGCAAGAGTTCTTTAATTAGGTGTGGTAGAAAAAAAGATTTCCTAGTAGAGAGATCATGTGCAAAGGCAAAGAAATGGAGACTGCTGGCAAATTTACAAGTGAAATGATGACAAAGAGTCCATCCCTCCATTACACACACACACACACACACACACACACACACACACAGTATCAACTCCAGAGCTGAAGAGAAAATCCCTTAGATTTGAAATAGAGGATCACAAAAAGCAAGAATTCCCTTCCCTCCCTAGGAACTTGAGCGACTGAGTCCATGGACATCCCTTTTGCTGTCATCCTCTTCTCCCTGACCCCAATCATGCACCAGGAGCTGGAAGCTAGAGTTTAAATCAACAGCCTCAAAGAGGGAGCTGGAACAAATTCAGTCATAAAACTGGAATCTCAGAAGGGCTGCACTGGCCATGAACGTGGAAAATAACAACTAAACATTTTTTTTCCTTTTTCTTGACTTTCCTATTATTTATGTTCAATGATGGATTTTAAAAAAATAAAATTTAAGAGTTTATAAAAATAAGAATGTATAGACTATAAAAATGAAGCAACCATCACTTTTATAACCACAATGAAAGAACAATTGACAGTATTTATTAAAATGATACCATTAGATCCAGCAAACTTTGGAACTAGATAAATAATATATTGGCAGCATCACTTATGTTCTCCAAAAGACATATGCAAAATATTGATACAAGTAAGATAATCTGTGTTATTTGACTTGCATGAAGTTTACTTATAGATGTCACTGAAAGATGCTTGAGGTGGTCATCAAAATCCTAAAGGTGATTTTTTACTGGGTCAACTTACACGTGATTTTACTGTATTAATTATACATTCTTCACTACATTATTTAAAAATTTGCAATGAATACACTTTTATAATATGAAGAAAGATTTCCTGTATATTGTCCCTGCAAACATACCTTCATCTTCCAGCATTAGATTAATGACATGACACATAGAAAAATTATACAAATCTCCTGTTCTCTTTTCATAACACACATTTAAATTGCTCATAATTCAACCCTGTTCCTCAAAGAATCAAATAAGACTAAATAAAACAGATTGGCACCTAACCAACTGTGCTATGCTTGCATTTTTAAAGATACACAAATTCTAAAGTACAGAATATTTTAATTACAGCTGAGTTAGTGACAGAATTTGGGTAAAAGCTTTGCATATATTTTTCTTTCTTAGAGCAAACATAAGTGCTGTGCAACAGGATAAAAATAGCTCTGTTGTAAATGAAAATGAGGTAACATAGCAAACCCTATGGCCTTGCAAGTATTCCCAAGGATTTCCTCTCTATAATCCTGTACTGATAGGTTTATATATAAGTTTATTAGGTTTATCAATCTTCTTTAACACACTTACATGCCATAAAACATCTGGTAAGGAAAAACAAAACACAGTATTTGGTTTAATGCTAGTGTAGTCAGGATATATATTTCTTATTATATTAGTAACAGGCACAATTCTACAAAACAATGAGTAAAAATGTTTCCTCTTAAAAGCAAAGTACTCCCTTCTTGGAAATAAATTACCCTGCTAGGGCCATCATGGGGCTCCTGAGAATAGGTAATTCACTTCAAATGAATGAACCCTCGACTAAATAGCAAGTGCTTCAGTGGGAAAATTTTGAACTACCACAACTTTCTGCCTCAGTTTCCTTATGTAAAAGGGGTAATATACAGCTCTTATTTAAAAAAAAATCACTGTGTTCACTGGAAGTTATGAATGTATTGAAACACAGAAATTTCTTTATGTAGTAAATCCTATACAGATGTAAAATAATGAATGCCCCAGGATTAAATTTACCCCTCATCTGTTTTTATTTAATGTAACTTCTCAACCCTGTCTGAAATACACCTAACCACTAAATAAAAATACTGCAATGTTCCACCACCTCAGCAACATCATCAGATGAGTCTCTGGAGTTGAATATGCTGGGGGAGAGGGTTTCCCTACTATAAAAGGGTCATCACTGCTGGGGGCTTCTGAGTGGGAGGGAGCCATTAATGTCTTTTTCAATTGTGCAGTACTTATAAAACTGAACATTTTATATTCACCTGGGTGCTTCGTTTATTCACTTTTGAGTGAGCTATTTTAAACTTGAGCTATAATTATTTACTTGTTTTTTCCACTCTTGGGTAAAAAAAAAAGATTTGTGTGCCTATCTCCTACACAGTATTTGAAAAAATACACTTCATTATTGGATATTCTGTGATTCTTTGAACACTATTTTATGTTAAAAATTTCATTTTGAATTCTGGTTTGAATTCAGAGAGTTTTAAGAAGTGAAATCCTAATTACTGAGGAGTAAACATCGTGTGCACAGGGACATGTTCCCCTTCCAGCCCTGGCCTGCGTTCAGTTCTACCTCACATCTCCCCTTTCCTTGGCTTCCTTTGGAATGATGTGCAGTCACCCAGATCATATTGGAATGTGCAGTGTAAAGTGCTCTGTTGTCCCTCCACACTTAGTGCCACTAGTTGTATTTTAACAGATTAGCTTTCCTCCTTGAGCCACTGTGAAGACAACACCGGCCTTCAAATTGCTTTAAAGATTTTCCATAGATCCCTTAAAGTTATAGACAAACTTATTTAGCAGAAAAGTAACTTCAGAAGTACTTCTTCAGTGCCTATCTTCCCTCACCCTCCTTCTTTCAGCTGCCAGCCATGCTCTTTCTCCCCTTGTTCTTTTACACTTCCCTCCCTAGTACTGCATCCAAACCAACACAGGAGTACCCAGATGCATCCTCCTGGGTAGAAAGGAATAGAAGGAAAGACTACCAGTGACTGAGTACTGTATATGTGTCATCTGATAGGCTCAGTAAGGTGTGTTACATGGACCAAGAGTAGGACCAAGATGAGTTGAGTCCCAGTGTACCTGAACCTGAGGCTCACATGTAGAATTTATGTAAATTGGTCTGAGGTTTGTTATTAACTATATGACCTCAGACCAATTTACAAAAAAAAAAAAAAAAAATCTACATGTGAACCTCAGGTTCTCAAAAAGGTAGAGATAATACATTCTGCCTCGAATACCTGCTTTTTTCCCCTGACATTTATTCTGTACATCTTTTTTACCTTAATGTACCTCAGACAAGCCCTCTATCATAACTACTGAAGGGTATTATCCATCCGTGTGGCTTTAATTTCACCATTATGCCAATAATTACAGAATGTGTATCTATCTCCCAAACTGATTCTCAGCTTATTCCACGTGTCCTGAGATTCTCAACTGTACTTCATACTTATAATTTTAAAACCAAATTACTGACCTGCCAAGTAACTTGAAAGTTATACCCTTCCACTAACTTTTGTATCTTTGAAGGGAAAATTTATCATGTCACCTAATTCAAAATTGCTAGCATTATCCTTGATATCACCAATGTTTTTTTTTGTTGTTGTTGTTGTTGTTTGTTTGTTTTTTTAAATGTTTCTCAAAATCTGCCCAGGTGTATTTGTGTCTGTTCTCACAATCTGAATCCAAGAATCATCCCTGTTGACTCCCTAGGGGCATAATAGATATTTAACTACATTAAAAAAAATAGTTAAATAAACTGCACAATACTGTCAGTATGGCCTTAGGCCTTAGCCTAAGCAGCTCCATTTTAAAACTTCACTTTGACCCTGCAGCCCCCACCAGGACTGCTTATGGACCAACCCCAATATGGTCATCAGGCATAGCCTGATAAAGTAAGTCATTCCTTTCAATCCTGGCTTAAGCTCAGAGGGAAGTTGTAAGCTGCCTGGTACCGTAAACCGGGATAAAAACTCTCGGGGGCAGAGTTAAGCTTTTACTACTTTTACTTCTACTTTCTTAGAGCTTAGAGAGGGAAAGAAAGATTTTTCTTAGAGAGGGAAAGAAAGATTTTTCTTCTTAGCTTAGAGTAGAGTAGCTTAGAGTAAAGAAAGATAGAGCTTAGCTTAGAGAGAGCTTAGCTTAGAGAAAGATTAGAGCTTCTTTCTTCTCTCTTCTTTCTTCCTTCTTCTTTCTTCTGTCTTCTGTCTTCCTCAGGAGTCTTGGCCTAACTCTGACCAGTCATTATTTCTTCTATCTGGTTTCTCTTCTGTAACCGCTCTGCCTACGTTCTGGCCGCTCTGATTCTTCTGACCGACCGAGTGACTGCCCGGCTGACTGAATTCTCCGTTCTCCTAACTCGGACCGCTTTCACCCGGTTATATACCTTCAGGTTTGCGGGTGCCTACAGGTGCGTCACATACATATCAGGTGGAACTTATGGCTTCCAGCTAGCTGCAACAGCCCTTCCTAATTAGGGCTCCTTCAGGAAGTCTCTGTCATGTTACCCTCACCCTGATAAGTCCCTGGCAAAGGCAAAAGGAGAGAAAATCAGGGTGGGGACCACCAGACCAGATGCCCTAACCTCAAGAAGAATGATGTCACTGAGAAACCTGGTAGCAATTCGTAGGGATTGAAAGGGTGGTCAGAAGCCCCAAAATTAAGTATAAATGATAGAGCCACATGAACAGACATTCAGCCAGCCGACACTGACGCCCACTTGTTGGAGAGCCTGATGAGGACCTGGACTGACATCCCAACTCTTCTCATCTGCCTGAACCTCCGGGTCATCCTTACCACTCTCAAACTCTACAACCACAGCCTGACCCTGGTGAGGAAAGAACTCCTACTTACAACCGTCTCCTCAACCAGCTATCAGTTCCACACCAGGAGAAGCCTGCCTTGGTTCCTGATCTGATCAACACAATCTGAGTGAGTGGACCTCTGCTGGATTTCAGCCTAAGACTTAAGACATTTAATCTAGAACTTAAGCTTAGCATGCAGAGGGAATGTCTATTATGAGTCTGTCATAATTAAGTGTGTTTGCAGTACTTAGAATTAACTTAGAATTGTTTGTTGTGAATTAATTATATCTATTGCAGTGCCTAGCATTAAGGATTGTCATTTTCTTGATTAAGAACCTATAAATTGACATTGTATTGAGTGATTTGAGTGAATAGAGCATTGAAAAGGGAAGAAGCACGTGGACATTCTTTATTTCTCCCCCTCAACTGCGTAAGTCACACCTTTGCCCATCTCTAAAAATATGCAAAAAAAAAATTAAATTAAAAATCTGACATTATATTCTATCTCATTTTTTAGGTCTTACTCTAAGAATTGTATATGTATTACTTCATTTACATGAGATTGTTATATTATCCCTATCACCATCATTTCACAACTAAGAAGACAGAAAAAAAAAAAAAAAAAGAAGATAAGAACACCTAACTCCAGTGTTTACTTTTCTCAGAGGACACCACACTGCTTTCCAATAGCTTTTCTTCACTTTCGAAAGAGAAAAACATTTTAGGAACATCGATGCATCCAGAACATTCCTATTATGCTTCACCTTGTGCTGTCTATGTTCAGTGATATGTGAGAGCTGGCTTGTACCAGAGTGTAAGAACCCTTGGTTGAAATTTTAGGAATGCTGAAATCCCAGTTCTAAACACATTTTAGAAATTATTAATTACAAACCTATAATTAAATAAATTATGTTTAAAATTAAAGGAAATGATGACTCAAAACTCATCACTTTTAAAATTTGTGTTATCAAGGTTATTTAAATCTTTGGTGTGGGTATGGTGGAAATGCACTGTAATGGAGAGCCACTGCATGTCTCCTTCCAATTCTGCATTCACTGGTTCTATGTTGGTAACATGAAATTCCTCATGGCTGAAGTTTAAACTCCATGAAAATCTGAAAATGCTGCAAATCAGGGTTTGATTTCTCGTTTCCCTACTCTAACATTAAGAAAGTGATGGACTAAACTTAATAGTGACTACTGATATTACATTGTTATTGGCACAACAAATTTAAGGAAATAAATTTTCTGTCTTCAAAATCAATCATCTAATTCAATTAAAAGTTCTCAAACTACTGGTGAAAAAGTGAAGCTCATTTATCAGTTTCCTTTCATCACTTTCACTTTCACATTACTCTTTGATGTAAATTAAAATCTCACCTAATATTCAAGTTGGGATTGTATATTTTCATGAGATGCAACCACAGGTTCCCCACAGATGCACAAGATTGTTAAAAATCAATTATTCTGTGAGAATCACTTAATTGGAATTGATTTTTTAAATATTTAACTTGTGTGCCATGCTGTGTAGAGATGAAAAACCTAAATTAGTAAATATATTTTGTCAAGTGCTTTTTCTACATACATTGAGATGATCATATGATTCTTATCTTATAAGTCTGTTGATGTGAGGAATTACATTTATTGATTTCCTTATGTTGAACCAACCTTGCATTCCTTGGATGAGCCCCACTTGATTATGGTGCACTATCTTTTAATATGCTTTTGTAAGTGAATTGCAATAATTTTACTAAGAATTTTTGCATCTATGTTTATCAGGGATATTGGTCTGAAGTTTTCTTTCCTTAATGTATCTTTGTCTGGTTTTGGTATCAAAGTGATACTAGCCTCATAGAATGAGTTTGGAAGGGTTCCCTCCTTTACTATTTCATGGAATAATTTGAGGATTATTGGTGTTAATTCTTCTTTGAAGTTCCTGTAGAACTTGGCTGAGAATCCGTCTGGTCGTGGGCTTTTCTTGATTGGTAGGCTTTTGATGGTATCTTCTATTTCACTACTTGAGTTGATATATTTAAATTGTGTATGTCCTCCTGGTTCAGTTTGGATAGGTCATATGTCTCTAGAAATTTGTTGATATCTTCAAGATTTTCTATTTTATTGGAGTATAATTTTCAAAATAGTTTCTAATTATTTTCTGTATTTCAGTAGTATTTGTGTTGATAGTTCCATTTTCATCATGGATTTTAGTAATTTGAGTTTTCTCTCTCTTTCTCTTCATTAGCATGGAACCAACCTAGGCGCCCTTCAACAGATGAATGGACAAAGAAAATGTGGTATATACACACAATGTAATATTATTCATCTGTAAAGATGAATGAAATGCTGCCATTTGCCAGTAAATGGATGGAGCTGGAGAATATCATGATAAGCAAAATAAGCCAATCCCCAAAAAACAAAGGCTTAAAGTTTTATCTGATATTCAGATGCTAATTCACAATGGGGGGGGGGTATAGGGGTAGAGAGGAGTGAAGGGAGGAGAGGGGGTATAGAGGCAGGAAGGATAACAGAATGAAATGGGCATTATTAACCTCTGTGCATACACGTCTACATGACTGGTATGTTCCTACATCATATACAACCAGAAGAGTAAAAGTTCTATTCCATTTATATATAATGTGTCAAAATGCATTCTACTGTCATGTATAACTAATTAGAACAAGTAAAAGAAAATAAATATATTTTGTTCTTTAAAATTCTATAATAGTATTCAATTATATGTAATTATATAATTACATATAATTATATACATAATCATTTAATAAATTTGAAAAATTGGTAAATCCTTACTATAGCCTATTTTTAAGCCCAGAAGTCAAGTACTTTGTAAATAACAGTAAATCTTCTTTTTCCATATTCTATACATTTATTTTTATATAGCTGACAAATTTTTATAAAATTTATGGATTTGATAACTGTTTCATATGTTCCAATGTGCTCTATAATCTTGACATACACTCATTTGACATTGATTCCAAGAAAGAAACTAGGAAAACAAATTAAAGAGATGATTATTGATTATAGAAAAAAATGGAAGACAATTACCACAAGAGCCATTTAACTCAAATAAATGCTCCAATTTTTTTGAAATAACCATATTCACTTTCTTAAAAAGTGAATAGGTTGCTAAATTGGTGAAATACAATAGATATGTAATATATTGTTTCAATAAAACACTGGACAGACTCAAATCCTGTGTAAAAATATTGTGAAATATGAATTGAGAGGTAGTACCAATGGGTATAATTATGTGAGAAAGATATCAACTCAGCAGTGAAGATTTTCAGTCAAGTGGATTTGTGCAAGAAATAAAGGTATCAGGAGTTATCTATCACTGCATGTGTTTTCAACCAACTGACAAATGTACACTGGAAGTGGGTATGTAATTGAAGAGTTTGGGAGATCAGATGAGGCTGACCTAGAATCAATTTTCCCTTACATTTCTGAGTTAGTTACAAATGTTTGTGTAAATTTTAAAATATGCATTTCTAAAAGGAAGTCCTTAAAATTTTCCTACGAAAATATGCTGATAGCTAAGGATGCCCAAGTCAGTGGTAGCATTTTGAGAACATTAATGAATCACTAGTTTTTTAAATGCTATACATTGCACTGGGTATCTCAAAAATTAACCATCCCAGATGGTTAATATATTATTCTCAAAAGACTACATGGAAATCCAATCAAGTAGTATTATATAAAATAGACCTTTTATCCTCTAGGATTCAACAAGGGACTTAGAAGTTGTCATTAAATGATGTTCCTGTTTTGTTTGAAGTACTTTCAATACTTTAATGTGATAACCTAGGAGTGTATTATTCTTGAACTGTTTTGCTCTTAGAAATGCTCACATCAAATAAATAACTTGCGATTGCTGACCATTTGTCATAATCTGCCCATAGTGAAAGAGGTAAGCCTGGAGGGAATTGAAAATAAGTACCAAATAATATTGAGGAAGGCTTGTCAATAGAAAATCATGCCTATTAGATTCTAAAAGCAGAAAGTTATCCATTATAGTTACTTTTACTAAGTGAAAAATAAAAACAATGAAAATGAGCACATGAAACTGCAGCACATGGCACAAATATCACATCAATCATATACATATAAAAATATTAAGAGGGAAAATACTACTATGGCTCGATGTCAACTAGCCAATATGTTTCATAGTTATTAAACATCATCTCATCTCAAAATGGTGGATAACTAGAGAGCATTTGGTTAGCTAGAGTGCATTTAGCCTCAAGTAATAGAAAACCTGAACAATGGAGCTTATATAAATCAAAATATACTTTTCTCCCACAATAAAATATCAACATGAAGGCAATTGCTTACCTTGATTCTGATGGTCAATGTTGACACCAGAAATTCTTCCAACTTTTCTGCTCTGCATCCTCACTGTATTGATTTCTCATTCTGTTGAATCTTAGAATCACAACTAAATCTAGCCTTGTGCAAAAAAAAAAAAAAAAAAAAAAAAAAAAAAGGCAGTGTGAAGGAATGGACTATCCAATAATCCCAGGCCAAGCAGGAATTTAGAATTTCCTTTTAGTAGTGATAGCAATAATTTTCCAAGTATCTGTGAAGAAAGTATGATATCTAGAAAATGGAAGAATAAATGAAAAATATCAATTTGATTGCAGTTGGTTTAAACTGCACAGTAGTTCCAGTAAATCACCATTCTCAGCTACAGAATCAATATGTTTTAGCTCTGGCACGGATCTCATGGGTCATGACCCAGCCCTCTTACTTTACAAATAAAGAAATTGAGATCCAGACACCTTAAATTATTTTTTCAGGATCAGGTGTGCAACAAAATTGTAGGTAAACAGCAGACACATATTCCTAGCAAGAACATATTTTTAGGTACCCATAGAGATCTGTACACAAACACATAAAAAGACTCTCAGTCTAATGGCTGGATTGGAAAGCATCCAACTCATTGTAATGGTGCTGAGATCTGTGTGGGAAACATATTCAGAATTTCTTTTCATCATAATCCAGATTCTAATATTAGATTTAAATGTTCTACATTAAATAATTGATTTCCAGTCTTTGCAGGTGGAATTAAGTACAGTAACACAAAATAATCGGGAGATATTTAGCATTTAATAGCATCATCATTATTTGCCTTTCAAATATTTTTCATTTGGGCTGATTAGGGCTTTTAAATCTTTTTTTTTTCTTTGGAAAGGCTGTCTGCAAAGAAGTGGAAAAACGGGCAACTATATTTAAATTTTTTTTATCCAGGATTCTGTGCGTAATTGTGCCACCCCAAAGTATTTAGAGTAACATCAACAGATGATATTTAAAAATAGACATGAATCTATAAGAAATGTGAAAGTAGGTAGACTTGCTGGCATTAATATGCCTTAGGTTGTAGTGGATGATTGGTGCAGATTGAAGAGGTTAATTCTGTGTGGAAAGTGTATTCCTCCCACAAAACAACCCCACAATAAAACAAAACCAGATAGATGTGTGAGCCTGGGAATAATAAGCAGTATTTTCAGATAAGACAAGTGATCGCTACACGCAGATTTTAGGAATGCTCACTGTATTATGATTGACAGCTATTAAACAGGAGAGGTGAGTCCAGAAGTCGGAATTACCTGAGAACGCATTGACAGCTTCAGTCATCTGGCATGTAAAATGGGAATGACAAAAGGTTTACTTCATTGTGTTATTGTGAAAATTAAACAAGATAAGGCAAAGACACCTACACAGAGCCTGGTATATTGTATCCACTTAGTAACTATTGAAATTACTACCGTTAACAAACCACATCCTACCATTTGCTGTACATCAACTACACATCCTGGAAGTGGCCCTGTTGTTAACTCACAGGAAAGAAAAAGGATAAATTAAATCTCAGCACCCTTGCTTGCATAAATATTTCTTATACTTCTTAAATAACACTACTTTAATTCCAAAGCCCTTTTAGGGGCAGTTACATTTAAAAGGCATCAACAGTGTCATATTCCTATTGTTTACTGTAGTTGTTAACTGTCATAAAACCAACAGGTTTACAAAGAAGGAAAGAAAATTTACTATTTTATCATTTAAAATAATTCATCCTGTTTAACTCACATTTACAATTTGAGTATCAGATATCGCCGTCTATTGTTTATTCTCATTTTATTCCCATGCAGAGGCTTCCTGTTACTCCAGATATGCTGAAGAACTGGCAAGAATAGCATTCAAATTAACCATCACTGTCATTGGAAACAGTTGTTCTCCAAATATAGCTCTGCACTGACCACAATAAGTAAATAAGGATTTGTGCCACTTAGGGTGTGTGTATGTATGTGAAGGGGTGAGAGGAGATTGGAGAGAACCTGTATATTTATTATTACTCCTTTCATCCTAAGATGACTAGGCATTTGGTGCTGTGAAATATGTAGGTACCAACCAAGATGGAAAACCATAATTGCCACATAGAACAAGCCCTTAGGTGAGCAGATGCAGTTACTTTTCCTGATAATGTTTACATTGGTAATATTTTAGCCTTCTGCTAAAATTTAACACTCAGGTTTGTCCTATGTATGTGTTAGAAAATATAGCAACTTGCAAAAATTACACATTTGTAGTCCTGGACTAAACTTGATATCTTGCTTGGTGTAGGAGGCCATACCTTATTCATCTTTGGACCTGCAGAGTTTGATATAGTGCTGCTGGCTCATAGTGGATTCTAAATGGGTAACTACTGCATTCAATTGAATTATACCACTTAAAGTTGTCTTTAGGAAACTATTTTTATAACTACCCCCCTCTGGTTTTACTAATTGAATTCAGATAATTTGAAGAAAGATTCCAATTGTTGGAGATGATGACATTTCTATTCTTAATTACCAGTGACCTACTCTTCTTCTCTATAGATGTTAATTATTGGGCTTTTAATGTCAAGCATGACCTTGATCTGGAAGCCGAATGCAATCTTTTCAGTCTGGGTAAGAGACTGAACCTATCTCGTTCTGGATGACATTATCACACATGGACCTTAAACATATTATTCATGATGACACACCTCATAGTCTAATATCTCTAGCCTCACTTCTATTATGGGAGGAGGATAGGATTATCAACCCAAGTGTTAATATCCCAATTTTTCTAATTCATCCATGTTTCCCCTGATATTTTTCTACCCAGAAGATAAGCCATGGAAAAGTTTTGTTAGTTTCCTTTTAAAACATGAATATTTTCTGGTGAAATTTCTCAAAGTTCTATTAATCCTATTACTCATCATCAGTGTAGCAATCTTTTAGTAATAATGAGAATCAATTGTAAAATCTGAGGATTAATCATCTCATCTAATATATTAAACTATTAACTGATTATCATCCATTTTACTTTTCTATTTTTGATAAAATCTATCCTTAGTACATATTATGAAAGTCAATCATACAATAATGAACATCTAAGAAAAAGATAATATAATGTGGCCTTAAATTATACATTTCAAGGAAGTAGCAGTGACCAGTTTTTACATTTTATAGCTTAATTAGACTTTAGAAATAAATTGTTGTAATTCCTCCCTTTTATAAATAAGTAAACTAAGGTTTTATTTAAGTTAATTATTGCCCAAATCATGGTTAATTGGTGAGATGACTCAAATTTGAAAGCAGACTCTCTCACTTTGAATCTAAGCATCTTATTCACAAATCATGGGGCCTCTGACTAACCCTCTTGGAAAATAATTGACCAGAGAATGTGTATCATGCCATTTTCAGACAATTTGGGGCTATATTAAAGACTGTTGACAGGTACTATCAATTACTATTCAAATAATCACATATCTCTAAGTATTTTACTTATTCAAACATTTTGTGAAAATATAAACTCAAAGTTTTAGCTAAAAATAACTAAATATTAAGAAATATAAAGCATGCATTATTGATAAAGATGATGCTAGAGGCACAGAGTATGGAAAAGAAGTAGTTTGGGAAGTAATGTTTATATTTTACACATTTACTCAATGTGTAGTATATATTATCCTTTATATTTGATTTCTTCATATTTACAATATAACATTATTTACAAACATAACCATTTTTGAGAGACCATTAAGGGCTGTTTTACTACATCGTTCAAGAGGTTTAAAACAACCCTTAAAGATAGATATGTGATTGTCCTCATCTTACAAAAAGAGTGTTGATATACGAAAAGACTGAATGGCTAAGCAGAAGAAATAGAATTAAAATCCAGGTATGCTTAACAGCCACTGTAACCACCCCCTATAAATGAATAACTCTTGCCTTTGTCCTTGGGTTAGTTTGGATCTTCCAGAAAGAAGAGGCTGAAACAAATATTGCAGTTTAAGAAATTTATCTTGTGTAGTATATGTGTAGTATACCATTGTAGAGGGAGAAGGAGTGGGCATAAAGAGCTTTCAGGCTAGGGTTCATATCTGAACCTGTGGAGATGGGGGAAAGGAGGATACCTGGGAAAGAAGGATTCAACCATGGTATAGGTATGAGAAAGTCTGTGACCCAGAGGGAGCTCTAAAACACAGATGGTTAGGAAAGGAGTCCTGACTTGACCAAACCCTGTCATTCCATTGTAATCAGATATTGGAGTTCTAAAGGGACTGCAACTGGAGATGGTTAGCTGACTGCTCTCTCATGGCAAAATCTCTCTTAAAGGATAGTCACAGTGGTGTACCTCTATAACTGCCATCTCCCACACAAGTTCCTAAACAGCTTTAATCCTTATTTTTCTTGCCTAAGATTGGGACATTATACCAGATTCAAAGTCTTAGCATTTTTATTTCACGAGTTGTTACTAAACCCTTAAGTAATTTCCCCGGTATATAAGACTTCTAAAAACATTGTATCTATGAAAATAAATGTGGAACCTTAAATAATACCACTTTCAACATTTTAAATATTCTAGTTTTATACACTTATTTGTTATATTTGAGATATGAAACAGATTCATAATACATCATTATAAACATATGGATATATTCTTTTGTAATGTATCATTACAGATTTATCAGACTCAACTCTGGATTTGCTTTCGTTGGTATGGGGGTTAACCCTAATCCAACTGCATCAACTGTGAAATATCCATGAACTACACCAGGTCAGTCACTAGTAGTGTAGAAGAAATATAAATTTCAAGGGTAATATTCCTGTTATGCTTTTACATTGTCACAGTCAGTTTAAAAATTATAAATCAAAGTTCATTGCAAAAGTGTTGCTCAATTACCATGGGAATTTTAAGACTGCTATCTAGTAGGACTCTATTTTCCCATCTTTATCTGAATAATTCAAGCAGAAAATAAAAGGCTAAAAATTGCTTATTTTAGACCTGAGAAGATTATGAGATAATTAAATTAAAATTTGTTTGTGTATGCAAAGCTATTATGAAACATAGTGATTATATTTTCTCAATCCTCACTAACAATTGAGCAAAGGAAAGTTAACAATTACCATAAATAATTTAGAGTACAAAATTTTCCTATATTCAGAATTTTTATGCTATAGAATTGGTCACTTAGGTAATAAAATCTCTTTATGTGAGTACTGATAGATCTATTGATTCATTCTTTCATTCCAAAATATTGGTCAAAATTGATCATATGTACAATTCTGAGGTTTAGAGTGTAAAACCATCTAAAGTAGCATAAAATAAAAGTCCAGACTGCAAGAAGTGTCCATTCTAGCTATAAAATAATATTGCCATCAAAAAGTTAGATAACACAATATATGACAGAATAGGATACTCCAAATCTGTCAAAGCTTGAAAAAAAGAAATAAGCCTGCAAAATCTGTCAAAATCTTTTTTTGATTACAAGCAGGGGAATGTTTAATGAAGGGAAAAAAATGGATTTTGAGAAGAGCATTTTGTTGTATCCAAACTTACCCAGTTACTATGCCCCATAATTCAGTTCATCAACAGCTTTGAAGATGAGAGTCCATCTTACTGGTACAGGTTATTCATTGCATAGGGAACAACACAAACTTATTCTTACAGAAATGTGGCTGTGTATTTTGTCATGCCTGATGGGTCTCTGAAGGAGGCTTAATGTATTTCATCTGCCTCAGAGCTTTCACAGGATTGCAGCAGCTTCCCACAGGGTGTTTGCTGAAAGTGATTAGAGGCAAAATCAGTAGCCATTGCCAACTGGAGCAATGTATAATATTTGTAGTAAATAACAGACCAAGGAGCTTGGGAATGAACACTCTGGGGAAGAGAAACTCAGGGCCACCTTTTGAAAATATTCCACATTTCCTGGGGAATGTACAAGACCATGCAACTAACCAGGTCTGTATACATGATCAGAAAATACCTGAGAAGATTCTAAACACTCTCTTCTATCCAGACTTTAGGCTGTTTGAAAGCAGGAAGTGCTTACTACTAAGGGAGAGTCATAAATTACCTAACATAGAAAGGAAGCACCAACACGCAGACAATATGCACAGCTGAAGAGTTGTATTTTTCATTTGTAATTTTAGGTTTTTAAGAATATTTCTAAAATCTCTAGGTGACTACTAAACTGAGGATACAAAGACTTCAGTGGCGGAGAAGATAAAAAGAACACATATATAACAAAATTAGTTCACAAGAGAAACTAAATTAATAACTACCACAAAAAGTAACAATAAATTTCATGGAAGAAAAAATCTGATTTCTAAAGTTGACACATTATAGTACTCAAAATATCTATTATTCGATTAAAATGATCAGGAATACAAAGAAACAAGAAATTTCACTCTACTCGTAGGAAAATATTACTAGTAACTATCACTAGGAAGTCTTTAACCAGTACTTACCCAACAAATATGTTAAAACAACTATTTTAAATATGTTAATGATGCTAACATAAATCACAGGAAAGGACTACAGGAAATTAGGAAAATGATGTCTCACCAAATGTGTCAAATCAATTAAAAGACAGAAATTTTTAAAAGACCTAAGTGGAAATTTTAGAGAAGTGCCAAATTCTGAAGGTAAAAACATAATAACTGAAATAATTCCCCCCACACACACCTGGAGAAGTACAATGGCAGTTTTGAGTAGTAAAAGAAAATCAGTGAACTTTAATATAGATCATTTGAGTGTGAGCAACAACAACAACAAAGATTAAGAAAACTTAATGGACTTGTGGAACTCTAACACAAATAAATAAGATGCCAATAAGGTGTGAGAAAAAGGAGCAACCCAAAGGAATGTTTGAAGAAGTCACAGCTGAACCCTTCCCAAAATTGATGAATACATGACTCTTAACATCTAAGAAGCTCAATACACTCAAGGTAGAATAAACTTTAAAAGATCCATACCAAGATACAATAATATTCAATACATGAAATTCAGGGTCAAAGAGAGAATTTGAAAACAACATAGAGAAGTGAATTTCTTCAAACAAACCATCTTCAATAAAATTCATAGCCAGTTTCTTATCAAATGTCATGGAGGCCAGAAACAGTATAAAAGTATAAAGTACTAGGAAAACAAATACTTTTCAGCCCCAAATACTACATTTGACAAAACTATCAAAAACAGAAGAAAAATTGAGACATAAACTAAATTTAAGGTAGTTCTTCTCTCGTAGAGCTGTCCTATATGAAATGTTAAAGGAAGTCTTTCAGGCTGAAGTAGGACACAAAGAAGCAAGGTGAATTCATATAAATAAATAACTTTATTGGTAAAAGTAACTGTGTAGGTAAATACAAAAGTCAAAATTCTTGTATGTTTAGTTTGTGACTCTTTTTTCCCTATATGATTTAAAACACAAGTATATAAAAATTAATAATAAATCCATGTTAATAGGTGCACAGTGTATAAAGAAGTAATTTGTGGTAATAATAATATGTGGGTGCAGATATGCAAGAGTAAACCTGTATACTAATGAAAATGAATTGGTATTATTTTGAACTAGAGTGTTATGCATTAAACCTAATTGTTATCCAAAAATTAACCACTAAGAAAATAAGATAAAATACATACAATTTTAGAAATGAGAAGGGGTAAAATCCATCACAATAAAAAAATAACAATGAAACACAAAAGGACATAGTAATATAATATCCACTAAATAGTTCCTTTTCTCTTGAAATAATTTTTGTTTTGTCTACTTTGCCTCCTATGATTAGAGCCAAACAGCTCTCTGTTGGTCTCTATCTGAAAGGAATATACTGTTCTGTCTTTTCAATTGGTTTTTTAAATCTTTGGATTTAAAGTTATTCTCTTACAGACAGCAAGCAGTTGGATTTTTTAAAAAACCCATTCTGCTAATCTCTGCTTTTTAATTGGAGAATTAAATCTGTATATACTTAATATAATTTGTAATACATATGACTTCTGATATTTCATTGTTTTATGCATATTATATCTTTTTTGTTCCTCAATTTAATATTGTCAAACTTTTAAGAATATATTATTATTATTAAGAATATATTATTAAGCCAGGCATGGTTGTGCAGACCTGTAATTCCAGCACTTGGGAGGCTGAGGCAGGAGGATTGCGAGTTCAAAGCCAGCCTCAGCAATGGAGAGGCACTTAGCAACTTGGTGAGACCCTGTCTCTAAATAAAATAGAAAAAAGGGCTGGGGATGTGGCCCAGTGGTTGAGTGCCCCTGAATTCAATCCCCAGTACCACAAAAAAAAAAAAAAAAGAGAGAATATATTACTAAGAATATATTATTATTCCAAGTATGTGTTAGAAAGATTTTTGTTTGTGTGATCAAAATATCTGACAAGAATGACTTACAGAAGGCAAAGTTTACTTGGGATTATTGCTTCAGAGGTTCAGTCCATGATTGGCTAATGCCATAACTTTGAGCCTGAAGTAAGGGAGAACACCATGGTGGATGGGCATGGCAGAAGAAAGCTGCTCAGGACATGATAACAAGGAAGCAAAGAGAAAACTCCACTCACCAGGGACAAAATATAACCCCTAAAGGCAGGCCCTCAGTGACCTACTTCCTCCAGCCACACCCTACCTGCTAAAGTTACCACCCAATTAACCAGTGTCCATCCATCACCACTGATTAGATCACAGATTTCATAAACTAATCATTTCACCTCTGAACATCTCATTGTCTTACACCTGAGCTTTTTGGGGACACCCTTTTATTTAAACCAAAACATGGATTGATCTACTGATTAGGTTGTAGTTCTCATATTCTAATTATCAGCTTTGTGTAGGGGGGGCACCTCATATCCAAAACATAACAAAGTATACAAACACCTAACAACAGAGCCCCAATAATATATGAAGTAAAAACTGACAGAATTAAAAGGAGAATTAGTTTCTATAACAATACTTTTGAACTTCTATATCTCATTTTCAATAGTGAATAGAACTACACAGAAAATCAACATAGATATAAAGCATTTGAAAAATATTATAATCCAATTAAAATTAATAGACATATATAAAATAGTCCACTTAACAAGAGCAGAATACATATTTCTCTGAAATCATATGAACATTCTCCAGGATGGACTATGTTCTAAGCCCTAAAATAAGTCTCCATAAATTTTGGAATGTTTCCATTAAGTAAGTAATTTCCTTAACCCCAATGGAATGAAACAAAATCAAAAAAAAGAAGGATATCTAAAAATTAACTAATAAGTTGAAATAAAACAACACATTCTTCAAAACCAATAAGACAAGACTAGGGATTTAGCTCAGTGATAGAGCACTAGCTTAGCAAGTGTGAGGCCCTGGGTTCAATCCTGAGTACCACCAAAAATAAATAAATATACATACATATGCACACACATGTGTGACATGAAATATACACATGCACACATAAACACACACAAATATGTATATAATATATGACAGAGTAAAAGTCACAGGGAAAGTACATTGTGCTTTTGAGATGAATGAAGAAATAAACAAAACAGTGAAACCTATGAGATGCAGTACAAAGAGAAAAATATGCCTGTAAATCCAATG
Organism: Tamias sibiricus; assembly: GCA_025594165.1. Classification (NCBI taxonomy): domain Eukaryota; kingdom Metazoa; phylum Chordata; class Mammalia; order Rodentia; family Sciuridae; genus Tamias; species Tamias sibiricus. The sequence continues at coordinate 125,322,702 of CM046666.1, read as the reverse complement.
TTAAGAGAGAAGATCCTTCTTGAAACAATAACTCAGCTTTACATTTTAAGCATCTACAAAAATAACAAATTTATTCTAAGACTAAAAGAGAAAGGAAATGATAGGATAATAATATCATATTTTAAAAGACAGATAAGAAAACAAGAGAACCAATGAAACCAAAAGTTGGTTCTTTGAAAAAATCAACACGTAAAAACTGATGCACATTTAGACAAACTTATAAGGGGAAAAGGTTATTTAAATTACTAAAATCAGAAATGAAAGGCAAGACATTACTGCTGACCTCATATAAAAAGGATTATAAGAGAACATTATGAACAATTGCATGCCAGCAAGTAAATGAAATGGACAAATTCCTAGAAAGAAAACATTACCAAACTGTTCCAAGAAGAAACAGAAAAGACCAATAATAAGTACAGAGATTGAATCAGTAATCCAAAACTTTTCAACAATGAAAGCCCAGGACCAGATGAATTTTCTAGTGTCTTCAATCAAATGTTTAAAGAATTTCTATAAGTCTTATAAAACTTTTCAGAAAAAAATAAAAAAGAACAAAACATGGACTTGTTCATGGAGCCAAGATCACCCTGATAACAAAGGCAGACAAAAGTTTCACAGGCAAAACACAGACCCAGTGTTGCTATGTCTGGGTGTGGTTTGTCCCCCAGGAATTCATGTACTGGAAGATTTGTGTTCAGTGTGGTAAAAAGAGGTGGAGCCCGGTGGGAGCAGAAATATCATGGGGTCATCACCCTCAGAGAGATCAATATTCATCCTGAGGCTTCAAACATAGGCATGATTGATTGGTCACCCACATGATGGAACTCATTTTCTAGGTTGACTTATACATGTTAAATCTCCCACCTAATCTCTCAATCTGAATCACTTACTTAGACTTCCAGTTTTCAGTCTAAGAAGATCTGGTGCAGTGATTCCACTCTGATATCTAGTGTAAACAACTTCTACCTTATAGAAAGGTATCGGGGACAACATATGTCATTTTCCCTAAGTGACAATGGCCAGACCTCTCTTTAGCCAGGTCAGTTTCTTTACTGCATCCTTTCTCTGTTCATGAATAGTGAGATGATCTATGATCTTATGTATATAAAATGCCAACAAATCCACAAAAAAAAATAGCTAATGAATTTATCAAAGTGATAAAATATAAAATCAACTTACAAAAATCAGTTGTATTTCTATAGTTCAAATATAAAAAGAATATAAAAAGCATCTAAAGAAAATTATTCTACTTATATTAGCATCAGAAATTTTAAAAAGGCATTTGGGAATCATTTTAATCAAGGAGATAAAAGACTTGTACAATGTCAATTATAAAACATTGCTGAAAGATATTCAAGAGGACTCAATTACATTAATAGATATCCCATGTTCATATACTGGAATATTTTCTATATCTAATAAGGCATGAGCACACTCAACACAACGCAATCTCTACTAAAACTCAACACAATCTCTATTAAAATTCCAACTGACTTTTTTGAAGAAATTGAAAATTTAATCCTAAAATTCATATGGAATGTTAAGGAATACCATAAAACAAAACAATCTTATGAAAGAAAAATAAAGTTAGAAGTTGCATAGTCCAAGCTTTAAAACTTACCACAAAGATTCAGTAATTAAAAGAACACAGGATTAGCATAGGGACAGGTGATCCTTATAGAATAGGAAATGCTATCCCAAAATACAGCACTTTGGCATACAAAATATTTTAAGATGAAGGAAACCAAGAAAGCCACAGAAATGGAAAGTCTCTGAGACTTTTTCTTGCCTGCTTCTGATGCAAGCCACAGAAATTAACATTTCCCTCACACTTTCTCCCTTGAAGCAGTCCATAAAACCTGGTCACTCTCTGACCTCCCCCCACTTCTCCCTTGAAGTCCTCATGTGGCAAGTGTTCTGGCCTATACTTGAGGGAAGGAATGTCACAGAGAGACAAAGAAGAATTTGAACAAATAGGTCTTGCTAAGGTTCCTCAGTATGTCACCTTTAGATCATACCTTTTGTTCTGCAGTCACACTTCTATATGACTGTCCATAAAAATGCAGTTTTTCCATATTCTCTGGGTCTTCATTTCTGAGGGTTCCCGTGTCACATAAAACTTTCATTATAGAAATGTATATTCTCCTCTTGATAAAATATCTTTTGCTAGGGGGATCTGAGCCATAATCCTTGTTACAGGTGAGGAAATGATAATATTCTTCATGTTCCCCCCACAAACACATTTAGTTCAGTGAGACAGAATGACAGTCCAGAAATTAACACACTTATTTCTGGTCCTTTCATTTTGAGAGTGATGTTGTTTTAGTCTTTTTTTTTTTTTCTTTTTTCTTTCTTTCCTTTTCTTTCTTTTTTTTTTTTTTTTTTTTTTTTTTTTTTTTTTTTTTTTTTCTTCTGTGACCAAAAGACCTGACAAGAAAACACAGAGGAGAAAGAGTTTATTCTGGCTCATGGTTCAGAAGGTCTCAGTCCATAGATGGACATCTTCATGGCTCTGGGCCCAAGGTAGGGCAGAAAATCATGGCAGAATGGTGTGGTGGAGAAAAGCAGCTCAAAATATAGCAACAAAGAAGCAGAGAGAACTCTATTTGCTCACCAGAGACAAAATATGAGTCCCCCAGTCAACCTACCTCCTCTAGCCATAACCTATATGCCTACAGTTAGCACCTAGTTAATCCATCAGTGAATCAATCCACTGATTAGGTTAAAGCTTTCATGATATAATCATTTCACCTCTGAATCTTTTTATATTGTCTCACACAGGAACTTTTTGGGGCACCACATATCTAAACCATAACAATGACATTCTAGAGGAAAAGAATGGTCTCTTCAACATATGGCACTGGGACAATTAGATATCTTTATGTAAAAGAATGACATTGAATTTTTATCCTACCCCACATGCAAATATTAGCATGAAATTAATCAAAGACTTAAATATGAGAGTTGAAAGTATAAAACTCTTAGAAGAAAATGTTAGGGCAAATCTTTGTGATTTTGGATTTTACAATGGTTTAATATAATCCCCAAAGCACAAGCAATAAAAGAAATAAAATAAAAATTGGACCTTATAGCTGGGAGCAGTGGTGCATGCTTGTGTAATCCCATCTGCTCAGGAGGCTGAGGCAGGAGGATCGAAAGAAAAGTGAGGTGCTAAGCAACTCAGTGAGACCCTGTCTCTAAATAAAATACAAAATAGGGCTGGGGATGTGGTTCAGTGGTTGAGTGCTCCTGAGTTCAATCCCTGGTACAAAAAAAAATGGACCATATCAAAATTAAAAACTATTGTGCATCAAAAAACACTCTGGAGAAAGTAGATGGTAGATGGTGGAGTATATGCTTAGCATGTGAAAGGATCTGCATTAAATCCCCAACATCAAACAAACAAAAATATATATAAAAACACAAGTATATATATATATATATATATATATATATATAAGTGTATGTAAGCATATGGAGAAATTAGAGCTGTCATATATTGCTGGTAAGAATGTAAAACAGTGCCACTACTACGAAAAAGGGTTGGTATGAGTTTAAAAATTTAAAAAAAATATATTCCATGAAGTCCAGTAATCCTAGCTTCTTCCCAAAGAATTAAAAATAAGTGTTCCATCAAAACGTATACACACAAATGTTCAAAGCAGCACTATTCTAAATAGCTGAAAGATGGAAACAATACAAATATCTACCCTCTGAGTAATGGATAAACAAAATGTAGTATATCTATACAATAGGTTACTAGTCATCCACGAAAAGAAATTAAACAATGATAAATGTTACAACATAGATGAATCTCAAAAACATGCTAAGTGAAAGAGGGAAGACACTGAAGGCAATGCATTGTATTATTCCAGTCATATGAAATATCCAGAATAGACAAATCCATAGAGACAGAAAGCACATGAGTGGTTACCAGAGTCTGCAGTAGAGAGGAATGGGGGTGGGGGAGTATAGATGTGTAATGGTTGCCAGGACCTGGAGGAAAGGGAGAAATGGAGTGATTGTTTAATGAATAAGGGATTTTTTCTGTATTTTGAAATTCAATAGTGGTGATATTGAACAACACCATAAATATATTAAAAGTCACTGATGATATACTTCAAAATTGTAAAATGATGAATTTTATGTCATATGATTCTTACAATTTCAAAATACATAAGTGTGAATGTGGGTAGCACAAAATTGTTTCTATAGTGGATATCTGGCCATGGTATATAATTCCTACCAAATAGTTGGGGCAAAAAAAAATAATAATAATATTTTTTAAGCAATAGGGAGACAATATGGGCTTCAGAGGGAAGAAAGATTGCTGAGAGAATGAACACTAAACCTTCAAGGATGTGGGTTGGTAAAGTCCTGCAGAGTTTGAATGGGTCACGAGGAAGGTGCAGGCACTCTTTCCAGAAGCTGGTGATATCTTCAGCATGGGATGGCTTAGCTCTGATACCTCTTAAAGTAGAATCACTGTCTGAAGCATACATAGCAGATAGGTGAACAAAAGGCCAAATATTGGCTGGAAATGTAGCTCAGTTGTAGACTACTCTGTGCCCGATCCTGGGTTCAACTTCTAGTAGCAGTATATATACCTATAAATTAAAAGTACAAATATATGCCATACATTAAAATGTTTTTGTAACCCAGATAGTTTTAAAGGAGAAAAAAAATCACCTAAAATCTGAATCTCACATTCCAATTAAAAATAAGAAAATGATCTTCTAACAATGAGATTCGCTGCCTATACATTACAAATTGACTAGAAATAAGTAACTTTGAGCTTCTTCAGCAAGAGCTAGAGAATGCCCAGTTGTGTTACTTGCCCTCCAGGCGTTTGGATTTGAAACATAAAATTACATTTCTTAATTTCTCTTTAGCTTATACAGCACCATAACTCTAATGTAAATTCACCAAGAATGACCTTTCCATGAACCTTAAGGATATAGATTATGATTTCAAAAATTTCAGTCACTGTGCATCCCATAGAACTTAAGGTACCCTGTGCTATAGTCATTCAGTTTCACTTTTACAATCAAGCCACACATCTCTCCTTTATGAGATGAGCAGATTTATTCTTTCATAATCCCATTTCAGGGCTTTATAGACCAAATGGGACACGTGTCCTAGGAAATGTTACTGTGGAAAATATCTGTTCAGAAATATAAATTTTCTGTTTAAAAAAACAGAATTTAAAGAAAGTACATCTCTTTTTCAATCAGTTTTATAATAGAACCCTAGCATATTTTCCCACCTTCAAATATCCCAATTCTATATATTTGTAGCTGAATATATTTTTGCTCTGACACAGCTGGAAAAAACCCTCAATTTAGCAATTTAGATTTAGCAAACAATTTGTGCATAATATGGCCCATTTGCTTTTGGTGTTATTTCATCATGATTTTAGAGCCAAAAATACTGCAATATAAAAATCAGCAATTGAGACTGTGCACTGACTCTGATGAACTGGATTTTCAATGGTGTTTTGTTTAAAATATTATCCAGCCTGCTTAGAATGAATAATTTCAAAAATGTCATGGCTTAAAAGGTAAGATGCCCCTTACTGTGTCTAATTTCCATTACAAATGTGTAGGACACAAGCTGTGATATCACTCATAGCCTATGTGAGAAGAACTTAACCCTCTGACCCACCTCACTCTTTTCCATCCTTTAGAACACTGAATCAAGGCAATGCCTGTTTTAAATTTATAACTTAATCTGTTTTGATAGTATATATCCAGGATTTTCCAAGTTTCTCAAATGGGAAGCAAAATACACCTTATACTCTAAGACTCTTGTCCTCTGAATAGAAAAAGAGCAAAAATAAATTTCACTACAACTAATCAGTATGGGCTTTTAGGATCTTCCAGGTGTGGCAGGGGGCCAAAATGAAGCCTCACCTTCTGGTTTGGTTCAGCACTAGCAGAGAATATAACTCATGTGTGTGCGCTCTCTCTCTCTCTCTCTCTCTCTCTCTCTCTCTCTCTCTCTTCTCTCTCTCTCTCTCTCTCTCTCTCTCTCAATCACACACACACACACACACACACACACACACACACACACGAGAACTTAGTGGAAAATGGTCATCTTGGAATCAAGACCTCCTGCCTTGAGCTTCCAGTGAGTTCTTGGAAGCTAGCAACTACTTGACCTTGAAGCACTTGTTTTCTTGCTTTAACATTGTTTACCTGGTGTCTCCCTCCCTGGTTGCAGCCCTGCCTGATGTACTAAAGAACTACATTGGTTTTAACATTCTTCCTATTTTATGGAGCAAAATTGTTCCCTTCATCCTTCTACCCATGTGTCCATCCATCTGTCCAACTATGATATACTGAGCTGCTCCAATGTGGTAGACTAGGTTGCTGGACATATGATGCTAAATAAAGTCCTGGTAAGTTCCTACAGAATATTTACAACTAAGTCAGGGGAAAAGGGCCTATTAAATCCATTTTTTTCTTCAATGAATGTTTCTGGTTTATAAATGATAAGTGAAATTTAGTTACACAGAAAACATAGAATGTTGGCACTGCAGAGTCTTTCTGTGCAGCAATCACAATATAAAACCTAAAAAAAAAGACTGAAATAAAAAACATTTATGATCAAGCAAACATCACCAAATTAGAGAAATCTTATTATTTAACATAATACCAATGTATATACATTATCAAGTTGGAAATAATTTTATTTCAAAGTTTAAAATGTAGTTTCCAAAGAAATCATTATTGAAAATTTGATTTTAAAAAATGTCTTAAACCAGGTGTATCGTTGCATTCAATAATCTCAGCAACTTCAGAGTCTGAGAAAGGATTGCAAGTTAGAGGCCAACCTCACCAACTCAGTGACACCCTGATTCAAAATAACAGATAAAAATTGCTGGGAGTGAAGCTAAACAACATGCTACTGAATGAACAAGGGGTTGAAGAAGACATCAAAGAGGAGATCAAAAAATTCCTAGAAGTAAATGAGAACACAGATACTTCATATAGAAATCTCTGGGACACTATGAAGGCAGTAGTAAGAGGAAAATTCATTGCACTGAGTTCATTCCTTAAGAGGAAAAAAAACCAACAAATAAATGACTTAACATCACACCTCAAAGCATTAGAAAAAGAAGAACAGACCAACACCAAGAGCAGTAGAAGACAGGAAATAATTAAAATCAGAGCAGAAATTAATGAAATCGAGACTAAGGAAACAATTCAAAGAATTGACAAAACTGAAAGTTGGTTCTTTGAAAAAATAAACAAAATTGACAGACCCTTAGCGATGCTAATGAAAAGAAGAAGAGAAAAAAACTCAAATTACTAACATTCGTGATGAAAAAGGGAATATCACAACAAACACCTCAGATATACAGAATATAATTAGAAATTACTTTGAAAACTTGGACTCTAATAAAATAGAAAATACTGAATGCATTGACAGATTTCTAGAGTCATATGATTTGCCTAAACTGGATGTGGAGGCTATACACAATTTAAACAGATCAATTACAAGCAAAGAAATAGAAGATGTCATCAAAAAGCTACCAACAAGGAAAAGTCCAGGACCTGATGGGTTTACAGCCGAGTTCTATAAGACTTTCAAAGAAGAACTAATACCAATGCTCTTCAAACTATTTCAAGAAATAGAAAAAGAGGGAGCTCTTCCAGACTCTTTCTATGAGGCCAATATCACATTAATTCCAAAGCCAGGCAAAGACACATCCAAAAAAGAAAACTTCAGGCCCATATCTTTAATGAACATAGATGCAAAAATCCTCAACAAAATCCTGGCAAATCGGATACAAAAACATATCAAAAAGATAGTGCACCATGATCAAGTGGGGTTTATCCCAGGGATGCAAGGCTGGTTCAACATTCGGAAATCAATAAACATAATACACCACATCAATAGACTTAAAGACAAAAATCATATGATCATCTCAATAGATGCAGAAAAAGCATTTGACAAAATACAACACCCCTTTATGTTCAAAACACTGGAAAAACTAGGAATATCAGGAACATATCTCAACATTATAAAAGCTATATATGCAAGGCCCCGAGCTAACATTATCTTAAATGGAGAAAAATTGAAAGCATTCCCTCTAAAAACTGGAACAAGACAGGGATGCCCCCTTTCACCACCACTATTTAACATAGTACTGGAAACTCTGGCCAGAGCAATTAGACAGACGAAAGAAATTAAAGGGATCCAGATAGGAAAAGAAGAGCTCAAATTAGCACTATTTGCTGATGACATGATAATCTTCCTAGAAGACCCAAAAAACTCTACCAGAAAACTTTTACAACTAGTAAATGAATTTGGCAAAGTTGTAGGATACAAAATCAACACACATAAGTCAAAGGCATTTTTGTACATCAGCAACAAAGACTCTGAAAGGGAAATGATGAAAACTACCCCATTTACAATAGCATCAAAAAAAAAAAAAAAATACCTGGGAATCAACCTAACGAAAGAGGTGAAAGACCTCTATAACGAAAATTATAGAACACTAAAGAAAGAAATTATAGATGAACTCAGAAGATGGAAAGACCTACCTTGCTCTTGGATAGGTAGAATTAATATTGTCAAAATGTCCATACTACCAAAAGCACTATACAGATTTAATGCAATTCCAATCAAAATCCCAATGTCATTCTTCAAAGAAATAGAAATAGCAGTCATGAAATTCATCTGGAAAAATAAGAGACCCAGAATAGCCAAAGCAATCCTGAGCAAGAAAAGTGATGCAGGGGGCATCACCATACCGGACCTTAAATTATACTATAGAGCAATAGTAACAAAAACAGCATGGTATTGGCACCAAAACAGACTGGTGGACCAATGGTACAGAATTGAGGACACAGAAACTAATACATATAATTTCAGCTATCTTATATTAGACAAAGGTGCCAAAAATGTACAGTGGAGAAAGGATAGCCTCTTCAACAAATGGTGCTGGGAAAACTGGAAATCCATATGCACCAAATTGAAATTAAATCCTTATCTCTCACCATGCACAAAACTCAATTCAAAGTGGATCAAGGACCTAGGAATTAGAACAGAGACAATACGCTTAATAGAAGAAAAAGTAAGCTCCAATTTCCAACATGTCGGATTAGGCCCCAAGTTCCTTAATAAGAATCCTGTAGCGCAAGAATCACTACCAAGAATTAATGAATGGGAAAGATTTAAACTAAAAAGCTTCTTCTCAGCAAAAGAAACAATCAGTGAGGTGAATAGAGAGCCAACTAATTGGGAACGAATATTTAGTACATGCACATCAGACAGAGCACTAATTTCTAGAATATATAAAGAACTCAAAAAACTTTACACCAAAAAAACAAATAACCCAATCAATAAATGGGCTAAGGAATTGAGAAGACACCTCTCAGAAGAAGATACACGATTAATTAACAAATACATGAAAAAATGTTCAACATCGCTGGCAATTAGAGAAATGCAAATCAAAACTACTCTAAGATTTCACTTCACTCCAGTCAGAATGGCAGCTGTCAAGAACACAAGCAACAATAAATGTTGGAGAGGATGTGGGGAAAAAGGCACACTCATACATTGCTGGTGGGACTGCAAAATGGTGCAACCATTATGGAAAGCAGTATGGAGATTTCTTGGAAAATGGGAATGGAGCCACCCTATGACCCAGCCATCCCACTCCTGGGTCTATTCCCAAAGGACTTAAAAACAGCATATTACAGTGACACAGCTATCTCAATGTTTGTAGCTGCGCAATTCACAATAGCTAGGTTGTGGAACCAACCTAGATGTCCCTCAGTAAATGAGTGGATTAAGAAAATGTGGTATATACGCACAATGGAATTTTACTCAGCAATAAAAGAAAATAAATTAATGGCATTTGCAAGTAAATGGATGAAGTTGGCAGACATAATGCTAAGTGAAGTTAGTCAGTCTCAAAAATCCAAGTACCAAATGTATTCTCTGATATAAGGAGGCTAGTTCATAGTATTGTTGGATGGGAGGGTACATACGAGGACTAGAAGAACACTAGAATGGTCAAAGGGAAGGGAGAGTAAGGGAGGGAGCAAGGGGGGAGGGAGAGGGAGAAAAGGAAAAAGAAAAGAAAAGGTGTTTGAATGAGATGGATATCATTTTCCTAAATGCATGATTGAAGACCTGAATTGTACGAATATACTCTGTATACAAACAATTTTATGTAAAAAGATGCTAAATACATGCACTATGAGTTATACATATTAAAAATTATATATAAAAAAAATTGCTGGGAGTGTAGTGCAGTGGTAGAGTACCCCAGGGTTTAATTCCCTATAACATAATAAATAAATTAATAAATAAATAGTCCTGAAATTAAATTGCCACAAACTTAATTTAGATCCTTGTCTAAAATATGTACCTGTACCAGTCATCTCTCATATAAAAATGTATATTATGAATAAAAATATTAAAATCATTGTGGATGATTTTATTGCATACTGTGCAGAAAATATGCCACTATCTGAATGGTTTTCAAGCCTACACAGTACTCACTTTTTAAAATATGTCTTTATATTTGTGTGAAAATAATATTCTGCAGATATTAGCACATCTAGGTAAACATAATGGTTGTGTAGTGCCCCGGATTCATGAAGGTTCAGGTGTGCAACAGGAATTTATGGGAATAATTGGAGGGAGGTCTCTATGGACAGCAGATAAATGAAAGTGTTCAATGAATAGGATGAACAGGGGAAAATGATGATGAGGATGAGGATGAAGAAGAGGGGATGAAAGGAGGTGAGGAAGGAAAGTATTATCATGTAGTTGTAGGCTAAAGACTTGGGAATGAAAAGCAGCCTATCACATGCAGGGGACCACAATCTTCTACATGGCTCCACTGAAGAGTGTGAGCCAGAAATCATGAGAAATCGGGTGTTTAATTGGCAAGAATCATATATTGTTTGAAAGTCAAGGTCAGTTGGAAATGCCAAAAAGCCACATTGCTAATTAGTGAATAAATATTGAAGAATGAAACAAATGTCTTAATAATGAACATTCATCCAATAAGAATTTGTGTGTATGCTGCCCACTGGGGTTACAATGGTGAGCCAACAGGACTTTGTACACAAAGTTGCGACTTACATACTTATTATTTTCTTTATCTATTGCAAACAACATTTTACTAATACTCCCATGCTTTATTGATAATAAGAATCCACTGTAGTATTTTTAGAAATTCAGGTTCTTAGTCTCCTCTGTCTGAAACTCATGCACTATTGTCTGTGAAGGGCACAAAGAGTCTAGATTTTTAATAAAATTCTTTGATAAGACTTGTATGGAAAATATTCACATAGAGGGTTTTCCTCTATGTAAATATTTAGTAATTTCCATTGAAACAGATGTATCAAAATTTTTTTTATATTTTTAAAACCTTTTCTATAGCAAGACCATTGTATTTATTGGAGAGAAGAATTATAATAAAAATTATTTATTAGTATGCCATAATAAAGGCAAGATTTAAATTCGCTATTTCACAATTATATCAAGCCATTTTATAGTATTGAATAACCCCTGAATCAATTAACCATAAAATGCTGATAACTAATTTTATTCCTGTATTTTCTTTTTACATGATTGAAAATGTAAAGAAATTATAATTTTATCATTTTATAAATTCAAAAGATTAATTTTTATGTTCAATCTAATTTGTATGATAATGATATTCTGGCAACCTTAATTTTTATTCTGAATTTTCAGGTGATTATAGTATATGTAGTCACGTTTTCCTTTGTACTTTGCTAGAAATTCTTAAAATAGGTGACATTTTAATCCAGAGGTGATGGAGAAAATATATGTGTGATATAAGCTGTGTGATACTTTCATATAGCTCCCAAAGTACCTTGCAATTCATCTACATGACAGCTGTTATTGAAGCTTAAGATCATTAGCACAGGAAACTTGGCAAGGACATAGGACTAAGTTATAAATATTGGCTTCAGATGTCATTTCAGGACAGAGTAAAATTATCTCAGGATGTAGTAGCATAGATTATATGAAAAAACTTGGTTGGATCCAAAGTTAATGTGAGATTAATGAGTCAGACCAAAGGAAAAGATAAAATTTGAATTCATGTTGTTTATAATTTTAAAGTTTTGTAGTACAGTTTAAAGTGTTTCATCTTTTTTAATAACTTACATCTCCTCTAACATGATACAAGTTACTTTACTTGTCTAAGACTCATTTTCCTCCTGAGTAAAATTAAGTAGTGGGGCATGGGGCAGTGCCTGGCACATGCTGAGTTCTCCTTCCTCTTTTTTTATCATTTACTTTACTTTTCTTCATCTTTATCCTCTTCTTAGTTTTCTATTATTACTAACAGTATCATGTTCATACATCTAGTGACATTATACCTTCACCTCTGCTTTCCAAAGATTTTTCAGCTGCTTGAATCCTTTTTTAAAAATTGCATTTTAGTTACTAGAGTAGCTATAGGTAGATTTACAAAAAAAAAAAAAAAAAAAAAAAAAAAAAAAAAAAAAAAAACTGTAGATCAAGTCACTTTCCCAGTGATGTACGCTTTGGATAATAAGTACTACTTACCCAAACATCTATTCTAAAAATTATTGTAGGTTCTTTGAAATATTGTATATATTCTGACAAGCTAAAATATAAGCAATGAAAGTAAGGAGAAAAAATATGAGATGAAGTCAGGGGAAAGTTAATACACCAGTGTATGTGATCAAATAATGTGTAAGAATTAGAATGAGAACATATTTTGCTTCTCCTACAAGACATTAGAGGTGATGATAATAATAATAAGAAAAATAAGTCAAAATTATGTTTTTTGAGTTACAGAAAAAAAGAAATTTTAGCTTTGCTCGAACACAGGAAAACACAGAAAATGGCATGTGATAATTTCTAATCTAATGTTTAGTATTGTAACTTAAAGTATAATTTTAATATTGATATTTAAAGTGCTGAACAACTGATCCTAACTTGTATCAAAGTAATAATGAGATATTCACTTTAAGAAATATATATCCTGAAGTGTGTGCATAATTAATAAAATCTTTTCAAAATTCATCTGGCTAGTCTCATGGTCTTAAAATATCTGCTAAAATATATCACTATACCTGGACCCAACACAATTACCATTTTATTAAGAAAGATGATAAATTAGGGTGGAAATTGCTCAGAATGAAAAAGTGTCCTATCTTCTGCTCTCAGAACTGACATTTACTTTCTGTTAAACCACTATTATATAGGTTAGGTTTTCTCTTCGGCAAAATGTAAGATTGTAACAGATAAATTCAACAACCCCTTTCATCTACAAATTCCAATGAGTTCTTGCTGACTAACATTTAAGCAGCCATATTTCATGCATTTTCGAAGTGCATTTTTGTGGCTGTCTTTTTATGTTCAGGCTGCTGTAAGATATACCATCATTTTGCTGGCTTCTAAACAACAACAAACTTATTTCTCACAGTTCTCAAGGCTGCAAGTTCGAGGAGCTCCAGTAGGTTTGGTGTAAACCTGCTTCCTGATTCACAAACAATTGTTGTCAATGTCCTCATAAGACAGAAGGGGTGAGGGATGTTTCTGGAGTCATCTTTGTAAGGGACCCCATTTATGAGGACTTTCCCTTCTGATATTACCAAGTTAGAGCTTAGAATGTCAACATATGAAGTTGGGAAACATAAACATTCTGTTTACTAGAATTGCTAAAATAGGCATATCAAGGTGTTTTTTTTTTTTTTTCAATTTTCACCTGATACAAATGAGATTGGTCTCAAAATAAAAATGAAGTTATTAATCAATTAATCATTAAATGATTATCTAACAAATATGTATAGCTTATACCAATAAGCAAAATGAAGCTGATAAACATCACTCTCATCATCTGAGGGATGAATTATAATCCCAATTTTAGAGATGTAAAAACTAATGTCATAGAAATTGAAATGTAGAATAGTGCTGGCAGAAGCTGGGGAGAGTAGAAAGGTAGGAAGGGATGGGAAGAGGTTGATCAATGTGTACAAAGTTAGTTCTATAGGAGTAGGTGTGCTTTTGCACAATAGGGTGACTATAGAAAACTATAATGTTCTTTTTACTTCAAAAACACTAGACAAAAGAATTTAAGTAACTTCATTATACATAAATATTTGAAGATATATGTTTAACTCAATTTAAATGTTTATAGACAATATATGCATGCACTAAAATATCACCAGTACTCCATAAATACATCTAATTTTTGTTTTTATATATCAATCTTTAAAATAAATTTAAGTTTAAAAAAAAAGGCAAGAAGATTTAAGTAAAACCTAGTAAGATGGATTATGGGTTTTAACTTTTTGACTTCAAAACTTTTTATTGTTTTTCCAAATAAGCTGTGCTATTGATGACATGGACAGAGATAAGGGTAATTGTGAATAGACAAATGATAGACTATATAGATAGATCAGAGAGACAGACAGACATAGGAAATTCAAAAGACATTCTGAAGAACAAAACAGTTCTTGCTGGTAAATCATGTCAAAATTGTTTTACATAATTTGGAAAGATCTACATATACCTTTCTAAATTTTTCCTGCCATCGACTTTTCTGAGAAGATGTCAGGTTCCTTCAGAAAAGAGGAAATACATGAAGAGTTTTTAAATAATGGTTTGGTTAGTTATAAAAAGAATAGTTGATCAGATATCAGATATAGGCCTCAAATTTGACACCACAAAGGCATAAAACTCTCAGATTTCAGCTTCTTCATATGTAAAATGTAGGGACGGATCAAAGTTTCTAAGATCCTTTTAGGTCAATAGTGTTCTAGGATGTTGTTTAAAAAGTTTTAAAATAGAATAGATACAGGAAGAAAGGGAGAAAATTTAGTGTAATTAAAAAAAAAAAAAACTATAGTTAAGGCAAGCTAATTTTACAGAAACAGAAACAGTCACTCTCTTCAGGACTTTGTTCTTGGTAGGAAACATTTTCCAAAAAACAGATCATGCCCCCACCCTGTGAGGGACAGAAATTTACACCTGTCTCAATCATTCTTATGTCTTAATCATATCACCATGCCTAGAAACAAACATAGTCTAATATTTACTAATAGATGCTATAAAAAATAAGGATTTCCAATTAAAACATAGCTACTCGAAATTTTTAAAGTTCTATTTTAAAATTAGAGCTAATATTATCATAGTATTTCTAGTACAGGATATGAAAATGGTGAACTACTTTACATGTGAAAGGATATTTTTATTATAATGATGAAGGAGTCTAAATCCTCAGTAGTGCTAACCCATCTCTTAAAATGTTTGGTAAAAATGAATCTCCATGTGGTCCGCAAATTAAATTGTTGTATTTTAAAAATATTACATGATCAAAATAAATTACTTGATATCATAGGTGATTTTTAATTTTAAAAATCTCTATGGAATATGTATGCAGTAACATTCAAGACAACCAATATCTGTGACAATCTAAACATAAAATTTGTAGAAGCAAACCTGAAAATGTCTATTAGGTTCTGAACATTTGTACTTAAAAGTAAGTATCATGAAGATTTAAAGCCTATAGCAAAATTAAATAAAACAACACTAGAAATCTTAAGCATTCCCATTAAATACTTTTCCAATGGTAATTTATACCATCACTCAACATTAAAACTGAAGAATCTGTGATCCATGGTAAAATGTTTTTGGGGTACTGAAGTTGAAGGCATACCATTATCACTAACACTGAATTTAAAAGGACAATTAGAATGATTTGCTTTTGACAGAGACAGTCATTTCTGTGATCCAAAGCCTCAAACATTTAAGAATGACATATTTGTGGAATGTTCATGTAATTAAAAAAGAATAAGAATTTTTAGATATTTATACTGCTATAATTTCATTCATTTTGTAACTAAGGTTGGGAATAGAACAGAAAACTTGAAACTGGACAGCCGGACGTCACTGTCAACCACAGACTTGCATTCCTTTTCTATTTATACCATTTGTTTACTTTTTGCATTTCCTTAGCTAGGACAGGGACTTTCTGCTTCTAGTCAATTTCACTCTTATTTTTGGCACATAAGTAAATTTTCCAGTACTTCTGGAAAATGTTACATCTAACAAATTCTTTGCAAAGAGATGATGGAAACATTCCTATTGGGATTTAATAAATTCTGTGTTTATAGTTGTCATTATTGACCCAAGAGATACCCAGAGTATTCAAAAATATGTCTCTCAATAGTCTCTAGGATGAGAGTAATTAAATGGTACCTCCTTTCCTCACCCCTCTCTACCATTATCTTACAATTTTACTACTCCTTTCTTTAAAATATAAATGATCTTGCCTGGTAACAACTCATACATACTCCAAACCCTCCTGAGTTTTCTGAATGATTCATTGAAAATTTCTGTCAATATTGAAATCTGGAGAACTTAATCTGGTCCCCAGTGAGTAGTTAACTCTAGTCTCCTGTTAGCTATCAAATTCTTTTGTATTTATCACATCCATTGTATTAAAACTAAATTTTGAAGTGTAATAACCCTATAATTCTTTTCAAAAACTGCCAGATGATGATTTTTTCTTTATAATAATTATATCTTTTATGGATTAAACATACACAATTGTTAGGGATTCTAGGAATTAATTCCCAGATCAATCCTTATCCAACATCTTCATTAATTATGCTTGCAAAAAGAAGTAACCTTATTCAAATTCCAGTGTTTAGTGTTATTATTTTAACTAGTGCCCTCAACTTTATCTACCAGCCAGTTGGAAGTAAATTATTTATTTGCTGTAAGGCTTAATCAACCGAAAATTTCCACATAAATGTAGCCAAACTAAAAATGCATAGGAAGTTATAAATACAGATTGAGGAGGAAGGAAAGGCCTTTCCTTTCAGCAACCCTCAATATGGTCTTGAATATATTAGGACAGAGATCATTCTGCCTCAATCTATAGAAAATATTCTTCATATAAAATCCAGCATGCTCTCTAAGCAGCACTAAGAGACCACCGTCCACTAGTATCTCCAAGAACACCCTGCATCTTAAAAATGTGGTTTTCTCTCTCAGTAATTTTCAATTCTGAAAGGTCACAATTGCCACTTTTGTACAAAGATTATGACTAGTAAGATTTTTTTTTTATATCATTACAATGGAAATGCCTGTGACTCCCGTGGTTTCTATCAGTTCTAATGCCCTTTTGCAATCAGGAAGTTACTCATCAACTGTTGCCAAAATTTACTAGCACATGTCAGGAAGTAGAAGATTAAATTAACCTTTTGAAAGAAATCCAAAATAATTCTCAAATAATAATTTTCCCTTTTAGTTTATATGGAGTCAATATGAGTAAATACAGGATGAGTATCTCTTATCTGAAATGCTTGTGATCAGAGGTGCATCTGGTTGTTGTTTAGAACATTTGCAAATATATAATAAAGTATCTTGGAACTCAAGTCTAAGCATGAAACTCATTTATATTTTGTGTACACCTTATACACATTGCCTAAAGATGATTTTATATAATATTTATAGCATGCCTGAATTTTGACTGCATCCTATAGAATACAGTAAAGTGTAGTTTTCCTCTTGTGTTCTTAAGTCAGTGCTCAAAATTGTTTTGGATTATAGAGCATTAAGATTTCAGATTTTTAGATTATATGTGTAATATGAAATGTAATACATTCTGCTGTCATTTATAACATCTTAGAATAAAAATAAATAAATAAATAAATTTAAAAAAAAAGAATCTTCAAACATGTATGTCATGTGTATTGCATATCTGCACTTTCAAATCAACCCTAAACTGAAAGGGACATAAAAATAATTTTACATAACAAGATCTTTTATATAATCTTCCAAAAGTAGTATAATTTTACATTTTAATTTAGGATCCATTCTGAATTCATTTAGGTGTCAGATGTGAGGTTAGTTCGAGATTTTGGAACCGATAAATAGATCTGTGAACTTGACGCCAAAAACATGATCCACAAAAGAAAAGTTATAAATTGAATTTCATCAAAATTTAAAAAAAAATGCCTCCAAAAATTGATAAATTGGAATCGGGCTTGGTGGCACACACCTATAACCACAGTGGCTTGGGAGGATGAGGCAGGAAGATCTGGAGTTCAAAGCCAACTTCAGCAATGGGGAGGATCGTGAGTTAAAAGCAACTCAGTGAGACTCTGTCTCAAAATAAAATACAAAATAGGACTGGGGATGTGGCTCTGTGGTCAAGTCCCCCTGAGTTCAATCCCTGGTACCAAAAAAATTGTTGATAAATTGGGATTCATCAAAATTTTAAATGTCTAACCACTGAAAGACTATCAAGAAAATAAAAAGACATGAGACAGACTAAGAGAAAACATTTGCAAACCACCAAAAATATGAATCTAGAATATGTAAAGAACTATCAAATTTCAACATTTAAATAACAATCCATTTAGAAAATGCACAAAAGAAATAAAGAGATAGCTCACCTAAAATGATATATAAGTAGCATGTGAAGGGATGACGAACATGATTAAAAATGTTCAACATCACTAGTCATTATGTAGATGTAAATTAAAACCATATAGAAGTATCACAACACACTTATTGGAATGCTAAAACTTAAAATCTCACCATATAGAATGCTGGCCAGAATGTAGAGAAAATTGCATCTCTCATTAACTGCTGATGGAAATATAAAATGTTATAGTAATTCTGGAAAATGATTTAGTAATTTCTTAAGAAACAAAACATACACATACAATACAACCTAGTAATGGTATCCCTATGCAATTGTCCCAGACAAAAGAAAACTTGTATCTCCTCAAAAAACCTGAATACAACTTTATGTGTAATATTCCAAAACTGGAAATAAAATTTAAAATGTCCTTCAACAGGTAAATGGTTAACAAAGTTCCATATGTCCATATCATGGAAGTCTACTTAGCAATATGATGGGATGTTTGATGCAGTCCCTATTTTGCATGGATCTCAGAGAATTACACTGAGTGAAGTAAAATAGCTAGTCTAAAAATAGGGCCATATACTGAATATTTTCAAAAACTTAGCATTCTCAAAATAATAAAATTGTAGAAATGGAACCCAAATCAGTAGTGACCAAGGGTTGAGTAGGTTGAAGGGGAGGGTCAGATGTGACCATAATAGAATACCAAGAGAGCAATCTTTGTGGAGACAAAACAATTCTATGTTATGATTGAGATAGTGTTTACACAAAACTATACATGGTAAAATGACATACAAATATAAATGCACATTCCTAGACCTTATGTTGTACTGTAATTATGTAAGATATAATAATTTGAGAACACTGGGTAAGGATACATGGGGCCTCTCTGTACATTCTTTCCAATTTTCTATGGATCCATAATTATTTCAAAAGTGTTTTGAAAATCTTATTAAAAAGTCTTGCTGCACTATCTACTTAGATACGCTAATTCTTCTTTTAGGTTGAAGTAAACCCATCAAAATTATCACATAGACTCTATGCTACACTTCGTACTTATCCTAAACATGAAAACTTCCAGTGATATTGTTAAAAACTAAATGGAATACTGAACCTCTCTTGCTCATGTAGGCCTGCATCTGCTCACACTCTTATTCACTGACTGATTATTTAATACTGGGGATGAACTCAGGGATGCTTTAATACTATAATACACTTCCAGCTCTTTTTTTTTTTTTTTTTTTTTTTTTTTTTTTTTTTAAATTTTTAGACAGAATCTTGCTAAGTTGTGCCAACGTGTGATGATCCTCCTGCTTCAGGTTCCTGAGTTGCTGGGATTACAAGCCTAGGCTACTAGGCCCAACCCACTCCCACTCTTAACAATAGGAAGCTATAATGGAGAAGGGGGAGTTACACTCTGCTCCCTCCCCTCATTTACATGGTCCACGTAGGGCCTGGTTTTTCCATCTGCCAGGATCAGCACCAGTACTAGGCTAGTTGATAAAAGAGCTTTATCTGCTGACTAGAATGACTGATTTTGGCATGAGAAATGTGACCCATACTGATCTCTCTATCTCCTTCGAGGTTGCTTCACTTTTTTGTCATTGACAATTTGTTTAGCAATTTAGAGCTTCTGGTCACATGGATAGTGTTGGCCTAAGAATTAAATTAACAGCCTTTCATTGCTCTGGAGTCAAAGAGTCTCATTTTTCTTTTCTTATACTTAACTAAAGCTGGGTTGGATTTCTATCACCTTATAAGATGATGATAAATACTACAATATATGAAGAAAGGGAAAATATCTTAGTTTCATTTATTATAACATTTTCATTTGAAGAAATTAAATTTTAAAAATACATCCTTTTGATCCTTATGTAAAGTGAATTAAGAAACTGGATAAAAAAGTTAAATATGTAAAATTGCTGAAATTTGACAGTTTAAGCCTACAAAATTTATAATTTCATATGGTTGAATCAAATAATTGAACTTGATTATATATTTGAAGAACTGGCTAGTTGACCTGTTTCTTACTGATCTATTTATTTATACCTGTGTCTTTATACAAATATTTAAGGTCATTTTTTCCTGAATATTGCAATAGAATGTATATACCCAGAGTAAAATTTATGTAATGTCTTCTTTTGTTTTCCAGGTTTAAAATAGAAGAATATTTCAGAAATCTTGCCCTCTTTCAATTTAATGCCAATATAAATAAAATTGAGTCTGTGATTTAGAGTATCACTTATCACATGATATTGTGTTGATAAGGATTATGTCTCTAAAAGGATTGCAAAGGCAAATCTTCCATTTCTCTGTTTTTAAGGGACCTGTTTTGACGTCATTTACTCCCATTTCAATAACACTATATTTTAATTCAAGAATTAATTTAACATTTGTTAACTTATGAAGAAACCACATGCAGTATGATTTGAAGAGACTATCTATATTTGGCACATGGAAATGTTCAGCTTCAAATAAAAATAAATACTATAAAATATTTATACCTTATTTGCTGGACTTTTGTATTGACAAAATATATGCTAAAAGTGGAGATATTTTATTTTTGTAATAATTTCCTTATTTATTTATTTGCCTTTTTCTGCATCTGAACATGAAATATTTCATGATCAAGTTGCATCTCTTATAACTTCAAGTTTCTTGAAAGCCACATACCACCCCATGCCAGGAAAATCAGAGAAAGATCTTAAAGAAAAAAGGAAATGTAAACCTGAATAGTAGATCTCTAAAGTTCAGAGCTAGAGCCCCATGACAATTTAAATGCCCCCAGAAAAATAGTAAGAATTTTATTCTCCTATCAAAACATATATAAAAAGATCCTTTAATTTTTATGAATTATAATGTGTGTGTTTAACACAATATATTATCCAGTTTGAAACATAGAACTAGAATTTGTATGCACCAAAATGAAACTGCCTACAAATAAGGCTTATTTTTTTATTTTTATTTTTTTTTAGTACTACATTAGGGGCAAATGCTCTGTCACTGAGTCATATCTCCAGCCCTGCATGGAGATACGAACTTTTTATTTTACCACAGCAGAGAGAGAGAGAGGGAGAGAAAGAGAAAGAGGGGGCGGGGAGGGAGAGAGAGAGAGAAAGGGAAGGAGGGAGGAGGGGAGGGAGGGAGGAAAGGGAATTTTATTTTTATTTAGGTGAAATCCACATAACATGAAATTAATTATTTTATGGAGTGGTATTTAGTAAATTATAAAATGTAATTTTATAATTTAGTAATTATGAAATGGAGTGGCATTTAGTAAATTCACAAAGTTATACAACCAGTTTGCATATCAAGTTCTAAATATTTTTATCAACCCAACTGAAAATCCCCAATCTACTAAGCAATCACCCCTCACTTTCCTCTGTGCTACTCTCTGAATAATGCTAATATTTTCTGTCTGTATGGATTTAACTCTTCTGGATATTTCTAATATGTCAAGTCTGGGTTCTTTCACTTACCTTGGTCATTTCAAATCTGTTCATGTTGTAACATTTATCAGTACTTCATTCTTTTGTATGGCTGAATAATATTCTGTTGCATGTATATGCTACATTTTGTATATCCAATCCATTTGGGTTGCTTCTACATTTAACTCTTATGAATAGTGCAGCTGTGAACATTTTTGTACAAGTGCAAATGTTCCTCAATGTACAATGGTGAAATGCTTTTATAAACCTTACTGTCAAATTTAAAATATCATAAGTCAAAATGTGTTTACTACATCCAACCTACCAAACATCATAGCTTAGCAAAGGTACACTGCAAAGTAACAGTTATTCATTCTTGTTACACATAGCTGACTGGGAACTGTGGCTTACTGCCACTGCCAAGCATCAGAAAACAGTATCATAAATGTATATTGTTAGCCCAGGAAAATATCAAAGTTAAAAATTTGAAATAGTTTCTATTGGCTTTCACCTTGGCACCATTGTAATGTTAAAAAAATAATAATCTTAAATCAAACCATCATACTTAAATGCTGAGAACCATCTGTGTTAGTTTGAATACCTAGTAGTATCTGTATTTGTTTCTTCATCCTTTGGAGTATATATCTGGAGGTAGAATTTCAAGGTCACGTGATAATTCTTTCAGTTTTTTGAGGACCTGTTGTATTATTCAGGGTTCTCTAGAGGAACAGAATTAATAGGAAGTATAGTTATTAAAAGGGAGTGTATTACTTTGGGTTATGCACCAGAAGCTGGATCATCCACAATGGCCATCTGCAGGCTGGAGAGCTAGAAGAACCAGTAGCTCTACAGTCCAAGAGGCTGAAGCCCCAGAACAAGAGGGATCAAAGGCTCTACCCTTGTCTGAGACCAAAGGCTTCTGGAGATTCACTGGCAAAATTCGCTTTGAAAGAGTGAAGGAGCGAGAGTCCCATATCTTCAAAAGATCTCAGCAGCAATCAAGAACCCATTCAAGAAGGATCCAACTTGCATCTGCTGTTGCTTCCTCCTTCTTCCAACTTTTATTCCATCCAAGCCATCATCATATTGAATGATGCTGCCTGTGCTTAGGGAGGGTCTCCATTTCAGTTGGCTTTCCCACATGCCAATCATTCCTAGACACACCCTCATTGACACACCCATAAGCCTCTTTTTTTAAAATATTTATTTATTTGCTTTAGTTGTACACAATGCATTTATTTTTATGTGTTGCTGAGGATTAAACCCGGGTTGTGCACGTGCTAGGCAAGCGCTCTACCGCTGAGCCACAACCCCAGCACCCCCATAAGCCTCTTAATCATTGGTTTCTCTTAATTCAATCAAGTTGACAATTCAAATTAACCATTATATCTGCCAAAATGTTTTCCACAATGGTGGTATCATTTTACATTCCTACCAACTATGTATGAGGATCCTAGTTTCTCCACATCCTTTCAGACACTTGTTATTGTTTTTCAGTGAAGAGATGATGGTGAATTTAACTATTTTAGTAGGTATGAAATAATATCTGTTGTTTTCATGTTCATTTTCTTAATTATCAATGGTGTTAAGTATCTTTTCATGTGCTTATTTGCCATTTTTGTATCTTCTTTAAAGAAATACATAAAGGAATTTTTGTTCATTTTAGTGGAAATGTTTGTCTTTTTGTTGTTGTGTTATGTAGGGATTCTTCCAAGATACTGAAAATATTAGACTGTCATCAAATATATAGTTGAAAATACTTCCTCCCATTCTTTGTTTTCTTTTAGTTTTGACTTTTTAATATTGTCCTTTGATATCCAAAAGTTTTTAAGTTTGATAAAGTACAAGTTTATTTATTTTTTTGTTTTCTGTTGTTTTATCTAAGAATCCATTATGAAATCTAAGGTCATGAAAATTTATCCTTATGTTTTCTTCTCAGAGTTTATTAATTTCAGCTCTTACATTGAGGCCATTGACCCATTCTGAGTTAACTTTATATATGGTGTGAGGTAGGGATTTTTGGGGTCTATTAAAGTGTATCTCATGTATATTTGAAATCATTCCAACAATAAAGAATAGATAAGTTATTTACTGATTGTTAGTAAATAAATTTTTGTAAGCTGCCTGGTACCGTAAACCGGGATAAAAACTCTCGGGGGCAGAGTTAAGCTTTTACTACTTTTACTTCTACTTTCTTAGAGCTTAGAGAGGGAAAGAAAGATTTTTAGAGAGAAAGATTAAAGCGAGCTTTTCTTCTTGTCTTCTTAGCTTAGAGTCTTAGAGAGAAAGAAAGATAGAGCTTAGCTTAGAGAAAGATTAGAGCTTCTTTCTTCTCTCTTCTTTCTTCCTTCTTCTTTCTTCTGTCTTCTGTCTTCCTCAGGAGTCTCGGCCTAACTCTGACCAGTCATTACTTCTTCTATCTGGTTTCTCTTCTGTAACCGCTCTGCCTACGTTCTGGCCGCTCTGATTCTTCTGACCGACCGAGTGACTGCCCGGCTGACTGAATTCTCCATTCTCCTAACTCTGACCGCTTTCACCCGGTTATATACCTTCAGCTTTTCGGGTGCCTACAGGTGCGTCACATACATATCAGGTGGAACCTATGGCTTCCAGCTAGCTACAACAGCCCTTCCTAATTAGGGCTCCTTCAAATTTTGATTAAAGTATGACTATTATGAAATGTGGAATTAGTTGATACTACTCCGGAGTTACACAGTATTCAATTAAGTAGATACATTCAGATTACTATGCCTTCTTAACTTGTTCATGCAAATCATGTTAGC
Organism: Tamias sibiricus; assembly: GCA_025594165.1. NCBI lineage: Eukaryota > Metazoa > Chordata > Mammalia > Rodentia > Sciuridae > Tamias > Tamias sibiricus. The sequence goes on along the minus strand of CM046666.1, from coordinate 125,298,076 downwards.
ATGGGCCTAGCTGTCATAACATGACAGGGCAGTTTCCACATTTATGATAAATGTACTTGTGGATCTGTTGTGAAGTAATCAGATCTGGAGCAACAGGGGTCAAAGCCACATCTCTGATTATAGTTCCTCATTCTTTAGGACTTTTCTTTTACAAAGCACTCTTCCTCACAATGTTTTATTTGAGCCTACTGTGGTTAACCTTGGAGGTAGGTGGACACAAATATTTTCATCATTTCACACATAAAAAAAACTGAATCTTTGAAAAGCAAGGAAATTTTTGAAAGTCACATGGCGAAAAGTAGCAGATCAGCAATCAAAGTCCATTTCTTGGACTCTGAACCAATATTCCCCTTCTCAACTCTTTTCCACTTTGAATTTAAAGCAAATTCATAAAATTAGTTTTTCTAAAAAACTGTTCTAACTCATTACTGAAAGTCATGTCTCAGAAGTGATAAAATGTCATAAAACAATAATTTCCCTCTAACTGTATCTGCAGCACATATTTATAAGCTCCTAGTATAATAATTTTATAACCAAACAGCTGCTGAAATGATGAATTTTTATGATCAGGGTCTTGGAATTTGATGCTAAACTTGGTAAAAAAAAAAAGTTTTTGTGATACAATTCATTGAGTTCAGATGCATTTAATAAAAGCATTAGCAAAAGAATAAGCAATATAAGAATAATCCAGGAAATAAAATCACACTGGCAATGAAGAAAAATCAAAACACATGTTGATTATGTAACATTTTTATTCATATGTATTGCTGGTGAGAATGCACAGTACTTTTGAATTTGTCAAAGAGATCCTAATTAAGAATTTTTCTAGGGGCAGGGGCTATGTCTCAGTGGTAGAGCACTCGTCTGGCATGTGTGAGGCCCTGGGTTCAATCCTCAGCACCACATAAATAAAATAAAGGTATTGTGTCCACCTACAACTAAGAAGATATTTTAAAAAAAAGAATTTTTCTAAAGCTATGTAAAATATACATTCATTCTTTTTTTTTTTTTTTTTTTTTTTTTGGTACCAGGGATTGAACTCAGGGGCACTCGACCACTGGGTCGCATCCCCAGCCCTTTTTTGTATTTTATTAGAGACAGGGTCTCACTGAGTTGCTAAGTGCCTCGCCATTGCTGAGGCTGGCTTTGAACTCGCGATCCTCCTGCCTCAGCCTCCCAAAGTGCTGGGATTACAGGCGTGCGCCACCGCGCCCGGCTAAAATATACATTCATTCTTAACTGATCATCAAGTCATCATATTAATTGAGAATTGCCCTGTGTTATATATTATGACAGCATGACAATTCAAATAAGTCTAAATCTTATCTTTAGTGGTGGCAGACCTATATGGAGCTAACTAGATCATGAAAGCATATGATAGTGTCAAAGTGATGAGCTGCCCTTCAAGCTAATGAATTTCCTCTCCCTGGAGGTGTTCAGGCACAGCACAAGCAGACCTTCTCCTCCATGGCATTGTTATAAAAGGGACTGATACATGGCCAGAGAGTGGCAGTGAATCATTTCTAAGAGTCCTTCCAATTTTAACACAAGCTCTAAAATAATACAGTTCACATTTAAAGCTGTAAAATAAACCTTTTCTCAAAGTGTTTGCTTGCTTTTGTGTTCCTTCCCTGGTTTTGATTTTTCCTTATTCATTATTCATATGTGCTTCTGAAACATTTTTATTACATCTTGAATGAAGCATTTTTTCCAAGAGCAATAGCCTGGCATGTCTTTCGTAATGGGAGTTCCATCCAAGATACATCCTGCAGTTATTCCTAGTGACTTTCTTCAGTTTTTCATTAAACAGTCCCCTAACACTTGATAGAACTGATTCCATCACCAGAACACCCTGCAGTCAATGCAATCACATTATTATTATACCCTGGATCAAAGGATTGCATAAAAACTGAAGTATGGTGTAATTAGTAGCTAAAAGCCTAACTAACAAATGTAAAATAAATTTTAAGGAAATTTAAAGTGTTATTTGGCACTGATTGGTACCATATACAGCATGTCAAATTAAAGAGCATCCCAGTAGGCTAACAATGTGTTTTCCAAAGGTGAAGAGGTTAATTGTGTTGTAAAAGGAATTTCTGAAATAATGCATCATCTATTTTACATTGAAACCTCAATTTAATATGGCAAAAGGCCATATTACTGAACTTTGAAGATTAACAAGTAATTGATCAAAATTTCAGGAATAAGGTTCCCTATTTTTTGGTTGCTGGAGTAGTATATATTATTATGTGAAGCATTCCTCATTAAATTTAATAATTTGAGATAAACATTGTTTTGAACCAAAATTCTCATACATTTTAAGTGAATAAACTTATGTATATAAAATTTGCTAATACACTTACAATTAAATTTTATACAAAACTGCCCAGTCATGTGAAGAAAACACATTTTTAAAAACAAAACTTTAACATAGCAAATGAAAACTATTATCATGTTTAACTTCTCAAACTAAGAACTAACTATATCCTAATTGTCAATTATGACAATATGTAGAAAAAGTTTTATTACCTTATATAAATGAGCTGAGTTTCTTTTTCTTATAATTCCTATGTTATGTTTTCACATTAAAACATTTTTAATATGTCCAGCTTTCAAAGGAATAGAATGCACAGTGAAGACTGATGGATTATACAGTGACTAACATCAATAAATTCTCACTCCCACATATCTCCTACTCTTCAAAGAATGCAACCATCATCCTTAGCAAAAACAAAACAAAACAAAAAAAAGTGATATAACATGGACAACATTATCAAATGCAAGTGTTCATTAAGAAAGAGAGGTCTTAGTATTTTCCAGCTGCCGTAACAAATACTGTAATGGCCTAAACAACAAGAATTAATTTTCTTCACAGCACTGATGGCTGGGAAGCTGTGAGGCCTATCTTCTAGACTTGCAGATAGAAGCCTTCTGTCTGTATCCTCACACAATGAAGAGAGAGAGAGGAAGATAGAGGGAAAGAGCTGTTTTCATTGCTACCAAAGAAATCTCAAGTCAAAATAGCAAAAACTATAAAGGAAAGGTATTGGTTCATGTGAGCAAGGTGTTTCTTAATTTCCTTTTCTACTAAAGAAAAAAGCTTGTTTGCTTCAGCAGTTCAAATGTTGCTACTAGAACCTGCAGGTCTCAGTAGTCAGTTCTGCCTCCTTGGTATTCACTTCATTTTCAGCACCTTTCTATCCCTGTGGCCTACATTGGCTCACAGTGACTCCTAGTCCTCTATTCTTTCTCATTCATGTCCCTCTGAGAAGAGTAAATGTCTCTGCCCACAGTTCTCTCAGAATAATAAATAAGTATCTTTTCCAGAAATTTTAGGAAGTGTTACCCCTTGATTCCTTGCTCACATTCTGAAACTAGGCCCTGAATAAATAACTTTGGACAGAGGAAGAGATTTAGTAGATTATCATTATCCAAAAATGTTTTTCCTCTGTGGTTGAGGAGAGGTTCAGTTTCCTCTGAAATGTATGGGCCATAAATGGGATGACAAAACCCCAACAAAATAAGAATATGTTTTTATCAAGAGGAAAAGGGTAATGAATGCAGGAAGCCAAACAGAAAAGGTAGACGATGCCTGTGTCATACATCTCTTCCTTTGCACATACCTTCTACTTGCCTTTAGAGTAACTAATAGAAAAATCATTTGTCTAAAGATCAAAGTCTACAAAATTATACAACCAACCATTCTCTTTCTTCCATGTAGAACCCCATCACTAAATAAGTTAATTACAAGAAGCTGCCTCCCACACCATTCAGCATTCCAACATCCATGGCAAATGACCCAAAACATCGCTGAGTACAATCATTTTGATAATGTACTCCATCAGCTAATTCTTAAATAAAAATCTTAAAGGTGAATGGCCTTCTCTTCAAGGTAGGACTAGATAAAGGTTCATATAGCCTCTGCACTAGTTAAATCATACCTCACAATTCTTGCCTTTCCAAAGTAATTGGTAGGCTGTAATTCCTCAGTTCCAGGTTGGGGTCTTCTAATTGAGCCCCTGAGGAAATTAGCAGGAGTCTAAATATAAGTAATTGGTCAATGAAAATGCAAACAGATGAAAAGGTACAAATCATTAATTTGGCATTAAGATGTTTATGACTTTGGGTTCTTTATGCTGAAATCATGTGACAGGACTATGTTGTATAGGGAAGGCCATTGGACAAGTTAGGACTGCACTGATCTTTTTTTTTTTTTTTTCTTCTTTTTTTCTTGCAGATTCACTCTCTGCCTTTCTTCAGCTTGGTCTGTGTAGTGGTTTGAATATGAGGTATACCCCAAAATTTCCTGTGTTAATGCAGGAATGTTCAGAAGTACAATTATTAGATTGTGAGAGCTCTTAAACTAGGAGAGCTGTAACCTAATCAGTCCATCATACTTTGAATGGACTGAGTGGGTGCAAACTGTAGGTAGATAGGGCTGGAGGAAGTAGGTCACTGGGGAGTACCTCTGGGGTTTTTCATTTGTCCCTGATGCCTTTCTCATTCTTGTTCTTTCCCTTTCTCTCTCTCTCTCTCTCTCTCTTTTCTCTCTCTCTGTCTCTCCTAACTTCAGAGCAAATTTCCTCCACCATATCTTTCTGCCTCACTTGATGTTTTAGTCAGAGTTTTCATTACTGTCACCAAAGACTTAACAAGAACACTTGGAGGAGAAAAAGTTTATTTGGGGCTCACACTTTCAGAGGTCTCAATCCATACAAGTCCAACTCCATTGCTCTTGACCCAAAATGAGGCAACACATAATGGCAAAGGAAAGCAGCTCCGAACACAGTGATCAGAAAGCAGAGAGAGCTTTGATCACCTGGGACAAAATATATACCCCAAAGGCATGTCCCCATGACCTACCTCTCTCAGTCACATCCTACTTGCCTACAGTTACCACCCAGTTAATCCATTCAAGTGAATTAGTGCACTGATAAGTTAAAGCTCTCATAAACTAATCATTTCATCTCTAAACTTTCTTGCATTGTCTCACATATGAGATTTTGGCAGCTGGCGGGGGTTGCGGGGGAAGATACCTCACATCCAAAGCATAACACTTTGGGTCTAGAGCAATAGAATCAGTTGTCCATAGATCAAACCTCTGAAACCATGAGCCCAAAATAAATTTTTCCTCCTCTAAGTTGTTGTCAGGCAGTTAGTTTGGTCACAATGATGAAAAGCTGACCTACGCATTCTGCATTCTAGTAACTGACTTTTACAGACTGAATTGCCTTTCTGATTCTTGATTATATGTAGCCATTAAAAACAACAGCAGGAAATAAGATGAAAAGTAGAAAGAAATGTCATGGAAATGTCTTCCTCAGTTCCTCCTCTCCTGTGTCCCTTTAAGTAATTACACAGCTCTTGTTAAGAGGCATTCCCCAAGGAGCTATCCTCTCTGGCTCCAGTAACCCCTTCTTCCTCTTATCCTGTGTTAGTGCTCCCCACTATGATCACCCCCAGGTTGGGCTATTGTATTCCTTAAGCCATGCTCATACTTTATAACCTACTAATTCACTCACTTTAACCTACCTGCTAGAATGGGCCAACCACTTCCTCAAGACCTTGACTGACATCAGGGTCAGCTGGGATATGAAAATATAAGAGAAAGAACAAATTGTACTCAACAAAAAGTGGGAATGGCCTGACTAAACCAGAGGTAAATATTTAGGAAGGTGAGAAATTAAATCAACAGAAGAGCACCAGCTGATACAGCACCTAAAACTAGAGAACCTTAGAGTTTGGCTTACAAGGAAAAAAGCAGGATAAAATTCTTTTGAGTAGGAGCAGGGAATGTTGAAAGTATCATTGAATGACATTTCTTTTGTTCAGGGTGGACTGGTGATAAAAAGACTGAAAGATTAGAAGAACATTTAAAAGCTCCTAAGGACATCCAGGTAAGGACAGAACTAAACCTGAGAAGTGGAATTGATTTTTAAAAAAAGGGAAAATGAGTGAAAAAACGGATGCACAAGATCTTTTAATTATGAAGAGTGAGGTATAAGGTGGGATGGAGTATGTAAGGTGATCATATAATTTATGATACAAACAGGACACCACTGGAAATGTTTATCATTAATATTTAAGGAAAGACGGTAGGTACATACCAGAATTTTCCCCATCAAACAGGCATGTATAGTCTGTCTAAACAAAACATTTTAAGACTGTAAACCTGAGTTCTTTAAGCACAGATTGTATTTTTATGGGAATCATGAAGTTGAGTAATAAAGTCCATTATGTGGGAGTGCAGATGACACATTAAAAGGTCATTTTGGGACGTAAAGTCAGAAATTCCCAGACCAGTTAGCATTTGATGGTAAACAAGACAAAATTAATGGTCAGTAGAGAACACTAGATGAGAAATATAAATTGGAACCTTGTCAACACCAAGAATGAATCTGCTTTACCAAGAAGATAATTTTCCTGATAGAAATTCTCTCTCTCTCTCTCTCTCTCTCTCTCTCTCTCTCTCCTATTTATGTATGTAAATTATTTTATCTTCTCTAATCTAAGGTCCTTAAGTGGTGTTATCTTCTAATTGCCTTCTATCCACCACTAGTTTTAACAGTGTTGGATATCTAATAAATGTTAACAAGTATTTTTGTAGTTAAAGACTTCTTGTACTTAAGCCACCTAAATAGTGTATCACTGTGTCTCTGTCCTGCTGTGGCTTTGCCATGCCTCATCCTTCACTTAAACAAATCTTGCTACAGCTCAATATGTATTGCCATGTAGAAATGAAGAAGAGCCCATGAATCAGTGTTTGGCCAGGGACTAAGTGCTGCAAGATTCTGATGTTGCATGAAAGTGAGTCAGAATGCAAACTAACTGTGTTGCACATGAAAGTCTTAAACGTCGTCTGGGCAATTGGGTGGGCACAATAGTTTCATTGTAGGACTGGATGGTGTTTCATGTTTAAGTGATCTCTTTTTTCCCCTTTCATTTATTTAGAGGTGCTGATAAATATTATTCTTTATTTCATTTTAATAAAATGTAGAGAGGTAATTTTTCTGTATACTTATAACATTTTGATATTCCAGATCAGTTTTTGACCTCTGGCAAAGCAAGTATACCATTGCTGTCTATTTATTCACATGTATTTAGCAACTGGTCTTGGATATATAAGTAATATCTTCCTCATTTATTGTATTTCTTTAAAGCAGAAGTCCTTTTTTCATCATAAAGCCTACTCCCTGCTTAATAATTGGCTCTGCATCCAATAAATAAATATGAAGTAGATCCTGAGAGTGCCTTTCATTCATCGCTTGGCCAAAACTGACCAAGCATTTGAAATGTTGCTAGGTAAAAAAGAATAAGGTATAGATTTTGAAGGCCAAAGAATACAAAAATAAATTAATAAAACATTGTCCCTGACTGCACAGTTATAAATTTTTATGGTGACTTGATTCTTTACCACAACACTGTATGTCAAATGCTACAGAATCTCTATTTCTTTCCTGCTCCCCTTTCTTCCTCATATTTAAGACATCTATTTTCAGAGTATGTCAATATTGAATATTCATTAATTTTCAAAGTCCTGGGTTTTTGCCAGTTTAGATTTAGTTGATGTTCCATTACACTGTTGAGCAGATTTCATGGCTCTCTAATCAAATTAGCTCACTTCTAAACACAAACATTTTTATAAGACACTTTCCCAAAGCAATTGTGACTTAGTTCCCATCTTATTTTTTAAATAAAAAATTGAACAGCGGGTTATTAAGTTCAGCACATCACCTGCTGTGCAAAGAGACTAGCACACAGGAGTCACAGCCAATCTTCCTCCAGCATGTCTCACACACACTGGAGATCAGAGAGTTGTTACACTACTAATATTCAAAGCCCCTTGGATTTCAATTATACTTTATTTATTATCTTAGCTGCTCCACTGTTTGCAATGCATAGTAATCCTCTATACATTCACTGTCTCTATCTTAATGGTTGTGAAGTATCTGCTATGATGCATTTTGTCATTTAATATTAGGTTTACTATGCAAAACACAGCTAAATCTTGACAGGCACCATAAAAACCCATCTTAAATGAACCATTATATTGTACGCTGTCAATGTGGGCTAAAAAAAATACAGTGCCACTCCACAAAGCTTGCAGAAGCAGTAGAAAATATTGAGTGATGTAACTTCCAAAAAGGACCCTACAACTACATATAATAGGCTGAGAGGATTTACTGTTATTGTAAACAATCCGGATATGGGATGAAGATAACTGGGGAAATCGCATCAATTAAAATTCAGTCCACAAAAGAATTTTCGAATTTCTAAAAAGGGATTAAATTCTTAACAAGACCTGGATTCTACCTTCTACAAGTTTAGTTTAGAGAAGAAGAACAACAGGTACATGCCTGACCACAAAAGAGGCAAATTGAAACTCACAATTCAAAGGAAGCATAAATCCCAGACAATGGCAGTACACGTGGTAGCAGTAAATCCAGGACCAGGGACTCTTGCTAAGGGTGTGCTCATTGATTCCTGGGACTTGTGATTTTTTTCAAGGTTTCCAAAAAATAGGTCTGTGAATATACCATGTTGTAATCATGCAGAGCAGTAAGTTTCTGGGATCTCAGTAAGTGACGAGGCCCTGAGTGCAAAACTGTTTTCCTAGTTAGTCTATGTGTCCAAATTGCCATAAGGTAATAAATAAACAGATTCAGCTGCCCTATCCAGGAAATCTCCTGCTGAAATCACCAAACACAGTATGTGTTTTTAACAAATGTGCTGGGTGAATCAGATGTATATCCAGGCATTGAAACCACAACTGTGCCACTTTCCAGATGTTTGAGGCCTTGCCATCTGCCAACCATTTTATTGGTATGGCCTCTTTTCCTTACAATTTCTGACCTAATGAAATGCATATACTTACCTACAACACTTAGCAACCATTTTTCATGTGTGAGCATCAATGTCACTAAAGGATAAAAGATACATAACTTATTTAACTCTCTCCCAAACAAGATCCTACCTTCCCCAGGTAATTTAGCACCCTAAACCACACAAACAACAAATTGCTATATTGGAAATAAATGGCTATTTTTAATATTAAGAATTAAAGCACAGAATTTTGACTTGGATTAATTTTATTTCTTATAAAAAAGGAGTTGGTTCAAAGCTGTCGATACAGAATATTCTAAAAATACAATGTATAATATATTTACATATGATAGACTTGAAGATAGCTTTTGTTTCCTAAAACAAAACAAAATAAACTTTAATCTCAATGAGGTAACCTGTGGGAATCTAGCAATAGCATCTTGTAGAGAATGACATAATATTTAATGCCACACCTATAAAAAGTGAATTGTATGGTAAAATATTTGTACAGAAAGTATACAGTTCTTTTTAGCAACATGGTTTGCTGGGTGGGAACTCTTTAAAATTTACTTGGACTTTATGACATGAAAATTTCCACTTTGCCATATGTTTAACCAATATTCAGACTTCAGAGTTAATCCTATGTTCATCATGCAATTGTGTAATATACACAGCTCATGGCTTTTAACGGGCTTGTTTAGAGCTGAAGACTACCTCCACTTATTTTATATGACCAGTCTTATTTAGAGCTAAATATTAAAAGCTATCTTGCTACAAAATACCCATAAATGCTGGGTAAAATAAAAACAAGCTATTTTTAAATACAGAGAAGAAAGTAAATAGTTCTGATATTTTGTTCAAAAATTAATGATTTTAAAAGAAAAGGAGGAACGCTCTATTGAAGTCTCCACAGTCCTGAAGTACTTACTAGAGTCTTGATTGTCAAAAACAAAGTCTGAGAAAAAGATAAAGCATCAGAACCTAAATATAAGGAATGAAATAGATCGCTAGAACAAGGCAGGAATATTGAAAGGACTTAAACTTAGGGTTCTTGATGCCCTTTTTTGTATTTCACTAGAGACAGGGTCTCACTGAGTTGCTAAGTGCCTCGCCATTGCTGAGGCTGGCTTTGAACTCCTGATCCTCCTGCCTCAGCCTCCCAAGTGCTGGGATTACAGGCGTGCGCCACCGCACCTGGAGAACAAAGGTAAAATAAAATAGAAAAAAAAATCAGTCCTAAGAATCTGTATATCAGGCCTGCTTTTACATTGATATGGATTTGAATTTTTATTTCTTGTAAGTAATAAACTCAAGTTAAAATAATTACATTGTTCATGTATTGATAGACCCCAAGCAAGACACTCTCTGTAAGAAATCATGACCAAGGGTTCTTCAGATGACACGAAGAGATAAACCCAGCTGCATATAAAGGCATAATACAAAAAGAACTCTATCAAAATGAAGAATGAGTAGAAATAACATGGCTCATTTAAACAGCCAAGGAGTTTAGATACACAGCTCCCAGATAAAGATCTTGGAATAAGTATGGGCTAAGTTTGGATAAGTATCCCCCAAATGTCCAGGTGTTAAAGGGCTGGTCCCAGATAATGGTGCCATTGGGAGGTGGTAGAGAATTTTAGAGATGAGGCATGCTCTAAGGTCTTTAGGTTATTAAGAGCAGGCCCAAAGGAGACAGTAGAGCCCCAGCTCTTTCTCTTCCCCTCTTTTTGCTTTTAAGCCGTGAGGTAAGCAATCTCACTTCACCATAAGTTCCCACCAACAAGTGCCACCTTGCCCAAAGCAATGGAGATAACCAATCAGAGGACTAAAACTATGAGAAAAAATAACATTTTTCTCTTTATAAATTGAACATCTCAGGAATTTGTTAGAGTAAGGAGAAGCTGACTAACACAGGAAATTGGCACATAAAAGTGGGTTCTTTGCCATTACTATATACTTGATAATCTGAAAGATTCTTAAGAATTGATTTGTAGTAGTTAGAAAAGTTATTTTCTTCTTTTGCTCAAAATTATTATTTTTGAAGTAAATTCATAGCTATAATAAACTCATTTTTATTATTGCTTAGTATTATATTGTATTCATTTGCCAACCTGTTAATACTAGTGTTGATTAACCTGAACAGAATTCCAGGATTAGAAAAATAATCCTTAAAAATATTTATTTAGAAATAATATTGAATAATTAAAAGTAAGGTTAAACAGGAGATTTGACATATGTTTTTAAGGTTGTAAAATTCATCAGAAAGAAAGAGTAAAAGGTAAAAGTCCTATAGTCCGAATGAATAGCTACAACAATATCTAACCAGATATCTAGGAAGAGAATAGATGTGATGGGGAATTTGTAGAACATCTTTGAGTTTTCATCAAATTTTTTAAAAAGAAAATATTTAGAATGCGCAAAAAAACAAGTTGAATATATCATGATTAAAACATGTCAAGGAGAACAAATAATGCCAAAAATAAAGCCATTTCAAAAAAAAAAATGTGGCAGCAAATCTCAGAAAGAAAGAAGTCAGATAAAGCATGGCAAGAGGAGAGACATAAAGCAGGTCATCTACAAGGAGACACAAATTAGAAGTGCAGATTATGTTCAATAACAATAGATACATGATATGATAGAAAATATATTTACTTAAAAGAGAAGCAAATTAGAATTTTAACACCAATTAAATAATCTTTCATCTGTGAAGTAAATAAAAATACTTTTAGATAAGCAAACAAGAATGTTACAAATGGATTCTAAAAGATATAATTTAGAAACACAGAGGAAATATCACAGAGGGAAGAGTTAACTATCAAGAAGGAATGTAGAAATTAGGAAAACTACTCCATTCACAATAGCCTCAGAAAAAATAAAATGCCTGGGAATCAATCTAAAAAAAAGAGGTGAAAGACCTCTGCAATGAAAACTAAAGAACAGTAAAGAAAGAAATTGAAGACAGCCTCAGAAGGTGGAAAGATCTCCCATGCTCCTGGATAGGCAAAATTAATAGTCAAAATGGCCATACTACCAAGAGCTCTATATAGATTTAATACAATTCCTGTTAAAATCCCAATGACATTCTTCATAGAAATAGAAAAAGCAAAAATGAAATTTATTTGAAAAAATAAGAGACCCAGAATAGCTAAAGCAATCCTTAGCAAGAAAAGCGAAGCAGGAGGCATCATAATACCTGACCTTAAACTATACTACAGAGCTATAGTAACAAAATCAGCATGGTATTGGCACCAAAATAGACTTGTAGACCAATGGTACAGAATAGAGGACACAGAGACAAACCCACATAAATATGTTTATCTCATACTAGACAAGGGTGCCAAAAACATTCACTGGAGAAAAGATAGCCTATTCAACAAATGGTGCTGGCAAAACTGGAAATCCATATGTAGCAAAATGAAATTAAACCTCTATCTCTCACCCTGCACAAAAATCAACTCAAAGTGGATCAAAGACTTAGGCACTAGAACAGAACCCCTACCCTGTACCTAATAGAAGAAAAAAATAGGCCCAAATCTTCACCACGTTGGCCTAGGATCTGACTTCCTTAACAAGACTTCTAAAGCACAAGAAGTAAAATCAAGAATCAATAAATGGGATGGATTCAAATTAAAAAGTTTCTTCTCAGCAAAGGAAATAATTAATAATTAATAATAATTAATTATTTCTTATCAGCAAAGGAAATAATTAATAATTAATTAATTAATAACACAGATTGGGAGAAAATCTTTACTACATGCACCTCCAGTAAAGCATTAATCTCTAGGATATATAAAGAACTCAAAAATCTTAACAACAACAACAACAACAAAAAATAAATAAATAACCCAATCAATAAATTGGCTAAGAAAATGAACAGACACTTCATAGAAGAAGAAATACAACTGATGAGCAACAAATATATTAAAAGGTGTTCAATATCTCTAGCAATTAGAGAAATATAATCAAAACTACTCTAAGATTTCATCTCACTCCTGTCAGAATGGCAATCATCAAGAATACAGGCAACAATAAATGTTGGCGAGGGTATGGGGGAAAAGGTACACTCATACATTGCTGGTGGCACTGCAAATTGGTGCAACCACTATGGAAAGCAGTATGAAGATTCCTTAGAAAACTGGGAATGGAACCACCATTTGACCCAGCTATCCCACTCCTTGGTTTATACCCAAAGGACTTAAAATCAGCAAACTATAGTGACACAGCCACACCAATGTTTATAGCAGCTCAATTCACAATAGCTAGACTATGGAACCAAACTAGGTGTCCCTCAATAGATAAATGAATAAAGAAAATGTGGTATATATACTCAATGGAATATTACTCAGCTTTAAAGAAGAGTGAAATTATGGCACTTGCCAGTAAATGGATGGAGCTGGAGAATATCATGCTAAGTGAAATAAGCTAATCCCACAAAACCAAAGGCCAAATGTTTTCTCTAATATACAGATGCTAATTCATAAGGTTGGGGGAGGCACTAAAGAAAAATAATGTTACCTTTGATTAGGTTGGGGGAAGTGAAGGGATGGAAGGGAGGGGATGTGGGGATGGGAAAGATAGTGGAATGAAACAGACATTATTACTGCATGTATATGTATGACTACATAGCCAATATAATCCTGCAACATGTACATTTTGAAAAATGAGAAATTATATCCCATCTATGTATGATATATCACAGTGCATAAATGCATCATTCTACTGTTATGTATAAACTAAAGCAAATAAAAAAATTTAAAAGAAGGAATGTAGAGAAAAGATATTTGTATTAGGTAATATAAATTATCATTTAGCATATAAAATATCAATGTTTAATTATGAGATAAAGAAAATTTAAAATCCTACACAAGATTAATAAGTATGATGTGGAATTACGTTTAATTCAAGTATTTTCTAATCTTTTTATTGTACGGGAAGAAAGATTTAAATTTTGTTTAAATGTTAAATGTAAATCTTACAAACCAATGTTGGTTTAAGAGAAATAATAACAACAGTAATAATAGTAGCAGCAGCAGTAAAAATTAATACAAACACTTTCAGGCAGGCAGAAAGTGAACAAAGTGAACCAAAATATGTAAATAGAGTAGTACAAAAATAATTCAAAAGATATCAGAAATTGGAATAAAAGTAAATTGACTCAGTCAAGCATTAATAAACAAAGACAATCAGATTGTAATTAAAAAGAAAAAAGTCTGTTCTATGCTATTTACAAGTTATTCCTAAAAACATCACAGGTTTTAAAATAAAATAATGAAAATGATATACCAGAAAATACAGAACCAAGGAAAGCTGATAGAGTGTGGCATCACAGGGACACTAAGTCCCTTATGTAAGATCTGTATCTACCAAAATCCAAAATAATTCAAAACTTATCTGAATTAATAACATAGTCTCAAAACAGGTAAAGCAAAGACTGAAAAAATATAATGAAAATTTAAATTATTTACAGTTTTAGTGATAGATTTCAAAATTCTAGTGATTAGTATTTGGAACAACAGAAATTACTAACAATATATAATATTTTACAATATAATTAATTAGCTTGATAAAATACACATACATAGAACACCAGAAAATTAACATTCAAATTTGGTACTTTATTAAAATTGATAATCTACCATGCATATGGCAAGTTCTATAACATATGGACCATGGATTTTGATAAAAGAAGAAGTGAAGTGAAAACAGTATCACAGGTAATGCAAAAAGCAACAATAATGACAACAAATCTTAAAGAGAGGGCATACTTTTGGATATTTCAAAAACGTTTTTCCAAACAACAATAATCAACTGATAATCATAATGCAAACTTAAAAGATTTAGAATTCAATTACAATAAAAATATTGTGCATGGAAAATTGTTGGATATGGAAAAAGTAAAATTCAAAAATAAATACAAATTCCAAGTGCTGCTATTAGAAAAAGGAAAGACCAAAAACATGTAAGTCTTCTTTTACATGTTGTCCCCAATTCATTCTTATGTATCATGTGTTTCCACTTTATAATCTACTGTTTAGACTTAGTTTATGCTCACATTGTTTCCAACTGACGGGAAATGTTCATCTTTGGATTTAGCCACACCCTTTCACTAAACTTCATAGCCCAACCTTTAACCAGTTATGTAATCTATGCTGTAAACTTTACAAAATCTGATACTTTTTTTTTTTGGTACAATCAATCTATTCTTTTCTTTCCAGAAATTTGCATCCATCCTAACCTTAATACCTTAATAACCTGGCAGCATCTCTGATAGCACTGTAGAAAGAATACGTGTTCCAGTGGACATAGGCCCATGAAGGGATAAATAGACCTCCTGAGTTTGTATGGGTTCATTTTACGGAGAGGAACTGAATCCTGAGGCTTTGAACTCAGACATTTTCTTTGTGGTGATCAAAAAAGAATGTCTTTCTTAATCTGCAAGAAAAATTAGAAGACTGTGCCTAAGATCACCACCTTAGACTACATTCAGAATCTGAGCTGAAAACTTTCCACATTTTAATCAGCCACCTCTTTGTGCCAACAAATGAACTTTTCCCACTCCACCAATATTGGAAAACAAGCTGAGGATTACCTCTCCTTTTTTCACTCTTTCCCTTCTTCTACCTTCCCTTCTCATTCTCCTTCATCATTCTCAAAGGAAATAAAGACCATGCACTAAGAAATCCCAGAAAGTCCTAAGAAACACCCTCCAAGATTAGTTTGGGGAATATGGCATCTCCTGCTCAAGTAAATGTTACCTTGTATGTCTTATAAAATTGAGATATATTGCTGGTGAGGATGTTTTGTTGTGATGTGTATCTGCCATTTGTTCCTTTAAGAGGATATGTTAGATATAAACAACAAAGGAGATAGCTCTGAGCAGCTCCAAAAGAATTTCTACACTTAATAACAGCTCATAGACCAGCTCATAGATGAGGCACATCAACAATATGTTGCACTTATTAATTTAGCTTGCTCCTCAAAGTAATTTTATGATATAGATTCTAATATATTATCTTTATTTTATATTTGTGGAAATGGAGACACAGAATGGCTAAGTAATTTACCAAATGAACATTGAAAAAGGAAAAGTTGCGCTTCAGAGCTCATATTTCAAACTTTATTATATCTTCTTCTATTTTAATTTTCTGTGGATATCCTGATACTTGACATGAAGATATAGGCATTAATGAGCTCTTTATGGTCTACAAAGGCTTCTGAGATATATCTAATATTAGTATCACCCACTTTGTCCCAACCACTTCCTCCATTACTGTATTAAACCATACAGCGACTGCCTTTACTGGGGACTTCTTGGTATTGGGAATGTAATTGTTCAGAGTTAAGAATTGCTATTATGTAAACCACTAATTTTTATTAATTAATGATAGTCTGAATATCATTAAGAATAAAAGCCTGAGTTTTGGAATGAGATTTTTTTAAAGTGCAAACCCAGGTCTATATGTTCAAGCACGTTAGGGGCATAATACTCACTGACCATCTTTTGTAAAATAATGATATGAGTAGTACTGACTCCACAATTGTCATAAATAAGTTAGATATCATATAGAAAAAAAAGCTCAATAGATTTTATGTGACTCATTATATACCTATCACTCTAAAAATTGAATACTTCAGGGAAGCAATTGCTGCATGATTTGCAAAGATTACAGGATTACAAGGATTTCAGAAAATAATTCACATAAAAGTGATTTACTGTTTAAATTTACTTTAGGATATTCAAATTAAACCCTTCTGCTCACCTACAGTACATTTTTTATAGGAAGCCAGTATGACTCTCCAATTTGTTAAAGTTTCAGACATCATAGTTCAGTGTTTTATACATCTTAATATATTCGGGGAAAGCCCAAGAGAAAATGGTGAAAGTTCAAAGAAACCAAATGCAATAAAAGAAAGTGATTCTTATAAAGTGCTAAGGAAAACGGGTTATTGATTCAGCATCACTCTGACTGTGCCCTGTGATTCTGGTGTTGCTTCAATGAAAACATAAAACAATACACTACACAGAAGTTACAAATGCCCTGGGAGAGGGGCAAAACCAAGAAGTAACGGAAATCTTTGGAGGATACTGAATTTATACAATTTGCAAAACAAATAAATTATCTAAGTACCAGCCAAACTGATACAATGCTGTTTTCAATGTCCTAATGAACACACACTATGCCAGCGTAAACCTGTAATATGAGAAAATTATAGGCATCCATCTTTGTTGTGAAAACGGTTTCCTCTAAAGCAAAATAATGGCTTAGATATACCCCTACTAAGACATATTTTAAGTGAATGCTGAATGGCTAACTTCAGAGAAATCAAAGAAAAATCATATTATAGAATAAATTCTAAATACTATAATGGATCTGAACTTTCAGTTTAAAAATGCAGTTTTTAAACAAATTGATTTTGAATTTTATGGTAGAAGTAGTATAGGAATAACAATTTCTCAACATTTTCAACTGTTAGATTGTTCCTGAAATATATAATAAAGATTTGTAATCCAAAATGATCCTAAGTACTCACTTTCACATAGGAGCCATGAAAAAGTCAAATATTTGGGGGACACCTGCTTTCCTACATTATTTCCCTTTTAAAAAATCTCTAACTTCATATTTGCTTTATTATGTCTTGATCAATATTGATTTATTCTGAGTATTACTATATAGGGATTTCAAGGCTTTTTCTTATAAATTTTTGAGAGCTTAAAATTTACATTCTTTCCTTATGATTTCAAGAGTATCCACAGAGGACTTTTTCATGTTTTAGGCATTAATGGAATTAAATACCTAAACTTCAATATAATTCTTAAATTGTAGTTAAAATTTATTCTGTTTAATGTTGTAAATGTTGGCCAAAAGCTTAGAAAAGGGAAACTAATATAGTCTCCACCATTATTGCTTAAATTATTCAAACATCATTAATATTTACAAATATCTAAGACCAATGGGTATAAGGCTCAAGAAGGATAAGGTCCTCCTGCTATTTTAGTACTATGCTACATAATAATAATTATTGAAATATGTTCTATCATTTATTTGAGTGCTCAAATGCATTTATACATAATTGATCAACTTTCACAATCATTATTAATTGTGGAAGTAATAAATATACATTTAATATACAATAAACTAATAGAATTTTAGCACATGAAACATATAACAGGCCTTTAGTTTAAGTTACAGCTAGAATTATTATCCACACTTTAAGATAACAATAACCCTAAAAGATTTTAACAAAATTTAACAAAAATTCATATGATATATTCTTATGATTAGCATTATTATGCTGGTTAACTGTGATCAAACATAATTACTTGATCATTGCTCAAAACAAAGTTCACGGTTGTCAAAAATTAGGTCAAAAATATCAGTGGAATGAGATGGACATCATTACCCTCAATACATGTATAACGACACAAATGGTGTGACTCTACTTTGTGTACAACCAGAGTATGAAAAATTGTGCTCTATATGTATAATCAGAAATGTAATGCATTCTGCTGTCATATATAACAAATTAGAATTTTAAAAACAAGCATTTGGTCTTCAGCTTTCCAAATGCTGAATCTGAGACTAAAACATCTGAACAAATATTTGATAAACTCTGAGTCCAAAGCCAAACTTCTGTACATTTGTAGCTGGCAGATAAAATACTGGTAATTATAATTATCTGTATAGTATTTAAAAATTGTATTTCAGCTTCATTTTTATCTTCTTTTTCCCCATCTTCTTTTTAATCATGTTTTTTTTTTTTTTTTTTTACCTTCCTTTCCTAAAGAAGTTTACCCTAAATCTATCATATGGGACACAAGAGGTAGATGTCTACAGTGAGAGGTAGAGTTGAAGGAAAGTAGCTACAGTGGTCAGAAGCAAGATGTCAGGAACCAAGTAAGGTGAGAAGGATGTCTTTATGGGAACCTGGCATAGGGAGTCAGAGTTCAAGAGGATGAGAAGGATTACCCCAAGGAAAGGCAGCCTGCATGGAGCCTCAGTTTGGGCGAGCCTCAGTTTGGGTGCTCAGTTTGGGCATCCATGTAGCAAAAGGACTTAGCATAGGATTCAGAATGCCGAGTGATAGAGTGAACTAGTATGGGGTGTCAAAACCAAAGCAGAGTGACAATGGATCAAAACCAGGAGCCAAGGATTTCTGGGAGTCAGAGCCCATGATAGGAGAAGAAGTATCATCTATTTGGTAGAGGAGGGCAGCATAGAAAATAAGAGCATATGATGTATGGAAAGGCTTTACTCCAGCGGGGCCACTCCTGTTTCCTTAATATTTGCATATTACATCTTCCATCTTTTTAGAAAATGATTTTCTCTGTCCTTGTTTACGCTACAGTCTTCCACAATTTTTTTTTTTCATAAAAGGCAATTTGAGGAATGGTTAGAGATGGAGGAATGGTTAGAGATGATTCAAGGAGGAATCATGAGATGTCTGCCCTTGTAATTTATATTTGTTGCATGATTCTAGAACACTTAGTCTCTGTTTATGTTTTCTCGTTTGTAAAACAGAACTGAATGCTACTTTTTTTTTTTTTTTTTATTTCCCAGCCTATGGAAGTGCTAAGAAGTCAAGATTTCCTTGGAAACCCCTCTGTACTTGATGTATACTACATAGGAATACACAACTTGGGGAGGATTTTGCCCACCATAGAGAATAATACCATTTTTTGATTCTAAAATGATGAGACATTTTCACTAAAATTCAGAACTAATCCTCTATCACTGATGTACATTCATAACTTCTATAGTGTTATTGAATAAGCAAAAGAAGATAATTTCGGCCCATAGAAATGGTGACAGATTATGATTTGCACTTTTGTTATATGAGCTATTTTCCTTAAATTGTCTTTCTGATGTAAAATCCAATTCACATGGTGTATACAAGCTGCATGAGATTTTTATCTAAAGCAATCATGTAGCAACTGCTTTGGTTTTTTCCCCTACATTAATGATTTTCCTTTATTAATGATAATTTCTTCTAATTTAGGTTTAAGGTTGGGTGACTATAACAGTTATGAATAATTTTTAAGTAAAATTTATAAATAATTTTTTCAGATTCTGGAATAGAAATATCCTGGAGTTGCTATTCCAGCATATAAAAGCACTCAGTATAGGATTTGGCAGCTGGAAATTCATAGGCAAGTTTCGCAAGTTTAGGCACTTGTATACATATGCTTTGACAGGCTAACACAGTCTTAAAAGAAAACTTAATTGGATTTCTGATAGATAAGACAAAACACCTTCAGCTCAGTTGAGGCCCAGCTCTACCTATGTCCTTATCACAGATCTAATTCATGCATGGATTGGTTTGACTCTGGTAGGTATTAGAGTTTGCTCATGATTTAACACATCTGCCAAAGTGACAAAACTTAATAAACTATAGGAAATTAGGCATGCTGCTAAAATGACTTGAGTAATTTGAAACTATATATTATCGAGCATATCTGTAAGTAGGTGACAATTATGTTCCCTGATTACTGAATCACAAAAGAACAAGTGCAAAAGAAAATAACATGATTGTGTGTTACTCTTGCCAGACCTCTCCATATGAAATTATCAATAATTTTTAGCCAATAGAATTGTTGTAAGAGAAAAAAAGGTTAATCTACCTGCCCCCAAGTCAAAATATGAGGCAGATGCTAAGCAACTCATTTCCGATGATATTTTCTAAAAGAGATAAAGTTGACACTGTATGGTTTAATTCATAGTCTTAATTACAGGATATAAAATGTTCTGTAAATGAGCCATTATGCATTTTTTAAATTATGCATTTTTCCACTTTGTTAGTTATTTCAGTAAAATAAAACCTTTAAAACGAAGCAAATTTTTAGTTAAGCCACAAGTTACATTTCCTTGAAAAAATTGCATAATCTAAAGAATAATGCACTGATTTGTGAGTCCCATATTCTGAATCTGTTTAGTTCTTTGGATATACTACATAATTCTAGACAAGTTCCTTTCAACACATTGAGTCTTTGTGGCTTATAAAATGAAGACTAATACCTGCTTCAAAATAATCAACTGACTGTGGAGATTTAAAATACTTATTAGTAATGTACATTGAGTTTTTGGAAGCAAATGAAAAACAAAAATAAGCACATGTTTCATTGTTATTGCTACAAATTCTATTATTACTCTTGTAGTTTATATTTTTCTCAACAATAAATTTATGAAAGAGGTTATTTGGAAAAAATAAAGTATCCATGGCAAAACTCTATAAAGATTTAGCACCCTAAAGATTTTATTTTTTTCTTTAATTTGTACATGCCTTGAGTTCTGTTGAATTGCTAAAGAGGACAACTGCTTTTTCTTTATGCTTGGGAATATTATAAATTCCACTCTACCTTTCAAAGTTAAAAAAAATAAAGGAGGGGGAGAGAAAAAGCTTCCCTGAACTAGGGCATATTCTAAATGAGATTACTTAAGCTATAAACACTTTCCAAAATGTTTTTCATTTTCATTTACTACATGAAATTACACAGCACATGACCCAGTACATTCTGATTCTAAATAATTAGTAGAATGAAAGATGGTATTTTTCACAGGAAAAAAATGGTAAGCAAAAGCTTTTAACTCTGATTTATCCAAACAATGTGAATGTGAAATTGGTGGCTATATTCAAATGTTGGAATGGCATCCATGATGCTCTCCCAGCACCAAATATCCTGTATTAGCTCTGATCATCAGTGGCTACAACTACTGAGGCTTGGGAGCTTATAATATTTGGGAAGTAAATGACCTTGCTTTTGACCTTTTCTCCTTTTTATTGATTAAATGAAAGATAATTAACACTGCCTGTCATTACAACCCTGAACAACCACAGCTAGAAAATTAGCATTGTATCCGTTGAGGCATATATTACATTATAAAATACCAAAAATAGTGATAGGTTGTAATTGACACCCACAAATGTCTATCTTTAACAATCAGGAAGAGAGCCATTTGATTTCATTGTTAGAAAGTCCTGGGTATTTCCTGCCATTATTTGATGTGCACATGTGAATAAAACGTTAAAAGGAAAAGAGGAAGAGCAAATAATTTGGAAGTGATAGACAATATTAACCAGTTTAGCAAGTGCATCAAGCTGAGTACAAATTTAAGTCCCATAAGCATTTTGTTTCCTCATTCTTTTTCCTTTCATCTATATTCATGGACTAAGAATAGTCCTCAAAAAATCATCTCATCGAAACCAGTGAGATAATACGATTAAGTTAATTCTAAAAGTCAGTATTCAATAATGACATCTGTTAGGAAATAAATTCACTGTTTTATCATGGTGACTCATGAAGTGGCTTTTAACATGTCACTTCTAAGAACTTTCATTGTAACACCATAACTTAAGGACACCAGTCCACAGATTCCCCTCCATGGTCATCCTTCTCCTATCTTTCTTATGGGCTGAGTTTTGTACTACCCCCCAAAAGTCCATAGGTTGAAGTCATTTATATCAGAATACAACCATAATTGGCAAAGACAAAAAGGTGATTAAAGATGGTAGGCCCCAATAGGACTAGAGGAGACTCTTAAACAGTGAGAAAAAGACACCAGATATTCCAAAAGTAGCACACACAGAAAGACGGCGATGTGAACAGCCAGAAAAAAAGGCACCCATCTACAAGCCAAGCAGAAAGGCCTCAGAAAACAGCAAAGCTACTGATACTTTGAACGCAGGCTTGTAGCATCAGAACTATCATAAAGTCCATTTCTGTTGTATGAAACACCTTGTCACAGTGTTTTGTTACAGAAGCCTTAGCAAACTCATATGAAATCTTACAGGCAATTCTGGGTGTTTGTATGTGTGTGCTTCTCCCACTAATGACATTATTGGGGTGTTTTATTTCAGCCAATAGTCAATGAGATTAAGTAATTCTTTGAAAGGAGTCTTTTCAATGTGGACACATGCTTCCATTTTTATTGAATAAATTATTAAGAGTAGGATGGTTAAATTATATGGTAAGTGTAACTTTTTAAGAAGCTATCAAAGTGAATATAGCATTTTACATTCCTACAGCATGAGAGAATTCCACTTTCTCCATATTCTTGCCAACATTTGGTAGGGGCTGTTTTTATTGATTTTAGCCATACTAACAGTAGTGTAGTCCTATCTCATTGTAGTTAATGAGATTTTCATTGATTTGCATTTCCCTAATGACTATGATACTTGAAGATTTTTTTCATGGTGCATGTTTTCCATTTTCTATAGTTAATTGTCTGCTCAAGTATTTTCCTCATTTTTATTGTTTAAAATAGGATTATTTACATATTTTGAATAATACCCTTAACTATAAATGGTTTGGAAATACTTTTTTCCTAATCTTTTTGTCTTATCTTTCCATTCTCTTAACAGCATCTCTCAAAGAGCTTTTTTTTTTTTTTTTTTTTTTAACAATGAATGAAGTCTAGTTCCTAAGCTTATTTTCTTCAGTGGATCATGCTTTTGATGTCTTATCAAAGAAGTTTTCGAGTTAGGCATGTAGCTCCAAGGTAGAACACTTGCCTAGCATGTGCAAAGCCCTGGGTTTGATTTTCAACACACAAAAAGAAAAAAAAAAAAATTTTTTTCAAAGACACAATATTTTGCCAGACCCATGTACACAAAAATTTTCTCCTGTTTTCTTATATAAGTTTTATAGTTTTAGGTTTTGTATTTAGATCTATCATCCATTTTAATCTAATTTCGGTATAGAGTAGGTAACAGAAGTGGTTTTTGTTTGCTTTTTTGTTGTTGTTTATTTGTATATGAGCATACAATTCTTCCAACAGCATTTGCTGAGTATCATTTCTCGACTGATTTACCTCTGAAACTGACAAAAATTGGCCATCCACTTGTGATTGTATATTTCAACTTTAAATCCTATTTGTTCCACTGACCAATTTGCCTATCACTAACCAACCCCTATATTTAATAATATAATTGTGTATTAAGTCTTAATATCCAGTAGTGTTAACCACCCATGTTTGTTTGTTTTTTAATCTGTTTTGTCTATGTCCTTTCCATTTTTATATAAATTTTAGAATCTGTCATTTTCTGCAAAATATCTTACTGTGATTTTTTATTCAGATTAAATTTAATCTATGTCCTTTAACATCAATTGTGATTCATCTGTTGATCTTTCATAGATATTCTTCATCAGGTTGAAGAAATTCTTTTCCTAGCTTTCTGAGAGTTTTATCAGCCATAGACTGGGGTTGCATTAATACTTTTTTTCTGTGCCTATTTTGGTGACCATGTGTCTTCTGTTTTCGGTTTATTAATTATATTGATTGATTTTTAATATAAAACTAATTTTTGCTGGGTTTGATGGCATATGCCTGTAATCACAGCAACTGGGGTGTTGAGGCAGAAAGGTCCAACCCCTCAACAACTTAGCAAGGTCCTAAGCAACTCAACAAAGACCCTTTTTCAAAATAAAAAACTGAAAAGACTGGGGATGCAGTGCAGTGATATATCATCTCTGGGTTCAATTCCCAATACAGAAAAGAAAAAAATAGACTCATGTGGGACCCACAGGAGACAAAGAGCATACAAGGATATCTGCAGCAGTGCCGGAGGGGACCAGCGCAGAAGAACAAGGACACCTGCAGCAGTACCCACAGGAAACAGTGCAGAACCTTAGGCATATATCTTTTGGCTACCCAACTTGCTTTCATGCAAGTTACCTGGCAAATTCCCATGCACAGGAACGCCAGTCAGGTCCTGTGTGGTTCCATTATTCCCAGGGGGATTGATCACCACCATTTTTGAAAGTGGCTGCAGCAGAGGGAGAAAGAAGAAAAAAAGAAATCACCCACACATGGAAGCCTGAATACATCTGAGGAATTTACACAGGCTGTGAACACAGCTGACATCTACACAAGCCACACACAGAACAGTGGTGGAGCTCGAACTGGCCCCATAACTCTGCAACTATATTGTGACATGGAAAGTATACACCTACATCTTGGGTCACCTTTCAGCGCCATTTACCAGGGAGGCCAACTCCCAGCTCAGAACTCTGGCTGCCCAGCTATGCAGATTGTAACTCCACCCCAACTCCTCAGCACCAGCTAAGGCTGGTTCGATGACTACATGGTTACCTTCAACAACTGGAGGGTGGGATAAAAATCTGACAACCAACAACAGATGACCACGTCTACTGGTTGTGAAAGTAAGCAGCAAATCTTCCTTCAAGATTTCTTGTCTGTGATTTATTTGTGTGTTTGTCTTTGTGGAGATTTTGTTGTTGTTGTTTTGGTGTGTGTGTGAGGTGTGAGTGTGCGTTTTTCTCTCTTTTTCATTTTTTCTTTTTTGTTTTGTTTTGTTTGTCTTTTTTTTTTCTTTCCTCTCCCTATGTACTCCCCTCCCACACACACACACTCTCAACATATATGAATCCAAGTATTATAAATGAATTATAATTTTGAGAGCTGGGGCAACTGAATGATATATCAAAGTTGTGTTATATATAGTTTCTATTCACTTTTTGACTCACTTTTTTTTTTCTTCTCTTTTCACCAATTTCTACTACCTTGACATTTTTTATTTCTCTTAACATATACATGAGTTTGTTTTATATATACCTCGGTCTTACCACTAACTTGTTCACTCCAATTAATTTCCTCTCTCTTCTGCTGATATTAAACTACATTAATAGATTTCTCTTTCACACTTCCTAAGAAATAATAACTCAATAGCTTCACCTCCTTCCTCCTCAGCATATCATATCTGTGTCCAATATCAGAAACTATAAACCCTTTTACAAATCTACAGAATATATTGGAGATAATATTTGAATTCACTAATTCTGTACATTGTGACCAAATTATGAACATCTGAATAGAAAATGTCTGGTTTTAGAGTGTAAAGTGTTTATATGGGGATCTGTTAACATTATCCTACAGGAGCATCATAAGGCTTTAAGGTAAAAACAAAAACGTTCCATAGTGCTAGAAGAGAAGTCACACAAGCAATATGAAAAGACAAGGGAAGAAAGTGTCCCAAACAAACCAACATACCTCCTTAGTAGATTCCATGGCAAGCACAGCAGATGAAATGACAGAGAAGGAATTCATGATGTACATAATTAAAATGATCAATGATCTGAAAAATTATATAAGTGAACAAGTACAGGTAGTAAAAGATCATTTTGACAAAGAACTTCATAAACAAATACAAGAAGCAAAAGATTACTTCAATAGGGATATAGAGGCTCTAAAAAGAAACCAAACAGAAATTCTGGAAATGAAAGAAGCAATAAACCAAATTAAATGTTCAATTGAAAGCAGCATCAACAGATTAGACCACTTGGAAGACAAGACCTCAGATAATGAAGACAGAATATATAATCTTGAAAAAATGTAGACCACACAGTGAAAATGGTAAGAAATCATGATCAGAACATTCAAGATATATCGGATAGCTTAAAAAGATCAAATTTAAGAGTTATTATGATAGAGGAAGGAATAGAGTTTCAAACCAAAGGAATAAGTAATTTATTCAACAAAATAATAGCAGAAAAATTTTCCAAACATGAGGAATGAATGGGAAAACCAAGTTCAAGAGGCTTACCAAACACCAAATGTATAAAATCACAACAGATCCACACCAAGGCACATTATAATGAAAACACATAACATACAGAATAAGGAGAGAATATTAAAAATCACCACAGAAAGGAATTAGATTACATATAGGGGGAACCAATTAGATTATGTGCAGATTTTTCAACCCAGACCTTAAAAGCTAGAAGATCCTGGAACAATATATGTCAAGCTCTGAAAGAAAATGGATGTCAAGCAAGAATCTTATATTCAGCAAAATTAAGCTTTAGATTTGAAGATGAAATAAAAACTTTTCACAATAAACTAATTTAAAAGAGTTTACAATTCAAAAGCCTACACTACAGAAAACCCTTGGCAAAATTTTCCATGAAGAAGAAAAGAAAAACAACAATGAAAATCAGCAAAGGGAGATATTAAACTAAAGGAAACACTAACCAGAGGAGAAAACAAATCAATTTAAAAACCAAAAATAAACAAAAATAGCTGGGAATATAAATCATGTCTCAATTGTAACCCTGAAAGTTAATGACCTAAACTCACCATTCAAAAGACACAGACTGACAGACTGGATTAAAAGAAAAGATCCAAAAATATGCTGTCTGCAAGAAACTCACCTCATAGAAAAAGACATCAACAGACTGAAGGTGAAAGGCTGGGAAAACTCTTACCACTCACATGGGCTGCGGAAGGAAGCAGGGGTTTCCTTTCTCACATCAAATAAGGTAGACTTCAAGCCAAAGTTAATCAAAAGAGACAAAGAAGGATATTTCTTACTGCTTAAGGGAAATATTCATCAACAAGACATAACAATAATAAATTTATATGCCCCAAATAATGAAGCACCTACATTCATCAAACAAACCCTTCTCAAGTTCAAGAGTCAAAGAGACCACAACACAATTATTCTAGGAGACTTCAACACACCTCTTTCACCACTGGATAGAAAATCCAAACAAAGGCTAAATAAAGAAACTTTAGGCCTCATTAATACAATTAATAACTTAGACTTAAGAGACATATATAGAATATTTCATCCTTCAGTGAACGAATACACTTTCTTTTCAGCAACACATGGCTCCTTCTTTAAAATATATTATGCTACAAAGCAACTCTTAGCAAATATAAAGAAGCAGAGATACTACCCTGCATTCTATCAGATCATAATGGAATGATATTAGAAATCAATGATAAAATAAAAAATAAAAAAAGTTACTCCAACACCTGGAGACTAAACAACATGCTACTAGATGAACAAGTGGTTGCAAATGACATCAAGGAGGAGATTTAAAAATTCCTAGAGGTGAATGAGAACACAGATACATCTTATCAAAATCTCTGGGACAGATCCCAGCTCCAATCAGAAGGGGAACAAGCCCCGGCCTGCAAGAGTTCCAGGTAGGCCCTATGGCATGCTTCCCCAGCTAGGCCCACCCACCTCAGAGACACCATCCTTGCTCCAGACAGCAAGGGAACAAACCCTGGCCTACAAGAGTCCCAGCTAGGCCCGCCCACCTCAGAGAAGCCATCCCAGCTGGCATAGGCAGGGGAACAAGCCCGACCTGCAAGAGTTCTAGCTAGGTCCTACGGTGTGCCTTCCCAGCTTGGCCCACCCACTCAGGAGCCACAGGTATTTTCCACCTCTGCCTATAGGTCAGGGAACAGGCCCCAGGCCCAGGAACAGGGAATATTACATGGGGATACCCATCTTTTGTTTCTCCTACTATCACCCTAATTCCCATGATTACCCTCTCACTAGTCAAATAATCTAATACCTCTATCTTCTCACATCCTACCTCACAAATGTTTTAGCCAACCCATAAGTCCCCTCTTCTGCCATTAGATACTGTGAACAACCACACAAAAATACTGACTAAATGGTAGAAGATAATTGATCTCATCATTTAAGGTTAAAGTGTCAAAATTGTAAATATAAAAATAGAAACTAACTGATATATGGCAATACGTTGGGTACTTTCAATGATGTAATATTGATCTTTCCATTAACAGTGAGGCATCAGGTAACCTGTAGGGAAAATTTAAGACAATAGGACAGAAACAATAATACCTCAGACTTACACTGCAAGAGGAGAAAACACATAGATATCATGAAAAAACAATGGAGGAAAATGCCCCAAACAAACCAAGATAATATAGCAATAGAATCCATAGAAAGCACAGCAGGTGAAATGTCAGAAAAGGAGTTCTGAATATACATAGTTAAAATGATTCGGGATTTTAAAAGTGACCCAAGTGAGCAGATACAGGCAAAAATTGATCTCTCCAACAAAGAGATAAGAGAACAAATACAGGCAACCATCGATCACACCAACAAAGAGATAAGAGAACAAATACAGGTAGCAAAAGATTACTTCAAGAAAGAGATAAAGAGTCTGAGAAAAAACCAAACAGAAATACTTGAAATGAAAAAGAAACAATAGGCCATCTAAAAAACTCAATAGATAGTATCACCAATAGATTGGATCACTTGGAAGATAGGACCTCAGACAATAAGGACAAAATATGTAATATTGAAAATAAAGTTAGCCACACAGTGAAGACTGTAAGAAACCATGAACAAAATATCCAAGAAATATGGGATACCATCAAAAGATTTATAAGATTTCTTGGAATTGAGGAAGGTGCAGAGAATCAACCCAAAGGAGTGCAAAATCTCTTTAATGAAATAATATCAGAAAATTTCCCAAACAAGAAGAATGAATTTGAAAACCAAATACAAGAAGCATATAGGACGCCAAATATACAAAATTACAACAGATCTACACCAAGGCACATTATAATGAAAATGACTAGCATACAAAATAAGGATAGAATTTTAAAGGCCGTAAGAGAGAAAAATCAGATACCCTATAGAGGAAAACCAATTTTCATCAAAGCAGATTTTTCAATCCAGACCCTCAAAGCAAGGAGAGCCTGGAACAACATATACCAGGCTCTAAACAATAAGGGATGCTGACCAAGAATCTTATATCCAGAAAAATTAAGCTTTAGATTTGATGATGAAATAAAAACCTTCCATCATAAACAAAAGCTAAAAGAATTTACAACAAGAAAGTCAGCACTACAGAACATCTTTGGCAAAATATTCCACGAGGAGGTATTGAAAAACAACAACAAAAACCTTCAAAGGGAAGAACAACAATAAAGAAAAACTAACTATAGGAGAAATCAAGTCAAGCTAAATACCAAAAATAAAACAGAATTAAATAAAATTTAAAATGACTGGTAATACAAATCATATCTCAATAATAACCCTGAACATTAACAGCCTAAACTCACCAATTAAAAGACATAGGCTGATAAAATGGATTTAAAAAAAAAAATACTCAACAATATACTGCCTGCAAGAGACACATCTCATAAGAAAAGATGCCCACAGACTGAAGGTGAAAGGATGGGATAAAATATACCAGTCACACACGGACTACGTCAGCAAGTAGGGGTTTCCATCCTCGTATCAAAGTAGACTTCAAGCCAAAGGTAATCAAAAGAAATAAGAAAGGGCATTTCATACTACTTAAGGGAATCATACATCAACAAGAAATAATTGTCATAAATATATATGCCCCAAATAATGGAGCATCCACGTTCATCAAACAAACCCTTCTCAAGTTCAAGAACCAAATAGACCACAATACAATAATTCTAGCTGACTTTAACACACTGCTCTCACACTGGTTAGATCTTCCAAACAAAAGCTAAACAAGGAAACTGTAGAACTCAATAAAACAATCAATAGCTTAGATTTAACTGATATATATAGAGTATATTATCCATCAATGAGTCAGTATACTTCCTTCTCAGCAGCACATAGATCATTCTCTGAAATAGATCATATATTATGCCATAAAGCAACTCTAAGCAAATATAAAAAAAAGCAGAGGTACTACCCTGCATACTATCATCATAATGGAATGAAACTGGAAATCAATGATAAAAAAGAAACATAACCTACTCCAACACCTGGAGACTAAATAATATGCTATTGAATGAACAATGGGTTGCAGAAGACATCAAAAAGGAGATTAAAAAATTATTAGAGGTAAACGAGAACACCAATACAACATATCGAAATCTCTGGGACACTATGAAGGCAGTACTAAGAGGAAAATTCATTGCATGGAGTTCATTCCTTCAAAGAAGAAAAGGTCAACAAATAAATGAATTAACATTACACCTCAAAGCCCTAGAAAAAGAAGAACAAATTAACCCCAAAGGCAGTAGAAGACAGGAAATAATTAAAATCAGAGCCAAAATCAATGACATTTAAACAAAAAACACAATTAAAAAAACTGACAGAACCAAAAGTTGGTTCTTTGAAAAAAATAAAATTGATAAACCATTAGCTATGCTAACTAAGAAAAGGAGAGAGAAAACCCAAATTACCAATATATGTGATGAAAAAGGAAACATCACGATGGACACTACAGAAATACAGAAGATAATTAGAAATTATTTTGAAAATCTTACTCCAACAAAATAGAAAATAATGAAGACATCAACAAATTTCTAGAAATATACAATATGCCCAAACTAAATCAGGATGACATACACAACTTAAATAGATCAATTTCAAGCAAAGAAATAGAGGATGCCATTAAAAACCTACCAACCAAGAAAAGCCCAGGTCCAGATTGATACACAACTGAGTTCTACAAGACCTTTAAAGAAGAACTAACACCAATACTTCTCAAACTATTCCATGAAATAGAAAAAGAGGGAACCCTTCCAGACTCATTCTATGAAGCCAATATCACCCTGATTACAAAACCAGGCAGAGACAAAACAATGAAAGAATACTTCAGACCAACATCACTAATGAATATAGATGCAAAAATCCTCAATAAAATTATCGCAAATTGAATACAAAAACACATGAAAAAAATCATACAAAACAATCAAGTGGGGTTATTCCAGGAATGCAAGGTTGGTTCAACATAAGGAAATCAATAAATGTTATTCACCACATCAATAGACTCAAAGATAAAAATCATATGATCATCTCAATTGACGTAGACAAAGCATTTGACAAGATACAACACCCCTTCATGTTCAAAATGCTAGAAAAAATAGGGATAACAGGAACATACCTAACATTGTAAAGGCCATCTATACTAAGCCCCAGGCCAACATCATCCTAAATGGAGAAAAATTGAAAGCATACCCTCTAAGGAATAAGACAGGGAATTCCTCTTTTGCAACTATTATTTAACATAGTTCTTGAAACCCTGTTGCCACCTGCAGCAACAAGACCGTGGGAAAGAAATTGGAGGCAGACTGGGAATGAGTGGTTCCTTTATTGTTCCTTCTTCTTCTCCCTCCCTTCCTCTCTACCGCCTGGTTAAATACCCTTTTAACCCACCACAGGTGCACGGAAAAATTCTTAGCCAATTACTATAAAGGTCAGGTCATGGTAAGTTGTCTGACAAACAAGTAAGCGCCACCTCTTGGCTCTCAGCCAGCCTCCATCTTAGAGCTTCTTCCTCATAATAATATATCAAAGGTTCTTACATTTCCCTCTTTTTGTTTTAAAAGAGGGATAGCTTAAATGGATGGGTGACGACCCTCACCACGTCAGGATTGACTGTGCCTGTCTTAGGCGTCTGCATGTGCAACCGACATTCTTAACCGTCATCGGATAATCAAGGCCGTAGATAGAGTGCCCTTGACTCCTGTCTTAGGTTGATATGTTGGTAACATGAGACTTTCCTGTCTTTGACTACCAGCCTTCTAATTGAGCCAACCAAGCATGAGGAGATGATCCGGTTTCTAAGGCGGCAAGCACATTTTTAATTATAACTTTGTCTTTGCGCTGATGAGCATGTACTTTACATAAGCAATAGAATGACAATCCAATGAGAAAAAGAAGTAGTAAACAAAGCCCCAAAATACCTGCCCATTTTTGACCCCAAGATATAATATTTTTAAAAAAGGAAGCATACTAAGTTCTCTAGACAAATTAGCTGCCCTACTAAGGTTAAGAAAAGGGATACCCATAAGGCATTGTCCTGTGTAATGTCCTAAACATCCTATGATAGAAAGATCTGCCAAAATGTCCACTTGCTCTTGGAGAATATCAACATGTTCATTAAGAAGAACAATTCAAAAATGTAGATGCTGATTTAGGAGGTCTTGTGTATGTAGAGCAGAGGCCACATTGCTGGTGAGGTTGTTTAATGCTTGAGCAGTAGGGATGCTTGTAGCGATTGCGACCCCTGCAGCTGTAGCAGCAGCAGCTGTCTCTTTTATGTCTAGACAGTGTCATCCACAAGTCTTCAGGGTCTGCTAAGACTGGCATAGGGATGTACCTAGGAACTCGAGCAACAATCATTAGAGGAAAGGCAGTGCCATTCCAGCACTGAGTCAAGAAACAAATTGTAGGAATGCAATTCAAACTATCATTAAAAATAGAACTATTAGATACTATGAATATGAATGGTGGGGCTACGCAAACAGGGGTAGGTTGGAAGGTCATATTGATAGTTTGAACTACCGAGACATTGGTTTCAAATGTCACTGATGAATTGAATATATAAGATCCATTAGCCAAGAATTCTCCTAAAAGCATGGACATAGGCGCTATGTCCATACAAGCCCATTTTCCACATAAAGACAAAATATCAAAAGGACCGGCCATTCAACAAATTCGGCATATGGCTCATTGGGTCCCTGAATTACTTTAGACAAGCTACCCTGTAAGTCATCAGTTCCTTGCAATGTTTTCCAAGCCTTAACAGCTGCAGCATATATTTGGGCGTAACCTCCAGGATCGTACTGAGTCTGAACCTGTAATTCAGCATATTGCCCTTCTCCAGTTAACATGTCTCTTACGACCTTGAAATCCTGCAGCTGCATTTTACGAGCGGTTTCAACACAGCATTCTTAGAATTAAGACCTCCAAACTAAGTATTGTCCCCCGTTCAATACTGCCTTACATAAGCCTTTCCAACCTGTAGGAGTTAAATTGAGAGTATTAAGAGATTCTAACATGCTTATGGTGAAAGGAGCATGGGGCCCATATGTCATTGTTGCTTCCTTAAAGTTTTTTATAGTTTTAAAGTCTAAATGTTGATGGTATCTTTGTTGATTTTGATCCTCAAACACTGGCAGATCCCATAATTCCTGTGAACTCTGACACTCAAGGGCACACAAGCGCCTAGAAAGACCCCTAATAGACTCTGCAATTGAGTCATCCCATGGGGGAGCAGAAGGCACAAGTGGTTTCTCCACTTGATGGTCCTCCATCTTGGTCCTTTTTAGTTCCCTTTTGCTCATTTTATCAGAGACTGTGCTCTCAAGATCGCTTCCACTTAATTCTTCCTCACTAATATTACCCTCACTAGCCCTAACTGACCCTTTTTCTTGTACCTGTCCCAAAGCTTTGGCACTTTCAGTAACACTTTCCTGAACCTTAGGTCTAGTTAAGAGCAGGCATTCCCTAACTATCTTTAACAAATCTCTAATAACCTTAACCATCTGGTTCCTTGAAATTTCCGAACCCATTTTCCCTTGCCCTTAACCACTCTAGCCAGAGACTCCTTCGTGGTTCCTCAGTACTTACCTGCCATGCCAATGAGTTCCCGGTACCGGCCACCACTTGTTGCCGCCTGCAGCGAGACCGCAGGAAAGAAATTGGAGGCAGACTGGGAATGGTTCCTTTATTGTTCCTTCTTCTTCTCCCTCCCTTCCTCTCTACCGCCTGGTTAAATACCCTTTTTACCCACCACAGGTGCATTAGTCCTCTTAATAAGCATACAAGTATCTATCACAAGCTTGACTTAATGCTGCAGCACGCAGTGCCCAGGGGCACAGAAAAATTCTTAGCCAATTACTATAAAGGTCAGGTCATGGTAAGTTGTCTGACAAACAAGTAAGCGCCACCTCTTAGCTCTCAGCCAGCCGCCATCTTAGAGCTACTTCCTCATAATGATATATCAAAGGCTCTTACAAAATCCTAGCCAATGCAATTAGACAGACAAAGAAATAAAAGGGGTACAAATGGGAAAAGAAGAACTCAAACTATCACTATTTGCAGACATATGATTCTATACATAGAGAATCCAAAAAACTCCACCAGAAATCTTCTAGATCTAATAAACAAATTCAGCAAAGTGGTTTGATATAAAATTAATACCCATAAATCTAAGGCATTTCTGTACATCAGCAACAAATCCTCAGAAAGAGAAACTAGGAAATCTACCCCACTTACTATAACGTCAAAAAAATAAAATATTTGGGAATCAACCTAACAATAGAAGTGAAAGACCTCTACAATGAAAACTACAACACACTAAAAAAAGAAATTAAAGAAGATCTTAGAAGATGGAAAGACTTACCTTGTTTATGGATAGGTAGAACTAATATTGTCAAAATGAATATTCTACCAAAAGCACTATACAATTTCAATGCAATCCCAGTAAAAATCCCAATATCATTCCTCATAGAAATAGAAAAGGAAATCATGAAATTCATCTGGAAAAATAAGAGACCCAGAATAGCCAAAGCAATTCTTAGCAAGAAAAATGAAGCTGGTGGCAATACTATTCCAGACCTTAAATTGTATTACAAAGCAATAGTAACTAAAATAGCATAATATTGGCACCAAAATAGACCAGTAGACCAATGGTACAGAATAGAAGACACAGAAACTAACCCACACATCTACAGTTATCTTATATTAGACAAAGGTGCCAAAAACATACATTGGAGAAAAGACAGCCTCTTCAACAAATGGTGTTTGGAAAACTGGAAATCCTTATGTAATAAAATGAAATTAAACCTCTATCTCTCTCCATGCACAAAACTCAACTCAAAATGGATCAAGGACCTAGGAATTAAACCAGAGACCTTGTACCTAATAGAGGAAAAAGCAGGCCCAAATCTCCAACATATTGGATTAGGCCCCAACTTCCTCGATAAGATCCCTATAGTGCAAGAACTGAAAACAAACATTAATAAATGGGATGGATTCAAACTAAAAATCTTTTTCTCAGCAAAAGAAAACAATCAGTGAGATGAACTGTAAACCTACAGAATGGGAGCAAATCTTTACCACATGCATATCAGACAGAACATTAACTTCAAGGATATGTAAATCTCTCAAAAACCTTTACAACAACAACAAAACAAACAAACAAACAAAAACCCAATCAATAAATGGGCTAAGGAACTGAACAGACACTTCTCAGAAGAAGATACACAATCAATCAACAAATATATGAAAAATGTTCAACATCTCAAGCAATTAGAGAAATGCAAATCAAAACTTAGATTTCATCTCATGCCAGTCAGAATGGCAGCTATAAAAAAACACAAGCAACAATAAATGCTGGCGAGGATGTGGGGAAAAGGGCACCCTCTTACATTGCTGGTGGGGTTGCAAACTGGTGCAGCCAATCTGGAAAGCAGTATGGAGATTCCTAGGAAAACTTGGAATGGAACCACCATTTGACCCAGCTATCCCACTCCTTGGTCTATACCCAAAGGACTTTAAAAAAGCATACTACAGGGACACAGCCACATCAATGTTCATAGCAGCACAATTCACAATAACTAGATTGTGGAAACAGCCCCGATGCCCATCAGTAGATGAATGGATAGGGAAACTTTGGTATATATTCACAGTGGAACATTACTCAGCACTAAAAGAGAATAAAATTATGGCATTTGCAGGTAAATGGATAATAATAATAATAATATAATATAATATATTAAATAATATAATAAATATAATAATAATGCTAAGTGAAGTCAGCCAATACCAGAAAACCAAAGGTCGATTAATTCCTTTGTTAAGATGATACTGAATTACAGTGCAAGGGAGGGGGGATGAGAGGAATGAAGGAATGTTAAATAGAAAAAAAGGGGGAGGGGAGGGAAAGGGACAAGGGGATAGAGAAAATGGCAGAAGACGTTTGACATCAATATACTAAGTGCATGTATAAAAACTCAAATAGTATGAAAATATTTTGTGTAAAACCAATGACTTGGAAAACTGTGCTCTTTATATGTAATATAAAAGGAATTGCAATCTAAAAGCAAGTATAACAAATTAAATTAATTAAATAAAAAAAGAAAAAATCTCTGGGACACTATGAAGGCAGCATTAAGAGGAAAATTCATTGCATGGAGTCATTCCTTCAAAGAAGAAAAAAACAACAAATAAATGACTTAACATCATACCTCAAAGCTCTAGAAAAAGAAGAACAGATTAACACTAAATGCAGTAGAAGACAGTAAATAATTAAAATCAGAGCTGAAATTAATGAAATTGAGACTAAACAACAATTGAAAGAATTGAAAAATCAAAAATTTGGTTCTTTGAAAAAATAAATAAAATTGACAGAACCCGTGAAAAGAAGGAGAGAAAAATCTCAAATGACTAACATCCACGATGAAAAAGGAAATATCAAAACAGACACCTCAGAAATACAGAAAATAATTAGAGATTATTTTGAAAACTTGTACTCTAATAAAATAGAAAATATCAAATACATTGAGAAATTTCTAGAGTCATATGAATTGCCCAAACTGCATTTGGAGATTATACGCAATTTAAACAGATCAATTTCAAGTGAGGAAATAGAAGATGGCATCAAAAAATTACCAAACAAGAAAAGCCCAGGACTGGATGGATACACAGCTGAGTTCTACAAGACCTTCAAAGAAGAACTAATACCTATACTCTTCAATTTATTTCAGGAAATAGGAAAAGAGGGAGCTCTTCCAGATTCATTCTATAAGCCCAATATTACCCTGATTCCAAAACCAGGCAAAGACACATCAAAGAAAGAAAACTTTAGACCAATATCTTTAATGAACATAGATGCAAAAATTCTCAACAAAATTCTGGCAAATTGAATACAAAAACATATCAAAAAATAATGCATCACGATCAAGTAGGGTTTATACCAGTGATGAAAGGTTGGTTCAACATATGCAAATCAATAAATATAATACAACACATAAGTATACTTAAAGATAAGAAGCATATGATCATCTCAATAGATGCATAAAAAGCATTCAACAAAATACAGCACCGCTTTATTTTGAAAACATTAGAGAAACTAGGGATAATAGGAAAGTATCTCAACATTATAAAAGCTATCTATGCAAAACCCCAGGCTAATATCATTTTAAATGGAGAAAAATTGAAAGCATTCCCTCTAAAATCTGGAACAAGACAGGGATGCCCCCATCACCACTTTTATTTAACATAGTACTTGAAACTCTAGCCAGAGCAATTAGACAGATGAAAGAAATTAAAGGGATACAAATAGGAAAAGAAGAACTCAAATTAGCGCTATTTCCTGAAGATATGATTCTATACCTAGAAGACCCAAAAATTCCACTAGAAAACTTTTAGAACTAGTAAATGAATTTGGCAAAGTAGCAGGATACAAAATCAACACCCATAAATCAAAGGCATTTATGTATATCAGTGACAAATCCTCTGAAAGGGAAACAATGAAAACTACTCCATTTACAATAGCATCAAGAAAAATAAAATACTTGGGATTCAACTTAATGAAAGACGTGAAAGACCTCTATAACAAAAACTGCAGAACACTGAAGAAAGAAAGAAATAAAGAAAGACCTTAGAAGATGAAAAGATCTACCTTGTGCTTGGATAGGCAGAATTAATATTTTTAAAATGACTATATTAACAAAATCATTATACAGTTTCAATGCAATTCCAATCAAAATCCCAATGATATTCCTTATAGAAATATAAAAGGCAGTTGTGAAATTCATCTGGAAAAATAAGAGGCCCAGAACAGCTAAAGCAATCCTTAGCAAGAAGAGTGAAGCAGGTGGCATCACAATACCAGACCTTAAACTGTACTACAGAGCAATAGTAACAAAAACAGCATGGTACTGGCACCAAAATAGATTGGTAGACCAATGGTACAGGATAGAGGACACAGAGACTAACACGCACAACTACAGCTATCTTAGATTAGATAAAGGCGCCAAAAACATACATTGGAGAAAAGATAGGCTCTTCAACAAATGGTGCTGGAATAACTAGAAATACATATGCAACAAAATGAAATTAAACCTCTATCTCTCACCATGCACAAAACTCAACTCAAAGTGGATCAATGGTCTAGGAATTAAACCAGATACCATGCATCTATTAGAAGAAAAATTAGGCCCAAACCTCCATCATATCGGATTAGGCTCCTACTTCCTTAATAAGACTCCTATTGCACACAAATTAAAATCTAGAATTAATGAATGGGATGGATTCAAACTAAAAACCTTCTTCTCAGCAAAAGAAACAATCAGTGAGGTGAATAGAGAAGCTACTAATTGGGAACAAATCTTTATTACATGCACGTCAGATAGAGTACTGAGCTCTAGAATATATAAAGAACTCAAAAATCTTAATACCAAAAAATCAAATAACCCAATCAATAAATGGGCTAGGAAACTGAACAGGCACTTCTCAGAAGAAGATATACAATCAATCAACAAATACATGAAAAAATGTTCAACATCTCTGGTCATGAGAAAAATGCAAATCAAAACTACTCTAAGATTTCATTTCACTCCAGTCAGAACAGCAGCTATTAAGAACACAAACAACAATAAATGTTGGAGAGAATGTGGGGAAAAAGGCACACTCATACATTGCTGGTAGGACTGCAAAATGGTACAGCCAATCTGGAAAGCAGTATGGAGATCCTTGGAAAACTGGGAATGGAACCACCTTATGACCCAGCCATCCCACTCCTGGGTCTATTCCGAAAGGACTTAAAAAACAGCATACTACAGGACACAGCCACATCAATGTTTATAGCAGCACAATTCACAATAGCTAGACTGTGGAACCAGCTTAGATGCCCTTCAGTAGATGAATGGATAAAGAAAATGTGGTATATATACACAATGGAATATTACTCAGCATTAAAAAATAATAAAATCATGGCATTTGTAGGTAAAGGGATGAAGTTGGAGAATATAATGCTAAGTGAAGTTAAATAATCCCAAAAATCCAAATGCCGAATGTTTTCTCTGATATAAGGAGGCTGATTCACAGTGGGGTTGAGACAGGGAGCATAGGAGGATTAGAGGAACACTGGAATGGTCAATGGGGAGGAAGGGGAAGGGAGGGGATAAGGGGGTAAAAAGAAAAAAAAAAAGATGGTAGAATGAGATGGATATCATTACCCTCCGTGCATGTATGAAGACATAAATTGTGTGAATATACTTTGTATACAACCACAGATATGTAAAAATGTGCTCTATATGTGTATTATGCATTGTAATTCATTCTACTGTCATATACAACAACTTTGAATAAAAGAAAAAGAAAAAAGGTAACCCTACTTGTCAATTCTTGGGACAAACCTGTATGTTTATGTTGGCTTATACTTTGATATACTATTGTGCCTATTTGCTAAATTTTTGTTAAGAATTACTGAATACTCATGAAAGATATTAGTTTGTAGTTTCCAGTTCTTGTAATCTCTTTGTCTGATTTTTAAGTGAGATAATTCTGACTCCATAGGATATGCTGATAAAAATCTACTTATCATAAATTTTCTGGAAGCATTTATTTAGGTATTATTTCTTCCTCAACTGGTTAGAAGAACTGAATCACAAATAGATCTGGGGCTTGGAGTTCCTTTGTGGAAAGGTTTGGAAGTACAAATTCAATTTCAAAGATGATAGCACTCTTCAGTCTATTTATTAATTTAGAGAAAATCTGATCTCTTGAATGAGCATTGGGAATTTGTGTCTTTCAAAAAATTTATCCACTTCATCTAAGTTTTTTACGTTTATTGCCATGAAGTTGTTCAGAATGTTCTTTTACTATCTTTTTAATACCTCATGGAATTTGTATTGATGTCACTTCTCTCCTTGTGATATTGGCAATTAGTGTGTCCTTTTTATTTCCCTGTGTGGTCTGGCTAGAAGTTTATCAATTTTATCAATTGTTTCATAGAACTATTTTTGGTTGCATTGATTTTTCTGCATTGTTTTTATTCTTTCCTATTTCATTGATTTCTACCCTTATTATTAATTTGTTTCCCTGATTAATTTGTGTTCACTTTTTTCTTGTAGTTGGAAAAAAACATGAAAAAGAATTAATAATATCTGATAAAATAATCTAAAAAAATACTTAACATATTATATACCACTTAATTATCATTTTTCTAAAGCATTCTTTTTTTACCTTTATTTTATTTATTTATTTTTTATGTGGTGCTGAGGGTTGAACCCAGTGTGTCATATTTGCTAGGCAATTGCTCTACCACTGAGCCACAACCCCAGCCCCATAATTATCATTTTTAATATTTGAGCATGAGCACTGATTCGAGAACATTTTCTTTTCTAATATAAGCTTTTAGTGGTTATAACTTCCTTCTGATTATTATATTAGTGCCATAAATTTCAATGTGTATGCATTTTCATCCACTTGAAAACAATTTTCTTTCTTCTTTGAAATACCTATAAGGTTAAATTTTCTTATTTAGTGTTCAAATGTTTCTGGGTTTCCAGAAGTGACTTTCTGTTATTGATTCATAATTTAATGATCTATGACCAAGGGACATGTTTTGTATGATTAAACTTTTTTAAAATTTATGACACTTATTTTATGATCCAACATATATCTATTTTGATAAAGGCTATTCATTTTAAAAATGTGTAAGGTTATGTAAATACACAGATAAAATTCCATAGACAAAATAATTATATAAAACTTGATTCTCAGGCTCTCTTATAGGATTATGAGCATAGAATTAATATACATTAAATATATATTAAACAATCAAATCAGAAAAAAGATGTACAATGACATAATTGAAATTTAGCTTATTTCATATATAATCCACAATAGCTTTATTTATTTAAAAAAATCATTTGAAGGAATTAATAATATGAGATAAAATAACCTATGAAAATACTTAACACAGCATACCACTTAATTATCATTTTTTATATTTGCTAAAATATGAATGTAGAAAAACATTGTCATTCATGTAATCATAGCATAAACAATGTTATAATAATTTTCTCTGCTAAACTGTATAATGAGAATATGTGTATAGAGTTGAAATCATAATGATTAATATTCAGATATTTACAGAAATTTATATATTGCATAATTTTTGTAAAATAAAACAAGAATCTATAGTCTGTTTGCTTGGACTTATTCTAAAAATACAAATAAGAATACAATTGACACAGTATATTGCAAAGATGTTTTGTTTCAATGATAAATCTCAACATGTCTCAGAATTAAATCTTCATTCCTTCCTCCTCTCTTTTCTAGTTATATTTTACTAGTTTAAATGGTATTTTTTAGATGATAGGAAATTAAAATTAATAATAGAATAATAATTTGCAAAATAAAGTGGAGCAGCACGTGCCCTGGTGAGGACTGAAACAAATTGT
Source organism: Tamias sibiricus (assembly GCA_025594165.1). Lineage (NCBI taxonomy): Eukaryota > Metazoa > Chordata > Mammalia > Rodentia > Sciuridae > Tamias > Tamias sibiricus. The sequence goes on along the minus strand of CM046666.1, from coordinate 125,256,275 downwards.
ATTAGGTAACTTTATTATTTACGTTCATTTTTCAACATTGGAAAGATTCAAATCTCAAAATCTCAACTAATGGGAAAATTTTTGTTTATTAATTTCTTTTTCTCTATAAACACAGATCAAGATTTTATTCAAAAGAGGAGACTTACAGCTCCCTGGAGATTGCATATTGAGGAATAAAAGTTACCATTAAGTAACATTTTCTTGAATGCAAAAGGATTCTTGAGAACAGAATAAGAGTTACCATGGGTACAATATTCACAGAAAGAGTATGATAGCTCTCTGGAGATTGCATACAGGGAAATAAACATTATTATTAAGCAACATTTTGTTGAATGTTTAAGAATTTTTGAGAACAGAATAAGAATTGCCATGGGCACAATATTTGATATACATTCTAACATATTTTAAAGTGGAACCTAATAATCACAGAAATGCCTTTAAATATTATTTAGGACCTCTGGTTTCAATCCTGACATGTAAAAGGCCTATAAGTTGTCACTCCTATCCTTGTGAGAATCAAACTAAACAAAGTAAAATCTTTCATTTCACTCAGGCTCATAGGAAAGAAAGGTGCCAAGGGAAACTGACACCCCCAAAATGTGGAGGTCATGTAAATAGAGTGAATCACAGTACAGCTCAGTTTACACAGAACAAAAATAGATGGAGCCATAAACTGATAATATCATTTAACTGGTAGTTTTGACAAATTACTAGAGGGTGAGTAGGTAATAGTGTGAAAGGGAGGAACTCCTTGGGATTACAGTCCCATAGTCTCATAGGTTTGAATCCCAAGAACCCTAAGAGGTTTGCACAGTGATAAACTGGAAATCTTTCCTCGTTTTCCTAATGGGGGAGATAAAGTAACCACTTTGGCATAGGCTTTTCTTGTATAGCATACCCAAGCCTATATCCAAGGGGAACACACATTATCAGAATCCCACCACACCTACAGTATGGACATTCTGAGCTCAACTTATGGAAGGTAGGAGCAAAACCAAGAAGCACAAGAAATCATTGTGTATTACAGCTGAAACTAAAGCAAAAGACACACTTTCTGAATAGGAGTATGAAGGGAAGCCTCAAAATCAAGAAAGGAGACAAAAATAAGAACAACGGACAGTGTGGGTGTAGCTCAGTGGGAGAGTGCTTGCCTAAGGTCCTGAGTTCAATTTCTAGCACCGCAGACCAAAACAAATAATAACAACAATTTTTAAGAAATAAGGGCATAGAGATATAGAGAACATTAAGCACAGTCAGACTCCTAGCCATATTAATATAAAATGTCACATTAAAAGTCCAGTGACCTCAGTTCTTATCACCCCATGGACCATGATTGAGAATATTCCAAAATTCATGACACAAAAAACTATCGACCCAGAAAGTTCAGAGAATACAATGAGGGATAAACACAGACACACACACACACACACACACACACACACTCTCTAAACCTAGGTACATCATATTGAAATTGCTACAAATAAGGACAAAGAGAAAATCCTGAAAGAAGTCAGAAGGAATAAAAAAACACTTTGCAAAGGGTAGAACAAAGCAAAAAATAAGAACATTTTCAATAATTATAGGATGTGGATATGTGAAATAAGAGAAATGTTCTACAACCTGAGAAATGGAAATTGGTAAATGCTTTGTTACAAAATAACTATGTGTAAGTCAGTGAGTGCAGCAATTGAAAATAAACTTTGATTACTTGTAAATGTATTTTTTAATTCTAGGGAAATGACTAGAAAATTTTAATAAAAAGCATAATTGATATGCTCAGAGAAGAGAACAAATAGAATTATATAAAATAATCAAGTAACACCAAAGGGGGCAACAAAAGGAGCAGAAGGAAAACAAATCAGAGCATTAGTGTAGAGTAGAACATGACTACAAACCATGTAACTATTAATTCAGCTGTATCAATAGTTGTTTCAAATAAAATAGTATAAATACACTAAGTTTTAAAAAGAGACCAGCAAATTGGACAAAATATAAAAGACCCAACGATGTGTTGTTTATCCACTGCAAGGAATAAGGAACCCATTTTAAATATGAACACAAATACATTAAAGGAATGGAGAAAGTTACACCATGCTAATAGTAAGAAAAAGAAAATTGGAATAGCAATATTAAAGATACTCAAGGAAAAAAACAGAAAAAAAGAAAAATAATCAGTGATAAAGACAAATATGCATAATGATAATGTGAATATTTAAAGCAGACAAAATATTCTTTAACATGTATAAACCTAACAATAGAACATCAAAATATGTGAAGCAAAAACTAATAGAGCTGCAAAGGGAAATAGATAAATGCATGATGAAGTTGTAGACTTCAACAACCTTCTTTCAGTAATTGATAGATTGAGACTTTTCCTCCAGCTACACTTTTTAAGCAGGCAACATTAGCAAAGTCTCTGAGATATCCAGAGTTACTACCAAATACAAACTAAAATGTCCAGTTTTCAACAAATATTTGAGACATGCAAAGAAGCAAAAAAATGTGATCCATCATGGAGAAAAATTAGACATTGTAAACTGCTTTTGAGTTAGTAAATTTAGCAAAGACCTCTAAGCAGCTATTATAACTATGTTGAGAGATATAAGAAAAACTATGTTTAAGGAATAAAGAGAATATGTTATAATAATGTTTCATCAAATACGGAATAGAAATATAAATAAAAATACTTTTTAAAATAACCCTAGAATATAAAATTATGATGGAAATGAAATATTTACCACAGAGACTCCACAGCAGATTTGACAGGGAAAAAAAGAACTGTCTGTCTTGCAGATACAAATAGATCAATACAGATAATGCAATCAGAAAATAGAAAGAAAAAATAATTAAAATATTAACAGAGCTTTAGAAAAATGGGGGACACCATTAAGTGAATCAAAACACAAACTATGGGAATAACTGAATGTGAGAATAAAGAGAAAGAAGCAGAAAAAATATTTAAGAAAATTGTGACTGAAACTATAAATTTGATGAAAACCATTAATCTACCAAGATTTATTTCCTAGTAGACTAATTTCAAGAAAAAGATAAGTCAACCCATAGAGTAAGAGGAAATGCTGCAAACATATCAAATAAGGGATTTGTATTCAAATTTTATAAATATTTATTGGAATTCAGTAATAAAAAATAAGTAATCCAATTAATATATAGAAAAATATTTTTTATCCAAAAGAGACATACACCTACCCAATAAGCACATGGAGTGAGATAAATATCATTATTCATTACAAAGATAAAATTGAAAGCACAATAAGATAGAATCACACCCATTATAATGACTAAAATAAAACAGACAATGAAAGTTCTGGTGAAGATTTAGAAAATGTGAAAACCTAAATTAGAACCCACATACATTACTGGTGATAATATAAAATGGTGAAGCCAATTTGGAAAATAGCCTAGAATTTCTGCAAAATTTTAGACACAGCACATTGCCTAGCAAGTCTACCCATAGGCATATGCTCAAGAGAATGAAAACACACATTCACCCAAAAACTGTACATGAATGTTCATAACCGTCTTATTTGTAGTAATCAAAAGTAGAAGCAACCTAAACATCCAATGACTGGTGAATGGATATATAAAGTATATCACATAAATATGATGGAATAATATTCAACAATAAAAAGGAATGGAGTACTGATACATGCTACAACATATACGAATCTTCAAGGCATCACAGAGTACAAGAAGTTAGTTACAAACACTACATCACATTCTTCCATTCACATCAAATATCCAGAATAGGCCAACTATAAATGCAGTGAGGGCTGGTGTTGTGACTCAGCGGTAGAGCACTTGCCTAGCATATGTGCAGCCCGGGGTTCAATCCTCAGCACCACGTAAAAATAAAGGCCTTGTGTACAACTAAAACAAATAAAAAGTATTTTAAAAAATGCAGGGAGTACATCTGTGGATGCCTAAGGCTAAGGGTATGAGTAGGAATGGAGAGCAAATTCTAACATATATGGGCTTTCTTTGTAAAATAATGAAAATATTCTGAAATCCGATTATGGTGATGGCTACAAACCTCTGAATATACTTAAAATTGTTGACTCATATATTTTTAATATATGAGTGGTATGATACATGAATTATATATTAATAAAGCTGCCAAATAATTTTAAAAATAAGAATGCAAAAGAATTATAATACCAATTAGGTAGATGGAAGAATCTGATAGAAGTCAGGTGCCTCTTAGGTTCAGTTCAGGTAGCTCTAACCGGCTCAGGTACACATGTGCTGGGATTAAAAATTGGGATGACAGAGTAGACAAGCAATGTGATGCCCTTCCTCAAGAACAATCTTTCTTTCCTCATTTGCCTTACTTTGAGATTCCTTGGAAATTAACCTGATTCATGACCTTTTTTCTTAGAATTTCTTCCTCCAAGATAACAGAATTATACCTCACATTAAATTCAGTCCCCTTCCCATTAGCACAATAGCTATTAATGTTTCCTGTCATCATTACTGTCTTTGCTCTCTATCAATCAGAAATGCATTGCTGGAAGTATTGTTTCAATGCTAGAGTATCATTTGAAAGCATCTGTCTTGACTATTCTAGTTGGCATTCTCTTCTAAGCATTACTTAAAATGATGCTAAGAAAATATCTCTGGAAATTTTAGTTAATCTTGGTATGGTATAGTTTTGTCAAAGATAAATATCCTCTTGCTCAATTTGAAATCCTTGAATTGGCTTGGGGATATCCACCACATTCAGATAATCTCCTGAATTATCAAGGAACAGGTATGCTTTCTGAAGTTGTTTTATAATACTTCCATGTATTATGGGGCAGCATAACTGAATATCCCCATTCATATTTATTTTATACTGATACTCCTACTTAATATATAATGAACAAAGAATATTGAAAAAGCTAAGTTTAGTGTCTTATTGGTGTTCCATTGGTAGTCAATAACAAAAAGAAGAAAAAGTTTAATTTTCCCACATATTAATAGATAAAATGAAAATTAAAAGGATCTCTCAAAAAATTCAAATATCTGAAACAACTGAGCTTCCCCCATATTGGTCCCAAGCACATTCCACACAATATATGTAGTCAACTGAGCCACACTATCCTAATTATCCCAAGCCACATAACCAGCCTGAGTTACCCTAAGACAATAATTATCTTAAGCTTTTTAGTTGTCCCCAGACAATATTGGGGCTGGGACTGTGTTTCATGGCCACTAGACACTCAAGCCAGTGCCAGGCACAAGGTCTTCCCATAACTGCTGAAGATATACGAATGTGCTCCACAATTTTGAGGCCACCAGCTTCATTGCTTGAGTGGCCACATAGTGAGTCCTCCCTCCACAAACACACTGCTATGCATACCTCCCACCTGGGCCACTATAGTAACCCCTACATCATGTGGCCTCTGCTCATGAAGGGCTCTCCAACCCTATCAACACATGTATTGTGCCTAAATTCATTGAATACACATGAAGATGATATAGGGAGACAATACTGTGCTTCCCAAATGGAACCAAGGTCAACACAGCGATGAAACTGAAACCTCCAAGATACATCTTCAAGAGTGAACTGATTACTACCAAAGCTACCTTATAAAAAGGTGGTAGAGACAATTGATCTACAAGATGTGCAAATTTCAATGTAAGGCTACAAGTAGTTGAAAAAAATAAGGTAGTGTGAACAAAGAAACTTCTCCAGCAACAGACCTCAAAGAAAAGGATATTAATTACTTCCTGAAAAATAATTCAAAATAATAATTTTAGGGACACTGAATTAAATTCAAGAAAGACAGATATATATATATATATATATATATATATATATATAAATGAAATTCAGAAAACAATTGATGATACTTTTGAGAAATTCACCAAAGAGATGGTGATCTGAAAAGGAATCAATCAGAAATCTTGGAAATGCAGAATTTGACAAGTCAAATACAAAATACAACTGAAAGCTTCTACAGCAGACTAGATCAAGCAGAAGGAAGAATGTCTAAACTACATGTCTTTTGAAATATTCCAGTCAGACAAATTTTTTTTTTAAAAAAAGGAAGAAAGAATGAATAAAACCTCTGAGACATTTGGGGACACCATTTAACGAACAAATATTCTCATTTTAGAGTGGCCTAAAGGGGAACAAAGGGAAAGTCATAAAAAACCTATTCAATGAAATAATAGCTGAAAACTTCTCTAATCATGAGAAAGATATGGACATCTAGGTATAAGAGACCCATAACTCAACTAATAGACACGACCAGAAAAAATCTTCACCACAGCACATTATAATCCAAGAGTCAAATATACAAGACAGAGAATTTTAAAAACTACAAAAGAAAATTGCCAGGTCACATTTAAGAGAATTCCCATTAGAATGATAACGCATTTCTTAAAAGAAGCCTTTCAAGCCAGGAGAGAATGGAATGATATATTCCATATCCTGAAAGAAAACAGCATCCAACCAAGAATACTACTTCCACCAAGGCTGTCCTTCAGAAATAAAGAAGAAATGAAGGCCTTCCAAGACAAACTAAAATGTAGAGAATTCATCACCACCAGCTCAGTTTAAAAAGATGCTTAAGGATGCTTAAGGATGTCTTATGGCCAGAAGTAAAAGAAAGATAATCAGCATCAAAAAAAGATCAAGGGCTGGGGTTGTAGCCAGGTGGTAGAGCACTTGCCTAGCATGTGTGAGGCACTGGGTTCAATTCTCAGCACTGCATATGAATAAATGAATAAAATAAAGGTCCATCAACAATTTAAAAACATTTTTTTAAAGTCAAAGTATAAAAACTACTAGAAGAGCAGATACACACAAGAAATAAAAAATAATCAAACCTTATCAATATAGTAAGAGAGCCAAGGATGTGGGGGGGGAAAGCCACACTGATACATTGAGGCTGGGACCTCAAATTGGTGAAACCAATCTTGAAAGCAGTATGGAAATTTGTTACAAAACTTGGAATGGAGCTACCATTTGACCCAGCTATCTCACTCCTCAGTCTGTACCCAAAGGTCTTAAAATCAGCATACTATAGAATGCAGCCACATCAATGTTTATAGCAGCTCAATTCACAATAGCTAAACTGTGGAACCAACCTAGATGCCCTTGAATAGATGAATGGATAAAGAAACTGTGGTGTGTATATACATGATGAAATATTACTCAGCATTAAAAGAGAATAAAATTATGGTATTTGCAGGTAAATGGATGAAGCTGTAGAAAATTATGCTAAGTGAAGTAAGCCAATCCCAAAAACAAAGGCCAAATATTCTCTCTGATAAGTGGATGCTAATCCATAAAGGGGGGTTGGGGGGTGGCATGGGGAAAATGGAGGAATTTTGATTGGGCAAACAGGAGAAAGTGGGGGGTGAATGGGGGCAAGAAAGATGGTGAAATGAGATGGACATCATTACCCTAGTTACATGTATGACTGCACATATGGTGGGACACTACATCCTGTACAACTAGAGAAATGAAAAGTTGTACTGCAATTGTATACAATGAATGAAAATTCTGCTCTCATGTATACCTAATTATAACCACAAAGAGAATAAACAGAAGACTAAGAACAAGATACATTCAGAACAATCAGAAGAAAATCAACAAAATGACAATAAGTTTTTACATATCAATAATAAACTTTAATATAAATAAAATAAATTCCCCCAATTAAAAGATACCAGCTTTCTGGATGGGTAAACAAAAATAATAAGAACCAACAATATGCTGTCTATAAGAAGCTTAGTTCATCAATAAGGATATGCACAAACTAAAAATTAAAGGATGGAAAAGATATTACACACATATAGAAACTGAAAGTAAGTAGGAGTAGCTACATTTATATCTGAAAAAATATACTTTAAGACAAAAACTGTAAGAAGAGACAATCGTTACTATAAAATGATTGTGGGGTCAATTCAACCAGAAGAAATAATAATTGAAAATGTATATGGATCTAATGTTGGAGCACTAATTTTACAGAACAAAGTTGTAATTAAAGGGAGAAACAAACTCAATTACAATAATGCTATGGGACTTTAATACTCCACTTTCATCAATTGACAGATCATCCAGGACCACCCCGCCCCCGCCCCCCCCCCCCCAAAATCCTAAAGAACAGAAATAAAAACATAAAACAAGTAACAGCAACAACAAAGAAATATCAGTTCTAAACTATAGTATAGATTAAATGGACCCAACAGACATTTACAGAAATTTCATTCAGCAGAATGTACATTCTTTTCATTAGCCTGTAGAACTTTATCTAGAATAGATAACATATTAGGCCACAAAACAAGTCTTAACAAATTCACACACACACATACACACACACACACACAAAAAAAAAAAAAAAAAGGAAAAGAAATCATATCTTGTATCTTTTCTGATCAGAATACAATAAAACTAAAAATCAAGCACAAAAAACATATTAAATATATTGAAAGTCATAAACATATATGACAACCAAACACACTTTTGAACAGTGGATCATTAAAGAAATAAAATGTGAAATTAAATATTTTTCAAGAAAAATGAAGTTGGAAACAGAACATACCAAAACTTATGAAAGACAACAAAATTAGCACTTTTAAAAAAAGCTTACAGCAGTAAATAAAGATTTCAAATAACCAACCTAAAAATGCATTTCAAAAGCAAGAACAAACCAAGCTCAAAGAAAAAAGTTAGAAAAGATCATAGCAGACAAATTAAATAGAGTTTAACAGCTTAATACAAAAACAATAATGTAATGAAGAGTTTGTTTTTTAAAATATAAACAAAATTGAAATATCTTTAACTATACTGACCAAGAAAAGCAGAAGATTCAAATAAATAAAACGAGTTACAAAAAAGGAGACTTTACAACTGATAACACAGAAATACAAAGAATTATTAACCGTCCATTAACATATTGGAAAACCTGGAACAAATGGATAAGTCCTTAGACACACATGATATACCAAAATTGAACCATGAAGGTATAAAATACCTGAAGAAAAAAAATAACAAGTAGTGAGATAGAACTAGTAATAAAAAACATTTCCTCAAATACAAGCCCAAGACCAGCTGGTTTCATGGTTAAGTTTTATCAAAACTTTTTTTTTTTTTTTTTTTTTTTTTTAAGGGAGATTGAACTCAGGGACACTGGACCACTGAGCCATGTCCCCAGCCCTATTTTTTTTTTTTTTTTTTTTTTTTTTTTTTTGAAACGGAGTCTCACTGACTTGCTTAGCAACTCATTTTTGCTGAGGCTGGCTTTAAACTCACAATCCTTCTGCCTCAGCTTCCTGAGCCACTGAGATTACAGGGGTGCACCACCATACCCTGTTAGTTTTATCAAAACTTTGAAAAAAAACAAATACCAGTTCTTTGCAAGCTTCTCCAAAGAATTCATTGAGAATCGTTTAATACTCATTCTATGAGGCCAACCTTATCCTGATGCCAAAACCAGACAAACACACTTACACATACACATAGAAAACTATAGACCAAAATTCCTGATGAACTTAGATACAAATATTTACAACAAAATTCTAGCAAATTAAATGCAACTGCACATCAAAAATATCATTCACTATAATCAAGTTGGAATTATCGCAAGGATGGAAGAATGGTTCAGGATACACAAATCAATAAACTTAAAACAACATATCAACATAATGAATCACAAAAATCATATGATAATCTTAATAGATACAGAAAATTATTCAATAAAAATCAGCATGATAAAACTTTGAATAAATCAAACAAAGAAGGATCCTACCTCAAGACAATAAAAGCTATACATGACAAACTGACCACCGATATCATACCAAATGGAGAAATACTGAAAATACTTCCTCTAAGACTTGGAATATGACCAATATGAGTGAGTACTCACTACTCATATTCAATGTAGTACACTAAGTTTAACTAGAGCAGTTAGGCTAGAAAAATAAAAGGCATACAAATAGAAAAAGAGAAAATAAAATTATATCTATTTGCTGATGATATGAATCTATATGTAGAAAACCTAAAGACCCCACCAAAAAGACTGATAAACAAATTCAGTGAAGTTGCATAATACAAAATCAACATACAAAAATCAATATCACTTTTATACACCAATAATGAACTTACTGAGAAAGAAATCAGGAAAGTAATCCACTCTCAATAACTACAATAAAATATATTTAAATAAGTTTAACCAACTAAGTGGCATATCTTGACATGGAAAGTTACAAAACACTGATTAAATAAATTTTTAAAAGACAGAACAAAATGGAAATAACTCCTATATTCATGGATTGGAAGAACTGATATTGTTAAAAATGTCCATACTATCCTAATGGTTTATAGATTTAATTCAATATCCATCAAAATATCAATGACATTCTTCACAGAACTGGAAAACTGAATCTTAACATTAATATGGAAACCCAAAGACTCTAAATAGCCAAAACAATCTTGAATTAAAAAAAATAATAAAACCAGAGGCAGCACAATACTTGATTTCAAGATGAACAGCAAAGCCATTGTAACTCAAACAGCATGGTAGTGGCATAAAAGCAAACACAAAGACCAGTAAAACAGAATATATATCACGAAAATGAAACAATGCATCTGTAGCCATTTTTTTTCTCAACAAAGACACCAAAAACATATATTCAAGAAAGGACCATCTTTTTAATAAGTGGTTCTGGGAAAATTGAATATTCATGTATAGAATATGAAAACATGTCTCTTATCTCTCACCAGTTACAAAGATCAACTCAAAATGGGTTAAAGACCTAACATAAACATTAAACTCTGAAACTATGAGAAGAAAACATAGTGAAAACTTGAAGACATCAATATAGGGCACGATTTGGGGGACATGATCACAAAAGCACAGGAAACACAGATAAATGGGATTACATCAAACTCAAAAGCTATGTACAGCAAAGCAAACCATCAACAGAATAAAAAGACAACCCACAAAATCCCCCAAAAATATATTTCCCAAGTATGCATTGAAGTATTAATATCCATAAAATAAAAGGAAATCAAAAACTTGACAACACAAAATTGTCCAGTTTTAAAATGAGCAAATGATCTGATTGAATACTTATCAAAATAAATATGTGGCCAAAAATATATGAAAATTATCCAATCATCAGCTATCAGGGAAATGTAAATCAAAACTACAGATTCCATTCTCACTCCAGTAAGAAAGGTTGTCGATAGTAATAAATTTTTTAAATAACAAATTTTTATGAGGATGTTTTGAAAAAGAAACTATTAAACACTGTTAATGGGAGTGTAAACACATGATATCATTATGGAGAATATTATGAAGTTTCATCAAAAATTTTAAAATAATCTATCAAAAAACCTGGCCATCCCAGTCCTGGATATATATATATACAAAGGACATGAAATCATCCTACCAAAGAGATAGCTGCACTCTTATGTTTATTGCAGCACTATTCACAATAGCTAAGACATGTGTCAAACAAGGGATTAATGGAGCAAAAAAAAATGTGGTGTAAATACACAATGTAATATTTTTTCAGCTATAAAGAAAAATGAAACCTTCTCATTTGCAGCAGAGTGGATTTAATGGAAGAAATTGTGTTAAGTGAAATAAGTCAGACACAGAAAAACAACTACCACATGTTCTTTCTCATAGGTAGAGGCTAAAATTTAGTCACCTTGAATGTAGAATAGTGATTACTAGAAGCTGGGAAGGGGAAGGGAATTTCCATAAGATGTACCAATATCTCCTGATTAACATAAAGAATAAGTCTGGTTTCCCACAGCACAGAAGTTTATATTTGGAGCCTTCAAACTTCTCTCTTCTACTCATAAAGTATATCATAGCCTATGATATCATATGAGTAGAAGAGAGAAGTTTGAAGGCTCCAAACATAAAGAAGTAATAATCAGAGTGAAATAGTACCCTGATTTTATCAGTGCACACTATATGCATGTATTGAAATATTACACTGAACTCCATTAATGCTAATATTAATATTTATATATATAAATGTATTTTATTAACTTGTATATAATTTACATGTATATGTATGTATACATATATGTGTGTGTGTGTGTATATGTCAATATATATGCCATGATTTGATCTAAGGATGAATATACAACAAAGGTGAACAAATGGCTTTCTCCAGGATCTTTCTACAAGAATATTAGGTAGTCATGAAAGAATCTCTCCTTTGTCTATCATAAAATACAACCCTGGAACTTACAAAATTAATATCCTCACTAGGTAGGGAAGTCTGAAAGAATTGAATGGAGACACAGAGGAAAACAGCTGAGAGGTGCATCGATTGCCACTGTTACACTTAAAGTTCCTAAGATACCAAAAGCTACACTCAATACTACAAATTTCCCTCTTGTTCTATAAACTATAGATAAATGATAGAAAGATAGATAGATAGATGATAGATAGATAGATCATGTACATACCTATTTGACACAGTATCAATAAACATTGTTTGATTATCCATAACAACTAGAGTTTTTTCCTTGCATTATGTAAAGTATGCTGAGGAAAGCTGGAAATACATGCTGACTTTACTCCCAAAGAACCTCCTTCTTCTTACAAACATAAGAACATGTGAGAAAGGATAATATATTTTAGAATATACTACAAAGCTTTTATGTGAGGAATCTAGACTGCTCAGGGTAAGAAAGCACTAGAGAGATTGCCATCTCAATAAACATTTTGGCAATGTAATTTAAAGACTTGCACATTATGCATCATATTGACTGATGTACCATGGTTTGGTAAGCCAATTCCTCACTCATGCTATTTTGGTTGATTTTCATCTCCAACGGGAAAGCAACTTTTCCACTGTGTGAAGTTACTGAATTTTAGCACTATTGACATTTGGAACTAGGTAATCCTTTGTTATGGGAGGATGTCTTATGCATTACAAGAAGTTTAGCAACATCCCTGGCCTCTACCCACTAGATGCCAGTAACATATCCCCCACTCTTGCCATGATAAAAATCTGCGTAGCAACTACCAAATGTCCCCTAAGTATAAAATCAACAATGGCTAAAGAACCACTGCTCTATTAAAAATATATTTTCATTGTCTTTCTAGCTATACAAATAATAAGAACTTATTGAAAAACATATTCATAATACTGAAAAGTAAAATAAAGAAAATTAAAATAATCAGCATTTTATCTTATCTACAAACATTAATTCAAACATTTGGTTACATTTCAGTACATTTCATTTGGTATTCAATTTAAATCACATGGTAAAATTAAAATCTAACATCTTCACATTTTCTTTCAAAATTCTAAATGATCAATTCTACATATTATTAAATATTCTTCTAAAATTTAAATTTGAATGGCCTATAATGTCCAATTGCATGACAAGTTTCTTTCTCTTTCTTTCTTTCTTTTTTTTTTTTTTTTTTTTTTTTTTTTTTTAGTTTATGGAAAGTGTCCTGAACCCAAGTCAAGGTTCAGGGGAAAATATAATGAGTTCTTTGTCTAATAAGAAAATGACTCTGAACAAAGGTCTTTTTTTATCATTTGTTTAGTAAAGATCATATGGAGTGAACTTATTGTCCCTTAGGGATTCAATACACAGCCTTGCTATCTTCTGATATTGATATTATTCTATTAAGTAATTTTAAGTAAAAATAATTAAAATCCACATAATTTAAAGTTTTATTTAGCTAATGGAAGACTCTAGTCTAGCTAAAATATGATTATAAATTTTACATATCTATAACACTGTTCTGGGTGCTGAAGTTAGGGATTTAGCAGATATTTCAACCCCAGCCCCATGTGTTAAAAGATAGAAGACATGCATATGGGTAGCTACAATGTATATCCTACAGGACCTGAGAACAACATGCAAAATGCAATGGACATCCAATAGTAACAGGTTCAGAGGGAGAGATCAGATTAGGCGGTGGAGGAGCAGTGTCTGTGGTCCCCTTAGAGGAAGGACAGAATTCAGACATGCCACATGAAGTAAGGAAAGGGAGGAGTGACCAGAACATGGAAGAAGGGCAGATTGGAGAGCACTGGAAATGCCTGGGATTCTACACAGAGGTGTCTGGGAGTGCAAAATCAGACAGCAGAGAAGCAGAGGGAGGAAGAGGGAAGGAAAGAAGAGGAAGTCAAGGAGAACTTACTCTTGTCAGGTGCTGCTGCCCTTTATGTATTACTTATCATCACTGCTTTACTCACAGCATCACCTGGCTCACAATCACAAGACTAAGACACAGGGCCCTCCAGCTACTAAATGGCAGAAATGGTTACACCACCAACAGATGGCAAAGAAGAGACAAAAGCTGAAGTCTGATTCCACTGCCTGTAGATCAAATGCCATGTGTTTTATTAATTCCATTAAATCCAAATAAGCCTAAAAATCCTCTTTCTCTAGCCCTGTGTTTTCCAGCTAAATCCATTAGTGCTCTTATGTGCTCTGAACACCCATTTTGTTATCTCCACCATTATGTGCTACATTTATTCATCCACATCTACCCACTTTCCTCAACCCACTTCCATAATATGCTGAGTTTCTTGGGACCAACAAAGTATCTCCACCATCTCTGTGGCTTCAATGCCTGTTAAGTGTCCCAAATATTGACTGATTGCATAAAACTGAATCCAAGCATGGACAGAGAGACTAGCATTTCCCCCTTCCCTCATATTGTTATCAATCTGCTTCTTAGTCAAAGAGATTACAAACATTTAGAAAATGCCTTTATTCAGTTTGTGGTTGTATGTTCCTGGTGAATCCAGGCTTTTCTGAGGTCCTCAAATACAAAGAAAACTTGCTAATAGCATGCTGCATGTGGGAGTGAGGGTGTTAAGTCTGCTTTAAATGTTGGGCTTAAAATTGGATTGATTTTTGTACTAATAGTGCAATTTCCAGGTATTTGTTTTAATAACAAACGGTACATGAAATGACTGCTATTCAGCAGTAAGTTTATAGCTAATTAGAGGAACATCTCACTGATGCAGGCTAATGAGAGGAGAGCTATTACTGATCAGAGTGTGAAAGTTTCAGGATAGCATCATAAAATGCAGTTTGCTTAGTTCTGTAAATATATGTTGTTTACTTTATTTACAACAGCCCATAGATTACTCAAGTGCATAATATGCTGGTATATTAGGAGATATAAAATCTCACTAGCACAAGTTCTCTCTAAAGTGCTCTATCTGCTATTAAACTTTTATTAAGGACTGAGATAAAACAATTCTCTTTGGAGTAGGAATTAAAGAGCCTGCTGATGACCAGTGAAGTGAATGAGGATGAGACAATAAGAGAGACAGCCGTGTTTCCAAGGAAAGCCTGACTGATCAGTGCCCATTGTGCTCTGACCTTGCCCTTCCCATTCCCAGAGGTATTTCAGGTCACTTCACACAAATGGATAACAGAACAGCTAAATGTCCTGGAGTGAGTGCGGCAGTGTGTGAAGATACAAAGGCCATTCTCGGTATGGGTGTCTGAATGTAGGTTTTGTTGTTAGCAGCCTCTGAGCCAGAGAGCCAAGTATAGTGTTCCACAATGAGATGAGAGCTTGAAAGGAAGACATGTGGTCCGCAGCCTCCATTGGGCTGGCAATGGGGTAGACACATAGTGAGCAAGTAATAGCAAGGACAAGTATATTCGGCAAGAGCCTAAGCTAGATGATCAACTTAAAGGAGGAGCTAAAAACTGGAGGCATGAAAGGAATGAGATTTTTTAATAACCAAAATCTCTGGCCATGGCATTAACCAAAACAGAGACAATATTCCACTTTAGTGGATTCTTTTCCTTTTTACTGGGAGTGATCAGACTGAATCAGTTAAGTGTTTCAGTTTTGAAAAAACATGAAGATACGTTCAAATTTCTCAATAAAATGTTCAAGTTAAAACTTAAAAATATATATAATTAGAATGTTTGCTATTGGCATGTAATATTCATGTTTAGGTATTTCTTACATATCAGAAGTCAAATCAGCTCAATTGCTGAAAATCTAGTCCATCTAAGAATGCATCATAATCAGCTGTGCCCCAAAACAATGGCCAGATCCTGCAGAGTAAGAGCACAGACCATGAAGCTGAACAGCCTTGGGCTTAAGATCACATTGTTGATCTCACAGAAGCAGAGAGTATAATAGTGATTACAGAAGGCTGAAAAGGGGAGGAGGGAAGAGGGATTGAAGAGAGGATGGTTACTGGTTACAGGAGTGCAGTTGGATATGAGAAATGACTCCTTACATTCTACAACACAGAAGGGAAACTGGTTAAAAACCACGAAGTATGTATTTTAAAGTAGGTTTGGAATTTCCCAACACGAAGAAATGACGAATGTTTGAAGCAAAGGATATGCTAATTGTCCTGATTTTATCATTATATCCTGTACATACGTGCAAACATGTATACATGTATATATGCATATATACGTGTATATATATGCATATATATGTGTATATGTATACATGTATATATAATATATATAATCACATTGTAATCCATAAATATATATAACTATTACAGTTCAAAATAAAATGCATATATATATTCGTATGTGTGTGTGTGTGTGTGTGTGTGTATGGCTTAACTTTGTCACCTAAAGATTATGTGAATTTTAGCAAATTACAAAGACCTTCAGATTTCTCATTTGGGATAATAAGAATGTGAACAACTAGGTGTTATTATGAGGGTCAGTAAGATAGTTCTTGGATGCTTTATATATAAAAGATATATTACAAGGATGCTTTATATGGAAAAAGACATTTAATGAATCATATCAATGAATGGAATTATAATAAAGTATTAATTAATATTTATTTACTAAGTAGATTACCAAGGAAGATAAATATATGTTGTACGTTATGTAGGAACGATCAATGAGAAGCAGGATGCACCTTGATATTTAATTCTGTTTTACTATAGAATTTTGCAACACTAATTTGGAAAGACAGAAAAGAAGAAACATATTTCTTTTCATTTAGATTGGATTTTGTTTGTCTGGTTATCAAACGTGTTGAAAGACCTTCTGTTTTCAGAATGACATCAGTGACCACTCTAATGACAAATTTAGTTTTTCCTTCCCTATTCCTCAGGTCTTCATACATTTATTCCATAAATAATTATTGAGCACAGTTTTGGCTACAGATATAATCCTGACTAGTGAAAAGAGAGATAATAAGAAAGGGAAATAGCAGTTAAAATACAACTACAAATATTAAGAATTGTTTTGAAATAAAGTGTGAGAAATGTGCTGCATAAAGAGAAGTTTGAACCCAGACTGAATAATAAGTAGAGTGGGTGAAAATGATACAAGGTTATAAACATTTCCAGGAAACTCATGCATGAGTTTGTATGAAATCAATTATTACTGATTTTATCCTTTCTTCAATGGTAACAAATGAGAATATGTCAACTAGAGATGGATTTTGAGTTGGAACTTTTCAAATCATGGGTCTGGCTGCTGAGTAGTGAATTCCTTAGTAGGAGAAGGAGAAGAAGTGGATAGAACTTGGGTGGAGCCATGGTTATAATCTGAAGGGTGGGCTTCGACTAGGACATGTCAGATGTGTCAGCCTATCAGGTGCATTTTTTGGGCAAATCTGGCAGAAGCTATTGAAGTATGGTATCTTTTGGGGAGGGCACTCAAAATCAAGGCTGACAGCTGGGCCCCCCTCTGTGTGCTAGCAGCCTGGGCATTTTCTTCCCAAACAGTGGCCCAGTCACCATATTTTCCCATATTTCTCTCATATTTCATTATTTCATTCCTTTCTCCAACTGCTGTGCCTACTTACGCAATATGAGTACTGCCTCCTTCTCCCAGTAATCTACTGAGATATTCAATTAATTGGTTAACTATTGACACTAAAAACAGTGATTTTCTGAGTATTTTCCTTCAATTTTAAGAGTAGTTTTAAGAGTTCAACTGAAGACAAAACAAAGGAATCCTAAGGAGCTGAAACATAGGTATTTTAGATCATTAATGCATTTGGATGCATCTCATAAGAAAGTGCTATAGACATTGAAAACTATAAAAATAAATTTCACAGACATATTTCTTAAAAGATTAGTCCATACTCATGGATAAATTCTCTTCCATCTTTTTTCTCCTCAGTGTACTACAATCAGTTGTCAGGCCACATTTTTTGACCAAAGATGCCTACCTATGATCCCACCTATGATCTCCTACCATTTATTTTTGAACATGCAGACAATGCTATAAATTTCTCTCTCAGAAATGCTTTCACTGTAGCCTACAAATTTTATCAAATTGCATTCTCATTTAGTTCAAAATATTTTTTAAAACTTCTCTTAACACTTCTTCTTTAACCCATATGTTACTGTTACAATAGTAGGAGGAAGTTAGGTCATTGCAGGCATGCCCTGAAGGAGACAATGGGCCCCTGGCCCCTTTCTCTGTCTCTTTGATTCCTGGACAGCATGAGGATAAGAGGCCTCTTCCACCAAAGACTTCTGCCATGACAGATTGCCTTGCCATAAGCCCCAAAACAATACCAATTTGGATTGAAGTCAAAATAACCTATCTTTCCTATAAGTTGTTTATCTCAAGTATTTTGCTACAGTGACATAAGATTGACTAACACAGTGGTATAATCACAACTATAATAATGGATTTAGTTATCTTGTACTTCTAACAGTTTTTTTTCCTCATGTATTCTAATACTTTGTTATTGGTACATATATGTTGAGGATGGTTATGTCTTCTTAATGAATTGACTCTTTTATTGTTATGCAACATTCCTCTTTATTACTGATGTTTTTTCTTGTACCGAAGACAGCTTTGTGTAAAATTAATATAAAAACCCTAGCTTTCCTTTGATTTGAGTGTTAATATAATATATATTTCCTCCATCCATTTACTTTATTGGGGGGCAGGTAGAATACAAGGGATTGAACCCAAGGTCACTTAACCACTGAGCCACATATCCAGATCCTTTTTTATATTATATATTGAGATGAGAAAGGTCTTACTAAGTCCTTAAAGCCTACTAAGTTGCTGAGGTTGGTCTTGAACTTGAGATTGGCCTGTCTCAGCTTCCTGTCACTGGAATTATAGGTGTGTACCACCATGCCCAGCCCATTTACTTTTCAATCTACTGAAGTATTTATATTTAAAGAAAATTTCTTGCAGATAATATAGAGTTGAGTCTTAGTATATTTAGACTATTACATTTAATGTAATTATTGTTATAATGGGACTAATATCCACCATGTTTGTAACCATTTTCTATTCATGTACTTATTTTTTTTTTCTTCCACTCTTTTTCTGCCTCCCCTGGTTTTGAGGATTTTATATGATTCTATCTTATTTTGTCTATCACAAATCACTTATACATGTTCTTAAATGTTTTAATGTTTGCCCAAGCATTTGTAATATACAATTTTGATTAATGTACACCCAATGTCGAAGAACACTATTCAACTTCACGTGTAGTGGTGCAAGGATCCTCTAATAGAGTAGTCCTCGTCCTCCTGTCCTTCCTAACATTGCTGTTATTCATTTTACTTATCATCATCACCTAATACATTGTTACTTTTATTACTTTTGATGGTGATCTGATCCATTAAGAAAAATAAAATAATTGATTTTAACTCTACTTATTCTTTCTCTAATTCTCTCCCTTTCTTTATGTACATAAAAATTCTGATCACTTAGTTTATTTTTCTTCTCCTTAATGAACTTCTAGCATATCTTGCAGGGAAGGTCTGCTGTAATCAAATCCTTCATATTTTGTCTAAGAGTGTATTCCTTCATTGTGAAGGCTAATGTCTCTGAATATAGAATTCTAGATTAGAATTCCACAGTTTAAATAATTCATGCCAGCCTTTTCTTGCTTGCATGGTATCTGATGAGAAACCCACTGTAATTCTTGCTTTTGTTTCACCATCTGTAAGGTATTTTTCTTTTGTCCCACCTCTGGATTCTTTCAAGAGTTTTTTTTTTTTCTTCATGTTTTGATTTTGCAATTTAATTATGATGTAATTAGGTGCAGACTTTTGATATTTATTCTGTATGTTGATCCCTAAGTTTTCTGGGTCTATGTTTGATGTTTATAATTAATTTTGGAAACTGGTCACTATTATGTAAAGTATTTTTTGCTCCTTTTTCTTTCTCTTACTGGCCTTCCAACAATACTATGTTATAACTTTTGAAATTATCCCACAACTCTTGACTGTTTTGTTCTTTTTCTCTGTGTCATTCTTAGTTTCTATTTGAGTTTCACTTGAGGAAGTTTATATCTTTAAGTTCTCTGATTCTTTCCTGGGCCATGTCCTATCTACTATCTACTGTCAATCAAAGGCATTCTCCATTTCTGTTACTCTGTTCTTGATTTTTAACTCTCCCTTTTCATTCACTGTGTCTTATCTTACTTTAGTTCTAATGCTTCCTGTCTCTTTAGATTTTTGATATTATTGCTTTGTTGTTGGTGGTGGTTGTCTACCACATTTTGCAGTTTATAGCATAAGACAAATTGCCTTGTAGTTTTTGTTAAAATCCAGGCAATTCATTGAATATTAGGAACTCAGATAAATTGACCTTTATTGTAAGCTTCTATACTTGCACAGTACCAAAAAACATTCAGGTTATATGATAACCTGGATGGTATTTATCTGCTCAAATACACCAAAGACTTTGAAAACAGTAGCATAAAGGGAAAGTTGGTAAGCATGGTAATCAAGGCCTTCCTTCATCAAATTATTCTGGCCTAATTCTCCAGTCTTGCTTTCTGTCAGTTTTCTAAACATGTGGTTTACTCTAAACGTTTTGAACCATTGAGAATTCACTGAATTTTAATATATTTTTCTATTTGTTTTTAGTGTTTTGTCTCTGTATTTTGTTTTGTTTTTTGGCTTGGATAATTTCTACCTGAGCATTTAAAATCAAGTGCAAGTATCATCTCTTCAGAAATCAACCTCTATTCCTTCCCTGTACAGTTGTTCCCATATTTAGTAAGCCTTTTCTGTGCTATCTCAATACTTCAAACATGACTTGGATTAGATACAGAAACAGAAAGAAAAAACTGGCAAAATTCAAATAAATTCTAAAGTTTTGTAAATAGCAATGTACCAATGTGCCTCTTGTAGTTTTGACTAATGTATCCCAGAAATGTAACATGATACCAGTAGGGGATCTCACACCTAGATGAGAACTCTTTGTACTATCTTTGCATTACATAAATGTATTTAAAGATAAAATATTTATTTGAAATATTCAAAGAAAAAAATTTGCACTTACTTCTCACATTGCAGTTATAATAGTAATTGAGTGACCTGTGATACATCTCTCATTTCTCTAGCCTCTCTTAATTCTATAAAATTTGGTTAATTATAGCACTCACCTCTGATACTTATTCTGAGGTATAAATCAGAGCAGCCATGTAAAAAACTTACCACAATATCCTGTATCCAGTAAGTACTAGTTTAGCATTAGCTATCAATATTATTACCAAGGAAATAATTGGTTTTTCATATTTGTAAATTCCATTGGACTTTGAACTTTTTATTTGCATGGTATTTGTCCAACAGAAAACATTTAGTAAATATTTGTGAAACAAA
Source organism: Tamias sibiricus (assembly GCA_025594165.1). Classification (NCBI taxonomy): domain Eukaryota; kingdom Metazoa; phylum Chordata; class Mammalia; order Rodentia; family Sciuridae; genus Tamias; species Tamias sibiricus. Next base: position 125,234,723 of record CM046666.1, on the reverse strand, counting down.
TATTGAATGAAAGTATAGATTTTAATTTTTTCCTGTTCTTTCCCTAGATATGTTTTTTCATAATATGACAGAAATAAATTTTCTGCCAGTTGGTTTACTTCAAAGACTGGAATACACTAGAATATCACCATTGCTTGCTCTCTTACTGAACTCTTTACCACCTCAGACCTTGAAAGAAAACTGTGTTTCATCTATCACCTTACAATTCATGCCCTCTATTTATTCTACTACACAAAAGAAATCTAAACTGCAGAAGTATATATTTTAGCCAACACATCTTTCAAAATTCAAAACTCTCATTTTATTGAATTTCTAGCTTTATGTGCAATCAGAATTCAATTTGCTCCCAGGTAGATTTTTTTTTTTTAATGGACAGCCTTCAATTTTAAAATGAATAAGTTGTAGCTGTGAAGTGTCAGGACAATCTGGAGCCATAAAATTTGCAAAGCAGAAAAAATTAACCACTGAAGATTAATTTATTAAAGTAACTGAATTTCAAGCTAAACACATACTGAAATTACATATAATCTAGATCCTAAATTATTCACTTAGTATTCATTCACTAAGGGTACACAAGTAATGATTGCTTTCCACACCACTGTTTCATTTATTATTCCTAGTACTATAAATGATGGAGTCTATATTGTATTTATTCTATTTCTATTGATTCTTGAGATTCCACCCTAAGCATCATTTTTCCTGGGTAACATCCTCACTCATACTTGTGGATATGCAGGTACACGTACACACATGCAAACACACTCACAAATCAGATCTGATGTTCCTGCCATGTGTTTCCACACATGATGCCTAGTTATTCCACATCAAAGTACTCATTTCAATGTCATGTATGTTGTTTTGTCTTATGTGCTACATTTAAAAACATATGATAAACTAGTCATTTTCAGGTTCCTAACTAGATTTCTAGTTAAAACACTTTTAGAATTGCTTAATTCAAAACATGAATGAATCAATTAATTAACTAATTAAAACAATTTTTAACTCATGGGAAATCTGAATAGTTGGCTCCAAATATATATATATTGCTTTTGAGCTAACTTGAACTTGGTTTTATAAAAGTGGGTGCTTGTGTTTTTCTTCATATGCTACATGATCTCAAAGACAAACATGCACAAATATACCCAAGAATTTACTATTCTACCCCTATTTCCAACCATTCACTAGCCAATTTATCTTAGGTGATTGGTCCAGATTATAGGAAAATGTTTGACATAGGCCTTTTCTTTCACTGAGGTAATTGTACAAACTTATAGGATAAAAGGTGCTATCATTTGACAAATTGCTGTGGTGAAAGTCAGCTACTTCCTTTTGCTATTTCTACCCAGTGAACCCAAATGTAAAACTAATTTAGTTCCAGAATATATTTGATCCATAAAAGTCATAGGAAAGTGAAGAAGCTATTTCTTTACGAATCTTCATGATAGTAAATTAAATTAAATTAAATTGCTGGTAGAATCATAAAAGAAATCCTTCCTACTACTCAATAGCAGTAATGACAACAAAAAGCACAAGAGCACCTGTATATCTTTCCTCCAAACTTAATAACCTCAGTATGTTGAGAGGATGAGTTAGTCCTGACTTCCCCAGTATTTTAACACATTTCTATAAGCATTCATCAGATCACAAAGTAATTATCCATAAATGGACTGATTTCTCTTCTGAATTAGAACTTTCTCATGTAGAGTCCATATCTTATCTGATGATGTATCTCCAGGTTCTAGAAAAATCCCCCAAACAGAAAATTTTCAATAAATTTTTCTTTAATCACTATATATTATAATCCTAATAATTCCCCCTATTATAATTACTTTATAAGAATATTATAATTAACTTATCTTTTATCTAACTATAATCATCAATATAATATTTATGATCAATTACCTTTCATCTTCCACTTTTGCAGGACTTTCCTCTTAAGCAGCCAACTCATCCTATGTTGTTGTCCTCCTGGTATAAAAATAATTAGGCATGTAAAACCAGGAATAAATCAGTGGATCAGATAAATCCAGTGTAAATCCAGTGTTCTTTTAGTGTATATTAAAAATAATTTCACAATAAAATTAAAAATTTTCCCCACATAAGTGATACATTTTTTCCTGAAATTTCATGAAACCATTGGGAAAAACATAAGATAGCAAAGGTCATCCAGAGGAGAAGAGGTAAAAAGACTGAGTCAATCAAGATATTTTCTTTTCTAATTTTGAAAAAATCATTATCTACCCAAGAAAATGTGCGTATTACTTTCTTTGACACTTTATCTCTGACTAGAGCTTTCAGATGTTCTTCTTTATCCTCAGAAAGAAACAAATGCGTTCCTTCTTTCTAAATGTTCTTGGAATAAATCAGTGAACAACAACTACAACAAAATCATAATCCTTGACCTCTTAGAAGTGATATGCTAATGAGGAGAAGTAGAAAAGAGAGAGTAAACATAATAATTGGTATTGTAAAAGAATAAGGTTGGACTTTGGGAAACCTGAATATTATAAAATTCTGGAAAACCTAATCAAGGGAAAGAATCAAACTGATGGTTCCTCCTCTTCTCATTCTTATCCTTTTAACTGCCTTTCCTGACTAATTTGTTTGAAACTATTAGGTAGTGCTGAGCAAGGTAAATGATCAAGCACAAGGAGAGGAATGTAGGAGAGAGGTAAGATTAACAGCCAAAGGCATTGAGAACATGTAGTGCAAAGGTATTAATTTCCAAACATCTTTTTTCATCATAAGGAATCAAGGCTCTTTAAAGAATTGACTAATACAAGATTAAGGAAAGAAATTTTGTTTTAAATTAGCCTGAAATATTTCATTGTACAAGAAATTAAATAAGTGCTCAAAGGATAATAAAGACTCAGAAATGATATAAATAAGTCAGTGAAAAGTGGCTCTCACTGGCCAAGTATTGAACAGTTTAAGCACAAAATATGTTCTAACAATACAAGAATATACCCAATTATACAAAAATAGGAAATTATGAGTCCATATAGTTTAAAGAAACAAATTAATAAATTGAAATATTGGTGAAGAATGGGTATTTAATTATCTTCTGATAAATATTCAATAATTACAAAGAGAAACAACTTTCCAGTGGTAGTCACAAACTTAAATAATCAACAATAATATCATCAATGAGACAAAACACAATTTTATCCACATCATAGGATCTAGTGGAAAAAAATCACTATTGTGATATTTCTGCTAAGAACTCTTGATCACAATTTAATTGCAAACAAACATTACACAAACCTAAAATAAAGGTCATTCAGCAAAATGAATGCCTACAAGCTTCAAAAGTGTCAAGGTCCTAAAGATAAATAATAATATTTAAATTAAAGAAAAATAGTGAGCAACTGTTACACATTAGAGGTGAATGAAGGACACCTAACAAATAAATCCAACATATGGGAAAAATTGAGTTAAGTTTAAAGATTAGGCAACAGCAGTGCATTGGTGTTCATTTCCTAGATTTGACTAATGCATACTGACTATGTAAAAAAATGTCATCTTAGAGAAATAATACATACTAAAGTACTGGAGAATAATGTATCATAATATCAGCCAACTCAAATGATTCAAGAATTTTTTATTGTTGTTGTTCAACGTGGAACTTTCTATATGTTTAGGATCTTTTACAAAACAGAAAATTTTTACATAATTAAAAACTACAAAATTATCTATTAATATGAGAATTTAGAAAGTGAAATCAATCAGCTATTATCAATAAAATATTTTAAATTTTACAGCTAACTATCTACCATATCTCTGTAACACTTTTTCTTAATGTTTTTGAAGGAGCCTATAATCAAGGAGATAACTAAAGATTGCGGTTAGCTGAGAGCCATAAAAGATGTTCTAGTTTCCACCTGATAGTAATACATTATTCAAAGAATCTTTGTATGCCCGTGAACACTGCGTGACGCACCTGTAAGCTCGAGCTGTAAGCACGTGTCCTTGTTAAAGCTGTATGTATATAACTGGGTGAGTTTGGCTAGTGTGTGTGGGAAGAAGAAGAAGGTGGTGGTTGGAGTTAGAGTGTTTGGAGTGATTGCTGGAGCCGGAGAGAGAGAAGAATAAAAGACCTTTTTTCATTTTCATCCTGCCTCCGAATTTTCCTGCGGCGTTCGTTGCTCCAAGCGGTTTCCGCTTCAGGCAGCAACATGTTTTACTTTCATATTCTTTTCCTCGTTGATTTTTTATGTAATTTTCTATGAGAAGACACAAAGATAACTGAATCTTTCTTCTCATAACATTGGTCATATTTTCAAAATATTAGAAAAAGTTTCTTACAGTTTCAAATTTGCTATGGATAATTAGCACCCATTGTAAAATATTAGATATGTTTGGGGTATTTTTAGTATTTTTTTTTATAAGAACTTTATAGTTATACATAGTAGTTGAGTCATCCTGACAATATCACACATGCCTGGAATTTGATTTTAGTTCATGATCCCCACTTTCCCCTCCCCATTAGCTTTTCCATCCTACCTCTACTTCCCCATTCTTCTTCCACTACTCTGTTAATCCTCCTTTTGATTCCATAATTTAGCTATTTTGAATTGTGCTGCTATAAACATTGAAGAGACCCTATTGTTATAGAATGCTGATTTTATTTCTTTTGGAAAAATACCAAGAAGTGGTATAGCTGGGTCATATGGTAGATCCATCTTTAATTTGTGTGTGTGTGTGTGTGTGTGTGTGTGTGTGTTTTAAACATCTTTTTTTTATCTTTTTTTTATTCTTACTGATAGATGCCTTTATTTTGAAAATGGGTTACTAGATAATAAATTATACATTTTTCTCTTTAATTGGCTATATAGTAGCTTATATTCCCAAAAGTTATGTAGGTAGATGTCAATTTCCCCCATCCTCCTAACAACACTATTTATTGATTTCATTTTTTTATACCATAAAACTAACATAATTGTTGTGGTTTAAATGTGAAGTATCCCACAAAAGCTCATATGTGAAACAAAGCAAAAAAGCTTAGAGGCGAAATGATTGAGTTATGAGAGTCTTAACCTAATCTTTGTGTTAATCCACTCATAGAGGTTAACTGGATGGTAACTGTAGGCTGGTAGAGTATGGGTGGAGGAGGTGGATCCCTGGGGTCATGCCTTTGAGGTACTTATTGAGCAGAGCTCTTTCTCTACTTCCTGGTTCCATGTCCTAGACTGCTTTCTTCCACACTCTTCCACCATGATGTTGTGCCTCACATTGAGCCCCATGGAATGGAACTGGCCATTTATGGAGTGAAACCTCTAAAACCACAAGCTCCAAAGTAAACTTTTCCTCCTCCTCTAAAATTGTTCTTGTCAGATCTTTCAGTCATGGCACCAAAAAAAAGCTGATTAAAATAGTTACCAATTTCCAAAATGCACAGTAATATCATATGACTTCTTGCTAAAATAAAATCATTATAGAAGGGGCCTACAAAGACTTTTAGGAAATTCCCATCCCTAGTTTTTTGAGGACTCTCCATATTGCTTTCCAGAGTGGTTGTACTAGTCAGCAGTCCCACCAACAATGTACAAGTATACCTTTTTACCAATATCCTTGTCAGCACTTATTATTGATAATTGCCTTTGTGAGTGGAGTAAGATAAAATCTTAGTGTAGTTTTGGTTTGCATTTACTTGAATACTATAGATGTTGAACTTTATTTTCTATATTTGTCAGCCATTTTTGTTTCTTTTTTTAAGAAGTTTCTGTTTAGTTCATTTCCCCACTTTTCAATTGGGTAATTTATTTTTTGATGTTAAGCTTTTTGGTTTATTATATATTCTGGATCTATATCCCCTATCAGAGGAGTAGCTGGCAAAGATATTCTCCCATTCTGCAGGCTCTCTCTTCATGCTCTTAATCATTTCTTTTGCTATGCAGAACTTGTTAATTTGATCACATCCTTCTTATTGATTCTCAGTTTACTTCTTGCAATTGGGGGATCTTGTTAAAGAAGTTGGTGCCAGACCAATATGATGGAGTGTTGACCCTGTGTTTTCTTGTAGCAGTTACAATGTTTCTGGTCTATTTCCTACATCTTTGATACATTTTGATGTGACTTGTGTGCAGGGGGGAAAATAAGGTTCTAATTTCATATTTCTACATATAGCTCTTCAGATTTCCCAGTACCATTTATTTAAAAGGCTATCTTTTCTCCAAAATATATTTTTGGCACCATTGCCAAGTATCAGATGGCTTTAAGTATGTGGGTTTATCTCTGTGTCTTCTAATTTCTTTAAGTGGTCTTCATGTCAACATTAATGTCAATACCACACTGTTTTCATTACTATAGCTCTGTAGTATAATTTCATATTAGGTATTGTGAAGCCTGCTTCACTTTTTTGCTCAGTATTGCTTTGGATATTCTAGGTCTCTTATTCTTTTGAGTTTAAGAGATTTTTTTTTAATTCTGTGAGGAATGTCATTGATATTTTGATGAAGATTGCATTGAATTTATATATTGCTTTTGGTAGTATCGCTATTTTGACAATAGTAATTCTGCCTATCTAAGAACATGGAAGTTCTTCCATCTTCTAAGGTCTTCAATTTCTTTCTTCAGTGTCCTATAATTTTCGTTGTAGAGCTCTTTTACCTCCTTGGTTAGATTAATTCCCAAAGTGTTTGTTGTTGTCTTCTTTATTTTTTTTTTATTTTTATTTTTTTTTTTTAGGTTGTTGAGAATGGGATGGTTTTCCTAATTTATTTCTTAGCTGAATCACTCTTGGAGTGTAGGAAAGCTATAGATTTATGGGTGTTGATTTTGTATCCTACTATTTTGATGAACTCATTTATAAGCTCTAAAAGACTTCCAATAGAGTTTTTTGAATTTTCTACATATAGAATCATGTCATCAGCAAACAGATAGTTTGAATTATTTTCCAGTCTATATCATGTTTCTTTCTCTTCCTTGATTATTCTGGCTAATGTTTTGAGGACTATATCAAATAGGATTGGTGAGAGTGAACAGCCTTGTCTTGTTCCTGCTTTTACAGGAAATGCTTTTACTTTTTCTTCATTCAGAATGATGTTGGCTTTGGGTTTGTGGTAAATAGACTTTATGATGTCAAGGTAAGCTCCTTCCATCCCTAACTTCTCCAGAATTTTTAATATGAATGAGTGCTGGATTTTGTCAAAGGCCTTCTCTGCATCATATGATTCTTGTCCTTAATAATAAGTGGTGAATTACATTGATTTGCATAGTTTGAATCAACCTTCAATCCCTGGAATTAAACCACTTTATCATAGTGTATTATCTTCTCGGTGTGCTTTTGACAAAATGTAGTTTGTTAATATTTTATTAAGGATTTTTGCATCTGTGTTCATCAGGGATATTGGTCTGTATTTTTCTTTCCTTGATGCATTTTTGTATGGTTTTGGTTTCAGGGTTATACTGGCTTCATAGAATATATTTGGATGTGTTTTCCCCCTTTCAATTTCAAGGAATAATATGAGAAAGACTGGTTTTAGTTCTTCTGCAAAGGTCTGGTGGAAATCAGAACTGGGAATCCATCTGCTCCTGGGTTTTTCTTTTTTGGAAGGTTTTAAATTCTGCTTCAATTTTATTACTTGATATTGGTCTGTCTAGGTTTTCTCTATCTTCCTGGTACAACTTGGGAAGGTTATATGTGTCTACAAATTGGTTAATGTCTTCCAGATTTTCTAGTTCATTAGAGTATAAATTTTTAAAATGGTTTCTGGTGATCCTCTGGATTTCAGAAGGATGTTGTGATTCTCCTTTTCATCTCTCATTTTATTGATTTTGGTCTTTTTTTTTTTAATTTTTGGATAGTTTGGCTACTTGTTTATTAATCAATTATCTTTTCAAAAAACCAACTCTTTATTTCACTGATCCTGTGTATTTTTTCTTTATTCTCCATTTCATTAATTTTGGGTCAGATCTTAATTATTTTCTGCCTTCTACTGATTATGGAATTAGTTTATTCTTCCTTTTATAAGACCTTGAATTATAACACATACTTATTTATTTGGGATCATTATTTTTTAAATGTAGACACTTGGTGCTATAAACTTTCCTCTTAAAACTGCTCTCATACTGTTCAGAGATTTTGATATATTATTCTTCTTTTCTTATTTAAAAGAATTTCTTTCTTTCTATGCTTATTTCCTCTTAGATGCATTCTTCATTTAAAAGAGAATAATCGCCATGTGCTCATGTGGTTTCTTTTTTTCTTTTCATTTTATTTATTTATTTATATTTGTTGTACCAGGGATTGAACCCAGGGCCATTTAACCACTGAATCACATCCCCAGATTTTTTTGTTGTTGTTGTTTTAGTTTGAAACAGGGTCTCACTGAGTTGCCTTGCTAAGTTGCTGAGGCTGCCTTTTGAACTTGAAATCCTCCTGCTTCAGTCTCCCAAGCTGCTGAGATTATAGACATGGTTTACCAGCAATTCTATTATTTTTCTTGCTGCTGATTTTGAGTTTTATTACATTATTATGTAATAGGACAAATGGGATTATTTCAATTTTTTGTGTTTGCTAAGATTTACTTTGTGACCTAGAATATGGTCCATTTTGGAAAAAAATCAAGAAGCTGCTAAGAAGCAGCTAAATTCAGCTATTTGGTGGTAAAATATGCTACAAATGTCTGTTAGGTCCAATTAATTTATTGTTTTATTTAGATAGAAAATATCTTCATTGATTTTATCTTTTGATTACCTGTCTGTTGGTGATAAGGGTATATTGAAATCACCCAGAGTTATTGTGTTGGCATATATGTGAGATTTAATTTCATGGAGATTTTTGTTTTTGTTTTTGTTTTTGTTTGTAATAGAGTGCACTGACATTTGGAGCATATTACATACTATCATTATATCTTCTTGTTGAATTTTTTCCTTTACCAGGATGTATTCTTTGTCCCTTAATTTTTGCTTAAAAGCTGCTCTGTAGATATGAGGATAGCTAAACCTGCTTGTTTTGGGGTCCATTTGTGTAGAATATTTCCCCTTATCCTTTTACCTTCAGCCTGTGGGTGTCTTTCCCTATGAGTCTCTTGTAAACAGCATATAGTTGTATCTTATTTTTTGATCTATTATGCTAATCTATGCTTTTTAATTGGGGAGTTGAGACTATTAACATTCAGTGTTGATATGGATATGTCTGGTTTCCTGCCACTTTGATTTTTTGCTATATTTAATACTATCTTCATTTGTATTTAATAAATTATTCTTCTACTGATCTTCTTAATTTGGATGTTTTAGGGTTTGTTTATAAGTTGCTCTGTGCACAGTTTATCTTTGAATATTGTTTTTAGTGCTGGTTTGGTGGTCATGAATTCTTGCTGTGCAAAGTTTATTTCCCCCTCAGACTCAAAACTGAAGAGCTTACCATGTGCTGTGAAGATTCTCTCACTGCTTAGAGCTTACAGCGGTGCACACTGCAGGCTCGCCATCTACAATGTGGCTGCCAAGGATCACTGAGCATCCTGACAGAACTGCCACATGTCCCAGTGCATCTGCCTCCATCTCGGGACACCATAGTTGCCACTAGAGCCACCTCCACATGGTAGCCTCCTCCTTGGGACAGGGGACATGGCCTGGAGGTAGCCTATCCAATAAAATAATATCAGAAAATTTCCCAAACCTAAAGAATAAAATGGAAAATAAAATATAAGAGGCTTACAGAACACTAAATGTACAAAATTACAATAGACCTAAACGAAGGCACATTGTAATGAAAATGCCTAGCATACAGAATAAGGATAAAATTTTAAAGGCTACAAGGGAAAAGTATTGAATTACATATAGGGGGAAACCAATTCATATTTCAGCAGATTTCTCAACCCAAACCCTCAAAGCTAGGAGGTCCTGAAACAACAGAAACAAAGCTCTGAAAGAAAACGGATGCCAACCAAGAATCTTACATCCAGCAAAATTAAACTTCAGATTTGATGATGAAATAAAAACCTTCCATGATAAACAAAAGTTAAAAGAATTTACAACTAGAAAGCCTGCACTACAGGACATTCTCATCAAAATATTCCATGAGAAGGAAATAAAAAAAATACAATGAAAATCAGCAAAGGGAGGAACTACACTAAAGGAAAAGCCAATCAAAGGAGAAAACAAGTCATGTTAAAAAACTAAAAAATAAACTTGAAACTGAGATCTGTTGGGTATAGTAAACTTGGGTGGTAGTGGTGTTCTTTTAGATCTGGAATACCTGCAATATCATTGCAGGCCTTCCTTGATTTTAGAGTCTGAATTCAGAAATCAGATGGGAGTCTTACTGGTTTGCCTCTAAATGTAACCTGATGTTTCCTTCTTGCAGCTTTGAATATTCTTTCCTTATTTTCTATGGTAGGCATTTTGATTATAACGTATCTTACAGAATCTCTCATTTGATTAAGTCTATTTGGAGTTCTGTATGCCTTCTGTATGTGAATGTTTATCTCATTTCTAATAAGGCAAATGTTTTTGTAACTATTTGAATAAAAATATCCTTATGTATTTAGTACATATCTCCATGTTTCTTTCTATCCCACTGACACTCGAGTTAGGGGTCTTGATATTATCTAAGGGATCTTGTATATCCTGGTCATGTTCTGTCACTTCCCTTTACTGCATTCTGTGTATCCAAGTTAATATTCCTGGTCTTTAAGGCCTGAAGTTCTGTCTTCTAGGGCTGAAGTTCTATTTTCTACGTAATATAATCAGTAACACTTTCAAGTGAATTTTTAATTTGATTGATTATATCTTTGTATCTAGGAGTTCTGATTGGTTTCTTCTCCAGGTTTCTATTTCTTTCTTGAAGTGGTCTTGAATGTGCTATATTTGCTCTCTTAATTAATTCTTTACATCTTCCTTGAGTTCATTTAACATTTTAATATTCAGTTTTTTATAATATTTCTCTGGAATTTCATTGACTTCAATATTAGTGGTATCCTTTGTTGGAAGATTATGAATTTTGGGGGTAGATTTTGTTGCCTGTTTCCTCATGTTTTCAGAGATCTTGGACTTGTGCATCAAATGAGATGTAGTCCTCTTCCTCTATTTTTACATGTGCCCTTTTGTGTGTAATTATCTTATTTGTGCTGGGACTTCTTTATTTTTATTTTTTATTTTTTTTGTAGTTGTAGATGGACAGCATGTTTTTATTTTATTTGTTTATTTTTATGTGGTGCTGAGAATCAAACCCAGTGCCACACATGTGTGAGGTAAGTGCTCTGTGACTGAGCTACAGCCCCAGCCCTTCTCTCTGTTTTTGATACATGTATACATGTCAATGGGTAGGAGCTGAGATATCTTTCTGATTGTTCTTCCTTGGGTCCTGTTTGTTAGTTTGGGGTTTTTGTCTCCTCAGTTCATTGAGTTGTAATGGTAAGGGTTCAAGTGGTGCTAGATTGTAGGTGGGTGAAATTCATTGTTGCTTGATTGAGATGTATTTCTCAGTAGCCAGGATCTTCACATTGTGATCTTGAAATGTCCACATTTCTTAACATCCCACTTAGCAACACATGTAAAGCCTTAAGATAATATCTAGTGTATACTTTGACGTATCTAATGCTAATTGCCATCTATATAGAAAGGGAGAGGTCAGTATTCAACAACAATATCAACAATTTCAAAAATGTGAACTACATCAAGCATTTGAGAGTAGGGGTTTCCTCTGTTGTCCACTATATTAATAATCACAACAATTTGGGATAGGAATTACATAATCCATATAATTTCTATTATTTGGTGGGATTACAGTTTCTTAAGAGAAAATAAGGGAGGAAGTTAAAAAAAAGTTGGAAGTATTTGAAAAAGTGATCAGAGGAGAGATAGTAGCTAGGGAGCAGGTGTCAGCTTTAAAGAAGGAAAAATAAGTTAACTGAAATAATGGAAAAAGAAGAAAAAGAGGAAGAAGGAACATCTTGGTTGTTACTTGGGGGAAAAGGTGAAGAAGGGGAGATAGGAGCGTCCATAACCTAAAAGAACCAGAAAATGTAAGATAAAAAAAAAACCCTCGAACCCTTGTTTCCCACCTAAATCTAATACAGGCAAAATAATGAACTAATGCAGGAGAGAGCATTTAATGTATAAGTTATAGGAATATGTGTGTGTGTGTATTCAAACATCTTTGCAGTGAGAGTGTACACAACCACATACTCACATAACCACAAAATCATGCATAATGAAAAAAGTGAATAATAATAAAAAAATGTTGTTTGGAAAACCCAAAAATGTTTAATTTTAAAAGTTAAAAAAAAATGAGAATATGGAGGGAAAAAGAAATTAAAGAAAATTTTTAAAAATCTTAATGAGCATTAGAGGGCTTGTTTTCACCATGGTAGTCAAATCTGTCCATAGGAATGGATTTTCAGTCTTTATATTTATTTTTGGTTCTGTGTTTTTTCCACTATTCATGTGTTCCTGCCTAGCTGCCAGCTGGGTGTAGTATTTCTCAGCTTCCAGTCTCCCTATATTGGGTGGGTTAGCCTGAGGAGTGCTGATAAATTGTGTAATCCTGTAGTGGGGATGATGCAAAGTTCTAGATTGGAGTTTCTGGTGGTTGGGGTTTGGACTTCCATGGGTTTTGGAACTCTGTTGGTGAGTATTTGAGATTTGGTCCACTGCCCCTATTGGTGTGGAGCTTCCTATCTCAGCTGGGCTTCTGGATCTCTGGGGCTTAAGAACTAATCCACTGTCATGGCACAGAGACTAAGCTTGGCACTGGTTTCACCTTCATCACTGTGGATGTGTATTACCAGATATCTGCCCTGGAGTACAGATGTGGTTTTGAGGCTTCAGTAAGCCTCTTTGCAATAGCTCTTACGGGGGCATCAGCTATTATGGGATTTTTATCCTTTGGGATTCAGAGGCTGAATACTTTAGGTAAAGTGTTCTCTGTGCCTGTTTCAGTCTCTCTGGCTCAGGCACCCTCTGGGAAATTTATTTTTTCTTTTCTTTTTCTTTTTTTTTTTTTTTTTTTTTTTTTTTTTGTCAGCTGCTGGTAACTTCCTTTATGAGTTCCCAATTTGCCCCATCTCTGTCCAGGGCTGTGCAAGCTGGGGGAGGGGTGTAGCTTTCAGCACCAGAGGTCCTTTCCTCACCAGCCAGCATGTTCCGAGCTTTGAGGGCTTTGCAGCAACACTCAGGGTGGCTGTCCATCCCTGAAGAATGCTTCCCCCATGGACAACCATGGACTTATTTTCACTGGGAATCTTACCCTCCCAACACTTCATCTACTAAAATCAGCCTTTCTCTGTAAACCACAGGTTTCTCTAAGTCTTTCTTTTTCTTTTTTAAATTTCTATATCTGCTGGACACAAGTTTCTTTTGTCTGCACCCTGCTCTGCTCTGCAGGCAGCAGGAATTGGTGCGTCTCTAGGGTATAATTTCTTATGCTGAAGTTCCATGAAAAAAAAAAAAAATTAACAGCTCAGTATTATGTTTCAGTGAGGTTATTTTGTTACTCACCTCACTGAGGAACAGTCTGCAGGTGCTGAAGAACTGCCAGCCACACTTTCTCCTCTCTGCCATCTTTCTTCTCCAGTCTTTTTTTTTTTTTTTTTTTTTTAAGGTACAATAAGCTTTCGGGGACAGGAGGTGAATTTTTGGTTTTCTCTAACACTTGAATTTTGGTGTGAGGACTAGTTTTGAGAGAGAAAAAAAAAAAAAAAAACAATTTCACCTGAAATTAAACATACACAAAGGTAATTTAAATGCTTTTGAAGTAATGTTACCTTATATTGACCTACAGATTGTATAATCAAATTAATCTTTTACTATACTGACTCACTAATAGATATACATGAGATTTTGGTCACTAGAAATCATTTCTCTTCAAGCCAGTTGATTATATTTGTGGCAAATTTACATTTCATTTTATTCAGGACCACCAGACTTTGACAAGAAAAAAAACTGGTCATACATACCAAAATGCATTCTAATACATTAGCATACATTAAAAACTCATATTATTCTCACACAAATATATTATTCTTTGCAGTCTTAATACTTAATTTTGAACAAAAACAGAGTATTAATTCTATTGTTTGTAATTCTAAAGGAAAAAAAGTATGGTATATTTATAGTTACTAAGTATACCTCTGTACTAACAGAACACTTCATGTTTCTCTAGTTGTTTATGAGAATCAATTATACTTACAGTTTTCCCCATTTGATGACAATGAATTTCCAGCTGATCAACTTCTTGTTCTGTGCTTTTAAACATCAATTTTTCTCACTGCCAATATACCCCAGTGCCAGTTGCCAAAGAATGTATTCATTTTGGAACAAATCACAAGGACCACCAGGTCAGTGGTCACTTGTAGTGAGTTACCTGGAAGCTACTAGTATATCAGGATGACTTATAGATGAAAAATAAGTGAAATTCACATAAAGTACACAAATATGCCTTATTAATCCTCAGGGAAATCTCAAATTCCCCCTGGCCTAAACCTCTATATCTAATAGCCATTCTTGTACCACCTAAAATGAGGATAAGTTTGATAGAAGTGAGATGCTTGAGAAATGTCTTGAATACTCCATAAATCAATAAATCAAACATCAATTAATCACTGGAATTTAGAGATAAAATAGATGAGAGGGCAGAGTGAAGATAACAATAGATTAATAAGAACCATTATATATGCTATAATAAAGATTTATATAGTGAGGCAACTAATAATAAAACAATGGGAATATCTTTCAAAGCAAATATTAGTTTCAGAACCACACTACTTACATTATCTCAGTAAGACAAAAGAGTTAACCAATAGGGCTAACAGTTCTAAGAGAGGAGACTATACTGGAAATATTTTATTAAAACTTTTGAGAACATATAATTTTATACCTGCATAAACATTTTTAGAATCAATAAAATAAGAAATAATTTAGAAATAATTTTATGGAGCAGTAAGAAAAATGTTATAAAAGTTAATCATGGAGAATAGTAAAGAAGAAAATAGTAATTTACTGCTATACCCATGAAAACAGAATAATACATTTTAAGCCAATTTTGGAAAGCTATCAACTTATTTTTAAAATGCTTACAATGGATTAATCCAATGAATGCAAGAAGCTTTAAATATAAAAATGTCAATATAATTCACCATATTAGCGGATTAAAAGAGTAAATTTATCATCTCAACAGATATATTAAAATCAAATAATTAAAAAGTAGATACATATACATAATTATCTGTCTTAGGAAACTATAAATAGAAGAAACTGAGTCTGATTTGGAATAATGGCAGACCGAGTTATCCATGATTACCCAAAATACATGTATGAAGACACAATTGTTGTAAAAATACTTTACACAAAACCAGCAACTTGAAAAATTGTGCTCTTTATTGTAATATGAAATGAAATGGACTCTGCAAGCATGTATAATAAATTAGAATAATAAAAATTAAAAAATAAAAAAAGATTATCTATCAATAATTAGTGGCTAAAGCACTCATAAAGAACAGCTCTCAAGAACATTACTTTAAAAATGGGATGAAGACAGACATCACTACCTATCCAGTTTGGTCTGAGAATCATGACACTGAACTAGATTAAATAAGGCCATAATTAAAGTAATGAGGACTTAGGGAAAATATAACCAAATTACCATTACCTAACTGGGACTAAAAAAATAGCAGGAATTACTAAGAGTAGAAAAACATTGTTGGGTATAAATCAATTTATAAATTTCTACTCCAAAGAAATATATATTAACAAGGTATTTTTTAAAGAAAATCATTTACAATAGCACAAAAAAAATAGGATGTGTTGAATAAATCTAATCAAAATATAGAAGAAAATCATAAGATTTGCTAAAACACATGAAAATCTACAGGTAGGAAAGGAAACTATACTCATGGATAAAGACAATTTTTTTTTTTTTTTATAAAAGAAAGAAGTGTAATGTTAGCTTTCCCCAAATAAATATATACATTTGTAGAGATGAAAAAGAACAAGTATGACACCATTGTTTGCCATTGTAAGTCATGACTGACACTCTTATTTTAAAGAAAGATTAACAAGAGAAAAGTCATAACAGATTTTCATCAAACATAACATGGGAGCATTTGGAAATGAATACTCAAAGATCTAGAGAAAATTGTCTTTTATGTTTAGGTTGGATGAAAACTGGACTGCCACATAGATGTGATTGGAAAAAAAGGGTTTGACCTAAAGGTAATTGATGAGAGGAGAAACCCTGGTAATTTGACTTTTTCTTGGCATTCCTTCCTCCTAGGTATGAGGTAGGACCCCTTTTTAAATGATGGTTTTATGATGATTGTTAGACAAATATGTCAGAGAATTCCTTTTGGCCAGCTGTTAACACAGAAATGCAAGGAAATATTAGAGTAGTATTTCTAGATTTTATCATTGGCTCAAGGGTATTGGAGTTCTGATTTCTATAAACTGCCTAGAGGAAAAGAGTTCTTATTTCTATGGCCTGCCTTGAGAACCAAAGGGGAGCAGAAGAAAGACAGAAGAAGGTCAGAAAGAGACTCTTCTTCTTAGGGTCTTTTAATATCCTTCAGTTCGTAGAACTCTGCATGCCAAAGCACCATACTTTGGAGTACCATTTTCTGAATCCGAAAACATTTCATGCAATTCTAATGAATTTTCAAAAATATGATTTTGACTAGGAATTAATAGGTAAATTTTTTAAAAATCATGTGAATAACTTAAAAATTTAAAACCAATGAGATATTTTCAAGACTTATTTTAAAGTAGTTATTAAGAGTGAAAAGATGGTGCATGAATAAACAAAAGACCAATACTACAAAATAGAGTATTCTGAAAGAGAAATCCACTCATGCAAAAAAAGCTAACTTTATGAAAGAGGTGGTATTGCAGATTGTTGCTGCCTGAAGCGATGGCTACCTGCAGCAACAAAGCCGCGGGAATAAGTTCAGAGGCAGACTGGAAACGAACAGGCTCTTTATTCTGTTAGCTTCTCTCTCCGGCTCCAACAACACCCCAACACGCAATCCACACTCCTCCAACCACACCACAAAATGGCACCGACCCGATCCACAATCCCCAGGGCCAAGTCACACGAGACCATGGAAGGTGGTAATGCTTATGGCTCACAGTTAACCACAATCTTAGCTATCTCCTTAATTAGGGCTCCTGCAGCAGATTATTATTAATTTTTTTAATAAACAATAAGGTGACAAATGGTTATTCATATTAAAAAACATAAAACTGAGTCCCCATTCCATACCATGTACAAGAACCAATTCTGAGCAAAGTAATTCTTAAAAAAATAAAACTCAAAAACTTTGAGATGATAATAATAAAAAAACATATTTACAACAGTGTATCATGAATGGGTTTTACAATCAAGTCTCCCAAAACAAATATTATAAAGGAAAAGGTAGGTAAATTTTTCTTCAGTAAAATTGAAAATTATTACAGAAAAAAATGAAAAATCACCTAAAAAATAAAAATACAACCTAGAGGCCCAAATGGATTGGTATCCTATGTAGAAACTAATATGAGCATAAAAGCAAACCACTGAAAATATGCTAAATGATATAAACAGCAATTCAAAGAGGAATTCTGCAAAGCAAATAAATGTTGAACAGAGGCCTAACTACTTTGGTGATCAGGAAAATACAAATTGAAATAGCAAGGTGAATTTCTGGAAAGATGGTTGAATAGAAGTGCCCAATTCTTGTTTCCTCTTTCACAGTAGAACCAGAACAAGTAAATGGATGGATTTTTAAGGTAGGTGACACTGAAACCCAGCAAGGGAGACATGGAAACCCTAGGACACGGACACATTGACAGTGGCATAGAGAGTGAAAAGAAGTGATCAGCAATGGCAACCCCGGTCACCTGGCAACCCTGGTCACCTGTTACATTGCAGAAGAAAGGGTGAATGGAAAAATCCCATGGACCTCATCACTGCAGAGGTCAGCAACTTAGTAACAGGAAAGTTCCACAGATTTCACAAGCTTGGAACCCAGTTAGGGGAGCTCACTGGAGTCTATACTATAGCTTTGCTTCAGAGAAGAAATTTCATTACCTCCTTTTTTTACCCCCAGAGCCTAGGATGCTGGAGCAAGACAACTTATTAGGGGAAAAGTTAAACTGCTAGAATATAGTTGGCTCCAGCATCCAGAACCTGAAAATGTACATTCCGTGTTCTATACCACCACTCTCTCCATTGTTGCTGCTATCATTGCACACACATCTCATGCCATCGTATGAGCATGCACACACCATGTTCCCTACCAGTGCAGCTGCTGAGTCAACATCCAACATGATCCATGTTTCTGATGCCACCACTCCCATTGCTGGAATGACCATACATGGGTACCCCACCTTTACTACTATACATATGACTCTCACCTCCCCATCTCCCATGGGGGCCCCAGAGACAAAAGGGATTCCTGACCCTTCTACCACGCACTGTACAAAACCAAATCCATTGATTATAGCTGAAGAAGCTATAAAGAGATTATATTATGTCACCCAACTGGAATCAAAGGCAATGCAGGTCACAAAACTGACACCCAAAGGCACATTTTTAGGCATTTACTTGAGAAACAGCTTATACCAGTAGTAGAAGAAATGGATCCACCAGATGCTTAAATCTCAACATAGGGGTACTAGATACATGGAAAAAACAAGGCAAAACTATGTCTCCAAAGGAAATCAGTGGAACATTGTGTCTCCAAAGATCTAGCAACAGACTGCAAATAAAAGAATATTGATGAGACACCTGTTAAAGAATTCAAAGAATGACTATAAGGAAACTCAGTGAGATTCCAGAGAATGCAGGAAGATAAATGAAATTAGGAAAAAAAAAAAAAAAAGTTCATGAAATGTATGAAAAGTTCAGTAAAGTAACAGTTATCTTGAAAAAGAATCAAACAAAAATCCTGTAAATGAAAAACTCAGTGAGTCAAATGAAAATATAGCTGAAAGCCTCAACAACAGACTAGATTGCACAAAAGAAAGGATATTTATTTAAACCTGCATATTTCCTTTGAAAATACAAGTTTTCAAAAAATGAAACAAAACAGACAAAGAAATGAAGACAATCTCCCATACATATGGAACATAAAAGTGAAGACAAGGAAAAAAAGTATGAGAAAACTATTCAATTAAATAGTAGCTGAAAATTTTGCAATCTTGTGAAAGATATGGATATCCAGACACAAAAGCCCCATCGGATTTCAAATAGACATATAACAGGAAAGATCCTCATCACAGAATATTATAGTCCAACAGTCAAAAGTACAAGACAAAGAGAAGACTGAAAAAAAAATAAAATAAAAATAAACAGCAAAAGAAAAGTGAAAACTCACATTTAGGGGAACTCCCATTAGACAAACAGCATATTTCTCAGAAGAAAGCTTACAGACCAGAAGAGGATGGAATGACATATTCTAACCTTTCAAAGAAATTTCTTTCAAAGAACACCCCTCCCCCAACACACACACACACTAAAAACAACAGACAACAAAAAATCTTCCAAGAATACTATGCCAAGCAAAGTTATATTTTAGAAATGAAAAAGAAATAATCACTTTCTGAGACAAGCAAAACTTGAAATTCATCAGTTATCAAAGATAAAATTCTAAGATATTATTCCATGCACAATCATAGCATTTAAAAAATCAGTCAATACCATAAGATTGTGAGTACATATTAGAATTTATACAGCAAATTATAGTGTTCTGTAATCATCATCTCAGGGTGCCATGACAAAATACCATGACCTGACTGGATTCAACCACAGCCATTTATTTCTCCCGTTTATTTCTGGAGTCTGAGAAGTGTAAGATCAAGAAGCCAGTTGCTTTAATTCATAGTGAGGACCCTCGTCCTGGCTTACAAAAAGCTACATTTTCAGTGCATTTTTTCATAGCAATTGGAAAAGAATTCTAATGTCCCTTCTTCTTTTCTTTTTTTTAATATTTATTTATTTATTTTAGTCGTACACAATGCCTTCATTATTACGTGGTGATGAGGATCGAACCCAGGCCGCACACGTGCTGGGCGAGCGCTCTACCGCTGAGCCACAATCTCAGTCCCTAATGTCCCTTCTTCTAAGTGCACTAACCCACCATGAGCTTCAACTGAGGAATTTGTGGCGCACAGAATTAAGTTCATTTTATGTGAATATTTTTAAACAGTTTGAGAGCAGTATGACAATGTCTGGTGTAGTTGATGGAACATATCCATCCAACCTTGCAAATTAATAATAGAGAAAATTTTCAAATATATACATAGAGATAGATGCATCATATGAAATAAGGAAAATGTTGGAAAAGGAAAATGTTGGAAATGGCATTAATCTCTGTTAATAATAAAAAATGAAAAATAAATCATAGAATGTTTAAGCAATCTAACACAATCTCAGTGTTACCTAATGGTGAATACAGGACCATTGTAGTAAGTCCACTGACTTAAATAATTTGCTCAGTTTCTAAATATATACCATATCGAAGTCAACTCAGTATAATTTATTTTTCAATTTGCTAGATATTAAACCAGACAATATTGTCTGTAAAATATAGCAGAGCTATCTTTTGTTGTTGTTGAAGCACTGAGCTATTATAAATCCTTTTCAAAGAAATACCCCTATTCAAGTGTTGAATGGGCAACATTGTGTGAACATGCCCTTTGAATCAGATCCTGTAACCTCATAAGGAATTTTGATAAGTCTGTGTGTAACACTGAACGTGGGATTTTTTTTTTTTTTTTTTTTTTTTTTTTTTTTTTTTTTGCTCACGAAGCATGTATAACACTAGATGGCCTAGATGATGAATGAATGTTCTCCTCTCAGCATATACCAGGGCATACATGCGCGCACGCGCGCACTCACACACACACACACACACACACACACACACACAGCCCTCCCCACCCCCCCCCCCCCCCCCCATCTTGCTCTCTCTCCATTGCAATGAGCCACAAAGAAACTTTAGTGGTAAATACATGAACAAGTATGTAAAACAAAGAAAATCAAAAGTGATCAGTTCAAGCAAGTATCTGAATGAAAAAGGACAGATTTGCTTGCATCTCCTTTTCCAGCATCTCTACCTGGTGTGCCAACCTTAGCATATCAAATAAGCAGAGTACATTTTGAAGAGGGTAGAAGTCTTATTTTACGCCAAGAGTAAGGCAATTTTATATCTGCTCTAAGAGTGGATTAGGCAGTTACAGACAATTCTTAAGCTACTAAAATAATAATGAAGAAGAATGGATAGAAGAACAGATCCTTGCAACAAACTCATGTTAATTAACCTTGCAGCTGGGAGATCAATTTGCATAGAGAGTCTTTGAAGCCTGTCAGGTATGAATTGAACCACTGAACTGCTACATTTGATAATCCAGCCATTGAGGGTTCCCCCCCGCAAGATGGTTTTTCAGCCTAACAGACAGCTTTCTTCATATAGAAGTACTCATTTCTAATTAATTTTCTACTATATTTAACACACACAAATTTGTGACTTTCAAGAAATTAACAAAACATCAAAAACACAGAGATTATTAATTATATGTATGAAAGAAGAAACATTTTAGGTACCATTTAGGTTTAGGCTTAGTTCTCAAAATCTGAAAACTTGAAAAATAAGTATCCTGGGACACTTATAAATGAAAGTTAGCTAATGATAACAAGACAGTATTATAAAAGGCTTTTCCAGTATCCATGCATTAAAAGTTCTCAATAGTCATTTGAGGTAGACAATATTGCTTTTCTCATTTTATACGGAGGTAAACTGAGGCCAAATGACCAATGATATATTGACCAATGTCAGTCTTTTAAGAACATGGCCTGATCAGAATTTGAATCCAGATAGCCTAATTTTCAACATATTTTCTTATTCACTCTACCTTGCCCTCCTAAAATGTCTACACCATCTCTCCTAAAATGTAAGTTTCTTTCCACTTAATCTCATTAAGCTAAACGATGACAACAACAATAACAAAAAAATCTTGGTGGGTTTGTGGCACTTTGTAATATTTATAATTAAAATAATTGTCTGCTTCTAGATTCTAAAAATTTAATAAAAAAGCAAGAGAGATATAATAAGGAAAAAGAATGTATAATTTCACTCCAGTCAGAATGTTAGCTATTAAGAACACAAACAACAATAAATGTGGGAGAGGATGTGGGGAAATAGGCACACTCATACATTGCTGGTGGGACTGCAAAATGGTGCAGCCATTATGGAAAGCAGTATGGAGATTCCTTGGAAAACTGGGAATGTAAACACCTTATGACCCAGCCAACCCACTCCTGGGTCTATTCCCAAAGGACTTAAAAACATCATACTACAGGGACACAGCAACATCAATGTTTATAGCAGCACAATTCACAATAGCTAAGTTGTGGAATCAAACTATATGCCCCTCAGTAGAGGAGTGGATAAAGAAAATGTGGTATATATACACAATGTAATATTACTCAGCAATAAAAGAGATTAAAATTTGCAGGTAAACAGATGAAGTTGGACAATATAATGCTAAGTGAAGTTAGCCAATCTCAAAAATCCAAATACTAAATGTTTTCTCTGATATAAGGAGGATGATTCACAGTGGGGTCGGGTTGGGGAGCATAGGAGGATTAGAGGAACACTAGAAAGGTCAATGGGGAGGGAGGGGAAGGGAGGGAGCAAGAGGATATGAAGGGGGGAAAAAAGATGGTAGAATGAGATCAATATCATTACCCTAAATGCATGTTTGAAGACATGAATGGTATGAATATACTTTGTGTACAGTGATATGTAAAAAGTTGCTCTATATGTGTATTATGAATTGTAATACATGCTACTGTTATATATACAATTTCAAATAAATATAAAAAAGAAACCCCATCAAAAGCAAAAAAAAAGTTTAAAAATTTTTTAAAACTTAAAAAAAGAATATATAAAATGAGAAAAAATATAAGATTTTTTTTTTTTTTCTTTTTGGTACTGGGGATTAAACTCAGGGGCACACGACCACTGGGACACTTCCCCAGCCCTTTTTTTGTATGTGTATTTTATTAGAGACAGGGTCTCACTTTGTTGCTAAGTGCCTCACTATTGCTGAGGCTGGCTTTGAACTCAAGATCCTCCTGCCTCAGCCTCCCAAGTGCTGGGATTACAGGCATGCGCCATCACACCCAGATAAAAATAAGAAATTGAGTGGAACTATATTAAAGTTTAGCAATGTTTATAAAAACTGTGACAAAAATAGAATTGGACAAAAATTATTCAATAAATTTTTAAATATTTAGAATTGAGAATTATACAAGATGACAGATAAATTCCTTCATGTAGAACATGTAAATCCACTTTGTATCAATATTTTGATGATAAGATATGTATTTTTCTTTGAGTCTGGGGCTATTGATTGTCTGTCCAAAAAAAAAAAAATTATTTTGTCAAAACACAAAAGCCTCTAGGAATTTTTAATTTTTTAGAGAATTCCCCATAGATTCAATCCCATTGAATTCAACTTTTCTTTATTAAACTTTTTACAATATTATCAATTGTATTTTCATCAAATTAACAAATATCATCACATTTACCTAAACATACAAAAGATTTAGAGAGATTCATGAAGTCAGAATATCTATACCAACTAGGCTAGCAAGTTCTCTGTATTAAAATGGAAAGAACTCTATACATTTAAAAGGAAAGAAAAAAATTCACAGCTAAGATGCAAACTTGCCAGATATTTCCATTGTTCTAAATGTCTTATCATTTCTTTCGGGACAAAGAATCTTGATGTGGTGTTACAAATCAGTCTTCTGACATGAAATCCAAGAGTATGTTTCCAACATAATCCAGATGAGCCGAGTGACAATTCAAGGAGAAACTGAACAACATGTTTGCAGAGCACTCCAGGTACAGAGTGGAAGTATTAGCATTCTAGTATGAGAAGACAAGAAAAACCGCTTAGGTGAGCCAGAAGGAGATATAGTGCTCAACAGGCAGAGAAGGATATAATATACCAAATAATCTTTCGAAAATATTAATTTAGACTGTCAAAATTCAATCAAATATAGAATCCATGATACAAGACATGAATGATGAAATAAGAATATGAATTGAGATTAAAAATGAGATGTCTGAATGAGCAACAGTAATTCATAAGGGAAATAGACATAAGAAAAGCTTAAAAATTAAAAAAAAAAAATCTGAAGAGTTAATAAGTCTGTTTTAATAGATCATTTTTTTAAGCCTTATGTTCTAAGAAATCATCTTCTGTTAAAGCCAACTTTTGAATATTTATAAAAACTAACCTCATAGTGGACACTAAGAAGTCTACAGCGCAAAATAATCACACGGAGAGTATACATAGTACCCAAACAATCTTGTTCCAAATGCAATAAAATAGCAACAAAAACAACAACAGCACCAACAAAACAAATCAACAAACAAAAAAAATGACACAACAGATTAAAAAAATGTTTCATATAAAAATCCTAGGATAGAAGTAAAGATCAAAATTAAGTATTTGAACTAACAAAAGAGTATTATGAAATCATATTTTTATAACTCAAAATACTTTCTCTATTAAGCAAGGAAAGTTACAATAAAATTATTTCATTACTCTAGAGTAAATTTGATTCAATAAATTCAAGAAAGATAAACAAAAGTAAACAAGGATTAAGATATTAACAATGAATTAAAGGTTACTTTTAAAAAATAAAGACATGGATAAATACTTTGAATTAGCAATAAAATAGCTAAGTTGAATTAGTTAACACGAATAGAGAAAATATATATATATATACTGTTAGAGGGAAGAACCAGCCTGCAAGCAACAACAACAACAAAAATATGTATATAGTATATATTTCCCAAAATAAAAGTGATAAATTAGAAAATCCTCATGCAATAGATAATTGCAAGGCAAATAAAGTGACCAGATTTAGTCTCAAAAAAAAAAAAAATAGTATATGAATAGGTGAATGATCATGTGAAAAGAATCAAAAAAATATTGAATAACGCTTCACAAGAAGTCAGTCAAATGGTGAATTTCAATTTCTACTTCCATATATAAGGAACTTAAAGGTCAACACCCCATCTTAACAAGTAAAAAGCTAAACAGACTGAAAAATCAGTCACCTTTCTGGGTAAGAAGTGTGAGGACACAGAGCAAACTTCTGACCTCGAGATTTGAAAGATAAACAGGAAAATACAGTGAGTCAGCGCTTACTGGAGCAGAGGCTCAGGAACAGAAAATATGAGAACCAATGCTTCACCAGAAGAACCTGAACTACAACTGAGGAATTGCTGGGGACTCAGAATGGGTGGTGCTGAGTTTGAAACCTCTGGGGAACACAGTCATAGGGCAGCAACCACACTTTTGTGAGTTTTACTTTAGGAGTGTGAACAGATTCTCACAGTAAATATCAGAGAAAAACTCCCCTAGGGTTCTGGCAATGGGAGTATAAAAAGAGCCATTTCTAACATAGTAGAGCACTCTGTTCTGTTTGAAAAGGCCTGTCCTCAGGAGAAACCATTTAACCAGAATTGACTGGCTGGGCTGTTATCAGAGCCCTGCATACCTGGGGTAAGAAAGATGTTCCACTCCAGTCGGCATTAACCTTTCATGAAGTTAAAGGGAGATGCCCAACTCCAACCTGTTAGGTAGCAGTTAGAATGAGCAGTGGCTGAGGAGTTAAAAAAAAAAAAAAAAAATAGTGTAGAACGAATCAGTTAATCAACATCCCTGCCTCAGTGGCACAGCAAGGTCTGAAAAGAGCTGTTTCATAGCCCTTGCCTGATCACAGACCTAGAAACTATTCATTCCTCTTATAACAGGAAGAACATGGATAAAATCAGGGGTAAGAACCAAAGGCAGGGATATGTTTGTTCAAATGGGACCTAACTGCATTTAAAACAGGACCCAACACAAGCAACACAGACCAGAAATTTCCCACACCTAGGAGAGCAGGATGATTAAAAAATGGATTCCATCAACCATAAATTCTGCAACACGGGTTCCAAATGGAACCTGTCAGTCACACAAAGATGACCAAGAGTTGCCCTTAGGTGGTTAGCTAGAATGTCATCCCACAACTGGGGGTGATACTTGGGTGGGACCTTCTAACAATCTCCATTCTATTCCAGTAAAGGCAGGGACAGAAAGGAGTGAGTGTCGCTCTGCTCTGAGGGGACCCACTCTTTCCCTTGAGAGTGTCTTTCCCCCTTCAAGTCTTGAGTCTTGCTTCAAATTATCTCATGCAAGAGCACAAAAGCCGCCAACACAGCACCATCTAGGCAGAAGTAGAGTGTTATTTTTAAAGTCAGGTATCATCTTATCTCTGTCATCACAACCCACTCTAGCCTTCTTCTCCCACCCAAGGGAAGAAGACTGAGAAATGCTGATGAAATTCACAGTCCAGAAGCCTGCTATTCTTTAAATAAGTTCTAATCACAGAACTATAGCAGACTTCCCTTCCCACCACAGCTCACCACACCACTAAAGGCTTAGTCACAACTTATCTGGCCCTCAAGGAAAAATTATAAGTCATTTCAAAAGATAAAAAGCACAATTTGAAGAGATGGAACCATACGTGGCTGGAAAATTGGGATGATGAGACTGGTAATCAAAACAACTAGAATTAAAATGCTACAGTATCTAATGGATAAACTAAATAGCATGAAAAACAGATGGGAAATGTAAGCAAAAAGAAATGTTAAGAAAAAATGGACTAGAAATGCTGGAGATCAAAAGCACAAAATAAAGAATGGCTATTAGTATACTAAACACACCTGAGGAAAGAATCTCTGAGATTGAAGGTATTTCAGTAGAAAACACATTGATCTACTTCCCTAGCCCTTTTCCAATTTGTTCTTTTTTGACACAGGGTATTGCTAAGTTGCCTTGGCTGGCCAAAAATTTACAATCTCCCTGCCTCAGCATCCCTGCTGGGATTACAGGTGTGCACCACCATGCGAAGACTGAAAAGCAAAAATAACATAGACCAAAAAAAAAAAAAAAAAAAAAAAAAAAAAAAAAAATAACATATATATATATATATATATAAAGAATGGAGAATTGTACAACAACCACACAAAGACATGTGTATACTGGGAATAGAAGAAGAAATATAGAATTGAAAAGACAGAATATTTATAATAATGATTTCCCCAGTATAAGCTAGGTATGGTAGATATCAGACACCAATCCACAGTCTAGAAATCTCAGATAACACTAATATAAATGGAACTACGTGATAGGGGTGGGGGAACTACACCTATGAATACCATTATCAAATTATGGAAAAAACAATTTTAAAACTTTACAGAAAAATAATTACAAAGACAAAACTCTGAAAGAAGGCAGACCAAAATAAAACTTATGGAGGAACAAGGATTAGAAGTAAATCTTACTTCTCAATTAAATCTTAGTCCTCAGAATCCACATGAAGCAAAAGAAAGTCAATATTATTTTTAAAGTTTCAAGAGAAAAAAAATGAACCTAGAATTCTGTACTCTAAAATTATTCTTCAAGAATGAAAAAAGTAATAAACTTGAACTCATAAAAAAGGAAATTGAGGAGAAAACAAGACTTCCTCAAACAAATATTAAGGAATTTTGTTGCTGACCAAACTGTCTTTCAAGAAATGCTAAAAAATTATTTAGAGAGAAGGTAAATAATATAGGATAAAACCTTGGAAATACATAAAGAAAAGAGGAGCCCAGAGGAAGAAAAAACTGACCAATTTGAAACTTTAATTTTTCATACACTCATTTCATCCAACAAACATCATTTTGTTCAAAAATAATAACATCAAAAACGTATTGAATTATCAACACTAATTTATATATCATATAAAACATATAACAGTTATGGATAATTTTATATATAAGGGAAAAGATTCACAGTAATGGCATAAGGGACAGGAGTAAATAATGAGTATTTTATTATAAAGTACTCACACTAACTGTAAAATGTTACATTATTATTTGAAAATGGACTGGGTCAATCATAATTGTGCATTTCAAATTCTAGGGCCACCTCTAAAACTGTGGGTTTTTTTTTTTTTTTTTTTAAATAAAAAACAAGGTATAACTGACATGATGAGAAAGGAGAGAACGCCAAGGCACAATTCATGAAAGAAATGGTTGGTAAGCTGGACTTCATTAAAAATAAAAACTTCTGGTCTGTGAAAGATGAAGTCAGGTGAATGAGAAGGCAAGCCAGAGTCTAAAAGAAAATATTTGCAAAAGACCTCCAATAAAGGGCTATTATCCAAAATATACAAAGAACTCTAAAACTTCACCAGTAAGAAAACAAACAACCCAATTGAAAAAAAAAAAAAAAAATGAACCAAAGATCTTAACAGACATCTCGCTGAAGAAGATAAACAGATGGCAAATAAGCTCATGAAAAAATGCTCCACATCATATGTCATCAGAGAAAAGCAAATTAAAACAACAGTGAGGAACCCCTGCACATGCTTTTGAATAACTGAAATTGGAACACTGACACCTCCAAATGCTGGTGAGGATGTGGAGCCACAGAAACTCTGATTCATTCTTGTTGTCTCACTGCTATCTCAGCAATGCTTTTGATCTCTGTTGTTGTAAACTAAAATGATAATTTAGAAGATAGTTTGGAGGTTTCTTACAAAACATCCTCTTGCTACAAGATCCATCAATCACATCATTCCTTAGTGTGTACATGGAAGAGTTGAAAACTTATGTCCACACAAAAACCTGCACAGATGTTTGCAGTAACTTTATAATTGGCAGAGCTTGGAAGCAACAAATTCTTCAGTAGACAAATGGGTAAATAGACTGCTACCTCCAGACAGTAGAATACTACTAAAAAGAAATGAGCTATCAAGCCATGGAAACACATGGAGGGATCTTAAATGCATACTAATAAGTATAAGAAGTCAATTTGAATAGTCTACAGCTCAACTGCAATGAAATTCTGGAAAAGGCAAAAAATTATGGAGACAGTAAAAATATTAATGGTTGTCAGGAGTTGGGGTTTGGGGAACAATGGATAGGCAAAGCACAGAGGATTTTTAGGAAAGAGAAAATTATCTGTATGGTGCTGTAATGATGGATACATGTCATTATACATTTGTCCAAACCTATAGAATATACAAATACCAAGAAGTATACACTTGGGATGATTATCATTTGTCAATGTATGTTCATTAATTGCAACAAATGTCCTTTCAAACTTTAAAAAGGCAATAGTGTGAGCTATGCATGTGTTGGGAACTATCTGAACCTTTCCCCTAGGGGTGTGTGTGTGTGTGTGTGTGTGTGTGTGTGTGAGAGAGAGAGAGAGAGAGAGAGAGAATCTAATACTATTCTAAAACATAAAGTAAAAATAAATCATTCAGACATATGGATTTTCAATTAAGAAATGTTTCTAATGCCAAGTAAATATTCCTTGGCATTAGAAATAGAACATTCTTGACCTAATTTTATGAAGCTTGTCTTACCCACACTAGAATCATGAAAAAGACAAGGCAAAGAGAAAGGAAGGAGGAAAGAAGAAAGAAAGTAAAGAAAGGAGGGAGGGAGGGAGGGAGAAAGGGTAGGAGGGAAGAAGGAAGAAGGAGGGAAGGAAGGGTGGGGAAGGGAAGGGAAGGAAGGAGGGAGGAATGAAAATTTTTTAAAGACTACACATTATTGAACATAGATATAAAAAAACCTAAATAAAATATTAGCAAGCTCAGTTCAGTAATGTACCAAAGAATATGTTACTTGTTTGAATGTAGGAATGTTTGTTTTAATGCTAAAGACTCTATTCATTTATTTAGAAATGTCATTAAGCCAAGGGAGAATGAACTCCAGAGATCAACTTGATAGAAGCTGACAAGTCATTCAACACACTTCTTCATTCTTTCTTCATAGAAAAACTTTTAAAAGCAATGAAAGAGTACAGCTAAGAAAAAAGAAGAAAGTTTATCTCAATCCTTTGGTAAATACTATTCATAATTGGAAAATACTTTGAAGCATTTATTAAATTCAAAAACAGTAACAATTAGGATAAGTACTACTATTTAATAGGTCTCAGGAAGTTTGTCCCAAAGGAAAAAGAAAACAAAAATAAATATAAAGAAGATAAAAAATATTGTTGTTTTCAGATGGTTTACTATTATACACCCAAAAAATAAAGTTAAAAGATTTTAACAAATAAAATAATTTTCCAATCTCATACGTTCTAACTGATGATTGGTTGTTATAGGGCCTCTAATTTTCTATGTTTTAAAGTGTTCCCTAAAATTTCATAAATTTTTGAATGATTAAGTGAAAAAAATAGAAAAATCCTAAAAATTCCACCAAAGGAACCCAAGTATAATGAAAAGGTTGGTTTGTAATCACTGTAGAATTTAGAGATAATAACTAGATGATTGCACATTTAATTCATTCTTTATTGAAGTTTTAAAAATCTCCCATTCACGTTTTACATGTGCATGCCCCCACCTCAGTGTATAAATGGATTTAGGGTATTCATGTAAGAAATTATACCATGAAAGAACTAGAAGAAAATTTACCTGAGCTTGGTGACCTAAGCATAAATGTGGAGGAAGAATACTTTTAGGAAATCTTAGAGATCTTTATATGCACAAAAGTTTAACCTTTCCATATGTCAAAACATTACAAAATATTTAAAGTTTAAATTTAAAGGCAAAAGAAAACATGGGAAAAAATATAGGAGGCTTAATAGACCTTCACATTGCTCTATTAAAAAATGTAATTGATATGACTCAAAAAAAATGAAATGAGACTAGGAACAGATAATTCACATAAGAAAAAAAAAAACTAGTCATCATGTGAAGTCATATTCAATTTCATGAATAAAGTAAGGAATATGGAGTAAAAATGCTGCAAACTACAGCCTTTATTTATAAATTATATAAGTTACTGTAAACACAGTACCAATTTTCACAGTTGTCTGTGAGGCTCCCATGTTTAAAAATCACTGCTTTGGAAGAGCATTTGGTGGGAAATAAAGGTGTATAGATTAAATGCTAAGTAAAATGTTAACAGGTTATAAAACAATGTCCATAATTTGAATGTGTGCCTATCTGAATGTTTCGGTGAAATGAAAAATGTACACACTGCTGGTCACTGAGCACTGATAGGAAAGTTAGTAAAGACATTTAATAAGTAATGAGAGATAATATCATTACCAATTACACTTCCAGATAGAGTCTATCAAAACCATCTGAAATATTTGAAAAGACATGCTTAAAATATTTATTATGTTATTATTTACAATATCACAAAGAACCATATTTTAATCCCCTTTAAGAGCAGATTGGTTGAATAAAGGACAAGGTATCAATGAAATTAAATATCAAGCAAACTTTAAAAACTTTAAAAATTATATTTTGTAATAAAATCCATATGTATTTTATTGGAGGAACTGTCTCTTGAAATTATACCTCAATAATTTTGGAATAACAAGATAGAGTACTGATAAAGAAGATCCCAAGTCCCTCAGTTCCTCCAGCCCTCAGTCTCTACCTACCATCACAGTGGTTTGTGTGAGGTTCCCATGTTTGAAAATAGCTGTTTTGAAACAATATTTATTGGGAAAATAAAGGTGTTTAGGTTAAATGTTAAGTAAAAATTAAACATGTTGCAAAACTATGTACACAAAACTATGAATGTATGCCTGTTTGTGTAAAAATGGTTTAAAATATTCCTTTGATACATGATAGAATAATTTCTTTAACATTTTCTTTTTTTATTTTTCCAATGTGTTGAAGGAGTCTATGCTACATTTTAGTAAGAAAAAAATTTACAAACCCTTCACAAAGAGCCTGATTGCACAAACCATGAACTAGGCCTGGGAATTGGGGGTTTGAAAGGGGGAGCCTGAATTACAATCATTACCTGCTTGGTAACCGTTATTTGAATTTGATCGTAGCAACATTTTCATCCTTCCATAAGTTTTATGGAGATTAAGAAAATGATTTTTTTCTCTGATAAAGTAGAAAAAGTATTTATTTTCTTCCAGTGTAGGATACATTACTACCTTTTTTATTTTATGTATAATTAGATGAGAATAGTCATATAATTAGGTGAATATTGATTAAGACATTCCCAAGAAAAATGCAATAAAATATTGGTAATATCTGAGAGAAGAATTATTCATATGATCATGGATAAGTTGTTATATTTTATATTTCTCTGTACTGTAATTTAGTGATTTCTAAAAATAAATAACCACATATATTATATATGTATGATATATATGTATATATATGTAATACACACACACACACACATACACATACACACAAATACAACTCAGAGATCAACCCCACCATCTCTTATGGCTTATTTTCCTCTAGCATATAGGGAAACGGGATAAGTTTGTTAGGTAAATTGTCATGTATCTGTTTCAAAGTTGTCATTTGTTCAAATTTTCATGCCTTTCTGTTCCTCTGTAGACCACTGGTTGCTTCTTGCCAATTTCAGTCTAGACTGGTATGTTCTAAGAGAATATAATGTAAGTCATATATGTAATTTTGTATTTTGAGTAGCCACACTTAAAATGTTAATTTTAATAACATACACATATTTAATCTAATATATGTTCAAAATATTAGCAACTTAGCCTCTAATCAGTTTAAAAAGTAATGAGATACATTGCTCTTTTTTCAGACCATTTCGTGGAAACTGATATAAATATGACACTTATAGCATATCTGCAGTGAGAATAGCCATAATCCATGTTTTTAGAGACCACATGTACCTAATGCCTGCTCTACTGGTCATTTCAGCTCTAGAAGTTTTTCCTGTATCTTGACTCTTCTATTCCCTACAATTCTACTTGAAGCTATCCATTATATAACTTCATTCCAAAGTTCTTCTTCATAAAGTTTATTTATTTTTTATTTCTTTTTCCCATAGCTCTTTTGCACAAGGCTCTAAACTTATATCAAAAGAGTTCTAACAATCTAGGTGGAAATACAACATACAAGGTAAGGGAAATATTACTGTATCAAATTATTCAAAGAAAAAAATCCACAAGGAGTTTCAACCTTACTTTGGAATTTTCTCAGTTCCTGCTATGCCACCAATGCTGTTGCCCAAAATTTCCTCAGTGAGCACTTTCACCCTGAACTTCCAACACATGACTCTCTACCCACCAATTAAAAACACTATCCCTTGCCTGAAGGGGCTGGCCTTGCCACTGAATGTCAAGCAAAATATTGCTTTGAGACTGAGATGCCCAAAGGAGAACTAAACCTCAGTCTAAAGTCACACTCACAAAGCATTGGGGTCTCACAAAATAGTCTGGGATGAATGGAAACATTCTAAGTAGGGACCCTTTTGAGTGTTCTCCACCTGCTTAATTATAGTTGTCAAAGAACACGCACATACACATGTACGTGCACGCGCATACACACACAGAGACACTCACCTCACCTCCAAAGACAAACATAACTATCAGTATGAAAACAATTTAACCCAACTTATAAGAATATAAGTTCATTTTTGTCTTATACTTTGCATAGCTGCTATCTAACAATAGAGTAAGTATATCACCTCCATAGCATACATTTCAAATTCTGTCCCCTCAGATCAAGTAACAGGAATAGGATGCCAGCAATACTTAAGGTAACAATGGCAGCTTCCTTGCCTGATCAAAACTCCAGCCTAAGCTATAAAGACTTTGAATTTTGCTTTGTGGGGTAATGGAAGAGCAATTTTTCTCCTCAGCATATGTCACTTAGGGATTGTAGTCTAGTTACTCCTACTTGGTTGAAGTGTCTAATAGCCAGGTCTGGTGTGTAGCCAATACTCAGTAAGCCCTAACTAATTTAGTCTGATGAGAAGAAAGATTATGAGGATGACATGGTCATTGATTTACTCTATTTACAATCAAAACCTATTGTATTTGTCAGCTTTGCATTATTATAACAAAACACCTGAAATGATCAATGTATAAGAGGGAAAGGTTTATTTTGGCTTCCGTTTTTGGAGATTTCAGCTCATGGCCAGGTGGACCCATTGCTTTTAGGTCTGTAGTGAGGCAGTGCATCATGGCAGAGAACACATGGTGGATGGAGCAAGCTGCTTATTTCATGGCTTCTGACACTGTTAGAGTGAGATAAAAAGAAGGACTGGGTTCCCATATTCCCTTCAAGGTGATGCTCCCTGTTCAATTCCAGGGCAGCAATCACCTCAAGTATTCTGTATACTAATCCCAAAGGAAGAACTTGGAGACTCAGTAGAGATGTTTGGGACATTTTATTACTTTTGTACTCCTCAGCTGCAGCAAGCCAGCATACAATGGAGGGTGGTGCTGCACCAAAAGTAGGCAGAATATGGGTAAATTGCATGCCCACTGTGCAGGTGGCTTTCTTCAAATATTTTGTGAGTGCATTTTTTCCTTTACCACCAAAGTCACTCTATTTTGATCCTTACCTAAAGATTGGCAATAAGGGAAATGGTCAGCTTCTCTCTCTCCATTTACTGCATTATCACATTTTTGGGGGGGTAGTACCAGGGATTGAACTCAGGGGCACTTGACCACTGAGCCATATCTCCAGCCCTATTTTGTATTTTATTTAGAGACATGGTATCACTGAGTTGCTTACCACCTCACTTTTGCTGAGGCTGGCTTTGAACTTGCGATCCTCCTGCTTCAGATACCCAAGCTGCTGGGATTACACTCCTGTGCCACCTCAACTGGTCACTATCACATTCTTTACAGTCCTTATCTCAACGCAAGCTTACCTAAGCACTGACTAGTGTTTACTTCAACACTCACACATAACCAGAAGACTCCCCACTAGGTGCCACCTCTGAAAAAGGTCTGCCACCTCAAAGGCACCGTAGACTGGAGATCAAGCCTTTAACACATGGAATTTTAGGGGACACTTATCCAAACCACAGCACCTATTTTATTACATTTTTCATAAAATATACTATAAAAAGAAAGCATCTGTTGCTATGGCTTTTGCATTGTCTCTTTATGAAGGCATTTTTGGCAGTAAAATTATTTTTCCTGAACAATTTAAAATATTAAATAGTAAGAATATTTTATCATGAAATATATTTTTATCCATTTCTATATTTCCCATCAATTTGTATTTCAGTATGAAAAGTCAAAACATATCATTTTAGTGGTTTTAGTGGGACAGATAAACATTCTAAAAAATAAGTTTATTTGATTGCTTCATATTCTGCAATAATTGTATACTACACCCATGGCCAATAAACTATACCAATCTAGTTTCAGCTTCAGGTAGTTGTAAAAACAAATTAGCTAAGTAAAATAAGGTTTTTCTCTGTTTCCTTAAACATTTTATGATTGAGTAGGATCTGTAGGATCTGTGTTCCTTGATCTAATGAAAAATGAAAGAAATATGTTCAAAAGCAAACTTGTTTAGCTAAAATATAAAATTCATATAATAGAACAACTTTTCTTAATGTAGCTAATAAAAAGTCTTTTATCAATGTTAATTATAATCTAATGTAATGAATAAGAATGCAGATTGTGCAAGACATAAATTTGGACACAATTTTAGAAATTGTAAGTTTTTCTATAGACCTCTGTCTCTGACTTTCTTTCCCTCTCTGTCTTTATTCCCCCACAAGTTTCATCTTTAAATGCACTTACTCAAATCACTATAATCTTAAAATAAGTAATGAATAAACAAAAGTCCTGCTGGATTATCTTTGCCTTTATTACTAACCTATTTCTTTCATTTCCTTCCCAGCCATACTTTATTTTCCACTTCCCATTCACTCTGAGTCCACTGTTCCGCTCATCTTCATCCCAGAGGATAACATTGCACTTTGATAAAAACCCAGTCAAGTCAAGTGAAATCCATTGCGCATTTTAAGTCTTATCTCACTTTTAGTCTCCATGGGCATTGAACCCTTGACCACTACCAACTTCTTGGTGATCTCTTCTCCTGTCTTATACAATATCACTCTCCCTCCTACCTATATCCAAACAATATTCTCCAAATGTTTCTCTTTTTCACCCATCTTCAATTTTTAATAGTCTTCAGTGATTTATGATCAGTCAAAACTCTCCATGACAGATTTGATTAATTCTCAAGTTTTCTCTTATCAGATATATTGCAGTGATTCACAAGTCTATGTCCAGAAGTCTCTTGCTTGAACTTCAAACCTTCATTTCCAAAACCCTTCAGATATCCCTACTTATATATTCAACAGGTGAATTCAAGTTCAGGACATCTAAAAAGCAATTCATCATCCTCTCCATTTGCTTGCTTCATGCCCTGTATTATATATCTTGAGGTAGGTAACACAATTCCCAAAGTCAGAATCTGAGAGTCATACTGATTCTCTCTCCTTTAGCCAATTAATTCTGAAAAAGCTTTTTCCTAAAGGTATCTCATCAGCATCTTATGTCTTCATTATTCTGTTATTTAGGGTTTTCTCATCTTTTGCCTAACCTAATGATTTCTCTAGTTTCCTGAGTCTTCACTGAGACCACTTTTGCATCCCATACCCCCTGCTACCAACAAAACACACCCCTTCATTGGATTCTCTTGATAGCAGTAATTTTATTGTACAAAAATATAAATCAGTGTAAAAGTAGTTTTTACTCTCCTGCTAAAACCCTCCAGCATCTGCAGTTACACTACAAAGCTTTTTGCATAACATAAAGATTTTTCACGATCTTTGTCTTCCCGCTAAGATAAGGGCTTCTCCCAACCTGGCTTCTTTCACTTTATATATAAAAGAGATGAAACTTGAAACTATTTTGAATTTCCAAATGTTTTCCTGAACTTTGATATTCTGTTCATGAATTAGACTTTATAATAAGATCAAATAAGAATATTTTTAATATTAAATCAATCTGTACCTATCATGATTTATAGCCAATAATATATACCCATTAGCCAACATATAAAATAATATATGAAGAGGCATAAATTATGCCACCAATCCTGCAGAAACATAGATGAAGAAAATCAATGAAGAGGGCATTAGAGGAAAATTCACAGAAGATGGGGGGACCCCAGTTAAAACTGCAAGGATGACAAATATTTGAAAGCCAGAAGGAAATTGAGGGGAGTTGATTATGCTACTTCCAGGAGAAGCAGTACCATTAGCCAACACACAAAAGTCATTGTTGCTTGTGGGATGGTGGGAAGACCAACAGACAGAAGAACAAAAAGCAATCCAGAGAGTGACAGAAGTAAAATTTGATAAGTACATGTCACCAGAAAGCAGAGGACCTTGAAATTTATACGCATAGTTATTAAAATCCTTAAATAGAATAGCACTATTATTATGACACAGAGTTTAAGGGAAAAAAAGCATTCACTAAGCTGTTGGAGATATGTTAGCATAGTACAGATGAAAGGATGTGAACAGAGAAATAGACCATGGAGTCATAAAGAGAGTGAGACCTTGATATTGGGAGAATAAGCAAACTCTGCATAGAATATAGAGGGAGAGTACTGTAAGGAACATAAAAACTAAGAGAGAGAGAAAAAAAAAAAAAAAAGGTTGGACAAAAAGGGAAGTCATGCATGCAGAGGACCCAACTGTGTTGTTTACCTGTACTGCTTAATTACAAACTCACACAACACTTAATTGTTTACAAAAGCACTCCTATTTTTTTCTTACAGCATTACTGGTTAACTGGTGTTCAGACCTGTGGTCTTTCTGCTGGTCTCGCTTGGAGGTACAAGAAAACTGCAGTCAGATTGAGGAGATGAGGTTCACCTATCTGGAAGCTTCCTGGAAATTGCAGGAAGGCCAAGTTTGTTGGAACACTGGTATCAAGATGGCTTTACCTCTGTTATTATCATCTCTACAGATGATCTCTCCAACTACATTGTCAGACTTCTGACATGACAGTCCGGGCCTTAAAAATTTAGGTCGAGACTTGGCATGGTGTTCCTTTTGCTGGATTTGCGTATCAAATCTTATTTCTCTCATCTTCCAGCATGCTCTCCTGCTACTTGTTCTTATCATCCCATAATTATGTGCACAATTACCCTATGGCTTTTGTTGACAGTCTTTACTTTTCCTAAAATGTTTTTTTTTAATTTTATCCACTCTTTAAATATTAACAGTGTCAAAGTTCATCACAGGAACTTCATATTCACTATGGGATGGAACTACTCAAGGGTGTCAATTTCAGGAATCATTGTTCATTGTTGGCCAGTCATGTGATCTAATTGTCACATCAGCACATAAGAAAATATTTGCGAAATATTAGCACATTAATACTTCACAAAAACATATGAGGACTGAATTATCATTCCATTTGACATATGGAGAAACTGAGGGTCAGAAATGTTAAACGATCTGGCTAAAGTTATACAACTAACAAGTAGTAATATAGGGCTTGTGGAACTCCAAAAAGCCATAGCACATTATGCTAATTTTTAAAAATAAAAAAATCAATTCTGATAAAGGCAAGGTAAAAGCCAGGACTTGAGTATATGATGACTTTTCATACTCTTAGTTTAAAGCAGGGCAGTAACAAGAATAGTATCCTAGGGGAAAACATGCTATAAAGGTGCTGTGAGATTCTTTAAAGTGAAAAAGTCCCTTCAAAGACACCATTTTCAGCTGAGCCTTCAGGCAGGAAACTTAGTTTTCACTTTACAAATGATAGTCACAGACCATGAACACCTTTTTAAATGCTATTTTTCAAGGCCAAGAGCAAGCGTTCCAATTATAAAAGAATTGATCTTGTTAAACTTATTCTTAAATTTTTTATTTCCCTCCTTGGTTAATTCAATTTCCCCTCAAATGCATGAATCATCAAGACATAATGTGAACATTCAGCCACAATAGAATCGGATGTTGCACTATTTGGATGTACCCGATAGAATTCAGACAGAACAGATTGAGCGGGGGTCAAATGAAACTTGCTTAGCTGGGTATCTGCAGCAACCATGATGGCCATTGTTTTTTTGTTTTTATAGGAATTTATAAAAGATTTCTTTTAATAAAGGAGAAAGCACATCTCTCTTTGGTTATTTTATCTGAAATGGTAGCAAATTTAAAAACAGATGGGAAGCCAACAATTTTCTGTGCTTAACCACAAAGCAGGGATTATGCTAGGAAGTTTTCTTCATCTCAAGCAATTTTTATAACAATTCTACAAGAATATGCATTATTTCATTTTTACAAATGAGAAAAAATTAAGCTCAGAAAAGTTATGTGATTTGCTCAAGTTTATACAGATGATCAGTGGTGGCAAATTAAGAATTTGAATGCAAAACTATCTGACTTCAAATTCCATTCTTGTTCACTCCCTCTAAAGCTTTGAGTTCCATGATCATTTGTTCCCACAGCCAAGAAACTGGATATTTGTAAATAAACATTGACCACATAATATTGTAAAATAGAATTTGTAACATGAATCAGAAAGGGTGCAATCTGGAGGCTTCTGAGGTATAGGGTTTTGAGGGACGGGGAACAGGAATGGGAGTCATTTGTTCTCTTTTCTCAGGGAAGGAAATGGGAGCAAAGCAGACCCCAGAGACCCTCTTTTTATCGGGATTTTGCTCATGAAATATTTTGGAATTGTCCTTCTTCTTACCCCCTACCACTTTAACCCAGAAAATTCTGACTGCACATTTGCCAAGGGGGGTTTTACTATGGTAACCTTCAGGCCTACACAAAGAACACAGTCAAAACAAATAGCTCTCTTTAAATGTCATTATGGGGAGTAAAATTCTATGTGGTGTATTAATGGGCCTCCCACAGCTAAATCCTAGCATACCACTTTGAAAAATGTCCCCTGTGGGTATCGCTTAAACCAACAAAAGTGAGGGAATTTGAGAGTTAAGAGAAAACCCTGTCCAGCTCTGGTGAAAATTAATAGAAGACAGAAAAGTATGAATAAAGAAGTGAGAAATGAGGGAAACAAATTAAATTTGCTTTGTTTTAATCCTTCTTAATGTTGTTTTAATGTGGAAGGCCTAAAGAGAAGGCTAGCTTTTTTTTTTTTATATGCAATTTCCTTATTTTTGAATTTAATAAATCTTTAATGGAAGTAGAAATCCTGCCTTTGGCCTAAGAAATATAAAGAAGAGAAATATGTATTTCTTTCCCAACCATCAGATAGTATTCATAAAAGATCAGAGCAATGCCCTAAGCAAATTTTATATATATATATATATATATACATACATATATATATATATATATATTTTATCAGCATGCACTGCTTACCTGATAAATATGTTGGTTGCTCATTTTCTAAGCACTTATTAAGGCATAAGCTAATTTCCAAAGCTTGTTAATAAATGAGTTGGCATACCTAATAGATCTCTAGAGAAAATCAGACTCACAATACAAGTTTATCTTGAGGACAGTTCTGATGTATTGTTAAAAATCTTCATAAAAATATTTTAAAGCTTTCACTAGTTCTTTATTAAACCTACTACTTTTTTGCTTATTGTATCTTTTTCAAGGCAAAGGAATTAGTTCTTATTTTTCTTCCTTCTGCCTGGAGCCTGAGGCAGCTTGTTTCAATTTATGCTTTGACTCCTAGGATAGCTGAGAAGCTTTGCTGTCTATATCCTACAGGGAGAAAAACGGACATTGAGCACAATCCACACTGCGTATGACCAGGCTGCTTATGGTGTGGTAGGCTTTAAGCTTTCTGTCCTCCATTTTTACTTGTCTCTTTTCTTCCACATATTTCCCCCATTGACTGCATTTCCAAATGGCCTCTGCAAAAGCAAATTAAAAGAATAACACAATTTAACCATGTGGTACCTATCTTAGTCATTTCGTGTTGCTATAGCAGAATACAACAAACTGAGTAATGCATAAAAAAATAGAAGTTTTTGCATTGCAGATTAAGTTTCCACATGAACTTTGTGGAGCACATTCAAACCAAAGCAGTTCCCAACACAAAAAGAAAATCTGGAAGATCTGTTGATATTGGATGCTTAGCTTGTATTTCCAAGTCCTGGACTTTAGACAGCAAATAAAAATAGAAATGCTGACTACCTAAAAGATAGTCTTTGATTTCTTTTCTATAACTGGATTAAAAAGTCACTCTTTACTCCTTTCTGAGAAAAATCAGCCTGAGAAAACAAAATTGACTAACACATTATTTTCAAATTGTCTCATAAGTTTCAAATCTGGAGATAGAGGAATGGGCTTGGTTTAGAATGGATGCCTAAATGCTCTCAACCAATAGGTGGAAACCACAACATAGTCCATCATCATATCCCAAGTCTAAGTGCCTGTGACTACTTCTTTATAAATGTTTTATTATTTAATTACTAAAGAATTATCAAATACAGACTCAGAAATAAAGTCAACTTGCATGTCTTCCTGGTACTCCTCTATAATGTGAAAGTATGGGTTGCGTTCATCTGTCATTGAAATAAGTCCTAAAATTGTATTAGTGTGTGCTTAATAGAAAGAGCACTGGAACAATGTCTGGGCCCTAGCTCTTCCATATGCATGAGGTGATTTTGGTGATTTCATCTTTTTGGACCTTTTCTCTCAAATAGAATGCTATTAAATACCTTATATAATGTATCACTATTATTTAATGATATAATATCTACTTGTTAACAGACACTTATTATATCCCTTACTTTGTGCCAGACAAGGCTCAGGGAATAAAGTATTGAACAAAAATCTCATACTTCTTTTACTTCAGTGTTGGTTAAGGAAACAAAGTTAGAGCAGAGTGAGAGAAAGGAAAAATGAGAGAGAAATTGGTACAAAATCACATCTTAGAGGTAGCCAATGACAGATCAGTATAGAATAACTTTGGAATGTGTTCTAATGTGTTGAGAGTTAATTGAAGCTGACGGAAACAGAAAAGTCATATGATTCAATTTACCTTTAAAAAGATTTACTCTGACTAATGTGCAAAAAATAAGAGGCAACAATTGAATCAGGGGGAATCATGGAGGAGTCAACTGTCATAGCCCCAGCAAGAGATGCTCACGTCTTAGATTACATGTTAGTGCTAAAATTCTTCACACATTGTTGAATTTAAGGCATATTTTAAAAGATCCAGTCAACAGTGCTGGCACATTGATTACAAATGGAGTTAGTAGGAGAGATAAGAATTCATCAATCTCAGCCTGATTAAGAGCACGGACACTGGCGCCTTCACACCAGTAAACATTGATGCCCATGAAGCTTAAGCTTCAAGGATCCTCACTTTCACAGGACCTTTCTAAGGTTCTCGTCTGATCCTAAAATATTTTCTTATGTTCATATATTCTTATGCTTCCAAAAACAAAATAATGTACTATCACTGTTTAAGATCTCTGTCTCTCTACTCTGGGTGACACCACTCCTAAGAACAGGTGGCATTACAGTGGTTGTAGGTATCTCTGACTCCAGCTCAAAGAAAGTTGAATAAGGGATTGTGGTGAATTGTTAAATATGCTTCCTCCAATAAGTCAAATCCCTCCTTTTTCTAGACCCCTTCTGGAGACCCCTTAACAGGTCCTCTCATCAATAAGTGGAATCTATTTTTCCATCTCTTGAACAGGGATTCTTTTGTGACTTCATTTTCACCCATAGAAAGTTGCAAAAGTGAAATTTTAAGCCCACTTGAAGACAACATGTAGTTTCCACTTTCAATCTTGGAAGGCAGCTCCCATATAAAGAAGTCCAGGCTAGTTTGAAGAGACAGAGGATGTGAAGAGAATGTTATTAGTGAATGAACTATCATATGGAAAGAGGAGTCACAGGAAAGAGATCCAAGACTCTTCAGTTTGACAGTAACAGCAATGCCCTAGATACTGAGTGTGAGGACACCTTTAGTCTTCAAGCTTTCAGTCAAGCTACCTCAGCTGACACCACATGCAGCAGAGACAAGCCATCCTCATGGAGTCCCAAATGCCCAACCAAAAGAACAGTAAGTAATAAAACAGGTTACTGTTTTAAGCCACCATGTTATGGGATTTCTTTGTACATAGTAGTAGATAATTGGTATAAGGAAAACTGTGTTTTTCCCCCCAGTGGAACACATTTATGTGGTGTGCAATCACTTTAATATATGGTTAGATTATTGCTTTCTTTCCAAGCACAGGGTTTGGTTCCAGGAATACTTCTGTCTCCCATTGTGCTGACTCTCCTGGCACCATGACATCAACATGCAGGGCCAGAGATGCTACTGAAAAATGAATGTGTCCTGTGATGTCTGGCACCCAAAGTATGTGAGCATTGGAAGAAAAACAATGCTAAAATGTACAGAATCAGAAAAAGCATAGGGAAAATTCTTCCAAGGATTAGTTGTGTAAAACTCTTAAGTATTATATTCTTACAGATGCCTGATCAAAATGGAAATTATTAAAAACATAGTATATAAATTAAAATTTACCATGTATATTTTATTTTTATGAGAATTTCATACAACACAATTTTCAGGAATTATTCTCTTGTAGAGCACAAACCTGTATCAGAAACATAAAAGATAACTGTTTTTGAAAAGGATTGTATTTTCAAAATACCATATAGAAGTTTTCTCTATGTGACTATAGTTTCTAAAGGTGACAATAATTTTTTTAAAATTCATGACTTAAAAAATTAACATTTATTTTAATGTGTTTTTAGTTAAATATTTATGTTTAATTTTATATGTTTAAAAAATAATTAACCATGCTAGAGGCAAGAAGAAATTATATTTTTTTTTGTCTAACTAGAAAATATTATATACTATTGTCATAAAAAAGTGATCAAAATCATGTAGCAAAAAATATATAGAAATGTTTGGAGTAATTGATTCTTTTAAAAAAATGTTTTGTAGCTGTGTATGGACAGCATGCCTTTATTTTATTTGTTTATTTTTATGCAGTACTAAGGATCAAACCCAATGCTTCACACATGCTAGGCAAGAACTCTGCCACTGAGCTACAGCCCCAGCCCTGGAATAATTGATTCTTTATAAAGTGCTCTGTTATCTTTTCTAGATTTTCTGATTTTTATATATTTTTGAAGCTTTTTAAATTTTCCAATTCTAAAGATATAGTCAATTTGTTACATGATTTTGAATTTGTAACTTATTATCTTTCTGAATAAAAGATCTCTAAGCCGGGCACAGTGGCGCACGCCCTGTAATCCTAGCACTTTGGGAGGCTGAGGCAGGAGGATCACGAGTTCAAAGCCAGCCTCAGCAATGGCGAGGCACTTAGTAATTCAGTGAGACCCTGTCTCTAAATAAAATACAAAAAAGGGCTGGGGATGTGGCCTAGTGATTGAGTGCCCCTGAGTT
The DNA here is from genome assembly GCA_025594165.1 of Tamias sibiricus. Classification (NCBI taxonomy): domain Eukaryota; kingdom Metazoa; phylum Chordata; class Mammalia; order Rodentia; family Sciuridae; genus Tamias; species Tamias sibiricus. The sequence continues at coordinate 125,190,587 of CM046666.1, read as the reverse complement.
CAATCCCCAGTACCAAAAAAAAAAAAAAAAAAAAAAAAAAAAAAAAAAAACTCTAAATATTTTACTCCTTAAAAGACAGGTTATAAGCTTGTTGGTAACATCTGCTAAAATTTAACGATGGAGTTTAATACCGAAGACTTAAAAATTGTAATGTACTACCCAACATCTTTCTTTCTATTTCCTTTCCATGGAGCACTAAATGCATCCTCATAGTATTATCCTGTAAAGCAGCTGAGTTGTCACTGCTTTCCAAACCCCTGAAATGTAAGTGTCCATCTTGTCTGTCTAGAACCCCACTTAGGTACCCAAAGCCGCACAAGGAAAAGCGAAAGGGAGATTATTTCGTCATAGTTGACAAAACCTGGGACAAGACAACCATCAATACTTAGGATGACCCAGGAGCAATGGCCAAGGGGCTCTTGTTGGGCAGCTCCCTCTAGCAATGACAAGAGCCAGTGCAGACACACAGCCTTGCTGTGACATGGTGCTCACCTAAAGGGCAATCAGTGGTGGGAGACACTCTCCCATCATCCTCTGCTTCTAGCAGTGATGGCTATACCACAGACTGCCAATGAAGACATTGGTCCCCTCCACCTCCAGTCATTGCTTATGCATCAAGAGTCTATTTGGAAGTTTGAAAAATAAAGAAAACCAACCAATGAATGATCAATACTTGCTTTTTGTCTTCCTGCTAATTTCTAGTTCTCCTGGAATGAACATGTAAATAGAAAAAAATCAAGCACAAGTAAATGTGGAAGAGTAAACCTAAAGATTAATACATCAATTACCAAAATACTTCAAACTCCCAGGAATGAATTTCACCAAGATACACATCTATATGCATCACAAATATTAGGTAAAATTTAATATTAGGATTATATTAAAGAAGCAATGTGTTCATAGCATTTTGAAAGAATTTTTTTTGCATTTAAGAAGCCTTAATCATCCGGTTGTAGATGATATATTTTTAATACTGAATCCCACTGTTTCCATTGTTCATCTCTTCCTGGACCGTGAAAAAATTTCACCAATTTTCATTTTCATTATTTTTCTACTTGGACATCTATCCCAGTTTTCTGGTCCCTTGTATGATTTATAAAAGCATACTTCCCTGAATCGCTCTTCAATATTAACAAACTGAAACCTACAGTACAATGATCTGCAAAAAAAGAAAAAGATAAAGCCTGAATTGTTTATATTTTATGAATGAGAAAGACAAGGATTTAGATAACATTTGGATATAATGTACATATATAATCATAGTATTTATTACACATAAATATTATTTACATTTGGATATAATGTACATATATAATCATAGTATTTATTACACATAAATATTATTTACATGTGTTTGAAATGAAACAAAAGTTTATATACATATACATATATGTATATATATATGTATATACATGTATTTTCAGGGGGGTATTACTGGGAATAGACTCAAGGAAGCTCAACCACTGAGCCACATTCCCAGCTTCCTTTTATTTTTAATTTTTATTTATTTATTTATTTATTTATTTATTTTGAGACAGGATCTCGCTAAATTGCTGAAAACTGGCCATGAGCTTGCAATTCTCCTGCTTCTGCCTCATGAGTTGATAGGAATACAGGCATGCATCACCATTCCCAGCCTGCTCATATTCATTTTAACAACATTTAGGATTTTTAAAAATTTACTTATTTTGCCATCTGAATCAAAGGATTTGATCATTTCTTTGAAACATATACTTACTACCTGAAGGCAACCCCAAAATGCAGGCTTCTACAGAATATGAAAACTAAGTTATTTAAAACCTATACCCTGAATAACATATTAGATAAATTAATGATAGCTTTCAAGTCAAACATTGAATTATATTGAAAATTTTGAATACTCTATGTCCTAAGCCTAAACCCACAGTACCATGTGACTCAAATTCTTAATTTCCTATACTTGCTATGCCAAGAAAAAAGCTATTTGTTTATTAAAATAATTTTAATGTGTGTTATTAAAATAGCAGCTTCATATTTCTACAAAGTTTTACTTTTCAAACTAATGTTTAAAGATTCTATCAATGATGCTATACAAGAATGCTTGCATTCACATGTGTAATGCTTATATTTCTACAAAATCACTTCAGAATATCTGTATGTATGTATTTGTCTAACTTACAACAATGCCTTTAAAGGCTTCAAATAGAAATCCACTAAACATTTTTATCATTTCACATAAAGTTGTGCTTTGAATTTCAAAGCAAATATTTTTAAATGTTGAAATCTATAAAACAGACATAAAAAGGTTATTAAATATTACAAATAAACAGTATTACTAAAATATGAGGATAATTTTTAAGAGAGAAAAGCAAAGCCCCCTTCCTCATTATACATCAGGTTAAGAGGATGGCCTGAGATCTTAAGACTTTGTCTCCATCATCACTGAAGAATAAATTTGTGGAGAATGAGCTGTCATTAGGAAAATTTTCATTTTTTTATTTTTATTAGTTTCAGTCATATTTTACCATAAGGTCCCAAAACCTTTCAAACATATTTTAAGTTTGAAAAATATCAACATGTTATTTATGGCTTTTCCAGGTCAGCTTTCTGGTTGTAAACCTCTGTTTAAAAATAGGATCCTGTACTTTTTCCCCTGGTTATAGGAAAACAGTGTCTGCTTAGGTAACCCACTGCAACAAAAGGGCTACAGGCTATTTCCTTCCTTTAGAGTTCAGAATCAATATGAGGAAAAAGTAAAGTATTTGCTCTCCTTATCTAATGAGATTTTTGTTCTTAATATGCACCAAGAATCAAAATATTGAATCTAAAATAATCAACAAAGAGGATTGTTAATTTAAAAAAAAAAAAAAATCAAATCCACACTTAGTCACAGAGTTCTAGTGGGAAATATGCAACTTGTTTAATTATTCTTGGTAAAAAATCTAAATATTATCAACTTATTTTGGAAGAGTAGTCAGTTGACGCTGTGGCTAGACGTTTAGAAAAACCTGTGCTTCTGAAGGAGCCCTAATTAGGAAGGGCTGTTGTAGCTAGCTGGAAGCCATAAGTTCCACCTGATATGTATGTGACGCACCTGTAGGCACCCGCAAACCTGAAGGTATATAACCGGGTGAAAGCGGTCCGAGTTAGGAGAACGGAGAATTCAGTCAGCCGGGCAGTCACTCGGTCGGTCAGAAGAATCAGAGCGGCCAGAACGTAGGCAGAGCGGTTACAGAAGAGAAACCAGATAGAAGAAGTAATGACTGGTCAGAGTTAGGCCGAGACTCCTGAGGAAGACAGAAGACAGAAGACAGAAGAAGGAAGAAAGAAGAGAGAAGAAAGAAGCTCTAATCTTTCTCTAAGCTAAGCTCTATCTTTCTAAGCTCTATCTTTCTTTAAGACAAGAAGAAATCTTTCTCTAAGCTAAGAAAATCTTCTTTCCCTCTCTAAGCTCTCTCTAAGAAAGTAGAAGTAAAAGTAGCAAAAGCTATACTCTGCCTCCGAGAATTTTCCTCCCGTGGCGGCGCCGTGGCTGGCCGTGACAGGCAGCTTACATGCTTCTTTATCCAGTACATTGACGGAGCTGGACCCAGACTTACCACTGTTTCCCTCCCCAGGTTGAATCTCTGTAGGATTTTCAAATAACTATGTAAATCAGAAAGGTCCTCCTACTAACCTACATTCACAAATAAGTCAGAATATAACAATGTTGAGAAAAAAATGGATTTCCTCTCTTACAAATTGGTATGGGGAAAAAAATATCATTTTGTGTGAGCATGTGCTTTGTCTTAAATCCTGAACCAAAGTGAAGGGAAATAGATTGGTTCTAGTTACCATGAGGACCATTCATCAGAATTAAGATCCTGGTATTGTGGAGCTGGAAGCTTCCTGGAGAGGTCATCAAGACCAGCCTCTTCTCTATTAATCAAAAGGAAAACCAAAATATGTCCCAGCATGCACTATGATTTGCAATTTGAAGTTGACAGAGTATAGATTTCTGAGAAACTGTGAGTAAATTACCTTAGCATTTTCTGCCTTAGTATCACCATCTGTAAAATGAGGACAAGAATAATTTTCAAAGAGCCACTACAAACTGACCTGTTATTCATAGAAGAAAAGACATACTGATAAATTAATGTAATAGATTAAATTTGTGACTACAAACCTTAGGGTAGAAAGAAAAATGCATGTTTAAATATTACTAACCATATTTTGCTTGGTATTCAAAAACAAAGGAACTAAATTTGAAAAACTAAAAATAATATGCATTAGAGAATATCTGAAAATAGTCTCACTGATATTTGATAATATTTCCTGATCCATATTTGAGTTGCTTTTCATGTCATCTTAATGTCTCTAATTTCAGAACATTAAGCAGAATAATAGGTCTCCTGTTGTAGGTCCAATGTTAAAAATAGGCTGGTTATTACAGAGATGTGGAGGGTGGTGCTGAGAATATTGATTAGCCAAAAATGGTCATGTTCCTAGAAAGGAACGTGGTTATGAATCAAACAGAGTTATCTCTTCAAAAATTATGTCTTGATACTTAATCAGGTTATGCAACTTCCTTCTTCCTCTCAAAAACTGTCCAAACCGTAGCTGAGTAGCCCTTGCTGGTCAACATCAAAGCTGACAGCATGACCCCAGAGCAAGAAGACCTGCTTCAGATTCACTGGATTCCCTGCCTGTCTGCAGGAGAAAGAGCTCTTGTGTGCATATCAGAATGGGAAAATTCTTTTCAGATTCAGATTCTTCCCCTCAGTGACAGAGTTGAAGATTTGGGGGTTCAATTTCAGCATAGTTAACTCCAGACACTAAAGTGCATGAAAAAAAAAAAAAAATGAAAGATGAGAATAGTGTGCTTTTGTGCTCTGTATCCAAAAGTACAGGGAGGATAAACCCTGTACTCTCTGTGAATGTGGATAATATGAGAGAACAGGCAGGTAGATATAGTACTGTCTTCCCTCCCTCAGGCTCCAGAAAAGATGATTACTGTAATAACCATCATGTTTTGCTCTTCACTAAATATCAAAAGACTGTGAGATTTAAATCCTGAAAAATATGGACATAAACTCTTTTAAGTAGCTGTAGTTTCAAGTAGTAAACTTATCTAGTTTTATAATCTGCTAGAAAGCAGTAACTACAGGATGCTTCCCCCAGTGTCACTCAATGAAACTAATGTACATACTATTTACATATTAACAGTATACATAATATATACATATTAATTTTAATATACCTCATAATTTTCATTTATTTCTAAACTTTTCTTTGTTTTTCAAAATGAGAGAAATAAATGAAATAACCCTAATAGCAAGATGTCCAGATCAAAGACCCACATTCAACTGATTCTACCCAAAAGACATATAGAATAAGAAAAGTTGGATCTAATGGGGGGAGGGTCAATGCATGCATATGCCACTTACTATCCTTCACCCAGGGTCACTGATCAATCACAGGGCATGCTTCATTGCAATTCTATCCCCCACCTCCCATCACTACCCTTACCCAAAGTCTTTGTAATCCTTTTATTTTTATCAACACATCATTCTGGGTAATCATCATTTTATCTCCAAAGGTGATTTGCAAGGGAAAATCATGTGGCGCCTCATTAAACTCCTTCACCACAAGGGTACTAGGGCCTAGTAAAATCTACACAGTTCCTTACATCCTTCAAAGAAAACATCAGGGTTTCATGTTCTGTAGAAATTTCTTCCTTTTCTCCCACTATATTAGTTTTCTGGGGCTTCCCTAAGAAAATACCACAGAATAGATTATGAAACAGCAGAAATTTATTTCCTCGTAGTTCTAGAGGCTGTAAGGCCAAAATTAAGATGTGGGTGGGTTTGGTTTTTCCTCAGATCGCTTGCCTTGGCTATACTCATTCTCTTTCTGTTTCTTTACATGGTCTTCTCTATGTGCATTTTTGTGTCCAAACTTCCTTTTTGGATAAGGAGAGCAGCCACATTTATTTAGATCCTACTCCGATGACCTCATTTTAGACCTGGTCTCCAAATACAGTCATGCTCTGAAGTGCTGAAAGTTAGGGCTTCAATATATAAATTATGGGGGACACAGCTCAGTGAGTGACACTCATGTTCCTTGAAATTCAGTACTTGAAATTCATTATTCAATAATAAGCCAAGTTTCACATGATTATTGGTATTTGCCTTTTATTTCAAATGATAATGTTTATACTGATGAAGTTCAACTGAATTCTTTCAGTCAGCTGCATCATCACAGCATGGCATCTATGATAAATTATATATTAAAATATTTATAATATTTCTTTTTCTCTTGTGACATTTAAAGATGATGTTAAAGTTTGCAATTGTCTTTGCTAGCTGATTCAGATTTCTATGTTGCAATGACCTCTGACCTTGAAATGTCTGCCTCTAACATTTCTTCTCTCTTCCTGCTCTTCTCAGCTTTCCACGTATCCAGTTTCAGGATAATTTACACTATTACAAACTAATCTTCTGTCGTCTCTCCATTTTGATCTTATGTCTTGATACCGATCCATCCCTATTCCTAATCATTTTCTCTTCTTTAAAATCATTGTTCAGCAAGCAAAATCTCTTAGGGATATAAAATACTCTTTCCGGAGAACAGAGCCTCAGTCTCTACATGTGTTCAGGTGTTCCTATACATCATTTAAATAGAAAAGTCATATTTCTTTGACAACAAAAGAATACGTATTCAGAATGAAAAACAACAGCAAGAGCCTATCATTTGCCCTTAATTGTTGAAATTTACTAAATGTATCTTTGCTACATCCATTCTATAACCTCTTAGCAGAGTTTCATGAAAAGTTAACGTTGACATTTTGCCCACAAATTGATAGATTTTCTTAATTGGAGACAAAATGAAAAAAGCATTTAGAAACATCCATAGAAGAATTTCCAAATTAGTGAAAAATTTAGACTGTCATTGCTAGAACAACAGGATGGACATAATGCTGAGTATTACAAATGCATAGCAATACAAAAAAACTGAAAAATAAAACATTTAAAGCTCTTTCTTCTCCTGAAAGCTCATGTTTGTAAATTTTTCTGTTACCATGGAAGATCCAAACAAGCCCATAACCAAGCAACTTTAAGAGACAATTAATTGATTACATAGATAAGACTTAAAGCAAACTTTAAAATTAAAAACTGGAAAAAAAAATTGCATGACTGCATTACAAGACATATTTTATTGTGCTGTGCTTGGTATAAACAAGTCCTTGTGTCCTGAATCAACTCAGTTAACAGAGGATGTACAAATATTACAGAGATACTTCAAGCTGAAGCATAGACACAGCAGTTAATTGTAATATTCACCTACTGAATTTTTTAAAAAAAATCTATTCACCTGGTTACTTTTACTTTTTGGTTTTTAGCAGAGAATCCATTGTTAAGTTCACTCTTTCCATTTATGAATTATTTTATTTTACTGCCAACTACATCCAACAAACATGAATGTACTAGAACTTCTGAATATTTATCAGAAAACAAAATGCACTCCTTCCCTGAGTCACCTTGTACTTGTGCTGACAGATTGACTCACAGTCAGACTTGATGCTTTATGGTTTTGTTGGCCAGACTTCCATCTGCACGACTGTTTGGGGTATAAGAATATCCTTGCCTTGGCTACTGTTCTTTTATGCACAGATTTACTTGTTCTGTGCCCTTTACTTAACCTTGATACAAAAAAATAAGCCAATCCTAGGCATTTTGCCTTTGACCAAATAACATTTTATTAAATATGTGCATGCATGCCTCTGTGTATGCAATTGGAACAGCCTAGGAGCAATGCCAAAAGGAAAAGTCGCAACACAAGTTTGAACAGCAAGTGTCTTTGACTTATTGCTGTGATTATACTAATTGCTCATCTACTTGGTGGGAGGTTGCAGGAAGCTGTTTTGAAGTAATCAAGCTGAGATGGGCCCTTCTATTTATAATAGTTCTGAAAAATTTTATCCACCAAAAAGACTTAATTGCATTTTTCTTCTTTAAAATATAGACTCATTCTCCCTTCTTCTTGCCATTTCCATTGCTTTAATCCAGTAATAAAAATTTGATAGCTTCTTAGCTATTACATGAATAAGCATCAATCATCCTTCGTTTCATAGATCTGAACACAAGGCACTCAATATTCATTAATGAATCTGTAGTGCAACACAAACCATTTACAAAATAACAGTAATTCATTAGGTAATTTTTTGTGCAGGATAAATTTTTTGTGCATATCATTCCTATGAAAGTAGTTTGGGTTATGAGAAAAGACAATGATGGCCTTTTCTAAAGACTTGGGTCTTTATTTATTTAGTCAGTATTTTATTGTTATGATTAGCATTGTTATATCACTGAATAGTATAGAAGCAGCAGACTTAAGTCTGTTTTAGCACCATATGTGCTACTTAACCCTTGGCTCTTCCACCCTGATAAACAAAGACTGCTCTGTGATCTGGGGAGAGCATATGAGCAATCACTCAAACCCAGAAACTCCAGCTGTGTGGCTTCCTAACACTATCTCGGGTTTCTCTGGGCCATGGTTTACCAATCAGTATAAACTGGATGTTAATATCTACTTTAAAGCTGTTATGCACATTAAATATCTAGCATCCATAACATTCATAGCATAAAACTGACAGTAAAATTTATAGTGACTTTCCTTTTTCCTTAAATCCTGTCCAAATTATATTATTTACAATTTTTTTAACTGTTTGGGCTTCAAACACTATTTTTTCTGCCCCTTGTCCATTCTCCTATATTTTTAATCCCTCTCTAAATGCGAAGCAAGTACTAACAAAACCAATAATATGAAACCATTTTAAGAAACACCTACATGCAAATACATAACTTGAAGTTCATAAATTAAAATCTGATAAGTTATATAAAATGAGTCATGGAACCCTTAAGTACTGGAACCTGGAGGAACCTAAGAGATATCTCATCTAACTCCTTCATTTTTAGAAGAGGAAATTACAATCAGAGAAAATAATTTACTCACTTAAGAGCACAGATTGTGGTATTACTTTTTATATAGTCATGTGTATTCCAAATAATTATATAATTTTTTTAAATTTTTACTTTAATGTTGTGTTAAGGCAAAAATATATTGAATGTGAAATAATCTATTTTCAGGTATAATTCACAGAGTTGAAGGTGATTAGTTTTATATATGTAGGGTACACATGCACATGAGGACATTTTATCTATACAACCATTTCTCAATGATGCCAAACTTTTGTGTGTGTGCAAAATACACAAACACACACACACACACACACACACACACACACACACACAGTTTAGCTCTCTGGCATTTTTGAATGAATGGTCCAAGTGCAGACCCTAGAACACACCTGCACCCTAACTAGACTCAACCTGCAAAACTTTAGAAAGAACTCATCACAACAACATTGGGGAAAGATCAATGAGAATAGCATTTAAACTCTTTAAATAAGCTTTGAATTGAAACAAGACTTGTAGATGAGAAAATCTCTCAAAATTAAACCCAGTCTTTGAAAAGTGGGAAGGTATTTAGGAAGATGAAAATAGCATCTGTAATGAGTAATCTGAATTCAGGCAGGAGTTCAGGAGAAAGGAAAATTCTTGATCCTTCCTTCTAAGTATGTCTCTCCCATCTTCCCCAAAAGGAAACCCTCTCTTCACCCAGGGATTAAAGTAACTGCTTGAGGATTGCTTCTTGCAGCCATTTCCTGATAAGCTTGATAGAGAGTTGACAACACCAGTGCCTCTGTTTTAGTCAGCTTTGTGTCACTGTGACCAAAAGACCTGAAAAGAACACTGTAAGAGGAAGAAAAATTTATTGGGGCTCATGGTTTCAGAGGTTCTAATCCACAGATGGCCGAATCCATATCTCTGAGCCCAAGGTGAGGCAGAACATCATGGCAGAAGGGTGTGGTAGAGGAAAGCAGCAATAAGGAATCAAAGAAAGCTCCACTTACCAGGGACAAAATATATACCCCAAAGGGACACCCCTAGTGACCTATCTTCTTCAGCCACACCTTCCTGTCTACAGTTAAAAACCCATTTAATCCAAATCAGTGAACTCATGCATTGATTAGGTTAATGCTCTCAAAACCCAATAATTTCAGCCAATAATTTCTTGCATTGTCTCACACATGAGCTTTTGGGAGACAACGCATATCTAAAACATAATAGCAGGTAAGTAACTATCTATAGTGAAAAAGAAATATTGGCAGTGCTTGTCCATTGAACAAGATATTTGTGAAATGTTCCTTAGGGCAAAATAATAGAAACATTAAAATATGTTGTTTAATCATAGGTAGCTATCCCAGTGCCCTACTGAGACATTGATGGCTAAAACGCAATTATTTGACATCCTGATCTTAGATCACTAACTTAGCACATTTTAATATTCTTTCTGCAAAGAAAATAAACTGGAAAAGACATTGGATATGAGAATCTGAAGTGTAATGCTCATATAAGAATATAATTTGGTTTATTTTACAACTACTGGGTATTATATTTAATTGATTCTCATAATAACTACATATCAGACTATCTAAGTCTGATAACAAGTTTGTTCAATAATAATTTGCCACATAGCTCATTGGGTTTTTTGCCCAAATGGCTCTCTTATGCATTCAAGGAAAGCCTTACAGTAAAAGGAGGAACTTGAGGACACACACACAAAAAAAATTAAAATAAAAACCATCATAAGCCTTTTTAAACTGTATATTGTCCTAAATTTCATTTTTTGTCTTTTGGATAATGATTATATTTTTTTGGAACACTCATGGAACCTTGGACATAAATACACAAGATAGTCAGTATCTATGACTTGGGTGATTGGCTAATCTATTTCTTTCTCTTTCATCCTAATGGTTGTTCAATAAATCATATGGTAACTACTATAGTTGCTGTGTTGAAGTAGTCAAGTGAAAAATATCCTTTCTCCCTTGGACATTATTTTCTGCTAACACAGCACACTTGTCAAAGCCCTTGAGTATTTCAGTGATAGTCATCAGATAAACATATAAATAACTAGATAAATAACTGACAAAACACAGTACATGATTTGGAGATAAATGTAAGCACATCACAAATTGAGAGATTAATATTTGGCATTTTTTTAGAAAATGCTTCTAAACTAAGAAGACTGCATTATTAAAATCAGAATATGGAACATAATTTTGTAATATTTAAAAGTTCTTATTGGTCAGTGACTATTTTCTAATTGCTGAACAACAATAATAACATAGCATGATTCAATTCGGTAAGACAATGGAATAGTTAAATAATTACCAAAATCAAAGACTCTTCTGTTTGTGTTATGAAGAATTTGAGTTGTCTTGTAAATAAGAACTGGAAAGAACACATACAATTCAAGTTGCAATTGAGACCAATGGAACATAATTTTTTGGAAGTTTTTTTTTTTTTTTTTTTTTTTTTTGGTACCAGGGATTGAACTCAGGGCTACTCAACCACTGAGCCACATCCCCAGCCCTATTTTGTATTTTTTTGTTTATTTAGAGACAGGGTCTCACTGAGTTACTTAGCGCCTCGTGGTTGCTGAGGCTAGCTTTGAACTGGCGATCCTCCTGCCTCAGCCTCCCAAGCCGCTGGGATTACAGGTATGTGCCACTGTGCCAGGCCTAATTCTTGGAAATCTTAAAATGGTTATAAGATTGGATATGAAAATCATAATACCCAGTTTTCTTAAAATAAATGTAGATGCCATAAACAAGATACTTATGAATGATAAAAAGATCAAAATGAAAATCTTGGTCCCTGAATCATGATTAGTGAATGCAGATAATGTGTTTTATTTTGGAGGGGTGATTCCATATGTTGGTGGGCCAAACCCATCCGGCCCATTGGCAGGCCATCCTACTGTTCTTATCCTCAGTATGACACACACCTCGCAGGGGTGATGATACACAGAAGCCAGGCAAATTTCCACTGTGTGTCATGATTGTGAGAAAGGCAGAGCCGGCTGTTGATGACAGCCAGTGAAGGTATTAGCTGGCCTTCTGGAATGGTAGGAGCAGAAAACTCAGTCAACATATTTCAACCTTCAGAGTTATTCAGGCACATTCTGATCTCACCAAATGGACTGATAAGAGTGAAGTACAAACTTGGCATCAACAGCTGTTTCCAAACAACCAATGGGAGGTGGGGCAGAGGAGCACATTTTTTTTTTCTGTTTTTAGATACAGTCAGTGCCTTTCAAGGCTAAGTCTTCAACAACAATTTTTCCATTGCATAAAACACGAAGCACTAACCTTTAAATGTATTGGAACACAGCAAGGCAATGAAAAAATGGAAGAAGACAAAGAAAATAAAGAATATAATAAAGCCTATGAGATGAAACCAAGCAGGTTCTCAGGCCCAAGCACTAAGTGAACATTAGATTATGCAGTTGATTCAATTTTAATTCAAGTCAAGCTGGTTCCATGTTTCACTTAGATACTTTTGTTCTTTTTTGCTTGTTGCTTATCGTGAAATCTGATCTATTTGTAGGTTTAATGCAGGGGACAGGGGAAAGACTGACCTAACCTTAGTACTATAGGAGATTGAACTAAATGTGGGAGTGAGAGCAATAATTCCACGGCTTCCTACTTGGAAATGGGCCCAGCATCAAGAAATAAAAATAGAAGTGTCTGAATGTAGCTAAAAAGCTCAGCCACATGGAATTAAAATGCCAATTCCCTTCAGCTTTCTTGTTTCCAGTCATCAGAATTCCAAAGCCAACAAATTAAAAAGCTCCTTCAGTCAAGTATCTTTTTTGGTAAGCCATTACTTGAAGTTGCATTGATCCAAAATCACTGCATACTCAGTAGTTCCAACCTGGATGTTCCCATTGCTTTAAAATAATTATCAAATTGAAAATGTAAATAAATGCAATTGTGCACAGGGCCCTGAAACTCCAATTAGTAGATGGTCATTCTTGTGATTCTAAAATGCCTTTAAATTACCATTTTTTTAAAGTAAACACAACCTTTTAAATTGAAATAAGAAAAAAAATTTTTTTCCTAATGTTTTACCAACTTCTGTTTCTAATTTGCCTGAGGGCCATGTTTAGCATATTTTCAGTATCATATATTCAAAGTGGAAGAACTGGAAACAAAAAACAGATTTAGGAAACCAAGATTTACCATTTGCATGAAATGATAATGTGGGGTATCTTTTGATGACTATATACATTAAGTGTTTTTATGACTGTTTCCATATTTCACCTCTGTCTGATGAACTATGGATATACTTTCATGCTTTTAGAAAGACTGAATTGCTCTCTCCCTCCACTGTTGATTTCTTTTGCTTCAGTGGCTTCTCTTTGAAATCCAGGGGAGCTTTTTGTTTAAAAGAGGCATTTAGGGTGCAATGAGGAGTAAGAATCTGACCCAGGCCATTTTAAATTCATGTTTATCCAGCATTCATCATTTTCTCTTCTAACATATGAATATAGTTTCCAAAACCACAAACCTCACAAGTGTTTAGATCCCAGACTTGTAAACAGGTTTGATTTCCTTTTATTGAGCATCTTCCTTCCTCATCCCTTATTGCATTCAGCTGGCTCTAATTCCTTTCCATGTACTTAAAGAAATGAAATATTTTGTCTGAATTAAGAGTAATCATGTGTTTGAAAAGATCAATCCTGAAACAACAGAAAAGTGAATTGTTTTCAATGAATCTGTTTACAGCGACTGAGCAACTAGGGTTTAGATGAATAAATAAAAGACCAGCAATTTTATTGAATTATATTGTTCAATTTCAATTGTGTCTCTTAACATAAACAGCTCAGTGATTGATGTATTATTGAATATTCGGGAGTGTGTCTGTAATGAATATGTTTATGAATGACCCTCTGAGAGTAAATCAATGTTAGAAAGATCTCCCTGTTGATTTGGAGCTTAGATGACTGCAAATCAAACTTTAAAATGTCCAGATTTTAACAGGGAGTACTTCAAAATGTAAGAGGAAAAATAAAACCATTTGAAAAGCAAAAGTGATTTATGGGAAAGTAAAAAAAAAAAAAAGGAAGACTCTTTATTGATCTTTTTTTTTTTTTTTTAGTATTGGAAGCCACTATTTTGAAGCTTCCTTAGGAACATCACCAACATCATCATGACATAATCAAATAAACAAATATTGTAAACCATTCATGGTTTTCTCTAAGTATTATACAATTATTAACTGCCAGAAAAATCCACTTATTATTCTACTCAAGGGATCAATTATCACTGTGAAAATACTGCTTGCCTTAGTTACAGAACCATGCCGTTTCTTCACCTGCATAGATACCCAGGTATCCAAATTGATTGACAAAGCAAGGCATCAGTATCTGTATTAGAATACCCAGTTGCAGAATATTTCAGTTGTTCCTCTTTTATAAACTTTACAGTCTCCTTCAATTGCTGTGTATTTTAAATGCCTGTGACATGGTCCAAGGCACTAATAAATCCCAGATATCTCCCACAATCCATTAAATGGCTGTTCATAAACCTCACATACAAATGGAATGCTTCCATAATTTCCAATTAGGAGAGCACCTAGGAAACCCAATAGACTATTATCCTCAGTCATGAGAATATACAATCTGTTGATACAACTCAGGGTTTGGACAAGTAATGTCTCTATAACAGGATGATAGAATGCGATCCTTCAATGATGCCTCATCTTTCTCACATCTTCCAGTGTTAGCTTTTCCCAGATTCTATACTCAATCCTTTTTTTTAATTGTATAACCACAAACTTAGAAAAATCATTCAATTATATGTGTTCAACACTTAAATTTCCATCCTGAATTATTTTCCAAGTTGTTTTTTTGTTTGTTTTGGTACTAAGGATTGAACCCAGGGCCCTCTACCACTGAGCTACATCCCCAGCCCTTTTCTTTTATTATTTGAAACAGGGTCTCACTAAGTTTCCCAGAGTATCTTTGAACTTTTGATCCTCCTGCCTCAGCTTCCCTAGTTGCTGGGGTTACAGGTGTGTGCCAGCAGGCCTGGTATCTTATGTTTTCAACTGTCAGCTACCTCCACTCAAAATCAACATTTTCCTTAAGCCAGGACTTTTCCCTTACTCTACATTTCTATAAATGTGCCAAAATTCTCCAGGTCAGCTTGAAATGCAGAAGTGATTTTTCTATTTGCCTTCTCTATCAGCCTACTGCCAACACATCGCATTTGCATTACGCTCTACAATTTACAAATTACACATTTATATTTACTGTAAGAAGCATGCAAAGTATGGGCACATGATGGCCTAGGAACTTTCTAACCATAATCTAGTTCGCAGCATGCATGTTCCCTGGGAGCTTGTTAGAAATGCAGAAGCTCATCCCCATCCCCAAATAACTAATCAGAATCTGCATTGTAACAAGATCCCTGGGTAAATGGTATGTCATAGTTTTTAACCATTGTTCAGGAATGCCCACATACGCTATGAATGTGGTCCTCAGACCAGGAGCAGCAGCAGCATTACCTGGGAACTTACTCAAAATACAAATTTTTGAACTTTGCTTCAGATGACTGAATCAGAATCTCTAGAGGTGAGGCCAAGGAATCGGTGTGTTTACAACTTCTCCAGATAATTTTTACACATTTAAGTTTGCAAAGCATTACTCACATAATACATACCTCCTAAGTTTAATTAGGTACCAATTTTTCTCTCATCATTCATTTCTTTCTTTTCCTACACCACCTCCCACATCACTCATCATTATTCCTTCTTTTGGATATAAGCAAATAGCCATCTTATCCTTCTTTAACCAGTTGATCTATTTACACATTTATTTGGATTACTTATTATGCATTTATTCATTTATCCAACAATTATTTCAGTGTGTCAGATAATGGGTTCATTGCAAAAATTTCACTGGTTCCCCACTGCTTCCTAAATAAGCCAATTATCTTCACATACTGTTAACAGACCTGACAGTATCCTTAAACTCCCAGTATTTTTCTACATTAAGATTTCCTCCAGATGAAAAGTCAATGGGAAAATTTCAAGAAAATCCACTAAAACAAAATGGGGCACATATCTAAGTGAGATTCTATCTCTAGCAGCATGAGCAGAATAGGGATGGAGTCAAGGTCTTTGCAGGGTAGATATTCCTTAGGCTCTTCCTATCCATAGTCAAAATTTATCTTATGAAGTGTTCAGATGCAACCACCCTGGCAGAAGAAATTGCATGAATATGTAGTGAAGAAACATGAACCCAGGGAATTTCTCACCATCTGGAGGGAGTTCATTGAATGGTGGACAATCATTTGGTACTAGTATCACCATGAAGCTGCATAGATGAAGAACCAGAAACATGGCTGAGAAAGACTATAGGTAGAGGTCCACAGTCTGATTTGCCAAATGTTAAAAATCCAATAAGCTTTAGAGACCTTCAAATGACCTCCCATCTTATTATAAATCAGATAAATGATGTGATAAGATGAAAGATGTGACTAAACATCTTACACTAAATCCACTGACTTACTTGCTTGATCTGATGCCCATTGAGAACTTTATAGCAGCAATTCCCATTTCTGGCTACACCCTAAAGTCATCAGTGGAGTGTTAACAAAAAATTTTTACTAAGTTCCCATATCCAGAGACTATATTTAATTGCTCTGTAGTAAGAACTGGTAATGTTTTTAAATTTTACTTTCCCAAGCAATCTAATATGTAATCAGGATTGAGAACTATTGCAGTGATTCTCCTATTACAACACCCTTAAAAACAGCAGACTAAAACAGTAGATCTGGGATAGTGCCCAGGATTCTGCATTCCTAGCAGTTCTCCAAGCGATGCTGATACTGCTGGTCCACAAACCGCACCTTGAGAAACAAAGCATCACATAACTTCAGCTTCCATTATGGTTTGATCTGGTCTCGAAATGACTTCATTTTCTGTGCATGATCAACCATGGAATCTTCCCGCTAAAAGTTTCTCCTTTTATGTTAAAAACTATATCCACTAATTCAAGAAATATCTGAGTTCTTATATGCCAGACCTTGTCATAAATAGTGTCTGAAGAAACTATATAAGTTAGCACAACCAACTTCTTTAAAAGACTGAATAAAATAAATCAAACTATTCAAAAGCAAGGAACTGGCACTGGCATATTACTATGAAGATCTATGGTTGTCTTGGAAATGAGGAATAAGTCATAGGGTAGAGATATTGTATAGTAAAGAAATTATGCAACACTAAACAAAAAAAAGAAGGCAGAGTGGTGTGTGTATCTGAGTCTCTCTATTTCATCTTTAAACAAGGATGATGAAAGGAGCAATATCACTGGATTTTTTTGTGTGTCAGTGAGAGCATGCATCAAACAGTGTTATGTAAACAAAAATGTGTTATTTTCATAAACTGGCTCTTTACATTGAAATTCTGAGAAAATTTTCCAAAAGATTAACTTCTCATTTATGCATAATTCCTTACAAATAAGTTCTACAAATATTTTTTTGCCACTTAACACCTTTGTGAATTTTGCATATTTTTTAAAAACAGTAGAGGAACAACCAACAATGAAGACTTTTCCTATAATAAAACTTTCATGACCAAATACTCAGATTAGATATGCAGATCTTTAAATATGTGAGTGTCAAACACTACAAAGTACATTTTAGAGATGTTATAATAAGTTCAAAGCAGTAAGGGGAGGTCATAAAATATGCAAAGCCCTGTAATATAGACAGTTACTAAATACATACTTATGAAAAAATCATCTCTCCCAGCTAAGGCACATGTATCCTATTAAGAAAGACCCTTTACAAGTGGTTTCTTTACATATCGTTTTTATAAAGAAAAGGCAATTGCCATCAGACCCAACAAAAAACAGGATGCTCCTCATTTCATAGATCACATAAATTTTGTGTGCTTTTTTAGTAGAGAAATTCTCCAACATGCAAAGTTTATCATAAACAATAGAAAATTATGGGCATTTCTCCTTGTTCCTGTCTTAGCAACAATAACAACAACAACAACAACAAAAATACTTGAAGGAAATATTTTCAAATGCTCATGTCTTAATAAAAGTTAACCTCTATTTGTTCATACAAAATTTTAAATTTGTGCTGATTTTTCTCATACTATACATACTTTGGTTATATTTGACTAACTTTTCTCCTGAAATAAACTTTGGCTTTAGCTCATCTAAAAAATGCCCAAAGGGACAAGTCTAAATGTCTGTCAGAGTTGGGTAAAACTCAACTCGGTATTTATGTTTGCTATTTTACAACTTTCATTAAGGGCATGTGTATGCTTTTTGAAATATTTTCAAGCTTAATCTTTATGTTTTGAAGAAATCCATATTGTTCTGATGTGTGATTTTTTAAAAAATACTGCATATGAATAAGTGTGCCATCCTCTCCTTTGAAACAGTCTCAAAATAAGCAAATAATATATGAAGAATAAAAAAAAAGAAACATAGAAGCAGCCCTGAATAAGACAGGTGGCAATCAAAGTCATACATATCACTACGCTGTGATTAGTTCGAGAGGCATAATGTTTATGAACGAGAAACATATTTTTGCTACTGATCAAATTCAAATATTCTACAGACTTGGAATTACAAACATTTGCTTCTCTGCCTGCCAGGGGGCAAATACAGGCAGCAGCTAGAGAATAATTAGTAGAAATATGACAACAGGGAGTAACATCAAATATTATTAGTTAAAATGACAGAAATGTAAAAATGTGAAAACTCAATACATGGTCAGCAAGGCATAAATGGAAAGGATTTCCAAAAAGGTTAGGCTGTGACTCAAGGATGTTTAATCTAAAAAATAATTTCTTTTTTTAAAAAGTCATTCCAACATATATCATATCTACTGCATCTTCGCAGGTCAAAATAAATTGCCCTTTGCCTGCGATGGCAAATCATAATACTTCTACAACATGGCCTTAAAATCCACTTAGGTAACAAATGATTTAAAATAATGAATTCTAGATTTCTTCCTTTCACCATCAGTCACCTTGAAGATGGAAAGTCAAAGAGTTGGTAGCTGCATATTGCCTTCCATGGCACCAATATTCAGACACAATGGGTGCTGAGGAAAGCAATTGGCAGGATATTCCTGTGCTTTCTGGCACTACACGATTTAAAACTAATGAAAAGAGCAGGTCCTGTACAATCTTCGCCTGCCCATTTTCCATGAATATAGGTATTGCTTTGTCCATAGCGTCAAATCTTCTTGGAGGATAATTTTCAGTGTCTTATTCTCTCAATCTCCAACTGATATTTTAAATACAAAGTCATCACCTTTTGCATTTCTAAGCCAGTTTCCCTTCACTGAAAATGGCAGCTGCCAATCCTTTGCTAGCAGGATTTCTCTGTTTGCCTGGTATTTCAGCTTTCTCCATAGACTACTAACATTTTCTCATCCATATCTCTGTACTTCTTCCCCCAGTACTACAATTTCTCTAATGCACTCTCAACTATACTGTAAGAAGGGTCTTTTACATAAGCATCTGGCCAGGAGGGAAAGGAGAACAAGTGGAGTTCAGACTGGAGAAAGACCACCCTCCTTGAGCAGAAATCACTCATTCTCTGATTGTTACCATCCCATATTTGAAACACTGACTCTGATTGTAGTTGCCTCGTGTTTACTCTTTAATTATGTTATGCTCATTATCATGTAGTCCAGAATAGCACTAATGAGACCAGAAAACACAGATGAATTTACAAGTAATGCCTGCATTTGAGTCTAATTAATGACTAATTTCCTACAATAAAGGTGAAAGTAAGAGCAGAGTCTTTTCCTCCATCCTAGTGGGTCTTAGGAAACATATTAATAAAGGAAAAACTTATTTACACTTCCTGCCAGTCCTTATCCCCAGTTAAGGGAGGGGACAGTTGACAGGCATTGTAACTCCACCATTTAAGGCTGAAAACAGCCACCCTAAAACAAGTTGGGGCAGCCTGCAACCCAAGGGGGACTTGTCCAATATAACTTACTATGAGAAGTAGAGATGAGTCTAAAATGTCTGTAAGAAAAACTGCCTTTCCTAAAACTCTCCCTTGAAAGCTTCCTTAAACTAAAGATTTATAATTTCTTCTACTATTTTCATTTATCACTGCAAATTTCTTTGTGTTGGAATAAGCCCTGGATCAGAAATGGGTTCACTGGGTAACATCTGATATCAAATAACTGACACTTTAATGGCATGCATCAATTTTAATTACTTTCAAGAAAATTTCTATATACCATGCATCTTTAAGATGAGAGAGAATAACTGCTGTTCAAATTGCACTAGTAAAGAATTTCTTTCCCACTATAGGATTGACACTTATCCTGAGAAGTACTCACACAATTTCAATCCATATCACTCTTGACCATTGAATAGAATTATAGGATCAGTCTAAAAGCCCAGTGGAATTTTTCACTAGTCTAAGCAGATTTTCTGATTTTAGAATTCAAGCCATGATATTGGTCTTATCATGATTTAACAACCGAATTAAGCAGCCCAGATCTCTATGTTCTCTCATGTCAAGTTCTAAATATATAGATATTTACATTTTGCCAAGTTCAGTGTTCACACCAAAATGTTTATATGGGGTTTTGATTCAAGCAGAAACATTAAGCCTCTATTGTGTTATTTATTAAGCTGCATAGTAGCTTGTTCTCTGCATGGACTTTAACTTCACTGAAGACAAGAACAGCACCTTATACATTTCTCTTGGTGGTTCAGTATGGCCCAACAGTGCTTGTTAAATGAATAAGTACTGCCAACAAATGCTTGTTAAATGAATGACTCTATCAATCAATCAATCAAGAGGCACTAAAGACACATCTTCCTGACAGAAATCCTCTTGTGACAAGAGTGCACAATTACAAAACCAAATTAGTAGCTAACAACTTGAACTCCTGTATAATTCCAAGGAACCTTTTTGGATGGAAGGGCCTTATGTCTGGAACAGCAATATAACAGTTAAATCCATTTCATCACTAAGTATTTAATTATCTATTCCTATCTACTCATTTAGGGAGGGGCTAATCTTCCTGTCTGCATTACAATTAGAAAAGAGTTCAGATTCATCCCAGAGCATGGGGAGAAATTTAGGTTTTAAAAAGTAACTAACATTTTGTGCAAACCACACAAAACCTCTGAGCCCTATTAAAACCACCGATAAGCAATCTTGGAAAAACATTCTCCAGTAATGGCTAACTGGGCTCTTGCAGCAAAGCAAATTGTTTTTTCTTGGCAAACGTCCCACAAGCAATAGGCAGCAAGAAATTGTTTGTTCTACACACACAAGTTCTTGTGTGTATCTGCAATTCTAATGCCAAATTTGGTTCTATCTCAGAAGCAACTTTAACTGAAAAGAAAATCACCAGAGACTTCACCAGGACAGCTAGTTGATCCTTAGCAGGAGTTCTGTGGTCATCAGAATGAATTCCCATGGTTACTGTGGCCAGTGTAGAAAATTGCACTGTCCATTTGGCTCAAGATTCTTACACATTTTCTTCCTCTGGCAAGAATTTTTGTTTGGTCATGGACATCTGGTTAGCATGCAGCACACAGAAGATATACTGTCTGCCCTTCAGTAATAGAAATGTAAAATAATCTAAACTAAGCAGACATAAATATCAAAAGAAAAAAACAGAAGAAATGTGCATTGGAGCATTCTGACGGATCAATGGAGAGCTTGCAATGGCCAAGTCAGCTGGGTTAAGCTGGAAAACACTAAAGATCAAGAATTTAAAGCAATGTTTTGAATGAGAGAAAAATACCTACTTGAACCATTGGAATTTAAGTAGACAGTGGCAGGAAGGGGGTTTTATATGATAAATCGTCTGGAGAGAAGAGCATGAATACACACAAGGAAGATTCTATAAACGTTCGTGAATAGCTATATGTGGGTGCTGGGTTGTATACACACACACACACACACACACACACACACACACACACACACACACACGATTTGGCTGGAAAAGTACAGTGAGCATTTTCAGAGTCTATTTACCAGCTAATGTGACCTTTTTGTTTACTGAGAGAAAAGAAACAGCCTTCAGTTAGCAATATATAAACAGCTAATTTTCACATTTGTTACACTTCTAGATGGTATCTATATCTTAAGCCTGCCTCCTTTACCTGCTTAAAAATACTAAGGCAACAGAGAGAGAATAAAGGTTGGAGAAGGTAATAGAAAGTGGGTCAGGGTGGACATTGGGCTGTGTGTAGTTGCTCAGTTAGAGGCAAAGGAAGATCTATTCAGACATGGAACATTTGCAGAATTTGACAATCTGCATCAAGCTGCCATATTCTTCTGACATCCATCAAATTACACTATTCCAGCACTTACACATTCCTCTTTTTCTATGTCAGATATCATATCCAAAAAACAGCTTTCTAAAAAAGTTTATTGATTAATTTATTCTACTAAATGAAGGTTTATGCTATGATAAGGCAAGAAAAATGAGAACCAGATTGTCATCCTATTTTCAATAATTCCATTCAAGGAAAGGGGCAAATTAAGGAAAAATTCTTCTAGTTTTAAAAGATTGTAAAGTTTCCTTTTATGAGTCTTCACATTATAGTAAAGCTTGTATGACATTTTCTTGCAAAATTTTTAGTTTTAAGGCATGTGGGTAGGAAAAAAAAAAAGCAACATAGAAAACCAAGCTAAAAACAAAGAATGAAAGTGAGAATAATATTATTGACCTTAGATAGGTTAATGAGTCTGCTAAGTAACAGCATTCAGATAAAACAGGGTAAAAATTTACTAACAATTTTAATGTCAAATTGTATCATTTCCAATTATCTTAGTTATCAAATTCTATGTTCAAATATTCAGCATCTTAGAGATACTAACTTTTCTTTATAAAAGGAAATATCCAAAGATTATATTGATATAATTGATTTAGAGATCAAAATTCTGAATTTTATTCCTTAATTAATTCTATTGTCAATTCATACTATACTTGTATTGTAAACCTGGGGTGGATATTGCTCATATTTAATGCCCTAAATTTATAGAATTTCTACATGTTCACTGCTATACACTGCAATGTCAGCTAAACAGGCCACTGTTTCAACCCATTTGTATTTACCAGTTTGTATATATAGTAGATCAGATTTGGTATTGGAAGAAATTGCAAGTCTTTGGAATACGTCAGTAGTTAAGGGAGTGGAAGGAAAAAAAGACTTAACATTCCATGAGCTATGTGTAGCCATAAGGAATGCTCAAATATGGCGAAATTCCAAAGAATGAAATCAGAGCTGAGTAGAAGTAAGAAAAAATAGTGCTAAAATGTCTTCTAAAGTAAATTCAACTTCTATCAGAGACTATAATGTCTAGCAAGCATAGTTTGCAAAAACCAATGTCCTGCATGCTATAACCCCACTTATTCAGTCCCTCTCCACAAAAGCAGAGCTGATTGCTACATTTATTGCACTTTCTGTACCTGTGAACACCATTTCCATTTTATAATAGAAGAAATGCAAAAGCAAGATAAAGTGCTTACAGATTCACTTTGCAGTAACACTTTAAGATATTGCTGGGTTCCAAAGTGGGATGTGCTGCAAAAAATGTCTAATGACTGTTTTTCAGTGAATCAAACTGCCTTCATGCTACTGGTCTATTTTATCTTGTTGACTGCTCAAATACTCCAGCATCTGAGGTTAAGGAAAAGCAATTAGACAATACATTCTATTGTTGAAGTTGCTTCAGCCAAGACCTTTGCCCAAGCCCCAGAGAGAGAAAGGGTAACAAGAACTGAACTCCATGCATTGGCCATTTTAACCCAAACTGCCAAAGTTTCAGATCATGAAAACTTCAAAGACACTCTATTATTGATATCAACAATAAGTGCATTAGTGTGTTCTCTCAACATAAAGTGCTCCCAATATTACTAGGACCTCCAAATAGGCATGGTGAAGCCCAATTAACTGCTTCAGTCTACAAAAATAACAGAAAGTCTCGGGTATGATCACAGTAACTGTTGTTAAAACACACACACACACACACACACACACATAAACTGCTGCTTTAGGAAAACCTGTTCTTTTAGCCTGTGCTTCATGTCCTGGCTTCTCGGCTTGATTCTGTACATTTCATGGCATCCCCTTTGACTCTGGAGAGTTAGATTGGCCTGCTGGTTAGAATTAATACTGGTTTGGGATTCTCATCAATAGTTGAAATCCACACACTATTTGTAAGAATCTTGGCAAATCACATTAAGTCTCTTCATTTCAATTTCTTCATCTGTTTAAGAGGGTAAGAATTATATCTCTCTAATAGCATTATGAGGAAGTTAATTTAGTTAATATTCATGAATCTCTTAGCACAGCATCAGAAATATGGCATATGCTCACTAAATGCCTGTAACTAACCCCACACTGTGAGCTCCTGAGAGTTTGATCATCACAGTTCCATTTTTGCCTTCCTCCCTTGTTTGCTTATGACCTTAAAAAGCCTGAACTGCTAGATTTAAACCTCAGTCACTTACATCTATACTCTGGGGACTCGGGCAGTCAAACATGCCATAGATGGCAAGGTTGTACTTCATTAGAGATCTATTCTGGCTTACTATGGAATTTCACAAAGCTCCTTTTCTATTGTTCAGTTGCTCCAACTGTGAAGCCATTTGAGATTTTCTAAAAGGCCCCTAGAGCAAAAACAGATATATTGGTATTTATACTTCCAAAGCATTCTTACTAATAGTTTTGAAAACAATTTCCAAGCAATAGATTTTGAAACATAAGAGATGATTTCAGGTATTGTTGTGCATCATTATATAATGCCATAGTTTCTAAGTTGCCTGGTCCTTAGTTTCCAATCTACCATGTGTATTCAACTTTCTAACTGTCATGTCCAAGCTAAAATAAAAGACTATAAATGAAGACACAGAATCAGCTTCATGTTTAAAACATCTAAACTGACTTTGCTGTAGGAAAAAGGCTACACATTAAGAACTGAGAGAATTCTGTTGACAGCTAGGTTCTAGAGTTATGTTTCAGTTGTGTAGTGTATACATACTTCACAACAACAGAAAAAAAAAATTAAAGATTACATATGAGTTAACTAATATTCTCATGGGTATAATTATAACTTTGAATTTAGAAAAAAAGCTGTGAAATTTTCCAAGCCTTGAGATTTAGATAGTTAATTGTTGGAGCCATTCATTTGCAAAACAAGCTTCCAGTTAGTCTTTTGAGCTTGCTTTGGGGAAAGCAAAAATTGATGTAAACAGTGCTTGATGTGGCCTCAGCAGCATTCTTTCCAGGTAGCCATCCAAAAGTTACAGGTCAACCTTTGACAAGAGGAAGCATTTAAAGCTTGGATTATTTGAATTTTCTTAATACAGGATATAAATCACTATTTCCAAGAAAAATGTCATCAGTGATATGCACCAGAGCAAGTAGTTTATAACTTCCAAACAGTGAAAGGTACCGAGAGCTAGCTGCACATTTAAACAAAGAATTTGTCATCTCATATGAGCACGTATCTCAGTTTTGTAGTAAATCGATAAACAAAAAATGGCACTTCTGTCTTAAAAGCTTTCTCACAAGACAATCATCCTCTGAGATCCCCAATAAAAGCCTTGAGCTGAAACTTTGGTGCTTCTCCTACCCAATGCATTAAAATAGAAGAGTTTGAAGAAAAGAAACATGCTTTTGGAGTATGAAGAGGAAAGAAACTAATACACTTCCTTGAACCTACTCCCTAACTAGGCCCGGATAGAATTACAAGTATTCATATTTAAATTTTGACAGGTCTACTAACAAATTAAAGGGAACTCATGGGAAAAGCCAACAGCTGCAAGTTTATTGTCTTTAATGCAAAAATCTAATATCCTGAAATCTCTTCCCCAATTTGGTGTGGTTGGGAATTGTTTGGCCTACTTCATCTCAGGAAAAAATGAGAAAAGAAAATTCACATTGCCTGACATAAAAATGAATAAGAATGCCAAGTATCCCAGAATAGTACATGTCATCAGATGCAAAACAAAATTCACCCTACAGTGAAAGATCAACTTTTTACTCTTTTTCTTGTTGAGCACCAACACCACAAACATGAAGCCTTGCCTTCTTCCTTACTCGCCTGACCACATGTGTTGCCTTTGTCTCCTGTGATTACACATCTGGATCACACATCCCTTTTGTGCTCCTAGAAGAACCAAAATCCTTTCTACAACCAAAAATCTTTTCTTGTGGGAAACATTTAGCAACCAACCCTGAGTCAGAGCTCCTCCCCAGCGGTGCCTACGTTTCCCTCATAATTGCTTCCCAGTGGCTGAATTTTGTATACCTTAAAAATGAAATGGCCTACTCTTGGGCATTATCTATACTTGGGAAGAGATCTATCCAGTATTTAGAAGATACTAAATTTAGCCAAAGGACTCCAATACATTGAAACCTTGTGAAACCCATGAAGACGCATTCATTTACCACAGAACAGAACATCTCATAGCAAGGAAGAGGCAGTAAAATGCACAATTATACCTTGCTACCTTTGAAGACATAAATGAACAGAAATCACAATTGAGCTTATGCCTTGACCTCACCACCCGGATTGGTATTACTGCATATGCATTGTGCTCTTGATTCTGTTAGAGTGGTCATTAAGAGTTCCTTCCTTCTTTTTTTTTCCTTCTCTCTCTTTCTTCTTTCTTCTTTTCTCTCTCTCTCTCTCTCTCTCTCTCTCTCTCCCTCTCTCTCTCTCTCTCTCTCTTCCCCTCTTTCCCTTTTCCTTTCATATCTCCTTCCCTCCTTCTTCCTCTGGATCTTTGATCATGTTTGGAATTGTTTTGTAGACTGTTCAGACTGTTTTCCTTACATGGTCACCAGCTCATTACCACAGAACTCCACTCCACCAACAAGAGCCTGCTGGACAGCCCTCTTGGCTTCACTGTGCTATGTAAGGGGATTATTAAAAGGATGAATTTCTTCCTTTTTGAAAAGACAAGCACAATCTGATCCGCAGACAGGCAAGGCCACTGCCTGTTTTTCTTTTCAGAGCTTGGCCTTTTGTTCTCTTAGTCATTCTGATGGAGTAAGGGGCAGTATTCTTCAACAGGAACCAAGATCTCCTACGTTCTATTGTGAGAACACATCCCTCACCACTTACCGGCTGTTGTCCTAGGTACTACAATGAGAAGTCACAATGATAAGAACTTCACACACACACACACACACACACACACACACACACACACACATATACACAAGAATAAGAATTAGCCAGCATATCCTTTTTCACTTAGGAAAAGTCAATGCAATTTTCATCGTATTAATTAGGGTAAAGCATAGTTTCTAAAAGTATGGTTATCTGAACCATAGTCTTAGGTGATACCCTATGGAACACAAACACACACACAAACCCACACATCTTTCACATCCATGATTTTTGACCTAATGTTGCTTTCCTGTTCAGATAACTTTGGGAAAACAACGACACACACACATACATACACACACACACAAAAAAAAAAAAATTGTAAAAATCCTGTGTAAGTAATATATTAGAGGTATACAAACAATATGAAAATCTACATTTATAAAATAGTTCAAAAAGAAACTTTCTGTATTTATACCAAGCAGTATGTAGTTAGAGTTCAAAGATGGAAAATAGAATGCTTAAACTGTTTATAGAGTCTTGTGTTATTTCAATCTATGTTTTTGGCAGCATTGCCAGTGAACTTTTGACAAAAGACTATACTGTCATCAGTGATTGCTGGGGCTGGGGCTCAATGGTGGAGCACTCATCTCATATGTGTGAGGCCCTGGGTTCGATCCTCAGTACCACATAAATAAAATAAAGGTATTGTGTCCACCTACAACCAAAAATAAAAAATAAAAAAAAAGCAAAATCTCAAACCTAAAGACTGTAACAAGTCTGTTTATCCATCCCCCTCAGAGGACTTTGATACATTAGGAGATCTTTTATTATAGAGAAAATGTTTTGACTATATTCTTCAGTAAAATATCTTTGGTCAGATTCCTTCTTCATTTTGCATTCTGTTGGTTTTATTGGATATGTCAAAAAGAATTTTTAGCTTTATTTACAAGGGTCTCTGTGAAATGCTTCTTAGAAAAAGGACATAAATCATGTTAGCAAAAAGGGCAGAATATGGTGAGGCAATTGTCTCTTCCACAGTATATTGTGGAAATATTGGGGAAAATGTCAGTGGAAGTAACTCCAAGACTCAGATCACATAGAAGGGTGAATTAACCCAGCAATTCTCAGATCATGTTTGTTAGAATGGTGTGATGTAAAAGTGTTCTTCACTCAATTCTTGCCCGTATCTAGAAAAGAAGTTAACTTATATTACTAATCACCCTTTTTCTAAATTAACTCCCTTTTCTAATAACTAACATCCCCTCCTCATTCATTCCCAGTCCTCATTAGCGATTCCTTCTCCTGGGCTCCATTTATTGTGAATTACATCAGTTTGACCAGACATCTGCTCTCTTAGGAGTGTTAAAGCTTCCATGTCTAATGTTCCTTCCAGAAAAGGCGAGGATCTTACATGCTCTTGACTTCCGTGATGAAAGTGCATGGGTAATTTAAAATACACATTATTAAGAATGCTCGATAGCATAACAGAACTAAATGTGCCTTGAAGCCCTGAACCAAGCCAGTTGGCTATAGAGCCCAGCTTTTCTTCCCCCACATCTGTGAGTTGGAACAACCAAGTTAGCCTTAGTCTATGGACCACTGAGAGAGAGAGCATGCTGTGTAAAGGTCTGAGTTCCCTAGACTGCATCAGGACAGGAATGGGAAGACTGCTGAGGTAGAGATGACCTCTGTTCACTCCAGTCATTGACTGTCCCAAGACTAGGGGAAGCCAGCGTTAAAATATAGACAGGAGGCTTCTTTTTGGCTGAGGTCACCAGTGTAGAGAGAAGTCCAAATAAAAACTACCTTGGATTTTTACCTTTGCTCTTTCACACAGTTTTTATTCATATCTCATTTGTTATACCTTAATAAAGATGCCAGTTGCTTTTTAAATAGGCTCTTGTCAGATTGCCAATATCTTGAAATCTTAGAAACCCATTGCAAATGTGAGCAGACTTTGAATAACCTGGCAGCTGGCCAAGCACTGGAGATCTTTAAGACAAGAATAGTCAGCCATTCCATTTCATGTTTTGATTTTGTGCTTGAATTTTTAAAAGGGTGGACTAGATAACCTTCCAATTTGAAGATTCCATGACTCTATTTTTCAAATATTCAATAAACAAGTGTTCCACAAGAGAAATTCTAAAACTGTTGTGGTCTCTGCTCTCGCTCGCTCCCCCTCTCTTCCTCTCTCTCTCTATCTCTCTCTATTTCCACTCATCCCACCCCCAAATATGGTGCAATAACAAATTCCTTCACCAAAGCTACAGAGTTGTTGGTTATTACAATACATGTTTTTAAATTCTCTACTCACTGATGAAAACATGTGATATGAAACGCTGAAGGAACCTCAGGGGCATTCCAAGCATTTGTGGACAAGAAGTCAAGACTTGTGGTATTTTCCTTCAAAATGCATGTGAACTGAATCAAAGAGACATAAGAATTTAAACTCAAAACTTCCAAAACAAAATGAATGCATTGTCGCTGGCAATCCCTGCGCATGGTAACTACACAGTTATTTAAATCTGTCAGTCCTGCCCAGGTCCTATGGCATTCCTCTGTGTAAGGCCTTATTATCTCATCTGGACTGTTAAAGACTAAAAACCAGGCCTTGTCCAAGCCAGCTCCAGGTGGGCTTATTCAGACACCAGATAAAGCCCCCAAGAGTCCTACTCTGATCCCAACACATCTCTGCATAAAACTAACAATAGCTTCCCTCTGCTACTTAGCAAATGCCTACAACTAATGTTTAAATATTTTATAGCTTTGCTTTGCCTTACCTTTTATCCTAATTTTCTAAATTATTTCCAGGTATTTCTATAATCCAGTATTTCTCAAGTCTCATTACTGTGGACCTTTGGGGCACATAATTATTTGATGAGAAGGAATGTTCTGTTCATTGAAGAATGTTTAGCAGCATTCCTGGAATCTACCCAATAGAGGCCAGGAGTACCCCCAAAGTTGTATCAATCAAAACTGTCTCCAGATATTGCAAAATGTCCCTAGGGGACAAAAAAAAAAAAAAAAAAAAAATGGTTGAGAACCACTGCTACAGTAAAATCAAATTTTATTATTTATCATTCCTAAATTATATCTTTATCTTATTTAAACTTGTATTTTTTTAAATATTTTGTAGTTGTAGGTGGACAGCATGCCTTTATTTTACTTATTTATTTTTTTTTATGTGGTGCTGAGTATCAAACCCAGTGCCTCACATGTGCTAGGCAAGTGCTCTGCCACTAAGCTACAGCCCCAACCCCTAAAGTCCTAAAGTTGTATTTTTAATGATAATAATTTCTCCTAAAATACTTCCAAACCTCCTTTCCTCCTGCACAAATACACCTTAGTTTCACATATTAATATTTCATAGCACATCTGGAGCTTCCTCCATGGAACCTGTTTCAATCCCTGCATCCAAATGTGATCACTCCTTTAAATCCGTCCTTTGTATCCATTTCATTCATTAATCATCCATCTTCTTTGAGCTTATATTATTCACATTGATTTATTTACCAAATTGTCCCTGAAATGTTTTAATTAATTCATCATAGGAGTACATAACTCCTATAGTGGGCCAGGCACTGTCATATGCATTGGAATTAGAGCACCAAGCAGAGCAAACTCACCCCCTTGGCCAAAGTCTCAGGTTAGGGAAAAGAGGGATAGTAAGTGGATAAGTGGAGTGTGTGTATCTGTGTGTGTGTGTGTGTGTGTGTGTGTGTGTGTGTGTGTGTAAGGGGCAACAATAAGTGAATACGTTTTTTAAAATACACCATTTGATGATACGATCAATAGTGTAATAAACTACAATAAGTAGATAGAGCAGTCAGGGAGCCTTGCTGAGGGATGATATTTAAGCTGAGTATTGAAGTATAAGGACATCATCCTTGTATCCTTGCCTTTGGAGGTAACCACCTGTGAAAGGCCCTGAGACAGGAATAAGTTTGGTTTATTAGAAAATCTGTTGGAAATTCCTGGAGGTAGATTATAATGAGCTAAGGAGAAAGAAAATTATTGAGAAAAGTAAGAAGGGACCAGATTGTGCAGGGCCTGTTTGTTCAAGGTAAAGACTTAAACTTGTTTTTTAAATGTTTTAAGAATCAAGTGAAGAATTCTGTGGAGGAAAGCCATATCATCTGATTTACACAATCAACATACTGCTCTTAGATTCTGTACAAAGAATTTGGAAAATGAGTATTTCTATTTAAAGAACTCAGGATTATAGGCTATCTTAATTTGTCCTGTAGCTATAACTCCTAAAAGACTGAAATCCCCATTCTAGAACATTCCACATGTTGTAGCATGAGTTAGGGAAAAGATGAGCTATTGACCCCTTCAGTCCTAGCCCATCTGTTTGTCAGCTAAATGTGGCCAGAGAGAAACATTAACATTTTTTATATGTACCATAGCATGATAAAAGATAAGAAACTCTACTATAGCATAGGATTAAAATAGTCACCCACATGATGTCTCAGCACCCTGGAAGGATGGGGAACTCATTACCTTCAGAGAGCCTTTTTCACACTAGGAAATCTATAGCAACTGCAAAACTCTATTCTTCCATGAACTGAGTCAGTCTTGTGTGGGATGTACTGGTGGGAACATGAGTAGAGTCTGGCTCAGGTGAAGGCTCTGTTAGGAGAGGTTCATTTAACTCAGGAGAACTCCTCCTCCACCTAGCAAATTATTCACCTCTTCAAGAAGTACTGTCCTCTGCTAAGGACTTGTTTTCCTTAAACCTGCTTCTCTGCCTTGTGGCTGTGATGGCTTGGCTGGCCTCCCTTAACCTCACCATTATATAACCCCAACTGACCCCCCTCTAAGCCATGATGATGCTCATATGACCCCTAGCACAAGCTTTCACCAGTCACCCAGCCCCATCTTCTGGGAGTAAATTCTTCCTCCTTTCTGTGCCTTCTCTACCACCTGTGAACTCTCTGAAGACAAGAACTGGGTCTTATTCATCTTGGCATCTTACTGCAGAGTGTCTATTAAACTATAGATGATTAGTGGATATTTGTTAATGATTGTGAGTGAATCAACTCTGAGTTTTGAAGTGAAAATGTCATATCTACCACTTAAGAACGACAGCAGTCACAAAATGTAATGTGTTCCACAAACATCACCCAGTAAAACTGTGCCAGTGATGGAAATACATGAACCCTATCTCATAGTGTTGGTGATTTACCTGGAGAAGCAAATGCTAATATAGCAATTGAACCATAAAAATAATTACAAAATTATAGGAATTTTATGAAGTGAAATATGTGGTACCATGAGAATAGGTAGCAGAGAAACCCAGTTTTGTCTGTTTTTTCTTTGCTGGGGTGGGATTGGAACTAAAACCTGAAGGATAAGTGAATCATTGTTTGTTAGTTAGTTAGTTAGTTTGTTTGTTTGCTCCAGTGCTGGGGATAGAACCCAGGTTCTTGCTCATGCTCACACTTGGCAAGCACTTACCACTGAGCTCCACTCCCAACCCAGGACAAGTAATCTTAAAAACTGTATTTAAATTCTCTAAGCTTCATGAGAAAAGTAAAGCAGGAGGTTTCACAATATCAGATTTTAAATTATACTACAGAGCTATAGTAACAAAAACAGCATGGTATTGGCACCAAAACAGACATGAAGACTAATGGTACAGAATAGAAGATACAGACAAAAACCCACATAAATACAATTATCTTGTATTATACAAAACCCATAAACATATATTAGAGAAAAGATAGCCTCTTCAACAAACAGTGCTGTGAAAACTGGAAATCCATACATAACAAAATGAAATTAGAACCTTATTTCTCACCCTGCACAAAACTCACCTCAAAGTGGATCAAGGACCTAGGCATTAGACCAGAGAGCCTGTGCCTAGTAAGGGAAAAAGCAGGCCCAACTCTCCATCATGTTGGCTTAGGAACCAAATTCTTCAACAAGACTCCTCAAGTGCAAAAATTAAAATCAAGAATGAATAAATGAGAATGGTATCAAAACAAAATGCTTCTTTACAACAAAGGAAACAGTCAAGAAGAACAAGAGAGAGCCTACAGAATGGGAGAAAATCTTTGACACATGCACCTCAGATACAGCATTACTCTCCAGGATATACAAAGAACTCAAAAAAACTTAAAACCAAAAAATCAAATAACCCAATCAATAAATGGGCTAAGAAACTGAAGACACTTCACAGAAGAAATACAATTGATCTACAAATATATGAAAAAATGTTCAACATCACTACCAATTAGAGAAATGCAAATTAAAACTATACTGAGATTTCATCTATAGTCAGAATGGCAATTATCAAGAATACAAGTAACGACAAATGTTGGCAAGTATGTGCGGGAAAATGTATACTCATTCATTTCTGGTGGGACTGCAAATTGGTGCAACCACTGAGGAAAACATTATCTCCTCAGAAAACTTGGAATGGAACTACCATTTGACCCAGTTATCACACTCCTTGGATATACCCAAAAGACAAAATCAGCATAGTATAGTGACAAAGCCACATCAATGGTTATAGCAGCTCAATTCACAATAACCATGGAACCAATTTAGGTGTCCTTCAACAAATTAATGGATAAAGAAAGTGTGGTAAATATACACAATGGAATATTACTGAGCCATAAAGAAGAACGAAATTATGTCATTTGCTGTAAATGGATGGAACTCGAGACTATCATGCTAAGTGAAATAAACCAATCCCCCAAAAACCCAAAGGCCAAATATTCTCTTTGATATGTGGATGCTGACTCACAGTAGGCAAGGGTGGGAGGGTTCACTGGATTGGACAGGGCAGAGTCGGGGGATGGGAATGGGAAAAACAGTAGAATGAACCAGACATAACTTTTCATGACCAGTGTAACTCCATATCATGTACAACCACAAAAATGGAAAATTATACTCCATATATATATCATAATATATTCTATTGCCATGTATAACTAAAAGGAACAAAAGTATTTTAAAGAGCAAAATTCTAAGTATTGTTGATACATTTCTATGCCTATCTTTAAAAGTAACCATGCAAACTATAAATTGTTTTCCCCCCAAAGTGTAGCAACTGCTACACTCTCACCAGAAAATATAAAAGATGCCCTTTTCACTGTACCCTGACTTGCTTTTAAAAGTACTTATCAATCTGGTATGAAAAATAAATAAATTCTCTAAGCTTCAAATCCTTCACCAATATTATGAGAATAATAATGGCCTTTCCTTAGTCATCACAAGAATTAATTAGTGAATCTGTGTAAAGTCTGTGCCACAAAGAAGGAATCCATCCTACAATAATGAATGAGGAATGAAGGCAGGTTGAACAGGCAGGATTGTGAAAGAACTGAAATACTTCCTGTTATGTGATAAACTGAATCTCCCCAAAATGTATGTAGAAATCCCCATCTTTCTGTACCTCACAATGTGAACTTATTTGGATATAGGGATAATGTGGAGATAATTAGGTCTGTTAAAATAAGCTCATAACATAATGAGATGGGCACTCAATCCAATATGACCAGAATCCCTTTAAGAAGAGGGAGATCTGGACACAGTCACAGGATCATGGCGGCAGAGACAGGGACTCTGCAGCTGCCAGCTAACAAGTGCCAAAGATTGTTGACAAACCATCAGGAACCAGCAAGGGGTAAGGAAGGTTTCAGAGGGAGCATGGGTCTGTTGACACCTTGATTTTGAGCATCTAGTCTCAAATATTGAGAGACAACAAGTTTCTCGTGTTTTAAGCCACTCACTTTATGATACAATTTTATCACAGCCCTAAGAAACTAATACAACTCATAAGATGGTTTGAATCGCATATTTCAGAAAATGATGCAGACTTTGAGGACTGGTGAGTTGGAAGGTAAGATTTGACGAAGAAAGTATATAAAGGGTATTTTATGAAAATAAATCTAGAGTGTTTTCCATGTTAATGTATTTTCTGTTCCCAGTGAGTCATAAGCTCCTTGAGGAAAGTATAAATGCATTCTAGGCCAGGCAAGACTCAAAACATCCAGGTTAAATGAATTATTTCAAATACACACTTGGGCGCATAAACTATTTATGGAAATTTAGAGGTAAAACATTTTAACACATTGAATTTTCACTCTTCTCAAGTAAAAATCATCTTCTCATTTTATTTAATTGAAGAGGCAAAGCATGCAGTAAATTAAGTCCAATTTGCATGCAATTGTGCATGCAATGTAGATCTTGGCTTTAAATAGGGAACAAACTGTGTACCAACTTAAATACCCTGATATTTGAAGTTAACATTAATTGTTTGATTAAAATTTTAGGTAGTTTGGTTTCCTGATTTCCAGGACATATATAGCATTTCTCTTTCTAATTTAAAGCCCACAAAATCCATGCTGATAATAAGAATCTATCCCTCAGGGGCTAATACATTTCACTGATAGCATAGCAGTAATGCCTATGAGCTCTGTGGCAAGCCTGTAATTTCATGAGGAAAAAAAACCTGCATGGCTTTAATTCATATAGTCTTACTCTATTTAGTTATATTTATCATTCAGTAATTTCCACACTTACAAAAATAGTGACTGGTGTATAGAGAAAGAAATGTTCTATTTCATATTTTATGAAATTTTTTATGCCATGTGTATTGATTGGGTACAAACTAGAGAACATACTTTGTTTAAATTAAGGCCTTAAATTCAATTTCATACCAATTCCTTCAACTCATTATCCATAATATATTTGTTTACATCCACGGAAATGTTACCTGGTTAAGCTACAAAATTTTACCTAATTCAGATTGATTTATATCTCCTCTCAATTTGTAGGATTTTATGTTGTGATCATTAAATAATGAAAGAAGGACCTGATCAAATTAATATTGCTGCCCAAGAATGTTAATTAAGTATACAAGGAAAAAGAAAACAGGAACTAGATAAAAGAGAACACTGGACACATTTGAAGAAGCTGCAGTGACCCTACTGTGGATCCCAGGAGAAGCAGCTCTCAGGGTTTGCATCAGTGCTCAGCAGAGGACACGGCTGCCACACTTACTCTTTAGAACATCAGTCTTTAGAAGCTCCTTTTGAGTCACTCCTTCTGGGAATTGTCTCCTTCTTTAGAAGCTCCTTGTTTTGTCTAAATACTCCAGATCAGTGACTCTTAAATTTTATTTTTAATTTTTTTTTAGTTGTAGGTGGACACAATACCTTTATTTTATTTATGTGGTGCTGAGGATCGAACCCAGGGCCTCACGCATAAGAGACAAGCACTCTACTACTGAGCCATAGCCCCAGCCCCAGTGACTCTTAAATTTTAGTGGTAGTTAAAAAGATTCTTGGATCCCAATAAACCTACTGAAATCAGATTCTCATAGGGTAAGGCCATGGAATTTGCATTAAAAAAAAAAAAAAAAAAAAAAAAAAAAAAAAAAAAAAAAAAAAAAAAAAAAAACCTACTGAAATCTCCACGTGACCCTAATACAGAAGATCTAAAGGCCGCAGAGAGAATACTATTTTCCTGGATTTCTGGCTCGTTGTTAGATTATATTAGATTATCCTCCTTTCTGTTGTGTAGATATTGGGTCCCAACCCATCTTACTATGCTTTTTCCTCTCCACATGTCACGTAATCTGGTGGACATGTCTCAGGATAATGGGAGAATTCTAGGAGGATTCCTGAAACTCAATAAATACATCTTCACAAAGGTCTTCTGATGGCTGTGGCCACTATGACTGGAAGAAGTTATAACCTGGGACAGTTCTCTAATAGTGAGAGTATCGTGCAAGATCATTATTAGGATTTTGCCATGTCCTCCAAATGGTATTTTGTGCCCATCTCTGGTTTACATGGTGGTAAAGAATGACAGTGAGTATCTCTGTCATGGGCCTTTCTACCGGAATGACCTCAACTTGAAACCCAGATCTGCCATTTGCTATCTAGGAGGTATAGGTCAAGTCACGTGACTTCGTTGAGCCTTGCACTTATTAAAGGAGATAATAATTTATACTTTCTAGAATTCTTGAGATAACAATAACATGTGAAAAGTGCCTGCAACATCAAGCACATAGTACTTAAGAAATGGCACTAAAAAGATACACCAAAAACATGTAATTTCCATTAAAAAAACTGGACCCAGTTCCATATCAGTGCCAGGAGGCCATGCAAACCTTGCACTACTGAAAAAGATCCTGATGATAGGGTTTGTCCCAAGTTCTTAGCTGCAACTCCAGAGCTACAGGTGAGGGCTGAGATAAGAATAAAGGCAACACTATTTACATTACTTCAAGTTCTGAATTCCTTCACTTCAGGGCCTAGAGTGGGGGCAGGGGCAGAAACAGGGACATCTTTATTAAAGTGAACTTTAAATTGGCAACCAAATGTCTTACTGTTAATACAAACAATGGGATTCAGTGGAGGAAAAAAAAATTATTTATTCTATCCAAACCACCATATTTTAGAGCATATTCGTTGGTAGTTTTCCATCGTCTCAGTTTCTGGGAATGGTACAGTAGCTTTGGACAGACGGTTTGTTTATGTTTTATTCTTTTCATCTGTTTGTTTAATTTTCCATTATGAACTGGGCATGAAATGCACACTCAAATTCATGCATTAAATATCCCTGACACAAAGGACATCCCCAATACACTCAATCATTAATGAGCTTAGTACTAAGTTTTTCAACTGCAAGAGAGTAGTGGTAAGTTTCAGCATGTCCTACAGCAAATGACTGAACGTTTTTACTCTCCTTGTAATATGAAGAAAGCACCAGTCAAGCTATCACCTCGCCATGGAACTAACAAGTAAGTAGGTTCTATGTCTTAGATACTACTACCCTAAAGAAGATAAAATTACATAGCCCTGGAATAGGTTTACAGCCTAAAATCCTAGGCAAACCTAACCTAAGCTTTTGTGAATTCATGAGTTAGGAAGATATAGATAGACATTTATTTCCTCTTTCCTAGCATCTTAATTATTTCTCAAAATCAATACACTTCCATGCATGCAATGCTTATTTTAAAAAATATGTTTCCAAAGCATTTTGATACCTATACTTCTTAAAAGAGCATTTAGATTCTAAATTTAGAGCATTGAGCAAAAAGACCTAGACATTGAGTTGTGTCTTATTTTCCACAAGTTCCAGCAATTTAGGTGAATTTTTTTGCTCATGACTCTGAAAAATAGAAGCAAAACAATAATGACTTTGTGTGTGTGTGTGTGTGTGTGTGTGTGTGTGTGTGTGTGTGGACTAACTGGAGAAAACAGCTACAAAAACAGTAGAGCAGGAATAGACAAAGTGTGGGGTTCCTGGGCCAAAGTTGGTTTGCCACCTGCTTTTGCAAATGAAGCATTACTTATGGAAACACAGCTACCTCCATTTGTTTTGATATTGTCTGTGGTTGTTTTTACACTAAAATGGTAGAGTTGGATAGCTGGGATACAGGCATTTATGATCCTCAAAGTCAACAATATTTGCTGTAGTTTGGTCCACAAAAAGTGTACCCACAGCCCTGGTTTAGAGTACAACCCTAGCCATGTTTAAACACCAATGTCTGTGGTCTTTTAAAAAACATTCTCAGTTGTTGACAATCTGTGGACAGTGGATGAAGTTTAAGCTTCAGTAATCTGGTCATTCTATATTCTTACCCATGAGAAGTTATCTTTATTTTTGTTGAATACCTTCTGGAAGCATACTTAATTCTCTACTACATGATACAATTTATAGATGAGTTTCTGAAAACTACTATCCAAGTCTTTACTTCCCAGCACTCTCTTTGAGCATATTTCCAAATATATACAAAATGAAAATAGACATTTAAAGCAGTAATTTAACAGGAATATATTATTGTGTTAGTATGTGTAAGAGAAAGAAAAGAACAAAAAAGAATTGCATATAAATTGCATCTGGGTTTTTGATAGTGTATACCCTTTCTCCTACACACACATCCAATCTCATATGTAATACATATAATCTTACTGGTTCTGATTCCATCTTCCATATAATTCAAAACAAATAATTTCAAGTTACATGCTCATTAATGCTTTCAGGTAACTATTTATTTGCAGAGCTTAACAGAGTAGAGACTGATAAATTCAGTTTAGGCATGTCACTGCTTCATTTAGAATTTGTTTTTCTCATCAAGGGTCAAAGCATTCTGTAAAAGAAAAAAATTTTCCCCCATGCTATCTGTCAGCCATAACTATGAGACTGTATTTAAAAAAAAAAAAAAAAAAATAAAATTATTTTTCAAACTTTTATTTTCCCTTGCAAAGTGTCCTGGCTCAGGTGGACATTGGGCATTGAAGAAATTTGCCTATCTTTAATCCAAAGATACTACAAAGAAGCAAAAAAGAAAAAAAGTAATAAAAAGGGATTAATACAGAGGCCACTACATAGAGTTCATTGAGTCATAAAAAAGATTTTCTTAACATTTCTGACTCCCTTTTCTGCAAAAATAGAAGCTGCTCCTCAAACAATAGAATTCTTGCACTGGCCCTGAACAATGATGCAGAGACCAAAAAAGTCAGAATTAAATTACACAACCATGTACTCATAGAGCACGATCTTATGGAGTGACTCAGGCATCAGGCATGATACCATGTGCTGAGTGTTGAAAGACATACAAAGCAAAGTCCCTGCCTTCAAAGATCTCATAGTGGTGAAGGAAGCCAAGTCAATCTACAAGAGTGTGGAGAGCTGTGTGTTCCACTGAAGTTCAAAACTGTGACTCCCACTCACATATTTAAAAAAAATAAAAAATAAAAAAACAAAAAACTTTATTCAATGCATTAATTAATAAGCAAGACATTTTGACCACATCAGAGACCACTTCAGAAGCTAGATAGATGGGGACAATCATAGAATAAGTTTGATGGGCAGAAACAAAACTGACTCCTATCCAACAACGCCATGAATCTTTGGGTTATCTATTCTACTTAGCAGAAATTACGTGTAGCTCTACCATGCAAAAACCTACAAGTTAACAGCAAATTAACCTAAGCATATATATCCCTCATCAGTCCTTGTGGGGTGACCTTGGTTCCAAAAAGACAAAGAAAGGAAATTGCCAATGGTTTTTACTTATTTCTTAAGCTTCAGGTATATTCTCTGAAGCACAGAGAAGGACATCTTCCTCAGTCGGGGCTGAGATGGGGCAGGAGCAAGCATGGCAATATTTGAGTTGCAATTTGCAAGAGTGAAAATCTGGACAAGGATAGCAAAGGGAGTATTCCAGAGCAAAAGGGGAACTAGGTGACAGACTCACACTCCCTCCTGTGCTGCTCTGTGTGATCCATCTGCAGGCTGGTAAACCACAGACCACCCCTAGAAGAAGGTAGAAAACACCGAGCTTCCTACCCTGAGAATGAGGAATAACCTACCCACTTTTGATAGGGATAGATTGAGTAATAAACTCCCAGGGTGCATCATCCAGAAACTGGGGAAGGACCAGAATGCCTGCAAAAAGCATACATCTCCCATTTTGAACTCTGAGTTTAGTTAGCGGAAGGCTTAAAAAGGGAAAGAGGGGAAAAAAAAAAAAAAAAAAAAAACTGTAAATCGCCTATTTACTAGCCACATGTGCTGCTTGTCTGAATCAGTTTGTGGTCTCTCACTTACTCTATTTAGAATTCTGTACATCTGGGTGTATTTTTTCTAGTGTTTCCTATCATATCAGTGACAGAATTGCCAACACAGAGGTATCCATAAATTATGCTGCAGTCTAGTAGTTTCTAGTGTCTGGAAAGCTTGGAACAAAAGGCCCAAATGCAAATGTGAGCTGCTTAATTCAGTGAGTATTTGTGATGTTACCCAGGTGCCAATGACATCTCTCTGACCAGCTCAGAGGCACCAGGGACCAACCCAACATACATTTTTAATGTGCTCAGCTGTGACAGCATATACACACCAAAGACCTTAAGGCCTTAAAGTCATCCTCTTGGAAACCACTGCACTTTTAGGGGCCCAGAAGAAGTGGTTTAATTAATCTTCTTTTTCAGGGTAGCTTTTTTTGATATAAATTATGTACACTGAAAACCTGCCAATTATAGCAAATTAAGGGACTTGGCAAGTGCATCCCGTAGAGGCAGATGGTAAATAATATCCAGATTCTGATTTGAAATAGGACCAGAGATTAGCTGGTGCGGAATGTAAAAGCAATCCAGATATGAGAAATAAACAGATTTAATGTGCGCTCAAAAGGACAGTTTTGTTTTAGGATGGCTCTAGTGATGTGCTGAAAGCGGGTGACTCATTGTCGTTACGTACATTTCCACGAAACGATCCTCCTTTTAGAAATATTATCTATGATTCTTTAATGAATGATTGTGTGTTGTGTTAGGATCTTTCTGATGTCAGCCAGATACCTCGGTTTTCCCACCTGTACAGTGAGCATAGAGTGAGCTGGGGTGAGTTTTTAAGGGCATCAACACGTATTGTGCTTATATGGAGATATATAGGTAAGTGCACAAAACTCTTAGCAATTTTGTTAATGTTGTTATAATATGGCTACTAAAGTGTCTCATCACACACTTCACTCTTACCTGTTTGCCAAAAATTATACCTAAGGCTTTTGAGTGCTGAGTATGGGCCAGGGGCTGCTCTGCCACTTTTATTTTACAGATGAGGAATGGGAGGCTTAAGAGAATTTAAGTACTGTGCCTCCGTTACAGGTTGTAGGAACTGGGCTCTGGGTACTTAATTACCTTGGTACTCAGTTGTCACTCAAAGTCTGACAGCTACTTAAAATCTAAGGGAATCCTGAAACATAAAATCTTCAGGTTGGTGTATCCTAGAAAGTGCCAGAAGAGAACTACCCATGTCAAAAGTGGGGTGATGGTTTGGTGCTCAAGGCAGACAAGCCTAAAACAAGACAAGTCCGCTCGCTGCTCACCTTTTCACTCCTTCACACTTGGTGTATTACTGGTTGAAGTCATGACAACAAGGAAGATGGTGATCTCAGCTTATTTGCCTAATAACCAGATTTTTGTTTTCGCTAATTCATCACAGAAATCATTTAGAACAATTACAAGGCTCAGTGACAGACTCCACACTATGAAAAAGAAAACTGGGGAAGAGAGGCAGGAAGACGACCACCAGGTGGCAAGTCAGGGAGAGCCCCTTTTAGGATGGGGGAATCTGCAGAGACACCAGGGCAGCAGCAGGGCTGTCAGCATCTATTCGCCCAGGGCCACGCCAAGCCCTGCCACTCTCAGTGAACATCCCCGTAGTAGCCAGTGGGAGGAATGGAATCTTCCATGAGTCCGAAGTACAGATAGGACAAACTCAAGTGCATGTTCGTCATGTAATTCATGTTCAGCCTAGGTTGCTAAAATTAGGGAATGACTCAATCATCATACATCATTACAGCTATTTTCGAGGCTGGAAGTGAGGCGGTGCACCAGCACTGATGCAAAAGCTTACCCCAATTAGCTTCTGCAAACGCTCTGCCTGCAACAGGGCTGCGTTTCCTAGGAACCTTCAATCTAATTACAAGGCTTGATTCTCCCGCAGGGGCTGCCTGGCCGGATGATTTCATTTTACTTTTAGGCTAACCTTTGCCATCAGTGATGTCACTGGAGCGTTCCTTCTCTTGAGAGGCTCCTAGGAACACACTAAAAGGTTAATTTGTTTGATATTTGGTTAAAGAGGCTTCTCTACTGGAGGGGCCCTGTTTTGCTGTCTGCAGGTAATGGTACAAAGCAGGAATCTTCAGACGAAGGCAATTTGCACCCAGCCAGCGCCAACATAGCTTTATGCACTAACTACCCGGGAGCCACTCAGATGGAAAATCACTGCTGAGAAAGAAGTCAGTGGATCCTTTCTACAATTCAGATTATCCACTCAAGGAGACTTTGCATATTCCCCAATGTTTTTTTTTTTTTTTTTTTTTTTTCTCAAAAACAAGAACTACAAGGCTCAGTGGAAAATGTAACCAGTTATGCCACAGGAACAACTTGTGTGCAATCATCTTAAAATCAGAAAAAGAGAGAAAAAGTGCAAGTTGTATGTATGCAGCAATCATGTCGTTATTATCCCCTAAATTCGATGGATTGGCTCTCTATGTAGATCCTCCGCACCCCTCCCCTCCATGCCATGGTGAGCCCTGCCCTGGGTATGCAGGACTAAAGATGCTACGGAAAGCCTCAGATCTTGACTGCAGCCATCAGCAAGGGGAAAACACCAGTGCTGACATGGAGGGGATGGAAACCAAACCAAGGCCAAATGAAGAATGTGAAAATCATGGCAATCTCATATTTCTAATGGGCCACAAAATGAAAAAGAATTGATTCTACTAATTTTCTTCATTTACTAGTATCATTCAAAATAAACATTCTGACCTTAACTTTGCTTACCAAAATTTTGTTCTTGAATCAACCCTTAACATTCCTCTTATTCGTTAGGGCTTTTCCCAGCATTCCCCCTACTCCCCTTCCCAACACACACCTTTCAATGCATTATGTAAATCATTATTTTTGTTTAATTAAATAAAGTTCCATCTCCTGTCTCCACACAGCATTTCAATTTCTATTATTTCACTGAATAATAGAAAAAAACTTCACAACATAATAAGAGAGTATGAAGCATGGTATGAAATCAGCATATGAAAGCAGCAAACAAAAATGAATAGGACTTTTAAAGCACAAATTGGAGAGTCCAGGATCAAATTTGACTAAATAATAAAACAGTGTGGGCAGTCTGGACACAGACTTTACAATAACCCCTGGATATAGGAATATAGTTCATGTTGAAAACTAGAACTCATTATCAGCAGCGACCAAAGAGGGAAAATGCACAA
This sequence comes from Tamias sibiricus, assembly GCA_025594165.1. Classification (NCBI taxonomy): domain Eukaryota; kingdom Metazoa; phylum Chordata; class Mammalia; order Rodentia; family Sciuridae; genus Tamias; species Tamias sibiricus. The sequence goes on along the minus strand of CM046666.1, from coordinate 125,146,810 downwards.
CTGAACGTAATAAATATTAACACGTAAAGAAACCAAAATGATACAACCAAAGATTCTAAAATAAAGCAATGCAGTGTTAGCCAGTTGGTTGGCTTGTAAACTTCCATCAACATTTTAGAAGCAATAACACTGAGATTATTTTCTACTAACTGTTGACGCCTGCAGCGGCTGCCACCTGAAGCAACAATACCGCGGGAAAGAATTTGGAGGCAGACTGGAAACGAGTAGGTTCTTTATTCTGCTATCTCTTCCGACTTCTCTCTCCAACTCCAACAACAACCCCCCAAACAACTCCAACCCTTCCTGCTTAAATACTCTTCACCTTAACAAGTATACACGTGTCACAAGCTCAACTTACAGGTGCGTCACACAGTGTTCCCGGGCACAGAAAGATTCTTAGTAGATTACAATAAGGTCAGGAGAAAACAATTAAGCATCTCCTCTTTTGCTCCCAGCCAGCCGCCATCTTATCTACCTCCTCATTAAGGCTCTTACAACTAAAACTACCAAGTTTAGAGAAGAAATTTAAAATCATACCCTTGTAACTGAAAAGCCATATTCTTATAACTGAAAAGTAGTAGAAATAGTTTTTGGATGGAAGATGAACAAAAGAAATAAAAACAAAAACAGGACAATCAAATTTTCAGGGGGTTATGGAAATGGGATAAATTTAATGGGAATGTGATACAAACCCTACTGGTTAGAGAAAACTATGGCTAAAGTTATTCAACACAACCTCAGCTTAGCTCCTTCCCATTTCTGGTACTCCTGAACTGTCACTAAAAGGAGAAGCAACAAAAGTAGGTATTGAATATAACAGTAAAGGGATATAATAAAATTTTCTTTCATTTTTATCAGTAAAGCAGGCAAATCACATTGTACCAAATAATTCACATTATGTATAGATGCTCTTCAACATACAATGGGGTCACATCATGATAAACTCAACATAAGCTGCAAACATCCTAAGTGAAAGGTGCATTTAATACACCTAACTTACCCAACAGAGCTTAGATTAGCAACAGAGTGCACTGTAATAAATCAATTATTGAGTGTCCTGATTGTGTGGCTAAGAGCTGCACCTCTATGCCACTGCACCTCTATGCAACAGAGAGGATCATATCACATATCACTAGACTGGTAAAAAAATCAAAATTCAAAATTCAAAGTATGATTTCCGCAAAATTAAAATAAAAATAAATAAATAAGATAAAAATTAAGTTTGATCATCATAAGTTGAGGGCTTCTTGTATAACCAACATTAAGATATCTTCATGCCAAAACTTTGAAGCCATTATAGAGTGAACAATCAATCATTAAGTTAAAAATAGGGAAAACACACAAAAGTCATAAAAAGATGCCTATGAATGAAAGCAAAGAAAAGTAAACAATATAAAAAGAGAGTGTTTAGAATCAAGAAAAGTTGGTGTCTGAAGCAAGAAAATTATGGGAAACATTAACAACTTTTAACTAAAATCAATAGAATTGACAAGGCTAAAAATAATATTGCTACTCTAAACAAACAGCTCTTTTTTAAAAAAATATTTATTTATTTATTTATTTATTTTAGTTGTACACAATGCCTTTATTTGTACGTGGTACTGAGGATTGAACCCAGGCCAAGCACGTGCTAGGCAAGCACTCTACCACTGAGCCACAACCCCAGCCCAACAAACAGCTCTTTATAATCAAAGCAAATATAGAAAATGAAGAAAAGCATATCAAGAGAAGGAGAAAGAGATAAAAAAGAATGAAAGGAAGGAGGGAGGGAAGGAGGAAAAATGTTTAGGACAGATAAAGATAAGCTTACATGCAACAAGTGTCTTCCTCAAAGAAAAATGCTAGAGCACAAAAACCAAAAACATATTAAAGAATATAAAACAAGAAAATTTCCCTGGAGTGATATTAAAAGTAACAAAAACAAGAACAATGCATTTTAATACAGACAAAATTAATACAGAACACTCAAAGCTAAAACATCCTGGTTTACTATTGAAATTAAAAATAATAACTACTCAGCCTGCTTCCAAAAATTAAAATCAGAAGGCAGAACCAAAATACTCTGAAATTTTACCAAAGCAACATTTAGGATTAAAAGATTAGAGATAAAAGTCTACAAAGTTCTGGAGAAAGAGAAAATGTGTCACACAAGTTGTGTATACAGTTAGAGTTCAAGTATAATGGTAATTGAAAAAGACACTCTGAACCATACAAGAACTCAGTAGAATGATGTTTTCGTCAGCTTTTTCACAGCTGTGACCAAAATACCTGACAAGAACAAGTAGAAGAGGGCTGGGGTTGTGGCTCAGCGGTAGAGCGCTTGCCTAGCACGTGCGCGGCCCGGGTTTGATCCTCAGCACCACGTACAAATAAACGCATTGTGTACAACTAAAGCAAATTAATAAATATTTTTTTTTAAAAAAAAATAACAATTAGAGGACAGAAAGTTTATTTTGGGGGTTCAGTTTCAGAGGTCTCAGTCCATAGATGGCCAACTCCATTCCTCAGGGCCTGCAATGAGGCAGAACATCATGGCAGAAGCATGTGGTGGAGGAAAGCAGCTCAGGACGTGATGATCAGGAAGCATAGAGCTCTGCTCAAAAGGGACAAAATACATACCCCCAAAGGCATGCTACCAGAGACCCATCTCCTCCAATCACATCCTACAGATACCATCCAGTTAATCCCTATTAGGGGATTAATGTACTGAGTAGGTTAAGGCTCTTAAAATCCAATCATTTCACCTCTAAACGTTCTTACGTTGTCTCACACATGAACTTTTGGAGGACACCTCACATCCAAAGGAGAAGCCATTGTCATCTACTGTGTGTGTGTGTGTGTGTGTGTGTGTGTGTGTGAGAGAGAGAGAGAGAGAGAGAGAGAGAGAGAGAGAGAGAGAGATTTTTAAATAGGAGAGTACTTTAAGAGATTGAGATTGGGTTGAGTTTGAGCACCAGAAGGAAGCTCCTCATAATAATGAAGGATGGATAAAATGAAGGCATTCCAAGCTGGTGGCAATACAAATGGAAGGGAAGAGACACATTTATGTGTATAGCTACAAAGTTTGCAAACAATAGTAGCTAAATTGGTATTTTCTTGCATGCACAAATCTCTCAGTTTCACAGAAGATTTAACTGTCCCAGTATGTTAAATAACACTTTATATTTGTATACATTCTATACCCATTTTTGTCAACTTCTAAAGCTTGTTTTGTTTGCTAAAAATATTTGCAAGTCAAATTATAACACTTTTCCTTCCAGAAATTTAAAAATTTATGCAACTTTTAGAATTGGTAATGTAATTTACACAAAATAATTGGAATATCCATTATAACTTGTGAAAATTGATAAAAAGTTTGAGTATTATTCCATTTCTATTCATGCTTCAAGGATTAAAATGCCATATTTTAAAATGGAAATTCTGGTAACTTTATTGCCTTGCTATTGTAATTCTGATGGAATACCATACTAACCAGGCCCCTGAGAAATAAGCCTACTTCCATGTGCGTAAGGTAGATAGTTATATTAACACTCCCTGTAGAAAAATTTGCTCTTAGAAGTGTCTATAGATTCTGTGTTTACATATCAATAGGGGTGTTGACTAATGCATTTAGAATCATTGTACAACCTAACCTCAGTCATAGCTTCCTTTATAATAATAAGGCATTTTAGCAACTTGACCCCAAAATGCAAAACAGCCCTTTCACCAAAAATCCATGAGAAACTTACCATACACAATTATTGCTGGGCATTACAGACTTCAGTGAAGATTTTGATGGTCCTGAGATGGGAAGTCACATCTTCCAACACAAATACTATCTTTTCTCTTGTTTGCCCCTCTGCCACTTTCTTCTTTGTCCCTTTTCCTTACGGTCCCAATCTTGCCGCTCTGCTTTGTGTAGAGTTGCCATTGTGCATTAGAACCTACTTATCAGCCCATTCACCCGTGAGGACATTGAACAAGGTTGAATCTTTCAAAAGCAGGATCTTGCAATGAAGAAGTTTTAGGGCATGGGTGAGAATAGCATTTTCCCTGTAATGTGACCAAGAATTAAATGCGGAGAACATCACCTGTGTATGGGTAACTGTTTTAGTCTGTTCTTTCACTGCTGTGACTTAAAGACCCAAGCAGAACAACTTTAGAGGAGGAAAAGTTTATTTGAGAGGTCATGGTTTCAGAGGTCTTCGTCCCTAGAAGGCCAGCTCCATTCCCCGGAACTTGAGGTAAGGCTGAACATCATAGAAGGAGTATGGCGGAGAGAAGCAGCTCACATCATGGTGATCAGAAAGCAGAGAGAGACTCCACTCTCCAGATACAAATATGTACCCTAAGCCACACCCCCGATTCCCACCTCTTCCAGCCACACCCACCACTTCAGTTTCCACTCAGTTAATCCCTATCAGGGGACTAAATCACTGATTGGGTTAAGACTCTTACAATAAAATCATTTCTCCTCTGAACCTTTTTGCATTGTCTCACACGTGAGCTTTTTGGAACACCTCACATCCAAACCATAACAGTATTGGCATAAGCTCTACTGCACACCAAGCCAGTGTCACTAAGGCCTGTGTTTGGGGAGTTCCATCTCCCTATTCTGTTTATCAACCCTAGCTACACTTATGGAACCCAGGCTTGAGTGTGTGTAGCACTGTATAGGCTGATATATTTGGCTCTGCATGTGATCTGGGCAACAGATGACAACCACCGTACTTGAGTAGTATCTAGGCCTCTAGCTTCATCTGACCCTTCACCATAGTGGGGAGTTTGAATAGTTTGGGATTGGTCTGTAAGAACTCTGGTACTGCCCTTTCCTCTCCTATTTGTAGACTTCTCTCAGGAAACCGTAACTTTCAGAATTCCTGTTTCTACATTGGTACACTTGGGTCTGGGTCAGGCCTAGCTTCTAAAGATGGATCTAGAGACAAATGTCTTTCTCGGTCCAAAATATAAGGCACCAAATCTGAATAAGTATGTCTCCTCCATAGACGGAAATATTCTCCCAATGGATCATATCAATCTGGCTTGAGGAAATGATGGAAAGCCCACCACGGCGATCTATTATGCCACTCTTCAATTCAGCTTTGATGGTAATAAACTTAGGAATACTTAGCACTTTATCTCTATCTGGCTGACTCCTTTGTCTTTCAAAAATTGCTTCCTGAAACATAGGACAGATATCTGTGGTTATCACTCCCTAAAACCCTAGCAATCTCTAACTCTATTAGGATAATTACATTTAAGAAAAGGAAAAAAAAAATGCCACAAAAGATTTACCTAAATGATTTTCACATTGTCATAAGAGGCCTATGAAGTTAGCCAATAATTTGTTTTCCCTTTTGCTTCTCCTTCCCTCCCTCCCTTCCTTCATTTTTTTTCTTTATTTTTTCTTTGGGGGGGGGTGGGTATTAAGGATTTAACCCAGGGTGCTGTGCCACTGAGACCCATCCCCAGACTTTTTTATTTTTTATTTTGAAACAGGCTCTACATTGCTTAGGGCCTCACTAAGTAGCAGAGGCTGGCTTTGAACTTGCAATCCTCCTGCCTCAGCCTCCTGAGCCACTGGGATCACAGGTATGTGCCACTGTGCCCAGTCCTTTCTTTTGTTTCCATCTAGCACCTTTCTTTAATTCCAAGATGCCACACAGATGTATAGTTAAGAAAAACCTATCCACCGAGCGAGATAGACTCTCAGTCACCCACCCTGATCGTACTGAGTCACTCTGGGCCACATCTGTGATCTCTGTCCTGGGGTAGCAAAGCAGCAGCCAGCTATAGGAATGAAAGTCTTCCCCTGAAAACTCACCTCTTTTTTGATAGGCAAAATATTAGGCCATACAATTATTAAGAGCTATATTTTCCTACCCTTGGATTCCTAATTAGGATTCTATCAACATCAATTACCTGTGTGTTCTATGGTGAGAGACTTCCCCAGTGTATGATCTGTTTTATATAACTGACCAGCAACCTTGTTGAGGACAGGGACAAATGACTGCTTCTTCCTTTCTTTGAAGTCTCACCCTGCCTCTTTGCTCTCACATTACATCTGACTGACCATCAATAAAACTTGCAGGCTGATTGATAAATCATGGTAAATGGTGGTGCCAACCCATCTTAAGCTTATATTCTATAATAAAAGATACTAACACAGACACTGACATTTACAAAAAAGGCAAAATGATACATGTTAAAAATAATTTTCAGGAAGCTCAAAGCTACATTTGATGTTCAGTTTTGGAAGCTATCTTTAGCCTATAAATTCATTCTCGACCTAACATATCCCATAATCACATTCATTTGTCCTTGCTTGGATAGTTTTGTATCTTTTACACACTGCTGCAAATAATTTTGGAGGAAAGAGGGTTATAAATAACAAATACAGTTTACCTCTAACATAATGCATTTAAGAGTTAAAATATAATAATTGCATTTTTCACATGTAATGAATAGGGCACAACACACAAGCAGAAAAAAATAATTAATGAAGATGAAAGGTGGTTTTGTAACTCAATTCTATTTTGGGGACACAGAGATGAGCAGCTTGATCATCTGAACTTAGAAAGGGCAGAACATCAAGGTTATCATCTTAGTTGCTTGTGAAAATGATTGCACAATCTTCAGCAAGAGGCCTAGAGTAGGATCTGTGTTCAATGACTCATCTGAGAGGTGGCCCTTCCATTAGCTCCCCAACTATAATACTGAGACATTCATTTAATTCTGACTCACACTGTTAAATGCCATACACTGAATCACCAATCCTACTACATAAAGCACCTGGCTCAAATGTCTCTATGAAATACTTACCCAGGCTGAAAATCTCCTCTTGGACCTGAGAGACAGTGGAAACTGGTTACAGCTAGTTACCTTGGAAGTCACATATGAGTTTGAATTCACTGACTTTCTGGATGCAAGATAAAGCCCAAGTAGTCAATAGATTTTGTTTCTGTGTGGTGCTTTATGATCCTACTTATACCTTTATTGTATGCAATAAAAATTCTCAATAATCCTGTATCTAATATTTTGGGCTTTTAAAAATATTTGTCTTTGTCTGTATGTAGTTTTCCTACTTAGGTTGTTTGCTGAAAGGATTCTCTAAATATGAAAAAAAAAATATGCTACAAGGTCCTTCAAATGAAATGCATTCTCTAACTGTCCAGATGTTCATTTCAATGTATGCATCATATAAATCTAAACTGATGAGAATGGTAATGGGCCTGCTCAGTCTGTCTTATTTGGTGAACTCTGAAAGAAGAAAAATAAAAAATGTGCTTTTTTGGAAGTTATGAATTTTAACAACTTGAGAAAAAGAAAACACGTTTTGAATTTTATTGCTTTGATTTTGTGGACAATAAAGTGGACTTCCCACAGTGGTCTTCTTACTATGTAACAGAAAAATATCTCTGTTTCAAAATCAGGACCGAAAACTTGCTCTGTAATAAGGCTATGTTTGGAAAAAGACAGATAAATACCCAAGTAATTCCAGAACAAATTGTAAAATATGACCTACATTCTACTGCTTTTATTCCTGAAGACTTCAGATATTCCACATCATTACATTGTCTCCCATGTATCACATGCAGGCAGATGGAAATAGCTCCATTTTTTCCACATTTGAGAATATACATAAAATAAGTCATATAATATAGCCTCATTTTGCTGTTTGATGCCTTTTGAGAGGCTGATGGTCACCTAGGGCCCAGCATTAGCCTGCCACTATACCCTTATTACTACATTTTGCACGGAGCCTTTTCTTCCAATGAATAAATATGGCTAGGGAGCCTCAAAGTTGGGTTCTAGAAGAGTTAAGTGCTCTTGATTCTGCATGATGCAGCTGGTCTACCTATAGTTTCTACTCTAGGGAGAGAGAGACATAAAGCAGCATTCTCCCATCCTACCATCAGTAGAGCGAAGAAAGCTCAAAGAGCTACAGGTTTTTAAAGCAACTTTGGTTTGTGGCCTTCTGCACTGTATATGGTCAAGAGAGGCATGGTGCTGTAGTGCTGATGCTTCATCCAGCCCTTTCCTCAAACTATGCCATTTCCTATGTGGTGCTTAAGTGAGGCTCTTAATCTTGCTCATGCAGCTACTTAAATCATTTCCATAGTTGCAGCCAGAGTTAACACCTACTCTGATCCTGAGTACCCAGAGTTGAGATGCTCTCATCAGACCCCAAGAGAATATTTTCAGGGATCCTACCTACACATCAACAGCACTTTTCACTTATCTCCACCCTATGCCAGATACTGAACTCAGCCCCCATCTATAGTCCTTTAGGAACATCAACGCACAGTGGTCTTGTGCTCTCCTTGCTCCTGCTGCTATGTTTTTTTTTTTTTTTTTTTTTTTTTTTTCCCAGTAGCCTTGCCCTTTAGACATAAAAAGGGAAAGAGTCTATTAGAAAAATCCCCTAGGGCTATTTTGTTGGAGGGGGGAAGGAGAAGAAAAAGTGCTTGACACTGAGAAAATAAGGAACATTAACCCTATCTGCTCCTAATCACTCGTATGGAGTATGTGTGCTCTGGGCCATGCCAGACTCAGTTTTCTAAGGAAATGTCCTTAAGGCTTTTCATTTATAACTCTACTTTCCTCTGCCACTACCCAGTTATGGACTCCCCAAAATGCAAGGACAGGTCAAGAATCTGTTTCTTTTATAATCTTCCTATAGCTCTTGATACAGGACCCTGGATAACTAAGACTATTGATGTCTAACGGCTATGCCAATAGGACTGAAAACAAAAGTAGATTCTTTTAGCATGGTAGAGCAGCCAGTAGCTTTCTTGGCTCAAGGAGAAGCACTAAGTTTGGTGTTTATAATAGTGAAGATTATTTTCCACTATATATTTATTCTTATAATGAGTCTATTCAAGGAGTTAGCTAAACAAAAGGGACATTTCATGGTTTCTTATGCTGCCAAATTAACACTATCATTTAAAATTTTAAATAAGAAGATTAAGAAAAATTTTCTGGAGCCACTGAAATGAATGCCTTTAAAGACTAGAGTTCGTAATTCATCATGAGGCATTAAAATGAATTATGTGGTTATGACCTGGCACAATGACTTTTCCCTGGATTAACCTCTAAGTCTTTGGGACAATTTCAAAGGAAACTATCCAAAGACAAGAAGATGAACCAAAGGCGTTCAACGTCATTGTAGCCTGAGGATTATGTGACTCATAGCATCAATTGGTGCTCCTGGCACTTACTCTGGAACCAGTATGGCCCATCTCTGAATGCAGGAGTCTTCTCTCACCATCTACACCCCAATGACCACAACCTTTGCTCTTCAATCACCATTTGCTCTGCAGAGGAAGGTATTTGAGAGGATCAGAACTTCTCTGCCTGAGTGAGCCTCCTCAGTGCCCCTTCCTCCTACCTCTAATTTTATAGAAAGCTTGATTTGATCGACGATTCCCTTTTCATTTTAACACCTTCCTCTCCATATCCAAAGAATTATGTTTTGACTGTTAAGTCTCAAATCAACTCATTTTAAAAACTCATATCTTTAACACTTCCTCCCAACAACTCCTCATATATATACCTGTGTGTGTCTGTTTGTGTGTGCGTATAACTTAAGCAAAAGTTGCCATTATTCATTCCACATTTTCCCATAGAGTGATAAACTTGGCTCTAAATATTCATATTTACTCATAAACTTAGCAAACACATTTTTTCTTCTCCTAATAACAATAGCTTCCTATTTTCAAGGTAAATTCTGTTCATTATAGAGAATGTTGCTGGAGTACTCATGACCTCACTACCATGAATGAGGCAATTACTCAGTGTGCTCCTGAAAATTCTTGGAGAAAATATTTTGCCTCTCCTCCCTCAATTGACCAACCTGATCCTCCCTGGTCCAGAGATCTGTGCAAATACCTCCAGGGGCAAAGCCAGGCCTATTTGCAATCTGGCTTTATAAATATTTAATAAAGAGTTTGAGAGGAGACTGACTAGAGATCCATCTGGTAAACTGCTGGAGACATACCAGACATTGTGAATTAACTACAGAATAGGTCTATTATATTGTCAGGATTCAATGGAGGGCCAGAGATATGCAGCTGATCCCACATTCTGCATAGACTAATACTGCAATGGGTATGAAGCAAGCATGAGTGGATGGATATAAATTCTTCACAAATGAAGCTACTTCCTATTGTAAATCAGTGAACAATGCTCTGATCAGTTTAAAACAACACAACTTAACTCTGATGTATTTGCAATAAGTTATATCCCTAAGCCAAGTTCTCAAAATCTGATTTTGGTTACCATTCCTCAATAAATAAAAACCACATCATGAGAGATGCAGCAAACAGAAGCTAGATGGATGTGGAGGTGCTCATTGACAGTCATTCACTCCCTGATGCTTGCAAAATAATTAATTTTTAAATAATCTTAAAAGCCTAACATCCAAACAACTGCAAATCAGACTGCCATAGATAGTACTTTTTGTCACACTATGAAAGATGCTGTTTGTTTTTTGAGAATGGAAAAATATCAGGATTCCTAATAATTCATTGGTAGTTTATAAAAGGTAATGTCAATCTCCTTTAGAGTGAACAGGCCTCTATTAATATGGTGCATGAAGAGTAGAATACATGAGTACTAAGTTTTCTCTCTTTAAAACTTTCTATCTTGTTTTCCTTTCCAGAGACAATTTAAAATAGAAATAAACAGGCTCAAATGAAGTGCAAGCTTTTTTTTTTTTTTTTTTTTTTTGTGGTACCGGGGATTGAACTCAGGGGCACTCGACCACTGGGTCACATCCCCAGCCCTTTTTTGTATTTTATTTAGAGACAGGGTCTCACTGAGTTGCTAAGTGCCTCGCCATTGCTGATGGCTGGCTTTGAACTCGCGATCCTCCTGCCTCAGCCTCCCAAAGTGCTGGGATTATAGGCGTGCGCCACCGCGCCCGGCTTGCAAGCTTTTTTACACTGACAAATTTTTTTTAATATTTTATTTCCCCTCATTCTCCTGCTTATCTCTCTGCCCCATGTCCCAAGCATGGAGAAAAAAAAAGCCCTTCAACCAGAGGCAAGAACAGGTTCCTATTTCTGATCTTGTGCCCTCCAAGCCTTTGCTGCTGGACAGGGGAGGGCTGCTTAGTTTGGTTTAGTTTTCCAGCAGCCTTGTCTTTAGACATAAAAAGGGGTAGCTTCTATTAGTAGAATCTCCTGAGGCAATTTTGTTGGAGACGAGGAAGGTGACAGAAAGTGCTTGACATCAAGAAAATAAGGAAATGATTTAAACCCCTTGATTGCCTTCAAATTCACATGCTAAGGAGAAAGTGACTCTTGTTTCCTCCCTCCACTTCACACATGAGCACACACATGCACACATGCACATGTAGCAAATGTGCACCGACATACACATACTTGCACTGGCATGAACACAAACCGTCTGCAGTGTTTCAGGTAAAAGTTAAGAAATCTATTTATCTCAGATATATATGATTAATGTATCACCTTATTTCAAATGAGTAGACTCTATATTCCCAGAACATCATGCCTTGGCTCCTTTGCTGATGGAAGCCCAGTCAAAACACCACCAGCAAATGATCAATTTGTATTTCGTACAATGGAGTAAGCCCATTTTTAGGCCATACTATCATGGTGCACTAAGACAAAGAACAGTGAAGAAATCATGATCCTTTTAAAGATCATCAGTGAAGCTACTGGACCTCATGGTACATTAAATGCACCTATTTTAAAATTAAGTATTCTGTATTATAGGTAGAAAATAGATTCCATAATTAAAGAATGAGCACAGCTCCATTTTCATTTGTGGTTCCAAAGGATAACAAAAAAAAAAAAAAAAAAAGCTGACAGATAAGTATAGATCATACTGTCAGAAGCACAGCTGTATTCTAAAACAGGTTTTTTTGATTTCTTTTTTTTACAGGACTTGAGAGCATTCTAGTAGAAGCATAACTTTAGCAGATTATAATTTTAAGGCTTTTGCTATTATTCTTAAAGAATAAATGAAATAATCTTATTATTATTAAAATGTTCCAAATCTATGCTCTCTTAGTATCCAGGTTGGGGAAGTAAATAATGAAACTCATTAACATGTGATATTATTCTAATATGTAAGATTATTCTATGGTCATTATAACACACATGATGTATGCAATTGGTAATATAATGAAATAAGGAAATGGTTTCATTTCACTGCACTTATTCTATCCTTCACAATAGGAAACAGGCTCGCTGGAGAAAAGAAGAGATCAAGTCCTTAGCTTTCTCTTTTAAACCTAAAGGTTTAGAGTTAATTACTTTCCCTTAAGTACCAAGTATCTGCATGTAAGCCATCACCAGCTCAGTAGCCATCCATACTGTTTACAAATGTCTATCTGGAGGAAAAGCACAGGAAACAAGTGCCCTCAGTCCAAGAAGCCATGCATGGTGGCCACACACTTTTACAAAACTCTAGGATCTACACTGCCACCAGCTCTATCTCCATCTCCATCTTGCCTTCCATCTCTGGGGGGCCTAGCCAAGATGGTTAACATCATAGAGTTTCAATGTATTAGAGCTGGATTGTGTCTCAGACATCATTTAATCCAATATTCTCAAGCCATAAATTAAGAAATGAAATTTGTGCGTTAATCTGTGCATTGCTAAGGTAGCACAGCAAAGTTTATGGAAGTCTCAATTTGAACTCATATTTCTTGAATACAAGTTCTCGCTAAACTTACCATGCAAAGTACAGAGTTCAGAACAGCAGTATCAGAAACTGATTAGAAATGCAGAACCTCAAGTCTTGCTCCAGACCCACTGTATTACTTTGGGTTCTCCAAGCAGATAAAATCAATAAAATATGTGTGTATATTGGGCTCTGTGTGTGTGTGTGTTTGTGTGTGTGTATTTTAAAAACTGGCTGGCAGGCCTCAAAACCACAGGAAAAGCCAGCAGACTAGAAGCTGAGACAGATTTTTCTATGGTATAGTCCTGTTTCTCTGAGTAATCTTGTTTTCTGTTCTTAAGGTATTCAATGGATTGATGATGTCTACCCCCATTATGGATGGTAAAAAGTTAACCTAAAGACAATTGATTATAGATGTTAATCACATCTACAAAATACCTTCCCAGAAACATCTGAATGAGTGTTGAAACAAACACATGGGCACCATAGCTTAGATGTATAAAATGTATTCATCACCCTTGCTGAATCAGAATCTGCATTTTAACACAATCCTTAGGTGACCCTTCTGTATGTGAAAGTTTGATGAAGCTATTTATAAGTTTTAGGGATATCTTAGCTCCATGGCTGAGATCCAATATAACAGTGCCTTAACTGAGAAGTTTTTTCCTTCCCACAATGAATTTGAGCATTGTGGTCTGGAACAAGGAGCTCTGACAGTGGGCAGGTACCTGGGACTCTACTGACTTGTTGTACCATTGTCAACAAGGGGCTTTTACTTCATAATCAAGATAACTCCCTCAGCTCTGACCATCATGACTTTGTTCTCACCAGCAGAAGAGGGCAAAGGGCAACAGAGGCACAATCCTTTCCTTGAAGAACATGATCCAGAAATCACATTTGTCACTTCTGCTCAAATCCCATACTCCAGAACTTGGTCCTATGGCCAACTCTTATCTACAAGGAGGCTGGAGAAAATAGTCCCCTTACTATATAGTCAATAGTGCAATAATACTGCATCAAGATTCAGAATTCAGTAGCTCAAGGAAAAAGGGGAGTCTGATCACCATAGAACACCTGACCATTTTTAATACCTTTCTTTCTGTACCAGGTACCCTGCAAACCCTTCTGGGACTGCAGATAAGGAAATCAGGAAAGTCTCACAAGAAAGAGGGCAGTTTACCTGCATCGTTTCACAGTAGTACCCAGTGGATCACCTGGATGGAGAGACCAAAACTTACAGTGGCTCATAATCATGACACATTAATCTACTTCCTCTAAGTGGAGCCACTCTTGGTGGAATGTAGCCAGAATGTTAGTTTCCCTTCTGTCAAGGAAGCAGCAGCGGTAGAAGAAAGGGAATTCTAGACTGACTCTGTTTACATTTCATCACTTCTATGTCTTCACTGTCACACAGGAATTACTCACTTCTCCCTGTTTCCAACACCAAGACAGAACATAAAGAGGAAATGACTCCAAGTTTTCTCCTTTTCCATTTCAAGCTCATAGCCCACAGCTGGGGGTAAAATCCTGTTGAGCCACTTTCAAAGTTAATGCTAACCACAAAATTCTTTGTTATTTCCTTTCCCAAAGCAGAAGGCCTGATGTTTGGGGGTAACCAAGAAGTACCCAGAAGTATGCCTATGGACTGTTTTATTTGGGGGAATGATGTTGGCATAAGTATATGTTAATTATATTGATAAACAAAGCTTTACGCAGAAACTACTTAATAATGGAACAAAAAAAATCTGTAAGAATATATCAACTTCTCTGTACTACTATTACTTTCCACAATAACACATATACACATATATTCCCTTCAGAGACCAATAAGGCATATTGTGCAGAATTTGCGGTAACCAAGGTAACAAAACATTGTTCTTTCTATCAACATTTAAGACCAAAAAAGCAGGCATTTTGAGACCAAATGTTTCTTTAGAATAGTGTTTATTGTTGGCCTATCTGCTGCCATTTTTAAGAATTAGGTTTATAACAGAAACTTATTTTCTTCTAGTAACTAACTATAACTTTAGTTATAGTTTAGACAATTAAAGGCACCTAAATTATATATCAAAGAATTTTTTGAGCTAAACAGAGAAGAAAACCACTATGATAGGACTCTATTTACTTTCACATTTCTATGATAAATTATTTATTGACATACTGAAAATTATGCCTTTATATTAGTTTATTAATTACACGCATATGTAAAAATGATATATACAGTATAAGACACTATAAATAATTTGTATGTCTACTATTTTAAATGTGGAAAACCATTTGATATCTTTATCACCAAACTTGACTCATAATTATCTCTCATCTAGTTTTTTTCCTTTATTCTAAGTTGTTATATATGACAGCAGAATACATTGAAATTCATATTACATATATAGAGCACATTTTTACATATCTCTGTACACAAAGTATATTTACGTCATTCATGTCTACATGCACTTAGGGTAATGATATCCATCTCATTCTATCATCTTTTTTTTATATTTTTTTACCCTTTTGCCCCCTCCCTTTCTCTCCCTCCCCATTGGCCTTTCTAGGGTTCCTCTAATCCTCCTATGCTCCTGGTCCCAACCCCACTGTGAAACAGCCTCCTTATATCAGAGAAAACATTCAGCATTTGGATTTTGGGGATTGACTAACTTCACTTAGCATTACATTCTCCAACTTCATCCATTTACCTGAGAATGCCATGATTTTATTCTATTTTATTGCTGAGTAATATTCCAAATGTTGCATAACCTCATACGAAGATCATTCCTCCCAAGTGTGTATACTCACACCTTTATTAAATAGGACTCTTTTTAAAGTTTTTGTTTATGTGAGGACTGAACTTAGAGGCTCAGATTTTCAATAAAAGTAAAACTTTTTTGATGTGCATGAGAGCAGGGCTCAGTAGAATTCTGGAGTTCTGTGACATCGTGTTCCCCCCACTAATATTTACCCTCTTGATCCCAGTTCAATATAAATCTTTAATAGCTGTGCTCACATAATCCTTGTTCCTGCCTGGATTCTATTTTACCTTTAAAAAAAATCACTATAACTTTCTGAGCACAGTTGGCTCAGAAAGGCATTGTGAGTGTTATTATTTTGTGTTCCTGGCAAATAACCAGTGATGTTGTGACTATTACCAAGCTCCCAAGAACTTTTACATGCATGTGATATGTGAAGGAGTGTGTGTGTGTGTGTGTGTGTGTGTGTTTATGTGTGTGTAAATGTGTAAAATTGGTAGGATTTACAACTTACCACATGATGTAATTAAAAACGTATTTTGCCAATATTATTAATGTAATGGTTGAGCTTACACTTCCATTAACTTTAAAATGGTCTTTTTTATTTTAGAAATTAGTGATTATTTATAAAAGTGTTTTCTTACTGGCTAAAAATTGGAAAACATTTATGCAAAAATGTCAATAGTACACTAGCTATGGAAATTCAAATCCTGAAAAGTGACT
This sequence comes from Tamias sibiricus, assembly GCA_025594165.1. NCBI lineage: Eukaryota > Metazoa > Chordata > Mammalia > Rodentia > Sciuridae > Tamias > Tamias sibiricus. Next base: position 125,130,707 of record CM046666.1, on the reverse strand, counting down.
TTCCTTCTATCTTTCAAAGGAACAAAATTATTTTCTGAGTTTAATAGAGCAAAAATTAACTTATCGTAGTGCTCCCAGTTTCCTCTGAAAGCATGTCCTAGTCATCTACGGATCTTATATTTTTTCCTACATCAGGAAGAAATTGCTACTATAATGATCTGGATTTGGATTTCCTAGTTCATGTTCCCCATAGGACTTAGTTGGATGAGAATAATTTTCACTGGAGTCAGAAAATGAATGCACAGGGCAATATAATGTGCATATGATTGAACTTTTCCAATAGTATGCTGTAGGAATTATTAGCTCTAAGAAGTTGCAAATTTACAATTTTTTTTTTCTGACCTGATAATGATATTTGCCCTGTAGCTCTCAAATTTAATTTTTTTATCCAACTTCACAGATGTCACTTTGGTTTCAGAATTAGACCTATCTTTTAAAGACCCAGCATAGGGTTACATTTATTTACTTTCCTAAAGGGGGAATTTGTCATTGTTTTTCTTTCTTCTGACCTGATTTTTTTTAATATTCATTTATTTGCTTTAGTTGTACACAATGCCTTTGTTTATATGTGGTGCTGAGGATTGAACCCGGTTTGCACACGTGCTGGGTGAGCGCTCTACCGCTGAGCCACAATCCCAACCCCTCTTCTGACCCGATTTTAAGACAAGTTTTAGTCACAGTATATTTTTATCTCTAACCTCAACTATTGAGAAGAAAACACTGATAACATTAAACATCTATCTAAAAATAAAATACATAGGATGCTGTCCAATGGTCTCTCAAAAGTATCGTTAAATTTTGTCAAGTGCATTCTGGTTTGGAACATTGCTAGAAGCAATAGTTATTAATTTTCTCATAGATATTAAAGTAAAAGAAAATTTACATGTTTTTATTTACATGTAATCAAATTACATCTAGTTCAGAGTCCCATCAACTTGGATAGTAAAATCCTGATCTTATTTAGGGGCACATGATCCATATACGTCTCTCCATTTTAAGCCATCATGGTCTAGGGCTGCACTCCATTGCTCAAGGACTCTGCTGCCAAAGCCATCCAGAACCTAGGACCATTGCCCAGGTTCCAAAGTATTTGACCCCAGGTCATCACTCACCACATCAGCCTGGCGGTGCTAGAGAGAAATGAATAGGCTAAAATCCATATGTCCCACATCAGCCTGGCGTTGCTAGAGAGAAATGAATAGGCTAAAATCCATATGTCCCCTTCTCTCTTTAGCCTTCAATTCTAGGGACACACAGCCTCTTACAGTTTGGTTAAATTCTCTTTATTCAACTCTTTCCATTCAAGCACCATCATCATTCAGTGTTGGAAAAATTCAGATTGGAATTCCCATGAATTCAGGTTTTCATATTAATTACAGTACTTGAGATACGGGGGCCCTTCAAATGCATTAACCTGTTTCATAAGCAAACCAGGAAGAAGGATGTATTATTATTGTACCCATTTTACCCATGATCTTAGTTACTTCCATTTACTGTCTCTCAATTTGACAAAGTCCTATTTGTTTTCGAAGATAAGTAACCTGTGTCTTCCATGATAGAGACTTGATTATACAGAGTAGTAACTAAGGTTGGGGGAAAAAAACATGTGTGAAGGAAAATACTTGCCATACATATTCTTACATGAAATACCTCCAGAAGAATATAGAATACTGTCCAATTCTCAGATGATTTTGACATATATGTATATCAGGGTATCAAATATATTCCCATTATAACTAAGATATGCATTGAAAATGTATTTTCTACATTTTCATTTCTAAGTTGTCCAGACCACCACATGAAATGCAACTCACCAGATCATGTTAATTCAAAATTACAACAATTCAAGATAGCTGTCAACCTAACTTGATTTAGTAGTTTAAACACTTTAGCCATACCCAACCTATTGAGTTAATTACCCAAATTCTTCTCTTTCTGAACTCCCCCTGCTCTGATTCTTTTCTAAAATGGTACCCAGTAATATAGCAAAAGGCTTATATGACCTCATAGTAGAGAGGACTTGGAATCCCCTGGTTTTTCCCTGTGATTGATTTTCAATAGCTTTTCCTATTGCATTTACAGCAAGAGTCGCTCATAGGGTGTCTATATGTCTGTCTGTCACTCTTTATCTCCTTGGTCATAGCGCACAGGAGGCTTTCTAGATGCCATGGTCTTAGTGGGCTGTCTAAGCCCCTCTGAAATAGTACCATATTTTCTAGGTGGGCCACCCCTACTTCTACCCTGGCTTTGGCCATTGTGTACCCCAGGGGAGACCTGCTGATTCTCAGCTGGGATTAGGCCATACAAAACAAAAGAAAACAAAACATAAGCTCAAATTAGACCCTGTCTTTATCATGTACTATGCCAGTCTACCCTCTCAATCTTGCTTTTTTAAGCCCAAGTGATAGTGGGAAATTGTCTGCCCAGGACCTTCCTCCTAGGGCATCAACTGAGGGCAAGGCAAGAATTCCCACCCCTCTACTCACAACTACTTCCCCTGTCATTCATTTAGCCAAACCAGGCAAAGTCAATTGGGTCAACTATCCAAATCACTCTTTGTCCTTCTTCTCTGGTTATATCCTCCCTCTTTAATCTATGATTCCCTGGGTAAACATCTCCATTTCTCAATATCATAACCACCTTCTACCAAAGATAACAAGTTTCACTTATGCAGGTTTTTTCTTAGTTATATTTTTGCAATTCAATTTTGTGGCTATGAAAATCTTACTTGCTAGGTACATGATAAATGGATTTTATAATAACTGTTCTTAGCTTTAATCCCCAACTCCCATTCCTGAAGAAGGCAGAAAATTAATGTTCCAGTTATTTATGGCGATGTAACAAACCACCCAGACATTTAGTGATTTAAAATAACAATCATCATTTATTTTGCTCACAAATTTACAATTTTGGCAGGATCTGGCAGGAAGGACTCATCTCTGCTACAGATGGAATTAACTGTGATGGTTTAACTGGACCTGGAGGATGCACTTTTAAGATGGCTTGCTTACATGACTGGCAAGCTGGTGCTCAGCTGAAGCTATTGGCAGGGATTTCAGTGCTTTAGTGCCTTACCATGAGGCCTCTCCACAGTAGTACTTCTTCCTCATAGTGTAGTAGCTGTGTTTCAATTAAGGAAGCAAAAGAAAGTAAAAGCTGCCCATCTCTTAAGTCCCAACATGGCTGAGAATCACTTCTGTTATATTCTGTAAATCTAAGTTGTCACAGACCCTCCTAAATTCTAGGGTGATTAGGGTAGGGGGAGACTGAGGGATATCAACTGTACCATTAGTTAATCATACTTAATCTATAATTTCCTGTTAAATTAAATAATTCCTAGGCTTTTGAAGTTTGTTATATTTAAAAGCAAATGAGGAGATAGATCTTCAAAAGATGATAGTGTCAAAAGGTCAGCAACTCCTCTCTCTCAAAATAACACTATAATGTGGAACAAAATTGTCTAAAACAACAACCTAAGGGTTCTAAACATCAACCAATAGCAAAAAAGAAAAAAATTAAGGAGTGATTATTTCCAGGGGGAGTAGGGGGAAGGGAGGGGAGATGGGAATGGGAAAGACCATAGAATGAATTGGACATAACTTTCCTATGGTCATATATGAATACATGACCGGTGTAACTCCACATCATGTACAACCACAAAAATGGGAAGCTGCACTCTATATATGTATGATTTATCAAAATGCACTCTGCTGTCATATGTAACTAAAAAGAACAAATAAAATATTTTTAAAAAGTGATTATTTATAAAAAGCTTCGGACCATTAGGTAAAGAGTGGGAATTTCTGGTATACTTGTCCAGGTTTCTCTTGTCTCAAAGCTCAGGTGGCAGAATGTTGTTACCAGGGCAGAGCTGACAATAAAAAATAAAACCCCAACAACTTCACTGATTGGGTGAGGGGGTGGTGGTTAACTTTGTTTTCAGCAGAGGGCAGAAAATGCATTCCCAGTTGGTCTGTTAATGAAACTTGCAAACTTGATGAGCCTCAGTTTGATTCCACCTGTGGAAGGCAGAAGATCCAAAGGCTACTTTTTAATTTAACTAGAAGATCCTGACAATGATGGAACAATAGAAAGAATTGACAGTTTTATCACAGATCCCTGGCTGACATATTCAAAGGAGACCCAAGAAAGCCTAGTCCTACCATGAATGCCCTGTTGATTTTGTGTTTGTGTGAACACATAGGATGGACCTGAGAAAACCTAAATTCTCTGCATATCAGTGGTTGACAGAAAGGCTCTAAATATACACAAGAAAGATCTGGAAGTGCCTAGTTGTACAGAAAAGGTTAAACAAACTAGATAAATGCCCAAATTTTTAATGCACTTACCAACCTAACTAAAATTCCATTAGTAGATTGGTGGAAGGCTCTTTAGGTTCAAGCAAATAGAATAACAATAAACCACAAAGGGGAAATCAGAGTCTAGAAGTGCTTAAACACATTATCAAAAATGTCTAGTTTCAAACAAACAACAACAAAACACCGAGATATGGATGGAAAATGAAAACAAAAACAAAAACATGTGACACATATCACATATACAGGGAAAAAAATGTCAACAAAAACTAATTCTGAGTGAAGAAGATGCTGTGTTTGCCAAACGGAGATGTCAAGGCAATTGTTATAAATATATTCAAAGAATTAACAAAGCCTGGCACACACCTGTAATCCTAGTGGCTCGGGAGGCTGAGGCAAAAGAACCCCAAATTCAAAGCCAATCTCAGCAATTCAGTGAGGCCCTAAGCAACTTGTGAGACACCATCTAAAAATGAAAAATAAAACAGTTTGGGGATATGGCTCAGTGGTTAAGTGCCCCTGGGTTCATATGATTTCAAAAATGAAAAATAATAACAATAATACAATTGAATGAAGAAGTAAAATTTCATTTTAGAAAAAAAAATGAAAATTTCAGAGTTGAAATAAAAGAAGAAACCATTAGTAAACTTGATAAAACCTGAGGACAAAATCAAACATAACAAAATATTTATAAAGGGAGTCCCAGAAGTTGAGGAGAAAGAGAAAGGGTAGAAAAATTATCTGAATACATTATGGAAAAAAAACTTCCCAAATTTGGTTTTTAAGTATTAATACACAGATCAAATGATCTTAATGGTGCCCAATTGTGATAATTACAGAGATCCACACCTAAACACATCATGGATACACTGTTGAAAGTTAGAGAAAAAAAGGGAATCTTGACATCAGCAGAAAGATAAAATAAAATAACTCATCACACACAGAACAATAAGATGATTAACTGATAAATTCTCAACAGAAAGGATAGATTTCAGAAAGTAGTAGCATAAAAAAGAACTTGAAAGAAAGTTAGTCAACCAAAACCACAATACCAAAAATAAAAACTATCATTCCTTCAAAAATGAAGACAATACAAAAGCAATCTCAGTTTTTTAAATGAAGGAAATAAGTGCTACTGAAAACTTTACAAAGTTTCTATCAGAAATTCTTATGAAACTCTCTCAAATTGAAAAGAAATAAACCCAGAAGTTAGCAAGAACAACAAATGTGAAAAATAGTCCAAAAATTTTTAAGTAAATATGAAATAATATAAGAAAATGTTTTATTCCTCTTATTATAATTTCTTAAAAGTCATAAACAGGTAACACTCTATTTTGTGTTTATGACATACTTACATATAGTAGATACAGAAGTAATTGCACCAAAATGGTGAAGAAATAGATCTTTATTAGAGAAAATTTTTTTAATATTTACTATAATAGAGTTGCTATATTTTATTGGAATTTAGTCACTTGGGCATACTCTGAAAAGTTAAAATGCAGACTGTAATTCCTAGAGTAACACTAAAAACTAATTCAAAAAGATTCTAAAATCAAAATGGTACTTAAATAGGACACTAAAAACATTTGTTATGTTACACAAAAGGTGGAACAGAGGACCAAAATTACAAGAGTTGTAGAAGACAAATAACAAGCATAAATACAGCTTAATAATTATATTAAATATTAATGGCCTAAACACTACAATCAAAAGTCAGTGATTTGTGTTGGGGCATGTAGCTCAGTGGAGCATTTGCATAGTGTGTGCAAGACCCGGGTTTCTATTACCAGTAACACAAAAAGAAAAAAAAAAGTAAGAGACTATCAGATTCAATTTAAAAGGCACTATGTACACATATGGTATTTACAAGAGAAATTGTTCAGATTAAAAGATAGATACAGATTGACTGTAAGTAAAATAATTGCAAAAGATATGCTACAAAAATTTTACAGTTTAAACATTAACGTACTAATCACATATTAACTAGTCAAAATGACAACAAGCACTCTAAATTAAAAAAAAAAAAACTATTACTAGAAATTAAAAAGTAACATTTTATGATAACAAAAGAGTACACATACCGGGAAGATATGATAATTATAAATGTATATGGGACTTTAAAAAACTGCATGATCCATGTAGCAAAACCAACAAAATTCAAAATAATACATGTTTCAAGAAGTGCAATTGGAGAATTCAATATCCCATTTTCAACAACTGATGTAGCAACATGGTAAATCATCATGGAATAAAGAAGACTTGAACAGTAACACCAATTAACTTGACAAGTGACATTTATGAAACCCTCCACTCCAATACAATAGGAACTCTTTCTTTTCGAAAACACATAGAACATTCTCCAGCATAGAGCAAATTCTGGGGCATAAAATGAGTCACAGTAAATTTAAAAAGATTAAAAATCACTCAAAGTATACTCTATAGTAAAAACAGAATAAAACCAGACATCAACAACAGAAAGTACATAGGGAAAGCTCCAAATTCTTGGAAGTTAAGTAACACAGTGTTCAAAGAAGAAATTTCAAGGAAAATTAGAAAATATTTTGAACCAAATGAAAAGAAAAACAAAATATCAAAAGTAATGAAATAGAGGTAAATACATACTTGAAAAAAGAGGAAATTTTTCAAATTTCAAATTAAAAGTTTATACTTCATCTTAAAGAAATAGAAGAAGATCAAATTAAAAACAAAATAAGCAGAGAGGAGAGAACAATAAGAATGACAGCAGAAAAAGAAAGAGAAAAAAAAGTAGGAAAAAATAAATAAAAGGACAGTTCTTCAAAAAAAGGTAGCATTGAGAAGTTTTAACTGTACTGGTCAACAGAGAGACAAAAAGAGAAGACACAAATCACCAAAATCAGGAAAGAAAAAAGTGACATGAATACTTATCCTGCAGAAATTAAAATATAAAGAATATTATGGATAACTTAGATAAAAAAATCAGATGAAATGTACAACTTCCTAGAAAAATACTAATTCCCAAGACTGACAAAAAGATAAGTTAAATAGACCATTAATGAGTGAAACATAAAATTAGTAATTAAAAGTTATTCCACAAAGAAAAACCCAGGCCCAGATGGTTTCAAGCATGAATTCTATAAAATATTTCACAAGGAAATAATATATGTTTTATTTTTCAAAATATACAGAAGGAAGAATACTTCTCAACTCATTCTGTGACCCAGCAGCATCCTGATAACAAAGCTAGAAGAACACATCATGAGACAACAGCAGACTTAGATGTTTCGAGAACATACAGAAAAGAAAATGTTAGCAAAATGAATCCAACAATATTAAGATGATGACTTGTAAGCACATGTAAAGATAGCCACCACCACAATTCCTTATGGAAATTCAAATTAAAATCAAAATGAAATCCCATGTGACTAATAGAATGGCTATGATCAAAATAGCTGTCAAAATCAAGTGTTGGCAGGGATATCGAGAAACTGGAACCCTCAAAAATTGCTGGTGGGATGTGAAATATTACAACTAATTTGGAAAACCATTTAGCAATTTCTGAAAAAAATATATATAAACATACCTTTCCAATTGGCAACTTCACCTGTAGGTATCTATCCAAGAGATATCAAAATGTATGTCCACATAAGTCCTTGTACATGAATGTTCCTAGCAGCTCAATTCAAAATAGTTCCAAACTGGAAACAATCCAAATGTCCATTATCTGGTGCACGGGTAAATGAAAAATGGTCTATCTATATAATGCATACTCATCTGAAATAAAAATGAATGAATAACTAGCACATCCACAATATGAATGAACCAATTATGCTATTGAAAAAATCCAGATGCAATAAACTACATAGTGCATCATTCCATTTGTATGAAAAAAAAAAAATTTTAAGTAAATCTATAGATACAGAAAGTTGCCTACTTGTTGTCTGGAGCTGAGCATTAGAGTAAAGATTGACTGTAAACCAGTATGAAAAATCTCTTTGGAACAAAAAAAAAATTGTCTAAAACTATTGTGGAGCTGATTTCACAGCTCCATAAATTTACTAAAGATCATTGAATTGTAAACATTATAATGAGTGTATTTTGTGCCATGTGACTTATACTTCAACAAAGCTATCTTTGATAAAGCAAGATAATTTTTAATTTTCTTTCCAAGGTTCCCACTTTCTCCCCAGTTGCATTATTCTTCCTCAACTAACATACCAACAGTTTTGAGGAGCTGTGGCTGTAGACTTAGCAGCCCTATATGAGTATTCATCAAAATGGATCCACATGCCATTAAGAGTATTGTCAGCCACCTTTCCTCTTCTCATGAGCTGAATTGCCTGCTAACCCACAGGACTTTAGTCACCTGGTTAATTCTGCCATTTTCGGAGAGTGAGCCTTTCATCCATAATGCTCTTACAGATTTTCTTCTGAGGATCATTCTTCAATAAATCATATGCATCTAAATTCTAGTTTCAGACTGTACTTTCTCAGGAAAGTGGCCTCTACCCCTGACATCCATGCAATAGTCCCTGTTTACTGACCCTATTCTCCTATTGTAGAGGCTGCATGTGTAATTTCGTCACAGAATGTCCCAGTTTGGACATGCGTCTCTCTGCATTTCTCCCCTATGTTCTCATGCCATAATGGTGTACAATAACTTTCTATCACCCCTTCTGTCTTCCCAAGCTTCACTCAAGGAATGAAACAAAGACTCACTCTATTCTTAATCTCTAAAATCCCAGGAGTGGAAATATGGAAGGAGGAGGGTACATTCTATCCTAAATATAAACACTTCCACCTCAAACCCTTGGTTGTCCTCCAACATCTCCACCTTACTTGGTCTGAGGCACCACATTTTCTTCCCAAATCTTTCTCTGTAAAAACTAAGGGTGTAAACTGTTTTTTTAGCTTGGCTAGATCTTTTCTACATTGGAACAGCAATACCCCTGCACTAGTGGGAACAGAGACAACAAAGTATGGGTTTTTAAAAATCACCTTAATTAATATCAAAGTGTATCCCTATTATAGATGGTGGTATATAATGCACATACATACTGTATGTAATTTTAGACATTTGAATGCATGGAAATTAACATGTTTAGTTTTACTCCAGCCCCCTTGAATTCTGATAATTATGACATTGAACAAATTCCCATGATGCCTAGTGATTCTTCAGATCAAAATATCATTTACTGATCGTTTCAGCTGACAATATTTGAATGCTATTACATTCTTACTTCCTAACAGAATGACAGTCAACAAATTGCCATTATCATTCTCTCTCAGTACTTCTATAGTACTGTTGAGATTACTACATATAACAACTTTCTGAGATAAAATAATGTTATGAAAACTGCAGATACTTCGAAGGTAGATGAAAACTTGAGTCCCAATGCTGGTTCTTTGGTTAATGGACAACAAAACCAAAACAAAATCTCCCTTGAGTGTTATGCATGTAAAAGAGGAGGGGTCCTTTTGAAAATTAAATATGACAAATGTATATGGAAGCTCAAAACACAAAATAAAAGCACTCTAAAGATTTTAAAGAAATGAGCTAACTATATAAATATCCATCCAATCCATTGATGAAAGGAATAGGCACAAATTTCAAGGCATGAGCAAGAATATTTTGATGACAATGTGCATTTGACTATAAGAGAGACAGAGACGAAGAGTTGTTTTGTTTTGTTTTGTTTTGTTTTGTTTTGTTTTGTTTTGTTTTCCTTGCCTTTATTCCAAAAGAAGAGAAAGAAAAGGAAAAGAAGGTGAAGTCAAGAGAAAGGCAATCAAGCCAGGTGTCTCTTCTTCCCTCCTTTTTTTAATTCTTTCATATTCTGTGGTTGAACCTAATTGTCAAAAAAATTGATAATTTAAAACACAAGTGAGCAAAGTCATAGTAGGAACTGAACATAAAATAAAGGACCCGAGAGACATTGGATGGTGAGAATCCAAGTGCTGAAGTTGCCACAGAATGTATATGGAGGCCATGAGCCACAACGGAAAGATGGACATGACTGGGTTCTGCCTCTGCCTTCTACCCAGCTGCTGAGAACACTTTTTGATCCTGGCAGTGACATTTGTGAAGAACAGAGTTGACTGAGGCCACAGGCACATCTACTAACATCTCAGCTTCAGTTTCTTATCAGCAGAAGAGCAGCAGGGCTGGGAGAATGGGAAATGATGTGTGTGGAGGGCCTCACACATATTAGGTAATAAATGAATCATGCCTCTAATTATCTCAATGTGCAAAAAGAAAACATTCCCGACCATGCCAGTCAAAATAAATGAGATGAGATACATTGCAAAAATGGTGATTTTACAGACAATTTTCAGCTTTCATATGCCATCTGTAGACATAATCATTTTTACACTTTCATTGTTGCTACTAAAGTTTAAATTTGCTTGTGCTATGAGGGCTTGGAAAGGATGAGAATGAGGGAGCACCAGGCTGTCCAAAATAATGGAAATCTTCTAATGCATAAGACAAGCTCCTGCCAAGCTATGTGAGAAATTCCTAAAATAATAACCTGCATTCCCACTACTGTAGAAATGGAGCTTTTTATTGTTGTCATTATCTCCACTATTATCATTATTGCTGTTTTGTGAATCCCCTGCCAGACCCATTAATCCCTAAGGGGATCTAATGGTATGAGTTTCACATCTGCACAACTCACCTGGAAAAGTTCTGAGCATGTTAAGCTCAGTTCATGTTCAAACTGAACTCTCAGCATCTCTCCATACAGCAGCTGCCTGCCTGGCTCTACTGTCTTACTTAGCTGACACCACTAACTTGCTTCCCCAAGCTCAAAATCTCAGATTCATCATTTACTCATCCCTTTCCCTCAGTTCTCGAAGGCAGTCAGTGCTCTATTCTTGGCTATTGCACCTGCTAAGAATCTTCTGCTTTCCTTCTCTCTACTCTGTGCCAGTCACTACTGGCTTCACTCAAGATCTGAACAAGGAAAACCCTTAGAGTTCTGTCCACTGTCAGCCTGTAAGGAGCATATTTCAAATTAATGGTTCTTGTCCCAAACGGTGATGATTTTAAAAGTTAAAAACTTAAAAGCCAATGAAAGACTCTGGGATACTCAAATAACAAGAAATTTAATATTTGAGGGTAATTTTAGGATATCCTAGATTATATTTTTCCTAAAAGTAATTAGCCAATTCTTCTACCATGACTGTTTGACTTTGTTCTTGTCCTTATTGCAGCATTATATTCCACTCTAAAAATTTATCCTGGGCACTACTCTGTGCATTATAAAAAAACAAACCATTGTATCTTACTTCTATGAATCTGATCAAACACTTAGAAGAGGGTATACACTATTACCAGTATGCTGTAAATGGGAATGGAAGATTTTGCTTAATATAAAGAAAACAGATTTGAAAGAACTGGCATGCACTCTCTCTAATGAATGTGCCACTAGTCTAAGTTCTAGGATTGAAGGCAATATTTGATTGAAGATAGTTTCTGAAGATAAACAGAGACTATATTTGCCAGAGTATACTAGAGGTCACTTGGTCTGAAAAATGATATGGATGATACTTTCCTTGTATATATATATCAAAATGACAGAAGAAAAATGTAATAATTATGAAAGATTCTACCTCTATTGGTACCTTTAAAAGTCTCATCTCTGCAAAAGTGGAGAAAGGAGAGAAAAGGTTTTTCCACCTAACTGTCAGTTTCAGGAGTCCGGAGAGAGATGGAGCAGATGCTGTGGGCACCCTGCCCGTGTGCACCAGCTCTCACCACTTCAATACCCTCTGGCTGGACTGGCAACTCCCAGCACCTGCATTTCTATGCCTGAGGGCTGTCTCCAGCCAACAAAGTCTGCTTTGCCCACCTGTGCAGCATTCTGGATATATTAGGATATTATCTTCTCATGGGAATAATCTTCAACCAATTAATGAAAGGAATTGGCATATAAGTATTTCAGCGACCTTATCCCTTGGGTAGAATAACCCAGAGATATTCTATATTGATTTTCAGGCTTCCCCTGTGGGATTTAGCTTGATAATACACTTTTTTTTGTTTTTTTTTTTTTTTTTTTTTTACTATTTTCTTTTCATTGTCTCACTTCTGCATTCTCTTATCAGTGATTTCTTCTCTTCCCAAATAAAACACTTGCACATGAATCTACATCCCAGAATCTGTTACTGAGGCAAACCAAACCAAGACTCTTTAAGTTTATCACCATCACACAAAAAAACTGATGGCTACATCAGAAATAGTGAAAGCTAAAGGCTAAATAAACCTTTCCATTCAGTTCAGTAAGCAACTATTGAGCAGCCACCGTGTCAGGAAATGTGCAAAAATGATTAAGACATACAACCTGATCTCTAAAGAGATCATTAATTTCAAAAGTAGACAATTATCAGTTTTTAAAGTGCAGTAATTAGTATATACAAGAATAGTTATTAAGCACAACAGAGGAAGCATTTAAAACACTGTAAGCATGGAGGAGTAAAGTAACAGATAACTTTACTAAAGAAGAAACACTGGATCCAGTTTTTCCAGGCATAAGTGAAAAGGGGAATACCAAATAAAGAGAACAACAAGACCATTATGCACAGAAGAGCAAGATGTAGTCTCCTCCACCACAGGGATTTGGGGACAGTTTCAGAGGCTGGAAGATAGAATGCTTGAGATATAAATCCTGAAAACAGTCTGAGTTAAAATCCCAGCTTTTCTACTTGCTATCTGTGTGACATTGGACAAATTAATTCAACTCTGTTTCCCAATTTGCTCATCTATAAAATGAAGGTGCCTACTTCCTTCTTTTTTATCCATTTAGAAAATTTAATACAGACAAAATTTTAGAACAGTACCTCGCATATTGAAAGTGCTATAAATTATAATTGATTTATTTTCATGACTGATTAACTCACTGGAAAGGTTTAGGAGATAGAAAATAGAAGACAAATCATGTAGGGTCTTATATTACTTGCCAAGTAATAAAAGCATATTCCACACAAAGGAACTCTTTCTTTATCCCTAAGATTAACAGCAAACAAACTATGTATGACCCACAGGAAAGTCCAGCCTACCACCTGTTTTTATAAGTAATGTTTTATTGGAACACAAGTATACTCATTAATTTACATATTATCTATGAACAGCACAGTGTCCCACAGAGTCAAGTTTTGTTGTTGTTGTTGTTGGTGGTGGTTTTTTGTTTTAAATCTGGCATTTTACAGAAAAAGTTTGCCATTCCTAGCTATAGATAGAAGGGAATGACAGTAAATGTCTTATGGAGTAAAAAAAACCACAGGCAGTTAGAAGGCCATTCCATGCGTAGAGATTAAAGTTGAGATTCCATAATCCCCAGAAGAGGAAGGGTTTGGTATACAGACAATGGAGAATATATTGGAAGTTGATAAAGAAAGAGTAGAATAAAGGTTATGAACTTGCCGGCTGGAGTACATGCCTCGTCTATAGACAAGTTTTATTTATTACATAGTGCTCACATATTTTGTTAGTTGCCAATAATTAAAAGAGTTCTCACTAATAAAACTTGAATTTCTGGCTTCGATACAGAATGTAAATTGGAGGATGTAGCAAAAGTTCACTCAGAGTCCTGAATGACAGAATCCTCTCTATCTCCAAAGCAGTTTTTGAGGTCACCTCCTCCTCTACTTCCCATTGTGCTTGGCTTCCTTTGTGTCATAATCACTCTGCCACTCCTGGATGCAAGGGCGTAGAACATGGAAGAAGGGGTAATTTTCTCTTGAAAGAGCTAGAACAGAAAGAGTGGTCCTGAAGGACAGCCAGATTAATAACAACAGATGAGAATACCATGGGAAGAATAGAAATTTAAGATGGCAAAGGACAAAGGTATTTAGGAGCAGTTGCATTGTGAATAAAAGAGTAAGGAGGCCCAGAGCAGGATAAAGATCCCTGAAGAAAAGGGATTGGTAGTCAGCAATGTTCCCTTTGGTTGATGGATGAGGTTGTCTTGAATGACAACCATGGAAGAAACTAGTCAGCTTCAAATTCTCCACCATTTTGTGAAGCTACTGTGGCTAGAACTAGTTGTGAGTATGTTAGAGTTAGTGTGGTTTTAGGTTTTGTCTTCACAGAATGCGTATAAAAATCTGTACAAGTCCATTAGAATTGCCTTAAGGCTCCACTAGGGTCATGGTGAGGCCTTCATCAGGAAATCCCTAATGAGAAGGGCTAAATTGGTTGATTAAAGAATGCTTGTGGTTGCTTTGAAGTCAAAGGTCATATATTTCTAATATCTTTATAATGAAAGAGGAAAAAGTCATCTAAAACTGGAATTGCCTTTTAAAAGGTTGCAATCACAGATTCTCCCCTCCATCTCTGCTTTTTAAGAAATAGACTCCCCTTTTCCTCACTGACATCTCAATGCACTTCCCATGTGGAGAAGCCTTTATCCTAAGTACCTAAGATGGAGATATTCCTACCCTGAGGTGTGACTGCATCCTGGTCCTTCATGTACCTTCCACGATTCTGTCTGTTTTTCCTTGATTTTCTATCCTTTACTCTAAGGAGTCACTTATTTATTAAAAAAGAAAATAGGGAATATAGTAAAGAGGGAAATGCCATTAAAACCCTTGGTGTTTTTAGTTTTCCATGATTCCCTTTTCCACTACAAGAAACAGTTCCTCAGTCTTACATAATGAAGCATCCATGGCTGCTCTTTAGTGTTTGTCCCAGAAAAAAATCCTATAAAGTCATATTTTTATGCTTCTAGCTGCTAGGAATAGCCACAAGGGAATGCCACCTCTCAGCCACAGCTGCCCAGACACTGCAGTAGAGGATTTAACCTTGAAAAGGAAGAAAATGCCAGGGCTGTGAACAATTTGATAGGCAACAACCACACACTGTATGATTGAGATGAAAAGATATTCCCACGTTTGCATTCTTGACTTAATATGATTTTTTATTCCAAAGGAAATATTTTGTATTTCAGAAATAACAAAGGAAGCTGTACCAGGTGCTGATGTAGAAATCTAGCATGATGAGGTATGGAAAATGAATTCACTACATTTACTCTCCAAGGAATTATCAGCAAAGTAGATACTGCAGAGAGAACAGACAGTGTTCAAAGAAACCATTATTAATACATAAGGAAAGTATCAATATTGGTAACCCTTACTCAGTTAAAAGAATTATAAACATTTTATATAGTGATGCTTCCCTTCTAGATAGACACTAAGATTCATTCTGCTGGAAGAAAATCTGCTTGGAAATGGGTAAGTAAGAATCATAGAGGACATTTCAGAAGTTAATGCACATGGTTGTTAAGTATTTAATAAAGTTGACTTCCCACAAAGTTTAAGAAAGGAGGAAGGAAAAGATGAGACAGGAAATGCAAGTCCCTAATGACTTCTCTTTTGACCCACGAATACATGGAGAGGATGAGAAAGCACAAAATGCAGCTCAGGACTAAATCATCATAACTCAGACTTCTGCCAGAATTAGAAGTTCTTTACTTCATGGAAAATAGGAGAGCTGTGGGTTTATATTTAGTCTTCTTAAAGCCTAAGAAACCAGGCTTTAAGAGAGTAGGGTTTGTTTAACTTTTTTTCATCTTTCCTTTCTTCTTTTTTTTTTTTTTTTTGAAAATAGACTTACAATGTTTAAAAATAATAATATATATTATACATAATAATATTACATAGAGAGTCCACATAATTTTCTAGGCATAGAAAGTGTGCTACACTGGTAAAAAGTTGATGCTGCTTTCCCTATCTTCAAAAGCTTGAGTGGAAAAAAAAAATTTCCTTATGATGGAAAATTTGCTTTTACTGTCATGTAAATCAAATTAAAAATTGTTCATGTGCTGTGTGTTACTTTCCTCTTAAATATGAGAAACTTAGGGGAGCAAAACAACCACTTATTTCTCCACTCAATACAGAGGTCAAGGTTCAATGGAGCATCACAATCTGTTGCAAGTAATTTGTTACTATAAAATAGCTCAAAGTTTGCAAATGATTTACTTTTGTTTGTAAGTTAGGAAAAAAATCAAGTTGTCCTGAAATATCTCTCATTCATCTACATTCTGAGATCCTTTTCTGAGTAGCCTCATATCTAGGATGCTAATAAGCAAATGTCACTCATCATTTCCCTCCCCCCGCCAGGGGTAAAAAGTTGAAACTTCTTCATCAGACTGAGGGCACATAGAAAATACCCAACAGATATTGGAAGCAAGGGGTACATTAGAAAGTTAAATTATAAAACAGGGCAAGGTGGGCATGCCAGGCCATCCTAAGTATGAGAAGTTGCAAGGTCTGTGCACTGAGAGAAATCCCAGGCCCCTCTATTGATATGAATGGAGAGTTCATCTCCCACAAAGGCAGGAAGTATTTGAATGACTCAGTATTTTTTGCCCTGAATGGCATGCTCAGAAACTGCCCTTCTGAGTCTTATTTGGTTTTATATGTTTGGGTTTTGTTTGTTTTTTTTTTCCTCCTTCAAAGAGCTTGAAGTACTATTGACATTTATAAGTTGTGTAAGTTAATCAAATGCCCTTCTGGTTTCATGAAATGTATTGACTATTTTGTTCCAGGTCCTGTTAGGAACCAGGGATGTTTCAGAAAGAGTCTATAGATTGGAGGTATATCTCAGTTATAGAACACAGCTTAGCATATATGAGGCCCTGTGTTCCATACCCAGTATCCCCCTCCTCAAATAAAAAGTAAATTAATTAATCTGAGTTTGTTCTGGAAACAAACTCAGATTAATTAATTAATATACCCACTCTGTGTGCTCAGATAATCATGTTTACAAACCTTGAGAATTAAGGAGTAGAATTTGGATTGTGGTGAATCCATCAAACGAACAAAATTTCTTATTAAGCCTCATGAGGACCAAGCTACTGGCTTCAACTAGAAACAATCTTCATATCATGATTCTCTTTGTAAGCAAAACCTGACTTATCTAGACTTCATTTGATTGAATGAGGTCCATCCACACTAAGGGAAATACTCTGTTTTATTTAGTTTACCAATTTAAGTCTCATCCAGAAACACCCTCATAGACACACCCAGAAATAATATTTAACCACATATGTGGGCATCCCATGGCCTAGTCAAGTTGACACCTAAAATTAACCATCACAAATAGGATTGTTGTTGTTGTTGTTGTTTTTTCTTTGCTTTGTTTTCCTTTTGGCAGGCATGAAAAAAGAACTTGTGATAAAATTACAGAACTAATTGCTTAGAAGTTTATTGTCTTGCCACTCTTCAAAATAGTGAACAGTCTAACTTGCCTCAAACTTAAAGTCCCAGCCTAGAAACACAGGAATGGGTAGAATGATCTGTTTTCCCTTAAAATTCCTCTGTTAATAGACTGTAGTCCTCTGTTTAAGAGACTCAATAACACAGAAAATTCTAGTTTTGAAAAACAGTTAATAAATATCACATTAGAAAGATGACAAATGCAAATTGGACTATTTGCCTTTCATTCTATATCACATCTCTGAATAGTCAACCATAATGGGCCATACCTGGGGGGAGGAGATTTGAAAAACTATGTGAGGCTTGTGGGTGGGCCTTGCAATTGTTAAAGCATTAGTGAATGGGATCTTTCTCCTAGAAGAGAAATGTAGGAGAAAGAGGGAACTGTTTTCCTTTTTTATGAAGCGGAATTCCTTTCTAATTCTCTGAGCCTTTTACTATAACTGCCATAGCATGTGTTTTAAATTATATTGTATGCATGTGTTCCCTATAAAATTAGCCATCATGACCCATTGTTCCACAGTCCTTCCTTTCATCACATTTTAGAGGCCTGTGTTCCATATTAGCAAATAACCCTCAGGGAAAATTATGCATTTTCCATACACCAGCTTTGTTACATATTTGATAACACTTATTGTATATTTAAGGATATAGGTCAATATATAAAATTTTTTGAATAATAAAACAAGTGGCCAATTGTTTCCTCATGGCATACAAACCAGGAAGTCAAAATGAATATATCTAACATCAATATCAAAACAGAATTAACAGCTCCACTTTTAACCCATATGTCCACGAATATATATAACTCCATCAATATGTTAACTAGGGTAAAGGCATATTGCCAACTTTAGAACCCACTCAAATTCCTTGGGTTCTGAGTTTAAAATGAAATTTGAAACTTTCCAGGTCCAAGGTCCTTTTTGGTGCTGTAAAATGTGACTTCCTGGTTGAAAACCTGAAGGTATTTGGACACCAACTTACTCACGCAAAATATGATAAGTGTGAATGAATTGGTAACATATGGATTGCATTTTTCTTTCTGAAAATCTATGATTTTTAAAACTTTTTAAATAGAAAATTCACGGTAAAAACATGCAATGGATTTAGCCAACTCTAAATCATTTGAAAAATATTTCTAAAGCCTTTTTCTCTCAATGGATATGTGGCAGAGTTTCCAGCCCATAGTGGTAATGTAACTGTACTCTTTCCCCCAGCCCTTCCCCTCACCATTGAGTTAATACACAAGAAAAACAATTAAACTGCTGCTCAGTTCTCCTTCTTACTACTGCTTTTTTCCTCCCTTGCTTCCTTGAGTGTGTCCTGAAAAACTCTGTCTCATTTCTGTTTCAATGACATTGATGTTTTTAAATTAAATTGCGCTCCAAACTATTTTAAATGTGAAGCTCTAGGGAATAGCAACAAAGGATATGGATTCCTGATGAAAAGAAATATGTTTGTCTGTAATTCAAAATGTACATCCTAAAGATAAGAGTTGTTTCCTTGTCTTCAATCCACAAACTATTAACCCATAAATCAAAATTAAATAGTACCAGGATTTACTTGGCCAGTAAAAAAAAGGTATAAGAAAATAAAAATATTATGATCTCTCCAATCTTAATATATTGGTGTGTGTGTGTGTGTGTGTGTGTGTGTGTGTGTGTAAAATACCGTTTTCTATATTTATACTATATTTATTTGAAATGTTTTCTGTCATTGAGTATCTTGAATTAGACCTTGACATTAGCAAAAATTATTAGCCTGCAGTCAACCCCACATCTAAGTTCAGTTAAAATGCTCTGCCTAAATTATTTCTGAAAACAAGATTATGTATCCATGTAGCCTTCAGTTTTCTAGAATTCTGAATGTTTATATCCCTGAATTGTATGCATTGTCCAAGGTTGGTCAAGGATCTTTGCCAACTGCACATTTTGCGAGCTGTACTATCTTATCTACTCTGCTTAAACATTACAGAGGTCTGAGCTGGGTTTGAACATAAACCAGAATTTATTACTTAATGGATTTCTAATTTCAGAGTACAAAAAACAATATTCTAGTTCTTCTAAACAATAATTACCTTAATATAGATGTAACACACTACCTATTTACTTCAGATTTTCATTCAAATAACACATATAAATAAATAAGCATTTGTATGGAGTATTGAATACCACAGTGTATGTAAGATCATTTTAGGTTGTTCATATAGAACAAAAAAAAAAAAAAAAAGGAAAACTTTAAAAAAACATCAAAGAGACTATAATTCTCATATTTTATGCAGTAATACAAATTCTACAATATTACATTAACATATATAAATCCTAACTCTGGAGACGTGGATAGTTGCAATTCCCTGAACTGTGGCAGATTAATCCATGAAGATTGTCTCCCAACTCTCTAATTACAATTAATGAATCTAATTACTGTGATGACTTGAGTATTACGCTTTCATCATAAAATCTACCGTGTCTATTTTCAGTTTCCCATTTGAAAGAGTATCACCCTAAAATTCTAAGGAATGGTGAAAATTGCCTAAGGAATTTGAAATTCAACTGTAATAGTGCTAGATTTATTTATTTAACATTCCATTCAACAAAATCTATTGAGTATCTACAAAGTGTCATATAACCACCAACTGGCTGGGGATTTTCAAAAGTTGCATAAATTTAATGCTGGAAGTGTCAGGATAGGAAAATACTTTTATGTCATAAATGAATGTGATATTCTGTTTTATGTTTCCAATAATTCATCAATTTTCATCTCTGTCTTCTGTAGATTTCTCCCCCGCCCCCACTATCTCTCTGCTGAAAACGAAGACGGAATCCAGGGCCTCACACATACATACTAGACAAGCGCTCTGCCACTGAGCCACTCCCTCAGTCCCTGTAGGTTTCATTATTTACCTTTACCCTAATATTAGAAGGAAGATGACCTTTCTATTTTCCTAAATGAAATTTTATGTAAGAGAAAAACAGATTAAAGCATCGCCTCTATGTTGAAATCACTTGATTAATTTTAAGTAAATTTTTTAAGCCTGAAAGGAATAGCCTTAATAGATTCAGGAAGCTCAATTTCTGTTCATTGCTTCTTGGTCAAGAAAAACATATCACTCAAATTCAAATGAGAAGCACATCACCAGAATATCTTATTCCATTGCCAGACACTTCAAGTTCAGCAAGACTGCTATGCTTTATTTACCCTGGCAACTTTTGGTTCCATGTAATCATGAATCAAGGTGACTATAAGAATAAAATGTTTACAAATAATGAGTGTTCTAATTACCACATTATGATAGCTAACTTGCATATGCCTGTATTTATGAATCATCAAATAAAAACATTAGTGTTATTTTCAAATTTTAATGTCTTCTTTCTCTTATTCAGCATCCTCCTGCCCAGGAAGAAGGTAGAGTCATAAAATAATGGCTCAAAGTGATGCTGCATTTCCCTCAAAATGAAGAAACAGTCCTGATTGAGAAATCTATTCATGGGGTATAATACTGGTCATTTAATTTCTCATTTGAATCATTCTTATCATTAAAGGTAGACATTTAAGAGTTGGAGAGTGAGGTCAGAAATAGATGATGAAAGAGCACACTTTCTAAAGAGGAGCAAGAGAGATAGTATATGGAAGATCCCTGGTCCAGACCAAAAGTCACATGTAGGCATCATAGGGCCTTAAGTTGAAAAAAAGCTGCATCAAATACCTAATAGCCTCACAGCTATCTAGTTTCTGTTAGATGGCCATAGGCTTCCGTTTATACCATTTCCATGACTAGAATTCTACTGCTTCATAAAAGCAGCTGGATTCATTTTTTAAAAGCCTTAGCTATGACAAACTTGTTATTCTGCCTCATTAAAAATTCTACTTAGGAGAATGTGTTTTGCCTTGTAAAGTTAAACAGAAATCTACTCCACACATCATCTATCTCTTCACGTCTATAAAAACAATCATCATGTCTACTTTGTCTTCACTCCTTCTTCACGTGTACCAGGGAAATATCCTCAGTTCACCTAAGTATTCCTCACAGGGTTTGGCCTTCAACTCATACCATTATCTCTATGGTCCCTTTATCATTATTTTCTCAAAGGAAAAATTCTACCTGTGTGTTAGCAAGAGTGAATTTTATTTTTAAAATATTAACATATATATGTGCTATTCTATATTTACTTAATTTGATATTTTAGGATTGCTAATGGACAACAGATATCCATCCATAAAAATAACCAAATGTTATCTAGGAAATCTGCTTATATCATTAGGAGACTTGAAATAGTGGCTGAAGATAATTTCATATATTTAAGAACAGTGACCACATCTACATGCGCACATACCAACACCAACACCCATTTTACCATGAAAAAGTATGATCTTAAGATTATGGCAGGAACTCTGATATTGGAAGGAAACCTACAGAGCCAGAATATACTGTTGCTGTGTGTGGAATTGGGTATGCTCTGTACTGCTCTCCCCTCTCCACACACATGTGCACACAAGATCTAAACAGGAAAACGTCGTTATAAATTAATTCCATACCAATATTCTCTTTTCTCAGTCAGTGTTCTAAATTTTTAATTTTTCATCAAGGTAGAAGACAAAGTCTTTTCTCTATCATACTGTGTGGCATCCCACAAGATAGCCAAGGTAAGGGAAGAAAGAATTGTACTTCATCAAATTCCAATATTCTCTGAATTTTGAAAAAATAAATCATTAGTTGCCTTGTACGGGGATGGGGGTTGACTTTAAAGGCCAAGGTCCATAAAGTGGAACAATGGGGTAGAAGACTAAAGACAACTGATAGACTATCTTTGGTCAACTACCAAAACTCTAGAGGGCAGCATGTTACTGAAGTAGGGCACAGGGCTAGTTGTTAAAAGGTGGCTCATGTTGAGCACCAAGAGAGGTAGTGTTGGTTGTCAGAATCACAATCATATACATAGAGCTGAGCACTGCTTACCTAACCTAGAGAACAGCCAGTGGCCACAAGCATTCACAGCAGCATTCTCCAGGCCCACAGTGTTGCATACAGGAAAGTCACTAGAAACAACCACAGAATCCCAGGGACTTGAGTGAGTAGGAAGATGTCTGAGTCAAGAGCTGTTTAACATTTGGAGAATCTCAAGTAGGAAAATAGTTTTCATGCCTGGGATCTGAGCACCATCTCTCACTCCTATAGATAAACACACATATGAATTTGCACATCAGGCCATGAAAGATCACTTCACATCCCATACTTGTGTGCCATTATTAGACACCTGAAGAACAACATTCAACAAAAACCTGGCAAGTGGAATGAGACTAGATTTTGTCCATTGGACAGATAAAGAGGACACCTGCTCAAAAACTTTGGAAACATTATCAACATTAAACTAGGGGCTGGGGCTAAGGCTCAGTGGTAGTGGACTTGCCTGGCATGTGTGAGACATTGGGTTAGATTCTCAGCACCACATATAAATAAAATAAAGCTCTATCTACAAATAAAAAAAAAGTGTTTCATCAAAAAAAGTTAAACTAAGCATACTTGATTGGTATGTGTACTTAAATGGATAATATTAGAGGCATGCTGGTAGAAAACATAGTCCAAATCCTTTTTATAATCTCCTACTACCCCCAGTTTCTTTTCTTTTTTTTTCAAAATATTTGTTTATTTACTTTAGTTATACACAATGCAATGCATTTATGTTTATGTGGTGCTAAGGATCGAACCCAGGCCACGCACATGCAAGGCGAGCGCTCTGCCGCTGAGCCACAACCCCAGCCCCCCAGTTTCTTTTTTAACCTCCAATCTCATGCTGTAACAGTTTTCACAATCACTTCACACTTTAAGCTCGTTTAGTTTGGGTCACCTAAAATCCCAAGATTTGATTGATGTATTTCATATGAATTATTTTCAATACACAGCTCTTCTCTCCTGTAATACAGATTTAATACCATAAACCTAAATACAGGAATTGACTCTGAGTCTGTTTAAATTTTATCTTGGTAGTTGGGGCCTATTATGTGAGCTGATCAAAATAATTTTTCATCTTGATTTTTCTCATCCATTATATTGTCTATCAGTCTTATCATTATATAAATGAGTTGATTTGGACCTTGAGCTCTGAATGGACCAATAACAAATAAAAAATGTTCTTAAGTGATTTTATTCAGTCTATTGAGTTTTAGAGCAATTCATTTGCCTATTTCAAGTTTAATGAATACACAGGTTATGAACTGAGGCTTTATCTAAAGGCTAATAAAGTATAACTTTTGGAACAAAGTATGATTAACCACAATTTGTAGAACGATCATCTATCAAATTATTCTCCTTATTTACTTGTGTTTTTATTAATGTGCTTGTCTTTTATTATTTGTTTTCTTCATGTGCTTTCAATCTTCTATGAGATATATCTCTGGAATGTTTAATAGTTCAAAGGACTAGTGTAAAGGAAGAGAAGAGATTTAAAATTTTGATTTCTTTATATAAGGTAGGCTCTTTGCCTGCCATGTTATACCTAACATTATTCCCCCCTACAACCTAGTGAGCGATGTCTTGCTAGAGTATGTCTTATATATAAGGAAACTGAGGTTGAATAAGATGGATATCATGATTCTAAATGCATGATTGAAGACTTGAATGCTGTGAATATACTTTGTATACAAACTGTTTTATGTAAAAAGATGCTATATATGTATAGTATGAAATGTAATACATACTACTATAAATAAAAATTTAAAAAAAAAGGAAACTGAGATTCAAAAAAAAAAAAAAAGTGTGTCTTGGTCAAATCACAGAATTGGTATGTGGTAAATTATGACATAAAACCAAGTTGATCTACTTCCAAAGATTGAGCTTCCTACTGTCTACAGAAGGTATAATCATCTTATGTAAGTAGCCTGTTGATGATTTGTTTTAAGGCACTTTGTACAAAGAGCATTATGAATATAAATATAAGAAACACAGCAGAAACAAAAATAGTAAATATAAGACAGGTGTAAGAACACCCAGAGTACAGGAAGAATGGAGCTACCAACAAGCAAGGCACCAACTATGTTCAGAAGAATAAGAGAAAGGAAGTACCTTTAAATAAAAAGCCTGTGTCTCTTTCCTGCTATTCCTTTTATCTGGGCCTGCATTCCTGATTGGCTGCATCATATTCACTTCTCCCTACCTCCCTTATACTACCAAGGGCAATAGCATGGTAAAAGAAAAGCAAGCATGCTTTGGAATCAGGCCCACCTGACACTGAAACCTGTCTCAACTTCTTACCATGGACCTTGTACAACTCATTTTACCTTTCTAAGCCTCAGTTTCCTTCCCAAGAAAATAGTCATATTAGCATCTAAAAAAAAGACTGTAGTAATAAATTACATTATATTACACATGTCATGATGGCCCAGAGTAGGTATTCAAAAAATGACTTTTTCATACTTGAATACTATCTTATGTGTTATGTGTCATTCCTATTTGTGTGTGTGTGTGTGTGTGTGTGTGTGTGTGTGTGTGTGTGTGTGCGTATGTGGCGTATGTGATAGGTCTGTTATGGTTTCATATTTTTGTCACCTCCAAAACTCTTGTTGAAACAATGCCAATGCAATTGTATTAGAGGGTAAGACTAACAGGAGGTGTTTAGATGTTAAGGCTTTGCTCTCATGAAGAGATTAATGCCCCAATAAAAAAGGATTGTAGGTACAATTCACAATAAATAAATTATGG
This sequence comes from Tamias sibiricus, assembly GCA_025594165.1. Classification (NCBI taxonomy): domain Eukaryota; kingdom Metazoa; phylum Chordata; class Mammalia; order Rodentia; family Sciuridae; genus Tamias; species Tamias sibiricus. The sequence goes on along the minus strand of CM046666.1, from coordinate 125,105,501 downwards.
AATCAACCCAGATGCCCATCAATAGATGAGTAGAAATTAAGAAATTGTGACACATATATAATGAAATTATGGCATTTGCTGGTAAGTAGATGGAAATGGAGAACATTATGATAAGTGAAATAAGCCAGACTCAGAAACTCAAAAGTCAAATGTTTTCTCTCATGTGTGGAAGCTCGTGTAAAATAAAGGAAAGGAGGAGGAAAGGAGAGAAATCATAAATATATAGGGAAGATCAGTAGTTTAGGAGGAGATCAAGAGGCAGAGTGGAGAGATGGGAAAGGGGAGGCAACACAGAATGAATTATTAACAAACTCATGTTGTGTGCACATATAAATATACCACAGGGAATTTCACCTTTATGTATTAAGTAAGAAGACCCAATCAAAAATAAATAAATAGATGAGTGAAAGGAGTCTAGCAGAGTAGAGGAAGCAGGGGAGGGAGGACAGGAAGGGAAAAGGGGAAATTGTGAACTGAAATAAAATTCCAGGCATGTATAATTCTGTTGGGATAAACCCAACCACTATGTGTAACTATAATGCTCCTAAGGGGGTGGGAGTGTAGGGTTTGCTCTCTTTTTTGCTCCTCAGCCATGTAAGAAACTGTTCCTTCACTTCAAAGGATGCAGCACCAAGAAACCATTTTGGTAAACAAAGACTTTCTGTTCTCTAAAAATAATGTGTGGTATTCTTATATAGAAACACAGAATGACGGAGAATCTCTTCTTAGAACCATTAATGAATTTCTTTTCCTTCTCCATCATATCCTCTCTTCTGTGCCTGACTGATAAAATCCTCCCTCCAGTCTTCGCTACTGATAGACCTTGACCTTGTAATTCGATATTGACTGGATGAAGAAGATCCTCACTGACTCATGAATACACATCGTTGTCCTCACCCCAGTCTCAGGGCCTTTGATGACTTTCTTCTTCCTTATTCCTCTGCTTATTCATCCCATGAATCTTATGTATCATCTAAGACTCAGCTTTGGTCCCACCATAGTTACAACTTTTATTGATTTATTCTTCCTCCTGTGAGTGCTTACAGGGGTTAATATTTGTGGGAAAAAAATTGAACACTCTTTTCCAGCCCTATTCCTCTGCCCTACTCCTCAATCTTATTTCTTCCAAACTGTGACAGGTAGGCTTCCCAACTTTATCTTGCTTCAGTTCTCTTACTAATCTGGAGATAATGTCCAGAAGCTGGAAGGTATTATGCCAGTTCAAACTATACTGTTTTCTAAATGCAACCTGGCCTATCACAAGTCTTCTCAGGCCCAGGTCCCCAGACTGGCACAAGTACTCAGGTTTCTACCCTGCTCTCTGGCTCTATTCAATGGCATCCCCAAGGTTCACCCTAGTTGTCAAATGTATTTCCAATTCATCTGTTGCCTAATGTTGGTTCAGTGGAGCGGGGGGGGGGGGGGGGGGGGGGGGGGGGGGGGGGGGGGGGGGGGAATGGGTATCTCTTATCTTCAGATGATCCTAGCATTCAAAACCTTCTTGGAGCCTATCTTTATGTTTTAGGCATATACTTCTCCTTCTTGGTTATTTTGCTAATCTTGCCATTTATATATCCTTAAAATAAGTATTACAACAAAAATAATAATAAACTCTGATGAGTTATTACCTTGTTATAGTCACCGTTCCATACATTCCACATATCTTATTACATGTTTTCATCTTTACAACAGTCCTATGAAGTTTGCTAGAAATAAATCTGGAGCCTAAAAGAATAAATAACTTCTCCCAGGTCCCACTGCTAATGAGTGATCTAGGATAGAATGCAAAGCAAGGCAAATGTCTCCAGAGCCTGCCCCCTCTCAGCCCCTCAGCAGGACAGAAGAAGAAAAAGAAGGAATACTACCTTTTAATGAGAAAGCTATGATTATCTCATGCTACTCCTTAATAATACAGGACATCTGATGGGTATATAGATTACATAGAGAGATAGAGATAGATATAAATGACATGCTTCTCTACAATCCCATATTCTAGATTATTTGCTGCAGACACAGGGTAGTACTTCAATTAAATAGCACAGTGTTTGATTTCAGGAAGCCTGCATTCACTTAGTACATTAAAAAACACTATGTAGCAAGTGGTGATTTCTTAAAGCTATGACAGAATGAGACTAAGTAGCTATGATAGGAATTTGTGTTTTAATTTATAATGTGCACATAACAAACTAAATCCATTCTCTGAAGTTCCCATGTTATGAACACAGAAAACAAAGACCTTCTGTCTTATATACCCAACGGCCAGGCATACATACACCTGTACACACACAAACCCCATAAGAAAAAGGTCTAAACTCTTAAATTAATTTTAGAGAGTTGGAAGAAAAATGTTTCTGAAATAAAAGGGACAGAAGACAGAGAAAAAAGAAAATGGAAAATACACAAGAGAGACTTAGTATACGACTTCTCTAAGAAAATCATGTTTTTAGTACATAACCTCTTCCAGAAGAATCACCTATACTGGCTATATATGGGAAAGTGAACCTCAGAATTCTTGGGTATAAATCTGGAATAATAATTTAGACCCACTGAAATGACTTCTGGGAAGGATAAAGAATTCTGCAAAATCCATGTTTCCTTTAAATTGCTTTATAAATACTTGTGCTGAGCCCTTGTTCAAGCTTGTTCAAATTTCAGGCAGCCCTACTCAAAGTGTCAGCTCATAGTACAAAATGTAAATACTCCAAAACATAAAGCCTATATTTACACATGCAAAGTTAAATTGTAAATATGCAAAAGTTGATTTTTGTTGTTATTAAGTATAAATAGTGGGAGGAGAAATATCAGATAAATTATTCTGTTTGTTTTACATGTAATCAGAGTCAACCAATGCAAGCCTCTGTCTCTGGCTTTCAGAATGTCATTCTTCAACATAGTATGATATCTAAGGTAACAATCACCTGAAAAAAGTATGTTGGGTCACATCTCCATCCCCTGCTCAATCTAACAACAACTTCAAATCCCTCTCTTTCACAGCAAAGAGTATTATAGACGACACATATTCAAAAATTCAAGTGAAAACACACACACAAAACACACACACACACACACACACACAAAAAAAAAAAAAAAACAAGCATCTGTATCTCTTTACCTTAAAACAACCACATTAACACATCTGGCACTTTGCTTTACCAATTTGGTAGGAGGAAGATGCTAAATACCAGAAAACCACAATACTCTCCCATTACTGAACTTACTGTTTTCTTCCCTATTTAGTACAGGGCTAGGATTCCATCTTGAGTCTGAAATAACCCTGCAACGGGTTATATAAGCACAAAAACACATTGTCATCATTTGCTTCGAAACTTCATTCGAACTGTTTTAAATCCTAGAAAATCAAGGAAGTGTCAGCAAAACCTAAATTTGGTACAGCATCTGAAAATCACAAGATGATAGAGTCTTCTATGGAAAATACGACTGAAAACACGGTTGTTCAAAGAAGCCATGTGCTGTGAATGTGGTAAGAGACACAGCTAAGGAGCTTGGCCCTGATGATGAGGCAGGAAACATGAGATATCAAAACATCAAAACAGCTCTCTACATCCACAGAGGTGGTGAGGATTACCAGGGAGGATAGGCAAGCAATTGGAGTGCTATTTGGAGAGAGTATTAAGTACAATGAATAAGAATGGTTTTATTTTCTGTATTATTCTACAAAAGGGGGGCTATTTTGCTTTTCCACCTTTGGAAAAGTGATTTCACAGAAGCTCATAGTATCTTTATTAGCAGAGCTAGAAAGATAAGGACTGATAACTTTTTCCTGGTCCAGGTGATTTTATCTATGGCTAAGCATGCTTCTGAAAAGATGTCAAACCACACAAAATTTCAACAGATAATTTTCTATATTTGTGGTAAAAGCATGTATGGTTATCATGTGTAGGTTCATGAACCCATTTGTGGTCAGTGTTTTCAGCCTCAAAAGCTTGTTTGTTTCTGTCTTATTACAGGAAAAAAGGACTGCCACCAAAGTCCTCACAGAAAGCTGTTGAGCATGACATGACACAGTGGAGAGTCTTGAGGTCACTGAGTCTCAGAAAGAGGGTCCCCTCCAAACACAACAATTGAACAATTCCATTCCCAAGTGCCATTTTGAAACATATCCAGTCCTGGTTTGTCTACATAGAGGCAAATATTAATCAGAATTCATTTGTTTATATTTCCCTATCAAGATAAAAAGACATATAATTGAGCTCTGAGGAAGTTTTGCAGAGATAACAAGGGATGATTTGTTTTAAATGGAAAATAAATGCAAGTTTTGTTAATGAGGCCAGTTTACTGGAACACAGTAGCCCATGCTCACTTTATTAGCTAGAGGGAGCACAGGGGCCCTGACAGAACTGAGAAGATGGAAGTTCACATTACAAAAAACCTACAGATGGAAAAACAAAACAAAGAACTTGCAAATTAGGAAAGGCTAAAAACTATGAAAATGACACCATGTTATTACAATGTCCTTAATGCTGTATGTCATCATAAAGGGTTCTTACAAGGCAGCCTTTATAACAGTAGTCAGGCATTTGAATTCAATGTTCTTTCTAACACACATAAGAAACATCACAACTCTCAGCCTTACCTGATGTGGGGGAAAAAATGAAACAAAACAAAGTAAAACAAAAGTTTTCAAGTACTGTGTGTATAGATTTTCATTTCTTTATTCAAGTGAAGTGGGAGCCCCCTTCCAACTCCCATTAGGAGAATGTGATTTGATGGAAAATCCATTTGGTTGTGAGAAAGAAAATAACAGAGTCATCCCAAACCAATTCATGGAATTTTCCTCCCAGAATTTTCCCTTAAAATCAGAAAATACAATTAGAAAACAGAAGATGTTTGGGCTTCTTCAAACAAAATTTAGAAAGCAAGAGGCACACAGCAACATACTTTTTATTAATGTCATGACTTAAGAGTCTTGGCTTTGGAATGACACTACTTGGAATCAAATCCTGACTAATTTGCTACTTGATAATGGGCATATCACCTAACCCCTCTGCACCAAATTTCTTTATTTGAAAAGAGGAGTAAGTAATATGAAAAATTAACTCAAAATCCACTCTAAATATTAAGTGACATGCTGTGTGTAGAGCAGTCAGAATACTTTCCATGATGTTGCAAATAGTTCATTCACCCATTTATTTAACATATATTTATTGAATACCTACTCTGTGCATGTCGTATCCTAGCTGCTTGCTTAGGTTACAGCAGTAAATTGAACAATGTCTGTCATTACAAAATTTATATTCTAGAGGAATTTAGCTATTATGATTAACCTATTTTTCAAGAATCTATTAAAGTCATTTTAAAATAAATTCAATTTGTATTGAGAGTTGACTGTCGTAGACATGAGGCAAAATTGAGCACTCATTTTAAAGATACAATAATTGAGCCTAAAGAAAAGGGGGAAAGGACTAAAATAAGCAAAAGCACGAGTGAAGATGCCTAAAAGCAATATTTCTTTAAATTTTGAGGCATAAACATCCCTATGAGAACTTATTAAAAGCTGTAGATCTGTTTCAAATAAAATTAGAATATCTACCTGATGACCAAGCAGTTACGGTCCCAGGTATTTCTTCCCCAAAATTAAAAGATATTTCTACAAAAAGGCATAAACATAAATGTTAATAGAAACTTTATTCATCATAAACAAAAAGTCAAAAGTCCATGAATACAAGAAAGATAGTCAAATTGTGATACATACATATAGAAGATTATTGTTCAATAGCAAAGAGGAATTAAGTATTGATAGATGCAGTAGGATGATGAATTTCAAAAGTATTAGGAACTAGACACACAAACAAGTACATAGTGTATGGTTCCATTAAGATGTAGTTCAAGAATAAGCAAGCATAATTTATAGTGATAAAAATCAGTAAGTCGTTGCACTTTGTGGTAGATGGGAAATTGATTGGGAAAGGCCCCAAGAGAACTGAGTGACAGAAAGTGTTTATTTATTATTTTAAGTGGTAGCTACAGTAATGTATATAATTGTCAAAATTCCGTGAAGTCAACTTTTACAATCTATGCATTTTATCACATATTATACATCATTAATAAAAGAAGTCATTTTAAAAAACTGTAGACACATACCAAGATAAATATTCACACATTTAGAATAAAATTTTAGATGATAAATAGACCCCAAGGTAACATTTTCTGATATCAGAACTATGGACTGAGTCGGTTAAATTTAAATGTCACTGTTAAAAATATGTATGCAGATAATTCAAGAAGAATAATCTAGAGAAAAAGCTTGGTCTAATTCTCTGACATTTTCCATATACCAATTTTATTTTGACATGTCTTCCTTATGGATAGTCAAAATAGAATGTCTTACTTGATCAGGACATATTTACCATAAAGGATTTCACCATTAATTTTGAAAGGGATGTATTTGGAGTCATTAACTATTTCCTTCAAAAGTCATGTAGAAAAAAAAGAAGGTTGCTAAGTGCATTAATTATGAAGATATCAATTTATATCAATGCTTAAACACCATATTTTGCTTTGAGCAATATTTTAATATGTTCTAAAGAAATAAGAGCTTGGGCCCTTTAAAAAGAAGCAATTTTCTGTCAAGGGTCTGTGACCCAGGTCAAGCTATACATCTGCAAAAATGCCTATAGAGGCTAATAAGAAGCCCAATTGTATGTTAATTTCAAATTAGCTTTTATACTTGCTTCAGGCTTTAAAAGGAGCTGAGAGAAAAGACATAGTTATAGGGAAGAAAATTACTTGTGATTAGAAAAAGACCTTCATGAGGGATTCGAATTTCTTTCTTACTTCTGATTGTAGCAAAAGGCTATGTAGAAGAGAAAAACAGACTTTTAAGGGGGGAAAAAAAGGAAACAGAAGAAAGCTAAATATGAAAATGGCAGACAGAAGAAATAAAATGGTTCACACTGAAAGCTTGTATTTAGACTTGTGGGGAAAATATTTAGGACTATGCCTAAGAATGATTGAAGTTTAATGAGAAGATATCTAATTATACTGGTATGTTTATTTAAATATTTTCTAATTGAGCATTATTTTATAATGATTTCATTGGTTAATAGTTCTGTTTGCTGTTTTAATAAAGAATTTTGTTTTTACAGAGAGCATGACTTAACAGGATGAACGTTCCATCCTATATAGGCCTACGTACAGTTTAGACATTTAATTACTTGGCCTAAGTCTACCAGCTACTGTCCTCCTGAGTGGCTAGCCCTTATTACAGGAATAGAACCTGAGAATAATTTGTACCCACACACCCCTATTTCTCTAACCCAAATTTTAAAAATAACTAATTGTATACAACTTACATAAACCATTAATATAAATCCAAACTTTTAAATCAAGATCCTCAGTAAGAGATATATTTTGCAACTATCTTAGTTGGTTCAAGTTTCTATAACAAAAATACCATAGACTGTATGGTTTAAACAATACAAATTTATTCCTCCCACTTCTAGAGTTCAAGGTGTAGATGCCAGTGAATTCAATTCCTCCCAAAGGTGTTTTCTCTAGTTTGTAGATAGACATCTTTTTGCTGTATACTCATATGGTACAGAGATGTCAATATAGGAAAGGAAGGTTTTTCCCTGTAGGAACCTAGTCTCTTTCTCTTCCTATAAGGACACTAATTCTAATTAGTCACCATAGAGAATTCACCTCACAAGCTCACCTAAACCTTGTTACACTCCAAAGTCTCCACTTTCTAATATGATCTCATTGGAGTTTAGAGATTTCCACATATGAATTTTTAGGGGAACACAAAAATGCAGTCCTTAATATTCTTCATCCTATCCCCCAAAATTCATATCCTTCTCCTCTACAAAATACATTAATTCTATCTCAACATCTCCAGAAATATTTTTTCCAGTATCAATTCTAAACTCTAAAGTCTTATATAAATATCATTTAAATCAGATATTCATGCAACTCAAGGTATGAGCCATCCTGAGGTAAAACTCTTCTCCAAGTGTGAAACTAAACAAGTTATGTGCCTCTACAATACAATGGTAGGAAAGGAGTAAGACAGAGGCCTATTCCAAAAGGGAGAAATAGGAAGGAAAAGGAGTGATCAATCCCATTCAAAATTCATCTCCTAACAAGGCAAATACCATAAAATCTTAAGGCTCAGAATATGTCTTGTTGGATAATCCTCTCTACCATGTTGTTGTAGCCCACACTGCCACTCCCACAGTTCACCAAAGTAGCCTACTTGGGTGAGGGGGCCTCACCCAAGCTGCAAATCTTTGACAAATGGGCCCACTCTAGAGCTTCTGCTGGAGACTGAAAATTCTGACATCCTGGCTTCATTCTATTCCATCTCCTTCCCCTTCAGTTAAAGATGGTAATCATTCTGCAAGTGTGGCTGATTAAGTCTGTGGTTCACACCTATACTAATTTCTTTCTCAAATGTTTGCTTAGCCTCACTCTTAGTGACTTTTCCAAGCAGGATTGTTCATTTTTTGCAATATGAATAGGTAGAGGTGGAGAGTTTTCCAAATATATAAGTTCTGGTTTCTTTTTGCTTAGAAATCCCTTCAATTCACTTCTCTCTTTTCCCATTTTACTATGAGTAGGCAGGAGAAACCAAGATGCTCCTTCCATAGTTCGCTTAGAAACTTCCTCAGCTAAATATCCAACTTCATCACTCACAAGTTTTACCTGTCACAAACACTAGACAGAAATATAATTCAGCCAACTTATTTACCATTTAACAAGGATTGAAATGTATTTTCTCCATTTTCCAGCAACATAACTCCTCATTCTGCTTGAGACCTCATCAAGCTAATCCTTAACATCCATCTTTGTGCTAACATTCATACATGATTGTTAGTGTGTTCTCTAAGAATATGGATCTTCCTCTCCAGCTTTCCTTGTTTCTTTCTGAGCCCTCATCAGAACTACCTTTAAAAGTCTTTTCAAAAGCAATATTAGCTTTTTCTAACACCCTCATAGACACACTCAAAAATAATGTTTAACCTAATATCTGGGCATCTTGTGCTTCAGTCAAATTGACACATAAAATTAACAATCACACATCATGACCCAGAATAGATATCTATGTCACTGACGGGGAAAAAATAAAAATAAAAAAATCCACAAAAATATCTAATTCTTCACACATGTGGCTTGTTGTGTTATATTTTTATTGCTTTTTTAAAAAGTATTTTTAGTTGCAGTTGGACACAATACCTTTATTTTATTTATTTATTTTTATGTGGTGCTGAGGATCGAACCCAGTGCCTTGCATGTGCTAGTCAAGCACTGTACCGCTGAGCCACAACCCCAGCCCCTTTTTATTGCATTTTTAATGCAAACTGTGATCCACCCAAATGATTTCACTGATGGAATTCAAAAGGTATATATTACCCAATTGTCTCCATGACTGATAAAGTGGCCACACATTTTCTTTGATGACATACTGGACACTGAGGTCTTTAAGACCGAGACATAGTCAAGAGGGAGAAGTCTTGGATTTCCAAAAGAGACCTCCAGAGAAGTTATTTAAAGCAGATGAGAAACTAGCAAAGTGTCTTTTCCCCTTGCCATTTTCTCCACATAGTCTCATGTTTATAGGATCAGGTTCCACTCATGGTACCCCAAGGAAGAACTCAGCATCCTACTTTTTCTCACCTGGGTAATTCAAACTTTGGGAATTAAGATTTACTGCTTTGGTAAATGAATAGAACTAGAGAATACCATGCTAAGTAAAATAAGCCAATCCCAAAGAACCAAAGGATGAATGTTTTCTCTGAATGTTTTCACAATAATGGGAGTGGCTAGGGAAGAATAGAGTTACTTTGGATTAGACAGAGGGGAGTGAAGGGAGGGAAGGGGCATAGGGTTAGGAAGGCTACTAGAATGAATAAGACATTATTACCCTATGTGCATAAATGATTACAGGACTGGTGTAACTCTACATCATATACAACCAGAATAATAAGTTATACTCTGTGTATGTATGAGGTGTTAAAATGCATGTTACTGTCATGTGTAACTAATTAGAACAAATAAAAAATAATAATTTACCAGAAAAAATATTTACTGCCTTAATATATCTATAAATTTAATTAAATACTTGTGATAGTTTTTAGTTAGTTACTCAACAACTGACCTATTCTTTTTGTTCACTGTCTTTTAACCTCTAATCTGTACTTGACTATAATCCATCTTGATGTCAATATAGGAAAGATGGTATTTCCCTGTAGGAACCTATATGTCATGGTGCAGGGCCAGAGCATGGTCTCTCAACTGAGCTTATGTCTCTACAAGTATGTCTAAGGGAAGAAAGGTCAATCTCCCAGCATGTTCACTTACAGCAGCCGAAGGATTTATGACAGTGGGAAATGTAGAAGGAGGGATAGGCCAACAGCAAATTAGCTAATTGTTGGTGAAGCAATAGGATACCCTTTATGTGCACATGTTCCAGTCCAGTGAGTCCCTCTTGTCGTGTGCAATAAAACCACCTTGAAGTCTGTTTAAACCAAGCTTCATGGCCCAATGTCTTGCACAATCCTAGTCCCTAACACTGAGTGGGAAGAGAGAGGGGAGTAAAAGCAAGTGCAACGAGCCCCAAAGAAGCACCATGAAATTCAAATAAAGGTGGAGAAGGAATGTATGGGCTACACATTATCAGTATTTTCCTATCAAGACAGCTGTTGCCACAAGATCACATGGCTGATGAATCACAACAAAGACCCAACAGCAAATCGTGGCACAGCAAGACTCTTAAATATGCAAGCAAGAAAAACAGAGAAGAGCTACTCTAAAAGACTTGACTGGATAGTACCGAAAACTATAGTCACCATTAAAAGCACATGGTACCCTAACTTGTAGGGTTGTGTCAGAGTCCTTAGTCTGTGTGTGGAGTAACGAGAAGTTCAGTGTGGCAGAAGTCCAGTTATACTATCAGGCTCCTTATGCTAAGCAGTAGCCCTATATGCAGTGCCATAATATATGATGTTACTGCAGTAGCACCCTAAATTATCTGAATAATGTCTGAAATAATTGTCTGAATAATGCAGTTTCACAGTCCAGCTTTCCTAGAGGTCACATGGCCTCCCAGTGCTGACCTGAGAACTTAATAGCCATTCATAATGTTTCTATGAAAAATATGTTCCAGGCTCCAAACAAAATTCTTTCAGGCACACTTTCAGAACACAGTCTGCTTAGGAACTGTCTCTACTGGTCTGTGATACATTTGTTTTGCACATGAAGTTTGTTTCAGACTCCCTCTCTACAAAGAAATTTTCTACTCTTGGAAGATGACTTCAAATAATAAATTGTCTCCAAAAATGGACATGAAACTTTTAAAAAGCAGTTGGGAGGTGGAAAAGATGAACAAGCTGCAAACAAGTCCATTTTGGGAATGTTCTGAATGTCCTGGTTAAGTAAGACAGCTTTTCATTTTTAAGGAAAACATTCATCTGATGTGAATGTCTTTGTTAATGGCACTTAATATAGAATTCTGCCGTGTGAAAACAGGAAGTCAGGTTTATATGACGTTAGCTTTAATGATACTAAACTGCCTGGAAATAGCGTGTACTATTACAACTTTCAGACATTAAAAGAAAAGCTAAAGGCTCAACTCCCTTCTAAAGTTTTAAATGAGGTCCCATGCTCTGTGGACATCTGAGAGCAAATCAGGGCAACTACAGGAAATGTAGGGTTCATATAATGGGTTCAGGCATCTGAATTATATTAAAAAGTTGAAAAGATGCTCTGGCAGATTCATTCCCTCCCTGTTACATGTCATAAATTCCAAAGTGTTGGTGTCAAACTGTGTCAATTGCACCCATTTATTAATATTTGGAATCCTGTCAATTAGCTTCCTAAACGTTATTATCCATTTACTCATTTACAGGCGTCTAATACTAACATCACCAGCCACAGCCTTCAGTCACCCCCTCAAACCATACATGCTTTGCCTCAGGGAAGTTTGCATAAGTCAGCTTCTGAGGAGAAGGGGGAGGAGGAAACAGCAAATTGCAGGATCTGCTGATCTTGGATATAGGTCTCTCTGCAGGAGCTTCCAAATGTGTCTTTGTTTATGTACTGGGCTCTGGGTTGTTATAGGGCATAGAACTAAGAAGGAAGGAATTTGTTGCCTCAATTAAAAAAAAAATGTAATTAAGATATGAAAGAAAGGCTAGGTGGAAGCAAAAACAACAACTATCTCAGTGTGTTCTAAAACAAATATTTACACATTCGTGAATTTAAACATCATCTTTTTTTCTCTAATCTGGCTTTCAGTCTTGGATAATATGGTTAATAAACCCTAAGGATTCTACACAAAGTACAAAGAAGAAGAAGAAAAATGTATGACAAATGACACATGCAATCCAGACCCCAAAACTTCCCTGCATAAAGAATCCATTACAATGATGGGGTGTTTCTTGGTTGGTATCAAGACTTTAATTCTCTACTTGGTGGAACTTACTGTAGGTAGCAGCAACATCACTGGCTCTAAAACAGAAATCCCTTGATTCCAGCCCAGCCCTGGCCATTTCCTAGCCAGTGGACCTCTCTGAGACTCAGGTTTTTTGTTTTGTTTTGTTTTGTTTTGTTTTGATTTGTTTTTTTCTTGAAAATGGGAATTATAAGCAAGCATTAAATGTGATGATTATGTAAAAGAAAAAAAAAAAAGTAAAACAATTACACAATGCCTCTGAGATGCAGTTTTCTTCCTCTATGCCTTTCCCTCTTTAAAAGCTACATATACATTTTTAATAAGAAAGGACATAATTGACCAGAATAATTATCCAGAGAGCATATTATTTCACTGCAGAGCGGGAGTGCACTGTACATGCTAGTGGGTATGAAAGAGTTAACTGGGAACACCACTTTGGAATCCCAGTGGGAGGAAGGAGGGGAAGACAGGATTTAATAGACTGACACAAGCAGAGTCCTGGTGTTGTGCAAAGCAGTGGTATTTCTTCTCAGACTCAACCAGTCAGGAAGTGATTCTCAAAGAAGTTTACATTGTGCCCAGCTCCCCTTATACTGCTGCTCAGCAGGAAACCCAGGATGCTGAATTGCTCACAAGAAAGATGCCCACATTTCCTGGAAGGATGGAAAGCAAATGAGCCTTATGCCCCCACACATAAGGAAGCAAACCTCCCTTACATTAAAAAAGTTCAAATTATATTAAGACTTGAACACTTGCATGTGTTAAGACTAAGATAGTGATGCAAAGAATAATAACAAGCTCTAATTCCTGTCCAACTCCCATTCATGTACCATGAAACATTTTGAGAAGAATTATGCAAAAGTGTCCATGCTGGGCTGGGGTTGTAGCTTGGTGGCAGAGAGCTTGCCTCGCACATGTGAGGCACTGGGTTCGATCCTCAGCACCACATAAAAATAAATAAACAAAATAAAGATATTGTGCCCATGTATGATTAAAAAATTTTTGGAAAAAAAATGTAGAATGATTTTGGAAAAAAAAAAAATGTCCGTGCTCCCACAGTCTCTCTCTCTCTCACGCACATACATACACACATATGTACACTCCCTGCACATCTCATGTCACACCTACTGGACAACATAAGAAAGGAAACTTAGGCTCCATCAGAACACAGTCCTGAATTAGGCTGTGTTGTCACCACATGCTTAATGGAGAAAATCAGATAGGACACATCAGAACTTTTTTACAAAGCATTCCAAATCTGTTACAATACATCATGTTTGTCAGGATTGTAACATGCACATAATTCCCTTTTATTCTTTCAATTAGTATTTTCTCTTAACCAGACGAGGACATGGGCATTGTATTGGTCACTTTTAGACTTGTGACTGCCAAACATGTGGTAGGTACTTATTATTTGCTGACTGAATTAATGAACATAGCAAGAACTAAAGGGAACACTGCCATTTTTAATATGCAATTACAATAAAATTTGTTAATTGAGTGAGAGGGACTCACAGAGAATAGGACAGCCTAATGAGTAGCTAGAGTAATTTTGTATTATGGATTCAGTTATTATGTGAATGAAGATAAAGTTTTGGCATTATGTTATTATGTAGGAGGGACTTAATGACATTTAATCCTTTTGTGATTTTCTATAGTTACTAAAGATTTATTTTAATTTTTGTTTATATGAATGTTTCCCTTATTGATCACAGTCAAAAGTTTTATATCCAAAGGAATTCAGGCCCTGAGGTTAGTGGTTTCCTTTTTTAGAATACCTTCTCTCCCAAGCCTATTTTTATATGGTTTGTTCTAGCTAAATGAGTCAAGGCATATTTTGCACATTACTGTAGTCACCTGTTGAGAGGTATCTACATGAAAAATAAAGACACTGGTTATTTTTGAACGAGTATCTATCTTCACTAGGGTGTAGGTAACCCAATCCTTATCTTCCATGTATGAACATAAATTGGTGATTTATGAATTCACCTAAATTGATCTTACACTAGTTTATGTTTCAACCTGTTCTCTTTCCAGGTGATGAGTTCTACGCCAACTTTCCCTTTCTTTTCAAAATAATGCCTTTTATTTTTCTTAGAATTAAGTACAAGCAGTTCAGCAAAATGTCATTAAGTCCCTCCTACAAAATAACATAATGCCAAAACTTTATCTTCATTCACATAATGACTTTCTTTGTAAAGTTTAAATATTTTCTCTACTTCTTTCCCCTTTTCATGACCTTACAAGGAACCATGATGGTTCAATCAAATGATTTCCTCTTATAGAAACCACATTTTCTTCCTTCTGAGGTCATGCATGTTTAACCACTAAGTGACTGCTCATCATAACTTCCAGTGGGTGGTGCAGAGACTGGAGGGAGACTTGCCAGTTTATAGTCATTATCCATTGTCTGTATTTTCCATGTAGAAATGCAATTTATTAACAATCTTCCAACTTCCTTTTATTTGTAACAAAAATGTCAGAATGTAGTCCTTAACACCCAAACCATTTGTATCATTAAAGCATATGCTGTTATATATTTGTGCAAACCTATATTACATGCAACACTAAGAGTGAACCCTAATGTAAACTGTGGATCTTGGGGGATAGTAATGTGCTAGTGTAGGCTCCTGGATGGGAACAAATGTACCATCTGGTGGAGGAGGATGACAGCAGGGGTGGGCTGGATGTGAGGGAAGGTGGGGGTATAGGAGAACACTGTACTTCCATTCAATTTTCCTCTGAACCTCAAACTGCTCTAAAATACAGTCTATAAAAGAAAAATACTTGCATACAATATAAATACATGGCACTGTTCAAGGAATCTTGTATATTTTATGAATATTAATATATACAATCCTTGTAACAAGATTGAGATATTCATATAGACTTACGATGTGGTTACATCCCAAGAAGTCCATCATAAGTTGAAAACATTGTATCTCAAAAATGCACTTACTGCCAGTTGCGGTGGCACATGCCTGTAATCCCAGCAGCTCGGGAGGCTGAGGCAGGAGGATCTCGGAGACCCTGTCTCCAATTAAAATACAAAATGGGGCTAGGGATGAGGCTCAGTGGTTGAATACCCCTGAGTTCAATCCCTGGTACAAAAAAAAAAAAAAAAATTTAAATGCACTTACCACCCCAACCTAATGTACTTCACAGTTTAGCATCATAGCGTAGTGTCCAGTTTTGTTGTTTCATGATCACATGATCAGCTGGGAGATTTGTTTAGCTGCTGCCACCAGGCATCACAAAACAGGATCACACTGCACATTGCAAGTCTGGGAAGAAGAGCAAATATCAGAACTGAAATTATGGTTTCTACTGAATATGCACAGCTTTTCCACCATCAGAAAATACAAAAATTGTAAGTCAAATCATTGTAAGCCAGGGACCATGTGTGTTATTATCTGACAAGGAGACTTGAACAGAGAAAGAATAAGTCACCATACCCTGCATGTCACAACTTAAAAGTAGCAGTTGCTGGCCAGGCTATAACCTATGAACCCATCAGTATTCTATTTACTTACTATTCACTCCTGCCAAACTGAGTCTCTATTTACCCATTCCTCCCTTTGACCCCAAGTACAATTCTTCAAACTATCAGCTTTAATTGTCTTCATATAAGTATTACATATTTACATGAAATGAAAAAATATGCATCTATATATTGATATCTCTGAGTATGTCAATCCAAAGAATATTCTTTCTCAGGAAAAGTGGAAGTGAAATAAGAAGCCATTTGAGTTTTTCATTTGCATCAAGACCAGCAAGCTGGCAAAGTAGCATCACTGATTCACTAATTTTTTTTTTTTTTTTTTTTTTTTTTGGCATCAGGGATTGAACCAAGGGTACTTAACCACCGCCACATTCCCAGCCCTTTTTTTTTTTTTTAATATTTATTTATTTGCTTTAGTTGTACACAATGCGTTTGTTTTTACATGGTGCTGAGGATCGAACCTGGGCCGTTCACGTGCTAGGTGAGCGCTCTGCCGCTGAGCCACAACCCCAACGCTCCCAGCCCTTTTTTATATTTCATTAGGGACAGTGTCTCATTTGCTTAGGACCTCACTAAGTTGCTTAGTCTGGGTTTGAACTTGCGATCCTCCTGCATCAGCCTCTGGAGTCTCTGAGATTACAGGTATGTGCCTGGCACTAATTCTTGATGTGTACCTAATTCTGAAATAGCCCACAAAGTTCATATCATTAATTTGGCAGTTTATTTTCCTGGTTATTCCAAAGTTACTTGGAAAGGTTTTATTTTCCTCTTTTACATTTTCTGTTTCATAAATTGTCTGATGACGTGTAACATTTCTAAAAACAGAAAAGAATCAATATTTTTAAAAGTTTAATCAAGAAAAAGTCATCTAAATTGTTTAGGTAACTGTAGTGACATAGACCAGAGAAGTTCTCAAAGGACCTAACTGTTTGTTCTCAAAGTTCAAATACCTTTCTGGGGAGTTTCATGAAAACTATTGTAACTATATACAAGCTTATGTTCTGAATATATCAGCTACCAAAAAAAAAAAAAAATGAGAGTTGTTTTTTTAGATGGAGTTGCTTGGATACAAGAAGAATCTTAGAGAATACAAATGAACTTGGAGGAATTAGTAATATTCTCAAAACAATAGAGAAATGACACTAAGAGTGAAAGAGGTAATTTAAATCTGTTTTTGATGGGAATAGTATCTACAAGGAATATTTTAAGTATCTGCTGGCAGCTTTTAAAAATATTAATGGTTACTGAAATGGAGAAACATCAACAGTACAGGATGAACAAAAACTACCCCCTAATGAGGTTTCATGAGGTGAACAACTGTTTTGTACATTTTCTAATCTTTATTTTTCTATCTAAACTAAGATTTTTTTAAATGCCAAGAATGTTTAAATGTAAATAGAAGACTTGTGGTAAATTCAGAATATGATATAATTGAACACTAAAAGAGAAATGCCTTCTTCAACCTTAAAAATGAATAGGGAAATAATAAATGGCACTCTCTATGGCATGTCTCTTTAAAAAAAAAAAAAAAGGTAGGATATTTACTTAAGAAATAATATTGGTCTTCAATGTTGTAGTTTACAAAAGAGAAAAATATAGAAATAATGTGTCCAGAGAGTTCTCAATGCATACAGTAGATGTGGTGTGTTCTTCTGGGTTGCATAACTACTTTGAGAAAAGTTTTATTTTCTGTATCATCAAAAGTGTTTTGGCCAACACTCCACCATTTGGCCCTGTGACTTCTAGCACGCCTAGAGAAATGTGCCAGTGTGGTGTTGTTTTTGAAGAGCATTGTGATCTCTGCTGTGTTATCCCCTGGGCTTGGAAGACTCTGACCCACGTGTCACATTCCAGCTGTTTGCATGTTTGTTTTTAATTTCAATCTCTTTTAATGGGAATAAGGTGAGTCACCTTGCATGTATGTCAGCTGACATTCATGTCATGGAAACTTAAATGAATTGGGTTTGAAATTGAAAAGATAAAGTTGTGATTTAAGGGACCTTGTGTGAACTGTTTTGGTTTTAGATTTTTTTTCCTCCCTATTTATCTTGTTAGTAGATTCCTTGAGTGTTAAACTAAGACACTTAATCTTTGGTGCTTAGCCTCTCTTCTGTGAAGCACAATTATTTGGGATGTGCCCAACATCTGAACTCCCAACTGGATCTGCCATTATCATCATTATTATGTGCCAAGTAGTATACAAAGTATATACTAATATTAGCTTCTGTAGACAGCCCTGTTGATTTGGAAATTCAGCTGGGAAGGGACATAGACTGGCACAAATGCAGATACCATCACAGATACAAACAGGGTGTCTGAGAATAAAGATCTGTCTCTTAACTACTCTGCTATATTGGCCCTCAATCACAATTGAAAATATGAAAATCATTTTTTGAATCAATAGAGCAGAAATAAAACTAATTTTTCTTAGCTGATTTGATAATGACTGGTAGTCAAAATATTTATTGAGCAGTGGTGGATGAAGCTAGTTTATAATAATAGCTCCTCCCCTCCCCTTAAATGTAACAATAGATTCCTAATACATAGATGGGCAAATAAAGATTAGAAAGGAAAATTACTTGTTTTAGACATTTCTGCCTATGGCCTCAGTTGAAATTTCCAGAAATCAATAACTAATAAGTTATGAAACAATCCCAGTTGTTAGAGCAGCCTCGGGTGGATAGACAAAGGTTAAATATTTCATAATTAAAAGCAGGGGGAAAAAAAGAATTCTCACTTAATATCAATATGCTACCAAAACATTATTATACATTTTAAATTACATATAATTAAAGAAATATTACTGAATGTGTTTTGAAGAGGTTTCTCATAAATCAAATTCATCTAAGGTCATTGTATTGAATTCCAACTTTTTCTCATATGAAAGAAGTAGAACTTTATTAAGATTAATACATATTAACATAAACATAAAATTTCATTTTTAGCTGAAGATATTTTGTCTTAGTTTGGGTTACTATAACAAAACAACACAGATTGGATGGCTTAAACAACAGAGACTTGTTTTCTCAGTTTCAAAAGTGGGAAAATCTAAGATAAAGCTGCTGGCCGACTTGGTTCCTCATCCTGGCTGGTACACAGCTCTCTCCCTCTACGTGCTCAGATGACCTTTCCTTGGTGCATGAGGATGGAAAGAGAAAGACCTGGTATCTTTTCTTTTTTGTAGGAGAACAGTCATTTCATCCTAAGGGCCCTACCCTCAGTGCCTTTTCTAAGCCTACTCACCTCCCAAAGAACCCAGAACCACATACCATCATATTAGAGAGTACACCTTCAATATATGAATTTGGGAGGGACACACTCAGTATATAACACATCCATAGGAAAACTTTTCCATTTGGTGTAGGTTTATCTAGTACTAGTCAGATTATTCTATGATGAGAATGGATTGGGGGGAGTGGTCATGGAGAAGACTGTTCTTTCAGACCTTGAGCTTACCACTAAAAGTAGCAGGAAAGAATCCCCCTTAGAGGAAACCCACGGACTGAGCAGCAATGGGGTGCCCAAGGGTCAAATATGAATCTCATGAAGAGAAAAGTAGAAACACTCAGAGAGAGGGTACAGGTAGAGAGGAAGGGGAGGGGAAGGAGGAACTGAGGTTTGAGGTAGCAAAGGACACTGGAGAGGGTACAGGGTGGTGGCAGGTAAAGGGGAAATGGGAAAGATGGAAAAGGTCAAAGGAAGAGAGAGAAGAAGATGAAGGAAGAGAGTACAGTGTTACTTTCTCAGCATTCAGGTCCCAAATCCAACACTCTAAAAATAATGCCCATAAGAGGTAAGGGTTTTACTTGTAAATAATTTTAAAATCACTGAACCATTTTTGAATCAATGGAGTAGAAATAAAAGTAAATTTTCTTAGCTGATTTGATAATGACTAGTAGTCAAAATAGTTATTGAGCAGTTGTGGATGAAGCTAGTTTTTAATAATAGCTCCTCTGTCTATCCTCCTCTTGAACAAAATCCCCATTCTTGATGAAACTGAATGAGCATTCATTGTGGATTCTACCTTCTCTGAATGTTCACTACCCCAAACTACAGATGTTATGGTTTGGATGTGAGGTGTCTCCCAAAAGCTCATATGTGAGACAATGCAAGAAAGTTCAGAGGAGAAAAGATTGGGTCGTGAGAGTCTTAACCCAATCAGTGAATTGATCCCCTGATAGGGATTAATTGAGTGGTAACTGAAGGTGAGTAGGTGGTAGCTGAAGGTGAAGGTGGAGGAGATGGGCATTGGGGGCATGGCTTTGAGGTGTATATTTTATATCTGGTGAGTGGATTCTCTCTCTTCTTCTTGATCATCATGTGAACCACTTCCCTCTGCCACACTCTTCTGCCAGAATGTTCTGCCTCACCTTGAGTCCTGAGGAAAGGAGACGGATGCCTATGGACTGAGACCTAAAAAATCATGAGCCCTCAAATAAACTTTTCTTCCTCCATAGTTGTTGTGGTCAGGTCTTTTTGTCACGGTGACCAAAAAAAAAAAAAAAAAAAAAAGCTGATTAAAACAATAGACAGAGGCAAACTTTGAGGTTAAGGACTGTTAAACCGTGGCTCCTCACCTATAACCCAATTTTACCAAATGTGAGTGAAAGCTAGATATTGTTAGCAACCACCTGTGATCCTGAAGTATTTATCAAAGAAAAGACAACAAAAATGTCTTCAATAATTTAGGAGACAGAACATCTGAAACAGTGGTATGATTTTGGTATTATATAAACACCAAATGAAGCAAATTTGGCGACCAGTGCCTATGTGACATACATACCTGTACACAAATGTGTTGTGTGCCATTTAAAGAAAAAGATCAAGAGAGGTGACATTGCCCTAACTTGGTGATGGCTGAAGAGCTAGCTGTTGCTTTCCACTACTGAAACAGTGTGAACACCAGTAAGAGAGGATTTGCTCTGCTCTGGGGCTGGTGGGGGGAGCAGCAATTAGGCCTAATGGAATCAGTTGAGAAAAGGAACAGGAGGCCTATCGGGAAAAACTTCCTTCCAATGAAAACTATTAGATAATGGAATCACCTCCCAAGAGAAATGCTAGAAACCCTATCTCTGAGAATATTTAAAACTCATCTGGATACTACAAGACATTCCATCATTTCAGATTTTGTACCCTTTTATATCTAAAGTGTTTCAAAATTTTAATTGATGAAATGTGTTCAAAAGTCTTCTACAGGGACTATGTGTGTGTGTGTGTGTGTGTGTGTGTGTGTATATATATATATATATATATATATAAAAGAGTATAATGTACGTATGTATCTAATATATACATATATGTAAATAATGCATAAAATATATAATACATATATAATATATAATGCATATATATAATGCATACATATACATAGTTTTATATATAGTATGTATATGTATACATACATACATACATTAGTTTCTCTGTAGTCCATATATGGGTATATGGACTATAGATTTAAAAAAGGAGAGGCAAAGAGGTGGAAGAGAAAGAAACAAAGAATTTGATATTTAAGGCTGTTTTATATGTTTGTTTTTAAATTTTCAGGTCACAAATGAAAACACTAAAAACCGTGGTTGGTGGATATTAAAGAAATATGCTAAGAAAGCAAGCCCCTCCATTTTCCTTATCATACTAATTATACTCTTATAAGAGACAGAAGCAATTCTTTTCAGTCAGTATTGGTTGCCTCTGAAAATAAGCCCAATGTTTTATCTAAAACTCCAATAAAAGCAACAACAAAAAATTGAGATGACAAATTTAAAACGTCAAACTCTGTGAGAACATAAAGTTCAGTGACCTCACTAACTTTTTCTTCAGAAAAGAACAATCACTTTCAGAAAACCTATGGCCCTGTGGAATGACGCAGCCACTTCCTCCTAAACATAGATCACATTATCAGTGTTGCCAAATATATCAACAACCGCCTCACTGTTGAACACCATGTTTATCTAATGGACCATAACAGACAGCGAGAACAAGCACAGTTGGAGACAGCGATCTCTAAAAGTATTTTCCAAACCAGTACCATTCCTTTTTTCTTTCTTTTTCCTTTTTCAATTAAGGGAAAGGGGGTTATTAAGCAAAACAGAAGAGCACTATTTAGATATCTCCACTGAAAGAATTTCTTTCTGTTGAAATGTAAAATAATTCTGGGAATTACATTTTTTTATCTTCACAGAGAAATTAGGACAGAGAGGATGGAGGGACATGGAGTGAAGTTTATATGGAACATCCAATCAAATGTGTCTTGAATTGCATAGAGAAAATTCCTAAGGACCCCAGAGATAAATTACCAACTTTTTTCCTGTGTATAATGAAACAAGTCAAAGCTGAGGATCAGGATGGAGCTGGAGAATATTTTATGTACCTAATTATAAGAAAAATATTGTAATTATTCAAAGTGTTTAATATGATTTAATTTCAGAAATAATACATGTTTGTTGTAAAATGTTTAGAAAATTTAGTAAATAAAAAGAAGAAAATAAATCACATATAATCATACAAATGCAGAAATAAATACTCTTTAGATTTGGGTTTATGTTTTCAAATTTGATATGTTCTGAAAATAGATATTTTCACAACAATAATAGAATAATTTTATATAATTTTGCAAATTTTGTGTCATAATTATAGGACACAATACTATATACATTATGTGTGAAAAATATTTTTCATAGCAGTATTTTTCTGTACCATTTTAATTGCACTATAGCATCAAAGTCCTTCACTAGCTTATCCAGCCTCCTATTATTACCAACTGTTTGCAATTAACAGTTCTATGAAGTGTACACTTACACTGTACTTTAATGCATCTCATAAATCATTCCCTAGAATAATATGCTTGAAGTGGGCCAAAAGGTAAAAAATACCCCAAGTATTTGTCAGATAGTTAAAATATCTTTTAGAATGTTAGTAATCATTTTCCTTTCTACCAGCATATGTGTTTATTATGGTTTTAGACAGAGTATGTTTTCATTTGTTTCTTTTTAACTGAGTTGAACCTATCAATTCTGCTTTATGTTTGCTTTCATAGATTCCATAGGAAAGCATTGCCACCCAAAATTACATAAATATAAAAAATGAATTTTAAAAATTATGTAAATAAAAATTTCTAGAAGGTCAACATATTTTTCTTCAGTTCTGGGGATTGAACGCAGGGCATTACACATGCTAGTCCAATACTCTATCACTAAACCACATCACCAGCCCAACATTTATTTTCTTCCAGTGACCTTATAGATCTATCTATATCTATATATGTATAGATATAGATATAGATATAGATATAGATATATAGATATAGATATAGATATAGATATAGATATAGATATCTGCCACAATAGACAAGCTATGGAGCCAACCTAAGTGCCCTTTGACAGATGAATGAATAAAGAAAATGTGGTATATATACACAATGGAGTGATATAGAAGAACGACTTTATGACATTTGCTGGTAAATGGATGGAATAGGAGACTATCATGCTAAGTGAAATAAGCCAGTCCAATGAAACAAAGGTTGAATGTTTTCTCTGATATGCATAAAATAATCCAAAATAAGTGTGGGGAGGGGGGTAAAAACAAGAATAGAAGAAAGATCAATGGAGAAGACAAAGGGGAATGAGGGAAGGGAAAAGGGATGGGATAGGGAAAGACAGTGGAATGAATCTGACCTAACTTTATTCTGTAAATAAATGAAAACACCATAGTAAATCTCACTATCATGTACATTCACAAAACACTAATCTAAGAAAAAAAAAGCTGTAAGAGCAGAAAGATCAGTATAAGAGAGGGAAGGGAACAGAGGGAGGGAGGAGGAAAAGGGAAGAGGAAATACTGGGGATTGAATTAGAACAAATTATATTCCATGATTTTATAATTGTTAAAAATGAGTCCTACTGTTACGTATAACTAAAAAGAACTAATAAAAAATTAAAATTTTAATATATATTTCTGGATCATTATTAGTTTTAGAATTTACATTGACACACAGTACAAGATAAAGTTGTTATCCAGTTTTCTCAGGAATCTATTAAATAGTCCATCTTGTCTTCACTGATTTGGTGTGCTGACTCATAAAGTTATTATATTATATATGCACTGTTCTTTTTTAATTTATTCTGTAAAATTATTATAAGTGCTTCTCTTGCATGTCTGTAAAGAGGCCAAGAGTAGCAATTATTTCACCTGTGTAAGAAGTTAAGCAGCTTTTCATCTCCTATGTTTATGCATTCGTCGTTAAAAAAAAAATAAGCTTCAAATATTAATCTCCCCTCAAAATCTTCATCCGTGAATGAGTGCAGAAATCAGCAAATCATAGCAAGAAGATTATTCAGCAGCCACACTAGAGTTGAGAGCCAAGTTGAAGACGAACATTTATATAAAGAACGATACCTATAGGACTATTCTCCCTGACTTCTTGTGGCATCTTGTTTAAAGTTATGGTTCTTGAGTGAAGTCTCCAGTCCAACAGCATCACCTGGGAACTTGTTAGACATCTAGACATATTGGTTTGAAACTTGTAGGTGTGGGGCCAGCAACCTATACTCTAACAAGCCTCCCAGGTGGTACTGATGCACACAGAAACTCAAGAACACAGATTAAAAAAAAAAAAAAATCATCAGTAAAAAGTCTTTATACAACCCAATAAAACATCAGCTGAGTTATGATTCTAAAACAATCCTTTATTGATATCATTAAAAAATGGAACTTTTGCTCCATTGTCCTATCTCCATTTATTATGTACTTACATTTTTTATTAAACAGATTTATCTACCCATATACTCAAGGATGGCCTCTGAGTATAAACATTGAATAAACTCAACCACTTGCCTCCAAAAACTTAACAACTTTAATTATTGTTGTTCTACCCTTCAGAAAACCCCAGAAACCTATAAAAGAAAAGTAGATTAGTAGTTTTCTCATTTATCAAAAAAAATTTTTAATCTACATGACTAGTTAATAAACCCAACTATTCTGCTTCTCAAAATACATGCCTTTTTGGTAGATAAAGCAATTCTGTTATAACTTCCAAAATAATATCTTACAAAGATAATGCTAAAATGAGTTTTCACTGAATTGGAAATTAGAGGGAGTCAGACATAGAGTCATAGTAAAACAATCAGGAAGAAGCCTAGGGAAGGCAGTAGCTGTTGGAAAAAAGAGATGACTGAAAAAGCAGTGCTTAACAGTCCACTTTGAAAGATGGTAGTTACAATGAAGGATAGCCAAGTATGATCAAGAGGTTTGTGTCTGGGAAGTGAGAAGGGCTAGATGACACATAAAAGAAAGACAGCAACAATCTAGGAGACTGGAAGGGGTGAATATAAGTTTTGAAAGCTGAAAGCAGGATGATCTTGTGTATTCAAAACTCAAAAAGAAAACAAAAAGATAATGTGTTAGTCAGCTTTTGCCACTATGACAGAAATACCTGGAAGGAACAACTTAAAGGAGGAAAGATTTATTTTGGCTCATAGTTTTGGGGGTTCAGGCCATGGTCAGCTGGTTCCAAGACAGAAGCATCATGGTAGGAAGGGCATGGCAGAGGGAAGCTGCTCTGCTCGTGGAAGCCAGGAAGGAGAGGGGGGGGGGAGAAAAGGGACAGAGAGAGAGAGAGAGAGGAGAAAGGGACAGGGACAAGGGAACCTCCCCACTGACCTACCTCCTCCAGCCATGCCCACCTGCCTACAGTTACCACCCAGTAGTCCAAATTATTAATCCACTGATGAAGTCATTGCCCTCGGTATCCAGGTATCCAGTCATTTCCTGATACCCCATCTCTGTACCTTGCTGCATTAGGGACGATGCTTTGAGCATGCTTTGAGTTTGGGAGGACATTCCAGATCCAAACCAGAGCAGATACCATTTTTTTTTTTTTAAGAGGGGCAGGATAAACTAACTGGTAAGTTTGGTTTGTACTAATTATGTTAATTATTAGTCTCTCTCCTCTAAATCTGTGACTCTTTCCTCAGTGAGTGAAGAGGTCACCTTTCCCTGACACAGCATCTCCATCTCCCCTCAGAACAACACACTTTCCCTCAAAACCCAATCCCCACCCTGACTACCCAGTACTTCTGTAAGTCTCATTCAAACAATTCTTGAAATGACAACAGGGACCTATGCTATGTTAAAATCCAGGACAAACTTATGAATGACATTGTGAGGTAAATCCACTAGTGGGCTCCAAGGGTAGGTAGGGCTACAGAATGATACAGGAAGCATGTGGGCTCCAGAATGTTCAGGGAAGAAGTCCAACAAATATTATTTATTCTCTGAGGGGGGGGGGGGGAGTTCTTCACAACTCAAATCTGACCATATTTCCTTATCACCTGATACTCTTTCCCCTCTTCGCCTGGACAATTGCTGCTCATTTTTCAGATAAAAGTTCCGCCACAAAATTGATTCTAATTTGCTGGGACAGTTCAGATTCTCCTCTGAGAGGCTCTCCTGGCTCCTGTTCTGTTCTTTACAGCATTGACCACAATCATAACTTGACATCCATTTAGGTGACTAACATCCATCCATTTACTCTCCTTGACTCCTCTCTGCTTTTCTCTTTTTGTTCCTTTTTGAGTCATCAGGGCCCAGTACACTGCCTGGCACATGGTAGGAGCTTACAAAATATTTACATATTTGTTCCTATCCTTGAAACATGCAAAGCAACCTCACTCCATCTACCTTTAAGAACTGTTTATTTATCATCTTTTCTGTCTAGAACACTCTTCTCCTGAAATTTATGTCTTGTTTTCAACCCCATTAGCACCATTTGTCCAATTACCAATGGACAACTTCCATCCTACTATTTTAATCAAAGTAGTTGTCCATAGCTCTTATATGTATTTGTTCACTATTTATTTTCCTCCTAGTAGAATAAATCTCTGAGAGAACAATAACTATTTGCTCTAGCACTATTGTTCCAGATCATACAGTGCTTAAATGAGTGAAGAAAAAAGAGAAATGTTCACCTCTCCCATGTTAGAATCGAAGGAGACCCCCCAGAACTGAGGCACATCAGTCTCCCAAACCGATTGTGGGTGCCAAAAGATAAGTATAGTACCTAATTCAGAGTTGGAGCTACAAGAAGAGAACCAGCAGGGAGAAAGAACATCCGGAGCTGATAAGGTGTACAAACTTGAGAATGGCTCACATCATTGGCTATTGTAACCAAAATAGATGACATCCCAAGATTTGGGGAACTGAAGAGCATTTGGGAAACTGAATAGTGGGCAGTGAAGGGGAGACTTTTTGAAATATGAGCTAATAACTTAATGATAATATGCACAGTTTAGTCTTAATTAAATGAAAGAGCTTTTATAAGATACAGGTAATTATGGTGGAATAAACAAAGAGGCTTCTTGGTCTCTTACATTAGGTAAACCTAATCATTCACCTAACCAAAGTAGGTTCACTATAAGAGTCATGGGGTCACTTCTTTGACAGTTGTCAGCATGGAGGGCATGGATATTGTGTACACTGTGGTGTTTGGTAGTGTCCTCCACTGTGGCTAAAGTGGGTTCCTCCAAAATCCACATGTTGAAACACCCATTACCGCAGATTGTGACTTTATTTAAAGACAGGATCTTTAAATGTGTAATGAAGGCTAGGTGAAGTGATTGGGATGGGCTCTAATTCTGTTTGACCAGTGTCATGTGAGGAGGCAGGTAGGACACATACACAGTGATGAAAGAACATTACAAGCCCAGGGGAGAGAGCCAAGAAGAAATCAGCCCTACAGACACCTTCATCTCAGATCTCTAGCCTCCAGAACTTTGAGAAGATAAATTTAGTCTGTGGTATTTTGTTATAGCAACTATAAAATGTAAATACATTCTCCATTTGAAAATGGTTTAATTTAAACATATGAAGTAAGTAAAGTACATAATATACCAAATTTGCTGACTCACTGAATGAGAAAGAAAGAAATTGCCAAACTTAGAGAATAGATATCAGCAAACATTAACAACAAAGCCAAATGAACAAAATGTTTAAAATATATTTACTGGGGAAAACTCTGTGAACAGAACCATGGTTCTCTAATAAAACACCACAGAAATTCCACCTTATATGAACTGGCACCTAGGAGGACACATTTATTCACACTGATAAAAGACAAGAAGATACAACTGGACACACAGAAAAAAACATGTCCTAAAACAAGTGACAAGCGGTAGAGATTTGAGAAGTCACAGAGGTATCATAAATAAAACTGTCAAGAAGCTATAGATCATAAACACGATAAATTTTAAAATAACTCAGAAGTCTTAGAAGAAAAATGAGACTAAAATATAAAGTGGAAGCAGGAGAGCAGAGAAAAAGAGAGAGTCATTACATAATATAATTGACCTAAAACAAGGGCCCTCTTTTTAAAAGGTCTAAAGAAATAGTTGGAAGTTTTAACATAAAATGGGTTGGACCCTAACATTTAAAAAAAATGTAAAATCAAATTTTTAAATATACAAGGGTTTGTAAATTATAATATGATGTTCTCCATTCAACTGTATCTTCTACATATGTAGGCTGCTTTGTGTCAATTTTATGTTATCTAGGTAAAAGAACATTTTAGCACATTTGATATGATACATGTAGTACCTCTAAAAGAAAAGATACAAGGATGTTTAAAGGTCTTAAACTTGCTCCAGAAAAAGGTTTCAAAGCAATGAAAGAGAAGTTATAGAAGAGACATGATAGCTGTGTGAGTTACAGAATCATAAGTTTTCTAATAATTTATATAGATATCACCAGACAATCATTTCTAGTAGAAAACATTGGGGGAAGTAATGCCTGGTGCTGAAAACTCAAAACATTATGTAAACTCCTTAGTTTTTGGCATTACAGTTGCTAAATTATAACCCAAAGGCATATTTTTGCATCAGCAATTTGTTGTTTTAAAAGTACAAGGTTATAGCTAAATGATGGCAGACAAACAATTTCACACACTCAGTGAAAGAAATCTGCTATCAGAGGGAAATAAAAATCCTTCATCAGATGCTTGGCATTATGAAGAGAGCACTTTTTCACTCTCTCAAGAGATTAAATCACTGCTCCCTTTAGAAATGACCTAATAAAACATATCAAGTTACTCACCTCAACATGAATCCATTGCTCAATAAAACATGGCTGTACTTGACCATTAAAAAAACAGTGTTTCTGGGGAATGCAAATAAGTAGTCATGTTAGTTGAAGGAGCCCTAATTAGGAAGGGCTGTTGCAGCTAGCTGGAAGCCATAAGTTCCACCTGATATGTATGTGACGCAACCTGTAGGCACCCGAAAAGCTGAAGGTATATAACCGGGTGAAAGCGGTCCGAGTGAGGAGAACGGAGAATTCAGTCAGCCGGGCAGTCACTCGGTCGGTCAGAAGAATCAGAGCGGCCAGAACGTAGGCAGAGCGGTTACAGAAGAGAAACCAGATAGAAGAAGTAATGACTGGTCAGAGTTAGGCCGAGACTCCTGAGGAAGACAGAAGACAGAAGACAGAAGAAGGAAGAAAGAAGAGAGAAGAAAGAAGCTCTAATCTTTCTCTAAGCTAAGCTCTATCTTTCTTTCTCTCTAAGAAGCTAAGCTAAGCTCTATCTTTCTTTCTCTCTAAGACTCTAAGCTAAGAAGACAAGAAAAGCTCGCTTTAAAAGCTCGCTTTAATCTTTCTCTCTAAAAATCTTTCTTTCCCTCTCTAAGCCCTCTCTAAGAAAGTAGAAGTAAAAGTAGTAAAAAGCTTCACTCTGCCTCCGAGATTTCCTCCCGGTTTTCGGTACCAGGTAGCTTACAAATGGTGGTCCGTCCGGGGCTCGGCAGGCAGAGAAGAAAAGCTAAGAAATAAGAGCAACGAAAAAGCATAGCCTCAGACTCAGTTGAGACCAGCAAAAAGAGTAGAAACAAGAGAGCATAGCCTCTGACTCAGTTGAGGCCAGTTAAGAATTAAGCCGAAGCAGAGTAGCCGGCCAAAAGCCGAAGCAGAGTAGCCGGCCAAAAGCCGAAGCAGAGTAGCCGGCCAAAAGCCATAAAAAATAAAGAAGCCAGAAAAGCCATACAGAGAAAAAGCCTTGAGCTTTAGCAAAAAGCCATAAAGAAAAAAGCCATGAGCTTAAAAGAAAATAGAGAATTAAATAGCATGGTAAAAACCATGCAGAGAAAAAGCCATTGAGCTTTGGCAAGAAAGCCATAAAGAAAAAAGCCATAAAAATAAAGAAGAGACAAGAAAAAAAAAAAAAAAAAAAAAAAAAGTCAAAGCCGCTTATGCAATTGTGCTTAACTAAGTGCGTTAGCTGCTCCTCAGCAGTAGGCTTCCTTAAAGCCGCAGCACCTTCTCAAAAAGGGCTCAAATATCCACCCTTTTAAAAACAAAAGGTGAAAAGCTAGGTAGGGACAAGAAAATAAAAGAAAATACAGAAAATAAAATAGAGAAAATAGAATTAAAGCACCTTTTTAAACTAAAGGGAAGGAATATGAAGGAGCCCTAATTAGGAAGGGCTGTTGTAGCTAGCTGGAAGCCATAGGTTCCACCTGATATGTATGTGACGCACCTGTAGGCACCTGCAAAGCTGAAGGTATATAACCGGGTGAAAGCGGTCCGAGTTAGGAGAACGGAGAATTCAGTCAGCCGGGCAGTCACTCGGTCGGTCAGAAGAATCAGAGCGGCCAGAACGTAGGCAGAGCGGTTACAGAAGAGAAACCAGATAGAAGACAGAGAAGAGAAACCAGATAGAAGAAGTAATGACTGGTCAGAGTTAGGCTGAGACTCCTGAGGAAGACAGAAGACAGAAGACAGAAGAAGGAAGAAAGAAGAGAGAAGAAAGAAGCTCTAATCTTTCTCTAAGCTAAGCTCTATCTTTCTTACTCTAAGACTCTAAGCTAAGCTCTCTAAGCTCTATCTTTCTACAAGAAGAAAGCTCTATCTTTCTTACTCTAAGCTAAGAAGACAAGAAGAAAAGCTCGCTCTAATCTTTCTCTCTAAAAATCTTTCTTTCCCTCTCTAAGCTCTAAGAAAGTAGAAGTAAAAGTAGTAAAAGCTTAACTCTGCCTCCGAGAGTTTTATCCCAGTTTACGGTACCAGGCAGCTTACAGTTAGTATCTTCAGAGAAACTTCTTTAACACTTCAAATAGAATAACAGTCTATTGATTAACACTTAATTAAAAAGATAAAGCAAGCCAATGTGATTTCACACTTGAAAGAAGAATTATGACAACTTAATTTAATGCCAAAATAAGAACTTTATTTTTAATAGAATAGTATGGGAATGTTAGGGAGGGCACATCAAGTAATAAAAATCAGGATGTTTATCATATTGATAGACCATAATAAATTTTTACAACATTCTGCCAGCATGGGAAATCTGAAAATAAATTTGAGTAGAATATATAAAAGCCCGAGTTTCAGTTCACAGAAGAGGGAAATCGATTGTTTAAACCATGAAAATTAAAACCATATTTTAAATTTCCCATCATTAATATTACAATGCCTAGCAATACGCATCTTGTGATATGTATTTAGGTATTTCTTATGCAGTACAACTGAGAAAATTCAGTATCCTAAGAGTTTTCAGACAATACCTCAGGATAATGAGTTGTGCAATTAGTTTAATTATTAGGCAAATAACTCATCTTCTTCCTTGAAACTGAAACAATCATTTGGTATTAATCTATTACATTGAGTTGATATACTTTGAATGCAAGTATCATCACATTCCATCAATATTAGATATTAACCATGATGCTCTGATTCATAGATCAGCATTTGTGGGATAAAGGAATATGGGTAATGAACCTGCACTGTTAATGTAGGCAATACTGCCAAAAAGTAACAATGATCCATCAGACTTTATTACTATCTGGGGATGGTGCTGCTGGGTATTGAACTCAGGGCCTTACACATGCTAAGCCATACTTAATAATATTTCTAACTTTGCATTTTCAAACAGTGAATTAAGAAAAATAAATGCAACCCATATACACATGTCAAACCTTAAAGATGAGTCTATTTCAGCAGTTTCACAGGCTGAAATTCGTCTTTGAATGTGTCTATTTCTGGTATCAGAGTGAACATACTGGGAGGGGTATTCAAATGCAAAACTGTAGTCCAACTTGTTGATTTAGAAACTCTGGAACTCTAGCTAGTCACTGAACTCTTCAGAGCCAAACTTCTTCATCTATAAAATGACTATGATGGTACTTCCTCTCCTCATCTCACAATAAGATAGAAGCATCAGATAATAGTATTATGAGTGAAAATTCTGACTCAAATATGAACCAGATGCTCCTAATGGATATATTACATCAGGCTAATCATTTCATCTTTAGGGGCCTCAGTTTAGAAATAGCAAAAGCAGTAGTAATAGCATTACATATGTGTAAGGCACTAAGTACATGCCAGGCAGTGTTGCATGTGTTTCAAATAAATTAACCTATTCAGTTCTTAAGATGTGAACACTCTATCCCCATTGCTTCACAGATTTCCAGGTACACAGTAAACAGTCTTTTGGATCAAAGCTGAATTAAATAAAAGTAAAAATAACTATTTGAAATGTAAGATTTATTCATTATTTCTATGTAAGAGAAAATAGCCAAATTTCCTTCAATTATAAGGAACAAAAAGAGGAACATCTCTATATAGATAACACGAGTGTGAAATGGTGTGTTATTTTCTGATTTTATTTTAAAAATGAATTAATAACAAAAGTATGTGAAAATAGAAAAATAGGTGACTAATTAATATGTGGAACAGTCCATGAAGTTAGAATTTGCTGTTAAAGTTGACCTAAAAATTAAAATAAAGGTTTTTTAGGTGCTTATAGAAGACTTCAAGTTGAAGTCTCCTTTCTAACTTTTTTCTTTAGTGATGTCTGGTTGCTAATTAAAGACACTCTAGAAATGGGCAGTTAACTGGAGGGCAGATTATATATTAATAACTTAAGGAGAACCATGATCCACTTTCAGGATTTAACATCAAGAATGGCAAGAAGGAATAATTATACTTTAATAAACACACACATAAACACATGGAGATAGTTTGAAAACATTTAATGTTAGTGAAGAGTAAATTATTTAACTCTAACCAGGGATAAGAGCCTTTTGGTAGCTATCACTTACTGCTGTAAATCTGCTGAAGTTTGCATTTCCTGGCTGCTGGCTCTGTTTATTTAAAGTCATTCTGAATGCTCTGCTAGAAAGGATTTCAGTGGTGCTGCCAAATATTCACTAGATCAAAAATGTGCTCTGCTGATAATATTTTTATAAACACAGCAAACTGAGCAAGAGCGATGTTCTTTAGATATCAATTTGCTGCTCTTCCAGAGTCAAGCTTTCTACTAGGTCTTATCAATCAACAAATTTTGTTCAATTTGGTTATTTCTGGTGAAATGTACCAAAAACCTTACATCAAAGTCCCCTCACAGGTTAAGTGTGGAATTAGGTGTCTCTCTCTCTAATAAAACCAGAAGGAGAATTTATCAGTGTGAATGTTGGAATGTCTAAATAGTTATTAGAAAAATGTCCATAAAGAAAAGGTAGGTAACAAATGACATGATATCAAATATGACTGATAGGAAAGGACTCAGATTAAAAATATCTTCTCTCAATTCTAACACTCAGATAGAAGTTGCTTTCACCATCAGTAAAGTAGTCCTAGTTAAGGAAGTCTTGGACTTTCCATTATCCCCTTAGATGTATATATCCTAGAATGTAAAAACCAGAGGAGTTTCATAAACACAAATTTGGCTTACAATAGGTTTCATAAGTGGAAGAGACCAGTCTAAACTGAAAACTAAGAAGTGGCTTGAAAACAGGAATGGAGAACATGCAATAAGAGATGAAGAAAAGGCAACAGAAAATCCAATGAGGACATAAAACACAAGAGGCTAAAAAGAAGCTCAACCTGGAAGTAGCAAAATGGATAAACATGGCACCATTGATAAGTCCCCCCCTCCCATCTCCAATCCAGGACCTTTTCAGGTCTTTTCAAATGAATTACCATGCCCCAGAGGATGTCTTAGGCCTAGGTCTCAGAATAGGCCAAACTATCTAGGTCATAAATTTCATTTGGGAAATAGGATAAAGAGTTTTAATATTATTTTTTTTTAAAAATTTTCACTTTATAAAATAAGTGTAAACTAATGTTGTAAAGAGCAAAACTACATATTTTTTACACTAAATTTTAACTTGTGAAGGGTCACTTTATGTTTTTACCTCAGTCTCTTGCCTTCATCCTTTCTAGTTAGAGACACTAGGAAGAGCACAGAAGAGTAATTATTTCAGTCACTGAAAGGAGAATGATGTTTTAGAGTAAGTTCAAGAGAAGCTTTTTAATTCATCCCAGGTACTTAGACTTCTATTGAGTAGCTGCTACTAGCTTTTAAAAGGGACCTCATTAGAATAGAACAGGCATGGCCTTTTGACTTGCAGCAAAGAGAACTAAGATATCCTGTCATGTCTCAATTTGTTAGAGAGAGAGAAAAAATACCAAGAGAGGGAAATAAATTAGAAAACATTTGAGATATAACAGAACAAATGATAAGAGTCAGTTCAAGGTAGCAGCATTTTGAATGATATATATTTCTAGATTTAGTTAATATGTTATACAAGTTATCCCCATTCCACCTAAGAATACTGTATATGGAATGTTTATAAGCAGAAATGACCTAATTCCAGCCCCAAATTACCACCACCATAAATTACTTTTTATGAAAGTTAAGCCTCATCCTTAATTAGAAAGAACTTCAGTTGTACTATCAACTGAGGTTCAGGTTTATTTCACCAGAAGGAACCTAACAGAAGCCAAGTACCAAATACAGAAGGTGAAGGAAAAAGGATTGGGAGTTTCTCTCAGGCTCCAGGGAACAAATTCATCATGAAAAAATGAAGAAGTCTAACACATTGAGCTAGATGCTGGAATAGGATGATGGCAGAAGGGGAGGATACAAACAGCCATTATAAAAACCCTATCGTGTAGAACCCTCTGGGGGTGTAAGACTAGGTAGAGTAAAGCTTAACAAAAGTAATAACACTTTTAAACCCAAGCTGTGCTGCCCTGGAGACCCACTGAAAAAGCCTAACTCAGCAGACAGAACTAATTCCCCACAAGTTGCCAGAGGGCAATGTGAAGCAGTCCCAAACAGGGCATAGCAGCACCGTCTCAGGTGGTGGCCAAGCACAAAAGTAAGTAGAGTTCAGCCTTGGATAGTCAAATGATCATGGCAGCCAGGGGAATAGTAGAGCTCAGCCTAATGCACTGACAAAGTGACAGAAAGACCAGTGAGAGCTGCTTCTATAGTAGACTAGACCAAAGGTGTCAGAGAAGGGAGAAAATCATGACAGTTGCATGAATCCTGAGTCCTTTCCTTACAGTATGAAACATAAGAAATAGCCACACAGTAAAAGCCCAGTATGTGTATCTAGATATCATGGTACCAACAGCCTAGAAAATGTCTGGGGGTGTTCAGAAAGGAGAGATAAGAAGAGCTATGAGATATTGTCAGGGTGGAAATGAAAAGACTCAGGAAGCAATAGGAGAATGGTGCCAAGGAAAAGGGAACACTCAAAGATGACCACAATGTCTTAAATCAGGCTCCTGATGGAGGGCTGGGTCAATTATTTTTATAAAAACTAATATTGGAAATATATATATAAATGTTTGTTGATTTCAATGTTGTCTGGTTTCTATTTGGTACATAGAATACAATGTCTCAAAACCAATCTCCCACTCTTTCATCTCAAGCTCATCCTTTGAGCTTTTGTGCATCCTCCTGGACAATCACATGCAGAGCATTACTGTCATCTCAGACTAGTCCTCTCTCCTTGTCATTTATATCCAGTATCTGAACTTTCTAGATTTCACCTTACCAGTGTCTGATATTTGTCCCCTTTTCTGCATTTTTACTGTCCACTTCATAGAACATACTCTATCCAAACCTCTTGAGTAGTTTTAAAATAACTTATATGGTCACCCCTAATTCATGGTTTTACTTCCCATGGTGTTAGTTACTCAAGTCAATGGCAGTCTGAAAATATTACATAGAAAATTCCAGAAATCAATAACACAAAGTTTTTAATTGAATGCCATTATGAGTGGTGTAGTGAAATTTCTTGCCACCCCACTTTGTCCTACCCAGGATGTGAATCATATCTTTACCCTTTGTCCAGAGTATCCACACTATATATGCAACCTCTCTATTAGTGACTTAGTAGGTATCTTGTTTATCAGGTACACTGTAGCCTATCACAGTGCTTTTGTTCAAATAACCTTTATTTTATTTAATAGAAGCTCTCAAAAGCAAGAATAGTGAAGCTGGCAACTCAAATAAATCAAGACAAGCCATAAAGTGTTTCCTTTAGACAAAAAGGTAAATATACAATAAGATATTTTGAGACAAAAGATAATATTTGGATAACTTTTATTACAGAATATTGTTATAATTGTTCTATTTTGTTATTATTAATCTCTTAACTTTTCCTAATTTATAAGTTAAATTTTATCATAGGTATGTATGTATAGGGAATGTTATGGTTTGATCTGGGAATGTGTCCCCAAAACTCTTATGTTAAGCAATGCATCAGTGCTCAAAGGTGATTGGGATATGAAAGATGTAACCTCATCAGTGGATTAATCCATTTGATGGATTAAAAATGTAAATGGACTACCTGGTGGCAACTTTAGGCAGGCAGGCATGGCTGGAGGAGGTAAGCCCTATACCTTTGTGTTTCCGGCTTCCTGCCCTGCTTCCTGGCTACCATGAGCTGACCAACTTTCATATGCGACATGCTTCTACCATGATGTTTCTGCCTTAGAACCATCCAATGAGACTGAACCTCTGAAACCATGGGCCAAAATAAACTTTTCCAAAAATTAAAGTCAGCATACTATAGCAATGCATGCAAACCTATGTTTGTAGCTGCAGAGTTCACAATAGTCAAATGATGGAACCAACCTTGGTGCCCATCAGTGGATAAACAGATCAAGAAAATATAGTATATATACACAATGGAGTTTTATTCTTCTCTTCTGAAATCATGTCATTTGCAGGAAAATGGATGGAACTTGAAAGTATTATGTCAAACTCAGTCAAGGATTGTATTTTTCTCTCATATGTGGAAGCTAGAGAGGAAAAAGGAAAAAAACAGTGTGGGGCATTTCATGAAAAGAGAAGGGAGACCAGCAGAGTGGAGGAAGAGGGCTGGTAGGTGGGAAGGTGGGGAGGGGAAGGGAAGACACTGAGGAATGTAATTGACCAATTTATATTGTTATGTTCTATGCATGTATGAATATGCAACAGCAAATTCCACTATCATGCATAATTAAAATACACCCATAAAAAATTTTAAAAACACTTTGACTCCTCTAAGTTGTTCTTGTCAGGTATTTTGGTCACGGTAATGAAACACTAACACAGGAAAAAACATTGTATATAGCATATATCAGGGCTACTTCTATTTGTGATTTCAACCATCTACTTGGGGTCTTTGAATTTATCTCCTGCAGACAAGGGGGAACTATGATATTTTACTAATCACCCACAAAGAGTAATCAAACTTCTCTTCTGATCTTCTAAAGCACAGAACTTTATTTCTCTTTTAAGGCCAAAATTGCTTTATATTTATAATTTTTTATGGACATCAGCTCCTCCATTAGATTGTAAGTTTGTGGCAAGAATCTATAATGATTCATTCATTGTTAACAAATGCTATGGTAGCTATAGAATAAATATTTTTTTGAATTAAATGATCAGATGAAAAAATGAGTAAATGGGAGTCTAATTATACATAAGGCTAAATATTAACATGCTAAAAATAATCAGTGTCCATTTTTAGTATAGTATTTTTTAAATTTCATATACATATATTTTATTGTGTGTCTGTATGGAGAGAATTTTGTTAAAATAAATTAAGCATAATTATTAAATTATTAACAATACTTACATTCATAGTATAGTATTTTTAATTACTTACATTGACATTTATAGGATCCTCATAGAAACATATATTGCCTTATTATTCTCCTGTTTAGGAGAATGTATTAGTCATCTTTTTGTTACTATAATGAAATGCTTGAGATGGGCTAATTAATGAAGAAAACAGGCTTATTTAGCTTATGATTCTGGAGATTCAAAGTCCAAATGGCAGAGTGTAGGTTCTGGGCCACTGCTACCCCTTGGCTTCAAGACTTAATGATGTATAGCAAGAACAGGAAAATTATATCCAGAGCCAGGGAGCAAAGAGAGCTGGGTGGACCCAAGGTTGCTCCTTTTATAACAACCCTCTTGTGAGAACTCAAGATATTTCCCAAGAATTACCTTTGGAAAGCATACCATTAATGACCTGAAGTCTTCTCATTAGACCCTACCTCTTAAAGTTTCCAAAGCACCTCCCAGTAGCACCACTCTGGGGACAAAACCTCCAATCACATGAGCCCTTGGGGGATGCCCAAACTACATCCAAACCACAACAAAATTTCTATATGCATATACCCACATATATGTATTTTGCTCTGCTATTCCAATGAGTCAGCTTATAACAGTAGTAGACTTCATCAAAAGACCTGAGCTTTAGTTCAGCTCTGTCATTTACTAGCCATATAATCTGGCTAAGTAACTTTACTTCTCTAGGCCTCTGGCTTTTCTTTTTTTTTCTTTCAAATTTATTTTTTATTCTAAGTTGTTAGAAATGACAGCAGAATGTATTACATTTCATATTATACTTGTAGAGCACATTTTTACATATCTCTGGTTGTATGCAAAGTATATTCACACCATTCGTGACTTCATACATGCACTTAAGGTAATGATACCCATCTCATTCTACCATCTTCATTTTTTCCTTGAACCTTTTGTTCCCTCCCTTCCTCTCCCTCCCCATTGGCCATTCTAATGTTCCTCTAATCCTCCTATGCTCCCCATCCCAACCTGACTGTGAATCAGCCTCCTTATATCAGAGAAAACATTTGGCATTTGGCTTTTGGGGATTGGCTAACTTCACTTAGCATTATAATCTAACTCCATTTACCTGCAAATGCCAGGATTTTATTCTTTCTTATTGCTGAGTAATACTCCATTGTGTGTATATACCACATTTTCTTTATCCATTCATCTACTGAAGGGCATCTGGGTTGGTTCCACAGTTTAGCTTTTGTGAATTGTGCTGCTATAAACATTGATGTGGCTGTGTCCCTGTAGTATGCTGTTTTTAAGACCTTTGGGTAAAGACCAAGGAGTGGGATAGTTGGGTCATAAGGTGGATCCAATCCAAGTTTTCCAAGGTATCTCCATACTGCTTTCCATATAGGCTGCACCATTTTGCAGTCCCACCAACAATGTATGAGTGTGCCTTTTTCTCCACATCCTTGCCAACATTTATTGTTGTTTGTGTTCTTAATAGCTGCCATTCTGACTGGTGTGAGATGAAATCTTAGAGTAGTTTTGATTTGCATTTCTCTAATTGCCAGAGATGTTGAACATTTTTTCATGTATTTGTTGATTGATTGTATATCTTCTTCTAAGAAGTGTCTGTTCAGTTCCTTGGCCCATTTATTGATTGGGTTATTTGTTTTTTTGGTGTTAAGATTTTTGAGTTTTTTATATATTCTAGAGATTAGTGCTCTATCTGACATACATGTGGTAAAAATTTGTTACCAATTAGTAGCCTCTCTATTCACCTCACTGATTGTTTCTTTTGCTTAGAAGAAGCTTTGTAATTTAAATCTATCCCATTTATTGATTCTTGATATTAATTCTTGTGCTACAGGATTCTTATTAAGGAACTTGGGGCCTAATCTAACATGTTGGAGATTAGAGCTTACTTTTTCTTCTATT
This sequence comes from Tamias sibiricus, assembly GCA_025594165.1. Classification (NCBI taxonomy): domain Eukaryota; kingdom Metazoa; phylum Chordata; class Mammalia; order Rodentia; family Sciuridae; genus Tamias; species Tamias sibiricus. Next base: position 125,065,799 of record CM046666.1, on the reverse strand, counting down.
AGGTGTAGTGTCTCTGGTCTAATTCCTAGATCTTTGATCCACTTTGAGTTGAATTTTGTGCATGGTGAGAGATATAGGTTTAATTTCATTTTATTGCATATGGGTTTCCAGTTTTCCCAGCACCATTTGTTGAAGAGGCTATCTTTTCTCCGATGTACATTTTTGGCGCCTTTGTCTAATATAAGATAACTAAAATTATATGTGTTAGTCTCTGTCCTCTATTCTGTACCATTGGTCTACCAGCCTATTTTGGTGCCAATACCATGCTGTTTTTGTTACTATTGCTCTGTAGTATAATTTAAGGTCTTGTATTATGATGCCACCTGCTTCACTCTTCTTGCTAAGGATTGCTTTAGCTATGCTGGGTCTCTTATTTTTCCAGATGAATTTCATGACTGCTTTTTCTATTTTTATGAGGAATGTCATTGGGATTTTGATTGGCATTGCATTAAATCTGTATAGTGCTTTTGGTAGTATGGTCATTTTGACAATATTAGTTCTGCCTATCCAAGAACAGGGTAGATCTTTCCATCTTCTAAGGTCTTCCATAATTTCTTTCTTTAGTGTTCTGTAGTTTTCATTATAGAGGTCTTTCAGGTCTTTGGTTAAATTGATTCCCAAGTTTTTTTTTGTTTTGTTTTGTTTTGTTTTTATGCTATTGTAAAAGGGGTAGTATTCCTCATTTCCCTTTCAGAGGATTTGTCACTGATATATAGAAATGCCTTAGATTTATGGGTGTTGATTTTGTATCCTACTACTTTGCTGAATTCATTTATGAGTTCTAGAAGTTTTCTGGTGGAATTTTTTGGTTCTTCTGGGTATAAAATCATATCGTCAGCAAATAATGATAATTTGAGTTCTACTTTACCTATCTGTATCCCTTTAATTTCTTTCATCTGTCTTATTGCTCTGGCCAGCATTTCAATTACTATGTTAAATAGAAGTGGTGAAAGAGGGCATCCTCTTTCAATTTTTCTCCATTTAGAAATAATGTTGGCCTGGGGATTAGCATATATAGCTTTTATGATGTTGAGATATGTTCCTGTTATCCCTAGTTTTTCAAGTGTTTTGAACATGAAGCGGTGCTGTATTTTGTCAAATGCTTTTTCTGCATCTATTGAGATAATTATATGGTTCTTATCTTTGAGTCTATTAATGTGATAAATTACATTTATTGATTTCCGTATGTTGAACCATCCTTTCATCCCTGGAATGAACCTTACTTGATCGTGGTGTATTTTATTTTTTATATGTTTTTGTATCTGTTTTGCCAGAATTTTATTGAAAATTTTTGCATCTATGTTCATTAAAATATGGGCCTGAAGTTTTCTTTTCTTGATGTGTCTTTGCCTGGTTTGGGAATTGGGGTGATATTGGCCTCATAGAATGAGTTTGGAAGTGCACTCTCTTTTTCTATTTCCTGAAATAAATTGAAGAGTATTGGTATCAGTTCTTCTTTGAAGGTCTTGTAGAACTCAGCTGTGTATCCATCTGGTCCTGGGCTTTTCTTGGTTGGTAGGTTTCTGATGGCATTTTCTATTTTGTCGCTTGAAATTGGTCTGTTCAAATTATGTATATCATCCTGCTTAAGTTTGGGTAGATCATAAGACTCTAGAAATTTGTCGATGCCTTCGGTGTTTTGTATTTTGTTGGAGTACAAGTTTTCAAAATAATTTTGAATTATTTCTTGTATTTCCGTAGTGTTTGCTGTGATATTTCCTTTTTCATCGCATATGTTAGTAATTTGAGTTTTCTCTCTCCTTCTCTTTGTTAGCCTGGCTAAGGGTCTGTCAATTTTATTTATTTTTTCAAAGAACCAACTTTTTGTTTTGTCAATTTTTCCAATTGTTTCTTTTGTTTCAGTTTCATTAATTTCAGCTCTGATTTTAATTATTTCCTGTCTTCTACCACTTTTGGTGTTGGATTGGTCTTCTTTTTCTAGAGCTTTGAGATGTTTTATTTATTTATTTATTTATTTATTTATTTATTTATTTAATTATTGACTTTTTCTTCTTTTGAGGAATGAATTCAATGCAATGAACTTTCCTCTTAGAACTGCCTTCATAATGTCCCAGAGACTTCCATATGTTGTGTCTGTGTCCTCATTCACCTCTAAGAAATTTTTTCTCTTCTTTGATGTCATCTGCAACCCATTGTTAATTCAGTAGCATATTATTTAGTCTCCAGGTGTTGGAGTAGCTTTTATTTCTTATTTTATCATTGATTTCTAATTTTATTCCAATATGGTCTGATAGAATGAAGGGTAGTATCCCTACTTTTTTATATTTGCTCAGAGTTGTTTTGTGGCCTAGTATATGGTCTATTTTAGAGAAGGTTCCATGTGCTGCTGAGAAGAAAGTGTATTCACTTGTTGAAGGATGAAATATTCTATGTAAGTCAGTTAAGTCTAAGTTGTTTATTGTATTTTTGAGTTCTATAGTTTCTTTCTTCAGCTTTTGTTCGGAAGATCTATCCAGTGGTGAAAGGGGTGTGTTAAAGTCACCCAGAATTATTGTGTTGTTGTCAATTTGACTCTAAAACTTGAGGAGAGTTTGTTTGATGAACATGGATGCTCCATTGTTTAGGGCATATATATTTATAATTGTTAAGTCTTGTTGGTGTATGATTCCTTTGAGCAGTATATAGTGTCCTTCTTTATCCCTTTTGAATGACTTTAGCTTGAAGTCTACTTTATTTGATATGAGGATGGAAACCCCTGCTTGTTTCCTCTGTCCATATGAGTATTGGGATTTCTCCCAACCTTTCACCCTCAATCTATGGATGGCTTTTTCTGTGAGATGAGTCTCTTAGAGGCAGCATATTGTTGGGTCTGTTTTTTTGATCCAATCTGCTAGTCTATGTCTTTTGATTGGTGAGTTTAGGCCATTAACTTTCAGAGTTATTATTGAGATGTGTTTTGTACTCCCAGCCATTTTTGTTTATTTTTGGTATTTACCTTGACATGGTTTCTCTTCTGATTATTTTTTCCTTTAGTGTAATACCTCTCTCTGTTGATTTTCATCATTGTTTTTCTTTTCCTCTTCATGGAATATTTTGCCGAGGATGTTCTGTAGTGCTGGCTTTCTACTTGTAAATTCTTTTAACTTTTGTTTATCAGGGAAGGTTTTTATTTCGTCCTTAAATCTAAAGCTTAATTTTGCTGGGTATAAGATTCTTGGTTGGCATCCCTTTTCCTTCAGAGCTTGGAATATGTTGTTCCATGATCTCCTAGCTTTGAGTGTCTGAGTTGAAAAATCTGCTGTGATACAAATTGGTCTCCCCCTATATGTGATCTGATTCCTCTCTTTTGAGGCCTTTAAAATTCTATCCTTGTTCTGTATGCTAGGCATTTTCATTATAATGTGTCTTGGTGTAGATCTGTTGTAATTTTGTATATTTGGTGTTCTATAAGCCTCTTATATTTGGTTTTCCAATTCATTCTTCATGCTTGGGTAATTTTCTGATATTATCTCATTGAAGAGGTTGTGCATTCCTTTGGTTTGAAACTCTGTGCCTTCCTCTATCCCAATTACTCTTAGATTTGGTCTTTTGATGCTGTCCCATATTTCTTGGATGTTCTGTTCATGGTTTCTTACTATCTTCATTGTGTGGTGAAATTTATTTTCAATATTATATACTTTGTCTTTATTGTCTGAAGTTCTTTCTTCCAGTTGATCTAGTCTGTTGGTGATGCCTTCAGTTGTGTTTTTTTATTTGGTTAATTGTTTCCTTCATTTCAAGAATTTCTGAATGATTTTTTTCCCAGAGTTTCTATCTCTTTTTTGAAGTAATCTTTTGCTACCTGTATTTGCTCTCTTATATCTTTGTTGTAGTGGTCAATTTTTTGCCTGTATTTGCTCATTTAGGTCATTCTTTGATTCACAGATGATTTTAATTATGAATCTTCTGAACTCCTTATCTGGCATTTCATCAACTTCGCTGAGCATGGGTTCTGTTATTGTAGAATTCTGGTTTGTTTGGGGTATTTTCCTCCCTTGTTTTTTCATGTTGTCTGTTTACCTTACTTTCTTGAAGTGTAGATCTGAGTTATTACAGTTTCTTCCCTGTATTCTTATAATACTCTTGCAGGTTGTCTGTGCATCCCCTTAGTGCTGGACTATCAAAACATGCCACTGATCCTCAAAGTATGCTACCTGGGGCTGGGTCCACGCTGCTTGGTGTGGGTCGAACTGGTTGAGTCTTAGTTCCTGAGTTGGTCTGGGGCTAACCAGGCTGGGTTGAAGGTCAGCAAGACTGCCTTGGGCCCACCTGAATTCAAAGCAAAGTTGGCGGGTCTGTCCTTGCTGTCTCCTGCTCTGGGGCTGAGGACTGTGGGGCTGGCTAGAGCCTGGTCGCACACAGCAGGGGTTCAGTGGGACTGACCTGGGGTTGATGGCGATCCAGTGAAGTTCAGCGGGACTGTCCTGGGCCCTCCTGAGCTCAGGCAGAGTTGGCAGGTCTGCCCTTGCTGTCTCCTGCTCTGGGGCAGAGGTTGGAGGGACTGCCTGGAGCCTGGGCCCGGCAGCACTCTAATGTAGGACCCCGGGACTGCCCTGGGCCTGCCTGAACTCAAAGCAGAGTTGGCGGGTCTGTCCTTGCTGTCTCCTGCTCTTGGGTGGAGGTCGGCGGGACTGTGGCTTTTCTTATATAAATGATTTAATTTACAGATTTGTCCTGAGGCTAAAATGATATGAGGAATGAGATAGTATTGTCTATTCAAACTAGACCCCAGTATTTTGTAGCTTCTTAACAATTAATGTCTGCAAAGTGGAAATTGATTGCACATTTTCCTTTTACTTTTTATCTCTTCCTTTTATTGCTTTGTCCTTTCCTCCCACTCTCCTTCTATTTGTTCAAACTACTGTTTAATTTACTGTATTAGAAAAAAATATGGAGCCAAGAGCCAAAGATTTATGTTCTGCAGTTTAATAGTTGAGTGACCTTGTGAAGCACACTTAGTGTTTACAAATCTCAGTTTCCTTTTCGGTATAATGAAAAATATGAAAGCCATAAATATTTATTAATCTGTATGATTTTTATTAAGTTAAAAAAATGACATGAGGTCACTATGACTGCCCCAGTTGTTCCTAATACCTTCCTTTGAGATCTTGCTCTTGACTTTGAATATAATACAAAGACAATTTTTGACAGGTTGTATTCCTTCAGAAAAATCTGAAACTGAAGGTTTATTTTAAATTCACAAATACCCATATGAAGCAATTCAATTAATGGAGTGGAGCATCGATTGGCAAAGCTAGTATACAACAGCTTCAAAGCAGTTCATATTCACATTTATAATGCTGAGAGTAACTATATCTAAAGACTAATATAAATATATTGCATGAAGTAACCAAAAATTCAGTCCCTGAATGATGAAAGTACCTAGAGACAGAATGACCAAGGAAAAATAAGGTTTCCACTTTAATCATTTTATTCCATGACTCAGAATCTTCCACAGTTCTCAGTCTTCTAGAAACAGGTGGACATGGTGGGCAATACGACAACAAAGCACCAGCCTGGTTGAGGCCTATCTTTACAGTATTTCAGAATTAGTACACATATTTTCCTACTCTTTGCTGATGCTTAAAGAAAACAAAATCAAATGAAAGTTATCAAAATGTTCCAAGCACTTTGTTATTTAGTGTATTTAGTTTCATCAATAAAATCTGAAAATAGGAGCTGTCAGATATGCAAATATTCAAGAATTGGCTAGTATTTTGCTTAGCTCTTCATCATAAAATTTTTGCATGTTCTGGCAAATCATCCTAGCTGAAAGAAAACTAATTTCCACAAACTGCTATTTGCTATATTCTTCCAAAAGTCTGTCATTACCACCTGTACACATTAGCTAATTATCTCCTGTCTGTTGTTTAAATAAATGAATTTTGTTTACATTTATCTGTACTGCTGAGATCTTCAAAAATAATTGATTATGGAAAACTCAATTACAAAACATAGAAACTTGTGGAAAGTAAATATAATTTAATGGAAAATGGTAGCTTAAAGAATTGTGAGGGAAAAAGACAGGAGGAACGGGAAGGACTAAATAGGGAAAATATATTCACATATTATCCATTTTTTTAAAGGATTTAAATGTTTTTCTAATGAAGTCATTTTTTATAAGGTGGAAACAAGCTCACATGGAAAAATAAGGCTTTTTTTTTTTTTTTTTTTTTTTTTTTGTAAATTATATGCATTTAGATTTCTTTGAGAAGAGCATGTGATGTACTTTTGAAGGAAAGTCCTGGATTTGCATTAGACTACAATATGAGTGAGAATAAGATAATCTCATTGTGTGAAGACACTGAGCTATCTTGGCTACTTTTTAACACAGCCATAATTAAGTACTCTGAAAAATACAATAATTAATGTTAATTCATAAAGTGAAAATCATAAGTGCCATAGAAGTTTAAAACAGATGAAGATCTGTTCACACTGAAACATTATGAGCTCTAATACTCCATAGAGAACTACATTTTCACACTGTGTTTTTAAATGGGTTAAATCTAAAAAAGAAAAAAATGTGGAAGAGAAATAAATTGAGGTGGACTTTGGAGGTAAGTATGTTGTAAATAAGTGGTAAGGTTGGCATTGGTCTGATTATGCTATTTTGCTTTAAAATAGAAGATTCTGACAAACTCATATCCTTAATTTGAAAAGCACATACTCAGATTTAAACCTGGGAACTATACTAGTTCTTTCAAGATAGAAAAAAATGGCAAGGACACTGAGATTAAGAAGTTTGGTTAGATATTTTAATGGATAGAAACTTAGCATACATGTTTTAGTAGGCATCTCTCAGACATTCTCAACAACACTACTCCAAAATATACTTATAATTAGGACAATCTATCGTGGAAGACTAAGAATATGAAGAAAAACATTGTTGCTGGCAGCTGTCTGAAAATATCAGTCATTTATGACTTCTCCCATTCTGTTTGGTGTTAAGATTGTTAAGTGACTTATCTATACTGATTTAAATCTTTAGAATTATTTCTTTGGTCTGCCTACATTTATAATCCTATTCTTAGGCTCCTATCTCCTCTCCCACCCCACCATCACATTCATTATTCCCCTTAATATCTTGAATATATACATCTATCTTGTAAACAATATTTTATAAACCTTTTATTGCAGTATAAGTATATACATTTTCAGTGTACAGTCTGAAGAATTTTTATTAAATGAACATGACATTGTGACACCAACCAGATCAAGTTGTAGAATGTTACTAGGACAAAAATAAGCAATCAAACAAACAAAAACATCCTTCCTCATGTCCCCTGCCTCAGAATTAGCTACTATTCTGAAGTCTATCACATGGGCTTAGGTTTGCCTTTGATATTTATATGAACAAAATCATACAGAATATATTCTGTGTGTCTGACTTCTTTCATACAATATTATGTATTTGAGATAAACCCATGGAGTATATTGCTTTGTATAATTTTACCAAAAGATGTTCATTCATTCAAATGTTAAATGTATGTTAGTAATGAGTCCAGTTTTCAGCTATTAGAAATGACACAGCCACGAATATCGTTGTCTGTGTTTGTATAAATTTGGGCACATTTATATTGGAAATATATTAAGAGGTAAAAATATTAAGTGACAGGCTGCAGGAGCCCTAATTAAGGAGATAGCTAAGATTTCGGTTAGCTGTGAGCCATAAGCATTACCACCTTCCATGGTCTCGTGAGATTTGGCCCGGGACATTGTGGATCGGGTCGGCACCATTTGCATGATCTCGTGAGACTTGGCCCCGGGGGATTGTGGAAGGGGTCAACGCCATTTTGTGTGGTGTGGTGTGGTGGTGGTTGTAGGAGTGTGGATGGTGTTGGAGTTGTTGTTGGAGCCGGAGAGAGAAGCTAGCAGAATAAAGAGCCTGTTTGTTTCCAGTCCGCCTCTGAACTTATTCCCATGGCGTTGTTGCTCCAAGTGGCAATCGCTTCAGGCAGCAACAACAAGCTATGAGTATAACTAGCCTCAACAAATAATGTAAAGGAATTTTCCAAAGTAGTACCAATTTTAACTCCCACCATAATTAGAGTTCCAGTTTCTCTACATCTGTGCTTGTGTCTGGTGTTTCCTGGACTTTCACTGTTTCAATTTTAGCCATTAGAGTAGACAAATTCTGGATTCTTAAGATGGGTATTATTGTGCATCTCTGATAGCTAATGATGTTAAAGAACTTATAATATGCTTGATAGGCCAATGGGTGTCCTTTTATGCAACATTCTTCCTGAATCTCTTGCTGATTTTTCACTGGATTATCTGACATCTCGATTCTTTGTATTTCTTAATATGTTCTATATAGTAGTGCTTTCTCAGATACATGTATTGCAAACAGGTTCTCCCTCGCTGTTGTTTGCCTTCTAGTAGTCTTAATGAAGTTTTGTGATGAAATTGTCCTTGTCAATAATTCTTTTATGGTGTTTCAGGGCTTTTTTATCCTCTACTGAATTCTTTCTCAAATAAGTTAAGAGTTTTTCTTACACTTTCTTCTACAAATTGTATTGATTTATTATAAACATTTAGACTACAGCTGGTATGAAACTTATTTTTAGGGTATGAATTTTTGCCCATGTGGATATCTATGTGAAACTACAACTCTTATTTAAAACACTACCTTTTTTTTTTTTTTCCCCATTGTACTGCCATGGAAAAATTGTCATACATGAGGTGACCTTATAGTTGTGGGTATCTTTATTGTGTTTATTACCACACTGCATTGAGTATTTTAACTTTACACAAAGCTTGACATCAGATTATGTAAGCTCTCTAGCTTTGGTCTTACTCTTGGCCTTAAGACAAGGCTACTCCTCTCTTGTCCTTTGCATTTTACTGTAAAATTTATATATTTTTTATTTTCTAAAATATTACCTACTGAGATTTTGACTGAAACTTCAATGAAACTATCGATCAATTTGGAGAGTTTTCTTTTTTACAATAGTGAGCCATCCAGTCCTTGACTATAGAATTCCCCTTACTTATTTAAGTATAGTAGTTTTACAGATTTCACTCCTTCAACAAAACTCCTACATATTCCTACATATTAAGTGTTTTTGAAGATACTGTAATGCATTTTAAAATATCATTTTCAAGTTCTTCACTGTTAATATGTACAAATACTATTTTTAAGAGATATTTTTCAAAAATTGTAATCAACCTAATTTAAGAGTTATTTACATAATATAAAGTGTACAAATATTATGGGTATGGTTTGATAAATTTCGACAAATGCCTGTATTTATGTGAACCACACCATAATCAAGATTGTCCATTGCCCCCCCCCCACAATCCCCCATTGCTCCTTCTAGTTTCAGCTTTGACATACAAACTGATTAAATGTCTTCATTTCCATCACTATAAGGAAAGGGTAGAAAGCATGAACATAAATGCCTTTCTTTGATCATTGGAAAATTGAAGTCACAGGATAAACAGTTACTCCACAATCCATAGCAGCAGGTACATTCAGAGCAACACAGCTGAGATCTCTCTATCTGGAACAGACACCTCCAAAGCTGTACCTAGCAGGCACATTGAGATGATAATTTTGAGCAATTAATTATTGGAGACTCAGTGTGGACTACCATCCATGACAGTGAGAAACTCTTTGGAGACAGCAGTCTTAGGGGACCCCAATAATTTCATGGTCTTCACATCTGACAATTCTACCAGGTACTCATGGTAAAGGTAAGAAAAATATGCTTGATAACTCTCACAGAGAAAAGGAAGAGTAATCATTATAAAATATACCAGAGCATTCTAATAACAAAAGCAGACTCTCCAGAGGAAAAGATATTTTCAGACCTTTATTCTGGCTTTGGAAAGGAAACTTCTACTCCAATCTTCTCCAGGGTCACTATATGTTGTCTTCAAGAAACCCATTTTAAATATATAAGCAAAGACAAGTTAAGAGCAAATGGATGGAGAAAGGCATACCATCTTAACAGTAATGAGAAGAAAGTACTTAGACAAAGTAGATTTCAGAACAAGACAAATCATCAGGCCTAAAGAAGAGCGTTATAAGGACAAACCAGTCAATTCTCCAAGAAGATATAACAATAGTAAATGAATATGAAGTTCACAACAGAACTATAAAGGAAACTGATAGTACAGAAAGGCAAAATAGACAAGACCACTATTATTCAGGGACTTCAACAGTCTTCTGTCAGATATTGGCAGATAAAGCCAGCAGAAAATCAGTAAAGATGACCTAGACAGCACCATCAATCAACTTGAAGATTCCCTCCAAGAGCAAAATTATGCACATAGAATCTTCACAAGTTCACAAGAATATTCAACAAGATAGACCATATGAAGGCCACAAAAGACACATTAACACATGTGAAAGTACAGAAAGAAGACAAACTGTGTTGTCAGATAATGAAGGAATTAAAGTAGAAATCAATAATAGAAATATAGCTGGGCTGAAAATTTTTCAAATACTGGAAATGAAACATAAATATACCAGATAGCTCATAGGTAAAGAAGAAGACTCAACAGACATTAAGAAATATTTTAAACTAAATGAAAACTTACCAAAATTTGTGGACAAGCAGCAAAATTGGTGCTCAGAGGGAAAATGTACACAATTAAATGAAAATATAGAAAAGAAAAGTCTAAGATCAATAAACTAAGCATCCATCTTAGAAAACTAGAGAAACAAAAACAAACTAGGCCTAAAGAAAGCAGAAGAAAAGATAATATGATAATTAGAGCAGGAATCAATGAAACTGCAATCAAGAAAACAATAGATTAAATCAACAAAACCAAAAGCTATTTACCTGACAAGATTAATAAAATTGATAAAACTCTACTGGACAAACCAAGAAAAAAAAAAAAAAAAAAACAGAGAAGATAACAAATCACCAATAGCTAAAATGGATTAAGTCTGTAAACATTTGTGCACAAGTTTTTGCAAAGATATATTTTCATTCTTTGGGGTGTATATCTTAGAATACGATTGCCTTTTTTTTTTTTTTTTTTTTTTTTTTTTTTTTGCTAATAGTTCTGTTTAACTTATAAGAAACAGCCAAAATATGAATTTGTACCATTTTACATTCTAACAAAATAGAATTCCATGTCTTTGTAAACACTTGTTACTGTCAGTCTTAAAATTTTGGCCATTACAGTGAATGAGTAATGGTATAATTTTATCTGTATTAATTTAATTTCCCAAATAAAAATCAATGTTTGGTATATCATTCCGTGCTTCTTGGCTATTTGTACATCCTGTGTTAGAAAGTGTCTCTTAAAGTGTTTTGCCCTTTTTTTAATAAAATGAATTCTTTTGCTTATTATTATTAGAGTTCTTCATAGGTAATAAACACAAGCTATTTGAGAAACATGCACACATACACATATACATAGGTGTGCCCATATATACATACAAATACACACATATTTAGCTAAAATTGCTTTTTATCTCTTGCCTCTTCTTATAGATTAAGATTTTATATGTGCAAAAACCATGTGGAAGTTTTTTTGTTTTGTTTTGTTTTTAAAGACAAAAATTTGTTGGTTGTTTGTCATTCTAGTGCACTGGCTAAGACCTCTAGTACATGACTGAGTAAAAGCAGTGAGAATGTACATTAGTCCCTTGTTCTAGATACTAAAGAGAAAATATTCAGTTAATATTAACTTTAAAATAAAGTTATTTTTTATGTTGAGAAAGTTTTTTTCCAGTCCTACTTTGCCACGGGTTTCTCTCTCTCTCTCTCAACAAGTATATGTTGAATTGCATCAAATATTTCCGCTGGATAGTAGAGAATTTTCTTACTTACTGTTAAATATAATGAAATTCAAATGTTGAATCAACTTTGAATTCCTACAACAAACTACACACAGGGATAATATTTTATCCTTTTTTATATATTACTAGATTTAATGTGCTAAGATTTTTATTAAGTATATAGGTTATTTATACTTATGAAGGATATTGATCTGTATCTTTCCCTTCCTATAGAGTCTATTTTGGTTTAGTATCAAATCAATGCTGGTCTCATACAATGAGTTGGGACATGTTTCCTCCTCTGATTTTCTTAAAAAGTTAATGTACAATTGGTATGGTTTTTTTCATGAAATGTTCAATAGAATTCATCAATGAAGCTCTTTGGGCTTGGAAACTTTTTTTCTAGAGAGGTTTTTAGCTATGACAATTATTTTTAAATATATTTAGGTCAATGTAAATTTTCCCTTTTACATATTGCATCATCTTTGAGAGTCTGTATTTGTCAGGGCATTTGCTCTTTTTGGCTCTCACTGTTATTTCTCTTTTGTCAAATGTATTGGGATACTTTACTTATGGTATATTATACATATACATGAATAAGCTAATACCATTTATACACAAATATATATTATACGTGAATATATATTTATATATATATGTAATTGTCATAATGACCCCTTTCATTCCTTAAATTGGTAATTTTTGTCTTCCCTCTGACTTCATTGTTGTTCTATCAATCTAGCTACTAAAGATTAATCCAGGTCATTTATTTTATTAATTTTTCTCTATTGTTTGTTTTCTATTTGATTACTCTATAAACTTACTTTTATTACTTCTTTTTTACTTAGTTTGAATTTCCGTTGTTAATTTTCTTTTTAAGAAGAGAGAATTTTTTTGAAAATATTTTGTTTTAGTTGGACACAATACCTTTATTTTATTTTTATGTGGTGCTGAGGATCAAACCCATCACCCTGCACATGCTAGTCGAATGCTCTACGCTGAGTCACAATCCCAACCCCAGATTATTTTTTTATTTGAAAGACTTTTTTTTCTTTCCAAATATAAGGCTACAATGTATACAATTTCCTATAAATCTTATTTTATTTTTAACCCACAATTTTTCACATATCATATTTTGATTATCACTGTGCTCAAAATGTCTTCTTTCAATATGATTGTTTTTCTTTGTCTTATCAGTTATTCAGAAGTGTGGCATTTAATTCCTACATACTGAAGGTTTTCCCAATTTTTGTTATTGATTTTTTTTAAACTGAAGAAAATATTTTTATATTATTTCAATTCTAAGTTTTTAAGAACTTTTTCTTTGATTCACCATCTTCACAAATGTTTGCCATGCAATTGGAAGAACGTGTATTCTGTTGCTGTTGGTTAATTATTCCAAAAATGTGATTTAGGTCCAAGTTGGTTGATAGTGATGTTCATATATTCTCTATCCTTACTTTCTGTTCGCTTATTCTATTAATATTGAGAGATAAGAATTGAAATCTCTATAACAGTGAATTTGCCTATCTCAATTTTGTGTTAGTAGGTCATACCCTTTGAAGTTCTTTGAAGGGCATATATATACTTGGGATTGGTGTATTTTTTATGATGAAATATAAAATATCCTCTTCATCTCTGCTAACATTCTTGTCTAGACTCTATATAGTTTCTGATACTAACATGGTCACCTCTAGTAATATATTTATATTCTTTTTCTTCATGGTTGACCTAAACTTTAATATATGTGTCTTTTACTTCCCGCCATTTATATTTAATTATTATAGCACTTCACTTTTAATGTAAGTACCATCTTTTAATTCCTTCTTCCCATCTTTTCTTTTCATTGTATTTTCTTTATACCATTTTACTTCTCAGTGCTTTGCAAACTTTGAAATACCTTGCTTTTTATTTTTGTTTTAAGCCATTATATATTTTTTTAAAATTTTAGAGTATGAGAGAAAAGGCTGTCATTTTTTCCATTTATGGAATTTTTAAATTATATTTTTTTGAATCCAGCTTTCTACCTACTATTATTTTTATTCTTTCTGAAGAGCTAACATTAACATTTTTGTAGCACAGTTTTTTCGGCAGTTCTCTGTTTTTGCTTTTTTATAACAATTTTTTAAGTCTTCTTAAATTTTAAAAATCATTTTTTAAATTCGTGATAGAAAATTATAGATTGAGAATTTTGATTTATTAAACACCCTTTTGTAATATCTTTTGGTTACATTGTTCTTGATAAAAACATCTTTGGCCATTCTCATCTTCATTCCACAATATATAATGTGTCTGTTACATATTTCAAAATTTTACAAATTTCAAAATTTTTTCTTTATCAGCATTTATTTTTTGTTTTCATCAATTTGACTATTATTTTATCTGTAGATTATTTTCAACTTTCTATGTACACAGTTGTGAAATTGACAATCTTATGTCTTACTTTACAATCCTTATTTATCTTTCTTCTTGATTTATTATAATATATAAGATTTGTTATAATAAATGAGATCTTCATTAGAATGGTGAATAAATTGGTAACAGTTGTCCACCCTGTATGATTTCTCTACCACTAAGGCACATCACAACCCTTTTTGTTTTATTTTGAAATGGGTTTACATTAAATTGCCTAAGCTGGCCTTTAACTTGTGATGCTCCTGCCTCAGCCTCCTGAATGACTGAGATTACAGGTGTGTGCCACCATGCCAGGCATGATTTCTAATTTTTTAAAGAAAATTTTGGGTAGGAACCATCACAATCCAAATAATGACCAGAGAGACAATCATGTGATGGAGGCATGTTCAGCTATTTGAAAGGAACAACCAAGGATATCTTTCTTCATTAACAAAGCTGGGGATAATATTCTTATAATAGACTGTGAGTGATGCAGACACCTCAATTTATCCATCAACTGTAATTATCTGTATTATAATAGAAAATTCACAGAGTAATTATCTAGTTCAACATCCTGATAAAATGCTAACATCTTCTCTTCAACATGTCTCACAAGTTGATGGAAAAGCTTCACTTGAGTACTTCCGAGATAGGAAGCTGCATTTTATTTTTTAACTTTTCTTAAGAAATGCCTTCATTAAATGACTCCAAAACCTGCATATTGTCCTCTCTCATTCAAATATGTAAACTTTTTCCTAGGCAGTCCTTCAACCATATTTATTTCTTACAATTACATTTGGTTGAGTGAAAGAATTGGAAGTTAGGGGAGGGAGCAGGTGGTGTAAACAAAATAGAATTTTAGATTCCTCTCAATTAAATATCTGGATAGGTATTCCAAAGCTGGTGTGGTATTGGTTGGTATAAGGAACTCAGGATCCTTCTTTCTCATCATCTAAGCAAGCAAGCAAGGCCCTGGTGGTCTTGCTTTAATTATTATAGCACTTCACTTTTAATGTAAGTACCATCTTTCAATTCCTTCTTCCCATCTTTTCATTGTATTTTCCTTGTACCTTTTTACTTCTCAGTGCTTTGCAAACTTTGAAATACTTTTCAGCATCTACCATCTAGGTAAATGGGCAGGAAAAAGCCATAAAGAGGCTTATAGTTCACAAATCCTGTCTTACAAGGAAGCTTCCCAGAAGTGGCCAAATGACATTTCTGCTTAGATTCCACTGGCTGGAGCTCACTTACCTGCTCATACTAATCACAAAGGAGCTTCGGAGAGGTAGTAACCACTTATTTTGTAGTGCTTTCCAGCTGGCAATCTTTCTCCAAACTCCCTGATATGATGACTTATGTAGTCTATCTTATCCTCATGTGTCAGTTTCCACCGTTTCCCCTACTACTAACTTCTGTCTGCTATGTCTACTGAGTAGTCCTGGTGTTTATTGTCCCATGATTATGGAACCATCTGTAGTGCTCAGTCACCAATATCACTGCTCATCTCTCTCTTTATATGCTTTAGATTGAGACTTTCTAAGAAAGCAGATTTTGATGGTTTTACATAATTACCAAGCACAGTGTACAGTGCCCCTCCTGGCCAGACTCTCTGCTGGTTTATATTCCAGTGTCCTGGCCAGTCTGGAGAGAGCAGCTTGCAGCTTGGCATTCAAATTTCCTCAGGGCATAAAAACTGCTTTTATATTCCACATGTATTACAAAGGACGTATTAAGAAGGATGTGTAGTATGAGTTTTGTTTAGTTTTCTAGACCACAGGTAATCTTCCTAATAGTTTTAGCATAGAAAATTGAAAAGAAAAAGACACTAATTTCAGCCTATTAAAAATCACTAGCCAGATGTTGTAAAAAGAACCACTAATGAAAGGTCTCTCTGGAGATTTTAAAAGTTTCTTTATATTCAACCTAATGCTCTTAAAAAGAATATCACATTTCATTGACATACAAGGCATTCAAGTTAAATTAAAAGGTTTGAAAAACAGCCTTCTCTGAATTGAAGTCTAAGGCACTCTTTTTGAAGTTTACCTATTTTCCTAGGAGGACTCTTACTGCCCTCTGCCATAAACTGAGTAATTTTTCCCAATTTGAATTGATGCCATTCAACCTTTTTAATTAGATCTATAGTTGGATGCTCTGTTCAGGTGAAGCTGAGTCAACAGTCACACTAAGTTTGTTAGGGGACCAGGAAGCAACAATTAAACTAGAAGTGAATCTAAAAGGCCAAATAAATGTTCTTTTGTTCAGAAATGAAAAGTAGGGATAAGGCAAAGTAATTAAAGATTTGAAGTGGTGGACTTCACAAAAATCAGTTGCCAGTCATTTTCTATGTACTAGATTCAAGAAATAATTTATGGATATAATCTAGGGGAGACCAAATTTAAAAGAAGCAAGATATTCAACTTGATTTAAATAGACACAGCATAGTTGTTACGACCCCAACTCCATGAGTAACTCAACATTTTCTTTTTCTATTTTTTTCTAAAACCAACTAATTCGCAGTTAGAGTTTTCATTCTGAACCATTGCCTGCAAAAACTCTCTTCCTGGGTATTCATAACAAAATAATTCCTCTCCCCACCCCCAGCTGATTCTGATGTGATGAGGTAACTTTGAACAGTTGTGTGCATAACTCATTTTCCTCACTGCTGGAGAAACATGAGTTGCTTGGGGGAAGGGGGAAATGCCTTTTAAAAAACTCAACACTCAGTCTTGCTGCATGTTCTTATGTTAAAGGAAAATGAGGGGAGTTTTACAGTTTTCTTTTTCCTTTACTCCCCTTTCATATCACAGTAAAGTGGATACTTAGTCACTTGTGATACTAAGGATAACTTCAGAAGACTGCTTTATTCATGCAGGCATTTGGGAGAAAAAAAAATGTTAGAGAGATTATAAAGATTCAGAATCTGACTAAGACAGTAATTCTGCAGAAGATAGAGAACTTGAACTTGGAATCAGAGAAAAAGAAAATTTTCAAAGAATATCCAAGAGTAGGTCAGGTATTGCTTGGGTAACATCTGCACCTAGGCAGGTAGCTTCTGCTCAGGTTTTGAAAAATTCTTTCCTGGTTTTCACATTGTATTTGTTAGACCTTAAAATGAGCCATAGATAAAAATGATGGTAATTGAGATATTAAATAGGAATGAACGCATGCTGACAACTCTAACAGAGAAGATGTCCCATACCAGAGCAAAGCCAGAAAGTAACATTGTCCCATGCACAAGAAATTGACATTTTTGTGACAGGCCTCTGCTAATGTCATAGAGAGAAAGTCAACAGGAAAACCAGGGAAGTCTCAAACACATGTAAGTCCATATTTGTGTCTGCAGACACTGATCTTTCTGTCTGTGAACCATTATTCCTCCCTGTCCCTCTACCTCACACCCTGCCCGGTCACTCACAGGCTTGCTGATTTCACTTTGACATCACTCTCCCCTTCCCTGAGACTCTATCTTGTCTGTGGTTGTATATCATCATCTAAGGTTTCCCATCTTCTTTATGTCCTTATGCTCAATAAATGTTTCGGTGTTCCTAAGTCATGCAAGGCAAAAGAGAGCTTGGATTTACTAAGTAATCTAATTTTGTATCTCTGATCCCCTCCGCCCAAATGACCCATGCTATACTCCCTTGTCATCATCAGACATCTTCAAAGTGTTAACATGCCTCCCAAATCAGCAAAGGTGACTCCAGGTAGCTGTGTCTGAACACACCAGCTTTCTCATATATTCTGAAAAAAATAAAGGTTAAAAGAGCCACTTCAAAAAATGCACATATCAGGAAGGTCCAAAGGAAAGTTAACTGTCAATCTGTCTTTCTCTTTTTTAAAAAAGTGGATACCTATACACCCAAGGTCATTTAGTCTAAAGGAACAGCATCTTCTCATGTAAATCCTGTAATCAATAACACACAGGACACAACCACCAAAACCTTCATAGGATGGTTTCAAACCACAGCTATTTTGTTCTCAATAAAATTTAACATTACTTTGCAATTCTAAATGTTTAAATTTCCTTTTAGGATATTACATGCTAATAATCTTCATACAAAATATTTACAACTTTAATATTGTAAGTCATTACATTAGATTATTATAGCATTGTCATAATACATATTTATTACTAATTATTGCTCAACTTCTGTTTAATAGAATTTTCCATAGCCTTGTCCCCCTAATAGAACCATCTACTCTGTATAGTTTACTTTGCCCAGGAGCAACACAGTAATTATAGCTAGATATGCTAAAATAAAAATTATGTTTGGCCAAAATATTCCCAAGCCTTTTGTAACTTTATTTTTTTAAACAAAGTACTATCACCACTTCTGCCAAGGAGTTTGTAAAGAAAAGATGGTTAATGGGTGAAAATGAGAACACAGGTCTCCAGACCAGGGTGCAGCCTCAGTGCACAGAGCCTATTCAGATGCACAGTGTAGGTAGTATCTAGTAGCAACCATGGTCAGGGTTGTACCTGTTAAGGCTATGTGCTAAATTTCAACAAAGATTACCATAGACAAAAGGAAAAGAAAATTAGAGCATGGACAACATCAGAATCTCTCCTATTAAAACCATGCTCCCCAATTGTGTTTGCAAAACCACTAGTGTGCCACAAGATGTAATTAAATATTTTGTGTAGGGCGGGGAGATACATAATCAAAAGGTTTTGGAAACACTCGGGGACACAGAGCTCTTTTACTCTAGTACTTCTTTGTGTCCTTAACATGTAAGTCTATTTTGAATTACCAAAAGGGTGATAAAAACACAAGTTTCCCAAACTAATTGGACTGTAAAACTCTTTGATTATAGAAAGCATACTAACATTCCCCGAAACAGGAGTATTCCAAAGAATTGTTTGGAAAGTGCTGCGTTTGAAGTTTACTAGTTATGGATAGCAATACCTTTATTAAATACTATTACTATTCATCAAAATGGGGAATTAACATAAGAGCTAAATATAAAAGGCCTAATTTAATCGTAGCTTTCCTGAAAGTTTAATAAAAAAACAAACAGTTCTTATTGTTCATTTGTATTCTCCAACTTAAATAAGAGCATCTCAAAGTTCTAATCAATTTTAGAAATATTGTCTTTTAGGGGGATATCTTGCATTTCTTTCTCTCCAAGTGCTTGTTTTCATAATAAAATGTTGTGTTAACAATTAATTGACTAATTGTAAAGAATTTGTATCTTAATCCTTCCATCTGTCTCTCCTAATGCTTACAAAGTATTTTAGAGTTTTCTGGGTTCAATTTTATTAAAAGATGAGTGGATGAGTAGAATGGACCAAAATGGAAAGATTGTTTGGTGTTCAAATATTTATTAAGAAGCCACGTGGATTATTTCCTATACCACTTTTAAATTGGAGGTTGAAAATTCATTTATGAGTACAAGGAGCTTCTTTTTCGTCTCAGATGGCTAGAATCACTCCTTTCTGCATTCTTCTGCTTTATTGGCCTCCAATCTGAAAACTCAGGATCTCTTTCAGATGTAGAGCTGCTTTATAAGCATTGAAATTGCTGAAGCAGCTTATTCTTACACAATAAAGCCTACATATAACATGTGTCATTCTATAACCCTCATGCTAATCCAAAATAAATAGAAATCATACATGAACTGAAATCTGACCTGCTCCTTGAAGCATAGCTCAATGGGAAGGCAGCGTATTTTAAGACATTTACATTAAAAAGAAAGGAAATATTTTTTTTTCACCTTGGAAAACCATAATTTTAAGAAGTTTTCAAGACAGTTAAATTTTATCCAGAACATTTTTTACATACGTTAGTATTGGTATCAAAAACATATTTTTAAATTCAACAATCATGTGCTAATATCTGCAACTTTCTTTTAAGGCTAAATAAACGAGGAAGCCATCTTGTTTTCCACATCACTGGCTCCAGCATGCTATAGAAGATCACCATGACAACAAGAGCGGGATTTGCCTGGTGTGAAGACAACAGTGTAGGCCTCATTTCCTAAATGCATGTTTCCACTAAAGTTGAATCACCAATTAAAAGACTCTTTTCTGTCCTTGGGGGCTTCAGAGATGCAAATGGTGCTGGGAAGGCTGGCTGGTCAGCTGCTCCACCTAGAAACTACTCCTGATTATCTGAAATAAAATGACTCTTTTTTAAAAAATACAAACTTAGGTATTTCTGAATCACACTGAGCTGGGAGTTAATACTCAAAACCAGTAGCCTTACTTGAAATTGTGAGCTGCTGTTCTTTTTATAACTTGTGATTACTCTTAAATCCTCAAGAAAAGACTCTTCTGAATGTGTTTTTATGTCATATTATCATCATATTACAAAATACACAATAATATTGTTAACTCTTTCATTCGTGAACAACTAACAGAATTCAAAAATACAAATTAAGGCAGGCTTTTTTTTTTTTTAACTTAAAAAATGTGTGATGATTACACAATAGGAAATTTTCAATATTAATCTGAATTTGTTCCTAAAGAATGCCTTTATGATTTAAAGCAAAAAATACAAAGTAATAATTTTTCAAAGATCAAGATGTGCAGAAGTATTTTCTTCACGTGTAGGAGCTCAACCTATAATTGTCACGAGTGAGTTTTGATTTTAAGAAAAGGAATGTGGGTCTATAAAAGGGAAAATAAGAACATAGAAAGTTTAACACAGTATTTTTTAATAAATATCATGATTTTTTATAAAAGATAAGTATTATTCTTTGTAAAAAATGATAAATAAGTACTATTTTCCACCCATATCCCTAATATATACTACTGTATGAATTTCTACTTTCTACAGAAATAAAGCAACTTAGTAAGTGCCTATTTCAGTTTTGACATTTTACTATTCTTATTTACAAATGTACTGTTAAAAATACCCAAATTATGTTATTCAATATATTGATGATTTTATATTTAAAAAGAGAAGATACATAAAGTGAAACAAAATTAATTACAAAAGTAAAATTACACATTTCTATTAACAGGCATATGATAAAGACATATGCTGTTAAATGGTGCTATTTAGGAATTATGTGCACAAAATTAATAATACACACTAGCCAATTTTCTGTAATGTGTGTTTGTGTGTTTAACTGTTTCTTTACATAGCTAATTAAATGTTTTTTGCAAAGTCTCATGGGAATCTCATTTGCATATACCTTGTTATAATGACTATACACATTCTCACTAACTATTGCCTGATGAATAGATATTTCACAGATGCCTGCCATAGACACAACAACAAACTATGGACACATGTCATTATTACTGTATTTCATCAGCACATTTCTCTAGGTTCTATCTGCATGATTGGACTCATTTAGGAATCACTCCCTTATTTATGAGTGGTAATTATGGCAGCATTACATTTTTATTTTTAATGCTTAATTAAAATAAAAATGTGTTCAGTTTCATATTTATTTGAATACATAGATATTTTAATGTGAATTCGCACACAATTCAGATTTTAGGGGAAAATGTTATATGAGATCTCCCCAACCTGGAATTGAGCTTACCCCCAACCTGTTAATTCAGGGCTGCGTGGGCCTAGTTCTTCCAATCCAAGAATCAAGCCAGGTGTCTGTCTGCTTATCCAGAGATCTGGGTTTTTCCTTGGTTATGCAAATGAGTTTGAGCCCAAGCTCCCTCCAAATGCCTGGAGGTCTGAGCTCCGCTCCTCTTTGCGGATGAGATGCCACTTTATGCGACCACCAAGAATTAAGTTTGTGTGCTTTCTGTCTGTACTCTAGTATTTCTATTGTATGACCACCAGGTTCTAATATATTTAATTATCTATAATAAAACCAGTTCAATGGCCCTGTGGAATCTAAAGCCAGAAACTAGCTAAGCCGGTAGGATGAGCCCAGTTGAAGTTTAAAGAAGATACTAGGACAACATAACTTTATGATCAGGCACACCTAGAGTTAAAGAATTCTTAACAATAGCTTTAAGATTTTTAGAATACCTTCCCCTACCTATAGATAAGATTAATCAGTAGTTGAGATAACTGATCTTCCCTAGGTAATTCCTGAAACCCTTTATTGTAATCTTCTCTACTGAAATTCCTTTATGTTACCTCCCTAAGAAAAAATGTGAATTACTGTGCTTGTTGAAATGTATAAAAAACCATACTGAGAAAAGTAAAAAAAAGAACAGTAGAAAGATTTTTCTACAACCTGACTCGTGTGTGGATTATTCCTGTCGTCGACGTTCCCTTCAGCACCAAAACGGGAAGAACTTAACATCTTTGCTGAAGCTGGCCTTCAGCAAATTGGCGCCTGAACAGGGACTTCCGATTGGTAAGCTGCCTTTTGCGTTATAATTTAATTATAGAGAGAAATAGTAGATACTCGGGAGGGAACTAGATTTCTTACTCAAGGACGTCCGGGGTCCGTTGGCAGAGAAAGGCCAATTTAGAGAAGAGTAAGTAACCAAAGAACTTTTATTTTTATTTTTGAGAAGTCATGGGCCATATCGAGTCCCGAGAGAGAGGGCTCTTTATAGATGTAGTTAAACAGAGGTTAAATAAGAGAGGTGCTGCTGCTACTTCTAAACAGCTGAAACAGTTTTCTTATTTTAATCAAGAGTGTTTCCCTTGGTTTACTCAAGAAGGAACTTTAAGTTTAAACACATGGAAAGGGTTAAGAAAAGAGATAAAACCTTGTTATAACCATTATGGGTCAAAAAGGACCCCAATAGATGTCTTTCCCTTAAGGAATTTATTTAAAGATGCTTTAAATTCTGTTCATAAAGCAGTTTGCCTTATAAATAGGATAAAGAAGCCAAAACAAACTCCTCTTGCAGAGCCTGCTGCAGATAAGTCAGACCGCAAATCTGCAACTAATATTTCTGAGGATGAAACTGATAGCAATTTAAGTGATGACCAAAATGATTTAAAGGAAGCAACATGTAAGAACCAGCTTCCTGGGCCTATGTCATCTGTTCCTGCTACTCCATTTGCCCCTCCGTCCCCACCTAAAGTCTCTGAAAGGAGAGGGCCAACTATGGGACCACAATTACCTCCCTGTCGTCATGGTGGATTTTTGGGAGCAGCAGCTATAGCCAGGCAATTAGGAGATATTTCCCTGACTTGCCCAGTGGCAACTTTAAAAACAGTAGATCCTAACTTTGAAGCTCCCCCACATTGGGAGCCCCTCCCGTTTAAGTTATTAAAAGAGTTGAAGGTGGCTGTTAGAAATTTTGGCCCTACTTCCCCATATACTTTACAACTGGTTGACTCTTTATCTGCTGAATGGATGACTCCTTATGATTGGCAACAAACTGCAAGGTCTTGTCTGCCTCCTGGTCAGTATCTATTGTGGAAGGCTGATTATGAGGATAATGTAAAGCGAGTTGTTGCAGAAACAGCATTTAGAAGAGGGGCATATAAATATACTATCTCCATGTTGATGGGGACTGGAGAATATTATTCAACTGAAGACCAGGTGAAAATACCGCAACATGCATTGCAAGAGGTCAGCAAATGTGCTTTAGTAGCATGGAGAAATCTTCCTGCTTCTGAATCTAAACAGGCATTTCTTTCAAATATCAGACAACAAGCTTCTGAGCCTTACGAGGATTTTGTTGCTAGGCTGGAAAGCACTATTGCTAAAGTAATTCCTCATGCAGAAGCAGTCGACTTGCTGACCAAACAGCTGGCTTTTGAGAACGCCAATACCACCTGTCAGGCGTTACTTCGCCCAATTAGAAAGACTGGAACTTTAATTGATTTTATTAAGACATGTGTGGATACTACCCCAGCCCATATTCAAGGCATAGCATTTGCTGCAGCCCTAAAGGGCCAGACATATTCACAGTTTTTAAAGAGATATGGCTCAAATCCTGCTCCTAAGAAATCTTTTGATAATACCACTAAAGGACAATGTTTTTCTTGCGGTCAAGTTGGGCATTTTAGCTGTAACTGCCCACATAATAATAAAGAAGAAAATAATCCTAGGCCAAAACTGTGTGTCCAAAATGCCAAAAGGGTTTTCATTGGGCTCGTGAATGTAAATCTAAATATAATAAACAAGGACAATTAATCTTGAAGCTTTTCCCTCGGAAGCATGCCCGGTAATTTTCCAGAAAATCCTACACTCCCCCAACCTTTAAATTGGTTTAAGAGCTAATAACTCAGTCGAAAATTTCAGTTCAACTTCCCCTTATACTTTGTAACTAGTTAATTCAACTGCTACAAAACAGATAACTCCCTTTTATTGGCAATAGAACAAAGTTAAGCTTAACTCCAAAACAATATTTACTTTTATAGACAACTTATTAAGAAAAGGCTATACAGGTCATTTGGCTATAATATTAAAAAAAAAAAAAAACAGGCTTAATGCTTTCTAAGTTTATGATAGGTAAAACTTATTTTACACAGGTTTAATTTTTGCTACCAAAAGGCTGCTCTAAGATAAGCTGGGTTTATTGCAAACCCAACCTATCAAGCATTGCTAGACCCATTAGAAAAACAGGATCTTTAGCCAATTTCATTAAAAACCTATGTAGATGTAACTCCTGCCCATATCTAAGGTATTGTTATTGTTGCCACTATACTAGGAAGAACTTGTTTATAGTTTTTAAAGAGATATGATAATGCTTCTATAGATGATAAATTTCTTATTATCATGGCAAAAGAACATTATTTCACTTGCAGTCAATCAGGACATTTCAGTCATGCCTGCCAGGCTTTTGTGAAAAATAGTCCCACTTTATGTCAGAAAAATGTAGATATGCCTTACTTTTTACCAGACAAAATTTCCTGATTGTTGTACAAAAGGTTCTAAGCCTTGGTTTTTGATTATGATTTCATGGAGAAATTTTGTTTAAATTTATATTTCCTAAAAAGTGTTCTCAAGAGCCATTATCAAATGCATCTTTAATATTTACTGATAGATCATCTAATGGAGTTGCAGTTACTATTATTTGCAATAATGTACCTATAGTGCAGCAAACTTTTGAGACTTCTGCTCAAAAAACTGAACTTATTGCAATCATTACTGCCTTTGAAAAGGTGTCTCGGGCATTTAATTTTATATACTGATTCTCAATATATTGCTAATTTGTTTCCTGCTATTGAGACTTCTACTTTATCATTACAATTATCTATAACATATAGTCTTTTAAAATTACAGTCTTTAATTTATCAAAGAGTAAATAAATTTTTTCTTTTGTAGGACATATCCGGGGACATTCTAATCTCTTTGGTTCTTTAAGCACAGGAAATGCTTCTACTGATCAGCTAACTAAAAAATCACTGTTTAATGTTATGAAACTAACAAAAAAGGCAGTTTTCTCACTGTTCCAGACCTCAGTCAAGACTTACGTT
Source organism: Tamias sibiricus (assembly GCA_025594165.1). Classification (NCBI taxonomy): domain Eukaryota; kingdom Metazoa; phylum Chordata; class Mammalia; order Rodentia; family Sciuridae; genus Tamias; species Tamias sibiricus. The sequence continues at coordinate 125,040,359 of CM046666.1, read as the reverse complement.
AAAAGGCAAATGGATAAAAACATCAAGCTTAAGCCCCAAAAGAAAAAACATAAGATAAAGGTGTCTTTTTACCTGGGTTTTTCCATTACCGGCTGGTCATTTTATCTAAAGACTTTTGCTTTTTCTTATAATCAATATATATATAATATTTTTTTTGAGCTCATAACTTTAATTCTATACATCTGAGTTGATATTGTTTTGATCAGTTTTGTTTTTTATTTAATTATAGAGTTTTAAACATCTATACCATTGCAATGGAGATTCATCTACAAAAGCTACAAGGCCTTTTGCTATTGTGTTATGTGTGCACACTTGTCTTTTATGTTTGTATGTCTATATGTATATGTTCATATGTCATTTAAATGATATAAGGTTTGGCAAATACAAAATGAGCTGCTCATCAAAAAGTGTTTTTAAGTGGATCCAAATACCTTTAATTCACGTGAATTATAAGTTCAATTTAACTTAAATAAACATATAAAAATAATAAAGGTGCTTCTAATATGAGAACTTAACTCACAATTCTCTTCAGTTGGTCTAAAAGCTAATAATATGTTAATGCCTTAATAACCCTTGGTTGCAGGACTCATCCTCTACAAAGAAAAAATAGGTAAAATCAATTTAACATGAGATTACTCATTTATAAAATAACTTTATTTGTTTAACATCTAATTTCTTTGCAAGGTAAAGATGCTGACTGTTATATATGCCATTAAATAACTCCTTAAATTCTATTTAGAGACATTATTGGTTGTTTTCATAAGTTGGTAAATTAAAAAAGAAATTTTAAAGTTGCCTTTTTATCACTGAAGGAGGTTAAAGTTCCAACAGGTATAATCAATTCTATATACTTAAGCATTGTGTTCTCATGAAATGGCTGCCAGACGTATGTAATTTTATATACAAAGGTTTATAAAAGACTTCTCTATATACAAAGGCTCAAAAGTTTTCACCTGTTCCAGTTAAGAGTACTATAAATAACAAAATATTTTTATTAAGATGAAATAATTTGTCTAAATTCAAATTATTATAAAAATTGTCTCTAAAGGTGAACAGAAAAAAAGGGATAGCACGTGAGAGAAAGTAATCAGAAGGTTACAGGTATGGAAACCATATTAAATTGAAGGAAAAGAATATGTTTCAAGATAAGAGGGACTTTTTGTGATGAAGTAAGAGTGTTTATGTAAGTGAGGTAAGAGGCCTGTGTGAGTTGGTTAAGTAAGTATATGAAGTAATCAGGAAAAGCTATTTAAAGTTTTTCTCTTCCCTAAGGTTAAAAGTTAATATTCTGATATAAACCGAAGTGTAATCTATGTGGAAGAGGACAAAAATTTCTTAAAATATTATAATGCTATTTCCTTAAGAGCTCATCAGACATTAAAAGCTCAAATTTCTATATTAAGAAATAGAAAATTTCATCATATATTACCACATACTCTTTTCAAAATAAAAGGGCCTTTTAACAAGTCAATAGAGAAGATTTAATGTCCTTTTGACATCTGGTAGGTGGAGGCTGTGCTTATGTTTTTTCCACAGACCAGGCCCAGCACAGACGGAGGTTTTAGCACCAGCCTACCTGCAGAGGACACACCAGACCCAAGAGAAACAACTGACTTTTGACTTTGCTAACCTGTCTTTCACCCCCTCGCTGCAACAGGCTCAGTCAACACAGACGTCTATGTAAAAGATCTGTTAACAGGTCAATGGAGAGGACCCGATATCCTATTAACATCAGGGAGAGGGTACGCATGTGTGTTTCTGCAGGAAGCCCCCACACCTTTGTGGATACCGGACCGCCTCATAAAGACATTATGAGCCCCCCGCGGCACAGACGGAGACCTCGCCAGCAGCGGCCATGCCCACAGAGGACACCTCAAAGATGAAAACGGGATGAACAACTGAGTTCCGATTTCTCTCATCTTGCTCTCAAAGGCGGGCTCAACAAAAATCATCACTGCCCTCTTGGAGTCAACTACAGAATCTCCTCGCTCATGCACGGCATCTGGTTGTCAGCCAAGGATCACCTGTTACCCCGGAGAAGCTGTTCCTCGCCATCATCACTCTGCTTGCCTGTGGGATAACTACAACTTCTGCTGACTGGTTCTATTGGACTTATTTCTCAGATCCGCCCCTCCTTAATAACTGACTGGGGACAATCAGACATTAAGGTATCTACCAATGTTCCTGAGTTACTTGGGGGAATTTCTCATGTCATGGTTTTGCATAAGACCTCATAGCTTGTGTAAATGCCCCCCATGCTATATTTATTGGGAACCATAAAATTATGAAGATAAGAATGATCAATGATGTCTATTCTGTTGACTGCCAAAATGTATGCTAACTAATTGTTTGCAAAGTATTATACCCAAAAATTATACAACTTTTGTAATATGCTTCCTGTCAAATTAAATGAAAAATGGTATGATGATCAAGGGATCCAAATATTTAAAGAGTTAAATGAATTGATTAGGCCTAAAAGATTTGTTGCAGCTCTTATTTTAGGAATATCTGCTCTTATAGGAATATTAGGCTCTATTGCTATTTCTTCTACTGCTCTAGTTAGAGAAATTCATACAGCTAACCATGTAAATACTTTATCTCAAAATATTTCTGCGGCCATGGCTATACAAGAGAAAGATAGATAGAAAGCTAGAGGCTAGGATAAATGCTTTAGAAGAAGCCATCCTTTATGTGGGAAATCAAATCCAAAATATTAAGACTCGTATGACAACTAGATGTCATGCTAACTATAAATGGATTTGCATTACTCCATTAGGTTACAATGAATCTGAGCATAGTTGGACCAAGGTTAAGTCCCATTTGTTGGGAATCTGGAATAACTCAGATGTGGCTCCAGATATTCACTCCCTGCAAATGCGGGTGAGTGAAATTAGCCATGCCCATCTGGCTACTGATTCCACTGTGGACTTTGCAACAGATTTGTTTAATAATATAAAAGCTACAGTTTTTAATAGCACGTGGTGGTCCTACTTGATAAATCTTGGTTTTGCTATCCTGTTCATTATAATCTTATGATACCTTCCCCTACCTATAGATAAGATTAATCAGTAGTTGAGATAACTGATCTTCCCTAGGTAATTCCTGAAACCCTTTATTGTAATCTTCTCTACTGAAATTCCTTTATGTTACCTCCCTAAGAAAAAATGTGAATTACTGTGCTTGTTGAAATGTATAAAAAACCATACTGAGAAAAGTAAAAAAAAGAACAGTAGAAAGATTTTTCTACAACCTGACTCGTGTGTGGATTATTCCTGTCGTCGACGTTCCCTTCAGCACCAAAACGGGAAGAACTTAACATCTTTGCTGAAGCTGGCCTTCAGCAGTTATATTAGAAAATGAATTGTCAAACTCAGAAACTGAAATAAAAATGAAGAAACAAAAATATAAATGGAATTTGTATCTTTATGCAGTTGTAAGAATTATATGAGATAATCCACATAAATAATATGCCAATTGATACTAGGTTTAGAGTAAGCAGTAGTTTCTTTTCAGCTTTCTCTTTAGAATAAAACAATGTAGCATGACCTAAAAAGAGCAGTAGATAACTTATGAAATTAATTATTCCAAGAGATTCCCAAGGCACATCTGCATATATCTGAACAAAGACTGTTTAGTTTTGGTCTGATTTTGGTTTTGCAGCCAGGCAACATTATAAAAGCAGAAGTCATTACTCCTTCTTCCACTTGCTGTAAATAATTGGTGTGCTGATTAATATGCCTTTAATACATTCAATTAAATTATTGCAATCTAAATATTGTTTCTCTAGTTCTTTTACATATTTCGAAATTCTTTAAATATCTGTCCTCACGGATGTTCTTAACATCTCCAAATTTAACATCATGGGTAAATTTAACTAAGTGCTTTTTTCATCCTTTCTTTAGATGACTAAAGGTATCTAAATTAGGGGCTGGGTTGGGAGTGTAGCTGAGTGGTACAGCACTTGCCTAGCCGTCCCTGGATATGTCCCTCAGCTCAAAACACACAAAAAAATCTATTCTAAATTAAACAAAGACAAACCCCTTCAAGAGTCCACAATGTCTTGTCATGTTATGCATTTTAACTCATGAAACACCAGAATCACCAATGATGCTTTTAAAAGGCAGGAGTTTTATGGATATTTCATTTTTACCAATGGAAAGAACCCATAATATTTCTTGCTAGAAACCATCTAAAATGTGTAACAGCTATGGCAGACATAATTTTAATATCTGATCAAATTTTATTAAATCAACTGGACTAAAATGACTATAGACACTTATATCAACAGTTTTATGTGCAAGTGTGTAAAACCATTTTGAATGTGCATATGTGAATCAATGTACATGTCAAAGCCATATGTCAGAGCAGACATACCAACTGCTCAGAGTGGTCAAATGACTCTAGGGAATAAAATCATGGGAGAAAATTTGGGAGACTTGCATTCTTTTTCTCTATCCATATGTTTTATTTATACATTAAAAGTAGTTGAGTTTGTTTACATATATTTTATATAATATGTATTATATGAAAATATATATCATATGATATATCATATGGAACATATTGATATATCATATATAATATATACATACATATAAATATAATATATGTATAATATACACAAGAGAATATACTTGCATGTCCTGCTCTGATCATTTTCATGGATGCCCCCCAAATGTGGCACTTAGAATTGGGTATCATGAAGTCCCAGAAAGAAGATGGTCACTTTTGCAAATTCAAGCAAATTTCCATTTTAAAATAACAAATTAGGTTCCTCTAGTCTATCAGAAAATATATCTTCATAACATATTATACTCAGGGCACTTTGCTAGGCAGTGCATGGAATGTAGACTTTTTGTGAGGAAGCAGCATAGCTTAGTGGTAAAGGTGCAATAATATGACCATAATGGCTACCAGCCCTGTGGTTTTAATCCTAATTGACCTCTCTGAGCATTAGTTTCCTCAACTTACAAATGGGTATCATAATACTACTAGTTGCAAATAATAATCACTGTGAGGATTAAAGAGGTAATTTTTTACAATTTTGTGAAGCATTTAGAACAGAACCTGGCATTTAATATTTCTTTTTAAGTACAAAATTCTTGAGAGATGTTTCTAGCTATTGTAAATCCTTTTGAAACAAGGAGAGTTATAAGCAAGCTAATAAATAAATGAATATAATAAATGAATATAAGTATATAAATAAAGAAAGAAGAGCAGCTGAATGAACTGTAATGAATGGTCTCTTGATGTAGTTTATGTTCTAATTAAATGGAAAAACAAACCATATAAGTGGTGGACATTAACGTGTAGCATTACAATGATTCTCTGAATAAAGCCATGTGGACTTGGCAACTGATCTGTCCTACCTAGGAAGGCAGCAGAAATCCCATAAGAGATGATACTCTTGCTCCAGTCTAAGACATGAATCTAAGGCACAGCCTTGAAAGCCATGTTAACCCCAGCCTTTCATCCATATTTTCCTCAGATTTACAGGTTCAAGTCCAAACTGACTAGACATGTAATAAAATATTCTACATGCTCTGACCCAAATAATCTTTTTAACTCCACCTTAACACCCAGTATAATTTCTTCCCACGTTCCCATAATATCTTGTCCAGCAATGGTAGAGACATATATTTCAGAATTCAGAATTTTTCAGACTTTTGAAAATTCGGTGCTCAACTTTAGAGTATTTATCAGAAGTTTGAGTAGTACCATATTAAACACATCAATACAGCTACAATAAAATTATTCATCTCCTGTCAGTTCCAGTGAAGTATTTTTGACAACTGAGATCAGGTCAGATCAGTATCAATATGGAAGGAGTTAAGAAAGAACTTTTAGTTTTCACAACTTTATGCATTTTGGAATTGTGAATAAACGTTGTTGGTCTGTGTCACCCTCTGTTAATAATTCCTCTCTTACTAATACTCTTGCCCCTTCCAAACAATTCATCCTTCAAGGCCCAGCTCAGATATCATCGTTTTGATAGATTATCTCTAACAATCATGATACTTTTCTGGGTCTCATGAATACTTTGAGAATCTCAAACTGGGCATGGTGGCACATGCCTGTAATCCCAGCAACTCAGGAGACTGAGACAGGATTGCAAGCTCAAGGCCAGCCTCAGCAAATTAGAGAGTCCCTGAGAAATTGAGAGAGACCCTGTTTCAAAATAAAAGTTAAAGATGGGGGTTGTGACTCAGTGGTAGAGCGCTTGCCTGGCATGTATAAGGTATTGGGTTCAATTATCAGCACCATATAAAAATAAAACCAATGTATTGTGTACATCCACAAATAAACATTTTTTTAATTAAAATTAAAAAAGGGATGGGGCTGAGCTGAGTGGTTAAACACCCCTGGGTTCAGTTCTGGGTACAAAAAAGAGAGAGAGAGAGAGAATCTCTCATTGTTTTGATGACATTGTGCACTAATCATTTACTTAAATGTGTTACTACCTCTTAAGCATTAAAGGCAGGATTTTGTCTTACTCTCCTCAATAGATTGCATTATAGTATCGGATATATGGTGAATACTCAGTATTTGTGGTTGTGTTGGTCAGCTTTTCTTCTCTATGCCCAAATTACCTAACAAGAGCACTTAGAGGAGAAAGAGTTTCTTTTGGGTTTCTGGTTTCAGAGGTTTCAGGCCATGGTTGGTGGACTCCTTTGCTCTGGACCTGATGTGAGGCAGAACATCATGGTGGAAAGGGATGGCAGAAGAAAGCTTCTCAGCTCATGGCAGCCAGAAAGTGGGGTTGGGGAGGAAGTGGAGACAGATATAGTCAAGAGCATACCCCAGTGACCTCCTTCTTCCAGTCATGCCCCACCTACAGTTACCACCCAGTAGTCCACTCAAATTATTAAGCCATCAAATGGACCGATTCACTGATGAGGTTTAGGCTCTCGCAATCTAATTATTTCATCTCTGAGCATTCCTGCATTGCCTAACACAAGAACTCTTTGAGGAACATTTTTAGATCCAAATCACAACAGTGGTAAAATAGAGCTAGCCTATAGCCATTTAGGAACATAAGATGAGTATACAAATATGCAAAAAACCTGGCTGGGGCTGGGGCTCAGCGGTAGCACACTTGCCTGGCATGTGTGAGGCACTGGGTTCAATTCTCAGCACCACCGCATCTAAATAAATAAAATAAAGGTCTATCGACAACTAAAACAATAAATTTAAAAAGACAAATATGCAAAAACAACCTTTAAGTAATCAGAGTTCTATAAAATGCTTCAGACTAAAGTTTGTAAGAGAATACTCAAAAAAACTCTTACTCCTCATAAATAGATTGAGGAGAGTATTTAGGGGATATTAATTAAAGAAATGTGTTTATGAAAGGAAATCCAGACTTAAGGAGCATCTTAAGGAAGTGGTCCAAATGAGCTACAGGGAATGAATGTTGGGAGCAAATAGGAAATAGTGCCACCAAAGATGGACATTGCCAAACTGGAGAAAACTTGGGACTCTGTAGTAACACAGTCTGTTTTTATCCTCCTGTAGATCAGACACCCATATTTTTGCGCTCCTGCATTGAACAAGGGAAAAACCAGTAGAGTGTAATTGAGCAATAAATCCTTCTATGCCGATATGTTATGTTTTGGTAGGCAAACAATTTATACTAACTAATAAGCAAACCAAGTTTTAGGTGGATGGTTGATGAAGGAAATCATTGCTCATTCCTGCACAGTGAACCATGAAAAACAAGTACAGGTAAGTTGATTTGACTGTGAGGCAGTAAAATCAATGGGAAAAAAAAAAAAAAAAAGCTAATAGTTTTCTAAAGAAAAGAATGTATAATTGATGGATGAATTTAAAAATGCTTTTAGTACTTTATATCAACTCCAGGAGGAAAAAATATACTTGCCAATTTGGTAAAAATTGGAAAGATGGTATATGATTTCAAAATAAAACAGGAGAGGCAACATACAGTTTTGGAAATCTTGGCTTTGTTGACCCTAGTTACATAAATACTTTCCTTAAAAAAGAAAAGTGCATGGTGTTTTGCTTAAACTGATGTTATATATTTTCATCACCTTTTGTTTTTCAAAATATGTTGCCGCCAACATTAACGATTTCCTGTTATTAAAAAATAGATTTAAAAAAATAACACTTTAGTTTCCAGAATAATAAACTTAGCACAGTTCTGGGTACTTCTGTCATGTGGTTTTGATAAATCCATCATAGAAACTGCCCACTCCAATATCCTCCTTTGGCCTATCCTGTAGACTTAATATTGGCCATGAGAGACCATTCCATGGACCCTTGTAGGGCTTCCATCTTCTGGATTTTCCTATCCAATTGTGAATATTCCCCAAAGGTAATCCTTTAACTCTGTATCCACTGCTATAGTTAGTGCCCATTCATTCACAGCCAGCTGCAAAGTTCAAGGTAGTGAGAGAGACTGAGGCAATCCATCCACAATTAAATGAGAGGAAAGAAGAGATGTGTACTGTGAAGAAGGTAGGGAAAGGCAGACTTCACTGCTGAAACTTCACTGTGTTCTGTTAAATTATGCCCCTGTGAAAATGCATTCTTCAAATGCCAGCCCCTTGCAGTACTTGACTTCACAGCAAACAGAGTTGACCCTCAGTTAATCATAAAATAGCATAAACCAAGAGTCTGGCTTTCCTAACCAGGCCTTGTAAGTTCTAGTCTTACCCTACCTGACCCTGTTGACTCTTTCTTGAATCACTCCATCACCCCGACACACACACATTTAGAAACCATTTCAGATTCTTAGGCAACAATTTAAGAGATTGTATTTGGAGATACTTAGCAAAAACAACATACTATATTTACAAAATAAATTGTTTTAAACTGCAATAATAATAAACATGTATTAAGCAAATGTTTGCATTAAATTAGCCAATCAGCAGAGGTGGTTCCCTATCTTAAGTAAAAGTTCATGCTAACTTAGAAGTAATAACACCAACAGGTTAAATTTTTGATCCATTGAACTTTTAGCTCTATCCATATTAGCTTTATTATTATTTAATTACATATGTTTAATTCATATTAAGTTCACATTACTGTAACTGCCCTAAATCCTTTTTGAAACAAAGAGAATAAAAATAAACAAACCTTGCTTTCCAAAATTTAATAGAAGCTATACTCAGAAAAAAACATGATCTGTATGTTAAAGTTATATTCTGACAGAACTCTTCAATTGCTTTCTTATATAACTAATAAGAGGCCCTGAAACTTGTTAAGCAGAATTTGTTCAGTTTCAAGAGTAAGAATGGGATCCTAATAAGTTATATGCCATGTTTGTGTACTATATCAAAATACACTCTACTGTCATGTAGATGTAAAAAAAAATTTTTTTAAACAAGAAAGAAACAACAACAACAAAAAAAGTAAATGTATTCTCATGGTCCTCCATATCGTCCATATCACAAATTCCTAGTTTTATCATATTTTCTTCTGTATATATTTAGCACAAGGTTATGTTCACCCTGGAGTCTTAATAATTTTATGATGATTACATGGTGAAAAGTAATCAAATAGTTTGTGAATCCTAGCAAAATCTCTCCCTTCCCCTGCCTCTCTCATCTTCCCCCTCAACACACACAAAGACACACAATACACACACACACACACACACACACCTGCAAAGACATAATTCTGTTAACTCAAGTGCATCCTAACTTCAACCCCAAAAGATTAAACAGTGACATGTTTTATTTTTAAATGCAAAACTATAACAAGTGCAAAAACATTTACAACAAAATAGTAACCATTTAAAAAAAAAAAAAAAAAAAAGCTAAAGGAGAATCCAGTGAATGAATATATGCACAAAATCCTATCTGAGGAACATTGCTATTATTGGGCCAAGTTCAAGTTCATCATTTCCTAACAGCCAAAGCAGAGACAACATGATGGATTACAGACCTATCATTCTCTACAGAAAGCACACCAGTTCATCACCAGAGACAAACTTTCCTATCCCCGAGTTCAAAGATGAATTTGTCAAAATGATCTTTATATAAGGGACAGTGAGCTCCATAATGTCCCCCATAGCAATTTTACAAGCAATATAGATATGTTCCACATGGCTATTCCTTATATTGCTCTGACACTGAAGCCAAGTGCATGTAAGAAGTTGTATAAAGTCCTATAAAGGCAGTGTGGAAGTAAGGTTGGGGAAGGAAAAGGAAAGTGGGCGGAGAGGAAAGGTTTGTTTCAGCAACAGGGCCTAATACAATTTTGAGTTTAAACAAGAATGAAAACTGAAAAATTAATATTTTCTTATAATATATTGCTCAAATATCAGTGTCTCCTCTGACTTCTAGGGAAAGTATTTTGACAAGTCATTTAGGTGTACTAAGTTGAGGTCATGCTGCTAGATTCATAGATTACAAAGATGGTATATTATTATGAAAGTTAAATTATTATATATTTGTGATATTAGCCAAAGCACATATACATAACGTAGTCTCTAGACTGGATTCATTTTGTGTTGCTTTGTGTTTCTCCAAAAAAACAGTTATGTGGTTTGGATAAGTGCTTGGTAGAGATATGCAAGTTCAGTTCTATAAAGCATCATACCAGGCTATGTGCATAACTTGTGTGGACACTTAGACCCTTGCTTTACTGGTGTGTTTAACTGGTTTCATAGAGATAGTAAAACATTAGAACTGTGTTTTAAACATCTGTAATTTGCCTAGAAGAAAGATAAGTGTTGGATGTGCAGCCTATAGAGGTGAGTTAATTGCCTATCACTTAAAAAAGAAGGTATTAACTTGATATTTGAGAGTATCCTTTGTAATAAATGTAACTGGACATTGTGAGAACTGTGTAGTTAGACTTGGGATTATTCTCTGACAAACATTAGGCAAGTTCCTTAATCTTTGTTAGCTCTGAAGGCTGTCTGGAGGATGAGAGGCCATAGAGGGTATGCAGTGGGCCTGCAACACAGCACACACAACATTCAACCAACCAATCAATCACTAAGTCATAGCTGTTACACATTTGAATATTACAATTTCAATTTCAGAATTGATTCCTCCTTTCTTTTCAGAGAATCAGGGGGTTTCAGCTCGTTCCACACACTGTTTGCCAAACGATTTGTGGTCCCTTAATGCCAAAAATCATGTGAAACATAATATGCTAATAAGAGAAGAAATTAAGTATTTTAGATTGTAAACAAACTTCTCACTTTGGCCCATATGTGAACCAAACAAATTATTTGTTTTAGTCTATTCACAAACTGTATAGGACCAGCACATTTTTTTTTTTTTTTCAGATAGATTTGGATAAGCAGACTCTAAAGATGATCTAGAGCAATTTCCTGAAAAGAAACTTTGCTTATATTTTTATGATAATTTTTGGAAAAAAAAATTATTATGAATTATTTTTATTTAAACTAAAACCTGGTAAATCAATTGATCCATGGATGAAATCCATTTACTTGCTGATGGTGCTTAATGGAATGCTTGACTCCATTAACTCTCTTTCTACCATTAACAGGTGGAGCTTCAAAATGTAAATGAATGTTATAAAATATAAAGAAACATCATACAAAGCCAAGAAAATACTAAGAGAATAACACTTTGCAATGAATTTGTCATGTAATTTTGCCAATTTCAAGTGTGTGTGTTGTGCTTGTGTGTGTATTTGTATTTGAAACCAAAATATATAATTTGTCCTCTTATTAGGATATTATGTTTTATATAGTCTCTCTTTCTCTTCTGTATAAATGAAAATGACTATAATTCTGAAAATCAGCTGTGGTTTTCCTTTCATATTGTTTACTACTCCAAGAAGGGGATGGAATTAACTCATATATTATTTATCTTTCATCATATAAAGGCTGGGTGGTATAGCAGAGAAACTATAGTGCTCAAATTAGATCAACCTGTATTTTAATTCTGGTTCCTCTTACCTATTATTTGAGGAACTCTAAAAACACAGCTCATATATAAACCTCTTTAAACCTTAGCTTCTTCCTGTGCACATAGGATTGATAATAACCATGTCTTTGTTTAAAGTCAACTCTTCTATTTTAGAGGAAACTAAAAGAATTTTTCCTTCTCCTTTTACATGAATGTCCCACTATATAGAGAATTTCTCAGTATGAATGAAAGTTCAAACAAGCTCTCCATCATTGAATAGATAAGGAAAGAAAGGAATTTCAGTAAGGGAGGGATATTAAGGGTTACCTGTCTTTACTGCTCCAGGAACTGGATACACCAATGGAAAAGGAGGACTAAGGTGTATCTTGACAGCCACTTAACCTTAGAAACTCTTTTCTCACAAGGCAAAGAAATAGCTACTCTCAAAGAATCCCCAGAAGAAATGCATGGCATACCAATCCCAATGTGTGTCCTGCAGCATCAGACCATCCAAGAGAGAGGCTTTGAGTAATCCCCTAGCTATACAGGTCCAATATTACTGCATGGAGTTGGCTTCTCTGAGGCAGGTAGAGATGACAAGGCAGCTTGCTCATATCCAGAGTGAGGAAGTATTGAAGAGTGAAGCTTCTCAAGGGTGGCCTAGGAAGACCAGGCCTAAGGTTTTTCAGTCAAACACATGTTTTTAAATAATAGCTAAAAATCAATCCCAAATACACAGTGAATCCCAAATCAAACAACATCATAATCAAATGTCTCAGGCATTATGCATCCAAATTCTGTAGCTTTTAAATTCCTTAGACACTAGTTTTATGACAAAATCTCATTACAAAGTGGATTTTTTTTTTTTTTTTTTTTTTTTTTTTTTTTTTTTGGTACCGATGATTGAATTCAGGGGCACTCAACCACTGAGCCACATCTCCAGGCCTATTTTTTTGTATTTTATTTAGAGACAGGGTCTCAATGAGTTGCTTAGTGCTTCACCATTGCTGAGGCTGGTTTTGAACTCACAATCCTCCTGTCTCAGCCTCCAGAGCCCCCGAGATTATGGGCGTGTGCCACCACACCCAACTACAAAGTGGATTCTTTTTGGAAGAGTCTAGACCTCAGAAAGAAGTTGTCCCAGAAATTCATTCAAGGTAATGATCGAATGAAATACTATATGAAAAGTGTGTGGTCCATAGGAGGCTCCTAGAACATGCTAGTGCTTTACCATGGTTAACTCACTTCTCCCCTCTTACCAAAACAACAACAAAAATGTTCATCGACTCTCTCCTCAATGGCAAGCACTGGGCTTTTTCCTGGAACAGAGCAATAATGGAGAAAGGCAAGTCCAGATATTCATAACTGTTTTAGTCAGCTTTTTCACTGCTGTGACTTAAAGGCCCAACCACAAGAACTTTATAGGAGGTGCTGAGGATCGAGCCCAGTGCCTCACACATGCTAGGCAAGTGCTCTACCACTGAGCCACAACCCCAGCCCTGGATCAAAGTTTTGCATAAGATTGAAGTCAGGTCAGCTTAGGCTGAAGTTGCTATTAGAAAAAGAAGAGGAGGAGGAGGAAGAGGAGGAAAGAAAAAATGGAGAAACCATTCTCACTGTGGCCCACGTGGTAGGCAAGTTGGTGTTGGTGAGTCCTCTACATGTGGGCCTCTTCACATGGGCTGTGTTTTAGTCAGTTTTTTTTTTTTTTTTTTTCCACTACTGTGACTATAAGACCCAACCAGAACAATTGTAGAGGAGGAAAAGTTTATTTGGGGGCTGACAGTTTCAGAGGTCTTAGTCCATTGAAGGCTGACTCCATTCCTCAGCTCAAAGTGAGACAGAACATTATGGAGGAAGAGTGTAACCTGCATGTTGATCAGAAAGCAGAAAGAGATACCATGCTCCAGATACAAAATATATATCCCATAGCCATGTCCCCTGTGAACCACTTCTTCCAGCCACACCCCACCTGCCTCCAATTACCACTCAGTTAATCCCACCAGAGATTAATTCACTGATTAGGTTAAGGCTATAACCCAATCATTTATCCAAATCTTCTTGCATTATCTCACATGTGAGCTTTTGGGAAACACTACATCTAAACCATAACGATGAAACCTCTGGATTGGACTTTTGCTTTAAACTGTATCTTCCAGATATGGTCTTGGCAGTGTGTTTTGTTAGAGCACTTTTAAGTTAAAAGAAAAAAATTATAATTCTTTTTCTACCATTAATTAGTTATGATTTTGGAAAAGCTATGTAATATTCCAGATGTCAGTTTCTGGAGTACACCAGGCAGAGAAATTCCAAAGCCCCACTGCCTTTTTTCCTGAGCTTAGGTAACCACACGGTTATCAAACATGTGACCTTGGATTTGTTTGTGCTGTAGCTCAAACAACCAAGTTCACTCTCTCTTTTGAAAGTGCTACTTTTCTTGCCTGACCCTCTCACTACTCTTGCTTTATGTCTACTTAGCTAATATTGGCACAAAGATTCTTTTGGTCCACTTAAAGCCATTTTCCTGTGGCAGAACAGTCTGCAGATCAAAGACTTAGAGTGCAGCCATTGACAAACAGGTCTTGGGGCACCATCTCCAGCAGTACACAGCTGCTCAGAAGCTGTCTACACCATGATTTAACACTGTGAACCTGTTTTGAAACAGTTCTTTTCGATGCCAGATGTCCAACAATGGCTATTTTCACAGGCTTTACACCGGCCCCGCAAAGCTCACGCGTGTCATCTTGCTCCAAAATGTGCTATATCAACAGCATGTCTCAACAGCATCTCCTGTCTCAGGTTTCCTGAGAAAAGGAAGGCACTGGAGTGAAGCAGAGGCTCTACTGGATTGATCGGTACGTCTCAGCCTTATCTAGATTTCCCCATGTTTCAGGGTAGTTTTGTGCTCTTTGGTGATGCTGAGAACAGATTGATGCCAATAAGCCATATGAGATAAGAACTAATTAGAAACAGAAGGTTGAAGAATGATTATGTTGGGAATGAGCGAAGGGGACAGACAAGTAATTATTCAGGCAGAATTTCTTTACACAAAAGGCAGATGGAAGAGGGAACAAAATTCCAAAGTCTGTGGCAGAAGTAAGCAGCTGCACATTTCTTTTTTTGTGGAAAAGCAAACAGAGTGATTCACTGGGTTGGTAATGGGCTCCAGGGATCCCTTGGGATTCACAACATGTAAAATAACACAGCACGTAAAATAACTCAGTGGTATCAATCTAGTTCACCTCTTCCACTGACTCTAATTGTGAGACACATGACATAAGATTTAAGGGAAAACTGAGGAGAAACAGCCTCTGGTTCATACGGAAAACACAGAGGAGGTACATTGCAAAGAATACAGGAAAAAAACTCATATAATATTCCACATTCCTCATGAGCTGTCAATCAGATGTATCTGAACATTGCCATTCATAAATATGAACTCAGGACAAGAAGAAATCAGGGAAAGTAGAATTTTATAAACTATTCCTCAAAATTATCATAGAGTCACAGGCTGCAACTAAGTAAAGCTATATGATATCAGAACTGTGATTTGTCTTGGAAAGACAAGGACAATAATAATTAGTAATCAGAATAGGAAACTGAGCCTCACATCATGCCCCAAAGCAAATCCATTAGCAGCAGCCTTATTCAGCAAGGCTAGTTTAAAAAGCCATTTAATGCTGTCCTGCATCAAACACACAAATAAGGACAAAAACACTTTCTTTATTTTCCTTTCAGGCTCAAATTATCTGTTGTGTGGGGGGAGGTATTTGTGAGATATTCAGTCAAGAGTGATTTAAGGACAAGTTCATTGGGAAAACATTCAAGGATCTCCCTCCAAAAAAAAAAAAAATGGTAATCAAAAGAACTTGAACTCCCAGTTAGCTGTGAATATGAAGCCAAATCCCAGGCTTCACAGTGAAGAGACAGGTCTTCATATTCAGAAAACTATAGAGAAATGAATAAAGTAAAGAGATAAAAACCTCAGAGGAGATAAGACATAATCTGGTAATAAGGGATAAGATAAAAAATAAGTAGTACAATGATTAAAGGAAACAAAAAATGGCAATAAAAGGTTTTAGAACAACAATGTATTTCAGAATAACAGATTTTATGATGGGATTAGGTACGGACTTTTCCAATGCTTGATTGGTTTAAGATTTTTACAAATTTGATACTGAAGTCCAGCCAATTGCAACTTTTTTCCTACCTCCAACATTTTTCCCCCTCTTCCCCTGAATTTTCTAAACTTCTTTCTGCTTCAGGACTATACCTAGAGTTCTTCTGTTGATTTGGCTCTCCTTGACTTTTCCTGAGAGCTAAATCTCATCAATCTTGCAGTCTCACAGGTTATCTTGCACCTTAGGTAATGAAATTTGGAATTATTTATTTTATTTCTCTCATTGGTTAATGTCAGTCTTCCTCACTACGTGAAAAGCTCCCTTTTAGCAGAGATTTGTATGTTCACCATTTTTTGTACTTAGTTCCCAGCCAGGAGCCTAGCACAGAGTAAGTGCTCAATAAAAATCTGTGTCTGAATTAATAAACACCAATGATCCTCAAAGTCTTTCCTAGATTTTAGTGAGTAAGAAAATGGTCAAACATAATAAAGCTAGATGGAGAGACTGATACTAACAAACAAAATAGTCAAATTTTTAAAAGGAAGTAAGCTGGACTGGTGGTGCATGCCTCTAATCCCAGCAACTCCAGAGGCCAAAGTAGGAGGAGCACAAATTCAAGGCCAACCTCACAAATTTAGGGAATTGCTATATGAAAATTAAAAAAAAAAAAAAGTTTAAAGGCTCAGTGATATAGTTTAGTAGTAATGTGCCCCTGGATTCAATCCCCAGTACCAAAAATAAAATAAAATAATTAAATGAAATAAAATAAAATGTAAGTTAATTAGCATATTGCTAAAGTGATGATGATGATAATAATATTTTTAAAAAATTTTTAGACATTGATGGACCTTTATTTTATTCATTTATTTATATATGGTGCTGAGAATCAAACCCAGTGCCTCACACATGCTAGGCAAGTGCTCTACCACTGAGCCACAACCCCAGTCCCATAATAATAATATATTTTTGTATACATTATATATGACCATAACAACACTAATAATACCTAGGACTAACACAGCACTTGGTTGTGTGTCAGGTAGCACCATGAAAATCATATTTACATTAATCCATTAATCCTCATGACTCCCAGTGATGTAATTACTATTATGACCTCCACCTTAGAAATGAAGGCACTGGGGCACAGAAAGTTATTTAACTTACTCAAAGTCACACAGCTATTAAGTGATAGACATTGCATTAGTCAGTTTCTCCATAGAAACAGAACCAATGGGATGTATGAGTAGATTTAAGGAAATGGCTCACAGGATTGTGGGGGCATAAAAGTCTGAAATCAGAATCAAGTAGGATGGAGATTCAAGAAAGAAGTGATATTGCAGTTCACGTCCAAAGACAGTCTGCTGTCAGAATTCCCTATTTCTCAGAGGAGGCCAGTAGAGGTCTTCAACTGATTGGATGAGACCCATCCACCCTGCATGAGTAATCTACTTTAATTGAAGTCTACTGATTTAAATATTAATCACATCTAAAACGTCTTCACAGCAATATCTAGGCTGGTGTTTCACTCAAATTTGGTACCTTGGCTTAGTCAAGTTTTAGCCATCATAGGGTAAGGATACAAGTTCAAGTCTAACATCCAAATGTGTGTGTGTGTGTGTGTGTGTGTGTGTTTAAAATATAGTACCATTTTTCTTCAATAATTTTCACAGGTAAAAATAATCCCTCATTGTACTGGGATACTTATCAAGATGGCAAAAGGCACAGGGCAGGACTTGTAATTTTAAAATAGGATACTGCTCATTGTCAGTTTTCAAATGAGCTTTAAGTGGCAGGGGGAAAAGCCAAGCACTCCAAAACCATTCAAGCACCACAGTCCTCAAAAAAATGCAGTAACTAAATTATCTGGTATGTTTTCAAAGCACAACAGTGAACAGAAGTGACAATCCTGGAGTTTGACTTGTGATTCTGCCATGAGGGATCTTTCAGCAGAGCCAGTCATGGACATCCTGGACACCCACACATCTCCATTTAAGCATCACCACCAACTTCCCTTCGAAGCTAATAGTCCAGGTTCCATGCTCCTGCCTTGGGGTGAAGTACCACTGCATCTAGAACATCCTGGCTAAATCCAACATGGGCCAACTGTGGTAAGTATAGTGGGCCACAGACACATGCTCATATAAGCAAAGTACGGTTTATTATTTATAAGCCACCATGGTGGAGAGCTTTTCACATCCATAAGTAGGGATAAAATTTCCAGTTATGTATGTTGACACATTATAGAGTATTGGGAGATGGAGTTTCAGACTCTCACTTCTTATAGAACAGCTTTTTCTCTAAAGTAGAGCCCAGCTTTGTAAAAGATGGCCACTAGAGAATTGGAGTAAATATTTACAAAGACTTTTTTGAGAGCTGAAGGATATCAGAAGCTCTTTGCTCAGAACTTTTATCCATCATTAAGGTAGATGCCCTGGAGCCTGGCAGTGGACGGAGCTCTCCTCTGCCCCTCAACACACCCACTGTTTGGAAAGAAGCACAGCGGAGCTGATGTGCCGCACATCCCAGAAAAATAAGACTCTGCGGGTCAGTTCCTCCAGGGCAGAGCATCCAACAGAATGACAGCTATATCAGTTGCCAGAAATAGACATCAGTGAATCTAAAGCATTCCAGTTAAAGAGTCTAAATTGAGAAATCAAAATTTTATGTATAACTAGAGGCATGATAATTGATGATTTGGAACACCAGGAAACAATGTTTACATTTCAAACACAGAGAGCTTGATTTTCCTGGCATGAACACCAAAAAGACAAAAAGGATATGCACAGTTACACAGGCGGAAACATGTTTCCACGATGAACATTTCACTAAAAATGACAAGAGAGCTTCTGGGAAAACCTGGAGTTCAAGAGAACCCAGTGAGCAGGAAAGGGGTAGACACACAGATGAGGCTAAAGGGGCAGAGCCACCCTTTAACACCCGGAGAGAATCATTTTACCCTTTTCCCCTTTGCCTGGTCCCAGCAGCAACTAACGGTAATAAGGAGAAAGTCTGTCTGCTGTGTCCCCCCCAAAAACAATGCCATGATACCACAGTTCTGTAGGGCTAAACACCAGAAGAAATGCAGATAAGGTCAAAGAGGATATTATGGAAAGGATGTGATAAATATATGGGGTCATGAGAGAACATTCGAGAGGAAGAGGAGAATTGTAAAACTGGTCAATGGAAAAGGGGGGAAAAAAAAAAACAGCAAAAAGCATTTGCCAAGGGTTTGTATAAACAAGAAGCGGAAGTGAAATGCTCTCCCAAACGCTCAGTGAGATGTGGGAATAAACAGAGTCACTGGCCATCTGAACAGAAAAAGAAGTGGCAGGGAAGGGTTGCTTTGGGAAGAAATATTGACAGCAAACTGTTTCATAAAGCACTCCCAAGCTCTGGAGCATATTGACCTCATTTGGTGTGCAGGTGGCCTCATCTGAGAAGCAAAGAAGTGTCAGGAGGAAAACAGAACCCTGCAACAGGGCGAAGCTAGAGCGGTCATTAACATGCGCAGCAGGTGGTAGCTGAGCCCCCTGAGTTAATAGGATCTCCAGGTAAAAATAGCAGATGAAGGCCAAATGAGAAAGGGGAAAGAGGGGACAGGCGCTGAAAGAAATGCTGAAGTCATAAAAATAAGAATCGGATTATACAGCGGTTTAGAAAGAGGAAGTATTACATTTTAGTAGAAAGAGGAAGAAAACACCTGAAAAATAAAATAGGAAATGGATAAGACAGGATTCAACACAGAACACCATACGCAACTTGGTTCATAAAACTTCTGCAAACTGGAGACAATTCAATTATCTCTGTCCACAAACTACCAAAGATGTTGGTAAATGTTACCAGACCAATTTTGAAGTCTGTTCCCCTCGCCCCTACCACTTCAAGCCTCCAGCATTTTCATCGTTTTTCTACCCCTGAGCTGCTAGAACAGGATCAACTTAGTCACAAGAGGAGCAAGAACACATTTCAAGCTTCAGGTGGTTCTGAAAGCCAGTAAAACATCTTGCCATTCTACCACGGTCAGTGCTCTGCAATCATCAGCAAGTTCTCTCTACTCCTTGCTATTGTTTGAGTGTTTAACTATCTGAAGGTGGCAAGTTCTGCTCCCCCAAATGTTGAAGTTTGAACATCAGAAAAGCACACCGAGGCAAGCATATGAAGCAGGGTTTATTTAAAAGGGGTAACATAGACTTCTCCCAGGAGGAAGAAGGGGGCCATTGCTGGTATCCTGGTATCCCAAGAAGCGAGGCAGGTCTGCCTTTTTATATGTCCTAGGCTTCCATTGTTCTCCTGCTCTCTTCCCCTTATCTCTCTCCTTCCTGTGTACATGACCAGGCCCAGAAATGCTCAGTGGGATGGCCAAAAGGTGAGAAGCAGATGGGCTGAAGGGGGAAAGGCAGGATGGAGCAGCCCAGGACACATTAATTAACAACTTTATAGCTCCCTGTAGGGAGGGGCAGTTCCTGGGACAGGTTACCTTAGCAACAGGTTGGAGCAGGGGCAGGTTCTTGATAAGGGTGGAGGAAGGGCTCTGAAGGAAGTAACATTTCAATCCCTCAGGGAACAGTCTCCAACTTCCTGGGACTCACTCAAAATTGACTTTCTTGATCCAATCTGACTCCGTTTACCTACCTATACTGACTGCCTGTCTAATTCTGGCTTCAAAGGCACAGAGATGAATTTTCCACAAGAGAATAGCCATTGCAGTAGAGTTAGTTTCCTTGACCTTCAGTTTAAATTCTTTTCGTTTATATCCTTGTCTTCCTTTCATTCCCCATCTCATCTTGCTGGAGATGAGGGTATTCCTGGATATGTCCCTGCCTTCCACCTTCTAGGCATTTTGAAAAGGCACATTACCAGTTGCCATAGTGTGTGTTTAATCACATCTGTGCCAAAGGGCACATATCTGGGTTTTTAATCCTTATTAAGAAAACTGCTTTTGGAAATTATAACAATACCTTTCTCCTTGTTTTGTGACTTTCCAGCATATTAACATTTTTTTCTGCCTTCCTAGTTTCTCAAAATGAATAGTTTGAAAAAGTGTCATCTATTAAGTCAGAAGCAGGTTGGAGGAAGAAGCATTTTTTCCTCTACCCTGCCCACTCTGATATTTTAAAAGTCTGTTATTCTCCATGTTTGTGGAAAGGCACCCAGCCACATTTCAATACCCCTGAATGCAATCTTGCATGGCTTAAGATTTTGCAATAGTTTATGGAGTCAACAGCATGCTAGAATTTAGCTTTTGTGGTATGGTGTGTGTGTGTGTGTGTGTGTGTGTGTGTGTCCTTCTAAAAGGAAGGTGTTCTTTTCACTTCTTTGCTGCAGCAGAGAATGAAAGCCCCTACAGTTTACATTCGCTTTGTCAGCCCCCTAAGCAACCATCTGTTTCAGCTGGGGAGTGCGATCTGTCAGTTTTGTTTTAGGTTGTGATGCAGTGGCAGGAGCTCCCTCATTGTTGTCCTCTTAGAGAACCACAAAGTAATTAACCATTCCGATATTGGCTACAAAAGAGATGGCCACTCTCAATGTTGGGCCAGATTTTTGCTTTCTCCAGTGCTGGAAGTACTACAAAAAATTGAATAGCTATTCATTGTGTTTCATTGTTCCCTAAAGAGGCAACATGCTCTTTGTTATAAAGGCAACCTGGATTTTCCAACATACCATTTCATTTCAATGTCTGTGCACCAAAGATGAAACAAAGTCTGGGTGCTGCAGACAGACAATCAAAACATGATGGTGACGAACACCGTGAGAGGCCTCAATCGCCCACCCTTGAACATGAAATGTCTTTCCAGGCGATGGGAGGTGTGAGCTGGGCGCTGGGAAGAAAATAAGGAAGAGTGGGGTTTGACATGATTGGGATAGATGCTTTCCTGATTGAGCAAAAGTTCATGAGGCACAGCCCTAATAAATAAAAGGCCTATGAAGAGAGATAGGAGCCAACAGGTTTTATACCTCACTCTTTCTCAAATGGTTCCTCTTTTTTTTTCTTCTTTCCCTCTTTGGTCTTGGATATGATGTTTTTTCTTTTTTCCCATCCATACACCATGTCTAACTATTAAATTTTGAATTAGCAGATGTTGAAAAACACCTCTAATATGGATATACAGAATAGGTCTTAAACACATTTGGAAATGGTCACCCTATAAAGAGAAATTTCAGGAAAGCTGAACAATTGTTTTGTCTCTTACATTAGGCTGTCTAAAGGCTCTATAATAGACATTTGTGAAGTTAATGGAGATAATTAAACATAAGCTCTATTTCTATTTCCAGTGGACTCTTCTCTCTCTACACCAGATTAAAAAGTTGGATGAAACAGACTATCAGGTGAGATGAGAAGATTGCTTGCAGGGAGGTGGCCTAGGTATTCCACACCTGCACCTATTCTAGCCATATACACAATAGCAGGGTTGGAGTAATCAGGTGCTCATATCCTCTAAAAGCCATCTCCTAACAGCTTACTAAATTTCTTGATTTTTCTAATTAACATGTATTATGCTTTAAGTAATAACTTGCAAAGATATTTTACTTTGCAATTAAAGCTACTCCTTATTCATTAATGAGAGTAATTAATCCATGCCCTCTTCTCGATGTTCCTTTCATAGTTCCTCAATGCTTTCACTCTTCTTTTTCCCCACATTGAACATTTATTGGTTTTACTTTTCCTATAGCTGCTTTGTTATCCATGTTTGGGGGCTTGTCTTTTGGTGGTTTCCTTTTTAGAGCTGTACATGTAAGCAGTTTTGTGGTTTAACCAATACCGTGTGGGACAAGGCATGTACACTTTCGTGTTTTTTTAGAAATAGTAACTTTACTAATTTAAGGAGTCTTATGTTTGAAGTTAATCTTTTGCTCAGCTCACTTAGTTCACCTATGATTCTCTGACTTCAAAACTTTTGGAGTCCTGTATTTGTGAATTTTTATTTTAATTAGGATTATATGAATGTTTCTGGTGCCTTATTCAAGTTCAGTTTTAAAGAATCCTTTTGCTTCTTTCATAAGGAGAGAATGTCCTGGAACTGCCCTTGGGACACATCCAGGTCTGTGTACCCAGGTCTGGTGGGTACAGTATTATGGGCATATTGATTCAACAGGTATCTTTGTCCTGCTGTCTGCATCCAAAATGATGCAATAATAGAAATCACTCTTATCAAGGTACAGTCTTCTCAGAAACACTGAAAGCCCAGCAAAGATCAAGCTCTTGGTAAAATTGCAAAGTAAGTGTATTTTGACTTGTATGTTTCTGACCTGTTCATTAAAATTCAGCATCCTGGAAGGAGGTTCCATATTTTGTTCAACTTTTTGACTATTCCATTTCTTCTCCCCTCTCAGCCCCAGAGCTTCTGGTCACATAGAAGACCTCAAACAGAGTAAAAACCCAAACTATGGCTAAGATCCTTGACTGTACCTTATCCCTCCCCATCTCCCAGTTCTTCTCCAGGATTCCCAGACAGAATCCCCCTACAAATCTGCTCTCTCTAAGGGCTCCTCAGCATGTTTTCTCCTACCATGAAAAAGTCAAAAAAAATCTTCTAAACTAATGTCAAAAAAATCTTATAAAACTAATGTATCCTATACATTAAAATACATACTGGAACAAGGGAAAAACCTCATATTCTTGAAATAGAGCACTTTTTTCATTGTTTCATTTACTGCTTCACAACGTTACAACTTCATGAAAAGCCAGTTCTTTTCATACAACAAAGTGATACATGGAAATCATCATGTTCTCATTCTTTATGTCAAAAAACCTATATCCCACAGGAAAGCGCCCACCATGTATGTAATGTTTAAAGGAGAAAAAAATTACTAATGTCAAAGGTTTAAGTACACATATTCTACTAGGCCCAGGAAATACTATGAAATGAGTACACAGTATTACACTTACTAAGTATTAAAATTAACAGCAAGGCTTAGAAGGTTGTAGAGGCTTGAAAGAAAAACATCTTAGTTGATTTTCCTCCCTTGATCTTTAAATAAATTGAAGTTATTAATATTTGAATTACTATTCCTATAAGTGTTAAACCAAGGCTTTAAAAAGAAGGAAGTGTTTTCAACATTGTTCTCCCAAGAAAAAACATCAACACCGATAATGTGTTTTCTGAAAGCAAAATCTTTTGCACTATAAATAAATAAGATAAAAATTATCCCAAGCCTCTTCCAGTTTAGTTTCTATATTAATATATCAATTGTTGATTTTTGATATGAAAGCAGAGTTCCAGAGACTTTGAAGACTTCTACAGGAATGGTCTAGGAATGGTTCACCAAACTACGGCCTTCAGGTCACCTCCCTGCTTTTTTAAATATAAAGTTTCATTGGAGCATAGTCATGCCCTTTGTTTACTGTTTTTTTTTTTTTTAATTTGTTCTTTTTAGATATACATGACAGTTGAGTGTATTTGCACATATTATACATACATGGAGTACAACTTCCCATTCTTGTACATGATGTGAAGTTACACTGGTTGGTATTCATATATGAACATAGGAAAGTTATGTCTGATTCATTCTACTCTCTTTCTTGTTGTTTATAGCTGTTTTCCAGATGCAAAGGCCTCCTTTGATCTTCTAATAAATCAGGTTCCTAGCAATCATTGGGTTTCTAGACAGGCAGTGGGGGGAAGAAAGTTAGGGGGGCCTGGACTGAGAACTCTCTGCATGATTGTTTGGAGTGGGAAGTGTTGATCTGAGTGCCCTTAAGAAAGGGACAAACTTATTAGAACAATTTTCAACAATTTTACTTCTTCTTGTATCTGCCATAATTTTGTATATTTAGACCTCCATTTGAAAAAAAAAAAAATGTGAGGTTTAAAAATTAAAATGGAAAGAAATTTACTGACCCAAATCACCTGAGACCAGATAAATGAGGTTATGTTTCAGATCACAAACATTTTCTATCCAGGAAAACAGCTACTTACTTCTTCATCTTTGAAAAGGTTACAAGAATTCCTGCCCTGGTTGTTTATTGTTCGCTTATTGTTTAGATTTTTTTTTTTTTTTTTTTTTTTTTTTTTTGTGAGGGGGTCACTTGTTGATTCTCTTTTCAGTTGTGCTCAAACCTGAGGACCTGGCTGTAATACAAACCCCCAAACAACTGGAACCTTGCAAAAGAAGGAACTTCAAAAGGAAAGTGCAGACTGTAACATATGAAATAAAAACAAGCAGTCACAGAAAATTATACCACAACCAGTTTATCAGGTAGGAATCAAAATGGTGGGGTTTTACCAATCCAGGAAAAAAAAAAAAAAAAACTATTCAAAATTAAAATATTAAAAAGAAAACAAAAACCCTGCATTTTGGTAAGTAATAGCATTTCTGTTATCCCAGTAAATATTTTAATTTTTCCATGTACTATAGATTACTAATCTATAGGGAAAAGTTTTCATTCAATTCTAAATCACTCCAGCAATTAGAAAAATACCTTGTTAGGTGTGGCATTTTGAGATCATTGGATATATTAAAGAAGATAACAAACAAAGGTGGGACTTACAGAAGTGGTCTTTCCTACTAATGCATCTAGCACATAATAGCAAGTGTTTATGAGAGAATGTTAGAGGAATTCATAACAACATTGTGAAAATCTAGGGATATGTGTGTGAGTTGTTTCAACTCATAGGCTCACAAAAGATGAATGATCACCTGTAAGTAGGTAAAGTCGTTCAATCTACTGGACGAGAATAAGGTGGAGGCATTGAGCCTAAGGAATAGGTATTTGGGGAAGGAACTCATGAGAATTTACAGATCAGTGGTATTGCCACTCCAAAGAACATTTCTATAGAATCACGTTGTTTTCCAAATACTTCTATCTCTCTTCAAATGCTTCATGCTCAGTCTTCTGATTGGCAGCTGATGAATCAGACCTCCTGCAACCCCATCCTAATTTGTCTTAATCTGTCCACATAAACAAGCAGAGGAAGAGGAGGTTGTTTAGAGTGAAATAGCCTAGCAGGGTTTGGAAACTGAGCAATGACTTTGAAGATTAACAAGGCTGAGGAACAACTTAACTGGCTTTTTTAATGCAAATATAAAAAATAAAAGACAATTGTTCTAAGAATTATATTTTTCTGCTACAACTTAAATACTTTGTAAGGAGAACAATGTTTAAATGGAAATATAAGACCAAAAGAGGGGTTTGGTTAGTTATTAATACACCTCCTGTGGGAACACTGCTCTGGGAATATCCTGTGGAAACATTTTCAAAACGATAGATCAACTCATAGAAGGCGTTGTTTATAGTCTTTAAAATTTAAAATCTGAAGTTAGTTGAATAAACAAGCCCATTCCTGTCTTATTATAGATTTTTCTGGGAAATATATAAAAACTAGAAGCTTCTCGGTGACCAGATCATTTTGAAATTCCATAGAGATGGTTGCTTCAAAGAATTCTACAACAGTATACCTCCGTCTTGACCAGAATTCGGTAGAGCTGGATTCTAACAGAAGGTAAAAACCCCCCAAACTGGGTACAAGTTTGAACCCAGCTTTGCAGACACAGTAATTATGGCTATAAAAATAAACTATGGTTGAGACCAACTTTAAAAATCATTGTAAATGTGTTAACAACTAAAAAATTACAGGCAAAACTGTCAACATCTCTGGTATGTTCCATCATACCTCATATAGCAGAAAGTAAAATAATAGAAATGAAGGTTTCTCTGATTTAAAAAAAAAAAATCTTGCTTACTTGGACCAATCCATCCTAAGTCTCTTTTTCTATTAGACTTAAATAAAACTTACTCAGCAGGTTTGGAGATAAATATTGGTTTGAAATGGTAAGAGCATAAACAGAATGTTAATATCAGAACTAATTAATAATAAGTAGGAAATCAGTGTAAGAATATTGAGCAAACATATAGTTCTTAAACTATTTTTCACTATTTTCCCACGATTTTCCAGTTCTCCATGATGATATATTAACTCAGATCTTTGCAAGTATCTTCATAAGCATAATGCTACTTTGTTACTATCCGTTTTACATGTTATTACACATTTAATATATAAATATTAATAGTTTTTGTTGTTTCATAAGTGATTCCACTGTAAACAAATGCAGTAAATTTTAGTTCAACTGTTGTTTTCCCTTTTTCTTCAGTTACTCCATTTATTTCACTGTTTTCTTGCTAGAATGTGATAGATTGTCACACACACACACACACACACACAAATAAATTCAAAGTTTTTCCTAAGATACAGTTTCTCTTGTTTTAAAACTATTCGGGCCTATCAGAGTTGTATATTTAGATCATTATTAATACAACACATGTTCTTATGGTACTTGAAGTAATTAGAAAAAATAGCTATTACTAAGTGTATGTTATTTGATAATTGTATTACAAAATTAGCCTCATGGGATATAGAATAAAGACAGCAATTATCTGTAACAAGCTGTAATTCCATTACAGTTTTTTAAAAAATGAAATTAAATCTAAGTTGTATTCTTAAAACAAAATAAACAAAAGAACTTAATGGTTAGATTACAATGTTAAATGGAATTTTCACTTGATGCTTTCATAAACATTGTTTATTTAGAAATATTTATTTTTTTATTTGTTTCTTCTCATAGGCTCTTGTGTCTATATTTTCATCTATTGGTGCCCACTCAAGCCCTTTGTCTTTTGCCTTCTTTCCAGAACTCAAGGTCATGGAAAGCAAATTTATTCTGTGATCATATAAGTGAGAATACCCATTCTCCAGTGGTATGTTCAGGGAAGATTCACCACAAATACATCTGTAATGCTGAGCAACTTTTTGACCTCTCTGTGCCTCAGTTTCCTCATCTTCCAAATGAATGAGATACTTTTTAGCTTCTTTTCCAGTTCTGATACTTGGTGATTCCATAAAGGCTGTTTAGCTTGCCAAAGTATTGATATTAGTGGTATGCCAATAACAAGGTTGAGAAAAACCTCACACAAAGAACCACTAACATGATAATTTTTATGAAAATCAGATAGCAGTAGCAGGAATACAGAGGATGTTTGCATATAATAGAGCTTTTGTAAAATGGAAGGGAAAAAAAATGTAATGAGATGTACTTTACCAGTGCTGTCAAAGCTGTTTGGGACGCACAACGCAATCTGACTCAAAGTGAATATAATTAGCACTGTCATCATTATTGAAGGTCTTAATTTCTTAAAAAGCTAGACCATGACGATTTTTTCTCTGTCACATCAGAATCTACAACAGAGCTTCTTACATAGTAGGTGCTATGTAAATATGTTTTTAATCAATTGGCAGAGGGTGTCTGAAGAAATACACTGACAAATTTGCACACAAATATTAAGCCACTGAATTTGCACACAAATATTAAGCAGAAACCTACCAAACCCAACAAGCAACATCTGTTTCCTTAATATAAGGAATAAATGTGCTGTTCTTGCAAGGTGGAAGAAATCATTGTGTCAAAATTAGCCTCTAGGTCAACAACCAAATGCTTATGACTTAGTCAGGAATAGAAGCTTAAGACAGCCGGAGTGTTGGATGTCTATATTATTGTTGCAGATGACTCTAAGTGCCATTTTATAAGCCCATTAAAAACTGTCAGGTCTCCCATGACATATTATATTCTCCTAAAATGACACAAATGCTAAATTAAGTTTGAATTTGAATTAGCAAAGAATAGGAAAATCAATTTAAGTGTTCCCAATGCAATCCCAACCCTTGCACCCTTGCTTTGCATCTGTGTATTTCATTAGTATATTTTGTTACATGATCATGTAATATTTATGCAGTAACATAATATGCTCTGTACATCTAAGATTAGAGAAAAAGTGCAGTTCCTTTCCATTATTTGGTGCCCTTTATCTGCTGAACACTATGTAACATTACCCGGGGTTTGGTGATTATGTAATGAGGGTTCCTATTGTAATACACCCTGCACAGTTGGAGGGTTGCTGTGGGAAACTTAACTGCAAATCCTGAGTTTTGGAACAATTAAAGCCTGGGTTTTAATGTTATGTTCACCTCATTTTTTTCCCCCAAAATATTTTGCTTTTTTTTTTTTTTTTTTTTGCCCTGAAAACCCAGACGTACTGCAGTAGAAGAAATGTAACAAGAATTATGGGGAAAAGTTCCCCAGAAGATGAAATAACAACTGCCATCTGGTGCACAACAGATGTGTGTTCCACCAACTTTTTTTTTTTTTTTCTTTATTTCTTTTGAGTTCTCCTCTCCAAGTCCTGACCAGACCCAAACACTGTGCTGAGCTTATGAGATCTGACAAAGTTACAGCCATGGGCTGGATGACTGCAGGCGAGTGTTTTTCCTAGAATTCACTGAAGCCCCAGGGAATAAACTAACAGGTTCAGGAATGATATTCAAAAGTTGTTCTCCCCCAGTGAGGAACTGCCACAAAGTTCCTCCGAACAAATAAAGTCTGAGAGGATTTCAACAAAGGAGCATTAAAGATTTGGTGCCTTAGAAGACGTGGCATCCTGGGCAGAAGCACTCCCAGTTCCAGAGAAAGCACTCTCCTGGACGGCCACTTGGTCTCTTCCATTCAAGCAAAATAGCCCCACGCTGATTAGCCTTTAAGGTTTTCACAAGTAAGGTCTGTGGAAACGATAGAGCCACCTGTCCCAGGCACACCTAGTCTTGAAATCTCAAGGGCTGGTGATTTCTATTAGATAACACAGAGACATGAGAAGTCAGTCTATATAGTGCCATCACTTTTGTGATTTTATAAATTAGGACAGAAATTTTAAGGCTGATACCAAAATTAAAATTAGATACTCATTTTTTTTAAATGAGTCCATGGAAATGGTATTTTCTTTACAAATTTTGACTTACTCCCAGAGCTCAAGGGCTTCTTAAAATAGCTCTCCAATTTTGTCATGGTTCTTGTTTCATGGGTCACCTAAGTCTATTCTTAATGCACTGTGATCATAATGAACTTGACATGCTCTTAGAACAGTCCAATTCTTCTTCTTCTTCTTCTTTTTTTTTTTTTTTTTTTTCCTTGCTCCGTCTGTGAATGTGACCCTTGTCTCTCTAGATCCCACCCACTTGGCACCAGAGAACTCAATCAAGGAAATATGGGTGACAATAATAGTCTCTAGTTCTGAGACAACGTAAGTGTCATTACTGGAACTCCTGGTTTGCTCATGTAACCCATGTTTTTCACTCCTGCTAATATGGTCTCAAGGTAGCTTAGATTTTAATTTGTGTTCATTAATTTTTTCCCCTTGTAGAGCCACTGTCATAGAAGTTTATTCAATTTCCTTAGGGTCTCATCCAGGAAGTTCTATACACTGCATTGAGGAGTTTCCAGATAGTCTCAGCATTGGCAGGGGTCTGTGTCCTTACTGCCTCACCGTGGCTTCTGATGACATGGGCTCCTAATGCAGTGTATGATCATTGCCACCATCATCACCACCTCAGTGCAGATTTTCTTCCCTGAGTAGCCTGCTCTAATGGATCCCAGCCAGCACACTTGTCAGTGGGAAGAAACCTACAGAGTTAATTCAAGATGACTTGCTATTTGGGCAAGCAGTTAATGTGTTTATAAAACACAAATGTACATAAAAATCATTACTAAATGGAAAATAGCCCATCATATTATGTAGGTATGTCAACCAATAAACACATTCAAAAGAGCTAATTTAATTGGAAATCACTGGGATAAGGCCAGTTATTGGCCTCCCAAACATGGTAGCTTTGAGATCCAAGTCCTTACAAAAGCAACACTTTTGGGGGCCTGTTCTAGCAGTCTTTACTCTCTGGAAACCTGAAACAAGTTCCTTGGGGGGATAGGGAGGAAATGAGAGTGAAAACTGAAACCAACATAAGTTTCTGTCTTTATGTGAAATAATACTGAGAACAATACTTGACTTCACTACTTGCTTCAGAAAGTATTTGTTCTTTGAGGGTAAAACTGAGCCAACTAAACTGATTACTTAGTAAAACTAATAAACTGTTCATCAGGAATAGTTCAAAGACCTTGGATTCTATCTGCCCATTAATCCAAATCTTTTGTGTAATAAACTCTTTCCAATCCCAGCAGACCGCTATCCTGCACGAGTTGGCTTTGAAATATCTTAGGTCCCCAAAGCCAATATGATATTATGCCCTGACTTCTACCTTCAGAAACACTACTCATGTATGTCAGGACGGTTATCTGTCTTGGACAATAAACTTAGTGCTCCTTGATAAACAGGTATTTTTGGTGGACTTTCACGGAGTCAACAATTAACAAACCAACAAGACCCAATTAAGATCCTATCATTGCTCTGTACAAGACCTGGAGATGTACATTCTCTGAGTCTTCTTGATCTCCAAAGCTAAGCCTGGGGATGGGTTCTCTCCCAAGAGTAAGGATAACCTAAATTGGCTCTGTGTTTTATTTTATCAACTCATAAATGTTAAGTTTATTTCCTTGGTGAAAGATAAATAAACATGTTAAGGAATTCTTTCATCATTAAATTGAAAATTTAAATTGCCCTTTTCTAACACTTCTGTTCATCTCAGACATGAGTCTGCAAGAGAGAATCTATAGGGAAAGGAGCTACAGAGGCCAAGCAAATCCATCCCAAGGATTGACAAGATCAGAAGATCATATCAGACTGGCATCCTTTTAAGGACACAATGTATATTGGGTCAGTTTTCCAAAATCTTATCTGTATGCTGAGTGGATGTAGTTTATGATCCAGAAGAGAGAAAGAGAATAAGTTTTCCTGAATATAAGGCTTCTCTTTCTACACACGACAAGGTAACATTCCATCTGCAGTGATGATTCAATATCAATATGAAACCTGCTTCTTCTCACTTCCTCTCCTACTCTCTTTCTGTTGTTGTTTCTTGGATAATGTTAGAAATTAACTTAATTAAAAACAAGTATTTTGTCATTGGGTGCACACTCTAGGAATATCTAATCAGATAAACAATCAGAAATATCCCAAAACAAGTTGCTCTATTTTTTATCTTGTCAAAATTAAATTATATTTCATGCTTATGTAATTATGTCAGAATGAACTCTAATATTATGTATAGCTAAAATGAACTAATAAAACAAAGAAGAAGAAAACATTTACTTATGAGTTTGGAAAATGGTCTTGACAGAAAAGTTAGGTATGTAGAGCTTTTGACATGAATGTACAAATCTTCGCTGATCTTTCTGATATGTAAATGCAGAAGTTATTTGATATTTTTAAAGTCTATGCAATATAATTAGATGATGACTTAGAAAAATTAATGATCAGTTTTAACATAAAAGCAATTTTAATCATTTCACTAATTCACTTGGAAAAGTAGAGGACAAAAATTTTAACTTAAGACAAGATGTATTAATTTCTCAAGTTTTCAACTTTTAAAATTTCCTACAATTTTTATGGGTCCATTAAATTATCATATTTTCACAAATAAATTAGATTACAAGTATACCTTACAATGTGTTTGACTAAGTGAAATTGAATAGATACCTTCATAATACTATATATTCTTGCCAGTGTTATAAATCATAAAGTTTTAATGCATCACCTGTACTCATAGTTTCCATATTTGTACT
Organism: Tamias sibiricus; assembly: GCA_025594165.1. Classification (NCBI taxonomy): domain Eukaryota; kingdom Metazoa; phylum Chordata; class Mammalia; order Rodentia; family Sciuridae; genus Tamias; species Tamias sibiricus. The sequence continues at coordinate 125,007,892 of CM046666.1, read as the reverse complement.
CAACTTTCAGAACCTAACCTAATATTAAACTGAAAGAATAAATAAATTACATTTGAATAGACAAATTATAAATAAGAAAAAAACTGAAAACATAGGTCACTAAACATTGTTTTTTAAATAACTTTTTTCCTGATGTCTTAGATATGAGATGGTTATATTTTCAACAAGCTGTAAAAATTCCTTTACATTATATTATGCACATGTTTATCCTATCATCTTAAACTGTGTTAAATCTGTACATAATATGTGTTCATGGAAAAAATCTAAGTAATTCTTGATATAGAGTGTTCTAGTTTTTATAGTCTATAAAAACAAGCGTTGGCTCCTTTAGTATAAATTATAATCAACATAAATGATAACAGAGAAACAGAAATATATATATATATAAAAATAATAAAAATGACTGACCCATTTTTAAGGAAATTTTTCTATTTTTTTGAAATAGGAATGTCAAAATAATATATATATATACAATTTATGAAGTGGTTAATTAGATTTAATAGATAAGATTAAAAAATTCAACTTTATCTTCTTTTTGCATATGTGTATATTTATATACAAATACATAAAAGTATGAATATCTATTTACATTATATAAATATCCCCTAGGTATTTATACATTGTATAAGATCTGTTCATAATATGTAAATTTACATAAATATAATAAATATATTATGCATAAAAGATGTTAAGATTAATAGAAAGCTTCATAAATAATTGACAACTTTAATAGCATACTGTAAGTGGAAAATATCCAGTAGGAAAATTGTATTTATCTGTTAAGGACATGTAATACTGTTAGCTAACACAAGAGTAAAAGTCTAAAAGTCTTGCTTTTGAGATCCATCTTTCTTAATTAAAATCTCAAACATCATCTTTGAATAATGTTTCAGGCAGAAACATTCTTAAAAACCCTCCAAAAACAGATGACCTTTAGGTAGAGAGAGCTTCCACTCAAAACTTTTGGGTAAACTATTTATAAAACCTACACACAAGAGCAGTGGACTGTCACACTCTTGTCTGCTGTGCTACTTCTTATTTTCTCAGTCATCATCTTTCCTCTTGGCTGTTTTAATGTTTGATACTTGTTATCTCTTAACTTTGATATTTGTAAGGTTCCTCTCTCTGAGTTTGCGTCTGGTATTCTTAGTCACATTTAGCGGAAATTCAATGTCCAGCTGCAGTTTACTTATAATTTGGCAAAAACCACCATCAAAATGACTAGTTGGGTTTGTGCTTACTTTCCCAGTAGCCACCGGGCTTCCTTTTATAGTAGTTTTTAATAAATAAATCTAGTGATTTCTTTAGTTGTTGGAGTAATATAATAAGCAACTATTTAGATTGAGAACAATACACCTGACCAGAAAAGACAGAAATCTAAAATCCTGTGTCATGTCAAATCTAAAATGCGAAAGTGCCATGGAGGCAACCCTTACCGAACTTTCACAGGAGCAAGAGTCTCTGGACAGCTGGCAACAGATCGTGTGTATTTGAAGCTATCTCACTTTCACAGACTTCACATAGAAGGCATGCCACTCAGGCTGGCTCCAGCTCCTTTGGGTTTGCTACTACCTAATATCCCTGCTACAATTATACTTGACTGAGTGGCACAAAAATATGATAATGGTATTTGAAAACCACGTAGATATATTTTGATAGACAACACATCATTGTGTGTCTTTCTGGTATGAGGGAAAATTTATTTGGGGCTTATAGTTTCAGAAGTTCAGTCCATGGTCAGCTGATTCCACTGATCTGGGCCTGAGGTGAGGCAGGAGGGCATGCTGGAGGAAAGCTGCCTCAAGCCCAAGGCAACCAGGAAGCCAATAGAATGGGAAGAGCCATATTCAACTTGCCTAATGCTACCACCCAGTAGTACATTCAAAGTATTAGTCCTTCAAATGAATTAATCCACTGATGAGATTACAGCTTTCATAATCCACAGTCTTTTCCTTTCTGAACATTGCTATATTGGGGATTATGTTTCCAACACATGAATTTTTGAGGGGACACTTCATATCCAAAGCATAATACCCTTCTGGCTTTGACTCTCCTGCCTCCAGATTTCACTTAGAAGAACATTTGTGACTACACTGGGGACCCCTGGATAATCAAGAAAACCTCACTTCAAAGCCAGCAGATTAGCAACCTTAATTCCATCTCTAACCTTAATTCCGCATTGCCATGTAACATAGCATAGTCATAGGATCCAAAATTTAGGAAGTGAACATCATCGGGTACCATTATTCTCACTACCACAAAATTCAATGGGCTCCTAAAAATTGTACAAAGCTCTAAATAAAGCCACTTTAAACACTGGGCTATCAAGGAAAGAACATGGAAAAAATGCAGCATTTGGATCCCCATTAATTTGTGAGGTTTATTACTAATAAGCATTGGAAACAAATTTTGAAATAAGATAATTTGACTCATATCCCTTACCTGATTTTGCAGTCTTTGGATTGGAAATGGAATCTGTTCTTTTGATTTGGGAACTCCTGGTTCCTGGCTTAGAAATTTACTACAAACAATTATTATAATCCTTCTAGTATTTATGTGTCAGTCATTCTGGACATGCGAGTGTTCCACAGGAACTAAAAGTTAGATTCCCCAAAGGCAAAAAGGCTATGGTGAAGGGTGTTAGTTTAAAATAAAATTATCATACAATATACCATATGTACTATATTTCATTTATATACATGTAAATGTGCATATAGTATTTAAAACTTAGTTTCTATATTCATTAGTGACAAAACTGAAAAAGTTGTGAACATGATGAATCATCTCTACTAATTCTAAAAGATTCACAACTAAAACATACAGATCAACTCAACTTCCCAAGAACAACCTGATTTTACTAAAATACTTCCCTATATTTTTAGTTCCTATGAAAAAGGATATATATAACTGCTATAATTATAATATTATATCAGTTATACTGCAATGTCAATATCAAATTCATCATTTTATCAATTTTACTGAGAATCCGTGGGCCTGTTATTATGAATCAGTCAGCTGTCATACTGTATAGTTTCCCCCTCAGATCATGGGTTCTATAATGAGTAATTCTAATAATGATGATTATCACTCAAATAATCCAGAACTTAATTCCTCCAACATATAAAATTGTCTTAGTTTATTCATGTTAATAAAGCCCTAACTGAACACCATAACTTAGCACATAATTTGCAGATTAAAAAAATAACATGATTTAAGCCCAGGGTGAACTGTTAAAGGTCCATAACAATTTGAACCAATCCTTTTCATACAATTCATAATTCAGCACAGTAAATTAAGTCAAATTCAGAGAAAAGACAGAGAATGATTCTGATTTTTTTCCATATGAAGATCAAGATCCCAAGTTTCTATTATTTGAGCACAAAAACACAGGAATTAAAGTTTAAAAGCCCTAATCTCAAAAGAATATTTTACAAAATAAAATTTCAAGTGCTTATCACCTTGAGACTTTCCAACCCATTGTCTTGTTTTTAGCTATTTCAGCCACTCAAAAACATTCTAAACCAACGTCTTGACTTAGATTCCAATTTGAGTTTATTCCATTATCTTTTTGTTGTTGTTGTTATTCTAATTAGTTATACATGACAATAAAATACATTTATGCACTTTAATATATCATATGTAAATGGAGTATAATTTCTCATTTTTCTGATTATATATGTTGTAGAATCACATGAGGTGGCTGTATCACAATAGCTTCAAAAACAAATTAAAATACTCAGGAATCAATCTAACAAAAGAGGTAAAAGACCTCTACAATGAAAACTACAGAACACTAAAGGAAGAAATTGAAGAAGACCTTAGAAGATGGAAAGACCTCCATCTTCTTAGATAGGCAAAATTAATATTGTCAAAATGGCCATACTACCAAAAGTGTTATACAGACTTAATGCAACTCCAATTAAAATCCCAACAACATTCTTCATAGAACTAGAAAAAGCAATCATGAAATTCATTTGAAAAAATGAAAGACCCAGAATAGCCAAAGCAATCCTTAGCAAGAAAAGTTAAGCAAAAGGCATCACAATACCAGACCTTAAACTATATTACAGAGCCATAGTAACAAAAACAGCATGGTATTGGCACCAAAACAGACCAATGATACAGAATAGAAGAGGCAGAGACAAACCCACATAAATACAGTAATCTCATACTAGACAAAAGTGCCAAAAATATTCACTGGAGAAAAGATAGCCTACTCCATAAATGGTGTTGGGAAAATTGGAAATCCACATGCAACCAAATGAAATTAAACCCCTATCTCTTTTTCTGCACAAAACTCAACTCAAAGTATATTAAAGACTTAGGCACTAGACCAGAGACCGTGCACCTAATAGAAGAAAAAGTAGGCACAAATATTCACCATGTTAGCTTAGGATCTGACTTCCTCAACAAGACTCCCAAAGTGCAAGAAGTGAAATTAAGTACCAATAAATGGGATGGATTCAAACTAAAAATCTTCTTCTCAGCAAAAGAAGCAATCAATAACGTGAAGAGAGAGCCTACAGAATGGGAGAAAATCTGTATCCCATTGGCCTTTTTTAAAATGTTTTTTAGTTGTGCATGGACACAATACCTTTTTATGTATTTATTTGTATGTGGTGCTGAGGATCAAACCCAGTGTCTCACACGTGAGAGGCAAGTGCTCTACCACTGAGCTACAGTCCCAGCCCTATCTCATTGGCTTTTTTTTTAATATTTATTTATTTGTTCTTTTTAGTTATACACAATGTATTTATTCTTTACGTGGTGCTGAGGATCGAACCCGGGCTGCGCACATACTAGGCAAGCGCTCTACCGCTAAGCCACAATCCCAGCCCTCTCATTGGCTTTTGACAAGTCCTTTTCCTTTGATAAACCTAAAATAAATTATCTTACTTCACATTCAAATTAATTTGAGATAGAAAAGCAAATACACAGCATGTTTTAAATAAAGGGAATGAAAAAAAGAAATTCAAGGGTTGGAGTATATTTGGTTTGCAAGAAGGACAAGTGAATCTTTCTTAGACTTCCACTCAAAATCCAATGATTAAATCTATCAATGTATGGCCAACCTTGTTTTGCCATGTGAGTGATGAGGTGCTTCAAATTAATTGGCCTTGTATATTCAAGCTATTTAAACACTTATATGCTGCACTCCCTTCCTGTGTGACCTTGTGCAAATCACTCAGCCTCTCTGGGTCTCATCCACTTTTATGTATTAACTAAACATAATCCAGAGAATAATGTAATTATAAAAGTGCTTGTTCTAGATTTTAAAATAAATAATATTAACCAAAGTGGAAAAAAAAATTGGAAATTTGATGTGATAGTTAAGTTTTCAACAGACTAACTGAATGATACATTTACAACACGTCTCTGCATCAGTTTTGCAAGTTTCAAATAAGTGTGTAATAACATTAATAAGTATTTTTAAAAGATAAATGTTGGTCTGGGGATGTAGTTCATGGTAGAGTTTAGAATGTACAGAGCTATGGGTTCAATTCCCAGCACCACAAAAAAATTGGTAATAATAATAAATGTTTATCATCTTAATGAAGAATAGTGGATAAATCTTAAATTTAAGACTTATTTTCTCAGGGAAGCTTTCCTTACCAGTCCATGTTAGGAAAATACACCACCCTAAGAGTCTAAAAGAGTTCGCCAACCACACTGGATGTGGTTAAGCAAAGATACTGTAGAAAGAATTACAGGATTACAGAATAGTTCTTAGAGTAGTCAAGAACTGGATTTAACTCTCAAAACTACATAGAATCAAGTTTTAGTGACTAGCTCTGTAGCCTGGCACTACTTAACGAAACTTTGCATGACCTCTCTTTCCTTATCCATACAACGGAGCTGATGCCTGTCGCAGGAATTTTGTGAGAGCTAAATATGGTGAGGAGTTGAATTCTAAGCACAAGCCTAGCAAAGAGGAGTCATTCATACTTGGCAAATAGTATGGTCTTTCTAAAAAGTATGTCAGCCAGAAGGTTGTCTAAAAAATTTTAAAGGTCATTCTCCAGGTTTTATGTTTCAACCCTAAAATCACATTAATATGGTCACATTAATCTAAAGTAGATTCTTTCTGGAGTTTTCCTGATCTTATCAGAAAGTGTCAAAAAAAATAAAATAAAAGATTTTTGTACAACTATGTAATGGCTGCCATCTGACTTAGAGCAGTTGTAACATGCCAGAGATTATAAAATACCATAGATTATTTAATACAGTACAGAGATGCTTCCATTTTTAAATGTCAATTAAATAAATATCCTTAACCTTTCATGATCCCCTATGACCCAGTGTCTGGGAATCGGGTCCCAGGCCCTCTTCCAGGCTTTCCTCTTTTCCCTTAGCCCATTCACATTCCTGCCTTCACACACACTTCCCACCATTCAATGCTCTCCTTCCTAATTAAAGTCCACCTTCTTTTTATAATCCTTTATTTGTTCCTATCAAGCTGTAGTTAACACTTACCACCTGCATGGTGTTTGGGTTTCTTTTGTTTTATCTCCCTATTGCAGCATATACTCTGAAAGCATAAATAGTACTTATTCCATTTCTATACCCCATCATGCTTTATAAAGGATACAAACTTAATATTATCTGATCAAACCAGTGAAACTATAGTAAATTATTTAAACTTCCATGAATGTGATTGCCAAGAACTTAAAATATAACCAATTACATATAGAAACTATTTAGCCTAAATAATCCTTATTTTACACAGTTGTTCATTCAGTGCAATAAAATGAATACTGGCGATATTCTTCATCCTACTTTTTACCCCTGAAAATGTTGGTTAAGTCCTCCACACACCTTTTTGTTACCTTTTATTAGATATATCATCCTTAAAAATGAACAAAAAAAAAAAAAAAAAAAAAGAAGAAGAAGAAAGAAAGACAAGGTGAAAGGCTAGAGATTCTACCCTTTTTGCAAGTTGGCCTATTGGCCTGCCTTGGCTTCATGAATGCTGATAATAGACATGAAACTCACAAGTCAAAAACAAAGGAAAGTTTATTATTCACTACAATAGCAGATGCACAAGAATTGTTATTTTGATACCAATTCCCCAATTCTTACCACCCACCAGATAGCACAAAGACGGTCACATGACATCTGAACACAAAGTAGATTGCACTAAAGGAAAGAAACCCTGAGTTTAGGGAACCAAATCTTTTATACTGAGCAGTAAGCAAAGCTGCTCATTACTGTGGAAGAGAAAGACATTCTCTATGTTAGAAGGATATAAGCAAGCCTGCCCTTTGTTCCAGAGGGGAAAACCATCTCTAATTTCCAAGGGTGTTTGCTGTATAAACATCCTTGAAAAAGCAATTTGAAACAAACACACTTTGTGCTTTGTCTCAGAAGATGAGCATCACTGTCTCCCAACAAATGCCACTCACTCATTGATTCCTATCAAAACAGAGCACACACTGCAAGATTTCCTGGTCTGTCATATATCGAGTAAAACCAATTTTACAATAGTGCAACATCTGCATTCCTCAAAAACACCATGCTATGTAAAGTTATGCAATAAAAATCTGAACTTATAGGAAAAATATAAAGAATCTGTCAATAATAACTTAAAATAATATAGGAACATAATAAAGAGTAGCATCATTTTACACATATTGAACAATTAACTATAGAGAGATACTACAATAAGTATGGCAGTTCTTCCTGGAGGGGGAAAAAGAAAAGAAAAAAAAAAAAAATAGCCTTGAAGTTGGCTTGTGGAAGTGAATGTCAAGAGTTTCAGTTTTGAGCTATTTTGAAGTGGTGGAAGGAGGGTTTTTTGAAATCAGATGGAAAGTTATAACAACAAATGTAGAATGGTATGACTCATGGTCCATGAGGTAGATATTTGTTGTATGTGTGTGTGTGTGTGTGTGTGTGTGTGTGTGTGTGTGTGTGTGTGTGTATTTGCATTTTCTTCATGACTCAAATGAGCTGAATGTAATTCTCTGAATTTCCCCCCTTGTTTCTCATGGATGAAATCACATATAACACAACATTTGTGTTATGCTTAACTTATTCCCTAGTATATCAATCTAATTGGGGAAAAACACATTTTCAAGACAAACATTATAGCAGAACTAACTTTATGTGATGATGTATTCACAAATAACACAATGTTGTTATTTTTTCATTCATTGAAGTTATTTTTTTTTTCTTCCAGGCTACTATAAGTTAACATTCCCTTTAGCTGAATTTGAATTAATCTATGCACTTGAAAGTACATTCTTATTTGTTTATGTTACCAAAATAAAATATAACTGTAAAAACACAGAATCATTTCCAAACTCCTTCCTCATCTTTCCTTCTGGCAATCCTCTTTCTCTACCAAGAGTTGACTATGTGGCACTTTCCTATCATCTTTCCAGATATTCGTTGTAGTTTTCTACATAAGTGTAGATTTTTTTCCCCCTTCTCTTTCTATCCGAGATAATTTAATCTTCATGTTCCCTAGACTCACCTTTTTCATTCTGAGATTCAGCATGTTGCAGAGGTATTCTTTATTAGCACATTATTCTCACTATTATTCAGTATTCCATGAATGCAACATCAGTTCCATGATGTTAACTTTTTCTCTGTCAACATTCTTGAAAGAGGGGAGAAAACGTATTGTGCTCACACCTAAATTTGCTATAGAATAAATTCCTAAAAATGACATTAATAAATGAAAGAGTAGACAAATTTACATTTTGATGGCTATTGGTGAATTGACAAAAAATAAAGCATTGTCAGATCACATTACTACATTTTTCTCTATATCTTTACCAAAACTAGATATCATCCATCTTTTATGATTTTTGTCAATTTCATGAGGATTTATTTTCAATCTGCATTTAATACAATTTACTCATAAGAGTGAGCTCTGGTGATGCTTTGTTTGGCAATTGCATTTCACCTCTGAGTTGTTTACTGATAGCTTTTGCCTGCTTCTGTCATTGAATTTCTTTGCATGTCTTTCTAAGAGATTTATTTGAGTGGATTGTTTACATAGTATGGTTGACAATCTTAAATATGATGCAAATAATTCCCTCAAAACTTTTTTATATTTTAACAATGGAATGACTAGAAATAAAAGGAAAAAGAAAACTTTATTCCTATGAAATAGTCCGAAGTATTTTTTGTATTGTTTTCCTGATTTAAAGAAGAGTTCCCTAAATTACCAGGTGTTGGTAAGTGAAAAAAATAAATAATAAATAAAGTCAATTAAGAAGGGAGTGGGCATATAGCAAACAAAAAGAAAGAACAAAGGCAAAACAGAGAACTGCAAGCGCCAAAAGGTACAAAATGTCAGTAAGGACTGAGAAAGACATTTAAGCCCTATGGTACTTTCTCTGGGTGAATCCTGTTAACAGCACTGTGACTAAAGTAAAGCTCTTTAGGGAAGAGAAAAGGATTCTAATAAAGAACACAAGTCTATAAATAACACTAAGATGACTTTTACATATGTAAAGAAAATGTAAAGGGTGGTACTATTATTAGGTTTAATTATAATATCAACTAAATGGAAAGACTGCATTTGATGGGTACAGTATTATTTCATAAAGAGTTTCTTTGAAAATGTCTTCTATACTAGAAATAGTGCCAACCCAAGGTCAAAGTCTATTTATTAGGTGCCTAAACCAAAGCTCCAAAACTCCAAAGGAGTGTGGACTCATAATAAGAAAGGAGGTCAAGATAAAACAAATAATACACAGGCTTTGCCTGAAAAATATTCATAGAAAGGATAAAAGGCAACTATTTTTCACTTTATTTCATAACTTTAAAATATTCAAATATATTTATAACTGTTAGTAACAGCTCTTTATGTAAGTAAATAATGTAATTTGAAAGGAATTTAAAAATTTTTCCCCATGTGATCACCAGCATTTGCAAGGTCAGTGTAAAAAGGAAGCCAAGTTGTGACAATTCAGTGATATCTGCTTTCTCAGATTAAATGGAAAGCAATACACAACTCACAAGGGGCTGAAACATGTGGGGTGTGATTATAAGACTCCTGTCCCTGGAGAACCTGGTAGAAATAAGATATGTATCTCTTGAGGCCATTCCAGAAATGAGAGAAATTTAGTGATTAAAAACAGACTGGGTGCCCACATTTCTCAGCTCTAAACATTATGTTGAGCGTAGCTGGGTTCCATTATTGCACTTAGGCTGAAGGGCAGTGATCTGGACCTCTTTGTTCTCCCCAGTAAGAACTGATGCATTTCAAGTCACTAATCAGCATTGTCTGTGCATTTGCTCAGCTAATCTTCTGGCAATGTGCGATGAACAATCTGCCTATTGACTGTCTCAGCAGTTGCTGGCCCCTCCACCCTCACCCCATGTTGATCCTCATCTCCTTTCTGCTGGCTGCTCTTTTTTCCAATAAAAGGAGGACATAAAGAGCTGTCCATTCTCTTCCCCTCCCCCAAGATACAATTCTCATCCCCTAGCTGGTTCTCTAGTCCCCTGTGCTCTGTGAGTCCTTCTGGAATTTGAAAAATGCTGCCTAATTCTTAGCTGGTGCTGGGATCCTTGCCGAATTTCAGGCACCTGAGCTCTTAAGCAAGAAGTGCATTTCTGTTGTCTTTCGTGTGTGTGTGTGTGTGTGTGTGTGTGTGTGTGTGTGTGTTGAGAAGAACTAATTTATAACAAATAGGGACATTTCGGTAACATCTGTCATCACTTCATCCAGAAAATACTTGTGATTAACACTTTCTAAGAGGAGTGAGAGCAGGAGGCAGAGAGATATTGACCTTTGTATTACTCCAATAAATACATGGATTTGCTGGTGGATCCCTTAAGGAGGGAAGAGTGAAAATCTCTGGATTCTCTGTTGTACAACTTTATATCATTTGTCATCTTACAGGAATTAAAAAAAAAATACCAAATTTTCTGAGACTCAGCATGCATTTACTTTTAAAGGAAGATGTAGGAGAAGCTGTACTATGAAATGTACTGAATTATGATTTTTAAAGTTACTAGAACAATACAAAATATGATTGCCTGAGACTACAAAATTTGACTTCTATTTGTGTGAAGTCGTTCACAATCAACTTCAAGCAAACATATTCATTTGCCAGGAACAAAGTATGAAAGGAAATCAGATAATTACCTGTGTTTCTACTTTGACTTATCTTCTGGTCACAACCACATATAACTACATATAATGAATCCAAAATAGGAAAACAAAGCCCTGTGCAGACAGAGCACAAACTACAAAAGAATATTTGTGTTCCTCACACCCCAATCTCCTGCACCCCTTTTCTTTGTTTCTGTAAAAGAAGCAAACACATAAATATCACCATTAGAACTGAAAAGTTTAAAGATAAACATGTTCCCCTGCCAATAGCAGGGTCTTAGAAGAGCCACTGCTTAAACACCCAGGAATTCTGGGCATAGTCAATGGTTATATATACGCTCAAAGTCTTCAGAGATTGATTTTGGATCATTTGGGCTTTTGTACGGCACAGACAAGAAACTGCCCCTGAATTGAGAAAGTATATCAGGACTCCTCTCTAGATAGGCTCTTGGACTAAGCAGAAATTTGGAGTAACTACAGCCCATAGCCTAAGACTCTCTTAGCACATGTATTAGAATCATATAAATTTTAAGAAACCTATGAAAGAAGTAACTCTAAATTAATAGATGGTTGTTATAGTTCCTACACCCACTATGGCCCCTCCCTTTGTAACAGTACTTGCTCATATTGTGTTATCACTTCTCTGAAGCTGAGTCCATCCTCTGGTGGTCTTTGATCCCTTAGATGGCAGCTTAAAGGTAGTTTTCATTCCTCTTATCTCCAGTCTTTTATGCAATGAAACAAATTGCACGTGTGTGTATGCGTGTAGACACACACAACACAAATGTCAAAAATCTTTAGCGAATGATTCTAGATCAATCTGTGCTTTTGTCCTGTGAGGATTTGGACAGACTAGAAATTTAAACCTGATTTTTAAAAAATATCACTTCTATTATATATACATATGTGTGTGTGTGTGTGTAGAAAATATAGAGGAATGCAAAATATAATACACATGTGATATATATACATATATGTGCATGTATAATATATGTATGTTATATGTCTGCATATGAGTGTGTATTATATTTTGTATCCCAAGGGTTAAGCATAGTGCCTGACAGGTAGAAGACAGGAACTAATTTTTGTATTAATTTTTGATTACAGGAACTAATTTTTGTATTAACATAGAGGAAGGAAAAAGATCTAGATCTTCTGGTTTAAACTTAGTTTGACCATAGTTTTATTTCCGGCCACTACCCCTTTTCCTTCTTCTCCTACCACACATCTTCCAAGAAAAGTCTGCACTTACTGTCTTCTGTAAGCAGAAGTGCCCAAGACAATCGAAACTTATCAACCAAGAGATTGAAAACCAAGCACTAAAAATGTATTTTTAAATAATTTTATTATGAAGCATTGATATTTTATTTGAAGAGGTAATGAAATTGGAAAACTTAAATGTACTCTGCAATCATGTATAACAAATTAGAATAATAAAAAAATTTTAAAAAAGAAATTGGAAAACTTAAAAACCATCTATTGAAGAATCAAGTTGCCAGAAGTTCTGAGATATTTATCATATTTTCTTATTTTATTCTGGCTTACTAACAAATTCCAGTATGAGCATCTCTTGCTATTGATGGGCTTTTAAAGTTCCTGCACTCTCTGGAGAAAATGCTTTTGAGTACTCACTGTTCAGCCATTTTGGTTCATGGTATGACTTCTTTTTTAAATCTTTTACTTTCTGAATCTTTATCAGAACTTCAAATATGATTCAGTTTTCGGTTACTATGTGCCATTATTGCTAATAGATTTCACTCCAGGAAAGGGAAGTAATCTATAGCATAGTTGCTCAGGAAACACATACACACACACACACACACACACACACACACACACACACACCCCTTCATCACACTGGGAAAGTTCTCTACCCAGTGGTTGAACTTGCTGGATTTTAAATGAAGGGACCTGGGCAACCCAACTGTATTATCATATTCAATGAAGTTTTTGATTTTTTTTTGTTGTTGTTGTTGTTTGGTTTTTCAAATAGACTTTTACTATGAATGTATTGAGGCTACTAAAGTCAACACAATTTTGAAAGAGAAAATCAAATGCTTTGTTTAGATTGCTAGAGCAGAATTTAAGAGAAAATTCCACCTTAACAACATGACAAACTATAAGCTAGGGTCATGGACTAAATTGTGCATGCCCCACACTCATATGTTGAGGCCCTAACCCCAATGTGATATTTGGGGGTGAGGCCTGTGGCAGTTGATTAGCTTTAGATGAGAGTACACTCCTGGGCCACTCATGATAGGATTAGTGCCCTTAGGAGCACTAGAGAGCTTCCTTCCTATTTTTCTCTACTGTCTGAGGACACAGCAATATGACAACCATCTGCAAATCAGGAAAAGATTATCATTGGAGAGCCAAATCTATCTGACACATTGGTCTTGGACTTCCAGCCTCCAGAACCGTGAGAAATAAATTCCTATTGCTTAACCCCCTGTCTATGGTGTTTTGTTGTAACAGCCCAAGCTGACTAATGGAGTGAGATCATAGGAAAATGTTGCAATGAAACAGAAGCTTCAGACCTCATTGCCCTTCAGTTTTCGCCACCTGTTCCACAAGGTTATCATTGTGCCAGTCTTTAGATATTTCTTTTTTTAGCCCTGAATATTACGAATATTTGAGAGTAGAGTCAAAGTCCCTAATCTGTTCTAAGAACATGGCAAGAGCATGATGCTCACATTAAAATCCTGTTAGGTCCAAAAGCAAGTGTCTTCATAAATTTCATCTTCAAACACTGGCTCTTTTAAATATAAAAGTTTGAATTCTAATGTTTTACAAATGTTAGGAGGTTAAGTTACTTCCTTTTATTATCACAGACAATCCTGCTAACGTATGAATGGAGAAGTAAAAAATAAATAAACATAATCTCCCCAAACGGGAGCAAGTAGTGAAGAAGAGACATCCCCAAATCAGGAGAAATGCTAGATAAGGGAGGAAAACAGAGTAACATTCAAGTTGTATTTTGAAAACAGGATTTAAGACAATATATTTTTTTTTTAAACTCAGGGGCACTCAACCACTGGGCCACATCCCCAGCCCTTTTTTGTATTTTATTAGAGACAGGATCTCACTGAGTTGCTAAGTACCTCACCATTGCTGAGGCTGGCTTTGAACTCACGATCCTCCTGCTTCAGCCTCCCAAGTGCTGGGATTACAGGCATGCGCCACCATGCCCAGCTTTAAGACATATTTTTATTCATGATGCAAACAAGTTAACACTACATGGAAGACAGATTTATACATGCTTAAAATAATTCTACAGACTCCTACAGCAATAAGGCAAGAAAGAAAGAAAAAATTAGGTGCTTATGAACTGCGTTGAATTCTATTTTATCTAAGTTCAAATGTATTAGAATAAAATAATAAAACCAATTGTAGAAATGAGAAACAGAAAGTTAAAGAATGCCAGAAAGTGGAGTATAGAAATGAGGATAAATTATGCTTACACCAAATGTTTTCAAAATACTAAAGCCTTATTTATTTATGTTTTTAATAAGAAGGAGTATAAGCCAAGAGATTAACTCTGAACTCAGAATATGTTGGTACAAATCCCTGCTCTGCTCTTCCCTGGCTGTGTGATTTTGGGCTCATGACTTAACCTCTCTGTACCACTTCCTCATATATATAATGAAGACAGTGATAAATGTAGATAAAGTGAGTTCATATGCCTGGACTGCTGGGAATGTTTCCTGCACTTCATCTGTGCTCCGCTCATGTCCAGCACGATGGAACTTCAGCATCATAGTTCTCAGCTCAGGCTAATGCTCACCTTGTGGGACTCAGGAGAGGTCTATGGAGCAGGAAATAGAGAAGCCATGCTCTCATTTATGTATGTCTCTTAATATACAATGTCACACCTGAAAGTGTGGCCTAGTGTCCTTCAAATCAGATTGGTGTCAGGAATAAAACCAAAGCACAATTCCATTTTCTTTCTTTTTCTTTTTTTTTTTTTTTTTTTTTTTTCAAATAATGAATGAACACAAGTAGGCTTCAACAGTTTTAAATGCAATTCTGTGAATGTTAAGGTTTCTTTCCTCTTTTTAAAGAGACACTCAAACACATGCCTCCCACCCCCAGTTGTTTGCTCCCTGAGCCCCATTTCTGAAGCTGCTCTGCCAAGACAACATCATCAATCAATAAGAGAATGTGTCAGCAGGGGGCTTCACTTCTTTTTCTAAGGGTCTCTGATGTTTGTTTCTCAACAGAAACTGAGCTCTAAGTAAACAAAAATTTTTATTTTGGAGTAAATGATTTTGAGTTCTACAGCACCTTTGTTTTCCGAGAATGTCAATTTTATTTTGGTTCCCAAGTTGACAGAAAAAGAAAGAAATCATTTAGAGAACTACATTTATTTCTTGCAACAAAATGGTCCAAAGAAATAGCCAAAATGTTCAGTAAAGCAAGGCATTTGCTAAATAAATGAAAACTCCACAGCTGAATAATGAATACATGCATGCCTGCCCACAGAAGAAAGGGGGAAAGAAACAATAAACAAGTTATGCCAGGCTTAAATTTAAAAAGTGCTATGCCATAATACATCTCTGTTAAGACTGTAAAACAAAAACAGAAACAGATTTGGTCTCCGTTTCCCCAAAAACCTTGGTTCAGGCTTGTGTTCCGCCTTCTGAAAAAAAGGAACTTGAAATTCAACATGAAACACGGTTGTACTCAAATCCTGCAAAACCTACTTACTAGTAAAGTTCCAAGATGTTGACACTAGTAGGATATTCACAAACACGTGGGGAACAAACTAAGCACTTCTGATTACAGTTAGATTAATCCTGCTTGTTATTTTACTTGCTAATCTAACAAGGGCTTCTAAGAATCAGAGACAGGAGACACTCCTGTCTTGTATGGGCTCTATCCTTTACATCACAAACTGTCATTCACACATCACACCCCCACCCCCACCAAGTGTCTACAAAGTTGTCTGCAAGTTGAAGTTTTAATGAACACAGTTTAAAGAGCCACAAACATCAAGTGGAAGGTTGGCAACCATCTGTTGAATCTGCTCTCCATAGATAGACAATCCCTACCATTTAGAAACTCGAGTGGATTGTTTTGCCCTGAATGGTGTGAATTTCCTCTCCAAGCCGTCCAAAAGCACAGAGAATGACCACGTTGTACTGAAGAGGCCTGGTCTAAGAGCTTTGAGACCAGAAATCAAATCATACATTGTATTCCTTCTGGAGGAGGTCAGCTTGCTTTACGCACACTATCTAATCAATTCTCAAAGCATTCCATTGAAATGAGGGAGAGGCAGCTACAATATTCGCTTTACAGATGGATAACCTGAGGCTCCGAAAGGTTAAGCAGTTTTTCAAGGTCACATTAGGCCAATTCCACACAACTGCCATTACCTGGGAAATGGAGGCAAACAGCAACAAACAGACCGCAGACTGGTTTTGCTTAAATGGAGGTACAGTGCCTGGCTAAAGAAAAACAAGGAGCGGGCCAGAGCACTCCAAATAAGCTGGCCTATATGCCCAGATTCGTCAGATGATTGACAATTTTCTATTCAACTTGAAACTGGAAACAGCTAGGCAGGGAGAGAACAGGAATGAGGTCACAGATCTGCTATTTATAGGATATCAGCCACCACACTCAGCTGCTTTTCAGTTAAGGTGAATATTGAATGTAATTTTCTTTCTCCAACTCCACACAGAGAAACTACTTTCAGAAAAGGAAATTATAGAATTTAATAATATTTCTTGTGACATGGTGATTTGCTTTGCGACAATCTCAGCAACGTTTACCACATATTCATCTGGGCTTATTGACCATAAATAAAAATGCAGTCACATTCTTTCTTCCTCTACAGATTGTTTTTAATAAAGCAATAAAGATTCCATGGGTTCCTGCCCCTCCAACCCCCAGCCTTACTTGCAAAATATTCATTGAATTTGCAAAGTTAGAATAAAACACAACACCAGTGTAGACCAAAAAGGAAAAAAGAAAAAAGAAACAAAGAAAGAAATGAAAAGCATAAAATGACCATTTCTGGGGCAACCTGATGTGCTTGTTTGGCTACAAGAGTTAATTCCTGTGAAAAATACAGTTCCTCACATTTCCTTTGGCTGGGCTTGGTCTGAGGCTTGTGAAATCTTCAGACAGTGAGAGGGGGAGGGCCGGAAGCCTCTGGGCTTTTGATGTAGATTGATGCATGACAGTAGCCCCTGCCCTAAATATCAAGTTTTCTTTCTCTTCAGTATCTCCCCCAATTCATGAAAAGACATTCCTCTAGCCCAAGTGCACAGATGATAGTCCTAGAGAACACCAGAAGTTGCAGATAAAAATGCCTCGTGTTTTCTGTGACTCACCAACCGCAACCAAAACCAAAACAGCAAACTGAAACAGAAAGGTTTGAGTGACATTGAAGATGTAAAAAAAAAAAAAAAAAAAGGCAAAGAAATAGAGAAGAAACTGCTCTGCTGGGGACCACCTCCAAGCTGCTAATTGGGAAGGGCCTTTGGGAAATGAGGGGCTGAGGATTGTTTCCTTTTCCCCTTTCCTCAAGCAAAAGGTGCCAGCCTGGAGCTACTGCAGGACCCTGTAATTGGTGCTCACACTGACCAGCTCAGGGATTCTCACCCTGGTATATGGGTAGTAATCCCTTAAAAATTGTTCAGCACAGATTCCCAGGCTCAACTCAAACTGACTAGAATGATTTCTACTCAATTTAAAGTGCGTTCCAGGAATCTGCGTTTTTATCAGAACCTCAAATATTCGTCGGACCTCTTAGAGGGGCTAAAAATTTTATTGACAATGCCCCATCGAGGGTGTTTCCAAAACGGCCTGCAGACCCAGCATGCCAGAGCACCACCTTCACATTGCATTTGAGGCACATGGGCCCTCCTATTTAATAGATAAGTCACATAAAGGCCTAAGAACAAATGGAGACGATAGCACTTAAAGGCCTCTTTTTTTTTTTTTTTTTTTTTTTTTTTTTTGTGTGGTACTGGGGATTGAACTCAGGGGCACTCGACCACTGGGTCACATCCCCAGCCCTTTTTTGTATTTTATTAGAGACAGGGTCTCACTGAGTTGCTAAGTGCCTCGCCATTACTGAGGCTGGCTTTGAACTCTCGATCCTCCTGCCTCGGCCTCCCAAAGTGCTGGGATTACAGGCGTGCGCCACCGCGCCCGGCTAAAGGCTTCTTTTCACCCCCTCAGAATGAGATGGAGGTTATATTTCTTTAAATGGTCATGAAGGTTACTGTAGATTTGAAATGGATAATTGGTTTTATATGGAAAGATGTGGCAAAAAAAAAAAAAAAAAATCAGAGATATCTCAGCCCTACAATTTGTTCACCTTTTTGCATGCAAGAGCCACTTCTGAAGAAGCAGTGTGTGTGCCTTCCTTCCACTGACCGATATCTTCTGTGCCTTGCCCATCCCCCTCACACCATATGCCAGTCTTTCTTCCTGTGCCCTCACTGCTCCCTTTGTCTCATTTGACAGCCCCTCTTTGTCCTTCTTTCCCCATCATTCAGCTACTGCCGATACAATAAAGCTTACAGAGAGGAATGGTCACTGGTGAGGCTGTTGACCATTTTATGGAGATCAGAATAAGAATCTGCAAAGTTATAACTCAATTTATTAACATTTAAAATTTTACCAAGAGCCTTCACATTGTGTCATTTGACTTTTGCTAAACAAACAAAACATCATGAATGCACTGATATTGAGAGGGAAGTGACTTGTTCAAGGCCGCTTTGTAGGAAAAGGCAGAACCTGCGCTTGGACCAAAACTTGTGGTTCCAATTACACTGCTCTTTATCCATACAACTGAGGAGGAGAAGGGGGACTCTTAGAACTACTCAGATTTTTTTTTACATTATTGAAGTGTTCCAGTTTGAAACTCAGGCTTAAAATTTTTGATTACATAAAACCACTGGACTGTAAGCAGGACTCAATTTATCCTAAGGTAATTTATCCAATGGCGTGAAGAAAAGCACCTTTTTGCATTTTACTAGAAAGGAGAAAGGAAATAACGTGGCAAAGAACAGTCATCCAGTAAACTTGGTTAAGGAATGAATGCTCTGTGTCCCAGACACTTAGCCAGTCACTTCTGGGGTGACCAGAGGTCTTCCAAATCAGTCCAATGGATCTCTGTTCACTTTAAGATTGACCATTCCAATCAGCAAAAGGACAATATTCAACATCCTGTTTTAGTTGACAAAACTCAGAATTAGCTAAACATACCAAGGACAACATGATGTTGCAATTCTTCCCTGAAATCAGTCAATGTAGCCCAGGTGACCTCTGAGGACTGATAAGGCATGGCAAGCTCACCAAAGCAGCCACATAAAGACTTACTGGGAAGGCCCATTTTCTAAGTTAGCTACTAAGCCCAATCCAATCCATGAGATAAGAAGAAACTGAACTGTACTTTATAACCAGAAGACACAATATCTGAGGTCCAGGATGATTTCCAATCTGCACTATTATTATTGCGACAAAAAAAATGCGACACATAAAAGGTGATGGACACTCAAGTGCTGTGCTGCCCTCTAGGTGTTGGAAAGCGCCCTTAAAATTATAAGGTTATTTTAAAAACACGGCCCTCCAAACCAATGACAAGCTATTTTGAAGAAATATAGTGCAATTTTAATTTGCATCCTTGATCACCAGAGTTTAAAACTTTGAATTTGCTAGGGACATAATTCCACATAGACCAAAAGACAGGGTCTCCTCAAAAGTAAGGACACCTTCACCAGAAGAGAGCACTTTTAAAGTCAGAATTCTTTCTTACATTTGTCCCAAGAGAAACTGATACCTCACATGGCTGGATTTTTGCGTTCTTTAATTTTTTCAAAGTCTGCTCTTTCTGAGACCAGTGCTTAAGGCTGAGGCAATCACCTCATTCGGCTGCTGTGGGCAGCAAAGATTCTGAAAACTCAGCAGCCCACAGATATTTCCTGCTTATGGAGGTCAAAAGAAGCAGTGACTGTAAATCTGAGAGAAAAATGTGACCCAAAGGAGAGACTTAATGACAGAGTGGCAATACAAAAGCTAAATGAACTTTACTTGGAATTTATATGCAGAGGATGCTAAATAAGTACTCTAGTGAACTTAGAAATTGTACTGTGTAACTTGTCTGCCCTAGCATTCTCCTGCCAAGCCCCACTAGCATATTCTGGAAGGTAAAATAATCACAGGCATGCTATCTAGATTTTTTTTTTTCTAAAATACAATTGCAGATATATTCAGATGTATATATTCTTGTCTTATTGCATTTGCTTGTAAAACTGGCTATTCTACTACACCTTGGGGCTCCACCTCCACAGCCTCCATAGGGGTTACTTCTTCTTTGATGAATCAGTAACATTAACTTACAGGAATTAGGTAAAAAGTCACCGGATATTGAAATCATCACACAGTTCAAAATTATCTTTATAATAAAAAAAAGTCCAGGAATGAAGAATAATCTCCCACCCAGAGAGGCTTCACCACCTAAAAGCCCAAGACCTGATGTCTGACCTAACATTTCTGCTTCAGAGAAAATAATCTGGTTTGATAAAATGAATTCCCACTAGGTAATTTATAACTTAATGTATCCCTTCATGCAAGAATTTACAGAAGGTTTAAACTCACTAATGATGGGATGTAGGGCATTTGCCAAAGGCTGTTGAAGGTATAGAAGGGCTTTCTTGGAGACTCTCAAATACTGCTAAGGATATGACCAAAAATATTATCCTTTAATAATAATCCTTGACCCAGAATGTAGATAGAAAACTGCTAATGTAGACCCACATGTGAGATCACCTAGGAAAGAAGACAGAATGTCATCCCCTGCTCTGCTGGCTATCAAGGAAAATAACTTACCAAGAAATTGTTTTAATAAAAATTAAAATTATGGTCCCAAAGCTAGTAAGATACCCAAATAACTACAGAAGGTAAGGAAATGATGATTCAGAAAATTCAGCTCCTAGACCTACAATGATTCCTACAATTTGAACAAAAGAAGACAAATTACTTGAAAGTTAAAATCAAGTATTTTTTAAATTGATCCTATAAATGCTAACACTTCATTTAATCTCATGGATACAACAAGGGAACATTTAGTAGACTGTGATTTGAGACAGTTGGTAAAAATTCCCTCCAGGGTGGTCAGGCTATATCAACACCACAAGTACTTTTAGAGAAGTTTAATGTACTGTATCTAGGTTTTAATTGTTCTGCCCTGACAATTCCCTGGGGACCACTTATAACAAAAGAGAACAAAAACATAAAAACAAAGAAAATGTTTGAAGTTCATTGAGAGGAACCAAGTGTATTTACATAGATGAGCATAAATATTTACCTGTAACACACACACACACACACACACACACACACACAAAGTGAGGGTGACGTGGCTATGACATCTGAAATCACTAGGTTTCCTGTGGAACCCAAAATTGGTCAGTTTAAGCTGGCCATCTCAATGAGTGCTCCCTCTCAGAAGGATCCCTTAGAAATTCTGTATTTTGTCAAAGAGGAGTTCTTAGGCCATGGGATATAATAACTTATATACACACAGAGCAAAAGATAGGACTGCTGGAAGACAAACAGAAGTACTGCTTTATTTTATGTATTTACAAACTCTAGTGTTTTATTTTCAAACATCAAAGCTAGTAAGCTATCCAAGATAAACAAAAAAGGATCTGAAATGGAAATTGCAAGTATACCCACTTCTTTAAGTTGGCTTTGTGAATAAATTCTTTTTCTTGCTATTACATCATGACATTACTTTTTGTACTGAATAGGAGAGGGAAAAGGAATCAATTTACTGTCACATGATTGAATTAAAAAATATTTTCACACTGCATTTATGATAGATCTTATAAAACCATTATTAGATCCAAGCAATCAATATTTGTAAAGTCACAATAAATCAACAAGAAGAATAAATAATAGTAAGGTCATGCTTGAGGGTTGGGGATGTAGCCAGTGATAGAGATCTTGTTTATCATGTGTGAGGTTCTTGGTTCAATCAGTACCCACGCCCCCCCCCCAAAAAAAAAAAATGCTTGAGGGAGCATATTGCTATATCAAAAATTCTTGCAAAATGTAAAAAGAGGAGTAAAAACAAACAAAGCTGAAATTAACAATATTATCCAATTACTAAATATTTGACTTAAACTGATATGTTATCATTATAGGTTTTTCTTATCTGGACAAAAAAGATGGAAGAATGAAGAAAAGAAGAGAAGGAGGGAGGGAGAAGGGAAGGAAAGAGCCAAATACAGAATGCAGAAATACATCCACATTTTCACAGAAAACTTATTTTTGACAAAGGCAGGAAGAATACACATTGGAAAAATTTATTCAATAAATGATGCTTAGGAAAACCAGATATCGAGATGTAGAAGAAAGAAACTAGACTTCTAGCTCTCACCATCTATAACAATATGGATCAAAGACTTAAATGTAAAACGTGAAACTATGAAATTAATAGAAGAAAATACAGGGGGAATGTTTCAGGACACTGATCTGCACAAAGTTTTTTTGGATATGTCTTCAAAAGCACAGGCAATAAAAACAAATTTTTACAAATAATACTACATCAAACTAAAAACCTGTACAGCATAGGAAGCAACCAATGGAGTAAAGAGACAACCCACAGAATGGGGGAAAATATTTTACAACTGTTAATCTATAAAGGACTAATTTCAAGAACTCAAACATCTCAACAGTAAAATCCCAAATAATCCTATGTTAAAAAATTGGCAAATGAACCAAATAGACATTTCTCAAAAATGGGTACATAAATGACCAACAATGATATGAAAGAAATGCTCAATGTTACTAATCACCAAGGAAAAGCAAATCAAAACTACAATGAGATAGCGTCACACCCCATTTAGAATGGCTATTACCAAAAAGACAGAAAATAACAAATGCTGGTGAGAAGGTGAAGAATGGGGAAGTCTCATATAGTGTGAATGGGAGTGTAAATTAGTACAGCTGTTATGGAAAACAGTACAGAGGTTCCTCAAAAACAAACAACAACAAAAAAAAAACAGAAATTAAACAGCCATATGATCCAGCAATCCCATATCTGGGTATGTATCCAGAGAAATTTAAATCAGTAAGATGAAGAGAGATCTGTACTTACATATAGCATATGTACATTATGTAGCACTATTCATAGTAGCCAAGATATAAACCTAGTAGGTATCCATCATATGATGAATAAATGAAGAAAATATAATACATACACACAGAGAAATATTATTCATCCATAAAAAATAAAATTCTGTCATTGGCAGCAAAATGGATAGAACCAGAGGAGGACATGTGTTAAGTGAAATAAGTCAGGCTGTGCCTGTGCCATATGTTTTCACTTGTACATAGAAGGAAATGATGATCTCAAGGAAGCAGAGACTAGAGTGGTTACTCACTCTAATTTGGATATTGAATGTCCCCCAAAAGCCCATACATTAAAGGGTGGGTTCCCAAGATGACTATTTTAGAAGGTGGTGGAAACTCTAAAAAGTGGGGCCTTGCAGGAGGTTGTTAGGTCATTACAGCTATGACCCTGGAAGGGACTATGGAACCTGATTTGTCCTTTTTGTCTCTGCTGTGGTTCAAGATGTGACTAACTGCTCCAACTCACACTCCTCACCATTGCTCTCTGCCACCCTCACCAGAAGTGAGCCAATGCAGACTCTATATAGTTGAACTTCCAGAAACATGAGCCAAAATAAACCTATCTTTACTTAGTATAGCCGTCTCCACTCTTTCATTTTAATAATGCAGAATCAATGCATTACCAAAGCCTGGGAAGTATATGGGGAAGAGAACAATGGAGAGAGAATGGGTACAGAGGTACAGTTCAATAGGAGGAATAACTTCTAATGTTTATAGTACAGTAGGACAACTATGGTTGACAACAATTAGTGGAATATCTCAAAATAGCTAGTAGAAAGGATTTTGAATATCCACAACACAAAGAAATTAAATTGGTAGGAGGTGATAGTTATGCCAATTATGCTGATTTGATCATTACACATTGTATTTAAATGTCACACTGTACACCCTAAGTATGTGCAGTTGCTATGTGTCAGTTAAAAATAAAATATATGTTATGGTTTGGATCTGTGTTGTTGCCCAAAGGTTCATGTGTTGAGAGCATGGTCCCCAATGCAGCAGTGTTCAGATATGGGGCTTTTGTGAAGCAATATTCTCATGAGGGCTCTGAAGGGATTGGTTCTTGGAGAAATGCTCTAGGGGACATGTTCTCAGGGACCTCTCTATGCTTCCTATCTGCCATGAAGAAAGCAGCCTTACTCCACCACGTTGTTCTCACCTCAGGCCCAAAGCAATGGAGCTGAATGATCATGGAATGAAACCTCTGAACCTGAGAGTCAAAATAAATCTTTCCTCATTTAAGTTGTTTTTTCTCAGGCATTATGTTTCAGTGACAAAAAGAACATATTAAAATTTTTCCATTAATAATGACCAAATGTCTACATACTGCAAATTGTTGAGTGTACTTTTAAGATTTGAATATTTAGCAGATACATACTGAATTTATTACAAGATTCTTAGCACATTAATTATGAAACTAATCTTCAATAGCAAAACTAGTGGAAAACTACTGAATGACTATACTGGAAACTATGAAATTTACACACATATAAATAAAATGAATGTGCACAAAAATAGAAGATGAATGATATGCAATCAGGAAAGTTTAGTTTGGAAAGTTAAAAAGTGAAAGGCTAAATTTAATTGAAGTTTCCTAAAAATGCTAACACATAAAGGATAAGAATAGACTGCTTGAAAAAAAAAAAGGGGGGGGGGGTTTAATGTTAATAGGTGACAGTCAAAAACACCTCAAACATAGCTTTCAAGTATGATAGAAGTTTCATGCTGGGAAGAATAAAAATAAGATGAAAACTAACCAGGATGCATCCAATGGGGGATAAAAAATCATCCTTTCTAAAAGATTGATTCCACCAAGATGAACTAGTTGTTGAAACATCAAGTCCAAGGAGGTCAATATTTTTATGGGAGGCAGATGTAAATATTTGACACAAGGGGCAGGTCTTGCTTATCTGTGTAGCCAGAGTAGCTGATGTGATCCCACATTAAATAAACGTTGAAAAAAGGACAGAAGGATGGAAGGGAGAGAGGAAATGTAACAGGGAGAAAAGAAGAAAGGGAGGCAAGAAGAAAGGGAGGGAGGGAGGGAATGAGGGAAGACAGGGAGAGAGTAATAAGATATGATTGTATATTTTATTATTGTAAATGAGCTAAAATACTTAGAATCAAGCACATTATAGTCAAACTTAAAGAAAATTGCCCTAATTCTCAGAAAAGAGAATAAGATGCATTTGAATTTTATAAAACAAATAACACTAAATTAATAACACTAAAGTTGATTCCTAGTCATTCTCTACAAAAATTTGCTAAATTTAGAAAATAGTATAGTGAATACTAGGTGCCTATAGGATCAACTAAGGAAAAATTACAATAAATTAACCTTCAGTTTATTTTTTATTGAATTACTAAATTGTAATTTCATAGTGATGCTCCAAGTATAGTCAGCTTAAACTTCAAAAGATATTTGATATGGCCTTGTGACATTCTTAACTGTTTGTATAATTATATATACTCACAGCTGCTTCATACATACCACCAAAGTGATTACCAATAAGTTTTTATCAGCCAGAAAGTTTTCTAATAGCTTATCCCATAGCCAAGTCCTATTGTATTTAAATTGGTTAAGTTGACTAAAGATAGAAGGAATGTCCTAAAGTCAAGAGAATTAACAATGAATAAAGGTTCAAAATTATCTTAATAGATCAAAAAGCTAATCCTAATTTTAAAAACTCAAAATTTAAAAGGATAAATATTAAATTTTGCTTGTAGGCTAATTAACCATTTGCACAAGGATATCACTTTTATAAAGTCCTAGTAAATTTAGTTAACTGAAGTCTAAGGCTGAGCTATTTGATTTGCAATGGTCCAAGTGGTTTGTAGACAGAATTCAGGACATGCAAAAACTTGAAGTGGGGAATGGGAAATACAATATTACTTTCACTAAACTTTGACAGAAGTTTAGGGTTTCTTTCCATTATGGATGAAGTACCATATTGGTACTAGCAGTACCCATAACTTTGTAAAAAAATAATAATCATATATACTTCCTTATTACATTATAGCATTTGTACATATCTCAAAATGATATATATGCATCACTACTTCAGAATTAAGATAATTATTGGACACATCACTGGATCTTATTAATAAAACTTTAGCAAAGAAATATAAGCATTTACATATACAGCCCTCAATCACACATTTCTTTTCAGTATTTTTTTTTTTTTTTTTTTTTTTTTTTTTTTTTTTTTTTTTGGTACTGGGGATTGAATTCAGGGGCACTCGACCACTGGGCCACATCCCCAGCCCTTTTTTGTATTTTATTAGAGACAGGGTCTCACTGAGTTGCTAAGTGTCTCGCCATTGCTGAGGCTGGCTTTAAACTTGTGATCCTCCTGCCTCAGCCTCCCAAAGTGCTGGGATTACAGGCGTGTGCCACCGCACCCGGCTTCTTTTCAGTATTTTAATAATTGGACTCTAATATAATTTGACGGGGGTGTGAGTGGCACCAGTCATCTCACACATGCACAGATTATGCTTGAATCTACCTTTCACATTTTATTTGAGATACTGACAATTGGGATAAGTTTGGGGTGGATGTGGGGAGAAGCAATGACTAGCAAGCTGAAACTCTAGAAATTGTATCATGAGGAACATAATTCTTCTAGAAGCAAACATTAGTTGTAGTGCAAGACCCTGGAGAGGAATCAAGATGCAATTAAAAAAAAAAAAAAAGTCTGTGCTATAATTTGGACACAATTTCAGCATCTTCCACCTCTATTGCTTATTGCCCTATTATCTCAGGTGGCTAGAAAGCCCTCAGATTCTCAGTTTTGGTGTCTAGATCTTGAAGGTAATGCATACAGTGCAGACTTGGAATGAGAGAGAAAATGAACTATTAGCAACTCTAACAGTGCATAGTACATAAGAAATCCCCCCCAAAAAAAACTGTGTCATGGTTGGTATGGTCTTGCCAAAGGAACTGAAGTGGGATAAACCATATTCTGAATAGGAGGTTTATATAGGCTCTTCTGCCCTAAGGAACAGAATCTCACACTATTTAGAACCATTTAGAGATCAGAGTTGAACAGCTCTATTTTATTTTGTTCCAGAAAACAGGGATAGGACAAATAGTGCTAGACAGATTTGAGTTCACTGTAATGAAGAAGTGCCCAGGAACCAAACTTGGATAACCATTGGTTGCTTAAAAAATATAATAAGAATCCTGCCACTGACTGTGCTCAAGCAGAGATGCTATTACCATGCACTCTGGATGTGGCAAGGGAAGAGCTTGCCAAGATAGGGAGGCTGCCCACAGAGCTCACAGGCTACCTCCAAGGCTCGAAGAGTCTCGAGCTTCATGCACAAGGGCTAAACAGAAATAATAGATCAAGCTATCAGACTCAACAAATGTTGTTTTTCCTCTGCTTCTGAGGACCATAGTCATCATTTAAATAAACAAACAGATCACTAATATGATGA
This sequence comes from Tamias sibiricus, assembly GCA_025594165.1. Lineage (NCBI taxonomy): Eukaryota > Metazoa > Chordata > Mammalia > Rodentia > Sciuridae > Tamias > Tamias sibiricus. Next base: position 124,980,225 of record CM046666.1, on the reverse strand, counting down.
TAGAATTTCCAGTCTCTGGTAAAAGGGACACGTTATTGGACAGGGAACATTTACATTTCAAATCGATACAATGACAGTCATAAGCTGCAAGATTCCAAAATGGACCTTTTAAAGTTCAACTTTGTAATAATGACTAAGTAAAATGACTGAAATGATAATAATAATGTAAGTGAGTATGCTAGAATCAAGGGAATACTTGAATAGACTACTGCTTTCTTTGGAGAATTACGGTACTCAAGTCATCTCCAAAGCCCTTTAAGGAAAAGGTCCATCTCCAAAAGCAGCCTAGTACCAGACTGAGAATTTCTATACTTTCTTCCCAGATGTACTTCCCAGATGTAATGACACTTGACATTCAGCAAACAAGGAAAAGGCAGAGAAACAGGACAGCTGGAGGGTTAAGCATTTGTCTTAATAAATATTTAAATATCTAAGATATTTATCATGCATTAAATAGTTAACAGAAAGAATGCTCTTTTTTCTTTTTCCTTCTCTTCTTTCCTTAGCTTTCTCTCCTGCTCATTTCCTCTCCCTAAAGAGGCCCCTTGATTTGCTTACAAACTCTAAAATTTCCTGGTTTCCACACTTTAAAATGCCCTCTCTCTGCCCCACTGCAGCTCCATTATGCAAAATCTATTCTTCAAATATAGAAATAACCTTTTCCAGAGAAAGTACGTCCTGATAGAATCACAGTCAATGAAGACACTCATATTTCTAAATGTGCTAACCACAATAAAAAGGAAGCAGAACAGAATCTCACACTATTTAGAACCATTTAGATGCACATAAAAATCGACAATTATTTTGTATTTATGCAGATTTAGGAAAAACTATAAGGAAGAGATTTTGGTAAATATGTCAGCATTTAAAGATTTTCCACGTGAAGTGTTTTTACATTAAATTTCAGTTGAATACACAGATTTATGTTTTATCTTACTTATCACAAAGAATAATTATTTAAATGTTTCCCATAAAGTATCACGATGTACATTATGCTGTAACTCAGAAATCTGAGTACTGTATATCATTGAATGTTGTGATGTTATACAAACATTCCAAAAGAAAAAAAAAATCATTGTCAGTACAACACTAGTTTGAGATATCCAATTCACCAACTGAAATGATCACCACGGGTGAATTTCCTGCTCTGATGCACAGTCCCAAGATCTTGACCCCTTCTCTCTCTAGAGTGAAGTTTATCTTCTTAAGAGTGAATTCATAGCATTCAGTTCCCACAGAATGGTTATATAAACCTGATCCCAATTTATAAAGGTGCAGTGATAAATATAACTGCTAAAGGAACCAGCACATTCTTTCTGTAAAAGTGAATCAGAGAGCAAAAGTGAGGGTTTAAGAGATAAAGAGGATGTGTAATGTGACATCCAGAGGTATCCCTGTCAAGGTTGGGTCTATCACAGGGTCTTGGTGGGCCAGTGTCCCAAACCAAGTTCCCACTTCTCTACCAAAATGGACACACTTTCATTTGTTCATAACTGACCAATATTCTTATCATTACATTTTTCTTTATACATGTAAGTACTTTCAAAACAAAAAGTCAAATATGGATACTCTAAGGTATAATTGGATATTTTTAAGATGATTTTCATTTCTTTGCTCTACTAATCTGTTGATGATAGTGTTTTATTCTAAGAGGGGGGCGGTGAGGGGGCTTTTTCTTTGAAACACAAATATTAAAGAATGTATACTTGTTAGTATCATGAAATGTAGCCTAGAAAATTTTTACATAAATACACCCAAAGTGATGAATTTGGAAGTTACTGCCCACAGAGAGCAAGATTGGCTCCCGTTTGCCAGGCACTGGTCAAATTATTGAATCTCTCAGATCCTCAGTCTGATCATCTATGTAGTAAGAAAAACATCTGTCTTCCAGGTCGTGTCATGAAGACTTAATTGCCTGAAGAGTCTGATGCATGAAGGGACTGTGCGGCACATTCCTCCCTTGATTTCTTTTTCCTCATTACTTACTCTATTCTCCCCAAATAAACCTTTGTGGCATTTCCCATTGTGTCTCTAACCAATCAAGTGATTTTATATGGGACTCATATGTCCTCCCGCATCTGCATGCCCACATCCTTCCCATCTGATCACTTACGGAGGTAGTTGTCTGACTAGCATCAGCAAAGTCACCTTCAAGATTAACATCTCCCCATACAAGCATTATCCCCTCACAGCCTTGCCTTCTCAATCTGTCCTATGTCAATTTGCACTTGATGACACATGGCTTAGTTTCATTATTTCCTCTGTGACTTGTCATACTACTATTTTAACTTCTTGAGAGTAAAGACTTTGCTTTCTAGTTCTTTAAAACTGGCCCCCTCATTCACCTAATCCATACCCCCAGCCCTAGCTAGTGCTGCAGTGGCATTCATTTTGTGTTGACTGTCTGGCTAATGAGAAATTATTTTAGCACAACAGCAGGAACAAGTCTATAGAGAAGTTATTAGATATATCAAAGCAGCAGAATAAAGAGAGGAATCAAAGGTGAGGAAATTACCTACTGTTCCCCTCTTCACAAAGGTGAATGATTTATTTGTCTCAATCTCACAAGTAATACAAGTAGCTTCCCTGTGGCTGTGTCTACTTTCTATAGAAAAAGAGGTAGCAGAAAATGTCAGAAATGTAAGTCCCAAAACAGAGATAAACCATTGAAGAAAAAAAAAAAAAAACTATATTAAATCAATAGGCAATGAGAATTACAAAGAATGTAAATGCAAACATTTTTCTCAAGTGTTTTATGTCACTATTTCTCCTTTTTTTTTCCCTTCTTTTTTTTTTTTTTTTTTTTTTTTTTTTCCATGCTAGGGATGAACCCCAGGTCTTGTCCATACTAAGTAAGTGCCCCACCACTGAGCTATGTCCCTAGTCCCTATGACCATTTTAAAATATGTACTCTAAAAAGCTATGTTTATAAAAAAAATTGACATCTACAGTGGCACATATAATTGAATATGTGTGACTGGAAATAGAAATAAAGCCCTCATAACTTCTGAGCAAATTCTCTGTTAACAGAAGTAAAAACAAATAATTTCATAATCGATATAAGGTAAAGTTCTGTAGTGATTAAACTGGATTAAATGAGAAGAACCAAGGAATTCAATATACAGTCATTATCTCTGGTTTTCTGTGCCATAAAAACCCTTGAAGAACTTATTTGCTTCCACCATTTCCCAAAGGAGAGACATTTATTCCAAGAATGTGCTTCCACCAAGAAGAAGTGCGTTTTTTGTTACAAGTGAATTACAACTAGGAACGAATGTTTAAATTGTGAAGAGATTTGGAGGTGAATTAGTAAATAGGATGCAAATCAGAGCAAAATCAAATCATAACAGACAAATGGGAAAACAAATCCCATCTGGATGTGTGGCAAAGTCAGATTTTTACTAACCATAAAAATGGGGAAACAGCTTCAAGATTTAAATCTCATTTAAATGCAGCCCCATTAAAACTTTATAATTCTAAGTGAATGCAATAACTTTAATATTGTATAACCTATATAGGATTTTGATTAACATGACTTGACAGATGGGAAAGAATTTTCCCTTTAAAAATACTTCAGAATGTTTATAAAAAGTAGCTACTTTAAAATTAGACATTGAAATTATTTTAAAATGTTATATTATTATAAGAAAGAGCTTTTGGGGAATTACCTATTTAATTTCATAATACTTCTAAAAAGCATCCTGGCAAACATTCCTTATTAACATTAAGGAGAATTTATGTTGATGTTTTGAAATTTTAAAGGACTTCAAGACACTCTGATATAATTCTGGATACTTGGGAGTGACAGAACATATATAGTATATCTTTTACCTGAGAGAAGACTACAATACCCCTCAATTATGAGAAACTTAAAGTAAAATGAATAGCTAATTCTGAAGCATAAAAAAAAAACTCTAAATGTGTAACATATTTGAAGTAGAGGAAGTCCTTGGACTGGAAAAATGTTTACAAAAGTGTTCATAGCTCTTCAACAGCAAGTTTCTGTCAAAGCTTTAAGAAAGGACACACAGAAAGGGATGACAGTAGAGAGGCTTGGAATAAGATCTGTGGGAATAAAGTAGGTCAAAGAGATTCTCAATTTGAAGTTAGTCTAAGATTAAGGTATGATAAATTTGTCATAAATGAGGGAATTTTGATTAGAAGTTATTGGGAAAAAATAATCTATGCCAAAGTGAAGGAGACAGTGGGTGTGTGTACGTTCTGTTTGAATGACAAGAGACATATATCTTGATGCATGCTGTTGAAATATAATACTTTCCTTTAGGAACTAGATACAAGATCTAAAATATGGAAGAATAGTTGGGAGTCAGTCACAATCTAATAGAAGACCATATATCCACATTCCATTTGGAAAAAAAAAAAAGAAAAGGAAAAATTAACAGAAGCCAAAGAACTAAATGGAATAAAAGAAGAAGAAACTAGTTTCTTCTAGTTTGTAGTCCCTAGGATTATTACATTGTGATTATTAACTGATTTTCAGAATTCTTCATTATGAGTTTGGGGGTGGAGAAGAGGAAGAGGAGAAGAGGGACTAGGAGACTGAGACAGAAGCAAGAGAAGAGGAGAAAGTTAATGGAGACAGACAATAGATTTTTGCATATTTTTTCCAGAGATCTCTCATTTGAGAGCTAGTTTATACCAGTTCCATTGATTTGTCATTGGTTAAATTTATTGAAAACTTCTAGCAAGATTTCCAAGTAAAAGATGACTAACATCTAGGACCATTTAAATGCGATTCCCTGCTAAATTCTGAAGGTCCTATTGTTTTCAATTTTTTTAAAAAAAGAAGAGACTATTGGAGTTTAGTAACATGTCCCAGGTCACACAGGTGGCAAATAAAGATGCTGAATATGAACTTGGGTCTGTCTGATTTTAAGGTCCACTTACTGAAAATTATGATGGCAGCATCATCATTACATTATCGTTGTGCCATGACATCAGTAATTCTGTGCATTAAATATTTTTAATTAAAGTTACTTACAATTTTAAGTAACTTTCATACCTTCTTCCTCACTTGGCCAATGTCAGATGTTTAGGTTCTGTTTGCTGTATTTAATGTGAATTCCACAAATAACAATTACATAAACAATTCATTTCTCTTGCATGTAAAAAAAAAAAGTACAAAAGAAGAGTATCTTTATGATTCAGTGAAGAAGTATCTGATCTCTGCCCTTCAGCTGTCATTCTGCCATTTCAGCATGTGCCTTACATCCTTAAGACCATTCTACTCTGGCCCAAGATGGCAACTAGAGCCACAGACACAAAGCTCACATTCTAAAATACCAAGGAAAAAAAGGGAAGAAGAGGGACATCCCCTTTTAAGGATATACTTTAAGAATATGTTTCAGAAATATTATGCAAAACTCCTTAATTTTCAATGGGCATAATCTAGACACATGGCCACACTCACATACAAAGAAGACTAGGAAATGTCCTCTTTTAGATGGGTGGTATTGTGCCAATCAAATACTAGAATTTTTACTAAAAAGAAATGAAAAAAAATCAACATTATGAGACATTTCTCATAGAACTTTTCTGATATAAAAATTAAGCTAATTTCATGCCTATATTTGACATCAAACATATTTAGCAATCAGAGTATTATCAAGGGATTTCTTCCTATTTGTTTTGCATTTTCAGTTATATACAAAGGAGAAACAACTAAAAATTGGGACTGTTCTTAGAGATTAAATTGAAAAATATGTATGTTGTATAAACATACATATATTTACATTCATTCTCACATATAATTGACATGGGGCATAATAAAACCCTGTTTATGGTGATGTATCATCACAAGAAACTTAGTACCATAATTTGTTGCTTGAAATAATATTTATTTTTAGATGATATTTACCATACTTATAACTAATAATAAAAAAATTATACCCCAACACTATATTCCTGATATGGCTCTTTAACCAAAACTTAAATGGAATCAAATTTGAAAGTTTGCAAAGAAATTAAGTTACTTTTCCCATACCTATAAACTTCTTGAATTCAGTTAGCACTAGACATAACATATTACAAGAAAGGCTGTTTGTTTTGCTGTTTACAGCCCAAAAAGTACTGGATATCTCCCAGGAAATTCCAGTCTTAGGAGGATTCCAACAAACATGAAGAACTGAGTGGTTCAGATTTAAACACAGATTGGAATCAGAATGTGAACTTTATTCCAAGTCCAATGTGTCTGATTTTTGAGATTTAGTCTCTGTTCTTGCATGCTCTGACAGCAAGATATTTATAAATAAATCCTGCAGATAAAATAAATTGATATATCAATATATAATCTTCTTTACTAGCATAATAAAAATCAGAATGTACCACTTCACATAAACAAAATATAGTACATTGAATTTTCATGATTTTATTCTGAGATAGACAGTAGTTTTTTTAAATGCTGACCTAAATTATGCAAAGATGCTGTTAAGAAATGTTTAGTCTTGAATGATGCAAATGTTATAAGACCACATATATCCACCAAGATCCACTTGCTTTCGTAAAATTAGTTGTTCTTATATATGTTTAAAATGGACTTTTGGTAATTATTCATGTATTATTTAGCAAAATTTCATTGTAATCTACAATAAATACACTTATTTAATAATGGGATTTATGGCTGTCAAATCAAGAAATACACATTGAGCCATACATTAGTGTATTATTTGTGTAATATAGTTAATTGCTCATATAAAATAGATCCCTGCCTCTTTTTACTCTATGTCCTTAGGCCTCCTAATTTCCTTATCTAGAAAAATATCCTGCACATGGAAGGTATTCAATAAATGAGGTTAAGTGATAGGTAGGTCAATGGTAATATTAGAATTACCTTTATACAAAGAGATGCATTAAGAAGCAATGTAGGTCAGTCCTGCAGAGCCTGACTAACTGGTTCTGACACTGGCAAACAGTTCACTTTGACTAATCTTAAAGATTGCTTATTACCCACACATACAATTTTAATTTACTGGAGTCAACATCAGACAAAAAGATGAGAAAATGATCCGATCAGTATTGCTAGCCCTACATCACTGAGTAGAGACAAAACATTTTGATTTCCAGAAGTCACAGAAACTCCACGACCAATAATTAGAACAATCTGTTAACAAGTAAAAGTCATCACCAACTCAGTGTTGCTTTGCAGTTAGTCATTGATGCAAGTGGGGAAGACTGCCTGGATTTAATGATTTAATTTGACAATTTATATACCTGATCCTAAAGACTTCATGATCTCATAAAAAAAATGAACTTGAATCCATTGATAGCTAGTTTATTCTCTTTCTAGTACACAGTATGTTTACCCTTCTCAATATTTTCTTCCAATCCAGCATAATATATTTTCCTTGTCACCAGTATTTTATAGATACAGTTTCAATTTCACTATTCCATGATCAGAAAGAAAATAGAAATAAATGAACAGAAAGAAAAAATATATATATATTAGATTAGATACATGCATATGTATAGATACATACATTAGATAGATATTACATTAAATACATAGATACATGTTAATTTTTATTTAATCAAAAAAAATTAACCTGAAATCAAGGAACAGAGATTAAGAGAATGAGATTTTCTTTGTAGCTGTGTTCTTACTTTCTGTTTGGCCTGCAATAAATTAATTATGTTCTTAAGCAATAATTTTCTTGACTAACAACAACAACAAAAAAAGATGTCAATGCTCACATTTTCTCTCATGGCATCATTGTAACAACCACACAATACAATTTGTATAAAAAAACTTTTAAAGCATAAAAATTATACAGTGAAACATCAGGTTTATTAAAAAAACAATCCAAAATATGAATGCTATGTTCCTCAAAGAGATAAATTATTCCTTCAGATGTTATTGGCATTTCAAAATGATTGTTTGCTTTATAAATAAATTTGCCATAGGACTAGCATTTTTCAATAAGTGAAAAGATGAAAGAGAAAAAAGGGAAATCCAGGAAGTTCTAAACATCTCTAAGGATAAATTATTACTCGATTTCTTGGATCCTAGCATACAGTGTTTAGTAGGAGACTTTCTTTTAATTACTCAGATTATACTAAAAAATAGGTCTCATTTTAATACCAACATGAATTTCACACCACTGCATCCAACAAAAACACACCTTCTAGTGTGACATGGTTCCCCAAGCACTGGATGGTCCCGTAGGTCACCTTTGCACTGCTATTCTCTATATGAATGAAGATTCCAGAAGTCGCCTCTTATCCAGCCTTGAGCAAGGAAAACTGAGCCTATGACCAACACATTGGGACAAAGTCAATGATCCCAAGACAAACAATCAAGCCAATCATAACATGTGTAAAGTTATAAATCCTGAACCCCAAATCTGAGAAGGGAGAGCATCTCCTACCTTGAGACCTGCCAACACGCTGGTCAATACGCCACTAGTTTAGCAGAACTTAACAGAACCTAGTTTTTGCAGAAAGGAAGGGTGGTTGCACTTCCTTCATGTATGTACTCCAGAGAGCTAACACGTGTATATTTTTTTTAAATCAAAACCCCAGGCTTTTTTGTTTGTTTGTTTGCTTTTGTTTTTGTTTTTAATATTTATTTTTAGTTTTAGGTGGACATAATCTCTTTATTTTATTTTTACGTGGTGCTGAGGATCATGCATGCTAGGCAAGCACTTGACCACTGAGCCACAATGCCAGCCCAGAACCCAGTTTTTAGGTGCATTTCACGTTTCCAAAATTCTCAGCTTCCTATATTCTCAGCTTCCATCCATCTACTTTCACTATTTAAAAAATATATTAAAATTGGTGGCTCTGAATAGGTGAAACTACGTCCGAGTATGTGTTATAAATGTATGGTGCATGCATGTCTTAAGATCACAGACGATTCAATGGCCTCTTTTAATTCCTTTTTAAAGTGGTTATCTCCTTTGGGATAATTTGTTGCTGGGTAGAATGAAAATGCAATAAAACACTCACTTCAAACAGAATGGCATCATTAGCTAATGATCTTGCAAAGTAAAATGAAATGCAAGCCAAATTCAGAAGTAGGATTTTCCTAATACTTCTAAATGTTTCATTTTTGTTTGTGTGTGGTAACATCAGGTTGCATCCTTTATCCCCCTTCAGCATAGCAGGGTTTGAAACAGAAAAGTTTCTGGACCCTCCCTTTCTGCTCTCCTCCCCAGATTCCAGCCTCCCACCCACAGCCATCCTGGGATTGGTCAAGAAAGTCAGTTAACTGGTGGAGTACACTCACCGCATGCTGCTCACACAGGGACACTTGTGCATGCATCCCTACTTCTTAGGCCTGTGCACACACACTGACACACACATTCACACACATATTCAGGCATACGCATTCCTAAGGAGGTCACTGAATATTGCAATCATTCTTTTGGAAATAATTTATCTAGCAATAAATGAGCAAAAGAAGTAGACATTTTTCAACCCTATTTTTTCTTGTCTTTATATCTTTCCTCTTTCCTTTCCTTTCTTCTTCCCTTCCCTTTCTTCTTTCCTTTCCTTTCCTATTTTATTTTTGCACTGGAGAGTTTTCTGAAGTTCAACAGTGATTACTTTAATTAAGGGAAAAAAAAAAACAAGAGAACAAGAAGGAATAGTAAACAGTTCCCTCCACTGCCTAAGGGGTTAGTTACAAAATAAACATTTCATAGACTGGGCCACATCTCCTATAATGAGACAGCTCTGGCTCTGGCTAGTGAGACTGCAACTGAAGTCCCCCATTAAGGGCATTCACTTGGAAAAATTAAGTGACCCACTTGTGTTGACTAAAGAGATGCTCACAGAGGTTTTTTTTGCAACCACCTACAGCATTTTTTGACAATCCGCCCTGCGCTCACCACTGCCTTTACTAAAGGCTCTCTCTGCTGCATTTTGTTCTAATGGTTCAGTCTTCTTGCTGATGATTCAAAGTCCAAGCTTTTCCTCTTAAGCTTCTATATAAACTAAAATCCCTTAACCCAGAAAACAGGAGAGGTAATTAGGGTGTTTGGTTTGATATTTGGTGGGATGTACAGAGACAAGAAATGAGTATTACATTTTTTTCCGTCTCCAAACCAAAACACAGAGACAAGGGAAGATTGTTCACATTTGCAAAATTTGCCTTGAGCTCCTCAGAGGAAAGATGCTATATAAAACCTAAAAATAAGTAATGATTAAAATGCCTTAGAACAAAAACAGAGCATTCTAGTAAGAACCTCAGAGATGTTATCATCAGTTCAAGAAAGGAAGAAAGAAGTCACAGTAGAAAATTATTTGCAATCTAGGGACATGTCACATTAAAACACACACACACACACACACACACACACACACACACACACACAAAACACAACCTATCAAAATTAGGACACAAACTCTAAAGTAATGAACACATACAAACCATTGATGAACATGAATTGTTTTTTTCCATTAAATTAATGAGAAGATAGGAGTAAGGAACTAAACAGAACAAAGTCATTGGCATAATAACTAAATTTTAGCTCAGAGTTTCCAAGCAAGAGAAACTCAGCAGGGTCATATTTCATAACATTAAAGATGAAATGAGACAAAAACCTAAACCATCTATTTATTTGCTTTACAAGCTACAATTAAGGGCTGTTAATTTATGAAGGTGTTTGTTCACTTGTCAGCCAGCTCAGCAGTACAAACTGAAACCTGTAATTCACTTCCAGGTCTCTCCTATCCTCTCCATCTATTTGTTTTTTTTTTTTGTTTGTTTGTTTGTTTGTTTGTTTTTTGAGCTACTCACAAAATACATTTTCTACTATATTAAATAATTGATTTCTGCTTTCTATTTTGACCATTGTATTCAGAACCAAAGAAAAACAACCAGATAAATTTGCCTCTGTGAAATGTGAAAACATACACACTATGAAGTGTTACTTGAAAAATAATTCCTTAGCTACGCATCTGGGGGGTAAATGAGGAAGACTGAGACATCAAGTGTCTCAGTTTACTCCAAGAATGGCTACATCTTCATTGCTATTTATTTTCATCTACTTGTTGTAAGGTCTAACCTGCTATGTGTTACCTTTATTTTCCTTCAGGAATCTTCGAAAAAATTTTGAATTGTGTCCCTTCTCTGAATGCTTCATGCAGCTACATTTCATATTATCTTCTTCAGAACTTGGATTTTTTTTAAATGTATGTTAGCCTTGTCGTTCATCCATTCTGCACAAATATTTATTGAATACCTACTATGGTCCAGGCAGAGTTCCGACTGCTGGATTTACAGTAGTAAACCTACCAGACAAAAAAATTCAGCTGTAATTGGAGCTAACATTTTATTGGGGGTTGCAGGCAATAAACAACATAAATAAGTTATAAAGCCAGGTAGTGACTGTCTAGGAAGAAAAGCTAAAGCAGAAAAGGGAAATTAGAAATCGCATAATGAAGATACATGGGTGGAGTGCATGTGTGTGAATAGAGTTTTTATTTATTTCATTTTGCTGAGGACTGCTGACAATTTCCTTATGAATTAGCATAATAAAAAGCTGTGGCAACCCACTGCTATACAGTTCTTGACACAGTGATGGACATAATACAAGTATCAATAAATACTCAGTAATTAATTCTTTCAATTCTCTGCTACTGCTTTGCTTTACAATTATAGCTAAGCTATTTTTACTTCTGACTCTTGTTCTCTGATGAGGAGGAAAGTAAGGGATCTTAACTCTATACTTTCAAAACAACTGCAGAGTTTTGAGGTCTGAAGCCCTAAAGTTTGAATTCACCTCTAACACTCATTAACTGAGCAACGTTGGCCAAACCAATTTTTTCTCAGCATCTTTTTCATTATTTGTAAAATAGCAATAATTACACCTGCTTCACAGAATGAGGATGAATGAATTCAAACACGTGACAGTATATATAAACTATTCTACTTATATTACCTGCTCTTATTACTATTATCAATGAGAAGTTTGGAGGAAAAAATTTACCAGAACATCCAGTCAGGAGTGAGTGTGTAAAAGGAGTCTCAGGCTGCAGAGAGTTGAGAATATATAGCTTCAAGAACATATTCATAAACTATCACAAGCCAATATTTTTAAATTTGCCCAATGGCTTTAACTAATAAAAGCTGAAGTTGCCACTGGCTAGATGAAATAAATATCAGGAAACTTCACAGTATCTATTCTTTGGAATTTATCCTCAACTGGATTAATTCAGAAAACCAAATATACACAGAGAGAAATACAAGGTCAATCATCCCTGAAGTAACTACCAGGAACTCAAGGAAAGCCACATACTTTGGTCTCAATAACTAACCAAACACGTGCTTTACTTAGGTCTCCTCCTTGATACCTTTATGGCTTGTAATTAACTCTGCTGGTTAAAGGTCCCATTACTTCCCTGACAGTGGTCTCTGACACCATTCTGAAATTGTTCCACCCAGTCTCAACCCCATCCTTATGTTAGCCATAACCACACTTTGCATTCTACTTCAGTATTTAAGAAATAGTGTGTCCCCAGAAGAGGACACATTTGGAAAAAGAGCCTGAGTACCTGTGACTGCTGAGGAGTTTGTCTGTTTATTCTAGTGGCTCTTTGCTTTATGTCTAACTAAAGAACATAAAAATATGAAGAAGGGACACAGGCTATCAAACAAGTATACTTGAATCACTCAACCATTTCTGAAGAAAAAATGAGTTGAATTGTTTAGATTTCATTCAGAGACATACAGAGTAATAAAAATTTGAAACTAAGTATATGGATTAAAGAGTCTGTAAAAGGCGGAGGGACCAAAACCAGTGTTGTGTTTGCAATAAGGTCCAAAGAAAGGATCTCTCTATGTGTTTTCTCACAGCATTAGGGGAGCAGGTTCTCACTCCAGCACAGTTTGTGCAGCCCAGCTGTGGAGTCAGAGGGACACTGCTTGCACAAATCCATTTGGTATTCTCGGTGATAACTACTCTCAGTTGGATTTTTTTCCAATATGGTCTCTTTTCAAGCCAACAGCATTTTTCAGTGGACCCTTAGAATAGTGAGTGTTCAGTGAACCACACAATTGCTACAGGGATAAGTATTCCAGATGTTGGGAATCAGAGGTTAAAGTAGGTTTTGTTTGCATTGCTAACAGACACCTTTCTGCTTAAATCAGAAAGACTCATGGGCCCGCAGGAAGTGACACACAACCTCAGAGGTGTTTACCATCCACAGTCTGTAACAGCATCTCACTCCATGCCCAGTTGTGACTGCAGAGACATTCTTGGACATGTGTTCCCAGCCTTAAGTAATCTCCATAAACTTAGCCATAAATCTAACTACAGCTAAACGTGAGAATTTCTGTTTTGTTATTATAGATCTTAATCCTCCATGTGGAACATCATTCATTCATCTAGGAAAAGGAGAAGAAAGACTCTGAACAATATAGTTAGCAATGTGTCTCCCCAAATTGTGAAATAGTTAAAAATGGAAAGTAAGTACAACCAGAAAGTGAAACAAAGCCCCTCTCAAGCCAATCATAAAACTGGTCTGGTCAGGCTGCCTCTGTTTAGTAGTCAGGTTTTTGCTGGTGAAAAGGTTGTAAATGCATAGGAATGTATAGCCTGGGGTGTGACTATTAGTGGCCTTCAGGCAAGCAAGGAGAGGATATTAAAAAGTTCAGATGGACTCTTTTTAATACCAGGATCTAAAAGTGTGGTGGGGGCTCTTTAAAACTGTATAAATAGGTGCTAGGCTTATAACTAATTTTTTTTATCCAGTGATAGAATACAAAATCATTATAGTAATAAAAAATTATAATACTCAATCATCGTCACTTTTATAACAACTCCTTAAGTTAGGAAAACAGGCAAAAGAATTATTCACCAAAGTTGATAGAAATAATTGATTTTTATCTTTAAGACTAGGCTTGGGGTATGTGCATATGAATTGAATCAAAATGAGACAGAATGGGAGTTCCAGAGAAACTCAGAGGAGTGAACACACGTTGTTTACCAGGTTTTCCTTCCAAAATTGGCAGTACTAGGATTTCAAAAGCAGAAAAAGAGCACAATATTCAAGAGTTCAATGAAAGAGAGAGACAAGACAAAAGGATTTTTTTTTTTTTTTTTAAGAAGGAAAGCAAGAAGCAGAAAATAATTGAAATGGCAAAGTCTCCATCGTATTTTAAGGAAACCCTAAAAGTGATTCTTATTATACTAGAATCCTGGAGAGCTTTGAACTATAGAAGTGTAAAGTCCTTACAAAAGGAGAGTGTGCAGTTAAAGTACACAGGTACTAGCTAAAAGTCTGGTTAAGAAACTAGAGACCTGCAATGCTACCTGGAGACAGTCCTTCCATTCTCCTAGCAGAACCATAGGGTTTTACGCTCTAGGGACACTGTGTAACAGAAGCCCTAGAAGGGAAAAACTGAGCCCACATGAAGGTTGTGATCTATCTTTCTTTTTTTCCTTCTTTCTTTCTTTTGGTTTGAAGTGCTGTGGATAAAACCCTGATCTCCCATGCTAGGCAAGCTAAACCCCCAGAGGAATATTAAATGAAAGCCTATGTTTTGAACATTCCATCAACTTCCTTGCTTGGCAAATTTCTAGAAAGAATAGCTCTGAGGCTTACACCTGCCAAACAAAGATGGGAAAATTACTCTGGACAAAAACTTCCAGCATGCCACTGAGGGATCCCCAGTGAAGATTTCCGACACTGTACAGGGAGTCTAGCATTTAGCAAGTTCTAGCCATGAATGCAGAACTTCCAGGTGACTTCTTAGTACTTCTTGCAAGTTCTTAGTCAATGATATCTGATGACATAGACAAATAATTGAAAAAAGAAACTTGGAAGACATGATGCAAGTAAGAGAGAAATAGATCTAGGAAATCTATAATCAGTATATTTATAATAAGAACCATTACATTAATGTAATTAAAAGATAGTACTTTTACCAAAAGAGAGAACAAAAACATATGTTAAAAATAAAAAAAAAAATGTGTTACAAGAAATGAAAATTCATTATTAGTGCTAAAAGACAAATTTGATAAGGTTCTCTGTACTAGAACAAAATAAGAAAGGAGGAATAAAAAGGAAAAGAGAGAAATGAAGAACATGAAATAAAAGATAATAAAAATAGAGGATTAAAGAGGTCCAACATCTGAATAATAGGAGTTCTTAAAAAGAAAATGGGAAAGAAATTACTCAAGTAAACGTTTCAGAACTAAAGGGCATGAGTTTTCAGGTCCAAATGTCCTGCCAATTACCTAACATAATCAATGAAATAAAGACCTACAACAAGGCAAAATTTTGTGAAATTCAGAATCACCAAAGACATAGTGAAATCCTAAAAAGTTTCATGTTTGAAAAAAAAAGTTTAATTTTAAACAAACAACAAAACCAGATTATAGATGGCAGACAAAGAATCGGTTTACTCAGTGGCATAGATTTAATCAAATACTTCATTGGAAGACAGAATGTCTTCAAAATTCTGAATGAAAATGACTTCCCACCTAGAATTCTATACTCAGAAAACTATCAGGTGAGAGAGTAAAATAAAAGTATTTTAATGCATGGAAATTTTCAGAAAAAAATGAACTCATATGTATCCTTTCTTAGTGTATATGTAAATCAAGATAATAAATATTTAGAAGTTAGAAATCAGGGCACAAACCAAAAAAGAGATACCAGGTGCCGTCCCTTCAGAAGGATCGAGGAATATATGAGGAAAACAGGTGATGTGTCGAACTACAGAAAAACTAGCCCAGGTTGGAGCAACAGGATGGAGAAGTCTAGAAAGAATGTTTCCCAGAGTAAAGGAAAAATCTGATGGAGTTGAATGATACTTCTGGTGAAGAATTTTGGGAGAATTCAGTGATAGATAAACAGAAAATTTAGCTTATTAATTCCAAGTTGACAAAAGACTATATGAACAAGAAATGTAGTCACAGTACATTATGTAATTAACTTACAAATAGTAGTTAGGACAGCTGAATGTATCAATACTGATTGTTGACTTAACCTAAACATTGATTTTGTTGGGAGGATGTAGAAAACACTGAAGCTAGACAGTACTAAGGGGAGGAAATTGTAATAGTAATCAAATATGCATCATCCAGAATAGGAAGTTTGAAATTTTTTAAAAAATAAAAAAATAGTAGTTTAAGCAGATAATTTAGAAATATAGAAATAACTAGATGAAACTGCAAAAAAAGTTTCAAAGTGGCAGCTTCAGAGAAGGAGAAACTAAAGATAGGGAAGAAAGAAGAAATAATTCATTTTTTTTAGCCTCATAGGACCAGTTGACATTGGCAATTTTGTGCATGTATAGCTGATAAAAATAATTTTGAAATTGCATTGAAAAGAAAAAAAAAAGAGCTGGAAAGCTAAGTGCTATTATGTAGTTTATGATTATGCTATATCTAGCCACTAATCAACTGGGGAGACATACACAGAAGACTGCTGCTATGGAGAAGCGTATCAGAAAGAAATAATTAAGGGAATTCCTGGTAGAGGGCACACCTGCACAAAACACAGAAGCAGGAAAGGGAAGGACACATTCTGGAATCATATGACATGGTCATAGTGCAGGTTGCACAGATGGCAGTGGCCTGAGATGATGTTGGTAGGGACCGTGTCCAAATGGACTTTGGAATCTTGAAATCCACTCCAGGGAGTTTGAACATTTTCCTATGGGCTGCAGAGAGCTCTTTGCAGATTCAAGACTGGGAAATAACAGAAGGAATTTCCATTTTTAGAAAAAGTTTCTCTGTCAGTTTTATGGTGAGTGAATGCAGAGGCCTGAAACAGAAGCAGAGACCATTTAGGGGACTATTGCAAAAGTCCAAGCAGAAACAAACAAGTGATTGAACCAAGGTCAAGGTAAAAATGAACTTAGAAGCATGAGAATGTCAGTCAGGCACTATCAACATGGGAAACTGGCCTTCAGGAGAGGAAGAAAAATCTTCCCAGTTACCTCTGGAAGACACGTCATTCCTAAGTTACTTGTTTCTTGCCAAGACACTTGATGAAAGAAAACAACTAGTAAATGGACTAACCCTAGGTCCTGCTGAGTTGAAATCTCAGGTTCTCCAGACTGGATCTGGCTTAAACAAAAAAAATTTTATGTATAAAATGATTAAAGATAATAGGACCTAACTCATATGATTGTTGGGGGGTGAAAAATGAGAATACATATAAATTTGTCTTTTAATCTCAGAAAAAAAGCCACATCATGTTCATAGTTTAAAAAAAAAAAAAAAAAACTTTGCCTGAAGTCTCCTGCTCCCAGACCGCTTCATTAATTTCCACTCACTTAGTGCTTTTATATTAAGACTTGACAAATACTTAATTTTTACATAAACTATAATTTCAGGCAGTTGTATATTTGTAATGTAATCCTAGCTTTCTGGGGAATAAAAAAAAAAGACCCATTTTTTTCTAACACAAAGTTCCCCTGAAACCAGGAGGGTCTATCAGACTCTTCATGTAAAGTGTACCAATAATTTTTTAATCTGCTCAAATATATACTGACCCTTTGAATTAAGCCCTCTCCACTCTCTCTGAATCACTATGCAAAATTAAAATGCACCTTTCTTTCCCTACCGTTGGGGAGGGCTGAGTGAAACACTAAGGGGGGGGTGATATTTTTAGTCATAATCGTGCGCACTTGCAGGTTAGGTTAATAAAGCTCAAGAGCACAAAATGTGTCAGAAACAAAAACACGAAGGTCTTATCTCTGATACGCTCAGAGGTCTCCGAGTTTTTTATTATTTCTGTTTCAGTGTGACACACATTGTGTGAGAGAAGGAGAAGGAGGGGCGCTGCTGGCAGCTCCATTATCTATGCCTCATTGTTAGCCTGGGGAGAAGATATCATTTGCTCTGCCACCTTTGTGTCTCTTGGAGAATCAGATAACCTACTTATGCTTTCTAACCAGTTGAGCAATCTGGACCCTCCAAAGATGCTGTAACTCCTTGGCACTGATTTCTCATGCTAAGCTGTTCAGTCTTTGAAACTGTATACTAACTACTTCACAGAAATCCTGAAGGCAAAAACCAGGAGAAATAAGGCTTTGCTATTATGTAGGGGGGGGGGGCTGCTATGTTTGTGTTTCTAGGACTTTGTCAATCACTCTCTATTCAAGATGCTTTGTCCTAATTTTCCTCTGTGATTGAATTGGGTTTATTGTTCCAGTAAATATCTGCAAGGCGGTACCAAACACCCAAGGGATCCTCAGCCAGGATGATATCACCTGACTGCTTGGACCTCTGTCACAACAAGAACATTCCTGAGGATTCAGATGTATTGTTGGTGCTAATCCCAGGCTAGTGATATCAGAGGAAACTAAAAGGGACTGTGCATTTTATATAATTGGAAGGGTAAGGAGTGAAGACAGAATTTTAAGGAGGTGGGAAGAGATCAGAGTCACAGCTCTTCAGATGCTTTCTTAAGGGAAATAAATGAAAAGCCACACTGTGCTTACACCTCTGCCGGAAACAGTCAAAACCAAGGACACATCATCAAGATGAATAGTCATATTATTACAAATAAAATTGCATTATTCATTGGTTTTTATTGTATCATGACTGTATTATAATGCTTAATTATTCATTACTATTTTTCTCCATTATTGCTATTATTAATGACACTGCTTAAAAAAAAAAAAAAAAACCTGTAATAAAGCCACTTCCCTTAATCAGTCATTGTTTATTTTCTGTACTTCTGTCTCCATGGTGCAAGGGACATAATTGTTTTTCATTTTCAGCAGGCAGCAAGATGGAGAGAGACAGAAGGTATTGGGAAAGAAAGGCCTCAATGCCTCGCACACCACACACGACCAAGCTGCACTCAAGACATCACACTTTCATCCAGCTTTCTCACACGCTTACAATGTGACATGTGTCCCAGGGAAGAGGAACTTAACCTGCAGGAAAAAATTAGCCCAACAGAACCATTACGCTGTTACAAGTCCTTAAAACACCCCTGTCCAGTAGTGAGCCATAAAACCCATAAGTAGTCAAGAGTGTGTTTCTTCCCTGGAAATATTTCTACCTCTCTATTCCTGTTTAAACTTGGTCAGCTTGCTATCACTTGAAAAAGTTTTTCTTATAATAACAACCTGTGAAATCTATTGAAAAAATAAAAAGTAAATCAATTATGTAGTTCAATACATCCATCTTATAGATGGCAATATTGAGGCTTAGAGAGGTCAGATGACCTCCTAAGGTCACATAGCCAGTGAGAGGCAGGCCCAGAAAGAGAAACCAAGGCTGCAGGATTCCAGTCAGATTCTCCCTCCCTGAACCATGTCACCCTCAGAATGATTTCCCAAAACTGACATTGATGAAAAATAGATTATAAAATGACTTACAAACAATTAGTAAAGTCTACACTCACCAACAACTACAATAACGAAAGTTTTACTTCAATTGGCATTTCTACCCCCAAAAATCTGATCTCCAAGTAGAGTTTATATATAGTGGATCCTTCTTTGTTATAATTTACTATCAATATATTGAATTAATTCTCATACTAACTGTGGTAAGTCAGTCATCCATATTATTCTGACTCACATTCTACCATATACCGAGAGCCAACTCTGTGGGAAATAGTGTGTTAGAAGTCCTGTGGATGAAGGGTAAGAAGTGAAGACAGAATTCTAAGGAGGTGGGAAGAGAACAGAGTCACAGCTCTTCAGATGCTTTCTTAAGGGAAATAAATGAAAGGCCGCACTGTGCTTACACCTCTGCCGGAAACAGTCAAAACCAAGGACACATCATCAAGATGAATAGTCATATTATTACAGATAAAATTTGGCAATCCTTAGAACTCTTGATGGAAGTGAGACTTCCTTCATCTCCTCCAGGCCCCTCTTCCAAATTTCTAGGCAAAGTAGTCAAGAGTATGTTTCTGCCTGCTTCTCAAGAATCCTTGACTTTCCTTGTGGGAGGAACCCAATAGAGAGACCATTTCGCAGTGCATGTCCGCCCCTATCAGAGTCCATCATTCCACCTGAATCTTATCCCAAGTCCGTAGCAAGTTGACTGGTGATTAGGTATCTGAAACAAGAGAATTACCACTTAGAGATCTGTCATACAGAGTGGTTAAATTGTACTTGCAGGAATCTGTATGCTGAAGGCAAGCCTGTGGCTTGTTTGTCTCCTTTTACACAAAAGGTATCTCTTGAGGATAAGCATAGGAAAAGGTAAGGCGAGAAGAGGAACTGCACAGTGAAACCCACACTGAGGATAGAAAACCCTTCTGCTAAATTAGCAGTGAATTCAGTGTTGCATTATTGTGGAGCAAGTGCCCCACCTTTTTTTGTCTGTGTGTCCTTACCTTTTGACAAGTAACCTTGAAGTTCCTCCCACAAGGAAGTAAGCACTAGCCTGGCCTCTGACATTGTGTTTCTCTATGTGGTGTGCTTTGGTCTGCAGGATATGAGCAGCAGCAACAATGAGCCAATTCCAAGCTTTGGTCATAAAAGATTTTGTGTGTTTCTGTTATCTTCCTTGTGTCGATGCCGCAACCATGAGGAGAACTGTCCCTGAGTAGCTGCTGCCTGTTCTCCCTGGGCCCTAGGATGAACATATGTGGAGCCAGCCAGAGGCCAACACATAGCCAGGGCCAAGTCCAGCCAACTCCACAGCCTGAAAAACAGCCCCCAGCAGAGCTCAGCCACCACCAGCCAGCCTACAGGTCCATGAGAAATAAATGCAGTTGCTTCATGCTAGTGGGATTTGGTGATTGTTTGTTAATGCAGCAACAGCTATGTGAAAAAGATGCTGTTTGGCTGGTAGTGGTAGTGGTGGAATAGGCCAAAGGAAGGATGGAACTTCTTGATCACTTAATAGCTGTTTTCTTATTGACATAACAACCTGTCACATGTCCATTCTAATAATGCTGTTTTAAATTCTCACCAAGAACTGTTGGCTCTGAAGCTTCATTTAAGGAAAGAGAGGATGCTCTGTTCTCATAGTTACTTTTTTTTTTTTTTTCTGAAAACAATGAGTAGAATATTGTTTGGAATATAGCATTCCCGGGGAGGGGAAAAACTTGTTGGGAACTAAATGATGTAGATTTTGAAAGGGTGCAATTGAATCTGTTTTGTGAGAAGTTACATTATTTATCCATTCAATGAATATGCAACAATGACACATTGACAAAGGACAAGAACACTGGAAAAGGAGCCAGATTGAGTTGACATTTTTATGCTTGCATTACCAGGAGGATGGGGAAGATAATCACAGAAACATTAAAGTGAAAAGAAGAGTTTTGATGAGGAAAGAAGGCAGCCTAGGAGAAAACATGGGGTACTATAATATTTAATGGCTGATAGAGAAGAAACCTGAAAGGGAATGCTAGAGAGGTGGGGATGAACAGAAATATTATGGAAAAGAGTGTGGGGAACAGGCTGTGCACTGCTCTGAGTTAGTTATTCTATGTCCTGGAGAATCACAGTGCCTAGCTCAGCTGTCTCCATTTTGTAAAGTTTGCCACAAGCTCTGTTTTGAGCACAAATGTTAAGGCAGAATGACTTGGTAACTTGTCCAGACAAGTAGATAACCACCAGATGTTGGACATACAGAATTTATCAGAAAGAATAATCCCCAGCTGTACAACATAATCATAAGTCACAAATATAAATAAGTTAATCATGCCAATTAAAAAGTGATGTTTTAGTCAGCTTTATCACTGCTGCAACTTAAAGATCTGACTAGGACAATTTTAGGGGAAGAAAAGTCTATTGGGGGCTCACAGTTTCAGAGGTCTTAGTCCATAGAAGTTCGGCTCCATTCCTTGGCTCGAGGTGAAGCAAGACATCATGGCGAAAGAGTGTAGCAGAGGGAAGCAGCTCACATGATGATCAGGAAGCAGAGAGAGAGACTCCACTCTCCAATACAAAATATATACCTAATAGCCATGCCCCCAATGAACCACTTCTTCCAACCACACCCCACCTGCCTCCAGTTACCATTCAGTGAATCCCATCAGGAATTAATTCACTGAGTAAGCTAAGGCTATAACCCAATCATTTCTCCTCCAAACCTTCTTGCGTTGTCTCACACATGAGCTTTTGGGGGATGCCACATGTAAACCATAATAAATGACCACCTGGGAACTTATTGGATTAAACCGGAAGCACATGGATACATGACATAGCAAACTCACATCAGAGAAACCAGCCCCATGAGTTTATCAGACACACCAGGCCACTGAATGATGTGTTCCCCTCACCCGAAACACCAAAAGAGAGGCTCCCAAGAGGGTGGTATAGTGACACACACACTCCCATCATCTTATCAGACCAGTCACTGAATGCATCAGGAGGTTGAAGAGCAGCTGACTCCCTGCTCTGCCCCTGGGCCTTTAGCTCAGCTGGAGCTCCCTGCTTGAAGTGGCCCATTTTGAAACTGCCAAAACTCTGCCCTCTGGACCTTAACAACAGTTTGGTACCCAGAACAGCTCTGAGCCATGAACAAGTTCCTAATCTTATCTGACCACCTACAGTGACCCTTTCACATTTATATCTGCTTTCTGCCTTTGCAGCCTCTTGAAGCCCTATGGACACTGGTAACTGACCCTTTCTTAACTCTTCTGTAACCTATATATCATTGTATTGAGTGTGATGTGCAACTTGAGTGTTATAAATATTAGTGATTAAGATAGAAATAGAATAAAAGAAACTGTGTTTGTTCTGCTTGTATGAACCATGAGTATTTGGTGAATTAATGCATGTCAAACTATGTACCTGGTGACTACATTAATAAAATCTGACACTGTGGAAAGACACAGTGGTCTATGTTAATGGCATAGTTCACTCATGACACAAAGCAAAAGGATATTTCAAAAATCAGGAAGATGTCAACAGTCTCCACTATTACTGAGAAAGCTAGTAAGATGACAGGCAGAAAAACCTTCATTGAGTTTGCATATATCAAAATGCATGTGAGAGGATAAATAATCATCAGTACTCAATCTTTACAAAGGAGACTAGTAAAGTGGACATAATAAAGGAACAAGAAAGGGTTCATGGGATGGAGGGAAGTATTCATTGATCAATTTTACAAAAGGTAGGTATGAGCTGGTACTTTTTCTACTACACAGCCTTTAGTGAAAATACAAGAAAGCAATGTAAAATGACAGAAGTGATCAGGATGGAAAATAACAGAAAGTAAGGTTTTAAACTGAGTATAAAGGTATACCTGGAGAATCTATATAGAGAGGGCCTTGCTTTCTCAGTAGTTAAGGTCTTGTTTTTCATTTATCAGATGCTTTTTGGAATTTTATATACGATTCTTATTTAATGCACACACACTTTGAGCTAAAACATTACTATGGACTAGGCATGTTTCTATGTGAATAATACACATGAAATCATGATAACTTTTGTACAATGTTGGTAATACTATTTCCTTTTGAAAAATAAGAATAATGAAAGCATTCAGAAGGGTTAAGTAATTTGCTAAAGTCACAAACTAATAAGCAGCACATCTGGGATTCAAATCCCTGACTCCAAAGTGCGTGTTACTTTCACCATCTAATGTTACTTGGCTTAAATGAGGAAGAGAAGCAAAAGAGAACAAGGAAATGAAATCAGAGATAACTGCCAAAATGTTTAAATTTAATTAATGAAACAACTGCATTTTGGCTTAGATGTGACCATATAGCTTTGTTGCAAATAGCTCGGTTGAAATATTGGTTAAGAGGTAGTGGGCTCTACTGAAGAAAAATGAAAGAGAAAGGCTGTGACCTTGTGACCATGACCACCAGTGGGAAAAGTCTCTCTCCTTCAATTTGCTTAAGTGGTGGAGATTATTTAAAGCAATGGGAGCCATGGATCTTAACTCCATTTTCTCTTCTCTTTTCCCCAGTGCTTTGAAATATATCTGCATAACTTTCTTCCTCAGAAACACTCACTGAATATTAGCTTCTTGTCTAAAGAAGAACAATCGTATATAATTCCTACCAGTTATGTAACTCTAAATCTCTTAAGTGTGTGTTTTTCTGATTTGCATCTAGTTTCCGCTATAAGTACCAGATGGATTCATGGTGAAAATTCAATAACACAATGTATATATTAATATTTTTTAGAATATGATGGATATGTAAATGGCACATAGCATTATTCTCTGAACATTTAGATTTCTGCAAGTTCCTTGACTCTCAGCTTTTCTTCTCAGCCTTCTCTAACTGACATCTGGTTCTCACCATTTCCCAGAAGAACAGACTCTGTGCTCAACAGTGGGATTGCCAAAGGCTAAATGGTGAAGCATCCTAGGGATACATTATTGATGTTAAAACTCAGGAAAATCCAAAAGACCCAGTATTCTATAATACTGAACTAACAGCATATTTCAAATTTGCATGCATATATTTCTACATTCTAACATTTCTGAAACCCTGGGTGCATCCTGTAATTAATGTGGTAAGAAATCATGTCCTGCAGATCAAATCTAGCTCACTACCTACTTTTGGATGTCTCGAGACCTAAATTTGGTTTTCACATTTTAAAAAGGTTAAAAAAAATTTTTAATATAATGTTTCATAACATCAAATTTCAGTGTCCATAAGTAAAGTTAATTAAAACACATTCATGCCCATTTTTTTACATATTGCCTGTGACAGATTTGCTGCCACCAAGGCAGAATTCAGTCACTGTGGTGGAGACTTTATTGAACTTAAGGCCTAACATATCATTTACAGAAAAAGTTTGCTGATGTTTAACCATACTTTGACAACATTCTGTCTTTCTTGGTGGTTTTATTACACTCCTCTAGAGAAACAGAAATAATTACAACACATACACAATTAGGAGGAACTGGTTTTTGCAGTTATGGAACATAAGTCCTATGATCTGCCATCTGCCAACTGGAGACCCAGGAAAATGAGTGGTGTAGTTCAGCCCAGGTCCAAATGCCCGCAAACTAGGAGAGTCACTAATGTCCATCTCAGTCTGAGGATGAATGACCAGTGTTTCCATTCCAACAGTCAACAGAGTCAATTAAACCTTCCTCTACCTCTTTGATCTATTCTGTCCCTCAACTGGACGAAGCCCACCCACAATGGGGAAAGCAATCTACTTTACTGAATCACCAATTCAATTCAAATGATCGACTCATCCAGAATCACCCTCATAGACATAATCAGAAATGATATTTAACCCAATATCTGAGCATCCTATTATCTAGTCAACTTTTATGATTACATAAAATAATCATCACTGTAGTAAATATGACAATGGTGTTCTTCATAGATGATGGACACTAATTGTGAAATATGTTTGATTCTCAGGATCAGCAGATTTTGCTTAAAATTAACTTTTCTTTTACTTTAGGGGTAGTACTAAATGGTTTGCTTATGTGAGGGGAAAAAAACTGAGCCTGATGAAATCCAATCCACAACCCTTTTTAACCTTAGTACAGCAGTGATATTATAAAATTTATCATTCTAGGCATCATCAAAGCATAATAGATGACTTCATTCATTTTAGTTCCTTTATAGTTCCTATTCAAATGTGTATGTATGTGTTTGTAAATATATGTATACACATACACACATATTTATATACATATACACACATATTTGGTGTGTTTATGTTTATGTGTGTATTCCACATATTAAGAGAAGAAAAATTGGTCTTTGTACTCAAGAGATAAAGGCTTAAATCCCAGCCTTAACCCTGATAAGCTAAGTGACTAATAAATTAACCTTCTAAGTCTCATTTCCTTCCTCTGTAAATGGAATCATTCAGAGAATTGTTGAGAGATAAAATGAGGTATATAGAATAGTGCATAGGAAATTGCTTAGCATAGTACCTGTTTCATATTTGGGAATCAATTTATATTTGTTCTCTTCCCACCTTGATCCCTCCAAAGTTAATCGCTAACCCATTTGGACCCATTTTAATGAATTCATAATGTGCCATATAGATATAACTATTCTTATATTATTAGAATGTTGTAAGATCAACAATACTTGCTAGCAAAAAAAGAAGGAGTTTAATACTAGGAAAGAAATATGTAACCCACAAGAGTCTGAATTTGTAGTCAGACTGTAAATTGGACTCCTATGGGGCGAAGGTAGTCAATTACCTGTCTTCACTGGTACCTCTTTAAATGGAGTTTTCCATATAGGTGGTTGAATAATAAGTCTTCATAAACTCCCCAAAATAGGCTCATTTCTTAACTGCTCACATTTCCCCTCAGGGGAAATGTAAGAAAGAAACCTGGCATAAGACACTCGTTTCTGCAATGGGCCCTGGAGTTTGGGGAAAAGTGCAAATACAGTATTAGCATGTCAGCCTAATCCATATCTGCCTAGGCTGCTTCACCTAGCTTCTATCTATGAGAATAAAAAAGTAAACTAGATATTTTCTCATTAAATGAGGACTCAAGCCTCCTGGCTACTGAGGACCATTCTGTGAATATAACAGCCTCATTGATGGCTAAAGACAGAACAATCACAGCCTCAGGATAGACCCTTCAGAGGCTAGACTGGACTCCTCAAAGACTGGCTCTTTCAGTCTTGATTTACTTCTCTCAACGTTTTCTCCCTAAGCTTTACTGTGACTTCTAGACTTCCGTGTACTTCTACCCTCTGGATAAGATTAGGAAAATCTCAGAGGAAACCCTGATTGACTGGTTTAAGTCACATTCTCACTTCCTGGACTACTCTGCAGGTGAGGAGGTAAGGTTCTACGGTTGACCCCGCAGAGGTCACACGTTGACTCTTATACCAGTCACCATTGCTCACCAGGCAGCCTGGGGTGAATTCCCATCTGGACCTTGTATTTGGCAAAGTAGGGAACAGCTAAGGAAAGAATAGTGAAGTTCCCCAAAAGGGAAGGAAGCACAGACGTAGCCATCGGGGAGCCCTGAGTCAGACAGCCTCCCAAGTTTCTGTGCTGCCCCATGTCTAATGTCAATGTCCTGTTTGTAATAATGGGATATTTTAAAAATTTACAATGATGGGACTTCACAGGTGATAACATGGTAAAAATGGCAAGTGTGAAATATCTACTCTATATAGTGACAGTCTCTGCCACCTTAATCTTGCTTCAGGTATGGGAAAAAAAGACTAAGGATTGAACCATTAAATACATATTTCCCAATGCATGTATACTTTTGTTAAGATAAATTTACAAATTACAGAAAGGAGACTTAATAGAAAAAAAAAAAAAAAACCCACATGCTATCAGTTTTGTTGCTGCTCATGACTCAGATTCCCTGATGTTCACCAACTTGTAGACATAGTCTCTAAGTTCTGTTCATGAGAATTAACTACCCACCCTTACGTAAAAAAGCAGGTGGTTTTAATGGGCAACAAAAAGCTCCAAAAGAAATGTCTTAGGATTTGATGGTGAAGGGTCAGGAGTGCCTCAGTTCTCCATTTATGTGAAGCAGAGTTGCTTTGGGGTATGTGAGACTGGAATGGTTAATTTGAATTGTCAACTTGATTGGATTAAGAAATGCCAATAATTAAGAGGCTTCTGGGTGTGTCAATGAGGGTGTGTCTAGGAATGATTGGCATGTGGGATAGCCAAAGAAATGGAGACTCTCCCTAAGTGCAGATAGCACCATCCAATAGGATGATGGCTTGGATGGAATAAAAGTTGGAAGAACAAGGGAGCAGCAGCAGATATGAGCTCAATTCTTCTTAAACATGTTCTTAATTTCTGCTATGATCATCCGAGGATGTTAGACTCGCCCTTCTTTACTCTTCCAAAGCAAACTCTGCCTGTGATTCTCCAGGGAGTTTCTGGAAGCCTTCAGTCTTGAACTAGGGTAGCACTGTTGAACCCTCTTGTTCTGAAGCTTTAATCTCTTGGACTGTGCAGCTGTTGGTTCTTCCATCTCTCCAGCCTGCAGACGGCCATTGTGGACTATCCAGCTTCTGGTCACTTACGCCAACCTAATAAGTCCCCTTTTTATAATTATACTTCCTGTTGATTCTGTTCCTCTAAAAAACTCTGACTAACACAGAGGCACAGTTAGAGAGGTTTCTCTGGAGTTTGAGGTCCTGGCCAAGGTGGAACTCATCCCTACAATCTCTCCCTCCCTCAGCTCTTTCCTTTGAAAGGATGTTGTCCTCGTGCATGAGTGTTCTAAACAAGACTCATTTCTTAACTTCTCAGAGACAATTTTTTTTCCTTTCTCATTTTCTTCTGCAGCTCCAATTTCTTCTGAACATATTTCCCTCTAATCCTCTTTATTTTTAGTTTCAATGCCTTAATTTTTTCCTACTTAGTGATTAATTCCTACTAATCCTTAGTTTTATCTATTTTTACATTTAAACTTTTTATCTTATGGGATTAAGTATTTTATCTTATTCTTTAATCATCTATAGTTTTACAATTTTAATGATCCACACTTTTATCTTTTATTTTAAAACTCATTTGTTTAATCTTATTTTCAAACTCAACATTTTATTCTACTGTAACTTTAATTCTCTTACATACAGCTTTACTTTTCTCTTCTTTTATTCTCAACTTCTATTTTTCATTTCTTTCCTCTAAACCACTACTGCCTTGAAGTTCTTCTTCTTTCTCTCTTTCTAAAAATACATATAATGGCTGATGACATGAGTGGTGTCAAAGTGATGGTGTTGGTGAGGATGATGAAGAAATCGATAATACAGGTGGAGTATCTCTTTCTAAAATTCTTGGCATCAGAAGTATTTTGGATTTGTTTGGATTTTAGAATGTTTGCACATATGTAATGAGATGTCTTGGAAATGGAACCCAAGTTTAAACACAAAATTTATTTATGTTTCATATACATCTTATACACACAACCTGAACAGAATTTGGTACAATATTTTCAGCACATTTGCATTTTGACTGAAACCCATTCCATGCTGTCAGGTGTGGAATTTTCCATTTATTGTTGTCACTCTGGTGCTCAAAAAGTTTCAAATTTCAAAGCATTTTTGGACCTCAGATTTTTGGATAAGGGATACTCAACCTGCAATAATAAAAGCAGAAGAGAAAGACTGAAGCACTTCTTTCTCTCCATGGCTCTTTGTGCCTCCTTTTTTTCCCCCCAGATGAAGGCCTAAGTCCTTTTCAAGGATAGTTTTCTCCTTCTAAAGCCTAAATATTGTTTTAGAAGATACGGAAAAATCCTAATTATACTCCTCAGGATTACTTTTATTTTTTCCTACACAAAAAGATCAACTCATTTATTGAGATGTTTTCACTTCCTGAGAACTTGCACCACATTGACTTTGGCAGTTTGTAGGTATCTGCAGACAAAAGGGAATGGCTGGTAAGAGAACTTTCCTGAAGGTCTGCCACCAGGCAATAGCTGAGCACTTTACAAACAGTCGGTAAGCATTGAATAAATAGTGAATTTACACTACAAGTGTAAAGAGACCCAGTGGATAATTGACAGCTGAGTTTCTATCTCTGCTTGAATGTTGGATTCCCTTAAAAATAGGTGGGACTACCTGATAGATTTTTAGGAGAATTAAAAGAGTTGATGTTTGTAAAACACTTATAACTATGCTTGAGATGTAGGAACTGCTATATGCTAATTAAATGAAAATGTGTGCAGAGCTAAGTCAATTTCTCACATTTATTGAGGTCCTAGAAGAATCCTCTTGACCTTCAATAGACATAAGCCTTATTTCCTCACAGTGAATATTCAAGAAAAACTAATCAAGGTAAGTTATTCAAAAGAGAGATTGTTGTCATTACTTGTCTTATCTTTTAGTAGTGTCATCTGGCCTCTCTGGAAAAAACTTCATAGCTTTCCAGAGCTCATTTTATTTGAACCAGAAACTTGTGGTTTTTCCATATTTTTCTTTTGGGAACAGGTAAGTGCCTGAGATAGGTTTCTTTAAGGTTGTCTCCATCTCCATAAGGGCAGATTATTGGGGAAAATTAAAAAGTCCTCAATCACTGCCCAACTCTCCTCCCTTGGCTAATCAACAATAAACCCCACCTCAACACAGATGGCCTGCCTTTGAACATGTGTAGTCCTCATTTCCACAAGTTCCTATCTTGTATCCATGAATTGTCAGGTCTAGATGAACCTTCTCTAATTAAGGCAATGGTTTTAACTGGTAAAATTAACAGGTATGCCTGAAATTTTTCTCTCAAGAGAAAAGTGCTCTGTTAGTTTGTTTTTTTTTTTTTTTTTTTTTTTTTTTGTCCTGTTTATTTCGTCCCCCCCCCCACCCCTACCCCAGGACTCAATGCCCGGGACCTCATAGACTTTTATGTTGTAGTAAAACATTTCTTTGAAAGACAACTAAATTTTAAAGCATTCACCAACCCCTATACAAATCTATAAGATCATTCACCTTTCTGGCAGGTATTTCTTAATACTTATGTTTTGGTATAAGCACTCCCTAATCAAAGCTCATTCTGTGTAGATATGGGGTTGTTGTTTAACACTCAATTCGTTCTTTATATTTATGATAGCATTAATTATCCTTGGATATGAACACCAAGATTTATGATGAACTACCAGGGTCATTGGAAAGAAGATGTATTACTGTTCCATGAACCACTATTTAATATGTGTGGAAATAGTTTAAAATCACCAAAATTATTTGTGAACACAATACTAGTGGTGCTAACTGGTAATACATGTGAAAAGGCCAGAGTTCAAGTATTTGACCTGTATCTATAATATCAGTAGAGGGTCACCAATATCACAAGAAGTCTCTGTAGACAAATTGTCATCTCTCAGATTCTTAATCTGAACATGAGAAAGTGGGATAATTCTCCCCATGTTTTAATACCTGGAATGGTTCTTATGCAGAAGTAAGGAGAATAAAAATGAAAACTTCAGATGATAAGTTACTCTCTGAGCAATGTTTAAAACTTTACACTGATACCCTAAGTTCTTCTCCTAGTATCTAATGTAAAAATATAGATAATAGGAGAATAATAGTAATTTAGAATAACTTATACTGTTTGCATCAAAATAACAGAAGCGATTAAAATATTTTTCCCCTTCTAGAATAATTATTTTTAAGGAAGTAATAGTCTGATTCAGAAAACATTTAAATATATCATTTAGGGCTATCAATTGCTCAACCCGATCAACTAGGTTCAAGAATCAAGGCACCACACTCAACTATTCTGCATGAGAAAATTGGAGGAATTTACTTTTAATCCCAAAAGGTGGTAGGAGAAAAAAGACAGAAAATGTGGAGGAGAGATTAGACTCTGTCACAGAGCAAGGAGCTAAGAAAAACTCTGGTGAAACATGGTGGCTGGGTTCTGACACCCACTATAATGTAACTTCCATGGAGACAGGGATCTTGACATTTTCATTTACTGATAAACCCCCAAGCACCTCAAACTATGCAGGGCACAATGTAGACACACTGTGTTTTGTTGTTGTTGTACTGGGTATGTTTGGGGAAAAGTGCAAATACAGGATTAGCATGTCAGCTTAACCCATATCTACCTAGGCTGCTTCACCTAGCTTCTCCATGAGAATAAAAAAGTAAACTAGATATTTTCTCATTAAATGAGGACCCAAGCCTCCTGGCTTTATATGAGTAAATGAATGAATAAGTAGAGACTTCTAATGTTCAACTTGAAACAACTTATTGTTGGAATGCTAATTCCTCCCAATCAAAAGAACATGATTGAATTTACTATATTCACAAAGTTCTTTATGAATTTGGGGGATTATCTGAGGAAACAGAGGTGATGCTGCAAAATAGTAGCATATGTGGAAGAATAGGATGGTCCCTTAACTAAACTAACTCAGTGAACCCTCATCCTATGGTGAACATGAAAAATAAAGTCCGACTCCATGTGCAGAAAGGAGGAGGAGAGTTTTGGATCTCCAGGTGCATAGAATGGGGCTTCAAGCTGATCTTTTCTAGACACGAAAGGACATGAAGTTCCCATTGATATCCACATTCTATCTGTGGATGTCCTACCACATGCAATATTATGTCCCCAGGTACTAGATCAAGGTCAAGACTTCAAGGAATAACAACAGGAAACACACACACACACACACACACACACACACACACACATCAATAAAAATCCCTACTAAGATTAGTGTAGCATTAAAGGAAATGTTTAGAAGAGTTGATTACCCCTGAGTAAGCTTTGCATTCATGCCATGCTAATCCAATCAGAATATATTTTGTTGTTTTAAAGTCTTAGTAAAAAAAAGAGATTGCAGGCCACGAAACTGAGGTTGGGACCTCAGGTGAGGTAGGGGAGCAGAGAGGAGTGCCATCTCACATAGGGTTGCTGCTCTGCCATCCTGGCTCTGATCAAACTGTATACTTGTAGTGGTGCTGCCCACATACCTAGACAGTCCTCTGTGACTGGCACTACATTTGCTTGTAAGCTGTTGCCCCTGCAGTTGCCACATTCCTCTGAGCTACAGACTCTGACCATACCATGGGTCACTGTGACATTTGTGTCACTAATTCACCCATCACTTTTAAACTTTCTACAGGGAAAAGATCATTAAGTCTCTGCTGTCACTGCCCAATGTTCCTCTTAGCATATTTCATTGTCTGTGATGTTCACCTCTCCACATGGTAGGGAAATAATTTTTCTTATTCTCGCCCTTTAGAAAAAGAACCAAGACCAAAGATATATATATTTTTTTAAAACACCAAAGATTTTATTGGACCTTAATGATACTCACCAATCTGTCTTGGAGTCTAGTTTTAGTTTTGAATAATATTTCTATAAGCCATTTAATGTTTCTATAACTCATTCTCAAGCCACAAAAATTTTCTTATAAAGGCACATGCAAAGGGGAAATTGAGGTTACATGTGTCCCTTTATACACAACTTATTTATAATGAGAGTATTTTCCGGACTGTTCACATGAAGCACATTGTACCTCATCCCAGGCTTTGTCACATTTCCCCGCCCCCCTTTGGGTTCCCGCCTAATCACTTCTTAGCAATTTGTTATCTAGCTATATTGAATATATATTTTAAGTGTTATTTAGTTATTTCCAAAACAACATGATATAAAATTAAACAAACCTAAACAGACAGGTATGTGTTCATTCCAAATGAGGCCAGATAGTTCCCTGAATCGCTAAGGAACTTGGGAGCATCATCTTGGCTCCAATTTCACCCCCCAGGTTCATCATATAGTCTTGCCTAACTCGGTTCCCCCTTGTTTTCGTTTACTTTGGCATAAAGAAGTATTAAAGCAGTTAACCTATCTCTGGGGTGTGTTGAGGTTTAATGAATGAATGTGTATAATGCCTTCGGAATGCCTCACGTGAGCTGCGCTGTAACTGCACATTATTAGTGCCGCTATTACAGCACCACCTCGGGACCCTCAGCCTTTAAGCTGGCTTGAGACAGGAAGTCTCAGAAATAATAACAACTCATCTCCCAGAGTGCTTTTCTCCCTGAAACCTCAGCGAACTTAAAGGCATTACCTTATTAATGTACAGCTCAGCACGAGATGGATGGGAATGACTACTGAATATTTCCTGTTTGCAGGTGGGAGACATTACGGAAACACTTTTGCATTTACTCACAGCGCACCTGTAATGTGAGCACTTACCATCATCATTGTTCATGTAAGACACAAACCCTCCTCTCTCACTGGCTCTCCGCAGAGGCATAGCATGGGGTAATGCCGCTGGGCGGAGTGTGCTCCAGTATGGCGTTACTGAAGGATCTCAAGACAGTAATGAGAGACTCAAACCACATTAATTTGTTTAGAAGAAGCCTAGTGGTGATCATATATTTTTATTCAGTAATGATTTGTCTCCAGAAGTTAGCTAAAGTCAGCATCACATTTCTTTTTCTTCCTTCCTTTTTTTGTTTTGTTTTGTTTTGTTTTTCCTAGTGATCTCAACTGAAGCCTTTATTTTTAGTTATATAGGTTACTGATTAATTAAATGGCTGACACATTGGCGATTAATGGACACCATTTGGTAGTCAAAATATTTCAAATCATTGGACTATTAACAGATAAGAACATTGGCTGAGAACTGCAGCATGCTAGCCCATAACCCCATCATTTGAAGGATGAGGAAGCCCTTGATTAAAACAATTATAGCATCAGCCTGCTTCAAGTAATTCAACTATACTTCTAGGAAAGATTCTATAAATCAGGCAACCTTTTCCTACAATTAGTCTGAGTTGAGAATCACTAATAGTATGACATTCAGGCTCAGTATTGTGCTGTCCTTGACACCTGATATCATATAGCCTATTGAGTCTAAGAACTTATAAAAAAATTTCTTTCAGCTCTTTCATACTAAAGTCTTTATTTATCATTAACACATATTAATTGTACAAATTAATGGGATTCACTGTGAGACTTCCATGCACACATACATCATACATTGATCACATACATTCATTTTTCTACACTTGACCCCATTCCTTTTCCTTCCCCTTCCACCCTCAGCACCCTTCCCTGTCCCTATTATAGTTTCAGGTTAACTTTTTAATTTTTTATCATTTCTTATTGATTCATGTTAGCTGTAGTTAACATTAGGATTCATTTTGACATAATAATAAACACATGGAATTTAATTTGCTCCAATTCAGTCCCTAGTTCTCATCCTTACCCTCCCCCTCTTCACTCCTTCTGTTCCCTTTCCTCTATCCTATTGATTTTTCTGCTGTCTGCTTACATATTATAATTAGTGTCATATGCATATACATAATGGCGAGATCCACTGTTTTATATATATATATATACATATACATGCATATATATACATACATACATATGAAAGATCAAATTCATTCCACTGTTTTTCTCTTATCCCATCCCTCTTCCATCCCCTCAATGCTCTTCTACTGTTATCTTTTTTTTTTTTTTTTAATTTTGATGGAATACCCTCCACCCATTTCTTTTCTCTATCTCTATTTCCCCCCTTATTTTAGACTAGCTTCCGCATATCAGAGAAAACATTCAACCTTTGACTTTCTGGGTCTGGCTTATTTCACTTAGCATTATAGTCTCCAGTTCCATCCATTTACCAGCAAATGACATAATTTCATTCTTCTTTATGGTTGAGTAATATTCCATTGTGTATATATAACACATTTTTTAAAATCCATTCAGCAGCAGAAGGGCATCTAGGTTGGTTCCATAGATTGGCTATTGTAAATTGTGATGCTATAAACTTTGATGTGGCTGCATTATCTTTTTTTTTTTTAATTTAACACAACATGTATTCAATGTGTTAGTTCCCTAACTCTACTTTTGTCATAAACTGGCAACCTCTTTAACATCTAGATAGACTAGATGTAAATTAGGACTCATTTGTCCTTCATATACACTATTTACACAGCATAGTAAAAACAAAACTCACAAATATAAGGGACAATGGTCAATTTTGCTTCATAGAAAATACACTGCTATAAAATCCTTTATATTTTCTTTTCCTTCTTCCTCCCTAAACCAGCACAGGTATAATATGTACTGCTCAGAAGTGTTTTGATCATTCCATTTCCAAAAGACAGTTATTTCCTCATGAATTTTAACAAAAAGATATCTACAAAATGTTTTATTTACTACCTCTACTTTTAACATATTTGTGCATTTCTAAACATCTAGAAAGACTAGATGTTTCAAATAAGGACTTAAGTTTGTTTTCTATGTACATAGTAGTGTTGAATAAACTACACACATGTAACAATGGTTATATCTGAAAGTGTCTTGTAAGTAGGATCATTCTGGCCTAGAATCCTTCATTTCTTCCACTTCTTTCTCCTGTGTCACATGTGTCATACCTGAGTGTCACATGATATGATGTTACAATTTCACTTCCAAAACTCCTTTTCAGAAGACTGCCATTCTATGAATTTTAACACAAAGTGTACAAAAGATGTGAGTTTACTAACTCTACTTTTGTCATACATTGGCAATCTTTTTAATATCTAGAGACTAGATATTATAAAATTAGGACTCCTTTGTCCAGTATATATACAATATTTACAGTACAGCAAAGTTAAATGAAATGCACGTTACAGGGCAATGGGTAAGCTGAAATTTTCTAGCATACTCTAACAAAACACCTTTTACAACTTCTTCCCTCCCGCCGCCCTCAACCCAATGAACAACAGTACAGACAGTATGCTGTTAAGAGGTGGTTTAACAATTTCAAACACGGTATTTCTCATCAGTTTTTAAAAGCTATTTACAAAGAGTTTCAATTCTACTACTTCTATTTTTAAATATATCAAGCACTTCTAAATATATACAGTATACTGATTTGAGATCTTTTAAACAGAAACTGAGGAATGGGATATCTAGGTCATATGGTGGTTCCATTCCTAGTGTTTTGAGGAAACTCCATACTGCCTTCCAGCGTGGTTGTACTAATTTGCAGTCCCATCAACAATGTATGAGCTTACCTTTTTCTCCACATCCTGATCAATACTTATTATTATTTGTATTCTTGATACTTGCCATTCTGACATGAATGAGATGAAATTTCAATGTGGTTTTGATTTTCATTTTCCTAATTGCTAAAGAGGTTGGTTTTTTTATTTTTTTAGGTGTTAAGTTTTATGAGTTCTCTGGGGCTAGGATTGTGACTCAGCGATAGAGCACTTGCCTGGCACATGTGAGGCACTGGGTTCGATCCTCGGCACCACATAAAAATAAGCAAATAAAATAAAGGTATGTGTGCATCTATAACTAGAAATATTTTTTTTTAAGTTTTATGAGTTCTTTATATATTCTGGCTATTAATGCCCTATCTTAGGAGCAGGTGGCAAAGATTTTCTTCCATTCTGTGGGCTTTCTCTTCATGCTCTTGTTTCTTTTGCTGTGTAGAAGCTTTTTAATTTGGTGGTGTTCCACCTATTGATTTTTAATTTTATTTCATGCATTGTAGGGGTATTGTTAAGAAAGCTGGTTTCTGTGTTTATATGTTGGAGTGTTGGGCCTACATTTTCTTCTAATGGTTGCAGTTTGGGGTCTAATTCCTACATGTTTGACCCACTTTGAGTTGACTGTTGTGCTCTTTGAGAGACAGGGGTCCAGTTTCATTCTTCTATATATAAATATCCAGTTTTCCTAGCAGCATTTGTTTAAAAGACTATCTTTTCTCCAATGTAGGTTTTTGGCTCCTTTATCTAGCATAACATAACTTTATTTATATGGGTTTGTCTAGTTAGTCTTCAGGTTTGTTTTGGTGCCAGTACCATACTGTTTTTATTACCATAACTCTGTAGTATAATTTTAGGTCTGGTATTGTGATGCCTCCAGCATCACTCTTCTTTGCTCAGGATTGCTTTTCTGGGTCTCTTATTTTTCCAGATGAATTTCAGAACTGCTTTTTCTTGTTCTGTGAAGAATGTCATTAGTATTTTGATGGGGATTGCATTGAATCTGTATAACACTTTCAGCAGTATAGCCATTTTGATGACATTAATTCTGCCTATCCAAGAACAAGGGAGGTCTTTCCATCTTCTAAGGTCTTTTTCAAATTTTTTCTTTAGTGTTCTACAGTCTTCATTGTAGAGGTCTTTTTCTCCTTTATTAGATTAATTCTTAGGGGTGTTTGTTTGTTTGTTTGTTTTTGAGGTTATTTGAATGGGATAGTTTTCCTAATATGTATTGCAGCAGATTTATTATTGGGCTATAGAAAAGTGATTGATTTATGTATGTTGAGTTTATATCCTGCTATCTAATAAATTTGTTTATAAACCCTAGACATCTTTGGTACTTCTAAATATAGGATTGTGTCGCCTGAAGCGATGGCCGCTTGGAGCAAAGAAGCCGTGGGAAGAAGCTTTGAGACGAACTGGAAACAAACAGCTCTTTATTCTGGCAACTTTTCTCCCTGGCTCTAACTACACCCCGACACGCCGTCCACGCTCCTCTAACCTCCAAAATTCCTCCGCAATTCGCTCAAGTCCCTCGAGATCTCCGGCCAAGTCTCGCAAGATCCCGGGCCAAGTC
Organism: Tamias sibiricus; assembly: GCA_025594165.1. Classification (NCBI taxonomy): domain Eukaryota; kingdom Metazoa; phylum Chordata; class Mammalia; order Rodentia; family Sciuridae; genus Tamias; species Tamias sibiricus. The sequence continues at coordinate 124,942,391 of CM046666.1, read as the reverse complement.
CCGTGAGACTATGCCCAAACATGTCCAAAGCCAAAGCCCGTAGTCCACCGCAATTAAGCCATCTCCCCAAACAGGGCTCCTGCATAGGATCATGTTATAAGCAAACTGAGATAATTTGACCTCTTCTTTTCCCATTGATATTCCTTTAACTACCTTCTCTTGCCTAATTGTTCTGGCTAGAGTTTCAAGGACCATGTTGAATAGGAGTGGTGAGAGTGAGTGTCCTTGTCTTGTTCCTGTTTTTAGAGGAAATGCTTTCAGTTTTTCTCCATTCAGTATGGTGTTGGCCTTGGGTTTGTCACATATAGTCTTTACAATGTTGAGGAAGTTTCCTTCTATCCCTAGTTTCTCTAGTATTTTAAACATGAATGGGTGCTATACTTTGTCAAATTTTTTTTTTTTTTTTTTCTGCATCTATCAATATAATCATGTGATACTTGCCCTTAAATCTATTTTTGTGGTGAATTACATTTATTGATTTCCATACACTGAAACAACCTTCACCCCTGTGATGAAACCACTTGATTATGGTGCACTCTCTTATTAATGTTATTTTGTATGTGGTTTGCCAATATTTTATTAAGAAATTTTTCATTTATGTTCATCAAGGGCATTTGTCTGACATTTTCTTTCCTTGATGTGTTTTTGTCTGGTTTTGGTATCAGGGTAATACTGGCTTCATAGAATGAATTCAGCAGTGTTCCTTTTTTTCTATTTCATGGAATAATTTGAAAAGGATAGGTGTTAGTTCTTCCTTAAAGGTCTGATAGAATTGGGCAGAGAATCCATCCAGTCCTGGGTTTTTCTTTGTTGGAAAGATTTTGATAGCTGCTTTTAATATATTATATAATATTAATCTGTTTAAGTTTTCTGTATCCTCGTGGTTAAATTTGGGTAGGTCATATGTCTCTAAAAATTTGTCAGTATCTTCAAGATTTTCTAGCTTACTGGAGTGTAGATTTTCAAAGTAATTTATAATGAGTTTTGTAGAGTCTGGTGATATTTCCTTTTTCATATCTAATTTTATTCATTTGAGACTTCTCTCTTTTGGTTATTTTGGCTAAGGGCTTAACAATCTTATTTATTCTTTTAAAAAAACAACTCTAAGTTTCATTAATTCTTTGTATTTTTTTAAATCTCAATTTCATTTATTTCAGCTCTGATTTTTATAACTTCCTGCCTTCTACTGATTTGGGTGTTAGTTTGTTCTTCTTTTTCTAGGGCCTTACAGTATAATTTTAGATTTTTATTTGGTATATTTCTATTTTGTTAATGTGTGAATATGGTCTGTTTTAGAAAATGTTCCATATACTGGGTGAAATATTCTATAGGTGTCTGTTAGATCCATTTGATTAATAGTATTTTTTAGTGCAGGAGAATCTTTGCTGAGTTTTTGAATGATCTATCTAGTGGTGATAGAAGTCTGTTGAAATCAATCAGTATTATTGTATGGTGGTCTATTTGATTCTTTGTACTGAGAAGGGGTTTTTATGTATACATATGCACCATTGTTTGGGGTATAAATATTTACAATCATTGTTTCTTCTTGTTGGATGATTCTCTTAACCAGTATGAGTGACCATGACCTTCTTTGTCTCTTCTGATTAATTTTGGCTTGAAGTCCACTTTGTTTGATATGAGAATAGCTGCCCCTGCTTGCTTTCATCTACCATTTGCATGGTATATTTTTTCCCATTCTTTCACCTCAGTCTGTGAATATCTTTGTCTGGAATATCTGTAAATAGCATATTGTTAGGTCTTGTTTTTAATCCAACAATCGAATCTATGTTTTGATTGAAGATTTAATGCTGTTTACAATGTGATTATAGAGAGGTGATTTTTATTTCCTGTCATCTTTATTTATTTTTAATGTTTAATTCAGATTTGACTCTCCTTTACTTGGCTGTTCTTTTAGTGCAATTCATTCCTATGTTGGTTTTCATTTTTATTCTTTACTTCTTCATGAAATATTTCACTGAGTATGTTTTGTAGTGCAGGTTTGTGGTTATGAATTCTTTCAATTTCTGTTTATCCTGGAAGGTTTTTACTTCCTCTTCAATTCTGAAGGATAATTTTGCTCAATAAAGTAATCCTGGGTGCCACCCACTTTCTTTCAGAGTTTGACATATATTATTCCAAGCCCCCTTGACTTTTAGGGCCTGGGTTGAGAAATCAGTTGAAATCTGAATTGGATTACCTCTAATTTGTGACTTGTCATTTTGCTCTTGCAGCTTTTAAAATTCTATCCTTGGCCTGTATATTAGACATTTGCATTATTATGTGTCTTGAAGAAGATCTGTTTTGATTCTATTTGGAGGTCTGATGAAGGAGCCCTAATTAGGAAGGGCTGTTGTAGCTAGCTGGAAGCCATAAGTTCCACCTGATATGTATGTGACGCACCTGTAGGCACCCGCAATATAACCGGGTGAAAGCGGTCCGAGTTAGGAGAACGGAGAATTCAGTCAGCCGGGCAGTCACTCGGTCGGTCAGAAGAATCAGAGTGGCCAGAACGTAGGCAGAGCGGTTACAGAAGAGAAACCAGATAGAAGACAGAAGAGAAACCAGATAGAAGAAGTAATGACTGGTCAGAGTTAGGCCGAAACTCCTGAGGAAGACAGAAGACAGAAGAAAGAAGAAGGAAGAAAGAAGAGAGAAGAAAGAAGCTCTAATCTTTCTCTAAGCTAAGCTCTATCTTTCTATCTTTCTAACTAAGACTCTAAGCTAAGAAGAAGCTCTATCTTTCTTTCTCTCTAAGACTCTAAGAAGACAAGAAGAAAGTAGAAAAGCTCGCTTTAATCTTTCTCTCTAAAAATCTTTCTTTCCCTCTCTAAGCTCTAAGAAAGTAGAAGTAAAAGTAGTAAAAGCTTTACTCTACCTCCGAGAGTTTTTCCCGGGTTTCGGTACCAGGCAGCTTACAGTCTGAATGCCTCTTGAGTTTGAATATCCGTCTCATTCCTAAGATATAGAAAATTGTCTAATATTAATTTATTGAAAAGATTATGTATCCCTTTAGTTTATATTTCATAACTTTCATCCACCCCAGTGATTCTTAAATTTGGTCTCTTGGTGTTATCCTAGATTTCTTGAATATTCTGGTCATGGTCTCATAACATCTTTTCTTTATGGTCAACTTTATTTTCAAGATTAGATACTTTGTCTTCAAGGTCCTGAAAATCTGTCTTCAAAGTGGTATAATCTATTGGTGATGCTTTCCATTGAATTTTTAATTTGGTTCACTGGGTCTTTCATTTCTGGGATTTCTGTGGGGTTTTGTTGTTTGTTTGTTTTCAGGATTAAAGTGATATTTCACTTCCTGTACTTCCTCTCTAATTTTAATCCTTACATCTTTGAGTTCACTGAACATTTTAATTATGAATCTTCTAAATTTATTCTCTGACATTTCCTCCACTGGGGCATCACTGGAGTCAGTTGTTTAAGTGTTTATGGGATGTTTGAGGTGGTTTGTTCCCTTGCTTTTTCATATTGCTTGTTTACTACCCATCTATTGAAATGGTTATGACTATTATTTTGTGACCTTCTTTCTCTAAAAGCTCTGGGTTGGGCAAATATCCAGATATTGATACTCTAACTCAATGTGTACCCACTGCTAGTCCTAGCATCAACACCAGTTTGAGAGAAGCCACTGAACTCTATTTACTACAATCATGTCAGATCAAAGCCATGTAATATTCAATCTTATGAAAATCAAAAAACTTTTTGATATTGTTCTCACCAGTTCTTATAATGTAGATATAAACTTGTAGTAAAGTTCTGAAATAGGTTTTAAAAAAACTAGTGTACATAGTAAAATTGCTTTAGCACTTTAAGGGGATTGAAAGGGATAAGAGAAAGATTATGCAAAAGGAACAGAAGATATAAAAGAGAAAAAGAAATATAAAAGAGAAAAAAAAGGCATGGGGGGATTTGAGGTAGTAGCAGATAGTGTAAGAGGGAAAATAGAAAGCAAGAGGAGCAAGTATAAACCAGAGCTAAGGAAACAAAAATAGAAAGAATAATTTCAACCAATGCTTTATACCTTAGAAGAAATACATTCAAATGGGTTGAAAACACAGTGTTGGCTTTTAGGATAATGACTAATCAAGACAAAGAGCGATATGTATGATCAAAGTTGACATTACAGTTATTTATATTAAGCCATGCCAATGTGAAGAAATTTCTTGTTGAATCTTGGTTTGTATTTCATTAAGATTTGGGACATTTAGAAGACGTCCATCATTCCTTGGCTTTGGATCCCTCCAGAGATGCTAGAGCACAGGAACCACTCCCCTGGTTGCTGTGGGCCTCCCTTTATGGTACTGGCTTGTCAGCTCTGGGCCTATGGCTGACTGCTCAGTGTACAGTGTTGTTTGTTGGTTGTCTCTATTATATACCAGAGATCAGGATGCAGGCCTCTGGGTTATTATTATAGTTGCTGCAGTTCACTGTGTACCCACTCCTCTCTACAGGATCCTTTCCAAGGTAGCATAGAGCCTAGTGGCTGTCTACAAGCACAGATCCTGTGTTTGTGGGTGCTCTGTTGGTAATCTGTGGTGTAGAAGTGTTTCCCGCTGGCCGATACAGCTCACTGGGCTACTGTCTATACTACTAAGTAAGGTGACTAAGTAAGGTTCTGTCTTCTTCTGCCCCAGGTTGTAAATGGTGGGCACTGTTTCCCTCTGCTGAGTATGACTGAGGCAGTGTCCAGTAAGTGTCCAAACAGTACCTGGACACTCACAGTTATGATCACAGTCAGGCTGTGTGCTGTCACTACCTGCTTCCTTGGACCTATGCCCCTTTCTGCCTTGACAAACCTCCTACTGGTTGTGATCATGATCCAGGCACCTTCCCTTTAAGCTTCCTGAGATTCAGAGAGTTTCTAGTCCCAAGCTTCTGCTGAAAGTCCTGCTATGCCACTGGGTATCCAGACAGCTGCCCTCCAGGATGGGCCCCATGCAAACTGTAGCTGCAATCAAGTGGACAATCCCTTTAGGATTCTTAGAACTCCAACAATTTCACTGTGTCTCTCCCCAGTGTCAGTGGTCATGAGGAACAGCAGTCCTGAGAGCTTCCCTTTCCTCTGCTTAGGACCAAAGCTGCCTTCCCACTTGAATTTGAGCTCTTGCTCCCTGCCTTCGTGATATGTGGAAGAGTGCTCTGTCTCTGTCCAGGCTCTTGAAGACGGTGCACAGAGTGTGTGGAGCACTCCTCCTCTGTCCAGAGTCCCACACTAAGTTCTTTCTTGACCAATTCTTAAGTGATTCCACTGCAGAGGTGTTCCCTGTGGTTTGATTTGCTGGGTCTGGAGGTGGGAAGACTCCGTGATGACCCAAAGTGGGACTGGTTAGTTGCATGCTCCTCAAAATGTCTGTGGAGCCCAGCAGCTTTCTATTCACGATTTGGTTTTCAACTGCTTGAACCGGCTCAAGGACACCCTGTTGCTCCCCTCACATCTTAATGTGATCTCTTTTCCTTTCCAAATGTTAAGGGGGTGAGCTTATGTGCTTCGGGGCTCCTGGTTTCTCTCTCCATTGCCCTTGACCATCCCTCCACCAAGGTTCAGGTTGGGGAACTCTGTGATTCTCTTTACAGTAACTTATCTTCTAGTCTCTCAGGTCTCAAACTTTGCAATACTGCATCTTAGAGCATTTATTTTGTCACTCACCTCTCAGATCTGCTGTTCTTTCATTGCCTTCTTTCTGTGTTGTGAGGAGATGAGATATCGCTGTCTAGTTCTTTCCTGCCATCTTAGCTTCTCCTCAGGTGGACTTTTAATAAGGTCCCTTTGAACTGAGCTCCAAATGGACTTAGTTATACTGAAGGCTTCAAGCACAAAACTCCTGTTACTTTAGGTATTTGCAATGTTGAACTTTTTTTTCACCTTAAATTTCCTCCAGCATTTTTATAAGTGATTTTAAAAGTAAACTCTATGATTCTGCTGCATAAAAGCTGGTATTGCACACTGAAATGATGGGGATTTTACTGAGTTGTCTGCTCACACAAATATGTATTACAAATAGAATGAGACCCTGGGCTCTCTGTCACTTGATTAAACCTTGGGCATTTAGCTGACATCATTCTTTGGCATTTGTCTTTCTTCTCTCACTCTTTTACCAGTAGGTAATGGGAAATTCAGTTGTCAGCTTCAAATTATCCAACTATGAAGAATCTGACTCCTTATAACATTTAGCTTTCCCATCCAAGCCCCACCCGGCCCTGCAAAACCTGAGAACCTCTATTCTTTAGTTAATGGGAAGAGAGCCCAGACAACCTCCATGTCAGACATTTAACTTAGTCTTAGGCCATTTGCAATGACCAATTTCTCATGCTTCATGCAAAGGCAGAAAGAGACGGTAATTTGCCTGGGCTGGTTTATAATGATATGTGTAATGGAAAGATTCCTCCTGGACACCTGGAGCAACTAACTTAGGCTTTGAAGCATGAGATTTGATTTCTCCATTTTAGCATGCAAGCTTACAAATATTGTTATTGATCATAAAATTATCCAGTCTTTTAAAAATACAGCTACAGTACTTGATTAAAGTACTTTCTACTGCTATAAATTATAGACTGATTCCCCTTCAGTGCAGAATTTTCTCTCCACTTGGTTTTTTAAAGTGTCTGTCATTAATTTCTTTGAGCAATTCTTTAGTCCCATGACCGTGGATGGTTTAAGAAGGAGAAATTGGCAGGTTCATTTTATTCTTAGCTTAGCAGGATACTAAACTGTCACCTCTAGGAAAACACAGTTTTACCTTTCTCTAAATTTCTGGAGAAAAGTGCATCCTTCTCATGACTGAGCTAGGGAGCTGGAATCTTTAAAAAAGCATATTGTGACATGGACTTGGTCTCATCACTCATTCAGGTGCTGACAGTACTCATACCTTCCTGGGATCCTGTGCTATGCTGTTCTCGGAGGTCAAAGAATCATTTCACCCAATAGAACTGTCAGTTATCTACATATAGCACAGGCGAATCATCATTGGTAGTTGGGAACTAATTTGACGTTTTTATTACAATCAGTTGGATCCCTGACTCATAGCTCTATTTCAATTCAGAGAAAGATATTGAGGCCAGTATATTATACAATGAAGGTTAGATTTTCCCAAGTATTAAACTCTAGTCACCATTAACCAAAACAGAACACTCCAGACTATTTTTATCTCTTATTGAAACAATTAGAACAATTTCCTAGTAATTTGAATCCAAAGATACGACTTCCCTGGGAATATTTTGAAAGTCAGTTTTTAGCATCAATTATTAGGGTAAATTTATAATTTTTTTTCACTTTACTATTTTAGATTTGGCCTTAGGAAATCCTTTGGAAACTCGCTCTTAAAAAAAATTCACTTGGAGCCAGCAATCAATCACAATTTCAGCGTGCTTGATTACCAAAAAGACCAAGAAAGAATAACTTATCATCACTCTTCATGTTAGCACGTGTCAACACCGACAGCGATTGCTACCTATGTTATGGGGTGGTTGAAAAGATAGATTTGGTAACAAGGTTTTTTCCCCCATGTTTTGAACACTGAAAAATGGCCTTTGATTTGTGGCTATAGATCTTAGTTGATGGTCCTTGTATTGCTTTCAATGAAAAAGGAGTAGTTAGTAATAATCGATGTAATTTTAAGTCCCAGTGTTTTTATTTATCCCAGGGATCAATATCTCTATAGGAGCATTCCCTTCAATCAAAGACACTATGGAGAAATTCTGTTCATCATCTTAACTACATCCATTTCTCAGCACCAATGATTAAATAACTTCAGCATGTATGAATTTGTTTGGGGTGTCCTTAAAGTAGGCTAATTCTGTTCCAGTTGAATGTCCTTGATTACATGGTACTCAGACAGAAGGAGATTACAAAACACTAGAAACTATTCAAATGTCTTTGTGTTAATTAAATTGCCAGAAATTTTATCATGAGGCTATAATGATTCCAAGGCCCTGGAAAGATGTGGCTCCTTTAAAAGGAGCAACACTCTGGAACACAGCCCTTTTGCTGAGTTAGCAGGGTTGCAATCAACTGCCTGCTAGGGCCCCTGGGGGCTGGGCAAAGCCCTCCAGTGGTCCTAAATGGATGGATGGAGATTTTGTAAGGAGATTTAAAAATTGTGTGCAGTATAAGTTGAATGTGCTCAACTTAGAAGAGGCTTTTCCACTGTTTTTATTTCAAAGTCCAGCACTGCTGTTAACATTTGGAAATGCAACTTCTCTTTACCTTCGCAGCCTGCTAGAACTCATTTCATGAACAGTCTTTTAGGGATTTTTTTTTTTTTTTTCCCTTGACTCTTATCATTATACTTTCTTTCCCACTCTTTGGAACATGATAGGAAATGTCCTGTGCATTCTTCTCTCTTGTGTGAACTTTGAAAATCCCTCAGGAGAGTACTTTCCCTCAGTTTGGCTTTGAATGTGGGAACCTTATGATACAATGTGATAATGAACAATGTGAAATTGTTGGAGCAGTGATAGCAGCCAGGTTCACTGAGAGCTCCTGCGTGTTCTGAAAGAGACTGGATGCATTGCAGTGAAATGTGTCTCCCTGGAGGGTTCATTCTCAGTCAGTTGTCTCTTCCAATAAGTTATCCAAAGTAAGAAACTTGACTTTGTCTCCATATTACAAGGAACCTTCTTGATTGGACTGTGGGGAAAACATTTTACACTTGAAATTGGAAGCCAGGTAAAATTTTCACATTTCTTTTTGGAATCTGAAACTACCCTGTGTCCTGAGACATTCACCAAGATTTGAGGAACCTTCCTGTGAACCTGGGGAAATTTCACGCTAGGGCTGAACCAGAAACGAGGTACACTTCACTGGGTGTCAGATTTCCTTCTGGCCAGTTTGCCAAGCTCTCCCCGCAGGTTGTATTAATTATTTCCTGCCTCCAGATGAGGGAGAAGATTAACTGGCCTCACACAGTACCAAATAAAATATTTCCAAGGAAAAAGGAGCCTCACCAAACACACACACATCTGAAGAAATCAGCCTCACTGCATAATGTCTCCTTCATCTGAACTCATTATTTGACCAGTGGCTTTGCCCTTCCAGAGATAGTGATCTGTGCTGAGGAGGAAGCACAAATAGGGATTAAATGTGTGTTGTGACTATGCATAATGAAAATAACAAGACCCACAATGACAGCTTCAAAGGGAAAAGAAGGAAGAATAAAGAAGATGTTCTTGAATTCATAAATTTACCAGTGTATTTGCTGGCTCAGTGGGCCCCTGATGTGTAAGAGGGATTCCAAACGCGGAGCACTTTACAAACTGAGGGCTAAGCGCTGAGCAACTTTGTGTTATTCTTTTCTCCTTTTTTTCAAAAGGAATGAGGTCTTTATGTGCTTACATAAATGATACCTCTTTATTAAATGTTTACATAAACCAGGTGTCCTCAACTTTGGCACTGTGGACATTTTGGGCTGGATGATAATTTACGATGTGGTCTCTGTCCTGTGTATTGTAGGGTGTTTAGCAGAATCCTTGCCCTCTCTCCACTAGATGCAGAAGCACCCCCACTCCTGTCATGACAATCGAGTCATCTCTAGACATCGCCAAATGTCCCCTGTGAGGCAAAAAAATCACCCCAATTGAGAAGTATTTGCTTAAATTTATGTCTCCAAATACCTCAAAATTCTGCAATTCATACATCAGTGTGTTTTCTCTGAGTTCAGAGTAATATATATATATATGTATATATATATATATATACACATATATATACACAAAATATGTTATATATTTTATTTTTATTAAATATATAGTATATATTTTTGTATACATAGAGAAAAATATCAACTCCAAAGAACATCTAAAAACAATAAAATGTATGAGTTGGAAAGGACCTTAGGGGGAAATAAAAGAAGCTTATAACAACAATAGCAGCCACAATGGCAACAAAGTAAAATCAAACCTATTAATGAAGACACACAAAATATCCAAAATGTCCACATAAAGAAAATAAAATTGCTGACTTATTCTGCCAAATACTAGAATTGCATTGAGCAATATTGTAGGCACTAGCCACTTGTGATTACCTAAGTTTAAATTTAGATTAAATAAAATTTAAAATTCAGTTCATTCATTCACCAGTACTCAAAGCCATATGTGAATAGTGACTGCCATATTGGAGTGCAGATACAGGACATTTTCACTGTGGAAAAATATTCTACTCTCTGGAGCACAGAAGCAATACTAGAAGTTATAGTGAAATTAATTTTCATTTCACATAAGAAAAAAATCATTTAAAATATAGGGCTTTGCAACAGTTATCCTCTCAAATAAATTTTAAGCAGATTCCAAGAAAGAATTCTTGCTGGGTAGGCTGCTGCTCTGAATGAACAGAATTCTCTGACCCAGATTCAAAAGGGTCTATGTGTGAGTTTTTATGGTTTTTTTTTTAATGTAATAAACTTTTTATAATTTCTAAACACAACCCCATGAAGTTGGAAGAAACATTCATATTTTAAAATTGAGACATTTCAAATATTGCCATAACTTTCAGATCAAAACAATATTTACAAAATGAAGACTGCTTATTTAAAATTTTCCTCTGTGGTAAGATCTGTTCACACCTTATCTGCCTTGAGAAAAAAGTTTATATTATGTCAATATTCTCAAGTGAATTCTAGCCACTTATAAAATATGAAACTTGGTTATATGCCATTTCTGTTCATACAATATCCAAATTCAAGATTTAGTCCTGTATTATAGAGAATGAAAAATAAGGGCTTAGGATGCTCAGAGCATGAGAGGGTAATGAGAGAGAAAATTAAATGCTACACCACCTTGACAGGGAGGATATTGCTCTTATATGTAGCAAAACAACTGCCAGTTAAAGGATGCAGTGTATTTGACATTTGAAATTCAGATGATAGTCAAGGATAAATTATGCTCAAAAGAACAAGAACCAAAAAAGCTACACATACACCTCTCCTTATCTATGACTGCTGTGTTAGTCAGCCTTCCATTACTGTAACAAATATTTGAGATAAATCAACTTACTAAAAAAAATATGTTTATTTTAGCTCTCAGTTTTAGAGGTTTTAGTCTGTGGCCAGACAGACTCATTGCCTCTAGTGGTGGTGCCAGATGGCAATGTCAGGGAGTCTGTGACAAACAGTTCACCTCATGACCAGGATACAAAAGAAGAGAGAGGAAGCAACTGGTGTCCCACAATCCCCTTTTGAACACACCCCACTGACCTAAAATCTCCACTAGGCCCCATTTTTTAAAAATTTCTACCACCTCTAAACAGAGCCAAGCTGGAGACTGTCATTAACCCATGGATATTGGGGACATTTTATATATAAACTATAACAACCCTTTGTTCCCAAAGCACAAAATCTGGTCATAAAGTACACATGCATGTACACTTTACAAAGCCAATTCATTGAATTTCAGAGACTCACCTAATATTTATTAAAACATTTATTTTGCTTTATTTATGATCTGTATTATGCTTTGTTCTTATGTATTTATTGTTCTTTTTGGTAAGACAAAACAAACAAACAAACAAACAAAGTCCCCAAGGAGAAAGAAAGGGAAGGGAAGGCAAGGTACTAAAGAACAAAATTAACTAAATTATATTGCTCTCTTTGTGCATGTACAAATACATAAAAACGAATCCCACTATTATATGTAATTACAAATGCACTCATATATTTTTTTAAAGCAGCCTCTGCCCTTTAGAAAGCTTAATGGTTTAGGTGACTAAAGTGGTACACAAATGCAATAAGAGAATGATGTAGGTAATGCTAATTATGAGCACATTGGGTGTTTATTGTAAAGTTGTTGCTATACCAGTCAACAGAGACCCCACAGAAGACAGGAGAAGAGAAAGGCTGAAATGAAGGGATGCAGAAGTGAAAAGCAAACTGGATGAAAAACAAAAAGTACACAAGCAAAGTGAAATCTTAATGTGAGCAAAGAAGTGTGGGCTGGAAGTATGACAGGGAAATTATGGGTGAATAATGGAGCAGGGTCCAATTATGAGGGGTGGAATCTCCTCCTCCTCCTTCTCTCTTCTTCTTCTTCTTCTTCTTCTTCTTCTTCTTCTTCTTCTTCTTCTTCTTCTTCTTCTTCTTCTTCTTCTTTCTTCTTCTTCTTCTTCTTCTTCTTCTTCTTCTTCTTCTTCTTCTTCTTCTTCTTCTTCTTCTTCTTCTTCTTCTTCTTCTTCTTCTCTTCTTCTCTTCTTCTCTTCTTCTAGAGGAAAAAGAAGTTTTATATTGCTTTGCTAGCAAAGGAGAAACACAGGGGATTCCTGTTCCAGAGGCTGGGATTCTGCCCATCAGCAGTAACAGGGGACTTTTAAAGATGTGACTCAAAGGCTACATTCCATGTGTTTTCTGTTGGAGTTGTAATTCACTTGTTAATTTGGGAGAGAGTCATTTCTGAGATCTTCTGGTACCATCCCCAAAGTCTGGATCACTTTGTTCCTATGGTGTGTGTTTACCCACAGACAGACAAATCTGCCTAGGATGGGGGAGAAAGGTAATCCTGTTTCCCCTGGGATTAGAGAGGGTGAGCGATTAGGGAGGATCAAGGAGAGAGAAAGAGAAAGAAACACATCCATTTTAAAAATAAATTGCTGTAGCCAGGTGCAGTGGTGCACACCTGAAGTCCCAGCAGCTCAGGAGGCTGAGACCAGGAGGATCGTGAGTTCAAAGACAGCCTCAGCCATTTAGTGAGGCATTAAGCAACTCAGTAAGACCCTGTCTCTAAATAAAATACAAACAAAGGCTGGGGATGTGGCTCAGTGGTTAAGTGCCCCTGAGTTCAATCCCTGGTACCAAATAAATAAATAAATAAGTGGCAGTGGCAGAGCAACAAGGGCTATATTCAAAGCATAAAGTGGACCCCTGTTTCATTTCCCCACTGTCAATTTCTACATTCCACTTCTATGAAAAAAATGGGCTACAACATCTCCAAAGTGCTTCCTGCTGAAAGAGGGTAAAGTTGGGGGAAGTAACTCAAAGTCCTTGTTCTCTATCAGGTGAGGCATGGACAGTTAAGGGCATTCAGCATCAGAGCAGTCCAGAGGTCCACGGTGATGGATAGCAGGTGACCAGACAAGGCACACATAAGGCAGGGATCATGCTAAGACAACAATAATCAAGACAGCAAAACATTACCTTTTTGTAAATAATTATCACAAAAGCAATTAGTATTTCAGCTAGTCTCTGAAAACCATGACAACAGTAACTCATAATCATATCAGTGAAAAGCAGATCAAAGTTATCAATGTAGGAGGTTAGGAAGATTTATAGGGCTACGAGGTCAGGCTCAAGTTAACTCAGGACAAATTTGTGACTCCATAGTCCTTGTGACCATTATTATTAGGCACTTCCACACAAGAACCCCTCCTCTACAGCCTCTAGCTTTACTTACTTTTGGTAGGGCTGATACAAGAATATATCTTCAGTTACATTTTAAAAAATTGTTTTTCCTTTTAAATGTCCGTGTAGGACTGTGCTTAGGCTACACTCTCCTGCGGCGGGTGGGGGTGGTCTTAAAATCTAGGCAGAAGATCACAGACCTGATGTGCTGGGAAACAGGAAGTCTTTACACAATTAATTGGCACAATGAAATAGTGCCTCAGGAAGTTTACTGAGTGTCGACTGCAGAATAAATTGGAGGGTGGGCTGGAGGAGGTTAATTAATGAAAGGAGCATAGAAAGTTGAAATGAGCATGACATGGTGAGAATTTGTGTGTGCGTAATGGTGAAGAACAGGAGGGGCAAACCAGGGTGCCTGTAACCCCAGCACCCCAGCTACCCTGGAAGCTGAGGCAGGAGAATCACAAGTTCCAGGCTAGCCTGGGAAACATAAGGAGACCCTGTCTCAAAATAAAATTTTTAAATGGCATAGGGATGTAGCTCGGTGGGAGAATACTTGCCTAGCATGCACAAGGCCCTGGTTCAATCCCCAGTACTTAAAAAAAAAATAGGAAAGAAAGAATAAGGAAGGGCATTCTAGTGATGATGAACATTAAACATTGGTATGCATTAGTCAGGAGCGTGACATCTCTACTGGATAAGCTCACATACAGACTTCCCTAAAAAGGAGGATAGTAGGCTGCCAGCTTCTCAGAGAATCTTTTAGCTCCATGGTGCTGTGATCCTCAGCAAAGGAGAATCACAGAGAAATTAGGTTATTTCTTTTCTTGATCTTTATTCTGCCATTCCTTGCTGAGCTGCTGGAGGGGGAGAGCAGATCACACACTTTCTCTGTGCCTCAGTTTTAGTATCTATAAAATATAAATTGGTTTGTTACCCATCTCACAGCAATGCTGCAGAGCTTGTGAAATATTGGACCCTAGGAAATATGGGGCCTTTGGGAGGAGAAGAGTCTTGTGATAAATAGAGAGGGAGACCACCTAAAATTAGATAGAGACTTTTACCTTTGAGAGCTGCATATTTCTTGTCCAGCAGGCACCCAGTCTCCATCATGGACAAATGTATTCACACACACACACACAAACTCCAAACAGCATAGAATATTAAAGTCCACAAATCTCGTAAAGTTCCGGAATTGCCATGGTGAGTTATAAATGTGAATACTTAAAAAAAAATCTATTCAAGCTAAGTGATTTTTCTGTGCATTTAATACTCTAGAAAGGAATATGTGAAATGGATTTAAGACAAAATGAAGGATATTCATGAGCAGTTGTCAGTTGGTGGTGAGGAATAAATCATTTTCTTATAACCAACACCACTGAAAACCAATTGCCATTTCTTGGTTATCAAGCACAATGCTCCCAACCAAGGGCAAGACTATTGGGTGGATGAAAACCACACAGGAAGTATCTTGCTCATGCTTAGAATAAGTTAATGTCAAAATAGGAAAATTTCTGAGGGAGCATCTTGTTCAACCCTTTCACTTCAGTGGGTGACAAATCTGATGATTAAGTGACAAGTTCGAGGTCACAGGGTAATTAGTGTGAGAGATAAAACTGGCATTCTAGGTGCAGGGACACACTGCTCACTTTTTGTGGAACAGCACTGGTCTTGGTGCAGTGTAGAATAATCATGGATATACCATGCCTGGGAGAAGATGATAGTTTTTCTTTCTCTGTGATTCCAACCTTGACAGGCGACCAAAACTGAATAGTGGCAACAAAGGGATGGGAAAGTAAGAGTAAGAAAGATTTGTAACATTCAGATTAAAGGTCCCTTTTGAGGCAGTATGGGTTAGTGCCAGTACATATCCTCATTACAAACATCTAGTCTTCAAGGCCTGCAGGAAAGAATAGGAGGCGTTGCATTGTACTGTGTGTTAGAGAGAAATGATCTACTAGAAAGGAAGTTAAAAAATGGGAGGGAGGATTTTCCCTTTTTGATATATTAGAAAATATGAAGTATAGCTAGTAAGAAGGAAGAAATAAAGACAAAAAAAGGAAACTGAAGGAAGTGATTAAGGTCAAGACTTTAGAGAATAAACAATATCATGAAGAGTGGGGGGAACCTCATGGATCCATATACTGGGGATGAAGAACTTTCCAAAATTAAGGTGAATTGGCATCTTCTAAAGAAATGAATTGCTGGGTTCACTGAATATCAAGACGGCTCCATAAGCTCAGGATTTCCTTGAAGGGAGATGAGGTGTCCCCGTTGTCCAACAGTGGCAGGCAACACTCAGAAAGGAAGCCCAGAATTCTCATGTGTTCTCTTCACATCACAATAAAATAAGAGTCTAATAATACATAACATTTGAGGAGACTTTGTTCAATAGTCTCCATTTATCCATGGTTTCACTTTCTGCGATTTTAGCTATTCATGGTCAAATGAAAATATTAAATGGAAAATACCAGAAATAAAAATATTTGTAAGGATTAAATACCATTCTGCAGAGTAAGATGAAATCTCATGCTGTCCTGCTCTGCCCCATTTGGACGTGAGTTATCCCTTGGTCCAGCATATGCACGCTACATTTGCCACCAGCCCTCAGTCACCCAGGGGTCCTATCGATTATCAGGTTGACTGTGGTATCCAGCGTTGATGGTCACTTAGCCCTTGTATAATATAGCCTAGTGCTGTGTCACAATGCCAATGCCATTCATCTCATCTTATCTTATCACATAGGCATTGTATTATCTCATAGCATTTCAAGAAGAGTAAGAACAGTAAAAAATACTTAGAGAAAGAACATACTCAAACTATATTCACATAACTTTTACTGTAATATATTGTTATAATTCTTTTGTTTTATTATTAGTTGTTATTATTCTCTGCGTGTGCTGGATTTATAATTACAATTTATCATCAGTAAGTGTACATAGGAAAGATCATAGACTCTGTAGGATTCAGGACTATCAATAGTTGCAGGCATTCACTGTGGGTCTTGGAACAAATTCCCTGAAGATAAGAGGGGTCTACTATTCTTCCTGAAACCACCACCCTCTACCAGTTTATGTATTCACTTGCACAACATTATAAAAGGGATAAACACACACACACATATAAAGACAAAGAGAGAGGGAGAGGGGGAGAGAGAGAGAGAGAAACAGACAGATCTGCATCTAGTGATTTTGATTCCATGGGGACAAGCATGAAGACCATGAAAACACATGTACTATTTGAAATTTTTCTTCAAATTTATTCTCACATCCTAACCAGAGAGTATTCAGATGATGTGAAATGCCCATTTCTTTTTTCAAACTCATATAACCCAGTACCTAAAAGTAGACAAAGGGCAGGTGATGTTATTTATAATATTATAGACTTGATGACCTAATCAAAAAAGTATTAAATGAAATTTTTAAAAGGGAAAAAATACTCAGATTAATTGATAAAGCTGGGAATAATAAAAAACAGCAGATAATATATATGGAAAGTATCAATTCCAGAGAAACAATAGCTGGGAATAGCACCAGGGCTGTATTAGCAGTCTCAATTTACTATATAATCGTAGACAGATAATGCTTCAATAAATACAGCTTAAACTCTTAAAAGAGAGTACCTAACCTTTGTGTAGTAATGAGATTTTAAATATTAGCAATGAAAATTGTGGTTATCAAAAGCACATCTCTTGGAAGTGGTATGAATATAGTATAATAGAACAAGATTAATACAATTGTACATGATTCCATCAGCTACTAGAGTAAAGGCTATTAAGGTGAAATTTTGAAAAAGCAGGCAAGATAGAATATAACAGAATGGGTAGACACTTTTAATGTGGAATATCTAGTTGTCTTCTTGATCTCATTTTTATCTGTTTTCTTATGTGTAATTGCTAATTGCACATCTTCCACTTTCAAAAGTGCCCTAGTTTGAATACAAAGCATGTGGTACTCCTATTGAAGGTAAATATACAGTGAAAATTTAAATTGCATTTATAAATACATAGTTTTCTGATTTAAAACATACTGTGTTAAGACTCGGTTCCTCTGAATTTTTTAAAAAAGACTAACAAACTAGAGTAACACAGGCTAGTAAATAGCTGCAAATTATATCATAAGAGAATCAATTTAGGAACTAAAACCAGAAAAGACTTAAGTCTGGCATGATATTGTCTTCCTCCTTCCAATAAGTGTTTCATGAAATAATGATTCAACTTCATCTTTAACATTTTAGTAGGAATATCTATGATTCATGGTCAAATTTATTGAAAGGCAGATTTCAATGGATTGTAAGCAAGCTTTTCTCATAGTGAGAGCAGTTGTTAAAAGGAATGAACCACTTTGACAACTTATGAGCATCCTGTCCCTTGTTGGATTCTATTAGAGGCTGGATCTCTGCCAGTCTTAGATGATAAAGAAAGGAATCTCTTTCCTGGGAGTCTGGATGGATTCTAGTGCTCTCAAGATTTTATAGTATGCCTCTTCCTTGAGCTCTCTGTGTCTTGATAAAGGCACATGGCCAATATCCTCTTCGAGATTTATAAATAAATAATATTTGTTGTTTATAAATTTATAACCACATAATGTTTATTAAGCATCTACTTTATAGCAGAGACTTTCACATATAGTACTAAATTTAATCTTTGTAATAATCCCATGGGAAAGCCACTGTTCGCACTTCCTAACAGAAAAGGAAGATAAGGTTCAGAAGGCTTTTGATGGGATCCAAAGAATCTGGGTTAAAAACTGGGAGAACTGGGATTCTACCGAATCTCTCATGAAATCCATTTATTCAAGCTGATTTTTATTTTGCTCTTCTAACCCCAGCAGTGTGCCCTCCAGGGAAGAAGCTGAAGTTCTGTGTCTTTCCCCTCTTTTCTGTATTTTTAAAATCAGTACAGCATAACTCTTTGCAGAAAATTAAATACCAGATGATACCGGAGGAATGCGCTCTTGAGTGTCTTTCTCTCCCCTTGTGTGTGCATGACCTCTTGTATGATATATCTCTCTTCTCCCTCCTACGGCTAAAATTAAACCAGTGGAAAATGTTTGCCTCAAAGTACGTGTTCTCTTCATGAAACACAACTAGGCTTAAAGGTCAGTAGATTAACAAGAGAGAGTCACTGTTCCTTATCTCCTAGGCAGAGAGATGGTGCCAGCGTTGGCATTTGGAAAACAAGAGAAAGAGGAGTTGGGGGTTACATGAACCAGGAACAGTAGTCTCCAAAGAGGGGAAAGGAAAATGAGGGATAGATGGACTAAGCAAGGGAAATGTTTGGAGGTCACATTCAGGCTAATGGCAATCCAGGGACTAGCAATGATATGGTAAAGAAACTGTGTGCCCTAGAATCACTGCAAAATAATAAATAATATCAAACTTCACATGTGTGCAGCATTTATGCTTGATAGGACATGTTCACTTGCATTACCTCATTGAATTGTGATGATATTTGTGGAAAACGGGCAAAATCGTCCTGGTTTTACCAAAGAGGGAACTGGACTCCAGAGACATGAGTGACTCACCAATGTCCATAAATCAGAAGCAGTCCAGTGACATTATTTTTCCAGTATACTTCTTTCATTTCACACATATAATATCTGCTTCTTTGCAGAGCATTTTGTCTGTGTGATATAAAATTGCATATAAAAAGAAAAGCTTTGACTCTTTATAAAAATCCTAAACCCAAAGATGTTTATTAACGGACCTAGATGCCATCTCTATTTTTATACCCCACTTTTTCTTAGTTGATGTTCCTTTTACTCTGTGTATGTTTATTCTGGATGAATAATTTCATTTGGTGATTTCAGACTAAAATCTTAAGGACTCTATAATGAATTTGAAAAGGGGTGGAGGATTATCTTCTAGTCAGGCTCTTGACCCACTAATTCCAAGTTGATCTATCTCTAGGCTGCCAAACCAATCTTTACTGGTTTTGATTTTTTGCTATTGAACCATGTCATCTGAAGTATGCCACACCAGGGATCAATGAAAGATACACTTTCCTTGTCAAGATCAGCTATACAGAATAAAAAGACAGTTGGACTGCTTTTATAACCAAGAAATAATTTATCTGCCAGACAGTGTGATTCACTGAATTGAGCCATATGATTTCCAGCAATATTTTTTAAGATATTCTTTTATCCTGAAAACATCTTGAAAATATCAGAATTAATAGCAATATACATAGGAAAAAGTTAATAGGAATGTCCAGCTGTTCCTTTGCAATGGAAAAAGAAAATGGAATCATTAGCCTACACATTGACGAAGAGAAATGCTGTAAAGGACTTGGAGAGAGTTCAGTTTCCTTTTAAAATGAGTCTATGTTGTCAAATTAGAATGCTCTTTTGTTGTGTTGTGATTTTTCTGAGTTTTACCATCATGTAGAGTGCTTTCTTATGCCCTTCCTATAGAATCATCCAAGAATCAGCAAAGATTGCCAAATCAGCTTACATTTAGAACAGGAACCTTGGAAGTATTAATTTGCTTTACGACCACTTCCAGGGGACTCTGGGGCTGGGCATGATAGATGTAGCTTTATTTTGGCATAATTCTATATTGGTCTTTCCACATGCACGGGTGTATTACAAGCAAACACATAAACACTTCTTCTCATATCATATTGATTCAGAGATTATAGAGGAAACTGTAAATTGTCCACTGAAATATATTATTCCCTTCTTCCATAAAATTATCCCAGTCTGCATTGCTATACTGTGTTCCTTGGCTTCCTATTCAGTTAGATATAGCCATGAGATATATTTCTCACAAACAGAATGTTAAGGGAAGTGAAGTCTGCCATGTATGGGTCTGAATTTCTTTTCTTTTCTTTTTTTTAACATTTATTTATTTGCTTTAGTTGTACACAATGCATTTATTTTTACGTGGTGCTGAGGATTGAACCTGGGCCGCGCACGTGCTAGGCGAGCACTCTACCGCTGAGCCACAATTCCAGCCCCTGGGTCTGAATTTCTAAAAATTAGATGTGACTTTTCTTTTGTTTTCTTTTTTTTTTTTTCCTTTTTTTCTTTTTTTTTTTTTTTTTTTTTTTTTTTTTTTGGTACCGGGGATTGAACTCAGGGGTACTCAAGCACTGAACCACATCCCAGTCCTATTTTGTATTTTATTTAGAGGGGCAGGGTCTCACTGAGTTGCTTAGCATCTTGTAGTTGCTGAGGCTGGCTTTGAACTCGAGATTCTCCTGTCTCAGCCTCCCAAGCCACTGGGATTACAGGCGTGCACCACCACATTTGGCTGACTTCTCTATCTTTTCTTCCTCCTACTTGCTGGTTGGAACTCAGGATGTGATGGCATATTGGATTTAACCATGCAGACATGGAAAATGCCAGATAATAGCAGATCTGCCCCTCCAGCCTATACTGGTCACATGAAAGCAAAATGAAGTTTTATTTTCTTTTGACCACTGAATTTGAAGCCATTCTGTTAGAGTAATGTAACTTTTATCCTAATAGAAACAGAAACTGACTAAAAGCTCATCAGCTACCTGTTAATATCTTCATAAAAGAAAACGACCTGGTTCTATATAGGCAGAGACTTAGAGGAGCAATAGTATCTCCAGCTTAATTATCAGAAATCAGTCTTTAAAGTGTTATCAGTTTGACTATCTCTTGTCCAAAATGCTTGTAACCATAAGTATTTTTTGGATTTCAGAGGTTTTTTTTTTTTTTTTTTTTCCAATTTTCACATACTTAACATACATAATGATAAATTCTGGGGATGGGATCCAGGTCTAGATAGAAAATTCATTTGTGTCTCATAAACCTTATATACATATTCTGAAGAAAATTGTATACAGTATTTTTAGTGTACCAGAGTTTTGACCATGACCCATCACATGAGGTCAGGTGTGAAATTTTCCACTTGGGGCATCTTGTTGGTGCTCAAAATGTTTTGGATTTTGGACCACTCTGGATTTTGAATTGTGAGGTAAAGAATGCTTAGCCTGAATAGTAAGAGTCATCTTGATTCTTTGTAGAATTTGTGTTTCTCCCTTTTTTGTCTACTAGACCTATGTCCACTTTAAAACACAGACCTCATAGTTTTATGTACCCTCCATTCTGGGTGTGGAGTAGCCATCTAGTCTTAAACTATATGTTGTACTTTGCCAGATACTAGAAACAGCACCATGACCCTGTCTTCAATGGAGATATTAACTAAATTGCAGTTGATGGCAGAGAACATTATTTTATAATGAAGTTTCTTTAAATGAGAATGTGCCAGGTATTTTTTTAATAGAAGCAGAAGAATGCCTTAGAGTTAAAAAACTGCTGAGGTTCTGTTCCTTCTGTGTAAGGCCTGACAAGTTACCCCTTGTGCTCTAAATTGCATCAGACAAGCTAATATAGTTTGCAGTCATTTTCTAAGTATTGAACACTGTGCTAGGTGCTATAGGAATACATGGATGAATAAAACATAGATTACCTTAAAGACATTCATATATGTATGTATACATGTGTGTGTATATATATATATGCACATATAGATTTATATTTATATATACATATATATTCTATATATGCACATATATATATATACACACACATAAGTATTTTGGATTTCAGAGTTTATTTTATATATATACATATATATGTCATATATATGTATATATATATATATATATATATATATATATATATATATATACACAACTCTGCACAGCAGAGCCATATGTCAATCACCATTTCCAAAGTAACATCAAAACCTGATCTATCAACTTGGGAGGCTGAGGCAGGAGAATCCCAAGTTCAAAGCAAGCCTTAGCAACTTAGTGAGGCCCTAAGGAACTTAGGGAGACCCTGTCTCAAAATGAAAAATAAAAAGTTCTGGGGATGTGGCTCTGAAGGAGCCCTAATTAGGAAGGGCTGTTGCAGCTAGCTGGAAGCCATAAGTTCCACCTGATATGTATGTGACGCACCTGTAGGCACCCGCAAAGCTGAAGGTATATAACCGGGTGAAAGCGGTCCGAGTTAGGAGAAAGGAGAATTCATTCAGTCAGTCGTGCAGTAGCTCGGTCAGTCAGAAGAAGAGTTCGGGTCGGAGAAAAGAATCAGAGCGGCCAGAACGTAGGCAGAGCGGTTACAGAAGAGAAACCAGATAGAAGAAGTAATGGCTGGTCAGAGTTAGGCCGAGGCTCCCGAGGAAGAAAGAAGAAAGAAGAAAGAAGCAAGAAGCTCTAAAAAATAATCTTTCTCTAAGCTAAGCTCTATCTATCTTTCTTTCTCTCTAAGCTAAAGAAGACAAGAAGAAAAGCTCTCTCTACAAGAAGAAAAGTTCTCTCTAATCTTTCTCTCTAAAACTCTTTCCCTGTCTAAGCTCTCTCTAAGAAAGTAGAAGTAAAAGAAGTAATAGCTTTACTCTGCCTCCGAGTTTTTCTCCCGTGGCGCCGTGGCTGGCCATGACAGGCAGCTTACATGGCTCAGTGATTAAGTGCCCCTGGATTCAATCCCTGGTACAAAAAAAAAAAAAAAAAAAAATCTGATGCACATTTCCTTACTCTATATTTTTGTTCTCTGTAACACTCTTTAGCTTTTGACATGTTGTGTCATTTATCTATCATATTTATGGCTTTACCACCACTAGAGTTTAACCCCTAGAAAGACATACTTGGTTCGCCAAGGCATCTTGAGGAGCTGAAATAGATCCTGAAACACAGTAAGCACTCAATAAATATTTGTAGAAGGTATTATTCAGGGTTCTCCAGAGGAACAGAACCCATAGACTACACACATATATATATAATAGGAAGAATTTGTTCGATTGACTTCCATACCAAGAGTCTGGATGTACAATGGCCGTCTGCAGGCTGGAGAACCAGGGAAACCAGTAGCTATCACTGCAAAAAGCTGTAAGCCCCCCAAACAACAGGGTTAAATGATGCAGGCCTAGTCTAAGGGTAGAGGCCTGGAAACTCCCTGGAGAGATGCTGGTGCTAGTCCACATTCCTCTGATGTCCATGGGCAATGGCAGCAGCAAAAAAAAAAAAAAAAAAAAAAAAAAAAAAATCTACTCAAGAGTCAAGGGTGCACATGCTTGTGCTTCCCCCTCCTCAGGCTTTTGTTCCATGGGGGCTTTCAATTTCTTGGATGGTACCAACCCCATTTAGGGCGGGTCTTCCCTATTTGTTTTGCTGACACACACACACACACACACACACACCATTTGTCTGAAAACACCCTCAATGCCACACCTGGAAGTATGCTTTACCAATTTTCTAGGCACCTCTCAATCCAGTCAAGTTAACAACCAAGATTAACCAGGACATAGAAAAAAATGTTACTGAAAAAGGTCACATCTTCAAACACTGTTCCATGGTAAAGATGTAAAGTTTATTGCGGCATGGGGAATGCAAGAAGAGAAGTTGCTCAGAAACTTCCTGAGCCAACTCTTGGTCAAATCCCAAAAGCATGCAACATATGAATCACCAGAGCTATCTCAACAACCCTTTCAAGAGGTTATATACAAATACTAAATCAAAGAATGAATTTGATCCTCATAATCTACTGATGCTCAAGCAATAGTTTTGTGTAGACTACAGGGTCTGCTTGAGGGAAACAGAGAAAGAGTTAAGAAATGCCAACGACAACCTGTTTCCTGGCCCCAGAATTAAAATCAGCTTTCCTTTATACCATCATGAACTATCCTGTGGCTGTTTGTGGAAAACATCCCATTTCACCTTCACCGCCAGGATAACAAGTGCCCGGTACTTAGTACTTGTCTTGGAGAAGTGACCAAATGTGATGCTGATGGCAAGGCTTCTCTCTCTTTCTTTCTTTATCATTCTAGAGATTTCAGTTATCTGCCAGTGATCTATCCAGGTAGCAGGGACTTTATTGGAAGATGTTATAATATCAGATCAAAGAAGAAAGGTGACCTGTGTAAAAATAAGATGAAAAGGAATGAATTTCATTTTGACTTTCAGAATCAAGGAATAAAATATAAACCGAAGCCCACTAATGATGTTCAGTGACTTTCAAACCAATAGTGGATATACAGGTCAAAAATTATTTCCTTGTGCTGATATCAAATCCTAATTTTACTTTTTTTATCCCTTTTTATAAGTTTCTCATTTCAATCTTCACCATTAAATTTTCTTCTATCATTGCATCAGACAGAGAAAAGTGGGCATATTAATAAAATCCTATAAATAGGCTTTTCAATCAGAGGGTAAAGAGGTATATTTTGTTTGAGGAAGGAAGATTTTTGTTATTTTTGATGTTGCTGTTGTTTGTTTTGGTTTGTGTTAAAAATAATTCAATGAACCTACTTTATGATAAAAATAAATGCCCTCCCCAAGACACTATCCAGGAAGCAGATTTTTAAGACAATAAGATAATCAAGTTGAGAAAACGAAATCCATGTTTGCTGCACAATGAGAAAATAAGGAGCATATGATCCTCACAGATGTGAGAAGGGGTTCCAAAAAGAGAAGAGTACAGCAGCGAGTGAGGGTGGCAGCTAATGGGGGGGATGGGACCAGTGAGAAAGTCCCTGTGATGTGAGATGATCAATGCATTCCAATACACTAGTATCTGACAGTGATTTTGAAAATAGCTTCTGCTGTATTGATTCAACAGCCTCACTAACCACAAAGCTTTATTAAATTTTTTTTTCTACACCAAATGATTTGTAACAGTGGTAAATTATCAACTGCTCTGTGTCATAATTATCATCTACAACCTTCAAGCTTTCAGAAAAGATGGTTCTGTACCCTACATCTTGGAGTAGTGGTGGATAAAAACAATGAAAAAGGAAGATGATGTGGGAAGGAGGCCTGTATGGAGAGGAATCATCAAGTCTGAGGGAGAATATGTAATGGTCAGAATATATAAATTAGTAAGATTTCCCATGGAAATATAATCCATCTTGTTGGGTATGAAAAGTAAGAAGCAATCCCTGAGGGTCAGGATCATGTGGGTTTTCTGAGTTATACCTGGGCATCTCATCTGTGATTGCCAGGAGTGCAGGGGTATACCAACATCCTGAACCAATCAATACCCAAGATCTGAGCCAGAAGTGCATCCTCACCATGGTTACAAATGGTAGCTGAATAGGTCACACAGCAGTCTTGGCACGATGGCAGCAACCCCCCTCCCAGTCAATGTTGGGATTTTGTTTTAGGAGTTGCTCTTGGGAACCTAATCCCATTTTTGCCAGTGATTTTATGTGCAATATTTCTTGTATAACCAAGTACAGTGGATTATGCTGTTTCCCTGTAGGAATCTTGACAAATGTATCATGCAAACCCTGAACTCTTTGCAACAGATAAAACTCTGTCGTTAGGTCTCTGATATAGGCAGTAGCCCTAGTCATTGGATTTCTAAAATAGGCAATCCTATGGAAACTATTACAGATCCACAGGTAAAATCTTTTGAACTCTCCATAAAAGAGAGAGAGAAATTTACCCGATGTGCTAATATTAGAACAAGTTCTGTCCCAGGCTTTTTTCCTCCACCAAATTCACCATATTTTATTTACGGAGTCCACCTTTAAAAAAATTATAAAATGACCTCTTTTAAAAGTTTTTTCTCCATATGCTACTTCCTACATTTTCTCATCCCTCTGCTTTTATTAGTTATAACCTTTCTAGAATTTCATGGTGTAAAAATTTTCATATTTGATTCCCTAAGTATAATTCCCATGGTTTTTCATCATTATTTAAATGTTTAAAGAGACTCACTCCTGACTATGACTCCATTTATCTTGACTTTTAAATTCATATTTTGCTTGGCTAAAGTCTACCCTCTGGTAGTTTTTACAAGAATGTTTATGGAAACAATATTTCTTGATTTCTAATATGTTTGAAAATATTTTCCTTGGTTTTTATTATTGCACAGTGGTATAGCTGGACATAAAATATGATGATGTTCTTTTCTTTTAAAACTTTGTAGATTTTGTTCTACAGTTGCTAGCATTGGATGTGGTTCTGGAGAAATCTAAATCCAAACTTACTGTTTTTCTTCTTGAACATCAGATTCTTTTTCTTGTCTTTTTCTCCCTTCCTGGATACTTACAATAGTGTTCTGATATGGTTATATCCAACAAATTTTCTCCAAAAAAGCTTGCAGTTAATCAATCTGTGCCAGTTTTTCTCGGACATGATATACTCTAAACTGTTACACTATCTTCCATTATTATAGGAAAGTTTTCCTTAAATGTATTGGTGGAAATTTTGTCTTTTTATATTAGGTTTATACCTGCTGATGCTTTATAGTTCTTCACAGTTTCGAACTAAATCTTTGAAACTTGTTTTCTACTTAATTTTTCTCATTTTATCAAATGTCTGCTGTCCTCATTTTGTGTTTATGTTGTATCTTTTCTTTTATCTGATTCCAAAATATGCTCTGTTTCTATAGTGATTTTATTTTTCTCTTTCATGTTTATTTTGGCGTCCATTGTAATTGGTTATGATTTTTATGTTTACTTTTTGAACACATAATACACAAATAATCTTCAAATTTTAAGCAACAAAAAGTGTATACTCCTGAGCCCCAATTTTAGTCATTCCCAATAGACAATGAATGACCTCTGTATCCTCCCAGACATAACAAACAATAAAAATATTTCTTATTTTCCCTATTTTTACAAATGGTATTGTACCCTATATATGCTATTCTGAATTTTTATTTTGTGCTGTATTTTAAATATATCTTGGAGATCATCCCATATTGGCATATAAATAGCTTCTCTTTTTCTCTCGCTTTCTTTCTTTGTTCTTATTTTTCCATTCACAGTTGTATGTGGCATTCTTTTGTATTATAATTTATTCAGTCTCCTATAGACAGACATGAAAGTTGTTTTTATTCTTTTGTTATTATAAACAATGCTGTACTGAATAATTTTGTAGGTATATCATTCACACATATGCATATATATTTATTGACTAAATTCTTAAAAGTGCATTCATAGACCTAAAAGGTGTTTTCATTTGCAATTTGTATAAATATTGCCAAGTTGATATCAGCAAAAACTGTCATTATAGTCCCATTAGTAATATACAAATTTTCTTACACCCATGCTAACACTGTAGGTTATAAAATGTTTTATTCAACAAAATCTCAACAAACTGAACCCACAAACATAGAATTGTAAACCATGACTATATAAAATTTGTCCCAAGAATGCTAGATTGCTTCAATATAGAAAATTAATGAAAATAATATGCCACATTAATAGAAAAGAACAAAAATCACATGATTTAAAAGATGGCAATAGCCTCCAATAGGAATTTAATGCAATCCTTACTATAATTTCAACCATACTTATTGTGAAAATGGATAAGCAGATTGTAAAATGTACATAAAAATGCAAGGGATGGGCTGGGGTAGTGGCTCAGCGGTAGAGCGCTCGCATACCACATGCGTGGCCTGGGTTCGATCCTCAGCACCACGTACAAATAAAAGCATTGTGTACAACTAAAGCAAATAAATAAATAAATATTTTTAAAAATGCAAGGAATTCAGAATAATCAAAACAATCTTGAAAAATTTGAATAAAATTAGAAGATTAACACTTTCTGATTTTAAGACCTATTACAATATAACAGTAGGAAGATGGTGTGTGGAGGAGAATTGGGAGTCCTGAAACAAACCAACCAAAGCCTTTACATGGCTTTGAAATTAACTCTTGACAATGGTGCTGAGATAATTCATAGGCAAAAGTACAGTCCTTTCCACAAGTGTGGCTGTAAAGTTGTGGCTCAGCCGTAGAGTGCTCTTCTAGCACGTGCGCAGCCTGGGTACAATCCTCAGCACCACGTACAAATAAACACATCATGTACAACTAAAGCAAATAAATAAATATTTTTAAAAAATAGTGCAACTGGGACCCCACATCATGCCATACACAGATGTGGACTCAAAATGAAACAAAGATCTCAAAGTGTACAACCGAAATTATACAACTCTTAGAAGAAGAGTCATAAATCTTTATGATCTTGAACTAGAAAATGATTTTTTAGATAAAGCACCAAAATTATAAGCAACAGAAGAAAGCTGATACATTGAACTTTATGAAAATTAAAATCTTTGTGCTTCGAAGCTCACTATCAAAAAAATGAAAAGAAGCCAGGTGCGGTGGCACATGCCTGTAATCCCAGCACTTGGGAGGCTGAGGCAGGAGGATTGCAAGTTCAAAGCCAGCCTCAGCAATGGTGAGGCACTTAGAAACTCAGTGAGACTCTATCTCTAATAAAATTCAAAAAAAGGGCTGGGAATGTGGCCCAGTGGTCAAGTGCCCCTGAATTCAATCCCCAGTACCAGAAAAAAAAAAAAAAAAAAAAAAAAAAAGAAAAAAGAAAAGAAAACCCACAGAATGGGAGAAACTATTTGAAAACCATATATCTAATACTTAAATATTATCTATTATCTAAAAATGTATAAACAACTCATACGACCAACAATTAAAAAACACAAATTTTAAAATGAGCAAAATATTTGAATAGGCAATTCTCTAGAACAGACCAATAAGCACATGAAAAGAGAAAAAGGAAAATCAATACCATAATGAGAGGCTGCCATGGGGGGATGTAAAATTACATATGTGTTTTGGAAAACAGGTTGGCATTTTCCCAAAAAATAACCAAATATAGAGTTACCATAAGATCCAGAAATTCTGCTGCTAGATGTATATAAGAAAGAATCAAAAACTCATCCATGCAAAAACTTGTGCACCTAGCATCATTATTCATAATAGAAAAACAGTAAAAAACAACTCAAATATTAATTCAAAAGAATTAACAAATGCAGTATATCTATATGTCAGAATATCATTTGAATTGATCATATCATAAAAATGAAAAACTGATTCATACTACAACATGGATAGATTCTGAAAACATGGTAAGTGAAATAGTCCTGACTTTAAAAATCATATTGTATGATTTAATTTTTATTAAATGTCAAGAACAGGCAAATCCCTATAGGAAGAAAGTGGATGAATGACTGTGGGGAGGTGGGAGTGACAGCTGAGGGGTATGGGTTTCTTTTGGGTGCCAAAAGTATTCTAGAATTAGGTAGCGGTGATGGTAGCACAACTTTATGAATATACTAAAAACCATTGAATTATGAATATACAAAAAAGGGAATTTTATAGCATATGAATTATACTGCAAAAGGAAAAAAATATAAAGGTGTGCTGCCTCTTAGGAGAACCCAGTGTTCTGCATTTCTGGCCTCGATCTCCTGCAGCAGCCTCCTGTAATGCCCGTGTCTCTCCTCTAATCTTCATCCACATTTTATTTACATCATATGATGTAGTTCAGAATTTTAGTTATGCCATAATTTGGTGAGTATAGCGATTCCATTTTTGCTTCTGACTTTTGAGTTTTCAATTGATTTTTGAAGAAAAGTGGAAAATAATTTATGATTTTCATCTCTTGACTTCTAACAAATATCTGAGCTTTCATCTAATAGTCTCAGACAGCTGTTCTCAATTTTCTTTTGGTCTTATAACCCCTTTGTGCTCTTAAAATTTACTGAGGACTCCAGAGGACATTTTGTATGTGTGTTATATGCCATGTTTACCATAGTCGAAATTAAAATCAAGAATGTAGAAAACACTTAATTTATTAATTTATTTTAAAATAGCTATAAACACATTATCTGTTAGTATATTTTAATAAAATCACCATATTTTTTAACAATACTGAGAAAATGGGATCATTTTACATTTCTGCAAATACCTTAAATGTTCTCTTTTCTTTCTGTTGTAATATCAAACATCTTGTCAAATAATTGGAAAATTCCACTTGGTAAGAAAATGAATGAAAAGGGTCAATAGCATGCTAGTATTATTACAAAAATAGTTTTGACATTGTAGAATCCTCAAAATGATCTTGAAGATTGTCCTAGTCTATTTCATTCTTCTGAAACAGAATACCACAGACTGAGCAATTTATGATGAGCAGAAATCTATTGGCTTGTAGTTCTGGAGGCTGGAAAGTCCAATATCATGATACCAATATCTAGCTGCAGTCTCCTTGCTACATCATCCCATGGAGGAAAGCAATAGGAGAGAGACAGACAGACAGACAGACACGGGGGGGGGGGGGGGGTCGTCACAGACACAGACAGACAGATAGACAGACACTCAAAATGGGGCTGAATTCACCTTTTTATAACAAACTCACTCCTGCCATGAGGAACCCACCCCCATGGCAATGGCATTAGTCAATTCATGAGGATGAAGTTCTCACAGTCCAATTAACTCTCAGAGGTTCCCTTCTATTACTGTCACAAAGACAATTAAATTCCACCATGAATTTGGGAGGGAACAAACATTCAAACCATAGCAAAGACCTCCAGGAAACTCTTTGGAAACGATTGCTCTAAGCTATATTTATTACACCACATACTTCTTTCTAAGCCTATAAAGTCTCATTCTCAAAATTCAAAGAATCTTTGCCTCTCCCTTCTGATTCCACATAGCATGTTTTCCCTCTCTCTTTGGACAACACATGCAAGCAGGGGAAATAGCTCCCAAGAGAGAAATTCTCATGATGTAATCAATCTTAGCAGAAGACATTTTGTCACCCATGCAACCTGGATGTTAGAAACAATAAAGAAACAACAAGAACCTACGTTACCTTGAAGAATTTCCCACGAGAAAGAGGCATCCTTACTTACACATTGCCTGGTGTAGGTCCTCACCAGCTCCTGAGATAATATGCCAGATTGTCTGATATGCCCTGCACAGGCTTCACAAAATATTTGGGGGGGGGGGAACTGTAAAAGAAAATAACATCACTGTCATTTGAACTGCAGGCTATACACAATTATTAAGTATCTCATACTCTTCTGTCCATTGCACATGGATATAACCACTACTGCTGCAAATAGAGCAAAATTTCTCTTTCTCCTTGTCCTTTCCACCTAGAGCATTGCTTGATGCCCTCTGTGTTGGATTCTAGGCAGAGGCTGCACCTCCCAGGCAGAAGGCCACACCTCCCCAGGTGCCTTGTGAAAAACTACAGCTCCCAGGATCCTCAGCGTGACCAAAAACCTGACCAGCAAGTCCCCTGTCCACCACCCCCCCTGACCTCTGCTGGCCTATAGGACAAGGACTCACTCCAAGGGGGTTTTATGGCCCCTACTCTATTTAAGCCAGCCCCAGACTGAACTCTGCCCTTGTTCCTGCTTTCTGTTCCTGCTTGTCCCTGATCCCGTCCATCCCTTTTCCCCCTTCCCTAATCCCCTTCCCTACCCCCCCTTCCTTTCCCTACCCTTGCCCACGTGGCACCCCAATAAACCCTTTTATTTCACTAACACGGTGTTCCCAGCTAAGTTAACTATGTTTCAGCAGTTTTCTAACACTCTGCCTGGTCTACCACTCCAGTCATTCTCTGCCTTCAAATCCAGCCTTGCTTTTGACTAATCATTTTCTTCCTACATAGCATCTATTTCAAGTCATCTTTAATGTCTACACTTTTCTTGTTTTCTCAAATGCATCCTTGTCGTTAATATTTTGAGTGTTATACCACTATTTGTTGACCTCCATTCTGGAGCCTCCACCCTGCCCAAATACTGAGAAGAAAAAATAAAACATCTCCAAAGGTATTTCCTCTTTGGGGCTCATTTTCTCATTGCTCATCTTTCCAGGTAAAACACATTTGATCTAAAATACTGTCACACCTTGACAACATCTGTTCAGAAAGCTATGATGGGTGAAGAGAGATAAGCATGGGTGTCTACCTGCTATTATGACTGCTGTGAGATTACAAGCTCATAGATAGTGGTTCCTGCATCTCGGCACCTAGGACAGCATATTTGCACATGACAGGAGCTCATTGGACATTTGTTAAATGTCTAAGTGAATGAATCAAGGTCTCCCAGCACCCAAAATCAGATCTGACTTTCAAATAAAATGGCATAAATTTCTGGATCTTTCTTTATACCTCCCTATACATTATTCCTACATACTCTTCTCTCTTATTAATTCTTACTAGAAACAAACTAATAATGATTAATATAGAATATAGATTTATGTGGGAGAAAAGAGGATATATATTTATAGAGTTTCATGGAAGTAATACCTCCACTACATAAAAACAAAATCTAACGGTGAAGATAGAATTCACTGCAAATGGCAAAGATTATTCTTGGGAGGGAAGTGATATCTTGTACCTATAAATCATAATAAAGAAAATATATCCATACCACCTCTGGATAAAACTGTCACAGCTTAATCTTAGGCTTAGGTAAATCTGACAAATTCCTATTTAATTTTATTTTTCTCTTGACTTTTTTGTGGGACACAGGTCAAAGCTGAAGAGACATATTCCAATATTCTCTATGGAAGGCCTGGTGAATATAAATAATTTATTTTTATAATTCACAGATATTTTTATCTTGTTGTGGGACCTTTTGTGCTGTTAGTTAGCTTTCTGTAGCTATGACAAAATACCTGAGAAAATTAATTTAAAAGGTGGAAAGATTTATTTTGGTTCACAATTTCATAGGTTTCAGTCTATGGTCACTCATAATCATTAACACAGAATAGCTTAGACTTGTCACATTTGGTCTGTGACAAATCAGTACATCATGGTGGGGAGCATGTGATAGAGGAGGATAGTCCCTTAATGGTGGCCAGGAAATAAAAGAGAGAGAGCTGTTTCAAGGCTATATACTCCCAAAGACCTAACTTCCTTGCACTAGGCCCCACCTCCTAAAGTTTCCAGCACATCCCAAAAGTGCTAGCAACTGGGGAACAAGCCTTCATTACATGAGCCTTGGGGGACACATAAGATACAAACCAAGCAGAGGCCATAAAGCTCGAAGTCTACCAGGATTGTCTTTGGGTCTACTTATTTACAATATGGGAATAAATCATGGCAACTTTGGTTTATAGTGAGTACACATGGGCACACACATGCTTGATTTTGATAGCATTATGTTTACATTTGGAAGTAATGAAATATAGCAGAAATAGGTCAAGAGGACACTGAGTCAGAGGTCTGACTTTTATCTTTGCTCTCTGTTACCACCTCTACAATCTTAGGCAATTCATTCAGTATCCCGATTCTCTACTTCATCTGTAAAATAAGTGTGATAACAGTAATATTCGTTTATAGTAATAGTAAGAGGTTTGAAGGAGAGAGAAAAGGAGAACATGCCATGTAAACTGTAGAGCACCTTGTGGATGTGAATTGCTATTTTCCATCCCCAGTCATTGGAATGGGGTGATGTCCGTATACACAGTGGAGTCTGCTGTTCATGTTTCATGATGAGGAAGAATTGCATTAGAATTCTTTTTATGCCATTTATGCAAATTCTCTAAGTTTTATTTCCTATCTAAAACATGAAGAAAATAATAATATTTAATTCATAAGTTTTTATGATAAATAAGTGAAATAATGCATATTAAAGATAGTGATTGGTACATAATAACCAATGGGGATTTTGCTACTAGATTAGTTCTAAGCACAATACTTATATCACCACCAATTATTTGCTATTCATATTTTTTTAAAGACAGGAAAAAGTGAGATGCCAAGAAATCTATATCATTTTATTATACAATTGGGTTGGTCCCAAATTTGGTACTTTATTGTCTAAAAGCTATCCAAATCAACTTTTATACATCAGTTTTGAGCACCTGGTGGTCCCCAAGTTTTATGCCACTGACAGATGAAAAAGCCAAGGAATTATTGACAAGTTCCCTAAGTTTTACCTGCAGAATAAATAAAACTATGATTAAATGGTATTTCACCACATTTTAACATTTAACATGGTTTAACATTAAAACATGAAAAGGCTGAGAAGCAACATCTTTCAGAAAATTTCCAAATGACTGGAACCATAACCAATTAATTTATGTCATCAAAATCATAACACAGCTATAGGCAAGGGGAATACTTAATCAGTATTGCTTGATGATGGTTTGATGGAACAAGGCGAGGTGAGAACAAAAATAGGAACATGAAAATTAGAGGTGATGAAATCTGACCTAGATGTCTTTTCTAGTAAGTATTATGCTTCTCTAAAATTTTGAATTCTTGATTGAAACAGCCTCCACCTAAACTTCTCCAATTTAGAATTATGATTATGTGGTCAAGGTGCTGCTAATGGATCAGTGGACAGATGCTTAACCAGATACTAATTTTCCTGGTAGGAGATTATGATACACATGAGGTCAGCAGCCAGTCTGAAGATGTCATAGATCATTGTAGGCAGATGATTGCTACAACCACAAAACATGTTTGTTTGAAACAGTTCAAAGTAAAAAGAGGAAAATCAAGGAAAGTGCTAGACCCAGCCCGCCCACCGCAGAGATGCCATCCCAGCGCAGGACGGCAGGGGGAAAAGCCCAGGCCTAAAAGCTTTCCAGCTAGGCCCTCTGGCAGACTGTCCCAGCCAGCCCACCACGGAGATACGATCCCAGAGTGGGAAGGCAGGGGAACAATCCCCAGCCTGGAAGCTCCCAGATAGGTCCCCACCGGTAGACTTTCCCAGCCCGCCCACTGCAGAGACGCCATCCCAGCACATGACTGCAGGGGAAAAAGCCCCCGGCCTGTAAGCTTTCCATCTAGGCCCCCCAACAGACTTTCCCAGCCAGCCCACCACAAAGATGTGATCCCAGCGTGGGACAGCAGGAGAACATGCCCCGTCTGCAAGCTTTCCAGGTTCTCTGTGACTGCCTGGATGTGATCTGGGACAACTGGCTGAAACTGGAAGGGGAAAAAAAGAAGGGCTTCACAGGGTACTGTTTGTCTGAGATTTGTTCCTAAGATTTATTCCTGGGTTTGACTCTGTTTTTGTTTTTTGTTTGTTTGTTTTTTCTTTCTTGTTTTTGTGTTTGTTTGTTTGCTTGCTTTTATTCCTCTTTTTTTTTCTTTCTATTCTTCCTTCTCACTTTTATCTCATTTCTTCTTCCCTCATCTTTTCTATTTACACCCTGCCATTGCATTCTCAGCAGAGGTGAAAACAAGTTATATGCAGAAATTGGGATTTCTAGAACTGGGGCAACTAAACTATACAGCAAAGCAGTGTTATATATAGTTTATTCTGTATTTTTTTGACTCACTTTCTCTTTCCTCTCTTTTACACTAATTCCTATGTTTTTTTCATCTTTTTTTTTCTTTTCCTTCTTTCCTTCTTTCTTCTCTCAATGGTTGCATAAGTTTGGTTTATATATAAATCGGTCTTTCCAATAAATCATTCACTCCATTCTCTTTCCTCTCTCATCTGTGGATATTAAACCACTTCCATAGAATTCTCTTTTCACACTTCCGAAGAAAGAACAACTCAATACCCTCACTTCCTTCTTCCTAAACATATCACCTCTGTGTCCAATACTTGAAAGTATAAACCCCATCACAAACATACAGAGTAAACTGGAGACAATATCTGAGTTAACTAAATATGTACATTGTGATCAAACAGAGATTATCTGAATAGAAAATGTCTGGTTTTAAAGTGTAAAATATTTATAAGGGGATCTGATAGCATTGTACTACAGGAACATCATAAGGCTTTAAGGTAAAAACAAAATAGTAGAGATTCCACAGTGCTGGAAGAAAAGTCACACAATCAATATGAAGAAACAAGGGAAGAAAGTGACTCGAACAAATCAACATACCTCATCAGTAGATTCCATGGCAAGCACAGTTGGTGAAATGCCAGAGATGGAATTCAGAAATTACATATTCCAAATGTTTATGGAACTTAAGAATGAACTAAAAAACGAGATGAGGGAGCAAATACAGGTGGTAAAATATCATTTTGACAAAGAACTTCAAAAACAAATACAGGAAGCAAAAGATTACTTGAATAGGGAGATAGAAGTTCTAAAGAGAAACCAAACAGAATTTCTGGAAATGAAAGAAGCAATAAACCAAACTAAATGTTCAATTGAAAGCATCACTAACAGATTAGACCACTTGGAAGAAAGGGCCTCTGATAACGAAGACAAAATATATATAATGGAGAAAAATGTAGATTCCACAACAAAAAATGGTAAGAAATCAAGAACAGAACATTCAAGAAATATGGGACAACATAAAAAGACCAAATTTAAGAGTAATTGAGGTAGAGGAAGGTCAGAGTTGAAAGCCAAAGGAATGAGTAATTTATTCAATGAAATAATAGCAGAAAATTTTCCAAACTTGAGGAATGAATGGGAAAACCGAGTTCAAGAGGCTTACCAAACACCAAACGTACAAAATCACAACAGATCCATGCCAAGGCACATTGTAATGAAAATGCCTAATATAATACTGGGCAAGAAGAGAATATTAAAAGCCATGAGGGAAAGGAAGCAGATTACATATAGGGGGAAACCAATCAGACTATGTTCAGATTTTTTAACCAGACCTTAAAAGCTAGAATATCCTGGAATAGCATATTTCAAGCTCTGAAAGAAAAGGGATGTCAACCAAGAATCTTATATCCAGCAAAACTGAGCTTTAGATTCAAAGATGAAATAAAAACCTTCCATGACAAACAAAAGTTAAAAGATTTCAAAACTCAAAAGCCAGGACTTATAAACATCCTGGGCAAAATATTCCACGAAAAAGAAAAGAAAAATAATAATGAAAATCAACAAAGGGAGATATTAAACTAAAGGAAATACCAACCAGAGGAGAAACCAAATCTAGTTAAATACCATAAACAAATAAAAATGGATGAGAATACGAATTACATCTCAATAATAACCCTAAATGTTAATGGCCTAAACCCACCATTCAAAAGATACAGACTGTCAGACTGGATTAAAAGAAACGACCCAACAATTTGCTGTCTCCAAGAAACCTACCTCATAGAAAAAAAACATCAATAGACTGAAGGTGAAAGGATGGGAAAAGTCCTGTCACTCACATGGGCTGCAGAAGCAAGTAGCGGTTTCCATTCTCATATCAAATAAGGTAGACTTCAAGCCAAAGCTAATCAAAAGGGACAAAGATGGATATTTCTTACTGCTTAAGGGAACCATTCATCAACAAGATATAACAATTATAAATCTATATGCCCCAAATAATGGAGCACCTACATTCATCAAACAAACCCTTTTCAAGTTCAAGAGTAAAATAGACCACAACACAGTTATTCTAGGGGACTTCAACACACCTCTCTCACCAATGGATAGATCATCCACACAAAAGCTAAATAAAGAAAGTTTAGGCCTCACTAAAACAATTAATAATTTAGACCTAACAGACATGTATAGAATATTTCATCCCTCAGTAAACAAATACACTTTTTTCTCAGCAGCACATGGCTCCTTCTCCGAAACAGACCATATATTATGCCACAAGGCAACTCGCAGCAAATATAAAAAAGTAGAGATACTACCCTGCATTCTATCAGACCATAATAGGACAAAATTGGAAATCAATGATAAAACAAGAAATAAAATAAAAAAAAAAAAAAACTACTCCAACAACTGGAAGCTAAACAATATGCTACTGAATGAACAACGGGTTGAAGAAGACATCAAGGAGGAGATTAAAAAATTCCTAGAGGTAAATGAGAACACAGATACATCGTATAGAAATCTCTGGGACACTATGAAGTAAGAGGAAAATTCATTGCACTGAGTTCATTCCTTAAAAGAAAAAAAAAAAAAACAACAACAACAAATAAATGACTTAACTTCATACCTCAAAGCACTAGAAAAAGAAGAACTGATCAACACTAAGAGCAGTAGAAGACAGAAAATAATTAAAATCAGAGCTGAAATTAATGAAATTGAGACTAAAGAAACAATTCAAATAATTGACAAAACTAAAAGTTGGTTCTTTGAAAAAATAAATAAAATTGACAGACCCTTAGCGATGCTAACGAAAACAAGAAGAGACAAAACTCAAATTACTAACATCCATGATGAAAAAGGAAATGTCACAACAAACACCTCAGATATACAGAGGATAATTAGAAATTACTTTGAAAACTTGTACTCCAATAAAATAGAAAATATGGAAAGCATTGACAGATTTCTAGAGTCGTATGAATTGCCCAAACTGGAACTGGAGGCTATACACAATTTAAACAGATCAATCTCAAGAAAGGAAATACAAGACACCATTAAAAAGATACCAAGAAGAAAAAGCCCAGGACCTGATGGACTTACAACCAAGTTCTACAAGACCTTCAAAGAACAACTAATACCCATGCTCTTCAACTTATTTCAAGAAATAGAAAAAGAGGGAGCTCTTCCAGACTCTTTCTATGAGGCCAATATTACATTAATTCCAAAGCCAGGCAAAGACACAGCCAAAAAAGAAAACTTTAGGCCAATATCTCCAATGAACATAGATGCAAAAATCCTCAACAAAATTCTGGTAAATGGAATACAAAAACATATCAAAAAGATAGTGCTCCACGATCAAGTGGGGTTTATCCGAGGGATACAAGGTTGGTTCAACATTTGGAAATCCATAAACATAATACATCACATCAATAGACTTAAAGATAAAAACCATATGATCATCTCAATAGTGCAGAAAAAGCATTCAACAAAATACAACACCCCTTTATGTTCAAAACACTAGAAAAACTAGGAATAACAGGAACATATCTCAACATTATAAAAGCTATATATGCAAGGCCCTAGGCTAACATTATCTTAAATGGAGAAAAATTGAAAGCATTCCCTTTAAAAACTGGAACAAGACAGGGATGCCCCCTTTCACAACTGCTATTTAACATAGTACTTGAAACTCTGGCCAGAGCAATTAGACAGACAAAAGAAATTAAAGAAATCCAGATAGGAAAAGAAGAACTTAAATTAGCACTATTTTCTGATGACATGATAATATACCTAGAAGACCCAAAAAACTCTACCAGAAAACTTTTACAACTAGTAAATGAATTCGGCAAAGTAGCAGGATACAAAATCAATACCCATAAGTCAAAGGCATTTTTGTACATCAGTGACAAATCCTCTGAAAGGGAAATGATGAAAACTACCCCATTTACAACAGCATAAAAAAAAAAAAAAAAAAAAGAAACCTGGGAATCAACTTAATGATAGAGGTGAAAGACCTCTACA
Organism: Tamias sibiricus; assembly: GCA_025594165.1. Classification (NCBI taxonomy): domain Eukaryota; kingdom Metazoa; phylum Chordata; class Mammalia; order Rodentia; family Sciuridae; genus Tamias; species Tamias sibiricus. The sequence continues at coordinate 124,903,053 of CM046666.1, read as the reverse complement.
ACGAAAACTATAGAATACTAAATAAAGAAATTATAGAAGACCTCAGATGATGGAAAGACTTACCTTGTTCTTGGATAGGCAGAATTAATATTGTCAAAATGTCCATGCTACCAAAAGCATTATACAGATTTAATGCAATTCTAATCAAAATCCCAATGACATTTCTCAAAGAAATAGAAAAAGCAGTCATGAAATTCATCTGGAAAAAGAAGAGACCCAGAATAGCTAAAGCAATCCTTAGCAAGAAAAGTGAAGCAGATGGCATCACCATACCAGACTTTAAATTATACTACAGAGCAATAGTAATAAAAACAGCATGGTATTGGCACCAAAACAGACTGGTAGACCAATGGTACAGAATTGAGGACACAGAGACTAATACATATAATTTCAGCTATCTTCTATTAGACAAAGGCGCCAAAAATGTACAGTGGAGAAAGGATAGCCTCTTCATCAAATGGTGCTGGGAAAACTGGAAATCTATATGCAACAAAATGAAATTAAACCCTTATCTCTCACCATGCATAAAATTCGATTCAAAGTGGACCAAGGACCTAGGAATTAGACCAGAGACAATACGCCTAATAGAAGAAAAAGTAAGCTCCAATTTCCAACATGTCGGATTAGGCCCCAAGTTCCTTAATAAGAATTCTGTAGTGCAATAATTAATATCAAGAATTAATGAATGGGATAGATTCAAACTAAAAAGCTTCTTCTCAGCAAAAGAAACAATCAGTGAGGTGAATAGACAGCCAACTAATTGGGAACAAATATTTAATACATGTACATCAGATAGAGCACTAATTTCTAGAATATATAAAGAACACAAAAAACTTAACACCAAAAGAACAAATAACCCAATCAATAAATGGGCAAAGCAATTGAAAAGACACTTCTCAGAAGAAGATACACAATTAATCAACAAGTACATGAAAAAATGCTCAACATCGCTGGCAATTAGAGAAATGCAAATCAAAACTAAGATTTAATTTTACTTCAGTCAGAATGACAGCTATTAAGAACACAAACAACAATAAATGTTGGAGAGGATGTGGGGGAAAAGGCATACTCATACATTGCTGGTGGGACTGCAAAATGGTGCAACTGTTATGGAAAGCAGTATGGAGATTTCTTGGAAAACTGGGAATGGAACCACCCTATGACCCAGCCATCCCACTCCTCGGTGTATTCCCACAGGACTTAAAAACAGCATATTACAGTGACACAGCCACTTCAATGTTTATAGCAGCACAATTCACAATAGCTAGGTTGTGGAATCAACCTAGATGTCCCTCAGTAGATGAGTGGATAAAGAAAATGTGGTATATTTACACAATGGAATTTTACTCAGAAATAAAAGAGAATAAAACAATGACATTTGCAGGTAAATGGATGAAGTTGGAGAATATAATACTAAGTGAAGTTAGTCAATCTCAAAAATCCAAATACCGAATGTTTTCTCTCATATAGGGAGGCTGATTCACAGTGGTGTTGGGTCGGGGTACATAGGAGGATTAGAGGAACACTAGAATGGTCAAAGGGGAGGGAGGGGAGGGAGGGGAGCAAGGGGCGATGGAGGGAAAAAAGAAAAAATGGATGAATAAGATGGATATCATTATCCTAAATGCATGACTGAAGATTTGAATGGTATGAATATACATTGAATACAAACATTGTTATGTAAACAGATGCTCTATATGTTTATTATGAATTATAATGCATACTAATATTATAAATACAACACTTTGAATTTAAAAAAAGTGCTAGAATTTTTCTACAGGTCTCAGTAACTCATTTGACTAAATGATGCTTTATGTATTCATATTTTCAAGTTAATTCTATATATGTCATTGAAATTGAAATTCACAATTTCTCTCCCACATCCCCCACAACTGTATGACAGTCACGTGGGGAATAGGAAGTTTGCTAGAGCTTAAGGGACTGGTCAAGTCCTGGGTCAACCTGAGACAAGCTGGGAAATAAAAAGAACAAAGGGTCAAAGCTGAGTCAAAGACTTGACTAAGTCATATAAACTACTACCCTTTATTTACAGTGAATTTTTTATGTCTTTTCCAGCTGTTATTTTCAAGAGTCAAAACTTTTTATTGGTGGCCAGAATTGAATGACTTTCTGAATCAACAGAACCAAAGTCTTTTCATCTCCATCAAAAAAGTATTTCATTTTGCTAAATAAGAACAGACAAAGTGTCATCAAAATATACCATTTTTCTTCTATCAGTTGACTTGACACAGCAATAATCTCATTTACAACTCACAACAATTCTGTAACATAGAGATTAATATTATCCCATCTTGTACATCATAAAACCAAAGAACAAAGTGCCTAAGTCACACATTTCATAATCCTCAGAGCTGAGATTTTAACCTAGACAAGCCCATAAGTACACTTTTGCCTTTAGTCACTATATCTAAACATCTTCCATGAAAAGAGTGTTGAACAACAGGCTCTTCAGGAGCACATATACATATTTTTGTTCTACTATAATCTAAAACAGTTTTGGAACTCTTTTGGAAATTTTATGCAGAGTATTTTATCATATGTATGTGTATATATCTATATATACACATATACATATATGTGTGTATGTAAATATATGTATATACACACATACATACACATGTGTATGTAAATATATGTATATACACACATGCATACACATACACATGTACATACACATGTATATATACTTTCTTGTTAGAAGTAAGTTAAAGTTCCATTTTCTATTTTGTTTCTCTTTTTCTCCATTTGATCTAGTTGCATCCACAATAAATAGTCTAATGGAAAGGGTAAGAGGGAAAAGCAATACAAGGTAAGGAGAAAAGTGAGGTTAATTCAAGACTGGAAGCTAAAGGTCATAGGTTGACCTCCTGCCTCTTGAACATGCTGTGAAGTAACAGCATAGATATAATAGCTTGGATAATGACTGGGAAGATCTGGAATACCAACCAATGACTAATATTCTGAATCATTGTGTAATTAAACGTTGATTTGAATAGTGAACGAAAAAGCAGTCTCATTCTTAGGGAAAGATCAATATTAAATCTTTCTGTCATAACTAGAAATTAAACTGAAATTTATAACTGTGATAAAAATATTAAGAAAGGCAGACAAAGGTGGAGATTATAACTCAAAGGGAAAAAAAAAAAAGATACTGTGAAGAAAGGCATGTAGTCCTAAATTAGCCTGCAATGTTTATAAGACAGTAAAGAGAAACCATATACTTCTAAAACTGGAAGAAAAATTTCCAATATCTTGCACTTTCCTTTGTAACCATGTGTAGGCAATATTTGATGCAGGTTGAATTGGTATTAGGAGAAACTAAATGGAGATCCAGTTACAAATACTTGAGTATTAAAGACATGAGATAAGAAAGATCTTGAATATAGTGGTACCAATGGAAGTTAGGATATTAAAAGAAAATGCAGGTATGAAATTTTAGAAGAATTTACAAAGCTTCTTAACAGATCAGACTTGGACAGTGAAGAAATGTATGAATTCAACAATAACTTCAAAGCTAAGAGCTTAAAATGTGGTAAAATGTAACAGTACCTTGGATGGACCATAAGGAGCAGGAAAGAGCATTGGGTTGGGAGGCAAATCAAGTGTTACAAATGCCAACTTTGACAAGAAAGGAAGAACTTCATATGGAATTGATCAATCCTGAGTTGGAAATCTGACAATATGCCTAAGAGAGAGGTCACAGATTGAGGTTCATCTTTGAACCTTCATAAATGTAAGTACTGTATTTGTGTAAATTAGCAAGTCCTTCAAGGAGAGTCAAGAATTCTGTTTCTGACCATGATGAATTAACAGGGTCCAGATTTATCCTCCTTATTTCTACCACCCCAGTACATGCTGAAATCTTACAGATTGAAAGTTTCCCACTTCATTCTTTGCATTTGATCTGGTTCCTTGAATTAAAGCGTTAGCCAAAGTGTGTTTCAGAGGCATGGAGAAGGTTAAGAGAAACCAACAAATCATTAGATATTGTCCACTAATTTTTCTATTAATTGGTTTATGACCTGGCCTTGCACCTTGTTCCCTAATCTCAGATTTCCATCATGAGTCCTTGAGTTGATTTGGCCTAATCTCATACTCCTTCAGATGTTAAAAGGGATTTTTTTCAAAAGATGTTGTGTTGCTTTCCAGGAGTACAAATAACATCCTTTCTCCAAAATATCACTAGTCCATTAGTGTGGCAAAAAGCTTGAGATATTCAAGTTAAAATGCACATACTTACTAGATTAAAAACCATGTTTTTATTACAAAAAAAAAAAATATCTAGTAATGGGATTGTTGGATCATATGGTGGTTCTTTTCTTAATATTTTGAGGAAACGCCATACTGTATTACACAATGGCTGTACTAATTTATATCCCACCAACAGTGTATAAGAGTTAGCTTTACCCACATCTTCACTAACGCTTGTTTGCTTTACTTTTTTTGATTAAAACTATTCTTAGTAGAACAAAAAAAAAAAAAAAAAAAAAAAGATTTATCCTCCTATCTTAAACAACTAAAAAGTATGAAACAAATGTTTTTAATTATTCACCAGTGAGTATGATCCCCAAGAGAGAGAAAACAAATGACTGAGAGCCCTGTTAATGCTTCCACACTATTACCTGCAGATCAGTTTTTCTAATCAGCCAAAGTGACTGGAATTTATTCGGCAGAAGATCACAGGTGGGGACGAGAGACAGTGCTCCAGAAAACTACAGGATACTCAACTAAGGATCCTTCACACATGAGCATGGATCTGAACATACATGAACAGAAACTAACCAAGGCTGAAGAAAATACTACCAGAAAAACGGTAGACTAAACACCTAAAACTCACACCAAACTAGAACTAGTTCACGATCCCAGCAGCCAGAAAGACACAGAGCACTGGTATAGTTCCAAAAAGTCTATCATCTCAGTAGTAAAACTATGTTGGGCAAACACAAATGGCAGCTCTAGATCACACTCCTCAGGAAACTTAAAAGGAAGCCTAAAACTCATCTAATGGATTCCAAGCAAACGTTCTCCAGGAAAAATTGAAAACATGTTTTCTAAAACTGCACAGTATCTATCAATATGACATTTGCAATGTTTGCTATCCAATCAAAAATTATTAGACCTGGAATAAAAAGCCAGGAAAATAAGACTCAAAACCAGGAGGGAAAAAAATCAATAAAGCATGTGTAGATATGAGCCAGATAATAAAATTAATGGCCATGAAATTAAAAGAAACTTATATGTAATATATATCAAATACATATAAAAACACACTATATATTAAAGAAAGTGGAGAAATATGAAAGTAATAAGAAGCAAAATGGAAAAGATTTTAAAAGTAAAGCCTAAACTTCCAAAGGTTGAAAATAAAATATCTGAAAATGTAAAAAGACATTCAGGATTAAAGGTCTTAACCAATTCAGCAAAGTAAGAAAATGAAATAAAAGACCTATAGATTGTGAAGAAATATGCAAGGCTGTCTTTATTCACAAATGACATGGTTGTTTACACGGGATTCTGTTTTTTAAAAACCATCTAGAACTAACAAATAAATTTATTAGGTTTGTGTGATATACAAGATCAACACTCAAAAGTCAATTGTATTTCTATGTACTAATAAGCAACAATTAGAAATCAAAAATTTAAAAACTACTATTTAAGATAGCATCCAATATCATGAAAACTTAAGAATAAATTTACAAAAATAAAGGCAAATCCTGTGTTCTGAAACTTCTAATCACTGATAGAAAAATTGTAAAGGCATAAGATTTGCAAAGCTATAACATGTTCATGCCTTAAAAAAATCTCAGGATTGTTAAAATGCTGGGTTCCCCAAATCATTCTACAGAATCAAGGGATGCTATTTTGTAGAGATTGCAATTCAATTCTAAAATTTTATGTAGCAGAACAAGGTTGGAAGACATATACCAACTGATTTCAAAATTTACTATAAAGTTACAAGAAGCAAGAGGATGTAGTATTAGACTAATGCCAGACATATAGATCAGTGAAAGTGAATAGAGTCAGGAAATAGACCCATATTTATATGGGGCAGTTGATTTTTTTTACCAAAAAAAATGCCAAGGTAAATCAATGTTGGAAAGAGTATCTCTATAACAGATGGTGCTATAACAGTTGGCTACGCACACACACACACACACACACACACACATACCTCAATCTTTATCTTTCATCATATATAAAAATCAACTCAAAAAGGATGATAGACCTAAATGTAAAAGCTGCACCTACAAAAGTCCTAGAAAAACATGGAATAAAATCTTTGTCACCTTAGGATAGGCTAAATTTTCATAGAAGATAAAAAGGCATAAAACATAAAAAGAAAACAAATGAGGAACAGAACTTTGTCAATATAAAAAATTAGGTCCTTTCAAATACTGCTAGGAAGAAAAAGCAAGGCACATTTGGACTGAAAATATTTTCAACACACATACATATCTACCTCATATATGACTCACACCAAGTATATGTAAATAACTCATGCAGCTCAATAAGAAGATAAACAATCCGGTTATAGAATGAAAAAATAGTTCAAATGAACACACAGAAAATAAATTGAAAATGAATACATAAACTCATGCTGAACATCAGGAGTCATTAGAGAAATGCAAATTAAAACCACTATGAAATCTTATTACAAACCCAGTGGAATGATTAAAGTTAAAGGAAAAACCTAACAATATCAAGAGCTGGGGAAGATACAGAATAATTGAAACTTGTACATTGCTGATGTGAGTGAAAAATAGTACATCCACTTTGAAAACTATTTTGGCCAGTTGTCATGGTATTAAGTATATACTGCATCATATATTCCTGTAATACTTTTCTCAGATACTCTATATCATGATTGGGATGACAGTTGCATAGCTATGCACTTGAACATGGCTATTGCACTCTTAAAATTGGTGAAGTGTTTTGTATATAAATACTGTATCAATAAAGCAGAGATAGAAACAGCTATAAAGGTCTAAGGACCATGCCTTGAAGAATGTACACAGTTAAAAGTGCCTGAAAGAGAGAGGAGACAATAGCCCACCAAAGGAAAAGGATGGGTCAGCAAAGGAGAATGAAAAAGGATAGCTGTGTGAGCTACAGAGGAGATCATGGGAAACAGCAGTTCTTAAGAGGTGCACAGGCATTTCTGAAATTTTTGGTTGACACCAAGACTGAAGAATGTTTTTACACTGCCTAATGGGGGAGGGAGGTAGAAGGAGATGTTAGACATAGTGCAACAGTATGAGACAGTCCCACATAATGGAGGATTGTCTTGCCTCAAGTAGACTTTGAATGACTCAAGGCATTCATTTGTATAAAAGAAAACATGTTAAAAATTATTTCAGTCGAGGACCTCACCTATTTTATAAGATCACAAATATTTTTGCATGCTTGAAAATACACTGAATCTTCCAGAAATGCAACTACTATGTAGTTCTTTTCTTTATTTTGCTTGATTTGAATTTCTAGCAAACCTTGCTCATCCATTTCAAAATTCATGTTATTGATGGTAGTGCTGCTCATGATATTTGAATCACATTTGAATCAATCTGCATTTGTATCCATTATGTTAAGGTGATTCTATGTATCAATGCATATTATTTTATTATAAATAACTTTAATTCTTACTTACCTACAGTTAAGGAATTATGCTGAGTGGTTAAGTTAATATAAAGAGGAAAACTATATTACCAGTACGTTTCATTTTAGCATGATAAGGCAACATTTTAAGCATTGATTTTATTTTTTTCTATTTATTTATATTATTTATTTATTTATTTTTGAAGATTGGAAGTCTGATAGAATTGAGAATAATTATTCTAGAAGAAGGGATTGTTAGACGAATCCAATTTTAAAATGACATTAACAAGAATAGGGATTTAGAATGTTCCCTCAGCAAGTTTTGTTGATTTTAAAATCACTCATACCCAGCCCAGGAATGCACAGGCATTGAGAAACAGAGGCAGGGTATCTAGAATGTGCACTTGAAAGTGTAGGCAGTAGCAGAACGACGTGAAACACAACTGCTAGAACCTGCACCAAAGAATCAGATGAAGAACTGTCAAGTTGCCGGAGCTTGTGCCTCCTTGAAAGTCAAAGGCAAGACATTCCTGGAGAGTGAGGAAGTAGAGACAGAGAAAGCACCAGATGACCATGAGAACAAGGCATGTCCTGAACTAAACCGGGTGGAAGATTCAGCTCTGAGGTGATCCTGAGGGTGGGCTGTATTTGCATGGACAGAGAACCTTGCCCACTGCACAAGGTCATGCGGTTTGAGAACGGCTGCCCCTAAAATGCCTACATCTTTTTCAACAGTGTCTGATACCTCTCAATTATGAATGTGTTTCTCTCTCATGTGGACTCTTCCTCCTATTGAAAAAATAAATACAGCTTCTCAACTGAGAAAAGATAGCATTGAGCCTTAAGATTTTTACAGTTCCACGTTTATTAGTTTCTTCTCTGAGTTTGGATTTTGATTGAGGAATGTGATGGTGATATATGGATTCTTCAGGCTTCTGAGATGGAATGGGGAAACCTTGAGGGCTAAAAAGGACACAAGCCCCAAAGTCAAGCCTCAAGGGACGCTACTCTACCCTTAAGGGAAGCCAGCAAGGAGCAGCTCTTCTAGTACTGGGCAGGATACTGGGGCAGCGGTGCAGGGAGAAGTTGGAAGTTATTATCAAGGTGAAAATGAGGTGTAGCTTTCAGATGATGTCAACGTTCTCAGTAAGATATAGGATGAGATCATTTACCAATTGCATCGAGAACTTGAAAAGAGAGAATGCCTGGAGTGGCTCCTGGGAGGCTCAGAGAGGGCTGACCAGCACAGTCAGCAGGCAGATGTGACTGCTCAGTTGTAATCGGAGCACCTGACGTTGCAGTTGGCCAAGGCTCCATGATTCTCCCTCTTCCCTCGTGTTTCCTCTATAAAGCAAAAAGAAAACCAGGTAGTAGGCTGTGAGTGGTGTGGCGAACACAGCAGGAGCATGGTAGGTCTCAAGAATCAATGTTGCAGATCCGCAGGGAGGGGAGAAAGGACGTGCAGCTGTCAGAACACAGGGCTGGGCCTAGAAAGACAGAGTGTGGTCTCAGTCTGCAGTTAATAACCTATTTGACCTTAGACAAGTCTCCAGGAAGGCCTCTTCTAGAAACAGTTTTTATTACTGATTTGACCATAAAGTCTGTCGGGGGAAGGAAATCTAACTACACAGAAAGGAGCTGATAATTCAATTGGAACAGAAACAGAAAAGGGCCTGAAATTTTCAGTGGGAAAGATAGAGAACTCAGAAAGAGGGAAGGGAAGAGATGCCACTTTGGTAGTTTTGTCAGAGACCCCTTTTATTCATTTGCCAGCAGTTTACAGATAGGGTTAAAAATAATAGTTGGGGAGATAAATGCGCACTCTGCCTCTTTCTAACAGCTTGATCTGGGCAAATCATTTATCTGTCTGGGTTTCAGTTTCCTTGTCTATAAAATGGGGATGATCATACAACTATATACACACCCTTACATAACATGACGTTGTACATGTAAGATTCCTAAAAGTGCTTAGTATTCCAAACACTCTTTATTGTACTTTGAAAAAAAATATTAGCTCAAAGTTCACTTTTTCTGATTCCTACAGCATACCTTATTTATGCTTTCATATGTAGTCATTGAACAGAGCGCTCCATAGCTTCTGTTCCAGAAAGCCTGTGCGTATGGGGATGTCTGTCTTGTCTCCTTAATGAGACCACAAGCTTTTGGAGAGCAGGAAAGTGTGTGTTAGATTCCTTATGTATCCCTTTCAGTTTCTAGAATGTACTTTCAATAGCACTCAGCATATACTTGTTAAACAAATGAGGTTGTGAGACCTAGATGCAAAATTTCCCTATGCTCCCTATCAATTACACAGCTTAGGAAGAAGCAGGTGTAGAATAATTTAGCTAGATGCTGGGTGTTTTTGTTTGTTTCCAGTTGGTCTGTGACTATACATAGATTCAATCATAATGAAGCTGACAAAGGAGAGATGACATTTTGGAAGCAGAAAGGGAATTTTGGATATTACAGCCTAACATTTGTCACCTCCCTGGCTGATAGCAGCACACGTTCGTTCCCTTTGGCTAAATTTGGATCAAATGCTGGCTGAGTGCACTAAGCAAGCCAGAACTGCATTGTACCTCTATTTTGTGACATATGAGCTCCCTGCTTTAATCTCCCCTCTACTGTATAAAAGAGGATCTGAGGCTGTTAGACTTCAATCCGGTGATTCATGCAGCTGGCACACAATAGATTCCACCTCTCTCCTCACTGCTGCACAATATCAAGCTAAACAAAATGTCTTAGAAAGCTTCAGTACATGTAGTTAGCCTGTCACAGAGCCCTCCCCCACCCCCACCCCACACACTCCTTTTTTTCTTCTACTGAGCAAAAGAGTCCGAATGCCCAGCACCTGCCTTTTTACTGACATTTCCACAAAGGTAAAGGAATGAACCTTTTGTCAATTCCAACCAAACGATCTGTTTTGAAACAATGAGATGAAAAGCCTGGGCCCCTCTCCTTGCTACTGGATTACAGTGCAGAGGATTAAAATAAAAGACACTTGATTTTATTGATTTAATGAGGGATGGAGGCTTTTGCCGAAGCATCCCTCGTGGCAAAGGAACAAGTCTTGTTGGCAGGTACCTCCGTGGAGGCCCTTCTTTTCCATTTGTTTGGTTTTGCAGTGGGGCTTGTTTATGGGTTTGGCTGTTAAGATGACCCACCGTGTTCCTTCCTGTGCTGCATGAAGCAGTCAAATGCCTGCAGTGATTTCAGAGTGTGTCTCAAGACAGGGAGAAAGAGAGAGAGCCACAGAGGGGAGGCTGCAAAGTACTGCAGGATGAAGAGCTGCAGGAAGAGGTGACAGGGGAAAGCACAGTTTGAATAAAGAAAGGGAATCAAAGAGAGCAGACTGGAAAAGAAATAGCACTTCTACCTGCAAAAGAGATTGTCTGCAGAACCTATTATTTCTTGGCAGCATCTATTTCAGTGAGGTGTCTAACCCCCTTCTCTGCACACCATTCTGGTCCCTTCCCTGACCCTTCCCCCTCCTCGTCCATCACCCAAGTTGAGCAGTGAAGAAAGTAACTAAAGGGGTTCAGGCACCCAACTAGCTGTGGACCTGTCTGGGCGCAGCTCCATAATCTTTCTGCTTTTGTTTTCTTCTTCTTTGGGGGTTCTCATGATATTATTATTGACATTTTCATATGGTAATTTTTTTATCATATGCGCATCTTCTTTTATATTTGCCCTATTTTTTTCATACGGCCTGACTTCATTGTCCACTGAGCCGTGTGAAAGGGACACTGCCAGTCACCTGCTGACCAAATTTTAAGCAGTGATCTACTTTTCATACCCAAGTGGACTGTGTGCTTGTTAATAGCCGTGTAGAGCCAGGATTCCTGTTAATACGAGCATATGTCTCCATACAATGTGTACATTTATTTAAATGTATTTATGCAGTCCACCCATAGATTAAACACCCCCAATTCCCTCTGGTGTTACTGTCTCTCTGATTGCTAGCTTAAAGAGAAACAGTTCCTAAGAGCATATGGTTTCCAAAACACAGCCCTTCCCCCCTCCCTTTCAGTTCACACAAAATGAGTGGCCACCCCTCCCCCACGGCTTCTCTGCTCTCTGCCAAAGCGAGTCTGAAACCAGGGGGCAAAAACATTAGTTCCCAATTACCTTAAGCCATGCAAGATAACCTCTCTCAAGGGCTGTTGGTAAAATATGCACACGGTTCCAATGTCTAGACAGTTATGAAATATAGGTGTAGGGCTCGGCCACTGAAGAACATCGATGCATCTTAAATGAAGTGCTTTTATTAAAGAAGTATAATCACCAAGATAACTAATTACGTCAATACCACATAGTTAATTAAACCCATTATAGTTACTATTCCCATGGAGAGGAGGTCAAATAAAGCGACTATCTTCCTGATTCTCCTATGCCAACAAAGAAGGAGGAATTAAATAAAATACAACACAGACCTCTTCATTTTGTGGCTTTTTTTTGGGGGGGGGGAAACATTTAATAACTACATAGCCTATCATTCAAGAAGGTCCTCAAGTGTAATTCATATCCACAGATTGCTGGGTTGTTCAAAACACCACCTCAGAACTTACCTGTACTTCGATTAAGAGATTACCAACTGTTTGCTTGATTGGTGTAAGAAGTAACGACAGGGAGAAGTGGAAGGCGGACTGAACAGCCACTGTGTTTTTATTAATATCTTGCAGTGAAACATGATGGAGGGCAGGACTTATGTTTCAGTTCAGTCTGGCTTTGTGACTAATTCCAGGAATGTGGCCCCAGGTACGCCCTAGAACTTAGCAGGGACTGTGAGAGTGACCCACTAAGGTTAGGTGTTAAAGCTCATTTACCAGCCTTACCAGCCTCAGGCACACAGATTACATATCCTACAGTTACAGCAACAACAAAACCTTCCTGCGCTGACACCAAAATATAAAGGATGATTCAGATATAAGTGTGGTAATACAGAATTCAAGACCTTCATTGCATTAGTGACATAGTCTTCCGGAAGAATTTGAACACACACACACACACACACACACACACACACACACACCTCTCAAATACTAATCTCTGGAAAATAAAACCAAGATATTTTGATCCCCCTTGTCTGAAAATTCACCAGGTCATTATATCACTGTCACACCTTCTTCTCAAAGCAGTTCATTGTATATAGGGGGAGGATTTGCATTTACTTCTCCTGATTAACAAAGAAAACTTTGTATAAAAGGGCTACGCACTGAGACGTGCAAATGTGGCCAGTCTGACCCCCTGCAGGAGAAGGCAGACAAGCAGTAGGGAGAAGAGGTAGATGAGGAAGGAGAAAGAATGCTTTGATCCCCGTGCAGCACACACAAGGAGCAGGCAGCGCACTCCCAGCCAGCCCTGACCCTAAGCAGGCTGATGTTTGGCATGGAGTCAAAGAATGGAAGCAATATAATGAGTGTCCTCTCATGCAATGGCGAACAGGAGGCCACAAAGTCCCTGTTCTTGCTGGGTTTTGTTATCATGGTTGTTGGGATTGTGATTGGGATGTTATTGCTAGCGTTGTTGTTATTTTCCAACTCAGAAAATTATAGTATTGCTTCAACTGCAAGATAGGCCTAATTATTTTAATACACACTGAAAGCAAAAGGCAGCATGAAAAATCACATAGGCCCCATGAAAAAAAACAAAAGGTCAGGTGTTAAGTCCTTTATTTGTCCAGTGGTTTAAGCTGACGTGAGGCATTTAATTTAGATGTAAAGCAACTCCCCTATTCAGTTTTTTTTTTTTTTTTTTTGTAAATCATCTACAGCCCTCACCTCCACCCCAAACTCTCCTTCTCAGATTCCTTTGTTCTCCTCTTGGAGCCACCAAGCTATGAGTCAACCAGACAGAACCACAGGGGAAGGGGCCTTTCTTTTATTCCCATGTCTCCTATGCCCCTCTATCAAATTGATTGCCAGGTCCCCAAGATCTCTTGCCATGAGCCACCTTCTTTGAGTCCCTTTTCCTTTACAACTTTCCTCACATCTTTCCCTGTCCTCCCTGCTTTTAGTTACCCCCTTCTTTCAACCCCTGTCACACAACCCACCTCCAGATTGATCTAAGTGCTGTTCCCATCTGATAACTCAGCTTCAAAATCATATGTCCCCCAGAATTGCCTTACAGGATGATCCATAAGTTCTTCATCTTGGCTGGACATGATGGCACACACTTGTAATCCCAGGAACTCAAAGGCTGAGGCAGGAGGATTTCAAGTTTGAGAATAAAGAGAAAAAGGGACTGGGGATGTGGTTTAGTGGTAGAGCACCCCTGGATTCAATCCCTAGTACTATTCACACACACACAATATTCCTCAATTTGGCATTAAGGTGGTCTCCGTTCTGTCTATGCTGTTGGTGCTGGCTTTCCACTTAGATCTTTCTTACCAATGATCTGTACTCTCTCCCTAATGGGGTCACACACTCTACCAACACTATGCTTTTGTTTCCTACATGTGATTCACTTTTAATATCCTGCTTTACCCCCACTTACATCCCAACCCTTCTAAAACTCAATACTATAGATCATTCAATATTTGTCTTAACACCTCCACCAGTAAGACTTTCTTTATATATACATGTATTTTTTTTCTAGTTGTAGATAGACACAAATCTTTGTTTATTAATTTATTTTTATGTGGTGGTAAGGATCAAACCCAATGCTTCACACATGCAAGGCAGGTACTCTACCACTGAGCTATAGCCCTAGTCCAAACCAGTAAGGCTTTCTAATGTGCCTTAGATACAGATGTCCCTAACACTTTGCTTTTCCAGAGCATATTTTTATATGTACGATACAACCAGTATCACACTCTACCTGTAATAGTCATCAGTATTGATTTTCTCATTTATTCAGATTTTAAACTCTGGAAGACAAACTCAGAGATCATATGCTACTGATCTCTGTAAGAACTCAATTAAATATCTGTCTCCTGGAATTGAATTAAAATGTCATTTTTGTAAGACTTTGGAGAGTATTCTTAAACACAGGTTAAACATCCATTTACTTGGAAAAGTTTTCACCATCATATTTCAAGAGAGTAAATGAAATAAACACCTTCAGGTACTTCTATCACCATCATTAATGATATAAAGAAAATGAGCTTCATTATTGCTGTGGTTTGAATATGGGTAGTATCCTCCAAAAAAGTCCAGGTAGTAAAGATTTAGTCTCTAGAGTGGTGCTATTGGGAAGTAGGGTGTTTTGGAAAGCTTGCCCTTAAAGATGATTGTGGATCTTCAGTATTTCAATCTGTATTTCATGATGTGAGCAATTTAGTCCACCACAGGCTGTCTGCCATGGTGTAATACTCTTCCAAGAGACCCCAGGCAAATAGGACTGTCCAGCCTTACACTGAAATTTCACAACTATGAGCTGCAATAAGCCTTTGTTCTGTATAGCTAATTGCCTCAGGTATTTTGTTATAGTAACAAAAAACTAACCAATACAATTAATGTAGTTAACCTAAAAGATAAATTGGGGGGTGGGGGGCAAACCAACTCCATAGTTATCCAAAAAGTATTATGACCCAATAAAACATTTTGTAATTTTGTTTAAAATTTGTGTTAAAAAGTTATGTTAGTGGGCTGGGGTTGTGGCTCAGCGGCAGAGTGCTCGCCTCACACGTGCACGGCCCGGGTTCGATCCTCAGCACCACATAAACATAAATGCATTGCATTGTGTACAACTAAAGTAAATAAATAAATATTAAAAAAAAAAGTTATGTTAGTGGGGCTGGGGTTGTAGCTCAGTGGTAGAACGCTTACCTCGCACTTGTGAAGCCCTGGGTTCTATCCTCAGCACCACATAAAAATAAACAAATAAAAATAAAGACATTTTAAAAAGTTATGTTAGTATAAATTCTATGATTTGTATGTTGATGCCCAGGCAAGCACAAATACCCACCTTATAAAACTTATTGCTATCCACCTGCCCTGTGCCTTTGTAATATTCATAATGGACTATATTTGACAATTTGAAATTATTTTACTTAGCCTTCAGAGAACAAAGCAATTAATTGGCATGTTAATTATAGGAAGGGCAGAATAATAGAGAGGAACTAGGACTCACGAGATCTGAATTCAGGCTTTGCCTATTCTCAAGTTGGATGAAACAATGAAATCGAAGCACTTGCCCTCAGACACATACACACAAGCACACTCTGGCACACGTCCCCACAGCCACACTGCTGAACTTTACGTACTTTATAAAGAAAATTGAAGTATAGCTTTACGTTATTAAAATAAGCAAACTAAAAAATAATCAAACACATTTATTCACAATTTTAAATTGTATATTATAATTTCATATTATTTTGATGGAGAATAAAATTTTCTGCTCACTTAGTGTTCTAATGCAGTGTGACTAACTCAAAGGAAGAGACAAAATAAAATTAGGATAAAAGAACTACAATACAAACTTGGAACAATGCAAAATAAAACAAAAATACAACATAAAACATGACATAAACTCAGAACAATAACCAAGTCACCACCTCACTTGCCTGTGCTATAGAAACACTTGGAGTAATAACAAAATAACCCAAGGACTAACATTCTGGGTGGATACATAATTATAGTAATACAAATGCAAGCAATTTTGAAGAAACAACATGAAAAAATTATTGGCTTTTCAAGATTTTAATGCTTATGGAATTTCTTCAGTTTACTGGTTGAGAAAACCAATTTTGAGATTGAAAATGATTTTATTGTTTGAAAATGAGCTTATCTTTTATTGAATAAGTAGGTATGAGCTATGGAATATAACAAACTGAGTCAAGAGGCTTAGAACCTGACTGTTTCAGGTTGGAACGAGCCCAGATAGTACATGGTTTTCCAGTAGACTCTTCTCAATGGATATCAAGTGGACCATCTTCATTCAAAAAGATCTTCCCACAAAGATCATACCCTCTTCATTCAAAAAGTTCAAACAGAAATGGGGCTGGGATTGTGGCTCAGCGGTAGAGCGCTCACGTGGGCGACCCAGGTTCGATCCTCAGCACCACGTACCAATAAAACGCATTGTGTACAACTAAAGCAAAATAAAATAAAATAAAGATCAAACAGAAGGAAATGAATATATAGAATCATGTTCTGCATTAAAGGGGCAAAAAGGAAGGAAGAGAAGAGAAAAAAAGAAGGGAAGAAAGGAAGAGACGAAGAAGAGAAGAAACAGATAAAAGAACGTTCCTGGAAGACAAGAGTCTGATAAGTCTGGAAAATATGACTAATTTCCCCTAATTTCTCTTAGGATCTCCACAAACCTCTTCACTTTTCTTCCCTACGTGCATTCTTGACATCTCACTCTTATTATAATTTCATTAGGAAAATGATAGTACATAGCTGTGGCATAGCCGTGAATAAAAAGAAATGATAACCCTAAACTTAGCAGTAATGAAAAGTTTTCCCATGAATGTCCAACAAACAAATCTACCCAGTCTACATGGGAAAATGCTAATGATGCTTAGATATGTTTAAGGCTTCAATACCACATACACATAAATATTTCCCTGTATGATTCATGATGCATGAGGCTTTCCAAAAGCCAAGCATGCTTAACTCACATCTTTGGTAACATCTCCATTCACGCAGTAGTTTTTGCTCTAAAACCAAAGGACCTATCATTTCCTTTGGTTATTTACCAAAGAACAAATGAGAGGTGGTCATTTCAAGAAGGATGCATGCTGACTCAGAGGCACAGAATATGGTCTGTTTTCTGTGGAGCTTTCCCTGACCTAGTAAAGTGGACATTCCTTTCATCAAAAAATCTCTAACCTGTAACCTTCTTCTCTTAGAGCCCTGATTTCGCTCTTTTGGATTTCTCATTTACATTTATGCCTTCTGTACTAAATTGGAAGTTCAGAGAAAGCTAGGATATTTAATCATTCTTGAAGTAGAAAACCCTAATAATATCTGATACATGCTAATAACAATAATAGTTAATAGATCCATCAGGCATTCAGAGTAACTCTGCAATTATGAAAATTGTACTGAACTCTAATAAGAATCCCATACATTTATAAAATACTTCATTGTTAAAAAGGCACTTTTACAAATATTATTATATCTTATCATTAGGTCTGTGAAGACATTTTTACCCTCCACTGCAAATTGAGAGAAGTGTTGCTAGATAAGATTAACTAGTCATATTAACTAACTAGATGAACTAATGATAGAATTTTAGAGAAGTTAGTTAACTTCTCTAGGCCTCAGTTTTTCTACTGGTAAAATATAAATATTTGATCTGAGTTTCTTTAAAATACCTTTGCATTTTTAGCACAAGGAAAAATATAAACTGCCATAATTGCCTTGTTGTATCGTAAAAGGAAGAAGAATCAGACTAGCTCACAGAACGGACAACTGTCACAATCTGTAGGAGTAGGAGTTAGTTGTCGGCTCTTTTTGCAAATCCTCAGATGCCAAGGACAAGCAAGAAAGTCTTTTAGGTTTCTGAGAGGATGTAGGAACCATGAAGAAGGACCAAAAATAAACAAAAGATTTGAGAATGAAGGAGTTTGACTTACAGCTATCCAGAAATAGTGTCACCTAACAAATATGGAGAATACATTTTTCAAGCATAAATGGAATGTCTAAAAAAAAAAAAAGAAAAGAAAAACCTATCATGCACTAAGCCACACATGAGCTTCAATAAATCCCAAAGAATTGGTATCATACCAACATTTTTATTTGATCACAAAATCAGTACTCAATAATACATTAAATTTTTTAAAAGTCCACGTTCCATGTTCCTGCAAACTGTAAAATCTATTACAAAAATTTAAATTATTAAACATTTGCAGTTAAATCACAATGAAAGCTTACACATCAAGTTCTGGAAATAGTACTAAGAAGAAATTTTAAATACTGTTATCAAAAACTAAGAAGGATTTAAAGAAACAAGTGACTACTCAAAGCACTTGTAAAATGCTGACTAGGTTAACCAAAAAAAATTAGAAGGAAATAATAAAAAGATAACAGCAGGGATTTCCAGGGGAAAGTAAGGGATGGGATCATGTGCCTTTTAATCCACCCCCTCCAGAAAACCCATAAAACAATGGTGAAAAGATCTATTAAAGCATACACCTATAAGGTATATGAGAACAGAGAATGAGAGAATAGCAATAAAACTTCAGAAGATGAAAAACAGAAGGATGAGTGATATTAAATCACTTAGCAAACTAAGAAAGAGAAACTACACTGCCAAACTGGTAGCACGGAAATCTGAGAAACTCTTCTGTTCGGCAAAACCTTCCTGAAGTTGAGATACTTTCAGCACCAGGCACCTCTGAAAGTGAGGACAAAAGGAACTCTGGGGGCTGGGGTTGTGGCTCAGAGGCAGAGCACTCACCTCGCACCTGCGCGGCCCGGGTTCGATCCTCAGCACAAAAATGCATTACATTGACAACTCTGGAACTCTGGGAATATGTACAAAGGCTGGTTAAAAGCCTGTTTGCGAAACATCTCCACGCACCCTCCTCCAGGTGCCAGCACCTACACTCCACCCAGCAGAAGAACTAGAAGTTTATTCTCCAGAGTCAGGGAAACAATGACTCCTGCACTTGGGGGACACCAAAACTAGGAGAAAAAACAATGATATCCTGAAGGTAGGGGAACTAAGTGAAATTTCATGGGAGGAATTTTGAGATCTCCATTCCACTTTCTTATTCATTACTAGGTGCTAATAGCCAGCCTTAGTGGTCTCTAAACTGGAGATTAGAAGATTATTCTCTGGGAAAAGGAGAGGTCAAAAGATGGTGGCATGACAGGTTCCTGAGCATCCTAGCCAGTTCAGGCTACAGTCAAGCCCACTCTGGTTTTCCAACCTCCACCCTAAATATGACCAGGTCTTGGTGATGGGGGAGCTAAGAAGCAAATCAGAAAAAAGAAAGACTCCATTAGATGAAAACCAAATACAGAAACAAAACTATTATTAATATTGTTATGGAAATAAGAGAACATGTTGCATCCATGAATCAAGAACAAGAAGCTGTTACAAAGGAATGATCAGGAAATGTGATAAAAACCTTGGATATTAAAATTATAATAGTCAACATAAAAAATACAGCAGATCTATAATGCACTATGGAGAAAATCTATATCACAATATAGCAAACAGAGTGAGAGATGGAACAAAAATGGGAGAGAAATTAAAATTGGAAGATGGATGGTTAAATATTAACTAAAATCTATTTTAAAAATTAGGAAAACCACTGACTATCTAAAACAATCTTTGAGGGAGAAACAAAACCATGGTATCTCATGATAGCTATGCAGAAGTGAAGGCCAATGGAAGAGAACACAGAACCCAAGAACAGTCTCATGTTTATGGAGACCTGGTGTTTAATATAGTGGAAATCACTGATTTAGTTAGGGGAGGATTCATACATATTCATAAAACATCATATTTTTTTCTGTTATATACATATAATTAATAACAAATGAGAGTTGTAAAGGCATGCTAGTTTGAATCACATGAAATTGTTAATATTCAACCTTCTGACCTACATCAATGTCAGTTTCACAAAGTTCAACCTTATACACTAAATTATTAATATCAAACTATGTAAGGAGGAGAATAGATGCAGAGGCACAAATTGAAAAATACATATTTTTTTAAAAAAAGATCTTTTCTGGATATACAATGAGCTCTGAACTACAAATAAGAATAACTCAGTTCTATGCACCAATTGGTGTTGATAATGAAAGGTTTGTAGACAAGATTATAAAATCATAACAGATGGGAAAATTACCACCAGAGAGCCTAAAGTTGTTATGTTAAGAAAATTGGCAAAAATCTAAAAGAAAGAAGACAGTCAAAATAAGAAATTAAGATAAAACTATCTTGGAAGACAACGAAATATTTAAAGAAGGATAGTTATAGCTATGAGAAAGGGTAAACAGCTAAATATGGTTTCAGAGAACAACAAAAAATAAAAATATAAGACTCTAAGGACAAAATGAAAGTTTAAAAAATTTTTAATAATAATTCATGATACTTCCTAAATAGAAGAGAAAGACAGATTGCAATGTTTTCCTCAATAAAGCAGCGTCAACAGTGAAAGCAAGGCAGATGTCCCAACAGGGTTCACGCCTCCTACACCTCTGCCACCACCCTCAGACTGGTGTCAGACACATATTAGGTCCACAAAATGTGCTTCATGGAATCTAGTTGGAGGGGGTGATCCTCTTAAGAGAGATTTTTCCTTTAAATTTCACGATTTCTTAAGCACCAGGTTAAAAAAAATAAAAAATAAATAAATAAAAGGTTTCAAATATTTTTCTGATAAGGATCATCATTCTTGCCCTCTTCAACAGACACATATGACAGGGAGAATTAAGCCTGTAAATTATAGATATTAGACTTGACCATGACATGATACATCTTCTACTTATAATTTAGGTGATCTTATATAATGTGCTAGACAGTAATGTTATCATTATTTACAGAACCTCGAATGAAGCAGTAATCATCAATCTAGATGACCATGCATTATTTTTAACTGAGAAGAACAGTGAACTATTTTCAGGTTAATGCACATTGAGTGGGATGGGGGATGAGATTGGGAGATAGAAATAGAGATTTCTTTACAGCTACAATAAGGATCTCCAAGCACTCTCAATCTCCACCCCTCCATGAAGCTAACTTCCTCAAATATTTCAATTTCCTGTTAATTTTCACGATTTTTTGTGAATGAAGTAAAAACAAAGTGTTATAAATGACTGAAGACATTAATTGTGGCATAAAATGTTTGCACATCATATTCAATAATCTCTAAAATAAAGTCTCCATAGCTGTGCTTGTACTTGTCTGTACTGAAAATTCTTTTCCCATTTTAATTGGTTTTAACATTTAATTTTCTCAAATTATTACTTTGTTGATATAAATAGATTGTTTACTTACTCTAGCCTAGAAATAACTAGAAGAGGAAGCCAAAACAATTACATTCTATAGTAAGAATCTATGAATCATAGCACAATAATTGCGGCAAGTGTCTTCCATCAATCACTGAGTTGCTGTCCATTTACAGCCTGAGACCAAAATGAAGAAGCTAGGTAGCTCTCGTAGGCACTTTAGGGTATAAACCGGGTTGTTTTAATTGAATTCCTAGAGTATCCCACCTCCCTGAATGTCAATTCATGTTCAAAACCACTTTCCAGTTATGATAGGAAATGCAGGTCCTTCATAAATTATATGTCAACGGAATCAGCTGAGTCTACCAATTTAAATTATTTATACCATTTTGCTCTCCTTAACCACAGACTCTTGCATACCTTCCTTATTTTTTAAGCTAATAATTCCTGAAAGTACTGTGAATTATCTGAGAATCTGCTACAAACACAATAAGTAAAATATAAATTAATTTATGATTTCTTATTACTTGAGAAATTCCATGTCATTTCTTCTTAAATATGTCCAAATTTTTTTTTAAGTGTACAAGTAAAATAATTAGGCTCTAGATGCACACCTTCTGTAAATTACAAAATGGTGTTCTAACTACCTTCAGAGCCAGAGGTAAAAAAGTGGGGACAAAAATCCAATAACTAAGAATTAAGAATACACTTTAAAATTTTTTTTTCAATGAAGTTCTCAGAATATGTATGTATATAAACAAATTTAGGCTCTGCTAATTATTAGTTGTATGATGCTGATCCTTGACAGTGTACTTAATCTCTTCGAACTTTAGTTTCTTGGCCTATAAAATAAAGATAAAAACAATTGCTTTATGGAGTTGAAGTGAAGTTCAAAGGAAAAAAATAGATAAAAAAGTAATTAGTTCATTTTAAAGTCCTATGCAAATGAAATTAGTATTTGTATGCACCACCTACTTTGGGCCTAAGACTAGTCCTTGAATTTGGAGAGAATATAAGAAGAATATAGGTATGATTTCTTCCCACAACAAACTTAATATCCACTTAGGAGACCAGGAAATAATTAGAAAACGAGATGAGCCTGTATAAAACCAAGTTGCATAGCCCAGGTTATACATGCAGTAACAATTCTAAGAAGGGAGAGTTTAAAATGGACTGGAAATTATGACCATTTTCCCTTCCAAAGGGAACAGGCTAAGCTTTGCCTGAACAAAGAAGCAAAGATATCTAACAGCTGCTTACCACTTTCTGTTGCTTAAAATATCGGAGGAGTATGAGGTTTAGGCAGCTCTGAGTCATCTTCCTCCTAACTTGGTATTTATTCAGGACACAGCTCTAGCCCTGATGACAACAGCATTCCTGACCTCTGAGCTGCTCAAATGCTAGGACAGGACTGAAGGTGAAATGGACACCTCATCCAGATTCCTCTGCGGTCATCCCATCCTCACTCATGCTCCTGCTGCCTCCTTGTTTATCACAATGTTTGTTCTCGACGAGAGAGGTCTGCACAGCTGAAGAAGAGGAACTGAAGCAAAATAAGACCTAGCCTAGATTTCCTTCTTCTGATAATGCTCAAGACTCACAGCTGAGGTAGTTACAGAAAGGGCTGTAGCCTGGGCCCTTACCATGTGGCCTTTTAGGTTGGATACCACCAAGTTCAATCAATTCAGCTCAATTGGTCAAGATCCATGAGGGCCTATTTTGAGTCAAGCCCTCTAAGTGTTGGATATGCAAAACTTAACAAGGGAGGATAATAAAAGATGTGTAGTGTGACAATTACACACATCCTTTCTGTTTTCCTCTAATCCACTAGTGTCTGCCTATTAAGCTGTTATTAGTTTTATAGGAGGAAGAGAGGGAGCATCTAGGTTCCATATATTCCCAAGCTCACACAATTTATAAGCTGCAGACAGAAAATTCAAATCCAAAACATCCTGGCCCTAAAACCTATGCCCTTTATGCTTACATTGTCAGAGGAGAAATATGAACACACAGAGAAGTATTTTTAAAAAGGAAGAAGGGCAAAGGGAGTAGAGTATTCTCAATATTCTAGATGATGGATATTTTCACAAATAGGTGGATTGTGGAGAAGTAGCTAACAGAAGGTTGAGGCCACGTTATGAAGAATTCTGTTAAGGGGCCTCACTTTGTACTCAATTGTGTAAACACAGGGGAATCACAAGTGGCTGACCAAGTATGGGGGTGTTAGGAGTTCAGGGTACATGCAATAGGGGGTGCTCCGTCTACAGAGAATTTTAAAGCTATAATAAGACCCAGTCGTTCTGATTCTAATCATCACCTCCTGCCTACGATTCTAAACAATAAAGTGACAAAATATTCCTCCTCAGGAAAAAAAAAAAAATCTTTTGTAGATCTTAGTTTTGAACAATTGCCATTATGTAGAGTTTTAATTATACATTATAAAGTTGAATTAGCACACGTTTATTATTTGTCCTTACCAAACACTGTGTTCCACATGGAAATTAATTCAGGGAACCCCAGTTATAGAGTTGTCCCCCAACACACCCACACTCAGCTGCAATCTTTCAACAGTGAACTGGGAGTTCTTGTGCTTACCTTAAGCACAATGAAACAGAACTGGAGTTACGGAACTTGGGTCACTTGGAGTTTTTTATTTTTCTTTAAATTCAAAGTACAAGTGTAATATTTTTTATTTGAGAAGTGGAAATTTTAGTTCATATGTATAATAGTCTGAATTTGAGCAAAATTTAAAATCATAATCATTCCCTTTTATGTGTTATTTTAGAGCAAAAAATTAAACGCTTATGTTGATTACCAATTACTACATGTAAATAGTTTCATCACATGGAGGGAGGCCATTATAAAAAATGACCTAGTCAAGATGTCAAAAATGCTAGGAATTACTGGGCACTGTGGCACACGCCCTGTAATCCCAGCAGCTCAGGAGGCTGAGGCAAGAGGATCACGAGTTCACAGACTGCCTCAGCAAAAGCAAAGCACTAAGCAACTCAGTGAGACCCTGTCATTAAATAAAATACAAAATAAGGCTGGGGATGTGGTTCAGTGGTTGAGTGCCTCTGGGTTCAATCCCCAGTACCTGCCCCCCAAAAATGCTAGGAATGCCACTGGGAGTCACTGATTATTTTTGAAAGGAGGAGTCAAAAAACAGTCATGATGAATCATGAAAGACTCATCATTATGCCAATATATGGTTGTGTATATGTCTAGTTACCAGTATGTTCTAACTAGAGAAGAAAAAAAGTGAAGTATAAGTTATCAAAGGCAATAAAATGCTTTAATTTACAGGAACTAGTGTGGCACAGGGCTTTCATAGGCTGATGTGTTTTCATAGAAGAGTATCCATCTTACCCTCAGCTGCTCTGTCTGTCCATGAAAGCATACAGTTCTCGTTTTCAATCACCAGTAGAGAACATTTCACTTCAGGGAGTTGGTAGAAAATAATTCAATGTAGAGGTTTTTGTCACCCAACATCTTGGGAAATGTCGGCTGAGAAAATCATTCTTTAGGGATTTTTGTTAAGGATGCATGATTGTCACAACCTATATTGTTATGATATCGAGTGCACTTCCCTGGGAAGACTGCATGTCCGCCTTCTACAGACTTGCTTCTATGACTGACTTGCTTCAGCCAGTGAAAGGTCAGCAAATGCGATGGACAACAGTTTTAAAAGCCAGTGCATGGTTTGCCATGTTCCTTCCCCAGTCTCTATAATCATGAAAGAACGGAGCCTCTACTGATTCCTAGTTGAATGCAATGAACAGAACCTTTTTTTTTTTTTTTCCCCAGTTTATGATGAACATATTGCATGAACAAGAAACAAACATTCTACTTTTAAGTCACTGAAATTTTTCTGGTGTTTTGGTATCACAGCACAAACCAGCCCAACTTAATTGATAGAGTAGTCCTTCCATTTAGGCAGATTCTATCCCCAAATTTAAGCAGATCATGGACTCACTGTATAGATATCAGTTGATGTGAGGATCAGTTGTCACAGATCTTGATGTGAAGATCATCCATACTGAAACACATGGTAAGCATGCCTCATGAAACTCATCCTGGTCCACACCTTGAGACTTACCATGGATAAGGGTCATTATACAGTCACAACTTGATAAATACCCAAGAGGTC
Organism: Tamias sibiricus; assembly: GCA_025594165.1. Taxonomy (NCBI): domain Eukaryota; kingdom Metazoa; phylum Chordata; class Mammalia; order Rodentia; family Sciuridae; genus Tamias; species Tamias sibiricus. The sequence goes on along the minus strand of CM046666.1, from coordinate 124,877,436 downwards.
TCTGCCTGGATTTCATGCTAAGAGTAGTTATGGTTCTTGTTATGGTTTAGATAGGAAGTGCCCCCAAAAGCTCATGTGTGAGACAATGCAAGAAAGTTTAGAGGTGAAATGATTGGGTTATGAGAGTTTTAACCTGATCAGTGCATTTATCCCCTGATAGGGATTAGTGGGTGGTAACTGGAGGCAGGTAGGGTGTGGCTGGAGGAGGTGGGTGCTGGGTGGCATGCTTTTGGGATATGTATTTTATTCTTGGTGAGTGAAGCAATCCCTCCCTTCCCCCCACCCCAACCTCCTTCCTGGTGCCACATTCTGAGCCTGTTTTTCTCCACCACACTCTTCTGCCATGATGTTCTGCCTTACTTGGGCACAGAGCAATGGAGTCAGCCTTCTATAGACTGAGACTTCTGAAACCACGAGTGACAAATAAACTTTTCCTCCTCTAAAATTGTTCTTGTCAGGTCTTTTGGTCACAGCAACAAAAAGGTGACTAAAACTGTTCTCAGGAGAAAAATGAACTATTTCATCTCTTAAACACTGTGCTGTATGCCTGATCAAGTACCTAATCTACTTCAATTGGTTGCCAGGAAGCTTAGACCCAAGTTTTTTGCAAGTGTGTAAGCCTTGGCAGGATCCATTTTTTATTTGGTCTTTATTTTTACTCTATTTTATGAATCCACTTTTGTGGGGTTTTTTTTACAATTTTTATTTGGTAATTTTTTTAAAAAAATCTTATCATTTTCAAGCTCTTTAAAAAACAAATGTGGATAGAAGTAAAAGAAGAAAGAAATATTATAGATCAGTGTTGTTGATATGGTATTGGCTATTTCTAAATATGTAAATGGTATGATCTATGTCCTGCTACACAAATTGCTCCTAATGAATATTTTTGTTTATTTGAATCGATGATTAACCTATTAGAAGGAGTACTCTTGAATCTGAGCTCTGAATGTTTCACAGCTAAGTGAAATTGAAGAAATTTTTGCTTGGGAACAGGTCTACCAGTTGCATTTGCTTTAGCAGGTTTTTGATTACTAAGAAGCTTTTGAGGTTCAAAATGAACAACCTCATTCTTTTGATGAATTAATCTAATACTTTAACTCAGTCAAGCTATCCTTCATACTGAGTAAAATATTAAGCACTATTAAATCACATAAAGGCATGGTAAGTATATTCCTAGATTTCTGAAAGTTTTCATAGTCCACCTGGGGAATTCAATTTGGTGACTAAAGCAAAAAAACATAAACAAGCTGAAAGGGATAAAGTGTCTCTGGTCCAGCTACAGACCTAGTGACTAAGGAACTCAGAATCAAAGGATGGTTACTCTGAGACTACGAGGAGGTGAGACTTGAGTCAGGCCTATTCATCACTATTCCTTCAAAGTCCCCCTTATCACACTTTCCTCCCCCTCCTCCCTTAAACATTAAACAAAAAAAAAATCTGCTAATTAAAATGTCTGGCCCAGGGAGACTGAGCCTCTGCCCTTCTGGAGGGGCCCTACAGAGTTAGGTCTCAGGACCCCTATGGCTTTTTTCTGGCTTAGGTGCAGATCTGCCAGTTGTAGATAGACCCTTTCCCAGCACCAAGTATGTTGGGGTCACTGGGAAAGAGGAAACTTATGAATAAATTTGAAAGGGGTCTGAAAATTTAGATGAATGCCAACGGAGTCCTTTGTGACTAAAATTAAGCAGTCATTGCCATAGAGGACAAACGTTTTAAAGGACTCTGGCCCACAGCAGCCTCCTGAGGCTTCTTCCAGGAGGCGGAGGCATGCGTCTGTGCTAAATGGCTTAATTTTCTTAATCAACTATTTCATTGTGAGTTTTTAATTTCATTCCCATGCCTACTTTTTTTTTTTTTTTTTTTTTTCATTTTGCCATAATACAGCTCTAAATACCGTGGCAAACATTTGACAGTTTGCTCAGCAGGTGCTGGGCTCTGCGGAGCTTGCCGAGCTCTCTACCTCTTATTAATTGGGTTTCAAAATGTGTTCTTGTGTGAACAGAAGCTAAGATGGGACTATTGTACCTGTCAACATGAAGCTGGGCGAAATAAAATATTTGGAATGTGTTTTAAAATAACTCATTGTGAGCTTGATCAGTAGAGAATTTAAAAGCAGAAATATTCTTTAATGTTGAAATAAATAATCATGCAATCAAAACAGTAATAAAATTAAAGAAATGATGGGGTTTGTTCAAGGTTCTTCAGTATTTGGTTAACAATGAGAATATTTTCTGTGTGCACAACAGGTTATGCATTGATGAGGTACTTCCTAAACATCATCTTAATAAAAAAAATTTAAAAATTAAAAAAAAAAAAAAAACTAGAGGCCTGGGGCGGTAGGAACTATTTTGAAAATCAACAAATAAGGCTCTCTAAATACTTCTGGGTGTTTCTAATTTAATTTTTGTCTCCATTGGAAAGAGTTTTGTGGGGTTTTTTTCCCCCTCATCAAGAATAGGTCTGGATCTGAAATTTCACATTCTGGCTTCGAAAAGCTCTGCCCAGTCTCGACCCTCTGAGGAATATGTCTCTCTTTTGCTGAAGCAGAAGTAGCTTTGTGACTCTTTTCCTTTTTTATATACGTGCTTCAAGTTAAATGAACTTTAATGACATACATTCTAAAACCCCCTCCTAGGGCAGGAGATCAAAGGGAGGTGAGGAGAGAGCAGTCCGAGTTGAGGAAAAGCTCAGAGCTGTGTCAGGCCCTCTCTTGTCATTACCACTGTCACTTCCATCATTAACTGCTCAGCTATGAAATAGTGAATTTAGTCTGTGTCCTCCTGAGGGACCATCTAGGCAGTTCCCCTAGAAAAGTAAAAACGTCTTTGTGCTAAAGAAAGAGTATACTATTATTGTAAAAATCTTGAAGAGTTGTAGAAACAGACAAAGTGAAAAAAACAAAAATCCCTCAGAAATTCTACTCTCAGAGATGGCCACTGTTAACAGTTTGGTCTTTCACCTAACTAAATGTTTTTTCATGAATTCATCTCTCTCTCTCTCTCTCTCTCTCTCTCTCTCTCTCTCTCTCTCTCTCTCTCAAATAAAGATAGAGCAACATTGAATAATGTGTTTCAACCTCCTTTTGTGCACTTGTCACTGTATCAAGGACAATATTTTCATTTGATACATAGAACTGCCATATCTTTTTAAATACCTGTTCAGTATTTCCCCGATAGACAGAAAAGAATTTTTTAACTCAATTCCTATGGAAACTTTTATGATATTTCTGATATGTCCATGTTACAATCCATAGGTGAATATTTTTGGAGGATAGAGTTCTAAAACCAGAACTATAAAGTTAAAAATTTCAAATGGTGCTACATATTTCTGAGTTACTGCCAAAAGAAATGGTGACAATTCACATTCCTATTAGATGTATGAGAAAATATGCCCTTCCACATATTTTATGTTTTGCTAATCTGAAAGATGAAATATATCTCATTGCTGTTTGGATTTGCATTTTTAGCTATACTGGGTTATTTGCACATTTTACTTTGGATTTTTATAGCATTAAGTCATTTCACTAAGGGATACAAACAGCTCTGCATTTATGAAGTTTTCCTTTATATTTTTCAGTATTTTTTTGGATAGATCACTTGCAAATTTCTTATTAAATCTCTCTATATATCATACTTTTATTGCTGATGAATTATTTTTATCATCATATTTTCAAGTGACTTTACTAATATAAATAATATCTATTGATGTTTGAATTTGCTTTATATCTAGTCTCTTTACTAAATCCTGTTAGTTTAGTGATATTTCAGTTGGTTTTAGCTGCTTTTTGTTTAGTTTTTTAGGTAGATTATCAGAATGCTGTAGGTGATAAATTACGCTTTTTTTTCCCATTACATATGTAATAAATCTGATAATCTCTTCATCCCTACTTTCAGAATTCAGTGAGAATGGCTTTAGTTTTTCAGTAGTCACGATAGTTTTATTTTATCAACTATTTGGGGCCTTTGATCACTTTAAGAATCTAATTGCCGGCCCTCTTTCCCCACCCTCCCAGGTATATGTGCTACACAAACAAGCAAATTTTTCATATATTTTTTAGTTAATTCATACACCCTCTGAGGCTGATGAACATACACAGAACACACCCCGACACAGCCTTAACTGACATAACTAAAGTTGAGTCAACAGGACTGGCCAAAAGGAAAATTTCCAAGTAGGTGAAGGGTGTCAACTTAATGCTTCAAGCATTTGTTGAGCTCTCTCTCTCATTAGGGGTTCTAGTTACCCAACCGAAGGGTTAGCTTTCCAGTGCAATTAAAAACAGATCCTCTGCAAGGCCCTGGCTTGTAAACTCTCCTCAAATTACTCTCAGTCTATCCAGAAAGAGAGGCAGAGAAGTAAACAGAACAACATGAAAGCGATATTAAAGATGTGTGCATTCTGGATGAGAAGATACCTGGATGCTGTCTTTCATCAACTGTGGGAAGTTTTACTGAGAATATGCCTTTTGGAGTGAGATTTAAAAGATGGCATTTTACAAATAGTATTGAAGGGCCATGAAAAGAAACAAGAATGAAGGTAGTTTTGCCCAGTATATTTGTAGAATGATGAGCAGTCCCCTGTGCACAGAAAAAAGTGCAAAGATTTTCATTGCACTGTCTGAAAGGGCTTTGTGTTTTACGGTAGCCTCGGCCAAAATACCATAGTGTTATAAATCTTTCAAAAAACAATTCCTCAGAAATCTCAAATTGCATAACTCTTCCACTATTTTGTTTCAGAGTAAAAATTTCATAGACATTAGCAGGCTTACCTTTGGCTTACCAATTTAGTCCTTTTGTTCCTTTCTTACTTAATAGATCCAGAATATTGTGAATATTCTCTGCTGAGAATGCCTTGAGGGCTTTCTTTGTCTGGTATCAATCTCAGAGACCTCTGGCTGAATGCATAGTGGAAATTGTTAGCAGTTGCTAGAAATTTGGTGTGAAAAAGCCAGCTATGGAGGAGATCAACCCAGAAATACCAATTATCCATTTTACATCCATACAAAGGAAAGAGACTATGTCTCTGGGGAATTTTTACTTACCTTCTATTTATCTCAGTTAAATTCCTTGGATATGTTTGTTCATGAACAGCATGACTCTTTCCCTGTTATTTCTATCGATTCATTCTTTTTCCTGTCTTGGGGTCCCCTGTAGATTATAATTTTCTCTATGGTTTTCTCTTCTTCACTATTCACAAGCAGACTTCAACACATGTCATCAGACTTCTTTATAAATCAAAAATCTATTCTTCCATATTTTGTTTCTCTTCCACTCTCCATTGAATCAGAATATGGAGGGCACAGGTGTTGCAGAGAGAGGATTATGGCTGATATTAATATTTTTTAAAAGCTTCTAAAATGATTCTCATGAGCAGCCAGGACTGAGAACCGCAAGGACCAACAGCATCTCATCAAGTCCTCATGGTAGCCCTCACCGCTCACCTCCCTACCTCCGCCGCCCACCCCTGAAATGTCTCTATAATTCAATCTCACTTTTTCTGGAAAAACCATCAGTAGCTTGGAAATTACCACTATCGCATCACAATTTTTTAATAGTTGCAAATGTCCATGAATTTTCATAATTGAAATGCTGAAAGCATGCATGAAAAGGAAAACGATTTTTAATAAAATGTAGCTTTCTTTGTCTTTTTCCCAACCTAATCTCACCAATGCAAATCTGAGTTTCTATGCCTTGTCCATTGATATTTTTTTTTCTTTTAACTGCGATTCCCAACTTATTCATGTAGTATGATAAAAATGACGATGATACATAAATTTTGATGCTCAAAACACACTAAGAGGCAGAAAAAAGAGAAAAAAGTCACAGTAATGCTAAGGAACTCCTAAAAGAATTTCTCAGTTCTTTAGAACACGCTGGAATCTAAATATTGCCCAGAGTAATCCATCGTGAAAATGCTTAGATATTCTGAGGATTTCAAAATGTATCTACTTGGTTTTCTTTTTCCTCTTATTTCCTTAGCTTTATCTGTACCCTTTAAGTCACTGTTGCATTAGTAAACTGTTTGTTAGTATTTGTCAAATTATTCTTAGATTTAGCTACCTTCTGTCTTGTTATTATTGTAGTCCTATCCTCAAAGCTTATTTGTATTACATTCTTCACAGATGATCCTAAAACAAGCTGTTTAATAAGCATATAATTATAACATATACAGTTGAAACTTTATTTTCAGAAAATGCCAAGTAGCTTGTGATACCGCTGAAAAATTCTGAAAGATAGAATACAAAAGCCATCATAAACTTGCTCTTTTTCTTCCTGACTTGTTTCTCTCTGTTCTATTCCTCTCTGACTCCTTGTTCACCAAGCATCACATAATAGGTGACAAGGGGACTCCTGGTTCACATGACAGGGGAATAAACTTGTATGTGTTGACTTCATCAAATGCCCTTTTTCTCCCAGTACATTGCTAATTTCATTGAATGAGTTTCAATTAAGTGATAGTGCTTTAAGGGCAGTATATTTCCCCAAACCAAAATGTCATATTTATGCTTTAAAGCAATTTAAAATAATTAAAAATTATAGTAGGTCAAAAACAATTTGCCCAATCTCAATTGATATCACGTCCACAAATAGCATAAATTCATTTCCATGCAGAAGCTCTACTATTTTGTACTAAAAACTATTTTTGGCTTAGCACTGATTTCCTGCTCTAAGTCTTATAGTTTCCACATTTGTGAAACGAGCAAGCTAGAGAAAAATAAAACTGTTGTGTCCTTGGGGCCTAAGGACCTCAGGGATTAATGAGTTAATAATTTACACACAGCACGTGTTCCTTAGGGGAAAATAGCCTTCATAACACACCACCAGTATAAAGTTAACATAACTAATGATGACAGAAGTAGCAAACTCCATTTATTTTGTGATGTGTATGGCATTTCGATTCTACAAATTCTGCCCTAACATGTGGTAGTATTTAGCCAATACTCCTAATAATATTTATAAGTAGATTGAGAATTAACTTGCAAGCGCAATTCAGAAGGTTTATTTTGATGATTTGTTTTTCATGTTCTGTGAAATGAATCGCATTAGAGGTCACAGAAAGTGCCTTAAAGGGCACTGCTTTAATATTTAAAGTGAAGCTGATCTAGTTGAATGTTATAATAAGATACACACGACTGGCACCTCCCCTGAGAGTCAAACTTTGTAACTTTCTGCCTGGTTAGCCAAAGTGTTGCATAATACACAAAAAGATGGCAAAAGGCAGAGAAAATGGTCTCTGTGTTTATTGTTTTTCATTTTTAACCATGGAAAAGAAGAAAACAAACTACTATATGTGAAGACAAAGCAGGAATTGGGACCTAACTTCAGACCTAGCAAAACCCTAGTTTATTGCAACACAAATGAAACTCCTACCAAGTATATTTAATTCAATCCTGCAAACCCTTAACCTTTTTAGTGATTTAAACACAAGAAGATAAGAAAGAAAAATAACTATTGTCAGCCAAGCTGAAGGCAGTCAGAACTCAAGGTTGACATCAACTCCCCAAACAAATCACTGAACACACACCTCCAACCTCTAAATGACAATTTCCTCCTCCACAACCCATCCCTTATGTTCCAACTACCCCACCACAAACACACACACACACACACACACACACACACACACACACGCAGAGGAACCATGCAACTATTTCAACAACGTTGGTAAAAGTTAACAGCTTCAAGAGAGGAAAGAATGTAGAAAAGGTCAAAGTGGAAACACTTCAATAAAGTAACTTCTTGAAAAAGAAAATACAAATTCACATCAACTTTTCTAAGTCAGTTCTCTAGATAATGACTTTGCAAAACCTCTATTTGAAAAGAAAAACAATATATTTTATATTATAGGTTTGTCAACTTCAGTGACCATTTGAACATGTTTTGAATTTTAAAATACAGTTAAAGTTCATCTGTGACTTAGTAAAGGAGCTTCCTGGATCAGAAATAAGAGAATAGGAATGTGTGTTAAGTCTATAGCACACCTCAGACTTCACAGCATCACAGGGGTTTTAGGTGGAGTTTTCTTATAAAGAATAGACAATACTATATATTAAGTGTAAATAAATCAGAAACACACATTATATTTTCCATTTCCTCCCCAAAGAGGAAAAATTTTAATTCAAGTAACTAAACACTTTCTTTTACCTCAGCAAAAGATTACATGGAATCCTCCCATATCTGCCAAGAGAGTTTAAGATTCTTACACCCCTCTATTAGTCAATAATTTGTCTCTAATTTTTATCTAACTTATTTTTTCTGCCTCTGAAGTTTGGCTTAACTATCCCATTTTAGAAAGTGTAAACAGAAACATAAGCAGGTGATCATTTTGAACCTACTCTAACTGAAGACAGCTAAATTAACATCAAAACAAAACACACACCATAATGTTTAGGTGCCACCTTCAAGCATTCATTTTCCCCACAGGGACACCTTGTCCTTACACCATGGCCATCTGAGAATACAGGCGAGGATGCCCGTACACTTCACATGCTAAAAGAGCCAGTATTGTGATTACATTCATTTTATTCCCCCCAGGGTATCAAAGCGCTTGGAGTATTAGTGGCAGAAGTTTGTAGATATCAAGGAATTCCCTACAAAGACTCTGCTGTGGTCTGCAGGCAGATAATTTTTGTCCCTGCATCACATAAGTAAATAAGGCCTGAAGGCAACAGAAATAGCTTTTCTGACATCCAGACTATGGTAAAGCCCATTTACTTCATAAAACATTTTTCTCCTTTTTCACAAAATGTTAAGAATGTTAGCTATGTACTTCCTAGACCATAGCAGATTAGAAGCTACAAAAGTAAAACGGAGTAATAGAGAAAGCACCCCCCTCCCCGAAATGACAAAGATTAATAGCTAGCAGAAAAACTACCAAAGGCAGACAAATAAAATATAGTAATTTGAGATAATATAGGGATTTATTGAAGGGGAAAACTTTTAATGGGCCATAAGTGCATTGGTACATTTATATTTATAGTTATACCTGAATCATAAAAATAGTTATATGTGCTCTTTTAAGATGTTTAAGAAAGCAGAGATTTCAAATATAATTATGTTTCCAATAAGAATAATCCTATTTTTAAAAGGTTTGAAGTTAAAAAGGGTATAACTTTCAGGTAGTATTTAGAAAATTAGATTTTACAGGATACCTTCTTTTCTGTCAATCACAACATGAAATGGTATTTGATATTAATATAATTGCAAAGTTCAAATTAGAATTTTGTTGAAGTAAAATTTTCATGAATTCAAGTAACTTAAGACCAGGAGCAGTTTTATCTGTAAGAGAATGAGCCTGTTGTCACATGGAGAATGTGCAATGAGAAAGGCAGGATTTTGTTGGCTGTCCTGGTTTTATTGTATTCTAACCAATTAGCAATGCTTACAGAGAAAGAAAACAATAGCTGAGTGAACCCCAAAGATATGGGGTTATCAGAGAGGGTGCCTTGCTACTAACTTCACTTCCTGGTTTGGCTTGATCCTGCATTTTTCTGGTCCCAGGAGTTTCTTCATTTAAAGAAACCTCTTGATTTTTTTTTTTAGATGATTTACTCATACATAAATTCATGCCTGCTGATATGGAAGTATAAACCATTTCTGATATTATGTTTTTGCCAGGGGCAGGGAAGAGGGAGATTGGGCAGGATGGTGTGTCTTGCTTAGGCATTTTAGGAGGCAGGCAAAACAGGCTAAATATGAGTTTTCTTAGCATAGCAATTGGAAAATAATTTATGAGCTGGTGAACATCCCCTAGCTAAGTGGCTGATTTGGCCTCCCCCCCCCCCCCGCCCCCCCCCCCCCCCCCCCCACATGAGATGCCCTGGCTACAGATCACCATTATCCCATTATCCCATCATCATAGCATATTGTATATTTAATCCCATCATGCCTTGTAGCCTAGTGGAAAATTAATATCACAAAATACCAGTAATACAACACTAATGTCTGTGGCTCAAATGAGGGGAGAACTCGGTGTAGGTTGGATCCCACTGGCCAAGCTGATGACTTACATCTGATCCAGATGTCTGAAGTCATTTATAGACAATTCTCTAGTCTAGACAATTAGTACTAACATTGAAGCAATTGACTTACCTGCTGACAGTCTGAATCAACAGATAATTTATGACTTGAGCTTCTGTAATTATTTTAATAGCCTTTTGGTACCCTTTCCATTCTATTTATCATAACATGAACACTTAAAATAAAAACTCCTCATTTACGGAAAAGGATGTGAAGTTCTTCAAGGAAATATTTAAGAAATCAGACACCTTCCCATTTAAGAAGAACCATATTAAACAACTCATATTTTCCTCCTTTTGGCTCACTAGTTTGGAAGCATATGGGGCTCTTTTTCACCATTTTTGAATTATTATTCTCTCTTTTATTGCAACTTGTTCGTTGTCTATATTATAGACCTTCAAAAACCTCAAAGATCAACTTGCTCTTCCTTAAGATCAACGTGCTCTTCATTGTCTTGCTATTTTTAACAATGGGAGCTGAAAGATGTGCCGTTACTTTAAGTTTTGATTTCCCACTACTAATCAGGCCCAGAGTTCTTCACTCAGAGCTCAGGTCTGCAGCCAAAATGGTGCCATCCTCTGACCACTCTGTTTTCATTCACTGCCTACCGCAGGGAGGTATTCCCTCCTTAACCAACCTAGACAACAGACAATCGTCACAACTGCACAGCAGAGGACCAAGGAAGAATGAAGAGCAAGACCAGATTTTGTGAGGAAAAAATAAAAATAAATTATTTTGATCCACCTAGCTAACTAAAGAAACTATAACTCAATATTAAACTGCTATACTTTACAACATACCACAGAGAATACCAAAGAAAATATTGCCTGGGGAGATACATGTTCAAACCTTCCCATCCGCAGCTGCTATCAATTATTCTGCCCTAATGTGACCAGAAATCTTGGTTTTCAATAGAGAAATATGAGTTGTAAAAGAATCCTTATTGGCCACCCCTGCATTCCCCTCTCCACCCCCACCTCCTGATTCTGTTTTGCTATTCCAGCATTTGAATGTCCAAGTACTTTGTATTCTAGCCCACTGGGAAGTTAGAAAAGCAAACATAGCTAGTTTGAGGGTACAGGAGAGATTTTGTGGCTTTCAGAGGATCTCCATTGGATTACAAAAGCTCATAAAAGGGTACCTTCACCCTAAATGTTATATAAACAGAGCTCTGTCTCTGTATGTGATTTACACCCTTATTGAAGATCTTGAATCTCCCTTCTCTCCATGCTGAAAGATAAGTGAAGGACAAAAAGACTATTTAGAACAGTTAACCTGATCATTTTTTAAAAGATGTGTTCAAATCATTGAGGCTGGGATCCCGTTTGTCAACCAAATTGTCAGGAAATAATTTATTACTGACAAGAACAAAGTGTGCAGCTGGATATCCCAAACAACAGCATGCTAAATGAGCCAGAGACTTGTTATAAATATCTTCCCCAGGACTGCATTTCCTATAGTCTAAAACTATTTTAAAAGCAGCATGGTGTAATGGAAAACAGCATAGTACTGGGCATCAGGATATCGGCATTTTCTTTTGCCTGTTCTAGTAACTAGCTTTGCTATCCCCTCACCTCCTGATTTTGTAAAGATACATAAAATAAAATAATCAGAGCGTGTACTGGATGATCTCCGAATTTCTTGCAAACTCAAAAATTCTGTGCTGACAACATCGATATCCTATACAAGGAAACCAGCTAGCCAAATGTTATACAAATTAATCTAGGCTCATTCAAAAGAAAAGAAAACAGAATTTAGAGAAAAGAAGAGTGGCCTTTTGATTTTTCTATGTACTATATAATCAAGAAATTTGTTCTTCTAGCACAGTTAGTATGATAACTTTGAAAGGCAAGAGATGTTAATAGCAAATCAAAGAGACAAAGCAATTAGGAATTAGGACTTCATTTAAAAAAAAAAAATTCTAAAAAAGAATGATAACCACTCAATCTCTCGTCTCAAGAACTCTCTTTTACCTCTCTTGTAGTCCACACTGCGCTCATGCTCCTCTAGACTGCAAGCTCCCGTGTGGCAAGGATCACATTGTTTTTATGTTTATATTCTTCATAGTGCTTTGCTCAGAAAGGTGCTTAGTAAATCCATATTGAATTAAATCCTGTTTTCAATGTATTGGATAAGTGTGGTAAATACTTAATTGGTGTAATCAATCAAACTCAATTTAGCCTTTTGGGTTTTTTTTTTTTTTTTTTTTTTTTTTTTTTTTTGTACCAGGGATTGAACTCAGGGGCACTCAGCCACTGGGCCACATCCCCAGCCCTTTTTTGTATTTTATTAGAGACAGGGTCTCACTGAGTTGCTAAGTGCCTTGCCATGGCTGAGGCTGGCTTTGAACTCACAATCCTCCTGCCTCAGCCTCCCAAAGTGCTGGGATTACAGGCGTGCGCCACCACGCCCGGCACAATTTAGCCTTTTGTATTTTTAGATGAATCCCCAAACTTGAGTCCTTATAAATGACTTGGAAGACCATGATTGCATATAGAACTTGTGAAAAATTTAATGAATCAGGGGGCTTTTGTTTTACCACCTTGAAAGAAAGAAAAACTCAGGCCAGGCACAGTGGTGCACGCCTGTAATCCTAGCACTTGGGAGGCTGAGGGAGGAGGATCGTGAGTTCAAAGCCAGCCTCAGCAATGACAAGGCACTTAGCAACTCAGTGAGACCCTGTCTCTAATAAATACAAAAAAGGGCTAGGGATGTGGCCCAGTGGTCCAGTGCCCCTGAGTTCAATCCCCGGTACACAAAAAGAAAGAAAGGAAAACTCAAATAAGTATGAGATATTTTATTAGAATTTTCCTGTCGCTCATTCATCAGATACTTAGTGGATGTCAGACTCTCCAAACCTCTGTTTATACAACTGTGAATAAGACACAGTCCCTGCCTTCAACAGCAGAGTGTTTATAGTCTACAGAGAGAGAAGGTCAATTACAATACAGTAGATCACTGTGACAATAGTGATATGAGCACAATTCACTGGAGTGTGTAAGGGAGCACCTGGGTAAATGAGAATCAAGTGAGCCTTCAGGACCATGGAGGAGATAATGGAGGATACAATGGCTAAGGTAATTCAACCAGAGCTAGGATTTTATAGGTGGTAGCATTTTAAATTTATTTAAGAAACTTTATATAATATACTCTTATACACCAGGTATTCTTGGAAGCACTTTAAAATGGTAACTCCTTTTATATAGCAACCATAGAGGGAACACTTATCATTCCCATTTCACAAACAGGAAACCAAGGCACAGTGAAGAGAGGTAACTACAGGTTGAGCAGCAAGCAGGTGGCAGAGCTAGGATTAGAACCCAGACACCCTGGGGTCAGAGTTCATAGTTTTGACCTTCTGGTTACATGCTGCTGCTCCCAGGCCAGGAGGTTAGAGAGCTCTCTCCTTTTCCTTATTGAGTCCTTGCCTCAACATCCTATGCATTGATTATTTATTGTGTACTCAGGAATCATCTGTCTTCCTTATGACGCTGCAAGTGTTGCATGGACAAGGACCCTGAGAACCCACTGGGGGTTGTAAGCAGGAGAGTCATGTGTTCATACTTTAGAGAGAATACTCAGATTGAAGCAGAAAGGATGTCCATTTTCAGTTTTTCTGGTGTGTATCTGATCTTTAAATGGAAGTTTCAGCCCAACACATTCCAAAGGGAGTAGACAGATAGACCAAGAAAGAAAAACGTTTCAAAGTAGATCTACTGAGATCTACTTTAGATGACTCTTAAATGCCTCAACCACATCAAAGGGATAAAAAGGTCTCTAGTTAAATTTTTTGGATAGGAAAGGATTTACTCCTGGAGGCCTTTGTTCTGCGTCACCACCACCCCATCTCTGCTCCAAGGGAATGGGAGATACCCCTAAACTCAAACCCCTACACTAAAAAAAAAAATGTTTTTCAGGAGAGAATAGTAGCAAGTTCTGGTCCCTCAACTCATGGCTAAATAAAGTAACTGCAGTAAGACTACTCTGAAGACCTAATATTTGTCCTCTGTGTTTTAGCTTAGTGTCTGACTCCCACCTGAAAATCACAGGGTAAAAGATGGGCTCATTAGTTTTCCTGACAGGATACAAAGAAGAGGAACTGTGCTGAGATGGAGCAGCAGGCCTAGAGACCTTGGAACTCAGAATATGTGAGTGTGGATAAAGGCCTGTGGTGGCATGTGTGAGAGCCTACATCTGAGCCAGCAAAAGCTCCCCTAGCTCCTGACAGGATCCTAGGGGATGGTCACACCTCAAAGAAACTAGAGCTTCTGCTAACTGCACAGGGCTTATGGGCTGAGGAAGGCACGGCCTAAGCAGGAAAGTGCTGCTAAGAGACCCTCGCTGACCTGGGGGTAGACGTGGAGAGGAGGGTCTCGTGAGAGCCATGAAAGCACCCATGGTAGACCAAACCCACTCACCCACCTGCCAAGTCCAGAGAGAGGGTGATGCTGGATTACCAGGAGAATGTTAGGCAATAGGGACTTTCCAGACACCTCTTTTTCTTCATCTTCCACCATTGGGAAGATTCAAAATCCCAAAGTTAGCCAAATGGAGGGAGAAGAAGTAGAAATAATGCAAGCATGAGTGAGAAAATTGACCTTATTCTCCTTTCCTAATATCAGAGGAAGAGTTTTATTTTAGGACATCATGATTCAAATTTAATGGTGTGTTGTGATTTAAAGGTAAATCTTTTTTTTTTTTTTTTTTTTTTTTTTTAATCTAAATGTGGCCTAAGAATTTCTTGGGAGCTTCCAATAACCACAAGCAGAAGAACTTCCTCCATGAAATCAATTAAAAGGAATATTGGAAGGACAAAAGTAAAGATACACTATGGTTACATAACAATTACAATTGGCATTCACTGGAAACTACAGATACGCCCAACATATGATGACCCAACCAAGTCAAGAGCCAGAACCAGGCTTATAAGAGCTTCAGAAATTCTGGTTACCCCAAAACTTTCCAGGGAATCTCAGATACTACTCTAGACTACTCACAAAGCTTACATGCTGCTGGGCACAGTATGCACGCTTGTAAAATCCCAGCAGGAGGCTGAGGCAGGAGGATTGTGAGTTCAAAGCCAGCCTTAGCAAAGGCAAGGCACTAAGCAACTCCGTGAGACCCTGCCTCTAAATAAAATACAAAATAGGGCTGGGGATGTGGCTCAGTGGTTGAGTGCCCCTGAGTTCAATCCCTGGTATCTTCCCTCCGGCCCTCCAGAAAAGGGTGCTTACATCTGATGGTTTCCTGTGGCAAATAACTCTGTCCATGCAACTTGTAGGCTTGAAGCCTCGGCGTCCTTTCCAGTCACAGTTGCCCATCCTGACTAAGCAGGCTTCCCCAGGAGGCTACTACTGAAAGCTAAGGACGCTCACACTGTTAGCTGGTTTGTGCACCCACAGGATTTAAGCCACACACTGCCGGACTGGCACGCCCTTGCCAGGACTGCCTGCATCTCACCTCATCTCTTGCCACATGCTTTCTGGCTTTGCTCCTTTGCTCCTGCAATACGATTCTTAGCACTACTCACTGTTTCTTCAGCAGAGAGAGTTCCAGCTCCTCAACAGGCTTCTTTATTGCTGCCCCTCTATGTAGAACTCCCTGTGCTTGCCCCTGCCTTTTATCTGGAAACTGAATGTGTGATTTAGAGCATGAATCTAGAACAAAACATACTGGGTTTGAATCTGATATCCTCTATTAAGTATCTTCTTGACCTTGGATAAGCCAATTAGTCTTTCAAACCTCAACTTCCTCATCTGTAAAATGAAAATAATATTATTACTATCTCATAAGGTTGTGGTAAGGATTAAATGGCATAATGAACAAAAAGTATTTTGCCTGTGGCCTGAAGTGCTCAATAAATATTTACTGAACAAATTGAACAAGTGGGCAAGAGAAACTTCATATACCTAGTTGTCCCCATTGGAAAGCTGTTCCCTCCACTCCTAAGGTAAACTCCCAATGGCCTGCAAAACCTAGACCAAGTGACTAGGTCCATTACAGGGAATGACCTCTCACTGTATCGATGCCTTGATTTCCAGGATGTACTGGTAACTGAGAAAACCATGCATTTTGGCACCATTGGTAAAGGAAAATCACCATGTTAACTTTTGTGTAGAAAGAAGGGGGAAAAAACATATAATAAGTATGTGCATGTATTTCTGTTAACCGGAAACATTGAAAGAATAAACTAGAAACTGCTAGTAGAGACATTTGTATTTGGCTTTTCTAAAAAATAAAGTCTTCTTATACCATGCATAAAAGTGATGTGGATGTTTGTACACTGTGGAAACATTGTTTAAGATTGAAATTCTGTATGAAAATAACCACTAGTTGAATCAGTTAAATTTATTCTTAAAACCCACTTTATAAGAGGGGAAGGAGGAGAGGAAAGTAGACTTTGCATTGTGCAAGGCACCTAGCTAAGCACTTTATATACATGAACTCACATGATCTTTAGCATACTGACTGACACTATTGTGCAAATAAGAAAACTGGAGATCAAGGTTCAGCTAGCTAGTAAATATGGAGCTGGGCTTCAGACTCTGAGTTCTGAGTCCTGCATTCTTCCAGTCGCACTGTGTGGCCTCTGTATATCACCCCATTTGGTAGCTGACATGGAGTGATGAAGCAGAAGAACACTATGTCATCAGCTGTCCTCTGACTTTATTTCCACATATTTCTACATGCATAACCCAATACTTCATTAAATTCTGGACTAAGACTATATGAAATCCATTGAGCTTATTTTGGTATGAATTATCTTAATCAGTCAATACCAATTTCTAATTACCACTACTTTCTATGCTTACTATAACTCTGGAAAATGAGCTGATAAGCTTCATGTAATTTTCTAGAAAGTTTTTAGAAAATTATATTAAGATCACCAGCTTCTCCTTTTTCCCTGAAGTCTACTTTTAAAAAAAAACTGAGACAAATATTAGTGTGTATCTATTTTTCATAGGATGAAGGGTAGATAGTTTCTATTCCTATTGTATTCCATATTAGACAGATTTTACAAGCAAATATGCAAAAGTTTTGTGTTCTACCTGTGAAAGCTTTTGAGCTTAGATATTTCACATAGGTGTAAGAAAGCTACTTCCTTACCATCATTTAATCAATCTTGGGCTTCACTCCACCATATTGGTGATGTTTGCTGGTTTCTAATATGAAGACCCTTGATGGATAAAATGTAAATATTGCATCAGAATCAGTAGTCCCACATTCTCTATGTCCTTGTTTATCTGTGCCAGGCCCAGGTCTCCATTACTCTTCTTTCTCTACATATTGCTTTTAAAGTCATTTTTGTCTTGACTAGTATTGTTTTCAAACCTCAGCTCAGTTTCAGCTTGAGCCTGTTAACCATTTTGAGCTGCCTTTGTTGATGCTGTCGCAGTTGGTCAGTGATCTTATGTCCTTCTTCCCATCTTATTTACACACCGTCTGAACTCTGGCATCGGGGACAAGTGAAGTTACACAAGTGAAAATATTTCCGTAAGCCAATGTTATTACAGTCTTAAATTTAAATGACACAGTATGATTGGTAGAAGGACTCAGGGCTTGAAAATATTGCTAAAACATCATAACATTAGCACATCCTTCTCTGCTTTCCTTCCTCCTGTTTTTCATTCCCTGTAATTCATGAAGGATGATGTTGAGAATTAATCTTCCAAACACAGCCTATCAACACAAACATTACAATGGGAAGAGGGTATCTTTGTTTCCATAACCTAGACGCTCACTCATCAGATGCATGCAGACAGGGACACTTTTTAATTGTCAGATGGGAAGTCAGTATTCTTTTTTCAGGGGTGGACTAATTTGTTTTGGAAATCAGATTTTGAGGAGTCAAATGTAGAGCAGAAGCAAAGCATTTTCAGGGCTGGGAAGATTATTTGCTCCCTGGGGACCACTGTTATTTGCCTGTCCTTCATCTTCCTGTGTCATACAGGACTCAGTTCATCTTTTTCTCTTGTGTAGAGTCTGTATTGAAATTTCAGTGTAAAGGGAGATTGGTAAGAACTCAGCTCATTTAAACCCAGAAAGCCATAGATTTGTTCATTTAAGTTTATTCAGGCCACTTTTAATTTTTTTTTTTTAATATCTTTTTTAGCTGTAGGTGGACACAATACCTTTATTTTATTTTTATGTGGTGCCGAGGATCGAACCCAGTGCCTCATAGTGCTAAGCAAGTGCTCTACCACTGAGCTACAACCCCAGCCCCACTTTACTTTTAGAAAATAAATAAATAATAAAGGCATTGCAAGAGGGCATATTTCCTAGATGGGACCTAAATGAAAACTCATTTTAACTTATTAGCAGACAGTTCTCTTTCCTGTAATTCATCCAAGCAGCCACATGTTCTGTCTCAGCTGAGACATCATCAGCTCTGTATTGGCTTGTCTTACACCCATGCAAGTATTTGCAAAAGGATTAAGAGCATTGGAGACATCACAAGACTCGTGGGAAGCTCTCCTGACACAGGCATTGACTTTGACACCCAGTTCCCTGGATGGAGCTCTTACAAGTGCTGCTTTCTCACAAACTCTTCCCCACATCATCATGCACAGGTGGAGAGGGAAGTGAGGTCTAATGTCATTTTCATTTCCTCCTCCCTGTGAAGCTTCTCCTCTATACTTTAGTCTCAGAGTTAAATAGAAGTCCCCCAAGGAGTACAAAGCTCATTAGCAGAGAGAATACCTGTTTCCAAGACAGTCTGTTTATTTCAACAGAGAAGCAATTGATAGTAGTAGTTAATGCCTAATGGAGGAAATTGTTCTTTGGACTGAGCTATATCAAGGCCACTATAGAAATGAATCATAAGTTGAACTCCTATTTCATATATGTAAATATATCTTTACAACATGTTGATTTTCCTGACTTAGCAGATTGCTTAACATCAACATTGTGAAGGAACAACAACAACAAAAATCTATTCAGGAGGGCAGGGCCGGGGGGGGGTGGGGGGGGCTGGGGTTGTGGCTCAGCGGTAGAGCGTTCGCCTAGCACGTGCACAGCCCGGGTTTGATCCTCAGCACCACGTAAACATAAATGCATTGCATTGTGTACAACTAAAGCAAATAAATAAATATTTTTTTTTAAAAAATCTATTCAGGGGCACCATGAATGTGGTAGCAAGTTTGTTTTACCAATGCTCATCAATAAGCCATGGTTGGCTGGTGCATAGTGTCTTCATGAAATTAATTCCTTGTTTTAACTTACTTTGTTACTATAGGGGGGGAAATGAGGTATTAACAAGGTCTTTCTAAAACTAAGGTACAAAGAAAATAATATTACCTTCTGTCACGTAAATGCAAAAGCAAACAAAATAGGCCACAACAAAAGGACTTAAATTTTCCAGTTAGCAGAATGTAATTTTGAAGAGTTCACATAAGTAGTTTAAGACTTTCTCTCCCATCTATAAAATTAAGAGGTTAATCTGAGATATCTCTAAGCTCCTTCCTGATTCAAACACCAAGTATCTGAAGCAACCACCATGAATGCTTTGACTAGTGTCTCCCAGCAGCAACGTTTACAAGAAATCTATTCCTTTGAGGGGAATAGAAGTCAGAAATGCTGGGTCTCATACATTTCAGAGTACTATATTTCCTACTTCATGGGCACAATAATCTTTTCTACTATTCTTCTTATATGCCTTCCCTCCCTTTGATAGCATCTGGTTCTTTTTATGAATCAGTTAAAGAGTCAAAGTGGTAAAGTGACCTATCCAAAGTCACACAAAGTACCTAGAAATGAGGTCTAGATTTTTGTTTTGTTTTCTTTGTCAGGTTTCTCTTTGTGTTAAATATGGCCTTACTTAATGGCATTCTATTTATCACCATGACAAGACTTTTTGGGTTCCTGCTGGGTACACAGCAAGTTACCAGACCTCATGGGAGTTTATGTGGCTTACAAAAGGCATGACTCCCACACATGCACTTTCAATCTAAAATGATCCCATCTGCTTGACCTTTTGAGTATAGTACATAAACATCTCTTTGTCCTTCACTAAGTAAATAATACCACTATAGTTCAATTTAAGTGGTGCTTACAGATGAAGAAGCAAAGATTCAAAAGAAGTTAATAAATTTGTTCACAACCATATGTCTACAAATTAGTAGGACTAGAAATAGAATGGGATCTTTTTTTTTACTCAATTTATTTTGATCTAAACCATTTTACTTCTGAGTTATGTGGTACAGAAAAAATGTCAAAATCCTACAGGAGACAAAATTCATTTTCTTACCCATTAAAAGTGGACTTCCCAAGTCTTGGAGATCATTGCAGAGTCATTTTAAATCTAGCACAATCTGTCCTGGGTGAAACAGCGGATCTTAGCCATTAGCTGAGCATCTTCTATGGTTGGGCAAAGAGCTAGAATCCCTGAAAGCCAAAAGATGGGGTAAACTGTGAGCCCTGCCCTCCATTTGGAGAGGCAAGGAAATGAACTCTTATATACCCTGTAATATGAGGTAGTAAAAGAAAGGAAAGTGACAATTCCCTGAGTTCACTTGCTCCCTGGTACATTTATTAAGCATCCTCTGTATTTAAGTTCCTAGGTGTACCAATGGCTGCTAAACATCTTTTCACAATGTTAAGTAATCCTTGAGAGAGGCACGAAGAAAGAACCCAATGAATTCTTGACAAAAGAGCATTATGTCGTGTTCCCTGGATCTATTTGTGCACATGTGGCATTTGTTCTATTTTCACTTTTGCCACTGTCATTTATTTTATTTATTCTGACCTGTACACTAACACAGAAGTAGAATTGTCCAGACAGCATTGAAACATCATAAATGAGAGGGACCTTAATGGATACTTAGTCTGCACTTCCACCACTCCTTCATGTGAATTTATTTCTGTAGCATCCCTCATATGGGTTTTGAAGCTTTGTGTATTTCCATGAGAAGGAGGTCATTCTTTATTGGGTTTCCTCTTGAGAGGCCAACTCTAATATTAACACTTTTTTTTTTTTTTTTTTTTTTTTTGAGTATCAGTATTCTAAACTTCAGAACCTGATCTATTGCAACCCTACAGTTCAAAGGTATCTGACAAATCCTGGAGGTAGTAGGATTGGGCAACCAAGAAAGACAGATTCAAGAAAGATTTGAATCAAAGACAATAAGATGGTGTTATGGTTTGGATGTAAGATGTCCCCCAAAAGTTCACATGTAAGACAATGCAAGAAGGTTCAGAGGAGAAGTGATTGGGTTGTGACAATCTTAACCCAATCACTGAGTTAATCCCCTAATAGGGATTAACTGAGTGGTAACTGAAGTACTAGGGTGTGGCTGGAGGTGGGAATTGGGGGCATGGCTTTGGGGTATATATTTGTATCTAGCAAGTGGAATCTCTGTCTCTGCTTCCTGATGATGGGAGCTGCTTCCTTCTGCCACACTCTTCTGCCATGATGTTGGGGCTCAAGGTGAGGCCTCAGGGAGGAATGGAGCCTTCTGTCTATGGATTGAGACCTCTGAAACCACGACTCCTTAAATAAACCTTTCCTCATCTACAGTTGTTCTGGTCCAGTCTTTCAGTCACAGCAGTGAAAAAGCTGACTAAAACAGATGGTGTCAAAGGGTGAGTTCCTTTTTCAACATACCACACTGTCAGTCTTCTGTATTTCCCACCAGCCCCCATCAGCTCACTACTGAGTCCTGGGAAGCTGCAAGTATACTGAAGAGAAGAAAAGATGGAACAAATATATATAAGCCATAGGATCACAGGGTAATCCTAAGTGAATCTAGACATTAGGGTTACAGGGCAATCCTGAAGCTGCAGTCGACTACCAGCAGTATATCAGGGCTAGGATTCTTTCCTGAACAAAGAAAAGGACTAGCCTACAGCTGGAATTGGAATGAAGAAATAGGATCATCAGGCTGCTCTAGGATTCTGACTAATCGGTGACTTCAACCATAGATATTTCCAGAGTGAAACATTACTAGAAAGGGGATAGATGGTGGCTAAGAAATAGCAGGACCTAAAGGGTAGCTGAGAAGCTCTTCTACACATGAGACTCTCTGTCCAGAGGAAACTCAGAAGCATCTGAGAAGAATCCGAGAAGACTAGACATCCTCAAGAGCAAATGGGAACTCAAGTAAGAACCTATTTAATTATCCACTGTGGTCCTATCTTTCCATTTGAAAATAGGTCTGACTCTTTTCAGTACAACATGCTATCTCCTTGAGTGACATGGAAAACATGGATTACATAAATATTAAATCAAAGTCTGCCTTCCTAAATTTTCCACCCACTGATTTGAGTTCTACCTTTTAGAAACATAAAATACTATCTTTGCATGTTAATCCTTCTTCCACAATCCTCAGGGATTGGAAAATACCTGTCACCAACCTGGTCTTCATTCTCTGGAAGTTTAGTTTATAAGTGACTCTATCACTGTAAGATGTTCTCTGATTTTTGCTAAAAATAATTTTCACTATATCATGGTACTTTCCTGAGGTTTCAGGACCCCTACACAATTCGACAGCCCCTCATTGTGGTTTGACAAGAGACACCATCTCAACATCACCCACCAGAACCACTAAGAAGGTGGACAATTTCCCTAAAGCCCAATAGGCCATGTGAATTAATTCCCTGGAGCCCATCTTACTGCCATCCTAATGTAAATGTTATGATAAAATATTAAACTGTATGTATAATTGATGCTTGCTTTATAGTAATTCAGGGTCTTGCTTGTTTGAATAAAATTCATTATTTACAATTTTCTACTAGAAGTGATTTCTCTTTGTTGATGTCTCTTCTTAATTGCTTGAACTGCATGACACATTTTCCTAGGCAGCATTGAAATAATTATCATATTCCTCTTAGTTTAGAGTTAGCATCTACATTTGTGATAGATAGTATTATGAATGTCCTTTTTGCATAATGAAAAATGCCTGATCTTGATTATTTAGGGATATTTATAAACAGGTATATCCAGCCTAAGTGATGCCCTACCCATAATAGTAAGAAATTCATGTTGTAGACCACACGTATCTGAACTCAACTACCATTTGCTTGGAGCTCTGAAGACTGTGGTCTCTGTTTATAGACAAAAGGGCATGTGCAAGCATCGAATATCTTAATCTATTAAAAACTTGAACATGATTAAAGTTTTTGACATCCTTCCCATTGAAAAAGGTTGGACACCAATGTACCCTTGGTGTCCCTGCCCATGTGGTAGAGGAGTAAGCTGACATAATCTGGAAAATTTTCCATGCTATCCACTTAGGGAAGAAAAAGCCCTTAAGCGGACCCCCTTGGTTCCTCACTGCAGTGTTATGTAAACTCCCTGCAGAAAAGAAGAGAGAAAGAAGCTGATTATTCCTCATTCAGGAGTACATGCAGTTCCCAGATATAAGAAAAGGGCCTCCTGCTTACTGATCTGTGAGTTCTTTTCTACCATTCATCAGCCACGTAAAGAGCCAAAGTTTTTTTTCAACTGTTATTTACTTATGTGGTACATAGCCCAATGATTAATAAAGACTAACAGCCACACATTTCCACTCAAAGAAACATGCATTTAAGACAACACATTAAATTTTCTAACCTTATTCAACTATAGAGTCAATTGAGAAATTACTTACAGTAGTGAAAAGCCTTCTAAATAATTTCTCACATTCATGTACGTGGAAGATTAAATCGCTTATTGTTTTTCTGAATAAAACTTATAAAATAAAAGCAAATCATCTAATTATATGAAAAAGTACATCCAAACCATTTTGTCCCTTATTTTCCAGTATTTTATTTTAATTTCCAATGAAAAAAAGCTGCTCCTGCAGCATTAATCACATGCTACCATTTATTTAACAAGCACATTGAACCCTGTGACATCTATTGGTGTCTTTTTTTAGTTTTTAAATATGCACTGTTAATTAGCTTTTTGCATCACAGTTATTCCTAAGATCTTTAAGAGCAAATACCATTTATCATACTACTTTCTATCTTTCCAGAGTGCCTAAAATTGTGTCTTCAGTTCATTCATTATTCATTCAACTGTCTCTACCTTCACCACATACCAGGAGCTGAGGATGAAGCTCAGAAAGCTCATGATAAATGATCTTCTCTAAAATGGGCATAAGATGACTTGGCCCAGATTGCCTGACACAGAATGGGAGAAAGATAGAAGAAAGTCAGGAAGCCCACATGAAGAAGGTGGTGTTTGACTTTTTTTTTTTTTTTTTTTTTTTTGACAAATAAGTAGAAATCTGCCAATGAAGGCAGGTAAGAAATTGGTGTACAGGGGCATTACACACAGTAGGCACTCAATAAATAATTGTCTACTTGTTCTGGAATAAGTGGTATTGACCTGAAATCAGTGACCTCCCAACCCTAAAATTCTATGGATCTCTGAATTTTTAAAGTCATTAGAGGCCCATTTATTAAGTCAATGCTTCAGGCTTTCTTTCACCAAAGAGTGTTTCTCTTCACTCATAGAACAGAAAACAGGACTTCTTTTTTAGAAAAGGAGGAAAGACCCTTAGGCTTGATGTCCATATGTCTATTCTAAAAGTAATAAACACTAATTTGGCATATTTTTTAAATGAAGAAAAGGAAAAGAAGAAAATTATCACACGTCCCACCACAGATAGTGAGCCATTGTTAATAAAATGGTACATTTCCTTCCAGTTGTTTTTTATTTTACAAAGACTTCTGTTTATTATTTTTACATAGTTGCAATGGTATTAATTAAAAGTGCATATTTAAAATTAAACCTCACGGTACTAGATATCATATGGCACAATGTGCTGAATTGTTAATTAGATGGTACCACATTATTAATGCTTTAGGAATTGCTTCTTTCATAGGAAATCAAAAGTTAGCTTTTATATTAACATTTTACCATAAGTAGCATTTTACTTATAAGTAGCAGTTTTGTTGACCCCATATCCCATGGATACTTCATAAGATGCAAACAGTTTAATCAATGATCCTGTCATTGAGCATTTAGGTAATTTCCAAGTTTTTTTGTTCTTGATAATTCTGCAACAATTTTGTTTGTATACAACCCCCACACCCCATATTTTGGAGTCATTTTAGGATCAAATCTTAGAATAAGTGAATCAAAAGATACAATGTTTTCAAGGCTATAATACATATTGCCAATGCGTTTTTGAGAAAGATTATATCAACTTATCATAAGAATAGTTTTTTACTGTTATCAGCACTGAATATCATCACATAAATATTTGTTTATTTGATTACTTTAAAAGGTTGTTCAAATTTGCATTTATTTGATCACAATGAAGTAGAATATTTTCCCCTTTGTCAAATGATTGTTTTTATTTTGAGGACCTAAAGCCATATTGATGTTAGTTAAAAATCCATAGCTCAGGCTACCTGCATATATACTACAAGGGCTTCTGGGTTTCTGCTAATGGCTACATCATTGTTCTTTGTGAAAACTAAAATAATCTCTTCAACAACAAATTTGCAATAAAAATACTTTTCAGACACTATACCATGTTTCAGAATAACTCTGGACTAGGTGTCCCAGGTTTTGGGGCCATTTGCACTAGAATCTGTCATAGTTTTCTGGACTTCCACATCCATAAAAGTCACCTCTCTGCCCCTGGTTTTTGTTTGTTTGTTTGTTTGTTTGTTTGTTAAATATCTTTATTAGTTATTGATGGACCTTTATTTTATTTATTTATTTATTTATTTATGGTGCTGAGACCCGAACCCAGTGCCTCACACATGCTAGGCAAGCGCTCTTCCACTGAGCCACAACCCCAGCCCTGCCTCTGTTTTTTAATAGATAAATTTTCTGTGAGACTCCATGCTCCATGAAGGCCAGAGCTTGGCAGTTGTGCTTGCTATCATGTTCCCATTGCATACCACAGAGCCTGGGAGACAGCACTTCCTCTATTAGTCTGATTTGGTATGAAGAGGAGGAAGTGTCAGTCTGAAATACAAAGAGGAGTATCTCTAGAGAGACCAAGGTCCTGAGTTCTGCCTCCCCCACCACCATATCCTGCCAATAGCTTCTGCTCATTTCCACTGCAGGGAGGACTTTTGTCCTTCCTTGACAAGGTATTTTAACACATTGAATGATCATTTCTATTTATCTGTAAATTTTACTTGACCCTCCTAATCACAGGCACAAAACAATCATCTCTGTGCTTCTGCTCAAGACATGGGATAATTAGCAAAGAGATTTTCCTCCTGCCAGTGCATACTATGAATAGAAAGCTTGAATTTGACTTCTGGGTTTTATCCAATGGTGATACAGTTTGCATCCCAACTTCATGAAAATTCATAAACAATACATGATTTTGATCTCAGATTTATATAGAATGTACTACTTGGGGGAAAATGCATTGGTTGTAGCAAAAGAAACTATTTCCAGTTTCAATAACTACTGTCATACTTTGTGCTTTTCTGGTGGACTGCTCATGAAATTACCTCTTGGGAGGATCTATTCTAGTAAACTAGTCATATATGTCGATGATTCAGCTGACATTTATCCAGCTTTTGTGCATGCTTTTCACTGCACTACTGACTCTCCCTTGCTACTCATTCAACTCTTACATAAACCATATTAGATAAATATTATTTTCCCACTTATTTCAGATGTGTTTTAATGACTTATCCAACCTCATCCAGCTAGACAGTGTCCAAGACAGAATATAAATAAAGAATTCCTAATCTTTAATCCTTTTTCTGACCTAGGCATAACTTGTCTCCGTGCGTCTTTGAGTGGTGATACCCCTCCACCATTTGCCACAGCATGCTTATCACGCTGAAACTGTTCCATTTCTTGCCTGTTTTCCCCCTATAGGCTATAAGTCCATTGAAGGAAGAAATCATGTTCTATTTGATATTGTACCACTAGAGCCCAACAGACCTTCTAGAATTAGTAGGTGATCAATATTATTTTTCATTAATGCATAATTAAATCAATAAGCCACTCAGCCAATTGGTGGAGATGGTGATATTTGGATTATTTGCTGCTCTGTTTTGCACATACAAAAGTCTAAAAATAACTTACAGTTCACTTTTCTTCACCTACATAAAATGTATTTTAATTGAGTGTTTATAAGCTAAAATATATTTCCAACCTCTGTTATCTTGCGTGGCCTTGGTTAATTCCATTTTCCAACATGTTGTAGGATATCGCTCTGAGTTCCCTACTGTCTGAACCATTTAGTTTTGCTAAAACAGAATGCCACAGACTGAGTAATTTACAAAGAAAAGAAGTTGATTTCCTACAGTCTGGAGGCTGGGAAGTCAAAGCATGACAGCTCAGGTCTCTTCTTTTTTAATAAAACCACTAATGCTTGCCTTTATAATGCCATCTAAACTTAAAAACCTCCCTAAGACCCAACCCCCAGTTACCGTCAACATATTAATTTGGAGTTTTAAGTTTCCAACCTATGAATTTTGGGGCATGCAATCAAACTCTAGTACAAATTTTAGTTTTGCTTTTTTTTTCAATTGCTTTTTTTAAATTGCTTTATGGGAACTATCACCAAAGCAACTGATTCATTTCTATAGAACAAAGTACAGTGACAGGATTTTTCAATATTCTGCCATCTTTCTTCCCTTTATCCCCAGTCTTAAATTGTAAAGGAATTCTAAAACCTCACTGACCCTTCAAATACTCGAATAGATTTCACTCAATAATATCCCATTCAAGTAAATAAATCCAAGTAAATAAAAATGTTTCCAGTACCAGGAAAACCTCTTTCTCTTGATGAACTTTATTTTAATATAGAATTCTCTAGATAGAAATAAGCAATTAATAGTGATAACTAGCAAAAGTATGAATTGGTACAAACTTAATAGTATAAAGCATAAACCTTCAAAGTATGCACACATTTCCAGCAGGTAATCCTAAAAATCTGCCTGAAAGAAATTACCAGAGATATACACCAGAATGTGTGTTCAAGGATGTTCTTTGCAGTGCCATTTATAGTAGTACAAAACAAAGAAAATTGAAGAGCACATGATGGACCATATATAAAACAGTTTTATTAAATGATGACTCACATATATAGTAAAGTACTGAAATCATTAAAAATTAATGCTCTGTATATTGAAATGAGAAAATATTCATGGAATATAGGTAAGTGAAAAAGTGAAGTTATGGAACAGTGTATCTGCATAGCAGGAAATAGTCTTTTATGTACATTTGCATACATAGGAAAATGAATGGAAAAATAGAGAAAAAATGGTTGATATTCATTTCTGAGCAGTGGGACTATTAGCTGTGCATTTTCTTTGTACTTATTCTCCTACTGAGCATCTAAAAGAAACATTTGTTACTACTATCATCTGAGGAAAAGCTTAACATACTCCTTTCTTGAACTGAAAATTTCTTTCATTTTTAATAACATCAGCATATTTGTACTTGAAGATAAAAAAAGAAAAATATCCTTCCTAGTCATATAATGTCTTAATGCATCTGAAGCAACTGCAGTGTACCCTCTCTCTGCCCAGGCCTTCTCTTACTAGCTGAGCATCATGATTTCTCCAAGTCCTACCCTCTAATCACACACTGTCTGCACAAGGGCTGGAGTGATCTTATGTGACAGACCCACCATCCCCCTACTCTAAACCTTCCAATGATTTCTTATCATACTGAGAGCAAAAGCAACGCCCCTATCAGGGCCTACACTGCTCTCATTCATCCAATTACCATGTTAATTTCTCAGTTCGATTTGGCCTCAAAGTTTTATTGCTCCAATGTCCTCACCTCCAGACTTCTCATTTGCTGTTCCTTCTACCCAGAATTCACCTCCTCCAGATATCCTATGACTTGTTCCCTCCCTCCATTGGAATCTCCTTTTAAATATCCCTTTGCCAGAGTGGTCTTCCCTGAACACTCTCAAAACTAGCTTCTCTGTGACTCTCCTTGCCTTACTATATATCTCATCCTGTGCTTATGACTACACAATTACTTCTTATAATGGTTTATGATCTAGCATTCCAACCAGAATCCAAGTTCCATAAAGGCCAGGGATTCTTCTGCTTTGTTTTGTTTTAGTTTCGTTTTCTCCACTGCTGTAATTCCTATTGCCTAGAGAAGACACATATTAGAGATTTAATACACATGTTTAAATAAATGAAGGAAGTGGTTTCAAGTCTCCTGACCCAGCTGCTGAAGTCAAGGAATGTACAGGTATGACCACCATGTTCCAGAGCTGGTCTGGCCTGGAGGAGCAATGTGCCCCAGCTTCCTCCTCCCTCCTCCTCTTCCTTATTCTTCACAGGGCTCCCTAATGTGCCTCTAAATTCAAAGGACATCCCTAGCTGCCACATCGCACTTCTCTCTCACAGGGAGCATCTAATGAGCACACTGCTGAGAAGCAGGTATGAACCGCAGCTCCCAATTAATATTTATTCACTCTAGCAACAAATGAAGAGACTTGGAAATAACATATGTTATTTTAAGGGAAATTTTACACACAGAGAGAGTTTTCTTTTTAAGAGAATTATAGGAAAGAAATTCTCTCTGAGGTCAAAAAGAGTTAAAACAGAACAGTGAAGAAAAAAAGTAGAGTTGAATAATACCTGAAACTTATAGCAGCTTCAAGTCCTGGCCCTACTGACCAATTAAACAATGAACAACTTGTTTGTGCACCATCTTGGCAAAAACACACAGCTGGGGAAGGCATGACTCAGAGAACAAGGAACAGGACATGCAACAGCTATTCAGGCAGATCCACCCAGACAGGAGGACCAGCACCCAAGTCTGTATTATTTTGTCAATAATAAACAGGTAGATGGAAATGAGGCCAAAATATGCCCTAATTATAGGACTCAATAAAATAAGTTTGAGTCCATGAAAGAGCTGTCACAGAAGGGAATTCCCCCCAGTGATGGTAGCTATGGCTGTCTTCCATAAGAACTTAAAATGTCTGTGTTTAAGAAAAATGAGGCAGACAACAAATTAATGTGAACATAAAACGTATTCAATTTATAATCATCTGTGATGTTAAGCCAAAGCCATACAAATGATAAAGGTGGAGAGCCCTTCATTATAAGTGGTCCTTAAACAGATCAATGAGTGGACCTGTTGCACTTCATTCAAGTTTTGATTACAACTGTTTCTATGCTGCCTGGAATCAACAAAAGTAAGTGATAAACATTCACTTGTATGACAAGTTTGATTTGAATGTCTACAGCTTCAGACTTCATGTACAAGTTGTGGTAACTAACAATGATGAAGATTATACAAAGAAATGCTAAATTGTATGAACAGATATTTATGCAACTGTACCAAATAAACTGTGGTTGTTCATTTATAAAAAAAAAAAAAGAATAGAGATGTTAACCACTATTACAAATGGGATTCATTGACAAGTTTATTTTTTCTTTATTGCCACACTGGGGATCAAACCCAGTGCCTTATGCATGCCAAGCAAGCACTCTACCATTGACTAACTACCCAGTCGCAAGAGGTTTAATTTTGATCAACATGGGATACCTCTCTCATGAAAAAAAGCTACTATGTCATCCAAGGTTACAGTGCCAACTTATCTCTACTAAAGCCTATCATAAAAGACCAAACAAGCATGAGGAAGAAAGTAGGATTGGGACATAGGTAAGATTTTCATTTTATTCCATTAACTTCAAAACACTATTTAATTGTGGGGTTTTTTAAAAAGCCAAATAGCATAATGTTTGACATTTAAACCATTTTTAAGTGTGCAGTTCAATAGTGTTAAATATGTTCACATTGTTGTATGACCAATTTCCAGGATGCTTTTCATCTTGCAAAACACTATACCTGTGAAATAACAACTATTCCATTAGCTCTTGTGAGGTTAGAATTTCTAACAATTAGAATATGGTCTTATAATAAAACATACAAAAAGAAAATATTGAATTCACATAGTGAAACAAGATATCATTTGTTTAATTAATCTTGTATGTCTGTTTGTTTGGTACTGGGGATTGAACCTGGGGCAATCTACCACAGGGCTACACCCTCTGTGCTTATATATATATTTTTTTTAATTTTGAGACAAGCTGTCACTAGGTTGCTAAGGCTGTCCTCAAACTTGTGATCCTCCTGCCTTAGCCTCCCAAGTTGCTGGAATTACAGGCATGCACCACAGTACTGGGCTCAATTAATTCATCATTGCCTGGAAAATTCAATCCGGAAGTAAAATCATTAATAAAACTCATCAAAATCTTGAAAGAAAAAAATAAACAAACAAATTTTTAAAAAGTGGTTCCATACATGTATCTACCAACTAGCTGTTACCTGGATGTCTAAAAAACTTTTAAACTACAAATTCATAAGCAGAATTAGTAGTAATCTGTTGTTCCATTCTTCAAAATGCAATGCCAAATCTGTCTCCTTGTTACTAGCTATTTCCATTGACTACAATTACACTCAGACAGATACTTGAATAAAAGCCTATTACTAGTAGTAACTTGAGCTTTAGAACCAAATGCAGCACAGTCAGAGCCCTGGTAGGCAAAATCTCCTCCCAGACATGCACACAGTCTCTAAAAGGACATCTACTTATCAGAGAACTTGGGCTTGGGGGTCCAAGGACTATCTATGAGCCTGGATCCAAATATCTATCTATAGGTTTTCCCATGATACTCAATTTGCCTGGAATCTCCCCAAATACCTGATAGTCATTTTCTTATTGTGTCATCTCTGCTAGACTGTATTCACAGTGATACCACTTTATTGGGATGGGGAAAGACTAGAATCTTTAATGCACTGCTAGAATTCAGACATATTCTTATCTGTTGGACATGTCATTTTAGTACTTAAATCCACAGTGGAATCTGTGTTATTGATATGTCCCCTTTTTTATCACCTGAAAAAGAGCACTTGGATAATAAAACTTCTGCATTTCCTCTGTGACTGACTGAGAGGATAGGAGTGTGGCTGGGGGAGGGGGCACTTCATTAACAGCTGCCTGAGCTTTTACACCTCAAAGATAATCATACATAGCATCCCAATCTAATTAACAATGTCTTGTTACCAAAATTAAATGATAAAAATTTTCTTAAACTCCATGAGAACGTCCCACTCAGTTAATCCCAGGAACTCTTAGTTTAATTTGCAATTAACAAAAATAAAAATAGCACTTCATATTTATACAAGTCTTTAGATTTTTTTCACAGCGCTTTTAAGAATATTATTTAATTTTGATCTTCAGGACTATTCAGGGTGCTGGATATTGTTATTTCTATCTTGCAGACAAGGAAATTAAGATGCTATTTGAGTAAATTGTCCCTAGATTATGTGTCAAGCATGCATGGAGCCAGAATTTAAACCCAGATCTCCCAGTAACTGTTTCTAGTTCTTATCACAACACTAGTCTTTCTTGTGGGTCCAACCATTATGTTCATTTTGGGCAAATGTCAACACCATTATTAATAGGAAAAAATACAGATTTTTTTTTAGACTAATTTTTCCCATTCACCTACAGAGATCAGATTTACAAAATGAATGTCATAGATTAAATAAATTTATTATACCATTAATACTTCTTTGGCTTTGGCTTTCTTTTACTGATTTATGTAGATGTTGTGATTTTATAATCTCTGTACACTTGCAATTAGTTTGAAATGTCAAAGAGCTTTGATATTTTAGGTTTTACACTTCATGTATTTCTCCTTGTGTGTTATGGTTTCTGCCAAGCACCAAATTTAGCAGCCTCTCAGAGCTTTTTCTAGCCTGCCCCAAACAAGAAGTGCTAGAAATTACTGAAGACAAGTTGGCCTTGTGAGATTTCCAAACTAGTTTCTAAACCAAAGAAATTGAGTGAGATAAATTTAGAACACTTGGGAGCTTTGAAAGTCTATTTGGATACATTTCAGTTACTGCCAATGAGAAAGTCTGTCTTAGAACCAGAAAGGGTGATCAAAGTTTCACCTCTGAAAAACATTTGTACCTGATAAAACCAGCAAGGGCAAACTGTGTTTTGTTGGAAAATTATAACAATTCTTTATTCAGACACCAAAACACATTTAGCTTTTTGGTTGGGAAGAGGATTTTTGTCTGTGTTGTCATTGTTACCATTTTTGTTATTTTATTGTTTGTTTTTCAAACAATTGATATTTTCCTGAGGTTTTGCCTAGACCCACAATCAGATCAATATTTGAAAATTATTATTATTATGGTAAGTAACTATTTTGTGGATTACAGGTTGGATGAAGAATTTACTGCACTGAATCATTTATGGTAGTGAATTCATTACAAGGTAATCAATAAAGCACTATATCTGTGGCCCATCAATCAAAGGCAGGAAATCTTTTCAATGAAGTAAACTGTTTGCAGAATACCAGAAATGCCATGGGTATTTCTGGAAAGCAAAATGTCAATATGCTAAGAATTCTTGCCTTTTGGGCCAATAATGAATTCTAGAAATCTCTTGTAACATATTATCCATAAATACAGGCAATAACATATACTCCAAAGATGTCCACAATGGCAGTATTTATAAGAGCGACAAGGTCCAAATAGTCAAACTATTCAGTAATACGGGAATATCAAAGTATATTATGGTATATTCACACTACGAAATATTGTTATGTAGCAATTAAATATTATTATGAAGCTTTTAAAAGTCGTAAAGAAGTATTTCAGAGACAAACAGACTTGAGTTTGAATCTGGATACTAACATATTTGTTAGTTTTGTAAAAATAATCTTTTTTTTTTTTTAGTTTATAATGATAGCTATAAGGCATAGTAATTTAGGAAAAAATACATAGAATGTATTTTCACTCAGTCAAGTGTAGTTACTATAGAATATTAAGCGGAAAAAAAGAATACAAAGCCATATACATATTGCAAACTACCTATGTAAAAATGCATATGCATGTAGGAAAAAGTCTGGAGAGAAATATTAACATTCCAAAAAGACAGTAGATATTGTCCCCCAAAACACAATCCATAAAATATATGTGTGAATGTGTATATTTTCTTTCTGTATTTTTTAGATTTTTTCCATGTAGTATTAATTTATTTTATAAGAATAAAGAGATGCTATATTCACTTAAAGAAATATATACATTCAACTATTTGTATTTAAAATTAACATAAAGTACATATTTATAAAAATTTCCAACATCATACATCCATACTCCAACCACATTTTGCTTACAAAATACTTTCTGGACATGCTTATTTAGTCTTCTGTACCTTTCCTTCCATTCTCTTCATGACAAATCACTGCTTGGTCTTTGAACTCAGTTGAAATGTGGTCTCTACTATGAAACTCTTTTTCAATTTCCTTAAGCAGTACAAGTCCTTCTGCCTCTGTGATCCGGAGTGTTCTGCTTGGTGCATTGCTCACTCAGGGCAGTGATCATCATCACCATAACAACATATTAAACATATATTGAGGTTTCACTGTCTAATATGTATACCGTATTATTAAATCCTCATAGAAACCCCATGAATCAGATACTGTCATTATCCTCATTTAAAAGAGGAAAAACTGACACTCAAGGAGAGTTTAAATATTCTGATCCCAAATTCCATGCCTTTAATCACAATGCTGTAAGCTCTCATTCTGTATTTGCCCTTAAACTTGATACTTTAGCACTTAGAAGAGATTAGGAACTCTTCCAAAATCAGATATAGACTATTTCAGATACGTAATGCTGGTTTACCTTAGTGAGATTTTACCTGTATACACTTCCATCATCTATGTCCCTCTTAAAACTTTTATACCTGGCCAGGGGTTGTGGCTCAGCGGCAGAGCACTCGCCTCGCACTTGCGTGGCCCGGGTTCGATCCTCAACACCACATAAACATAAATGCATTGCATTGTGTACAACTAAAGTAAATAAATAAATAAATATTTAAAAAAAACTTTTATACCTATTTATTACTTTCCTTAAGTGTTTTTGTTTGTTTGTTTGTTTTTAATCTCCTTCATGGTCTGTGCTGGAGAAACAGTGATGAGAAAGAATAGACAAAGTGCTGGTCCTCATAGGGATAACAATATACCCAAGTAACACAGAAATCAGGGTCACACAAATTCAGAATTACACTTGAGAAATGCTATGAAGGATGGGAATATGACTCAGTGTGAGCATATTATGGAGAAATTTTTCCTTGAGGAAGTAAAGATAAAATGGAGGTCCAGAGGGGAAGAGAAGGCAAGACAATCAGGAATTGAGTTTTGCATTCATAAATATGAGGTTATTATTCATCATTGAGAAGGCAAATAGACATAAGCTAAAAATGTAAATCGAAAAATATCAGCATTTGATGCTAAACTGGATGAGATATCCATAGAAATGAGTATAGGATAAAAGAGAGGCTCCAGGACTGAATTCTGTAGCAGTTCAGCATTTAGATATCAAACAATAAATTAAAATATGCAAAGGAGACCAGGCAGAGAACAATGGCATCAACTGAACACAGGAGAGCAAAGTCTACTAGCAACAGAGTAAAACAAGTAACAAATAATGAGTGATCAAGTGGGTCAAACGCTGCCAATAGGTCCAATGAGACAGGCACAGAGAATTGACCATTTCATTTAGCAACATGACAATCATTGATGACTTTCACCATGTCAATGGAATGGTGGGGTCAAAGGCCTGATTGAATTGAGGTCAAGAGTGGAATGAGAAGAGATAAATTGGTGGTGTGAATGTAGAGAAAAAGTAGGGTAGTGGATTACAGGAAGAAATAAGGGAAAGAAAGGGTTTTTTTTTCTTAAGGATAAAGAAATAATAGCATGTATGCACATGGATAAAAAAATAATCGAATAGAGAAGTTAACACTGACAATGTGATCCAGAGAAGGGAAAGATGCTGCGGAATTACCCTTGGCTTGGCAAGCACACATGGGATCAATCAACTACAGAGGAAAAAGACCCCTCACTGGAGTTCAGACAGGTCATCCAGAGCCAAAGAAGGCAAAAGCAAAGAAATAATCATAAACATAGAAGGTGGGTAATTGGCACAGCAGAGGTTGTAGAAGTTCTCCTCTGATTGTTACTATTTTCCAAGGACATTATGAAGTGCAGGAGCCCTGTTTGGGGATTGGCTTGAAGCAGTTGACTATGAGCCGTGGAGATTTGGCCATTGTCGCCACCCGTAGTCTCACGGGATTTTGTTGCGGGATCTGGAGTGACTTGGCCGAAATTGCTGATCGGGTCAGCGCCATTTTTAGTGGTGTGTTTGGCGTGAGTAGTTGTTAGAACCAGAGAGAAAAGTTATCAGAATAAAAAGCAGTTTGTCTCCAGTTTGCTTCTGAAGTTCTTCCCGCGGCTCCGGTGCTCCGAACGCTTCAGGCGGCAACAGGTGGCGGCCCGTACGGGGAACTTCGGAGCGGACAGGCACAGTCGCACGGGACAGTCTCATGTGGCCGACATATCAACCTAAGACAGGAGTCAAGGGCACAGCCTTGATTATCCGATGACGGGTAAGAATGTTGGTTGCACATAGACGTCCTAGAGCATTACCTCTTTTAAAACAAAAAGGGGAAATGCAGGAGCCCTGTTTGGGGATTGGCTTGAATTGCAGTTGACTATGAGCGTGGAGATTTGGCCATTGTCGCCACCCGTAGTCTCACGGGATTTTGTTGCGGGATCTGGAGTGACTTGGCCGAAATTGCTGATAGCGCCATATTTAGTGGTGTGTTTGGCGTGAGTTAGTTGTTAGAACCAGAGAGAAAAGTTATCAGAATAAAAAGCTGTTTGTCTCCAGTTTGCTTCTGAAGTTCTTCCCGCGGCTCCGGTGCTCCGAACGCTTCAAAAATGAAGCAGAACCATTGAGAATGAAGATAAGTGGGAAAAGTTTCTTAGGATTGGGGAGAAAATAACAATAATAATAATAATACGTGATGCATTCATCTAGGAGAGAGAAAGAATAGATATAGTAGGGAAACTTACCCAGATTGCCTGGCAGAAAAGTTGAGTTTAAAATAAAATTATGGGGTGATTTACTCAACCCTATAAAGAAGGAAGAATACAAGAAAGTAATGGGTTGTGCAAAGCGTGGATTATAGGTCCTGGTAGGTCCTTGTAGTAGAATATTGAAGAAAGTGAGAAGGAAGGGAAGAGATAGTAATTGGAGAGTGGGATATTTGAAATGGTGGTTATGGAATGTTTAGAAGTACTAATATGACAAAATCTAGAGTGCAACCATGAGAGCCAGTTATGGAAGTGGGAAGGTGGTCAAGGAACTGACAATTCAAGAATTGAAGGATCATCCAGGTGGTATAAGAAACCACAAGAAGTTGTGATGGGAGCAATGCTAGAGCAACTATTGGAATGAACTACAACCTTCAAAGAAAATATGAAGGCAAATAGAGATTCTATGGATGACTATAACAAGGAAAGGAAGCAGATGGAATGTTTAAATAACTTGAGATTCAAAGATGTGATTTTAGGAGGAGGTACAGGGATAATGACTTGGAAATTGAAGTGAGGGACAAGGAGAATGGTGGTACAAAGGTGAAGAGAAGAAATTATGGTCCTTACTTTAAAGTCCTAACTCAATTTAATGTTTCAAGTTCAAGTGGACACTGATAATCAAGTGAGCTAAAAAGGCACTTGCTTGTCAATTTTGAAAAAGAGAAATGAAATTAAAACCAAATGATAGTTTTAAAATGCTCTAAAATTGTGAGTGAATGCCCTGGTGCACTGATAAGCAACAATATGTCACAAATGAAAATATAAAGACAATCAAGAGAATGTTCACAATCATTAGTTAAACAAGTCAGAGGATACAAGCAGAATCTTTTTTAAGAAAGAGGCTAAGGAAGGAAATGGGGGGAAAAACATGAATGTATCCATTATTTATAAAATATTGACAGTGGAAGTCAAAACAATGGACCAGGGCTGGCAGAATTCTCTGCTTCCAAGAAGTCAAGAAAACAAGCCAAATGAAGACAATGCTTTCAGTTACTATTTCTTTCACTTCTTTCCCAATCTCAATCATTCCTTTCTATTCCCTGAAGAAGGAGCTCTGTCATATTCTCTAGAGCAGGGCAATACAATAGAACATTCTGTACTAATGGAAGAGCATAGTCTAACATGGTATCCACTAGACATATGAGGGATATTTAGCCCCTGAAATGTGGCTAATGTGCTTGAGGAACTGAATTACAAATGTATTTCATTTCAATTGATTTATGTTTAAGTAGCCATGGACTGGCTTCCCTACTAGACAGAATGTTCTAGAGCTTTCTAGAAAGATAGGGTAGAAAGTAGGTTGGGAGGGTAGGGAGTAAGAAAATTCTAGGCACATAAAGGTGACTGCCCTCCAATCCTGCTGCTTTGTTCAGGCTTCTGTGTGGGCCATTTGAGCTGTGGAGCTCCAGGGCTCCACAGTCCTCACCCATCAGGAAACTTTTTATTCTCACTCACCCTCCTGCAAAAACCCTACCAAGTATTTATTAAATAAATGTGTTTTTTGTTTTAATTTCAATTTGGTTGACTCAACAAAGTTATTATATGACCTTACTTCATTCAATGAAGCCCCATCACCCAAGATGTGGGACACTTATAAAAACTTCAATTGATTTATGTTTAAGTAGCCATAGTAACAAATATACAACCTATGGTAACTTTGGAAATGAATTTTATGTTCTTAGCATTCTATTCTTTTGAGAAAAATAATAGGTGAATGATAAGAGCATTTGAAAAAGCAAATATTTATATATTTTCAGTATATCTGTGAAAATGTATAAATCACATATAAACTCTGGGTTATAAATTTCTAGCCTATTTTAATGTACCAATGCCATTTTGTTGTTTGCAGAATTGAAAATATGGGAGTTAATAGGTTAACCTAAGTTAATCCTAAGCTAAGTCTAAAATGAATTGAGAAAGGAAATGGTTAATAATTTCATAGAAATATTATTTATTTTACAAGCTGATAGATTATTCATATGAGTTATTAGAAAAATATTGTAATTTGACCAGTAGTGGTAGAAAGTCATTTTTAATGACAGAATTGGAAGAAAAAAATACAGATTTTTTAAAATGAGAGTTTATTTGATTTTCCTTTTGCATAAATGGATTTTATGTACTGAAAAAGTACCTAATTTTGATAGATATGCCTGGAATTGGTTTTACAACTGATGGCTATTGGAGCCAGCTTTCTCATTCTAATTTCTTTTCTGAAACTTCCAATTGAAGATGACATCAATATTTATGTGAGCTGGGAAAAAGAAACGAGGCACAAGGTACATAAAACTGATTAATGTAAACTGGAGAGGAAAACCCTAAAACCAAATCTAATGATCCATCAAACAACAGTCACTCTTCTTCTTAACAATGTGAATGCTGCCAATTTAAAGTAACAACTTAAATCACATAAGATAGGAGAGGATAACAAATACATTACTCTTAAGAAATAAAATAGAAAAGCTTATTAAAATCAAAGAGCAAGAGAATAGTGAATGCTTAGAACAAAACTGGCATCATTCTCCAATTAGCTGAATACCTTGGAGAGGACTGCATGCCTGTGTACCGTATTTAAATAAGCTTTACTTGTAAAATTGCTATATGCCACATTTCCAAATGTAGCTGAGAAATCACCCTTTTTGCCGTACAGATGATAACCTAATTCCAACTATTTTTATCTACTTTGTAATTCAAGTGATGCATGCTATATATTATTTCCCTAAGAGTCAAATTATATTTAGAATTAAAATTGGTTTTATGTAGTTCAAGTTATTGCACCCAAAAGCAATGAGTCATGCACCAGAAGTACACAGATTTGGGAGGCAAATACAGAACCATTAACTGCTCAGCAAGAGCTTGCTCAGCCCCTTAGCTTGAAAAATAAGCTTTAAAAATACTGTACAGTTAATGTGGGCTGGAACAACAAGGTCACCTCTGTTTCTTTTCAATGGTGCCATGGGCCTTTTGTCTTCTTTCTTAAGGCCATGGGACAGAATCAGGGTTAAAGAAAGATTTAAATGTCTTGTAATTATGTTCTTCAGTATACTTCATGTGTGTAAGTAACTCTACTGATCCATTTATTTTTCCTTGTAGTTAACATGGGTATTCAATGTTTTGGACATCTATGTTGCTCTATTACCTCATAACCATGATGAAGAGGGCAGAGAGAGAGACTGGCTTGTGCAGCTTTTTCACCCATGACCTTGTTCTCATTATCACATTGTTCTAACCAATTGGGCCAACCATCCAGACATCAGGGAGCCTACAGTGATATTGTACTTTGCACAGATCTCACTTTTCTCTATCACATTTAAACTCACGGAATGGAAGGGGTGAAGAAGAATTCATGTTCATCAAGACTGCTTTGTGCCGTATATGAGCTCATTTCTTTTTATAGGTCTCTCATTTAATTCTCAAAACAGTCCTGTGAGGGATGACCACTTCACAAATGTTTTCACATTTGTATAAGTCTGAGCAAATACGAATTTTTTCCAAGGTCACATGGCTGTTAGGAAAGAGGCCAGAATTTGAACACAGTCTACAATGATCATAAAGCCCCTGTTCTGTCATCCAAGGCTCACTGTGTGTGTGTGTGTGTGTGTGTGTGTGTGTGTTCCCCCCCCCCCCCATTTACGTGGCTCTCAGCATTACTTGGCAAAGAGGAAAAATGATATCTGGAGCCATTTTTTGGACACAAATCTATGAAAACTTTATCAAGAGTTGAATCGGACATAACTTTCCTATGTTCATAAACAAATACACCACAGTGAATCTCCACATCAAGTACAACCTCAAGAATGGGATTCTAATTAGAATAAGTTTAACTCCATATATGTATAATATGTCAAAATACACTCTACTGTCATGAATATCTAAAAAGAACAAATCAAAAATAT
This sequence comes from Tamias sibiricus, assembly GCA_025594165.1. NCBI lineage: Eukaryota > Metazoa > Chordata > Mammalia > Rodentia > Sciuridae > Tamias > Tamias sibiricus. The sequence continues at coordinate 124,836,674 of CM046666.1, read as the reverse complement.
CAAAAGAGTTAAGAAAATCAAAAGGGACCCATAAAATTATATGTAATTTTGGGAATTCAAAGCAACTGACTTCCTACCCTAGTTCCAAAGTGTCTTTATATTCAGATATGCCACAACTACAAATAAGATGCCCCAATGTTGGATCATTAAAATCAAACAGTATAACAATATGCTTAACTATTAACAAGAATCACAGGAAAAATAGAAACACACTCAGGTAAAGTCACATTTAAGATCATGAAGATGGAATGAGAAACAGCCCTTGGAAGAAGTCAATCTGAGAAACTCTACTTCCAACCACTACCAAGCACCTTGTTAGAATAATTCTGTCCAGAACAGACCAATTTCCTGATTCAAGAAACAGGTAAAATTAGAAACAATAACGTTTGGAAAGCATCAGAGATTCATCAAGTCTCTGGGACTTAAGAGGCCAATATTCCAGAGAGAAAGGTGATACATAGGTGGTCATGTTCTTCTCTGTCACTTCTATTTCCCTTTATTAATGAGTGGCAGGAAGTTGGGAAACCGAGAAGAAAATGGCAACCCAGAGGTATGAACAAATTCACAATGCTATAGAGACAAAAATGAACTGTAAGCCTACTAAGTTGATCAAAAGCAGGGACCAACACACTGGTGACACGAAAATTACAGAAAAGCAAGTTGAACATTTCAATATTCTGCACACATATTTTTTTCTCTTAGCATTTAAAAATACTAAGCTACTCAGGTGGGAATCTGAGAATTCAAGTGGACATCCATAGCTAAGTGGCTAAAAAGATAATTTTAGTTTTCTGTAACAGTACTGGGTAGAGAGTCAAAAACAAAAGAATACAGCAAACTGTGGAGAAGAGGCACTGGAAAATTCCCCAACTTTCAGTTGAGATAATGAAGGACTAGATCTAGGTAGTAAGAACAAACTGGAAATACATTAGCACAAAAGCACTCAAACATGACCTTGAATCATAAATCCTTGATTGAATCAAGATGATTTTCCACTTTTCTAACTACCTCGAAAAGGTAAAGTCAATCCTCTATGGAAGAAAAAAATAATAATCTAGACACATAACATCTGGTATTTAATCTAAAATTACCAGGCATACCAACAGACAGGGCCAAAGCCAAAATCTAAAGTAAAAGTATAGACAAAAGTCATATTGTTAATAAAGATAAAATTGTACTTAATCAGACACTGATTTTAAAATAATGGTAGTTGTGTTATTTAAGAAAATGGATTAGATAGAAGTATAATCCACAAAAATAAATCAAATTGAAATTTTAGAAGTAAAATATAACTGAAGTTAATAATTAACTAAATAGACTTCACAACAAATTATGTACAACAGAAATGAGGCACGGTAAACTGTAAAATAGATTGGTAAAATATATGCAACAAGAAAAAGAATGGAAAAATACAAAAAAGAGGATATAGGGCATGATGAAAAAGTATAGCACCTCTGTAATTGTAATGCCAGAAGGAAATGATATAGAAAATGGAGCAGAAACAATGTTTGAAGAAATACTTGCCAAAATTACATATTATATCATCAATTCATAGATTCATGCTGCCCCCAAATAGAAAACAAGCAAAGAAACCCAAAATTAAGCACATAAGAATCAAATGATTAACACTGAGGGAAAAGAATATCCAGAAAATAGCCGTAGAAAAAGACACGTCACCTGAAAGGAACAATAATAAAACTGACAGTTGACCTTTCAACAGAAACTAAAGGAAGGAGGGAAGATAAAAGAATTAACAACTTGGGCTGGGGTTGTGGCTCAGCGGTAGAGTGCTCACCTAGTATGTGCATGGCCCGGGTTCGATCCTCAGCACCACGTACAAATAAAAACATTGTGTACAACTAAAGCAAAGAAATAAATATTAAAAAAAAGAATTAACAACTTTAAAATGTTGAAATAATTAACTGCCAACCTAAAATTCTATACAAGCAAAAATGAAAACCATATTTGCAGACTAAACAAAATAAAACAAAAAAATTTTTCATCTCTAGCAAACCTCAATAAAAATTAGGAAAATACAGACAGAAATGAAAGCCAATAAAAAAGTTAATAAGTGGGTAATTATAAATGAATATTGACTGTATAAAATGTTATTATGCTTTGTGGAGTTTAAAATATATAGAGTTGCATACTGGAAAAATAGCCCAAAGGTAGAAGGAAATAAATGACGTGAAAAATGAATTAAGGAAATTGTATTTTCTGGTAAATGGCAAAAGTACAAAATTATAGCAGACTACAATAATTAAAGGAAGCCTCTTTCTCTCTAAAGTAGCCAATAAAATGATCGTTTATTTTACAATAAGTAAAATATGTAAACTAATAAAAAGGGAAATGTAAAATATGTAGAACTAACTACTAAAGAGGAAATGCAGTCAGAAAGTTTTTTATTATTACAAAGACAAGGAAAATAGAGAAGAAAAACAAACAAGAAAAAATTTGATTTTTGTGGATTACACTTCTATTTTATACATTTTCTTAGATAACATAACTATCATTATTTTATTTTTTAAATTTATTTTTCTTTTATTCTAAGTTGTTAGAAATGACAGCAGAATGCATTATATTTCATATTATACTTATAAAGCACACTTTTACATATCCTTGGTTGTATACAAAGCATATTCATTCACAGTATTCATGGCTTCATACATGCACTTAGGGTAATAATATCCAACTCATTCTACCATCTTTTTGTTTTCTTCTTCTTCACACTTTTGCCCCTCCCTTTCCGTCCCTCCCCATTGGCCCTTCTAGTGTTCCTCTAATCCTCCCATGCTCTCCACTGTGAGTTGGCCTCCTTATATCAGAGAAAACATTCGGCATTTGGCTTTTTGGGATTGGCTAACTTCACTTAGCATTATATTCTCCAACTTCATCCATTTACCTGTGAATGCCATGATTTTATTCTCTTTTATTGCTGAGTAGTACTCCATTGTGTATATATACCACATTTTCTTTATCCAATCATCTACTGAAGGGCATCTTTGTTGGTTCCACAATTTAGCTATTGTGAATTGTGCTGCTATAAACATTGATGTGGCTGTGTCCCTGTAGTATGCTGTTTTTAAGTCCTTTGGATATAGACCGAGGAGTGGAATAGCTGGGTCATAAGGTGGTTCCATTCTCAGTTTTCCAAGGAATCTCCATACTGCTTTCCATATTGGCTGTACCATTTTGCAGTCCCACCAGCAATGTATGAGTGTGCCTTTTTCCCCACATCCTTGCCAACATTTATTGTTGTTTGTGTTCTTAATAGCTGCCATTCTGACTGGAGTGAGATGAAATCTTGGAGTACCACCATTATTTTAAAATCAAACAAATATGCATTGGACAAATGGGTAAGAAATAGTAAGAGGGCCAATTTAAACACAAATATATCAAATTATATGATGTGTGGGTAAAATAAAAAGTCCAATTAAAATACAAAGATATCAGACTAGAATTTTTTTTCAAATCCATCTATATGCTACTTACAAGAGGCCTATTATAAATATGACACAAAGTATCAGATATAAAAATATGAATACCATGAACACATTGATCAAAACTAACATTTACTATTATCAACCAAATTCTACTTTAAGGTAAAAATTCTTGGAGATAAAGAAATATATGCCATGAAAACAAAATGTTAGATCCACCAAAAAGATTTAACAATTCTAAAAATGTATCCATACAGATTCAAAATACATAAAGCAAATATTAATAGTACTGAAAGATAAAATAAAAATTACAGAAAATATTTGAACAAGTTAGTAAGGTCTTTCAGTACAGGATAGAACAAGACACACCTGGGGAGCAGGAGAGAAACAGAAGATCTGAATAACAAATTGGGCCTAGTTGACCTATATATAATCCCATTCAAACCAATTTTGGAATACATTTTTTTCCCCAATATATATATGGAACACTTGCCAAAGTAAACCATATGCTGGAGAAAATTTAAAAAAGAAAAGTTTTTCAAATACTTCAGATGATATAACTTATACAGATTATATTTACCAACCAGAACAGTTTAATATTCTCAAATGTTTCAAAGTTCATCAATATTTCTCAAAAATAATCTAAAATAAAGAAAAAAATTTGAGAAAATTAGAAAGTTTTTATTTTATATTTATTTATTTGTTTTAGTTGTACACAATGCCTTTGTTTTCACGTGGTGCTAAGGATCGAACCTGGGTCGCGCACGTGCTAGGCGAGCGCTCTACCACTGAGCCACAACCCCAACCCCTAGAAAGTATTTTTGAATTAGCTAATTACCCAAAAAGCCACAAATCAAAATTTTCAAGATAGAACTAAAGTAGGTTTAGGAGAGGTTTACAACAATAAAGAAAGTAAAAATTTAATGATACAAATGTCCATTAAATAAAGTGGAAAAGGAATGGCAAATTAAAACTAGATAAAGTATGAATGACAAATTATAAAAATAATAGCACAAATGAATAAAATATAAAATAAATATGCAAGAGAAAATCAATAAAAGTCAAAGTTACTTTGTTGTAAAGATAAACAACGTTAGCAGGACTGCATAGGGAAAAGAAAGGGAAAATACAAATTACTAAACTGCAGGAATAAAAAGGAAAATATCACTACATATTCCAAGACATTAAAAATAATAGAAAGGATATTATAAACAATTTAACATCAATACATTAAAATAATTAGTAAAACAAAAAAATCCTTTAAGAGTCACAATTTACAAATTCTTTATCATAGAAAAGAAAGAAAACATCTGAGTAGTCCATAAAATCATAATTTTAAAACTTCCTACAAAAACTATTTACGGTGCAGGTATCTTCACTGTTGAATTATTTCCAACATCGACAAAAAAGAAAGAAGGAAAGAAAAGAAAAAATACCCACCAATCTTACACAAACACATGAAGGGAACAGAAAAAAAGCAGAACATTTCCCAACTTGTTTTATTAGACCTGTATGACCTTGACTTCAACACCTGGCAAGGACATTAAAGAAAAGGAAAATTATAGGCCAATTTCTTTCATGAACAGGGTTGAAAAAGTCTCAAACAAAATACTGGCAAAACAAATGCACCTATGTATTAAAAGAATTACAAATCATTATAATGTTACAGAATGCCATAGTTTTTAATTTTCAAAAATTCAATCAACATTCACACATTAACAGAATAAAGGAGAAAAAATATGATCATCACAAATGACACAACTCAACTGATAAAATTTGACATGTGCATGACAAAAATGTATAGTAAATTGGGAATAAAAGGAAGTCTCTTAACTTGATGAAGTCTATATCTGAAACGCCTACTGCAAAAATCACAATATTGAAAGCTATACTTTTGTTTTTCCATTTGGGTACAGAATAATGATGCCTCCACCAACTTCTATAAATTAAGTAACTGAGGTTCCTCTACCAACTTCTATAAATTATGTAACTGAGGTTTCTAATGACACAATAAAGTGAGAAAAAGAAGCAAAATTATTACTACTCATGATGACACAGTTGTATATTTAGAAAATCCAGTGAATCTACAGAAAACTGAGAAATCACTGTAAATTAAGCAAATTCACTGAATTGTATACATAGCAAGTACACTTTTAAATTTATAAGCAAAAATAATTAGAATTCCATTGAATTTGAAATTGATATTATTAGCCAGACAATTAAAATATCAAATACTTAAAAGTCAATCTAAAATGTGAGAAATCCTTTGCAATAAAACTGAAGGAAATTGAGAAGTCTTAATTAAATGGAGATATGTATCATACTTGAGATACCATTCTATATTGTAATAATGTCAATTTTCCCCAAGGTAACTTGTACATTTATTAAAAATGCAACAAAAATCCAATAGGATGTTGTGTGTGTGTGTTTGTGAATGTTTGTGTAAATCAACAAGCCCATTATGAAATTTATGAAAATGCCAAGAGCCAACAAGAGACAATCTTGAAGAAGAAAAAATTGGGAGAACTGAAGCTACTAGATATCAAAATTAATTATAGAGCTCTTGTAATTAAGATAGTAAACAGTGTAGTTATTAGGTCGAGGAAACGCTTTAGACACATGAATCAGAATAGAATCAAACCCAGACTTGATTTATGGCAATACTGCCACTGAATTGGAGTGTGGAGAAAAGATAATCTGTTCAAAAATTAGGACACAAGTAATAACCTCTACAATGCTCTGTAGACAAAAATCAATTTCAGGTGATTATGGACCTACATTTCACTTTTTGAAGCAAAATAATAAACCTTTTAGGAAAAAACATAAGAGCCCATTTCTATTATCTTGGGTTAAATGACAATTTCTTAAACATGACAGTCATCACTAACTATAAAGGAAAAGACCAATAAATTAGACTTCATTAAAATTAAGAACTTCTATTCATCCAAGTTATTATTAATGAAAAGACAAGCCACAGAAATGAGGAAGATATTTATAACGCATAACAGTCTTGTCCAGACCTATACCTATAGACAAATGAGCATGTGTAGATAGACACATTATTTTTTCTCTACAGAACAAAAGGAAAAAAAAAAAACAAAAACTGAGTTTTCTTACTCTGTGACTTAGAAATTTCTCTCCTATGCATGTAGATGTCATAGATAGACACAAATATCTGCCAAAAAGATATATACAAGAGTGTTCATAGCTATATTGTTCTTTCTAGTCCAAAACTAAAAACAACCCAAAAGCCAATCAATAGGGGTGTATAAATAACCTAACATCATATGACAATTAAAACATAAAATAATATTTTTTAAAAATTGATTTATTCTCATTTGTTATTTATGACAGCACAATACATTTCAATTCATAGTACACACATAGAGCACAATTTTTCATGTCTCTGGTTGTACACAAAGTAGAGTCACACCATTCGTGTCTTGATAGCCTACTTGGGGTAATGATATCCATCTCATTCCACCATCTTTCCTACCCCTCTGCCCCCTCCCATAAAATACTCTTGTATACAACAACAATAAGTGAATCTCACTGGTATAATATTGAACAGAAAGGGTATGTACAACAGGTACACAGCATACACTTGCACATTGGCAAAATTCAAACACAGCCAAAAACAAATATTTGGTGGTAGAAGTCAAAAGAACAGACACCTTCGGTGAAGGAAGACTAGTAGAGTGACAAGGAAGTTTCTGGGGTAGTGTTTGCATAGTGTGCTCACTCAAGAAATTTATTGAGCTGCTCACTTATTATTTGTGTAATTTGCTGAATACATGTGTGCTTCACTAAAAAGAATGCTTTTATAAAACCACTTGTATAACAACATGTACCAAAAAAAAAAAAAGCTTACTGGAATGTCTTGCAATAAAATAATAACTATTTACATTAATAGTTGGCTGAGTGATCCTAATTATCAATGGCTATGGTAAGAATGATAATATCTGTATAAAGGGAGGGCTTTTCTCTTCGACCCCGCAGCCTTCCATGATCATTTATTTCATTTGATCCTTACACAAAAATCTCTGAAGTAAGTACCTCTGTGTTTTTCCACATCAAAGATGAGTAAGAGTAAACAGAAGTATAGGAGTTGAAGTAATTTGCACAGGATCACAGTCATGAAATGGTGAAGCTAGGATCTGAGAAGAGACGAAAAGTCATTCAGTCGACTTTATGAGGCAAGTCCTCTGTCTTGTGTAAAGACCTACTCACTGAAGAAGTCAATAGTCCATAATACCTAGTAATTGAAGAGTTATGGGCATTGACCTTTCAATAAGGGAAAATCAACAGGTATTTTCTGGGTTTATATTATAAAGTATGAAGGCTTCTACCAGATCTTGAGAGCTCAAAACTAAATAAGATATTATCTTTATCTTCAAATAGCTCACAGATCCAGAAAAGAAAACACACTCACATATAAATCAAAGTTCAAAATCACTGTGGCCATTTTAAAACACCACCTCCCATTTTTTAACATCTCTCCCACTACAAGGTGAGGTCTGTGCTTGAATCTGAGTGGGCTTTGCTCATTTGAGTCTGAACAAAGTGAAGACAGGTCATAAGTGGCCATGCAGCTTTAGTTCCTTTTGAATGCTTGCTTTCCTGGAATGCTCCCTCTCAGAACTCAGCTCTTTTTTTGACAGTTTCACCTCTGCCCAGCCCTCAAGTTACTCTGGCCCAAGAGCCAGGTGCATGAGAGAGAAAACCACAACCATAACACCAGAGATCATACAGCCTGTCTATTCCAGCCCTCAACTGTTCAAGTCACCCCAGACATCCATGTCTTCCTCACTGGGACTCCAGACACCATAGAGCATGGTCAAATCATTCCTGGTTTCTTGTACAAATTCCTGACCTTCAGAATCTATGGGCAGAATCCATAAAGACTTGTGTTTTGTATCTCAAAGTGGTTAGTTTGTTCCCCTGAGGATGTTTGGTTATGCAACAACAGATAACTGGAGGAGTCGGTTTCTTCAAAGTTTATTTCTATACACCTGAGTCACAATTACATGGAATGCCTGTAGAAACAAATTTCTAGATCCCTCCTGGTTACTTTTGAATAAGGATTCCAGGAATTTGGATATTACCTAACACCTGGACAATTCTTAAATTTGAACCTCACTGGCATAGAGCAAGCCACAGAGACCAGCTCAGATAATTGTCAAGCTCTGAAATCCTCAGTGATCCTCAAACACAAGGGCCTAAAAGAAGAAAAAAACACTGATCCACAAATTGAATAGGAAAAGGTAAACTTGTAGTAGTCCAGAGACCTGTAAGCATTGGGTACTATAACTTAAGTGTTACAAAACGCACTAAAGAGGTGTCCACCAGGCACATAAGAAGGTGGTGTGTCTTCCTGTTGGGTCAGGAAAGTCTTCAGAGAACATGTGACATTATTTTGTGTCATAAAACATGTGTATCTGTTTGTTCTTCAAGAGACTAAGGGCCAGAAAATTTCCAAGTAGAAATAGATTCAGTAGATGCAAGCATGTCAGAGCTCAACGTGGCTGACAAGGTGCGTGTCCCACCAGACCACAGAAGAGACAAGAAAAGTGAGGTCATGAGGGGAATTTGTCTTTTTGCCTGAGGTCAATAACAAGTCTCTTCAGGGTTCTAAATTGGGAAAACTGTGATCAGATTTGCATTTTTCAAAACCTTTGTGGTAACTGTGTGGAGGAAAGAATTTAACCAAACAGTAAGAATCCTATTGTAATAACTCAGGCGAGAAAGGAGAAAATGAAGTGATACAAGTCAAAGAGGAAACTCCAAGACACTTCATTTCTGATTGGATGAGCACAGCCAATCTTAAGGTTTATGATGATTTCTAGGTTTCTATCATACGATTAAAAAAGAAATAAAGAGGCATCAATTCCCTTCCCCTAGGGATCGTGAAAGAACCAGGTAAACTCACTCTTCCAAAAATATGAAAAAGTGGAAATTTTTTATTAATACTGAGTGACTTTGTTATTCCACAACTTGCCCCCATAGATACTTTTCTGGAGAATTTGCAACATAACTGGAAAGAGTGCTTTTTTTTTTTTTTTTTTTTTTTTTTTTAACTGCTAAGTCTAATGGGGTTCATTTCCTCTGCAGCAATAATTTAAAATTAGAAAAAGAAGTAAGTAGTCTGACTTTGGATGGCTCCATTTAGCTGTTCCTCCAGCTGATGCATTCTTACTGTACAAAACTGGGTGACACAAGAGCTGCCCTTAAAATTGCACAACAAGAACGATATGATGAAATACATATCGTTCTTGATTGGGCTGTCCACTCAGATAGCTAAAGACAGGATATGTGTGATAATAAAATCTTAAATCTGTGAAAGTAATTGCATCTGACATCTCCAACTAGGCAGCAGACTGCCCAAACAGGGCTGTTCAGTCACAAATTCTAAGCCTAATGAAGTGAGAAGAACACAGTGTAGATACAAATTAAAATCTACTTACTAAGAACAGGCAGTATTTTTTTTTTTATTCTTTTTTTGTATACTTCCTGGTTTTATGTGAAGAAGAAAATATCTGTTGGTAATAATCACCCTTTTATGTTTTAAGTCAACACAGTAGATCTGTTATTAACCACAAAAAAATGGCCATCCAGTAATTCTAATCTGTTATTGAAACCTTTGGCTTCTAAACAGCTATTTTTAGATCTTTTAATGATTATTGTTAAGCAGGTGAAATGCAGTTTTAAGAGAAAAGAACCTGCTTAAAGTAATGATTGTTTATCCAACTGCTTTGTGCGTTTTTTTGTTTGTTTTGTTTTGTTTTTTGTTTTATTTTTACCTTTGTCTCCAGCACAGTCAAAATCTTTGAAGGCCCAATTCTCCTACCAACCCTAGGACAATGACACTGCATATTGAGAAGCAGTGGAACTTTAGAATGGGGATTTCAGATAACTGAATTGCAATGAAGTATAATGTGAATATTGTGAATATATTGTGAATTCACTTTCCAATGATCATTATGTTTTGCTTCTAATGTGAATTGTTTGTGAGTAAATTTGTTAATTTGGGGGGGGGGGGGAGTCAGAAAACCTCCAACAATCCATTACTCAACCTCTAAAAAGTGACTCACATTCTTTTATGTTACCTCTAAGTGAAATAGAGGTTGATATGCATCTTCCATGACATAAAATCTTCAATAAGAAAACAAAGCATTATTAAATATATTACAGCAATAAGTCATCTATCATTCAATGACCAATTATACTTTGGCAGCTCTAATGTAGAGTTCTGTGGCTCAAGTAAGTCTCTGGTTTTGAGAAATCAGATGAAAAGTCATACAAACAATTCTACTCATGCTGGAGCAAGTAAGGGAATTCTTTTATGAGCATTTCCCAAAATTTGGATGCAACACTATGTGTATAATATGTTTTTCAAATGTAAATTTGATTATTATATTTCAAGTATGAAAAAATAGCATGATTTAATAAGGATAAAATGGGACTAGGGCCAAATGATTTGAATTTGAATCATTGCCTCAATACTTCCTTAGTTACTCTAAAAAGTCTATTACCCTCTAATATAAGTTGTCTCATCCTTAAAAAGAGAAAAGTAATGTCTATCAAAATACTATGTATGAAAATCAAGTGAATTGAGAGTATAAATACAATCTGGTACCAAATTTGCTCTGAAATGTTAGTATCAATATGAGAAGCTAATGAGATTCTAAAACAGAAAAAAAAAAATCCAAGGAATTTTAAATACAACATGAACTTTAGTTAATAATAAAGTATTAATATCAGTTCATTGATTTTGATAAACATACAATATTAATGTAAGAGGTTAATAACAAGAGAAACCAATTGCAAGGGTCAAGTGGAAATTCTCTTACTGTCTTTTCAACTTTTCTCTAAGTTTAAGTCTGTTCTAAAAACAAGTTTTTAAATAAGCTTTTAAAAATATTTTAAAAGTTAAAATCACTGGCATCTGCCCCTTTTCCTTTTATTGTCTATGTTAACCTCTTAAAGGCTAGCTTTTCTACAGTCACTAGTAGAGTTATACATGTACATTTTATTCAGTTCTATGAAGAAAATGTGCTGCATATAGTTCCATATGAAAACTGAAGGATCTCTGCCATTTCTCCTACTGTGAGAGAGACTTTGGGGAACTGAGAAGACTGACCAATGATAAGCATCCATTTATCTAAGGAGGCTTGTTGTCTCTCCAAAGAAACTAACATTGACTTGGAGTCTCATGAAGTCTTTCCTATCCACTTAGTGGCAACCACAGAGGTGCTGCGGGTCATTTGTCTTGAAGGTCACCCTCTTTTCAACTCCTTTCTTGCTTCCACTGAACATCACAAACACTGCTGATTATGTGGACACATGGCTCAATTTCAGTCAGGATCTTATTAATAACTATGAAGTTGCAAAGACAGACAGCCTAGAAGTGCATATTGTCCCTCAGGCAAATAATTAAGATACATGAAGTGCTCTTATTAACTACTAGGGAAAGAACAAAGAGAAAGAACATTGGTTAGAGAACTCTATGCCTTCCTGCATTTGAGTCTTTTTCTTGGATTGCTATCAAAGTTCTTATGATACATAGAATCAAATTTTTAAGAAAACCTGAAAGATACAGAGACTTTAAATAATCTTGTAGTGTCTGGTTTTACATTCTATGACTTTCCACCAGACATAAAGAAAAGGTAGGTCTTTGTCAGATCATCACCAAAGAAGAAGTGATTATGTAATAGGACTGAGAATGGAATAACCCCAAAAGAAAGTACAGGCTTCACACATATTTATTGACTACCTCTTTTTTAAATATTTTTATTTATTTGCTTTAGTTGTACACAATGCCTTTATTTGTACGTGGTGCTGAGGATCAAACCTGGGTCGCTCACGTGCTAGGTGAGCACTGTACCGCTGAGCCACAATCCCAGCCCCTTGACTACCTCTTATGTCCTTGCCATTTTTCTTGTCGTGAGCAATGAAAGGCAAGATGCACTATTATTTCTGCTTTCAATAACTTTGCAGTTCATTTGGATAGATAGAGCAAACAAGATAAATAACATCATAGAAGAGTTATTGAGCTCTTCCTACTTCTTAGTGTAAGGCCACGGCATGCATTACCTCTTTTAACATAACATGCAGCATTTTGGAAAGGCAAATATTGTCCTACCTGTTTTACATATTCGTAAACTGAGGCTCAGAAAGATAAAGATATTCACTACATGTCCATACACATATTAAGCAACAGGTCTGGATTCAAACTCAGACTGTGACACCAAAGTCCATGCCCTTAACCACGACAGTATGGAACCTCATTTTAAAAAATCAAACTCAAGCATTCTTTTTTATTTTTTACAAAATTATAATAGCTTTCCTGAACCCAAAATAAAAATATAGGCATTTCTTATATCTCAGTAGCAATGAGAGAATTTACTCAAAGAAGAAAATAGGAGCTATAGAGCCCTGTTAGCTGACACCTCAAGCTGCCCTTGAAAGTGATCTGGACGTGAATGTCAGTTCTGCAACATATGTGGTGTAACAGTCTTCTGGCTGGTAACAAGAGCCCAGCAGACTTGAAACTGCTGTGGCGTTCAAGCTCCTCAAGCATTCTGCACATTCCTGAAGCGTTGCCATGATAAAGTGTTCACTGATGCACAGATAACAGCAAAGCCAGCAAGGGGGAAACATGACTTTTAAAACAACGTCTCAAGGTCAAATGTTACCTAACTGTGCAAGACCATGTTCAACTCTTGAATTATAAAAGTATAGACCCAGTTTTTCAAGGTCACTGGCATAAAGTTCAAATTAGGTTGTTTAAGAGAGGGCTCTTATCGGTTTTATGAGCAGCTTTCTCTAGAAGTTAGCCAGCTCATTTGATAACATTAGGCAAGAGGAATTTTCCAGCAATAGACCAGAAGACCAAAGAGCGACAAGCTAAGAGCTAGGCTCTGTTCTGATGCAGTTTTAACATTTATCCCAGGAAGCTCTTCTCTAAGATGTTTAGAATATATAATTGCCTCTGGGACTCACTCCAAACCCATTGAAGATTCCCCTGAAGTGCCTCACCAATCTTTATCCTCTCGGAGTCTTAATATAGAGTAAAGAGGGCATTGGTTGGTACTCCCTAAAGGAACTTTGCCCAGAGTAATGAATGGGTGTGGTCTAGCAATATTTACAAAGAATATACACATGCTCTTTAACAACTGAACTTCCTCTGGACTGGAGTTAAACTGAATATGACTAGTGACCTGCTACCCATACTGGCATCTCCTTGCCAAGAGTGTCCACTTTTACAGAGTGGTGGGTTAATATATTAAGATAATAATTTAGGTTTTGTTTATCCCTGCATTTTTGTTTTGTTTTGTTTGTTTTTGGTGCCAGGGATTGAACCCAGGGGTGCTTAACCACTGAGTCATATCCCCAGCCCTTTTTTATTTTGAGACAGGGTCTCACCAAGTTGCTGAGGCCCTCACTACGTTGCTGATGTTGACCATGAATTTACATTCCTCCTGAGCTGCTGGGATTACAGTTGTGCATCACCATGCCTGGCTATCCCTGCACTTTTAAAATGTTTTTTGTTCTTCCCTAACCCATTCCAAAAAAGCAACCAGTCCCTCTATGCTGCTGACCTCAAAGAATTTTGTTGTTGTTGTTGTTTCAGATATTAATGGAAAACATCCTTGTCCTCTTCCTCACATTTGCATTAAGAACACCTGGACTCCTTATGAAGATTAAGATCCATGGACACACAGGAAAGAAGTGAGTTATCTGGATCTGAAAGGTGTAAAGCAGCAGTGGGAAGCCAGACATTGCTCTAGAAAGGGAACAAAGTGAAAGGACCTATTGGTGGTGAGGGCACATGCCTAATTTGGGACAACCTCTATGGTTTCAACCAAGGATCCAAAATTTCCAGAAAAAAAAAATATTGCATCTGTATTAAACTTGTGCACTCCTTTCTTGTCATTATTTCCTAATATATGATGTAACAAACACACAGCATTCACATTGAACTAGGTGTTATAAGAAATATAGAAATAATGTAAAGTATATGGAGGATGTATAAAAGTTATATGCAAATGTTAGACCATTTTATATAAGGGACTCAATCCCTGGACTTTGGTATCCACAAGAGCCCTGCAACCAATCTGCCAGTATACCTGTACTTTGAAAGGTAGCCAAATTTCCAGACGAAAAGGTTGCCTCATGGATCTAGGAGGTTGGATGCCAGGAAGTGAAGTTCCTGGCTCAAGCAAACACCATCATAGCGTACTTGGCCTTGGAACTAAGAACCATCCACATTCAAAGACTAGAAGGGTATGGACACTGAAGATCTCAGAAACAACCCTGATACTTTTCCCAATTTTTCAGGAACATTTTTCACTTTATTACCCTAGAGTCCAAAATGACAGATACAGTCTTCTGTCAAGTGTAAAGGAGACTTAATTTGATTTACTGATTGTGACTTCTCAGGAGTTCCTTCCAGCTCTAGCAGTAATTTTTTTTTTTTTTTTTTTTTTTTTTTTTTTTTTTTTTTTTGTACCAGGGATTGAACTCAGGGGCACTCGACCACTGGGCCACCTTCTCAGCCCCTTTTTTGTATTTTATTAGAGACAGGGTCTCACTGAGTTGCTAAGTGCCTCGCCATTGCTGAGGCTGGCTTTGAACTCACAATCCTCCTGCCTCAGCCTCCCAAGTGCTGGGATTAAAGGCGTGCACCACCACGCCCAGCTTCTAGCAGTAATTTGAACCTCAGTGCTGCTCTGGCTCTACTCTGTACATTTCTCACCATTGCCTCTGCCTTCCTGATCCCACTCCAACACACCTCGATTTTCCTACCTCACATACATAGTCACAATTAGATATATCCATACCATTCTATTATACTTGATGAATGGATTTTTAATTTCCATTAAGAGGGAATAGCCACTCATAATTTGAATATGAAAATCATGAAGATTTGTCTTCACTTAAATATGCAACTAGAAATGCCAAATAATTTGCCAATTCATTACCTTTTGAAGAATATCCTGGAAAATTTAAGCTGAAATTAAATGAAACTTTTGCCAAAAGGAACATTTGAATTTTGCTTTATTGAGCTATTAAACTAATATATTCTCTTCTTTAAAGTTTCTGCTGTGGTATGTTTGATTCAAAGCAATCTTCCAATTGTTTCACCATTAGCTTGAAGCAAAGGAAAATGAAAAGCATGACAAGGCATAAAATTGGCCTTAGCAATATCTGAGCTTGGTTCAGCCGTGACCATTATCCTCAATGCTCTTACAGTCTGAGCAAAACAGCCATAAAATCGGGTTATTGTTTTTAATTTTACAACCCATGATTTATTTTGTTTAACTTCAATGACAGCCTGTGATCCCAGTAAGAGTCTTCAGTTAGGAAATGCAAGCAGGAAATCAAGGCCCAGAAGTCATTAGTTGTAGCATGGACTCATCTCATTTATCTTCCTGTATAACCACCAGAGTGTGATCCATGTGATTCCTATTACATAAACTAACAATGGCAACTCTGAAATAAGAATAGCTCATAGAATGAAATAGGTCTTACATTGTCGGCTTAGATCTCCCTGACATTCTTACTCCAACTCAGGCAGCTAAAACCTACGTTGTATATTTTAAATTCAAGGCACTCCCGAAGTAGAATTTTTACATAAGGAGGAAATGCAGATCTTTGCTCAGCAGGACAAATTTGCAGTTGGGAAGACATGACCGTTAATAGCTTTGAGATCTTGAATCATTCTATTTAACTCTTTGAACCTCAGTTTCTCAACCAAAAAAATGGGAATAATAATACTATCTGCACCAGTGCTGTTATAAAGAATAAATGGGACAATGTATGCAATGTACTTGATAATGGCAAGTTTTCAGTGTTTGTCATTATTATTCACTTTTTGTGATGATGATGGTGATGATGGTGAGAAGTATTCTTCTCTTTCTTGACAATGTCAAATTAGACAGCTTTTTAATACAAAGGACTTTCCCTTTCCACATTGCAATGCTAGTGTTTCTTGGCATCATATAGTTAGGATTAGGACCTAAACTTTTCCATAATATTATTTAAAATTTGCTCTGAGTAACTAAAGGAGAAATGTATACATTCATTTATTTATCTTTATACCCTATATTACTTATCTACCAACATATAACAAATCACCTTAATACTTAGTGGTTTAAAACAACAATATTCACTTAATCATGTTTCTCTGAGTTGGGAGTGACTCAGTTGGACACTATGGATCAAAGTTTCTTCTTCTTTTTATTTTATTTTTATTTTTTACAGTTTTTCAGGTTTTTTCTTTTTATTTATTTATTTTAAATGCAGTGATGAGGATGGAACGTGTTAAGCAAGTGCCCTACCACTGAACCACAACCCCAACCCTGGATCAAAGTTTCTCATGAGGTTGGAGTCAGGTCAGCTTGGGCTACAGTCACAAAAAAATTAAATTAAATAAAAAATGGAAAAAATGGAGAAACCATTCTCACTGTGGCCCACCGTAACCCGGGATGGTAGGAGGCAAATTAGTGTTGGTGAGTTTTCCTTGTCTTCTTAGCCATGTGGATAGCTTAGCTTCTTAGAAAGAAAGAAAGATAGAGCCTTAGAGAAAAATTAGAGCTTCTCCAGCCTCGGCCTAACTCTGGACTGTGTTTTAGTCAACCGCTCTGCTTTTTGGCCGCTCTGCTGCTGTGACTACAAGACCCAACCAGAACAATTGTAGAGGAGGCTTCCAGCTAGCTACAACAGCCCTTCCTAAAGGGCTCCTTCACACATGTTTGTTTTATTTTTTTGCTGCTGTCTCACGGTTTCAGAGTTCTTAGTCCACAGAAGAATGGCTCCATTCCTCAGGGCTCAAGGTGAAGCAGAACATCATGGTAAAAGAGTGTGGTAGAGGGATGCAGCCCACATGATGATCAGGAAGCCAAGAGAGAGACTCCACCCTCCAGATACAAAACACATACCCCATAGCCACACCCCCAATGAACAACTTCCTTCAGCCACACCCCACCTGCCTCCCATTACCATTCTGTTAATCCCATCAGGGATCAATTCGCTGATTAGTTAAGGATCATAACACAATCATTTGTCCTTGAAACCTTCTTGCCTTGTCTCACATGTGAGCTTTTGGGGTACACCACATCTAAACCATAATAGGCTGCTTGAATGTCCTTACATAACCAGGCTACTTCCACAGATGTCCAGCGCCTTTATGACCTAGCATCTGCAGACTCGCACCATCATTTCTACCACAACTTATTGGCCACACAGGCCAACCTCATCCAGTGTAAAAAGGGGACTGAATTCTAGCAGTTAAGGATCATTAGCAGTCCCCTTGTAGGCTAGCTACCACCACCCACTCTCTGATTCCCAGGATACATACAAAACAACACCTACCCCTGCCCAAGGTCAACAGAATTCTCATCCATAACAGCATCAGCTCAGGCTCAAAGTCTAAAATTTCAATGACCAGATGAGGTCCAGTACAGTTAAGAATCATTATGCATAGTTCTCCACACAGTTCTCTTCAAATGGGGTTCCGTTTAATCTGAAGACCTATGAACCAAAGAGGCAAGTTATCTGCTGCATGTACACCAAGATAAAACGGTAAGATAGACATAAGATAACCACTATGGACATTCTTACTCCAAAGTGGTAAAACAGGAGGCATACAAACTCATGATCCATAGCAGTTCTGAAATACAGCTGGGAGTCAGGTATGGTGGTACACGCCTGTAATCCCAGCATCACAAGTTCAAAGCCAGCCTCGGCAATTTAGCAAGGCCCTAAGCAACTTAGCAAGACCCTGTTTCAAAATTAAAATTTTTAAAAAGGACTGGGGATATGGCTCAGTGGTTAAGCACCCCTGGGTTAAATCTCCAATACAAAACAAAACAAAAAAAAAAAAAAAAAAGAAAAAAAAAAAAAAGAAAGAAAGAAAGAAATACAACTGGGAGCATGTTGCCAACTCTTAAGTAAGATTAAGTCCTCCTTCTTCCTGGAAATGATTTTTCCATAGTGGTTACTTCTTCCCTCTGGTCTTTGTTGTCATTACAGCATCTTTCCATCTCAAGGTACAAAATTCTATATTATTAATCTATTGCTATATAACAAATCACCCCCCAAAAATTGATGGCTTGGTGCTGAGGATGTAGCCAATAGGTAGAGTACTTGTCTAGCATGCATAAGACCATGGGTTTGATCCTTAGTCCCCCACAAAAATAAATAAATAAATAAAAATGTTGGTGGCTTAAAATGACAATATTTATTATTTCTTATGGTTTCTGGAGGTCATGAATTCCAGAGCAGATTGACTCAGTCATGCTAATACAAGTATACCTAGGAAGTTGCAATATGATGTTGATTTGTGTTACCGGGAACTAAAAGCTTGACCAGGGCTAGAGGATCTGTTTCAAAGGCAGCTCAGTCTCATAGATTACAGGTAAATTATTTTCCATGTGGGCCGCTCCACAAGACTGTCTGAGGGTCCTCTCAGTATGGTGGCTGGCTTTCCCAGACTGACTGATCCAAGATGGCAAGGTGCAAACTGCAGTGCCTTTTATAAGTTTGTCTTGAAAATCACAAGCGATCATTTCTACCATGTTTGATTTATCACACGGGCCAGGCTTCATTTACCTGAAAAGGAATAACAAAGGAACTCAGATACTGAGGATCACTGGAAGCTGGCTACCCCATCCCTTCCCAAAAGAGAAAATTTAGTAAGCCTTTCCCCTAAATTAAAATATACCTATGCATTTACTTTTTCTATTACAAATATCCCTATTAACAAATCAAGCTTCTGTATGTAATAGAAACTTTGTACCAGGAAAGGGATTTTTGTCCCTAATCAAATATATAAACTAGTTTGAAGAAAGATAGGCTATACGGCCCATGTCCCCTGAGGACATCTGGGCGTCACAAGGTTGACACTGACTTACAAATTCATCAGATTTGGGGGCCTGACTATTAATCTATAATGTATAGAAATCAAATCTGATGCCCCATTAAGAAATAATTCACCTTTCAAAAACAGACCTACATTAACCAAGCTTCCAGATTCTGATATAAAAAGTAATAATACCAATTTGTTTAAAATGAGGCCCAAAATTCTAACAGAGGTTATCTGTATGTGCTGATTATAATCCAACCCATAGATAGATCCACTTGAGAATTAAAATATTACTCAAAAAAGAAATAGGTTATGTGTGTAATTGTGATATATAGAGAGGCATAAAGACAATAAAAGGAAAAAAGAAACCAAATTACTTAAAACCAAAAAGATTAATTCATGATGAATTATTAAAGATAAATAGATCTTAAAATAAACTCTATACAAAGAGGAAATATGTCAAATGCCAAAATGCTAAGGAAATGGCTAAGTTCAAAGAGGCTTTATCCAATGATTAATGAAGATTAGAAACATTCTAACACTCTGGATATGGTTATCCAATTAAAGATGTTATAGAAAATTACTTGAACGTGGGAAGCTATCTCAACTCATCTGAAATTTAGAAAATGGCTTATTTTTAGGTTAGAATCTAGGGATGAAAATAGTCAATACAAAGAGATACTTGATCCTTGAAAAAGTCACTCAAAGTGAAACTTTCATGATGTAATGTTGAATATCATTAAAATAATAAACATAATAACACAAAAGTATTACTTGAAGAATTGCTATTTTTTGTTGGGCATGGACTCACACACAGCAAGGGAACTTACTAGAGTGTCATCAAGCTTTCAGAGCTGAACACTTTCATCTCCACAATCCCAGGTCACCTTGCTGTAAATAGAGCTTATGCTTTCTTCTATTCCTTGACTTCTTCAAAGCTTCCATGGATAACCAACTCTCATTGTTTTATTTCTTTGTATATATTATGTTTCACCATATTTTAGATAAACCTATAGCGATTCAAGCACTGGAAGACTGGGATTCACAACGTTTTCTATTTTGTTTTCTTTTGTTTTTTCTCACCCCTGCATACGTAAGAGGAATGACCCACTACCACCAATCCTTGGCTAAATGAGTACTGAGTCTGAGCAGAGCTGGGGTGAGGTAATTAAAAATCAAAATGATTCTATTATAGTCTTGGTTAGGCAAAAAGCCCACTATTGCCACCATTTTAAGAATTACTGTTTAAGGTAAGTTTGCCTGTTTGTAGATTCATTAAATGTGTTAGCAGTTTATCTCTCAGAGTTACTTCCCTGTGTTTAAGTTTTAATAAGACATATCAGTTTAGCTCCCAATCCTGCTTGTGCACCCCAACTTTCGGCTTGAGCTTGGAAACAGGCATGTGTTTTATTCACATTGTCCTAAGTTATGTAACGGTCGGGTGTATAGCTTTACAGGCAGAAAAAGTTCACAAGCTCTGCCTTAGAAATTCTGCTTGTCCATTTCACTGACTTGGGGTCTCCCGTGAACTTGCTCCTGCCATCTGCAACTCACCCACATTGTGGTCTTGGGAGATATGTCATCTTGCTGGCCCTTTTCTGTTAAAAATCAGACCAGCCACAGACAGTCCTCCCTCTAGTTTCCAAGCAGAATCTGAAGCCATCTAATTCCCCATGTTTTCTGGAGTTTCCATTCATCACACTTGGCATCCTTTTCTGCTTTCCAATTGAATGTCAAGCAAAAGCTTTCCCTGGCCTTATACATTTATGAGAGTTCTGGTATCTTTCAAACACTCAATATAATTGGTGTTAAAATTGTGAAATTGCAGTAACATTACCTTAGCACTTTCCTCCCTCTTTTTAAAAATTTTGAATGTGTGATTTTAGGGATGTGTATGTGTGTATTGCCATTGACCTCTCCACCTTTCCAATTACATTGATTTTTTTTTGTCCGATATAATAGTCTCTTATTTTGAATAACAACAAAAATAACAATTTACAACCAGATAAAAACCAAGGCTACCAAAAGTTCCTGGGAAAGTTATGCACGTTCACATAACATCCATTAAGAGGAGACTCCAAAGTTTAGACTACTGGGTATTGTCTTATTTTAGGAAATATCCATGTATTTATTTGCATGCTTTCTAGTTTTAAGGTAGATTTCTAAGCACCTCTATAGACATACTAAGTTGCCCTCCTGTTACCAGGATAAGGTGCTTAACTCAAGGGACTGCCCTCAGGAAGCACATCTTCATGGAGCCACACAGCATGATAAATTCATTCACCAGGGGATGTCAATCTTGTTTTAAATAAACGTGTGGATTTCACCCTGAACCTCTGTCCAGTCATTAGCCACACAATTGTGAAACTCTCTCAGGCAAAAATCCCCACTTCGCCATTTTCCAATCTGCGAAGGGTCAGATCTCAGCACATCCAATGCAGCAGCACCTCAAGGATCTCCGACAGCCAGGTCAATGCCAGTTGTTTAAAAACAGATTTGATGTGGGGCCTGCTGTACATAGAGTGGAAATTTCCCAAGGATTAGAAAAGAACTCCCTAGCACCACCAGTTGTGAACGGTGGTGTCTTTTATGTTAAATGACTTGCATAAAATGTCCATAAAGCAATAAAATGTTAAAAGTCAGCCAACCCATTTCATCCAGTCCATTCTGACGAGAAAGTCTCATCTTTACAATCTGAGGCTGAGGCTTTACGGTGGGCTTTGCCTAAACACTGGATGGGATCTAGTCTTAACCTCATCCTAATGTTTAATTTTCAAAACATGAAGTTGAAATCAGAAGACCACTTGCCCTCATTTATTAATGCAAGATCTCAGCTCACCATCTTTCTTTCAATTCTTTTGGATTTTTTTCCAGGGATTTCCATGGGGATCAGGGTTTTCTGAGTGCTCAGGACAATTGTGCTGCTTGCTGCTTCCCTCAGAAAGGCAATCAGCTCTTGATGGTAGCTTTTCAGGGCCCTCAGGGGCAGACCTGTGTCCTTACTGGTAGTGGAGGGGAAGGTTTGTGCATGCAATATGTGGTGTGTATGAGTAATATGCATATGTCTGGCTGCTTGTGTGTGGTATGTGTGTATATATGTGTGTGTGTGTGTGTGTGTGTGTGTATGTGTTTGTGTACATGTGATATGTTTATATGGTATGTATGGTATGTGTGGTATATATGTAGTGTGTGTATGATTAATGTGTCCATGAAGTGTGTACATGTAGTGTGTCTATTTGTTGTGCATGTGACGTGTATATTTGTGTATGTATGCATAGTGAAAGTCCCTGGTCCCAAGCACCCTAACTGCATCACATCTGCCCCTTGAGCCCTAAGACTTGGATACACCTTAATCTACCCAAGCTCCAGATCACTCCCTCAGGCCCAGCTGAGGAGGAATTGGATGATCTTTCTCTGACCCTCTAGATCCCCATTGCTTTATCTTCCTCTCGGGTGGCCCTCTTCCCCGTCACCAAATTGTTCACTACTTCTTTAGCTATAGATCAGGAGCACCCAAACATATTAATAGATACAATCATTCAGGCTGGGTAAAAGGGTAGCCCAATATTAGATGTATTTAAGTCTAGTTTCTCACCCAGCTAGGACCTTGTGTTATATCAATCTATTCATTAATAGAGTAATTTAATTTCTCAATAAATAATCTTGATCTCTTAACATGTGTTCAACAATGAACTAGTAGCTAGGGACACAATCATAAATAAGATAAATGAGAAATGTCTGTGGGCACTGAACTTAGTTTAATGGGAGACTCACACAAGGAAGGCAATTACAATACCATGCCACATGCACTTGGCTGCAGGACACCGAGTCCTAACAGAGGGTCATGGGGGAAAGAATCCTTACAGGGACTTCAGCAAAGGCTTCCTAGGGAAGTCCCAGTAGAAATCTGCTGGATCCATAAAGATTTAGGAGAGGGATTTGAGAAGTCACAGCATGTAGCTGGGTATGGTGATACACGCCTGTTATTCCAGATACTTTGGAGCCTGCAGCAGGAAGATTGCAAGTTCAAGGCCAGCCTGGGGAGCTTAGAAGAGTCCCAGTGTGTGTGAAAGTCTAGAACACTACAAAACCTAAATAAATTATAGTAAACCCTGAGAGTAAAGTGTAAGGTAAGAATACAAGAGATTGAACCTTGGTAAGACAATTGAAAACAGGTTGATTTCCTCAAAATGTGGTCCAAGCACCACTTGAAACACAGTGACCCACAGCAACTGCTTTTTGCCAAAAGATTCACTCTCTAGATTCATTCCTTCTGAACCAGGGGTGCAGGAATCTGCATTTTAAACTAATTCTCAAGGTGATTCTTACCAGAGTAAAGTTTGAGAACCACTGGACTCGACCAAGTATGGCCAGATGAGCCAAGTTCAAGAGTTTGGACTTGGTCCTAAAATGACTGGGAAGCCATATTATGCAATGCAGTGACAGGATTAAGATGTGTGTTTTTGATAGTTCACTATAACAGTAATTTAGAGAACAGGCAAGTTGAGCAACAGAGAGATCTTTCTGCCCATTTTTAGCTATGCTCATTAAGTTGAAGTCCAAGATTTCAGCATATTTAAATATAGAGATTACCAAGTTATACACTCAGCTAAAATCATATCCAGACACATTCTCAATTTATGTCATCCTGCTTCAGGGTGACCAACTGTCCCATTTGCCCAAAGTTGAGGGATTTCCTATGATATGGGACATTAATTCTAAAGCCACAAAAGTCTCGGGCTATTTGGGATGAGTTGGTCACCCTATGCCATTTATAATGATTCCCTGTCATAATCAATCGAATTACATACAATTCTCAGAATAGCTCTTTGGTAAAATATCTGAGATTAAAATGATTTTCTTAAAGTAAGAAAGAAAAAGAGAATTGTAAAGGGGAGAATAGAATCCAAGCAATTATTTGAGGTTTAAAAAAATTAATCCATCCACGCTATTGCTTGAATGCAAATTTAAAACAGAAACAAAAATTCTGGCAGTGCCTTTTAATTTGTAAGAGCAGAGCTCTCAAGCATGGTGTTGCAATCAGTAGAGGGGCGTGTTGCAAGGAAATTGTTTTTTACTGCTCATAATTAAAGGACTCAGTTGGTAAATGATTTACTCTTAAAAATACAGAAAATCAAGGTTAGTTCACTTACATTCTGCCATGCTTTCTTCAACAGGAGGGAACAGGCTGAAGTTATAGCAAACCTGCCTAGAATAACCAAAAGCCAGAACTGGCTCAGAAGTTTGCACTGGACAGAAAGATGTCCCTTATTTTTATATGGAAGAAAAGAGACTGAAGAATTCTATTTGTGTAGTAACTTTGCAAGTCATTCGATTTCCAGACTCTAAAAGAGAAAAAAGAGGAGAGAGAAGGAAAAAAAAAATTGAAAATATTTTATCCTAAATGCTCAGTTGTTTTGCTGGGACAGTTTTTAACCTCAGCATTAGTACTATAGTTAATGTTATGTGGTACCAGAGTAAGACATTTAAAATTTGATGCATTCAATTTACTAAATATAGATAAATACATAAATCTAGTACTTCAAACCTGTGGCTTCATGGATGTTGTTGCTTAAGATAAGGTTAAATATAAAAATAAGTTATTTTTAAATAGCAAGTAAATAATAATATACATGATAGACAGCAAAAATATATGGAAGTGGTATGGGGATGACTCAAAACTGGGAAATATTATACTTGTCTAAGTGACAACAGGAAACAAATTGATGCCTTTATCTTTTTCCAGACAAAGAACAACAGTAATTTTATATTTTGCAGGAGCCCTGTTTGGGGAGATGGCTTAAATTGCGGTGGCCTACGGGCTTTGGCTTTGGACATGTTTGGGCATTGGCGCCTTCCGTAGTCTCACGGGACTTGGCCCGGGATCTTGCAAGACTTGGCCGGAGATCTCGAGGGACTTGAGCGAGATTGCGGATGAGGTCTGCGCCATTTTGGAGGTTAGAGGAGCGTGGACGGCGTGTTGGGGTGTAGTTAGAGCCAGAGAGAAAAGTTATCAGAATAAAGAGCTGTTTGTTTCCAGTTCGTCTCTAAACTTCTTCCCGCGGCTTCTTTGCTCCAAGCGGCCATCGCTTCAGGCGACAACAATATTTCAAAGTTGAGTCACTCAATTTGAATACATATGAACCTCAGCTCATCTATTTCCACCAGTTTAAGTTGTTATCTGAGTTAGATATTTCCAGAGCATGAAAAAAGTAGAAAGCAAAATACCTCGACAACAGAACATTTTAATTGTGATTTGAGCACAAATCAAATCATAAAGTTTCTAATATTCAAGCAACTATATGTCATGGTCAACATAACAGCAGCTCAGATTTTTAGACTGGTTACATAAGTGAATATCACCCATCTAGGTAGGGCCAGAAGAAAAATTCTTTTAAGCCGAAGAGGGGGAGAAATAATTCAATAATTGAAGTGCTTCAACTATTATATTTGTAGCTTATCTATTTCACAGATGTTAAAACACAGAATTTGTTTGGAAAATAAAACTCACAGATTCCTTAATAACTAGGACTTAGAATTGTTCCTGATTTTTTTCCAACTATCTTTTAAGTTTTTCCAAAACTTTATTGCAAAACTCTATAATGCAAAAAATAAGCTTCAAAATGTCTCCTGTCTGATTATATTTTCTGTCCTGTACAATCTAATTTTTTTATCATGAGACCACATTTTCCATTGAACTCACTGCTTTATGATTCTATGGTTGAATAAGAGCAGTTCTCCTGGATTTGAGCAAAATATATCAGACTGGACTCTTATGCTCAAGAATGCATTTTCTTAAGTTAACTAGATTTTTCTTCCTGGAGGAAATACAATTTCTTTTAAAATTTTAAATTAAAAACATAAGGTATTACAATTCAACCCAAGTTTTGTTCTCTAACTAATCCTGCATGTTCTTGTTCAGATTAGAAATCATGTTTTCAACACTCTATAGATAAAGTGAGCTATTAAATAGTGATCCTGAACCCTTTATTAGTTAGTTCACTTCCAATAAAGTAAAAATCTTCCTTTTGTTGGATACAAATTTTAATTTTCCAATGTGATTCCCCAGACATCAATGTCCCTATGTGGTTATAAAGCTTTTGATGTCACATAATCACAAAAAGGGATCTGAAAGTGTCTTTGGGTGTCAGGTTTTATACTGACAACAGTACCAAAAATCAGACCTCTGAGAAATATTTTACTTCCAGTAACTAAAACAGTCTACCTGCTTCTAGAAAAGGAGAGGATGGCACAGTCGTAATGACACCAAATGCTGGAAGCAGATGCTTTGGTTTGAATATGTCATCTCTTCTCCCTACTCACTATTGCCTTGAGGCTATTTACTTAACTCTCACTATTCTCATCAGTAAAATAAGGATTATTATGGTACCTGCCTCATAAGGTTGTTACGAGGATTAAAGCATTAATACATATGAAGTACTTTTAAAAAGTGTCTACCACATTGTTTACTCAGTAAATTAGCTTCTATCATAACTATCATTCACCATCCTGTTGCAAACTGGCAAGAACTTATCTGCAATCACCATTTTCAAAGACCCATTGCCTTGGAAATAGACTAACAGGAAGTTTTCATTTAAGGCCATCTATGAGCACCAACAGTATGATGATTGGATGACCCTGGAATTCTTCTCAACTTTCACATGAAATTAACATGAGGTGTTGTCTAAAGAAGAGTACAAGGATTTCTCCTACTCTGATTTCCAGCACCTGATCATTCTTGATCTCACATGACCAGCACTGCATTTTTACCAAGATTAGTCCTCCTTGAAAAGGAAAGGGAGGTGAGTACACAGGAAGGTCCCCAGAAATGAGACTGAATATTCCAACAACCAAGATTGCTTCCATTTCTCAACAACAAACAGATCCACATTAGCAAAGGTCTTAGAAATGCATGAAAACCAGAGGGACTAAAAGATTTGAAATATTAGAGAATTTATTAATATAATCCATGACATCAGTAAAATGAAAATGATGTGCAGAAAGAACTCAGTTTCAGTTTATGGATTTCCCAATTCTTGGTGAGTCATTATTTTTTAGTAAATGGGGGCAAATAGCTTATTTTGAAGATGACTCCATGTGAAAACAACCTACGTCACTTCATGTTTTTGTGCTGAATTTAGAGAAGGCATATGGAGGTTTTGTTATTTAAATTAAAAAGGATATTTAAAAATAAAATTTCAGATGGTATTGCTAGACTTTTATTAAGGCATCACCAGCACTAAGCAGATATTTAACACTTTGTACTCTGAAGTGAGTTGTTCTCACAAATATTTATTGCCTCTCTTTTCTTTCTTTCTTTCCTTCTTTTTTTTTTTTTTTTTTTTTTCATTTATCTCCAGAGATTACCATAACCCTGGGAATCTTAAAGTTATAATAAAATCTCTTAATGTTTTCACCACATCAGGGTATCCTCTGTACTGCATCCTAAGGATAGCAAAACATATATTATAATGAGTTCTCATGGCATTTTGCTCCTTTATTGGAGTATAAACTAAAGAAAGGAAATACTCCTTTTACTCTAGTGCCCTTTGAAATGAGGACTGTTGCTCCAAAGGGCTTTTCCTACTATGTGAAAAGTTTAAATAAAGAAAAAAAAGATGTTCTCATACATTCCACATTGACACAACAATAGAAATAAAAATAATTCTATCCTGTCAGGGCATTTCAGAGTCTCCAGCCTTTGATTCAGTGTAAACCCAGTCTTGGTGCCAAGAGATTTCAGGCTCCAGTGGAAAGAAAGAGAATCAGAGCCCATCATTGGTTCTGGGCAGTCTGGATAATTTGGATGAAGTTCAAAGTATTCAACTGGATGTAGGATTGAAATATAGGATTATACAGCCAATATTTTTGCTTAAAAACAACTTTAAAAAATAATTCCATAAATTCCCTTCTTATAGTTCAGGAAAATTCCCACCAGGCAGCCCAAGTGCTGGCTAGCCAGAAGCTGAGGTTCCCATCACAGTGCAGTATTGCCTGCATTTTTTCCTCTAAAAACGAAGACATTGAAGTTGCAATGATACTTGTAAAGCATCCAGAGAAAACAGACAAAAACTGTGCTTTGTCCCCAATTAGCTAAATAATTCAAAATAAAGACTCGCTTTCACCTGAAGTGGTGGAGATAATTAAAGCCTAAAATAGGTTTGGCTTCAATTATCTAGATAATCTACTTGTGTGTTTATTTAGTCCGAAATTAGAAGCTTAAAAATGAATCAACTTTCAAGGGAAAGCTAAAGGACTTTGAAAAATCACTTTCAGGAGAGTTTGACTTTAAAGTGGCCTCTTTGGGTGGGCTATTTGTAAATATACTTATCCATCATATTTACTTTATGTTTGCACTTCAAAGTTTTGAAATTTGAAATTCCAAAAGCACCTTCTTAACTTGCCTAGCACTAATCCCCCCCACTTCTTCACCCAAAAATCTCCTAGGAGTTGCCTAACTTCACACATGCACACACACATACACAATACACTCACAATCTATGCTTCATGTTGGTACCCAGATTGGTCTCATTCTCAGAGGAGTATAACAAAAGATCTACAATATGTAGAAACTATGGGAGTATTTTGGCTGTGGATTAGAATCACCTGAGAAGGTAAGGCTTCAGCCACACGGATCTCCAATGACAGTCTCTACAAATGAGACCCAGTCTTCATGTTTATAAAACCACCTAGGGGATCTGATATAACACCCACGTGTTGAATAAGTTTTCTGCAAAATGGCCTGAAAAGGACAGATCAAAAGCACCCAATTTCCTCCACACCCTCACCCCTAGCTTGTCCCCTTTGGTTGGTTTACTCCATAGTATTCTTTAACTAATTTCAATCACTCTAGGAG
The DNA here is from genome assembly GCA_025594165.1 of Tamias sibiricus. Classification (NCBI taxonomy): domain Eukaryota; kingdom Metazoa; phylum Chordata; class Mammalia; order Rodentia; family Sciuridae; genus Tamias; species Tamias sibiricus. Next base: position 124,807,510 of record CM046666.1, on the reverse strand, counting down.
TTGAAAAGCCAGGACCCATATTATTTCAGTGTTCTCTCATTTATATATTCAACAACTAATGTTTTCTAAATATATACTACATAAAGTCTAAGCTTTATAAGAATGTATTAAAGTGTAAGTCTTTCCTTGAGGAAAAGCACAATAGGGGAAGATGATCAGAAACTAAATTAATTATAGCCCGGGGTGATGAGTGCTAAAACAGGTACAGAGGTGGCATACAAAGCTATTTTCCTTGTAGGCATGGGGGACTGCTTTACAGGAAAATTGCATTTGAATTGGTCAGGAAGGAGGAGTGGTGCCCTAAGCAAGCAGAGGGGGAGAAAGCACAGAAACAACACTCCATACATCTAAGATGAATTGGGCCTGAAATTAGCCCATGAGGCTATATGTAAATGTACTGCATGTTTTACAAACTCCTCTGACCTTTAAGAAACTGAATTATTGTTGAATCTCTATCAATCTGATGAATATTTTAGAATACATTTCATTTTTCAATTAAGTGTGTGTGTGTGTGAGAGTGAGTGTGTGTGTGTGAGAAGAGAGAGAATTTATGCCATTAGTATAACAGGCAAAGACAGGAATGCTTGACAGAAATTAAGTAAACCTTCTTAATTTATATTTTCAAATGAATTAAAAAGTAGAAAGTGAGATAGAAAATCACCTCCTCATAGAGTCTGGGTGAACTGCCCCTGGTCTCAGAACAAAAGAGATGATCATAAACCCCATAGTCCACATTAAGAAGACATTAGTAACACTGCATTTGTAGCAGTATTCTGTACATAAAGAATGCATGTGCATGAACAGCTAAACTATTTAAAGTTCCTGTGTGTGCTCCATGAGATCTCACCTCACTCCTGACCTGACTTCTATTTAATCTGACCTTATCCATTTCCTCATGTGGAAAGACTCTGCTGCCCAAATGCCTACTCCCTAGCAAGTTTCCTCATTCCTGCCCTCCCTGTGGTACATCCTGATGTTCAACCAGCAACCGTTTATCTGTATTTTTTCCACCTCTTACAACCATAATATATGACTGTGTTCTATTCTTCCTTTAGGGAAGGATCCGTATCTAATTTTTTAAAATAGACATTTATTAAGAGTCTGATAGCATTCACATATGTTATCTCATTATCAACTTACTTAACAACAGTCAATGCTATAACTTAGAAGTCATTGTCCAAATATTCAGATGAGGAAATTGAAGTTCAAAAGGCTAAATCACTCCCCCAAGATTGTATAACTAGCAAGTATACTAAAATCAAAGTCAAGTTTGGAAACAGGTTCTCATCCCATCTACTGAGCACTTCTCATTTCTCTTGCCAACCAAAAAAACTCCAGCATCAAATTTTGAAGAGAAAAGGTACACTGAAAACATGTGCTTAATAAATAGCTTCTATCTTCTTCCATTATATTTATGTGAATGAATTTCTAAATATGCACAAACATACTGACTCCATAAGGATTTATACAATGCACAGACAATTCCCAATTTATAAATTTTAAATGCTTACTTATAAGCTAGTTGTTGGAAAAAATACTTTTTCTACAGAAATGTCGTACCAAGAAGGTATGATATCACGTGTACCCACTAAATGTCCACCGAGCACACCAAATGTCACAGCACAGGTAGGAATTATATAGGCGGTGTTTTATATATGAAGATACATACATATATATATATATATATATATATATATATATATATGTGTGTGTGTGTGTGTGTGCAGGAGCCCTGTTTGGGGATTGGCTTGAATTGCGGTTGACTATGAGCCGTGGAGATTTGGCCTTCGTCGCCACCCGTAGTCTCACGGGATTGTTGCGTGATCTCGAGTGACTTGGCCGAAATTGCTGATCGAGTCAGCGCCATTTTAGGGTGTGTTTTTTGGCGTGTGTTAGTCGTTATTAGAACCAGAGAGAAAAGTTATCAGAATAAAAATCTGTTTGTCTCCAATTTGCTTCTGAAGTTCTTCCCGCGGCTCCGGTGCTCCGAGCGCTTCAGGCGGCAACAGGTGGCGGCCCGTACGGGGAACTTCGGAGCGGACAGGTAAGAACTGAAAGGTCTCTAAAGATGGGTTCGAATATAACTGAATCCCAAGTGATAGAGGCTATGCAAAGACTCCTTGATATACCTGACTCTGTTCTCAGTGAGGAGTATATAGACAAAAGTGAAAGTGATCAAAAAAGTGTAGATTCCACTGGGCCAACTGAGACCAGTAAAGAGAGTATTAGAAGAGACCCAAAAATGACAAAAATCCAAGCTATTAAAGCTATTCGGAAGTTATTGGCGAAAGCTGAAGGATACTTGCTCTCACTGGAACCTAGGCCTCAGGATATTGCTGTCAGTGAAATTAGCAGTGGTGAGGAATCTAGTAAAAGTGATCCTGAGAAAATGAGGAAAAAGAAATTTAAAAAAGACCGAGAAAAAGGTCCGTCAGGCAGAGGAGTCACTTGTGGAAGTGACTACTCCCCCATGGGTGGAATCCATTACAGAAAATATGAAGGGTATTACTAGGCATTTGCATACCCTAGAAACAGAAATAAAAAGTCTTTCTGATCGCTTATGCGCCCTCGAGGACAACTCACAGATACATTGGGAACCGCCAGCATTTGAAAAGAAAAATGGACAGAGTGTCCATCAGTCAGTAGATTTCAAAACTATAAAAAATCTCAAAGAGGCAGTAATGACTTATGGGCCCCAAGCTCCTTTCACGTTGAGTATGCTGGAGTCCCTTAACACCTTTAGCTTAACCCCTCAGACTGGAAAAGTCTATGTAAAGCAACATTAAGCGGGGGCAATTCTTGGTTTGGCGATCGCAATTCCAAGAACTTTGTATAGAAACGGCTAAAAGAAACGCGGCTGCAGGGTTTGAAAACTATAATATAGACATGCTCACAGGAGAAGGGCAATTCGCAGACTTACAGGCTCAAACAGATTATGACTCAGATATATATGCTCAGATAAATGCAGCTGCCTTAGAGGCATGGAAAACTGTACAAGGACCTGGGGATCTACAAGGTAGCTTGTCAAAAGTGATTCAAGGACCTAATGAGCCGTATGCCGACTTTGCTGATCGACTTTTGAGAACTGCAGGTAGTGTGTTTGCAGATGTTGACCAAGCTATGCCTTTAGTTGTTCAATTAGCTTATGAAAATGCAAATAAATGGTGCCAAGCAGCCATCAGGCCATGGAGAACTAAAAAGGATCTTTCCGTATATATACAACTATGTAAAGATATAAATGGCGCCTTTGTCACAGGAAAATGTGATTGCGCCTCAATGAGAGGTGCTTCCTCTCGAAATTTCACAAAGGCTAAACGTAGACATTATAATCAATCAGGATATTCCAGGCAAAATTATCATAATCAATCAGGCAATTCTAGGCAAAATCCCAAAAGAGAAATAAGATCAAGCTCATACCGTGCCCCAGGCCGCTGCCCCAGGTGTAAAAAGGGAAATCATTGGGCCAATAAATGCTATTCAAAATTTGACATCCATGGAAATCCTTTGTTCAGGAATTCAAAAAACGGGGCACGGGGCCCAGTACCCCGGGGCCCACAAATGTACGGGGCATTGCAGAAGGAGTATCCTCAAGCATCCACTCAGATGCTTCCCCGACACAATCCCTACTACCCATCCACTCCCTCGCCAGAGGAACAAGAGGAAATGCAGGATTAGACCTCTGTTCCACCGCCCGAATAGTGTTAACACCTGAAATGGGGGTTCAACTGATTCCCACAGGAGTCAGGGGACCTCTTCCCTCAGGGACTGTAGGACTTATTATCGGGCGTAGTCCTAAAAGCTTATTAGGTTTGCAAGTGACCCCAGGTGTAATAAACTCAGACTACAAAGGGGAAATAAAAATAATGCTTAGCTCACCCCAAAGTGTAAGTTCTGTTAATCAAGGAGATAGAATTGCTCAGTTGCTTCTCCTTCCCAATTTACATAATTCATTTAAAATGGGTATGCCTCAAGAAGGGAACAATAGAGGATTTTGTTCCACTGACTCAAGTCCCATGGCTTGCTGGGTTCGAGACTGTTCAAGGAGGCCTATGTGTAAAATAAAAATCCAAGGAATAGAAATGGAGGGATTAATAGATACTGGAGCTGACTCTTCCATTATTAATTTACGCCAATGGCCCAAGCACTGGCCTCTGCAAAAAGCTTCAACCAGTTTAAGAGGCTTGGGATATAATAACCTCCCAGATAAAAGTGCAGTAATTTTAAAATGGGAGGATGATGAAGGCCATAAAGGAACATTTCAGCCTTATGTTTTACCTAATCTACCGGTTACTTTATGGGGAAGAGATATTTTGCAACAAATGGGAGTACACCTTGCAACCAAGCCTGCAGATGTTAAATGTGAAAACCTACAGGGTAATCTTAACCATAAAAGAACTCATTATCAAAAAGTACAGAGTAATCTTAACCCTAAAAGTAATCATTGTCATAAAGGAAAAAGATATTTTTTTTCAGGGCCACTGAGAAAATAATTTTGAAAATACCATGGCTTTCTGATAAGCCAGTGTGGGGTCCCTCAGTGGCCCCTATCTAAAGAGAAATTACAAGCGGCCCACCAATTAGTTCAGGAACAATTAGAAGCAGGTCATATAGAACCTTCCACCTCTCCCTGGAATTCCCCCATATTTGTGATCAAGAAAAAGTCAGGAAAATGGCGATTGTTACATGATCTTAGACAAATCAATAAAACCATGCAAGTTATGGGGCCTACTCAACCTGGACTTCCTAGCCCCGTAGCTATTCCAAAAAAATTTCCATCTTATTACTCTTGATATAAAGGATTGCTTCTTTTCTATTCCCCTACATCCTCTGGATGCCCCCAGGTTTGCTTTTTCCGTTCCTTCTATGAACAATAATGGCCCTGATCAGAGATATCAATGGAAGGTTTTACCACAGGGAATGGCTAATAGCCCCACCATATGCCAAATATATGTGGACAAGGCTATCCAACCCATTAAAAATAAATATCCAAATCTCATGTGTCTACATTACATGGATGATATTTTATTGGCCCACCCTAATCAAAAAATCTTATTTAATATATTCAGTGATGTGGTAGAAAATTTAAAAAAATATGGATTATATATAGCAGAAGAAAAAAGTTCAAACCAGATCTCCCATATTATATTTAGGATTTAAAATCATGGATACTTTTTGTTAGACCCCAAAAAATTTTAATAAATAAAGAACATCTGACCACCCTCAATGATTTCCAAAAAACTACTGGGAGACATTAATTGGCTTCGCCCTACACTAAATCTCACTACTGGCCAACTAAAACCTTTATTTGACATCCTTCGTGGAGATCCTGATCCATCTTCACCACGAACATTGACTCCTGATGCTAGGAAAGCTTTAAAATTAGTAGAAAAAGCCATCGAAGGAGCTCATTGTGATAGATTTGATTTAACTCAACCGCTGATGTTGATTATTATTTCTTCACAATATACACCCACAGGAGTATTTTGGGCAACAAGGGCCTTTATTATGGATACATTTGCCCGTCTCTCCCTAAAAGTATAATTGAATCTTATACCTCCATGGTGGCTAAACTTATTCTTCAAGGACTTAAGACTTCTACTAAAATATTTGGCATTCACCCTGCTACTATTATTACTCCCTATTCATCATCACAGATTGAATACTTATGCTTCAATGATAATGATTGGGCTATAGCTAAATGCTCTACTTCTGCAAATTTTGATAATCATCTTCCTAAGTCCCCTATATTATCTTTTTGTATTAATCATCCTATTATATTTCCACAGGTAATAAAAAATCAACCTATTCCTAAGGCATTTAATGTATTTACAGATGGGTCCTCAAATGGTACTGCTACAGTAGTCACTAAAAAAGAAAATATGACTTACATAACTGCACACAAATCAGCTCAACTAGTGGAACTGGAAGCTGTGGTAAGAGCTCTGGAAAATTTTAGGGACCAGCCCGTAAACATTTTTTCAGATAGCCACTATATTGTACAAGCCGTCCCAAAATTAGAGTTAGCAGGACCAATAGCACCTCATACTCCAGCCTTTAAATTGTTTTATCAAATACAAAAACTTTTGTGGGCAAGAAAAGAACCTCTATTCGTAGGCCATATTAGAGCACATACTAATTTGCCTGGTTCCCCTCCATGAAGGTAATCAAAAGGCTGATGAACTTACAAAAACAGTATTTATACTTTCAGCGCTACAACAAGCTACTTTATTTCATTCCCAGTTTCATGTCAACAGCACCACCTTGCAACGTAGGTTTAAAATCACAAAGGAGCAAGCCAGAACAATTGTAAAAGATTGTAAATCTTGTATGACACATTTGCCCAATCCTCATTTCGGAGTTAACCCTAGAGGATTAATGCCCAATCATTTGTGGCAGATGGATGTTACTCATGAGCCAAGTTTTGGAAAATTGCGATTTATTCATGTGACTATAGATACATGCTCAGGCATGATTTTTTGCTTCCTTACATTCTGGAGAAAAAGTTAAAGATGTTACATCTCATTGTTTGCAAGCTTTTGCTGCATTGGGCATCCCCAAAATGCTTAAAACAGATAATGGCCCCGCATATACGTCCTCATCTTTCAAGCAGTTTTGCGCAAAATTCAATATATCCCATAAAACAGGCATCCCATACAATCCTCAGGGTCAGGGCATTATTGAAAGAGCAAACCGAACACTGAAAATTATGTTATTAAAACAAAAAGAAGGAAATTGGAAAAGTCCTAAGGACAGATTGGCAGTTGCCCTGTTTACCTTAAATTTTCTAACTTTAGACTCTAATGGTTATTCTGCTGGAGACAGACATTGGAATCCACACCAACCAACATAAAATCCTTTGGTTTTACTGGAAGGATGTTCTTTCAGGTACATGGAAGGGTCCAGATCCAGTATTAATTTGGGGAAGAGGATCTGTTTGTGTTTTTCCAAAAGACGAATCCTCTCCAATATGGATACCATCTAGATTAATAAAACAGGTACCACATCAAAATGATCAAGATGAAGTTATTGAAGAATCAAGATTAATAAAAAAGGTACAAAATCAAGAGGACCAAGATGAAGGTACAGAATGATTCCCTCAAAAGAGTCTTTCAAAATATTTCACAACTTAAGTGTCATTTCTCCCGGCCGGGACAAGGAGATCTCTCTTTAGTGTGCACACAATTGTTTTTTTTTTTTTTTTTTTTTTTTTCATTTATCTCCAGAGATTACCAATAACCCTGGGAATCTTAAAGTTATAATAAAATCTCTTAATGTTTTCACCACATCAGGGTATCCTCTGTACTGCATCCTAAGGATAGCAAAACATATATTATAATGAGTTCTCATGGCATTTTGCTCCTTTATTGGAGTATAAACTAAAGAAAGGAAATACTCCTTTTACTCTAGTGCCCTTTGAAATGAGGACTGTTTTGCTCCAAAGGGCTTTTCCTACTATGTGAAAAGTTTAAATAAAGAAAAAAAAGATGTTCTCATACATTCCCACATTGACCACAACAATAGAAATAAAAATAATTCTATCCTGTCAGGGCATTTCAGAGTCTCCAGCCTTTGATTCAGTGTAAACCCAGTCCTTGGTGCCAAGAGATTTCAGGCTCCAGTGGAAAGAAAGAGAATCAGAGCCCATCATTGGTTCTGGGCAGTCTGGATAATTTGGATGAAGTTCAAAGTATTCAACTGGATGTAGGATTGAAATATAGGATTATACAGCCAATATTTTTGCTTAAAAACAAACTTTAAAAAATAATTCCATAAATTCCCTTTCTTATAGTTCAGGAAAATTCCCACCAAGGCAGCCCAAGTGCTGGCTAGCCAGAAGGCTGAGGTTTCCCATCACAGTGCAGTATTGCCTGCATTTTCCTCTAAAAACGAAGACATTGAAGTTGCAATGATACTTGTAAAGCATCCAGAGAAAACAGACAAAAACTGTGCTTTGTCCCCAATTAGCTAAATAATTCAAAATAAAGACTCCTCGCTTCACCTGAAGTGGTGGAGATAATTAAAGCCTAAAATAGGTTTGGCTTCAATTATCTAGATAATCTACTTGTGTGTTTATTTAGTCCGAAATTAGAAGCTTAAAAAAAAATGAATCAACTTTCAAGGGAAAGCTAAAGGACTTTGAAAAATCACTTTCAGGAGAGTTTGACTTTAAAGTGGCCTCTTTGGGTGGGCTATTTGTAAATATACTTATCCATCATATTTACTTTAATGTTTGCACTTCAAAGTTTTGAAATTTGAAATTCCAAAAGCACCTTCTTAACTTGCCTAGCACTAATCCCCCCACTTCTTCACCCAAAAATCTCCTAGGAGTTGCCTAACTTCACACATGCACACACACATACACAATACACTCACAATCTATGCTTCATGTTGGTACCCAGATATGGTCCTCATTCTCAGAGGAGTATAACAAAAGATCTACAATATGTAGAACTATGGGAGTATTTTGGCTGTGGATTAGAATCACCTGAGAAGGTAAGGCTTCAGCCACACGGATCTCCAATGACAGTCTCTACAAATGAGACCCATCTTCATGTTTAAAAACCACCTAGGGGATCTGATATAACACCCACGTGTTGAATAAGTTTTCTGCAAAATGGCCTGAAAAGGTACAGATCAAAAGCACCCAATTTCCTCCACACCCCTCACCCCTAGCTTGTCCCCTTGGTTGGTTTACTCCATAGTATTCTTTAACTAATTTCAATCACTCTAGGAGTTGAAAAGCCAGGACCCATATTATTTCAGTGTTCTCTCATTTATATATTCAACAACTAATGTTTTCTAAATATATACTACATAAAGTCTAAGCTTTATAAGAATGTATTAAAGTGTAAGTCTTTCCTTGAGGAAAAGCACAATAGGGGAAGATGATCAGAAACTAAATTAATTATAGCCCGGGGTGATGAGTGCTAAAACAGGTACAGAGGTGGCATACAAAGCTATTTTCCTTGTAGGCATGGGGGACTGCTTTACAGGAAAATTGCATTTGAATTGGTCAGGAAGGAGGAGTGGTGCCCTAAGCAAGCAGAGGGGGAGAAAGCACAGAAACAACACTCCATACATCTAAGATGAATTGGGCCTGAAATTAGCCCATGAGGCTATATGTAAATTGTACTGCATGTTTTACAAACTCCTCTGACCTTTAAGAAACTGAATTATTGTTGAATCTCTATCAATCTGATGAATATTTTAGAATACATTTCATTTTTCAATTAAGTGTGTGTGTGTGTGAGAGTGAGTGTGTGTGTGTGTGAGAAGAGAGAGAATTTATGCCATTAGTATAACAGGCAAAGACAGGAATGCTTGACAGAAATTAAGTAACCCTTCTTAATTTATATTTTCAAATGAATTAAAAAGTAGAAAGTGAGATAGAAAATCACCTCCTCATAGAGTCTGGGTGAACTGCCTCTGGTCTCAGAACAAAAGAGATGATCATAAACCCCATAGTCCACATTAAGAAGACATTAGTAACACTGCATTTGTAGCAGTATTCTGTACATAAAGAATGCATGTGCATGAACAGCTAAACTATTTAAAGTTTCCTGTGTGTGCTCCATGAGATCTCACCTCACTCCTGACCTGACTTCTATTTAATCTGACCTTATCCATTTCCTCATGTGGAAAGACTCTGCTGCCCAAAAGCCTACTCCCTAGCAAGTTTCCTCATTCCTGCCCTCCCTGTGGTACATCCTGATGTTCAACCAGCAACCGTTTATCTGTATTTTTTCCACCTCTTACAACAATAATATATGACTGTGTTCTATTCTTCCTTTAGGGAAGGATCCGTATCTAATTTTTTAAAATAGACATTTATTAAGAGTCTGATAGCATTCACATATGTTATCTCATTATCAACTTACTTAACAACAGTCAATGCTATAACTTAGAAGTTCATTGTCCAAATATTCAGATGAGGAAATTGAAGTTCAAAAGGCTAAATCACTCCCCCAAGATTGTATAACTAGCAAGTATACTAAAATCAAAGTCAAGTTTGGAAACAGGTTCTCATCCCATCTACTGAGCACTTCTCATTCTCTTGCCAACCAAAAAACTCCAGCATCAAATTTTGAAGAGAAAAGGTACACTGAAAACATGTGCTTAATAAATAGCTTCTATCTTCTTCCATTATATTTATGTGAATGAATTTCTAAATATGCACAAACATACTGACTCCATAAGGATTTATACAATGCACAGACAATTCCCAATTTATAAATTTTAAATGCTTACTTATAAGCTAGTTGTTGGAAAAAATACTTTTTCTACAGAAATGTCGTACCAAGAAGGTATGATATCACGTGTACCCACTAAATGTCCACCGAGCACACCAAATGTCACAGCACAGGTAGGAATTATATAGGCGTGTTTTATATATGAAGATACATACATATATATATATATATATATGTGTGTGTGTGTGTGTGTGTGTGTGTATCTTCATTTCATTTTCTCCTGAGCCAGGTACTGGGACTTTTCCATTGCCTTCCAAGTTTATGAGATATGAGGATAAAGAACTTTCCAAAATATGTAGATTCTCCAGATCTATTACAGACCATGTGTGTGACCTGACACCTACCTAGCATGTAAGCTCTAAGAGGGCAGAGATTCTTGTTTCATTCACTGATAAACCCCAAAATCCCTAGAACAGTGCCTGGCACATAGTAGGCACTTAATAAATATTTTTAAATAAGAAAAAATGAATGCTTCATGGACCTTGTTATCAGCTGACACCCCCCTTTTCATACTTACACCCCCTTTTCGTACTGACAAGTCAGTAGCTAAAACACTGCATGTGGTCATTTCCAAATGCAGTCTTAAAAAAGGAAAGGTATGTTTTTCTGCCTCACACTAGAATTAAAACACAAAAAGTATTATACATTTAGTCAACAGTATTCAGACCATTCATGACCACACATAATCTTGGACTTTACAGTTTAAAGAAGAGGCTATAGGAGACAGAATTCTAAAAAGACTGATTAACTTTTTTTTTTTTTTAATGAGATTACTTGTCTAATTGAGAGCTGACCTAGCATACCTATTAAATTTACAAGTCATCTTTGTACCAAGGGGGCTGACCACCAAGTCTTGTCCCTACTAGGGAAAAAAAAAAGAAAAAAGAAAAAGAAAGAAAAAAAAAAAAAACAGAGTTCTAGACTGAAGTTGTCAGATAGGTAGGAAAAGTTTGATTTAACTTGGATGGAAAGATGTATTTTGAGGTAAAGATCATGTTCTTACAGCATCTAGGTTCCCAATGTAAATTGCAGAGTTTTAAAAATAGCGGAAATGCTCTTTTTTGAATTATTTAAACATCACACACACTAGAGGCAAGAGCTTGAAGAGGTGATCTTTCAGGTCATTCACTAGCCCATGAAGCTAGGAATAAAGCCAAGTTTTAATGAAGTCTCCTACAGCTTCGTTCTCATTTCCCTGGAATCAATATGTTAAATAAGTGAAAACCTGCATATATGTGGTATCTTATCAATGTAGAGATCTGCAATAATTTCTCAAGAGAACAAATAGCATTTCACTGAGTTCCTGGAGCAACAGGAAGTGAATACACATAAAAACAATTACCAGATTGAAAAGCCATTCCCCTAACCTCTTGTAAATCCTAAGTAGTACTTATGATGAAAATGTTCTTGCAGTTCTCCAAAAGGATGTATTATTTACCTACTGGGGAAAAATTAACTGGACATGAAAATAGATTTCCAATTAAAGAACTCCAACTGACACTCAGTTTGTATCTCATATTTCGTTCCCCTATAGTTGTAACAAATTAGTATAAACACAGCAATGTCGTCTAGACAGACACCTGGCATTCTTCTCTACCAAGGGCTGGCTGTAATGGGGTTCAGGACTCAGGGAAAATCACAGCGGAAAAAAAATCTTCTCTCCAATGCTTTTGGCTTATAATAAATTCAGGGAAAATGGCATGATAAAAAAAGAACACCTGACTTGAAATTGAAGGTCCTGGGTTCAAGTTGTGGCTCCATAACACACAGCAGTGTAACTGGGATAAGTTGAAGCCTGTCTAAACTTCATTTTCTTGATCTGTAAAATAAAGATAGTACTAACTATACCTAAAAGTTATTAAAATAACTCTCAAATTTGTGTATATTTGTACCTAGCAGAAAGGATACTCAATGTTGCTTGAGTGTTGTTGGAAGTTAGATTTTTTTTTTATTAAAAAAAAAAAGTTTTTTTTATTAAAATCACAACCTCCTTAATAACAAAAACAAAAGAGTGATAGCATTCTACCAGAATTTTGTGGAAGTTTCATACAATGAGGTTGAGGAAAGAGCAAATTTAAAACTGAATATAAACACCCAAGTTCATGGTTCGTATCTATACCCCATGCCTTTATGAGCCATGGCCCATGAACCGTATCTGAGGTAGTGGGGGGCCTGGTCAGCATGTCTGGCTCATTCTGCAGGTAGAAACAGCTCTGAACCAGTGACAACCAAGGCAGCCCCAAGTTCTCCAGATTTTAAATGGAACTGTTTAATATCTAAATATACTGACTCCAGTTCCCATTCCTGGTAGTGTAGAAATCCTGGTGTCTTCTTTAATGTGTCTCAGGATTTCTGAGGCATGGGTTGAGGGGTGTACTCATGTTTCTATGCTGCTCACTGAGAACTTCTGCTCCTACCCCAATTTCCTGCTTTCTGCTCCCCATCTCTCCTTGAAACTGCTCTTACCTTTCTAGTCTGAGTCTCCCCAGCATGGATATGGTGTCTTTTCTCCTGTTTCCCTTGAGGAACCACTGACACAAAGCTGTTTTGCAAAACAGATTTTACTAAAAGTGGGGAGATAAGAGGAACAATTACAACACAGAGCTAAATACATCATAATACTGAATTTCAGATTTTTTTTTTTCCCCTAAACTCTTGTGTATCCTCAGTGCATAGAAATTATTACTATCTTGGAAGAAAGAACCTCAGACAATGAAGACAAAATATATGTCCTAGAGAAGAATTTAAACCATACAGCAAAACTTGTTAGTAATCAAGAACATAACATCCAAGAATTATGGGACAGCATAAAAAGACCAAACTTAAGAGTGATTGGCGTAGAGGAAGGGGCAGAGTTTCAAGCCAAAGGAATGAGTAATCTATTTAATGAAATAATTACAGAAAATTTTTCCAAGCTTGAGGAATGAAATGGAAAACCAAGTTCAAGAGGCATACCGAACACCAAACAAACAAAATCTCAACAGATCCACACCTAGACACATTATAATGAAAATGCCTAATACACTGAGCAAGGAGAGAATACTAAAAGCCACAAGAGAAAGGAAGCAAATTACATATAGGGGGAAACCAATCAGAATATGTTCAGATTTTTCAACCCAGACCTTAAAAGCAAGAAGATCCTGGAATAACATATTTCAAGCTCTGAAAGAAAAGGGATGTCAACCAAGAATCTTATATCCAGCAAAATTAAGCTTTAGATTTGAAGATGAGATAAAAACCTTCCACGACAAGCAAAAGTTAAAAGATTTCACAACTCGAAAGCCAGCACTTCAGAGCATCCTGGGCAACATTTTTCATGAAGAAGAAGAGAAAGATGATAACGAAAATCACCAAAGGGAGATATTAAACTAAAGGAAATACCAACCAGAAGAGAAAACAAATCAAGCTAAAGACCATAATTCAAATAAAAATGGATGGGAATAAAAATCACATCTCAATAATAACCCTGAATGTTAATGGCCTAAACTCGCCAATCAAAAGACACAGATTATCAGAATGGATTAAAAGAAATGACCCAACAATTTGCTGTCTCCAAGAAACACACCTCATAGAAAAAGACATCAACAGACTGAAAGTGAAAGGATGGGAAAAGTCTTATCACTCACATGGCCTGCGGAAGCAAGCAGGGGTTTCCATTCTCATATCAAATAAGGTAGACTTCAAACCAAAATTAATCAAGAGGGACAAAGACGGATATTTCTTATTACTTAAGGGAACCATCCATCAACAGGATATAACAATCATAAATCTGTATGCCCCAAATAATGGAGCACCTACATTCATCAAACAAACTCTTCTCAAGTTCAAGAGTAAAATAGACCACAACACAGTTATTCTAGGGGACTTCAACACACCTCTCTCACCAATGGATAGATCATCCAAACAAAAGCTAAACAAAGAAACTTTAAGCCTCCTCAAAACAATTAACAATTTAGACCTAACGGACATATATAGAATATTTCATCCCTCAGTAAACGAATACACATTTTTCTCAGCAGCACATGGCTCCTTCTCCAAAATAGACCATATATTATGTCACAAGGCAACTCTCAGCAAATATAAAAAAATAGAGATACTACCCTGCATGCTATCGGACCATAAAGGGATGAAATTGGAAATCAACGACAAAACAAGGAATAAGAAAAACTACTCCATCAACTGGAAGCTAAACAACATGCTACTGAATGAACAAGGGGTTGAAGAAGACATCAAAGAGGAGATCAAAAAATTCCTAGAGGTAAATGAGAACACAGATACATCATATAGAAATCTCTGGGACACTATGAAGGCAGTAGTAAGAGGAAAATTCATTGCACTGAGTTCATTCCTTAAGAGGAAAAAAAACCAACAAATAAATGACTTAACATCACACCTCAAAGCATTAGAAAAAGAAGAACAGACAAACACCAAGAGCAGTAGAAGACAGGAAATAATTAAAATCAGAGCAGAAATTAATGAAATTGAGACTAAGGAAACCATTCAAAGAATTGACAAAACTAAAAGTTGGTTCTTTGAAAAAATAAACAAAATTGACAGACCCTTAGCGATGCTAACGAAAAGAAGAAGAGAAAAAACTCAAATTACTAACATTCGTGATGAAAAAGGGAATATCACAACAAACACCTCAGATATACAGAATATAATTAGAAATTACTTTGAAAGCTTGTACTCTAATAAAATTGAAAATACTGAATGCATTGACAGATTTCTAGAGTCATATGATTTGCCTAAACTGGATGAGGAGGCTATACATAATTTAAATAGATCAATTACAAGCGAAGAAATAGAAGATGTCATCAAAAAGCTACCAACAAGGAAAAGTCCAGGACCTGATGGGTTTACAGCTGAGTTCTATAAGACTTTCAAAGAAGAACTAATACCAATGCTCTTCAAACTATTTCAAGAAATAGAAAAAGAGGGAGCTCTTCCAGACTCTTTCTATGAGGCCAATATTATATTAATTCCAAAGCCAGGCAAAGACACATCCAAAAAAGAAAACTTCAGGCCCATATCTTTAATGAACATAGATGCAAAAATCCTCAACAAAATCCTGGCAAATCAGATACAAAAACATATCAAAAAGATAGTGCACCACGATCAAGTGGGGTTTATCCCAGGGATGCAAGGCTGGTTCAATATTCGGAAATCAATAAACATAATACATCACATCAATAGACTTAAAGACAAAAATCATATGATCATCTCAATTGACGCAGAAAAAGCATTTGACAAAATACAAACACCCCTTTATGTTCAAAACACTGGAAAAACTAGGAATATCAGGAACATATCTTAACATAATAAAAGCTATTTATGCAAGGCCCCGAGCTAACATTATCTTAAATGGAGAAAAATTGAAAGCATTCCCTCTAAAAACTGGAACAAGACAGGGATGTCCTCTTTCACCACTGCTATTTAACATAGTACTGGAAACTCTGGCCAGAGCAATTAGACAGACGAAAGAAACTAAAGGGATCAAGATAGGAAAAGAAGAGCTCAAATTAGCACTATTTGCTGATGACATGATAACCTACCTAGAAGACCCAAAAAACTCTACCAGAAAACTTTTACAACTAGTAAACGAATTTGGCAAAGTTGCAGGATACAAAATCAATACACATAAGTCAAAGGCATTTGTGTACATCAGCGACAAAGACTCTGAAAGGGAAATGATGAAAAATACCCCATTTGCAATAGCATCAAAAAAATAAAATACCTGGGAATCAACCTAACGAAAGAGGTGAAAGACCTCTATAACGAAAATTATAGAACACTAAAGAAAGAAATTATAGATGAACTCAGAAGATGGAAAGACCTACCTTGCTCTTGGATAGGTAGAATTAATATTGTCAAAATGTCCATACTACCAATAGCATTATACAGATTTAATGCAATTCCAATCAAAATCCCAATGTCATTCTTCAAAGAAATAGAAATAGCAGTCATGAAATTCATCTGGAAATATAAGAGACCCAGAATAGCCAAAGCAATCCTGAGCAAGAAAAGTGAAGCAGGGGGCATCACCATACCAGACTTTAAATTATACTATAGAGCAATAATAACAAAAACAGCATGGTATTGGCACCAAAACAGACTGGTGGACCAATGGTACAGAATTGAGGATACAGAGACTAATACATATAATTACAGCTATCTTATATTAGACAAAGGTGCCAAAAATGTACAGTGGAGAAAGGATAGCCTCTTCAACAAATGGTGCTGGGAAAACTGGAAATCCATATGCAACAAAATGAAATTAAACCTTTATCTCTCACCATGCACAAAACTCAATTCAAAGTGGATCAAGGACCTAGGAATTAGACCAGAGACAATACACCTAATAGAAGAAAAAGTAAGCTCCAATTTCCAACATGTTGGATTAGGCCCCAAGTTCCTTAACAAGAATCCTGTAGCACAAGAATTAATACCAAGAATTAATGAATGGGATAGATTTAAACTAAAAAGCTTCTTTTCAGCAAAAGAAACAATCAGTGAGGTGAATAGAGAGCCAACTAATTGGGAACAAATATTTAATACATGCACATCAGATAGAGCACTAATCTCTAGAATATATAAAGAACTCAAAAAACTTTACACTAAAAAAACAAATAACCCAATCAATAAATGGGCTAAGGAATTGAGAAGACACCTCTCAGAAGAAGATACACGATTAATCAACAAATACATGAAAAAATGTTCAACATCGCTGGCAATTAGAGAAATGCAAATCAAAACTACTCTAAGATTTCACTTCACTCCAGTCAGAATGGCAGCCATCAAGAACACAAGCAACAATAAATGTTGGAGAGGATGTGGAGAAAAAGGCACACTCATACATTGCTGGTGGGACTGCAAAATGGTGCAACCGTTATGGAAAGCAGTATGGAGATTTCTTGGAAAACTGGGAATGGAACCATCCTATGACCCAGCCATCCCACTCTTGGGTCTATTCCCAAAGGACTTAAAAACAGCATATTACAGTGACACAGCTATCTCAATGTTTGTAGCTGCACAATTCACAATAGCTAGGTTGTGGAACCAACCTAGATGTCCCTCAGTAAATGAGTGGATTAAGAAAATGTGGTATATACGCACAATGGAATTTTACTCAGCAATAAAAGAAAACAAATTAATGGCATTTGCAGGTAAATGGATTAAGTTGGAAGACATAATGCTAAGTGAAGTTAGTCAGTCTCAAAAATCCAAGTACCTAATGTTCTCTCTCTTATATAAGGAGGCTATTTCAAAGTATTGTTGGATGGGGTACATAGGAGGATTAGAGGAACACTAGAATGGTCAAGGGAAGGGAGGGTAAGGGAGGGAGCAAGAGGGGAGGGAGGGGGAGAAAAAAAAAAAAAGGTGGTTGAATGAGACGGATATCATTTTCCTTAATGCATGATTGAAGACCTGAATTGTACGAATATACTTTGTATACAAACAGTTGTATGTAAAAAGATACTAAATATATGCACTATGAGTTGTACATATTAAAAATTATAAAAATAAAATTATATATATATAAAAAAAGAAATTATTACTATGAAAAGTTGAGTTCAAGTCTCCAGCCAGGTTGCTGAGACTTGTTCTTCCTAACTCTTTTTAGACTTTCCTCTTTCCAGAGCCATAAGAAGAGATGCTCCAAGATCCTATTATAGTACAGAATTTTTCTTCTTTTCCACACTTTCTAGAAATACAACAGGGTCCTTTTACTTACTTTTCATAGTCAGCAGAACCATGAAGGTATTTTCCCAGAGGGAAAAACAAAGTTCTTCCTAAGGACAATTCTCCTGCAACAAACAGCTCAGTTTATATATGTAAACACATACACACACAATTCTTCCTACTTCATGCAATTTAGGGTAATTGTATTTCCTATCATCAGATACCAGTAGAAATGGCTATACCGATGGCAAATCAGATGTCTCATTGTTAGGAAGTCAGAACAGAAAGGTTGTAGGGAAATCTTTTCTTTAGCTTTTGTTTTACAGAGAGGGAGAATGTTCTCCAAGATCTTGTATCACCACCAAATACATCAACACCTGAGGTTATAGGGAGCTCATGGTCTAAGCCCAACGTAGGCAGTAATGGTCAGAATAGGTAGAGATTCCAGAAGTTAGCAGAAGCCAGCAAGTGTCCTCCAGAGAGTTGCTTCTGGTATTGCTACCCAGGCCCTCATTGGTTTAAAACTCCCCAGATCCATAGCCAACCAACCTGAACAAGACAAAAACTGTTGAAAAAGAAAGTTACAGAGAACTTCTTCTATTTCCTATACTATTAAAAATCCCGAATGGGAAAGAAAACAGTTCCATTCACACGTAGGAGTTGCTGGTACAATTGCTTTCAGGACATACACACAAACTGTGCCAGATATTTGCAAAACAAAAAAATCTGATCATTCCCTGAGCTCTGGAAATCTGTTGAGACTTCCATCATCACCTGTCTAGTTGAAATTGTTATGAACTTCTCCCCTGAAGTCTTCAATCGTCTTTTATCTACGCACATCCAAACTGACCTCTTTCCACCCTGTTTCCCAATCTATTGCCTGGGTGATCTTTCCAAATTTTAGCTATAATAATATAATCTCAGGCCCCCACCCTCTGCTAAAACATCATTGCTTAAAATCTTCAATAACTTTGTGTACCACTTAAGCTAAAGACAGATCACTATGACATAGCTTGTCAGTCCATGGCTGGTCTAAGCCCCTGCCTTCCTCTGGAACCTCATGCAACCATGTTCCTCTGGTCTTTCTAGGCTAGAGACCCTGTTCAGTCCTTCAGGGTACTTCAACCTGCCACAGCTCCCTCTTCTGGGAACATTTCCCTCCCCTCTTTTCTTCATCAACTCCTACTGTTCCTTAAGACAACAGCTGTGATACCATGATCAGGGAAGCCATGACTATCCTCCTTGAAGGGTCAAATGCTTCTAACATCACAGTGACAATTTTACATTTATTTGAATATTTATTTGATAAATATCTCACCCTCCCATTAAACTATAAGCTTCTTGAAGATATGACTGTTTCTGAAATTTTATAAATATATTTTCCTTGTTAATTAAATGAATAGAAAATGATTAAACAAAATAGCTCATGAATCAACATTTTTTTTCTGTAGTTGAAAAATTAAGAAACTTCTCAATTTAATCATTTTTCAAATACCCATGATGTTTTGAAGCTCTTTGTCATGAATAAAGAATGATCTTAGTACAAAGATTTGCTAGTATTGGGTTTATTACTATTATTATCACAGCTGGTTTGTTATCAATATTATTTCCTTCATAATTCAGCATTTTATAACTATTTTATTCATTAATTAGATTTTATACCTCCATTATTTATGAAGTGTTTCTTATGAAAGTCAAATCCCAATGAAAAGAAAATATACTAGGACTGTTGCTACAGAATAATTTTTAAACTAAGGCTTGCCTATGAATTTGCCTTATGAGTATTTCCAGGAGGTACAAGCCATTTGGAAAATTAAGACCTTAAGAAAGATCAAAGCCACATTTATAGACACTTAAGGAACAGACTTTTCTAATGATAAACTCGTCACACTAGACTTGGGTAAGACCTTAGAGGTCACTTACCCACATGTTTTATTTCATGTATGATAAAACTGAGCCTTGACTTCCATAAAGGTCACACAGCCAAGGCAAAGCTTGGATCTATTTAATTTATTCATTTATTTTTGTGGTGCTGGGAACCAAATCCAGGGCCTTGCATGTGTAAGCAAGTGTTCTACCACTAAGCTATACCTCCAGTCGTATTTTTATTCAACTTCTCTAAAACTATCATATATCAAATCTACAGCAAACCTATCAAAGCTCAGGGTCCTAGCATTCATATCCCATCATCACAGAGCCAACTGGAATATAAGTTGCTTTCAGGTTGTAGGACTGGTATTCCATATGGACAGACACTGATCTTTATTAATTTTTTTAAATTAATAACTGTCTGTATTATAAACTGGCTCTGCTATGTAATTTTGAAGATGAAGAATAGATACTTCAAGACCATTTATATAAGTCACATTCTCAAAAAAGCTTTCTACCTTAAACAAAAAATGCCCTGCCACTATAAAAAAAGGCAAGCTCCAGTGTGACACCAAGGTCAGCTGTACACCTTCCCAAGGTCATTTCCTGTGTCTGCTGTATTTACCACATCAAGACTCCATACCTACCTGACTTCATCCAAAAGGATGCATTTACTCAAATGTTAATAGGCAGTGTGGCCTTTACTGAAGATAAGTAGAGGAGGAAGAAGGTAGAGTTAATCCTCAGTAATGTCAGCTAACAAGTTAAAACCTTATCAGGTTTTGATATGTCCCTGCTCAGGCAAGCTGCACCTAAGGATTGATTTTTTCCTTGTCACTATTAAGTATACAAGTTCATTGCTTCTCTTCTTCTTCTAAAATTTCCCTTTCTCAAGGAATTTCTATTCTTCTCTGTCCCACACCTTATCTTTTTCAGAGCAATATATCAGTATAGCTGCTATCTCTCGTATCCAACCAATCAAGTAATTCCTATTAACCTGGTTTATAGTTCTTACTTTCCTAGAAGACTATTCCTATTTTTTGATACTTGAATATATGTGTTTTGGTTTTGGTTTCAGTTGCTTTATCCAAATACATACATCATTTTCCCCTAGAGAAACTGGGGTGATTGAAATTTTCCCCATCTTATTTCATACTAAAAGAAGAAAACTTTCCTGTAGTGACCTGAGCTGATTCCTCTTAGAATATTTTCTTGTCATGAAATAGTTTTCTATACTACTTTCATTTTAAAAAATTAAGATTTCTTAAAAGGGGAACATAAAAACAAAACAAAACAATTTCTCTACTTTTTTCCCCCAGAGGCCTTCAGATTCCGAGGAATTAGTGGCCCTTGAAAAACAATTCATCAGACTACATAATTGAAACATGAAAAAAGCTATGGCCTCATCATCTTCCGAAACTTTGGTCTTAAGACTAGATTATTAAAGTGGAGACACACAGTGCTTACAAGACAGAGGTAGATCTGTTCCTCATTGCTTTAACATGTTTCTCCTTTCATAAAAGGAAAATGAACTGGTTCGTCAAAGATCTTATACCCCTCTTTGTAAGAGCTACAAATACCAGCTGCCTTCATCCTGTCACTAGGTGACATTCAGATGCCCAAATTCACATTAGTGACATCATCAATCCATACAAAGTTCATCAGAAACTCTGAGGGAAGAAAATACGTCACAATCAAATGGTATTCTAACATGGCAGTCCAAGGACTTACCCCAATAGGTGCCAGCAGGAATAGAATAGCAAATACTAGGTAATAACTACGTGAGGAGTACCATGAATACCACTGTTTTCAAAAAGTAGAGGGTAGGCCTCATGGAGTTGGAGAAACATGTGTGTTTCCTGAATAAAATTCACAGGCCCTAATTTTTTTTTTATATAGCCTTGCTTAATTATTTATTATATTTTTTAGTTGTAGATGGACACAATACCTTTATTTTATGTATTTATTTTTTAATGTGGTGTTGAGAATCGAACACCGTGCCTCACACATACAAGATGAGCATTCTACCACTGAGCCACAACCCCAGCCCCAGAGGCCCTATTTCATGCTACTCTTTTCCAAAATACTTTCAAATATAATGTTAGAGTATAAATGAAAATGAACAAAATAATAGTAATAAGGTAAGAATAAGATCTACTTATAATTTACCTTGTAGAATAAAAGTTTATATATTGGAATATCTACTTTTTAATTTTAAAATAATTGAGACTTCAAAACATGAACTCTATTATGTGCTTCTGCTAATATTTTTGTGGTGGTATCTCAGATATATATAAATGTGTTATCTCGCTCAGTATTATCTCGATGTAGAAAAGTATTTCAAAGCTTGTTTTTACTTTTTAAAAATGTTAAAAGAAGAAAATATGTAATTTTTTATATTTCAAAAATTGAAATTTCAAATAAAGTATTTTTCATTTATTTTTAACTCTCAAAAGTAATAATCGTTTGCATGACTTTGAAAGTATTTGTTTCAGTAGTCCATTATATTATGACATTCTTTCACAGTACCAAAAAACCTGAATGGGCCAAATTTGTTAATCAAGCAGAAGAACTAATTTGAAATGAGTCCTAAAGGCTTCAATATCCTATCCTCTATAGCAACATAGAGTCATTCCTATTTAATTAGGTAAGCCAATGTATTTGCAAAACAATTAAGAATGCAATTTAATTTGGGGGTTTGGTAAACATCTAGGGATTCATTCATTATGACCTCCACACTGAATTTACTTTGTAAAGCAGCATAAAACTAATCACTTAGAACTATAAAACCTAAGACCTTTTTTGTTTCAATCCATAGGCTAGATGTGTCTGGTCTTATGCATTAAATGTACCTGTACTTGCGGACATTGATTCTGCTTGTTTTACTGCCTTTCAAAACTACAGTTGGAGTGAATTAGCTAAATTACAACAGCAATGGCCAAGAGTGACTGACAAGCCCCAAGTGGCTGTGCAGAGGGAGGTGGGGAGACTCCAGGCAGCCCTCAAGTACAGCTGTCAGCATGTCCCCACTGTCACTAATCTGTAACCCACCTGCTGACCCGGTACTAAGATTTTCCTCAGGAGAGACAACCACCATGTGACTTGAATCAAACTATTTAAAATATATGTTGTTTTAAACCAGAGAAGAGAACAAAAAAACAGCCCACCACAAACATCCAATGCAGGGGACTCATTTTGAGACAAGATGTTTATGTAAACTGCCAGGTCGAGACGCTAACTCCTGCTGAATTAACCTATGATGCCACGCAGCCCCTCATATTGATTAGTCATTATTTTTACCCTGTGAAATGAGACTACAGGTCCAGAGGCCACTCACTTTCTTACTCTGAGAAAATTCAAGTGTCCTTTTGCTCTCAAATGCTTCCCTGACTACTATTAGTGTCAGAACATTGTGAAAAGGGGTTGCTTCCAAATCACAACTGAAACGGACATTGCAAATCGGCTCATGTCTCTGAACCAGGTAACAGTATTAGAATGACAATCCATGATGATGCCCTTGAATTTAAAAGCAAGATGACTTGATGCATGCTATTAGACAGTTAAATACCACAAGTATAGATTCTATCATCCTGGATGAAAGGACATGTTTTATTCCTTTGTTTCTTTATACTGAGTTTAAGCTTGCAAAGGTAGATGAAAACAATTTCTTTACAGAAATAAAATAACTAGCTAACAAGAACAGAATAAAGGCAGAGAAGCTAGAGTGTCCTACTGATCCACCCATCCCAACACCAGTGATCAATGGCCAAGATGTGTAGCAAAGAAAGTCTTAGGCTTTCCTTATCAACCAAATGTCAAATACCCCAGGTGATCAGTTTATGACCTGAAGTGCTGGGTATCACACCTAAAATTTTGCAAGTCAACTTTAAAAATATCACCTACTTGCAAACTGATAATAAATATTCCCCTGGTAAACTTGGAAGGAATCTGAATGTGATCAAGAAAAGAAAGTTTAGGACTTAGGATATAGTTCAGTGATAGGGAATTTACCCAGCATATACAAGGCCTTGTTCCCATATCCTAGTACCAAAGAAGAGAAGGGAAGGGTAGGGAAAGAAAAGAGAGAAAAGACAATTTACATTTTTTGCTTTACTTCCAACTATTGTTTGTTGGTAAGGCTGTGGCAAACATGATCTAGGATATACCATGTTTTCAATGATAAGGTAGCATTATACCTTCATGCAGCATCATTACCAGGTCTGTCAGCAATTACTCATTGTCTAACAATTATGCACATAAAGCTGACACCTATGTGACTGCAGAATTTATATTTACACATGAACACATTGGAATGAGTGTTATGTATTTTCATGTGCACAGAAATTATTCACTTACCAAAATTATCCTTACGAAGGTTACTTATCTATTTAGAATACAGTCAAGATCCCAGATAGATGCCACTAGATTTTAAGTTATCTTAAGTTCAGGGACTTTGTCTTACTGTTTATTGCTGTATTTCTAGAACCCAGAATAGAGTCTGACATGTGGTAGGAAATTGCTAAATATGCATTAAATAAATGAATGTTACATTGCTTATGCACAAAAGGTCACAAAATTTGTTCACAGGAGTGCCCTAGGCCCAAATCTGGAGTCTGCCTGCCTTATGCAATAGTCAACAAGCTTAGTTCTCTTATTTCCTAGGCTACCAAAAATAAAAAGCAGCAAATTACAGGGGCATGGGAGAATGCTGCCAGAAGCATGCATACTCAACAGAACAAAAAATGAAAACTGACATGGTATAGCCAGAAAAAGAAAAATTATGAAACTTAGTTACAAGTCCTCAAAAAAAAAAAGTATGCTGATTTAAAATTTGAGTACCTCATGTTTCAGCAATTTTATCATGTGTGTATGTGTTCAAACACACCATACATTTACTTTTGTGTGTTTCTGGATATTATATAATGGAATCATATTAGATAATGTCTTCTGAAACTGACTTTTAGCCTTCAAAATTAATTTTGAGATTTATTTATTTTCATGTATGTAATTTGTTCACTTTGTCTCCTTATGAATAGATCACAATTTATCCACTTAAATATCAATACACATTTAGAATATTTCCAAGTCTTTGCTGTTATAACAAATGATGAGATGACCATTTCCATGTAAGCATGGTGCATATTGTGGTGCAAGCACCTACCAGGAAATGTGCCTATACAGGGTGCAATAGGTTCTGTAAGGTTTATATCTCAAACTGGAGTGGCTGGATTGTGGGGAGAACACAACTTCAGCTTTACCAGGTATTACCAAATTGATTTTCTAAAGGAATTTACCCATTTACACTCACACCAGCAGGTAAGTTCCTGTTGACATTTTTATAATTATCTGATTTAAAATTTTACCAACCTTGTGAATAGGACAAGGAATTTCACAGTGTGTGGAGTATTATGGTGTGAGAGATTTTCAAGTTGTTATTTTTTTTTTCTGAATAGTTTTAATTTTGCAGGAAGACTTCTCAGTCAGTACAGAGAGTTCTCAAATACTCCATACTCAGTTTTTCTGTGATTAAAATATTCAATTAGTAGTGTATTTTGTCACAAATGAGCCAATATTGATATTTATGATTAATTGAAGTCTGTATTTTATTCAAATTGATTTGCTCTTTATCCAATATCTTTCTTCTGCTCAAGAATGCCATTGAAGGTGCCACATTTCATTTAGTCTCATGTTACTTTAGGTTTCTCTGCACTGTGACGGTTTCTCAGACAATTCACAGTCTGAGGGGTATGGTCAAATAATTTGTAGAATGTACCTCAATTTTTATTGGTAGAATGTTTTTGACATGATTGGTCTGGGGTTGGGGGGTTTGGGAAGGAAGACTTCAGAGGCAAAGTGCCATTCTTATCATGTGACATCCAGAGTTCATACTATCAGCATGAATTGTCACTGTGATAACCTTGATCACCTAGCTCAAATGGTGTTTGTCAGTTTCATAGACTATCAAGTTTTTCTTTCTTCCTCCTTTGCATACCCATTACCTAGTTCATTGATGGCATCTGTTGCTGCATCATCTCATGGTGGAAAGGGCAACGGGTCACTCTAAGGCCTCTTAAAGGGCACTATCCATTCATAAAGGCTCCTTTCCATTGGAAGAAAATCACTACATGTGCAGTCCACACTTAAATAGTGGATGTAATGCTTCACCTCCCTGATAGAGAACAATCTACAAAAACTATTTGGAATTCCACTCTCTTTTATGTATTTATTCAGTATTTATCTCTATCATTATGTATTCAAGAACATTTTATTTTATACTTTGTAACAGTCATGCATCTCCTAATATTGGGAATATGTTCTGAGAAATATGTTATCAGGTAATTTTCTCATTGTGCAGATATCATAGCGTACCTATCCAAACCTAGGTGGCACAGGTCAGTCACTTGATGAGGCCTCTTGATTCAATCAAGAAACACCACCATTTTATACCCCACGAACAATGCATAATGGTTTCCAATTTTTCACAACCTCTTGAACACATCAAATTTAATGTTTCATGATAGTAGCCATGCAACAGGTATGAGGTGACATCTTATCATGGTTTTGATTTGCATTTCCCTAATGCTTAGTAATGTTGATCATCTTTTCATATGCTTGTTCTTCATCTGTATATCTTCTTGGGAGAGATGGGAAAATGTCTATTTTTTTGAGTTGTAGGAGTTTTCTGTGTTTTCTGAATATTAACCCCCTTACTAGTATATGATTGGCAAACATTTTGTTCCATTCCAGAGATCGCATTTTTGCTCTGTCAGTTTCTTCCTCTGCTGCCTAGAAGTTTTTCAGCTTGATGTAGTCTTATTTGTCTATTCTTGCCTTTGTTGCCTATGTTTTTGGTGTCACGTCTGAGAAAGTATTGACAAATCTAATGTCATGAAGTTTCCCCATGTGTTCTTCTAGGACTTTATAGCTTCTGGTCTTACCCTTAGGTCACTAATCTATTTTAAGTTAATTTTTGTATGTGGTAAGTAAGCATCTAATTCATTCCTTTGCATGTGGGTATTCCCACCACTATTTATTGAAGACCATCCTTTCCCTACTGCATAGCCTTAGCATCATTGTCAAATATCATTTCATCATATACGTGGGGGGTGCATAATTTATTCCATCCCATTGGTCTTTGTGTCTGCTTTATGTCAGTAGAATATGGCTTTGAACACTGTCACTTTGTAATATGTTTTAAAATCAGGAAGGGCAAGACCTCTAACTTTCTTCTTTTTTTAGCTATGTGGGATCCTTTGAAATTCTATATGAAATTATAATTTTGTTTTTCTATTTCTACAAAAAATACTACTGGCATTTTGATAGGGATTATATTGAACTGATACATCACTTTGGGTAGGGAGAACATTTAACAATATTAAGTCTTCCAATGCATGAACATGAGATGTCTTTTTGTTTGTCTTTTTAAATTTTTTCAGCAAAGTTTTTTGATCTTCAGTGTACAAGTTTTTCCCCTCCTTAGATAAGTTTATCCCTAAGTATTTTATTCTGATTGATGCTATTATAAATTGGATTTTTTTCCTAAATTCCTTTTCTGATTGTTCATTGTTGGTATATTAAAAAAACAACTAAGTTTGCAAGGTGATTTTATATCCTTCAGATTTGCAGAATTCACTTATTAGTTTTATCAGGTTTTTTTTTTTTTCATGGACTCTTTAGGGTTCTATATATAAGATAATATCATTAGCAAATAGAGAGAATCCAATTTTTCCTTTACAATTTGTATGTCTTTAATTTATTTTTCTTGCCTAAGTGGTTCAAATAGGACTTCCACGTGCTGAATATTCACTCTTGACTTACTCCCAAGCTTAGAGAGAAAGCTTTCAAATATTCTGTTGTTGACCATAGAATATAATAGTAACTGTGGATTTTTCCTTTACAGACTTTATTATGTTAATTCCCTTCCTATCCTAGCCCATTAAGAGTTCTTATCACAAAATCACAATGACTTTTGAAAATACTTTCCTGCAATTGAGATGCCCATGTGGTTTTTGCCTTTCATTCTATTAATGTGGTGTATTATTTGAACTATCCTTGAATTATGTCATGATAAATGCAACTAGGTCAAAATGTATAATGCATTTAATGTGTTGTTGAATTTGGTTTTGGTCTGTAGTTTCCCCGTAGTATTTTTGTCTAATTGTGGTAGCAGGGACTTGCTGAACTCACAAAAAAATTTCCAGGTGCCCCACTCCCTTTCCAATTTTTGAAGGAGAATACAAGAGATTGATGTTAATTCTTCTTTAAATTTTCAGTAGAATTCCCCAGCAAAGCCATATAATCCTGGGTGGTTTTTTGTTTTTATTTTTGTTTTTGCTGGGAGGTTTTGATCACTGGTTTAATGTTCTTCCTAGTTTTAAGTCCATTCATACGTTTTATTTCTTCATGATTCAGTCTTGATAAATTTTATATCTCTAGAAATTTCTCTGTTTCTTTTAGATGATCCAATTTGTTATCATCCTCCCATCAGCTCTTAAAACCAATCTCTTCTACTGGTAATATATGAGACTATTTCTTACCAACATTGTATCTTATAATTTTTTACAGATTTTTTTAAATTTACATTTGTTTTGTTTTTGGTTTTGGTTTTTTTTTTTTTTTGTTTTGTTTTTTGCATAGACATGAAGTTTCCCTTTTAATATTAAGAATCTGCAAAAATCAACAGTGTCTTGGGTTAAGGTTTCTGAAATCATGATAATGAAATAAAATAAAGATGTTTATATATTACTAGTTGTTCCTCCTGGGAATTTGTAGCAACTAACCATAGGGTTCTTCAAACACTGAAAGTGGTGAATTTTAGCAACATCAATGTAATACTGAGTTACAAGAATTATATTGTTTCCATTATACTGCCATTTTACCTAATTATTTCTGGCATAAACTCCAGTGGAAACAATGCATATTTTGTTTTTTATGGTTTTTTTTAAATCATTTATTTATTTTAATTTGTTGTATATGGTGGCAGAATACAATTCAATTCATATTACACATATAAAGCACAACTTTTCGTGTCTCTGGTTGTACACAAGGTAGATTCACACCATTCGTGCCTTCATATAAGTGTTGGAAAGAATGCAGAGGAAAAGGTACATTCATACATTGCTGTTGGGACTGCAAATTGGTGCAGCTGATCTGTAGAGCAGTATGGAGATTCCTTGGAAAACTTGAAATGGAACCACCATTTGACCCTGCTATCCCACTCCTCAGTTTATACCCAGAGGACTTAAAAAACACCTTACTACAGTGACACAGCCACATCAATGTTTATAGCAGCACAATTCACAATAGCTAAATTGTGGAATCAACCGAGATACCCTTCAGTAGATGAATGGATAGGGAAAATGTGGTATATGCACACAATGGAATATTACTCAACATTAAAAGAGAAAAAAATCATGGCATTTGCAGATAGATGGATGGAGTTGGAGAATATTATGCTAAGTAAGCCAATCCGCCAATCCCCCCCCCCGCAAAAAAAAAAATGCTGAATGTTTACTCTGATATGAGGATGCTGACTCATAATGGGGATGGGAGAGGGAGCATGGGAGGAATGGAGGAACTTTAGATAAGGCAAAGGGGAGGGAGGGGAAGGGAGGGGGTATGGGGGAGGAAAGATGGTGGAATGAGATAGACATCATTATCCTAAGTACATGCACAGATTTTAATTGATTGAAAAATTGTAACTTGTGGCAATTTTTTACTTTAGTAAATGTGAACATTTTTTTTCCCACATACTTTATGTCAAATCCCCTAAATATAAACCATCCCTTTGAATAAAAGTTGGAGAAGGTGGTGATAGTGGTATGACATGCTAGATGATAGCTTTTGAAACATCTTAGAAAATATTTTCTTTGGATATCAAATATTTCCTGAGTTAGCATCACCAGGTTTACTTTCCCAAGAATACTTTTCCAAGTGAGAAATGAAGCAGAAAAAGTTGCTTTTTGATAGTTAAAAAGTGACATATGTAGTTTGTGTAACAGACCACACAAATCAAGTTAAACAAATAAATTTTATCTGTTCTCAAATGATAGACATGTATAAATTTATACACGTTAAAGTCTTTTCTGTCTTCATCTGCAATGCATTTTTGTTAGGATCTTTTTGTCAGAATCAAGAGACTGAATTAGGCAATAACAACAGGAACAGAGTCACTGTGGGTCATACACAAAGTAGCTAATCTACAGATGGTTTCAACAACCAGTTTCCGCATATAAATAAACATGCATATGCATATGAAGGAAGAGAAGAAGAAAAATAGAAGGCATATCATAAAATGCACATATCTTACAAATTAAAAACACACCTTCAGACAGTGGGAAATTTCTAGATCTGGTGACATAAAAATGTCAGAAAATCTTCTCTACATAAAGCAAGTATAAAACTGGACAAAATGGTCATAAACAACCATATCTAAGGTCTGGAACGTAACCAAAGGCAGACCACAAATGGAGAAGCATTTATTCTTGAAAATTACTGGAGTTTAGGGTAAAAACAGCAGGAGTCTGTGACCTTCTTGCCTGAGGATATTCCCATCCATATCCCTTTTCCCATTTGTTTGATAACCAAAACAGAGCTGGACAAAGAAAATCAACATTTTTTGCTACCAGAGGAAAGAGATTTGCTTTGAGGTATGAGCATAAAAACAGTGCTTTTTGCAAATACCATTGAGAATAAATGAGAAAAACCCACACTTTACTAGTTTGAGGTTGTGGTCTGTTTGGGGAAAGCAAAGCACAGAGGAATTCCATGAGGCGATCCTGGAAAAGACAGAACAATTTGCAGGCTAGATAAGTGGTTCACCTCCCGTTGGTTGGCTGGAAACTATGGGTATACCGGGGGAAACCTGAAGAGAGTCTAGGTAGAAGGGAAAGCCAATTGTGACTTGAAGACCAGCTGAATTTTGAACAGGATCTTCAAACCACGTGGGTATCATTGCTAAAGGGAGGAAGCCTTACAACTGCAGATGTTCAAGCCATACTCTCAACCCAAATATGGGCTGATCCCTAAATTACAAAAATAAAGAGGCAACTCCTAATAAACCAGGCTAAATGTAAGATTAGAAATAAAAAGGTAGGCAGAGACATCAACAGTGGCCCACACACAAAGAAAATTTTGTATTTTAAGTCCAGACAAGATACAAAAAGAAAACAAAAGGGAAAAAAATGGAGTCAATATGATATATTATCAATTACAGTGTATAAAATGTTCAATTTTCAACCACAAATCACAACAAAATCCCAAAAATGTGAACCAAACATGGCAGAAAAAAAGTCCATAGAAACTAACTCTGAGTAGACATCCTGAGTTTAATTCATGTTCAGTGAATTTGAATTTCGCAGTAGTGACACACCAAATAGCAATCTTAGTAGAGAAACAGACACTATAAAAATAAAGGCAATTGTAAATGTTACATTGATAATATAATAATCAAATCATTATATTGACAATATGATAATTAAAATTAACAATGCCCAATGTAGGCTAAATAACAAATTGGAGAAGACAGAAAAAAGAATCAAAGAACTTGAAGATACCTTAATTTTTAAAACACAGAATAAAAAACACTGAAGACAAAGGAACAGAGACTCAGACTTGTTGGTCAAGTCAAAGGTAACAACATTCATGTAATGGGATTCTTGAAAGCATAGGAGGAAAAGAAAAAGCAGAGATCCCTATCAACCTCCTCATGGGTTTATTAAAGAAAAAGACAAGTCGATCCTTAAGATTATATGAAAATCCAAAGATCTAGAACAACCCCATCCACTTTTAAAAAGAACAACTTTGGAGGACTTACACTAAAAGATTTTTCAAATTTTAATAAATCTAAATCAAGAGTATGGAGTATTGTCCCAAGGACAGATATATCAATTAACACAACTGAATAGAGGGTCCAGAAATAAAACCTTATTTTTATAGCCAATTGATTTCAACAAAAAAACAAACAAAAAAAAAAAGAATTTAATGAATAAAGGGTACTCTTTTCAACAAATGATGTTGAAAGATTTTAATGGCCATGTATTAAAAATTGAACTTAGACTTCTAAGTCATTCCCCCAAAATATAAATATAGTTAAAACTATAAACCTCCTGGAATAAAACATAAAAGTTAATTTTTGTGATCTTTTGTTAGGCAGAGATTTCTTAGATATGATACCAAAAGCATGACCCATAAAGGAAAACATAATGAATTGCAACATCAACAATAAAAACTTTTTTTTTCAAAAAACATCATGAAGAACGTGAAAAGACAAGCCACGGACTTAGAGAAAATATTTGAAAATCATGTATCTTATTTAAAAAACCTGCATATACATAAGATACTTAAAGAACTCTTCCTAACTCAATGATACAAAAAAAGGAAAAAACCCAAAACAATTTTATAAAGATTTGAATAGAGAGATATTCAAACAAAGAAGATATTCAAATGGATAATTAGCTCATGAAAAGATATTCATCATCATTAGTCACTGGAGAATTGCAAATCAAAGCCACAATGAAATGTATAACATATCTACTGGAATGGCTGTAATCCAACAGACTAAAATACCAAGTATTGATGAGATGTGGAAAAACAGGAGCCCTTGTGCATTGCTTGTGGTAATATAAAATGGCATAGACACTTTGGAAAATAATTTGATAATTTCTTAAGAACACTTATCGTATAACCTAGAAATTCCACTCCTAGGTACCCAAGAGAATTGAAAGTATATGTCCATACAAGTTCTTATACGTGAATGTTCACAGGAGCTTTATTGATAATAACCCCAAACCGGAGACAATTCAAATGTTTATCATTTGGTTCATGGATAACAAAGTGTGGCATATCTATGCAGTGGAATAGTATACAGCAACAGAAATTAATAACTTACTTCTACATCTACAATATAAGAAAATTTTTAAAACATCATGCTAATTAGAAGAAGTCATACACACAAAAACATTGTAAAATTTCTTTTGTAGGACATTTCTAGGAAAAGCAAAACTTTAGAGATAGAAAGCATCTAGTTACTTGGGGCTCAATTTGAGAGTGGATATTGACTACGAAAAGACCCAAGGAAACTTCTTGCAGTGATAGGAATGTTTTTAAATCAGATTAATGTGATGATTACAAAATGTGTAACATTTCTTAATATCACAGAAATATATTTAGAATGGATTAAACTGTGTTTAGTTTATATAAAGCTGAATGCAATCTGCATTATTTATTATATATTATGTATACATTATATATTAAATTATATATATTAATACATTACATATTAAATTATATATATTCATAATTTACTACCAACATTTCCATTTTCACTTTATTTCAAAACAAATCAAAGAAATTCTATATCCTACAATTATAATTCTGTGTCTCAATTGCCTCAAAAAAATCATGGCAGTAACAATCATTGTACTCCTTCACTTTTCTACCACTTTACAGTTGGGAAATTTCTCTTGCTGAAAAAAAAGGGGATTCCCCTAGTACCAAGCAGGAGGAAGAAGGAGAGAGAAAGGGGAAGAATTGGGGAATAAAGTTGACCAAATAATGCTGTGTTCATGTATGAATATATCACAATTCATTCCAGTTGAGCATATAACTATAATGCACCAATTAAAAACATATAAATAAATAAGTAGAGGAAAACCAGTAGACTAATAAAAGGGGGGTTAGTGAGAGGGAGGAGGGGAGGAAAAGAAGAAGTTCTAAGGACTGAAATGAAGAGAGCTGTGTTACATGCATTTATGAATGTCAAAATGGACCCCACTATTATGGGTAACTATAATGCACTAATAGACAATTTTTTAAAAGTGGGATTCCCCTACTAGTTGAGTGCCAATTTAATTAATTACTATTTTTCAGGTATTTCTGACATTCATAAGGTGGTATCATCTCATCACAGATTTGATAAATTCTTATGAAATATTGCCAAATCTAATCCATAAACAATACTACCGTGAGTGGTGGAGGTCATAGTCAGCCCCAGACCTGTCTCACTCCACACTGCTTGCCTTAACCAACAGCTTGTACACCTCACTGAGTTTGCTCATTTCATGTTTTACCAATGCAAAGGAAATGAGGGAGGAATTTTTTTTTTATCAGAAATGAACAATTGTGTGCCCCAATAACTGCAAAAATAGGAAATATCCATAGCTCTTAATTTTTTAATATGATTGAATTAAAATATCAGATATGAAGCTTGTTTGCTCCAGATTACAAAATTTTAACTTGGATAAATGAGTTAATAATCCAAAGGGATTTCCAAACATCACAAACTGAGTGGAACATCAGTGAGAATTAAGAAAGACAAGGAGAGATTTTCACTAATTTATATATTTAATTTTTTTATTTACTAAAGAATTTCTCACATGAATTTATTGATTTTTCACAAGAGTCCTATTTTGTACAAAATGGCAGAAATAATAAGTTTAACATATCATCCAAAGATACCTGAAAGTAAATGGTAGATTTATGTTCAAACTAAGAAAGTCACTTTTTAAAACACTTAATAATTGAACTAATTCAAATTTTTCCCACTGAAAATAAGGGTAAATAAATAATGATTTCTTTTCTATGAGAAGGAGGTGAAATGTCATTTTTCTACACTTCAACTCCAAGTTTTGACAGCAGAGAGGCTGTTTATACTGGAACAATTGTTAAAACTTGTTTGTGGTCCCACATGCACAACAGCATAATCAACAGAGACCCAGTAGAATCAGGTGGCTCCGAGTGGACTGTGTTGAGCAAATGTTATATCATCTGACATTATCTGTGAATGTTCCTTTCCCAACATGAAACTACTGCATTACTGTAAGTATAATGGGCCTTTTGGTGATGCCATTAATCTCAATAAATTTTAAGGGTGAAATTTAACATTACCGTACTTTCTTATTAAAAGTCAATACAAGTCAACTCTTCAAAATGAAAAGAATAACCAGAAAATTTATTTTTAATAAATTAATAAATTAATAATTAATCAATTAAGAATTAATTTAATAATTTTAAAAAATAATTAATCCCCCAAATAATTGATCCCCCAAATTAACTTGTTTGGGGATTAATTATTTGATTATTTCTAATATTCTAGTCTTCTTTAGAGATACTGACTGTCAATATGTAAGATTTCATAAGTATGTGAAAATTTATGTCTTCTCCAGTAGCCTGGCCAGTCTGCACTTTGTGAAGACCTGTAAAGTCTATTCTTCAATTTCATCCTCTCAGGAGAAATGGTCAGGCCAGAATGCAGTCAGAGGAGTAGACTCTCTTCTTGGATTAGGAAACTCAGGTCAAGAAGTTAGGTTTTTGCTCAAGTGCTTACATTTCTCAAAAGAGACATAGATTGATAAAGTTTTCACTTGACAGTTATAATTAAAGAATGATGTATGACTTAAACTAGCTAATGATTATCCTATGAAATAAAAATTGAATCAGGACTTTGAATAATGAAGCTGAAAACCAGTTTTTCTTGCTGTGGACATTATTTTTTAATTACTTGCTTTATTTATTTATTATTATTAACAGCTCTATTAATTGAGAGATTGATATGTGCCAAACATTTTGCTATGCATTCTACACACATTATTTCACATGAATTAATGCTTCCTTTAAAAAGGTCTGAAGGTTCACTTATCCTCATTTTAAATATGGGTTACTCAAGATTTAGCAAGGTGCTTGCCCCCAAATCACATGACAAATAAAATAGTAAAGTCAGATTTAGATTTCAAGTGTTTCAGATTCTAATAAACTTATTTCCAGCCAATAAATTATAATATGCCAAATGTCAAATTTTAAAACACCACACATTTATGCACATCAGATGAATATATTCATATCTCATCCACATAGGTTTGTGCACATATACATGCACACATCTAAATAACACATCAGTTGTTATGTTTGCAAAATGTCTTTTTTTCCTTGGTGTTTTTTCCCCATACAGGCATAGCTGTTTTAGAATTATAATGGTTCTGCTCTGGAAGAGCCAGGATACAAGGGACTGCAAAGACTCTAAAGGAGTTATTTCATTCCGTTGGGACAGTATTATGCATGTTATGAATGTTTAAGATAGAGTGCGCAGTCTGTCATGTCAACTCCCATCTACTTCAATGACAGATTATTTTTCTTCCAGCACTAGTGGTTTGAATACATCAGCTACCAAAAAAGGGGACATTTTTCTTGGAGTTCAAATACACACACACACACCAAAAAAAAAAAAAAAATCATAATGAAACCACAAAACAGAATTCAAATAGCATTAGAACTCTGACTTAAACCCACAAAAACAAAGAAATGTACCATTTAGTCAAACAATTCAGCGAGTATCAAAGTCCTTAATTCACCCTGGATAGTATCCATTGCTTACAAAATACAGAAACTCAACATTCATTGACCTTATGTACAAGAAACTATGCTAAATGTTATACATGAATTATCTCATTTACTCTTCACCATTACCCTGTGAGATAGCAATGGTTATTATTTCCTTTTTCAATATGAGAAAATTGAAACTAAGAAAGGTCAAATTAACTTATTCAAGGGGACTCAATAGAAAGAAACAGAGCTGGGGTTTCAAATCAGACCTCAGAAACTGAGATCATAACCTCTCTATATATGTACACATATAATATATTTGCATTAAAGCTGAGAAACCAAATTTCCACACCAGGGAAATTCAAATTTACGTTGGGCAAACATTAGAATGTCCAGAAGTCAATTTGTCTGACAAAATATTCAAAAGATGCTATCCATTCATGAAATATATTCAGTCTTCTAAAAAAAATCTTTGGTAGACTCTCAATTCAATGGATTATGACTTCAAATACCACTTATCTATTTTTGCTTGAGGCTTTTGCTGAGATAGAAACATAGGGAGGAATGTTTGAAAAGGGGAAAGGAAATGCATTTTCTAGTAGAATTTTACCATTTTAAAATGGAAAGTCCTATCCGTTTGTGTTCTAGATTTGCGTTGGCAGATAGCTCTCATCACTTGGGCCAACTCTAACCAATTTATGTACCTGGAAACAAATCCCGAGCTCATGTCCAGACAGCGGTGATTGATTAGCATTGTCTGTCATGGCAGGGGTGTGGCAGCATGCATGACTTGTATTTGACAACCCTGCCCTAGACAAACAAATCTGCACCTCCTAAAATATACCACAGAGAATTCTGTATCTACAAAAAGCCAAGGCAGGAGATGGGAGAGAAGGAAGGAAGTAAAGGAGGGAGGGAGGGGAGGGAGGGGAGGGAAGGAAAGAAGGAAAGGGAAGGGAGAGGGGAAGGAGGATGGGAAGGAGAAGGGAGGGAAGGGAGACTTAGGACAATCGCTTTGATAATTGGTTAAAAGAGAAAGGAGTAGATATTGACCTGAAATGTCCAGGTTGATTAATGATGTGGATAAAACCAATTAATAATTGTTGAGCTTTGTGCATATTTTGTCATTTTGTCTTTGCATCTACCGGTCCATCAGATGTCTCCTTCCTATTCCAAAGCAACCTTTGGAATACCCATCCTTGCAAAGTAACTTTGTTCAGGCTATTTCCCATTGGTATTCCCATTCTTCTTCCCCTCTATGTAGCTATAGTCTCCCCATCCAAATCCTGTCTCCTTGGTGGATCTGGCTCAGGCACTCAGGGCAGAATCTTAAAAGCTGTCACATTATGCCAAAGGGGTTTCACCATCAGTGGTTTCACCACAATCCTCAGGAGGGGCCTTAAAGCTCTCCAGATGAAAACGCTGGAGGTCACATCCTGGTCACTGACAGAACTGGGGATTTACACTTAAGTTTTCCAGATTTCCATTGTGCCAGACTATTGCCTCCCAATGAGACCAATAAAATCCTTCACCAACAGGTGAAAAAATAGTTTCAGTCTCTAATGGATGCCTTTAATTTCTTTTTCTCTTTATGGCATTCAAATAAGTTGTCTTCCCAGTGAAACTCTGAGGGATGAATCCCTGGAGGAGCATCCTGGAGCTAAGAAAGGAAACCAGAGTTAGCAATCAGAAAATCAAGCTTCTGGTCCAGCTTCCACCACATACTAGCCAGGTCACCTCGGTAAAGTCATTTCTCTAGAACTGAGTTTCTTCATCCACAAAATGGGGCAAATAATTACCTCATACCATTTTCCAGGGTTAATAGAAGGACCAAGAAGATGTTATATTTGTAAGCAGTATGTAATTTATTAAATGTTGTATATTGTAAGATGTTTCCTATGTCCTTCCTCAGCCTTAGTTTCCTAAAAGGAGCAGATCCCCCAAATCCTGGACTTCTGTCCTTTAGCCTAGCAACAGCTATTCCCACCCATTACCCCTGCTCAGTCTGGGCTTTTTCCCCTCTGGACCCAATCCCAGGGTTCTCACCCAAAAAAACCTCTTCACAATGTCAACATGGCCATCAATATGGTATGTGTGAGGGATTGACTTTGTTTTCCAGCCTTTGTCAATGTTTACCTTCATAAGGAAGAAGGATCTTTTCAATGCTTACTTCATACTGTGTGCCATATGATGAAACTGCATTGCCACCCTTGCATAACTTTATTCTGAAGAAAACGTATTCCCTACCTGCCGACATCTGAAAGCTATAAATAGTGAGAAAAATAGAGAGGCCTTAAAAGTCCATGGAAATGTATTGGATTTGGAGAGTTTCTTGGATGGCCAGAGTGGAAAAATATTTTGCTAAAAAATAGGGAGTGTTGGTAGGACTGGCATACGGGCAGACAGTTTAGTTTCGTATTTACTCAGCCTGTGGCGAGGGAACACTTGGCTGTTTATTTCAGTGGAGGGGATGTTGGGAGACGCTGTTTGTCTAGTCAAAAATGCCCTTTGAGACTGCAAGGCTACCTGTGACCAATTTTCAACTAAATTTATCTTTGGACTTTATGTATGTCATCCAACCTTAACCAAATCCTTTTGGTCTTTATAGCCATGTCACAGAATCCTTACCAAAAATCTCCTGGCTCTGGCCCACAATGATGGCTTCTCATTATTCAACCAAAGCTGACTGTGAGACTTAAATGTGAGTTCTGGATAAATAGACCGAGTTTTGTTTAACATAGGAAATAACTATCACTTATTAAATAAAATAGGCTGATATTTAACCAGTCATTTTCAAACATCTCTGCCCCTCGGTCCGCAGTAGAATAAATAACACATGCTATTGACTATTAATCGTTGTAACCAGTTTCATTTCATGAAAGCAATTTATGTTTTATTTCATTCCTTACTTGAAAGCACAGCTAAGGTTTTAATAACCACTTTCATTGCCATTCTGACACTGACACAGTGAATACTTGAAAAATGTATTATTTTTCACTCTCAAACATTTCAAATGTATGTTCTTTGGATGCAACACACTATTTTGAAGGATAGAATGGCCATAATAAAGTGTAAAAATATGTTTCCCAAATTGTGACTAGTGATTGCTGTTTGTTCATCAGCTCTATTTATTTTCGTTGGCATTAATTTCCATGTGTAATCCCACAGTTTTTGTTTGTTTGATTTTGTTTTCTTGGCCATCATACCAGGTTGCTTAATTTGAAGGACAGTTCTTTTGCAGCTGGAAAGGTACTGAGCCTAGACTATATCTCCATAGTAGTTCATAAATGTTTGAGCAGGGGAGGAAAAAATCAAGCAAAAAGATTTGTGAAGCAGGGCCTTACTTGAGGGGATTTTTCACCCATTGTTTTGTCTTTATTTCCTTTTTATTTTCACATCCATGTTTCTGCATCATTAACCATTCGGTCTTTTCAAAAATCATCATTATTATTATCCCATGTTACAGATGATAAAATTCCAGTCAGGAGAAACAAGAATCCGAGCACAGTAAGTTGCATGGCCATGCTCTCCGCCAACATGAGTGTGAATCTCGTGCCTGGGCTCTTCCTGCAGGGCCTCTGAGTCTCATGAGGGCAGGAATCTGCAGCCCAAGCTTCCTGTCAAGTTGACAAATGTGTTAAATTCAAAGATAAAAGCCTCCACGTTAGTCTGTCAAGGGGTCTGTTCGCAAGAGCCTTAACATCCTCCTTAGCTGTATTCCCACACAGCAGCCCTCTTTGAGCTCGTTGCTGCAGCAACATAGTCCAAATGTGGGGGAGTCCAGCTGCAAAGATCTTGGCAGTGGGGCTGAAGCATTCATAGGATGCACCCTGCTCGTGCAAGTCCCAGGGAGCTGAGTTTAATTTATATAGGTTTGCACCAAACCTGAGTATTCAGGCCACCAAGAGAAGAGCTACCACCTGGTGAATCATGCACAGGGAAACTACTACTTGGGATTAAACCAGGCAAAAGAATTGAGAATTCCAACTGAAAAGACAGTGCACTGGGCACATTAAGGAAATCTGGACAGAACTGGATAAGGAAAGTACTGAATCACATGCTTTTCCTACCAATTTGTTCTTCAGTTGTCTCCTGTTACTTTCTTGATGAAAGTCTGGTAATATACGTTTAATATTTTAAAAGAATATGTTTAAAGGCTTAATCTTAAGAATTTTTCTAGACATTCATCACTGGAAGATTTAAAAGTAGAACTTAATACCTTTCCAGCTATGACAAAGAACAGTCATAATTATAACTAACGCTCCCGCTATCCAAGAGTCAGCCCTCTACTTCTTTACTCTCAAATGTCAATACCAGGAACTAAATAAAAGTCAAATATATGAACAAATGCCACTGTTGTCCAAGTCGTGGAAATATACAGAAGTAAGGAGAAAGAAATTGAGGACTTGAGTCCATAATCACAGCCTGAGAGAGCAGCAAGACATGATGGAAAGTTCTGGGCTTTGGGACCAAACAGATCTAAGCTCAGATTCCAGCACGAAACATGCAAGATCTGGGTTATTCATCAGATTACTTAACCTGCCTGAAAATCAACCTCTTTGTTGATAAAAATAAAATTCATCCTATGAAGATATGGTGAGTAATAAAAAAATAGTAAAAGTGGTAAGTTTGATAATTGTTCCTTCTAGTCTAGACAGAAATATCAGTTATCACCTCCAACTTTCCACCCAGGACAGGAGTTCTCCCTTTGACACTGCTGTCAGAGAAAGGCCACCTGCAGAATGTGGAGCTTACAATCTAGCAAAATTGCTATCATTCTCTCCTTAGTTACATTTTTTTAAATTTATCTTATTTATTTTTTTGGTTCCAGAGATTGAACCCAGGGGCACTTAACCACAGAGCCACATCCCCAGCCCTTTTTATATTTTTATATAGAGACAGGGTCCAGCTAAGTTGTTAAGGGGCCTCACTAAATTGCTGAGGTTGGCTTTGAACCTGCGATCCTCCTGTCTCAGCCTCCTAAGCCTCTGGAATTAGAGATGTGCACTACCATGCCCATCTTTAGCTATATTTAAAAAAAATATATTCTTAATATTAAGACAGTACTCACCTCACCCTAACTTCAAAATAAGCTTCTTAAAACGTGGGATAAAACCAGTGCATGCTATACCTTTGGGGACCAGTTCTACCTATTCAGGGGACTGTGGTCCACGTTTCAGATACCATTATCCTGAGACTAACAATCAACTTAGCCCCTGAATCTTTCCTAACACAAAAAGCTCACAGGCCGCCCTCCGCCCCCACATCTTTTAAGTGTGCAATTGATTTGTGTGTTTGTTTTCCTCTTACAAAAGCCTTGCATAGTCAAGGCAGCACACTTTGAAAAACTTAGGAGGAAAAGCCTATAATTTCAATTCAACTATTAACATCTTAATGTATGTCCTTCTGGTGTTTTTCTTCCACACATGAATACACATTTTTTCATCAAAATAGTATCAGGCTGCAGATGTCATTTTGTAGCCTCCTTACTAGGTTCAATTAACTAGAAGATAGAGATTATAGAGCTCAAGGGCTCATCAGCCTCCAGGATAATGTGACAGAGACAGACTGGTAGAGAAATGAATGCATTAGACACCCCCTGTATATAATCAAACATGATTATACAGGCTTGTTAATTTGGGGATTCAGTTTTCTGACTATGAATCTTCATTATCATTTGTAATCTTATGAGTGCTTTTGAAACTTAAAAATTATCAGGAGTTGTTTAGGTTTGTTTAATTAAATAGTCATTAATGTCAAAAAGGCATAATCCCTTGTTCGTCTACAATATTCACAGAAAATACCACAAATGGCTGCCACATGCTCTACTGAAATGTAGAGGTACTATGTGTCTGTGATATACCCAGAAATGATTGTCTAATAGTTCTCCCCATAAAAGGGAATTAGGTTAGTTTTGTAATCTCAGGATTATCAGCACATCTTGGCTGTTTATTCACAATAAGACAGGGCTATGTGGATCAGCAGATCCAAGCACACAGCCCAGCGCCTGGGTGTGAAGGCCCCGGGGATAGTCTGGTTCTCAGAAGTTTAGTAGGACAGATGAGCCAAGCTGTGCCCAAGATCTGCAGCATCTCTAATCCCTGCTCAAACAAAACAGCACAACACTTCTTGAAGAGGCCTGTTAGAATCATCTCTGTGTTCTCATAGCTTCTCTCAGAGAATAGCATGTCACAACAACTCTGTTAGGGTTTGAATTTCAAATGTCCTTCAAAGGAGTTGAGTTAAAGGCTTAGTCACCAGTCTATGGCACCTTCAGGAGGTGAGGCCTAGTGGAAGGAGTTAAGTCACTGGGGACATGCCCTTGAAAAGGATATTGGGACCCTGGCTTCACCTCTCTTTCTTTGTTTCCTGGCTGTGATAAAGTGAGCAACTTCCTCTGTTACATGCTTTTGCCACGATGTCCTGCCTAGCCACAGGCCTACAAGCAACCAAGGACCGAAACCTCTGAAGCCACAGGCCAAAATAAATTTCCTCATATAAGTCAATTTTCTCAGGTATTTTGTCACAGCAATGAAAAGCTGACTAACACAAATTCCACATAAGAGTTATTGTTACCTTTTCTGTTCTTCACTCTGTTCTAGACCTACATCATCCCACTCAACTCTCACAAAATCCCAGTGAGATTGGAATTGCTAACCACATTGTAAAAATAAAAAACTAAATTTAAGCTGACAGAAATAATGAGTTCATTGTCATGTATAGAAATAAAATAATAAAAAAATATGGCACAAGGACTCACTCGCTCATTCAAACACTTATTGAGTACCTACTGTATGCCAGGAACCATTTGAGTGCTGAAAGTAAAATACCTGCTCTCATGAAGGTAAAGGTTAAAAAACAAGGAAACCAAAGAAATACACTAAATAATTCTAGAGAAAATTAAGTGCCTTGAAGACAAGACAGCATAATAACATGCCAGAGACTACCTAAAAGGAAGTTAATTTCAGGAAGGGTAGTCAAGAAAATCACCTGGAAATTTTTAGCTGAAATTTGCATGAAGAAAAAGATACAGAAATGTGAAGATCTGAGGAAAGAGAACAAGCAAGTACAAAGGCCCTGAGGCAGGAAAAATCTTGGCATGTTTGAAGGAGAGAGAGAAAGCAAGAGGCTCCAGAGATATTTAAAAAAAAAAAAAAAAAGTCAAGAATGGTTGCAATGATTGATGAGAAGTTGACAATGACCAGGTCAGGCTGACCCTTAAAGGTCACTGAAAAGAGCTGTGATTTCATTCTAAGTGTGATGAAAAACTTTTGGAAGATTTGAAGCAAGAGAGAAATATGATCTGACATTTTGCTGGAGATAAAAATTCAGTCTTACCTAAAGCCCATGCTCTTAACCCTAAGGCAATACAGTACCTTGAAGTAAGGTCCAATTAGTGTAGAAGTAAGGATAGCAGCAACATGGTTCAAGAGGTGGCAGTGGGCCTGGTGGGTGCGACAAGAGCTGGAATGAAAAGCAAATGCAGCCCATCAAAGACAGTCCTCATGAGGGGTGAATTGCTCAGAGGTTTCCTGGCCCCACTCACCCATCAAGGGTACAGACTCTAGGAAAAGTCAGCTGACTGAAGCAAGCCTTTAGCCAGTTCTTGGATGAGCAAATGTATGGGGCGACCTAAAAGTGGAACAAGAACAGGGCAAAGCAGGCAGGGCAGGAGCCGGGGATTTGTGGGTTTGAAGGAGAGGAGGGAAGGGAAGGAAGCCAGAGGATGAGGGACTTGGAGAATAGCAAATGCCCCACGGAGGCAGAGATGCCCCGACCAGCACCGCCCGTTCTCCTGGAAGCTGGCCGCAGCCACACTTGGTTGGATGTGGGTGGTGCTGGGTCTTTGGGTGAAATAAAAGTGAATTCCACTCTGAGGAAATGAGAAAAGATGGGCAAAGGAAGTGGGAAGGAAGAAAGTTCCATGTTCAACATGCTTTTTCCTTAATTGACCTCCTTGAGTTCGTACTGATGATCTTTATTTTCTCAAGGCACATGTCATGTTTTTTTAACAGGCCATTCTGAAACTTTGCCTGGTTATTAAAGTCAGAACTATAGGCAAATTCATTTGTGTGTACTCTGTAAACTTAAGGTGATTTTCATAAATCTAACTAGCTTCCTATTCTCCTTTCTCCATCTTTTCCTGCTGTTTTCTCTCTCTCTCTCTCCCTTTCTCTCCCTCCTTCCCTCACTCCCTCCCTCCTTCATCTTTTCTCTCCCACTTCCTCCATCCTTCATATATATCGTATATTTGCATATGGATAGGAAAAATAAAACACAAAAAAAGTTTGCAGAGAGTCAATCTCAACTTGTAATTTCTGCGAATTTATCTTTGATATTTATTTGACTATCAGAGCAATATTTTTCTTTCTCCAGGCTTGGGGCACATTTATATTATACAGTTTCTTTTTAAAAACTTATGGAAAATCATTTCTCCTCAGTGATTCATCAGTCTTTTCTGCCAGTTCTCTCATTATCAGACTGTAATTCACTTGGAAGACATGAAGTCACTTAAGTCAGCCAAGGGTCCCCTCGCTATCTCTTTCATTGACTTGTGTTTCAATTTCCTCTTAATGATCTTTCTTTTATGCCATTTAGTTTGAAGAGC
The DNA here is from genome assembly GCA_025594165.1 of Tamias sibiricus. Lineage (NCBI taxonomy): Eukaryota > Metazoa > Chordata > Mammalia > Rodentia > Sciuridae > Tamias > Tamias sibiricus. The sequence goes on along the minus strand of CM046666.1, from coordinate 124,762,783 downwards.
CTTGCTGGAGAACTGTAAAAGGAAAACAAGAAGTTCTGCTTTCTGTTGTGTCCTCTGTTAACATTGCACCATCTGCCCCAGGCAACTGGTCTATTCCTTCCCTGTTTTTCTGGGTAGTAAACAGATTTACTCAAAGGGAAAAAAAAAAGAAAGGGAAGAACAAATGTGTGCTACTCCAGGGATGGGGGATGGGAGCAGAGTGACACACATGGGTGCTAGGTCACTAGCTGATTGCCACATGCTGCTGCTGGCCCTGAGTCCCCCTGCTTTCATCCACATCTGCGAAGGTCTCTCCTTACATAGCTCCCATCAAGCTTATTAAAGCACACGGGGGTAACACTGGACAGTGGTAGACTCTATCTGTGAACGTCCTTCTCCTCACCTGCCACGGAGAGGCACCCGTCTTTGTCACCTTCAGCTCTCAAAACCTGGCTCAGGCAACTCCCCCATTACACAACCCCCGGTGTGCGTCTCCCTCACAGAGCTCCGCCAATCCCTCGGTTCTCTGTGCTGCCCCTGTGGATGGCACACGTCTCAACAGTCCATCTCGTCGCACTGTAACAGACGACTTTTTATGTGTGTCTTAGTTGACGGGGATTACTATATTAACTTGCTGAGGTTGCTGGAACAAATTAGAGACTATAAGTCATTAAACCTCAGAAACGAACCGTCTTTCAGTTCTGGAGGCCATGAGTCTGAGGTCAAGGCGTGAGCAGGGTTGGTTCTTTCTGAGGGCAGTGGGGGACAGTCCCTTTCATCTCTCCCAGCTGCTGGCGATCTTGGGTGTCGAGGCCTCCGTGCCCTCGTGTTCCCATGACATTCTCCCCAGGCACATTACTTCACATGGCACTGCTCTCATTAGGATGCCAGTGGGCTTCAGGGCCCACCCCGCTCCAGTATTACCTCATCTTAACCAATTGTAGCCATAATGACCTTACTTAAAAAAAAAAAAAAAAAAAAATCCTATTCAGAGATACTAAAGCTTAGGACTTCAACACATGAATTTTATTTCCATCTTTCTTTAGTAGGATTTTAATGTGGCTACTTTGATATCAAGTAGCTAAGAGTGGTTCCAAATCCCAGCCAGATCTCCTGGTACCCTCCCTCACCTCTTCTTCTTGCTATTCCCGCTCCCTTTCCTGTGGTCAGTTGATCTCTTCTAAATGTCCCATGTCCTCCGCCCCCAGGGCTGGGCTCTGCACAATGTTCTGCATAGATTGTTCTGGTTCTGGTCACCCCTGCATCACTGTTCTTTGCAATGTTCCTTCTCTTGCTTCTTTTTTCTTTTTAAGTTTGCGAGTGAACAAACGAGGGGCATGTGCTGCATTCTAGGGAGTCTGTGCACATGAGGTTTGACTATAAAGCACTGGCAAGCCTTCTGTCTTACTCGTGGATTAAGCCCCATTTTCTGCAAACATATCTTAAGCACATGTGGAGTTTACTATTGCAATCAAAACTTACAACAAAGGCAATCTGATATAAATGTAATGACATGTATAATGAGTATTATGTTGCTATGTGTTCATAAACCATAAGCAGCTCAAATAAATGCCATTTAATACTTAATTTCTTCATAGGCAACATAAACATGTAGTTTTTAAGCTCCTTGTACAGAGGCTATAATTAATATTCAGACGAGCCAACAGTTCCCCAACCACACACAATTTAAACAACAAAGTTCCTAGATTTTACTCCCTAGTAATTATTATCCAAATACATTTGAGAGCTTGTTTTATATCAAGCACTGTGCCAGGTGCTACAGACACAGGGAAAGTTGCAGCATAATCTCCATCATCAAGCAACCCAGATTCTCCGAGTCTCACTTCCAGCCCTAGGTGCCCTAGGACTGCTGATTCTTGGGTGCCTCTCCTGCCTCCCCACCTCCCCAGCTCTCTTATTGCCAGGCTTTGCCCATCATCACAAAACTCCCTGCACAGTACTTCCAGGTCTGTCCCCAAACTCTGGCCTAAGGCTTCAAGTCTATGGAAACATAGTCTTTACACCCATGGATTATCATTTAAATAAAGTGAGGTGTCAAAAGAATTGTTTCCATGTGTTCTCAGAATAGAGTGCATACAAATGAGAGAGAGAGAGAGAGAGAGAGAGAGAGAGAGAGAGAGAGAAGAGACAGTAAAATAGGCTACAGATACTTAGAGATCAAAAGTACAGGGAGAGACAGGTCAGGGCTAGGAGAAGATGGGGCAGGAAAAACTGAGTTTGCCCCATAGACATGGGCTTTGGCAGATCCTTCTAGGCCCAGGGGCTGACCTTACTGGGTAGGGGCTAAGATGATTCTTCCTTCTGAGCATAACTGAAAAGGATCTCAGGGTAAAGACCAGATAAAAGAAATAATAGTGCATATTAGGAGCTTGTTATAGACCAGGAGTCAAGCTAAGCCTTAAATTCACTTTTTCATAGTCTTCACAGTCACTATCTGGAGTATGTGCTACTATGATTTAGCAAATGAAAAATACTATTTTTTTTTTAAAGACCCCAAATCAAACAGTTAATGTGTGGCAAAACAGGCTTTGAAACCAGGTCTTCCCAAATTCAAACCCATTATTCTCAAGTGTTCCACTCTACTGCATTCTTAAAAAAAAGATACCTACAGTGTTTCTTAAACTTGCACCAAACGGTAGCATGATTGTAGACATGAAGAAATGTCACCCCTTTCTTTGTCCCTTGCTTTCTGGTTCTTATAATAAAGCTAAACAAAATATCTTTGAAAATAAAAGGGATTGGAGAAAGGTAAAATGTCAATACACATGATATTTGATCCAACTATAAATGGTAAGGGGTAAGGTCACCGAAATCAGAAGGGAAACTCTGGTCAAAGGAGTCAGAAAGAGACTGGCACTTCACTGAGCTGACCTTTTACCAAGTCTGGTCTTCCTGACTTGCAACCAAACACAGGGAAATGGAGGTTGGCTCCATGGGCTCAACATACTCCACCTCAGCACCTGGGCCTCACACCTTGGGGCAGAGGCCCTGCCTAGGAACTTGGCTTTCAGCTATGCGGTAGGCAATCAGAGCTCTAGCTCAGCTTGAGGGCAGAGGCTAGGGTTAAAAAGTCACTCTTTGTCCTTTTTACCATGTTAAGAACAGCCCATGGAAGAAGTTCTATGGGACAAATGAGGCTGAGAAGTGAATTTCTAAATGTTACTACCCAAGTTCCTCTTGTACTGAGAGATGGGAATGGTGATTTGAACTTCACATACAACCATCTTTTGAGGTCAGAAAGATTCAGAACATTGCCTTCAGTTAAGAAACCAACCAGTTTAATGGATAGTAGATGGGCATTAACTCAAAAGTTCAAATAAAAATTTTGGCTCAGTGCTTATGCCTCCCTCACAAGGTCTTCATTCATCATCCTGGTGAATTTATCAAGGTCCAGAACATAGCTGGGATCCTAGCCAGCTTGGATATATGAATTGTCAGCACTTCTCTTTCAGGAACAACTCACATTTACCAAGCTCATAGGTAGATATAGAAATAAGATGCCAATATATTATGTATGAAGAGCAGTGGCCATCACCGGGACTACAGGGCTTTGAGTTCACATTGCTAGGCCATTTCTTGTGGTGAGCACACCTTCATGTGTGCCAGATCACATTGCAAAGAATGTTTGGTGGCCTGGAAATCATAATTAAAAGAGTTAAAGAGCAAACACGCAGTTGCATCAGGTTGAGAGGACCAGATGCAACCATCCAGCGGAAGGCAGGTATGTTGGTGGTTTCGTCAGCTTTTTTTCTGATATGACTATAAGATCTAACCAGAACAATTATAGAGAAGGAAGAATTTATTTGGAGACTCATGGTTTCAGAAGTTTCAGTCCATGGACAGCAGGCTGCATTCCTTGGGGTTCAAGGTAAGGTAGAATACCGTGGTGAAAAAGTGTGGTGGAGGAAAGCAGCTCACATAATGATCTATAAACAGAGAGAGAGAGAGAGAGAGAGAGACTCCATTTGCCAGATACAAAATATATACCCCAAGGCCACACTCCCAATGCCCACCTCCTCCAGCCACATCCTACCCTTCTTCAGTTACCATTCAGTTAATCCCACCAAGGATTAATTCACTGATTGGGTTAAGACTATCACAACCAAATCATTTTTCCTCTGAACCTTCTAGCCCTGTCTCACACATGAGCTTTTGGGGGACACCTCACATCCAAACTGAATGATAGATGAACACACGCTGAAACCGCCGTGTAGAAAGAAAGGGGGGGTTTATTGATTCACCAAAGGGACACGTGGAGGGGATGGGGGTGAACCTCAAAGGGAACGAGTGGGAGGAGGAAAAAGAAAGGAAAAGAGGGGGTTTATTAAGGGAAGGGGAGAAAGGGGGAAGGGGGAAGGGAGAAAGGGGAACGGGGAAGGGGAGAGCTGGTGAGAAGATGATGGCGAAAAGAGAGAGAGAGAGTTCTGGACAAGCCGGGGCTTAAGTACAAAGGGGTGGGAGCGTGACTTGTATGGTCCGGATTGGCTCAGAAAGGGAGAGCCCGCCCTGGGTTGAATTCCCGGGAGAGGCGAGTATGCCCAGGATCAGGAAGGGCGGGGACTCGGAGCCCGCCAAAGGTGAATTCTCGCAAGAGGTGGGCACTTCCGAGAAGGCGCCTGGGGGTATGGCCTGCCAGCCTGAATCTTGTCCAACACAAACCATAAGAGTTTGTTGAGGTTTCTCCTCCCAGGACGCATGGGGGATCTGTGGATGGGTACTGGCAAAGTTGCAGCCAATTGTTTTAGTCAGCTTTTCACTGCTGTTGAAGCCAGATTTAAAGATAGGTAGTTAGTGTAGTCAGGTAAATCAGGTCTAATATCGAGTCTAATAAAGAAAATGGAGTTTATGAAGAAAGTGGAGTCACTCTGAGCCTGGGAAGCCAGAACAACAGCTGGGAGATTGAAATGTTAATATGCTCCCAGCAAACAGGGAGGTGCTAATCAAATCACCCAGGCCCTTCCTGCCCAGATCACTCCTCCCAGGCCACTGGTCTTCCACCTTTTGGCCTTCCCACCTGCATTCCCCACCACATGCAGGATAAAGGGAGGTAAGCAAAATAAAGGACAGGACATAGGAGAACAAAAGAAGACCTTAGATATAAAAGGGAGAAGACCTCCCCTTCCCTTTCAGATCCCTTCTTCCTGGGGCAAGAGGGGAGTCTTCTCTGCTATCCTTTAATAAAGTCTTCACTTTCCACTCTACGCTTGCCTCAGCCTGCTTCTCTGGTGTTATACTTAAGCATCTGGGGAAGCAAGGACTCCTCATGGTAAACTACGGTATCACTCTGACCAAAAGACCTGATGAGGACAGTTTTAAAGGAGGAAAAGTTAATTCAGTGCTCATGGTTTTGAGGTCTCCATCCATAGACGGCTGGCTCCATTCCTCAGGGCCTGAGGTGAGGCTGGACATTATGGCAAAAAGTGTGGTGGAGGAAAACAGCTCATTCAGAACATGACCACCAAGAAGTAGAGAAAACGAGCCTCCCCTCACCACGGACAAGATATATACCCCAAAGTTATGGTTCCTCTAGCCACATCCTACTGTTATAGTTACCATCCAATTAATCCCTATGGGAGGGATTATTGTGTGATTAGGTTAAGGCTCTCATAACCCAATGGTTTCACCTCTAAACTTTGTTGCATTGTCTCACACTTGAGCTTTTGGGAGATACCTTATATCTAAACCATAACACCAATGCTTTTACTTGTCTTCCCCCACTCCCCTTAAATAAGATAATACATTTTATTGATTTCAATCAAATCTTGTAGACTTAAGAGCCACTCAATTTTATAAATAACTTCTAAGTTTTTATCTATCATTTGTTTATCTTAGATGTAAAATCTCTGATAATCTTATTTCCCTCTTGTTAATGAAAGATTTTTTCCAGCCATAGGAAAAGCATGTCAACACCCAGGCACTAGCAACAGTGTGCATCTTAACATGATTGAAGAAGAGTATGAGAGGCAGAATATCAAGACCAAATAACTCTCCCTGGCAAACCAAGAATTCAGTCCTGGTAGACTCTATCTATATTTTATCATTCATTAATTTACTTCTTCTTTCATTCCATAGGCATCTCTTAAGAATCTGCTATTTGTTGAAAATAGACACAGGGAAACAGTAATGAACCAGCTTCTAAGAGCCTTGAATTCAAGTGAGAGACTGGAGATAGACCACAAACAAAACAGAATAGCAGGTAGTGGCCAGTGACCTAATAAAAATAAAACATGTCTTATGGAATTATTGAGGAGGGCAGTCAGAAAGGTCTTCTCCAAGGTGACTTTACTTTCCACTCTACACTTGCTTCTCTGGTGTTATACTTCAAAATTCCAGGAAGCAAGGACTCCTCATGGTAAACTGGGTAAACTGCAGTATCACTCTGATCAAAAGACCTGATGAGGGCAGGAAAGAAACAGCTTATATAAATCATGGAAAACAGCATTCTACACTAAAGATGTATCTGGTACAAGTCTGAATCTATCTAAATAGCTGAACATGGTAAACACCTCTCACTTTTGAGAATCTCATGAAGATCTCTCCAGATTGGAATCACATTATAGATATATCTAGAACATTGAGGGGATAGATGCTAAATTTTAAATGTCTGTCAATTCCTGGAACACTTCTAGAAACTGTAACTGTGGACACAGAGCCATTTTGTCATTTTATTTACCCCACCATTATGCTTGTGGTAGATTATTAAGACAGTAAAAGAGAACCACATACGCTTTGGCTGCGTTCCTGCTGTTAAACTCCTCCCTCCTCCACCAATAGCTGTCAAAAAGCCTGGTGCAACACCAGTTCAGTTCTCAAGCCTCTACCGAAGTGATGGTATAGACCATTGATTCTCTCATATATGCATTTAATTTTTTTTCTAAACAAGGAAAGACTTGCTTGATTAGATCTTGATTCTTTCATTAAATCATGGTCCTCGGGGCAGCATCAAAAAGAAGCAAAGCCATCAGGTTTGGGGGCCTTCCTGTAATAGGTGGTCTTTATCCAGATTCCAGCCTCTGGTTTTCAATTACTGTGGTCACATGTGGTTCTCATTTCTCACGTAGAATTAGAGTAGATGAGGAAGAAAAACAACAACTAGGAAAACAGCAGATACATTTTTAGTGCCCTGAGTATTTCATGTCAATAATATTTAGTATTGAGCCAAAAGCAGCCCTTGTAAGAGGAAAGGGAGGGAGTTATTTTGTCTAGGTCAGTCCACAGAGTAACAACGTTTTAGCTTGTGGTTTGTGGGTTTCCTTTGGTGTATTCTGTCCCCCTAGATACTTTGCTGTTGTTTCCTAATTTAAAACTCACCATTTTAAAATGCTCAGTGTTTTCCTACTCAATGTCAAAAAATATCCACAATGTTCTAGTTTAATAGAAATTTGTTATAAAAGCATGCAAACTCACAAGTGTAGGAACTTATCTCACAAACATCCAACAGGCATCTCACTTATAGTCAATTTTCAGGACATCATTCCTATTGTATTGATGTGTGATGGAATTTAGCATATCCAAATCTCTCCAAGTGCCTACATCAAGTGATATTCCCGTGGTAATTAGTCACCACCATTAGAACAAGCAAAACGTTCTGAAATTCTGTTACCAGACATAAGCCTCAGACTTCCAAATCCTTCCTGCGCTCATCTTTTACTCGGACATGATGAAATGTCACTTTGTTTACTCATTAGAGCTTCGGCCATAGTGAACTGAAATTTTACTAGGCCTGCACTTGCATTTCCTTCAGTTACATAAGTCCCCCTTCCCTGCATATGTCCTTCTCTGACTTCTCCTTTACCAGCTAAGCGTGCGGTATGCAGTGACCAAGCATTTCCGAAGTTAATCTGGAAGTTCTTAGAACTGGACATTATATAATAAGTAATGGTGTCTGGAATATTCTTTCCAGAGAACTTCAGAGGAAGTACAATATACTTTTCGCACAGCACTGAAATAGTCAGAATATTACTCCAAGTAATTCAATTCTATCTTTTATCAATTAAATAAAAATCTTTAAACCTAACATCTCCAAACATACATCTTTAATCAATCAGATTCTGTCTGAATCTTCAACAATTAAGTTGCTTTTTAAAAATATCTGAACTTTCTGCATAGGGTGAAGGTGTGAAGATTTTAGTACTAGAGCATTTTGAAGGCAATGAGAGACTTGTTAATGAAATGTATAGAGTGAATGTCCAAATTAGAAATGCAAATAACACTGGAGTGTCTACAGAGCTTCATTATCTCTGTTTTAGAAATTTAAAAAAAAAACGATGTGATAGCCGGGCGCGGTGGCGCACGCCTGTAATCCCAGCACTTTGGGAGGCTGAGGCAGGAGGATCGCAAGTTCAAAGCCAGCCTCAGCAATGGCGAGGCACTTAGTAACTCAGTGAGACCCTGTCTCTAATAAAATACAAAAAAGGGCTGGGGATGTGGCCCAGTGGTCAAATGCCCCTGAGTTCAATCCCCAGTACCAAAAAAAAAAAAAAAAAAAAAAAAAAAAAACGATGTGGTGATATTGCATTAACTTTCCTGTGCTTCAACTAATTTACCAAGACCTTGGGCAAGTCAGTTTCCTTCAGAATACCTCAGCTTCTTTCCATTTGTGAAACAAGAATGGGAACATCTCTAAACAGATCTCTCCAGAAAGCCCTGAAATTGCTTCAAGTGAAGGAGTTACACAACCAGGAAGCACCTCTGTTGTTATTTTTCTTAGGTGACTTTACAGAAGTACTTTCAATGGTCACACTTCAGTCTCCTCTGGGACCCTGGAAAATCCTGCCAACCCACCTCCATATTAAGATCCAGTCTGGATAGATGGCCCTTGTTTGCTGCTAAAGTTATCAGAGCATTACTTAGGGAAGCAACTCTTTTAAAGTGATGTATTAAATGGGAAGTCAATAACCCACACAAGTGTGTACCCTCTTTAAGTACCTTAGCAAATTTTAAAAAAAAGAAAGAAAAAAGAACAATAACAACAAAAACAAACAAACAAAAAAGCCCACAGAGCCCCTGACAACAATCTGTGGTTAATACTAGGAGGCTTGCCTTTGATACCAAGCTATTGGCTGTAGTTCCTAACTGAACTTTACCTAGACCTCTATGGCCTCTACCTCCAGAATTGCTCAAAATTCCCAGGTGTGTGAAGGCACTTTACATCTCTACCCGTGCCCTGAGGTTGCTTCCAGAGTTCACTGCGCCCTACTTAAAAACTTGACGACCCATACAATTTGTGTATCAAAGTGTTTTTATTTGACGTACAAAGCTTATTTTCATTAAAACTGTATATGGCATTATTGTGCTCCCAGTACATATGAATGCCCCACATGTTAAGAGATATTAATGGAGCTGTATGCTAAACATATACCATCATGCATCCACATAACACTCTATATCCTTCAAGTGGAATTGATTTTATTCTGCCTTATCCACTGAGTGTTATAGAAGGAGGAATTCTAAGATGATCAAAGTGCCCCTCACTGTTATGTAGTCCCCTCTTCCTCTCCTGGAGTGTGGAATGACCTGTGAATACTGTGGAACAGCACTCCCATGATCAGGTCATGATACATGCGCACGTTGACCCAGCCTTGCCGAGTCAGAGAAATCCAAAACAGACAGAGTTCTTCCTGATGAAAGGAATTTGAAGTGTGAGAGAGATTTGATACGAGGGGGCATTTCTGAGGCTGGCTTTCAAAATAGAGAGGACACATGACAAGGACAGGAGAGTAGTCTCTAGGAGCTGAGAAGCCCCTGCAACCAGTAAGAAAATAGGGACTCCATTCTAAAATTACATGGAACTAGTGAGGATGCCAACCCTCCAGATAAGAACTCAGCTCAGCCAACACCTTGAGTGTGAGACCCTACACAGAAGACGAATTTGAGCCAGGACCAGACTTACTAACTACACAACTGTGAGCTGATAAATGGGTGTTGTTTTAAGTCAATAATTTGTGGTAATTTGTTGCACAGAAAAGAAAATCAGTATAAGTGCCTCATTCCAGTGCTAAATGATAAACTATCTGAAAACCAAATTTTTATAATTTCTGTGCATCCCATATTTCTGTATATATCCCAGGTACTTTTAGAAATAAATGTTCAAAGTTGACATTCCAGTGAGAAAACTTCCTGTTCCTTAGTTGGCTTATTATGGGACATTTAAATAAGTCCTACTCATATAAAACCCATTAATTTTAGACCTGGGTTTTTGTTCTGGTCTTGGAGAGAGATGGCTCAATGTTTTCAAAAATAAACGAGGTAATTCATGCTTCCAAGTACCATGAGATGAGAGGGAGGTCAGAGGCAAGGGATTGGATGGTTTTCTAAAGTTCTCACTTCTTCCTCATGATTGTTCACCTGCTGCCTCAGTCCTTACACTATATTGAAGGAATCTTTAACAGAGTTTGTGAAGGCTTGAGAGTTAATTGATGTAGGAGTCGGCCAAATGGCAGTTAGCCAGGAGCAAAGAAGGGGCAAGCATTTCACAGCATTCCAAACTAAAGGGATGTTGTGTGAAATATCTGGGGGAAAAGGAGAACTGGCTGTCCAAGAACTCCTGTTACTTCAGTGTGACTCAAGTCTAGCACAGAGGGGGCGGGGCAGGCCCTCAGACAGGGGAAAGAAACAGGAACTGGAAGACTGTGACTTTGCCTCTGCCTCTGGACTTCAGACCATCGTTTAGCATGGGGCACCAGGAAGGCCTATGGTCATCCAGAGCCCAGTGAGGTGTCCACTCTGGTGGACAGATAAAAGCTAGTGAGTTTGAGTTCTTCATGGGTGGCTGGTTGGTACAGAAGCTTTCTTGCGCTTTTGGTGGCTTCAGGATAAGGTCTTACTTGTGTCCAAACAGCATTTATCAAAACCCCAGAGAACTCCCAAGTGAAGTCCTATCATGAGTGCCTTCTAATCCTGACAATTTATACAGAATCTGCCAGAAGTGCAAGAGTAGCAATGGGCTTCGATCTTCCCGGCCCTAGAAGAACAGGAACATGGAACAGAAGAGTTACCCATAGTTCTGTGACAGGAGCATGCAGGAGACAGTCCACAGATAATGAGACAAGTTAAAGTATGCTCGGTCCTCCTATAATAAGTCCTTCTGTTAGCCTGTACTGAATTTCCCCAGTTGTCCATAGTGGTCTCCGCATTTCCACTTTTTTTTTTTTTTTTAAGGAAAATCTACAGTTTCACTAAAGAATGATTCTTATTCCTATGTTTATTGTAAGTGACAGCAATCACTCCTTCTTATGACAAGTTGGTGTTTTCAAAGGCGGTTAAACTGCTCTTATTCTGCACAGAAAGAAGCTGGCTTTCTCTGTGGTTTCAATTTCTAAATCAGGTTCTGCTTCTGGCTATTGCTATTGTGGAACAAGGCTGGGAAGGACGGAGTTAAGGTGAGCTGGGTGCAAACAAGACAGAGGTTAGAAGTGAAAGAGGCCTTCTCTTCAGAGCAGCCTTTGACATGGAAATGTAGCTCCTGCAGATAATAGGGAGGGTGGAACCCTGCTGGTGCAGGAGCTGAGGAAGATGAGACCAAAAAACAAATGCCACATACCTCCCAGAAAAGAATAAAGAGTCAACTGTTGTGCTCCTGCCACCTCCTCAGAGGACAGAGAAGGTGACAGGGCACTCGTTCTGCCTGAAGTTCTTCAGAAAAGAGATTCCAGGCTACACTCTCAAATGACAGCAACCCACACACAATTAGCACAGTGTAAAGTTTGGCTAAGTTGGGTTTCTTACTTTTCACATTCAGACTGTGAATAAAGAGGACCCTCAGAAGGGGAAAAATAGACTTCTGTTATTTTATCAATGGGTAATCAGTGAAATTCTAGAAAGAGTTTCCCACACTTCGTTCCACCCCAGTTAGGATTTTCTTGCTTTGAACAGCACCTTGTCACTGTCGTTCAAATTATAATGCAGCCTGTCCTTTCTTTCCTCCTCCAGAAGGTGCCCAGATAATGTCGGTTGATGAGCAAACAGGGTAACCGAGCCTGAGGTTTCCTCATCTTCTCTTGTGTAAGTATAACTGCTGCTTTGAGTGTCCGTTTAAGAGTCAGCTTTGCAAAGAGAGAGCTGTAGAGATATGAGCAAAGGTCACTGGTCTTGCCAAGTCAAGAAGGGGAGAGCCTGGAAGCTGGCCCCACACTAAGACCCTGTTGATTGAAACCGCTTAGATAGAACATGGTACATGCTAAGGGAATCTTCCAGCAGCCCCTACCTCCACCAGCAGTTCCCACAACACAGTGAGTAGCATGGTGGGAAGGGGAGATTTTCTCAAGCGTTAGGAGTTCAGCCCATTTTTCTCTTCCTGCTAAAGGGACATCAGCAGGAAACTGGGGTAGGGATAGTTTATGCAGGAAGCAAATGAACACTTGGAAGTGTGGGCAGGCCTCCTCAACCTCTCTTTTCTTCATTGTGTCAGTGACCCACACTCCAGCATCCTTGTTAGGGAAGGAGAAGGCTGCTGCTACTCCATGATTTCTATGTAGAGAGAGAGTAGAGACTACAATAGACAGCAAAGGGGAAATGGGAACCACATTACTTTTCAGAGGTCACTGGGGAGGCCTTATCACTTAGCTGCTGTCATGGCTTAATGTCTTATTATAAAAACTAAAAATGATTTTATTGATAGGAAAAATGCATCCATAGCACACCTCATGTCTTAGTCTGTTTTCTGCTGCTATAACAGACTACCTGAGACTAGATAATTTATAAGGAAAAGGGTTTCATTTGGTTTATAGTTCTGGATGCTGATGAATTCAAGAGTATGACACCGGCATCTGACTGGTTTCTGGTGAGAGCCTCATACTGCTTCAACTCATGGTGGAAAGCATAAGGGCATGCCAGCACACAAGGAAGAGAGAATGTGAGGGGCAGCCTTGCTTTGTACCAAACCATTGGTAGTAACTAATCTAGACCCACAAGAATGAGAACTCAGGTACTCCTATAACATGACATTAATCCATTTCTGAGGGCTCTGACCCACTAGGCTTCATCTCCCAACACCTGCCATTGAAGAATTAAGGTTCCAACACATAAATACTTAGGAGATGCACTCAAACCATAGCACATTCTTTCCCACCACAGGTAGCCATGGTTAGACTTGGTTAAGCCTCCCTATGAGCACTTGTATGATATGTATCATTAACTTACTTAGTTTGGCTCACAATCAGGGATCACATTGAACATACTGTTATTATAAGCCTTTCACACTTAGCATTTCATGAACAAATTTCCCTGCCAGTAAATATTCGTCTACATTTATTTTTAAAGGCTGCATGTGATTTGATCCCTTTTTGGATGCTGGACAATCCCTCCTCAGCAGAGCTGAGAAACAGCATCAAAGGCAGATCTTAAATGCAGTAATTGCTTTCGTGTCTGCCATTGACTCACCTGAATCAAGAGTATGTTTAGGGTGAGAGTAAGGTAAGTCTCTGTTCTTCCCTCAGAGAGGTGAGAAAGGAAGACAGCCTTGTGAATATGGCTACAGAAAACAAGCCCCTAAAACAGGAACCCTAAGGATACCCAGAGAAAGAGCTGATGAGCCCTGAGCCATCAGAGTACCCCATGCCTGTCTTCCCATAGAGGGGCTTTGACTGCCCACAGTGGCCTTGGTCATCTCACTGACCTATGGCTTCTTTCTTAGGTCCTACATGATTGTTGAAGCCCAAAGAAGATCAAGATAAACATTTTACAGTTAGATGTTGGCTGCAGATGTCTCTGTTATCATGAACTTCACATTTTCAATGTGACCTAGACCATATAGATAAGTCCACTTCAAACTCAGACCGCACCAGAAACTGTGAAGGAAAACTGCTTATCTCCTGGTGTTTTCCATTTTTCTTTATTCCTGACAAAGGGAGCTGCTGCTTGGTCTTTTCCTGTTCAGCCTTATTCTGCCTCTTGCCTTTTTCCCAAGGTTCCACAGGAAGGAATCTAAAAAAGCCAGGGAGCAAACTAGAAGAGGCTGCCCAGGCCCCACCCCCTGCCCCCCAAACCCCCAACACCACCACTACCACCCCAACCCCAACCCCGCTTCCAATTAACATCTCTGGAAGGTGAGTTCCCTCCATTTGGCACCAATGATCTAAGTCGTGAGGGTGGAACAGAGGAAGAAAGAAAAGTGTGCAGGGACTGCTGGACCCGTCAGTATGAGCTTAATTAATATAACTTTCCCTCCTCCCAAAGGTTATGAAGGCTACATGATTGTATCTACAAAGGATCTTTAATATCTTATAGGTTAGAAAGTTAAAATAAATAAATAAATAAAAACCCTGTACATATATAGTAAATGGATAGATATGAATAGGTAAATACAGATGATTGATAGATGACAGATGGATAGATAGCTAATAGATAGATAGATAGATAGATAGATAGATAAAAGAGCTCAATTACAACTGACTCTGAGCACATATCTCAAAGAGCCCTATCACATTTTCAAACTCCTTTTAAAAATTAATATATGTCAGGAGCAACCATATATTATCTCAAAATCTGATAAATATTCTAGAAGAAATCAGTCACAAGAAATAAATGAAATGTAATAAGTGCTATGGTAACAACTTGATTTCTTGCTTTGCTTACTAAATGACAAAATTATGTTTAATAGGCAAATAGCTGAAAATAACTCCATAATAAATAATGACATAATTATATAGTAGAATAACTTTCAAATCCACTCTTTATTGTCTCTCCTTACCACTGCCATTCTAATAATTGACAACATTGTTGAGTGCTTGCTATTTGTTAGTTACAGATCTAAGTGTTTTGTACCTGTGCATGCATTCAATCTTTATGACTTCATGAAATAACTACTATTCTGATCCTTGATTTATAGAGAAGGAAACTGAAGCACAAAACAGGTAAATGACCTCTTCTCAAGGTCATGGCCCATCCATGGCAAGTGCGGGATTCTAAGTGAAAACCTCTAGCTAGGTGGTTTCACTCATAACCCTTGGCTCAGCTGTGACCAAGCTTTGGCTCTTATTCCTCCTCCTCTTTCCTAATCAGTGTCTGCCTCTGCCTCCAACCTCTCTGGTCCTCCATGACACGTTTGACAATACTTTGATCCATATGTGTAATTATTTACATTATCACCCCTATTTGAAATCTATCAACGAATGCCTTCTGCCTGTAGAGCAAAGTCCAACCTGCTATGAGCAGATCCCAGTATGTTCGTGTTTCATATTCTCATCTAAAGTAAATACCATTGTCCTCCAGTCACCTCAAGTCTCCTCTGCATTTCTTATCCCTACATATTCACATAACATTTCCTTCTTCAACTTTGTTACTGCTTCGAATCCAGATGAAATTCTAGGTTCCATGAAGTCTTTCCTCACCCTCAGCAAAAAAATAACTCTGGCTCCTCCAAGATCCCACTGTATTTTATATTGTTTTCACAAACTTTATTAGTTTTTATGTATTTTTTTCACCCTCCAGTTTTTGTTTGTTTGTTTGTTTGTTTTTGTGGTATCAGCGATTGAACTCAGGGGCACTCGACCACTGAGCCACATCCCCAGCCCTTTTTGTATTTTATTTAGAGACAGGGTCTCACTGAGTTGCTGAGTGCCTTGCCATTGCTGAGGCTGGCTTTGAACTCACGATCCTCCTGCCTCAGCCTCCCAAAGTGCTGGGATTACAGGCATGTGCCACCGCGCCTGGCCCACCCTCCAGTATTTTAAGAGAAAAAGTGAGTTTCTCTTTTCTTAATGTGTTCTATTCTTCTCTATTTTCTTTTTATGTAGAACCAGATTATAGGTGCTCAATATTACGGACCCTGACTTATGCAACTTTAAACTCAAACTATTCCTTACATTATTTTGTTTATTGTAGGTGTTCAATAGATGTTTGAATTGAGTGGAAATTTTGTTAGACTTTGTATTGGGGTGAGAAAGTCATATGTTTTTTAACTTGTGTCTTTCTCAGCCCCCAGAGAAGAATGGGAGTTTTCTGTGGGCACGTGGGCAGGAATGCTCTCCAGGGTTGGGAAGGCCATGACTCATGATATAACGTCACTGGGTTATCACTTGTGGCCTTATTTATCTGCTGTAGGAGTAAGAAGGGATTCCACTCCAGCAAACATGGCCTTTGTCCTTCCACCTCCTGTTTACTATTCTTTCCAAGGTCCCATGATGACTAGGCCTAACTGACCACTACAGAAATGTCCCCCATTCCACGCAGGGCAACACTGGTTGCTGCAGAAAACACAGATTGGTTCATGACCTGCTCCCTCTTCTCCCTCTCCCTCTACAAAATCCTCTTTGCTCCCATAAAGGCATTGTCTGCAAAGGTGGCAAGTAGAATATGATTAGAAAGACATGAATGATTCAGGTAACGAAAATATTAGAAAAATTAAAAGCAAAAGACAAAGAAAACTCAAGACATAAAGCATTAAACTTGTTGGGCAAGGAATGAAGAAACAAAAACTATAAGAAGTGATAAGAAGAAAATAGAGAAGAATGGAACACATCTAAGAAAGAAGAGAGAAACTCACTTTTTCTCTTAAAATAGTACTTCAGCCTTTGCTGTGATCTAGACTCTTCCATCCACATGTCCTCCCTAACCCTGGTTTTCTCAGATGTGACTATAATAAAAACAGACATCCCTCTCCCAATGAAGAAAACTGTTTGCCTCCAAAAGGACCAAGAAGCCTCAAAGACCTTCACTTAACAGATAGCTTTCTACTTTGTACTGCTTGTTCGTGGTCATTTGTACATGGACACTGTCCAGATTCATTTAAGAAATAGCACTGGTTGCATATGGACAATATACTGGGCCTATTCTTTCTCTACTCCCTCTTCACCAGTATAACACATTCCTCTCATTTTCTTTTGCTAACCATCACAAACAGCAGACTCTAGTATACAAATAAAATTTAGGTCAGTCAAATAATACTGAGATAATCAAAGATAAAATGTAGAAAATCACAACTACACTCTCCACATTAAGTCAATCATCCTGGTGCAAGTTCCCAACATCAATGATTCTTTCCAATGATTCTTTTTCATCATTTCATTTTAGCCTAGGGACTCTCTACATACTTGGTCCAGATCCTACAAATCAGTACATTCCATTTGAAGACTTTCATTTCACTTTTTTTTTTTTCTGATTACAACCACCATATGTTCCCTCTGTGTCATAAACTTGATAAATCTTTCCTGAGCCCTGTTCCTACAATCTCTTCCTTGATTCTGGATACTTTCTAAAATCTGTTCTCCCACTGTGAATTAGAAAATCCTTGTGGAAATCTAATCAATTAAAATTCAGTTTAAAAAAAAATAAAAATATCTTGCAACAAGAAAGAAAGATTTGGGGCTGGGGTTGTGGCTCAGCGGTAGAGCGCTCGCCTAGCACGTGTGCGGCCCGGGTTCGATCCTCAGCACCACGTAAACATAAACGCATTGCATTGTGTACAACTAAAGCAAATAAATAAATATTTAAAAAAAAAAAAGAAAGAAAGATTTCACAAATACAAGTGAAGATATAAAGATCATAGTTACACAAGTAAGGAATTTTGAGTACTTAGCAGGTGGATGGACAGGCTACTATATAATAAGACAGATAAAAAGAAATATGGTCTTATGCTATCCATTCAGGAATATCAAGAATAGATTATAAAGGAGAATATTCTGTTTTGCTCTGTAGTTTTTAAGATTTACCTGAAATACTATCTTCTGCGGGAGGAAACATATTGAAAGACCAGCGAGAGAATTTCCAGAGCACAGAAACAACAAGTAAGAAAAAACAGAAACTTTTACTCTGACCAAGATGAAGTAAAAAGCACTTTGCCATCCTTGCCTAAAAATAAGCAAACAAAAAACCTGGATAAAATACATAAAACAAAAATTTTCAAAGCACTGAACATCAGGCAGCAAAGTAGTGATCCCTGAGACAGATTACAAAGTGTATATTATGATCATTCCAGGTTACTGTCTGGAGAGATGTCAGGTAGTGATACCGATGGGACCTGGTGGGCTTCCTGAGTTGAGGTGACAGAGCTGAGAGTCTAGGGAGAGCAAAGCAGCTGGAGTTCACAGAGAGGAAAGGAATGGAGAGAGAACACAGGAGACAGCTCAGAGGAAGACCCTCAAGCACTCAGCAGTGTAGATTAGACTATGCATGCATGGA
Organism: Tamias sibiricus; assembly: GCA_025594165.1. Lineage (NCBI taxonomy): Eukaryota > Metazoa > Chordata > Mammalia > Rodentia > Sciuridae > Tamias > Tamias sibiricus. Next base: position 124,744,666 of record CM046666.1, on the reverse strand, counting down.
AACTACTTGATTGGCGGGGGGGGGGGGGGGGGGGGGGGGGGGGGGCGGAACAAGTGAAAGGATTATAGTAAACAGTTCACACTGCACTGGGAACAGTTCTGTTCCCATGAGCCAGACCAGAAAAAACCTCAAAATTCATGGAGCGTAGGTGAATTCAGAAGACCTTCACTCAACAGTAGGGAGTAATCAACCCAAGAGTCAATGCTGCTCTGATTTTGACTGACATCTTAAGAGAGGAACCAGAAAGATGCAAACTGTTTTCAAGTTACTAGCTGTATCCCAGAAGACAACTCAAGAATATTTTTAGTAACACCAAAATATCCAGCAATGGCAAGTTAGACTGACAATGTCAAAAGATGAACAAAGATTATCAAAGATTAATAGGCATGCAAAGGAGGAAAATATGCCACAAAATGAGGAGGAAATTAATAGAAACAGTCCCAGAACGGATAAGATGTTAAAATTAACACAGACATTAAAGCACAGTCTTTATATTGGCGATTTGATATATTTTTAAAATAAAAAAAAGGGGCTGGGGATTGTATGGCCAAGTAATGATCAAAAAAAAAAAAAAAAAAAAAAAAATTTGATATTGCATTTGATATATTTTTTAAAAAATTGATGGAAGTATGAAAACTCTAATGTTTTAGATAAAAAAAACATAATGGCTGACATGAATAGCAGATTAAATACTAAAACCTGAAAAAACTGTTACCAGCAGAATCAAATAAAAAAATAATTAAAGGAAGTCCTCTAGGCAGAAAGAAAATTGTATGAGATGGAAATATGGATGTGGCCACTATCTGAACAAAAATGCAAGGCAAAATAGAAACTAAAAAACAGGATAGCCTTAATTCCAGAATATCAATAATTATATTAAATGTGAAGGGTATGAACACTCCCAATTTAAAAACATATTAATTATGTCTAATTATATGATACTTACAAAAATATCCTTTAAATATAAAGGTACAAAGAGTTTATAAATATAGAGATGAAAAAAAATGTATGACATGTTAACACTAATCAGACAGAAAAGTAAAGTGGCTATAGTACTATCAAAGAAGATAACAAATCAAACAACATTTTGTGTGCATGAGTGTGCATGTGTGGTGCTGGGTATTGAACCTAGAGCCTTGTGCATAAAGGCAAGCACTCTACAAACTGAGCTATATCCCCAGCCCCAAAAAACATTTCTAGGAGTAGATGTATTTTTCTCATACTGACATAAAGGCTGATTCATAAGAGGACATAACAATGCTAAACATTTAGGCATCTTAAAACAAAGCTTCAAAATATAGGACACAAAACCTAATGGAAGTATAAGAAGGAACAGACAAATTCACAAATATAGATGAAGATGTAAGTTCACCTCTCTCAATATTTGATAGAACAAGCAGACAAAATTATCCAGAACATACAAGACTTGAGCAGCACTATCAACTAAATTAACCTAATTGACATCTATATAATAATCCACCCAACAACAGAAGAATACTCATTATTTTCAAGTACACATGGAACATTTATCAAAATAGACAATATTATAGACCATAAAACCAGTCTCAATAAATTTAATAAAATTTTAGTCAATTCCACCATGGAGGAATGATATTAGAAATATATAACAGAGATCTCTGGAAACTAAATAACAGATTTCTATATAACCCCAAAGCAAAGAATTCAAAAGGCCCATTGGAAAGTACTTTACACTAAATGAAAAGGAAAAGATTGCATATCAGAAATTTTAGGATGCCACACAAACAATCTTTAATGGGAAATCTTATAGCATTAAAATCTGTATTTCAAAAAAAAATTTTCTGATAAATGAACTCAGCTTCAGTGATAAGAAATCAGAACAGAGCCTGAAAATTTGACTTTTATGCCAAATCAAGACCTATTTTTGTAGATAAAGTTTTATTGAATCACAGTCAAGTTCATTCCTATATATTCTACAACAGTTTACATATTACAATGGCAGAGTTGAATAGTTAGGTAGAGATTGTGTGACTCAAAAAGTCTAAAATACTGCCACATAGTCCTTTGTATGAAATGTTTGCTTGCCTGCACCATGGCGCACACCTGTAATCCCAGTGGCTCAGGAAGATCACAAGTTCAAACCCAACCTCAGCAAAAGCAAGGTGCTAAGCAACTCAGTGAGATTCTGTCTCTACATAAAATACAAAATAGGGCTGAGGAATGTGGCTCAATGGTCAAGTGCCCCTGAGTTCAATCCTCAGTACCAAAAAAGGAAAAAAAAAGTTTGCTTACTTCCAAACTGGAAAAAGAAAAGCAAATAAACCTGAAGCATTAAGGAAAAAAAAAATGATAATAAGGATCAAAACAGAATTTGGTAAAATTTTAAAACTATAAAGTGAACAGAGAAAACTATGATTGCTGCAGGGAAAAAAAAAAAAAAAAAAAACCTACCAATATGATTAACCTCTAGCCAGATTCTTCAGAAAATACAAATTATCAATATGAGAAATGATGGGTGATGTAACTCCAGATCCTACAGATAATAAAAGGAAAATAAGAAAGTAACATGAAATTTATACTAATAAATTGGACAACTTATGAAATGGACAAATTTCTTAAAAAACGTAAGTGAAGAAGTAGAGAATCTGAGTAACCCAATAAATTTATTAAAGAAAATTTACTTGTAATTACAAAACTTCTTACAAAGAAAATCCAATGATTTCATTGGAGAATTTTCCAAAATTTAAGGAACAAATGATAACAATTCTATACAAGTTCTTATAGAAAATTGAAAAGGAAGGATTTTTCCCATTGCAATCGATAAGGTTAGCCTTGTCCTGATATTATAATCAAGGACCTATACTAATATCCTGTATGAACAAAAATTAAAAAGAAATATTTTAAAAATTAGCAAATAAAGTCCAACAATTTATAGAAAGGATAATATATCATGAAAGAATGGAGTTTATCCAAGAAAAGCAATATTGGTAAAATTTTGATGTAACATTTGAAAATCAATCAACTTTATTTTATTAACATACTGGAAAATAAAAGCCACATAATCACCTCAATAGAAGAAGGAAAAGCATTTGCCAAAATCCAACATGCATTCCTGACTTTAAAAAAATAGCAAATGGGAATAGAAGGAAACTTTCACAACCTGTTAAAAGGTAGCTATGAAAATATTCAGCTAACAGCATGCTTAATAATGAAAGATTGAATATTCCCCCTAAGGATCAGGAAAAGTACAAAGATATACAAACTTTATCCATTTAACATTGTACTGAAGGTTTAGTTAGTGAAATAAGGAAAGAAAATAAAAGATTTAATTGGAAAGGAAGAAATAACACAAACAACAAGTAACACGAACGACGCAATCGTGCAAAAAATCCCATGGCACCTACAAAAAAACTTGCAAGACCAAATAGTGACTTTATTAAGTGTCTTAGTCTATTTAAGTGGCTAGAGCAAAATACTGTAAACTGATAAGCTAATAAACAACAGAAATTTATTTCTCACAGATATGGAGCCTGGGAAGTCCAAGATCAAAGAACCAACACATTCTGTATCTGGTGAGGGCCTGCTTTCTCATTCATAGAAGGTGCCTTCTCTCAAAGTCCTTACATGGTAGAGGAGAATCCAAACTTCCTTGGACTTTTTTTTTTTTTTTTTATATAGAGACTAATACCATCCATAAAGCCTCCACTCTCATGACCTAATTATCTGCCAAAGGCCCCACTTATTAATACCATCACCTTGGGTATTAGGATTTAACATAAGAATTTGGGGGAAATATAAGCATTAAAGCCATAGCATCAGGGTCACATAAAATAATATAAAAAAGAAATTGTATATATATAAACTGGCAAAGCAAATTTGGAAATTGAAGATTTTAAAATACCAATTAAAATAATTTTTTAAATATGGATTACTTAGGAATAAATCTGCCAACAGATGTGCAAAACCATTAATGAACATTTGCAAAACACTGTTAATAAGTGGAGAAGTAACAATCCTCCACTTAGGTGTTAACACTCCCCAAAGTGAACTAGGGCTCAATTCAATCCTAATCAAAACTCCAGTAGGAATTCCTTATTTGGTAGGAATTGACAAATTGATTTCCATACTTACATAAAAAGGCATAGTACTTAGAATAGGTGCAACAACTTGGACTAGGGTGAATGAAGCTGAAGAACTAATTAAACTTGATTTCCAGACTTATAAAGTTACAGTGATCAAGATGATACATAAAATAGACAAATCAATGAAACAGAATCAAGGAATAGACCAATACGTACATGAAAAACTCAATACTCTGTCAACAAGTGGCACAGAAGCAATTGGGCATCTATATAAAGTAAATTAAATTTCATCTTATCTAAAAACCATCAATAAAAAATTAAGTTGAAATTGATTCTGGATCTAAATGTAAAATATAAAACTATATAAAACTGTTTTTAAAAAAAATAAGAGAAGAATTTCTTTGGGAACTTGGATTAGGCAAAGATTTCGTAGGTACAACACTAAAAGTATGACTTGATCATTGATTAACTGGACTTCACTAAAATTAAAAATTATTTTTGGAAGATTGTTAAGAGAATGAAAAGCAAGCCATAAATTGAGAGGAAATATTTAAACTCACATGTGATAAAGAAACTGTATCCAGAGAATAAGAGGAACTCGCAAAAGAAAGAAGGTAATGTGAAAAGATGGGTGGAAGACTGAAACAGATTTTCACTAAAGAAGGTATACAAATGTGAAGACACAAATGGTGTGAAAATACTTTGTGTAAAACCCGTGACTTGAAAACTTGTGCTCTATATATGTATTATAAAATGAATTGCATTCTGCAAGCATGTATAACAAATTAGAATAAATAAATAATTTAATTGATTAAAAAAAGGTATACAAATGGAAAATAAGAACATTAAAAGGTACTCAACATTACTTGTCATTAGAGAAATGGAAATTAAAACCACAATGCAATATTACTACACATCTGTTATAATTAATAAAATGAAAGATAGACTCTTCCCAGTGTTGGTGAGATTATACAGAGAGTAGAACTCTCACATACTGTTGGTGGAATTTTAAAATAGTGTAACCACTTTGTAAAATAACTTCACAGTTCTAAAGGTTTTCTTTTAAGTCAAACTTTGACCTGTCATAGGATCATTCCAATCCTAGTTATTTATCCAAAAAGAATTGAATCTCACGTCTTTACAGACTTGTACACATAACAACATTGTTTATAATATCCAACAGCTGGTAAAGGACCAAATGTCTATCAAAATGTTCATAAGTGAACATAGTGAGGTATATCCATACAATGGAATATTATTCAGCAATGGGAAGGAATAAACTACTGGTATACCCAACAGTAAGGGGAGATCTCAAAATAATTATTTCAAATGAAAGAAGCCATACTTTGCCCACCTTTCAAACAATAGCATATACTGTATGATTCTATTTATATGAAACTTCAGAAAATGAAACAAATATATAGTGACAAAAGCAGATCAGTGGTCCCTTGGGACTGGAAAAAGGTAGGAAGGAAAAAGTCAAAAAGAACCACCAATGGTGCAAAGATCACAAGAAAAGTCTTGGGAGTGACAGATGTCCTTCACCTTGACTATGGTAGTGGTTTTGTGGGTATACACAAATGTCAAAGGTTGATCAATTGTATACTTTTAATATGGTCACTTTATTAGTATCTAAACCAATGTATCATCCATTTCTAAGTATTCAAAGTTTTCACATGTCAATATTTTCTGTTGAAAACAGTGTGCTCTGAAAAATCTAGCAACTTTTAATAGACTCAATAAACTGTTTTTTTTTTTTTTTACAAAGGAAAAAAGAAATAGCTGATAGAATCAGAAATATTTAATCAAGAACAGAGAAAAAATAAAAGGAATAAGACACACATCATTAAATACTGTCAGGCTGTAAGTGGGCCAGATAGTTCTAGAACTGTACAGAAAGAACAATTATGGTCATATAAAAATATATAGAAACTAATTAAAACAAATGAAAAAAATTAAAAATAAAAAAAGATGTATAAAACCCACAAATCTGTGATCTACATGATCTAATGTTAGACTGCTGCAGTCACCAAGGGACACAGTCCAGCTAGCAAAAAGTTAACATAATAATAATTGAATTTTCTCCTTTACATTGGTTGAATGACATAAAGTATATAGTTTCCAGCAGCACCCCCCTAAAATTTCCCTTTACCTTCCAATATTTTTCTCCTACTATAGGTTTTGTACCACATTTTACAGAAATCTCTTCCCCTGATCTGCTTTTTTATTCTTTCCCTTACCATTCCTAATTCTGCATCACAAAAATCTAAACAAATACTCTTGCAATAGCACATCTGTCCTTGGAAGTCAAAGGAAGGGAAACTTAGTGGGAGACACTAATCCTCTTGACCAGTCAAGCATTGAGGAAAGGCTTGGAACATTCATGCAATGTCATTAATGACACTGAGGTCATTAAGAGCATGGGCTCTAGAGCTGGAATTTTGGGGTCCTGTTTCCTGTTCTATTTTGATTAGTTCTGTGACAGATAAATGTATCTAACCTCTCTGAGCATCATTTGTCTCATCTGTAAAGCAGAAATAACAAGTCCCTAAGATGGCTCTTTGAGCTTCAAATGATTTAATACTTGTAACATACTTAAAAGCACGCCTGGCACAGAGGAAGCTCCCTATAAGTACTCACTTTTCCTATATAAATAGTAATTTTTACCTCTTCACACAAAGATATTTTTGAGAACTCAGAATGGAATGGGCAGCTTCAAGAGGCCAGGAGCTTCCTATCTCTAGACATGATCAAACTGCTACCAGCTGGCTACATCATGGGGAAATTGCACATCAGATTAATTCATTTGATATTGACTGCACCAGGAGCCACTGAACTCACCTTTCATATATGAGTGTCTGTATTTCCATGCATCTTTTTTTCTGTCTTGGTTATTATTTTTACTGCTTCCCTCATTCATTCATCCACCCTAGATCAGAGCATCTTGAATTCTCTTGATCCTGGTCTTTTTTTTTTTTTTTTTCTTTAGCTTGAAGGTGTTTCATAAAAAGCCTTCTTTCAGATGACAAAACTGACAATTCATAAAAGAGGGAAATAAAAATATGAAAAATGTTAACCTCACAGGAAATCAAATATTTGGTAATATAAAGGATGTCCCTGCCCTGTGTATACATGTGCTTTTAAAGCACTTAGAACTTAGTTTTTTAAAAAATGTAAAATGTTTTCAGTGAGCTGACACCCACACAAAGCAAGTCTTTCTGCAAGATGGATGAAACAGAAAAACTAATTTGAAGTTAATATCTTCCAAATAGAGAATTATCAGGTATTTAACTATAAAACTCAATTCTCTGTTTTCATCTTGCCCTACTTATTTTGCATTTAGAAAAGATTTTAAGTAAACAATTTTTTTATCCCAGTGTTCAAAGGAAGATTTATTTCTAATCAGTGTTATCAGTGACAATTATCAGAGTTTATCCTCACATCTAACTTTACCTCCTTTATTCTGTCAAAGGCTACCTCCACCTCCTCTGAGAACGTGCCATCCTCAGCCTATACCTTAATCTTCCTCATGATCCCAACTCTCTCCTCTCAACCTGCAAATATGTGCACATCCTCCATAGTCACTGAAACCTTTCCTTTGACCTTGGATCCATTTCCACCTACCAACTGGTCTAGTGCTTCTGCATCTTCCATATCTTGTCTTCCCGTTACCTTTCTCCTCTGCCCTTAATTCTGTTGATCTTCACTCATCCTTTTAGATTAGCTCAGATATCATCTGGCAGCTGTGACACCATTCATAACTCAAGTCCCAACAAGAGTACTAGGTATCTCTCAAGGGCTAACATAATACTCCAAAATAATCTGTTGGAATTATCAGTTTTCTCAGTAGCCTTGATAGGAGGAATGAATGAATGAATGAATGAATGAGATGGATATGGACAACAGGCCTCAAAAAGGGAACTTCCCTTACTGTTCCCCTATCTGCTCTCCTGCCCCACCCTAACTTAACTGTGCCACCAAAACTCCTCCCATCATCTGGCCCTGCCCACCAAAAGGCCTGCCAAAAGTAACTAACTCCTCCCATGACCTGGCTCTGCTAAAATTCTATAAAACCCAGATCTTCATGGTGGCCAGCCACCATCCACACCCTCCACCCAGGATGTCCCCCTCCAGTGCTGAATAAAGAGCATTGCTGGTCCATGATGTCTGCCTCCATTCTCTTTTTCTTTTTGTATTCTCTTTCATGTGTTTTCAGAATGAATGAATGACATGATTCTAGAAAAATGCACATGAAAAGAAACTGGTGGATATATGCTCTAGCCTTGATATGTACATTTTGTTGTTGAACTTCGAGTTTTTCAGACCAATTAGTCCAATAGTCAGTAATCTCTTTGACCTGAATTCTACCTGTGTATACAATAATGTGGAAGCTCCAGTGTAGAACTTGTAGCCATTTGATTAGTGCCCTCCAATCAGTAACACCATGTGAATACATACCTTTTCAGAGGCCATTTGGTCTCTATGATCTACATAATTTCTCTTGACCTTTTTCTTTTCAAGACTGTACTACAGAGATGGCATCCATGGATGAGGATATTGCCATGGGCATCCCTCAGATCATTAGTTAGTTGTTGACTGGCAAAGACAGAACGGAATGTAATACATATTTTCATACTCAGTATCATAGAATTCAAGACACAGCATGAACAACAACAAAAAAAGAATTTAAACTTTATGTATCCAATATCACATAATTTAGTGAATGATTTTTATTTGGGAGACTTTTTGAAAGTTTAACATCTTAATTTTGTCTATCTTGTTTTCTAAATTTTCCTTTGTTGAGATTATTGTGGGATACAATTATATTAAACCTCAACTTACATTTTTTCATTCTTTCTTTATAACAGTTCTAAGAGCTTTACACTGGAATCATAAATTTTATCCCCATTTTACAGCTAAAAAGGCTGAGATGTGGAGAGGTTTGCCACATAACTAGTAAGGGTTTGGAGTCATGACAGGCTATTTCCAGGACAGACTGCATTCTGAGCCAGAACTCTGTGCTATCCTGGGGCAAACCTAGGAAAAGTTATTCAGAGGAAAAACTGACTGTGGAGACTTCAGAGACCAAGGAAAATGAATATGTTTCTTTATTATTAATAGAGTGTTTAGGTGTTTTGTTTTGTTTTGTGTTTTTTAATACAGAATGATAATACTTGGGTCTAAAGAGATTCTTGGAAGCAAGTGGGTCATTTCTGGGCCAATAGTCAAGGACATAGATTTTTCTTTTAACTATTGATTAGGAAGTAAAATAGCAACTTACAGATTTCGTTAATCATTGTTCTCTTGGTGAGTGAATTTTTCAGTAGTATTTTAAAACAGTCAAGTAAAAGAACCAAAATATCCTAAGCCAATTTGGCTGGGAGAGGAGAGTGCTCAAACATTTGTGCTGACATCATTGTTTACCTAGTTGAGACCCTCCTAATGTTCTAGGAAAAACATAACTCCTTGAGGAAGGTTTCTGTTCTCAGAAAAACATTCCTTTATAATTAAGAAGAAACTGCAAGACCCAAGAGACACTTCCCTATCAACAAAGTCATCCCAAACATATATGACTTGATGATCTGAAATAATCAATAGAGAGGACATTTTAAATATAAACAAATGGAAGGGATTTCCTATTACACGAACCCATCTCCATCCTGTCTTTGAGTTAATCACCATCAAATTGCACTAAATCAGAGATGGCAGGGGCTGTGGCTAGCTGGACACCAGTGTTTCTCATTGTTTGGTTATACTGTAGAAGTCTTCAGAATGAGCTTAGTCTAAAAGATTTTTAAACAGCAACTCTCTTGAACTTCTAAACAGCAGAAGTTTTTGTGAGTTTTGTTTTGTTGTTTTGGCAAGAGGTGGAGGATGGAGGGAGGATTATGTATTGTGCATGATACATTTTTTTCCTTAAATTAAAAATAATATCAGGTTTCTCTCTCTCTCTCTCTCTCTCTCTCTCTCTCTCACTCACACACACACACACACACACACACACTGATACACACACACACTCTCATACACACTCCCTTCTCCCCTCATAACTCTTCTGCTATTGAAAATTCTAGGAGAATTGGGAAGGGGAGAAAGTGGGCATTTGTGTTCTACACTACTTACTTCTTTAACCATGTTCCTGTTGTATTTTCAAGCAAAACAATAACTTTTTTGAACCTGGAACAAAATGAAAAGGCAAACACACACACACACACACACACACACACACACACACACACACACACAGATGTGTAATAAAGCAGGCAGAAGGGAATGGGAAGCAAAGTGTTCCAAGATGGCAGCGTCCTAAGTGTTATTCTTGGGCCACAAGAGGAAGGTTCTCCCAAGGGGTGCAGGTTATTTTCCCTAGCTATGGGTTAGAGCAAGGGATAAGGAAGGCAGATTTGTGTCTGTAGCTGATTGGCAGTTTCTGTGAGAAATTATCCACTCCAATAAGTTTGTTATTTTGGTGATTTCTTTCTCAGAATTGATGGTGCCCTTCACTTTCAGGAGGGGGCTGGTATGGGGAATGTTGTCTCTAGTGGCTGCTAGAAGGGAGGAGGGGGCAGCTGGAGACTGAAAAGATCCTGGGAGAATGGAATGTTGTTGTTTCTCTGTTTTTGAAGCTTCTCTTCTTTTTGATCATGTTTATGCTTTAGAATTTCACACCAGTGGTCAAAGTAGGCAAGGTATAATTTAACATGTCCCCTGTAAACACAGCACTTGCTTGTGTGCAGACAGGCACACAATTTTTATGGGCATCTAAGATGGAGAAAAAGAAATTTTTAATTAATAATCAAAACCTGACAGTCAAGGATTTTAGACACAGCCTATATTTTGTTTTCCTGTGAACTTTCTTATCTATTTTCTGGAGAACACATATAAACCCAGGTGCTATATTTCTTTCTTCCTCAGCTATAATTTAGGAATTTACACTGAAGAAGAAAGTTGTAAATAAGATAAAGTTAAAATATATATTTCAGATCAAGCATTTCACTGTGACATAAAAAAAGTGAGCTTTAAGTTTACTGAAAAGGAATATTTCAGCAATTATCACAAGATTCCACAGCTGTTAAACTAGAGAAACTATTTTTCATTCTTGGATTCTAACTCATCAACTCTCACAATTACCTCATAACTAATCAAGGCTTTTATGAAAACGTTAGTAGCCAAAAGAGCTACTTTGATTGCCTCCATTCCATTGACATACTATTTACAGGCATGTTTACTGCTGCTAATAACTTTCTTTTTTAATTTTAAAATTTGTTCACTTGAAATGTGCTTTAACAACAACAATAAAATATAGTCTAAAATATATGCATAGGACTTAGATAGAGCATCAATTTTCTTAAGCATTTCTTTACAACATGTAATAAAAATGTACTCAGGGAAAAGAAAAAGGATGCAGTTGTTGATGTTGGTTGCATGCAGGTTTGCTTGAATCTCTTCACATTATTTGAGGGCACCTGCTTGGAAGAACTGTTAAGGAATAGATGTGTGACTTAAAGATATTCAGATCATCAGCCATGCCCAAATAAGATGTGTCCGGACCCGCATTCATATATTCACCAAGTATTTGACCAAACTTTATGCTAGATTTTGCTGATATAACTATGTATCAGACATTAATACTGCTCTTGATTTGCATATAGTCCAATAAGGACTTTTAAGAATAGCATTCCATATTCCATATTACTACCTCCTATGCCCTTGTATCAGTTAGCTATGATGATAACAATGCTGCATAACAACAACAAATCTTCACATCTTAGTGGTTTACAAAAGTCAACATTTATCTCTTGCTCAGACATCTGTGGTTCACATTCAGTTGATGTAGGCTAGGTTCAGCTGGGCTTAACCCAAACAAACTTTGAATTGGGTCTAGGTCTACTAATTCTTCCATGAACCAGAACTATCTAAGTCATGTACTTTTCAAAGCAAAAGGTAAGAGTGCAGAAGTGCAAGTTCTACAGCACATTTCAACGTGTGTTCCGGTGACACCTGCTAGCAACTAACTGGGCAAAGTAAGTTACATGTACAAGCCAAGAACCTTTGGGAACCAATGAGACAGGCAACTACACTCCACCCCTAGGAATTTAGAATAGTATTTAAAGAAAGAAGCAAATGAACCCTTGATGGACAACATACAATCTCCCAAAACTTTTTCCTCTTTTCATACCATTCTTTCTCCAGGAAATCCCATCAGATACAGAGATTTCCTTCCTACCCAAGCATGGATAATTGTCTAGCTTATATTTCTAGCTCAGAATTCTTTTCTTAGTTCTATAGTTTTACCACCAAAGAATTATTCTGTAGCTATACTTGGATATTTCAAAGATATTTCAAATTTCTTATGTCTTTAAAAACTCATGATTGCTCCCATTATTTCCCATGGACCAAAAGTAGTGTTGTCCTTGTCACTGAATGCTAAATCATTCACCTATACAAACTAGAAATCTATAGTATTCCCTCTCTTTCAACTTACAAACCCATTGATCTCTGAGATCAGTCTTACCCTCTAAATATATCTTGAACCCTTCATGTCTCTTCATCTTCTCCAGAATCCCCCTCACACTTTCAGCCTCTCACCCCTGGATCACTGTTAAATCTACTAGCCAGTGCACCCATTTCTATACTGGCTTTATTTGATGTCCTTACCTGTAATGACAACTAGCACAGAATTGACAACCACACACACACACACACAAAAAAAAAAAATACTGCTGAATAAATGAGTAGATATATGAATGTAAGATGCACTCAGGAAGTATAATACAGGCAACAATTGGCAAGCTCAGAGTGAAAAGCTGGAAGACTGTGCAAATAACTATAAAGACAGATTGTTGAATTTGCCTTTTATCACTGCAAGTCTTCTGCCTTTGTCCTTCTTCTTCTCCTTCAAAAATAGCTTTCCCTTTTTTGCTTGCCTTACTTTAAAAGTTTCCAAAAACTCTTTTTTTCAATAACTGACTGGTAACAAAGGGTCAAATAAAATAATTCACACTGAGGTGCTTATTATCTGTAGTAAATCCCTCTCTGCTGGAAGAAACTGGAGACAAATACTGACAGCAGCAATGAGCTGGCAAGGGTGAGAACCCCAAGACAGAAGGGAAGTTCAGGTAAGAGCTGGCAATGCTTGAGTAAATCCAGAGCAGGCAGTGGGAGATAAAGGCAAAGGGAAGGACAGTGGGGCTAGTCAGACGAAGGCCCAGCAGCACTTCTAATCCAAATGGACTTAATCTAAAAAATATGACATGGATACAGCTTCCAAGCAAGGGGTGAAATCAGAAGTATCCCTCCCAGAGCTATATCTTGTCTAGAAATGTTTGTCTGAGATGGATGAGATAAGGAATAGGAGGTAAGGTCTGGCATTGAGAAAAGAGGCCTGCAGGAATAAGGCAGGATAAAAAGACTCCAAATATCAAATGTTAGTAAAAGACCAGGCACACTCTGGTCTCCAGAAAATTAAAGGAAACAGAAATTCTGTGAGGGAAGAAAGGGCCATTCTATCTCAGGATTCTAGGACCCATAGGTTCACTACTTCCCTGGATCTCCTCACTCTATGAGAGAGCATGGACCATTGTTCCTAGCACCTCATGGCCAGAGGCAGCTCTTGCAATCCTGTCCAGAGTTCTTTCTGTGGCAACTAGAAATGGTCAGTGTTACGATCTGGATATGAGGTGTCTCCCAAAAGTTCCTGTGTTAATGCAGGATTCAGAGAGGTGGTAACTGTAGGTAGGTGGGGGCATGGCTGGAGAAGGTAGGGCACAGGGACATGCCCTGGAGAGATCCATCTTTCCTGTGTCCCCACTTTGCTTTCTTGCTGCCGTGAGTTGAGTAACTTTCCTCCATCATACCCTTCCGCCATGATGTTCTGCCTCACCTCAAGCCCAGAGCAATGGAGTTGACCCATCATGAAATGAACCTCTGAAACCATGAGCCAAAATAAACTTTTCCTCCTCTAAATCTTTCTTGTGAAGTATTTGATCACAGCAACTCAAAGCTGACTAATACAGGTCCTCCCCATCCGTTGGTGGGCTAAGGCTTGGGACTGGCTCAGAGGTACATACACATTCTCCTGAACTTACAACGGGGCTACATCCTGGTAAAGTCATCCTAAGTTGGAAATATCATAAGTCAAAATGCATTTAATACACCTCAGCTATTGAACATCAAAGCTTAGCAACATAGTATGCTATAGGTTATCAGTGTTTCCCATTGTGATTGCATGGCTGACCAGGAGCTGTGGGTCCCTGCTGCTCTTTTGCATCATAAGGTAGGATCACACCAAATAGTGTTATCCTGGATAAAGATAAAAATTCAAAATTTGAAGTATGATTTTTACTGAGTACATATTGCTTTCACACTATTATAAAGTCAAAAAATCATAAATTAAATCATAATAAGTGGGAGAGTGCCTGTACATTTAATGACTAAGAAGACTCAGTTTATTGTTTTGTTTTGTTTTAACTTGAAGAGCATGTTTAAGTTAAATGAATAGTATTGATTATGGACTTCTGAACACAGTAGCCAAGAAAAGCTCTCCGGCATGCCTTAGGAGCACACGTGGGCTCAATGGCCTTGGCTGATGCTTCCAGGGAAACAGCTTCCCTCCTTCAGCAGCTCTTGTCCCAAGACACTAAGTGCTCCTTGAGAGTTGAAGTCAAGCTGACTACGGTCACCATCCCACAACATTCAGTGAAAATTCTTAGACTGTAAGTTGTTTTAGTCAGCTGTTTCGCTGCTGTGACTAAAAGATCTGACCAGAGCAATTTAAAGGAGGAAAAGTTTATTTAGGGGCTCACAGTTTCATAGGTCTCAGTCCCTAAGAAGCTGGCTCCATTCCTCAGGGCTCAAGGTGAGGAAGGACATCATGGCAGAAGAGTGTGGCAGAGAGGAACAGCTCGCATCATTGAGAAGCAGAGACAGAGACTCCACTTGCCAGATACAAATATATGTCCCAAAGACACACCCCCAATTCCCACCTCCAGCCACACCCTACTACTTCAGTTAACATTCAGTTAATCCCTATCAGGGGATTAATTCACTGATTGGGTTAAGATTCTTACAACCCAATCATTTCTCCTCTGAACCTTTTTGCATTATCTCACACGTGAGGTTTTGAGGGACACCTCACATCCAAACCATAACACAAGTTGATTTCAAGAGTCAAAAAAATTTTGAGATATGCATTGTGAGCTCATTCCTGCTGTTTGTTCAGTGAGCTCTAAGAGTTTTCTTAGTATAATTAGCCTTAGTATAATTAGAAATGTCAGTGGCATCTCAGAGACTAAAACAAGTGGTCAAAATTGATCTGGAATTTTTAATTTATACTTTTGGTGACAGAAAATTATCAGCAAACTATCCCCTCCATTGACTATTATTGAATGAGTTGTACAATGATAAGAATTAAAAATTCTAAATTATTAAATGGTTTTGCAAAAGCTTATTCTGTTGTGTTGGATGGACATGGTCACTTCAACCTACAGCATTCAGTGAATATTACACTACCCAGTATACCTGTAATATCACCATCACCTAGGCCTATGGATTCCAGAATACACCATACTCCAGCCCAACCACCATCACCCCTATCCTAAATGGATAAATTACTCAGCTACATCCCAGTGGCATGTTCTATTGGAACTCAAAAGGCTTTCCAAAGAACCACCACAATACCATCACACTTGCTTTCTAAGCCATAAGTAAAGGTTGAATCCAACCATACTTTCTCCTTAAAGTTTGAGAAATAGAAGGCATTTTTGGTTATCACAGTTTACATGGCTGGTGGCACCTAGGATCATCAAAAATAAAATGGTAGACTCAGAATTATTTTCCATAATTTGGTCCTGAAGTAATGCATTAAAAAGACAAACTCTCTTACCTTGGGAATATGTAAACTCCTTAAGGACATCTTTGGCAAGATTTTCAACAAGTAATGGTCAACTGCCCATCATA
The DNA here is from genome assembly GCA_025594165.1 of Tamias sibiricus. Taxonomy (NCBI): domain Eukaryota; kingdom Metazoa; phylum Chordata; class Mammalia; order Rodentia; family Sciuridae; genus Tamias; species Tamias sibiricus. The sequence goes on along the minus strand of CM046666.1, from coordinate 124,728,647 downwards.
ATCTATTTGCATTTTGTCAAATATAAGGCGTAACTAGCTGTAAGTTTCCAAAATATGTTTTTAAATAAATTGCATCAGATTTAGATTGTCCATACAATAATGCTACTCATTTGCATCCTAATGTGTTTCCTTAAGAAAGAGGACATATCATTACAGTAGTGAGGAGCAATCTACCAATCACCAGCTGCCAAAGATCTTTCTTCTCTTCCTGCACCCTTTCCAGAAAAGCTCTCTCCTCTAAGAAATGTATGTTTGAACACTTTCTCTGGGTGTCCAAATAGTGGTGTTTTCCTTGTGATAGTACCATCAATCATGTGCATCTCGAGAGAAAAACAAAGGGGGTGGGGGTTAGCAGTAGGTCTTCCATGAATGTTAAAGAGTATCTGGAAAGAGTGGGCGGTCTTCAGCTGAGTACTTTGAACAAATGCAACCTTACAGCCGTCATTTCCCTCATGTTCCCACTGCCTGCACATTAAAGTGGTCGTTTTATTTGATTGTAACAATTTATTCATGTCTGTCTCCTAAGACTACTAGACCTCCTCTGCAGACTACTAGCCTTGAGAATATGGCCATATATTTTTATCTTTATATTCAGACTCCAGGATAGTGTCTGGTACATAGTAAAAAGTAAATAATACTTGTTGAATGACCAAAGGAAAGGGTTGGATGGTTAGGTGGAGGGGGGGAGGGAGGGAGGGATGGATGGACAGACGGACGGATGGACGGACGGACAGGTAGATAGATGTAGTCTGTGTAGAATAAATAAATATGGAATATAATGTCACCTAAACCACAAATGTTGCCTGCTTTTATTGAACTTTAAAAGTTCTGACAATGTTTTGAGAACAAAGGTTATGTTTTGACAAAACTAATTTAGTGTTTTGCGAAGCATAATTTTGGAGTCCAAATGACTATGTTTGACAGCCTCTCTCTAAGCAGGCCTGCATTTTGTTTAGACCAGGGCATCATGACTGACAAGTTATATTTTTTTCTTTGTTTGAAGGTTTTTGCAGAAACGTATGAGTGCACCAGCTATGGATTCTTTCTGGTTTCTACTGTCTTATAACCACTGACAGATAGGCCTTGCTTCCAGGAGTACAATGTCTTAGTAGATTTCCCAGAATCCTTAAAATGTGATAAGAAGGCAATAGCATTCTAAGGGACATCTGAGTTCTAGTACAATGACTTTTTTTAAAAATGACATCTTAAAAATTTGTTTATTTTAGGAATGAAAGTAGTGCCATGAAGAGGGTGGCATGCTCCCCAGTGAAGAAGGTAGCTCTGTTTCTTTGAGGAAGGGGCTTAATTCATAAGGAATTGCACTAAACTCAATGCAGATCCTCAAACCATATGACTTTGCAAATTTGTCTAAGAATTGAATCATTTGTTCCAATTTAGCGTTTCAGACTTTCTGAGAATCGTATTTCCAAGAACACCCAAGAGAATTCAAAGTGTGAATAAGCCCAGATTTGTCTCTCTTCTTGTAAATAAAAAAAAAAAAATTTTTTTAGATAATAAAAGACCAATTAAAACAATGAATTTTATGGTTTAATGCAGACTGGACTACATAGATTGATTAGTTAGTTAGTGGCAAATTATGACTTAAGACATTTTTGAAAAATCGACTCCAACTTTAAAAAAAAGATGTTACAAATAAATAGAAAGCAGAATTTAGCTTCCTCTTTGGCTTTTGCCTCTTTTTCCTGTGCTATCTTTATAAAGTCTGTAAGTAGCAACTTAGAAAATACTGGAGAGGGTTTAAGTTTTGTCTTCTTGTTTTTTCTTTGTATTCTTTTTTTAAAAGAAGGTTTTGGCCCTGAAACTTAGTTATTTGCATAGAGTAGGATCTTGACAGATCCTGTGCTTTATCTTGTCCACATTGTAAAAAATGTGAATATAAACCTTAGGATTTAAAACAAATCAGCAGTTGCTGAATGCTGTATTGGAAATATATTCATTCCAAACTGAATGATCATCGTTAGTATGTTCTTCTTTCTAAATCTTACACAACAGAAAAAAAATGGTAATACAAACCACATGGTTGCTTCATTCCACCACCATTCTTGGCAGAGTAAGTGCTGCCTGGCAACCTAGCTGTCAGCTGGGCCGTGGTAATCAGAGTAGTATTGCCCTGTAGTTAAGTCTAATTTTTTTTTTTTCTGAGAACTCTCAGTGGATGCTGTTTCTTCTTAACAGTCTTCTTGGTAATGTTTGAACAGGGCTTCCATGCATGAGGAGTGCATGTCCTTGTAGAGGGAGATGCTGAAATAGAAAAATAAATAAATAAATAAAACAAAATAAAATGTTCTAAACAGTCTGCAAGGAAAATCCCTGCAAGGACTGTGCTTGCCTATTGCTTTGGACTTTGGCCCCAGAGAGGCTGGGACCCAGCCTGAGTCTGCTTGGGAGGCTCCAGTTTCTTCCCTCCACCCTGGGGAGCCTCCCTTACCATGGAAACTCTCACAGCAAGCATCAAATGTAAGGAATTAAGAAAACAGAATCTAAAAACTTAAAACATGACTGACCTTGTATTTTGGCCTTGGCAACAATGACAATATTTTAATTCCAACATATTTAGGAGGAAAACATCTATTTGGAACAAAACCCTGATGATAACATTCCCTTTATGTTGTAGACCTAATTAGAACTGAGATGACACAAATTTGTTATGAAAATTGAGCATGGGAAAACTGAAACTTCCAGGAAAGGGAGATCACTCAGGCAGCCACAGCTTACAGGGATGATTTCTAATGCAATACCAAAGTCAAGAGGAAATTGGAATTCATCCTGCAGAATTATACTTTATAGCCAAATTCCATCAACAAGGACATTATTGAGCTCTTCCTATTCCCTGCTAATTACAAAAAAACTGATTATATATAAAGTGCCCAGGAGAATTCCTGCACATGCTGGCACATAATACATGTTAGTTTGCTCCTCCCTGGTCAAACAGATCTGTTTAAAGATCCCTGAATCTTAGCCAACCATTAAACCCATATGATGTTCACCAAAGCTCTGCAAGGCCTCTTCCTTCCTCAGACACCTTCCATTGCTTCATCTTCTTTCCTGAGACCTACAATGACTGAGAAGAATAATCTGCAAAGGAGCTGGTGAATCTAGCCTTGCAGCTGTAGCTTCAGCTTCATTTTGGAGGCAGAGCACTAGTAAAGTAAGTTGTCTCCATGATCCTTGCTCTCTTGATTCTGCAATCAAAGACATCTGGTCCATTTTACTCAAAAGTTGAGAATACTGTGCCCAAGAAGGAGCATATAAATAATTCAGTCACACAACCAAAAGACAGCCTATCCCTCATCTTGGCTCACTTTTCTACAATCGTTAGAGGTGCTTTGGAAAAGGACAAGAAATTATAGAAATATCTGGAACCACCAAGATGCATACATTGGAAACTACCATAATTAAAACAGTTACATATTTTATACTTTTATCATAATAGGAAAGAATTTGAACCTCAGTTGATGCTCTTATCCTAGCCCTTCTTCTCACCAGCCCTGAAATCCTTTGAAGTCCAGCAACTGAGTGAACTTGCACACTGGACATCCACATCCTCCACCTTCCCTCACTGCCCATGCTCCTTCAACTAGCCAGAAGGAAGAGTGAGGCATGTCTCCATGCTCCTCGAAATCACGCTCCATGTTTCTGTTCATAGATTTGACTTTCAACGAGATCACTCGCCACTCAAATAATAAGTAAAATTGCTTATATTTGCATATGTGCTAAAGTTTTCCAAGAGTTTCACACTTGTTATCTTGCTTGTCATTTCTGTGAAGCAGACAGGGATACATATAGATGTTATTGACCTTGTTTTAGTGATAAGAGGACTAAGATAGAAGTGCAAGATGTCTTAGGGAAATATACTTGGAGTCAGTTGTCCCTACTTGGTGGAAGGAAGATTTTTTTTAAACTGAGATTCCTGCAATGGACACAAATGGGCCAAGGTTAAACGAATTTAAAATATATTATGTCATATTTCCATTCTAGTATATTTGAACAATCTTTAAAAAGCACAAAGTTGAATTTATTATAAGGACCTTTCTCAGAAATCTGTTATTTATTTATCACCATTTAAACCAACATTGGTCTAAAATGTTGCTTCCAGATTTGATTTAGGCTGCTTTTTAGATTCACTGTGTCTACAGCTGTGAAGCCACACTTTTAAGCTTTTCCCCAGGTGCACCTCTCTTTATCTGTATGTGGCCTTTCTTCAGTTATTAGCTTTCTAGTAGCAATTACACTAGCAGCTTCTGTGCACAAGTGCAAAGACTCTGTTCTGTCTTGAACTCTCTGTCCCCACACAGCCAAATCACAAACTGATCGATGACATTTAGGGCATCCTTCTATTCCGAGACCCCACCCCCACCCCACCATCCCAAAACTTCCCAGCCCAAGAAAGTTTTCTCCCAACATCATTTTTTTCCAGAATATGAGGGAAAGTCCCACACACACACACACACACACCTTTCTTTTCTTAATTCCATCTCTGATTAGCAACTGCAAGCTAGGTATAATGACTTTCAACAACAAAATATCTTGGAATCCTGTTGCTATCAGTAACACAACATACAACCTTTAAACAACTCTTGACTGATACAAGCTGTTCTAGCCAAAGAGTTCTTCTGAACTGATTTCTAAAAGAGGTGATATTCTTTCAGAACAAAACATTTTATGCTCAGTTTTTTTTTTTATGGTGATTTTAAATCATTTCATGACCCATTTATCCTTAGATGTTCAACTTCTTTTCTGTTGTACAGAGCAATTAAGTAAAGATTTCCACCATAATGACAGTGTCAGAGTCTCCTTTTGTTTCCAAAAAGCTCACAGTGCTTGTGTGCTTGGTATTTTTTAGAGGAAGACTATAGGTAGTTTCACCTATGTAGATTTAGGAAAGAATCAATAATGGTTATTCTTTTGTGTGTGTGTGTGTGTGTGTGTGTGTGTGTGTGTGTGTGTGTGTGTTGTGTGTGTGTGTGTATTTTAGCTTTATTAAAATTTATTAACTTATTCCCTAGGATGTTGTATAAATGCCAGGTACCTCACATTTTCCCTATTAAAATCACATTCATCTGGAACTCAGTTACTTCTACCTTCAGCTCCAAACTGTGCAAGTAGTTAATTATTTTCATTAGGCTCTACCTGCTTACCTTCTTTATATTTCATTTAGCCTATCTTTCTGCCCACGCCACCAGACCTATACTGTCTAAATTAGTGACTTTGTGTGGATATTTAAATTTTAATTAATCAAATTAAGTGAAGCTAAAATTTCAGATGTTTGGTTCAGTAGACACGTGGTGAGTGCTAGAGGCTACTCTATTGGACAACATAGACATAGATCATTTCCATCATTGCAGAAAGTTCTATTGAACAGCATTGCTGTGGACTGTATGACCCACCAGGATAGAGATTATATCTGTCCTTCCTATAGTTATCACTGGTCCTTGAGTATTTCGTATATAGTAAATGCACAACAATCTTTGTTGTGCATTTACCTATCTAACCAATACAGGTGGACATATTCCAATATAGGAGAGCCCTATTCAAAATGAGAGAAGTCAGGGAACAAAGCTTTAAAAATAACCCCTCACTAGGGGAAAAAATGGTGAGAGTCTAACTAAATAAAAATGGGCAGGAAGAATACACATAAGACAAACAGAAGCATCTGCCTATAGTAATTAAAAGAGAGTAACAGTTAATAATGAGTTAAATTTCCACTCAGTACTGAAGTTCAAAAATATTTTATACCTGGCCACTTTATCAAAGCCAGCAATTCCAATCACTGGCCTAACCAGCCAGAGTTGGAACAGGAAAAATATATATTTTTTCATCAGATTTATAGATATTTATATATAAACAATTATATATATTTATATAAACAATTATATATAAAAAAACTATATGTATATGTGTGTATATATATATATATATATATATATATATACACACACACTAAGGAGTACTCCAGACAGTTCTTCATTAATACAACACTTGCTTGAGTTCAAAATGGAAAAGATGAAAGATAAGAAAGTTAGGCCATATTACTAAGGCATCTGCCCACAGTAATATATCTACATAAATGCAACATAATAAGAAAATGCATTTGGCTTATAAATTGTTTGTTAAAATAAATTTTCTAATAGAAACACTGTCCATGGAAATGAGACCCCAAGGGCAGTCTTCCAAAGCCAGTGTGACCCATCCTATAGGTGAAATAGAATCTTAGGGCTGTATACTACTGGTTCTGTGGAGAAATATTCAAAATTCTAATCCAGGGTTCCTGAATCCTCTCAGAAGAATGCCTCACCAACCACCCTTGCTTGCCTTAATTAAGACTGAATTGGTGATGGGATTTGTGTGGCCTTAGACCAAAAAGGCAAGAAGTTGGTGAGGTAGAAACATGGCGGATGGGGGGGGGGGGACTCTGAGTGAGGAGTAGGATACATCCAGGGTTAGGGGCAGATGCAGAGCATCTCAGAGATGCCTGGTAAAAGCAGAGTGGGGAAAGAGCAGTAGTGGTGGGTTAAATGGAGCATGTATTTCCCCTTTGGTGCCGTTGAACAGCTCTTCCGCCCTTTTCCTCACAGCCATCCAGCACCATGTAAAACCCTCACGTGGTTTCTCAGTTCTCTTAAGATACAGCGAAGAGTCCTGCTTTAATCTCAAGTCTCATTTGTCCGGCCCCTCTCCCTCTCTAGTTGTCACCAGGCTGCCCTTGGCCTCATCTCCCCAGCCATTCTGGCCTTCTCCCTTCTGTTTCCATGCCTCCTCAGGTCTTGAAACACACTATTTAACCCAGAAGTTTCTACATTTCCTTCTTGAGTAAACTAACTCCTGTTTGTCCATATTTCAGCATTTAAGGCTTCCTCAGGAAAATCCACGTTGAACCCCTGCAAGAGTTTAAATCTCCTATTATCTGCACACTTACATCATCATGTGCTCAGTCCTCATTTGCATTTATCCAGAGCTGTGATTTTGCATCTATTCATGTAATGTTTTGATTACAGGATACATTTTCTTCCAGAGTCTAGACTATAAGCTCCAGGAGGCCTGTTCGGGTCTATTTCTTTTTCCTTCTGAGTTCTTAATGTCTTGCCTAGTACATGACACACATAGGTGTTTATTAAACCTGGGTTGAATAAATGAATGAATGAGCAAGCGAGTGAGTGAGTGAGCAAATGAAAAAAATGTGATAAGGGAGGGAGTTCTTAGGTATTACATTCTGAGTGTGGAGGGAAGGGCCAAGGAGGGCAATGTTTACACTCAGCCCCTCATAAATAAGGCTGACCACCAGTGAGGAATGGCCCATATTCATTTGAAAGCTAGAGTGTTTATGCAATCCAGGGTATTTTTCCATTCTTTCTCTCCAGCTATCCTCCTTTCCTTTCACAGGTGATTTATTCTAAGAGCCTTGGACTGAATTTTTGAGTGTAATTGAGAAGACAGGAGGTTCTGTCCTCCGATAGAACACACACTTCCTCTCCTTAAAAAAAAAAAAAAAAAATACTTTAGAAAACTCAACTGTTCATAGAACACTTGATTTAGAATTGTCAGGGAAAAGAAGAATGAAATCAGAAAGGAGCCTCTTTGCCTCACTTTTGTGGTTACAATTAAATAACAACCGATCAAGAAAATAAATGTGCTTAATTGTAAAGTTAGTAGGGCCTTGAGGGGTTTTATGACAAGGAACACTTGTCTTCCTAAATGGATTTACTCTAATGGGGTTAGTCTCCTAAAACATACTAGTTTTTATGCTTTATGCTTCTGACCCTAAGGGGTTAAAATGGAGTGCCACAACTTTTTCAGTATCCACTTTGTTGTGTCCTGCTAAAGTCAAAAAGAATTGCTTGTAAGGGCAAAAAATGTCATCATTTTTGCACTTGCCCTGACCCCAGCATCTAAAAATACAAAATGCTGGAATTTCAAGAGCAGGTGACTTGAAGGAAAAAAAAAAAAATCTTAAAGAGAGCTAATTGTTTAAGGTCCAAATGTAGCCCACAGAAAGGACAAAAATAAAGAGGTGTCTCTCCAAGTGACCCAGCTTGGGTAAAACCAGGCACACAATTCATTTGAAGGACTTTTTGTCTCTGCATTTTCCCTCTAGGTTTAGAGAACAGCATTTCTTTTGCAGCATAATGGATAACAGTGTCATTTTGGCAACCTTCTGTCTACAAGTGCTGTTAATTTTAGCCTGATCCTCATGTTGAGCACATGCAGGAATTTCTATTAGTCACCAACCTTTGCTGGAAGCCTAAGATAGCCTCTAAGTCTCTGAGAAAGTATGTCCTGTTTGATGAGATTTCTCCTGTCACACTCTACAGTCAGAGAAGGTGGCTGTGAACTTGAACAAGGCTGCACCTGTTACTGCATGTACTGCTGCTGCTAACTTTGGGTTCTCCTTTCACAGTTTAACTTTTCCTTCCCCTTTGATATGTACTCTACTTCTTAGTTTAAATACACATTTCAAAACACTTCCTTTGAGTTCTCCTGTGAAGGAAATTGATCATTCTTCAAATGTATGTTTCTAATTGACTTCCTCCTTCCTGACGGGGAAGTTAAATTTTAGCCTTCTCTTATTTGATCTGTTAAACAGAGCATGTGACGCCTTTCAGACAACAAGAGTTAATGAGACCCTATGCACAGAAGACAATATCTGATAGAGGCTCTTCATTCCCATGTAACTTTTAAATATATAACAATCAAAGTTACAATTGAATTCTAGCTGCAAAGCATATTGATTGACGTCACTGTCCATTACATAGTGAAACAGCCAGTCTCTTCTCTCTCTCTGCCAGTTGCAAGGCACTCTTTAAAAATCAATTGCCTTCTCCCTGTGCAGAGTTGCCACAAGTGGGTATCTGATGCCAGAACTATGAAAGTATTTATTCGTTTTTAGTCTCCTATCAGTTGTTTTTATTTCTACTGAAACTGAAATCTAATGTTTGAACTGAAAAGAATCAATAACATCTGAGAATAACTATACCCGAATATTTCACAGTTCATCGTAAGAGGTGGTTATTGTTCATGCTGGTTGTTTGCCAAACTGCCACCTGGGCAACCAGGTTGGTGACCAAACAGGTGATAATGTTCTCACAGTCACAGAGAAAACACACCCAACACCACAGTGCCACATTGCGATTCCTTGACTTCAGGTGACTTATAGATTTTTTCTGGTTTTTCCATGGTTATAGTCCAGACCTGGTGTGGAAAACAAGCTCTGAAATCCCAGACCACCTCCTAGATAGGTAGTATTTTCTTCTCAGGAGAAAACAGTCCTCCAGATCCCAGAATGTTGGAAGTTATGACCTCTAGGAAATTACACTTCCTACAATAAACTATTTTGCTAGGAAGAAAATTTTCTAGATTTTTCTTTGGACATATTCCTTACTGTGGGGTAAGTTTTCTAATCTGACTCCCTGATTTCTCCATAATGGTGTCTCAACCAGTAACAGAAAAACATCTGAAGACCCTGTACACACATACACCTTCGCACACACATACGCTGATGTCCACCAAAGACAGGATTTTTCGTGGAAATGAATTTTTTTCTTAGTAATCCATTTTCTTGGAATGAATTAAATTAGTTGTTATTCTCTTCCTCGAACATTTTCTCCATTTGCTTTTCTTTCTCTTGCCAGTGTTCTGTCCTGTTTCTATTTTTAAACACAATGATTTACACCTCCAACTTTTTCCTACCTTTTTTTCTAGCCATCATCATTTCATTATTGTTTTCATCGTTCACATCATGTATTCCATTTGGTTTTTAAATAGGGCTTTTTATATCTTTGTAATAAAAGGTCATTTGGACAACAGTATCAGGGAAAAATGAAGCCTTATCCTGTTTATTAAAAAAAAAAAAATGAAGCCAAATGAAAGTTGCAAGATGTTACTTTATTACATCCATAATTTTCCCCTGACTGAGTGTAATAATCCAACTTTTTCCCTCCCTGGTTCACATTGAAGTGACACACTACAGGTGCCACAGTTTAGATTTAACAATGAAAAAAGTCCATTCCTTTTCTAGTTCAGCAACAAAGACATCACAAAAGATAGAGTTATCATGAGCTAATTACAGTCCTTGAAAATTACCTTTGTGCTTAGCAAATATGCATTTTTTTTATGTGCTGGTGATGAAGAAGTTGGCAGTTTAAATAAAAAACACTATTTAAAGTAACAGAGTACAGTTATATAACCTTTTCACATAAATCACACAATAACTCTTTGTGCTTTGTAAAAAAAAACGAGAGAGAGAGAAAGAAAGAAAAAAGAAAAAAAAGAACTGCAGTGCTTGTTAAGAAGATTTATTTATATAATAATCTATGCAAAAGGTTTCTTCTTCCTTTTATAAAAAGTGGGGTGTTCTCTTTTTTAACCTCTGGAAGTTGCAGACTAGACTAGAGCAGGAACACGCTCCAATCACTGCTTTAAGTTGCACAAACTCAGTACTCAAGACTCCAGTTGAAGTAGAGTTTGATGTTACCATACGTGTTTTTATTTCTAAGCACACAGAGAGAAAACTTAATAAGGGAATAGGCTCTGCTTACTAAATAAATAAAATATAGAATCAAATTCCAATCAGGTATAAATATTCTTTTGCATCTAAAAATTACACCATGATCTGAGATTATTTTTCTCAGCTTTGCAAGACTATTATTTCTTCAAGCTTAGTTTATTTCTGATAGGGTGGGGAAATCCATGGGATGATGGAAGACTTATAGTTTCTCCGCTGATTTTCCATGGAGTTCTTCCATCAATCCCTGATTCCCCCACTCACCTTCCTACCCATCTTTCTTGAGCTCCCCTTAAACTTATTCCTTGATTTAAACTGAGAAGTAACAGATTTTCATTACTTATAACATTGCCCCTACCATATAAAAGTTATCGTCTTTATAAAATGTCCTGACACCAACTTGCATATCACTTGCCAGTCCACCCTGAAGAGTCTCAGAACCAGAGAGCCAATGCCATACCTAAGCTGCTAAATACTAAGCTTGGCTCAGAAGATCACCCCAGGAAGAGTGATTCTTTCACGAAGATAAAGCTGGTGGAAGCATTTCATTGGTCAAATAGATTTACTCTTATCCTTACTGAACAGTGCTGGTTCTGAAGACAGGGAAACCCACAAGGGCTTTCTTGTGTGTCCTTATCTTTCATTGAGATGCTGACCCAACTCTTAAAAGCTATCTCCATGGAAAATTCTGGGCTGTACTCCAAAACCAACCAGTAGGAGGTGGCTTTCTTAATCAGTGGCTATGTTCCGTCTTTATATAAACAGGTCAAGCCAGCTGCCAGCGCCTCTGTGACCAATTCTAGCTCACATTACCCTTGGCTGGAAAGATGGGCCAATCAAAGCTACATTATGAAAGCAGAGAACTCTACCTCTCCCAGGTCATAGCAGAAGACCTGGCTGCCGTATATGATGACCAGAGTCATCAGAAATCTTACTCTGGTTCTTCATGCAGTGAATAAAGTGTGGCGCACACTCATTGCCAGAATGGGTAAGATTTCACTAACCTGCCAAATGGCTCAAAAAGGAAAAAAGAAATGTGTTGATTCTGACTGATACATTGTCATCGGGCTACACATTTTCCGATCGAAGTGGGAAAATAAGAGAAGTAGAATAACTCTTTACTTACATGGGGAATGGTATGATTGCCATGATGCAATTTGATTAACTGGAGAAACATCCTCCCATCAGTTAATCCACAAAAGGCTATTACTGCCCAGAGTGTCAGTTGAAGGAATCAACAGGCATGTCTAATTGGAAAGGACATCACCAACAAAATTGGTTACTTTACTCAGACCTCTCCTATGACCCTGAGAATGTTCTCGAAATGATGTAGCTCAAAGTAGCAGCAAACACGTGGAAAGCAACCTAAACAAATGAAATAATAAAGCAGGCTTCTGAACTCAGAGATGTTGGCCAAAAATAATCAAGACAGAAGAGGTGAATCCATATGCCCATTTCCCCCACCAAAATTTGAAACTTGCTTATGGCTTAGTCAATACAGCAGAAAAATTAAAAGCAAAGCAAGCAAACAAAAAACTTTCCCATGCAGCAGGTTCTTGTTATGTATTAGTGAAGAACATTCTGCTCTGCATTAATTGTTATAATGGTACTAATTCTTAGTAATTCTGGTCCTCACTTCAGAAGGAAATGCTTTCCCAGAGAAAGCATTTTAACATGATAGTGCACTGATTTAAAATCACAGAATTAAAGCCACTAGTTTATAGGTCAAGCCATATTTGAATGGTTTAGAATAACTTTTTCCTCTTTTGCTACCAGAATTGAATGCAAAGTGAGTAGGGCCCTTATGCTGATCTTATTTTCAAGCACATGCTTTAGCTACTGCAATTCCTGTAGGATTCTTCTGGTTTTTTTTTTGTTTTTTTTTTTTTTTTTTTTTTTTGACAGCATAACACTACACCCATGGGAGCTGAGCTTTTCAGGTGTTAAAGAGGATTTGTTATAAGAAAATGATTATAATAGGATTTAATGTAATTGAAAGTCAAGGTACAGTAGCCATCCAGTGTATCAGAGAGAGTGTCAAAACTTGCAGTGAGGGTGGAGTGCCTTTTGCTAAGTAAACAACAAAAGTAGAGAGAGAAGAAAATACTCTATGCACAACAGGATCTACAAGGTTGGCCGACCTGATAAGCCTGCCCCACCACAGTGGGTATCAAACCCACAGGTGCCAGAGGGGCCGTGAATAGCTGCAACCTTCCCACCCCACAAGAAAGTTTTGAAAACAAGTTATATAATAACCTGAATTCATGTCTAGAACTTGCCAGACCACAATCCTAGGCCTTCACAGGCTCCAGGCAATAAAGGTCCATCCCTCAGCCATTACCCTGACCTTTCCAGTGCCATAACCTGGTGTCACTCTGAGTTCTTTCACACCTTTGCTGAGTTTAAATATGGTGGCCACAAGTATACGTGCACGTGCACATGCACACACACACACACACACACACACACACACACACACGGTAAAAACTGCCTGACTCCCCAAGTGTTTCACCCCTTTTCTTGAAAATGTCAATCATTCTCTAAGAAAAGTATGTTTATCAAACACTAAAACACTTTTCCATAGAGACAGGGTCATGAAAAATGCAGGCACCATGACTATCTTGGGTACCATGAAATCAATATTAACTTCCAAGACTACAAGCAGAAGGAAGAAGATAACTGAGTGTTCTCCTCTCTGTCATTATAGGACTTTTCTCTTCTCCTGATTTTTCTTTCTGTCATTCCAGGGTGCCATTAGTTTTTCGTGGTCATGACTACTACCTATGGATACTTTGTGGGTGGTTTTTCAGTACTAACTATAATTCTGCAGATGGGTAGAAGCAGGACCTGAGGTCTAGGGCCATATTCATCTTAGATACACAGCTGGAGGACATTCTTTCCAATCATTAATTCCAGTCCTTTATGGCTGTAGAATCCCATAACAGTCTTGGCAGCAGAGACACATTAGTGCAGGCAATATCAGGAATTTAACTTATTGAGATTAGCTTCAACATTTTTTATGCATATATTGCATCTCTCAAGCATGAAAGTGATGTACGAAATGACCCATGATGTCAAATGACATACATAGACTTGTAAGTCAGGTCTGTTGAGATGCTCACCAAATTCATTTTACCTGCATTCCCAATATCTTTTAGACATTTAAGAACCACGGTATGTATTTTTTTAAATATCAAGTTTTTCCCATAGAATTTTGGCTGCCCCCAATCAAGAAAAGTCATTTCATAAGATTCACATTACACATAAGGAATTTTATTTCCTCCTTTCACCTTTGATTGTAGGTTAGCTAATTCTCTAAACACACCAATATAAAGAACAACAGTGAAAAAAAATATAACATGAAGATAAATGCAAACATAACCAAACATATATGTATATGTTAATATACACTTCTCTGTGGTGTATTTAAAGTTATATTTTGCATATTGAAAATGGCTTTACCTTTACATCTGAATACGTTTTTGGTGATTTGAGCATTAATAATATTTTAGCCTAAATCATGATGTCATTCTATTAAAAGAAACAATAAAACCACTCTATTTCAGTCTCCTCATCTCCCAGACTAATGATAAGATACCACATTAAAGCAAAATTGTTGATACCTCTATGAAGCAGATAATTAACTCATTATATATTCCGATGAAACTCTCTCTCTCTCTCTCTCTCGCCTGTAGAATTTTATTCTGCTGGGTTTGAAGTGAACTACATAACGACAATCTCAATAAGTACCACTAATAAAACCAATTTATATGAACCAACATGGAAATGCAAGTATTTATTGTACTTTCTCCACAGCCTTTCCAGTTATTTGTCCCATCTCTTCCAAAGTAGGCACATTTATTTCATTCCAAACCTGTTTACCCAAGTAGGATCCTCTACATCAAACACAAATGTGACTTCAATTTCAGAGTCCACAGTAAAGAATTTCTGTCATAAACCACTTGTTCTTTTGATCACAGCTCTACCTGTGTTCTTTCATGCTCCATGAACTTTAGCCTCAATAAATTTTGCTTCACTCCTTTTACACATTCTCACTTCGAAGAATTCTTACCTGCTGGTTCTATTACAGGAAACCCACCAATCAACACGAGCCAAATACCCTCCTTCTCTTCCTTCACCATCTCCAGGAAAACTTCCTCTTCTGAGAAACATGTATGGTCCAATCCAAAATCAACTTGAGTTTATTGATTGTTTTGCATTTTAGAATGATCACTACTTGAAATTATAATGTGTATTTTAGTCTCTAAATTTTAAAATGAGCATGCTGAAGATGTTAAATTTATGAAGACCTACTGATCACAAATATTCAAGATGTGGTCTTTTTGGTCACAGGAATTACTATTCTCCAGACTTCTTCACCCCTGGTGAACCTAGGCATAACCATGTGACATGCATTAGCCAAGGAAATGTGATGCAGGAACAATGTGCAATTCAGGCATTTCCCTCTCCCTCAGTGATGCTGGGAGTGTGAGTCTAGGTGGAGTTCCCAGCTTGGGTCCCTCAGTGATTATGATGAGCTAGTCCCCTGCCAACCTACACTGACTTGCAGCACAAGTGAATCTGTGGGTTGTTTGTCACCACAGCATAACCTGTGTCTTCCTAAGTAACATAGAGAAAGTAATTTGTCTCTTCACTTGATGTCACTGCAGAACTCATCATAATAACATTGCTGCTATATTCCAAAGTGTTTCTAACATACATTATCACTCGTTTTCACTGATATTTTGATATTATTTTTGTTGCTGTTTTCTAAGAAATTGCTCCTCTGTTTCAAATGGAAGGCCTTAGACACAAAGATGGAAAATGATTCCATCATCATTTTCTTAGCAACCACTTCTACTGGCAAAATTAGAACAAATCTGATGTCCAGGTAGTACTTTCTCCTCTGAAGCAGAAAATGCAAAGAAATCCAAGTTCCAATACCAGTTAGACAGAAAGTCATATAGTCATAAAATATTAAAGTTGGAAGAGTTTCATAGCTTACCTGGTGTAGGCACCTGATTTAGAGCAAGATTCTAAGGCAACTGGGTTTAAATGAGTATCCTGGCTAAGACCACAAACCACATTCAGGGTTAAAGAGGACACAGATTTAGATCCCCCATGCGAGTGTTTTTTCAACCTGGATAATATAAGACCCTCAATGAAAGAAAACTTCCTGAGGATTCTGAGAACATAAAGATATTATTAGACATTAAAGTGAGAAGTTTAATCTTTGAATGTATCTTTCAGATGTGAGTTATTGCTATAAAAATTTTACCTTTATAAATAATAAACTGACTATTAAAAATTGATTATTGAAACAAAAGCAAAACAGTTAGAGATCTTCCAGCCCTTGCAATACCTGAGAATCCTTGAATTTTTTTTTTCTTTTTTCTTTTTTTTTTTTTTTTTTTTTACCGGGGATTGAACTCAGGGGCACTCGTCCACTGGGTCACATCCCCAGCCCTTTTTTGTATTTTATTTAGAGACAGAGTCTCACTGAGTTGCTAAGTGCCTCGCCACTGCTGAGGCTGGCTTTGAACTCGCAATCCTCCTGCCTCAGCCTCCCAAAGTGCTGGGATTACAGGCGTGAGCCACCGCGCCCGGCTGAGAATCCTTGAATTTTAATTTGATAAATACTATACTCACTCTACAATGCAATGTTAGATTCTTTCATGTTTATATCTAAAGCATACAACCAAGTGCCCAGCACAGAATAGATATAAATAAGAATTTTTGGAATAGATGCTTCTTTGTGGCACTCACAAGGAAGTGTTCTCCTTCCAGAACAACCTGTTGGCGTTAGTAATAAATGGATGATGACTCTATTAGCTAGTCACCTGGATTTCAAATGCAATGAGTTAGCACTTCACCAGCCTAACTGAACTCTGTACAGATAGTCCCATGAGACACTAAAAGGAGCAAATAAAAGCTCCAATATATTTCTATCAGATTGAAGTAAAAGTTCATCATCTTCAGTAAGTATAAATATCATCCCCTCCTCAGTACATTCACTCTCCAATTCCCAAACCCTCCATCTCCACTAACTTTGGACTTTAAGTCATTATCCAAAAGTCACATTCTCATATTCCAGGATAGTTAATCACTACCCAAGATGAAACTGCCTGTGTCGGGATGAGGAAATAGGTGTGGCATGTTGGACACTGTGTATGTACTGGTTTGATCATGACTCTATGTCCCCAGTTACAGAGAAAGAAACAGGTCAAAAGCTGGATGTACGTGATTTCTCAAAGAACACAGTAAAGTAGGGCTTTGAGCCCAAAGGTAAGAACAGGGTAAAATGGAATTGTCCCCACTACCACTGGTTACCTTCCACTGCAAAGCAACCTCGTTTTATGTCTCCTAATTGCACCTCTCATCATAGGACCACTGCCCCTAATCCAAGAGGAAGACTTGGGCACTAAGATCGTTATTTTGCACTTCAGCTCCATCCCACCCAGTCAATGGGGAAAGAAGAACATAGAAAAGACTGACTCTCTCATGTCAAAGCATCAGAAAGCCAGAAACTCATCCTCCTGGCTCTAATCATATAATTCCTGTGTGGGCGAAGTTAAACTCAGCAGTTAGCCTAATGAGAATGCAGACTTTTGCTGTTCTGGGCCTACTTAAGGATTGCTTTCTGGTTTCTGTGGTAAAGTTCCTTAAAGTCCTACTTCGAAGGATAAGTTGAATTGCCAGAAAAATAACTAAGAGGGTTATCAACCTTCTGGTCCAACTTTGCCAAGCAGATAAGAAGCTTAGAGATATTACTGAACAAGATTGGAAATTCATTTTCCAAACTTTCAAATGATTCACTTTGCACCAGTTTCCCAGGAGAACTTCCAACACTAAAAAATAAAAAATAAAAATAAAATAAAAACAAGGTGGGGGGCAATTTGAGCCAGAATGAGGATGGTGGTGGCTGCAGAATTTCTAGCATCCTGCCTCCTCCTTTGTGTTTTCTCAATACAGACTTGAAAGGAATGGCATTGAATGGTAGGAGACTAAGGTAGAAGAATTGCTAGCAGTTTAAGCACATCAACCAAAGAATCTTGCTTAAAGCAGAAGTATTAAAAATCGAAGTAGTCCAGGGCTGGGGTTGTGGCTCAGCGGTACAGCACTCACCTAGCACATGCAAGGCCCTGAGTTCAATCCTCAGCACCCCATAAAAATAAATAAATAAAATAAATGTATTGTGTCCAACTACAACTAAAAACGTATATATTAAAAAAAAATAGAAGTCATCCAAATGGAAAGTTCAGACTAAAAAAAACATAATCTACATAAAGAAAACAAGCCATTTCTCCCCTTGCTATTGAGGAGAAAATGAAATAATAACATGGCTCCAAACCATTCCTACAGACCAGGTATTTCCACTTGTTCTACTGTTTAGTCTCTGTCGCAATAAGAAAGCACTTCACAGCCATACCCTCTTCTTCAGCAGTCTTATTTTCCTAGCACTTCCTCCTAATGGATTTTTGCACAACAAATTCATCAAGACATTTTAACACAGGTTTCCTTTCATGTGGTGAGATGGGGGACACCCTTAAGACAGGAGAATGGCCAGGAAGCAAATAGATTTAGGCTAGAACAAGCAAAAGGCAAAGAACTAGGAAGAAATTCGGGAGACCAGAGTGTGGAATCACCAGTCAACAGCCAACCACAGAGGCTGTGAGCTGAATGAGGAAGGGCAGCAGCAACACCATACTGTCCTTCCCAGGTGCCAGGTTTTATGTTAACCTCGGTCTATAAATCCATGATCACATTTACTCTTCATGATAACATAGCAGCAGGTCTTCTTATTATAATGCCTATGTTATGGTTTGGATCTGTAAAGTCCCCCCAGAAGCTCATGTATTGAAAGCTTGATTCCTAATGCAGCAATGTTCACAGGTGGGACTCTGGGGAAGTGATTGAATCATAAAGGGTCTGACCTCATCAGGGGATTAATCCATTGATAGCTGAATGGACTGGTTTTAGGTGGTGGAAACTGTAGGTAGATGGAGCATGTTTAGAGGAAGTAGGTCACTAGGGGCATGCCCCTGGAGACATATCTTGTCCCAGGGCCCCACCCCATCTCCACTTCCCAGGCTCCATGAGCTGAGCAGCTTCTGACACACCCTTCCTCCTTGATGTTCTGCCTCACCTCCAGCCCAATGCAATGAGGCCAGACAACCATGAACTGAACCCTTGAAAGGATGAGCCAAAATAAATCTTTCTTCTTTTAAGTTATTATTGTCAGGTATTTTGGTCACAGCAATGAAATGCTGACTAACACAACCTATTTCCCCTATCAGGAAACTGAGGCTTAGAAACATTCCATGCTTGTTGGTGCTCAGACAGCTAGAAAGTGGAAAGCAGGATGAAATGAAACCTTAATCTGTCTGAACATTATTCATATGCTTGGTCAATAACCTATACTATCGAACAGAAAATTCATCTAACCCTTAGTTGCATGGACAAATTTAAGGAGTGCATAAACCCTTTGAAACTGTATAGGAAATATCATGTTTAGTTTTGCTTTTCAGGGGGAAGTTTTTACCCCTTCTCAGATTCTCAAATGGGTTTTATGGTCCAAAATGAGCCTGCAGCTCCTCCCAGCTTCTCCCTAAGCTGTATGATTTGCTGGCAGTTAATACTTCTGAATCTTCAGTGCAAGGTCCCCAGCTCTCTTCCACCTTTAAAATATAATGGTTGTGTTTTCCTAAAAATCTCAAAGAACATTTTAAAAAATTGTGATAAACTTTCCTACTGCCCTGCATGACCCCTTCCCTTCCCACCCTGAATTTGCAACTTTCCACGCCGGCCCCTACTACCCCACTGCTTTTATCACTCCCACGATCTAACAAAATAGCGCAAATTGCCATGCGCACTCTTCATAGCTTCTCCAACTCTGGTTATATGATGCATGGAGCATGAGTCAGGCTAGGGGGAGAGGGCCTCTTCTTGAAGTTTATATGTAACTGTGAGAGCATTCAAGCATGTGCTGGCATGCCAGCCCTAGAAAAAGAGAGAGAGGAAAAAAAATAGAGAGAAAGGAAAAGAAAAGCTGTTATCAGTAACTACTAAAATGTTTTTCAGAGACCTCAGAGTCCTTGAGAGTGGTGTGGAATAGGCAAGGGAGGGGATGCTCAGAGGGCAGTGGGGGGCTTTATCTCCCCAACCACTCCTCCACCTTACATTTCTGCTACAGAAAGTTTCTCTAGCTTCATTCCCCTCTGAATTTGAAAGCTCCAGTTGAAATTCCTTACTTGTAAGGTCACTTATTCTCTCATAGCCAAAAAGCCTGTTTGCTTTGGTCTTCCCACTTGCTTTCAAATGAAAATATCAGATCACAGACCCTCTTGCTTCCCTGATTCAAAAATTAATTACATCATTACAGAAGTGAAGGTTGTTGAAAGTTATTGATGTATCTGCTGGGCACACTCTGCATTCCGAATGCTTTTACATGAACGCACAGATGCGTTCATGTTTTCCACCTGTCCCCATCAGCCGTTCTGGATGGCGGGGGGCCAAAACCATGGTCACATATTGTCCATTTCAGTCCCTCACTGTGCTCATTCAAAAGCACACTGTCAAGTGCATTTTTATTATCGCAAAGTGTATCTATTTATTTCTCATTGTTTGTCGACATCTCCCAGAAGCTTTTAGAATAAGACTTCTTAACCTGCCAATTCCGACCATTTCTATCAGCCATTATTTCTACTGCCTCGTGTTTCTAATAGACCTTGAAATTAGCACTGTGCTGTGTTGTGTGCAGCATCCTTACCAGTGGTGGCTCATCAGCTGGGTGACTAGTCAGAGTCATATGTGGCCTAGGTATCTACCCTTGCCACTCTGGGCAGAGGTCCAGCCCCAGACTTGGCAATCCCATGTGTCACCAAGCTGCCACTTTGGAAAGATAAAATAAAGTCCCAATTGTTGGGACAGGGCTCTGCAGATGTAGGGGTAATGGTGTGAGCTGAAGCACTTTTAGGTAACTTTTTATAAATACAGATTAGGCATCAGTTTGCATCCATAATCCCTCAATATTTAGGTAGAAGCAGAAACAAAGAGGCATGGATCAATGATTATTCAGGATTCTGTTCTTCTACCTAGAGCCCACCCACACAGAGGAGGGCAATCTTAGGAATGAGGCTTTGGGGAGGTTAGTTCTCCAGCAGAAGATAAAAAACCACTGGGCCGGGATTGTGGCTCAGTGGCAGAGTGCTTGCCTCATATGTATGAGGCACTGGGTTCGATCCTCAGCATCACATAAAAAACAAATAGGTAAAATAAAGGTATTGTGTCCATCTTCAACTAAAAAATATCTTTTTATAAAAGATAAGAACCACAGAGTTGACATAGCATGGCAGAATAAAAATTTTCAACTTGGTCCTTCACCCACTGACTGGGCACTTTAGGGAGGTGAACTTCTCACAGGCATGGAGAAGACCAGGAGGGGGTATTGCCTAAGTGTCACTAGGAGTCATTTTAGTCAGAGAAACTGAACTGTGGTGATGATGGGCTGGAGTTTGACTTTGGGGACTGAAGGGCCTGGTCTGACCTCCGGCGAATGATATAACCACCACTCGTAGATTGGCACATCTTCCATCCTCCACACTTTCATCATGTATCTTTTCACGGATGTTCCTTGGTGGTCCAGCATGACTTTCTTCTTCAGATTCTTCCAACACTCCACGTGTTCCTGTGGTTATTGCTGCCCAGCACACACTGCCCTTGTCTAGGTACTTCAATGCACTTTTCTGTGTATACCTGCAATCTTCCCCTCTCCCCCACTGGATTCCAAGCCTGATAAAGACAAGACCTTTGCCCATTTTTGTGTACCATTGTATCCCCAGCACCTGCCACCAGTCAGTATTTAAAAATAGTTGTGAAATACAGATGTTATCTAAGTCTATATTCTCTGAAAAACAGAGATAATAATGGTACCTACCTCAGGTGCTTTTGCAAGACTTAAATAATGAAGCACATGTAAAGTCCTCAAAATATCACCTGGAACGTAATATTTAAAACATTAGTTCATAGCCTGTGGTCCTTTCTTTATATTGAGGAGTTACCTGAATTACCTGAACTTGTATGTGTGAGCATACTTTTTCCTGGGAGGAGAGTTCTCCACAGTCTTCAGACCCTCAAATGGAGAACATTACTCCACATGCCAAAGAAATAGAATAATTGCTATAGAGGTTGATACTCTTAGACTATAGAGAATATTAAACCAGAGAGAACCCAAAGCCTATCTTACCTAAGAGTTTGGGAATCACATATTCTAATTCTCAACCAGACTTAATTGCTTTAATGATCACCTAATCACAGAGCACTGAATCAGGAACCAGGGGACATGGTCTTTTACCTGAGTCCTTTCACTCTGATTGTGGTTAATTCATCTACTCTCTTTTTATATAAATTTTTCTGCCCAGGATCAAGCAGAGCTAATACAAGAAAGAATAATTTTGCTAAAACTCCAAAGATATAAAATATGAAATATATGAGAAATAAAGGGTCTGCAAGTCAGAAGATATCTTGCTCAGAGCATTCTTGTCTCTATTTTTTAAAATAAGTGAGTTAAATTAGATGACATTTAAGATTATTTTCTAACTGTTCACCAGAATTCAAAGATTTGAATCATAAATAGCCTCTGTTCTGGGGATTTGTTTCCCATTTGAATCATCACAGAACTATCTTACTTACCCACATCAAGGACACTATTTTTACTGACCTGTTTGTAAAACTGGGATAGTGGCAACATCTTGGTCCATCCAGGCTGCCATAACAAAGCATCTTCAACTGAGTAATGCATAAGCAATAAAAAAATTATACCTTATAGTTCTGGAGGTTGGGAGTTCCAAGATGAAGGTGGCAGCAGGTTCAGAGTCTGGTGAAAACTCTGCTTCAGAGATGATGCCTTGTAGCTGCATCTAGATGTAAAGGAGTTCTCTTATGCCCCTGTTACAAAGACACTGAACCTACTCATTAGGGGTAAGCCATATGACATGATCACTTCCCAAAGACCTCACCTCATAATACTATCTCATCATATATTAGGGTCCAATATATGAATTGGAGCAGGGAATGGGATCAGGCCATAACAGTTAGAAAATTAAAAGGTATACTCTCTTCTTGATAATTCTGAATGCATGTATTTGTCATTGTGGTAGACTTATTAGACTTGAACTAAATTAGGGTAGCCAGAGAAATACAAGACTTGGTGAAGCCAAAGGCACCAATATTCTAGATTCAAATGTCTTCTTCATTCAACCCAGCAGGCCACCAATAGGAGGTAAACCTAATTCCTCTCTGGAGTAAGAATTCTGTGCCTTCCTCACCCATTTCTTCTGAATCTTTTTGTTTCTTTGTTTTTGTGGTGCTGGCTAAGAAACATAGGGCTTCATGAATGCTAGGCAAGCACTCTATCACTGAGCTATATCCTTAGCCTACTCCTGCCCATGAATATTTAAGTTTTGCACAGCTTTAGCAATCTCCTTTGTTGAAGTGAAGGTCTACTTCACAAATGTGAGTTTGGAAAGAGGACAAGAAGAGCCAAGTGGATGGTATTAACTTTCAATAAAAGGACACTCAATGGGGCTGGGACTGTGGCTCAGTGGCAGAGCGTTTGCCTCACACGTATGAGGCACTGGGTTCAATCCTCAGCACCACATACAAATAAATAAATAAAATAAAAATATTGTGTCCATCTACAACTAAAAAAATATTTTTTAAAAAAGGGACATTCAGGAAAGTTTCACATAAAAAAATAAAAAGTTTGAATAGCAGAAGATAGAGAACATGACTCTGCTGGTCCATTGGCCATTAAGGGATCTAATAATTGAATGAAATCAAAATTCTATAAGGTAGACTAGGTTTCTAGAAAACCACTTCTGTGGGTCAGATGTGGAGAGCTGTCTCAAGGACTGAAAACTGAAGCTCACTCTGGCCAGCTGGGACTTCCAGATAGAATCCAGACTAATGAATCTAGTCACATCCAGATCCATTTCTGCAGTTCTGTTCATTGTCACTTCATTCAGATCCTTCTTTGAAGCCCATTATTTGAGGGCATATGGATTAATCTATTATCATCTCAGGTAATGACCTACCCAACTTCCCGGCCATGAGGATAATTTTCTTCATTCTACTCTGATTTGATTTCTCTAGAATATCTTCGCTGACAGTCCCTTTCCTCAGTGAAGATTCTACTCTGATACGTAGTTGGGCCTGAAGTGCAATGAAATCGTATTGTCTATAACTCACCCAGTCTCACTGACCTGGTTTCTATAAATAGATAAATTCATCAAGGAAAAACACAGGATCAAAATCTAAAAGCCATCTCATGAAATTATCCATTTCAGACGTTTGCCTCAGGTCAAATTAAAATTTCAACCATCCCTAAACCCCATGTCTGCCTGTATTTTTAAAATAGATATTTAGATTAAATAAGCTTCCTGGATAACTTCTAATATATGATCCATTTTTCTGTCATATATATTCTTGTTTACGATGGTGGTAGCACAGATGAGAACTGGATAAATCTTCCAGACTGCAGTGGATGTCATTATACAAATGACAACACTGAAGACTAGGGAAAAAATAGATGACTTTCCTGAGGTAACATATATTCATTTATTCTTCCATTTATTCGCTCATTCAACATTCACTCAAAGAATATTTATTGACTGCCTAGTCTATCTAGTCACATTTGTAGATACAGCAATATGGCAGAATATTAGTTTTTAGGGTTTCCATAACAAAGTACCACAAACTGGATGGCTTAAACAACAGAAATATATTGTCTCACTTCTGAAGGCCAGAAGCCTGAGATCAAAGTGTCAGGAGGGTTGACTTCTTTATGGAGCTGTGAGGGACAATCTCTTCCATGTCTTTGCCCCTATGTTTGTCTATCAGTCCCTAGTCTTTTCCCATCCTTATCAAAGATTGATTTCAATAAATATTTTTTTAGCATCTACTATATTCTAAGTAGTTCTTGGAGATAAGTAAAAATCAAAATCAGAATCATCTTTGTCTTCTTTGGAGGAAGCTTTGAAACGATCACATATTACATTGGACAAGCCATAAAAATTCATTATAATTTCACCCTTCAACTGACTTCTAAGAGATGGAAAGACCACCCAGCCTCTGCGAGAATTCTCCCATGATGGAGGCTCACTCCATTGGGAAATGCTCATTTGGAGCTGTCCTGCATGTTAAGCTCAAATCTGACTTTCTGACATACCTGTTAGAACTAGATCAACCTATAACAAGTACTTTTCCTCTTCCAAGTGATAATTCTTAAAATTTTGAATAAGATTAGGACTTCTGTTCATTTCTTCATTGTCTTTCACAATCATATGCCGCCCATGATCTTTTCAATAGTTACCTGCCTCTCCATATTCTCTATTTAGTCCAAGTTCTTACTAAATGCTGAGCCCAGGGAATATGGGTCGCATGTCTGTACTATTCTAAGTGGGAGCACTGATTAATGTGATATATATATTATGCTTCCATTAATCCAGCTCGGTATTAAATTAGCATTATTAGTAATCATAATGCAATATTGGCTTGTGTTAAATGTCCAAATAAATATACTTTCTTCTTCAAGGTTAGACTTTATATTCATTGTCTTCACATTTCATCTTATTGGTTTTGATCTTGCAATTCATGTCTTGATATTTTTCCTAATCATGACTCCATATTCATTGCAGTGTGATAGAAAACAGAAGTCCTCAGATTATTCGCCCTATGACTCTCATTGAGTCACCTGATTTCCCTGAACCTCCATTCTGCTCACTGTGAAAAAAAAAAAAAAAAGAGGGGGGTTAGGGTTTATAATAAGTCTTCTCTGGAGATTTGTGAGACTCCAATGTGACAAGCTGGGTAGAAGTATTCTGTAAAATGGGAAACACGATGCAAATGTTAGTCATTACCAGTCATGGGATTGGTTT
Source organism: Tamias sibiricus (assembly GCA_025594165.1). NCBI lineage: Eukaryota > Metazoa > Chordata > Mammalia > Rodentia > Sciuridae > Tamias > Tamias sibiricus. Next base: position 124,703,192 of record CM046666.1, on the reverse strand, counting down.
TTCTTCTTAATTTTTTCAACTGCAGAGGTGATAAGAATGTTCTCTGTTTTGGGCCAATTCATTGATTCAAGTGTCAAGCACATTGAGACCAAAGTATAATTCAACATGCTTCAGGTTTGTTTATAACCTGTCGTGACTCTATCTAAAAGTACTGTGACCCAACCTGTATATCCTTAGCTCGCCTAAGCCGCAAAGACCTCATAAGCCTGGCTGTGTGTCAACATACTGTGATGCAGTAGTTACCATCAACAGCTTTGAGGCAAGTTTGGCTTCAATGCCAGCTCAGTCCTTTGCATAAATTACTTGATCTCCCTGATCCCTGTTTCTTATCTTTAAAAAAGCAGATAAACAAAGTACCTGCTTATTAGAACTATTGTGGGGGTGAATGAAACAAGGCAAATGGGATCCACTTGTTGAACAGACACAGTCAGCGTTCAGCCAATGGTGGCTGTTTTTATTAAGTGGTTGATATTGTGAAAATTAATTTTCCTCATTGATCTTTCGATCTTATACAGTAGCTCTATTTCAAAAGCAAGAAAATAAATTACATGAGCACAACATAACTTATAACTCACTTATTTCCTTGTGAATTTATACTCATGCTTCATAACCATCACATTTCTTCATTAATGCTCAGCCTTTTCCTCGGCTCACCATTGGAAAATAGCTTACCTCTTTGTGGATTGTGGAATCATCCTCCTTTCTTGGCGGGCGGGGGAGGGGGGTGGGAGGAGTGAGGATTAAATTAAGGGGCACTCAACCACTGAGCCACATCCCTAGCCCTATTTTGTATTTTATTTAGAGACAGAATCCCACTGAGTTACTTAGTGCCTCACCATTGCTGAGGCTGGCTTTGAACTCACGATCCTCCTGCCTCAGCCTCCCGAGCCACTGGGATTACAGGCATGCCCCACCACACCCAGCTCTATCGTCCTTGTTTGAAAAATGATTTAACACTTTCCTTGTTCAGTCATCGTTTGGTCTCTGAATTAATCCTCAGTTCCCATTCAGTGATTCAAGAAGAATAATTTGAGCATCACTATTTGACCCCACGCCCCAGTTTTCTCAGTAGCTGGCATAACCGGCGCCTGGTGCTGGCAGCTAGCACTAATTTATAATGGCCAGGCTTTGTCTTACTGTCCATTCATCTACTTGGAGCTGCAGTCACCTCCCTGTTAGCATTGTTTGTGCATGTGGACAAGCCATTTAACACTGAGTCACAATTTCCTCCCCAGCAAAGTAGGATAATAATAACACTATGACTACCTCACAGGGTGAAAATAAATTAGACAAGGTGTTAAAATAAAAACAAAAGAACAAAGCATGCACACACACAAAATGCAAAGTATTATTTGTTCTTACCCTTTCTGCAGACCACTTTCTTTGCTATAGAACTTGAAAGCAAAAATATCAATTTAATAGTTCTGTTATCTGTTATCATGACACCATCTGCCCCCGGGAGCTTGGCCATCACTTCCTTGTTCATCTAGTTTCAAACACAGATGAACATATCTTTTTGTGTCTTCAACATTTTCAACAAGCCCAAGTTTAATCATTTATTTGTTAATTATACCCATATGGTATACTGTATTAAGACACAAGTACAATCCGAGCCAGCAAAGCCAGAAAAGAATGGAAGTGACAAGAATGAAAGGAAGAGAGGGCTGGGTAAGAAGACCTAGGCTGACTATTATCTGCACAACTGGGCATACACTCAGCTTCACTTTTGGAAACAAAACTAAAAAAAAATGATTGGACAGGGAGGGAGGGTAGCACAGCGGGGGTGACATTGTACTCTGGTGTTAATAACAGGAAACATAACAAGAGATACTTCTGATGTCCCACTGAACTCTAAGAGGGTTCACACACAGAACTTCATATAAAGAACACAAAGCTATCTAATAGAAATCATCATCAACAGAAATTTGGCAAAGGAGGAAATATGTTGTCCAAACGTAATATATATGTGTATATATATATATATATATATATATATATATATATATTTCTTAAAAAAAAATGAAGGCGTGGTGTCAAACTGTCATTGCATGGGGGTACTTCCGGAGAAGGAAAGCTAATGATGTACATGTATAGATATTCTTAGTAACATGGCTTGATCTGAGCAGAACATGTAGAAATCTTAAAGTGATAAATCATAATACACATTAAGTTATGTCTTTTCTTTCTGTTTCAGCTAGACTTTGACACATAGCCGGGATGCTCATACATACAGATTGAGAGGCCCAAGAATACGGTTTTTCTGTGTTGTTGATAAATGGCAGAACTCCATTCTTTAGATAAGTGATATGCAGATGGCAATAATCTATTTCAAAAATTAAGGTCTTCTTACCAAATAGGAGGGCCTTCCCATCATCTTCAGGGATGTAGGCTGTCAAGCCAAACTTTCTCTTAGAAAACAGGTTTGGATATAGTGAAACTTTAAACAAAAACTGGAAACCCCATAGTTCTACATGATAGACCAAGACTGGCAAACTGTATATTAGGGGCAAATTCATTTACCACTTATTTTTGTAAATTAAGCTTTATTGGAACAAGGCTGCACTCATTAGCTTATGAATTATCTATCCATCAACATTATATTACAATGGCCGATTTGAATAGCTATGACAGAAAGCATATGACCCCAAAGCCCAAAATGTTTACTGCCTGGCCCCCCACAGAAAAAGTTTACCAACCTCTGCCAGAAAGCAGAGAGAGATCCTTCAAGTCTAGAGGCGATTTGAGAACCATAGTTCCTTCTCCATCCATCTGCACTATAAAATAATTTAATACAGCCTTCGTCAACCTTTTAGTTTTTTATTTTAAGCATCACATGGCTAAGGGCTCCTGACAATGAATTAGCTGCAAAATTCACACCCAGAATGTGAATTGAATTAGTGTTCAGGTAGTGACTTCAGTGAAATAAAAACAGAAACATCTATTCAGACCACTCTTTTCCTTTTTATTAGAATCCTTATAATGTAATGACACTTTTCTAGAAACTGAATGCCTTCCCCTCTGTTCTAAAGAGGAAAAACAAAATACATTATAGGCAGACACTCAGACAATTGCCTTGACTAGAGACTGGTTGCAGATCGAGTGTGCCCTAATGGGTGCCTGAAAGGACAACAGATGAACAGTTCTGAAACCAAACTCATCTCACCTCTGCAGACATCCTCTTGTGCTTATCTGTTTTTTGGTTAATCATCCCGTGCAACTAATTAACATCATCAGTTCTGTAAATAGAAATTTAATGGCTCATGTATTAGACAGTACATCAGGAAGTAATATTTCTCAAAGACAGAAATTTCACTGATTCTTTATTGAATTTTCTTTTTTTGAACACAGGTTAAAATGAGTGTTGTCATGCTCAGTGTGAAGATCTCTGAGACCTTCATTTCCCATAGCCAGTGCTCTGGGAAGATGCAAATTGCTTCCAAAAGAGGATGTTGTGGGGGACCTTGACTTAGAGCCTTTTCTGTGTGAATAGCAAGAAAGCTTAGAGACACACTCTAAGCCAGCCCTGGTAAACGAACAAGAGCTTACAGATCACAATGAGTCTAACCCACTCCTGGCTTTATTTATTTTTCTGAGTCTCATTTTCCTGTTGTCCTACTTTTCTCACCCACTTATTTTTCGCTTTATTTTATCTTGTGTGGTATTAATAGGTAATCCACCTTAAATCCTTTCTGGAACAAGGCAGGGTATAAGTAAACAAGTTAAAATGAACTGGACTATTGAATAGAGTTATTTAGAATTGTCTATCTGAATACTGGAAAAAAAAAAAAAAAAAAAAAACATCTGCCAAAAACAACTATTTTGTCTTGGCATCGTTAGCTGCTGAGGTTTGCTTTCAAACAGAAATTGCTCAACAGGTTCATGGGCTTCTTATTGCTCCTGCAGGCACATGATTTTAAGACTGTACAGCTGAGAGACAGGAAGATGCTCGTTTTTCCATCTACAATGGCAAGAAGGTGGGCAGCTCAATGCCATTGCAGCTACAGCAGAGGAGTCACAGGTAATGAAATAACTCATGTATCACTGAGTGTGATGGCTGCTGCAAACATCCTTTCTTCATCTCTCTTAGTGGGAAAAATGTCTTAGCAATTACCATTTGAAAAGTACTGTACAAAACGTTTGCACATATGGCCCATTGCTCAGTCCTCATAAATACTCTGTAAATTTGGTGTATGACACTGGTTTTCAGTTGAGGAAATGAGACTTAGAAAAGACAAGCAAAGTGAGTAGCAGAACCAGGACTTTAACGTAGACTGTGAGACCATGTCATCATTTCCCTGTGGTCTCCCCTGCCCTTCAGCATATTTCAATCATTTGAGGCAAGATTGTACGTCTAGAAGTCTGCTAGCGAGCCTCTTCTCTATGTGGGCTTGGATGGGTCATGTCACAAAAGTTTTGGAAGTCAAAAAGGCATAGAAGTGATACCTAAAGTGAAGTATCAGATTTTCATTTTCTAGACATTACTTTAGGTCCCTGTATTAGTTTTCTATGATCATCACACACTGGGTGGCTTAAAACAACAGAAATGCATTCTCCATAGTTCAGGAGGCCAGAGGTCTGGAGTCAAGATGTCGACAGGACCTTGGTCCCTTGGAAGACTCTAGGGGAAAAACCTGTTCTTAGCTTCTTCCATCTTCTGGTGGCCCCAGACAGTCCTTGGCTTGTGGCTGCATCACTCTGTCTCTTCTTCTGTTGGCACCTCACCTCTGCCTCTTCTCCATATGCCTTCTCCTCTGTGTTTCTGTCTTATAAAAACATGGAGGAATGCATTTAGGACCAATTTAGGAAAAACTTCTCTTTTTAAGACCTATAATTCATACATCTTTGGGCACATAAGGTAATATTCACCGGTTCTGGAGATTTGGGTTTGGACACATCTTTTTGAAAGCCACCATTTGATCCACTAAAGTCACCAAGCCTCAGTCATGCCTCAGTGTTCTTAAAAATTATCATAATATCACTTAATCTGAAGGGCAGACATTAAATAAGATAATCTTAAGTAAAGTGCCTCGTATACAACAGGTGCTCAGTGAAAGGGTTTTGCTCCTTTTCTCATCAAAAGAGCTTTGAGTACAACCACACTACCTTGACATAATTTCCCTCAGTTGATCCATCAGAATCATTCTCAATATAGACTCAGATTCCCAATATCTCTTTCATTTGCTCTTTAGATACTCTCTTCCTGATAAGCTCTATTCATTTTCAGGACAAACAACACCAAGTTTTTGAATTTTATTTTATCATGAAGCAGGATGGTGCTTTTAAAAGTCTCCATGGTAATTAGTTTTAATTTTATGAAATAAAATGAAAATGTTATAATGATAAAAATACTTAAATTTTCACCTTGTTATAAAACAATAGCAATTTAGGGAGCCACCCTATCCCAGGACCTCATTTTGAGACACACTGGACTGGGGCACATAATATGGCCTTTATAATAGTCTAAACTCCAAGGTACTCATCTCTTTCACACTATTACCCCTTAGAATTTCCATGTTGACATGAACTTTTCTTGTATTCTCTTTTTCAGAGATTAAAATGTCAATACAGAATTAAGCATTTATCAACTACAACCATTTTAGCAAAATTATTTTCCAAAAGGCGGTCATTTCTCCCATTACTCTAAAGCATTACTTCATACCAAGATTTAGCACTGAAAACACATCACCATATCCTCCTACTTCATGAGAGGTGTGAAATGCATAACAATAGCAACATAATTAATTTTTCACTTTATCTTTTTTCATCTTTATTTACCCTACCTTTTTTTCCATCCAGATGTACATCTTAGTTGTACCTAGCACTATTCTCTTTTGACACCCCCCCCCCACTGGATAAGCTTTTGAATAAAGAATCTCTTTCTCTTTTTTTTTAAACTGAGCTTTATCCTAGTTAGTTGTAGTGCTCTCCACAACATTATATCTACTTTTTGCTTTAAAACTTTTTCATTTTATCACCACCCATGCTATGTTGAAATATATGGTTTCCTAAGGTCATAAATATTCTTAATGAACTTCTCTGCTACTTGTTGAAGGAATGAAAGAATAATTACTGGGGATGACACATCTACTATACAAATTCCTTGTCTGTCGTGCCCACTGTCTCTATCACCTAGTTAGCAGTTAGTCCTGATTTTTCTCCCTCACCTTCATCTATTTATCCTTGTTCACCACTTTGACCTGGTACCCTTTTCTATCTTCAGTAGCACATCTTCCTGACATTCTGTCATGATCCAGAAGACCAATTCTTTCCTTTGGTTGCCTTCTACATAACCAGCTATTGGCTTCCTTTCTCTTCTACAGTCATGACCACACAGAGAATCCCACTCATCCTTCAATGTTCCTACTTTTCTACCTAGTCCTACAGATGCACGGCAGGTTCCTTATGACTGTGGTGTTTGTTCTCATGTGACTCATCAGAGCATTGGGATCAGTGAATTTGATGAGTCTTGTCAAGTTTTCTATCGTAACTAGAGGTAAATCATATCATATCTCTGATAAAGCAGCACAGAGACTGAAGACCTCGAGATGTTTATACACGGCTCCCTTCATCCAGCCAGCCATCTTTAGGAGTACATATTTCTGTTAGTCAAGACAACACAGGTCTATCATTTGAATGCTTAGACTCTCTTAGGATTTCCTGGAAGCTGGGATGAGGCTTCTTCTTGAGCATGTGTGGAATCACCCTCCAGAAGAATGTTATAAAGCCTCCATGTGGCCTAATTTACTCATCCCTAGCAGTGTCAAAGGCCACCAGGCTACTCTCTGTGACAGCCTTGAAGTCATTTCATAGTCCTATAGCACCTTTGCACCTTTTATTCCTCTGTATAGCCCCTAGATACTTAACCTTAAAAAACAACAACAAAAAAAAAAAAAAAAACTGTCCTCTCCTACTCTGAATCCAATGATTCATTTCTCTCCAAGGTAGGCTTTCCACAGGGCAGACGGTAGAGTACAGTATGGCTCTCCCCTTCCTGGCTTTCTTCCTGATACCCCAGAAAAAGAATGCCAGCCTTTCCATCCTTCCATTATAAGATAATGTGGAGAAGTAGATGAAAACACTGACAACAAACCTGAAAGTTTACCCCCAAAAATGAATTCATCTATGAGTTTTCCTAGTTATTTTCCTTGGCATATAATTTATTGACTCCCATTTTTATCTAGTTTACTCAGGAGCCAGGGCAAATTCTCCTGGATTTCTAATGTTGTCTACAAACTTCTTTATATTTCTTGTCTCTGGTGCCCAGCTTCCAGGTTGACCAATGTGGTGCTCCTATGGGGTCCTATTTGGAGACAAACAGTAGGAATACCTAACGACCACTTTTCTGCATTTCAGGCTAGTCCACTCTTCCTGAGACCATCCAGTCTCCTGACCTATAAGTCCTTTCCTTTATCTCCTACCACCTCAGAGGGAAGGGGGCCTTCCTTATCTATTCCCTAAAGATTCTTCTGCAGGAGCCCTGTCCCCCCCTGGCAGGCAGTCCTGTCATTCTCTTTTCTGAGAAGTGGGCCCTCCACAGTGCCTGCAGCACACGCGCCAGCCAGGTAGGACTCTTTCCACTTGTAGCCAACTTGAACTTTCTCACCCGCTATTCCCAGACACTGTATGTGTACAGATTCTCGGATCTTGGCCCCTGTGGCTCCCAACGTCTCATAAGAAGCCAGACCAGTCACAGAGTCTACATGGCTACTGCAAAGGGAAAACATAGGGGGTCCTAAGTAGTAAGAGAATTGAGAATTCTGAGATAGCAATAGTACTATGCTAAGCCAAGGACAGGGCCCTCTGAGGATAGGCGTCTAGGGACAGGTTCTTTAAGCTTGTGTGATCTTTTTTTTTTTTAATTTTTTTTTAAATATTTATTTATTTGTTTTAGTTGTACACAATGCCTTTGGGTTTTTTTGTTTTTTTTTTTTTTTTTTAATTATTTATTTACTTATTCATCATGCACAAGTATAGTATCTTTTTACATACAACTGCTTGTATACAAAGTATATAAGTACCATTCAGATCTTCAATCATGCATTTAGGATAATGATATTCATCTCATTCAACCACCAATTTTTTTCCTCCCCCCCTCCTTACTCCCTCCCTTCCCCTCCCTTTCCGTTGACCATTCTAGTGTTCCTCTGATCCTATGTACCCCCTTCCAACAACACTGTGAACTAGCCTCCTTATATCAGAGAAAACATTCAGTATTTGGATTTTTGAGATTGACTAATTTCACTTAGCATTATATTCTCCAACTTCATCCATTTACCTGCAAATGCCATTATTTTATTCTCTCTTATTGCTGAGTAAAATTCCATTTTGTATATATACCACATTTTCTTTATCCACTCATCTACTGAGGGACTTCTAGGCTCCAGGTACTTTTTCTCTCTTTGGCTAACTTTACCATATTTGTGTTTTGACAGCTAGCCCTAATTAATAATCTAGCCTTACTCAGGTCAAGTTACTGGTTCCACTATGCCCTAAATTCTCTGAGATGACTCAGAAGGGTGTCTGTCTCATGCCCAGGGAAGAGACCCTTTCAGAATCAAAATCTTATAATATGAAAATAATTTCAGCTTTTCAACAATCAAGCTTTGACAACTTGGTCTGTGCCTAGCATCATTCATGAAGCATAAGACACAAAAACAAAGAAGATTCATGATTTCCCAAGCTTATAGTCTACCAGGTGTGTCATCAGTCTTAGAGAAGTTACTTTTTTTTTTCTTTTTTTTTTTTTTCTGATACCAGGGATTGAACCTAGGGACACTTAACTACTAAGCCACATCCCCAGTCTTTTTTTTTAAAAAAAAAAATATTTTATTTAGAGACAGGGTCTCCCTGAGTTGCTTATGGCCTCAATAAATTGACAAGGCTGGCTTTGAACTGTTGATCTCCTGCCTCAGCCTCCCGGGCCACTGGAATTACAGGCATGTGCCACTGCATCTGGTTTAGATAAGTAATTGCAAAACATGGAGAAAAAAAAAAAGAGAAAAAAAAAAAAAAAAAAAACAGGGAAAGGAAGGGAAGGAAAAATAAAGAACTGTGAGCACTATGAGCATGTTTAATTTCTAACAATTAAAAAAGATATTTAGTTCCTTATACCTATTTGTGGGTATGGATTTCCCTTCATCTCTTCCTTCTTTTTTTTCCCCCAATCTGGCTTATTTTCCATGCGTGTTCTCCAGAATATCACTCTAATAGAGTGAAATATATAGAGGCGCTTCTCAAACACTTGCGCCTCATCCTCTAGAGAGAGATCAGCTACAATTGCCACAAATACCCATGGCCAGCTCCTCAGGCACATAGAAACTTATCCTTTCTGGCCCCGCTGCAGCTCACAGCTTCCAGTATTTCTTGAGTTTCTTAGCAAACCAGCAGTGTTTCTGAACCAGATGGGGAAGAATTTCTTTTCTGCAAAATGTTCCTCCAGACCATAGATATCAATTAGAAATGTCCTTCTGCCCAGGTGAATATTTGCTATATGTAAAGGGACAGGTGGATTGCTGAATCTGCAGGGAACCCCTAAAATCAGCTGTGAAAACTTCAGCCTTCAAAAAAAGATTCCCTTAAACAATAGACATGGAAATAGTTTTAGCAGAACTACATCAGGCATGAGTGCTATGACCAATCAGTAGACTGGTTTTGTTTGTTTGTTTGTTTGCTTGGGGGCTTAGGGTTTTGTATGTGTGAGATTTTTTTTTTTTTTTTTTTTTTTTTTTTTTTTTGGTGGTGGTGCTGGGGATTGAACCCAGAGCCTTGTGCATGTGAGGCAAGCACTCTACCAACCAAGCTATATCCCCAGTCCCTAGGGTTTTTTGTTTTGCTTTGTTTTGTTTTTGTTTTTTAATGTGCTGTATTTTTAGGCTATTTTTAGACAATTTTAAGCTATCAGTGTTTATAATCGCTCTTTTGTCTCACAGAAGCATCCTTGCCTAAGAGCCATGTTTAAAAGAACAATTTCATTCTTCCTCTAAGAGCCTCAGAATGCAACCACAGGAAAGAAAATGTTCCCCACCTGTAGCCCTCCTGCTTGCCTTAATGTAAACATTGTAGTAAAGTGACTTGGAGGTGACAAAGAAACAAGGGGCCAGCAAGGGAATTCTTGGTGCTTTTTGTTGGTGGGTTGGTTTTGGTTTCCTCCAGAGGCACCCTCCAGCCCTCTACTTTAATCATCCATCTCTGCTCAGTATCAGCCTTAACCATCAGTCGCAGAATGAGTGGTCACCTATATCCCATGTCCTCTGCTGTTTGGAGACCTCAATCTCAAGGGCCTGCATTGATTCCTGAAATTCCACCACTGGAGTCATTGCTGCAAGAGATGAAGTAATCGATTAGATCCTCTCCTAGTGATACCTCACCAAGGCAGACGGTGATGTGGGAAAGCAGAGAAACCATGGAGGTCCAGGATGCTCGAGGAAAGAAGACATAGCAGAGACAAAAGTTCTCAAGTGGAAGCATGGATCCCAGAAAACGAGTCTTTCTCTTTTACAGTTGAACATAGGGCGGGAACCACTCTCATGCCTTCCTCAGCTTGTTCTAATCTTACCAATTAAGATTTTCTAACCTTCGAGGGCCCGTGGAAAGGCCACAAACTGAAGATCATAGAAAAGCTCAGGCTGATGTATACTTTGTACGGTTTGGATGTGAGGTGTCCCCCAAAAGCACACATGTGAGAAAAAGCTAGAAGGTTCAGGGGAGAAATGATTGAGTTGTGATAGTCTTAATGCAATCAGTGAATTAATCCCCTGAAAGGGATTAATTGAGTGGAAACTAAAGGTGGGTAGGGTATGGTTGGAGGAGGTGGGCACTGTGGGTATGACTGCGGGGTATACATATATGTATTTTGTATCTAGCAAGTAGGGTCTCTCTCTGTTTTCTGATCATCATGTGAGCTGCTACCCTCCGCCACACTCTTCTGCCATGATGTTCTGCCTCACCTCAAACCTCAGCTGTCTGTGGACTGAGACCTCTGAAATCAAGAGCACCAAAATAAACTTTTCCTCCTCTATAAATGTTCTGGTCAGATTTTTAGTCACAGCAGTGAAAAAGCTAAAACATGCTTATTCTATTACGCCCGTTACAACAGTGCCAACATGTGCTTGATCTTCTCCTCATCTTGAATACTTTGCCGTTGACTGGCATTTTAGAATGGCCTCTCCAAGCTTCCAGTTCCCTTGGACAACACAATGAGGAGGAAGATAAACCCTGCTCATCCTTAAAATTCCTGAAGAAACAGGTTAGCAAAAGCAATGGTCCTCCTCACCACTTATTGGCAGACAGACCATTGAAAGAAATGGTATTCTCTGTGAAATTTACTTGTGTACATAGGCAGGACTAGTGGATATCAAATTAGCCTTCTCACTATACAGATTTAATGCAATGCCAATCAAAATCCCAATGTCATTCCTCATAAAAATAGAAAAAGCAGTCATGAAATTCATCTGGAAAAATAAGAGACCCAGAATAGCTAAAGCAATCCTTAGTAAGAGGAGTGAAGCAGGTGGCATCACTATACCAGACCTTAAATTATACTACAGAGCAATAGTAACAAAAACAGCATGGTATTGGCACCAAAATAGGCCAGTAGACCAATGGTACAGAATAGGGACACAGAGACTAACACATATAATTTCAGTTATCTTATATTAGACAAAGGCGCCAAAAATATACATTGGAGAAAAGATAGCCTCTTCAACAAATGGTGCTGGGAAAACTGGAAATCCATATGCAATAAAATGAAATTAAACCTATATCTCTCACCATGTCACCATGCACAAAATTCAACTCAAAGTGGACCAAGGATCTAGGAATTAGACCAGAGACACTACACCTAATAGAAGAAAAAGTAAGCTCTAATCTCCAACATGTTGGATTAGGGCCCAAGTTCCTTAATAAGAATCCTGTAGCACAAGAATTAATACCAAGAATTAATAAATGGGATAGACTCAAATTACAAAGCTTCTTCTCAGCAAAAGAAACAATCAGTGAGGTGAACAGAGAGCCTACTATTTGGGAACAAATTTTTACCACACGCACGTCAGATAGAGTACTAATCTCTAGAATATATAAAGAACTCAAAAATCATAACACCAAAAAAACAAATAACCCAATCAATAAATGGGCCAAGGAACTGAACAGACACTTCTCAGAAAAAGATATACAATCAATCAATAAATACATGAAAAAATGCTCAACCTCTCTGGCAATTAGAGAAATGCAAATCAAAACCACTCTAAGATTTCATCTCACACCTGTCAGAATGGCAGCTATTAAGAACACAAACAACAATAAATGTTGGAGAGGATGTGGAGAAAAGGCACACTCATACATTGTTGGTGGGACTGCAAAATGGTGCAGCCAATATGGAAAGCAGTATGGAGATACCTTGGAAAACTTGGAATGGAACCACCTTATGACCTAGCTATCCCACTCCTTGGTCTTTACCCAAAAGACATGAAAACAGCATACTACAGGGACACACCCACATCAATGTTTATAGCAGCACAATTCACAATAGCTAAACTGTGGAACCAACCTAGATGCCCTTCAGTAGATGAATGGATAAAGAAAATGTGGTATATACACACAACGGAATATTACTCAGAAATAAGACAGAATAAAATCATGGCATTTGCAGGAAAAATGGATGGAGTTAGAGAATATAATGCTAAGTGAAGTTAGCCAATCCCAAAAAGCCAAATGCCAAATGTTTTCTCTGATATAAGGAGGCCAATTCACAGTCGGGTTGGGATGGGGAGCATAGGAGGATTAGAGGAATAGTAGAATGGCCAATGGGGAGGGAGGGGAAGGGAGAGGGGGCAAAAGGGTGAAGGAAAAAAAAAAAAAAAGATGGTAGAATGAGATGGATATCATTACCCTAAATGCATGTATGAAGTCACGAATGGTGTAAATATACTTTGCATACAACCAGAGATTTGTAAAAAAGTGCTCTATATGTATAATATGAAATGTAATGCATTCTGCTGTCATTTATATCATCTTAGAATAAAAATAATTAAAAAAATAAAAATTGCACATAACTATAATAAAACCAATTTAAAAAAAAAAAATAGCCTTCTCACTTATCAGAGACAACAAGTTACAATGGAAAACAAAATGGGGCTGCATAGACCTTCCCAAAGCTGCTTCTTATTACATTTTTGACACTGGGTTGGCCACCTATCCTGTCTGAGCCTCCTTTATTCATCTGTGAAATGCGGATGATGATTCCTCTTACAGGGCTGTAGGGGAATGTATAGGGAGCCTGGCCCCCAGGTGGCTTTCAACAAATGCAGTTCTCTGCCCCCATTAGTTCCCTACTTGAATGGAGCATATAAAATTGCAACATTCTGCATTATTAAAGTTGTTAGTCCCAACACAGAAAAAGAAGCATATTTTAAATTCTTACTTACACCCTAAATAACCTAGCCCAACTCTGTAAAGCTAGCTCGAGAACTATGTGCCCCAAGACCAGAGAGTGTGTTTGGTGCCCCGATTGCACAACATCAGCTTTTGATTTCCGTGCACAAAGGAAAATAGAGCTCTCCTCTCATGAAATTCAAAATATGGGTTTGTCATGATAAATGTTTACTTAGTTTTCTCTGTTCAATTATTCTACTTATTCCTAGAATTACCAATAAATGAGTTTTAACAATTTTTCAAACACTTATGTACTGCCCTAAGAACACCATAAAAACAAAATACTCTCAATATATTGTGTGAACACTCAAATAATCCTTAATGTCTCAGGACACAGGAGTGTCAAGTGTCCCTGGCAATGAGACTACAAAGGACTCTCCCAAAATGGTCTCATTTATCCATGCAGCCCCAACAATAAAAATTTGGGGCTATAACATAAGCCTTGAAGGCTTTTTCAAAACAAAAATCAATAGCCTGAACTCAAAGACATAAAAGGACTTAACACAGGCTTCAAATTCCTGAGGTGGGTGTTTTCCATAGATCACTGCAAGCTGATCAAACTTACAGGAGCTGACGCAGCAAGAAAGCTGCTGAGGAAAGAGACAAGAAGGAGACACCAAGAAGGAGAAAAGAAAAAAGAAAAAGTATTTGGGCGTATTTAATTTTGTGAAAGAATTTTCTAATTGTTCCACCCCAAGTGAAGATTCAATCTGAAAATTACCTTTGAAAGGGTTTTCAAACCCTAGATACTAGTGGAGTTGGGTAAAATGGCATTTGTTTGGGGGCCCCCAGTGGGAAATAATAAACTCTTGGTGATTAATGACACTTTATGTGCTGTTGGCCATGAAAAACATTTTCTGGTCTTGAGTCACAACGGAAGCTACAACTTGAATTTTATTGTTCAATTTGCTTTTTTTTTTCTTTCCTGGGTGAAACAGCAGTGGATTGAAGAGTCAAACGTTTATAGAGTTAGCAGGACCTCAAGGGACTAAAAGCTAAGCCAAGCCAATGAGGAGAATGCCAGACATTATCTACCCTCAGTGAAAATGCAGGATTCAGAAAGAAAAAGAAAGAAGAATGATTATAAAGAATGACAGTCCTTAACTCAGGCAAAATTTTTTGGCGAAGTTGGTCAGTCTCCTTTTTTAAAAAAAAAATAAACAAACAAAAAGTTTCCTGGTTGACAGTTGCTAAAACTCTTCCTTTTTTCCATTTTGGCACAGTGTTGAAAGAATAAACTGGTGTCATCCCACAGGATCGCAGGAGGAGCACATCTTCAGAGAAGACACATCAGCTTTGGCTGTTGGAGGAGGGTTGGAGTGAGGAGCCTGGGGGGGTGGAGAGGAGATTTCTGCTCAGTAAATGGTAGGTTTTGTGGGTGTTGATTTTTTTTTTCTTCATATCCTTAAAGAAGTTCTCTAACTTGGACCTTGGGCCTTGCTAAAACAATACAAAATGTTTGTGATCTTTTTTTCAAGCACATTGTAGTTACACTTCAAAAACCAGGCTTGTCTTTTTTTTTTTTTTTTTTTTTTTTCCCCCAGTCTTGGCAGTAACTGAAAATAGAGCAAAATAAAAGACTTTCAGGGTAACCATGGATCTTACTGAAATCTAATATGGCCATCACCAACCCCATGCCTGTTTCACTTCCATGTTAATTCTCCCATCTGCAAAAGGGAGAGCAACTCAAGGTTCATGAAGACATTGAATAGAAGGCCTGAGATTTACATAGACAGCTACTATTTTTCAGGAATCTGAAAGAAACAAAAACAAAGTAAACCAACAAACAAAAATGCCCTAAGGGAGTATTGCATTATAGTCCCCACTCTCTCACACCTTGTGACACTTGCATTCAGGAGTTTCTGCTCCTTTTGGCCCAGAAACTCAGGCAAACCATCCCCCCCCTGGGTCGCTCTACTAAAAACTTGGGTAAATTCCTCTTTATTTTTCTCTGCCTCTCAATTTCCTGTAAACGATAAAACTGTAAAACAAAGAGTAATAAGATCCGAATCTTCCTGCTGGGGACTTGATGAAGATGAATTAGACATTGACAGTCAGGAAAAGATGGAAGGCCCTCCATGACAGAGGCCAAACTAATTCAAAATGAAAATCATCAATTTGACTGTGCTCGTATGTTACTTAAAAATCAATGAAGAAACAAAGTGAGGGACCCCGAAGCCATTTTAGCATCCCCTGCTTTTGCACTCAGTACTAACTTAGCAGCCTTGAAATGTCTTGGCTCTGAAAACCCAGTCAATCATCATTAATAATGATATTTTTATAGCACTTTAAAAATTGGAATTTCCAGAGCCACTTTGATAGATGCTCTGTCACTACCTTGCCATTTGTGTAATTTTTCTGGGTTGTTTTGTTTTGTTTTGTTTTGTTGCTCCTCTCCATCCACCCAATTTTAAAAAATTTAAAGAATTTTTTTTTAAACAGAAAATGGGAGTAAACTCTTTTGATGGAAAAATTCATGAGAGATGGCATAGCTTGCCCTGTGCTAGGGATCCCTCACTATAAGGGGAAAAATCTAGTAAATGGGACAAGAACTTTCAACTTTAATGGTTCTAGAACTTTAGTCTTACTTAAGGATTTAAAAACAAATGCCTCTGCTGCCTTCAGATCTGGAGCAAGAGGTCATTAAGCTTGCACAAAGATGGAAAAGATTAGAAGCCAAGACTGGGTGGTGGTTGTCTCCACTATACAAACATCTCAAGCAACTTTTTTCTTTGTATTCCAAACCTGAGTGATTGCTACCTCTAGTGTGTTTTCCAGAACATTCCAAAATATTCCTGCAAAAGATTCCAATTCATTAAATCATAATTAAGTCTTCATCTACTTCTGGCTAGCTCTTTCCCCACCACTGAGAATCCTTTGCGTTTGGAAATGTAGATATAGATGAAATTTCTGAATTCTGTTGCAACTTTCACAAAACCATCCAAACTTATGAGATACCTTGCAAATACCAGCTTTGAAAGGGAACTCTTAACAATTCTTGTTTAACCTCTGAGCCCATCCCACCAAACAACAACAAAAAAAAAATCTGGATATTTTGAGTGTTTGTATTTACTAAGTTGTTTTTGTTTCATTTTGTTTTGTTACGGTTTTCTCCCCTCTTGTAGCCTACTTTATTCTCTGCTGCCAACGACTGCACGACTGCACAGGGATTTTTATCACCATTGGGGGGCCTAATACTGGTGGTGAAAAAGCAAATTCCTGTCCTGGTGCTGAACTAAAAAGGAGTAAATGTCTTGGATATATCAAGTTTCTTTGTCAAGCAAACAAAAATAAAGGAATCTAGTTTACTGGAATAGTTGCAGTGCTCATTAAAATTGATGACTTCGAAGATTCTGCGCCTGTCTTCCTTTCACCAGGGCCCTCAGCCAAGAATCTGCTGTGCAGTTAAAGACATCATGTTATTGGGGTGTTGTAAAACAGACCACTGCTGTTGTCTCTGCCCACCCTTCAGTTCTCAGTGTAACAGTGGAGAGGTTTGGGGCAACCCAAGGATGGTGGGTGAAGCCATTTGGCCAACGAACATCCATGGTACAGACCTAATATGCAGCCTGGTATTTTCTATCCATAAACATCAAGTTCAAAAAAGAAAGAAAAGGAGCTAGATTAGCATGGGGCGGAGTTTGGTTTTTCTTAGAAATGTGCGACTCTGCAGAAGTGTGCCTTTATTTTTGGCACAAATTGCTACAGCAAATTACATAGCTTATCAGATGTGGGTTTTTGGGCTCAGTGGAGAAACCACTGCAGAGACTTGTTCCCTTTGTTCTTTGTTCCCAGTTGGGAATTTTGGATAAATCAATGTCCCGTTAAAACTCAGGAACAGGCTTGAATGGTAAGTGCTAACAATATTTGTGATTCAATGAAATTTACATTATTTCAACTCAACAAAGTAGATCTTGGTTCTAAAATACATTTCCATTCTGCCCTAAGAGCTGTGAGATAGGAAGTTTGAACCTTTATTTTGATAAATGTAAACCTGGGAGGAAAGGAAGAGGGCCCAAAAAGAGATGGGTCAATCCCAGTGAATAAGGAGTTTCCCAGGGAACTTTCCCATGGCTTACCACCCATCCTCTCCTTTATATTTTGCCCATCTATGTGGACTCGCTCTGATATGACAGGGAAACCAAATAGAATGGGACTTTATTTCATTGCTGACAATGGAGATGGATAGATTTAAAAGATAATTTTATAAATAGGAATTTTCCATTAGTCAAAAGAAACAGAGTATGTGTTCACCAATGTATTCATTCATTTATGTAAAAGTAAAACACTGTAGGGAATGCAAAAGAAATTTTAAAAACAAGGCTCAAGGAGACAAATTTATTAACAGTAGATTGAGTGGCAGTAACTTAAGCAGGTATATCTCACTCAGGGGCACAGTTAACCATTCTAGAGACTGCAGGTAGGGGAGCAAAGTCAACGTGGAGGGAGGGGGGAGCAGATGAATCTTAATTAGCAACTTCCATGACATAGAGATTTTCAAGGGGTGTTTGCCTTAGACCCCTGTCCTCAAGTGAAATTGTATGTGGATAGCCAATGTTGAGAACTGAGCCCACCTCCCATCCCACCAGTGCGCCCTGTTATCCCCTACTCTACAAATGTTTGCAGTTTGAAAGTCACTGAAACAAAGAAGGTTCTGGGTACAGAAGGGAAGGAAGGCAGCATTCTGAGTGCAGAGAGCAGCATGTGCACAGCTGGCCAAGGGGCTGATGCTAGATTTTCGACTAGCACAATGAAAGTATTTAGGCAAGGTGATCTGATATATTGAAGTTGATTCAATGGGTATCAGGGACCACGGATAATTCTTAAGTTGAAGAGTGATGTGATAAAAATTAACATTAAAGAATATGGCCATGGCAGCCATGCTGATGACCCAGAAGATCCAAATGGAATAATCCAAACATCAGAAGTGGAGGGCACTGGACAGATCTGCAAGTGTCAGAATGGGAAAGTGAGGTACGGCTATTCAATAGGTCTCAGTGATTGAATATACATGAGAGTTAAAGGAAATCAGTCCAGAAAATGAATTTTTTATTTGTTCTTTTTAGATGCAGATGACAGTAGAATTTATTTTGACATTATACATACATGGAGTATAACTTAGAATCCCATTCTTGTTGGTTGTACATGATGTACAGTTACATTGATCGTGTATTCATATGTGAACATAGGAAAGTTATGTCCGATTCATTCTACTGTCTTTCTTATTCCCATCCCGTCTCCCTTCCCTTCATTCCACTTTATCTAATCCAATGAACTTCTATTCTTCCCTCCCCCCACTCTACCTTATTGTGTGTCTCCACATATCAGAGATAACATGCAGCCTTTTGTTTTTTGGATTGGCTTATTTCACTTAACATGATAGTCTCCAGTTCTGTCCATTTACCAGCAAATGCCATGATTTCATTCTTCTTTAGAGCTGAGGAATATTCCACTGTGTATATATACCACATTTTCTTTATGCATTCATCTGTTGAAGGGCACTTAGGTTGATTTCACAGCTAAGCTATTATGAATTGAGCTGCTATAAACATTGATGTGGCTGCATCACTATAGTATGCTGATTTTAAGTCCTTTGGGTATATGCCAAGGAGTGGGATAACTGGGTCAAATGGTGGTTCCATTCCAAGTTTTCCGAGGAATCTCCATACTACTTTCCAGAGTGATTGCACCAATTTGCAGTCCCACCAGAAATGTAAGAGTATACCTTTAGAAAATGAATGTTAACCATCAGACTAAGTGAATTTATATCATACACTTGTGTAATCTGCATTTTGGCCATGGCCATTATCTCTGTTAATCATCATACAATTGTGCGATTATCCCAAAAAGCCAAATGCCAAATGTTTTCTCTGATAAAAGGAGGCCAATTCACAGTCGGGCTGGGATGGGGAGCATAGGAGGATTAGAGGAATACTAGAATGGCCAATGGGGAGGGAGGGGAAGGGAGGGGCAAAAGGGTGAAGAAGAAAAAAAAAAGATGGTAGAATGAGATGGATATCATTACCCTAAGTGAATGTATGAAGTCACGAATGGTGTGAATATACTTTGCATACAACCAGAGATTTGTAAAAAAAAAAAAAAAGTGCTCTATATGTGTAATCTGAAATATAATGCATTCTGCTGTCATTTATATCATCTTAGAATAAAAAATAATTTTAAAAAAATAGTTTGCCTTGTTCTACAAAAGGGGGATTTGATGTCTTCATCAATACTCTAAAAGCTTGAAAAATGTATATTTGTAATTTTTAATTGGAGGGGTATTGGATATATTATTAATATTATTATGAGATATTAATCTTTCCCATTATAAACTTAGGAAAAAGGATTCTGAAGTTAGTCTTTTAAAGAGAAATGACGTGATTAGCTATATATGAAAAGAAAATAAAACTTAAATGATGACTGAAATGTAAAAAAAAAAAAAACAATTGTGCGATTATTTTTCTAACCTTTATCTAAGTACTCTTAGTCTAAAAAATTCCATGAGAGCTGGTACGCTGCCTGTTTAGTCTCCATTGTATCACTACAATGTAGCATAATAGGTATGTAATAGGCAATCAAATATTTGTGAAATTAAGAAATTCAACATATGACAGCATTACTGATGTTGCAAAGGAGAAACAGATGAACTCACTTTTTATCACATTTTTCTTAAATAAGGAAAACAGATTTCCCACTCCATAAGACATTGGACTAAGCATAGTTGAAATGTCAGTAACAGGTATAAAAACTAGGCCAACAACAGCAACTGAAGCCATGAGAATTAATTAGTTCGCCCAGGAGACTTAGTTTAGAGGCAGAAGAGCAGAATGCACTGAGGATTCCTATGCAAAAGTCAAATGGAGAACCAGAACAGTCCAAAAGTAAAGAATGCTTCCTTGAGGGTAAATTTGGAATGGTTTGCTATACACCCACACTTTGAGACATTTATAAACTGTAACAGGAAGAAATCCTCTTTCAAAAAAAAAAAAAAGTTTAAAACATTAGGAATTTTGGAAGTAGAACTAAAATGTACAATTAATCAAGGGAGGTTCAACCCATATTAAGTCCCTATCAAAATTTCTCATTGTATTTATAAAACGTGGTTAACCACTTATCCCAAATGGTAACAGTGCCCTGCTGGGAAACACTAGTCATGACACAGAGCTTTTTCTTTCTTTTTCTTTTTCTTTTTCTCTTCTCTTCTTTTTTTTTCTTCTCCCTCCCACTTTCCTTTAATAGCAATATATAAAACATTTTTTCTAGAATTATATAATCCATATGGAGTTCCAAAACCTCATTTGCTGATCTAATTTTTGTATCATCTCACCTAAGTTTTTTTGTTCATGGTTTATTGATGATGCTATCGTTGTACTTGTTTCGGTTTGTTCATTGTTTATTTGTTTTTGCAATACACAGGATTGAACCCAGGGATGCTCTACCGCTGAGCTACATCTCCAGTCCTTTTTATTTTGAGACAGGGTCTCACTAAGTTGCTGAGACTGGTCTCAAACTTGTGATCCTGCCTTGGTCTCTTGAGTCACTGGAATTACAGGTGTGCACCACCATTTTGGTGTCTTTCGTTTTTGTTTTTGAGCTTTTATTTTGTTCTGTTCTTTGGTTGTTAGAAAAGAGAGAGGGGAAAAAATGGTTGAATGACATCAAGTATGAACCCTGTATTGTCAAGAAGACATCTGTATCCACAGCCCGTTCTTACTGAGACCATAAGACAAATACAGCTTTCTTTTCTCTCTCTCTCTCTCTCTCTCTCTCTCTCTCTCTCTCTCTCTCTCTCTTTTTCTTAAAAACAAGGATAGAACCAAGGACATTATTATGACAAAATTACAATGTGGATTTTCATCTGTGTAGTATTTTCTTCTATTTAGCCCTGTGAGAAATTATGTGTATTTTATTTAGAAAGTGAATAGGCATGGATTTTGAATGCTTAAGTGTCAAATGCTGTAATTTACATATAAAATTTAAACACTGAAATTCTAAAGTATTTTAAAATTAACTGTAGTATTAGTGGCAAGAGGTCTAAGAAAAGAAAATTCTAGGGACAGAAACCATCAATACAACCACCAATAATATTTCTTCGGGAAACCTGCACAGGTACTTAGTGATCTCGTGCTTCTGATAGTGGTTTTTATTCCAAAGAAAATACAAAATTCCTAAAACCTATGATCAATCCAGGGACAATACAGTTCCACATGATGTTCCACTAACCCTAGAAACTGAGCCTCAGAAGACTATGGTTCTGCTAGAAGCTACTTCTTTTCCATGAAACCCTTTTGTAGCTTGTTCATTTATTATTACACACAAAGCTCTGGGTGAATATTTTTACAGTGTGTCCAGCACTGTACTGGGCCAGAAGAGTAAAAGACACAGTTGCTGTTCTCAAGGACCTCAAGCTGGTAGGAGCTCTCATCTTAGCCACCCCCATCATCTTTGGCTCCTCACCTTCCTAGAGACTTGGCAGGTGTCTGACCAGAAGCAGTTGGCTCCTTTTGTTTCAATCAACTGTGTTTATGAGACAGAAAAACCTTAGATGGCTGTGATTTTTTTTTTTTTTTTTTTTTTTTTTTTTTTTTTTGGTACCGGGGATTGAACTCAGGGGCACTCGACCACTGGGCCACATCCCCAGCCCTTTTTTTTTTGTATTTTATTAGAGACAGGGTCTCACTGAGTTGCTAAGTGCCTCGCCATTGCTGAGGCTGGCTTTGAACTCGCGATCCTCCTGCCTCAGCCTCCCAAGTACTGGGATTACAGGCGTGCGCCACCGCGCCCGGCTGATGGCTGTGATTTAAACTCATCTTCCAAGGGTAGCACCATCTTTTTTAGTATCCAAATTTATATTTCACCATTGTAGTTCTAAATTGCAGCTGCAGTAAACTTGCCTGTTGAGGTTTTGCTGACTCCTAATACTCAGCAAGAAGCAAAGAACACCCAGGGGTTGTGTTCTAGAACTTTCTAAAAGTTTTGCTAAACAAGAAATAATTGTCAGCAAATAAGGGAAAAATTGTCCAACTTACATCAAGATTGTTCAACTTAGACTAAGTGTCAGTTTGTGGAGGAATACGTGTAAACACGTAATCCATGAATAAAAAAGAAAATGAAGAAGAGGATTAAGCAAACATCACTGAACACATCATCACTGCTTTGATGGAGCAAGATCAAAATCTGATGGGCAACCTAATAGGCAAACAGGAAATACTGTGGTGTGCTGACAGCTCCCCAGGGCTAAGTGGGCCTCTGGTGCATCAGGCGAAGCACAGTCAAATCATGACTTCAGGTTTTCCAAACCTTGCTCTGCACACACACTAACCTAACAACAGCCCCACCTTCACAAATAAAGGGCATGTCACACTTTTTTATTTGTATCACGCTGGGTTTTGTCCTGCATTAAAGTGTGCTGCTCTTTTATTCTATGTTTATTCTATGTACATAGGCATGTTATCCTTTGCTATTAGAATGACCTTTTCGTGGCCAGATATCTTGCATGGTCTCTACATTCTTCATAATCATCCTTGATGCCTAGCACACAAAAACATCTCAGTATATGTCAATCAACAGGTAATTCTTTACAAAGAGAAAGAGCAAGTCATGCTGTTTATCGGCAGTTAATGGAGTGTCCCCAGGCTTTGAAAGAATTCCTTAGCAAGGACTGATAACCCCTATCAGTGTTGGAGCTGATGGCAGCATTCATGAGAAGAATGCTTGGCCCTACCCTGCTATCCAGCCTGTTCCCTGGATGGCCATTCTAGCCAGTATCCGCTTCTTCTTCCTTCCTCTTTGAGGAAGCCATTCCTCTTGTTGCTCCTACACCTGGAATTTCTTCCCCAGCTCAAAATAAAGCCATTCTTCATGACACTGCATAGGAAGTGCAACTTCTGTAAATTTTTCAGGTTTCAAGGAATTCATATTCTTCTCAGCATCCAAAGTCAACAGTGGTCTGCACTTGGCATCTTTATTGATCAAGCCTCTGCATTCTTCTTGTCTTCAGTACCCTCATCATTTGGTTATTGACTAGACTTAGCACCTTGGCAGTGCACTGCCTTGCATGGATGGTGTGCTTTTCATGTGATCAGTGAGAGATCAGTGGAATGTGTAGCCACTGAGCAGAGCAGAAAGTGGGTGTAATAAAGCACACACATGCTCACACGCATTCACATTTGTACAAACATATAACATTATCATCATGTGCTAGTTATTTTGAGTTATTTCATATAACTCACAGCAACTCTTTGAGGTAGGTACCATTCTCAAGTCTATTTAACTGATGAGGAAATTTTAGGGAAAGTACATAAATTGTCCCAGTTAAGTCAGTGATATTAGCCCAAGTATTTTATTGTGTTCTAACTCAGGAGAGTGTCTCCCATCCTACATTAAAACAATGCAATAGTCCATGCTCTTTTATAAAATCTTGCTAAAGTGTAACCTGTCTCCCCCACCCATTCTTCCTCTGTTCTCTGAACCTTTTCCTTCTTCCCTTGGATATTTCCTATTCCCAACATATAGACATTATCTGGATGCCAGGCCTAAGCCAGAAAATGTGGCTGTGAAAAATCATAGCAGGATCCATACCCCCAGTCCTTGCTAGTGTGAAAACAATAACAACACACCATATTTTCCAGCAAATGTGTCCTGCAGGTCATTCCACTCACTGGCATGAGGACTTGTTCTTCCAGCCTCCTGCCTGAGTCAGAACTGGAACATGTGAGTAGATGCGTGTCAACCTCCTGGGAAGGAAAACTGTCAACACAAACAATCCCAATGGTGAGAACTATAAGGTTCACAGCCTGTCCACGAGGATTATGTCACTTGATTCTGACATCTCTGACATGCAGATCATACAAATAGTGTGACTAGCCCTGATTGACAGGCTAAGGGAAGTTAAATGATTTACCCAAGGCTAATAAGTTAGCTAGCTCTAGAGCTTGTGCTAGAATTCAGTTTTTTTGTTTTTTGTTTTTTGTTTTTCAAATTATGATCTCCTCCCCCTCATGTTGGGAGAAGAGGGATCAAATGAAAAGAAATGATTCACTTGATAGCCTGAACAAGAGTATGCATACTCAATACACCAAGAGCCCTCAGCAGTGTGGGGAGAAACCCTCTTCATGAGGGAAGAAGACTCCTAACATATCTGAGGGAGAGAGGGAGGAGGGACAAGGAAGGAGACACCTGCAGCTTGGGAGTTGGCAGGAGAAACTGTTCTCCAACGTTCCCATCCAGAAAGTAAATGTATTTGAAATGCTGAGGACTCCACATATATTCTGTTAATAATTTACCAACTGAAACCATTAAAGATGTTGACAAAAGCTTTTCCATTTACTATGGGTGTCTATGGGTGATCTGAAAACACTCATTACCTTTATACACTCCCGGCTTATTTCTGAGTGTCCCCAGCTCATCTTGAACAGCAAAGGCAGCCTGGACTGGCAGAGGAGGGAGCTTGGGTTTGAACATACAACTAAGCTGATTCCATATTCAGGTGTTTTGCCACATATTCACCAAGAGCCTATTGGCCCAGGCCTCTACAGGCAATTATATTTGCCAGTAGATGGAAGTTATAGTATAACTAGATATCCCTGGATGAGAGGTTTAATTTTAAAAAGTAAATATATATTCCCTGAAAACCATCAAGATATCACTGGAGTTGAACACTCAGTGGAAGTGAGGAAGCAGAACATTCTTAGAATCAAATAATTGTATTTTCTCAGAGCCTTCTAAGTGTGCAGGGGCTAAGCCTCCAGAAGGAAAAGAAAAAAAAATGCCCTTCCTGAGCAAGATGAATACATTCTTTTAAGTCATTATTTGCGAATAAGAACCAGGCAGTATAATAACCTACTATTTTAAAGTTATGGATTTTTGTTCCATTTCTGCTACCCTCAATCTCTCTGGATAAGTATATAGTTAAGATGAGTTTAGGTAAAAATAACAGAAAATGCAACTATAACCGGCTTAAACAATGAAAGCCTTTACTATTTTGCATAGGATGAAGCCCAGAGTTTTGGAAGATCCGGAATGATTAAATTAGCAGTTTCATGACTTATAACCATCTTTCTACTCTGCCACACCTCATGGACAGGTTGTCCTTGAGCACAACCTTCATCCATGGCCCTGGGGTGGTAACTGAAGTGTCCATGTCATGTGGAGAAGATGAGGTCCAGAGCTAGGAAGGAGAAAGAAACTTCCTAAAACAGCTTGATCCGACCATGTCACATGCCAAAGCATGAACCCAATCACTGAGCAAGGTGGGTGGATGGAATCTTTGTAATTGATTCACCTGGTCAGGTTGTACTCCCTGGGACTGAAGAGGGGTCCAGCCTGTCCTCAAGCATGTGGGCACTCACAAGAGGGTAAACAACTCAAAGGAAAGGGGGAAAGGTCAGCTTTGCAAGCAACAGGGATTATCTGCCACATCAAGGAATGTATTGTTTTTTTCATGGCTCACCTCCCCAAGTCACTGGGTAAGAACTAGACTACAGGTCCTCTCTAAGATCCCTCCTCCTGCTAAAATTCCAGGATGCAAAGATAACAGTATTACCCTCATTTAATGGAAAAGTCAACAAGAAAGTCACAGTACATCCCCCAACCCCATTCCAAGAGTTCAAGGAGGACAACTCTGGTTTTGTCCACATCATTAAGTGATAGGTAGAAGATCGTGTCTGTAATAGCAGCCTCCAAATTGGAGTGTGCCATCCATATAGGGTGTGACAATTATGTAGTCTGGCTTGGGTAGAAAATGCTAGAATTTATACTTATATTTTTATGTCATCTTCTTTTAATTGTATGTGTATTTTTTTAATGTACATGATACATTCGTATAGTACATGATACATTCCACGTATATAATTGACAGCTATGTAGAAAGAAGATGTCCGGGTGGTGAATCTTCCACTTATAGAATGCTCAGTTAATAGTTTTCAAAGCATAGTAAGGCCCTGGTTTCATCCCTAGCAGCACATAATAAAAATAACAAGAAAAGAAAAAACCTTTCACAGTAACTAGTATAGAACATACTAGAATTTTGGTGGCTTCAACTATATCACAGAACATAAAGGAAAAAAAAATACATGAAGAAACTGACACAACTGGATTTGAGATTGCCCAATACTGATAGAAGATAGGTTGCACTGAGTCCAGGCTTGAAATACTCAATTTGCAGCAAAGCAGAGAGTCCCAGCATGGTTTTAATTTGTTGATCCTTTCAGGCTCTTACTTTTGTTTGTCAGAAGAGGACTTCTATCACTGTTTTCCTCCCCCACTCCCGCCCCCAAGCCCTTCAAAGTGTCTCCTATTTTAAGAACTAAGTGTGAGGCTTGGCCTATCTGGAGCAACACAAATGCAGCTTACCAGGGCAATCAGGGAGTCAGAATGCTTTGTGGGTTCCCACAGTTTTTGCTCATTCAATTAACAATCATGCCTCTAAGTGCTAGACAGGATGATAGAAAGAGATTCCAAGTCTGCTGGAGTCCAGTGTCTAAAAGGAAGACTCCCGAGTCTAAAGAGATACTGATGAGAAAGTGGTAAAATGAGCATTTGGTGTTATAGTAAAAGAAGACAAAAAGCAGCCCATTTAGGGGCAAGTCAGAAAAATCAAAAAGCAGTCCACGTAGGGGTAAGTCGGGAAACCAGAGTTGGATAGGAGTGTGTGCCAAGAAGACCTCTAGGAAGAAATAGCTCTCAGAACTTCACTGAATCTTAAAAGAGACAGGAGCAGGTCACATATTGTGTTTCTTTCATCAGAAGGGGAAAAAAAGATGGCGAGAACTTGGACTCTCTACCTGCAAAAGGAGACGCCTGGGGTAAAGGAGAGGGGTCTCTTTTTCCTTCAGTATACCTTATCTCTTTCTCCCTCTGGTTTAAGTGACTCTGAAGGTATGTTCTGGGTGTGGACCTTACTCTCAGTGGAATGCTGCTTTCCCTGGACACACCACCTGCCCATCCCAGTGCACCTAAGGACAAGGGAATGCACACTCCCACAGCTGCCCAGGAGCTTAAAGGCAATTGTGTTTCCCAGGACCTTTGAAAAAGGAGAAATAAATAATATAGCAATGGTTTGAGGGATATGGAGGAGTAGGGCATGAAAATGTAGACTTCCATCCTGTTTAACCCCACATATATGTCACTTAGGTTTAAAAGGGGTTCTTCAATGAACATAATCACAAAATCTGCTATAAGCAAATTCCAACCTAACCTAAATTCATTTCAAAGAGGCCACACTTTTAAGCTCTACACTGGAAGAAAGACAAAAGTTTTTGCTCAGAAAGAGTTGTTTTCCTTCTACCCTCTTCCTTTCTCCCACACTTCTTTCTTTCCAGGGCTTAGACCCAGGCTTTCTTCCTGAATTCATTATGTTCTGGGCAGTGCAGAAAGGGTATCTATGTCATGACTCAGCACAAGGGCTCTCTAAGCTATTGTTTTGCTACTTTCTGAAGAAACATGGCAAGATTGCTTAATCGTTCCTTTCCAAAGCATTGAAGCAAAGGAAGCAAGGACTCAGGAGATAGAAGGGCAAGATTAGAGCGCTGTCAGAAACAGAGAAAATAACTTTTTGTAAGAAAAACAATGATTTTACCATCAAAATAGGAACTCCTTCAAAGCACTGTGATGATTAGTCCTTGTCAGTTAAGACAGAGGAAGAGAAGGGAGCTGGAGAGAAGTTAATCTATATCCAGAATTCTTTAATTAGATGGTTAACAACAAAGCAAAACAAAACAAAGATGAAAAAAATAGTTTTAACAGCCAACTTTTGTGTGTTGTTCAAGTTGAGCAAGGAAACTGGAATTTGAACTTAAGTCGCAGGGGCCAGCATACCATCCCAAACTTGGTGCACTCTGAAGGTAGCAGCCAGGGGCCATTCCAGAGCCTTCTTTCACTGTACACATTAGCAATATTATCTTCCCCAAAAGTGAGGTTAATTTTTTAATGAATGTAAAAGTTTTAAGAGATATGCTTAGGCAAATCTACCTCAATTTACAAAGGTTTTTGCCCATACCATAGGACCTACATTACTAACAAAAGTCTAGATTCACACCTCTGAATGGAGAGCTCCTCTTCCTTCCTATTGATTTACCCTCTTTCTCCTGCCAAATATTCTTCCAAACCAACTTGGAAAAGACAAAGATAGCCGGGCATGGTAACATACTCCTGTAATTCCAGCGGCTTTGGAGGCTGAGGCAGGAGGATCACAAGTTCAAAGTCAGCCTCAGCAATTCAGCAAAGCCCTAAATCTTCGTGAGATCCTGTCTCAAAATAAAAAATAAAAAGTTCTGGGGATGTGGCTTAGTGGTTAAGCAGCTCTGGGTTCAATCCCCAGTAACAAAACAAAAACAAACAAACAAAAAAGGCAAAGATAAATGCAAGGAAAACAAGGTTATGCAAATTTGTAATCTCTTTGGCAATTTCTTTGATAATTGTGAAGAATAAGGAAAAAATAAACACATGTAATACATAATGCAGAGGGGACAGCATGTAAGACAGCCCTCTGAAGGTTCAGGACTTGAATGTAAACACCTCAGCCTGTCATGCCTCTCAAACACATTCTCATCTGCTGCTAAAACTCTGTGACTTATTTACCTGGTTGATTAAAACAATTTTTTTCTTTTTTAATCTAAAAGCAAACATGGATGTTGACCGCCTCTCTGAGGAGAATCCATCTCGACAACCATTGCTGAGAGACAGGTAGGAGCAACAATTCAAAGGAGTCTCCATCCTGGAGTCTCAGGCCCCCTTGATGCCACCTCATGTACCTCACCAAGTTTTAAAAATTAAATGAGACCATGTTGTTCTTCGTTGACCTTTTCGTTCCTTTCTTTGACTATAGCCAAAAAATGTGAAGCTGATGTCAAAAAGAAAAGAGGATGGGGTGAGCCCATTGTAAATGTGTTTTCAATTTTATACATTTCCTCAAGGCTATGTCTTTAAGGTGGACTTCAGTTTACAGACATAACCGAGGGATACTCATAATCTCAGATTTTAATAAACTCTTTGCTCTCCTTTGTAAATTTTTTTTTTTTGGCTGGTGCTTCCTTTTTTAAAATTATTGCTCTATTTATTTCTTTGAAACTATAAATATAATGGAAGTGGAAATATGCAAATTTCAAAGTTCTGGGCAATTTTTTTTCTTCCTGTTTCTCCTTTAGATAATCTTCCACCTTTTCTCACTGTAGTCTCTGAAAAACTGTCACCAATTTTAAAAGGCCAATTAAAAAAAATAAAATAAACAAAAACTGTCATTGCTCAAAACTGATAAAAGTTAAAATTTAGGAAATTGTTTCTTAAGTTGTAGTTTTCTGGGCACTGTTACAGCTGAATTCACCAGGATGCAACTCTCCTGCTCTGATTGCTGACCTTGTGTTAGCAAAATGCTCCTCAGTGTCACACTAGGTCCTTGTGGCCAGACCACCTGACATGTTGGATTTAAATAACATGGGCAGAAACTCTAAAGTTGTAGGCAACATGTGACTCAAAGAAAATGTATTTTAGTGTGTCGTTTTATTCAGCTTGTCATTTCCATTGAAGAAGGCTTGAGAATTGTCATTGCGGAGTTGTCATTGCTGATAGAACATTTGGTCCCTGGACTCAGGGGTTCTTCACCCCAGAGATAAGAAAGGTCCAAAAGAAACCCACTCTCAGAAACACACGACATCCATCTCCCTTCCCATCAGAGGCACAAAAGGATCATCAGAAACAAACCAAGCCACGAAAAAAACACAATTCAGCAGATATACTGGAGATCACTATATAATTGTAAGGTATGAAGAAAAGGTTATCAAGAAATAAAATGTCAGCTACTGAAGAAAGTGTGTGTTTTCTGAAGATCAAGGGAGGTTGCAGAACTTTCTCATCATGTATATAGAGATACAAACATAAGTTCAGAGTTGAGCTGGAGAATTGCAGTTCAGGGTAAAATAAAATTGAAACTCTCAACATCTTTCAACCTAGAGGAAGGGAGGAAGGGAGGTGCTTTTCTGAGCGCATCTAGCAGACACACGTGGGGTCATCTTAATTATAATAGCAGCCAACATATTTGGAGTACCAGTTATGTGCCAGGCCCAATTTGCCCAGTGAAGTATTATCTGAAGTTAGCAGGTGACAAAACTACAGCTCAGGGAGATTAAGTAACTATTCAGTGAACTGTACAGCTGGAATTTGAACCTGAGTGTGACTTCAAAGCCACCTTGGACTACTTCAGTATGCTCTCCCTTTAAAAAAAAAAAAAAAAAAAAACTTGGCTGGGTGAGGCTCATGACTACCCTCCCTGGCTAACATCCCTCTTGTGGGTTGGATCCATTTCTCTCTTTAGGAGTTGTTAATCATCATTCTTAATAATTTGCTACACACTGGGAAAGGTATTATGTATATGTATCCTGGCATTTTCACTCTTGAGGTACTAAGGCCACAGGTTTGTTTCTAAATGAGTTCACAGCTCTATCTCCTCTTTGTATCCTAAATTTTCTTTGTTAGATTATTCCATGAATCATAATGCAGGTGTAAATGTGTTCTAATTATAAGCCCTTCCTGGTACTCAGTTTTTGTTTGTTTTCTTTTCTCCTAAGAGTTCCCTCATTGAGCCATGTATCCTCACTGAGCAGTCTTCTAGATCTTTAAGTTTCTTTCTTGATTTCTATTCCCTTCATCCTCCATGGATTTGATGAGGCCCCATAGGTAGTGGTAAGGCATACAAGTCCTGAGTCAGACTCCCTAGGTAAACCAGCTCCACCATTTACTATTTGGGCAAGTTAACCTTTCACCATCTCGGTTGCATAATTAATGAAATGAAAATAATAATGCAACAATTTCATACAGTGCTTATAAGGCTAAGTAAAATAATAGTTGCCAAGTGCTTAGAATGGCAGCTGATACAGAGTAAGCTCTTAATAAACATTAGTTTTTGCTGTTACCTGAAACCTCTCAAATGTTCTAGTTGCTATTTTTATCCCCATTTATACAGATTTGTTAATATCCTGCATTTATCATCTTAGCTTGCTTTCCAAACTTTCCCCCACACCCCCAGAAAAAAATAATTGTGTCACTCACAAATTTAAGGAGTTTGCTCTATATTTTATCCTAGAACAAAAATCACTTATAAAGAACCTGGTTAAAACAAGAACTTGAACACTCTTTGCTTTTTATTTCTCCATAGTGAAATTGTCTATTTACCATTCCCTTCATTTCCTGTTTTTAAGTTTGGTTCCCCAATTGTACCTAATCATTCTCCTTTCCTGGTGAGAAAATTACTAGGATGTTCCATGGAAAATTGAATTATCGAATACATTATGCAAATCTACATGTACTCTACCCAGTTTTCTTTGTATCAGCTTGCAAATTTATATCAGAAGGCAAAGTAAGTATTTAGGTATCATAATTGCCTATTAAAGAAATCTTTTCTCCATCTTTTCTACATATAAGCTTTTGATGATTCTAGTTTTATAGTCTGCCTAAACGGGGGAAATCTGAGATTATCATCTCTTGGGTCTGTGATAGATTTCTTCTGGGTTCTGAATCTGAATTCTTGGTATAAATTATAATTTACTTGAGATTACAGTTCTGGCTAGTTTCCCAATTCCTTCAATAAGTTCCTTCAGATCTCTAGAGAGTCCCTTTTGCTAACTCAGGCTTCTCATCACTGATCAGTTTATAGAGCTCAGTTTAAGGTAGAGCAAGTACAGTAGTTTGATTTCATCTAGACAAAGAATAGAGGGATGGAAAAGACACCCTAAGAAAAACATCATCCAAAGAATTCTTTAACTTTTTTAAAAAAATACTATTTTAGAGCAGCCTTAAGTTGATAGCAAAACTGAGAGGAAAATACAGAGATTTTCCTTATGTGCCCTGCCCTCACACATGCAAAGCACCCCCTCCATTATCAACATCCTTTGCCAGGCTAGTACATGTTTTACAACTGAGGAACCTACCTAGATGCCTCATTATGGCCCAGAGTCCATAGTTCACATTAGGGTTCACTAGGTGGTGTACATTCTGTGGGCGTGGACATTGAATAATGGCCTGCATCCACCATTATAGTATCACACAGAATGTTTTCACTGCTTTAAAAATCCTCTGCACTTTACCTGTTCGTTCCTCACTCTCCTCTGAGCCCTGGGAACCATTCATATTTTTACTGTCTCCATAGTTTACTTTTTCCAGAACATTGGATAGTGAGAAAAATATAGTATGTGGTCTTTTAGAGTCCCTTCTTCCACATAGTAGTTTGCATTCAGGTCCTTCATATCCTTTCATGGCTGGATGGTTCATTTCCTATTAGCACTGAATGATATTCTGTTGTCTGGATATGCCACACTGACTCCATTCATCTACTGAAGGACATCTTGGCTGCTTCCAAGTTGGGCAATTATAAACATCTGCTTGCAGATTCCTATGTGAGCATTCCTTGGATCTTTTCAGGGACAAGCTAGCAATGAATTTGAGGTCCTCTTACCTACTAACCTTCATCACACCCCACAAATGTTGCTTACTTAGTCACCCCATCAGCACTTATTGGGGCTGGATGCAGTGCTAGTGGCTGAAGATTCAGAGAGGAGAGAAAAACAAATACCAACCTTCACAGAGCTCAAATTCCAGTAGAGAAGCACAGACAAGAGAGAAGAAATCTAATAATTTTAAGAGAGTGTTGGTAATTAGTTGTGATGAATAATTATCAGGGAAAATAATATGGAAAGCAAATATTCCTGGTTAGGGAAATCTACCATCAGTCTTGAACTTGGAAATGTTGTAAAAGTGGCTCCACTGATCACCACAGGACTTTTGACCTGATAGGCTCTCTAGGTCATAAGACAAGGACCAGCAACATTGAGTAAAAAAGATTTAAATGATAAGTTAAAATCTCTGTGGCTGAGCAGCATTAGAGTATGCAAGTATCTAGTCAGCTCTGGCCACCATAACAAAATACCATTATCCCAGTATCTTAAAAAACAGGAATGTATTGCTCACAGTTCTGGAGACTAGAAAGCCCAAGATCATGATGGCTGCCAATTCAATTGCCTAGCAGGGTCCTTTCCTGGCTTGTGAATGGCTGTCTCTTGCTGTGCCCTCCCATAGTAGAGAGAGTGAAAGCCCTGGTCTCTTTCCCCTTCTCATAAGGACATTAATCTCATCATGAAGTGCCCACTCTTGTGACCACATCTAGGTCTAATTACCTCCCAGAGGCCCACTTTCAAATACCATCACATTGCAGGTTAGAATTGATACTTGTGAATTGGGGGAGGGGAGGGACAAACATTCAGTCCATAATAGCAGATGGGAACCTCCTGCCAGAACATGCTTAGAAATGCTTTGTCCTGTGTGTGGAGGTCAACGATTTTACATCACCGTCAGTGGTGTGGTTCCAGGGGTGAAAGCAGTCTTTGCTCCCCAGGACTCCTCCAGTGAAAGCACATGGATGAATCTCCAGTGTTGCCCAGCCTTGACTACCAATGTACTACAGTCCCAATTTTCTATGAAAAATTCTTTGTCACATAAAGGCATATGAGTTGCCACACATAATTTCTCTTTTAATATTGCAAATGAGGAGCATTACTCTCAAAAAGATTCATTACATGACTAGAAAAGAAAATATTTAATAGTGTATTTCAACGAACTTTGATACAATTGCAAAGCAATTCAAAAGCCTATTCATGCTAATCCTAAAAAATATTAATCTGGGTCAGACACATTGCTGTGCTTTTAATATAATAAGGGAAAAAAGTAAAACCTACATAAGTGGATATGGTATTATGGGCTTTGATTTGTAGGTGCCTACAGAGTTGTGAGGAATGTTTAGTGCTGCCGATCAGCTGTAAATGGCAGAACACTTCATTCTTTGTGAACTCTGATGGATGATAAACCCATGCTCAGAAAAAATGTCCTTTAGCTGGGGGCAGTGGGCACTCGCCTGTAATACCAGCGCTTGGGAGGCTGAGGCAGGAGGATCTCAAGTTCAAAGTCAGCCTCAGCAATGGTGAGGCAGTTAGCAACTCAGTGAGACGCTGTCTCTAATAAAATACTAAAAAGGGCTGGGGATGTGGCCCCGTGGCCCAGTGTCCCTGAGTTCAATCACTGGTACCAAAAAAAGGAAGAAAGAAAATCCATTAAAAGAATACTCATAGCTGGATTTAGTGTCACACACCTATAATCCCAGTGCTCAGTAGGTTGAAGCAGGAGGATTGCAAGTTCCAGGCCAGACTCAGCAACTTAACTAAACTATGTCCCAAAATGAAAATAAAAAGAGCTAGGGATGTAGCTCAATGGTGGAGTACCTCTGAGTTCAATACCCAGTATCTCCCCCTCAAAAAAATAAATAAATAAATAAAGAGAGAAAAGAAAAAAAATACATTTTTTCTTCCTCCAGTCATTTACAGAACTATAGACATGAATTAAAAATAATGCCAAAATTATTACTTTTGGAGAGTGGACAGTTAGTAGCATATGAATGATATAGACTGGCTATTAATGAAAATCCAGTATGACAGTGTGTTACAAATGGAAAATAATGTCCTCCTATCTAAAGCTTCAGAAACTTTTGATAATCCTTATGGAAAAAGGTGATTCTAAAATAGATACTGTAGCTAGGTGCAGTGGCACATGCCTATAATCCCAGCAGCTCAGGAGGCTGAGACAGGAGAATCGCGAGTTCAAAGCCACCCTCAGCAACTTAGCCAGGCACTAAGCAACTCAGTGGGATCCTGTCTCTAAATAAAATACAAAAAAGAGCTGAGAATGTGGCTCAGTGGTTAAGTGCCCCTGATTTCAATACCTGTTACCAAATAAAATAATAAAACAGATGCTGCAAGTCTATCATGGTCAAATTAAAAGAATCGGACTATATATAACCAATCAAGATATGTGCAAAAAAAGAAAACTCAAACAAGTAAAATGCAACTGGTAATTGACAGATCACATGACAACCTCTGATGCTTTATGGTTATGACTGCAAGAGCAATTATCTGATGATATGGAATGCATTTGGGAACAGAGGACAAAGATGGCACCAAAAAAAAAAAAAATTGCAGATCTAAGCCACTAATGGTGATGAACAATTGTCAAACTCTTTCAGCAAGTCTACCTTGAATCGTTTCCCTTCTTGATACATTTTACCACTGTGGCTAAGTAGAAGAAACAATTCCTGACCTTTTTCTTTGGGGTATGTATTTAATGAATTGTGCAACCATTAAACCTACCATCAGAGCTGGGCAGGAAGACATGAGGAAGTCACAAAGGATTATAGGCCTGTGTGTTTCTGTATTGATGCACCAAAAGTTTTGTTGGAACTCAAGGATTGGGGCTCTTTACAAGCTATTTGGAAGCAGGATTTCAAAACAAGAAAACCAATTTGCACCCACACTGGAACTTTCTAGCTGGGACCAGAGAAGCCCTGTGGTTGAGCACCTCCACATGGTGGGCAGAGTGGAGCAAGGGCTCTGATTCCAGAGGCTGTAGGGAACCCTGGCTCCACCAGGAACTACCTGTCTGACCAGACAAATCACACAGTCATCTGGAATCACAATTTTCCCCACCTGGAAAGTAGAGTTGGCTCTACCTGCTTTTCGGGGTTGTTCTAAAGAAAATCTGAGCTTATCCTCTTTCTTCTTGCTCAAAAGAGGCCAAACAGCTTTCCTTGGCAGGAAATTTTGAGCTTCATGGCCTGATGTTACCAAAAGATTAAGAGAGTATTTTAAAGTCTCTGGTATACTATCACCGGAACAATAAAATAACACTATAGGGATGATTTCTTTGAGGAGAAAAGCTAGATGGTTGTGGAAAGGGGATTGAAAGAAAATCGAATTCTCATGGGTATTTTTTTTAATAGATAATGTACCATGTGTATGTTTATATATTTAATAAAAATAAACCATAATTTTTTAAAATAACATTCAAACCCATCCCACTTTGTGTATTTATCTTTGTCACAGGGGTAATAGTGGCTTAGAACTTTACTCTGTTCCTTGGTCATTCAACGTGAAAGGCAACCCATATGAACATTAGGAGACCCAGGTTCCTACTTAAAAGAAGGAATCAGATTCAACACATATTACAATGTTTCTAAATAGGAAAAAAAAAATGGAATATATTAACATCCCACAATGGATGCCTGAAACCAAAAATAGCACCAAACCCTACAAATGTTTTCCCCATACATACATACATACCTTAGATTAGGTGTAATTTATAATTTATAAATCAGGCATAGGAAAAGAGTAATGCTGATAATAAAATTTAAAATTACAACAATATACCATAATGAAAGTTTTGTGAATGTGATCTCTTTTTCTCAAAATATCATATTTGGCTGCATTCACCCTTCTTGACATGCTGTGAGAGGAGGCATCACCTGTGTGATGAGATGAAGGAAGCAGATGACAGGCATTGTGGTTATACCTTTGCAGACAAACACTGACACACCTTAACTGTCCATTTGACACCTAAGATGACCACTAAATGACCCATGGGCAGAAGGTGTATACAGCCAGGGTACACCTGATAAAAAAGTATGATCCACATCCTCAACTGGACGGAGCAAGATAATGCAAAATTTCATGGTATTACTCAGAACAGCCTGAAATTTAAAACATGAATTATTCTGGAATTTTCCACTTATGTTTTCAGATGGCAGTCGACTGCAAGTAAATGAAACTGCAGAATGTGAAACCACATAAAGGAGACTACTGTGTTTGATAATTGGTCCATCACACCCTAAAAGAAAAAGCACTTAATGTAAACTTTCCCATCTTCCTTTCCCAATCAGCTTTGTTTTCTATAATCAGTAGTATAGTTTTTTTTCCTCAATGAAAGTACAGTCATATACTTCCTTTTTCCATCACCAAACACTAATTTGCAACAAGAAAAAAAAAGAATCAGTGTCAGAGGACAGAGGATGAAAAGGTACACTTTTAATTTTCTTTGCTTGGAAAAGCAAAATTTACTATTCATGTCTTTTAGATTCTAGGTTCTCTGAAGGAAAATCATTTTAATTTTCTTCAGCTCTTGAATATTATCAAGTCCACCTATGCTTAAAAATAAACATAATTTGAAAACAATGCCATTTTTTGTTGTTGTTTACATGACTCAGAAGCAATATTATGCAACCACTAATCTCACAGCAAAGCTCTCTCGCCCACATTCATGGACTCACACTGTCAACGCATCCCTGGGCTCACCACGGCCACAAGTGCAGTATGTCACCCTGGGGCAGTCCTGCTTACTACTGGGTGATCTTAGTGCATATGATGAGCACCTGTCCTAGCAATGCTCCCAACCACAGTGCCCTCCTCACTGAACAACAGCAGTTCCCAACCCTCGCCTGGTTCTTGAAACATTTCCCTCAGGGGAAATGACATTCCTCAACCCTTCCTTGTTTTCTCTTTTCCATATTTATTTCTGCGGTGTCTTAATCAGTCTATTAATACTCTAGAAACCTGAGAAGATGCTGGCAGGAAGATGAGAAGGAACACCTCTTTTCTATGTTTTAGAGAAAAGATGATTTATTAATGCAATTTGCTGTGCTCAGGGTGCCTAGGCCTCCAAGCTGGAAGCCTGCGGAAGGCCAAGAGCTTTGGGGAGGAAATCTCTTAATTCTAACAATAAGGGCTGCCTTGAGGTAATTATGTTAAGGAAGCAGAGTTTTAGTGATTCATGTTTAAATGAAACCATTATTTTCAAGATCCTGCCAAAAACTTACCACAGCTCATTCATGTGATTTTATTACAAATTAAGATTCTCATAATTTTGAAAGAAAGACATACACATCAAGGTCTCTTGGGAAGGGAAGACCTGTGCTTCAGAGTAATGAACTGCCCTGAAAAATGGAAAAATGACAAGGGAAAAAAAAATTTGTGATAATCATGGTGAGTAGGGTGTCAGGGTTACCCTCCTTGACATTCTGTGGTGGTTCAAAAGAGGAGTCCATGAATCACCGTGTGCCTGAGAAACATGGCCAAAGACTACAGGCATTTACTCAAGGGAGAGGGGGAGGGGGGTAACAAATATTTAAGGGTTCACTGTTTGTTCGTTGCTGTTAATCAATAGACTGGTTAACTGCCTCCATTGCTTAGTCCCTGCAAGAAACAGGAAATAAGATACAAGATCAAGAAAGGATTCCTCACAATTTTTTTTTTTTTTTTTTTTTCCTGTCAGGAAGAAAGGTATTATCTGAACTAGAGACAGGAACTTCTGGAACTCTCTTAGGATGCGAGCAAATGGGAACAAGAAGATGAAAGAGAAGAGTGAGCAACCTCTCTCTGACAATAAGCTCAGAGCACAGCTGCTAGAATGTATATTACCTTAAGGCTCACAAAGTCACCAGCTAAACATCTGTCCTGCCTCCACCTTTCTCCCATCTTCAACCCTTCTTCCCCACATCAAATATCTGTAGACTTCACATTTAATTTTCTTTACTCGCTGGAGCCTAGAGGGCAGGTTAGTTATGATTTAGAACTCTGCAGAACAAAAGTTTTCATGTTTTGCTGCTTTACACTGTGTTCTGTATACACAAGTACATGTTGATTCTGCCTATAAGAACACGTCTATAAATATGAAGGTTATCAATCAAGCACTGTAATGATGTCTATTCTGATAAGCAAAAACTGAGAGTGATTCCTCGATGCATCCCAGCCCTGCATTATTTTCAGGGCTCATGCAGGCAGCACGATTCACTGGAAAGAGCTAGAGCCTGGAATACCAATGGCCTGGGTTTGCAATACCTCAGCCATCTAATCTAAAATAAGTTGACATGTTGTTCCTTGTTTTAAAGAACAAATCTCAGTTCCTTCTAGCTCTCAGCTTAGAATTCTACATACCCATATGAATAAGTCTGAATAAAATATAAACCACTAAATTGGCTGTGCTATGAATTATTAGCAAAAATGACTGCAACAAAGTGACAAAAATACTACTGTAATAATCCTTCTTCCCTGTGAAACTAGTAATTATGGCAACATCTCTAAAATTTAGTTTTAGATTTCCCAAAACTCTATGTGTCTGAAGAATATATATAATTTTTTCCATTATATATCAATATATGCTTCATTATATATCAATATATTGCCATTATTTACAAATTCCAATTATGTATGTATTTCCATCATATATATTACACACACACACATACACACACACACACACACACATGCAGATGTCATACCGTTACTCTTAAAAAATATCAATGTATATTACCTTATGCATGAAGAAGTGATTTCACTGAAGTTTGGAGTAGACTTGGCATTTTGGAAAATTCTTTATCTTTATCCAAACTCCATAACCCATGATGAAAATTGTGGGCTTACTTTCACTTCTAACCCATGGCAGGTAGTTGTTAAATGTCTATGAAGAAATTGCTTAGCCAGGCGTGTTGGCGCACGCCTATAATCCCAGCACTTGGGAGACTGAGGCAGGAGGATCGTGAGTTCAAAGCCAGCCTCAGCAATGACGAGGCACTTAGCAACTCAGTGAGACAAAAAAGGCTGGGGATGTGGCCCAGTGGTTGAGTGCCCCTGAGTTCAATCCCCGGTACCAAAAATAGAAATTGCTTAAATACCATATTGAAGTTTTCAGTTTGTTCATAACAAAGACATGACTTAACAAGATTTCACCAACTTTAGCATCCCACTATTGTTTTCCCATGACCTACAGATCCTGGATTACAGCAAGGCATAGTCTGGGGCTATGAAAGAATATTTCATCATCAACAACAAAAAAGTATTAAGTCATAATCAAACTTGCTGCTTGCACTCTGAGCATGATTTTCTGAACCAGTGTGATAAAGACATGCAGATGGCAACATACAGTAGGGTTGATCCAGAAGGCATGGACTTCCATATAAAGGTGAGCAATAAGGAGGGAGCAGGGGCAGCATTGGATGCATAACCAAGAGGAGAACAATGAACATAAAGGTTTAGAAAAATTGAAATAAGATAAAACGTCTGTGTTCTTATCAGTCTGGAAAGACTTTGGAACTGGTGGGGATTTTTGTAAAGGAATGTATGTTGGTTGGGCTGGGAGTTCGAAAAAGGCTCCTAAGAACAAATGCAATGATCAACAGGGAAGCTCTCACCTTGCACGCTGCTTAGGAAGGTCTGTCAGATCTACCTAGGACACTAGATATGCCACATAATCTCTGGAATACAGGATGCTTGTAGATGTCAGGAATTCTGACCAGGACACAAAGAGTGGCCCTGATAAAAGGTCGAATAGTAGAATGAATTGGACATCTTTACCCTATGTGCATACATGATTACCCGACCAGTGTAACTCTATATCATGTACAACTAGAAGAATCAGAGGTTATACTCCATTTGCGTATGATGTGCCAAAATGCATTCTACTGTCATGTATAACTAATTAGAACAAAAAATAAAGAAAGAAAGAAAAAGAAAAAGAAAAGAAAGTTTTGTGTCCAGGCAGAGATAGCAAGAGAAAGCAGTGCATTCTGAAAATATTGGAAAGGAAGGCACTCTCTCTGGCAGCAGATGGCCTTCTGTGAGCTTCTTCTGCACCACACAACTTTGCTATCATACAGCATCATGCTGCTGGGTGGCTTAGAATTTGGTATCTGAGAACAGTGACCCATTTACCCCTATTGTCTTAAAATGCTGAAATTTACCGCAAACTGGGTAAGTTGAAGTTTCTGTGGGATACTATTGTGAAATGCTGCACATCACTAAACCATTCCTTCTCAACTGTTCCTCAAAAGCTTAAAAATAGCACTTAACTCAGAGTGATTCAACTGGCTTAAAATAATTCACAAACATCTTCCTAAAAGGAAGTACAGGGAAAGATAGGAGGTGGAATGCAAATCAGTAACAGGTTTTGTGAACACAAAAAGAGGTGAAGACATTGGAACTAACAGATCTGCTGAAGTCTGGAATTAAAATTGAGGTTGATTTCATCTGGACCATGGCTTGTTTGTTGGATTTAGAGACAGTGAAGAGGTTAACAAGGGTAAGGAAGTCTGGTGTTGGGGCAATAAGTGAGGTAGATTAGGGAGGTGATGGTCAAGGCAGAAATTTCCTCTTATTCCTATTAAGCCACATCTACATGGACTCAACAGTCAATAGACTCTCTGTATCTATATATACACAGTTCCTTTGTCCAAGGAAGGACAGTGCCCCAGGATGGGCACTAGACAGGTTGTTTGGAGAAAGTACTGAGAAGAGGAAGTGCGTGGGTCTGTTGCCCAACACTACAGAATAACATTCTTCTTTCACTTCAGAGCCTTATTCTGTAAGCTTGCAAATTAATTCATTAATTCATCAGAAATTTATTTTGTACTCATCATTCATCAGGCACTGAGCCAGGCCCCGAGGATACAAAAGTGAATAAATAATATAATTAATCATAATAATGGCTTCAATTATTGGGCACCTAGCATGTGCCAGGAACTCGACTTCCATTACACAATGGAATGTCCACAACAAAGTTCTGAAGGAGGCATTATGTTCCCATTGGCCAGTGAAAACGTTAAGATGGAGAAATGAAATATCTGAGAGGCCCCTAAATGTGGAGTCTCTCTCAGGGAACTGCAGTGCAGGGCTGAGATAAGGAAACCAATGTTTGCCCGAGTCCATGGGAGATGCTAGAAGAGAGATTACAGAGAAAAAGAGGGGCTCCTCATTCAACTGAGGGAAGGGAGATAGGAGAGGATAATGAGCAGTGGGAGGTGTGTGTGTGTGTGTGTGTGTGTGTGTGTGTCTTTCTGTATGCCTGTGTGTAGGTGTGGGGGGGGTAGGTACATCTCTGTGTGTGTCTTTGTGCATGTGTCTGTGTGTGTGTGGACAGGTGGCCATGCCTCTGTGTGTGTGTGTCCTGGGTGGAGGGAGAGGGGCACAGTGTACTAGGGTAAACAGCCCAGGAAGAGAGAGAGGGGCGATACGATCTGTTTTTCATCCATACCACAAAGTTTCCCGCCACCTTTCTGCACCATGAAGAATGTTGCAAAGAGAAAGCAACCGGGTGTTTGGGGGATGACACAAGAGGCTCTGACAAGACAACTTTTATCCTCCTGAAGAAGAGGGGGCATTTATCATGACAGACTAATTGCTTGCTTTGAGTAAGATATCGTTCCATCTATCTATGTACCCAACGCAGCTACATAGTAATGACAGGTTTTTAAACAAACAAACTAAAGTGTACATGTCCAAATAAATGCTTTAAAGTAGTCATCTTAAGTTTAAATGCTTATTTCAGTGTCCCTTCCAGTGCTCAAAAGTACAACTCCTTTGAAATCGCCTTCACAGCAGGCAGTGTGTTCTTTTGAATATCCTTAATGGTGACAAATCTTCCATTAAAGGGCAATGTTTTTGTTTTATTTTAAGTCAAAAATCATTTGGGGCTAGGCTTATGATAAGATATTAAATTGGGTAAACATAATTGAAAATAC
Organism: Tamias sibiricus; assembly: GCA_025594165.1. Taxonomy (NCBI): domain Eukaryota; kingdom Metazoa; phylum Chordata; class Mammalia; order Rodentia; family Sciuridae; genus Tamias; species Tamias sibiricus. The sequence continues at coordinate 124,660,390 of CM046666.1, read as the reverse complement.
TAATTAAATGTCAGCTAAGTGTTTTTTTATAAATCATCTCATCTAATTCTCAACTCAAGTCCAGAAGGTCATTATAAATGTCCACTATTTGTTATTTTCCTGATACTATGAAGCTACTACATACCATTGAAGGATGTTTAGGAAAACATAAAAGAGTAGAGACTAAACCTCCTGGAGGTCTCACCACCCAGATCTGACTGTTGATCTGACTGTCTACCTGTCCAGTCTTTCTTCTGTAAGTTTATAAATGTGGTTTTCCATCCAAATTAATCATAATCTTCTTAACTTTCTAATTTTTTACTTTGTATTATATTCTGAACCATTTTAATATCATTAAATTTCTCCTACAAAAATATTTTCTCATCACTTGGTATTCCCTTATATAGATTAAGCACAATCTACTCAAACAATGCCAATATTTTAATGCTATGAGGACACATTCTTCATTGGTAGGTCTTGGTGGACTTGTATGATCATTTCCTTGAGATCATTTCCTAGAAGTAGAATCGTTGGATCCAGGACATGCATATTTCTGGAGGTTATTACAATTTTCCCATTTTTTTAGATGAAGAAATGAAAACTCAAAGTACTTTCCAAGGTCATAAACCTAGAATGTAACAGAGGCTGGAGTTGACCCAGGTCTGTGACTCTCTAAAGACTGAGTTTTGTTTTTTTCTTCCCCCGCCCCCCACACTAAAATAAATTAATTTTGAAGGAAAATGAGAAATACAATTTTTTTAAAAATTGTAGCATGTTCAACTAAAACTATTCCTGAAATATTTTTTAAAGGAGTTTAAAAAAAAAAAAAAAAAAAAAAAAAAACCTTTGGATTTGCTTTATTTCCTTAAAAGACTCTTTAAAGAATCAACTTCCTTTCTGAGTTTGTTTTGTTACATTTGTTTTTAAAACACTCTATTTCATTGTTATATTCTTAGAAGACTTCAGTTCTATGCTTTATGAATCTACAATGTTATTAATATTTTGCCCTAAGAACTGGATTGCTGGTTGAACTGCCAAAAAGCATAAACTCTTTGGCATTTAGGCAACTTATTGGGGACAAACTTGTTCACAATTCAGGCAAGCCACAGGCAGGTGGGGAGTGCACACCCGCATGTTTAGAATACCAAATGACTAATAGATAACCAGTCTTCTTTAAGTCTGGCTACATTCTGATAACAGGGGAAAAAAAACATTTCCCACCCAAAGTTCTACTAGTTTGTTATAAACACATAGCCTGTTCTCCTGGAAGGATGAGTGGAATGAGCAATACAAGTACAACCAGGACTCTCCTTGCACAGCCGTCTCTGGAATGTAGTTCAAAATGGATTCGAGAAAACCCAGATGGCAGAGAGGTGCCCCGAAAGGGGTGGGTGGGGATGCTGTGCTGAAATCATACTTTTACAGTGGAACCTACAAGCATGTCCAAGTTGACCCTAATTCTTAGGCCTCAGGCGCTCCTCTTTGAGGGAGAAGGGACAAATCAGAGAGGATTTTAAAGATAAGGGAGAGGACGAAGTTGGTTTAGGAATTTGGACTCAGGCCTTCAAATTTTTGCTAAGGACATTCTCACTTTTCCCTAGCACTCTGTTTATTGACCAACCAATCAATAAACCAACTGATCAATAAACAGCCCTAGGGTCTTCCCCCACAGTGCTGAGCTCAACCTGAGGGTTTCGCCAACATCTCCAGCGTACCTTAACCAAAGAACTCAGGCTTCTTGCAGCTGACACCACCCCTCCTACAGCCTTCCATGTCAGCAAATGGTACCTGCACAGACAAGTGCTTGAAAGTTTGCTTTTTCTCTTTATATCTTTTGCCATCACCCCAGTGCACGCCTTGAGTTCTCTCTAGCATCCTTGTATCTAGTTCTGCCCCTTTGATAATGCTTTACCCAGATAATAATCAGAGTAATGTTTCGAAACATAAGTCAAGCCGGTGGCCTACTTCAAGCCCTTATAGTGGCTTCTTGTCTCAGAAGTCCAGTGTCTTCATGATGGTCCATAAAACCAGATTGGGAGGACCCAGCCTCCAACCCCTACCAGGCATCCCCATCCTTAGGCCCAGCTGAGTTTCCAGGAGGCCTCTCCCCTCAAAGTGCCCAGAATACTCCTGGCTCTCTAGTCTTTCCCCAAGCTCTTCATTTTTGCCATTCATTTGCCAGTGCTCCGCCATTGCTTCCTCAGAGGGCTCCCCTGAGCCCCCACTCCAGCCCACCCCAGACACAGAGTTGCCCCATTGTCTTTCCTTGAACATCTTGAAAGACATCATCTTCTGTTTGCCTATGTAATTGTTTATTCTTCTGTCTCCCTCAATAAAACATAGGCCTCTGAAAGAAGAGCATGTCTAATTTACACAATATTCCATAGCAGAACATAAACCAGTGCCTAGCTTGGAATAGGCATTTAATTTAAATGTGTCAAATAAAAGAATCAACAAATGACTGAGAGATGAGTAGGTGGAGCTCATTCCCTTATTGATGGCATTAATTCCTCAGGGAAACACGAGTCCAATGCTTTTTAGATTTGAGAGAAGGCACTATATTGTGTTAGGTTCAACTGCTACATAACCTACTCTGAGTTATAAATTAGGCGCTTTAAATAGCTATATCGGTTCTTAGGCTGTTAGTACACTAATGTATTAGTGGCCTAGAAGAACTGACAAAGGTTGCTTTCCTATAACTAGCAAGTTGCTGATAATAGAATTTAGCACATTGTGTTTTATACAGATAACTCCTGTTTTCTTCTAGGATTTTAAGCCTAATCCTCTTTCCCTAAAGAACTCTCAATTTGAAAAGTAGTTTCTTAAACTTATAGGACCATAATCTTATTTTATATCAAAATGCATCAATATTTGATGAAATTCAAATTATTTCTCATACATGCATGTAAATGCACATGCATAAGAACATATTAAACGTTAATGAGCCTGCTGTATGCATGAGACCTTCTGCATTATATAATGCATGAGAGGCAAAATAGGTCAAACGGCGGGAACTTCCACATCTTCGAAATCTTTATGAATACAATACTGTCCCCATATCACCTCTCGCCTAAGTGCTTCAAAAATAGAGCCTTGTGTAGAACAAGAAGCAAAATAAAAATCCCAGCCCTTGTGTGGCACACGAAAGCTGCACCACACTCTGGGGCTCTGGTGTCATGTTCAGAGGGACACATTCTTGTGGCCAAACCAGTGCTTCTGGGTCATTCGTCTGCTCTGAATGAAAAAGGATTTTTCATATGTGTTTTCACAATGAGCATTAGGATCTGGTTATGTATTTTATCCAAACTGTGAAAAGTCAATGGTAGCAATTCAATATTCCAGCAACAATCTACACAACGTGCTTACGTTTTTTTATAGAAACATCAAGGGACACTCTTCAAGCCACTCCCTTGAGGCCATGCTTACTTTTTATTTCAGAGTCTGTTTCCACAGACCTCCCCTCCATGTGAGCACAGCTCTTCCCTCTCCTCCCCTCATTTTGGTGAAGCTGTGTCCCTGTCAGACAACAAGAAAACCAGGGTGTTGACAGTAAAGGAATAGAGATATTTTGTGCCAGAATAATTGTTGTGGCTCGGATGTTCCCTGAGTAACTCTCAGAAGAGTGGACATTTTGTTTCTTCAAGTCCCTTATAAAAATGTTAGCAACCATAGAGCTCATCTTTCTCAGATTTACCTCCTCTCTCCCAGGTCATTTTGTGCTTTTAAAAACCTGATTTCCCGGGCCGTGTCTGTAGCAGATGTTGCTTTATTGTTTGCTAACATTATGCTAACATTACACTCACAAAACAGTCTGCTGAGCCTGACTTCTGTCAACACAGTCTAGTTACAGCACAAGCCAGAGATTTTTTCCCAGCCCTCGTCAATGACTCCCTTTAGGCAAATTGCTTAATGTTGTCAGTTTCCACATGTATAAATTGGGATCCATAATAATATATATCTGAGGTCTTTGGAGGAAAGGCCACATTCCTTGTTTCTCAAACTCTCCTCACAGGGACCAGTCTTTCAACTTGTCAGACAAGAGAAAGACCCATCATTTAAAATGACCTTCCTTTGTTCAGTGGGTCAAGCATTTTTAGACCCTTACTTCTTAAATATGTCTTTTATTGCTCAAATAGATGACTGCCTCTTGAAATGTTTAAGTACTTTCCAAAATATGGATGTACATATACTTGAATACAGATTATCAAGATATATTTGTGAAGATATAATATATTATCAATTTGTCTTACTATTGCATATATAACTCATTATTCCACATGAACCATGCTTTTCAAGCTGCAAAATGAATGACTGTTATATTTATGAGTCTCTTGCATTTTCTTCCTAAGGACAAGAGAAATTGGGAGGGGCCAAAGTGTATCATGGGTGTGGGGGAGGAGAGAGAAGAAACTTGAGACCATGACACAGAAGAAGATGAAGCCACAGGCCCACTTCTAAGCTTTTTCTTCTCTTTTCCTCCAGAGTCAGATTCTCTTGGTTAGAGTCATTCTTTGGAACTCTAACACTTCATGTCAGCTGGCAACTTCTCCCCCAGTGGTACTGCCTAGCAAGAATCTAGCAGAAGGAGGAGAAATCTCAGTCCTGGAAATGAGTGGAAAAGCATTTGATTAGAAAGAAATGTAGTCATAGCTCACTGTTCCACCAAGGTATCACACAAAATAATGCCAAATTTCCCCTATCTTTGTTTTATGCCAGCATTCCAATTGTACCAAGGGAATTATCCCTGTAAATAATTGAGTCATTGATAACACTTGGTGCTCAACTGAATGTGTTTAGAGGGGATTGAAGGGCAGATGTTTGGGATATGTATTGGGGACATACTTATACTCAGAAGTTATTCTACATTTATCTGAAATTTAAATTTAGCTAAAAATTCTGTTTTTATTTGCTAAATCTGGCAACTCTAAATAAGAGGTCATTCAATTTGGAAATTACAAGGTCACTGTGACCTTTGAAAATTTCTAAGTGAATAGCTGAGAGGCCAGGTCACCAGGAAAGGAATATGTAACTATAAGAAAGGGGACACAGTATATGCTACTTTTCCCAGAAATTAGATGCTGAAAGGAAAGAGATCTATTTGATGTTTACAGAATTGGCGGGGGGGGGGGGGGGGGTGATTGGGGGGGGTGTCTGTCTAAAAGGATAACAGGATTCAGTTAAATAAATAAAGGATTCCATTTGTTTCAGACTAGATCTCATTATCTCACCAGATTGTGAATGTGGCAGAAAATATATCTTTGTCAATTTGCCTTTTAAAATAACACAAATATCCATTTCTGATTCTTATGTTTGAATAAAATTCTGAATAATATAATTAATCTAGTTGTATTTCTTTAAATACTAAGCTGAGAATATTTGTTTACCTGAGTTGGAATTTTAAATCAATAGCAGGCTATGCAAAAGAAATTGAAAAGATAATAATATGGGAGAGATGTTTGAAAACTACATAACAAAAAACAAACAAACAAAAAAAGCATTTGTATCCAGACTATATAACAAGCTTCTAAAAACACACAAGAAAAAAATCAAAAACTCAATAACAAAATGTGCAAACAAAACAGACATTTAACCAAAATAGAAACATGAATGACCAATAAACACATACTCAGAAGCTCGACCTTTTTAGTAGGGAAAATCATACTAAATCAACAAGACACCACTTCATGTACACTGAATTAGCAAGAATTTGAAAGTCTAACTATCCCGAAGTTTGGAGAATTGTAGAATAATGGGAACATTGACATACTGTTGGTGGGACTATGAGCTGGTTTACTGATTTTGGAAAACACATAATCTAGTAAAGTTGCAGATGTGTAAATCACTCCAACAAGCAACTCTATTTTCTACATCCTAAAGAAAGTCTTGTGTGTGAACAACAAAGAGATTTATTCAAGAATGTCCCTGATGGCCTAGAAATAACCTGGCTGTCAGTCAAAAGATGACTAAATAGATAACTTGTGGTGTATTTAGACAACTGAAGACAGTTGGCCCAACATATCTGTGGGTTCCACACCTGTGGATTCAACCAATTGTGGAGGGAAAGTATTAGGAAAAGCAATTGTGTCTGATCACATACAGACTTTTTCCTGTTATTATTCCCTAAACAATACAGTACAACAACTATGTAAATAGCATTTATATTGTATTAGGTACATAAGTAATCTAGAAATGATTTAAAGTATATCCAGGGAATACACACACACACACACACACACACACACATATAGGTTATATGCAAATACTACACCATTTATACAAGGGACTCATCCATTCACAGATTTTGGCACCTGCAGGGGTCCTAGAACCAATCTCCTAGAGATAGCAAGGGACAAATGTACTTTTCTCTGTACAACAGAGAAATGTGATCAGTTACATGAATGTGAATGAATCTCAAAATAAAATTCTGAACAAGTAAGCAAACAACTCACAGCTGGTATAAAACATATATCTTTCCTTTATAACTTTGAAAAACTTGTAAAACTAACATTACTTTGTAAGATATATATACGTATATATATATATGTATATATGGAGTGTACATGCATGCATATGTATGTTTATAAAAAATAAGAAAAGGATGAGAATGATAAACACAGAGTCAGGATAGAGGTTACTTCTAAAGTGAGGGAGAGTGAGAAATAACACATAGGAAGAGTCAAAGGGATTTTTTAAAGTTTTCTTTCTTTCTTATACCTTAAGCTGGAAAACAGATATGCATTTTATTGTTGTTCACACTTACTTTATATTTGTTATTTTATTTGTGTAAGTATTCATAATTTTTAAAAAAGCTAATGAAGAAATATGCATTAATTCTATTATCGTATAACTTTTACAGAAACTGAGTTTGTTTGGATTAAGAGTAAAAATGTACATGACTTGATAGCATAATGCACACTATTTAGCCCTGTTCTGTCAACACATGGTGAAAGATGTGTCAACCCAGCATGGGCTTAGAGCATTCCTAGCACTCTGCATGTTCAGCATAGCTGTGAAGTTGTTGCATCAATACTAATCACTGGTCTTACAGCTCTGCTTTGTGTTTAAGACTGAGCCTTTTAGAAACCACCCCACCCAGAGTGTTACACAGACTCTCCAAAACATGTTTTTCAAGTGCTAGGAAAGCCAAAACTTATTTGGCACAATGACAAATGATCCAATGAATGCCAGGTCCAAAATATTCTGTTCTCTTAAAGGCTCAAGTACAGGATTGCAGAAAGGGTATAATCAAGTTTTTTCCTTGGAATATGTTTTATACATGGACATAAAGGAGATTATCAAACTGAAACCTTCCATCTTTACTTCATACCAAATAGATTTTTTTTTTAAATGTAGATCCTGAAACTTTCTAAGAGATAATTAATGGGGCTCTGGGTGGCACCCTTTCTTCTATTCTGGGCTGGTCCTGCGCTCGGTGAGGACTTCATGCCTCTTTCTCTAGTGGGGCTCACCTCTCTTATTATCACCAGTTGTTCCTGTCAACAGATCATTAGCAGCAATGTCAAACCTTCTAATGATTGTCACAGGGCCTGCATATATCTCACTCACTGATTGGCTAAGACTCCATACATATATAAAAGATATTTATTCCCTTTTAGAGAAACTCTTTATTTTCTGAGATATGTTGCTTCAGGGACTTCTTTTCTTTGGCCACTCTGTTAGTCCTTAAAATAGAGTTACAAAAGTATTATCCATATAAATATACAAAGCATAGCTTAATTCAACTGAATCACCATAAGAATTGTCAGCACATCAAATTAACTTTGTGTATTTACCACTACCATTTGGTTCTTTCTCTCAAACCTGTGCAAGGGAAAGAATATGTCCCAGACTATTGTGACAGAGAATTAGAAATAGGATTTAATAACTATTCTGTTATTATCTAATTGGCCTTTTTGTCCCTGAGAATATTCAAAATCCTTCATAAAATCTTAATGCCCATAACAGACTGCATTTTAGAAACCTCCCTCCTTGGTCAATTACCATTTCTTACTGATGTCAGCGCTGTCCTGTTATGACTTGCTTTACTCCACACACAGTGCTTGGTGATTGAATTAGGGCTGTACTCGACAAAGCAAGATTCATAGGCTTTGTGACATACAAGCCCAGGGCTAGTATTGGTTCAAATCAGGATTGTGACTATAGTCCTGGTAGGTTAGATGACTAAAATCTATAGAGTAAAACAAATCCCTGTAGGATGGATTACTACAAAAATATAGGCTTGACAGAAGTTTATAGAGTGACTCAGAATATTAGGAATATCTTATAATATGGAATGTTTGTTGTGAAAGTTTCCATGTGATAACTCACAGTCATTAGAAGAAAAATGACAACAGTATAATATTATAATAGAGATACATCATTTATACAAGTGTAATTACAGCATCAAGACTCAAAAGGCTAGATATGTCCTATTTGCATGGTCACGTAGATCATTGACTGTTAAATATGAAGCTCAAGCCCTCTCTTTTCCAATATCTCCATTAGTTAAATGGAGACAATAACTCCATTCACCTCCTAAGGACATTGGAAGGATTCACAAGGCAATGTTTATAAAGCACTCAAATTTCTTTCAATGAAAGATTCTACAAAAGCACAACCCTGTACTGTTCTATCCAACCATAACCACATTCTGCTTGTTGAAAACACCAACTCATATCCCAAAAATGAGGAGTTATGTTTCTAGTACTATACCATTTATAGTTAGTTTACTCTGAGATACAGAATGACATAGTAGGCAGATATAATTTTAAATATACTTTGAGGTATAGGATATCCCATTCAATTTCTTTATCCACAAATTGCCTACATAAATATTATTTTATAAAGTTTATTTTTAATTAGTGGCCTATTTCCAATGTCTTTAATTGGAATGATATGGGTAATATCAAAGATCAATCAAGAGTGTTTTGGAAAATATTGTTATTCGATGAGAAAAAGATTAATTAATGAGATGAGGCTAAAGTACATGGAAAAAGGAAAAAGAAAAGACATATCTCGATATGGACAAAGTTGTTTGTACAGAATAAGGAAGCTAAAACTCACATCTCCTCCATTGTAAGATGAAAAAATGAGATAAAGAAACATATGGTTGGTTCCAGATTCCTGCCCCACAGCTGTGTTTTGTGTTGCACTATGGATATGATTTCACATCGTCTGATTACCTGGTCCTATGGTTCTCTCCTCCCTCAGGAATTCCTGACAGTTCCTGCTTATGTCTCACAGGACATGGCCATTACCCTATGGGGCCACATTCCATCCCTAGTTTTAGAAACTTTCTAAAGGAATCTTAAGGATCTTCTTCCAATGAAAACTGTACTAAAAAAAGATTGGTTAACAAATACGATTTCATCAAAAACTTAAAACATTGTTCTACCTTAGGCAAACTCTCCCACCTTCCCAAACTTGAGAAACTAGAAAGATGACAGGCATTTATGCAAATTGGCAGTTCACATTCAACTGAATTGATTAATAATTTATTGAACAATATTAAGGATGACTTTTGTTACTTCAAGTGATACAAAGAGGATTTAGGTAAAACTTTGCTCTACCAGTTTGGGTAGCGGGATGGGAAAGAGAAGTAAAAACAGAGAAATAAGAACACAGTAAGTAGAATCAAGTGGATACCAAAGAGAAGTACAAAGTACATCGGGATGACCAATGAAGAAGAGGGGACACTACACTGAAGTATAAAGAAAGTCTTCATGGAGAATGTCTATTTGAAGAGGACTTTGAAACATGGTATAAATTTTATAAAGAAGAGTTAATCAGTCTAGGAACATAGCTCAGAGGCAAAGCATTTGCCTAGCATGCAAGAGGCCCTTGGTTCAATCCTCAGTCCCACAGAAAATAAAAATAAAAAGAGAGAAAATAGAAGACAGAAATTTTGAGACAAATATAGGAAGGAGAAATTTTTACAGTATATTTGGAAGCCAGCAAGTAGTCGAGTCTAAGTGGAGTGTAGGATACTTCCACTGGAATAGAGGATGAGAACAGGAAAAGTAGGAGCTAAATTAGGATGGCCTAGAAGGTCACAATAAGGAGAAAGTACCCAATTAAACAGTCTGGGGAGTGACACAGGGTTTTAGAGGGAAAACAGCCTAATTAGAGCTATCCTGTGGGACAAATTAATTCGTCAATGTTTTGATTATAGAAGGGGAGTCCATGAGAAGTTAGATCAGTTATAAAGATTTTGCAATACTTTAGGTAAGAAATAACACAAACAATAAGCATTGAAAAGGGAACATCATGAGTGGAATCTCCAGAAAACATCCTCTGAGAGTCAGATGTCTATACAAGAAGTTTGTTGAGGAGCATTCTTAGAAACCTCTTTCAGACAATGAGGAAGTTAGGACCAGGTAGAAGAAGGGAAGTTAGACTGAAATGCCACTACAGCAGAGGACAGAGCCATCCCATGTGTGATTCTGAAGTTAGCATGACCCCTCAGAAGTCTCCAACTGAAGCAGTGCATCTGGCCTTTGTACCCATCAAGTGGACTAATCATATGATGTAGGGAAAAGGAAAAAAGAAAGTGAAATCTGTATGAATTAGCAATTGATAGGACAAAAAGGCAGGAGGGAAAAAGAAAAGTCACAGCTAAAATCAAGGTTCAGGAATACCCAGGAAAGACCTAGAAATGAGATGGAAGACCTGGTTTGGAGGTGAAAAGAACAACTTTGTTGTTGTTGTTGTTGTTGTTGTTGTTGTTCTTTTTAGATATACATGACAGTAGAGTGTATTTTGACATATTATACATACATGAGTATAACTTATTCTAATTAGGATCCCATTCTGGCAGTTGTACACGATATGGAGTTTTATAGGAAGAGGAGGACAAGTTCTATTGGGATATATTGGTGCATTCCTTTTTTTAGGTAATGCTGCCACCAAAACCACACCTAGGGTGTTGTCAAGTCTGTGGTAGATCATACTTGAATTCATTCTGATACCACAAGGAAAAGGAAAATACAATGGTAGCTTGAGAATCATATTCACAGCAGGACAGCATTGGAGAGTGCAAAGGTTAGGAGAAAAAATTCTAACAGACATAAAAATTTAAAAACAAGAATTAAAGCTATTTGTAGGTAATATGTTGGAATGTCTGGGAAACCTTAGTCATTCACTGATAAAAAGCAAACAATAAATTAATTCTGTAGGATATTGGGATGTGAACTCAACATAGAAAAATTAATAGCTTTCAAATATATAGGCCACAATCAATTAGAAATCATAATTTATTTACAAAGGCCACAAAAATGATAAAATAGTTAGGAATAAACTTAAGAAGAAAATATAAAATTTAGATGAGGAAGATGATAAATCTCTGAAATTCTCCTGAAAGACACTGAAGTAGACTTCATCAAAGGGACGTACCTTTCTCTTGAATATAATGATTCAACATTACAAAGATGTCAATCACTTCTCCTCCAGTAAATATATAAATTTAGTGCAATCCCAGTAGAAACCCAATAAATCTCTGCAAGAGTTAGTCAAGTTGATTCTAAAATTCATATAAAAACCAAACATGCAAGAATAACTAGCAAAAGCCTTAAAAAAAAAGTAGTGATGGAAGAACCAGCTTCACCAAATACAAAAATACACTATACAGAATCTGTGATTAAAAATCATGATGTTCTCATACAAACACATAGACCACAGAATAGAACAGAACAGGGAGTCAAATAGATGGGGAGGGTAATGCTTCAATCCATAGGGAAAGGAAAGATTTATTAAATGGTGTTGAGGCAAATATAACCCTATCTTAAAGAAAGATGAAGTTTGATCCATACACCAGAATAAATTCCAAATACATTAGAGATTTAAATGTGAAACACAAACCCATTCAAAAAGTGGAAGAAAATGTAATTGAGTTTATTTAAAACCTGGTGTGGGGAAAATTGAACTGTAATTCAAATCCAGATACGGAAAAATACAATGATAAGCATATCTATATTTTTCAGATTTTTTAAAATGCACTTGGCATAGGAAAAGAGTCATGTGTAAAATTAAAAGACAAATTATAACCTAAGAGAAAATATTTGAGACCTTTATCACAGATAAAAGCTTAATCTACTCAATACACTAATGTCTCTAAAATTTTCTGGAGAGAAGTAACCAAAAAATATATGGGAAAATAAGAAAAGACAAGTACAGACAGGTCACACACACACACACACACACACACACACACACACATACACACAAGCTATAAAAGGATACAAACATATGTAAAGATGTTAACTCCATTCGTAATTAGAAAAATGCAAGTCAAAACTACACTAACCCTATACTGAGATACCTTTCTTTTATCTTATCAGATTGGCATAAGTTCATAGTTTGACAACACATTCTGTCATGTCTTGCTGGTAGAAACAGAGAATGGTGCAAACCCCATGGAGGTACCAAAACTACATTGGCATTTACCCTTTGATCCAACAATCTTATTTCTAGGAATTTACCTCAAAGACCTCACAAGTCACCCTCACAAATACAAAACAACATGTGGACCAAGTTACACACTATGGAATTATTCGCAGTATTAGCAAAATATAGGAAATGACCTAAATGCCCATTCCTAAAAGATAATGGAATCAACTATAAAACAGCCACACAGAGGAGTACCATGCAGTTGCAATAAAGACAGGAAGATTTCTTTGAATTGTTTTTGAGTGGTTTCCAAGATATATTTTTAAATAAAGAATTCAAGGTCCAAAGATATTTGATAGTGTCCTAGGTTGTGTGTAAGACAGATAAGCTAGAAATTCATGAAAATAGTTATTTGTAGATGGTAGATTGAGACCACTGGCAGAGATAGCGATGGAAATGAGACTTTACTGAGTAAAGTAAATCGGGGTTTTTTTTGTTTGTTTGTTTTGAACCATGCAGATGTTTCATTTATTTAGAAAGTGAACTTTATTTTTTTAATATTTATTTATTTACTTTAGTTGTACACAATGCAATGCATTTATGTCTACGTGGTGCTGAGGATCGAACCTGGGCCGCACACGTGCGAGGCGAGCGCTCTGCTGCTGAGCCACAACCCCAGCCCCGAGTGAACTTTATTATACAAATGATTAAAGCAAAGGCAAATTCTTAAGCTGAATACAAATAGAAATAAATGAACTTAACTAAATATCAGGTCGATGATATAAGAGGACGGTAAAATAAATGATCTCAAGTAGCTTTTGAAAATACGAGTCAGGATATCTGTACCCTCTTAGTATAATATAATGGTTTTAAGCAGAGGGGATTTTGCTCCCCATCTCCTACCAGTGCCCAAGGCACATTTGACTATGTTTTCACACATTTTGATTGTCGCAACTGGAGGAGGGAGGTACTAGCAGGTATTGTCCAGAGGCCAGGATGCTGTTAAATATTCTGTCATGCACAGGACAGCCCCACACAACAAGGAATTATCCAGCCTAAAATGTCAATAGACACAGGGTTGAGAAACCCTATCTTTGTGGGAAATAATCTAAAGACCAAAATATGAAAATTATAAACAAATTTCTTAAATTTTAGAGTGGGGATTGAACCTAAGCAGTGATTAACTACTGAGCCACATGTCCAGCCCCTTTTATTTTTTATTTTAAGACAGGATCTTGCTGAATTGCTTAGGGCCTCGATGAGTTGCTGAGGCTGCCTTGAACTGGCGATCCTCCTACCTCAGCCTCTCCAGTCACTGTGGTTACAGGCTTCCACTACTAAGCCAAGCTAAGTTTAGATCTTTTGTTGGAAAGATAGGGATGTAATAATTCTGGAAAACTTTTGTATATATGTTGGGAAATGATTTGAGCAAATTTATTAACATTGCTGAGAACCAAGGTCCTAACCATGAGAGAAGGAAGATATAAACACAGACTTAGGGATGGCAAGGACCCCCCATGATTGCTGAGTGTGAACGCATGATTTAACAAAAAGAACAAAAAATATCTCCTAGCTTTTTCCACTGACAGTGCCAATAGTAGTTCAATAAGCACACTTAGTCCCCAGATCATGGTTTCCAAATATCTTTACTTACAAAAAAGAACCAGGTCTCCTTGGAAAGCTACTGATTCAAGTACTAAGGGACGAGGTGAAACAGAATATCTAGCTGTTCCAGAAAGCAAGTGAGCACTCAGAAACTAATGAGAACATCCAAAGAGAATACAGGAATCATCTTGAAGAAGCACACATTGGCCAAATTTGGAGTAACATGAATATCATAAATAATAGTCAAGATAATGGATTTCAATACATCGAATCAAAAAAAGAATCCATGAGTCTATATTGTTACTCCAAAACACAGGGTGGTAGGGAAAGCTCTTATTGACAGGGGAATATAAGCTACAGATAAATAGTATTACAAAATCACCATTTTATAGCTACTGATGCAGTAGTTGATTTAGAAAAGATCAGAAATAGATGTTAACACCTTTGAGAACTATAAAGTTCAAATGATCTCAATATATCCCACATATTCTTATTACTTACCAAAGAGAAGAGTTCCCTTTGTTCCTGCAAAATTTGGCATACTTCAACTTAACCAAAGAATCAAGCTTTACATCGCCAATATTGGGATAAACCAACATGATGCAATGGCAGGTAACCTGCCTCACCTGTGTAACATACACACACCTTCCTCCAGGCAGACTCCTGTAAGATTATAAACTCTGCCTCAGGTCAACCTCCATTCCTATCCCAGCAAGAGGAAATAACCAAAAAAGTAAAATACAGATATGATGAGATATTATGCCTGACCCTTCATTGAACTTTAAAAAAAAAAAGATTTCAAAAGAAGCAATTGAATATGGATTAATTATTACTACTTTACATTAAAATTATTTCTGTGATTATAGTATTGTGATCATGTAGAAATTTTCCTTACTCTTAGGAAATACATGCTGAAGTCTTTAGGAGTAAATTGTCATGAGATCTACAATTTCTTTCAGGTGAGTATTCACATATATTTAGAGAAAGCAGATGTGGCAAAATTTTAACAAGTGATGCATCTAGCTAAGGGCACATTCTGTCAACTTTTCTACAGACTTGGAGAGTCTCATTTAAAATAAATGTGGGTCTCATTTAAAATAAATGTGAGTCTCATTTAAAATAAATGTATTTAAAATAAAATAAAATAAATAAATTCAAACATTTAAAATAAATGTTTGAATCCATGAGTTGATATGAAATAACACACTACCTTAAAACTGATAAAGGGATAGAATTGAGCATTTGTTGTTTTCCCTAAAAGAACTGTAATTCAGAGAAATCAAAAAATTGATAAGGGAAGCTTGTCTATGTAGAAATCTCCTATATAATAAATGGTGTAACACCACTTACAATCCCTGATGGATTAATGGATCTAGGCTTCATCATCAGTGACTGATAACATGCTATAAAGAGAAATATCCGAACACACGTGCTTCCTGATGGAAAAAGACAATACCGCCTATGAAGTAGTCTTGCCAAGACAAAAATGATATAACCAAGCTTCTAGATAACACTACCAATACACAGGACAGGGAGGAACACAGGACTGTGTTAAACACTACGCTGGGGATGTAATCATCCACACTGGGGAAGAAGTTCCTGGGAGAACTACAGGACAAATGTCCTTCTTCTTTCACAATTAAATTACTAGAAGGGAAAGTGTGGAGAAGGAGAAGTGATAGCTTAAAAGGAACTTAAAAGACACAGCAATGTATTGCAATGTATGGACCTCATTCATAGTCCTAATTCACACAAAAAAGCACTTGGGGGAAAAAGTGTTTGAGAAACAATTGGGAAATGTAAACATGGCTGGGATATTTGATGATGGAAAGAATCATTGTGAATCATTTTTTAGACATAATTGACTTGGGCAGGGGTTTTCTGTTTTGTTTATTTTTATTGGTGGTGCTGAGGATAATTAATAAAAGATTAATTGAAAAAATAAAGTCATCCTTGCAGAAAAAAAGGAGGAAGGTGCTCTGCATTTTCCCCCTGCATTTATTGAGCCCCTACGGATGACCTCCCGCTAAAGCCTTTGTCTGTTTATCCCATTCAGTCCTCACAAAGTCCTAGCATCACATAGCGAATATCACAGGGACTAAGCAACATCCTCTGGTGTCAAACTTCCTGGGTTCAAATCCCATTGCTGCCACTGCCTGTTAAGCAGGTTAACCGCAATATCCTTATCTCTAAAATGAGGATGACAATAATATTCTCTGCTTCATAGGGTTGCAGTGGGGGTTAAACAATAAAGTATGTTAATTGTTCTGGACACCCCCTGGCATGTAATGACACAATGTAACTACTAGTGCTTGTTATGAATAAGTGGTTGGAATGGGGTATGATCTAAGGTTTGCCTGACCCAGAACTCATTATCCTGTCCCGTACTGCCTTGAGGATCATGCATATATGTATGTATATATGCATCACTTTATTGATACTCTCTGCCAAAGCTACTTCATTCACCCTGTTGGGCATATGCTAAATTTTGTTTAAGTATCAGCAAGAAGGTTTAGGACATGCCAAGAAAGAGATTTGGGTGTTAATAGACTCTTATACAATAACTTAATTAAGTGCTCATTCATTTATTTGTTCAGTACATATTAACTAAACTTGGTTCTAAGACAGATGCTAGGGATTTAATAGTTGGCATAGATGCAGTCACTGCCACTGAAGTTCACTAATCAGAGGCCACGCTTGGAGATCTACCACACAGCTGACTGGGAGGATGTCAAGGATGGCCTGATGGAGGCTATATAGGAAGATCTACCCTCTGAGTCTCTGAAATCTATCCAGCAATGACAACTAGGCAGTATACCCAGAATCTAACCAACTCAAACATGACTCAGGAAATCACCAATACTGTTCCAAAACAACAGGTAGCCCCAGCCATGGAGACTACAGGCAATGGCCAAATGTGTCGGGGGACAAGTCAAGGAACAAAAGTATTTCCTGGAACTCTTTCTATCCATCCGTGGCAAAATTTTTTCTAAGAAGTTGGGAGATGGAAGGGAAGATTCTAATCTAAGAAACAGGGATTGGCAAATGTAAGAAGGAATATTGTGGCCAAATCATACCAGCAGGGTCCTAGGTTTAGAGAACTATGGTCCCAGCCAAAAAAAATAAGGCAGGTAGACCACAGCATTATCAAAGTCAGAGCACAGTTCTGATGCCTAGACCCTGAGACACTGAAGGATGGGGACGTTCAGTCCTGTATCATAGCTGCTATTTGAGTGCTCATTGTAGATAGACCCTTTTCTCACACTAGTTTGGACCCTCTAGCAAGAATTCATGTGCAGGTGAACTATTAAGAATTTTTTGCAGGAGAAGCCAAGAAGGGAATGAAGGAAAGAGGAACAGAAAAAAGGAAAGAAGGAAGAAGAAAAAGGAGCCAAATAAGGGTGCAATTTCTGGCAAAGCCCTAGAGGGTAGCTTCATCGGATCCCACAGAACTCCTGAAGTACAAACCTTGTCTCAAGAGTCTTTGTCCCAACAGGACACAAGAAAACTGACCTTTTCTGCTCTACATATGACTGACACTGAATGCTCAAGACTGCTCCTGAGAAACCTAAGCTCTCAGAGCATTTCTAGCTCTTTACACTTGTGACTAAAATTGCTCAGGTAGTCTCAGAACTGGCATCAAAAGACAATCTCTGGTGCACAGGCTTGCTAAAGCAGAGGAATGCACACAGAAGCCAGCGGAGAAGCACACAACTGCTGAAAGGGTTCTGAAGAGCTTTGGGCTGAGGCCCAGTCGTAGCCACCTCACACCTGTACTCCAGATTCTGTGCTTAATTGTCAGTAAAGAATAATTTGAGGGGCCACCAATTGGCCCAGCCATTACGAATATGTTGCTGATCATCAGTGTACACATTGCAAATTAATTTCAACTTCTAAATATAATAGAGCTAAGCTGCTATTATGCTTAGGGACTCTGTGAGAATTGGCTTTACAATGGGTAACGCTGAGCCAACAGGTACAAGGCCAAGCTCTCATCCATGCCTGCTTCTGGGAATGTTCACGCAGAGTGCTCCACTAGCCTTGGAGTCACCGGAAGCCCAGGTGGGAAGATTTTCAGCATCACTGATCTCTCCACCTCTCTACAGTATTCCCAACCAGCAAATGAGGTTGAGAAACATGGCCCATGGGTGAAATGCTAAGAAGTTTCTAGAACCCTAAACATTGCAACAGAATTGGCATAAAGTTTTCTAAACTTGACTCCAGTCAGTAAGAAAAGAGGCACAGAGTCATTCTTCTTCCTTTATCTCTTGGACATCCATTTGCTGTTTGGTCTCAGTCCTGGGCACTAGATGATCCCAGACCTCTTTCTCAGACACTCAGATCTCTCCTCACTCCTTCCAGGTCCATCCATTCCTTGAAACCAGACACTGTCCTTGAGCATCATAACCTCATTTTAAATCAGAGGTCCCTCACGTTAAGCATTTGGACTTTTACATCAGAAGTTGGAGGAATCTGTAAGAGCAAAGGAATGAGAATGTGCTGGTTTGTGTATATTTGATGAAGGGTGGTGAGTGGGGGTGGTGCTTCTCATCCTGGAAGGCAAAGGATAAAAGATTGTCTGGTTTAAGAGTTGTTGACGAGAACAGAATCATAGATGGATTGGGCAATAACACCTCAGGCTTGCGCAGGATGAAGAGGATATAGAGAATCTGGGAACTGAAATTTTCAGTCCAAAAAAATATACTCTTGAAATCCCCTAAAAGCCAGAGAGACATCCCCCATGGACACTCATCAAAATTCATCCCTTGAAGCCTTATCAGTTTTTCTTACCATATAGCATCAGAGTCATACATGCAGTACTTTCTTTTATCATAAAGTCAGTCATCTATAAGACATAACTTCAATCTCTTATCCCCAATATTGAACAGCATAAGATTCACTTATTCCAGTAGGACTCCAATTCACCAATGACTAGAAATGACATCATATAACTTAATTGTACTGCCAAAATTCCAGGGTTGTAATTCCTGTGGTCAGTAATGCTATTTCTTGAAAAAATTATGGTCATAGTACAAACATTTTTTTGAGCTTCATCTCCACAAATGCAAACTAGATTTAACTGCTTTGATAGTCATTGTTCCACATGGATTTTTCAACAAATTATTTATGCCTGCCTTTGACTTCATGTTGATAAACAATTACATTTATTCAAGACTATTGTATTATAAATTTCCTGATGGGTGTGATACTATCTAAAATATAGTCTGGTTTAGATAGTATCTAAAAAGTTAAAAGAAAGAAAAAGTTAAATCTTAGTCTCATTAAGTCTCCAATTCTAGCTACTAACTGATAGAAAATTTAGTGATCAAAGGAACATGTTAAGTTATAGCTGATGTGTGGCGGAAATTCAACATAATGGTGAGCTACTGTATATCTTTTCCCAACTTCACTTTCTGTGACCTCATGCTGGCAGTTTAAAATTGGTCATGTTAGGAGTATATACATCACAGAAAATTATAGGTGATACAAACTAGGGTTTTCATATCCTCAAAGTCAGTTGTTAAACAATTTCCAGCATGCCACTGCTTAGGCCAATTTCCAAAACTACTCATGGCTGACACCACCCAATATAAGGGGAAAGTACTGCCAGAGAGGAAGCTGAAAAGGAAAGAGGTGGTAGTCTTAACCAATTGCAGTTAAAATATTTTACTCTGCAATTTTACAATGAATCCCTCCTGTGGCTACAGGACAGGGTGAGGATTCTTGAAGCATAATCTATATTAGCATTGTACTCTGATTGGCTGCTTCTTTCAAGTCATTCAAATCTTGTACAAATGCCAACTCATCAGAAAGGCCTTCTATAACCTCTATAAAAATTGCCCTCTTGATCATTCTCTACTACTTACATTGTTTCTTTTTCTTCAGAGCACTTACCACTATCTAGCATCATCTTAAATTCTAACAATATGCTCAAGGTCGATGAACACATACTCTGTCTTGTTTTGTTCAATGCAGTGTCCGGAGTACCTAGTAATGCCCAGTAGATGCTCAACAAATATAGGATGAACAAATTAAAGTCCATATACAATGATAAGAAAGGATATCTATAAATTATTGCTGAGTGTAAAACATATTATAGAAAGGAAAAAACATATTATAGAAAGATATGCAGCTCTCGTCATCATTTTTCATGGATTATATATTTGTGAATTTACCTCCTCACCAAATCAATACTTAACGATGCTTTTTCTTAGTCATTCATGAATATCCACATTCATTCTGAGACTGAAGAACACGGTGGCACTTTGCCATCTTGTTTCAGCGCTAATATTGTCTGTTTTATGGTCAATATAGTACCATATATTTGTTTTTAATTTTGCTTTTTACAATGGCCCCAAACATAGTGAAGTGCTGTCTAGTGTCTTTAAATGCAAGTCTGTGATGTGGCTTGCAGAGAAAATACTTGTATTAGGTAAGCTTTATTTAGGCTTGTGTTACAGTGCTGTTGGCTATGAGTTCAATGTTAATGAATTACCCATATATATTGAATAAGGTGTCTTTAAACAGAATTATGCATAGTACAAAGTTATATATTGATTGGTTGGTGAAAATGTTGTGACCAGAGGCTCATAGGAACCTAACTCTGCCTTTCCCCTAGGAACACTGGTTCAGTATTCACTAATTTAGTACTTATGGCAATTTTATAAAACAACTACAGTGAATAATGAGAACCAAGTATATACAGTGTGCTACATTTGCTAAAACTACATGCACAATTGATAGAGACAGAGATATAGACATAGATATATAAATTTGGAGAGACAATGAAAAGTATTTGGAACTGTATGTACCAAATTTTTCATGCTTCACTGTTTTTAACAAATTTTTTAACAAGTAATTACTATTTTGCTTATTTTCCAAACCAATGTTTTTAACAAACTAAAACTATAAAGTCTCCTTTTGAAAATAAAGCCACAAAAACTTAAGCAAGACCTAGGAAAAACATCATATAATCTTTGGATATTTTTATTTTGAAAGAAACATTAACAAGAACGTGCAGGTCTATAAAGAAATAAAATCAAAATAGATCAAATAAGTGATTGAAGGGGCAACATAGTAATGTGAAAATAACATTGCTTAACCCAATTGCTGAAGTACACAGATCAACAGCAAGTATCTGTGGTTAGGAGGTTGCCTCTAAGCCAGCACCAATGCAAATGAAAAAGCACCTAAGAAAAGAGGAGGGGCTGGGGTTGTGGCTCAGCAGCAGAGCACTCGCCCAGCACGTGCGCAGCCAGGGTTTGATCCTCAGCACCACGTACAAATAAATGCATCGTGTACAACTAAAGCAAATAAATAAATATTAAAAAATTAAAAAAAAAGAAAGAAAAGAGGAAAGTCTTCAGGTTTGGCATGAGTGACAAGAACCAACTCAGAAAAACAAAATAAAAGACAAAAGCTGGAAGCAAACAAAACTGCCCAACTTTATGGCAAAATGAAATGGGCTCAGAACAAAGGAAGTTTTGGGGGTTTGACTTTCTAGCATCTTACATTTAAGCAACTAGAATTTTTAAAAGTAGCATCCAATTATTCAATCTTTTCCAAAATGTGGCCCCTTAATAGGAAATGTGTCGGAGTTTGGTTTTTGGGGGTTTTTTTTTTTCCCCCTTGAAGAAAGGAATATAGTGTCCATGTAAGCTTGGAAGTGCAGGTTACTGGTAAAGATTAGTTAATTTAATCCAGGCATAAGAGACTTAGGGGCATGCACAGGTAGATGGAAGAATGAGATTTAGCATTCATTCCCAGCATAGGGGATCAGAAGTAAGACTATTTTCAGAGTTAAAGTCATTATTCTTGTTTCATGAATAGAAATGAAGTAAGAATTTACATGATGTTTCCCTCTTTCCCAGATAGCAGTAGTATAGAATAGCACCAGTTGGCCTTGTGGTCAGCAAAAGTTTAGCACTATTCTCCCCACCTCTTTATACCTCAACCACCCTCCTCATGAGTTCCTTTGTCCATGGTTCTCCCTAGAAAATGTCTTGTTTACAAGGGATTCTGTGGATAAAACATTTGGACTGATGGACTCCCACATAACCCAAGCATAAGAAAATCTAGACAATCAAACAAGCCTGGCAAAGAGAAGTTGGAGGGGTAGGACTCCACGGGAAACCACTGGAGCATGATGGCATCACTTGGGAAGGTGGACCTATAAGATGTCTTATCAATGTTTTATACCAACACAAACTTGACCAGCATGTTTTGCAATTATCAATGAAAAAATCCATACAGCTACATTTTTTGCTTCAGAGTCAAGCATAGTAATAAGACATCACAGAATGGAAATTAGAAATCTTCATATGGGAGGTTCATTCCAAAAGAGCTACAGGTAGCATGAGTATATGCCTGATCAACAGGCATGAAACTGTACTTTATTTCTTCCTGGATGCATTTTTGTTTCCTTAAGTAAGGAAATTTTTCATTTAAAAAAAAAAAAGCTTCCAGGGCATTTATTGATCTTTCAGCATGAACATTTATATTAATGGCTGAGAATAAAATTTGAGCATTTAAGAGAAGAAAAAAAGCACTATGCAAGTTAATCTTATGCTCAGCCTGCAGCCAATTTAATTGAATTTTAAGGATAGTCTCGAGTTCTTCCTTCTTCCCATTTTACATTCTACATTTTACTGAATGTAGAAATAATTTTTTTCACTATATATTTAAAAACTCATTAATAGACAACATTATGACTCACAGATGAACTAAGGAGAGGCTCTCCTGGGGTTTTGTTCCTCATATTACTTTCTTAGTCTACAAGAAGAGAAAAGGACGACCTTAATTAAAATCTGGATTTGACCATTCTTAGAGCAGGTAAATTCTAGGGAAAACTTCTACAAGATATCACCAATATTCAGCAAAATAAATGCATTTTAGAAGCTCAGGGTTAACTTCCTCTAATGAGCCTATAATGAAATTTTTTTTCCAAGGACTGTTTGCCTGAGGGATTTGGGCTTTGTTATTGGAACATAAGAAATTCTAGACTCTGAGAAAAGCCACTTGACTAAGCATGGCTGATACTTTCAAATTCCCTGATTCCAGCTCCCCATAGTTTCTTAATTTACAAACTCATCTATTTTAGTTTGAAAAAACTAAAATGATGCTCCTACCTTCTATAGCATTTTTTAACAACTTACTTTTTAACAACTTATGGCATTTGTCATCGAGTTAAGAGCTTTCAGCAACAGCATCTTTCTTCTCCTACTGTCCTGTTGGTATAAGGTCAGGTGGGCCTCGATGTGCATGAAGAGCATAATTGGAACAATGGTATTGTCCTTCACCATTTACAGAAATATGTTTGGCCTCTGTGAAGTTTCATTTTCCTCGGAAAGAATAAGCCGCTTCCTTATTAAGCCCTTTTAAAAAAACAGAAATATTTCTTTTGAACCCCTTGGTGTTAGCAGGGCATTCTACTGTGCTGCTCTGAAAGCAAAAGAACAAAAGAGAGAGGATGGATTGAAATTTTATTCTAAAACAACCTCCAAAATTGAAAAACCTAAAAAATCACTGGCTCAGTGTTGAATTGGTCGATTTCACAGGAAGTGGTCCATTGAACCCAATAGGAAAGGATTTGGTTTGTAAGAAAATAGAATCCACCATCATGTGACCTCCATGCATGAATCTGTCAAGGTCCTTTGAATTATAAACACAATACCCTCACCCATTCCTATGACTTCAACTCCCTTTTATGCAAAGCTGGCACCCATTCTAGGCAACCACTTCTCTTGGATCTCTTTCCCTCAGAGTTTGAGCTGGAAAACCTACAGCTAGAAATCCCACCTTCTGAAGATCAAAATGAGTAGAACCACTGGCTTCCTTTTATCCTTTTTCTATTGTTCAAATGCTTCCCATCTTTTTCATGTCTATTATTCATCTTTACCTCAACTTAGAATGTATTGCCATGCTCCCAAGGACTGGACCTCCCTTCATTCCCCATCTTCTTACCTCAACAGTCTACCCTTCTCGGCCTTTTGGTCATCAGCCAATCAAGCTGTTTTCCCCAGCTTCTGGGTGCACAGAATCTTGTCAATTCTTACTTAGTGATGTCACTCAGGTTTACTTCTCCGTCTATGTCTCCACAGCCACTATCCTACTTAGGTGCTCTTTACCACACTGCTTTTTATGACTAGGAAATACTGATTATTGGTACAATATTTCTCTGCATCTACCTTTCCTTTTTCAGTCTATCATATACCATGCAGCCATCTCTAGCTTCCTAAAATGTCATTTTCTCTGTTTTGCCTCTGTTACCGTCTTCTCCAGACATCTCCATCCTCGCTTAAACAATAACACCAACCAGCTGAGTACCTACTAAAATCACAATAGGCATTATATGAAGTGTTTTTTATATGTTATACATAATCCTCACAGCACCCTAACAGGTTTGGTCATTCCCACTTTACAATAGAGAAAACAGAGCCTTAAGATGAATAAGCAACTTCCCAATAATGATTAGAACTGAAATTAGAATTCTCATCAGCTTGACTTCCAAACCATGCTTCTCTCTGATTATGAAGGCCCTCAATTGCCTGGCAAATCTATCATAACCCTCCCACATAAGTCAACACCTTGGCCCACCGAATCTCCCACATCACCACAAACCTGGTACTCCAAAAGATGGTGGTTAATATTACACACTCTGGGTTCAGATCCTAGCTCAGTGGCTTACCAGCTGAATGGGCCCCAGCAAGAGCTTTATCTCTCTGCATCTCAACGGTCTCATAAATCTTAATAATAGCACTTATTTCCTAGAAATGCTGAAAATGAGACGATGCCTCTCTTCTCACTGACTTCTACCTGTCTCTTCTGTCAATATATAATTATTTTCCCTCTTTTTGCAATTCATGAAGATGCAACACAAAACCAACATAAACCTTTTAATAGTTAATTTCATCTCACCAGATTATTTTCTGTAGTGAAGTTTCCTAATTTCATATTCTCACAAATACATTAATAATATGCCACACTATCTTGCTCTGGGTTACATATTATATTCCTTATTATATTCCTTTTTTTATTCTTTCATTTTTCCTTGTATAATGTTTTTCTCCTCCCAAAACTATTACAAATTTCCAAAGGATGCAGACATCATTTCCAGTATGCCTCATAATAAGAATTTAATACTGTGCTCAGCACAAAACGTTTTGCCCCCAAGCTGAGACCCTCAGATTTGCATTTCATAAATTATTATTTATTAACTATAATGTCAGTTACCTTTCACTCCCTCTGCTCCTTGCTATGGACAAATTCCTTTTCTAGATTCTAATCATCTCCAGCCAAGATCCTAACATACCACCACACTGCCTGCACCCCTAGCAATTGACTCACTCATTTATGGCCAGTAGAAGAAGCTGAAGGAAAGCTAGTGTGACTGAAATAGGAGAAGGTGAGAGGACACAGAGGAAGACTAAGCCCAGGAGGAAGGCAGCACCAGCACATGCAGAGCCCATATGTTTCCCTGGTCCTGTTTGAGACAGAGCACAGTGGCTGAGAACATGCCTTCTGGACCTAGATTCCTTAGGCTTGGATCCTGACTGTGTGACTGACCTGATTATACTTCCTTCATATCTAGTTTCCTTACCTGTACATTGGGAATAATAAGAAGGTTGGTGTCATCGATATGATTCCCCAGGAATCAGATTCTGAGATAGAAATTAGGACAGGTGAGCTGTCTGAAAAATCCCCAGAAGGCAATGAGAGAAGAAAGATTGAGAAGAGAAAGAAGTTGAAGCATGAAGCAGTTGCAACAGAGGCTTCAGCTGATTCCACAAAACTCTGAAGCTGGAATAGCCCCATGGAGATATTGACCAGTGGTTGGATAAAGGCTGTCTCTTGGAGAGGGAGCTCCTTATTGCCAAAGGCAATTTCTCTGGAAGGATTTAGTTATGAGCTGTCAGCAGACAACACTCCAGGAGAGGAAGGAGTATAGATACCTCAGTTCTGGAAGGAGATAGCTATGTGACACATGACAGCATCCATTACAGCTGGTTTAAGGACAAAAAAAAAAAAAAAAAAAAGAATTAATACTAATAGAATCACCTAGGATGTATCTGGCATATTTTAACTCAAAATAAAAAGTAGTCATCATATCAGTTTCATTGTCTAGTAGGTCTCTTTACCTGAGGGCTTCCTGGTTAAAATTTGAAGAGTGTCAGTATTTCTTTGTATTTCAATGCTGTCCAATGCAGCCAAACTCGGCAAATATTTATGCATTCATTTGATTATTTATGTGTTTGCTTTTTTACCTATTACATAATTCCTTGGCTTGTTGTACTTTCAAGTGTTTATTTCCATACTGCCTATCACCGCTTAAAGCAAACAGAGGAGAACAGTGTCTTCCTGACTAAACATGACCATCACTGAGCACACGCCAGAGCGGCCGCTGGTGATTTAAAGAATAATCAATACAGAGAGTCTTGGAGAGGAAAATGAAATTTGTAAAAACAAGACCAAACTTAGGGGCATACTTAAATGCCACCAGGACTAGAACTTGGCAATTCTCTGAATGGAATATCCTTTCCATGTATCCTCTGGGCAACTTCCCTAAAGCACTGACTTCTTCATCCTGAGTCCTAGGTGCCTAGCAACCAAAACCTGGAGGCTGTTTTTGCAGGAGATCTGATTTATGTATGCAGCTACCCAATTTATGCTTCTGTTGGTCAAAAAATGAAACATATCAGGAGGAGTGACTTCAAGAGAAGACTATGATGACGGTAGCCTGTGAGGTAATATATAAAGTCAAGTTAGCTTGATTTAGCCATTTCACAAATAATACATATTTCAAAACATGTTGGACATGATAAATATATACAATTTTTAGTCAGTTAAAAATAAAATTGGAAAAAAAATTAATAGCCTGTATCTCTCACTATATACACCATCATCCCTCAAAATAATGTAATAGTGTGATTAGCAATGTGTAAACTCATTTAATAGCATTAGTGAATAAATATATAGTTTTCTCTCATGAATTTCCTTAATCAATGTTTAACAAATATACAAATGTTACATATGTTGTAGTAAGGGAGCATTCTCACACTTAGCCTCGAGAGCTCTACTTTCACCCTCGTCCTTAACATTAAATGTCTTTTTCCTGTTAAGGTATCAGAGACACCAACCTTCCTCTTAAGGTGAGAGACAAATGTCTTATTCTTCTAAATATTCCTAGAGTATCTTTTATATAGCATAAAAAGCAAAGAAAAATCATAATTTTCCAAATATTTTTTGCATACTTGGTTCATGCCAGATACTGTGCTAGGTGCTAGAAATATCATACTGGACCAAACATATCCGACATTTCTCTGCTCACATGTAGCTTACAATCTAGTAGAAAAGACAAACCATAAAAGAGAAATCTATACTTTGGATAAGTGAGATGAAGGAGAAGAAGGGCGTGCTAAGTGCTTGTTTCAGGGAAAGTTGTTCCATGTTGGGTGAGGAGGAGAGAAACACTAGGAAGGCAAGCATCATTCAAGCCAAGAGCCAGAGGATGAGTAGCTGTTCACCAAAGGCTGATGGGTGGAGAGTTCCAGGCAGAGGGTCTATCTTGTGAAAGCAAATAGAGGAAACATCTGTGTTACCATGTGCAGATGGTGAGGTCTAGTTGCAAGTTATAAGAGTGAAATTCAGAGATCAATTCCATTGAAAGCTTAACATGCAAGGATTTTTTAAAGTTGCCTACTTCAAAAATAATGACAAGAAAACACATTTTTTGGTGTGGCAGTGAAATCCTACTAATCAACCATCATAGTAGGAGTCAAAAATGCTGAGTGAGCAAGAGAGAGTGAGTCCTCCAGGAGCTTATAGTTCAGGCCTGAGGGGAGGTTGGCAGACCATTACAAGAGGGAAGGGCAAGTGCTGAGAAGGGGACTAGTACAAAGAGATAAAACAACCCTGGAAGGGGCTGTTAACTTCAAAGAAGGCCTCCTGCTGGAAGTAGCATCTAATTGGAGATGTGCTCCAGGGTCCCTGTCACAAAAGCAGCCCAGCAAAAAAGCTACAGGACCCCTGATGGGAGAGGATTATTTCGCTTGCAAATGTTAGGGAGCCTAGAAAGAGGCCTTAAGTCTGGAAGAGGGGCCCTGAAGAAGGTCAGAGCTTGAGAAAGCTATGTGAAAGGGACACAGAGCAGGTAATCATTTCAACCTTAGTATGTTTCTTAGAAAAGAAGTGGGGGGGGATAGATTTTATTTAAAATTGAATTAATACATCAAAAAACAATTCCCCACTACTCGAAAAGCAAATCCAATGGTACATGCGAAATTATATTGCTATGATATGTGCATGTATGAATATGTAGCAACAAATCCCACCATTATGTTTAACTATAATGTACCACTAAAAAAATATGGAAAGAGAAAAATAAATAAATAAAAGCAAATTCAAGTGATTGAGTATTCTTTCATTTAATGTTTTACAACTCTATTTTTCTCAGCTTGGTGAAGTAAATTGAGAAAGATATATTTACTCAGTTTCAATTTACTGAAGGTTTCCATTTCAATCATACTTCTTAAATTTAGATCTCATCTGCCAAACCATGAGAGAGCCAGTTTTACAATATGGACCTTATCATGGACACCCCATACATTTTTTAAAATAAAACTGACACTAATAATGGAAGCCACACCATCTCAGCATTTCCTGAGTGTCAGCTTTGATAGGAGGCTCTTTTCAAGATCTCAGGCCTCCTAGGAGAACACATTCTTTGGGGGGTTTTGTTTGCTATCTCTTCAGACATGCCCCTCAGTGCCTGGCTCTTTCTTAATTAGTTAAACTGTTGAATGGCAAAAGCCTCTTTTCCTTGGGGATGAGAACATTGCCATCTGATCCTTCTGCAGGTTTCAACAAAAGACTGTCACCTGACTCCCACAGCCTCCTTGGGTCCTAAGTGTTTGAGTTTAAATTATGATTCCTTCACATTTGTGAGTATGTAAAGAAGAGCAAGAAGACAAGCAGAGAACTAGAGGGAGGAAGCAAGAGGTCAGGAAAGAACAAAAGTTGGAACAGTTTAGGACAGAAAGCAGTCTTTTTCAAGTAGGTTACCAGAGTTTCTTAAAATCAGAAAAGTCTTAGCAGTTATTTCATTATAATTTTGGCCACATTTTATAATGATCAAATATTCCCAGGAGTCTAAATGCCTAGCATTTTTTAGTAACTCAGTTCAGTTATGATCACAGTTCCAAATATACTGGCATAGTCCACAAAAAATTGCCTAGTGAGCTTGAACTAAAAGAAAGGAGTTTTCCCTTGAACTCTCCATTTTCACACTGCTTAATCAAAACCTAAGAGAAAGAGAAAGGGACAGAAATTACTTTGGTCTGCACTTTGCATTCATGGAAAGTGCCAGGAAAAAAAATTATTCTAATGCCTACATTTAAACAGTCAATCAAGGGCAATGCCAAGCCCAAATGCCATGCCCCACCCTGTGGATTCCACCTGCCACCCTCAATGTATCACAATGGATTACTAATTTCAACAAAGTCATCCTTTAGCCATAAAACAAACAAAACAAGGGTTCTTTGGTGGTGGGAATATTTTTTTCCCTTAAAAACACACCCTTTTAAGAAGGAATATATTTATTCTAAACATAAAAGAATGTTGTAAAACCCTGTCTTTTTGTTTCAGAGCCATTAATTGCACGTATGATGTACTCTCATTTGTAACATCTCTCTAAGCTTCCTTCTGCTGATAGTGAGTGAGCCCCTGAACCATGCTTGTGCATTGTACAGTAGAGGAAACATCAGCCTCCTCTGGGGGTATTACCTAATATTTATTTGCAAAACTATTTTTATTTGGATTCATGCTTCCTTTCATGCTTTCAGGAGATCTGTACCTGAGAAGACAGAGAGTCATGATGCAGAAATTACTGCAGATCTCAGGGCTGCATTTGCCTCTGGTAAAACCACTCAACTTTTGTATTTTGGATGTGGTCTCCTAGCCTCTCTAAGATGTTCTTGGGGACCCTGAACAATATATGAGCTCCTGCTACTGTTCACAACAGCACAGCGGTGGCTTTCAAATGGAGTCATTCAGTGAAATCCAAGCATAACAATGAGAAGTGGTGGATTCACTCTCCAGCTGGTGGTAAATCGTGCAAGGTATTATCAAATCCTTTTCCCAAAGCTGGCATCTTTCCTTCTGTTCAGTAAATCCTTCTACAGAATCCAAATACTTCAGGGTTCAACAGTTGCATGGGAAGGACTGACAATCATCCAGTACTTTCTGCAGGGGAAGTGCACGTGCAAAGTTCTAGTAGGTCAAAGTTTTCTGCTATTTAGGCAATTTCTACTAAGACTTGCTTCCCTACTGAAGGGCAAAAACCACACCAGGACCACCTTGTAGTAAAAGGGGTTTATTAACCAGCCCCTATGGCTGGTGGGGCCCAAAGGGGACACGTGGAGAGAAGGAAAGGGAAGGAAAACCAGCAAGGAGGAGCCGGGCGCAGATGGGGTGGAAGAGAAAAAAGGGCCGAGTTCCTGCCTGGTGGGGGTTTAAGGAGTGACTTCAGGGATCCAAAGGACCCCTGACTCCATAGGCTGCCAGGGGTCGGAAGTGAGACTTGTACACTCAGGATTGGCTCAGAAAGGGAGAGCCCGCCCTGGGGTGAATTCCCACGAGAGGCGAGTATTCCCAGGATCAGGAAGGGTGGGCACTCGGAGCCCACCAAAGGTGGATTCTCACGAGAGATGGGCACTTCCAGGAAGGCACCTGGGGGTATGGCCTGCCGGCCTGAATTTTATCTAACACCAAAACAATGCAATTCGATTTGCCACCATCCTGTAACACAACATGAGAGTGTTTGACTTAATAGAATCATCTATAAAAGGCCAATAAAGGAAAGTGGAAATCAAAACTCCATGTTTTACAAATGAGAACAGAGATTCTAAGAGCTAAAGTGGCTTGTCCAATGTTACCTCGACAAATAGCAACACAACCAGGACTGGACCCCTGATGTCCTCGCTCTACCTGCCTCTGCCTATCTTATATGTCCTACACTACAAGATGCAGGACTACAGGGACCATGCCTACTTCATTTGTCACTTCATGTCCAGCTTCTAGCGTGGTGTCTAACACATAGCACAGACAGGAGGAAAGAAACAAGAAATATTTAACAGTTGAACCTAACTCAGTTTTGTCCTAAATATTTTTGCTTCTTATGTCTGGGAGTAGGATTATGGTGAAGGAAAAAATAGAAAAAAGAGCCAGTGAACACATGGAGAGTAGATTATGGAGTTTGCAGAGAAAGGAAGAGGTTGGTCAGAAACTTACAACTGAAGAAATAAGCATCAAGGCAAAATGTCTACGTCCAAAGTGCGACTCTCTGAAGACATGTGTATCAAGGTGGTTGGTATGAGTGTGACAGGGACACAGGGATCCGGAACAGTACAGGTAGTACATTCCTCTTGCCTCCCAAGACAACAGCCCAGAGCTTGGGACATGGAAACTTCCTAGAGTTGTCTCCAAATTCTAATCCATGCCCTCCTGCCAGGAGACCCTGTTCTCCTTGAAGCATTAATTCTGAAAGCCTCCTGTACCGACTTCCTGGACCCCTCGCAGGGCTGTAACCCAGAACCCAGCTTACACCACATTCTACTGCAGGACATGAAGAGACACCATGCAGGTGGAAGCTCACTTCATGAAGATGCCAAGTGCCTCCAAAGTCGCACGTGCTCTCCCAATACTTCCCTGCTTCTCCGTCCTTATACCATATATGTACTCTGTAAATAATCTCTTATGCCCTGAAATGATCTCCTCCACCTTCAGTGTTTCAGCCTTTTAAATGCTAATGTATCTCAAATATCTATTTTCTGGCTCAGTATCTCTGCTTTCATTCTAAAACATGCCAACTAACTGCATCTGTTAAAGGAATACCAAAAGCCAGATTTCCCAAGTGAATACAGTGGATCCTTATCATTTGTATATCCTGTATTTGCAGGTTTTCCAATTCCGTAAAGTTTGTTTGTAAACCCAAAATTAAAACTCATGTTACCTAGTCTTTGGTAGACAAGAGTAAAGAGGTAAAAAACTTGAGCTGACAATTGATAGCACAGGAAGTAGAATAAAGCAATGCTCTTTAAGAAATGCAAATGGTCCTTGTATGTATTTGTAGTATGTGTGACTTCACCTACTCAATAAAATTTATTTGTAACCCCAAAATTAATACTCCAGTGGTTTTGCAGTCATTCATGGATACATGCAAGGCTGCAAAATGTTCAAGTCTGCTGCTCAACCCACACAGTTAGCTGAGGTTGAACAAGGTGACACTTTGCCTTTTTGTTTCAATTATCCTACAGTAAAGTGCCTTCTATGTAGTATACTTATTGCCACATTTTTCACATTTTGGTGCACTGGAGGAAGGGGGTCACTTGTTGAAATGCCACACCCAGTGTTATTTAGTGTTCCCAAGCACATGAAAACTATGATATGATTTACAGAGAAAATACCCAGGTTGGTTAAGTTTTGTTCAGGCATGAGCTATGGTGCTGCTGGCTGTGACTTCAGTGTTAATGGATCAACAATGTGCATCAATAAAGTGTCTTTAAACAGAAGCATGCATTAAACAATTTTTGTACCCATCAACTGATGAAAATGCTGTGGCCAGAGACTCAAAATGAACTTAACCCTCTATTTCCCCAAGGAGCAATACTTCAACAGGCTATAATTCAGTATTTGAAGCATCTTTATAGAAATAACTACTGTAAATGATAAGAATCAACTGAGATTATTTGTTTATCCCATCTGAAATCCCCACCTGAATCCACAAGCTCAAGTAATGTCTCAGAAACCTGGAAGGTATCTTAATCTTCTCCCTCTCCATCCATACCCAATCTGTCCTCACCCCACCATTACCCACCATCAAAACAACCACCATGGGCTCATAACTTTTCTTCCTCCTTCCCTCTTTTCCCCTCCCAGCTCATCCTCTGCCCTTGTGAACTGATTGTGACTCTACCTGCTTTGTAATCTCACCAGGCCTGAATCTACACCTCAACTCCAAATTCAGCAGGAGAGATCTTATAGCTCCCCCCCACACACACACACACCCCGCACCACCAAAACTAATGAAATTCTCTGCATTTGTCAAACTTCTCACCTCCACTCCTTTGCATATGTTGATCTCCCTGCCTGGGATGCATTTTCTTACCCTTTTAAGTTGCCAAGTACCTATTCATCCTTGAAACAGCTCACCCTGCTCCTCCAAACTGAAGTTTCCCAGATTCAAATACAGGAAGAGGCAGGAGTTCCCTGCACAGGACTACCTCTGCTCCTGGAATATAATATTCTGATTGCCTTGATCATATTCAATAGTGATATACATAAGTAGTATTTATATTTCCCTATCCCTTTACCCTACTGAACTGAATCCCAGAATACAAGGGCAGTCTTTTGACATCGCAAAAAAGTTCTACAGAAATTCAGTTTTAAGCTTCTGGTCAAAATATAATATCAAATAAATAGTGGTGAAAAGAATGAGTGACAGAAGGAATAAATGATACTATCTCCATAGACATCACTGACTTACTCTCTTGTCATCAGTGGATCTCACTTTTGGTCCCAGGTTTCTACCCACTTAAAGTCAGAATTTAGTAACTACCCACTCAGACAAAGGAGAAGAAGTTTCTGGGCTAAACTATACCAGTAGGTTTTGTTTTGTTTTGTTTTGTTTTACCAGGGATTGAACTCAGAGGCACTCAACCACTGGGCCAAATCCCCATCCCTTTTTTTTTTTTTTTTTTTTTAGTATTTTATTAGAGACAGGGTCTCACTGAGTTGCTAAGTGCCTCGCCATTGCTGAGGCTGGCTTTGAACTCATGATCCTCCTGCCTCAGCCTCCCAAATGCTGGGATTACAGGTGTGCGCCACCGCGCCCGGCTCCGGTAGATTTTGACTGTTGAAAGCGTATAGTTAAAACAAGATAAGTTTGAGAGTAGCACAGGAGCAGTATAACATAATGAGTGAGAATTAATTCTCTGGAATTCAAATACCTGGGGTACACTTCTGATCTGGTTACTTTCTATCTGAGAAAACTTATGTTATTGAATCTATTTGTGCCTTGGCTTCCTATTTATAAAATGAACCAAGGATGTACATACCTTAAAGGTCTTTGTCATGACTAAAAGTGATAATGCATATTATTCACCTAGTAAATTCTTTACCACAACACCTGGTCCACCCCGCATGCCCATTATAGTTTTCCTGTGGAGTGTTGGTTGTAGGACCCCTGCAGATACCAAAATCCATGGATATTCAGGTCTCTTGTATAAAGTGGGATGTTATTTGCAAATAGCATCCCAAATGACCTTCTAGATTACTTACAACATCTACTACAATGTAATTGCTATGGAAATAGTTCTTATGCTGTACTGTTAAAGGAATAATGACAAGAAAAAAGTCTATACGTGTTCAATATGGATGCAATTTTTTTTTCCTGAATATCTTCAATCCAAGGTTGGTTGAATTCATAGATGCAAAACCTACATCCAGAGGTCCAAACTCATAATTGGCTATTATTAATCTATCTTGGATAAATAAGAAAACTGATGCTGGAGAATTACCATGGTTTAGAGTAAGGTTGAAGCAGAAAATAAAAACACTATAGGGATTACAAGAGTTAAAATGACAAAGGTAACTTGAGAGTGACAAATATGTGCTGACACCAAAAGGAGATTCTGAGACAGCCCTGCTGGATCACAGCGGTCAAGGGAAAAGTGCATGGAGAGAGGCTTCTAGAATGAAGTGATTCTGAGTGCATGAGGTTTGGGAGAAGGATAAAGCAGCATAAAAATGGTAGATATATTCTAGAACAGAAGTCAAGGGGTACTGGCTTAGATAAGGCCCAGAGAGCTAGAGTCAGAAGCTGGAAGGAAGTTTAACACTATTGCAAATTAGGGGTGAAGGTTAGGAGCTCCCCAAGGTAGATTCAGCATGGAAATCTAATCCTGGTAGGGGAACATGTAACAAAGGTATTCTGGAATCAACTGTGAATGCTTTGGCCTAAGGAAAGAAGACTCAAAGTCTGACCTTTCTCAACCATGTTTGGTTTTCTCCACAAAGATCTTCACCTTGTGTGAAGCTCATCCGTGTGTGCTTGTGCCCATCCTTAAGGTTGACTTCTTCTTTAGGCACCGTGGCCCAGCATTCCAGGCTCGCAAGCTTTCGGGGGTTCATGACAATGTTTTAATGTTTATTTAAAATCAGAAGGAAAAAAGACATAATTATGAATATGTAAAAAAGGTCACTTAGGAAATTATATTCATTTTATAACAATGTGGTTATAAAATGTAACTACCGTTATTTTTAAGGAACTCAGGAAGGCAAAATCCAAGTGAACCACTTACCAGATAAGGCACAAAGGTCATAATTTGGCCCTGCTAATCATGTGAGCTGGAATCCAATGAGCAAAGGAAAACCTTAGGAAGAAGTAGAGAATGTCCAGAACTCTAGGGCCACATGTTCAGGAAAGAAATCTCCCTCTTCTTCTCCTTCTCCTTCTCCTTCCTCTGGTACTGGGTATTGAACTCAGAGGCACTCTATCACTGAGCTACATCCCCAGCCCTTTATATTATTTATTTTGAGACAGGGACTCCCTAAGTTGCTAAAGCCAGCCTTAAACTTGAACTTGTGATCCTCTAGCTTCAGCCTCCCAAGTTGCTGGGATTACAGGTGGACACCCCTGCACCCCACTGAAATCTCTTATAAGTGAGGATAAAGAAGTCCTAATTCCCTGCCTACTCCCCCACTCCCACCCCAGCAACAATGCAACTCACAAAAACACTTTGTGCACCTTTACATTAATTATGCCTTTGGGACCCACTCACTCATTTCTATGCAACATCAAAGATCACCCAAATACTTTGGCATTCTCACCATGAGCCTAGTCCATTGATGGTGCTTTAAAATGTTTAAAGAACGACAATATCTCTTTCCTGTATGTTTCGAGCTCGTGAATCATAAATTTCAAAGAATGGAATTTTCACGCTGGATTCTATAACCCATACATCTATCCTTATGAAATATTAAGATCAATGAAGAACAGCTCCTATCACTGAAATATTTAAATGAGTAAAATAGAAAAGGAGCTATTTCTTCCTCTTATTTTGCACTAAACACAGTTCCTTGGGGTTTATAAATACACTTTATCAAATCCCTCTGTGCAAGTAGTCCTGAGTGTTTCCCCACCAACCCTGCACCATGAGAGAATGAATAAATGAATATCTAACAGGGCCCACACAATACCCACGAGATAATCGGCATTCTGAAAGTGTCTGAAGATATCATGTATGATAGACACAAGAGAGTGACCCTGTGCATATTACTCCTGAATTACTGGTTGGCAGAAAGGGCTGAGCAACACAAACAGATCTGAGAAGGACGCAACAGATAAATTCAGAAAACAGGGTTGGCATGATTAGTAGAAGTCAGAAATGATACTTTTCTATCCTTTCTGATTTATGCAGGATACAGTTTCCGATTTCCTTTGTTTTTCAATTCCAATATATTCTGGCTCCAGTTATTTGTTACAGATAGGCACACTGTTTACTGTTTACTGGTACAGAGTTGTTGAAGGAAGAGCAAAGTCTAACCCCAGAAGCCCAGTCCCCAACCCCTTTGGAGTTCCAGCCTCCTAGAGAGTAAAGACAAAGGTTGATCTCCAAATTGAGTTCCTGCAAGACCAGCTTTCAGAGGCCTCACAATCGAAGAGGACACAGAAGGAGCCTGCCAATGACAGACAGCCATACTAAAAATAACTATTCAGATCCACAAACACAGCAAAGCTATGAGAATGGTCTTATGAGCAAGGTCTGCTTTAATAGAAACATAAGTGTTATGCATTGCAGTCTATTATAAATTGGTTGTAATTTTCTCCTGACAGTTTCTGAATTAAACTAGTTAGTATACAAAAATAATAATAACAATAATAATAACAAATGCCACAAAGCAAAAAGCAAACTCAGTGTCTGAAGGTTAATGATTGCTCATGAAAGCCACAGAAATAAATTATCTGCCTAGGGACACTGTCACATGATCAGCACAAAAGCTGTAGCAGCCAAAAATGTTTATGTAGAGGAAAAAAACACTGTCAGCGTCACAGCACCCTTCCCCCCACAGCTAAATTCCAGTCCCGAGCAGCCAGCTGCTCCTGACTGCTTACATTAAACTAATTTGTGCTGCTACATTGCAGCTGCTTAATTTTTAGTCTGAACTTTATCACCAATAAGTGTTACAATAACAAGCGATATGATGGTATCTCTGAAGAAATATCCATCAACCCCCAAACAATGACAGCTTCACTAGAGTGGATTGCAGGAAAACAAATTTAAAAAAGAAGAAGAGGAGGAGGAAAGACAGACAGAAAAGAAAAGAAAGAAAATTACCCCCACACTGCCTCTTTAAAAGGGGGGGAGGGGCGAACTTTTAGTGGGAAAGCCTTTAAAACGCTGCTTTGTTCCGAAGGCCATTCTGCAATGATGAAGGGGATGATTGAAAAGGTTAGCGAGCAGGGGAAGAGTTAACAAGTAAGATGTGCTTTTGCTAAGAGGGGGTGATTTGCAAGGTGAGAGAGCCTAAGACGGGAGAAGGCAATTTCCTCACAACAATGCAATCTGTGCTTACTGTATTCCAAACGTTTTTCGAACCCAAACTGCAGCTTGGGCGGTAATTCCTGAGTTGCTCCAAACGTTGTTCTTTAGCCAGCCTGGCATTGGAGCTTACAATATTAGTTGTTGTTCCCATGTTTTCCTGTGTTATTTTCCTAGCCCAGTGTAAATGCACAAACTCTTCTTTGGGCAGAAAACAGACACTGGCCTGAACTGGTTTAAATTCCTGCCAAATATGCAGGCCCTGTTTTTGCTACATTTTGGAATTTGGCTGAGACCATATGTCAGGCATTTATTTGTACTCAAAACTAGAATAGAGACCTAACAACTTAAAAAAAGAACACATTTTTTAAAAAAGCATTAGGAATGCCCTGAAACTTTTCCATTATTAATTAATCGGTATATGACTAATGTTTTTAGTTGAGATATCTCATTACACACTATCCTGTTTACTGCTGAGGACAGTTCAACTTTACCCTGCTCGGTAATTACAAAAACAATTCCTTTGAAAGCAGGGGAAGAACACCCATGTCAGCTATTTACTGCATTTTTTAAATTCTGTGGTTTTCAGAATTAAGGTTCAAAGTGAGTGTTATTAATGTTGAGTAATAAAGTAGTTTTTCTTGCACAAAGATATCCTAAATTTAAAAAGAAATGTTTACACTGGAATGATTTTCTCAGGGTGGTAAGGGGAAGGGGGTGGGGGAGATGGAGATTTAGACCCACCCTTGTTTTTTCAACTTGACACCTTCACACCTCATGGTCACAGTCCAGGTCCTAGCAGTATTTTCTTTTTCAGGCAGCTGGTAAATCATGCTACAGGACTGAGTCAGGGCACTACAGGGCATGGCCCTGTTTCTGTGGGTTTCTGTTGAGGACCCTCGACTGTGGCACTGTGATTGTGTTTGCAAGAGCCCTCCAGGGGACAATCCCAGGGGAAGTGGATGTGGACTCCCTAAAGCCCATCAGGATTACTCTCCTCGGTGCCAAATGGGTCACGGTTGCACAATGAAGGGCTTTCTCTTCACGGAGCTCAGCATGATGCCTCCTTTGCTGTTGGCCAGCGTTTAAGACTGCTGGGAACTCGAACAGAAAGCATCCTCGGCCTGGAGGTATGGCAGGGTGTAACTTGAAGGAGAGCAACTTTTTAAAAGGCACCTAACCATAGGCAGGCAGGGCAGGGATCTGGAGAGAAGGGAGGCAGCAGGGAGGGAAAAAAAAAAAAAAAGCTGCTCACTTTTCTTAAAGGATAGAATGGGCAGCTGTGTTTGGTTGGCC
Organism: Tamias sibiricus; assembly: GCA_025594165.1. Taxonomy (NCBI): domain Eukaryota; kingdom Metazoa; phylum Chordata; class Mammalia; order Rodentia; family Sciuridae; genus Tamias; species Tamias sibiricus. The sequence continues at coordinate 124,621,529 of CM046666.1, read as the reverse complement.
TTGAACAGAAACCTTCTTGCATTTGGAGGCCAGAGGTCCTGTCAAAACTTCAATTGTGAAATTGTGAATTAATTGATGGGATGTATCAGTGTATCTTGCCTGTCTCTTCAAAGCTGGACCTGGTCTGACTAGGAAACTTGAAGGCCAGTGAATAAGATCAGAGGATTGTGTGAAAGGGAGAAAGAGCTGGGGTTCGTGTGTTCCCATGAATATCAGCACACATGAAGCACACAGATGAGCTCCGAAGAAGTAGGTGTGTGGAGAGTCTTCACTCCCAGAAAGATGACAGAAAGGACTTGCTACCAGCCAGGAATGATCTCACAGGGTTGAGCAGTTTGAATTGGCTACTTTCCTGAAAATCTCTAGAAACAAAGCCTTTTCAACATAGCCTTTTCCAGAACAGCATGGAATCAGAGTCGACTGCAAATCCTGAATTAGGATCATGATTCACGAAAGCCGTTATTTTTATCCTTGGGGCTTTCATAAGCAGCAAAGCGCCCTGGTCTCGGGTTCCTTCATCACATCTCTGAACTTCCTTCAACCTAACTTTGCTTTTTAGCTAGAAATGATGCCTTTCTGGCTTTTAATTGTGGGAGAAGTGGAAACAGTTAATGAGGTATGCAATGAGGTATGTTGTAATTTCCAACTCACAGCATTAACGCTTGTACTCATAAGCTTGAAATGTATCATTTTTCACACGGGCAAAGTGTGGAAAGTAATATAGATGACTAAGGAGTACAAATTTTGTTTTCCATTTTTTGCCTACATATTGGAGCATAGGCCAAGTTATAAGGTGACAAAAAAAAAAAATAGAGAGCTTATTTTTCCAAGTATTTTCCTTAATAAAATTATACATTTCAATCTACCTAAAATTAAAGCCACTGTTACTATACTATCTTTGTATAAATAAATCATAAAATATTTTTCCTCTTAAGGTCTTAAACGACTTTATAGCTTATCAAAAGAGTAAGTAGAAGAAAGTGTTTTTACAAACTACGGTTGCTACTTAAATATAAATATTTACATTATTATTACATCCATCTTCAAATTTTAACCAGCAATCCATTCTATCTTTCATCTGCAATTTAGCAAAGAAAGGTATATGTGAAGAAAAGCTTATTATGCAGAATCGTCCAAGAACCCAAACTAGAAGACAAGAGTGTGATCACAAGTCTTCATTGGACCAGAATTTATCCTGTGTTTACTGTGTGTGCAGAGTGAGGGGGCTACCCATTGAACACACCTGTGCAGACCCCATGATACTTTCAAGTGCCCATGAAAATATTTCATTTCTTTTAAAATCAGAAAAAGGAGAGACTTTTGAGCAAAGAAAATATTTTATATGTAATATTAATATATTCATCTTTATTCAACACAACTCTAAAATATTTTTTTTGCTGCTTTTTAATAGAAGAAAGAGTCCATGAGGGCAAAAAGTTCCTGCATTAGTTTCCTATTGTTGCTGTAACAAGTTGCCACAAAGCTGGTGACCTCAATATCATGTATTCATGATAGCCAGAAGCCCAAAATGGGTCTTTTAAGGCTAGAATCAAAGTGTGGACAAGGCTGCTTATCCCCCAACAGAGAGTAAGAATTAGGGTTCTTCATCCTGTTAAGGGACAGAGCACTGCAGATGTCCTCTTCCCCATGCTGCTTATTTCCTTATTGGAGTTAGAGACAGGTCCACATTGGGAACCTCAGTTTCTGCACCATGTGATGGAGGACCATGAAAAATGCCTCCCCAACCACTGCACCTGAACACACACGGACCCAACAGCTCATTCACTTCGGAATAAGTTTTCTAAAGCTAGTACTAGTGACCACAGGCAAATGGGACAGGATTGTCAAGATATCTCCTCCACTCGGTAGGTTGGATGCTTTCTACAGATAGACTCTTTTTTTCCAAACCGCATTCTCTGAGGTCACAGCAGTATGTATCATCTTGAAGTGACCAATGAGAATCTGATGGACACATTTTCAGAATTGGAATTGAGATTACAAGAAGAAAGTGGAAGGCAGGTATTCCTGGCACTGCACAGCCAGGAAAATGAAGTTTATGAATAAACACTTGAGTTGAGCAATGATCCAGTGGATTTCTTCCTGCCAGGGAAGACCTCTGAGCCAGTGGGACCCACGGTTTCCTCACTACAAGGGAATTTTCTCTCCATAATATTAAGTACTTGCTTCACATCTTCTCATTTTTCCTTTACAAACCCAGACACAGCTTCAGAGATAAGTCCCCAGATATTTCATTTTTATCTGATTTTTGGCACATAGAGACAAATTTGCAGTCTGCAGTTCAAACTAAACAATGGTCTGGGACATTTTCATGCTTGTAGGTTATAATTTCAACTCCCTGGTAATCCATTCCTCTGTATTACCATCTATAAAATGGATATAGCAATAATAAACCAAGTCATGAAATTATTTATGAGGATTAACCACTGACAAGATTGTATGGCACATTACACATAAAATCCTGAGTAGTCCAAGCAATAAAAAGTAACATTTCCCAGTGACATCTCCATGAAATTCTGAACAAGTACAAACTTTCCACAGAGATGCCAAACCTACACCACTGTACAAACAGACATGAAGTGTGGACACAAGAGAAAAAGAAATGGAACTAAACCTAAATTTGAAAACTGGAGTTTCATCACAAACATAATACACCTAACACTCCTCGTCTTTTTCATCACTCTTTATTGTTTTACTTGCCACCATGAAGAAACAAAAAAATCACAAAACGATTATTTGAAAGACAGGGCTACCAAACACCAGCTGAGTTTTCGAGTGGAAGATTCAGTTATCAAAAAAATTTGCCAAACTCCGAAGTGTTTATACTGCCACTTGATGTTGTTGTTGTTGTTTGGTTTTGGTTTTGGTACTGGGAATTGAACCAGGGTCTTGTGCCTACTAAGCATGTGCTCTACCCCTGAGCTACATCTCCAACCCCCAGTTGAGATTTTGATTATTTGCACTAGTTTCAAATGTCTTTATTCTCTAAGGTCTAATAGTAGGATGTATAACTGTGGCAGACAATATAATAAACAAGAGAAAACTAACAATATCAGTGTAAAATACATATGGCCTTCCTGACTGAAGAGAATTGAAATGGGAGGATGTAGCTAATGAAAAGCAAAGTTAACTGAAATTTTGGGCGGTTTTAATTTTGATGGTAAAAAATTCTCCACTGATGTGTAATCTATACAAAGTCTAGGTTTAAAAAGAAGAAGAGGCCAAGTCAGGAAGGTCACTGTGTTACACGGGATCTCTGCAGAGAAATTATATAACCATACTTTGGAAAAAAAAGACTTAGGTGAAATTGAAATAATGATATCCTGAATATTGTTTGGCCACAAACAGTAGATATTTCTCTCTTGGAATGCTTTCTACCTCGTCACTGCAAAGCAAGATAGGGACCAGAACAAACTCTCAACAGCAGAGAACTACATCCAACCAATAATAGCACAGAAGAGAAAAGAAACCATGATGTGGGGTGTTATATTGTTCCAAAAATATTCTTTGACATTCCCTAGGGCTTTTTTATTTTATTTTTTTTTCATTTTGCTACTGTACTTGCCCAACCATGCTGGGGAGTTATGCTATTTTAGACATGAGTTAACAGGTCTGTTACATACACACATTTCCACATTCCAAAGAGACCTATTATATCCTTTTGCTCCCTACCCCACCCTCGCCCCACATACACACACACACACACACACACAAACACAAAACACACTCTCTCCTCTACCCACACAGCACCCTCCCTCTGCATTCATTTTTCCTTGTTGTTTAACACTTCACAATTACTGAATGTTTCCAAGACCATGCAAGTCCACATGTACAAGACAGCTTTCCTACCATGTGACATGGCTGATTCTGCAAAATGCCTCTAGCCAGAAAGCAGGTACAACAGAGTGGATGGCAAGGAAAAAGAAGAATTTTGACTGGTAATTGAGAGGATGGGAATAAACCTCAAGGAATCTTATAGTCCTCGATACTCACCATGCAATCCATGGGCCCACAGCACCAGCTGAGAACCTCTCAGAAGTGCAGAATTGCAGGATCCATTTTGCATCAGACCTACAGATGTTCGTAATTTCTATATTTAAATCTAAGGGGAAGGAGACTCCCAACTTCCCTTGGCACGTATTCACAGAACTATTAACCTGAGCAATCAAGATGTAGTTATACTCCTCCTCACCCTTTGCTCATCATCCCTCCCATGATTTACTAGGACACTATTACTCTACCCACTGATTCTCTTTCCTCTCAAATTCCCCAAAAAAGGAAGAGAACTACAGTCAAATGGTGGGCTTTGGAACAAAGACCTAAGGCCCCAATACGCCCTACCCACTCAGACACTACACACGTATTGGGTGCTTCATCCTCTACCACTCAAAATGAAGCCAACTCACAGAGAAGGAAAAAGGTGAGACTAGTGTTATCCACTCCAGAGACACTTTCACTCACCTCAAAGAAACTACTGGACCCACAGTATTTGTGAAAGGAGATGAAAGTTCATTTCTTCCTTTTCATGTTAGGAAGTTGTGTTGGAAGATATTCAGGGTAGACAGGGATCTTTATAAGGACAGTCTTGCCCTAACTGCAGTGGTGGAGGGTTATATTTTGGCATCATATAAGGATTCATGGTAAAGGGTCTCCTAGGAGGTGGAAACAATGGAAGACAACAAGTGAAGGATCTGGGGGAAATTATGCAAATTGGCCTTAATAAAGAGATAATTCTCTATAGAATAAGTCAACTTGAAAGGGGTTTATTGCCATGGAAGGAGACTAAGGGAAGAATCTCAGAAGCAAACATGTCAGGGCCCATCCAAGCACTCTGGGGAAGGCCCTCTCCACCACGACATGTTGAGATTCAGCATTTCCAGTTCCATTAAAGATTCATTCTTCTGGTGGAGGCGGAACATGTGGCCACAGACTTTATTGGCAAGATCATTCTTATTATGATTTGGATGTTTTGAGCCAACTTAACCTGAAGCCATGATACATCCAATTCATCTAAATCCCATTTTTCAGATTCTACCCTACCAAAAAAAAAAAAAAAGAAGAATTATGACCTCACTTTCTGTAAAATTTTATGACAGCAAGTAAAGGGCTAATCATGCAGGTTCTAGTATTTTGGTGCTTAATGCTGTAACTTCTTACCGTGAATGAATGAGTTGACTTTCTAAATTACACATCAACCTTAAAATCTGGGCTAATGTGAGTGTACACCTGAGAAAGGGACACCTACCCAAGATGTTGACAATTCAGGTTCTTGGGTAAACCAGCCTGGGGGATATAGGCAGACCATGATAAATTAATCATGGCCCAAACAGCTATTCTATGAAACTTGTCCAGAGATAGTCTGGGTCTTTCTCTTAGGGTAACCACATTGTTATTAAAATGGGATTGTAATTAATCTCCAAAGTCTATGGTTTGTGAAACTTTTAGGCCTCTAGAAATACTTACTCACTGCCTCATACAGTACTAGGAATACCATGGGGATATCACAGAGATAGTATAAAAGACATCAAGAGGGAACTCACTTACCTATTTTTCAACAAATACTTTCTGCATTTCTCCACATTCCTGGCACAGTGAATAATGTTGGGAACATGTAATGGGAAAAGGACAACATAAAATTCACAATACAGTGCGCTACTGCTATAATAAAAACATATGAGAAATGCAGAGTACATAGGAAAAGAGGTAGCCAAGCCTTCCTGGGGGTTTCAGGGCAGTTTTCTAAGCAAAAAAAAAAAAAAAAAATGTATTTGAGCTGAAATTTGATGGGGGGAGTAGAATTTGGCCAAGTAGGTAATCTGGGGAGAGAATCTGGTGTGTAAAATAAAATGGTAGAAGCCATAAAGTAGTTAAAACAACAAATGGCAAAGAGAGGATAAAACTGTGATTCCTCTGGTAACTAAGAGAGGGCAAGAATAAAGCCTATGACCCTTTTACTAAAGTATGATCTGTGAACCAGAAGCATCAGCTGGGATCTTATTAGAAATACAAACTCTTGGACATCATCTGAATCAGAATGTGCATTTTAGCATATTTGGAGAACTACATGTATTTCCATATAGTTAAATGTAAAGCCATTAAGTAATGACAGGAGACCCACCCAACAAATAAGGTAGTGCTATATAGTAAAGTTTATATTTGCCATACAGAATAGTAAATTTAAGAATTTGAGACTGGAGAAATATTACATATTCAACATGTCTCAAATAGCAGGGTAGAGAATGGATTGGATCTAAGACAAATTTACTAGTTATAGGAGAAAACAAAAAGTCTAAAATAATGCAAGGGCACTGTCAGTAGAAGATAAAAATCGAGAGTTTTTGAAGAGGCAGACAGGACAAGAACTAAAATCTGATTGGTCTGAGGAGTTCAGAGAGAAGAAGAAGACTATCCTTCGAGTGTCCTAATTGGATGATGGTGCCATTCCTACAAATGAAGAAAATAAGAGGGAAAAATAGGTTTGGGAGGAGCAATGATCTTTTCTAGACCTGTTAAATATGAGGAGCTTTGTAATAAGTATGTGGAAATACCTACTAGTCATTGTACATTTGAACCCAAGCTAAGAAAAGAGTAAAAAGTTACAGATCTGGCATGGAGGATAATTGATGATATGGGCAAAGAGTATTTTCCAGTGAGATCATGTAAAGTGATATATGATCTCTGGGGGTTGTCTATAAAATAATCCAGTGGAGCTCATGGAAACAGGAAAGGGAAATTGAAGGAATTTATATAGAAATGAGACTAGTCCTGAGTTGATCACTGTTGAAACTAGATTAGCAGAAAATGTTTCTTCTGTTATTTCTGCATAAGTTCCCTTGTTCTTCCCTCCCTGTCCCACCATAAAATTTCAGAACATTGTTGTTATCACAGGTGAAGTACAAGTTCTAGGTTCTGGAATATTTTGTGACACTTCTAATCATCTCTAATATATATCTGTCCAAAATTCCACTGCATTATGGTTCTACATTGAACCAAATGATTACACATGAATCTGATTTTAAAATGCATAGTAATGATTTCTAAAAATTAACTTATTTCCTATCGTAAGAATTATCAGCATTTTAAAAGGTCATTTACCTGGTATCTGTGTTTAGTGCAGTTCACCAAATGATATGTAATTCACTGGTGATTTCCAACACAATGGCTCACCAAAACCAGACATTCTCAGAAAATAGTTAAACAGTGTGTTGAACCTCCTGCCATTACAAAATGGAAAACTAACATTTCTCTTTCTCTCCCTCCAACAAAAAGCTGTTAAAAGACACCACAGAAGAAAAAAATACAATAAAAAAATAAGAATGTTCAACATCTCTAGCAATTAAAGAAATGCAAATCAAAACTACACTGAGATTCCATCTCACTCCAGTCAGAATGGCAACCATCAAGAATACAAGCAACAATAAATGTTGGCAAGGAAATTGGGGGAAAGGATACATTCATATATTGTTGGTAGGACTGCAAATTGGTACAACCATTATGGAAAGCAGTATGGGGATTTCTCATAAAACTTGGAATGGAACCACCATTTGATACAATCATTCCACTACTAGGTTTATACCCAAAGGACTTAAAATCAGCATACTACAGTGACGCAGCCACAGTAATGTTTGTAGCAGCTCAATTCACAATAGCTAAACTATGGAACCAAACTAAGTGCCCTTCAACAGATGCATGGATAAAGAAACTGATATAGGGACTTAAAAAGGAATGAAATTATGGCATTTTCTGGTAAATGAATCAATGTGGAAAATATTATGCTAAATGAAATAAGCCAGTCCCAAAGAACAGAAGTCTGAATGTTTTCTCTGATGTGTGGATGCTAATTCATAATGGTGGGGAGGTGGGGAGATAGTGGTATTTTGGACTAAATAGAGGGGATTGAAAGAAGGGGAGGGAGCATAGGAGTAGGAATGATATTAAAATGAATCAGACATATGTGCATATATGATTACATGACCTGTGTAACTCTACATCATGTACAACCAGATGAATGAGAAGTTATACTCCATTTACGTATGACGTATCAAAATGCATTCTATCATGTATAACTAATTAGAACAAATTAAAAAATGTTTTTTTTAAAAAAAGGCTGTTAAAACCAAGGATGAAGTGATATATGATCTCTGGGGGTTGTCTATAAAATAATCCAGGGGAGCTCATGGAGACAGGAAAGGAAAATTGAAGGAATTTATATAGAAATGAGACTAGTCCTGAGTTGATCACTATTGAAACTGGATTAGCACTATGAAGAGTTATTTATGTGTATGCTTGAAATTTCCATAATAAACTTCTAAAAATATCAGATTGAACATTGGATCTAAATTCTTGCTCTGGACAAGTCATATTTCTAAGGACAGGGCAGGACACAAAGTAAATAACAGTTTTATCTTTGGATTTGCCAATAGTCTCAAACTATAACTCTTTGCTTAAGGCATTTTTGTCATTCCAATTAATCTAACATCATTCAACACACTCATTAACACTATACTTACTACATCTTCCAAATCATAATTAAGAGAAATAAGACCAAGTATTTTATGGTGGTATAAATCACTGGGAAAACCTTCTCAATTATATAGTTGATGAAAAGCAATAAATGATAATAATTCTGCAAATTCACCTCAAGATGATCCTCAACAGATCCATAAGGTTCATTCACTTCATTTAAATTCCTACATATCACATTGAAATGCCTCCAATATTTCAAAAGCCAAAGTCAAAAAGAGAAAGGAAAATGATTGTTATATCTAATTCGGCCTCCAATTTATTGGGGCAGGGGGGTTGTTCACAAGAAAAGCTTTTAAATACCAAGCCTCAAATTCTCTCTCTTGGTTCGCCATTTAGAAATAAGTCAGAAGAAAAAAAACTAATTTAAAAAAATATTTAATTTTTAGCACAAATATAAAAATTCCTAACCTCAAGTAAGCAAGCAAATGTTTATATTTTGTGTGCCATATGTTGCTGAAATAATACAGGAATAAAGAATTAATCACTTGACTGGTGATGCATTGATATGAAAAGGATTCTTGAGTCTGAAAAGGTCGAGAAAGAATACAATGCTTCAATTCATGCTGAGATTCTTGTGTAATATACCTGAATAAATGCTGCATAAAATTAGTAATTCTAAGTATATCTAAAATATTTTATATGAAATTTGACAGCTACATGAATAAAGCATTGTTACCTCCATTAAACCCTTTATTTCAGGTCTTTTACCTGTTTACTCTCAAAACCATTCCTCATTGTTCCTCTGGGTCTACAGCATGTGTCAAGGCAAACTTTGTAAACTACATTTACCAGGATCCCTTTTACACTTAATTTCCTGTTGGGTTTGGCCAATGGAAAATATGAGTGGAAAATTTGAGGGTGGAAACGGGAAGAAGCCAGAGTACTTCTTCTCCTCTTTCTACTTTGGGTAGTGTCTATATCTCCTTCTTAGACCATTTTCTGGCAGAGTCTCTCCCTTTGTAATTCTAGCCTCCTCCCTGGTGTCTCTGGATGTGGTCCAGTTCTTAGCCAGTGGTCCTGGTCTTAGGGCTCTGGTAATGCTGCCTCCTCCCTGGGTTCCGCCAGCCCCATAGAAGATAGAGGCTTCCTACTATTGTTAATGGCTGGGCTGCCTTCCTTCCACCTAGAATTTTTAAGCTTGCCCTCCTCGTCTTTGCAATTATTTACTCATATAAACTTGCTTACTAAAATACATCTAATACAGTCTGTTTTCCTGACTAGACCCTGACTTATAGGCTCCTCCTCTTCAATTTTTCAATTTTATAGTATTTTTAAAGCTATTTTGTATGTTGGCATAATTTTTACCCTTACAAGATGATTCTATTTATTATTTATAATCACTTGTTTCTTAAATACTTGCAAGCATTCTTCTCAGCAATTCTCTTATTTCACTGAGTACTGATGAAAGTTTCCAGACATTTCAAAGGGATTTTTATTTTAAAAATTGGTATGTTTTGTTTTGCCTAGACAGTTGACAATTGCATATTCATTTCATACCATATGTGAAATACTAAAAATAGATTTTCTTAAGAATGCATCTTTCTGAAGAACTTTCTATCTTACTATAAAATGTTGGACATACTTATTGAAAAAGACCATGAGAGATTAATAAATATTTATTTTCATTATTACATATATATATACATATACCTTTACTTATTTGTGTAATAGATATGTTCCTAATGTAAAGCCTAATGTAAAGCAAGTCAATTTTTTCTTTCATTAAGTAACAAAATTGTGAACGATATGGAGGTTTATAACATTGTTGTTCGCCATTTTATATCCTTCTCCCTTAATTCTCTTCTAGGTTTGCTGCTTATACCCCCCAGAAGTGAGTACTATTAACAATTTGATGTATATTTTTCTAGACACTTTTATATACATACGTGTGTGTGTGTGTGCGCGCGCGCGCTTATTCACTCGTTCAATAAACAGTTATAAATGTGTACCATAAGTCATGCACTTTCTAGACCCTGGAGAAATAGCAGCTGGTAAAGGAGACCAAGCCACTATATGGCTTATATTCTAACAGAGGAGACAAAGACAAACAATAAACACATAAATACATAGTATGCATGGGGTGACAGAGGCTAAGAAGGAAATAAGGCAGAGTAATCAAGATGAGAGATAAAGGCTTTCTAGTGCAGTGACTTCTCCTGAACTTGTTGCTCCACAGGTTCTAGGAGGTTTTCTGTTAGATACAAATGTGTGAATGGTTGACATCCACTTTAGTTTTGTAGAGTAGGAAATGGTCTAGGTAAACTTTTAAAGTTCCTTTCTGCCCTCACCTTGTTTTAAACAACTGCAAAATTAACCACATTATTAAAAACTCTATCTTTAGAAATTTGTTCAAAATGTGAAATTTATAAAATTCTGTTTCACAGTCCATCTCCTGCATTATCTTTCCATTTAAACAGGCAGATTCTTTCCCTGTTCCACACAAATTATTGACATATATCACATAGGCATTCAATGTGAAAAAAATCAATAATGTATTTATACCAGAAAAGCTATGCAAACACTTTGACAGTTTCACTACACCCTTCCCAGTGTGCCTAGCACACTCGGTATTTCCTGCCAAAAGCTCCAGACACAGCACAACCTGAGCACAAACTAGTGACAGGAGTCAGCTTCTGAGTCAAGAGCAACTGGCTCCAGACTGGTCATCAGCTCATGTATAAACACCAGCACCAAACCAGAGCCCTGAACCAGTTACCTTAAATCTGGTCCCATAAGATACTGTCTCATGAGGAATATAAATCTGAGACTTGTACCTAGGGCAGCAAACCTAGAGCAACTTCAGAAAGTAGGCAGTGATGGTCACAAAGCAATAGAAGTGGAGTTTTAGCCGGGCGCGGTGGCTCACGCCTGTAATCCCAGCACTTTGGGAGGCTGAGGCAGGAGGATCGCGAGTTCAAAGCCAGCCTCAGCAGTGGCGAGGCACTTAGCAACTCAGTGAGACCCTGTCTCTAAATAAAATACAAAAAAAGGGCTGGGGATGTGACCCAGTGGACGAGTGCCCCTGAGTTCAATCCCCGGTACCACAAAAAAAAAAAAAAAAAAAAAAAAAAAAGAAGTTTTAATAAGAATTCCGTGCAATGGAGAAAGAAAGTGGGGGAGCGAATGGTACTATTAAGGAGAAGCAAGAATAACCTCCTTGGAGAAACGGTGTTGGGTTACCAGGTGTTCTGCCAGCCTCCTTGAGCATCACTGTACTGCAAATGCCAGGAACTTTCTGGCCTTTGTGTGAGCTGAGTCAGTCTTAGGTCCTCCTTATTTCCCTAGGGTTTAGCCTTACTTGAAAGTGTATTCAATGAGGTCACCTGACAGTTATAAAGCAAAATTAAAACTTCATTTAAGGAAACTTGCCAATATCATTTATGCAACAAGTTGACCTTCTTGGCCTGAGTGGTGAGGCCAGTTATCAATAACATATCCCAAAGGCCTACTGTAGGCAGAGAGCTCCAGCAAATATAAATGATATGGGGACATTATGACTCAACCACAGGGGAGCTAATGAATGCTAATGCTCAGGATAAAGTTTTACAGGAAGTTTAGCATGAAGAGTTGCATCACTACACCACAGTCATGATTAAGAGCACAGACTCGAGACCTACACAGCCAGGGCTTTGTTCCCAGCCCTCCTGCTTAGGAGGTGCTTAACCCTGGGTGCATGATGATTAAATGAATTAGTATATGTAAAATGCCTATTGTTATGCTAATATTTATTGTTGATGATAGTAAAAAGGATGGACTGTATAAATACAGAGAATTATAAAAAAAAAATTTCAATTGTATGTTTATCTTTTACACGTGTACTAGTGTTTTGCCATACATGAAGGGTTCCCAGCAAGACTGCAAGTTCTAAAAGCTCAGGACCATGTTTAATTTGCATGCCATTATCTCCCAGCAACTGTCAATTTCTAGTAGATGCTTGTAGTATTTTTTAAATTAATAAATAGATAATCTAAATCCACACAAATAGCCTATCATCAATGTATTCAACTAATATCACAGTTCTGTTCCACTTTTTTAACTTTACATATTTTCCACATAGATTCCATTTACCTTATTACTTTGTCTATCTCTTGAGGTATAACTTTCCTTAACAAAGGTGCAAAAGGGTTCAAACTGGCTGTGGCCATATTTCTGCTTGATAAATTTTTTCCCTTACAAGTCTTTCTGTCTATTCTTTCACACAATTTATTATATGTATTCTTCAATCTAGCTTCCTCCAGAAACAGAGTAGGATCACCCAGTCTGTCCCTAGGTCCCCCATCAATGGGCTCTGGATCTGTTACAATCAATCAACTTACCAGGACCTGTGAACACACATGAAATTCCTCCTGGCATTCTTAGCTCTTTTTTTGCCATATCTTTTGCCCTGCTTCTAAGTGAAGCCAACCATCCCTCCTCTGGTCTGTGCCACAGATGTCTTCCACATCAATACCATCTGTGATCCCAATAGAAAAGATGGTTGAAATTTGTTGCATCTGTTATTGGACCTATCTTTGTAGTAGGAGTAATGGAATTTGGCTTCCAAGCTAATTCATCTTTACACAGATAGCCCAAACTAACCTGCAATTAGGTAGACACAACTGGGAGATACAAATGGACATAGAAATAAGGTAGTTCTTTTTCAGTGAAGAAGTGTGGTGATTTTGGAAAACATCAACTGTAAGAACTTAGCTAAACAGGTAGAGAATAAAATTATGGGGGGGGGGATGCATTTTGTTGGTTGACCAGAACTGTGGAAATGAATAGTGTTTGGTAACCTGAAATATGCTCTTTCTAAAGCAGTATTTTTGTGCTGGAGCTGGGAGGTCACTGTAGTTTGTTGTTATTTTAATTGTTTTTGACATGCAGTAGAGAGAAGGAACATAAATGTGATTGCAGTCAATGTATATGTAAAAGAGTTGATTAAATTTGTTTTTCAAAGGAGTATTAGAATGACACTCCTATTACTTGAAATTGAAGATGTTTGATGCAGATAGTAAATTGAACATTTTTAAGATCTTTAAATGGTGATTTTATATTGATTTAATAAGATGTTAAGAGATTTTGAGGGGCCAAAAAGCTTAAAAATCTTCATGGATACCAAGACAATATTTTTCTAATTCCTGAATTATATTAACATCTTAATCATGTAGATAATAAACTAGCCCTAGAGGAAAACTTAGTTCTATTTTACTTAATTTGACATTCTCTTTTCACACATAAGAGCACTTTCCCATTTTTCTAGCAGGCACACATGTGACTAGTGAGACACTGGACCAGAGCCCCATCCCCCTTCTCTATTCAGGACACAGGGAGTCCACAGGCCTGCACTCAAGAAAAACAGACAGTTTGGTAGACCAGCAAACCCCAGGAAAACTGCCTGAGGGTGGACTACTCAAAGGTCAGAACCGGGCAAATAGTGAACATTTACTCTGCCCCAAGAAATATTTTGTTCTGAACAAATATAAAGAAGTTTGCAAAACAAAGATTTAAAAGATAATGAAAGTTATGCTAGTTAGGTAAGACTATAAAGATTACTTCATAAAACACTGTTAGGGCCATTTCATAGAAAATAATTAAAAGTTCAATCTTGAGAAATGCAAACAAGAACAAAAACTATATGCTATTCCAGAGAAGCATGCTATGAGTTTTTCCCAGCCTATGGGTTGTACCACATTGCACACACATAAAGCAGGATTAAAATTTCATTTAAAGAAGTCTGCCAGAGTGACTTATACCATAACAGGGCCATCTATGGAAGGGAACATAACATGAATTGCAAATCATCACGTGCACTGTGAACACCAAAGAAGATACTGTGAGATGTTGTAAAGGAAAAATCTGAATTCTTACAAAGATTATGATGATAAAAAGAAAGAAAATACAAATATGTGACAAAAACAAAAGTACAAATGGCATAAAAATCTAGGTTACACATGCTAATTATTATCATACTTATTGCTATCTTTTTTTTAATTTAGTTATTTATTTACTTATTCATAATGCACAAGTATAGCATCTTTTTACATACAACTGCTTGTATACAAAGTATATATATACCATTCAGATCTTCAATCATGCATTTAGGATAATGATATCCATCTCATTCAACCACCAACTTTTTTTATTCCCCCCTCCCTCCCCCCTTGCTCCCTCCCTTCCCCTCCCTTTCGTTTGACCATTCTAGTGTTCCTCTAATCCTGTGTACCCCCATCCAACAACACTGTGAACTAGCCTCCTTATATCAGAGAAAACATTCGGTATTTGGATTTTTGAGACTGACTAATTTCACTTAGCATTATATTCTCCAACTTCATCCATTTACCTGCAAATGCCATTATTTTATTCTCTCTTATTGCTGAGTAAAATTCCATTTTGTATATATACCACATTTTCTTTATCACTATCTTTTGATGATCAATAGATTAGTAAATTATGCCTATGTTGACTCTCAACAAAATAGTTTTTTTTTTTTAGAATAGGTGACTACAAAATTCTAAGCACTCAATCCCAAAAATATTGTTTAAAAACAACTATTGATTACTTAGCATGATAAAGAACATCTATTTTAAATCAGGAGTAATATCTGTCCATAGAACACTGGTGCCATTTTCTTTCCTTTTTATTATAATTATTCATAGTGGGATTCATTCATACACACATATAACTTGATCATTCTCATTCCCCAGCACCTTCCCCTTCCAGCCCATTTTCCCTCCCCCTGATCCCTCCTGCTCTACTCTATTGATCTCCCTTCTATTATTATGAGACATTCCCTTTACAAAGAGCTGTGTGCAGTAGGACAGGCCTATAGTCCCAGCTTCCCAAAGGACTGAGGCAGGAAGATTACTTGGGCAACATGGTAAGACCCCCATTTCTAAAAAACAGGATGTCTGCATTATTAATCTTGTTCTACACATTTCCATCAATGCAATAAGCTATTTTAAAAAAGTATAGCTGCTATTATTTGTAAGTGCTATGGTCTACTTAAAATTTCCAAAATTAAAATTGAAAATTTAATATAAGAAAGTTTACTAATATGGTTGAAAACAAAGGAAGCACAAAAAATCAATAACTTTCTGAAACAATGCCAACGATAAAGGGAAGTATAAGGATAAAAAGATTTTTTTCACATTTGCAATTTTAAAAATGTACATGTACTCTGAAAATAACCAGAAAAGAGTGGGACTTTAACCCCACACCCCTCCTCTCACCTACCCCAAACTACCCCATAGTTTATTTACTATACTTTTAGATGGGAAAACTACATATTATTTTTTAAAACCTACTTTTCATGAATTAATTGATAATTTTCAGTAAATTATAATAAAAATATCAGTGAAGTTTTTTCAAAGTTGGCAAACTTTGAAAAAGTTTGATAGGCTCTGTGAGGAGAAGGGCAGATTTTATTTGTATGTTTTAAAGTAAGAAAACATCTCTTACTATTTATCTAAGCTAATGGGGTGAGGATCATGTACATATATGTGCATAGGAACAGCTTGGGAGAAAATAACTTTAGAAATGTTTGTCTCTACATAATTGACTGATGGATATATTTTATTTTTCTGGTTGTCCTCCTGTATTCTCAAGTTTTTGTTTTGTTTTGTTTTGTTTTTTAGTTGCAAATGGACACAACACCTTTATTTATTTATGTGGTGCTGAGAATCAAACCCAGTGCCTCACACATGCAAGGCAAGTGTTTTACACCAAGTCACAACCCCAGCCCTTTTTCAAGTCTTTTTTTTAATTTTAATTTGTTATACATGACAGAATAATGCATTACAATTCATATTACACATATAGAGCACAATTTTTCCTATCTCTGGTTGTACACAAAGTAGAATCATATCATTCATGTCTTCATACATGTACTTAGGGTAATGATATCCATCTCATTCCACGGTCTTTCCTACCCTCATCCCCCCTGCCTTCACCTCCCTTCCCTTTCCCCCTATACCCTATCTAGAGTTCATCTAATCCTCCCGTGCCCCCACCCCTCCACAGCACATTATGAATCAGCATCCTTAAATCAGAGAAAACATTCAGCATTTGGTTTTTTGGGATTGGCTAACTTCACTTAGCATTATATTCTCCAACTCCATCAATTTACCTGCAAATGCCATGATTTTATTCTCTTTGAATGATGAATAATATTCCATTGTGTGTGTATACCACATTTTCTTATCCATTAATTTAATTTTAGAATCAGATGTAACACACATTTTTTTAGGGAAAATAAGGGGAAAAGAAAGAAATGGCTTGGACTTTGGAAGCAAGAATGAACTCCAACAAAAATGATGAAGTCGTCATGCTCAATAAAAACCATAATGATATATTGAAAATCCACTTATGAGGCCCGTAAGCATACACATGTTACACATCCTGTGTTGAGTCTAGGCAACCACATAGTTATAATCTATTTCACTTGTTAATTATTAACTTGGTCATATATACTTGTTAACTATTGGCTTGAAAAAAAAAAAGATCTAATGCCATATGTCTAAATTTGGCATTCAAGCAGAAGAAAGGAACATAGATTAAAAAAATAGCAACATTTTCCAAAGTGAAGATGCCTTTTGAGGAGAGCATGCGGGGTTGCTGGGGCAGGAGAGTGGAGGAACCAGATGAGAAGTGGTGAGGACAAGTATATTTTAAGGATTCTGTACTGGCCCTGGGTCAAGATTCCTGAGGCTACTTACTCAATTTGATGCCACTTTTTAAGGCTTCAGGGAAGTCTCCCATGAACTCCACACACCATTAGATGCTGCTGTCACCACACAAGCAGTGAAAAATATGGCCCTTGATCTCCCGGACCTTTCAATCTGGTTGTGGAGGCAAAATAATACATGAGCAATCTGAGAACAAGGCAAAAGAATAAATACATTAATTGCCTATATGAGAGGTTCAGAGAATTGGTGTGATAGAAGGCCATTGATGGATAAAATCTGGGGCCAGAATAGAAAGACTGTTCATGCCCCAAGAAACATGTTGTAACTTATAAGTTCATCTCTACACCCTCCATTCCTTCTTTGATGTTGCACAAAAATCACGAGTCCCACAGGCAAGCCTGTCTCTGGATTAGCAGTCAGTCCCTAGAAGTTCAGCCCATCTCTAGAACAATAGCTTTGTTTCTAATTACATTTTTCTTTTTATCACATCAAGGATTAATCACAGCACTTTTCTCTGCACACCCTCATGTTTCTTAAATTCATGAAGCTGATGAACCAAGCTTGATAGATCAAGATGTTTTTCCACCGAAGTGAATTTACCCAAGCTGTGACAGTATAAGGGACTTGAGAAAAACCTTGTTCTAAACAGCTTTGAATCACATACAAAAAAACAATCTGGGCAACGGTCCAGCAGGAGAACATGCTTTTCACTAGACTACTCTTGAGATCCACGTCAACATCAGATTGCATCAAAAATTTCAAAGGGAATTGAATTATTCTGTTGCTTTTGATTGGAATTCAGAGGCAAATGGAATTCAGGGTGAGGTCTGAAGAGATAAAGCATTTGTTTTTGAACGGATACCAGAGCCTTAAAGTGGTCAGAGAGCACTTCAATGGAGAGGGGTTCAAATTATGAAGGAATTTTGCCAAATACAGTCAACTGCATTGGCTCCCACAGATAAACACATAGAGCCATGGGTGGTAGGTTGACCTAAGAAGATCACAATACAACCCATTACCCCAAGCTTTCATTATGCTATATGGGAGTAATCTTTAGAAATTGGTGCATCCGTGGATTAATTTAATGATCCAGGATATTTCTGGAACATGATGCAATCTAACTCAAACTTCGAATTTAATCATCCCCTAGATGAAGATACTTGGTCTCCCATTCTGTCCTTGTGTCAGGCAATAACGCTGAACATAAAACACACTCAAAATGCACTTCAGTTTCTGTGGTAGAATTTCTTTGACACCTGTTAAATTTTAAACAGCTCCGTGAAAAGCATTTTCTTAACTATTCAATGGGCTCTTGATTCATTTATGTGCATAGAAATGCTCTGAAAGCTTAAAATTGAAAGTACTCTCTAGTACTTCCCAAAATTTTTCTCTGGCATTCATTCTCCTCCTTCTTGTCACGGGCTACTCTTGAGTAGTTGGCCTGTTTGGAACCCTTGTGAGCCGGAATGATGCAGATCTGATACTGCTGTCCTGAACTATACCGTCGAATTATTTTGATGAGTAAAATATAATTGGACCACAGTGTGCTTTTGTGACAGATTTCACCTGGAATCCATAGTAATTTCAGTTCAATTCTAAATAGAAGAAACCAAATCTTAAGGCTATATCTGTCTGAGTGAAATTACCAAACATTCATCTGCTCCAATATTTCAACCACTTTAGCCTCTGATGTATATCACTAAGCAATTGTGTACAAAATAAAAAGTCATAAAACCCAAAATACCAAAACAACCACGCCTCAGAAGAATAGATAACTCACAGAGAGATATTATTCCCATACACAACAACCTATACAGTTCTCCCCAGTGGGCTATAATTCTTCAACTGTTCTGTCATTGTAAAAATTATCCTCTTCTGGAATGCTTTGCTCTTCCTTACCAGTGGATTCCTTTGGGAGACACCACCTCTAGGATGTCTTCTCTGATTGAAGATGCAGAGATTAAGATCCTAAACAATTTCCACACCACCATGCACAATAAGCAAGCACTCTTGAGGAACCAAGAAGCTTGGATTCAAATCCTGACTTGATTGTTTGCTAACTTGTTTTTCAACTTTATTTTCCTCCTATGTAAAATAGGGGTAATAACAGTGCTTGCCTTACACAACTATTGTCAAGATTAGACAAAGCCATGCTTATAGAAAACAGTAGAGGAGCCTGACACAGGGAAATGTTAAATAAAGATTAGCCCATGGATAGTGAGTCAGACCCACCATTTTTTCCTATAACACATTTAAGCTATTTATTGAGGCTTGGGATTTTTTGTTGATATTTTGCATGTAATTTTGTATACTATTAATACATTTCTCAGAAACTCATGCAATCCAAATATGTAATCTAAGCGCACTCAATAAACTGTTGAAAATGATTTTATAATGAATGGGGTCAAATTGTTATTCCAGACAAGCTCATTTCTAATTTTCAAGAAAATGAGTGAGAATATAGGATTTGGGGCACAGAAAGCAGGTTTTGCTCCCTCAGGAATACATCAATTCTATAATCTAAATTTCTTATGCCTGATTGTAAGTAACTAAATAGCCTATATGACCAGAAAGAATGGAAGCATATATTATTTCTAGATACTCAAGTCTATTCAGCAGCAAAAAATATAATGATTAGTTATGATAAGCTATAATCAAATAATATAGCTATTGAGAAGATTTTTTAAAAAATCATGGACATGCACATTTTCTCTCTCCTTTTCTATTTATTGTCTTGGTTTTTCTCATAAAACCAACCAAGAAAAAATAG
The DNA here is from genome assembly GCA_025594165.1 of Tamias sibiricus. Taxonomy (NCBI): domain Eukaryota; kingdom Metazoa; phylum Chordata; class Mammalia; order Rodentia; family Sciuridae; genus Tamias; species Tamias sibiricus. Next base: position 124,601,549 of record CM046666.1, on the reverse strand, counting down.
TAAAAGAAAATTCAGAATTTCATTGCTATGAGAACTTCAGGATCTGAGAATCTGAATTTTTTTCCTGAAAGTAGCTGACAAATTGCTGAGTCAGAAATTTTAAAAGCAAACAAACAAAAACTACACATAAATCTTGGTGAGATTATTGAAAGTCCAAGGGCAGAGAGAAAAATCAAATCTTCTAAGGAGAAAAATAATGCATGACCTAAAAGAACAAGAACCAACTTGCCATCACATTTTATATCAACAAGACTGAGTACTCGAGAATAACAGAGAAATGCTCTCAAAAAACTAAGAAAGATTTATCTCAAACCTGGAATTCTGTAATAAAATAAAATAGGAATCTAGAACCAGTAAAAAATAAAAACATTGTTATATGTACAATGAGCTATAAACCTGACCACCCAGGCATCTCTTTGTAGATAGAAAAAAAATTTAATTTTTATTTTAGAAGAATTTAAAAAGGATGGGGTGACACAGTTTAATATAAATTGTTTGGTATAATGTAGGCATAAAGCTCAATGCAATTATTAAGAAATGAGTTACAAGAAACAGGGGAATATGTTTTAAAGATGAGTAACAACCAAGATAAATCCAAATGATATAATCAACTAAAGAAAGTAGAAGAGGAGAGAGAAAAGTACAGGCATGCTACCACCCTAGTGGTGCTGTTGGCGGGGAGTTATAGATTCAGATTCATCCTCAATGTTGATTGAAATATATAAATTTAGCTATGTTTATTAAAATTGTAAAGATGGAGCCGGGCACGGTGGCACATGCCTGTAATCCCAGCAACTCGGGAGGCTGAGACAGGAGGATTGTTGAGTTCAAAGCAAGCCTCAGCAAAAAAAGCAAGGTGCTAAGAAACTCAGTGAGACCCTGTCTCTAGATAAAAATACAAAATAGAGCTGGGGATATGGCTCAATGGTCAAGTGTCCCTGAGTTCAATCCCTGGTACCAAAAAAAAAAATATATATATATATATATATTGTAAAGATGGATAGATCAGACTCCCTATGGAAAGTCCCCATGTGAGGATGGGCATGTGGAAGGTGATGTTGGTGGGGAAAGTCCATCAGAATCTGCCCTCCCTGGAGGAGCATCATGAAATCTAGGAATTCAGATACTGAAAGCTTGTATGAGCACAAAGATAGGTGCGTGTTTACCATCATGGAAACCAATCCACATGGTCTTCCAAATGGAATTGGTTTATAAGGTATTGGTTTTATGGTGCATATTCACATGGAATGTCATGTAACCATTAAAAAGAATTAAGTAGATTTATTAATACAAACATAGAAAAATATACTGTGATAGGAGAAATATGCTGAAGAAAGTCTGTGTAATTTTAATTTATGATATTTTAAAACTCATAATTTTAATTTATGATACTTTAATGGGCACATTTGTGTTTACAATGTATAGGAAAAAAGTGTTGCAAGCAAAGCAAGTAAAGAAATAGAATTGGACACATGTTGGCAAAGAGAGACTTCAAATTTTACTGGATGTAATTATGTATTTGGGATCTTTTCTGCAAAATAATACATTATTTTTGTGATTTTATAAACAAAACAATAAGAAAAATGACTAGATATATTGTACTCTATTGAGGCAAAGCTTTGCCTTTTATGGTTTAAAAACTACAAAACCAACCTGTTTGAGAAAAAGTGAAGAGATAGAGATTATATTCTTAGAAATAGAGTACATATTAGATCTTTGTGACAACATCAACACACGGTGAAACCTAGCTATTAGGGAAAGTAGGAAGGAAGGGAGGAAGGATGGGAGGGAGGGAAAAATGGGCAGATGTAGTTGCACTCAACCTAAAATGTCCTCTTTCAAGCTATGATGTGACTGCAATTTGTTGTAGGCATATATTTTGTGAAATGTGGTCTCCAAATAGATTAAGGGTCTCTTCAACTAAACTTTCCATCTGGACACAACAGCCAAAAACTGCTAAAGGGAGAGGAGCAAATACAGATAGTCAGGAGAGCAATTATTTTACCTTTGGGAGCCAAAACTATTTTTACTTAAAAGAAAGTTTGCAGAAGCAGCATTTTCATGTTTTGCTTCATAATGCTACACACAAAAATGATTTGCTATGGAAAACATATATACATTGGGTGCCTATCAGCTGCTCTAGAAAAAAGACCCAAAGACAATAATGCTAAAATGTTTTTTAGTTTCTCTTCCCTCCACATTTATGGAACTTGCATTCTGTGACAAGATAAAAGGGCTTAAAAAGTTGAAAATGACATCACCTGTGCCCTCAAGAAGAGCAAAAGATGAAGGCACCTAAGTGGTTAATTACAGAGCAATTTGGAAATATCTGTAATTTGTGTAAATAACACAAAGCACATTCCAACTTGGCTACTTTGTGGGCTGTGCAGTTCTGAGCAAGTTACTTAAACTATCCATGCCTCAATTTTCTCATTCATAAAATAGGTATAATGATTATACGATTTCCTAAGAGTTTCCTAGGAACCAAATAGGACAATACACAGAAAAAAGTAAGCCATCAATAAAAGTTAGCTACTATTATTGGGAAAGGCGGCATAAGATGATTATGATTTATAGCATGGACTCTGGACTCAGACTGCCTGGGTTTGTAAGACCCTGAGCAAATTATTACGTAGATTTTTAGTTTCTTCCTCCAAAATCAGTAAATGATAAGAACCCCTGAGCTACTGTGCAGGCTGAATAAGATAATCCACATGAAGGACTTAGATCAGCCACAGGCACATCAGAATTCCATGAATATCGGCCATTATCAAAATGCTTAAAAAGGAAATAACGACTAACTCTTCCTAAAGGTTACAGAAAACATCTAAAAGGGCCTTTCTTGAATAAAAAGCAAGCATGCTCCAGGATGGTAGTAGCAAGGACACAGTAAAGAAAAAAAAAAATGAAAATGCATAGGGAATTTAATAATGATCACCACAAATAATGGTAATAATAATAATGCAGCCTGTTTTTTAAAAACAAGAGAAAATATCCTGGCTGGGGTTGTAGCTAGGTGGAGGAGTGCTCACCTCGCACGTGGAAGGCACTGGATTCCATCCTCCATACCACATAAAAATAAAATAAAGGTATTGTGTCCACCTACAACTAAAATTTAAAAGAGAGAGAGAGAAGATATCCTAAAAGCTCTAGGAAATAAGAATTAGAGTTCAGCTGAGAAGTCATGAAGCAGAGAGCTTCATTAATGCATATGGAATGAGTGAAGAAATTAGAGCAGGAGAAGGCAACATGAGCAGCCCATAAATAGATCCCCTAAAAAAAACAACATCAAAGGGCAGGAGAGACCAGCAAAGGAAGCCCATGAAGGAAGCTCAGAGAGGCAGGAGCCGGTGAAATAAAAGAGGCTGAGAAAGGAAAGAGTTTCAATAAGGAGGAGCTGGTCAACCGTGTCCAATGTTGCATAAATGTCAAGTAGGATGACAAGGGAAAGTGGGACCACTGAGTGGGCCGATTGAGAGGATGCTGGCGAGAGAGGATTTTTAATTGAGTGGTGTTTGTGGAAGCCAGACTGTAATGGGTTGAGGAATTAATGAGATGTGAAGACACTGAGTATAGACCTCTCTCAAAAGTTTAGTAAGTAAAAAAAAAAAAAAGTAAAAGAAGTCAGCATATTATAGTGATACAGCAGCCACAACAGTGTTTGTGGCAGTGCAACTCACAAGAGCCACGCTATGGAAACAGCCCAGGTGTCCATCAATAGATGAACAGATTAAGAAAATGTAGTATATATACACTGTGGATTTTTACTCAGTTATTTAAAAGAATGAAATAATGGCATTTGCTAACAACTGAATGGAACTGAAGAATATCATCCCAGGTGAAATAAGTCAGACTCATAAAATCAAGGGTTGAATGTTCTCTATTATAAGAAAAAGCTAGAAGAGAGTAAGGGGGGAAAAGTGGGGGTTGAATATCATAAAAATATATGAGAAATCAGTGGAGTAGAAGGAGAGGAAGGAGGGGTGGTAAGAGGGAAGAAATGCAGAATGAAATCATGCTATGTGCATGCATAAATATGCCACAGTGAATGAATCCCATCTTCATGTGGATCTATAAAGCACCAATTTACTTATTTGTCTATAAATAAATAAATGAATGAAAGGAAGATGAGCAGAGTAGAGTAAGGGGAAAGGGGGGACACCAGGGACTGAAATGGAGCAAGTTAAATTCCATGCATGTATGATTATGTCAAAACGAATCCCACTATTATGCATAACTATAATGCACTCATAAAAGCATAAATAAATATGGAGACCTGGGAAAAAAAAAAACAAGTCTCATAGAAACTGGAAGATGTTAATTTTCACATATCCCAAATTTGCATTTGGTAAAAAGAGTAAATTTCCCATGACATCCCAAAAAGCTAAAGGGAGAAAATCAAAAAGGAAAGGGAACTCAGCAGTTGACTTAAATGGGATTAGGGGACTAGGGCAAAGGTAGGCATGGGACAAAGTGCTGGAAAAGAACAACTTTAACTGACTACAAATTAAGATTCTGAAAAAGAGGGAAAGAGAGAGTGGATGATCTTGTGGATTTTTTGGAAGAGCAAGAGGCAAGTTTAGACTCCTGTAAAAGAATGCGATCAAAACAAAACCAAAACAAACAAACAAACAACAAAACAAAAAAAACACCCTACTGTCCCTAAGACAGTGTGGGACACCATGAGCCAAAAAGTATGTCCTGGTTAGAATTCCGACTGTGGGGCTCACCCAGGCTTATTCTGGCAGCCACAGTGGTTTATTCCCAGCTGGAGGTACAGTCCCCTTTGACCAGGTCCTCTCTTGGAACATTTGCCTAAGGCAGGCTGCCAAAAAGTACACCTGTCCTGAACAAGCCAGCAGGAAAAATGTAAGAGAAATATAGGAAGGTTGCCAGGCAATATGAACTACTGAATTTTGGAATAAAAAAATATTGGATTATTGTTTTTTCAGGAATATCTAAAAAAAAAAAAAAAAGAAAGAAAGAAAATCTGTCTTAGAATGGTTCAGTCAGCTCTTTGACCATAGATCAAGTGTTTTTAGAAAACAAGTCAGTATGTGCTTTGTGTGGTTCTCAGTTCCCACACCTGCAGAATAAGGACGGGAAGGCTAGTCCTTCCGCCTCTGCACACTACCAGTCATTTTCACGAGAATATATGTCCCTTGTTCAAGCTGAGGTCCTATCTTCTTTACCATATTGTTAACCCCAATTTTTGTTTTGGTTTCCTTCTTTCATCTAAAAGAAGTTAGAAAATGTGTCAAAAGATAAGACAGTTGAAGGACACCCTGGGCGAGGCCAGTTCTTATCCAATGGCGGGCTTTTATGTTGAAAGCAGCCTTGACCAAGCTGAGCCTATGAGCTGACATGAACATTTTGATGAAATGTTCTGTAAAGAAGAACTGGTTCTTAACACGAAGAAATGAATGCCTACACCCCAGTGCAATAGTCAATTCCCTTTCAAAACATTTTCTTACTGTTACGTAAACAGCCTAAGTGGGTTTTTTAGAGATAATCACTAATATTCTCTTAACCTAGTGACTTGGGAAGGATAAATGGGGATAGGAATTATTAAGAGCAGATAGACAGGTAGTGGGAGGAGGGATAGTTTACATTCAAAAACCAAATGTATTTTTTATTGAACAGAAACTAAGTAATTGCTTTACACCTGGTTTCTGTTTCTAATTCTATTATTCTGGTTACTAAGTGGACAGATGATTTCTCAGGGTCTCAAAATATTCTCTTATTGTTTTGCAGGGGTGGGGGTGATAAAATGGGAATTTACCCCAAGGTGCTCTACCACTGAGCTACATTCCTAGCCCTTTTTTATTTTTTATTTTGAGACAGGCTGAAGCTGGCCTCAAATTTGCAGTTCTCCTGGCTCAGGCTCCCAAGTTGCTAGCCTCCCACGGCACTTAGCTCAAAACACCTTTTGTACCTTGAAAGTAATCGTGGACAAAACATATTTCTAAGTTATAATCTCATTTAAATGGTAAATATATAATTTTCAAATGCGAGGGTATTTTCCCTTTTAGTACATTCTTACCACATTTTAATTTGTTGGCCTATTTCATAGAATGAGAACTAAGGATTTTATTCTGGATCAAACTGATTTGCAAGAGACTATGAAGACTTACCTAGGAACTCACAAAATGGCAAAGTGTATCTGATTTCAGAGTTGAATGCCAGATGTATGTGTTTCTGTTTTGAAACACCATGAGATTTGGTGTTTCAAACTCAAGGAACAGGATGAACTCTCCAGGTTAAAAAGGGTCTAGCAGAATATGCCATGATTCTGCCGCTCTTTAACCACCTGGAAAACTCAGGGATTGGCACTATTCGCGATCAAAGTTCACTTGGAGTTCCAAGTTCCACCCTTTCAAAAAATTTCATGTTTAACAAGCACTACAGGTTAAAAAACAAGAAAGGAAGAACAAAGCCAGTCTGAAAGAGGGCATTGCTCTAACAAACCCATGGAATTTTAAATTCTGGCCAAGATCCTACTGTTTGTTTTGCCTCTGACCTGCTAGGAGACCTTTAGCCACCAGCAGAACAGCTTGGTGACTTAGTTTACCTCTCCATGAAAACATTTGCCTACTCCTTGAGGTTGTGAAATAAAAAGTCTGCAGGGTTTTATGAACTTCTATGTTTGCATAATCTTTTCTCTAGCATTTAGTTTGTTGAGCTAATCCAGATGGGGACATGCATCAAAACCAGAATTCAAATGAACCAGGTGGAAGCAAGTCACCATTATCTTGTTATGAAGGAAGCTGCACCAACTAGGTGATATTACCACAGAATAGCAGCCTGCACCACCTTTCTGAAACGCTGCAGATTTTGGTGGGAATTTTTGTTTGTTATTCTTGTTGAGTGAATCCTTACCAGAATACACGTGAGACAAAGCAGGTTTAGTCTTTACTTTTCCTTATATTCTGATTAGGGGAAATAGTTTGAATCCAAATGGATGTCACTGAGTGCAAATGCAATCCTGGAACTGGGCCGGCTGGGCGTGAATCTCAGGGGTTATTAATCTACAACCTTCAATTTGTAAATATGCAGGAGACTGAGTCAGTAGGAAAAAAATAATTTTCAACATCTGTGGTATTCTTTCTGTTCCAGATTAATTACACTGCTTGTTTGTTGATACTGACCAGAATTTTCAATCCTCTGATGCTATGCTTGGAACGCCACAAGTATTTTTCTACGTGTTTATCACTTATGTCCCATGCAACTTTATCTCTGTCGCAGTCTGTCTTAATTTATTTTGGGTCCCAATTTTGATCTTGTGCTCGCCTGCCTTAGATTTCTTGGTTTTCCTGTGATACTGAGTGAGGTGTGGCTCTTTTTCATCAGTATTTATATTACTTTTGAGATACCTTCTTAATACATAATCCCTGCACACACACACACACACACACACACACACACACATCATTCAATCAAAATGATGATATAAATGAAAATCTAAATGTGCTGTTTAATCATCTGGAGAGGTTGATAATTATTTTCAATCAGCCAGGATTGCTCTGCTAGTTCAAAGAATTATTAATGAGAGCCAAATTTGCTAATAAATTGCGAGCAGCCCTTTTCTGTGAGTGAGGGCAGATATCAAGGAAAGCCATTCCAGAAGATGCTATCTGGCCTTTACATCATACCTAATGAAGCCCATAGCCTACCTCTGAGTGAGCCAAGAAACTGAATGCTAAAATCTCTATCCTAAAATCCAAAAAAATACCTTTCTTTAGCTGGACTCTTGGCAGCTCTAAAGAGAAGGGAACCACCAAGGTATTCCTTCCTGAAACAGCCCAATTTGAAAGTGGGAAATGTGCCAGACCTCTGCAACAGGCGAAGCTGCTGTAAGGCCACCCTCGACCCAGTCAGTCCTGGGGTCACACTGTCCCTTCTTTTGTTCCTCCAACTCCACTCCTCACCATTGTCCTCTTGTGGCCCCCAAATGGCCAGAGAGCTCCTGTTTGGGGGTCCTCATTCCCTTCCCTGTCCTGACCCCAAGAACTTTCTCTCAAAGTCCAGCTGCTTCCATGGTCTTTTCCTCTCTGCCAAACGCCAGCAAGGTCGGCCAGCTTTGGCTTTCTTTTTAGACCTTGCTACAATCTGCTTCGTTCCCTGGAGTCTTCTCTCTCCAGGCAGAAGAGGGTGAGGCGCGCTCTATGCCACAGCTCGTTTCCTTCCTCCTCCGTGTGATAAGCGCACGGAGAGCTTTTTTGTTTTGTGGGTTTTTCTGAGAATTGCCAAGGAGGAAAATAACTAAATAATTCATGTGGAAGAGATGTGACTGTACCAGAACCCTTATGAGATTGATAGCTTCAACAATGAACTTCCTACATGTCCATCACCCCCCTCCCATCTCAGTTACTGTTCCTGGGCTACACTTCTTGGATGATCTTGGAAACGCCATTGACCACTCTGCCCTTGGCAAACAGCTCACTAATCTCTTCTGTCAATAATGAGGAAAAAATAAAGAGCAGGCAGTGCTCTCTCCTTGGCTATATGTATTTCTCTACAGCTCCACACACCTGGGTAGCAGATGTATTTAAGTTCTTTACCTATGTAGACATTAACATATCATAAGTTGAATTAAGATACACACAAGATCTAACTCTAGCAATAATAGAAATACTTGACTTTGAGATTATTTTGAGACTTCAGTGTCTATTCAGTTTCCCATACTCACCTTCTACCTGCTGAGGGTTTCCTGCTGGAATCTGATAATTTAGCATATATCTAGCTATGTGCTCCTAAAGCCACTCTCTGACAAGAAAAAATAAACACACAAACAGAAAAGCCCTGATCCATAGCTTTTGCTGATTTCTGTGATGTAAATGGCTCCACCATGGTCAATTTCCTTAGTGGAATGATGAACAACCCACTGGCAAGAGTTTTGCAAGTCAGTCAGAGTCAGTTCTAACAAACCCCTCAACCTCCCAGTCTTTATTTTTTCCCTTACCAAACCATGTTACAAAGTCTTTGTTCTCCAAGGTACTGCGTTAGGATTCAGTTTCACTTGGAAAGCCAATTATACTGGAAAACCAACATAGTAAGAAAATTCCAGTTATGTTAGTGACTGAATGCAAAATGCCAGATGTGTTAAACCTGCCAGGGGTATCTGCCTGGTAAAGGGCCTCCAGACTCGGGAAGAAATTTAGTGTCAAAACTAAAGGTGGCCTCTAAGACTAAGGGCATACTCTTCAATGACAGTGCCAAGAGGAACAGAGAAAGCACAAGCCCAATGACAGTAGGACACAAAGTAACTGAAAGCATGGAGTCTTGAGTAGGGGTGCCAGGTTTATGATATTGGGCGGGTTACTTCACCTCTCTGAGCTCTAGTTCTTCATTTGTAAAATGGGGGATATTAATATGGCATTTCATGAAATCTAAGCTGCCCTCCATTGTTAAACATACCGTTGTTTTATGTTCCATAAAGAAATTTAGGATGCTGCCAATTGAACTATGATACGCCATCAACAGTAAAACTCATTCCATTTTCGCAAAAGCTAAAGGATGAGAGAAAACCTATTTTAGAGTCACTGAATTATGGTACTCATCCCACCTAGGGTTGTTCAAAAGTACAAAGGGGTTGCTATATGTAAAGTGCTTGAAACAGAGCTAACACACTAAAGAAGTGATGGAAGATCTTGCTATGATAATATCAGTATTATTACAACATATTAATGAAGGCTAAAAAAAAAAAAAAAAAGAAACTCAAAGTATCTGACTCACAAATTAAATGTTCAAATTTCCTCAAAAGACCTATGTGTGAACTCAAGTAGTTCTAAACTAACATTTTTCAAGCTATTTTTCTGATAACTGCATGAACCTCAGGGACTGCAGTACTAATGAAGTAGAAATGAAGGTTTGGGTGAGGTGAAGGCCAAGCACATAAAATTCTGTCACCTCATCCAGAACTCAACCAAAGCAGCTCCATTTTTATCAACTGAGAGCCCTGGAATTCAATGTAATATTTCATTTTAATTATGTTCTTGTGCTTCAAACATGTATGTAGTAGGCTGGACCCAGCCAGCCTTTACAAAACACTTGTGCCAGGTAGAGAGACAGCTTGGCACCTCCACAGGAATGATCTTTCCTAGTAGTAAATTAACTCTCACTCAAAGTCACAGACCCCAGAATTCCATGCTCTTCTTGGTCACTGGACGTGAGCAGCTTCCTTCTCTTCCCTCTGGCAGTTGTGCTGTTGTCCCTGACAATGCCCTCTGCCAGACCATGTCCCTCATCCTTAGGACATTTCTGTCTTCACTGGAGCTGTTCATATTTCAACTCTAGTTAGCAACAACTGTGGTAAGAACTTGAAGTGCAATAGCAAAGTTTATACCCTAAATGTTTGTCCAGCAGTTCCCTTGGCAACAGCTCTCATTTTTGACAACTCACCTTGGCTACACTCTGCCAGAGCTATCATTTGTCACACCCATTCCCAAAACAGCTCAGATGCCTCTCAGAACCCAACATTCCAAGCAGGAGCGGAAGTTGAAAACATAACACATTTTTGAATAGAGATTTAAAATCTCCTTAAGAGTAGTTACTAGCCCCTCTTGAGATCCAGGTCAATTAAAAAAAAATAGGAAAAATAAGAAAATACAAAACTGTGCTGCATTGTGATTCCAACTATATAACAAGTGGATATGAATATGAATACCATTTGAGCAGGTACAGTGTCTAATGCCTGTAATCCCACCAACTTGAAGGGCTGAGGCAGGAGGATCTCAAGTTCAAGGCCAGCCTTGCAACTTAATGAGAACCTGTCTCAAAATAAAAAAATAATTAAAATGGATGGGGATGTAACTCAGTGTTAAAGCACACCTGGGTTCAATCCCCAATACATCCCCCCTCAAAAAAACAAAAACAAAACAAAACAAAACAAAAAAAAAAAAAAAACAAGAAAGGAATACTACCTGAAAATGAAAATAGTTATATTGGGCTATTATAAAAAATGGAGATTAAAAATAATTTTATGTTTTTGTTTGATATTATTATATTTGTTTTTATTTAAAATGTCAAAATACCTCTCATGTTTTCTTCATTCAACAAACATTTATTATACACATAATTTGTGTTTATCTTCATTTACTCCACCCTACCCTCATCTTTTTTTCACCTCTTTTATGTCCTCGGGTGTTTAATCAGTCCGTTAATATCTGCACCTGTGTGCACATGCTTGCCCTCTCTAATCAAACTCTTTGATGGCTGAGGGCTGTTTTTACCTTGTAAGCCTTAGCTACTCACCTTCTGTGGATAATATACTTGAGTTACATAAAACAAGCTCAAGTTTACATGTTCAATTAATATACCAGATAGATTATAGGAATGATACCTCACACCTTCTCCAACCAGGATTGGTGGTTCCTAAGACATTATAAGTAACATCTGAATTCCAGGGCCACTGTTTTGAAAGGGATGCTGGAATTCATTAAGGATAAGAATAGGTATATCGAGCAAGGATTAATTAGAGAAGCAAAAACCTCTTGAGTGACATAAAATAAGGATTCACTATGGGGGTAGAACTTATGGTTTCTATGACTAGTACTAGTCATGAAGTTGCTCTGGGCCTGAGCCAGCAGTAAGGAAGGAAAGCAGGAAGTGAAGTAAAAGAGAACAGGGAAAAGATAAAACCTGAGAGAATAAACTGGAACCCATAAAGACAAATTGGTGATATGGTCATCATCTTCAGCCTCAGTGATCAGGTACCTTTTTGGTAAAGTCCACACACCTTACCATGGTGTTGTTATCTACAGCTGGCTCAGGACTCAGAGAAGTCAAAGGAAGATCTCGTAGTTGCTGGAGAAACTATGGTCCACCAGGTGAGATAGCAGATCAGCATTAACATATGGGACTCACCATTGTCCTTAGAGCTTCATGCCCATGTTCAGAAGGAAAAATATGGCTGCTGCTTCACCTTCACCTTCCAGATCTTGTTCAAGTTTCTCATGCCCAGACATTACCTGAAGCCGTACAGCAAAAGAGACTCTGAGAAATTGAGTTCCGCTTTAGCTAAATACACCCAGTACAAAGTCACACAAACAGAACCCTTCACCTCTCTCACTGGGGGAATTGCAGAAACAACAACTGTACACATTCTACATGCCATTTAATCCTGAGCTTGGCACCAAATCTTAAGCTTCTGTAATTTCTACTTGACTTTTTTAAGGGTCTCATTCGCACGTGTAAAGTTAGGGATGAGTTAACCCAACAGGAGATCCTTAGAGAAAAATGATAAAAATCAATAATCAGAACTGGAAACTATTTGAAATTATACAATGTTCATGTCCTCTATTAAATAAAAAATAACTACTAATAATGTAGAAAGGAATTTTCCAAATTCCTAATCTTTTCTGCTCCCCCAAAATAAGAAAAGATGAAAGTAGGGGGGAAAGATTAGGATGCTCTGTGCATGAAGAAGCCATTCACGTATTCATTAATAAAAAGCAGCCAGACATTCAGAGTCCCTAACAATTCCCCGCATGGGCCAGGCACCATGGTAATACAGTGTCCTACCTGAGGATTGTCGTAAGAGAGATCAGGACAAGGGTCAGAATCAGTTCTCAGCGTGTTTGGAAAAAGAGTCACTGTGCAACAGCCTTACATCTATGCAAAATGCTGGCCACTGGACCCAAGTCTGGGCATGACCAAGGGCAGGTGGAGGACACTGATACAAGGAATATTCTCTCGGAGATAAGACAGCCCCTAGAAACCTAACTTCTAAAGTATACTCGAGATTCTTAGATAAAAAATGTACGTACAGATATCCATCAAAAAGTCAGAAAACAGCCAACAAGAAACATCATCATCTCACTTATTGTCATCATCATCATGACTCCTCCTACCCGCACAATCTGCAAATAGCAGGACTTTATCCCTACACATAGATATGGAGTCCAGCCAAATACCTTTGTGGCCTAGAGCAACTGCAGATCATGGACTCAGTCAACAGAAGTTGAGTGATTGGATGAAAGCCAAAAAAATTCTCTACTTTGATTTCTCCCACTCTCTGGAATAAGAACACCATGCTGCACTGGCAAATAATGATCTTCGGCACTGTGCTTCTTCCCTTTCCAAAGGCAGGCTGAACACGGGTTATTTTGGAAACAAGACATTTTTTACATTCACCAGTTGGGTTGGGCTTTGTTTTGCTGGTGTTGTTCCCTGTGTAATGATTATTCACATACACCTGACTAACCACCTGTCAAATTAAAAGTCAAAGGCCTCCCATCAGGAATTTTGTGGATTTCTTTTCTCCACATGGTGGCCTCATCAGGAATGACCTGTTAGAACCAGCTGGATGACCATAGCTGAGTCATGCCCCATGGTCTACTACATCTGAGTCCAGGTGGGTCCCAGGGGTCTCTGATCCCCTTATGTGGTATTTGGCTGAACTAAGTTGAAAGAATGGTGTCCCCTTCCCTCCTCTTATTTGGATGCAGAATATCACAATACCTTCCACCCTACTGATTCCAGTAAGGTTTATATAAGTGTAGTTGCTCTTATTTTGAAGCATCTGGTCAGAGGTTTGAACTACTGTGGGTCACACATTTTCCTATGCAAGTTAGCTAGTAATGCCAAAAATATGCCTTCATAATGGATTTTTACCAGGAATAAAGAAATATAATCAAGTAAGAGGAACCATGTTGAAACCTTCATGAAAACTCTGGTGAACACATTTGGTTTCCCAGCCCTTTCTCCAGGGCGAACCAGTAGGTATTAAATGTATGTGTGCTAAGTGGTAACAATTCTTCAAATTAAGTGAAAACTCCAGTCATTTCAATATTTCACCAACCTACAAGCAGTTCAATTTTAAATTCATCTAATTTTTATTAATAATCATGATAGTGTATTAAATCATGCTCATCAGGACAAATAGATCCTTTTACCTCATCAGTATTTTGTACATTTATAAATTTTATAAAGTATAAGTGCCCCTTTCATAGCAGCTATGCTTACAACAAAATAAAATTTTATTTTGAAAAACTGTATTTGATTATTGTTCCTTTTCTCTAATCTCATAATTCTCTTTTTTTAATATTTTTATTTATTTGCTTTTAGTTGTACACAATGCGTTTTATTCAATGCATTTTATTTGTATGTGGTGCTGAGGATTGAACCCCGGTTGCCCACATGCTAGGCGAGCGCTCTACCGCTGAGCCACAATCCCAGCCCCATAATTCGCTTTTTTAAAAAAAAGATCAGGGCTGGAATTGTGGCTCAGTGGTAGAGTGCTCACCTAGCACGTGTACGGCCCAGGTTCGATCCTCAGCACCACGTAGACATAAATGCATTGTGTACAACTAAAGCAAATAAATAAATATTTTTTTTAAAAAAAGATCACCTTCAATAATAAAACATAAATATCCAGAATTTGAAAAATATGTAAATGATAAAGGATCATATCTACATTTATTAAATATAATAAAAATGTAACATCAACCACCACTAAGAACTTGCTATAACACCATATGCTGTGCTAAGCACATTATGTGGGGTGTCTCCCAATCCTCCTAGCACTAATAGGTGTAAGTGCTATTAACATTAGACTCATTTCATACACAAAAAACATAAGGTGTAGAGAGGTCAAGTAGATATATAAGGCTACCCAGATGGTAAGTGACACAACTGGGGTTTTAGTCACAGTCCTTCTGATCCTAAAGTCTATGCTTGGTTACAGATTATTCTGAGAAGGTGGTTAAAGACCCTCTCCTCAAGAGTACCATTCCTCCCCCAACCTAAAGTCTATGCTTGGCCTCAGTGAATGAATGACCATTGTAACCCACCCGTCAGAAGATCTCGGTTTGGTTGCTGACAGATTTTAGTTCTGAGAAGGTGGTTGTTAAACCAGAGACCCTCTCCTCAAGAGTACCTGAAGTTCTTCCTCCGTTGCTCCAACACACACACACACACACACACACACACACACACACACACACACACACACTTTTTACCATACACAGTTTTGAAGAGTTTCCTGATGTCCCTGAAGATCACCCAGGGTTTCCTTGGGGGTTCATAAACCCTAAATTATGGAATGCCAATTTAGATATTTCCTTAAATATTAAAATGTGGGGATTTGATTGTTGGCTCTCCAAGGAGCTGTGCTATGCAAATGAAAATGTTACAAGAAGGTGGAGAAAGAGTGACCCAGATACTAGGACACCTGCATGCCCTGCCTATGGCCAGAGCCAGTGAGTCAGAAAATAAGGGGCCCTGCCCTATGGTGTCACATTAGGCTCTTTCAATTACCATAAGAAACAAGGAAGGAATGGTTGTTGTAAGAATACAGCCCAAAGAAGAACAGGAATTGAGGTAGGACAAGCGTGAAGCTGGATCAGAAGATTGTGCTGGTCCAGACACAACTCTCCAGATACAGTACCAGGATCACGTGTGACCCCTGTGATCTGTCTTTGCTTGTCCACTCTGTTCTCTTCTTTCTGACTTACTTATTCTGACTCCAGATTGGATTTCTCATACCTCAGGGCCTCCTTTGCTACCTCCAAACTTTTACAAACTCAGATTCTACTTCTTCCGAGTTACCATGACTCCCCACATTTCTTCCTTTACTTTATAGCTTCTCTCTTGGGTCTTTCAACTACTGTTTCTTCCACAAACTAATGGGGTTAATTGTCTCATTCTCTCAGCATTTCCAGGTTCGAAAGCCTGATGATAGCTATAGCTATGTTTTCTGCATTAGGTCAAGCTGCAGGATTTTCACCAGCCTATCATTTGGCTTTGTTTAGATGCCACCTCTAGTCCAGTCAGATGTAACTGGTGGCAGAGAGAGATTTTTTTTCAGTGGAAATTGGACATGCCCCTATGCTAGACTGGCCTGGGGTACTTTCCTCATTAGCAGATGTAGGTCAAGGAATTTCCTATAGACAGGTACAGATAAAATCACTGGCAGAGACCCTTGGGATAGGCTGGCTATGGGAGATATCTGTACCACCTCACGTGCTTAAAATGGGTTCCACCTAGTGTCAGGTCCCCCACAACCAGCTGGGTGTATTTAGATGGGAACTAAGTGGCAGGAGGAATCTTCACTACTGATGAAAGGTCAAGAATTGGGGGAAACAACTGGATCTGAGACCAGCCATGTATGCCCATCAGTGGCCTGCCATTCAAGATGTCTGTGCCAAAAGATTTTTGTGTCAAGTTTCAGAGTACACCATTTCACTGGTTGCTCACTGAGCCTTTTAAGGATGAAGCAGCTTAAAGGGCACTGTAACACACATACTATGACAGAATTACAGAGTAAAACTAAACTTCAAACATCATGTAATCCACCCATACATGTTGTAGAGAGGGAGACAGAACCTGAGTAGTTAAGTGCTAAAAGGGAAGCACACAGAGAGTTGTCAGCAGACCCCAATTTTCTGTCCATTTATTTCCTCATCAGCCACATTTGCTCTTTATTCCCTTGCTGTCATTGAGCACTGCCATTTTATAGCAAAACAGTAAAAGAAGAAATCCTGGAAAGCAATATCTCATGCTATCAATGTTCAATTCCAATGTGTGTATATCTGCAGGGTTTCTCCAAGCATAGCATATGATTTTTTAAAAATAATCCTAGATCATAGATACCCTGTCTCACTCAGTTATGTGTATTAACCTCCAGTCCTTCACCTGAAAAGTAGACCCATCATGTACCCTTCATTTATCTAGCAAACATTAACTAAACATCTGCTTTATTTCAGGCTCTGAATGCAAAATGATATACAACAAGTCTCATCCCTCAAAGAGCTTTTATACTCTAGGAGGGGGTGTAAGAGCTACACCCAAGGGATTATGGAGATAAAGAAAGGAGAAACAGCCAGGCAAGGTGGCACACACCTTTAATCCCAGCAGCTCAGAAGGCTGAGGCAGGAGGATCAAAAGTTTAAGGTCAGCCTCAGCAATTTAGGGAAAACTTAAGCAACTTAGTGAAACCCTGTCTCAAATTAAAAAATAAAAAGGGCTGAGGATGTGATGTGGTTCAGTGGTTAAGCACCCTTTGTTTTAATCCCCAGTACCAAAAAAGAGGGGGGGGGGAGAAAGAGGAGGAAGAGGAGGAGGAGGAGGAGGAGGAGGAGGAGGAGGAGGAGGAGGAGAGAAATAACTAACTCTAGCAGTACACCTAAAATACAGAGGTCAATGGGAAAATAGAGTGGAACTGGCAAAAGATGCGACTGGGTAGCAAAAATCATCACACATCATTCCCTCTATCTATGCTGGCTCCCTGTTGGCTATGGAAGGAGGAAGAGGTTGGCCAGTTCACTGCAGAAACAAAGAGTATGTACATAAAGAATGCAATGTGTGTGTGTGTGTGTGTGTGTGTGTGCGCGTGCTTGTGTGTGCGTGATTGTGTGTGTGTGTGTGTGTGCGCGCATACATGTGCACTCTAAGGACCATAAAGCTCATCTCAGCCTTGGCAAAATGGCACAAGCACCTGAAAATAAAGAATCCGTGATGAGTAGAAACACCTTGTAAAAACATCTGCTCCTGAAAAACTAGGTCTCTGAAATGTAAATGCCTTGCCAAATCTGAAAGTCTGGAAAATAAACTTCCTGAATTTCTCCCCCTTGGTTTTGGACAATTGTTCTAACGGCTGTATAGAGAGCTTAGTTCCAGAGCAAAAAGACAAGTTAGGAGCCTGTGGCAGTGGTGGTGGGACCAGAGAGAAGTGGGCATATTCTAGAGATTGTTAAAGGTATAACTGAAAGGGCTTGGAGGTGGCTTCTGAGCCCTGGGGAGCGGGGATGTGAGGGGAAAGGAATGAGCAAAGAATTTAACCAAGTTCCTGGTTGGGGTGGAGAGAGCAGGAACCTGTAAGTGTGGTTTGGGAAATTTAAGAGAGTTGTAGTGAATCAACCAAGCCTAGGCATCAGCCTCCATACAGGAGGGGTCCTTAAAACAGAAGAGGGAGGGCTCTCAGAATTACTTGTGGAACTTCCTCCAACCTCACACACCATCCCTTTGAAATTCTCCAGTGCCTTCCCTCCCCAGCCCTATGCCCACACCCTTCCAGTTCTTGAGCTCATCAACCATTAGCAGAGTAAATCGTTAGCACCATTGTGGAGTGAAGGAGAGGGGAGCAGGAGAAGTCCCCTCAGGGACGCTGACATTTAGGGCCTGGGGTAAAAGAAGCATGTGATAATAGAGCCTGAGGGCCTGCTGCTACAGCAAAATAACATAAATTCATAGGATTAAAATCAACAGAGGGGCTGGAGTTGTAGCTCAGTGGTAGAGCACTTGCCTAGCACATGTGAGGCACTGGGTTTGAACCTCAGAACCACATAAAAATAATTAAAAATTTAAGATATTTTTTAAAAGCAACAGAAATTCTTTTCTCACAGTTTTAAAGGATGAAAAGTCTAAGATGGAGGCAGATTCAGTGTCCGGTGGTGAAGACCCATGCCCTCATAGACAGCTGTCTTCTCACTCTAACCTCATAAGGCAGAAGGGGCAGGGGGGCTTCCTGGGGAGACTAGGAGCACTCACGAAGGGCACTAATCTCATTCAGGAGGGCTCCAGCCCCATGACCTAACCACTTCCCAAAGTCCCCACCTCCTAATACCATGACCTTGGAGGCTCAGGTTTCAACATATGAATTTTGAGAGACACAAATATTTAGATCATAGCATTAAGAACTATTGGCCCAAAGTGTTAAAAAAAAAAAAAACAGGAAAAGGTGTGAGGTGCTTTCTGAAATACCATACATGACCGCAGAGGATTATTACCACTTAAGGCTTTCCCAACTTTGCAAGATCCTCCCTATCCCCTCCAGACCATCCTCTTGATGTTCCAGAGCATCAAGTGGTACCCCAGGGCAGGGCTGTGTGTACTTGGCCTTTTCTCAGCCCCAGAACAGCACCTGACTGGCAGGAGGCAGGAACAAGGGGAGCAATGAGTGGATGATTACGATTGCATCACTGCATTCCTGGGTCTCTGCAGCACAGAAAATATCCAAAAACAAAATATTGTTTTTTTAAACTGAACCTAATGTGTTTATTTCTTTTTCTTGGCATATCTTTGTTTCTGTTTTATTTTATGCCTTCACAGTTTAGGAAAAAACTAATCAGCTCCCTATAGATATCAAATAAAGATACATAAAGAAGTATTTCCTGTAAAGAGCTTTGTCTTTCTCCTCCTATCTCCCTTTTCCACTAGGCACCTTGTATCTCACCAGAACCCATGTTTGTTGTCTGATTTCCAGCATGTTCGTATCCAAATCAATCTGAACTAATTTTGCAAGTCAAATGTTTTGAGAGCTCACCCTAAGTGCTTTCTGAAATTCTAAACATTTAACATCTGCTTGACTGGATCCAATTCCTAGTCTTGTAGGTCTACTTACATTCACCAATTTGGCTTGTCATAATTTATCACTTCAAAATCTATATTATTTATTGCCCTTGATTCTTGCATTATCACAGGTGTTCTGTTCTACTAATGTTTCCCTCACTTTCTCTTAGAGTCTCCTGTGAGATCTTCATATCTAATTTACCAGGAGGTCATTTCTACTCACTCTTTTTCCAGCTTTTGTAAACTTATTCCTGAGTCTCCCCCTTGCTCTGGGGTACATTTTTTAGGATGATAAATTCAGGAAGTTTATTGTCTAGACTTGCAGATTTGGCAAGGTGTTTACATTTCAGAGACCTAGTTTTTCAGGAGCAGATATTTTTTACAAGGTGTTTCTACTCATCATGGATTCTTTATTCTCAGGTGCTTGTGCCATTTTGCCAAGGCTGAGATGAGCTCTATGGTCCTTAGAGTGCACATGTGCGCGCATGCACACACACACACACACACACACGCACACGCACGCACGCACGCATCACACACTGCATTCCTTATGTACACACTCTCTGCTTCTGCAGTGAGCTAGCCAACCTCTTCCTCCTTCCATAGCCAACAGGGAGCCAGGAAGAGAAAAGCCTCACCCGCAACCTTTGGTCCCAGTCTTCAGCCTCACTTCAGATATCACCCCTTTCAGTTTTGGGCCTGGCAGCAACAGCAGACAGGGAAGAGGAGGCAGAAGTTGCTCAGCAAAAAATACGCTAACATGAACAAGTATAAGAGCCCCTCCTCGGCCTCTGGGCCCACCCCTCAACCCACAAAAATGGAAACGATTTCTGCCTCTTCTGTAGACAGGAAAGTTCAAGACAGAAAAGGAATTGGAACAGCAAAAAACATTGGACTACACCTTGCTCACATGATACAGGGATGCCTGTTAATGAGGCACCAGCCCAGCTCAGGATTTGTAACACCAGGGCCTCCACAGAGACAGAGAACAGACATCTTGGGAACAGGCAGTCTAGGCCTCTCTTCCATGCTATGAATTACCTTGGCACCTCAGTCTTCCAGTCAGGTGTCTCTCAGTGCCACACTCATAGGAAAGAGAAGTTTACTTATTTGGCTTGGGCCAGTGACTTCTGGACAAGTCAGGTCATAGGAGCAAAGCATTAATACAGACAAGGACGTCGGGAAAATTGCTGTCAATCCTGCAGACATCCTAATTTGCATGCATTGCATTCCAGAATAACATATTTTTCTTAGAGAAAATATTTGCTGCCCATACTTCCACATCTCTGAGGGTCTCAGTTCTCCCAACTGTTTTTCTCTAGCAAACTTTTTTATTTTTTCTTTTTGGTACTGGGGTTTGAGCCCAGGGAAGTTTAACCACTGAGCTACATCCTCAGCCCTTTTTAATTTTTAAATTTTGAGACAGGATCTTGCTAAGTTGCTCCATGCCTCACTAATCTGTTGAGGCTGACTTTGAACATGCAATCCTCCTGCCTCAGTCTCCCAAGTCACTGGGATTATAGGCATACACCACCCCAGTCTAGCAAACATGTTAAATACCCTTTTCCTTGTTCAAAACTGGAAATAAAAACTGTTGAAAAGTTTCTTTCTTTTTTTTTTTTTTTTTTTTCAGTCTTTGGAAAAACAAAGGAATAAACCAGCTAGAAAAGCCATCAGTTAAAATATTGGTATACAAGTAAAATAAGTAGAATCCCTTACACCTCATTTTGGTTATTTATGAAGTGGTAAGAATAAGATCTATGTTGTAGGATTCTTGTGAAGACAGAATATTTTATACAAAGAATCTCAGGCTCAATAGAAATGAGCTATAATTATGCATGTATTTATGTATGTCCACATGTTATCTTTTTAAAGATGTAGTGACTCAGGCTGGTGAGATAGCTCAGGGGTAGAGTGCTTGCCTAGTATGCATGAGGCCCTGGATTTGCTCCCCAGTACCACAAAATAAATTTAAAAAAAAAAAATAAATAAAGATCTATTGCCTAACTAGGAAATAGACCAGCAAGATCTAACCTCATCTGATTAACCTCAGTAGTTAAACAGGTGGGTTTTCAACAAACCCACCGTCCTTCATACTATGGATCAGATCAGTATGTGTGGTAGCCACAAGTCCTGAGCTTTTGCTTAGGTATTGGATTGGTTAGAACCTTTTTTCATCTATCTTTCTGGACTCTCTGGCCCACTCTCCTGCACCCTGGGCCTGCTTTCATCTTCTATGGCTGGTACCCAAACATCCACAATGACTGAGCAACTTATTTTCTCCTGAATCTCATCTGAGGGCATTCTACAAACCCCAGGGAAGCTGCCCACCTGGCAGAGGTGCTCTGACTGTGGAAAATTACCGATCCACACTGAACTACACAAAAAACATTCGTAAAAGCCCTAAGAAGAGCAAACACTTCCCCTGGCAAGTTTTCCAGCAGGGTCCTTGGCTGGCAGGAGCAACCACTCTCACTAGGCACCAACCAAAAGCCCGGTCCAGAGCAGTGACAAATCTGGAATCCTCTGGCACACGCCAATCCAGTGCCTACCACACAAAGGGGGCCCTTCTTATAAACTCAGCACTGAATCTGAACACACATAGCATTAGTTTTTCCCTGTAAGGGAAAAGTCAATGTGGAAAATATAATCTGATGGATAGGGCTTGAAATGAAAGACATAATATGGCACAAGCTTCCAGGGCCTCAACTCTTACTCTGTAAAAGCAAAACCACTCTTTAGAAGCTAAGACTAGGACACAATGTGATACTGCAGCAAAAACTCAAGAGTAGCAAAGCGTTTAAACATTAACAAACTCGCTCCAATTTACTATGACTCCCTAGAATCTAGAGAGGAAAAGGTGGATCAGCCAGCATTTTACCTTGTCTCCCCTGTGCAAAAATACTCTCCTAGTGCCTGGAGCCCTAGGAGACTCTCTTACAAAGGACTCTCTTACAGAGACGGAAAAGACAAGTCCTGGCCCTTGAGGAGTCTGTATCTGGTGAGGGAGGCTGGCAGGTAACTAAAACACTTGGCTCCATATGGGAGGTGCCAAGTTCTGAGTCACTGCAAAGGGCAGGAGGATAACTCAACCTCAGGGGTGGAAGAGCGTCCCCTGAAGAGAGGTCAACCCATCTGGGTCTTGGAAAGATGGCAGGATTTTGAGAGGAGAATCTCAGGCCCAGGGAGCCTCAGGAACAGAGGCAGCTCAGAGGTAAGGACACTGTGTGGCCAGGCACTGGGCTCAGCTGGGCTTGGCAGAAGCTGAGCCAAGTGGGGGTTGGGTGGGGAGACCTTAACCTCCAAGAAGTGTGGCCTTGACTCCTGGGGCCTTTCCAGTGCTTCAGATCTGTTTTTGAAATGAAAGTCAACTAGCCCATGTGCATCAAGAATGAATCAATTGGAATCAGGGACAGAGTTAAAACATGGAACTTTACGTCTATATTTCGTTTTCTTTTTCTGCCATTTGCAAAAATGATCACACATGCAAATCATGCAAATCAACAGTTGGCCTTTCACTCTATCCAGCAGGTACCTAACCCTGAGCATAGATTTATTCTCTTCAGCAATGTTCTGCTGAGAGGGTCCCATGACCCCTGCTCTGTTGGACCCTATCAGACCAGACCGATTTTGTCTCAGAGATTTTATTGCCTATGTGTTCACAGCACATTAAAAGCTAAATTTAACTGCAAAAAGGTCATTAGTATCATCGCAGGTGCCCAAGTCCTCAAAATTAACTATTATTTTGTTTCTGTTTTGTTTCATTTGCTGGGTTTCCTCAGCATATTCTGGATGTAAATAGAATTTAAGAAATAATGCTAAGGGGATGCTAAGTGATTAGCTTTTTTAAGATCCTAAGAACACAATTGCATGGCTTGTTGGTAAAGTCAAAACTTTGTTGATGACAATTGAGACAGGAAATATCCAGCAGAGATGAACTATGATTATTTATGAAAGGCTCTAGCAAGAAATTATTCACTTCTTTGGGCAATTTCCACTTTGCTTGTGATTTAAGTCCTCAGAGTGTATTTCATCTAGTTATTCACACAAAGTTAATGGAGCTTACTATGTTTTTGATAGTACAGCATGTTGAATCTGACTCCCATCTTCTTTTTCCTAATTATTTGTAGGCTTTCTTCACCTCAGTTTTATTTCCTTAGCAGAGTCATTCTTTATTTCAGCAGGGAGGCAATGTGTGGAGTGGTAGATGTAGTTCTGGAATGTTCTGGAATGCTGGAGCCCCTATCTCGAACCAGGTGCTGACTGTCAGATTAATTTGTGTCAGTCACCTGGAGACGTCTTGTCTAGAGAGGTCAGGGGTATCCTTTCCCTTCATTTAGAGCAAAGAAGTGGGAGATCTTGAAACTGTGATTCCTTGTCAAAGTGGCCTCCAGTCCTCCATACTGTGGTTTTGTCTCCTCAGTGCTAAAATCACTGTGATCTTCCAGGTATCAATTAAAGAGAGAAGTAATTAACTGTAGGACAGGTTGGTTGTTGGAAACTTGCCTGTGGTGGTGATGGCAAAGAAAGTTCAGGAACCAGCGTTTCAGAAGGAAGAACAGATTTATGAGAGACTAAGCCAGAACAGGATCAGTTATTTCTCCAGCACATTTCATTTTCTAATTACATGAGTGGACCCGATCTCCTCATCGATGGATTTTAAAGGGCAAACAAGACTGAAAGCGACCAACCCACAGGGCAGACTCTGTCATTTTTAGCCACAGTATTCAGAAATGGTGAAGAGGTGAAGAGATTGTATTTCCCACCGCAGCACACACTGGAGCTCACATTTCCAGGATGCCCCGCAAACGGTGCTCAGGCTGTGTGAAGTTCTAATGGAGAAATAAACCTGTCACATAAACACTTCACTACCAAGAGGACTTTATTAATAAACTAGGGGGGCTGGATAGTGGAGGATGAAATTAACACTTTCTGAGTAGGTATATGCTATCCAGATTCCAGTCACTTGTCTCCATTATCCTTTTAAATCCCTAAAGATACTTCAAAGAGGCATTTTCCTTCCATGTTACAGAAAAAGAAACTAAAATTCAGAGAAATAAACTCAGTAAGTTAAAGTAAAGTCACACAATTAATACAATGTCAAGACTCCATATTTGAAAGTCCATCTTCCCTCCAAGGAAACACTCTAATTTTAACCTATAGTAAGTAATTCAGTATTAGGTGTACATTCTAAAAAAGAGAACTATAAAGACACCAAGATAGAAATCCCCAGTTTTTCATACTAAGGTAAGACTAGGATTCTAGATTACTTTGGATAAGATACAAAAAAAGGTATTTACATTTGCTGTTAGAATGCACTCCATATTGTATTTTTGCAATAGAAACATAAGTAAACATATCTTCCTTAATATCCCCTGATAGGACCAAAACTGAAATTAGGCTGCAGGTGCTGAGCACAGCCCCTGATGAAAAGGTTTCCAGGAGCTTACATAGTGAGGATCAACCTGGGAACAAAAGCTTTGTCATAGATTGCTATGGTAGGAGAAAAATGCCCAGTGGGGAGGTGGACGTGGAGAAACAGAATGACTCCAAGATAAAAATTCATCTTTGGAGCTCATCAAATTATATACAGAAGTCTCCCTTTATCCACAGTGGATGTATTCCAAGACCCCCAGTAGATGCCTAAACTCTGTGGATAGTGCCAGCCCCTACCTATGCTATGTTAATTTTAATTATACATACATACCTATAATAAAATTCAATATAGGGGCTGGGGTTGTAGCTCAGTGGTAGAACGCTTGCCTCTCACGCATGAGGCACCACATAGAAATAAATAAATAAAATTTAAAATAAAGGTATTATATATATATACACAAATATATATATAAATTCAATAGTCACAGAAAGAGATTCACAATAATAAAATATAATAATTGTTAGATAAAATCTGGCTGACAGGCCATACCCCCAGGTGTTCTAAATTAGTCACACCCCAGGTGTATTAGGTTATCCTGTAAGTCTGAGCTGCCTTCCCTGAAGTACCCACCTCTCCCGGGAATTCACCCCAGGGTGGGCTCTCCCTTTTTGAGCCAATCCCGAGTATACAAGTCTCACTTCTGGTCCCTGGCAGCCTATGGAGTCAGGGGTCCCTAGGACCACCGGAGTCGCTATTTAAACCCCCGCCAGGCAGGAACTCATCCCTTTTATCCTTTCGCCTTTGTCTTCTCACCAGCTCTTCCCTTTTCCTTCTTGCCGCCCTTCTTTCCTTCTGAAGGGCAAAAATCACACCGGAGACAACCGTGCAGCCAAGAGATTTATTCACCAGCCTCTGCGTCTGGTCAGAGGCAGAAGAAGTATGGGGAGAGAGGAGTTGGGGAGAGAGGAGTCAGGGAGAGGGAAGCAGGCAAGCTCTGGATGGAGGGTGGGTGCCTAGTCTGGCCAGCCGGCCACGGTCTCCGGAGCTGTTGGCTGGAGCAGCGCCTTCGCCTTCGGGCTAGAAATGGTGAGTCTGGAGCCGCTGCAGCTGCTGCTTCCTCTCCGCAGGGATGGGATGTTGTGCCGGATGCTTCTTCTCTGCAGGGACAAGATGTTGCTTCAGCTGCTTCCTCGGCTGCTTCCTCTTTGCTGGGAGGAGCTGTTGTGTTGTGAGCTCCAGGCAGGCAGGGACTTAAGTAGGGATTGGGGGGAGGGTTGAGCAACCTTTAATGCCATTGACTCTTTTCCCAGTAAACAAGGTGACCTTTAAGCCGATTGGCTCCTGCCTGGGGAACAGAGTGACCTTTAAGCTGATTGGCTCCTGCCTGGGGAAATTGAAACCAGGTTGCTCCTAGTGGAATTTTCCATGGGGGAGGTGGCCTGTCAGCTCAAGCCTATCTATCACCTTCCCCTCTTTTTCCTTCTTTGCCCCATCTTCTTCCACCGGTCCCCCTCTCTTCACCGATCCCTTTGGCGTCTCCTCCAGCCATACAGGCCAGTTAATAAATCCCTTTTACTACACAGCAGTTCCGGTGTGGGTTTTTGCCCTTCAGTAATCATATGTAATGAAAGTTATGTGAATGTGGTCTCTTTTACTCAATATACATTGTTGTGTACTCACACTTTTCAGATGGCAGTTGACCATAGACAACTGAAACCTGGGAACTTGAAACCATAGATAAGGAGGACCATTAAACTCAGGGATGCTCCCCAGGGACTTTAGGGATGGTAGGTACTCATGGCCATTTTTCCCTTAAAGAAAAGCTACCTAGATTACATTCAAGGACAGGACCAGTTTCCAGAAGATGCAGTTGATGTTAGATTCCAGAAGGTAGGCAGCAAGAGAGTAGAACAGTACTCGCCAGCTTCATGAGAGTCTAAAAAGAAGCAAAAAAAAAAAGTTCGCACTTTTCCAATTTTGTGCTGTAGGAGAATTTCCCCCATCATTATGAGAGAGGGGCTGAGGAAATCTGTGGCCTGTGAGGATAACCTGGATCAGAAGCCACAGTGGTGAAGATCAAGCACACATGCCGGTAAAAAAATTTTTAAACTATCATTTTCCCAGAACAGGAAATATCCCATCAGGTAAGTACCTACAGGAGATGACATTAATAGCCAGGTTTGTTTCATAGATTTGAAGGCCATTGTTTGAAATTTCTGACACTTTTTCCCACAGAGAAATTGCCAAAAATATTTCCTACCTAAATCCACACTGAGAAAAGGTCAAGACACCCTGGTTTTTCTAAGACATTATAAACTTCAGATTCTTCATCTATAACACAGGGGTAAGGATACCTCTCTCTGCCCACCTCACAGAAGAACTGAAAGGAGAATTTAGGAAATGTGTCACTGAACAGATGCAAGGCATTTTAACATGACATAATTCATCAATGTATTAACATATAGCACAAAATTAATCTCAAAGTACACTAGTCATGTCAATAATGAAAAACTAAAAAATGAGCAATTTTAATAAGGAAAAAATAGTTTGTGTCATTCTGAATGCTGTAACTGGAGGAAAGGGAAAAGAGAAAGAAGAATAGTAGCTTTTCATTCCTTTTCTAAATTCTATTACCTTCTAACATGACATTTAGCTTGCTTACTGTCTTATTGTATCGTATGCCTGCCTTCTCTGTGAGCAGGGATCCTGGATGCTTTTCTCACTGGTGGAGCCAACCATCTAGCACAGTGCCTGGCATGTAGTAATGAGTAAGCAAACATTTCTGGACAAGTTGATTTATGCTTTGATGATGACTTGAGGCACCAGTGCACCATCAGGGACGCTGCTGGAATGAATCTCAGGGCCATTTCCTGAAGCACGGGGTTCCTTCGAAAACCTAGTGGCTGCTTTCTTTCCACCAGGGATATATGATCCAGGAACAAGTGAGGATTGCCCTGGAGACAGAGGAACTAAGGAGCTGGTATTTGGCTTTCTGGTGGTGCCAGACCAAGGTTCATTGTAAAGAGTGAGTACACTTGGGCCGCCCCTTTGTCCACCTAACCTGCTCCTCTCCCCACTTGGTGAGTGTTTCTATGCAATGTATATGTATATATGCAACATATATGACACACCCCCTGTGTGCTTCTTTGAACAAAGAACAGCCACACATACACCCCACACACAGGTCTTCTTCCCTCCCGCCCTGGGCCTGTCCAAGTAACTTTCTCATCAAGGTTCCACCCAGTTTCCTAGAACTGCTGCCTTTTATCACAGGCTCTGGAGCTGTGGGGGCAGGAAGCAGGCTGTGGTGTGCTGTCCTCAGTGGAGAGGAGGGTGAGAAGAGTCCAGGGTTCGCCCACTCAGCGGGGCCACTTCTGGGTTCCAGGTCCACAGCCTTTATGAAGAAGCATATATTCCAATGCCATTTTCCTAACCAAGGTTTCTGATTCAACTCACTGGATTTTAGAGCCATCAGAGAGCTCAGAAATCAAATTAAACTCCCTCATTTCAGAAATAAGGAAAGTGAAGCTCAGGGAGGGCACATTGACTTGCCTGAGGTCACACAAGACCAGCGAGTGGGAGGAAAAAGCCTTTGTCACCTTGACCATACCTGTGCCTGTAGCACCAGAAATGTCTAGGGAAGTGAAGCTTGGACTTCACAAGAATGAACACTAGCAGTGTTCTGAGAGTTTCAGCAGAAGTCTGCATGCATCTGTAGGAATGAATCAGATTTTCATCATTTTTGAAATGTTATATCCAGATAAATCCAGTAATGGTTACTGGGTTTATTTTTTTTTAAGTATTCCTATTTCCAAAAGGATTTCCCAGCAAATTACTTTAAATAGCCTATTCCCCCTAGAGTATTTGAAATATGGTTTCATTTGCACACTTTGCTACTTAATCTCAGTACACAAGGTATTCTTCTAAGGTGTGAATAAACTCAAAACTTCTTAGGCAATTGTTTTTACAAAATTATTTGTCTTTTCCCAAAAATGTGGATAAGTTTTTCTAAATTCTCATTTATGGGTTGATAAAGTTAGGATCAGGGAACCTGGGAAGTGCTGACGAAATAAAGTAAATAGATCAACCCTAAACAACATTTTTGCAAAAACAGGGTATAGGCTGGTACCATTAGAAGGGTTCAGGGTTGCTTCTACAATCTGAATTGACAGATAAAAGCCAAGAAAAATAAGAACATCTGACCATAATATCTGAGAGCTAAAAGGAGTCATGAAGATGTATTATCTAGTCCAACTATTTCACAGTGTGGATAAGAAAACAAGAGCCCAAAGAAGTGGCTGATTGATCCAAGGTCAGCAAGGTCTGCTGCTTCCCAGTTGGGTTCTCTTTCTATAACAGCCCTTGCACTAGGTAGAAGGGAGGAATAATAAATAGGGAAAGGCTAAAGAGGAGCATGGAATTCTCTGGAAATGTCATGAGCTCTTCCCAACCAATAGGGAAGCTCTCAAAGTTTCTGTCGACCCCAGTTAGTTCTGGCAAAAGGGTGAACGGGTCTTTCAGAATCACTGGCATGAAGCATAAGCAAAGGCAGGGTAAGCAAGTAGACCTCCCTGGAGAATTTATTTCCAGGAATTGTGGCCTCTGCCCCGGATGTGGAGTAACTGTCCATGAGAGGAAGAGGGAGATTTGTCAAAGCTCCTACCAGAGACCAGAATTATATTCCTAAGGGCGTTGCTTTTCGGTCTGTGGTTGCAGACCTGGAAATTTGAGGCAATATCTGAGAATATTTTGGGTTGTCACAACTAGGGGGGGAGGGTGCTACTTACCTCTAGTGCTCGGAAGCCAGGAAGGCTGTGAAAAAAACAGTCTTTTAACAAAAAGTATACCAACAGTCAATAGCACCAAGGCTGAAAAAGAAACATGACTCTACCTACCTACCCTTCCTTCAGTCGGTGCTCCGCTCCTTCCAAACACAAGAAATCAAATAACTATTGTAAAGATTCCTCTTCCTCTTTAGGTCTTTAGATTTTTAACACCCGCCCCTCTCCCACCAAGATAAAATCCACATGAAGAGGAGGCAAGCAGAAGAACTGGAGGCAACAATTTCAATAAAAATACTTAGTGCTGAAAATATATGCGTAGGAGAGACTATTTTCCATGTACTTATATTTTCCCTGCTCTTGTTGTCATTCCACCATTCTTGGTAAATTTGTTTTCATTTTAAGTGTTACAAGCAGTTATTATGTATTCCAGGCAGGGCTCCCAAGCTGTGACAATTTAAATGAGGGAGACTTTTTTGTAGGAAAAAAAAAAAATGATAAAAGTACAAATGGTTAGTTGAAACAGTGAAGAAAAGCTTGCCTCAGAGAGCAAAATGCTTTTTTATGTAGTCCTAATATTAATCCGAAATGAAAATGTCCTTCACTTCAAAAGGGGAAGATTTGGCAGGTATAAGATAGAAGAGGGCAAGGATATGTCCCCTCCACATTTAGAACTGCATACCTCCTGAAAAGACTTTGAAATAAATAGTATATAAGAAGCTACAAGTAATTTTTAAAATGGCTTAAAGCTTTTACACCTTCAGCTCAAAGGAAAGGAATGGCTCACAATAGCAGTATGGAAGAATAGAAGGGACTCTGGATGAAGAATATAAAAATTTGGATTCTAGTCCAGGGTCATTAATATGCCCATGACCTTAGGCAAATGGTAGACCTAATATGTGTTTTTATGATGATATAATAATAACACTTACAGTCCTCCTCAGGTTGCTGTGAGGTTCAAAGGGTGTATAAATATCAATATATAGCCTCCTCGATTAGCTTTCCATTGTTATAAAAAAAATACCTGAGGCTGGGAACTTTAAACAGATTTTTTTTAATGAAGAGGTTTATTTACCTCACAGTTTTGGAGGCTAAAAGTCCACATATCATGGTTCCTATCTGGTGAGGGTCACACTGGTTATATCACTTCATGGTGAAGGGTATCATGGCAGGAGCATATGCTAAAGAGAAAGATCACAAAGACAGGAAGCTAGAGAGAGTCAGGGGGTCAGGCTTGCTCTTTAATAACTCACTCTTATGGGAACTAACAGGGGGTCCCTTAAGTACTACCTAATTTCTTTTGAGAGCATTGCCCACCATCTAACCACTTCTCACTAGGCCTCACCTCTTCAAAGTGCCACCACCTCAACATAATCACACCGAGGACTGAGCTTCCAGCCCATGAACCCATGGAAGACAAATCACATCCAAACCATAGCACCTGCTCATTGTGTTTCTTCATATTTCCTTCATAATGCCAGCACCATCTATGCTTTTATCAGGATGATGAACAGCCACCACTGATAAACAACCTCAGGGTCAAACCTGGAGTTATGACAGAGGAGTTTTTTTGTTGTTTTTTTTTTTTTTTTTTCCCCCAGTATGGGACTTGAACCCAGGGTGCTCTACCACTGAACTACACCCCCCAGCTCTTTTTTTTTTTTTTTTTTTTTTTTTGAGGCAGAGTCTCTCTAGATTTCCCAGACTGACCTTGAACTTGCAATCTTCCTGCTTCAGCCACCCAAGTCACTGGGATTACAGAAATGCACCACCTTGCCCAGCCAAAAGAGTTGTTTTTGTTTTTTGTTTTTTTGTTTTTTGTTTTTTTGTGTGGTACCGGGGATTGAACTCAGGGGCACTCGACTACTGGGTCACATCCCCCAGCCCTTTTTTGTATTTTTATTAGAGACAGGGTCTCACTGAGTTGCTAAGTGCCTCGCCATTGCTGAGGCTGGCTTTGAACTTGCGATCCTCCTGCCTCAGCCTCCCAAAGTGCTGGGATTACAGGCGTGTGCCACCGCGCCCAGCCAAAAGAGATCTTTTTTGATCTTTGAAACATCACTTACTATATACTTTCAAATTTCCTTTCTTTAAACCCATCTTTTTTCTGCTTAAGGTGAGGAATTATCAGGGTAGGGTGACTATGTTCCAAATAAATAAATGAATAAATATCTTTACAGAAAAAATGTCATCACAAGTTATCATGCCCATAAAAGCAAAAAATTAAAGAGAAATCTTCCTTTCTTGAAATGTCTGGAAGACTGAAGAATGAGTGAAAATTAATAAAGCAAGGACTAGGATGCAGAAGTGACCAACCAGTGGAATTTATTTATGTGTAAAGTAATTCAAAATTTTATCAGTTATGTTGCAGCATTAAAATAAGGCAGGGAATATATCTTTAGTCCGTAGCAGCTCCATGGCAGCCTGGGGTTGATATAAACAGAAAATTAACATTAAGGGGGTAAAAAGTAGCACTAGATGATAAATCAGCAGATGAGAAAAAAAAAAAAGGAAAACATTTGGAAGTTGTTATTTTCTTTATGTGCCTTTGGTATTTTTAATGCAGAATTTTTATGGGGGCAACAAAATGGTGGATAAAGGGAAACTAGTGGATGTAATTTATTTAGACTCTCAAGGGCTTTTGATACAGTCCTACACAAGAGGCTATTAAGGAAACTTGGCAGCCACTGGGTAAGAGGTAAAGGGCTGTCAATCATGGGTTAACAGTGGGTTAAGAGATAGAGGGGTAACGAAAGAATAAATGACTTGCTCTCAGCCTGGAAAAGAGTTAATAGTGGGGTGCCAGCAATCAATACAAGAGCAGTGCTCGTGAGGATATTTATTAACACCCTTGAAAATGGACTAAATAATAAGGTGCTGAAATTTGCTGACTCCAGGAAACTATTTTGGTTCCCCAAGTCTACACAGATGGATATGAGAAACATAGAATCCAAACTCAGTAATTGGGCAAAACAGTGGCAGATGAAGTGCAGAGCAGACAAGTGCAAAGTAATGCACATTGGAAGTAGCAACTTAAATTACTCATCCACTCGGGTGAGTTCTGAATTAGTGCTAACCTTACCAGGAAGAGATACAGGCTCACAGAAGACATCTTAATGAAGATGTATGCACAATGCTCAACAGAGTTTAAAAAAAAAAAAAAAAAAAGCAAATAGCAAATACACTTACATTTCAATAAGAATGAAAGGGAACATATTCCAGTGCCATCATAGAAATCAATGGCACAACCTTGTCCTACTTTGTTTCCCAAGACATAGAGCTGACAGGCCACTGTGGTTACAAAAGTCAGAAGGTGATCAATCCCCAGGTCCCCAGAGATCTACATTTAACATTCACTTAAAATCACCGTATCTTCAAAGGAAGATAGTAAAAATAAAAACAACTGGTAACACCCAGGAAAAGAATTAGAAACTGTGGAAGGGGCCATGTAAAATGTCATATGAGAAGTTTTAGGGTTAATAATCAGTTAATCAGGGCTGGGGTTGTGGCTCAGCGGCTGGGGTTGTGGCTCAGCGGTAGAGCACTCGCCTAGCACGTGCGCAGCCCGGGTTCGATCCTCAGCACTACATAAAAATAAACGCATTGTGTACAATTAAAGCAATTAAATAACTATTTTAAATAATAATAATTAGTTAATCATTTGAACATAGGAAAAATAAACATAAGGCGTCACACAAGTTTTCCATAAATGTAAAACAATTATATTAATATTTTGGCAACTTATGTTGGAGGTGGACTAGAAACTATCTGTAAGTGGTGTTAAAGATAAACTGAATTTTCCTGTGATATGAGATGCTCTCAGATGCAGTCTATTTTTTTTACCTATGGTAGCCATTTTTCATTAGTATTAAGATTGGAAGTAAGAAAACACACATAAGGTCTGGGGTTGTAGCTCAGTGGTAGAGTACTTGCCTAGCACATGCAAGGCCCTGGGTTCAATTCTCAGCACCACATATAAATAAATGAATAAAATAAAAGTCCATCAACATCAAAAAATTTTTTTTAATAAATAAAGTAAAAGTATTGTGTCCAACTACACCTAAAAAAAGTATAAAAAAAGAAAATATCATGCTCTAAAGTTTCATAAATATTATTTCTAATGCCATTTATAATTTTTCCTCTTCTTCCAAGCCCAGAAAGATTCACTAAGATATTGATGATATGTATCAACAGGTAAGTCATTGCATTTTCCTGACCTCTTTAGCTCTGGGATACACAAATCATTGCACCACTCTCCTTCTTCCCTCATGCCCAGGGGACAATTTATCCATGCACCTAACTACTAGAAGCTGTAAGATCTCCCCACCTTCTGCTCCTTCCTTCTTTCCAAATGTACAGCTGAGATAGGTGACTGTGGTTACTGAAGTCAGGAGGTAATCAATTCCCAGGCTTCCAGAAATCGAGCATCTGCTGGTGGAGGTCAGACAAAAACACCCTCCTACAATGCTGAAGTACTTTATATTGACCCAGTACTTGTTGAGAAAAATGACATATCACATTCAAGATGAGACCTGCACAATTGGCAGGTGCACAGAGGGCAGGGGAGACCCTGAGGGAAAGCTATAGCTAACTCTCTTCTCGCAGCATTTAGTCCTCACCAGAGGACAGGAGCCATGTGACTGGGCTCTTGGGTGTTCAATGGATGTGGCATGGAACTTCACAAGCACTTTTCCTTGTTTGTTTTTCTTCCTGCAATCTAATCCTTCAGCACTGTGATAAACAAAAATAAACTAAAAATGACTCGCAATAAAGTACGAGAAAGAATAAACCAAATGCTAATGTAAAAATAGCATTAATAGATGCTAAAAATTGAATCGCACCACATAAGAGAAACAGTGTGGCTTTTTAAAAAAAAAAAAAAAAAATCTTGCAAGTAGTGGGTAAAAATTCTGAGAGGGATCAGCTTACCCTTCAGAAATGACCTATTTTTTCCAGGTGGATGTTTGGGTGTTTAATAGGACATTTTAAGTGACATAGATATTTTTCCTCTTCAGATATGTAGATTCTTTCTAAGAGGACAAGAGGTAACATTTTCACAGCAATTTTGCAAAGTATGGAAAGCAGACCCATTGCTAAATGTTGTCATCACATGACAGCAGTGTACCAGGCGGAAAGTTCCTGGTGTGGGCCAGTGTCGATCGACATAAGTGTCTTCAGTTCTCCACCCTTTGCACCAAAATCTTTTAATCTTTTTAAATAAATAAATAAATAAAATCACACAGCATTTGAGTAACTTGATACTTTTAGGGACCTCTAGGCATCATTTGTTTTCCATTCTACCAGTGATCATTTATAAATACCAATATTGCCATCTCAACCCATTTTACCTCCCCCAGATGAAAGTATCCTTTGTGAACAGCAGCACCACCATCACTGTCATCCCAAACTGTTAAACCTACACATTCAACCCCAGGAGAAGAGATGAGAGAGACAGAGATAGACACAGGCACTTATTTAGTACCCTAGTATTGGTCATCAAAAGGGACAATTAAAATTATTATGAACAACAGATTCAGAAGGACATTATCTAAGACAGGAACTTTTTCAGAATGTAGCCATAAGAAAATTGGATGTCAAAAGCCCACACACTTCCCTAAAAATCAGTTTACGTTTTAAAGTTTATTCATGTATTAATTGCATAAGAATAGGTTCTTAGGTTGAGATCTATTCTTGCAGTCTACAAATTAATCCTTACTTCATGATAAGTAGTATTTTTTAAAAGTTAACAGCTTTATTGAGATATAATTCATATAGCATATAATTCATCATTACAAGGGTACAATTCACTGGCTTTTAATATATTCACCAATATGTGCAACCAGCACCACAATTTTAGAACATTTTCATTACCTCAAAAAGAAACCTCGTGACCTTTAGCTACTATTTCCCTGTTGTATCCTTCTTTCATACCTGCCTCAGCTCTAAGCAATCACTCCTCTACTCTCTTCTGGACTTCCCTGTGAATGGAATCACCGTCTTTTGTGACTGGCTTCTTTTGCTTAGCATAATGTGTTCAAGGTTTTCATGTGGTAGCATATTTGCTTTTCTTTCCTTTTTATTGACCAAATGATATTCCATTGTATGGACAGTTTTCATTTTGACTATCCATTTGTAAGTGGGTGGACATTTAAATTGTTTCTTCTTTGGAGCTGTTACAATAATGCTGCCATAGCCCAGCATGGTGACACACGCCTGTAAACCCAGCAAGACATGGGAGGCTGAGGCAGGAGGATTGCGAGTTCAAACCCAGCCTCAGCGACTTAGGGAAGCCCTAAGCAACTCAGCGAGACCCTGTCTCTAATAAAATATAAAAAAGGGGTGGGGATGTGGCTCTGTGGTTAAGCGCCCCTGGGTTCAATCCCTGGCGCCCCCCCAAAAAAATAACTAAAGTAATGCTGCCGTAACATTCTTGTATGTATTTCTAGGTGCACATATGCTTTCATTTCTCTTGGATATATACCTAAGAGTGGGATTACCATACATGTATGAAGACACAATTGTTGTGAAAATACTTTATATAAAACCAGCAACTTGAAACCTTGTGTTGTTTATATGTAATATGAAATGAAATGTACTCTGCAAATATGTATAACAAATTAGAATAATAAACATTTTATTTTAAAAATCCCCCCCAAAAAAAAGAGTGGAATTACTGGTCATATGTTAATTCTATATTTAATTGTTGAACAAACTGCCAGACTATTATCCAAAGTCATTGCACCATTTTACATTCCTACCAACAGAGATGAGGATTCTGATTTCCCCACAATCTTGTTAACACTTAACATTATTGGACTTTATGATTGAAGCCATCTTGGTGGGTATGAAATAGTATCTCATTGTGGTTTTGATTTGCATTTCCCTGATGATGAATGATGGCCAACATCTTTTCAGGTGCTTATTGGCCGTTTGTATATTCCGTGGAGGACTGTCCATTTACATCCTTTGCCCATTTTGTAATCGGGAGCCAGTTACATTTACTTGTTTACATAACTTCAATAGCTGATTTTTCTGCTAACAGATGAGAAATAGCTCATAATAACTTAGAAGGAACCACTAAAGAGTGGCAGATGAGCTGACCTAAGATAATAAGAGAAGAAAAAAATTTATAAAAAGCTAACCTAAACTCTCAAAGAGCAGAGTACTCACCCAGCCATAAGAAGGTAGCAACAGCTTCCATAGGCCCTGACAGCTTCTCTGTGTTACACTCTAGAAAGTGACTGAAGTTTACTGTGATTGCTTCACATCTTCTTTATAGGATCACTTTAACTTCTGCATGGTTTGTTTAAAAAGGCCAGGAGATGCACAATATAATTTAGAGCTGTGGCAAGGGGAAATACTACTTGTTAGGAAGGTTGTGCTCCTAAGTGTTTCACAGAGAACGCCCCAAGGAGAAGAAAAAGTTTTATTTGTGTTTTCATTGTTGCTGATTCAATGTACCAAAGTCATGTCAATCTGCACAGGAGCTTCCTGAAAGTTTGACAACTGGATCCCAAGCGAGTAGAAGCCAGCTGGGACACACTGCAGCTTGACATGATTGTTTAAGCCAGACACTGTGTTAGTCTCTTTATATATTGCTCTAGTTTGAGTGATTATGTCCCTCCAAAATTCATGTCAAAGTTTAATCCCCAATGTAATAGCATTATAAGGTGTGGCCTTTGAGAGGTGATTAATGCTCTTATAAAAGCATTTGGAGGGTACTAGCTACACCCTATTCCACCCTTCTATTCCTTCCACAGCCTTTAAGACACCATGTCAAAACAGACACCAAACCTGCAGGCACCTGATCTTGGGCTTCTCAGCCTCGAGAACTGTGAGAAAATAAATTTCTTTTCTTTTGTGCTAGGGATTGAACCCAGAGGTGCTTTGCAACTAAGCTACATCCTCAGCCCTTTTTAATTTTCAGACAGGATCTTGCTAAGTTGCTTAGGTTCTCACTAAGTTGCTGAGACTAGTCTCAAAGCTTAAGGTATGTTGATGGGCTGACTCTGCACATATGCATGCACAAATTGAGATCTTCCTGCCTCAGCCTCTCCAGTCACTAGGGTTACAGGCATGCGCCCCTGCATCTGGCAGTAAATAATCCAGTCTCATGCATTTTATTATCACAGCAGAAAAAGAATATATGCAAAGTCTCATTTAATGCTCTGAATAACCTCAAAGAAGAAATAAATGGATTCATCCCCTTTTGTGCAGAAATATACTGAGGCTCAGAAATATTTCATAAACTTCTTCAGGGACACATAGCTAGGAAATGCCATGCTGGACTCTCCAAAGACTGCACTCTTCCTGGTACACTAAATCCATCCCTCTTTTTTTTTTTTTTTTTTTTTAAGTGTGTCAAAAACAATTCTTAAATTGGGTTAAAAGGCACTTTTGAAGAAATGTCATCCATTATTCCAAAATTATACTCATTTGAAAACCCCACAGGCTTTGACATCAATAAGTAAGTGAAGTGTTAATACATAGGTATTCAGAATCAGAAATAGCTAACTGCAGCTTCACTAGAGAAAAATGGGCAGAGGCTTGCTCAGTGATAAGGCCAAAATCATAGAGGAATTTGAAAATATTAAGTGTCAAAGCAGTGTACTCACAAGCAGCACCCACAAGCAATGTAGAAAGTGGCTCTGAGTGATCTACTAGAGAGCCCCATTCCAGCTTCATATTCCACTGTGACTCCTGCCAAGACTAGTCCCTGCCAGGGTAGGCATGGGACTCTTACCACCCCAGCTTGAGTGCCCCTAGATTGTGCATGTTCACGTGCAGAGTCAGAGCATCAACGCACTGTAACAAACAACCTCATGGCAAAAGGCAAGACAGTTCTTTCCAGCATAGGGTCTGTATTTCCCACCAGTTGCAGTGCACATTAAAAATCAAGATAGCACCTAACCCCGCTTTTTGGAAACAAATGACTAAACATTTGCAAGATTCTATTCAAATAAAACCCCAAATTCTTCACCCAGAAGTTAATGATCACTCTACTTAAAAAAAAATCTGTAATTAGACAAATTGTATGGAAGGAATCACTTATGCAACCAGAGGCAAGTTTCAACTTCTGTTTCCAGCCAGTATCAAAGAGGTGGGTTGATCTGCCACAGGATAACATGTTCCCCTTGCCCTTCCTGGCACCAGCTATGGAATAGATTACTCCATTAGAGAAGCTGCTATTGTATGCTTGTTAGGTAAGTAGAATTTGTTATTCAGCAACCAAGCTTTGGTAATGATCCTATACTAGCCAAGGTTCAAACCTCACTGCATACTGATGTCCGCAAAGCTTCAATACTATGTAAAACCTACAGAGATATCAGTCGAGGCTTGGGAAGGTCTACTTCTAATTTATGGCAAGAACACAGAGCTTGAGTTTCTCAATATTTCAAGTAACTGGGACCATTCATGTACAATACTCTTCATTGTGTTTTGCAGTGCTCTACATTAAAACCTGAATGAGCTGGGTTAAAAAAAAAAAAAAAAGTGCACTTTTGTTTTTAATCTTTCACCCAACAAAGAATACAATAAACAGTAGCCTCATTCAGAGATCTTTGGTATAAAGCAGAATGCTTTGACACTTAATATTATCATCATTGTAGGCTTAATAGTAGATGTGTAGGAATAGGAGGAAAAAACAAGAAGGAGGCAGTGATGGAGGAAGTTTGGGCATCTCCCAGCCTCCCCTTCCCCAGCCTACCTCCTCTGCACCCATATCCACCCACTGTGGATGGCCCATGAATGGTGAAGACAGCTTTTCTGGGCATCCCCACATCCTGACCCAACCTTCCTCAGGCCATGCTCTCTTCATCCTGCCTCCACTTCCCTCAAGCTCCACTTTACAGCTTAGACATTTGGAATCTCATGTTGTCTGGGCCAGGCTTGGTTGTCAGGAAATACAACAAACAAGTCCTGTGAGCCAATGGGAAAGAGTAGAGCAATGGGCGCCCTCATTCCACCGCCTCCCATAGGTACAAACTGCTACCGGCGGCCTCCTGGAGGTCACGGTCCCTCTTCAATTGACTCACCCCAAGAGCAACCCCAAGGGTGAGGATCTCAGCTCAGGCTATAAGAAAAGACCCCGTCATGTCCAGTGTCATCCTTGGTCACCGGGATGGAGAGAGCTAAATGAGGGGTGGAAGAGGTGAGATCACAGGACTAGGTGTGGCTCCTCACGTTGCATGCTACTTAAGAGTATGCAGATGGCCCAGCAGACATTCCACCCCTGCAGATTAGCCATGGTCAACATTTGACTCACGGCACCCAACAAACATGGATGGCTTGTAGAAAACAACCGTTTACAATTCAAGCACCAGAAACACCAGCTCTAGCAATAGTCCTCGTCATAACCAAGATGTGGGGAGTTGTGCAACCGATTTCGTATGGCTAGAAGGTTCTTTTGTTTGGCGGCCAGGTAAAACAGGGCTGCCTCCTTTAAATAGTCTCCCTTCCCCTACATACCCTTCATGCACAGAATTCCTTTGGAAGCCACTGGAAATCCCTTTTGCAGGACAGAGTGATGAGAACAATCTGTTTGTTTTTGTATGAACCTATGCTCTCCCTCTCCCTCCAACTATTCTAGTGAGTTCCCTTTTTTTTTTTTTTTTTTTTTTTTTTAGACCTCTTCTCAAAACTCCCACATTCCACATTCCCAGGAAGGCTTTTCCTACAATGGTCTCCTCTAAATCAAAATGGCTGCAGTCCAAAGGTTGTGCCAAAGAAAAATTCAGCAAGCTGCCAGCAAAGTCTCAGCAGTATGATTGACCTTTCCTTCCTCCGTGTTTTTCTTTCTTAATTGTCATGTCTACCCCAGCTAAGTGACAAACATGAAGTAGGAATTGCCTTTTATCCTTGTGTTTTCGCAGTGCTTCAGAAGATGAGTCCACTCGATAAATTGAAAATCATTATTATACACAAATGCATATGCTAATGTGTGACCGGTAAGCTCAGATGGCAGAATGAATAAACAATTACTGGCAAACACCGGGGTATGGCATTTCAATGAAGTCATCACAGACTCACTAGCAATTATCTCTGCAAACCTAAGGTGAGGTGTCTGTGGACTGAAAGAGAGACATGCACGCTGTGTTTAAAAACAGAAACAGGAACATTTAAAGAATCAGACTCAACACCTTAACATTAAGATCCAGAAATATATTGCAATCTTACACACACACACACACACACACACACACACACACTAGCATGCAGGGGAAAAAAAATAATACAATCCTACCTATCACATTAGTCAAATTCTCTCCCTCACCAGCATAAGTCTGATAAAAAAAAAAAAAAAAAAAAGAGTCAAAAGCACAGATGTTAAATCATTGTGAGTGTTGTGCAGTTTTAAGTTTAGTCTTGCTTGCCATGGGGCAATTAGAGAACTATGTCCAGAAATCACACTCTCAGCAGGTGAATTCATAAGCGATTAGAAGGCCTTTCCCCATAAGTAATTATTATGGTCCGGTGTCAACCCAGAGATGCATACCTCATGGGATTCCAAAGAGGTTGGTCTTAATGTAGTGCTATTTTTAGTAGTGACTTAGATGATGGGAGAGAATACGGTTATTAAGTCCAATGATGACATCAAACTGGGTGTGGTACACTCTACTTTGGAAAACTGGAGAGAAGTGCAAATATCTTGATAAGTTAGAGAAGTGGGCGGACATAAACAGATTGAGGTTCTGTAGTATCATTCACAGGGGAAGAAAAACAAACCACACAATTGCAGGATTCATTCTGGGACGTCATAAAGAAAACGATCTGGAGGTCATAGCCAACACAAGCTATTGAGGTTCATGCTTTAGCTTTAAAAGCATGTTTTGACTTAGTAAACCAAAAATAGGTGGTCTTTCCTTAAAGTTCAGTCTGGCTACAGGCAGTCCCATAATACAAAATTCTATGTCCTCTTCAGGCTCACATTTTAACATGGAATATATAGAATGTAGGGGAATTTCTCACATGCTTGAGAAACAGCCCTTAGAAAAACAACTAAAACCACAAATCTATTTGTTCTAAACAAATTTTTGAGGAAGAGACTTTAGCATTTTCAAGCCTAGAAAGAGGGGGAAAAGTGGGAGGCAAAAATTTTGATGATATTGGGCAATATGGGGGGGGAGCTATAGAAAATCAGAGTGTGAATCAACAAGAGACTCAGGAAAAAGATGGCGGACAGCAGAGAAGCACTCTTGGGAGACCGGCACTAAAAGAGTCTTACCGGGAAGATTGAAAGTGCTCCTAGCAACACTCCCGCAACTGGAAGGGAGCTGAGACATCCGCGCACATCTAGATGGTGAAATACAAGGAACTCCAGACCGCCGACGCACGCACAGAGTCCAGTGCCAGCGGCCCACAGGCCGAACCAGCATTAGCGGTGCAGCTGCTGTGGTAGCATTGCAGTAAGGAAGTGCAGACCACGGCCTCGAACAGCGCAGAATAAAAAGAGAGCCAGACGCGAGCAGCAGCCTCACAGACTTCTTTCGCGTAAATTGCCGAACAGGACCTGCAAACCTCGGAGTGACACACAGGTCCGGGGTACAGCTGTTGGGACCGGGGGAGGCACCGCCATTTTGGAGGAGGGCTGAGGCTAACTGCAGACATCCAAGGATCGGTCCAGGGCCCGGAGAACAGCACACACCTGGATGAGACGCGTGCAGGCAGCCCGGAGGGAAGGGCCTGCCTGAGGCCAGCGCAGCAACCATGAGAGCTATAACTGGGGGCGGGCGTGGGGAATGCATGCCTTTTGGATGAACCCTTTCTTGGTGCTATTCACATGCTGACACCCCCCCACACTCCCTAGCTTTTATTCCTCTGTGCCAATCTGCCACTGGCCAAAGCTGCAGACTAGATTCCACTGTGACTGTCTGGGCGTGGTCCAGGACAACTGCCTTAAACTGGAAGGGCTTTCCAGGGTCCTGTTTATTTGAGATTCGTTCCTGGGTTCGACTCTGTTTTTTGTTTGTTTGTTTTTGTTCTGTTTGATAGTGTGATTATTTGTGTGTCTGTGTTCCTCTTTCCTGTCTTCCCTTCTCACTTTAGTCTCTTCTGCCCTCATCTTATCTATTTACACCCTGTCATTGTGTACTCATCAGAGGTGAAAACAAGGTATACGCAGAAATTGGGACTTCTAGGCCTGGGGCAATTGAAATATACAGAAAAGCGGTGTTATATATAGTTTACTCTCTATTTTTCTTGACTCAGTTTCTCTCTCCTCTCTCTTACACTATTCTTACTTCTTTGTTATCTCTCATTGTTCCTTTTTATTTTTTCTTTTCCATCTTTCTTTATTTTTCTTCTCTCAAAGGCTAAATAAGTTTGGTTTATATATAAATCATCTTTCCTCTAAATCGCTCACTCCATTCTCTTTTCCTCCCCTGTCTGCTGATATTAAACCACTTCCATAGAATTCTATTTTTATACTTCCTAAGAACATCTCAGTAACCTCACTTGCTTCTTCCTAAACATATCATCTCTGTGTCCAATACTGAAACTGTAACCCCAACGCAAGCATACAGAGTAAATTGGAAACAAT
The DNA here is from genome assembly GCA_025594165.1 of Tamias sibiricus. Classification (NCBI taxonomy): domain Eukaryota; kingdom Metazoa; phylum Chordata; class Mammalia; order Rodentia; family Sciuridae; genus Tamias; species Tamias sibiricus. The sequence goes on along the minus strand of CM046666.1, from coordinate 124,558,564 downwards.
ACCTGAGTTAACTAAGTCTGTACATTGTGATCAAACTGGGATTTGCTGTAAAGAAAGTGTTAGAGCTTAAATAGTAAGGTATTTATAAGGGGACCTGACAGCATTGTACCACAGGAGAAACATAAGGCTATAAGGTGAAATCGAAATAGGCAAGGTCCCACAGTGCTAGGAGAATAGACACACAAGCATTATGAAGAAGCAAGGGAAGAAAGTGGCTGAAACCAACCAACATGCCCCCTCAGTATATTCCATGGCAAGCACAGTTGGTCAAATGCCAGAGACGGAATTTAGAAATTACATATTCCAAATGTTTATGGATCTTAAGAATAAACTAAAAAAAAATGAGATGAGAGAGCAAATAGAGGTGGTAAAAGAGCATTCTGACAAAGAACTCCAAAAACAAATACAAGAAGCAAAAGATTACTTCAATAGGGAGATAGAGATTCTAAAGAAAAACCAAAGAGAAATTCTGGAAATGAAAGAGGAAATAAACCAAACTAAATACTCAATTGAAAGCATCACCAACAGATTAGATCACCTGGAAGAAAGGACCTCAAATAATGAAGACAAAATATATATCCTGGAGAAAAATCTAGAGGACACGGCAAAAGAAGTAAGAAAACAAGAACAGAGCATTCAGAAATTATGGGACAGCATAAAAAGACCAAACTTAAGAGTGATTGGTGTTGAAGAAGGTGCAGAGTTTCAAACCAAAGGAATGAGTAATTTATTCAATGAAATAATAGCAGAAAATTTTCCAAACATGAGGAACGAATGGCAAAAATGGCAAGTTCAAGAGGCTTACCAAACACCAAACGTACAAAACCACAACAGATCCACACCAAGGCACATTATAATGAAATTGCCTAATATACTAGGCAAGGAGAGAATACTAAAAGCCACAAGAGAAAGGAAGCAGATTACATATAGGGGGAAACTGATCAGACTATGCTCAGATTTTTCAACCCAGACCTTAAAAGCTAGAAGATCCTGGAATAGCATATTTCAAGCTCTGAAAGAAAAGGGATGTCAACCAAGATTCTTATATCCAGCAAAATTGAGCTTTAGATTCGAAGATGAAATAAAAACCTTCCACGACAAACAAAAGTTAAAAATTTCACAACTTGAAAGCCAGCACTTCTGAACATCTTGGGCAAAATTTTCCACGAAGAATAAGAGAAAAATAACGATGAAAACCAACAAAGGGAGATAGTAAACTAAAGGAATTATCAACCAGAGGAGAATCCAAATCAAGCTAAATACTATAATACATTTAAAAATGGATGGAAATAAGAATCACATCTCAATAATAACCCTGAATGTTAATGGCCTAAACTCACCATTTAAAAGACACAGATTGTCAGGTTGGATTAAAAGAAACAACCCAACAATTTGCTGTCTACAAGAAACACACCTCATAGAAAAAGACATCAAGCGATTGAAGGTGAAAGGCTGGGAAAAGTCTCATCATGCACATGGGCTGCGGAAGAAGGCAGGGGTTTCCTTTCTCATATCAAATAAGGTATACTTCAAGCCAAAGCTAATCAAAAGGGATAAAGATGGATATTTCTTACTACTTAAGGGAACCATTCATCAACAAGATATAACAATTATAAATCTATATGCCCCAAATAATGGAGCACCTACATTCATCAAACAAACCCTTCTCAAGTTCAAGAGTAAAATAGACCACAACACAGTTATTCTAGGGGACTTCAACACACCTCTCTCACCAATGGATAGATCATCCAAACAAAAGCTAAATAAAGAAACATTAGGCCTCGTTAAAACAATTAATAACTTAGACCTAACGGACATATATAGAATATTTCATCCCTCAGTAAGCGAATACACTTTCTTCTCAGCAGCACATGGCTCCTTCTCCAAAATTGACCATATATTATGTCACAAGGCAACTCTCAGCAAATATAAAAAAATAGAAATATTACCTTGCATTCTATGAGACCATAATGGGATGAAATTGGAAATCAATGATAATACAAGAAATTAAAAAAACTACTCCAACAGCTGGAAGCTAAACAACATGCTACTGAATGAACAAGGGGTTGAAGAAGACATCAAAGAGGAGATTAAAAAATTCCTAAAGGTAAATGAGAACACAGATACATCGTATAGAAATCTCTGGGACACTATGAAGGCAGTAGTAAGAGGAAAATTCATTGCACTGAGTTCCTTCATTAAAAGAAAAAAAAAAAAAAAACAAATAAATGACTTAACATCACACCTCAAAGCACTAGAAAAAGAGGAACAGATCAACACTAAGAGCAGTAGAAGACAGGAAATAATTAAAATCAGAGCTGAAATTAATGAAATTGAGACTAAAGAAACAATTCAAAGAATTGACAAAACTAAAAGTTGGTTCTTTGAAAAAATAAATAAAATTGACAGACCCCTAGCAATGCTAATGAAAAGAAGAAGAGAAAAAACTCAAATTACTAGCATCTGTGGTGAAAAAGGAAATATCACAACAAACACCTCAGATATACAGGAGATAATTAGAAATTACTTCGAAAAATTGTACTCTAATAAAATAGAAAATACTGAAAGCATAGACAGATTTCTAGAGTCGTATGAATTCCCCAAACTGGAATAGGAGGCTATACACAATTTAAATAAATCAATTACAAGTGAAGAAATAGAAGACGCTATCAAAAAACTACCAACAAGAAAAAGTCCAGGTCCTGATGGGTTTACAGCCGAGTTCTACAAGACCTTCAAAGAAGAACTAATACCGATGCTCTTCAAATTATTTCAAGAAATAGAAAAAAAGGGAGCTCTTCCACACACTTTCTATGAGGCCAATATCACATTAATTCCAAAGCCAGGCAAAGACACAGCCAAAAAAGAAAACTTCAGGCCAATATCTTTAATGAACATAGATACAAAAATCCTCAACAAAATCCTGGCAAATTGGATACAAAAACATATCAAAAGATAGTGCACCACGATCAAGTGGGGTTTATCCCAGGGATGCAAGGCTGGTTCAACATTCGGAAATCAATAAACATAATACATCACATCAATAGACTTAAAGATAAAAACCATATGATCATCTTAATAGATGCAGAAAAAGCATTTGACAAAATACAACACTCCTTTATGTTCAAAGCTCTAGAAAAATTAGGAATAACATGAATATATCTCAACATTATAAAAGCTATCTATGCAAAACCTCAAGCTAACATTATCTTAAATGGAGAAAAATTGAAAGCATTCCCTCTAAAAACTGGAACAAGACAGGGATGCCCCCTGTCACCACTGCTATTTAACATAGTACTGGAAACTCTGGCCAGAGCAATTAGACAGATGAAAGAAATTAAAGGGATCCAGATAGGAAAAGAAGAGCTCAAATTAGCACTATTTGCTGATGACATGATAATCTACCTAGAAGACCCAAAAAACTCTACCAGAAAACTTTTACAACTAGTAAATGAATTCGGCAAAGTAGCAGGATACAAAATCAATACCCATAAGTCAAAGGCATTTTTGTACATCAGTGACAAAGCCTCTGAAAGGGAAATGATGAAAACTAAGGAGCTCTATAACGAAAACTATAGAACACTAAAGAAAGAAATCGTAGAAGACCTCAGAAGATGGAAAGACCTACCTTGTTCTTGGATAGGTAGAATTAATATTGTCAAAATGTCCATACTACCAAAAGCATTATACAGATTTAATGCAATTCCAATCAAAATCCCAATGACATTTCTCAAAGAAATAGAAAAAGCAGTCATGAAATTCATCTGGAAAAATAAGAGACCCAGAATAGCTAAAGCAATCCTGAGCAGGAAAAGTGAAGCAGGCGGCATCACCATACCCGACTTTAAATTATACTATAGAGCAATAGTATAACAAAAACAGCATGGTGTTGGCACCAAAACAGACTAGTAGACCAATGGTACAGAATTGAGGAGACAGAGACTAATACATATAATTTCAGCTATCTTCTATTAGACAAAGGCACCAAAAATGTACAGTGGAGAAAGGATAGCCTCTTCAACAAATGGTGCTGGGAAAACTGGAAAGCCATATGCAACAAAATGAAATTAAACATGTATCTCTCACCATGCACAAAATTCAATTCAAAGTGGATCAAGGACCTAGGAATTAGATCAGAGACAATACACCTAATAGAAGAAAAAGTAAGCTACAATTTCCAACATGTTGGATTAGGCTCCAAGTTCCTTAACAAGAATCCTGTAGCACAAGAATTAATACCAAGAATTAATGAATGGGATAGATTTAAGCTAAAAAGCTTCTTCTCAGCAAAAGAAACAATCAGTGAGGTGAATAGAGAGCCAACTAATTGGGAACAAATATTTAATACATGCACATCGGATAGAGCACTAATTTCTAGAATATATAAAGAACTCAAAAACTTGACACCAAAAAAAACAAATAATCCAATCAATAAATGGGCTAAGGAATTGAAAAGACACTTCTCAGAAGAAGATACACAATTAATCAACAAATACATGAAAAAATGCTCAACATCGCTGGCAATTAGAGAAATGCAAATCAAAACTACTCTAAGATTTCATTTCACTCCAGTCAGAATGGCAGCTATCAAGAACACAAACAACAATAAATGTTGGAGAGGATGTGGGGAAAAAGGCACACTCATACTTTGCTGGTGGGACTGCAAAATGGTACAACCGTTATGGAAAGCAGTATGGAGATTTCTTGAGAAAATGGGAATGGAACCACCCTATGACCCAGCCATCCCACTCCTGGGTCTATTCCCAAAGAACTTAAAAACAGCATATTACAGTGACACGCTACCTCAATGTTTATAGCAGCACAATTCATAATAGCTAGGTTGTGGAACCAACCTAGATGTCCCTGGGTAGATGAATGGATAAAGAAAATGTGGTATATATACACAATGGAATTTTACTCAGCAATAAAAGAGAATAAAATAATGACATTCACAGGTAAACGGATGAAGTTGGAGAATATAATGCTAAGTGAAATCAGTCAATCTCAAAAAATCCAAATACCAAATGTTTCCTCTGATATAAGGAAGCCGGTTTACAGTATTGTTGGGTCGGGGTACATAGGAGGATTAGAGGAACACTATAGTGGTCAAACGGAAGGGAGGGGAAGGGAGGGAGCAAGGGGGGAAGGGGGAAAAAAAAGTGGTTGAATAAGACGGATATCATTATTCTAAATGCATGATTGAAGACTTGAATGCTGCGAATATACTTTGTATACAAACTGTTTTGTGTAAAAAGATGCTATATATGTATAGTATAAACTGTAATACATACTACTATAAATAAAAATTTTTAAAAAAAATCAGTGTGTGTTGCAACAGAAAACAGATGCCCTTTGCTGGAAACTTCAAAAGAAATGGGCCAAATTTGGTGACAGCTTTAAGTATAGACAAAAGATTAGACAACACACGTGAGAATAAAATAAAAAATAAAATATTTGTGTTTCCTGTGTATCTGGCTTATCCCCCACTTTATTTGTAGAGGCAAACAGCAGAAAGGCAGGAAGGGGAAGAAATGTCCATATTGTTTCAGAAGCCACATGTTCCCCACAGGACTCAGGGACAACTCAAGCCCAAGGCCCTCCCATGCTTCCCCAGGTAAACGCATGCATTTTTTTATTCTTTGCCATGTGATTTAAGGGTTGGTCTTCCCAGGTAATGTTGAGATCTAAAGAAACTACAAAACCCAGGCCCTTTGCCACTTCTGATGCAGGATGCAGCCTGAGTCCCTAACATTTCCCTTTGCTGGTTCCCTCTGCTGGGCTTTGGTGCAAACCATGGGGCCTGGTCTGAAATGATCCAGGGAGGACTTCCCACCTCCCAGGCCAAATGCAGCGCCCCTCTCATGGAGTTTGTCTCACCTCTCCTTGCCACAGCAATTTCCCCTTCTTAGGAACTCAGGGCATGTGTTTACCATCAGCAGCATTCCCCTGATACACAGTCACACACGGCCTTGTGACATCTCAGGCACTGTTGAGTCATTCCTCATCGGCTGCAGGTCCCCTCTACACTCCCACCTGGGCCCTGAGCTCTCAGAAGGAGAGGATCACGTGCTAACCAGCTCAGTATCCCCCACAGCAAGGACTATGCTCGCAGTAGGAGCTAACTTTATATTTGCTGAATGAATGAAAGGGTGAGTGAATGAATGATTAGGGAGAATGTTGGGATGGTCTCCTAGAAAAGTTGCTTTCTAGCCTGGAAAACTACTTCAAAGGGAGACCATTTCAGGAGAAAATAAAAAACAATTAGAGAGAAACCCCTAACATTTTTAAAAAACTCCTAATGGGAAAAGTACATGTCTACCCTACAAAACAATCATTGCTTCTTTACATGTAGAAATGTTAAATTACAGAGTCCTTAAAATGGTAGATTATAAAAATTATAAAATAATTGATATTCATCTGAGTAGAACATTTCTTACCAATGTATGCGATTATAAAAGCAAAAAAGAAACCACTGTATGTGTGCATCTGATTGAAGATTATTTAATCTCATAAAATTTGAACACTTTTATTATTTTAAGATTAAGAATTTCTGTTCATTTTGCCCAGCTCACTATTATTGGTCTTTCTGCTCAGAATGCAAATGAAGTGTCAAAGGTAGTGGCCATATTTATGATTTAATATCTTAGATTTTGAGTTAGAACACTGGTTTATTTTCTTTTTTTAAATATTTATTTATTAGCCGGGCGCGGTGGTGCACGCCTGTAATCCCAGCACTTTGGGAGGCTGAGGCAGGAGGATCGCGAGTTCAAAGCCAGCCTCAGCAATGGCGAGGCACTTAGCAACTCAGTGAGACCCTGTCTCTAAATAAAATACAAAAAAGGGCTGGGGATGTGACCCAGTGCTCAAGTGCCCCTGAGTTCAATCCCCGGTACCACAAAAAAAAAAAAAAAAAAAAAAAAAAAAATTTATTTATTTATTTTAGTTGTACACAATGCAATGCATTTATTTACGTGGTGCTGAGGATCCAACCCGGGCCGCGCACGTGCAAGGCGAGCGCTCTGCCGCTGAGCCACAATCCCAGCCCAGAACACTGGTTTATTTTGCAGAGATAAAAACATGTGATAGTCACTAATTTGGGCTGCATTTGAACCTCTGGCTTGGAACCCAAAGCACCATATTCATAGCACCTGTTCAAAAATCTCAACATGAAGTTGTTGGTTATCTAAATATCATAGTTAGATATGCAGGTTTTGGAAAATACTCAGGTGGCATCATGATGTACATTGGTCAAGGAGGCAGCTTGGCATGCGGGGACAACATTTTCTTCACTTTAGCTACACTTGGAGTGATTTCTTAGAAACCCATTGACCACTGTAATAACACAGAATACCCTCAAATATCCAAAATAATTCAGGATGTCCAAAGTTCTCATAAAAGCAAGTGAAGTAGGCAAGGGGTAGAGAAAAAGAATTTGGGCATAAACTGTGGATCTAAGAATCAGTAAAAAGGGCTGGCTGGGGCTGTAGCTCAGTGGCAGAGCGCCTGCCTAGTTCACGTGAGGCACTGGGTTCGATCCTCAGAACCACATAGAAATAAATAAATTAAATAAAGGCATTGTGTCCATCTACAACCAAAAAAAAAAAAAAAAATCAGTTTAAAAAAAAAAAAAAACACCAATAATTTCTATCAACATTGACATTGACTACCTGCAAGTTCAACATATGGAATACCCTTAATACCTGAGACTATAACAGAAGCCTGTTTCTATGCTAAACCTTATGAAATTTCCATTGAAAGGTGGCTGCCAGCCCCCATGATTCAGTCCCATAAATCTGTCCAGTTACCATGGGTGAAGCCATGTTTTTGACTATACTTAAGACAGTGAGCAGGACTATTAGCTGGGTATGATGGAAAACCTGCATCAAGCCAGCTGTTGTAGTCGCCTGAAGCGATGGCCGCTTGGAGCAAAGAAGCCGCGGGAAGAAGTTTTGAGACGAACTGGAAACAAACAGCTCTTTATTCTGGCAACTTTTCTCCCTGGCTCTAACTACACCCCGACACACCGTCCATGCTCCTCTAACCTCCAAAATGGCGCAGACCTCCTCCGCAATCTCGCTCAAGTCCCTCGAGATCTCCGGCCAAGTCTCGCAAGATCCCGGGCCAAGTACGGAAGGCGCCAATGCCCAAACATGTCCAAAGCCAAAGCCCGTAGTCCACCGCAATTTAAGCCATCTCCCCAAACAGGGCTCCTGCAAGCTGTATCTGGCCAGCAGAAGAGAGGCCCAAGAGTTACAGTAAATCTCAAATCCATTTGCCTGTTGGCTCGTCATCTATTGAGTATTCAGAAAAGTCTTCACTCTTGAGCTGTTCATTAAGGGACACATTCAAAGATGAGGGGCAGGAGAGTAGAGAAGTTTTCGTTTTTAATTTTTTTTTTTTTTTTTTTTTTTTTTTTTTTTTTTTAGTTGTAGGTGGATACAATACCTTTATTTTATTTATGTGGTGCTGAGGATCAAACCCAGGGCCTCACACATGCGAGACGAAAGCTCTACCGCTGAGCCATAGCCCGAGCCCAAGTAGAGAAGTTTCTAGATACAGATTCTGTGTCACTTTCAATGAGGTTACTGCCCAATAAGCCATTCAGAAGTTTAAAATATTGTTAAGTCAAAATGTAGTTAACACTCCCAACCCACCAAACACCCCAGCTCAGCAACGCAGCGCACTGTTAAGCCACGGTTTTTGACCCTTGTTCTTGGGACTGACTGGGATCTGTGGCTTGCAGCCACTGCCCAGCATCTTCAGAGTGTGCTACCACATATTGCTAGCCCAGGAAAAACTCAAAATTCAAAATGCAAAGTAAAGTTTGTACTGGTCATGTCTTGTTTTCACACCACCATGAAATTTAAAAATTGCAAGTCAAACCGTCCTAAATTGGTGACCATTTCTATCTTCGGTCATGGGCAGGCAAGAGGAGATACACATCAACTGAGGAATGAGTAATGGCGGAGAAACTGGCTGCACACCCGGACAGATCCAGCTCTGGCATCAGTCCTCTTTGGAGACATCTCTCAGTTTTTTGTGTTTGTTTTTGTTTTTGTTTTTCCCCCAAATGGATCTTTACCTTTGGTTGACAAGAAGACTGAATGAAAGCATAGTCGCACATGCTTAGCACAGCACCTACCACAGACCCTCTCTCCACTACTTGGGCCTCATGAAATGATCTCGGCTACTTGGGATAAGTCACTCTTAAAGCACCCAGGGCAGCCAGGAGAGCCTGCACCTGAACCACCTACACTGAGGCAGCACAAGAGGGAGACTGTCAGCAGCCAGGTGGTCTGACAAACAGGTTCCCAGCAGGGGCTTATCTTTCATCCATTTTCTCAGTGCCTCAGGCTCTAGCCTGGACTCACTTCCCAACTATTTACTGAATAAACCTAATGAAAGAACAAGGCAAATGCATGGGGCAGGGGTAGAGACAACAGTCACAAAAGCAATTACAAACCAAAGTTCTGGAGCTTTCTTTTAAATCCAATATTCATTCTCTTTGAGTGTATTATGCTGACATGTTTTTCCCCCCTCTCTCCCTTACTCTCTGAATCCTTTGGCCAAGGTTTGTGAATGCTACAGAACTCAACCAGAAGTAATTCATTGCACCAGTTCCCAAGTTACATTTCATTCCTCGTCCATTCAACATTCCTCAGCAGGTTAGAGTTCTTCATGCACAGTGCAATATGCTCAGAGATTGTGACTGGTTTCAGTAAGTTCCCCTCACCCTACAGATCTGTTCCCATAGTCTGGGAGAAACCACCAGCAGAGGAGGCAGGGGGACATGCCCATTGGTTGCTCTCTCATAGCCTTCATGGGGTCTGGTGACACATCCGGCCTGCCTTTACTCTTGCTCTAGGTAGGCCAAGGGTGTCACTTCCTGGTCTTGGACTGCAGTGAGAGAAGAGGAGGAAGCAGACAATACAGAATGGAGGTGGGGTGGGGGAGGGGTGGCATATGGGTTTAATTTCCAAATTCTCATTTGACTTCTATGAAGATTGAAAAAAAAAAAAAAAAAAGTGTAAGGAGTATTTCTTGCCCTTGAGATAGAAAACAAGGAACTTTGCATTTCTACCACACCCACTTTCTCAAGTGCTCAGGATTTAAGAAGGCTGGCTAAAATGAAGCCAAGAAGAGACTGAGAATGGTTATGAGATAAGGAGAAATTTCATTTTGTTTTCTTCCTGTGTCACTTGTGAATACAAAATTTTCCCCAAATTCCCAAAATATTTCATGTGCAATTGACACTCCTCAAAACAATTTGATCCTGGACATCCCCTCAAAATTGCTTCAAAGTCACAAAACTAGTAAAAAGATTATAGGCCTGAAGACTATAAAAAATGGTGCGGATCCCATAAACATGCAGTTACACTTAAAATCAAGTCACTTTTATCTTTTCCCAGCATTAGGGGTTAAATTCAGGGTTTTGTTTTTTTACCACTGAGCTACATCCTTAGCACTCTTTTTTTTTTTTAATTTTGGGACAGGCTCTTGCTAAATTACCCAGGCTAAATTTGAACTTAGGATCCACCTGCCTCAGTCTCTTGCTTCTCTGGGACTACAAGCATGTGCCTGGCACCTAGCTCAAATAAAATCATAAGCTGATCTTTAGTATCATATTGTTTTCATTCCAATAAGCAGTAACTTATTTACTAAAGTAAAAACAAACAATTCCAATCACAGAAGGATGTGTTAAATTACCAATAAAGGGGGGTATTATTTTAAAAATTAATGAATTCAGCAACTAGAAACTATGACAATTTAATTTATGCTGAATTCAGTTGACATTTGATGAAGTAGTACGGGGGGGGGGGATGGGAAATCAGAAATGAATAAGATACAGGCCTCATGGATTTCCAGTGGACCCCGTTGTGCAAAGTGGGGTGAGTGAATGAATGGTGTAACACGGGCAGTGCATGTGTAACGTGGGAGGCATCCCATGAGAAGCCTCTGATCCATTCTGGGGAGGAGAAAGGGAAACTCCCCAGGCGAACTATGTACTCAAGAATCCTGAAAGTTGAGGAGCAATTTTCAAGGTAGTTATGACAGAGAGGTAAAGATGAAAAAGACCATCTTGGAATCCAAGGCAATTTAGTGAGACTACATGAAGCATCCATATTGAGTGGGTGCTAGTGAAAGAGGTTGAGTAAAGATGAAACTGGAAACCCAAACTCTTCCCTCAAAAAGCTCATAGGTATGGAAGGGGCAGACATGGAAAGAACTAATTGTACTAGAAATAAAAAGATGAACCAACCCAGATGCCCTTCAGTAGATGAATGGATAAAGAAAATGTGGTATATACACACAATGGAGTATTACTCAGCAATAAGAGAGAATAAAATCATGGCATTCGCAGGTAAATGGATGGAGTTAGAGAATATAATGCTAAGTGAAGTTAGCCAATCCCAAAAAGCCAAATGCCAAATGTTTTCTCTGATATAAGGAGGCTGATTCACACTCAGGTTGGGATGGGGAGCATAGGAGGATTAGAGGAACACTAGAATGGCCAATGGGGAGGGAGGGGAAGCGAGGGGGCAAAAGGGTCAAAAAAAAAAAAAAAAAGATGGTAGAATGAGATGGATATCATTACCCTAAGTGCATGTATGAAGTCACAAATGGTATGAATATACTTTGTATACAACCAGAGATATGTAAAAATGTGTTCTACAAGTATAATATGAAATGTAATACATTCTGCTGTCATTTCTAACAACTTAGAATATAAAATAAATTTGGGGGAAAAAAAGATGACATATGCTTTGATACAAGAATGAGTAAACATTGCCAGAGGTGATGATATTCAACAGAACTTTGGAAGATGAGTGGAAATCAAATAGGGATGCAAGACCACTGTAGGCAGGAGTGGCAACGCCCTGTTATAAAAAGGCAAGCAGCCAAGGGTGCGGAAGGAAGAGAACTTCTGTGGCTCCGGTGGCAGTTGAAGGTGAAAAGTTAGCCTTGAAGACAAATTGCCACGGATCTGCGGAGTCACGTGGAGGAATTTGGAGTTAATAATGTTAACAATGAGGACACCTCAATGATTTCTAATCAGGGGACCCAGGGGACCCAATCTGGCTGTTGAACAGATAACTCCAGTTGTCTGTGGAGGACGAACTAGAGCAAGGAGATAATGGCTGCACTTGGAGATAGAATGGAATTCAGTGCTGCAGATGTCGCAGTCTGATTACTACGCCTGTGAAGCTTGACCGTGACACTGCTGATTCCAGAAGTGAAGAAAAGAGTAGTCTTACATACAAATGATGGCCAGCAAGAAGTGAAAGAATATTTACAACCCTAGAAGGACACGCCAGCCAAACAGTACGAGGGACTGAGGACACCTTACGAAAAGTTTGATAAGTGTACTACTTGAAAGGTTACGGCAATGTTTGCACACTATGAATTTTATAATAAATCCTGAGGTCAAATGAACCAATGGAAAGGTTTATGACAGAGCCAGAACTGCTAATGAAGGACCTTTTGCCTTCACTGACAAGGATGAAATCATTTATAATAATGGTATATTCCAAAGCAAGTCTGTGAGAAATCTGACAAATTGGGATTTGGAATTTATTTCAATAAAATAGCCTGCTGGCAGTTATCATAATCAAAATATCCTGGCCAGAAGCCATAGAAAAGACAGAGGAAAACTCATTTGTCTCCTTTGCTCTCTTCCCTGTTATTTTGCTTTTCTTTTTTTTTTGGGGGGGGGGGGGAAAGTCACAATGAAAAGAACATAAATTCCGCTCAATAAGCTATGTTAAATCTGATGATCAACGGATAGCAGATAAAGAAACCAGGTTATTACATCCAATTGTCAATGGTTAAAAAGAGTTCAATAGAAAAGCCATACTTGCCCAATCACAAGATCATTTCCTTAGCATTTTGAAAAGGGTATTGTGAGATTAGAAGGTTTGGGGCTAATAAAAGTAATCCTTCTTAGTATAAACATGAGGAAGTTCATAATTAAGGCAGAAACTCCCCCATATTTATACCATTGAAGGGTTGTTTTTATTGAGTTTTTCCCCTGTGATTCCAAACTTTGAAATACTTCTTCCACCAAACAAGTGGTATTCAAGTAACAGATAATTTATTTTCTTATTGTTTTATTAATCACACAGAGCCCTTCCTGCCAGTCTGAATTTCCGACCATGAGAAGAGAATCTCTGTTACCATACCAAGTTGTTATGACTTGAGCCCAAAGCAAAGAAACTTGACATTTTATTTAGCCTGTGGGGACTTATCTCAGGAAAATGTAATGATTTCTGTTAGCCTTTTTGAAATATTGAAAATAGCTCAAGGAGTCCATTACAATCTTCAAGGACCCTAAGGGATGTAGAAACCATATACAGGGAACTTTTGCACCAGAGAATAGACAAGAATCTATCAAGAAAAGCAAACCTCATGCACATTACCTCCCCAAATACTCATTCTTATGTCCATTCTACATGACAGGAATTGGTTGAGCACCAACTAGTTATGTGGGGACACTGCAGTAGATATATTACCTTGCCCTTCCCCCAAAATTCACAGTCTAATAAGGGAAACAAATGCAAAGGAACCAAAAGAATCTAATAAGTGCTTGATCACATGGGCTGTGTGGCTTCAGACACCTTGTTCCTAACTCTGCTTTGAGGAGTCTGAGAAAATTTCCAGAAAAGTTAACCATTGAGCTGAGTCATTAAGGCAGAGAAGGAGCCAGTTAGCTGATGGAATAGGACTTTGCCAGAAATACATAAAAAGGGACTCAGCTCCACCACTGGGAAACTGGTGACTAACCTTAGCCTCTATTCTCCTATCTGTAAAATGGAGCCATCAAGCCTTTGGTTTGGTCCTTAGTCACTAGTGGGTTTGTTCATTTTGATCTATTGCTCCCAGAAAGCTTGCTCACTGTGGGTTGGTAAAGCTGGACAGGTTGGCAGGGGCCGGGGTATGAAGAATTTATCTGCCATGCTAAAAAGGAAAAATTGCCTTCTGTGGATTCTTGAAGAATTTTAAGCTAACAAGCAGGGAATACAATGGTATGACTTCAGGTTAGAAAGATCACTTTGGCTGGGGTGCACAGGATGAATTGTAGCAACAGGAGCCTGGAGGCAGAAAGCTAGCTAAAAGACTATAGCATTGGCACCAAACATGCTTGGTGTCACTCAACAATCATAGTTGCAATTATGATTGGCAAGATGGATCTGCTAAGGGAAGAAAAATATTAGTTCCATCCACTCACCAGGTCTATGATATTCAGTTTCTCTTTTCTCTTCCTGAAGTGTTTGTTTTTCTCCTTAGAGCAACAAAACATCCTTTGAATTAGCAGAGCAACCCATGTAGGAACTTCATTGTCAGCTCCACACAAGGGAATGTATAGAAAGTTCTTTCTAAAGAGTTCCACACCTGTAAAAAGCCTCTTTGCCTTAAATGTAATGAGTTCTTTCTAAAGAGTTCCACACCTGTAAAAAGCCTCTTTGCCTTAAATGTAATGCCTTAAATGTAACTAATGGGATAAATACACCTTCTTTGAAATGTAAAAGTGGCTTAGAAGGAACCTCCAGGAAGTCGCATTTGATATGCACAGGCATCTTGAAAAATAGTTCCCTTCCCCCTTGGAGATTGGTGGAAGACAAATCAGTTATGCTAGGCAAGAACCCCCAGAGAGCAGGGTCTTCACAGCTTCATCTCCACCCCCACCCTCGCCCCCCAGCAGCTGGGCTTTCAGAAGAATCCCTGCTGCAAACTGCCTTTTGCCAGGACTCTCCTACTTCAGGTTAACAAGAGGCTGCCAAGAGAGGTGAGGAGCTGGAGAGCTGTAGGCCAGAGAAAGGAGACCACCCAACTAGGGGATCCTGAGATGGTGATCTAAAGGAATTCGGCTCTACCAGGAATATAAGCCTATCGCAGTCCTCCCTTCCTTCAAATGGGTGAACTATAAAAAATAAACAAATAATTGTGCTGGATGTATACCTAGAAAGAGAAATCTCAAGAACTGTCAGGAAAAGCTTTTAGCAAGGAGGTTGGGGGGTGAGAGTCAGAGAGGGAAGGAGTGAGTCCCTGGAGCCTACAGTACAGTGCCATATCTGCCCAAATGGTTTCTTCACAGCCTGTTACCAACCAAGGCTCTTTCCCATTCCAAAGACCACCCAGATGTGAGAACTTGGTGGTGGACTCGTCTTTCTGGTATTTATAAAGGCAGCTGCCTGCAGCCCAGGGAGTTAGGAACAACCCACAGAGCAATTGCAATCAAATGCAAGTTCAAGGTACATGGCCTTGCAAGCAATGCTGCCAGAGAGAGATATATGTTTCTCCCCCACCGCCCAATTCCCTCTGGAGTCCTTGGAAAGACCTTCTGAAAAAGGCTGTAAGAAATATTTTTAATGTCAAACATAAGGAACCTGGGCAATTCTTGTCTCCCTTTTAAAATATCTTTTTGTACTTTTCCCTGAAAGTTATTTTTCTATAATGGAACAAAATTTCACTCCTCCATAATGTGTTTGCATCTGTCACTTTCAACACAATCATCCGACATTTATTAGAAATCAGCTGTAAATTTATTTGTGCTGTTACAAAACAATTGCCCCTTTGTCTTCTCTGAAACTTTATTATAAAGTTAACGTGCCAAAAAAAGTTATATATGTGTATACTTCTGGAAGTATACAGAATCTGTGAATGCAGAAACTGTCCTCAAAGTACATGTAGAAATGCAACTGAAGAGTTCCAATTTATAAATTTGGAGAAAAAAAAACAACTAAAAATAATCATGATTCTAAGAAGGATGGGAAGAGAGAAATGACTTATTCAAGTCCAAAATTAAGGACTTGGTAGGAAGTTTCAATATCTTTTTTTTTTTTTTTTTTTTTTTGGTACTGGGGATTGAACACAGGGGCACTAACCACGGAGCCACACCCCCAACCCTTTTTTCTATTTTACTTAGGGACAGGATCTGGGTTGCTTAGGGCTTCACTAAGTTGCTGAGGCTGTCTTTGGACTCACAATCCTTCTGCCTCAGCCTCCCAAGTCACTGGGACTATAAGCCTACGCCACCATGCACTGAAACAAGTAAGAAAGCAGACAGAAAGAGAAACATTTGTGAATTATTTCATCTCTTACATCTAGATGGGAGCTTTACTAAGCAGACAAATGCATCAGGGGAGCATAGACCAGATGTTCAAGGTGTGGCTGAATGGACAACACTACCAAAACTTGAATGATTGCATTTTTCCAAGTACATATTAATAATGGGGTTTTTTTTTGAAGTGTAAAACACTATGAAAATCTGTCCTTGGGGGAAAAAACCTATATGGGGTGTGTGGAGGATGGGGGTTCGAGGAAAGTGAAGACCTTCTGAGCAAAACATTTTTTGATCAACATGTCAAAAGTTATTGTGTCAAATTGAACAAACAACTGGAACATAAAAATAAAAATGTATCCCTTTGCCAGAGTTGTTTGTCAAAGTCAACTCTGTAATGGACAAAAAACGATTATCTTAAGTTTTCTTTTTCTTTCTTTCTTTCCTTTATTTCTTACATTAAACTATTTTCTAGTATTTTCTTGCTTATGCCCTTTAAGATAACTCACCAGATAAACTTCTCTACCACAAAAGAGAAAAAACAAAAGTTTATTTTTCTTAACAAAATAGTCCTCCTTCCTTTATTTGACTATGAAAGCCATCTAACAAGACGTGTTTCTCCCTTTGCCTTGCCTACCAGGAAGCTCCAAGAAAATCTGTATCCTCCAGGGTTTATTCAACACATTATCCATTGTTTCTCCTCTTTTGTAGTCTAGTTTTTCTATTTTATTTTGTGTCAAGATTCTTTTTTTTTTTTTCCTAAATGTTTATTTTATTATTATTTTTTTTTTTAGTTGTACACAACGCCTTTATTTTTAGGTGATGGTGAGGATCGAACCCGGGCCGCACACATGCTAGGCAAGCACTCTACCACTGAGCCACAACCCCAGCCCCAAGATTCTTTTATCTGTGTTTTTTTTTTTTTTTTTTTTTTTTTTTTTTTTTAAAGATAAGCTCATTTTATCCAAAGTTTCAAGGAAGAGAGTAGGAGGAAGAAGGGGAATGAGTATTTTCTTCCTTTCCATGTAGAATAATACCAATTACTGTGTCTTTTTCTTAAAATAGAGAAAGGAGATGTGAAGGGATAAAGAGCTTGGGAGCAGTTTCTCTGGATTTGGAGAAATAACAAAACAGTGCTTGTTTGCAAAACTTAACTTTGGTCTAGAGTCATATTCCACCCGCTTGTCTTTTAAAAGCAACAACAATAGTAGGAAACCTTTCAACTGTGAAGTTGAACACATTTTATCTGAAGCTTTAGCTCTACACACTTGGCAGCTGGGTGACTTCAGTGAAGCCACTTTCCTCTCTGGGCTCAGGTAGTAATAATACTTTTTCAGCAAAATTGTTGTTGAGATTCAAGAAGACAAATATATATGAAAGCAAATGGCATACTCTATGGCACATACCAGGCATTTAGCAAGTGGAGTCTCTCTCCTTCTTTTCTTTCCCCTGGGGGCATACTGGTTTTTTTTTATATGTAAGTCATTAGACATTGTTGTCCAAGGAGGATAATTCAGCAAAGTAGTCGATGACAGCTAAAAGCCATCAGTAAAAATTTCTAACATTTTTCCCCTTAAATCTTATGTTTTCTGGGGGAAATCCCTGGCCAATTGAATTAATTGATAAGCTTCTTATTAAATAAAATAATATAGAGGCTGGGGCTACAGCTCAGTGGTTGAGCGCTTGCCTCACAGGTATGAGGCCCTGAGTCTGATCCTCAACACCACATAAAAATAAATAAATAATAAATAAAGATATTTAAAAATATAGAGAGAATTGTCAATTCAGTTTCTGGAGGTTCCTGTTCTTACCAAAATCAGCTAAAATAATTAAGTTGAAATCAAAACTACTTATCATTTAAGTAGACAGAATAGCCTGATGGCTTATAGGCCTCCCAACTTTGACAGGAACTAGAAAGATTCTCCTTCTACTTTGACTTTCCATGGGGCACCACCATGGTGGCTCATGCGACAGCTATTTCTGAAAAGATTTGCCTGGCTTGAGGTAAAATGACTAATGGCACCTGAAAAGGAAACAGTGGTCCTCACAGAGCATGAACTGTCTCTCTCTGCCCTCGGGAGACCTCGCTCATCAGATGGAAATACTTCAGTCAGGTCACCATGTTGCAAAATACGATTCTCAGTTCTCAGGGGCAGAAACTCAATTTTTTTTTTAATATTTTTGGAACTGAGGGTTAAACCCAGGGACACTTTACAACTGAGTTATATCCCCAGCACCACCCCAACCTTTTTTTTTTTTTTTTTTTTTTCCTTTTAAATTTTAAAACAGAGTCTCACTTAGTTGCTGAGGCTGGCTTCAAACTTACCATCCTGCTGCCTCAGCCTCCTGAGCTGCCGGGATTATAGGTGTGTACCACCGGGCCTGGTTATAAACTCAATTTTTAAAATGCATAGTAGACTTTATATAGTCTAGCTCATCCGAGCCAAATTAAGGTGGAATATATATATATTCAACTCTACATGTGTTCCTTTTTTTTGTTTTGTTTTGGTGCTGCGGACCGAATCCAAGGGCTTGTGTATGCAAGGCAAGCACTCTACCAACTGAGCTATATCCCCAGCCCATGTGTTCATTTTTAAGGAGAAAGAAACATGCTTTTTCAGCGACTAAAATATTCATGGCCACTAAATAGAATGTCTCCTAGCATGGGTGGCCCTAGCCTGATTCCTACAAGTTGAATCAGACATTTCCTTGGTGGACACGGAATCAGGGCAGGGAGAAGCGCTGACATCCTGGTGAAGCCGCTGAGCCCAGGCTCCCACAGAGTGAGGGCACTTCAGATCCCCTTTAACAAAGACGCCAGGCTGACGGTGTGCCTTGGGTTAACACCTCTTTCTTCAGACAACTCCTTGGACTTTGGCTCTCATAGTTGAGATTCTAACCCTCCTCTGTTTTGTGGCTTTTCAGAGGTGGTTTCATTTCTGTTGTCAGGAGAGCACCTCCTTGAGCGAGACTCAGCCTGGCGGCCTTGGTGAGATATGGGTGCCCCCTATTCTCCCAGCCACATGTGCATACGCAGTCTCTTGAGCTCTTTCTCCAGATAGCTTATCTTCCGTGTGTGGTCCTTTCCAGTCGCACTCACTTCCACAGGGAACATCTACTGATGCTGCAACATTATCCAGTGATTCCTTACCTTGCCTCCGTATTCTAAAAGTTAAAAGAACCTGGGAGTTTAGAAAGAAAGGGGATCAGGTGGCCTCTCTGGCGCTGATATAGAGGCACAATCAAGGTAAGGGAAAGGCCCTGTTAGAATAATCCAAATTAGGCACTTTCCTTTCTCAGACTCTCCACCCAAAGAGCAGCCTTCCCCTGAGTCTGAAGTGTAGTGGTGCCTCCAGGCGCTCAGACTGCTCACTGGGGACCCTGATTTCACCTCTTATTTCACCACTTTGGCTCCCCTCCCCCAGTATTTTTCAAACCATGGCTTCTGCCTATCATAAAAGCCTTTCATGAAGTCATGTGAAAATAACACCTCAAAATCTTGGGCATCAACAGGCTCTGTCTTTTGGCACAGGAAGGGCCCTTGACCTTTTGTCTCTCCAAGCACACCGCCCCCCACCAACCTGACCTTCACACAAAGCCCAGTTTAAGTTCTGATATGGAGCTGGCTTTTCAGAGAGCCCAGAGAACTAAGAGCACTGGCCATTTTCCCGACTCCCAGCCCTCCCCGTGGCGGTGTCTTTGGTCTGTACTGCGAGTGAAGTCTGGCTCCACGTAGGTTTTCTCTGGTGGCAGCTGGTGCACAGTTGAGCCCTTCAGGCTCGTCAGCAGGACATAAACAACAGGGCATGAACTTCACAGACAGTTCATATAATCTTCTGCAACTCTCTCAGGCTTTGTTTTGGATTCCCCTCTGTGACCTTGGGCAAGTCGCTTCACCTCCCTTAGCCTGAATTTCTGTACTCGGTAAATCCAGTGTGTCGGACTAGGTGGTATATGTTGTCCCTCCCACCAGTAACTTATTACAACTCTATGATTCTTGTGAATCTACTTCAAATACTCAGTCCCCAGCATGCATGGTGTGGCTAGAATCAGGCACATTTCCCATACGCTTCTGAAATCTGTTCCATTATTTTACAGTCCAACTTTGTGTACCAGCTATTATGTAAACTCCTCAAAGAGTTTAGACAGTATTTGTAACTTGATGAGTTTAAAGAAACTGGCAAACTTTCTAGCTCTAGCTGCCTGCCTAGGTCTTTTCACTTTTAGGTGCTACATCAATAGATGGAACTGCTATCATTATGATTCAGTTGTACAGTCTCGATAGCAAAGAAGGTCTCCAACGGAGAATCACCAATGTTGATCCTTGGAGAATAACACATTCCAGCACAGATTAGAACCTAAGTGAACTTCTATAAAATCTAAGCATACTCAGTAACTGAGAGGACCCCCAATCCCACCAAAAAAATAAATTAATAAATAATTTCAAAGGGTTTTGTAAAGCCAGTGAATGCACTTTGCTGCTTACCAAATGAATAAGTATAACCTCCACTGGGCAGGGGAGTACCAGGGACTGAACTCAGGGGCACACAATCACTGAGCCACATCCACAGCCCTATTTTGTATTTTATTTAGAGACAGGGTCTCACTGAGTTGCTTAGCACTTTGCTGTTGCTGAGGCTGGCTTTGAACTCATGATCCTACTGCCTCAGTCTCCTAAACTGCTGGGATTACAGGCATGTACCACTGTGCCCAGCTCCATTTATATTTCTGACTTGCATTTAATCTTTTTTTTAATATTTTTTAGTTGTAGATGGACACAATACCTTTATTTTATTTATTTATTTTTATGTGGCGCTGAGGATCATACCCAATGCCTCACACTTGCTAGGTGAGCACTCCATCACTGAGCCATAATCCCAGCCCTCCATTTAATCTTAATTGTCCCAAATTTAAAGGGATAAAATGGCTTCTGATCTATTATTGAGCCTGTATTTATTTCCTGAGTTACTTTATTTATCAAAATCTGTTTTTCCTGAACTAATGTTCCTCTGTAAGTCAAGTACCGTGAAAAGGGAAAGGGCTTGAGAGTTATATAGATCATGCTCTAACTTCCTACTGTGGTAGGTGTTGGGACATGAAAATAAGTCACAGTCCCCAGCCTGGAGAAGCTTGCAGTGACAGCAGTGGGGGGGCAGGGCAAGGTTGATATTAGGAAAGCTATTCTCTGTTAGAGCAAACTCAATGAGTTCTATTCAGTGGGTTCTGATCTGGCACCCTTTATCTAATCACCTCAGATATCAGATAGCAGAGCTCATCTGGTTTTATGAACTCTGGACCTTTGTCTTCATGTCTACATTAGTTTATTCTCCCTCCCTTCCAAGGAGGGCTCCGTGGTAAGCCACAAAGCTCATGAAAAGGACTACTTGTTGGTGTTATATGTTCTGAAATTTATATCTGTATTTACGGTTCATAAAGAGCATCATTATTCTCCACTGGAAGCAGATCATCTGGGAACACATGAATAATGGGGGTCAAAGGGAAGTACAGATGGTTCATCTTTGACTGGCTCTACTTCTATAATATTCGGTTAAATGTGGAAAGGAATGGGTGTAGCTATTCCTTACCTCCAGACCAAGAACTGATTATTTCTCAGAATTCTCTTCCTCTTCTTGATGCTCCATGAAGGCACCAAAGCTAACACAAGATATGAGAACAGTGGCCCAAACAAGAGCTTAAATGACTGCAGAGGATTGGGAATCTTGAGAAGGTGATGAAGGAAAGTAAGATTGAAAAATATTGGAAATATAAACAATAATCAGTTTTATAAATGATCTTCCTAAATCATTTAGCTAGATTAGCATTTAGGGAGAAAATTTTGAGGGTCCACACCATGGCAAGCCAAAAGGTTGGAAAACACTTAAAAAAAAAAATTTTTTTTTTTTTTTGAAAGGGGTTTTAAAAGAAGATCTCAGGACTGGGTGCAGTGATACACATACCTATAATCTGGATCATGAGTTCAAAGCCAGCCTCAGCAAAAGCAAGGTGCTAAGCAACTTGGTAAGACCCTGTCTCTAAATAAAATACAAAATAGGGCTTGGGATGTGGCTCAGTGGTCAAGTGCCCCTGAGTTCAATCCCCAGTACCAAGAAGAAGGAGGAGGAGGAGGAGGAGGAGGAGGAGGAGGAGGAGGAGGAGGAGGAGAATGAGGAGGTAGAGGAGGAGGAGGAAAAGATCTCAGTTACTTGAATTGTAAGGATTAGAGGAATTTGAATTTTTAGTTTCATCATCTCCTACCCTGAGTTAGGTACTGTTTTCATACAGGGATAGGATGTTGTGATACTCAGGATAAGACAAAAAGCTTTCTCCCTGCCATTATGGGGACATTAATTAACGAGTCACAACAAATATTAAAGTATACATTATGAGAGGGGCTATGGAGGAAAATCACAAGATATTACAGTCACACACCACATAATGACATTTCGGTCAACAATTGAACACATATACAACAGTGGTCCCATAAGATCATATAGCTTAGCTATATGTGATCATATATAAGCTATATATGATCATATATAGCTATATGAGCTATATATCTTAGCTGTCTTAGTTTATGTAAGTACATTCTACAATGTTTGTACAACAATGAAATTTCCTAATAATGCATTTCTCAGAACACATCCCCATCATTAAATGACCCATAACTATATATATACATATATATAAATAATGGGATAATAATGGGGAACTTGAACTGTCTAAAGCAAAATCACTGTAAAGCGTTATAGAATGACAAAGCATCATAAGATAACAGTAAGTAGGATACTACAATTTAGAATTTCAGTTTTTTCCAGCAGATGCACTGCGATTGTAACACAGAGAAAACAGGAAGGGAGGGAGGCCAAAGATCAGTCACTGTCCCTATGCCTTTTCTTTGGTAATGCCGCCACAAACCAAGGTCCAGCCTTCACGGTCCAGCCTTCAGCTCAGCTGGTCCATCCATCCAGAGCTGAATTAGCTTTTTGTCTTATCCTGAGTATCACAACATCCTATCCCTGTATGAAAACAGTACCTAACTCAGGGTAGGAGATGATGAAACTAAAAATTCAAATTCCTATTACCCTTACAGTTAAAGCAACTGAGATCTCACCAGATTCACAAGGATTGATGAAGAGCATTTGATCCATTTACAATAGGGTATGTGTACTTCTGGTGCCTGGAATTCTCATAGGTACCCCTCCCAAAGTACACAAGAGACCAGGAAGCTGGGATTTTTCTGCTAAAGATGCTGATCTTATCTCATATACATTTATGCTCCTTTATTTTACTCACAAAAGATAATCTTATCTCCAAGTGCTGAGGGTCCTTCCCCAATGTCCCCACATGCTGATTCCAAAAAACAGGCAGCACATCAAATTAGCCTAGAAATCCCTTGCTCGTGACAAGTATGGGTGTAAACAAGATTGTTTAAAATACTCCAAAGAACTGAAGTGCCTACAAGTACTCCAGAAAATACCATCGAACACCCAAGTAATTTATATACTAATACAAATAATTCTTAGATGCTTTTTACCAGACCACAAAAGGATTCTGTACAGCTGGTATTTGAATGAATAGAAGAAACTAATGAGTCAGTGATTTATAAAAAATTGAACTCAAAGACAACTTTGGGGTCCTCTATTTACTTGACATAGGAAATAAACCTTTATTTTTATTTATTTATTTTTTTTGGAAATAAATCTTTATTTTTGAAAGGAATTGGATAATATTAGACTTCCAGATAATTTAACCTTTCCATTCCTTTCCATTTATATTAGTGATTATAATAAATAGTTTTATGATCCAAAATATTTATACTGGCTACCACCAAAGTAAGTGTTTATTTAAAAATTTTTTTTTGTCTGAAATATAAAAAGAAGAAAGTTCTCATAAAATATTATAGCTTAGAAACAAATGTTTTAGGAGTTTGTTCTGGAATTTATTTTAACCTAATTTTTAATAATATTCACTACAAAAAAACATAAACCTATTTTAATGTAGTAGACATATTTATGATTTATTTTAAATTAAGTATATAAAGAAAAATATAACCTGTTGACAAATTCAAAATTGAGAACATATTCTCCTTGAATTTGGGACTAAATAAGTATTGAGGAATGTATTGAGATACAACTACATATTGTATCAAAAACTAAAACAAAATATTTTCATCTGATGTTTTTTAGTTCTACAATTTTATACTTAAAAATCAACTAGGAAAATTAAATATTTTTAAAGGTCCACTGGGATTTTTAAAAAATAATATTTGTGCTTTATTTATAAATAATGAGATCAAATTAATAGTTTTAGGCTATTATTTGCAAACATACTTCCACAATTATTTATTTGGGGGGGCAGTTGAATCATTATTTCTAATACATTGAAGGCCAAATTTGGTATAATCATCACTATTTGGGGCATTGACTTTTGAGTCTTATACATTTGTTCAACATAGGAATTTTCATTATGCAAATAAAATTCCGGATGAAGTAAGCATCATCATAAGTCATTTGCAGAATAATTACCATGTTCACATTTCTCACTGATTTATTTTATTCAGAACCAGTAGTCTTCTATCTTTAAAAAGAAATCCACATGTGAAAAAGAATTACAAAACAAAACAACATAAAAGTTGTAAAACAGTAAACCCAACACTTCAACAGGGATATTCAGCTAAGAGTAACTGTGGTAGGTGTCTGCTCCTCAGATCTCTATGACACACTCGCTAGGGATTTACTAGGCACACACTTAGAGACTCTCAAACGACCGGTGTGAACTGGAAAAATACTTTCAAGTGATTCCACTTTTTAAAAAATAAAAGTTGGTATAGATTCTGCAACGATCTTCTACAACCCACTCACCTATAATATAGAACTCCAGTTGGGAAATGCTGATCCAAACCACTCAACACAGCTCTATACTAGTTCACTGAATCTTCAGAAAGACAGTGTCCTCTGATAATCCACACTGGTGTTTTAAAATCCTAATGTTAGGAAGTCTTTTCTGAGCAAGTCACTTAACCTCTGAAAACCTCTGATTTCTCATCTAGAGAGTGAAGGAGTTGGAATGAATGGTTATTTTTAGTCTCATCTGGGAGTAGAATTCTGATTTTTATGTATTATCCAAAGCATTAGTTTTCATAACTGTTTAACATCAGAACAATGTTTTGAAACTAAATAAAACAGAAACCCTTAATATATATAGCACATAAAATGAAGTTGAAAATAGTCAAGGTCTGCAGAACACAATTTGGGAACCACTGATCGAAAGCGCTTTTTTAAAAAAAATGCTTTCCTTTTTTCTTTGTCTCAGTGGAAAAAGAAAACATCTGGAAAGGATCCACCATATTAGTTTCCCTGTGTGTACACCACAACATATGTATTAAGTCACCTGACAGCCTTTTCTTCTCCAGATTACATAGCCATTATAGGTCCCATTTCCCATCCCTTTAAAATATATTTCCTTTAAAAAAAAAAAAAAAAAAAAAAACTTCTTTGGTTTCTGTAACTCTTTATTAAAATGTAAAGTTACAAACCAACCATGATTTCTAAGAAGAGCCAAGTGTAGCAAAAGGATTACTTCCAGCTCTATCAAGTGCTAGTCTTACTTTTCATGCACTTCAAGTTGTTTCCTTTTTAATAATGGCATTTCACTGCTACCTCTGATTCAACCAACCAATAGCACAGAATG
Source organism: Tamias sibiricus (assembly GCA_025594165.1). Taxonomy (NCBI): domain Eukaryota; kingdom Metazoa; phylum Chordata; class Mammalia; order Rodentia; family Sciuridae; genus Tamias; species Tamias sibiricus. The sequence goes on along the minus strand of CM046666.1, from coordinate 124,532,814 downwards.
ATCCATAATTTTTTTTCTTTCATTGGCTGAACTTGTTATAACTACTCAGTAATTACCTACCCAATACTCATGTAATTTGATATTGCTTTTGTGGAACCACTGGAGTTTTTCTTATTGAATGTAATCTTGTTTTTGATGCAGCCTTCCTCTAATTATTTCAAGTCTCTGAAACTTTTTTCTGCCTTCAACATACCTCTCATCCGACTTCAAAACCAGTTTGAATGTCCCCTAGCTTAACTGTTAAAAGTTATAAACTAATAAAATGTCCATTAACTTTTTAAAAAATCTGCACAATAGGTGACAGGCTGAATGGTGGCCCACTCCAATTCCCCTGCTAAATTCCTCAGAATGTAACTATATTTGGAGATAAGGTATTTAAAGAGGTGATTACATTGAAATGAGGTCACCAGGGTGGGTCCTCATCTAATCAGACCAGTGTCTTTATAAAAGAGGAAATGTGCACATACAGGAGAAACCCCAGGTGTTCCTGTATGCAGAGGAAAGACACGGTAAGAAGGGCGACAACTGGAAGCCAAGGAGAGAGACCTCTGAAGAAGCAAGGTTGCTGGCACATTGATCATAGACTTACAGCCTCCAAAACTGTGAGAAAATAAATTTGTTATTTAAACCACCCAGGACGATCACATTATCTATGGCAGCTCTAGCAAACTAACACAAGGTCAACCCTGTTCTATGCATGACACCATGAAGCCCCTTAAGGCTGACCAAGGAACCTCCGCCATCACAGGAAAGGACACAGGAAGACACAAATACCCATAACTCAAGCCAGAATAGGTCGTAAAGGAAGATCTGAGCAGAATGCCCTGGAAGCAGCAAGGATGTCATAATTATTTCCATCTGGGAGATTGGAGAAGGCACCTGACTTGGACCTAAAGAATGGGCAAAATTACAGTTATGGGCAGGAGGGGTGAAATAGGTGGCAATCCAGGGGAAGGGACACTATGAACATGAACCTACTACACTCATAACTATGTGTGAGAACCTCTGTTGTCATCCATCTATAGACAAGATCAGTGGTTTGCAAAGCTAACTTAACATCAGGACGACCTGAGCTTTAAAAAAATGCACAGATCCTCAGGCCCCACTCCCAACCTGCCAAATCAGGATCACCAGGGCTAATGTCCTAAAATGTTTATTTCAAGCAACTTCTCTGGTGAGATAGTATCAACTTCATCAGCTTAAATATCACTTTTTAGTATAAACATTTCACTAGTTCCCACACGATGAGAGTTCAATATCTATTGAATGAGAAAATGAATAAAAACAGAAAATCTATTATGAGTTTAGTAATGATTCCAAGCAAATCTGTACGAATTGGAACCAAATCTACAAGTTTAAAAGTGAGGCCCAGACCTGGCATGATGGTTCACACCTGTAATTTCAGTGACTCAAGAGGCTGAATCAGGAGGATCACAAGTTCAAAGACAGCCTGAGCAACTGAATGAGACCGTATCTCAAAAATAAAAATTTTAAAAAGAAACTAAAAAAGGAGATTGGTCTGGGTTCAATCCCCAGTACTACACACAAAGAAAAGTGATATGCATACACAAAAATGTGTATTATGTACACACACACACACAAATAGTATTTATTCAACTTGCAGATAGTGCCAGGTTGCTTACAGGGATTCTGCCTGTATTAACTACATGTTCACAGGCTCTCTGACTATTGCTTTACCTAAATCATCTTGAAGTTTTGTTTTTTTTTTTTTCCCCTCTCATTTTTCAAAACTCTCTGAAACTCAGAGTCCTCTTTACTAATGTGATGGAATAATCCCTACTTGTTAAGGATTAAGTGAGATGATTTAGGTAAAGTACAAAGCACAGCCTTAGACTCCACCCTACTCCCACCCCCACCTCCACCGCTTGTGTAAGAGCTCTGGTCATACATTTCTTGAAGCTGGGCCCTTCAGTCAGCCTTTTCTCAGCACAGATTTTAGCTAAAGCTGGAGGCTCACCTCTAAAAGCTCCATTTCAGTCAAAAGTTCATACCAATGGGGACCTTCCTCCATTACTGAGCAGCCAAGGATCCCTGGGTGCACCGTCTTCCCAAACCCATAGCAGTTTTGTCCAAGTGAATGACAGGCCACAATATACACAGTGGCTAATAGCTCTCCTCCTTTTTTACTAGATTTTTTCACTTCCAACCTTGAGAATAACATCCATAAATTCTTCCCCAACCCTTCATTTGTGATCCCTTGGCACCTGTGTAATATTTCATTCATTCATTCATTCATTCATTCATTGACTCACCCATTATCAGGGAAAGCCTAATCCATGCCAAGACTTGTTTCAGACACAGAACAAATAAGCTGGGTCTCTGCTCTCCTGGAGCTGCCATTCTAGCGGGGAAGGGAGTAAATGGTCAATTTACTGTGCAACATGTCAGGTGGGGACAAGTCTTTAAGAAAAATAAAGCAGAGCCAGGAAACAAAGACAGATATTGCTATTTGGGTAGGACAGTAAGGCAGACCTTAACTGAGGTAGAATTTGAGCAGAGACATGAAGAAATGAGACCATGGGCCAGCAAGCATCTGGGAGGGGAATTCTACATGGTTTTCTCCTTCAGCTTCAAGGATGTCACTTCACCTCATTTCTTCTCCACTATTATGGGTTGAACTCTGTCCCCCTAAAAAGATATACTATATTCCTAACCCCTAGTGCCTTGGAACTGTGATCTGATTTGACAGGATCTTTACAGAGGTGATCAAGTTGAAATGAAGTCATTAGGATAGGCCCTAAGCCAATACAACCAAAATGCACACAGGGGAAAATGCCATGTGAAGATGAAGGCAGAGATCAGAATGACACATTTACAAAATAAAACACCAAAGACTCCCAGGAAACCAAAGTTAGAAGAGAAAGCCATAGGACAGATTTACCACTTTGGCCCTCAGAACCAACCCTGCCAATATACCTTGATCTGCCATTTCTGGCCCCCAGAACTTTTGCTGTTTAAGCATGGCATTCTGTTACACCAGTCCTAGGAAAATAATACACCCATCAAGCATTGGAAGGATCAGAGAAAGGCCACTGCCTTACTCAGGTTCACAGAATAAATCCCTGGTTACATGGGCTTCCTGTACCCCTGAATTACTACAACTACCCCCTAACTGGACTCCCTGTTTCCAGTCTTAACACCATTCTTCTACAGTACTATCTCACAGCTTCACATACTTTCAAATGCCTCCCAGTCTTGCAGACACAATCCAAATTTCTCAGCATGGGAACACAAAGCCCTTAGGAACCATTCTGTTCTGTTGTCTTTGCCTTAATTCCTTGGCTGAGACTTTCCAATTCCTGTTCCAGTGGGGACAAACTTCTGTTCATCCTTGGGTTTCAACTTTGTCACCATTTCCACTGGAAACCTCCCAGGGCCCTCAAGACAGGGTTTGATGTCCCTCCTGTATGTGCTAGGAAGCCCTTGCATTCATGCTATTGTGACATTTATCACAAGGGTCTTAGTCTGACTCATCCTTGTGATCATGACCTCCTATCCTGTTTGTACATCCAGGTACTAAAAAAGTGCCAGCACTTGGGGAACATGCATTAGAGAAAGGAAAGTAAATAAGAAAGCATGCCATAGTCCAACCAGCTGGTCCCCAAAGTGTTTTTTCCCTCTTAAGGGGTGGGGGATGGGCAGATAACCTTTTCAGGGATTTCCCAATAGTTTGTAGAACTACTGGAGCTGGATGGTGCTGTGCCTTTCCTTACAAGAGGAATTTAGATTAGACACTCAAAAGCTGTTCTTGTGTCACAAGACACTCCAGCAATTTTTGAATCTGGCCCCCAGAACTTTTGCTGTTCAAGTATAGCATTCTATTACATCAGTTCTAGGAAACTAATACACCCATGTGGACTGATAAATAGGTGTCAGCTCCATTATCTGGAGCTGACCAATATTTTAGAATCTATTTTTTGATAGGAAGTGGCCCCTTCAGGTCTCTTCCAAGCCTCTGATTCTGTAATTTTATGTCCATGACCTACAGGTAAAGGTCGTGGGTGGACAGAATAGGGAATTGTTGCAACCAACAATGCAGTTAATTTTGTGTTTCTGTCAATGAAAAATAAATATTTTTGTGATTTCAAAAGTATTTGCATTCCTGATTACAAATGCTGGAGAACCTGAAAAAGGAAAGAGAGGAAGGCAGAGAAAAACAGCATATATGTGTGTGTGTATCAGAATTTACAGCCCCCAAAAAACAGGACCTAAAAAAGTCTTGTGAGCGAAAAAGGAAAAAAGGGGGTGCTGGCTCTTGGCGGCAGGAAGTCTTCAATGGCTATTGAGTCATAAGAAACAACTCTACACAGAAGTCCTTATTCAGAACGCTAAACTCGATTTTACCACATAAAGAGCAATGTAAAAGCTTGGAGTAGCCTCATCCTGTATTGGGGACATAACTTGACTTCTCCATGTGAGAAAGCAAAAGATCTCCGACTGGGTAGTGGCTCAGACCTGTGTAAGGGGTTTTATTTGCAAGTCAATGAGCCAAATGGGCGACCAGGCTCGTTGTGCCGCGTTCTGCAAGCAAGGTTATTATTATCGCCTATTGCTCCACTGAACAATTTCACTGAAAAGGAAGAGTCCCAGCAGTGTGTGTGCACACACCGTGCCATACGGGACGTGCCGCTACGTGCCCACCTCCAGAACGACTTTATTTACAAAGCGATTACCATGTTATCTATTTGTTTTCCTTTTCCAGCAACAGCAGCCTTACTCAGCCCTCGAATTTCTTAATTACAAACCCATTTGCTTCTAAATCAACCCCAAACCGTCAGGTAGAGCCCGGAGGGAGGCTGTGCAAGTTTGCACACACCCCCACCTCCCGGATCAAGGGCAATAGCAGAAGCAAGTAACTGTGTATGTGCAAAAAGGTGGATCTGGGGACGAGGATCGCTGAGTTTGTTTACAGAGCTGAGACGCCTCAGCTCGGATGCCAAAGCTACCAAGAGCTGCAAACGCAAACTTAGCAGAAGCACACGTACCCCGGGAGAGCCGAGCGAGTCCAAAAGTGCGGACCGGATTCCCGAGCGCGGGAGTGGAGGCAACAGGGCCTGCGAGCGCGCTCGGTTCACCTGCAGCCGCTGCATCTCCCCGCCCCCCGCCCCCAGTTCCTGTCCTTGAAGTGGGGGGCATGCATCTACTCGCAGAATATATCTAGATTAGGTTTATCTGCTGCCCCTATAAAAACACAAAAGCACGGCTCAGGAAAGCGCGCTCAGGGCGAGGGCATTATTTGTCCGGAGCTTTAAAAACACAACTCGGGTAAGCACAACCATTTTTCTTCGCAAGCTGGAGAGGGTTTTTGCAGCACCGAAGAAGCAAAAAGGCACTCTGGAGGGCAGGGACCCTGAGAAAAAAACCCTTTCCTGAAGAGGGGAGGCCATATCACTAGGGGAGTAGGGACCCGGGGTTGGGGAGATCTGGTCAAAGGTAGGAGGTGAGTTTTCTTCTCTCCTCTCCGGGTAGGAGCTACCATCGGGCTGGGAGGCCGGGAAAAAGTATCCTGCTGCCCCAGAGGTGACAGAGCTGGCCCTAGCGTTTGGGGGCAAGGAGGAAACCAGAATCGGGGAACAACGGGGCGGCGCCTGGGCGCGCAGCCTCTGCGCACGTGCCGCTGGCGGCGGGGACGCGGCTCCCCAACCCGGTCCAGTATATCCGAAATTCCGTAATCCATGTCTTTACGCCGCCCGCCGGGGAGGCTCTTGCTCCGCCCTCTGAAATCCCTTATATTAACTGTGGCCAAAGCCCTAAGAAACACAGCTCATTGTTGGCAGCTGCCGGGCGGTCCTGCCGAGCTGTGAGGGCAGCGGAGGGGAAATAAAAGGGAACGGCTCCGAATCTGCCCCAGCCACCGCTGTGAGACTTCGGCGCCGACATCGCGACAGCGAGCACCCGGCACTCCAGGAAAGCCCCCTCTATGAGCTGCTGAGCCGGTCCTGGACCCGACGATCCCGCCCTCGGTCTTCGGAGCAGAAATCGCAAAGACGGAAGGTAAGCGCGGCGGGCGAAGCTGGCTGGGGCTCCTGCCAGCCCAGTCCTCCGAGGGCAGGGTTTGCCCGGAGGAAGAGCGTGAGGCGGAGCTGGGGAATAACAACAGGATGTGCAACAACAGGATGAGGAGGGCTGATTTAATGCCTGAAGTTCGCGGCAGGGCTACGGGGCACTTCCTTTATTAGGCCACTTCAGGGAACACAGGGGGGTGTGGGCTCGGGCACCCCCCCACCACTCCGATTGCAGGGGAAGGGGCTGTTTGTGCAGCGCCTAGCTCTGTGGTGGATGGCAGGTCCACCGAGGTGGCGAGCTCGGGTGCACAGGGTACTAGTGGGATCCAGGGGGGTGGTTCGCAGCTGACGTGCGCTGGGGGAGCCTGGGGAGCAAAGGCAAGATAAGGGGTGCTCTTTGGTGGGCAACACGTGTGGCGCTGAGCTTACCGTCTGCCCTTTTCACTTTCAGGACTGGAGATGGCAGACCATATGATGGCCATGAACCACGGGCGCTTCCCCGACGGCACCAACGGGCTGCACCACCACCCTGCCCATCGCATGGGCATGGGGCAGTTCCCGAGCCCCCATCACCATCAGCAGCAGCAGCCCCAACACGCCTTCAACGCCCTGATGGGCGACCACATACACTACGGCGCGGGCAACATGAATGCCACCAGCGGCATCAGGCACGCGATGGGGCCGGGGACTGTGAATGGAGGGCACCCCCCGAGTGCACTGGCCCCCGCGGCCAGGTTTAACAACTCCCAGTTCATGGGCCCCCCGGTGGCCAGCCAGGGAGGCTCCCTGCCTGCCAGCATGCAGCTGCAGAAGCTCAACAACCAGTATTTCAACCATCACCCCTACCCCCACAACCACTACATGCCGGATTTGCACCCTGCTGCAGGCCACCAGATGAACGGGACAAACCAGCACTTCCGAGATTGCAACCCCAAGCACAGCGGCGGCAGCAGCACCCCAGGCGGCTCGGGCGGCAGCAGCACCCCTGGCGGCTCTGGCAGCACCTCCGGCGGCGGCGCGGGCAGCAGCAGCAGCAGCGGCGGCGGCAACGGAGGCAGTGGCAGCAACATGCCCGCCTCCGTGGCCCACGTCCCTGCTGCAATGCTGCCGCCCAATGTCATAGACACTGATTTCATCGACGAGGAAGTGCTTATGTCCTTAGTGATAGAAATGGGTTTGGACCGCATCAAGGAGCTGCCTGAACTCTGGCTGGGGCAAAACGAGTTTGATTTTATGACGGACTTCGTGTGTAAACAGCAGCCCAGCAGAGTAAGCTGTTGACTCGATCGAAATCCGGGCGAAAGAAATCAAACCCCCAACTTCTTCGGTGTGAATTAAAAAACATTCCCTTAGACACAGTATCTCACTTTTCAGATCCTGAAAGGTTTGAGAACTTGGAAACAAAGTAAACTATAAACTTGTACAAATTGGTTTTAAGAAAAAAATGCTGCCACTTTTTCTTTTCTTTTCTTTTTTTTTTTTTTTTTTTTTCTGTTTTTGTTTCGTTTTTGTAGCCTTGACATTCACCTCCCTTATGTAGTTGAAATATCTAGCTAACTTGGTCCTTTTCGTTGTTTGTTTTTTACTCCTTATTTCCTCACTTTCTCCAGTGCTCAACTGTTAGATATTAATCTTGGCAAACTGCTTAATCTTGTGGATTTTGTAGATGGTTTCAAATGACTGAACTGCATTCAGATTTAGGAGTGAAAGGAAAAAATTGCATTAGTTGGTTGCATGAACTTTGAAGGGCAGGTATTACTGCACAAACTCTGCCATCTCGCTTCATTTTTTAAACTATGCATATGAGTACAGACTAATTTTTAAAACATGCTAAACTGGAAGATTAAAACAGATGTGGGCCAAACCGTTCTGGATCAGGAAAAGTCATACTGTTCACTTTCAAGTTGGCTGTCCCCCTCCCCCATATGTACAGACAATAATAGGGTGTGGAATGTCGTCAGTGGCAAACATTTCACAGATTTTTATTTTGTTTCTGTCTTCAACATTTTTGACACTGTGCTAATAGTTATATTCAGTACATGAAAAGATACTACTGTGTTGAAAGCTTTTTAGGAAATTTTGACAGTATTTTTGTACAAAACATTTTTTTGAAAAAATACTTGTTAATTTATTCTATTTTAATTTGCCAATGTCAATAAAAAGTTAAGAAATACTTGTTTTCTAGAAGTCATTTGGGGTGGTTTGTTCCCTTTGGTACCCCCGCCACCTTGTCTGTAAGGTGAACACTTTATTGATGAGAGTAAGCATTCCAAAGGATAAGTTACAGGACACTAAAACAGGTCATGATGAGCTTAAGCAGAGAGCAGGATTTAACATAATTGGCATAATGCTTCATTGTTATTGTAACATGCCTCTTGGTGTGGTTTAATCAAAAGCTGCAAAGTTGTCAAAGTGCTTTTTTCCCCCTTAATTGCCATCATATTTGAGTGTAGAGTTAGAAAGGTTTGCAATGCTAAACATAAATATCTCATGGGGGGGGGGTCAAGTGTTTCTGGTTATACCTGATTCAACTACTTAAATGGAGATAGACTGGAATATATACTGAGTGATTGATGGGGATGGCATTAAATATAAATCTACCTTTATCTCTAGTGTCGAATTTTATTTCTCAGCAAAAAGTGCTAAGGATAGGCACACATTTCTAGCTTAATCTCTGAAATAGCTTCTGACTGGTTTATAGTTCTGGGAAGAAGAGGGGGCAGAATTCCACCTTGAGGCTTGCTATTTTGTTCTCCTATAATATTTAAAATTTACTCAGCTAGGTTGATTCAAAGGTCAAATTACAATCTTCACAAGATGTTCCCTCTCAAGCATGCCCTGTTTTCCAGAATTCTAAGCTTTGCTTTTGCATGCATTGGGAGAAACGCACATAGGATAAGGTCATTTTAACTTTGACTAGATGAGTACCAAGGAGACCATAACTGCAATTAAATGGGTGTCAAGTTTTAGCCTCATAAAATTAAGCAAAAGGAAAAGTATTGTTAAAATCTCAGCAAGTAGAATGAGAAGGAATTTCATTTTCCCTTTCATGTTTCCATGGTTTATCCTATGTTTATAAGAGCAACACACCTACATTCAAGAAAAAAATAGACTTTTGTACTTATTCTGCTGGGGGAGTATGTAGGTTGAAAAAAAATCTTACAAATAATGCTTTCAAAGGGCATTTCATCTAGATTTTTGGATTCTCCTCTTAAATACCACATAATAAATCAGGAAAAGTGGACATATAGAAATGTTACACTAAAGTCTGGCATAAAGATCAGTGTAATCCACCTACATTCTACATAATACTATTTCCAGGGCAGGACATGTAAAATTAAGATGTAAATTCCACTGGACTCTTTATACCTCTATAATTGATACTTTTTTATTAAAAATTATATACTGAATAATTTCTCTGAGAATACACTGTATCATCCAAAACTTTCACCTCATCTTAAAGACCAATCCAGATTTCCACCTTAATAGTTAAAACCAAAGTTTTCTTCAGCTAAGACATGTCAATACTAAAGCTGCAATCAGCAGTAAATCTTCCTGGCTAAGCATTTTCACAGTAAGTTTTTCTTTTCCATTTTCTTCTTCTTTCTTTTTTTTTTTTTTTTTTTTTTTTTTTTTTTTTTCCAGAAGCTCAAGTGAAAAAATATGTTTGCATACATATTAATACAGCAATTCTAGTTCTTTTTCACTTGTGCCAGGAAAAAAAGGGGGGGAAAACTATTGAAGACTTTTTTTCTTTTTCTTTCTTTCTTTCTTTCTTTTTTTTTTTTTTTTTTTTTTCATAAAGAAAGAAGTAAAAGAATTGTCTTGCCACTACCCTTCACCATTTATTCTGCCAAGGAATAAGCCACAGCACCTGCTCTGTCACTAAATTCCTCCTGCTGCTCAAACGCCGGAACACGTATGTAGAGATGCAGAAACTAAGGAACTATTATTAGATCTTGGGCCCATCCCTGCCAGAACAGAGGACTCAAACAGAGGAGCTGGCTAAAAGCACAATTTATCCTCAGTAAAAATACAAACCCCACCCTACCCCACCCCACATCCCCACTCTCCCACCCCACCCCACCCCCATTTACTTCAATGATCCCTGTTTCCTTAAAACTTTCTTGATCAACAATAGAGCAGATTCTATGTGATATTTGCAGGTCTCTTAAGCAGAGAAAAATAAGCCCTTGTTTGAACAATCTGATTAATGAAACCTGTACAGTGACCTAGATCACCCGGCTACTGGCAGACATTTGCAAAACCTTCTGTGGTCTTGCTTCCTACTAAGTTGCTTATAGTGTATGGGGAAATTTGACCTCTGTACCTTGGCTGTTTGTCAAAAAGTTCTAATATGGTACAAGAGAGCTTCTGTTCTTTCAGCTTTGTCCACAAATAGACACTCCATGCTTGATTTTCAAGAGGAGATCAATGATAAGCAGCAGCACAACCTCATAGACACATGTCAGAAAAATAAGTCTCCATTAATAAAATGTGTACCTCTACCATGTGCCTGATAACCTCCTTGTAGCAGCATCTTCACTGGAGCTGACAAAGACATTAGAGCTGTGGATAGGTCTTTGAAGAACAGTTACCTAATCGCCACTGTTTATGGGGTGCTGGGCTAGAGCACTAGCTCCAGAAGGCTGACATCTATTGTGAAGTTTACAGTCTCTGTGACTTTTACTACTGTAAACGCCTGGGATGGCTATAAATTGATGTCAACATTAAAGGCCAGATCCTTTAGAGAAAAATATTAATCCACTAATCTCTTATGGGTGGCCGGCTTTGAAATACAAACTTTGCGGCCCCGGACCATTAGGTGTTTTCGCCCCCTTGTGGAATTTATTTAGAAGGTCAAAAGAAAGCTGTTTCCTCAAGAGGTTTTTAGGGTTTTGTTTTTTGGGTTTTGTTGTTGCTGTTGTTGTTGTTGTTTGTTTGTTTTGTTTTGTTTTTGTCATTGCTGAAGACTTAGCTCTTTTTTCTTGAAGCAAATAGCACATATTTATGCAACAAATTTTTTTGCAAAGGAGATTCCAAAATAAATGCCCTTTATGAAAATGAGTATTTTCGTTCCTAAAGACCTTAACCTGTGATTAAGTGTGCGTAATTGAGATTTGCCTCATATTTGAAAATATGCATTGGGTAAGGGATTTTCTCTTTGAAAGTATAAGGAATAGTGGTCTGGGCTAATGCTGTAGCCTCTCAACCATGTAGGGGAGAAACACCTGCACCCCCACAACAGGACCATTGATTGGTATTAAGTGTGAATAGCATTGCATTTGAGGGTATGAGTTTAGAAAGGTAGAGGGAAATATCCAGGAATGCAGAATGCAATTATCCTCCTTGGAATGTGACCAAGCTACTGGCTCTAATCTTGTAAAAAAAAGCCACAGAATCTTTAGTGAGAATAAATATTGCTGCCTAATTGAATCAGTAAAATTTACTTTAACATAAACCTGGCAGATAACATTGTCTCCAAAAGAATAAATAAATTGAGAATTCAAGGAATTTAGGATCCAAGTCATTGGCAAATTTTCCCTTTCCAATGGCATTGCTTTTTAGCATAGGAGAAGTGTCACATGGAGCCTCACAGATGGTATTTATCATTTTGGTGCTGTACCACTATCATCAAAATCAGAGCTCCTGGGCAGGTTGAGGCTGAGCCTCAGCAAGGAACAATAGGTAGCACATCAAATGACTTAGCCAGTGAACCCCTATTATCATGTGCGCTGTTGGTCTTTTCCCCCCAGAATAGAAGGAACAATGGCAATGTCAGAATTTTAATTGCAATGGACTGGCTTAAATTACTTGACCTATTTTTATGCAGCAAGGAAAGAAATGATTCTTTTTTCCTGGTGGCCGTGCTTATAATTTAAACTGAAAAAAAGAAATATAAGGACATTTTCTATCATACAGGATACTCTTGATAAACAATTTTAGTTTGCCTTGTAGTACATCAGACCCACCCATATTTTTGGAAAAGTATTAAGACAACTGAAATAAAATTTTTCTTCACAGGAGAAACTCATAAATAATGCTAAATAATGACTGTTAATATTCTAAGAGCTGCAGGTGTGGATTTCTATCATATTTTACCATTTTTAAACACAATAAAAGCAAAGTAAAGAAAAGTCAGTCTGCTGTGTTGAGGAACTGAATCCTGGGAAAAGGGGAATATCAGACCAAGTTCCTTCCATACTTTCTATGAACAAATAAAATTATGGCATTTTGGCAGTGAAATCCTTATCATTTACTTTTTCCCCCACGATGAGTACTAAATGTTAGAAGTAGCCCCAGGAGACAGTTGGTGGTACTTTCTGAGAATTTTGCTTGGCTAAACTAGGACCTGCAGAGTGATCCAAAGCAGATGAAAGATAGACGATGAGTATTATTACTTTCTTTATATGCTGTTGGTTTTCATTAGGCTGAACTAATCTGCAAGATTAGTGAGGCAGGGGCACAACGTGGGGTGAGCACTGTGGTTCACAGGATTCTTGGAATTTTCCCATGGCGCCGCCATTGTGCTAAGCCCTGAAATTCTTCCCTTTCTTCACTCTACAGTAGAGTGGTTACTTGATTACATTTGGGGTTGCTGAACAAAGCCCACACGGGATCTGTCTCCTCCGGGGCCTGCAGCCAGGCAAGGTTAGTGTGGTGTGCTTTGCAGGAGATATGCAAATAGGCAAGTGGCTTTTGAAAAGTTAACAGTGCTAAAAGAACCCTGCCAGTCCATTATTGAAAGCTGGGTAGGAGGCAAAATGTAGGCTTAAGTAAAAGTCAAACTAGCATAAAATCACAAAAAGTCAGCCAATTCCAGGTTGTCGATATTGCTTTAAGAAAATCTGAAGAGGCCAGCATGCCAAAGTAACAGAAATGTGATTGTCGGCCACTGAAGTCTTTTCTCTTTGTATTTGTGTCTCCCTATGAACCAACGTGAAATTTGGCCTTGTGATCTCTTTAATTCACTTGGCCACAGAGCTTTTTAAAATTTTTCTAGTAACTCACTGTTTGGGGGTTCGATTTGGGTTGGTTTTTTGACTCCATGATAATTGTTATCTCCAAGCTGACAAACACATAGTATTGAATTATGCAGGCAAATCCTTAGGTCACCTTGCAAATATTGCCCTGATTATATTTATTTTGGAGAATTCTTTGAAGGAGGATAAGCAAGATGACAGCCACTCCATATTTCTCTTTATCTGATGTGTTGAACAAATATATGGATAGTGAACCCAGTAGGTGAAAAGTGATAGAACTCTGCAAGGTTGCCAAAATGAACCTAAAATACACATCTCAATGTTTCTGAGATCCCTGACACCATTTTTTGGATCAATGATTCTCAGCTGGGTGAAACAAGCCCTTTAAGAGGCAGATCAGAATAGAAAAAGGAGAGAAGGCAGTAACTTGAAGAAAGCATTCCATACTATAATTGAAAAGCATTTAAATAAATATCAGTTTAGTAAAACAAAATCTAGAAAGACTTTTCAAAATCTTCTGGGATGATGGGACATGGATTTTTAAATGTTGAAAAACACTCTTTAGACTATATGGGACCAAATTAGAGAAATTTACCCTTCATTCAGCATTGATTAATAAATCTTTTTGTTGACACTGAATTCCTTGTGGCTGATTTGGTTGAGCATCAACAAAGTGTCAGGCATTGTGGTAGGCATTTTACACACATAATCCCATTTAATGCTTATAATATTCCTGCAAGATACATGTTATTATTTCAATTTTAGATTAGAAAATTGATATTTAGAAAGGAGGTGAACTGCCTTCATAGGAGGCAGATGCGCAACTCTGAGACCATCCTTCCTAAAATATTACACTACTGAATCCAAACCAAGTAACCCCTATTCATGATCAATTTAATAATAGCACTGTAGGGGGAAAAAACTTCATATCACATTATCATAAATTATAAAATAGACTAACACAACTATAACATGGATCTATCCATACAATTTCACACCTAACCTTTTGAGAGTCACAAGATTTGGGTCTATACTTTTTCAAACCCAGTCTAAATATTCTTCCAAAGTGCATGAGTTGCATCATGGTAGGTAGCCTAGCACCTTAGCATCTTGGTCTCATTAGCACTTCAAGTCAAATGAAAGAATATCAGTAGTTTAAGTTGTAATTTTTTTTTCTTAATTGAATTCCATATTTCTGGATAGTAAATAGTTTCTTTCAGAAAATAAGCCAATACCTTAGCTTTGCCAATTTTAGAAACTATTAAATGAAAACATTCATGATAGTTCTCATTTGTGCTAGGGCCATCTCATAGCTTGCCCAACTGCCTGGAAGCAACTATGGATTAACATTGATTATAAGATTCAGGCTGGTTTCAGGGTGGTAATATGTGGAAAATGCACATCTTAGAGAAAAGGAAATACAGAATTTAAGTAAGTAAGTTTGCATTTAAATAAGCTTTCCCGTATCTATCCAAACTTTCTTGATGCAGGTGTGAGCCCACTTCCTCTTGTTCTAGTCTTCTAAGGAAACAGAGAACTCTGCCACTAGTAGTTTTGCTGAAAGGAATAGTGGATCAGAAATAAAAACACAGGTTGTAGTCTTAGCTCTGCAACTAAATAGCTGTGAAATTTAATCACCGTCAGTTCAAGTTTCTCCATCAGTAAAATGAAGATGTTTAATTAATACATCTTGTATTCGAATTCTCATGAAGGAAACATAAGCCCATTCCTATCATTTTTCTTCTTCTAGAAGGATGGAGTACAACATTATAACCTCTTTCAAAACCTGTTGTGTTATTTTTTACCATTCTTTCCCAAGCTAACTGTGAGCCTGGGGGTGTTCACAGAATAACCCTAAACAAAGAATGTTTACACCTCTGTAAACATTCCTCTTCTTTGCCATAATGACTACAAATGTTAACTCTCAAGATTTGTCAACGTGCAAGTAAATACCAAATATGTACCACCCATGAGATATTTTTAATACATGATGCTTGCAAAGATACAGGTGACTATGTAACATTCTTTGCTGGAACAGTGGTTTAAATTATATATACTGAAAATAATTTGATTGACTCTTCATCCCAAGTTCTGTCCTATTTTCTTACAAA
This sequence comes from Tamias sibiricus, assembly GCA_025594165.1. Lineage (NCBI taxonomy): Eukaryota > Metazoa > Chordata > Mammalia > Rodentia > Sciuridae > Tamias > Tamias sibiricus. The sequence goes on along the minus strand of CM046666.1, from coordinate 124,517,694 downwards.
TTACCTTAACTTTTCAAACCTCTTAAATAGCAAGCAGTCAAAAAAGATTTTGAGCTCTCTTTCCTTCAAACAACTCTTTCTGGGCCACAATTATCATCATTATCATCACTGCTATTATTAATTTCTCAAGGATAAAATTCTACATTAAATGCTAAAGCAGAAGCAGCTAGCAGATGTTAAACACCATAAGCTGGTTTTCAGGCAGTTAAAAGGCACTTTTCTTTGTCCATTTATCTATTTCTCCTTCCCCAACTTCCCAATACCACATTACTCAAGTTTGGGGAATCAGTTATTTACCTATATGACAAACTAACAGATTAGTTGAAAATAGTTACACAAAGCAAATTGTATATTACATAACTACCTATGACATAATTCTTAACTGACATGTAAAAGTTAATGTAGCTAAAGATGAATTATAATATTTGTTAATTTCAATAATCAGCCACTAGGTGGAGCTAAAAGTCTGTGCGATCATATTTGCACTCTTGAGCAGCTGCCAGAACTTAGACTCTATCACTTGCTTAAAGAACTGCCCCACGTCTCTGTTTTATTGAAACATAAAATATTCCATAGGACCTATTATAACCTTCAAAATAGAGCTAAATCAAGGACACCTAAATGCACTCTTCCTAGAAACCATTTCTCACTACAGTCTAATAAAAATTAGAAACTGACAAAGGTCTCCTTTCTCCTCATTCTCTTCTCTTTTTGAAGTGCTCTCCTCCTGCTTTCCATTTATTCAGGTGTCAGTGGCTCAATTTTCCGCCCTGCTGGGGACATTCATCTAAAAAGAGAAACTTTAAAGAAACTAAAGAAGATATTCCGAGTAGTAGCATTTTGCACATCAGTCAGAAAGGTATTGAAAGGTTTCTAACCCTTTTTTTTTTTTTTTACCTTTGTCTGACCCTAAAATCATACCTCTCTCCGTTTTTCCTTCTACCTCTCAAACCAGCCTGTTCCGTGTCAGACTAGACCTCTGCTCTTACCATAAATATTGGACCATAGGGCTGGGGATATAGCTCAGTTGGTAGAGTGCTTGCCTCACATGCACAAGGCCCTGGGCTTGATTCCCAGCAACACACACACACACACACACACACACACACACAAATATATATAATGGACTATAGCCTTCCATTCCTCAGGGTCCTGATACCATCTAGACCCTTGAGGATTTCAAAACTCAGATCTTCACCCTAATCTCTAATAACCACGACCCAGATCTGTCTACTACTGAAAGAAAACACACACACACACACACACACACACACACATACAATGACTTGTGGTACCTCTTTAAGTAGAATATGCCAACACTGCATTTAGGCCTCTCTTCCCAGCTAGATATCTACAAATCTCAACTTCTTCCACCTTCTTCACCACTAGCTCCCATCAAGCTAATTGTCACTACATTCACTACATTCTGGAAGTTCTTTGCTTTTGCTGTTCCTTTGCCTAAAATGTGTGCTCCTTCCCAAACCTCCCTTGGGTCTTTGTCAGCATTTGATTCCCCAATGACCATGCTAAAATGGAATTTCCCTCCACTTTTTCCCAGTGAAACTCCTTGTCTCCTCAACCTTGTTCATGTTTTTCTACAGAGCACCATAGTGACTTGTAAAAGTATCTATAAATTCTTTGACACTCATCAAATCAGTGGCTTTTTTTTTTTTTTTTAACAGTCCTGGGGTTTGAACCCAGGGCCTTGTGATTGTGAGGCAAGCACTCTACCAACTGAGCTATACCCCCAACCCCCAAGTTACTTTTCTTAATGGAGGATTCACTTATTGACTCTCCTACCATGTAACTTCTGAGGCAAAAGCAGAAAAAGACCACCCAGCTTCCTCCTGCTTCTCATAAAACACACAACTTTGGAGCCCTGAGCTATAGTGTGAGTACAACCACCTTGAGACTGCCATGATGTAAGGAATCCAGGAAAGGCTGTGTATAGGTGCTCCCACCAACAGCACCTAAGGAGTTCCCAGTTGACAACTAGTGTCAGCCTCCACATATATGAACGAAGATACCTGCAGGTGCTTCCAGTTTTCAGCTATTGAGTTACCTCCCACTGTTGAGTCTACCTAGTTGAGACCCCATATAGCAAACACTGTGGAAGAGAAAAACCATGATCCTTGTACCTTCTGTGAATTTGTGATCTACAGAATCCATGAGCATAATAAAATGGTAAGTTTGGGATGATTTCATAAACACTAATAATTTCTGAATAGCACTTATCCCCATCTCACATAAAACATATTTTACTTGTTTGTTGATTATTGTTTCCTATGGTTTGGATATGAGGTGTCCCCCAAAAGCTCATTAATGCAGGAATGTTCAGAGGTGCAATGATTGGATTGTGAGAACTCTAACCTAATCAGTTTATCCTAGTTTGAATGGACTAACTGGGTGGTGATTCTAGACAGGTGGCCTGTGGCTGAATGAGGTGGGTCACTGGAGTATGCCCTCTCATGGTTATTCTTCCTGCAGCCCACCCTCATACCCCACTCCCACTTCCTGGCCGCCATGAATATAAAAGTACTCCTCCACCACAACTTTCTGCCTCATGTTGGGCCCAGAGCAACAGAGTTAGCCAACCATGGACTGAACCTCTGATACTGTGTACCAAAATAAACTTTTCCCCCTTGGGTATTTTGGTCACAGTGATGACTAAAACACTGTCCTTGCTTTAAAATATAAGCTCCATGGGAACAGGGCATTTTGTCTTTGTTCTTTGTATATGTGCCTAGAAGAATACTGATGCATGGTAGGTACTCAATACTTGCTTTTGTGAAATTCATTAATTGTATTCATTCATTTATTGGATAAATAAATGAGTGGATGAATTAATTTTACTTTTTGTATCATTTTTCCCTCTATGCCACCCCTGTTCTCTTAGTTGAGAAATTTATTATTTCTTACCTAGACTGCAATAACTTCCTATCTGGTTTTATCCCACCCTCCCCCCATTTTACTCCCTACCATCTATGCTTTATACTTAAAGAAGATTTACTCTACAATACAGATTTGATCCTACTGCTTAGGTCATCTGAAATGGTGAATCTGGTCAGCTATGTTTATACCATAACCAAAGTGACTGAACAGATTGGACCATGGGCAAGTGTCTGTTAGGGGTTGGAAATGAGGCCTAGCACATGGCTGGCAGGAAAATTCCAATGAAGACACAGAGAAACTATATTCATTTTCTGAAATTATCTACATATTGGCTGGCATGCCTTGGAACCATAGACTCATACTGAAGGGCAAAGAAACCAGCTTGCCCAAGTCAACACTTAAGTGGATCCACTGTCTGAACAAAGCAATACTAAGGGACCACATGATCCCAAATACAGAGGGAGAGAGAAGACACATCTGTCCTTGATGGCACTCTAGTTTCTTGATTCAGTACCCATCAGACCCATAGTTCCTGTGAGATGTCCCCCGACCTTTCTTTACGAGTTCTAATGTGAGTGATTTTGACAACACCTAGTTTATTATTCTTTGTTATTACATACATTGTTCCCTCTGTCCCTCTGCCTGGAACATCGTCCTCATCTTTATCCTCTTGCTGGAGTGTCCAAGAGTATCCATCTTAATCATCCTCTCTGAAAAACCTCCCCCATGTACTTCGAAGTACCACTCACTATACATTATAAATACCTCTACTCAGTTTTTTTATATTTATTTTTTAGTTGTAGTTGGACACAATACCTTTATTTTATTTATTTATTTTTATGTGATGCTGAGGATCAAACCCAGGGCCTCGCATGTGCTAGGCGAGCTCTCTACCACTGAGCTACAACCCCAGCCCTTCTACTGTTTGTATTGATCACACAGTCCTACAATTATGTGGTAATAGCCTCCTCTCTTCTACTTCCAATATCTATGCTTTGGAAATTTTCAGTTGCTATTTACAGAAACCCTGATTCTGTTTAAACCATTAGAAAATGTATTATCTGTCATTAGCAAATGGAAGGTTAGTCTCTGAGATTGATTAACTCAGTGACCCAATTATGTCAACAGGGATACAGGTTTTTCTCCTCTATAGTGGGCTATCCTCAGTGTTGACCAAATAGGAGGTTCCTGCAGTCTAGGTAAGAAAGAAGGAATCTCTGAACTGAGAGAACAGGGGTGACAGAGAAAGAAAAAGAATAAGACAAAAAAGTAAAATTAATTCATTTACTCATTTATTCATTCATCCAATAAGTAAATGAATACCATTGATGAGTATCACAAAATCACGTATTGAGCACCTACCATGTACCAGTACTCTGCTGGTAATAGGTAGCTTCCGGAGAGGTCACAAAATATTTAGAAAAGAGAAAACTTCTAGCAAAAGCACCTTTCATAGCCCAGACCCATTTCTGAATCAACCAGCCTCTGGGATTGCTTTGCCATAGAAATAGAATGGAATTATCACGTTGACTTCAACTAATCACCTGGGGGTGGAATGGATCTGAGGCCTGCAACTCCACTATCAGAGGAATCAATAGCCAGGCAGACCCTTTCTGAAATATTTCTTTTAAGGTATAGACTTTTTTTTTTTTTTTTTTTAACTGTAATTGAAAGGGAGTACTTTTAAAGATTCTATATTTTTCAAGTTTTCCTCATATAAGAAAGATTAATAACTAATAAAATTATATTATAAATCACTTAAAGCGGGTGTTATGGTTTGGATGTGAGGTACCCCCAATGTTCACATGTGAGACAATGCAAGAAGGTTCAGTGAGGTACCCCCAATGTTCACATGTGAGACAATGCAAGAAGGTTCAGAGTCGAAATGATTGGGTTGTGAGAGCCTTAACCCAATCAGCAAATTAATCCCCTAATGGGATTAACTTAGTGGTAACTGGAGGAGGTGGGGTATCTATTTGTATCTGGTGAATGGAGTCTCTCTCTGCTTCCAGATCACTATGTGAGCTGCTTCCTTCTGCCACATTTTTCCACCATATTGTTCTGCCTCACCTGGAGACCTGAGGAATAAAGCCAGCTGTCTTGATTGAGACCTCTGAAACCATGAGCCCTCAATTGTTCCGGTCAGATCCTTTAGTCACAGCAGTGAAAAAAATGACTAAAACAGCAGGTTTATTTGATAAAGTTTGAAATGTGTTTTACAAAGTGACATTTGTTAGTAAAATAAATATTCTCTAAAAAATAAGTATACCATCACTATGTCTTCATTTCTAGCCCTACAAAAATTGCCCTATTAATATGATTAATAAATAACTTCTCTGAATCAAGAAAATCATGTACATGTTGGCTGGTGATTAATCACAGTGAAAGATGAATAGAACCTAACACTTACGAACAAAATGCTAATAGCTATATGGTCTATTTCTTTGATAAAACACACTGGTCCATTTGCCAAAGCCAAAAAGAATATAAATTTAGTCCTTCCAGATACCAACAGGGGAGATAAGAGTAATCCAACACATGTCAGCGAGCAAGTCCTGTCCACTCATTGCTTGGCCTATCCTTCCACAAAATGCCCCTTCTCTCCTTCAGTCAGGAGTGCCCATGTGGGAGAGTTCTCATACTTTTACAAGCCCTGCTTCCTGCCACAGTGATTGGTTAAGGTTGCACAGAGAGCCCCAGCTGAAGAAATTAGACCTTACTCTCCCAGCTATAGCTGATTGGTCCATAGATAGCATCTAACCCTATTAAAAATATATATATGTATATGTGTGTGTATACATATATAAAAATATAAATATACATATATAAACATAAATATACATATGTATGTATATCTTGTTGTTTTAAACCCTAGTTGATGGAAACTGCTGTTAGCCAAATTTCCAGCTGTATGGAAGAAGCAAATCTGGGAAAGTAAAGATGATATGAAGAAAGATTCCAAGGCAAAAAAGGATTCCAATAGTATCTGAATCCCTGAGGTCTAGTTGCAACTTCTTTCACCTTTCCTGGAGCTGGGTTCCATGAGACAATAAAATTTCCTGCTCCTCAACTAATCAAATTGGGTTCAATACCATGAGACAAAATCGTCTTTACTAAAATATACTAAGAAACATAAATTTCATCTCTGCTGTTACTTTGCTTTTTTTTTTTTTTTTTTTTTTTTTTAGTACCAGGGATTGAACTCAGGGGCACTCAACCACTGGGCAACATCCCCAGCCCTTTTTTGTATTTTATTAGAGACAGGGTCTCACTAAGTTGCTAAGTGCCTCGCCATTGCTGAGGCTGGCTTTCAATTCGCAATCCTCCTGCTCCAGCCTCCCAAGTGCTGGGATTACAGGCGTGTGCCACCACGCCCGGCTGTTACTTTGCTTTTTAATATTTCACTAAAATACATGTTTGGGGGAAATATCCATTTTATATCCACAGTTGTGAGTGACTTAAAAACTATTCTTTCAGTTAACTATCTGAGGCATGTGACAGGTCTATATCAAAAATCACTTTTTTTTTCCTCTTACACCAGTTTTATGATGGATAATGCACTGTGATGTGCTGCCCAATTCCCCCTTCAGGACTAAAGAACTTGTCCCCTCAGTTGCTGGGAATGCTGCCAGCAGACAGCCCTCAGAGGACAAGTTCTTTCAGAATTTCCTCATGGCCTTGTTCAAGGTCATGACCTCCCCAACTCAGCCTGCCTCAACAACTGGTCAGTGTCTGGATAAACCCTCTTCTGACTACGAAAGGCCAACCTAGCTTCAGAGCTCCCTGTGGGGTAAACTGAGGACTTCACTGAGGCTTTGACCCATTATGTCCCCTCTGACCTCCAAATTTCCCTTCCTCTATATCCCATAGCCATTGCTTCCAAGACTACTGGGCAATCAACTTCCGGCATTCTAATTCCATCTCAGGGGCGACTCCCCATGAAACCCAAACTGCAGCATAACACTTATAAAAATCATCAAACTGTGAAAACATTATGTGCCCTTTCTAGAAAAAAAAATTAATAAACATTTAATGACTCCTTAAATTTTTTCTGGCACTCTGTTAAGCATTACAGAGGACACAGTAGAAGTACAAAGTATGTCTACTGTCCTTAAGGAACTCAGTCTCATTGGAGATGTGCAGTTTAAGCAGGCATCTTCACAGAGCTCAGCAACATGCTCAAAAGAGGAAGACCAAAAGAAATCAAAATTAGTACATAGTAGGTGAAGCATAAATATTGAATGAATAGATGAATGCATTAATTAATTAACAAGAAGAGATATGTATGAACTGAGATAAATAATAAATTTATGAAGCCAAACCACATTTACCACTGCCATCTTTCTTTTGCTCATTAACTCACTACAGGATATTTTCCCTGGGGCCCTTGAGCCAACCCAATAGTTCCCACATGCTCACAAGTAGCTCTCAAGAATAACTATTTAATGCACTGGGAGTATAACACCCTGCAGCAAGGAAGGGACTGGACAAAACAGCCTCAGCTTTTTCCTACCTCCACCTTGAACTAGAAGGATCTTTGATGCTTTGGCCCAGCAATTTACATCTCATGGGCTATAAAACCCAAGGTGGACTGCTTTCCAGGACTCCTTAGCTATGGTTCAAGTGCAGGGTGTGCAGATGCGAATCTGTGTACTGTGGGTAGCATTCCTAAGCCTTGGAGAACTTGCTCACCTTGAACCCTAGGCTTCTGTAAGCAATAAATACACTTCATATGACTTGCTGTGTGCATGAGTGAGCTCTCACCAGACTCAGGCAAGCAGCAAAAGTGCATCCCAAGATACAGTGGGCTAACTGGTAACCAGGGCACAGTGGACTTGTTTTGTGTCCAATTTTCCATGTCCTACTTTTCTCAACAACAACAACAACAAAAAACATAATAATTAACCCATAGAAACACACAAGACCCTATTGTGACTTGGTTTGGGAGAGTTCTTTGGGAAAAGAGCTTGCCCTTTTCTCACATGCTAGAAACTAATCCCTCATACTTTCTGATTTGCCAAAGTGAACCAAACATGTTCCCACCTCACGAATAACCTGTGGAAAAAGAGAGCTATTCTATAGTCAGCAGCAATGTCTGTAGAGTGTTTTATTATACCTTACTTGAAGGTAGGAAGTCATTCCCAGAGGTAGGAAAAGTAGATTGTATTGTATTCACCTTGTATAGACAGAGAAACTGAGGTTCTGAGCTCCCACATGTTAGAGCTGAGATTAAAATTGAGGCCTTCTTAATTGAACTGCAACCCTGCAATTCCTGGTTTTTACACAGACTTATTTGTGAGGTCCTATTGTCTATGACTGCCACTTGAGAGTTATGGTTTATATGGTCTATAATAAGAAAATTAATATTTTTAATTCTGGTAATTTTGGAGTCAATAAGAGTCAAGCAAATTTAACAGAATTGAATTTGTGGCCAGGCGCGGTGGCGCACGCCTGTAATCCCAGCACTTGGGAGGCTGAGGCAGGAGGATTGCGAGTTCAAAGCCAGCCTCAGCAATGGCGAGGCACTTAGCAACTCAGTGAGACCCTGTCTCTAATAAAATACAAAAAAAAAAAAGGGCTGGGGATGTGGCCCAGTGGTCAAATGCCCCTGAGTTCAATCCCTGGTACTACAAAAAAAATAAATAAAAATAAAATTAAAAAATAAAATTGAATTTGTACTATTGTATACATCACTGGGAAATGATGTGTTTGAATGTAAATCATGACTTAGAAAGCAAAGAGATGCTTATACAATTGATTACAACCATTTTTGAACAAATACTTATATTATATACCATATAATAAATATCTTTAATGCCTGTCAAGGGTACTATTTACAGTTACATAATTCTCCAAGAGATAAAAACTAGATTCTATTCGAAACCTTTTTCATTTTCTGCTCCACTGTACAGCACAGCACTCTACTCTTAACTGAGATATATTTATTTTGGGTGTCTACATTGGCAGGTCCCTTGTAGACTGGGAGTGGGGGTGGGGTGAAAATTGATGGGAAAAGAAATTGGGCTGTCAGCTCCTGCAACGTGCCTTCAACTCAAATTGGCTTGCTATTTCCTCCACATGCCTTCAGCCAGCATATGGCAAAAATACAGTTTGTTTTTTCTTCCCTTCATGAGTGAATTGAGGTCATCTCCTGTGCAGTCATTATTCTGTAAGGATTGTTCTGTAGGATGATTTGATTTCCTATTCTCTTGTCTACTCTTGTTTCCACCTATATTTATATCTCATTGATTCTCAGGAATAATGTCTTACTCAGCTCCAATCCATCTGCTCATGTATATAATGAAGATTCTGTTTCTAATGTATTCTATTCCTGAATCTGAGGCTCATTCCAGCAGCCCCACTTGTGGACAATATGACCTTGGCCAAGACAATGACCTATTACTGGCTTTATCTTTCTCCCCTACACAAACAGGACAATTATAACTGTCCTGCTTTTTAATGTGTTTGAAAAATCACTGTATGTCTTTGGAATGTGTGGATTCAATGTTCATAGTTATGTATTCACATATAATCCTTAGAAGACCTTGGCATACAGAGAAGCTCGTCGTTTTAAAGTTGTGGGTACTAAGGAGGGAACCTGAGATAGCTGTGCAGCTGCTGTCTGAGCCCTTGTACTGTCCAATAACTGCCCCTTGTTCAGGCATTGCCATTTCCTTCTTATCTGTGAAAATGCACACTGAGCAATGAAAACTTTGTTACTTTATTGAACAGGTTCCCCCAAACACCAGCTGCAAGTGATATTGGATAAGGTGAAGAGAAAATAAAACAGCATTAGAAGATAATCATTGTTAGTCAGAATAATTCAGTTCTAAATAAGTAAAAGAGTAGAATGCTGAATTGAGCAGTATCAAGACTCTATGAATGATTCTGCCATATTTATTCAATATGGAAGGAAAAGAGAGAGATTGAAGATATTGGATATTGTTTCCATGAGAACTTTAGTTAATGCAAATATAGAAACTTGTAAGAGAAACCATATGCTAAAGCAGTTTTGTAACTTGAAAGATTCCAGATGAGTTCAGATGTTTCTCTCGTGAGTAAGAATGTGCTACATGATGTAACATATAAATGCTGGCGTGTTTTAATTGACCCATCCAATGAAATAGTGTTGATCGTGTAGAAGCTACTTTTTAAAATACCCTGTATAACTGCCTCCTGTTATTATCCAAAGTAGTTGTTCATTTACAAATATTGTACTAATTAGATACCAGGTACTGTATGTATTAGGGGCTAGGAAGCAAGAGAGAATTGGTAATGCAGAGTTTGTAGTCTAGTGGGAGAGTTAAATATGAAACAAATAATTATTTAGCATGAATCCAAGAAGATCAGTGGCCAAGACAAACCAGGATCAAGCCAAGTTCAGGGTAACATTCAGGTATGTGGCAGGATATCTAACAATTCTAGAGGCGAGAAGCCAGTACCTAGTGGACTCCAAGAGGCACTTCTCTTTCCCTTGCCTGCTCATAGAGGACTCCATTTCTCTATGTAGTTGGACAGTCATGTGATTATTCTTGTTCCCTAAAATGTGAGCCTCAGACAACATGCAGGATTTCCAGTGTAAGATAATCTGTTTTCTACCCTAATCTATAACTGAGGGGTCCATGTTTTCCAGAAGATATATGTTGTCGCCGGAAAAGGATTGCAGCCTGGAACGGCAGCGCCGCGGGAAGGAGTCCGGAGACAGGATGGAGACGAAAATATTCTTTAATCTTACAAGAAACTACAATATATCTACACAATAGCGATAACCCTGTCTTTTCTCCCTCTGGTCTCTTCCCATGCGCCCGAGCAGCAATGGCGCTCGCTCGATCTGCTGAGTCACCGTTCAAATCTCTCGAGAGCCTCGACCAAGTCCCGCGAGATCCCGTGAGACTACGGAAAGCGGAAATGCCCAAAAATGTCTATGGCCCAATAGTCAACCGCAATCTTAGCTATCTCCGCAAACAGGGCTCCTGCATTTCCCCCTTTTGTTTTAAAAGAGGGGATGCTCTAGGACGTCTATGTGCAACCAACATTCTTACCCGTCATCGGATAATCAAGGCTGTGCCCTTGACTCCTGTCTTAGGTTGATATGTCGGCCACATGAGACTATCCCGTGCGACTGTGCCTGTCTTAGGTTGTCCCCCTCTGGGGATCTTACCCGTCATTGGCTAACCAGCCATCCAATGGAGCCCTTTAGGATCGACTGTGTAAGTTGACTAACAGCCGTCCAATTGTGGGGAGATGCTGCGGCTTTAAGGCGACAAGCCTTTTGGTGACGAGCCAAATTGCATAGCATATCAAATTCTTTAAACAAATCAGCTGCCTTAAGTTCTATCAAGTAACACACTGAGTTCTCTAAACAAATACCCCCAAGGTACTGTCCCATGAAGTCCCAAACAATGAAAGATCAAAATGTCCACTTGTTATAACACGTAGATCTAGGAGGCCCCATGCATGCAGAGCAGAGGCCACACCGCTGGTGAGGTTGTTTGACATTTGAGCAGCAGGGATGCTTGCAGCGACCGCGATCCCTGCATCTGTAGCAGCAGCCGTCTTTTTTATGTCTAGACAATGCCACCGGCAAATCTTCAGGGCCCGCTCCCTAGAGACTCAAGCATCAATTATTAAAGGAAAGGCAGTGCTATTCCAGCACTGAGTCAAGAGGCGAGTTGTCAAACTAAAAAATAGAATTATTAGATTAGAAAATTAAAGTTGATTTCTGCTCACACACATTGCAGCCTGAGCTCCCACAAACATAAGCTGGCAAAACATCATGTTTAGAACAAAACAAAGAAAGACTGAGGGTATTTACTGTATTAAAGATAGATTAAAGAAAAACTAAAAGCACTTTGGAGAAATAATTTGTTAGCTGGAACTCTCGTGTTTCTGCATATACAGCAGTCCTTTACCTGTTGAAATAATTGAAATTAATCATTTATTAAACAAATGAAGTTAATAACAAATAAGCAACCTTATGTCAAAACACCAAAATATCAGGTTATACAGCCCTAGTCATATTTTTCGCTAAAGAGAAATCCCTGGGACACCTATAAAACAAAATTGAAGGTACCTTCACTTATTAAATTATTTACCCAATTTGAATACTCTTAAACTTAAATGAATTAGAGTTATTTGGATCCATATATATATATATATATATATATATATATATATATATATTCACAAGCGCTTTGTTATTTTTGATGTCACACTGGACAGACAGACGCACATATAAACATATATTTGTGACGTCACATTAACATGAAATTTAGACAAATACACAGACATAAACACATATATATAAAAAAAAAAAATACAATTGTGTGCACACTAAAGAGAGATCTCTTCGTCCCAGCTGGGAGGAATGACACTTAAGTTGTGATGTATTTTGAAGGACTCTTTTAAGGGAATCATTCCATATCTTCATCATGGTCCTCTTGATTTTGTACCTTTTTTATTAATCTTGATTCCTCAACAACTTCATCTTGATCCTTTTGATTTGGTACTTGCTTTATTAATCTAGATGGTATCCATATTGGAGAGGATTCATGCTTTGGAAAAACACAAACAGATCCTCTCCCCCAAATTAACACTGGATCTGGACCCTTCCATGTACCTGAAAGAACATCCTTCCAGTAAACCAAAGGTTTATGTTGTTGATGTGGGTTCCAATGTCTGTCTCCAGCAGAATAACCATCAGAGTCTAAAGTTAAAAAATTTAAGGTAAACAGGGCAACTGCCAATCTGTCCTTAGGATTTTTCCAGTTTCCTTCTTTCTGTTTTAACAACATAACTTTTAGTGTGCGGTTTGCTCTTTCACTAATGCCCTGACCCTGAGGATTGTATGGGATGCCTGTTTTATGGGATATGTTGAATTTTGCGCAAAACTCTTTGAAAAATGAGGACGTATATGCCGGGCCATTATCTGTTTTAAGCATTTTGGGGATGCCCAATGCAGCAAAAGCTTGTAAACAATGAGATGTGACATCTTTAACTTTTTCTCCAGAATGTAAGGAAGCAAAAATCATGCCTGAGCATGTATCTATGGTTACATGAATAAATCGCAATTTTCCAAAACTTGGCTCATGAGTAACATCCATCTGCCACAAATGATTGGGCATTAATCCTCTAGGGTTAACACCAAAATGAGGATTGGGCAAATGTGTCATACAAGATTTACAATCTTTTACAATTGTTCTGGCTTGCTCCTTTGTGATTTTAAACCTACGTTGCAAGGTGGTGCTGTTGACGTGAAACTGGGAATGAAATAAAGTAGCTTGTTGTAGCGCTGAAAGTATAAATATAGTTTTTGTAAGTTCATCAGCCTTTTGATTACTTTCATGGAGGGGGCCAGGCAAATTAGTATGTGCTCTAATATGGCCTACGAATAGAGGTTCTTTTCTTGCCCACAAAAGTTTTTGTATTTGATAAAACAATTTAAAGGCTGGAGTATGAGGTGCTATTGGTCCTGCTAACTCTAATTTTGGGACGGCTTGTACAATATAGTGGCTATCTGAAAAAATGTTTATGGGCTGGTCTCTAAAATGTTCCAGAGCTCTTACCACAGCTTCCAATTCCACAAGTTGAGCTGATTTGTGTGCAGTTATGTAAGTCATACTTTCCTTTGTAGTGACTACTGCAGCAGTACCATTTGAGGACCCATCTGTAAATACATTAAATGCCTTAGGAATAGGTTGATTTTTTATTACCTGTGGAAATATAATAGGATGATTAATACAAAAAGATAATATAGGAGACTTAGGAAGGTGATTATCAAAATTTGCAGAGGTAGAGCATCTAGCTATAGCCCAGTCATTATCGTTGAAGCATAAATATTCAATCTGTGACGATGAATAGGGAGTAATAATAGTAGCAGGGTGAATGCCAAATATTTTAGTAGAAGTTTTAAGTCCTTGAAGAATAAGTTTAGCCACCATGGAGGTATAAGACTCAATTATGCTTTTAGGAGAGACAGGCAAATGTATCCATAATAAAGGCCCTTGTTGCCAAAATACTCCTGTGGGTGTATATTGTGAAGAAATAATAATCAATATCAGCGGTTGAGTTAAATCAAATCTGTCACAATGAGCTCCTTCGATGGCTTTTTCTACTACCTTTAAAGCTTTCCTAGCATCAGGAGTCAATGTTCGCGGTGAGGATGGATCAGGGTCCCCTCGAAGGATATCAAATAAAGGTTTTAATTGGCCAGTAGTGAGGTTTAGTGTAGGGCGAAGCCAATTAATGTCTCCCAGTAGTTTTTGGAAATCATTGAGGGTGGTTAAATGTTCTTTATTTATTAAAATTTTTTGGGGGTCTAACAAAAGTATCCATGATTTTAAATCCTAAATATAATATGGGAGATCTGGTTTGAACTTTTTCTTCTGCTATATATAATCCGTATTTTTTTAAATTTTCTACCACATCACTGAATATATTAAATAAGATTTTTTGATTAGGGTGGGCCAGTAAAATATCATCCATGTAATGTAGACACATGAGGTTTGGATATTTATTTTTAATGGATTGGATGGCCTTGTCCACATATATTTGGCATATGGTGGGGCTATTAGCCATTCCCTGTGGCAAAACCTTCCATTGATATCTCTGATCAGGGCCATTATTGTTAACAGAAGGAACTGAAAAGGCAAACCTGGGGGCATCCAGAGGATGTAGGGGAATAGAAAAGAAGCAATCCTTTATATCAAGACTAATAACATGGAAATTTTTTGGAATAGCTATAGGATTCGGAAGTCCAGGTTGAGTAGGGCCCATGACTTGCATGGTTTTATTAATTTGTCTAAGATCATGTAATAATCGCCATTTTCCTGATTTTTTCTTGATCACAAATATGGGGGAATTCCAGGGAGAGGTGGAAGGTTCTATATGTCCTGCTTCTAATTGTTCCTGAACTAGTAGGTGGGCCGCTTGTAATTTCTCTTTAGATAGGGGCCACTGAGGGACCCATACTGGCTTATCAGAAAGCCATGGTATTTTCAAAATTATTTTCTCAGTGGCCCCGAAGAAAAATGTCTTTTTCCTATATGATAATGATTTCTTTTAGGGTTAAGCTTACCCTGTACTTTTTGATGATTTCTTATAGGGTTAAGATTACTCTGTAGATTTTTACATTTAACACCTGCAGGTTTGGTTGCAAGGTGTACTCCCATTTGTTGTAAAATATCTCTTCCCCATAAAGTAACCGGTAGATTAGGTAAAACATAAGGCTGAAACGTGCCTTTATGTCCTTCATCATCCTCCCATTTTAAAATTACCGCACTTTTTTCTGGGAGGTTATTATATCCCAAGCCTCTTAAATTGGTTGAAGCTTTTTGCAGAGGCCAGTGTTTGGGCCATTGACGTAAATTAATGATGGAAGAATCAGCTCCAGTATCTATAAGACCCTCCATTTCTATTCCTTGGATTCTTATTTTACACATAGGCCTCCTTGTACAGTCCCGAACCCAGCAAACCATGGGTTTCGAATCAGTGGAACAAAATCCTCTATTGTTCCTATTTAGAGGCATATTCATTTTAAATGACTTATGTAAATTTGGAAGGAGGAGCAACTGAGCAATTCTATCTCCCTGATTAATAGAACTTATACTTTGGGGTGAGCTAAGCATTATTTTTATTTCCCCTTTATAGTCTGAGTTTATTACGCCTGGGGTCACTTGCAAACCTAATAAGCTCTCAGGACTTCGCCCGATAATAAGTCCTACAGTCCCTGAGGGAAGAGGTCCCCTGACTCCTGTGGGAATCAGTTGAACCCCCATTTCAGGTGTTAACACTATTCGGGCGGTGGAACAGAGGTCTAATCCTGCATTTCCTCCTGTTCCTCTGGCAAGGGAGTGGATGGGTAATAGGGATTGTGTCGGGGAAGCATCTGAGTGGATGCTTGAGGATACTCCTCCTCCAATGCCTCGTACATTTGTGGGCCCCGGGGCATTGGGCCCCTTGCCCCGTTTTTTGAATTCCTGAATAAAGGATTTCCATGGATGTCAAATTTTGAATAGCATTTATTGGCCCAATGATTTCCTTTCTTACACCTGGGGCAGCAACCTGGAGCACGGTATGAATTTGGTCTTATTTCTCTTTTAGGATTTTGCCTAGAATAGCCTGATTGATTATGATAATTTTGCCTAGAATATCCTGATTGATTATAATGTCTATGTTGAGCTCTTGTAAAATTTTGAGGGGCAGCATCTCTCACAGCTGCTGCAATCATATTCCCTGTGACAAAGGCATCATTTATATCTTTACATAATTGTATATATATGGAAAGATCCTTTTTATTTTTCCATGGCCTGATGGCTTCCTGGCAATACTTATTAGCATTTTCGTACGCTAATTGGACAACTAATGGCATAACTTGATCAATGTCTCCAAAAACTCTACCTGCAGTTCTCAAAAGTCGATCAGCAAATTCAGCATATGGTTCATTAGGTCCTTGAATTACTTTGGACAAGCTACCTTGTAGATCCCCAGGTCCTTGTACAGTTTTCCATGCCTTTAAGGCAGCTGCGTTTATCTGAGCATATACTCCTGGGGTATAATATTTTTGATCCTGTACGTCTGCAAATTGCCCTTCTCCTGTGAGCATTTCTATATTATGGTCTCCAAACCCCGCATCTGCATTTCTTTTAGCTGTTTCTATACAAAGTTCTTGAAATTGCGATCGCCAAACCAAGTATTGTCCCCCACTTAATGTTGCTTTACATAGACGTTTCCAGTCTGCGGGGGTTAAGCTAAAGGTGTTAAGGGACTCCAGTATACTCAACGTGAAAGGAGCTTGGGGTCCATAAGTCATTACTGCCTCTTTGAGATTTTTTTATTGTTTTGAAATCTACTGGCTGGTGGTCCCTCCGTCCGTTTCCATATTCAAATACTGGCAGTTCCCAACGTATCTGTGAGTTACCCTCGAGAGCACATAAGCGCTCAGAAAGACTTTTTATTTCTGTTTCTAGGGTATGCAAACGCCTAGTGATACCCTTCATATTTTCTGTAATCGATTTCACCCATGGGGGAGTAGAGGACACAAGTTCCTCCACTTGATGATCCCTTATCTTGGTCTTCCTTAATTTCCTTTTGTTCATTTTCTCAAAATCACCTTTAGTTAATTCCTCCTCACTACTACTACTCTCATTGGTCCTAATTGACTCAGTAACATCCTGAGTCCCAGGTTCAATTGAGACCATGTATCCTTGAAGTATCTCTAATAAATCTTGAATAGCTTTAGCAGCTCGGATCTTTGTCATTTTGGGGACGCTTCTAATACTCTCCTTACTGGTCTTAGTTGACTCAGCGGAATCTATGCTTTCATGATCGCCTTCACTGTTTTCTAAATCCTCCTCGCTAACGACAGACTCATCTATATCAAAGAATTCATCAAGAGCCTCGTACACTTGGGTCTTAGATATTTTCGAACCCATTTTAACCGCTCTGACTAGAGACTCCTGCGAGGTTTCTCAGTTCTTACCTGCCGTGCTGAATTCCCCGTACGGGCCACCAACTGTTGTCACCGGAAAAGGATTGCAGCCTGGAACGGCAGCACCGCGGGAAGGAGTCCGGAGACAGGATGGAGAAGAAAATATTCTTTAATCTTACAAGAAACTACAATATATCTACACAATAGCGATAACCCTGTCTTTTCTCCCTCTGGTCTCTTCCCATGCGCCCGAGCAGCAATGGCGCTCGCTCGATCTGCTGAGTCACCGTTCAAATCTCTCGAGAGCCTCGACCAAGTCCCGCGAGATCCCGTGAGACTACGGAAAGCGGAAATGCCCAAAAATGTCTATGGCCCAATAGTCAACCGCAATCTTAGCTATCTCCGCAAACAGGGCTCCTGCAGATATAAGTTATAGTATCATACCTAGATTGCTGAGTCACCATGTGTGTAGATGTTGTCCTGGCCACTTACCTGGACATGCAGCATATCTTGTATGGACAATATTTAAATCTCTGTTATGGTCAGCTGCAGAGAATTTGGTTTTTTTTGTTTTGTTTTGTTTTGTTTTCCTAGTGTAATCCTGACCCTACTGTCTTAAACAAGAGTTTAAAAATCAATACAATATGACTGAATCCAGTAGCTGTGCCTAGTGTTGCATCAGGGATGGGCATCAACAAATGAAAGTGTTGACTGCATCAGCTGTGGCTGGCATCATTACAACACAGTCCCTGTGCATATGCACTCCCCAGCATTATCAGCTGGTACTCACCCTCCTGTTTCAAATCCACCCATTACATGACTCTGCAACATGTTTTTTTCAGGCCCATTTGTTCAATTTCTGGTCATTTTTCCCAGGTTTCAGTTATGAATATAATATTCTTCCTAATAGATGGCCACCGGTCTCTGACTGCCCATTTCCACAGATGTCTTTGAACTCTCCTCTAGTTAATGTCAAAATTACATTTTAATACCCAGCATAAGGCTTCTTTACTTCACTTTTCTTGAACAAATTCTGTCATCAAATCTGTTTTCCTAGCATAAAATAAAGAACATAAAGAGAAGCCACAAAAAAGAAAGCTACCATGCTGCAATACAGAGTTAACTTGACTCAGAATAGTACAGTGGGGAGCATCTGGAACATGCGATACAAATGTGCATTGCCATGTGTACACAAAAGACTAGAGTCTGCTGAGCTACTTCTCCCTGTCTGCATGTGTAATAATAGCTAACGTCACACATGGCTTACCATATGCTAAGGGGTTAGAACCAGAACAGCCACCTCCAACAATCGTACAAAATCAAGAACTGGAAGAGCTGCTTCCAATTTCAACTTGGAATGTTCTAGGACTCACATAATACTTGCTTCTGCATTTGGAAGCTCACATCACTTATATCAACCCTCCCTTTAAGAAACTTATCAGTCCAAAGTCTTTTCCCACTCTGATACCCCAAGACCAACCTATGAACAATAAAAATTGTAGCATCCTTTCACCTAAGAAGATGTTATTTTAATTAATTCTTTTTTTTTTTTTTTTTTTTTTTTGTTTTTTTGTTTTGTTTTGTTTTGTTTTGTTTTGCTGTCCTGGAACCCAGGGCCTCAGGCTAGGCAAGTGCTAAACCACTAAGCTACATCCCTGGGACTTTTAATCTTTATTTTTGAGACAGGGTCTCACAAAGTTGTCAAGACTTGTCTGAAACTTTATATCCTCTTGCCTCAGCTTCCTGAGTACCTAGGGTACCTAGGATTAACAGGCATGCACCACTGTGTGTGGCAAGAGATGCTATTTTAGAATTGAAATGTTTTCTCTTGTTTCTGTAGGGTTTTAAAGTTCATTTGTTTATATCCTAACAGGTTTTATTTATTTGAAGAGGTTTTCTACATTCTGGAGAACCCACCGAGATTCAGCTCTCACCTTCCTGCTGCAGAGCAGGACCCTTGAGCCAGAAGACTTCATGCATTCCTCAAGCCCTGTGTGTCTCTTGCTCAAGGTTCCTGGCCTATGGTGGAGAGATGGTTCATACGCTAGAGCTGAGGTATGCGTTTATCATAGCTTCCAAGCACTGAATTTGATTTGTTTTCCTGAGAAAATTATATTTTACTCATTGATATTATGGACTTTCTAATTAGACTTATGCCACTAAATGCTCTGAGTGATATTGTGGCCTCCACTTAAATTCAACTTTATCTTGTTCCATCTTCTCATTAATTTATTTATAAAAAAAAAATAAAAATAATATTTAATGACCAACACAGTTCCATGACCCTAAGAATATCTAGCCCCAAGAACTTCTACTTATGACCAAGATGGAGTTAACAGGGATAGATTAACCCTCTTTCCTAAAATAACCAAAACAAATAAACAAAAACATATTAAACAACCATTTTCAAGTCTCCGAGTATGTGGTGGTACAGTAGTACACAACTGGTATCCAGGCAACTAACTTGGAACATTGAGACAGGAGGAGCCCAAGTTTGAGGCCAGCCTGGGAAACTAAGCAAAAACCTGTCACAACATTAAATAAATAAATAAATAAGCCAGGCGCGGTAGTGCGCACCTGTAATCCCAGCACTTGGGAGGCTGAGGCAGGAGAATCATGAGTTCAAAGCCAGCCTCAGCAATGGCAAGGCACTTAGCAACTCAGTGAGACCCTGTCTCTAATAAAAATACCAAAAAAAAAAAAAAAAAAAAAAAAAAAAAAAGGGCTGAGGATGTGGCTCAGTGGTTGAGTGCCCTTGAGTTCAATCCCTGGTACTAAAATAAATAAATAAATACATACATACATACATAAATAAATACATAAATAAATAAATAAATTGAAAAGGACTGGGGGTGTACCTCAGTGGTAGAGTGCCCCTGGATTTGATAAACCGTACTTCCCATCCCCCACCAATTCCAAAAAGATACATGAACAAAATTATACCAGGTGCAAATGTTTCTAAACCAATGACAGAAAACTGTAAAAACAGAGAAACAAAGATCACATAAACAGAAACAAATATAAGGATGACAACAGAAAAAACAAAAAACACAATCAAGAAGATGGTGACACAATATCTTTAATGTACTGAGAGGGAAAAATTGTCAACCTGGAACTCCATACAAAACAAAAATATCTTTCAAGAACTAAGATGAAATAAAGAATTTTTCAGATAAACAAAAGCCAAAGAACAAAAAAATTAATTACAAACAGACTTGCTGTTCAAGAAATGTTAAAAGAAATTCTTTAACCAAAAATGTGAGGAAAGGGGGAGAAAGAACAAATAGAAGATAAACAGCAAGTTGATAGACTTATACCTAATTATCAACAATCATACTGAATGTAAATTGTCAATATAACCCAATTAAAAGGCAGAGAAAGATATTCCATGCTAACCTCAATTTAAAGTCTAACTATATTAATATCAGACACATGGGTTTCACTTTCTAATGCCATACATTTCCTATAAGTATTTCTTCAGACCATCTCACAAATTCAGAAATATTTCCTTTTATTTTCACTCAGTTTAAAAGACTTTTCAATTTCTCTTCTGATTTATTTATTGCATGGGTTATTAAGAAGTGTGTGATTTAGTTTCCAAATATTTGAAGATGTTCTAGAGAGCTTCCACTCATTAATGTCTAGTGATTCAATTAAAGTCAGAATGGCTTCTTTTAAATTTGTTGAGGCATTTTTTGTGGCCCAGAATATGGTCCATCTTGGTAAATCTTCCATGTGCACTTGAAAAGAATATGCATTCTACTGTTGCTAAGTAGAATATTCTATGAATCTCAATTAAGTTGTCTAGTTACATAGTTGAGTCTTTTATGTCTCCACAGATTTTCTACTTGTTCTCTCAATGATTGAGGGAGGAGTAATTAAATCTCCAACCATAATGATAGACTTGTCCTCTTCTCCTAAAGCTCTATCATTTTTTTCCTTTATGTATTTTGTCATTAGGTGCATAAATATTTGAATCTGTTTAGGCCCTATTGATCAATTAACCCTTTTATCATTATGAGATAAACAAAATTTCCTCATAATATTCTATACTTTGAAATGCAGGAAGTGAGGGTATTGCTCAATGGTAAAGCACTTGCCTAGCATGCATGAGGCCTTAGATTCAATCCCAAGTAACACCTCCCATCCCCCAAAAAATAACAACAACAAAAAATAATTTTAAAAGTGAAACCTGAGTAACAGAAGAAGAGGATAAAGATCAGATCAGAAGGCAGTGAAATAGAAACACAAAACTCAGAGGGAAAATCGATAAAACCAAAAGCATCTTCCTTGAGAAGATAAGAGAGGGGTGGGGGTAAATCTCTAGACAGACTCATGGATGGAGTGAGAAGAAATTAATAACCTGAATAACTTTATATCTATCAAAAACTCAAAATTGGAATTAAAAAGCTTTCCTGTATCCCCATTTTTACTGATCAAAATCACCAGACATCTATGAAAGAAATAATACTAATTACATACAAAATATCAGAGAATATCAGAGAAAATTTAAAAAGAAGGAACACTTTCCAAGTCATTCAATGAAGCAAGTGTCACTTTATATTAATACTAGTTTTTCTCTGATCATTGCTTGTATATAGAATCTCAATTGAGTTTTATATCTTGTATCCTGAACCTTGCTAAACTCCAGTAGTTTTAAAATATGTTCCATAGGATTTTCTACATAGACAATCATGTTACCTATAAAAAGTTTTATTTTGTCCTTTCCTACCTGTTTTCTTTTTTTCTCCTTCTCCTCCTTCTCTGTCTTTTTGCACTGACTAGAATCCAAATGTTGGATAACAGTGGTGAGAGTAGGCATCCTCGCCCTATTGCCCTATTTGTGATCTTAGAGAGAAAGCATTTGTCCTTTTATTATTGAAAATTATAATTTTTTTTTTTTTTTTTTTTTTTTTTTGGTACCAGGGACTGAACTCAGGGCACTCGACCACTGGGCCACATCCCCAGCCCTTTTTTGTATTTTATTAGAGACAGGGTCTCACTAAGTTGCTAAGTGCCTCACCATTGCTGAAGCTGGCTTTGAACTCGTGATCCTCCTGCCTCAGCCTCCCAAGTGCTGGGATTACAGGTGTGTGCCACCATGCCCGGCTGAAAATTATAAAATTTTATAACTGAAAGTGATGTTAACTGTCAGTTTTTCATAGATGTCATTTTCCCCTTTATTGGGTTAAGAAAGTTCTCTTGCTGAGAATGGAGGGTCAATTTTGTTACATGTATGTACTAGATTTATTTAGATTGTCATGTGGCTTTTCTTTTATTTTGTTAATGTGATAAATTACATGAATTGATGTTTGAGTATTTAATCACTGTTACATCCATAAATTTCCCTTTGTTGTTATGGCCCTTTAATACATTTTTACCCAAAGGAAAACCAAGCAAATATCCCTACAGTGATTTGCATGTGAATATTCATAGTGGCCTTATCTGTGATAGCTAAAACTTTAAAACAAATTCTGAAGTTCATGAACAGGTAGCGAACAGAAAACTGGTGGCATTCCCATAAAAGGAATACATATCAATCACAAAAATGAGTCAACTCTTAACACACATCAGGGATGAATCTCAAAATAATTATGCTGAGTGGAAGAACTTAGGAAAGAAAAGAATACATATTATATTCATTTATATAAAATTCTAGAAAATACCTATCACTTTACATTGATAGAAAATAGATCAGTGGTTATCTGGGTCCCTGGGAGTGGGAGGAACAGGGAGAAGAAAAGAGATATTACCCAGAAGCACCAAGGAATCTTTTGAAAGTGATGGTGTTTTCGTTATTTTGGTTATGGTGATGATTTCACAGGTGTATGTATACATGTCAAAACATCAAATTTTATACTTTATATGCATCTTATTATATTACAATTAACCTCAAAAACTTTTTAAGGTTTTTGTCAAGCTGATGTTCCCCAGCAAATGAAGTTTATTTTGTGTCACCAACCAAAAACCTTACAAGTTCTATTTTCTTCTACTCGTGTTCATAACCCTGAAGCTTAATATGGAAAATATGTCCAGAAATTCTACCTGCCAAGGGTCTCAAATGATCAGGTCTGTTATCAACCATTGGTTCAGGGCTCAGGAAATGAGATATGAAACCAACAGATTAGAATGGTCATGATCATTTCTCCAGGGGTCATCTCAGTCCAGGTTTACACTTCTGACAGTCTAGACAATTATTTCTTCATTCTTACTCAAATCCTTGTATGAATCTCACAAAATGGTTCAATGGCACCAATGATAATTTGGAACTACAGAAACTACTTTGGGAAAACTCGAGATATTTCCAAACTATACAGCTTCCAATGTTCTTAGAGAATATTAGCAATTAATACCTAATGTTGAATGGACTGTCCTTTTGATTAGCATAAAGAACATTATAAATCACATTCTATGATAGCTTTAATTCAAAGAAAGCATCAAAACCCCATAGCTTATTATAGTCTTTCTTTTGATCCAGTGGCAAAGACCTACTTGCTTCCAGGCTGTAGCTGCTACTGTCAAATTCATGACAGCTTTTGCCAGCTCAGTTTCAGGGTCTTCCTTAGAGCTAATGCTTCTGGCACTTAACTGAAAATACATAACATTTCCAGCAAAACTGGCTTACATTCTGTAACACAGTCTTATTGAATCCTTTGCAGTTCCTTAGCCATTGTTATAACATTTTTTACCTTTCTACTTCCATTCTCAGAGAAAGAAGAAATGCATACAACCTGAGGTTATATAATCTACTATATCTTCTTAGAATTAGATGCCACTTGGGCAAAATTGAAATTCTAGGAAAGAAGCTTAAATTGAATGTGTTTACTCTGAAGTAGAGTTTTATAAATCCTGATTTGACTAGGTTAAGTCTGGATTGGAAAAAATAAAATGTTCATTACCAGGTAGAAATTAACATTTATGAGAGAAATTAAATCTGATTATAGAGAAATGTTTCAAGCTGTATATTATGCAAAATTATGAATTGATACATTTGCATTGGGGAGAAACTAGACTCCTGGACTCTCTCATTTGAATATTGATGGAATGACTTGTATAAGCTCCAAGGGAAGGGTTTCAAGCTATAAATTAATTCCAGTGCAAGGATAAAGGAGTCTCTGGGATAGAATAGTTGAAAGCTTAGGGACGGCAATGGGGAACCTAAGTCAGATTCTACACCCAAGTTTATGTGAGTCAAACTCGTGTTCTTTCTTCTTATGATGAGATGGTTCAGGGTTTGAATTCCAACTAGTCAGCTTGGTGTCTGGCTCTTATGTAAATAGGGATTATCGGGATCTTGAAGCATGAGGTATCATCTGTAAAGCCTAACATTAGTGTTAAAAGCAGTTGATTTTAAATTATAACTATTTGTGTAGCAGAATGCTACAGAATACCTGAGGAACCAAGCAAAAAAGAGGCTTATATAGCAAATGATCAGTTTTCTGGTCAAGGAGAAGTTGAATTCAAACTGGCAAGAGACAGCAGCAGGAGTTTTGAGCTGCCTGGACACGATGAGGCTGAGAGTCAGAAGGAGCTAAAGACTATTTATTTTATCCTCTCTTTCCCAGTTTTTCTCCACAGTGTTTGTCTCTGCAGAAAACTTGCAGGGGCTTTGTTCAGACCAGTTCTAAATGCCTGCGGAGGCATGGCCCCACCTTTTGGAGACTGTTAATTCACCTATCTCCATTGGGAAAAAAGCCAATAGAACTTCTCCTGAAGTATTTCTGGGGCTGGGGTTATAGCTCAGGGGTAGAGCACATGCTTAGACTGTAGGTTCTATCTCCAGCACCACAAAAATAGAATATTTCTGCATGAGAAATTTACTCATTTTCCTCTATAGTCTGATTCAATTTCTTTTTATGGTCAACAATGTTGGATAATTTCACTTTAGTTTTGCTTTAGACCTTAACTCATGCTCTCAGGTCTTACCATGCAACTGTTCTCTGCTCTTTTCCTCT
Source organism: Tamias sibiricus (assembly GCA_025594165.1). NCBI lineage: Eukaryota > Metazoa > Chordata > Mammalia > Rodentia > Sciuridae > Tamias > Tamias sibiricus. Next base: position 124,492,419 of record CM046666.1, on the reverse strand, counting down.
TTCTCACCTACCCCCTGCAAAAATAAACCTCCAAAAAAACCATTTTGAGAGTATATTTCTAAGTAACAGCTTTACCTGTATGCTACAGTCTCTGGCATTATAAAATCAATACTAATATTTTTCTTTTGAGACAGATTTCATCATCACAGCAGGGAAAGAAACATAAGATGATTTTTGGTGTTGATGTTTTGAAGATGAAGATGCCTAGGGAGAGGCCTGTTTGATGGAACATGAGTCATATTTGGCAAAGGTTTAAATGAAACAGCGAGTTTGATGAATCTGTCCAAGGCTTAAGAATATTCAGACACCTTTTCTTCCCAAGAAAATCCCCACGGATACCTCCAGGAACAAAGCCTTCTCCACAACAATTCCAAGTGATTCAGACATAACTTCCCGCTGCTGATGCCACCAAAGGGATTTCTTTACTTTTAGTAAAACCATTAGCTGGCTTGCCAAATTCTTCAGCATAACGAAATTATAGACCGTTTTTCTCTTGGGCATGCTGAAATGGTGAAAATTGCCTGGAGAAAATTGAAACCCTGATAATTGATTTTTCTTGCTGTTTTCAAAAGGCTCAAATCTTTTCATGATTCAATGGAAACTTTCAGGATGAACACAATCAAAACCATGGGGAAATGCCTCTACCTTCTTAGAACAGTTTCCCAGTTAAAACCTCTATGTGACATTTCTTCAGACACAGATTTAGAATTAAATTCTTTTTCTAAAATAGCACCCTCTTCTTTGAGCTTCTGCAGAATCGGCTAATTTGATGGCATGATTCACTTTGTCCTTGTTACCTGGGACATAAAAATTAAAGATGGAAAAGAAACAAGAGGAAAATATTGGCTGTGAAACATATGCTTTGTGTCATAAACTTGATACTAAAAAATAAATCCCTCTCCTCATTAGTGAATTGCTTGAGATATTTTGTTAATAAAATGGGCTGAAATGCAAGACTTCTATCTTCCTCATAGAATATATTTCCAAATGATTAGATAATATTTTTAATATGCACGTGCTGCATATCTATTTCCAAATCAAGATGCTTTGTGGTTATCCATGAGACAAGCATCAGGTTGCACAATACCTGGATAGATATATGAAAAAATATGTCCAACAGTGGAAGGAAAGTTTACAGTTGAAAGTCCTTCTCATGGAAGCATTTGATGACCTTTTCCAGAATATCTCCTGTACTTCACAAGAACATCTGGGCTATAAAAACAAGTTCTTTGAATTATTCATTTCCCGAATATGATTATATTCTGCTCAGGCTGCTGTAATAAAATACTCTATAGACTGAGAAACTAGAAACATTTATTTATTTATAAACATGTATTTATTTAACTATAGAATAAACAGTTCTGGAAGCTGGGAAGCACAAGATCAAGGTGTGGGCATTGTCTTTTCTCTCTCTCTCTCTCTCTCTCTCTCTCTCTCTCTCCCTACCCCCTTCTTCTTATACAGCCACTAATCCCATCATGATGGCCTTACTTCATGACCTAATCTAACCCTGATTACCTCCTCCAAATCCCCAGCTCCAGATTTCATCATAATGAAAGTTATGCCTTCAACATAAAGATTTGGAGGGCACAATTTAGTCCATGGCAATGAAATAATACTATTTGATACCTCAACTAATATTATGCCCTTCTTAGATCAGAAGGAAGGGTTTCATGAAGAGGCCCACAGGGATGTTGGCTTCAGTCTCTGGCTTCTTTGCCAGTGGAACACCTGAATGTTCTACCTTAGAATGGATATTTGGTCCTTTTATCCAGAGCATGTGCTCCCCTCTGTGATGGCAACATCACCCCAATTTTTTTTTAAATATTTTTATTTATTTGCTTTAGTTGTACACAATGCGTTTTATTAATACATTTTATTTGTACGTGGTGCTGAGGATCGAACCCGGGTCACCCATGTGCTAGGCGAGCACTCTACCACTGAGCCACAATCCCAGCCCCCATCACCCCAATTTTGCTCTGGGTGAATAACTCCATCCTCACTCCTGAATCTACTCTATGTTGGATGGGGCCTAAGCCAAGGGGTTGCTGGTCGGAGTCAGCATCCTCCATACCTAGCATGCCCCTCAGACATGATGATCAGTTAAAATATGGAATGAACGCATTGACCCAATTTGGACCAAAGAGAGTATGTGTGAAACCAGGGATTACAAAGAAGCTGGAGGAAGTGATTCTCCCTTTGCACAACTTGAAAATAGAATCATACAAATCTGAATTTGTTATGTACCATAGTGAAGGCCCTGGAAATGCACCTTAGTGGCTCGTTGGAGCATGGAATCAAGAAACTTCTAAATTAGCTCCATTCCTGGATCGTCTCATTTCATCAAAAATAATATCAAACACTAAGGCAGAGTTCAATTTGCAAGAGTGTATTTCTAAAAAATATGTATATTAATTGGCATTTGAGCTTCTCCACTGTTCAAGGGGCAGCCTGTCTCTGTTCACTTTGTATCTTAATTAAATCATTGTCAGAGGTAAGTTTTCAAGAAAACTCTCAAAAAGAAAACATAGCTATTGACTATGTTTGTAATTTATAAAGTATATACATAGCTATGAATTTCATTGAAGAGCCCTAATAGGAGATGGTTAATTGCGGTTAGCTGACGGCCATAAGAGATGTTCTGGTTTCCACCTGAAAGAATCTTTGTATGCCCGTGAACTGTGTGACGCACCTGTGGTCCTTGTTAAAGCTAAAGATATATAACCGGGTGAGGAGTCAGACTAGAAGATAGAGAGAAGTAGTTGTTGCTGGTCGGAGTCAGGCCGAGGCTGCCGAAGAAGAAAGAAGAAAGAAGAAGCGCTCTCTCTCTCTCTCTCTCTCTCTCTCTCTCTCTCTCAGCTCTCTCTAAGAAAGTAAAAGTAAAAGAAAGTAAAGAAAGTAAAGTAAAAAGTCAGTAGTCAGAAGAAGTAAAGAGTCAGAGAGGTTGCTGAAAGAGCCAGTGTTAGAGTTTTGAGAGATTGCTGAAGCCGAAGAATAAAAAAACCTTCTTTCATCTTCATTCTGCCTCCGAGTTTTTCTCCCGCGTCGTTGTTGCTCCAAGTCAGGAAGCAACATTTCATACTTAAATTGAAGTTGTTAAATTTAAATATTTACTTTTTAAAAATAACTAGAAAGGTCTTGGATATAGCTAATAGGACCAATAGGTATATATTTGAGATATGGTTGCCCGTGTGATGGCTTTTACAAAGGCACCACAAAAGCTTAAGATTTAATTCTGATGAACTGAGCTGTTTCAGTGAGATTTGCAGGCTTAGAACAATTGTTCCCCCATTCTACAGTTCATAGGACTCTCCCTGTTCAATATTTCATTAGAGCAAACATTTTTTTGCTGATATCTATTCAGTCACCTCACGAAGAGTGAAGAATCAAGAGCTAATTTTTTGCTTATAGAATCTTTTAAATCTATCCTAAATGATCAATTTCAATCCTGGACATCTACTTACCCTCACTGGTACCTCATGCCTGGTCTCTTCAGATTGGATTTGGTATGCAATAAATCTTCTGTGTAAAGGAGAACTCTGTTGTTACTCCAAGTGACAAGTGCTTCAGTTCGTTCTCTCTTCCTTTGAAAGAGTAGGACAGATTTTGAACTCTGGGTGTGGGTTAGTGACTCTTCTGCAAGGGGATAAAAACACAAAACACAACCATATGACCACTGAGCTATTTTATTTTTCCTTTCCCGCCTTGAAGTAGTCGGATAAATGTCAGAATCATACCATCATTATTACACAAACTAACTGGATTTCTTTCCATGTATATGATCTTGATGTAGAAACTAAAGTTTTAATTCCTTTCTAGTCAGTGTTGAATATTATGGCAGAATTATAATGAATAAGAGTGACGTTCTGACAGTTTTCATTTTAATGTTTTTGAATAAAGTATATTTTTGCCCTTTCAATTTGAATGTGCTTAGCTATGTGTAAAGGATATTACAATAGTCCACCCCTTGTCTGTGAGACATATATTTCTGGATCCACCCCAGTGGATGCTTGAACTATACATAGTAATGAGTCCTATATATACTATGTTTTTTCCTAAGCATATGTATCTATGATAAATTTGATTATAAATTGGGGATAGTAAAAGATGAACAATAAAATAGAACAATTTTAACAATGTACTATAATAAAAGTTTAACAATTTTAGCAATGTACTGTAATAAAAGTTATATGCATATATTCTCTGTCTCTTCCTTGAAAAATGTTTTCAGATTATAGTTGGCCATGGATAACTGAAACCCATGAAAAGAGAAACCACAGCTAAGGGGGACCATTGCACTTCAATCTTAGTTACTGTAAGTATTTCCACCTTCTGAAGAAGCTATTTCAGTTAGCTATCTAACCTAAATTATCCTAAGCAAAAAATAAAATAAATAAATTATCCTAAGCAAAAAGAATATTTTTTCAAACATGTCTGAATTCAGGGATTAAGCTGTCCTCGGGCCATATCTCTATTCATCTTTGGCTGCTCTTGGTAGCAAGTTAGGGCAGCAGCTTTGAACCTTTCATTCCATGCACTTCCTATCTAGCTGGGAAGACAACCCTCTTTCCCCAATATCAGAAAATGTCAATATACTTCCTTGACCCAGATTGAGTGTCTGTACAATCTCTGAACCAATCAGGGAAAGGAATGTGCATAAATTTCTGTTCCAAAATGGTGGATAATGATAGCAAGTCAGACAACAACTATCTTCTATGAAGAGTCTATTACAGGTGACAAGAATTATCTTTAATTCTTAAAATATTTGTATAGAAATTCACAAGAACAGTTAGAGAACAGCTGAATTCACTAATTATGTTCAGAAGAATCAGCTTGAGATAAATTATGCTAAACATTTTGGGAAGCTATTGCAAATCAAAATGGACAATTAAAAAAAAACACTCCAATTTAACAAGTCAGTTTATTCTGAAAGTAATGTATATTTGCAAATAATTCTCAGATTGTAATTGTAACAAATTTAGATTTAGAGTAATGTTCTATTTAACTCAGGAACTCAGGGTGGAAACTTAGGTAAGAGGCATAGAGGAAAGTAGCGTTTTCTTCTTTATGTTAGAGGTTTATTCTAAACAATATTTGAAAAGAACATATTGGCCTTTACTTATCTCTTTCTTAATAAATTTTGCCTTATAGTAGTTCATCAAAAGAGCAACTTACCTATATTAGCTCCTCACTGAAATACCTTTGTGAAATTTTATAGGATCCTCTTAGAATTCATAGACTTTTTTGTATCTTCTACAAAACAGTATTTAAAGGTATTACTTACCATATTATCAATTGCTCCTTTACATAGATCCATGCAAGGATTTATTCCTGAAACATAATTCCTGCCTAGGACACAATGTTAATTAGGAATACCAATTTGTGTTTTTCTGATTGAATATATATGTTTCTTTTATAATATCTAAAGAGACTTCCAAAACCCATTATGTTTCCTTTTTGGTCTTGTCTATCAGGAGATAGATAGATAGATAGATAGATAGATAGATAGATAGATACCTCCAGCCCTTTTAACACATGGTGCTATGGAGGAGGAAGGGTATACTCCATAGTCACTTATTAATTCTTTGAACAAATAAATATTGAACACCTGTAGGTACTAAGTACTAATGGAGGAGATAGGCACTAAAGGGGGCCGGAGGAATGTCAGGTAAATATATAATTATAAAATGATAAGTGCTATACAGAGTTCAAAAATAGAATTTCAGGTCAAAAAACACAGGGAAGATCAGTTATATCAGGGGATCAGACAGCACAACTTTGAAGAAATGACATTTATGCTGGCCTCTGAAAGAACAGCAAGAGTTAGCCAAATCACAGAGGGCAAGATGGAGAAAATCCCAGGCTGAGGAAAATGGAGTTGGAAGGACTACAGGTGGGAAAGAACCTGCTGCATTTGAGGAACTGAAAAACCAATATAGATTGAGAAGTGAGGGGGAGAGCATCAGACACATCATGCAAAAATGAGCACCTGTTTAAACTGTCGGATAAATCAAATAAAGCCAACAGCGTGGCTGAGAACAATAATAGGGTGGATGGATGGCCCTTAGACTCTCATTGTTAGACTATTATATAAGAGGCTAACACGTGTGTATGGTACCGATTTCTTATAAAGTGAATTTTAAAAAAAGATTAAAAGTGCATGGCTGCTAGCTGCTGATTCATGCTGAGTAATCTCTCATTAGCAGACAAATATGTGTTAGCACCTGCATTGTGCTAGGGTTATGTATACAAAGGTGAATAGGTTAGACACCTCCCCCGTCCTTGTGCAAACCTGCCTATCTAGGGAGGTAAAGGCAAACAAGCCAGCAGACACCTGGGACTCAGAGATCAGCAGAAATGGAGTCAACCACTCCATGGAGGGAGGAGGCAAGAAGCAATGGTGAACAAAAGCCACAAAGGCATGAATAAAGCAGTTGTGAAGATTGGGTGGGAGTCTAGGCTCTGGTGGCAAAGAAATACTCCCCAGCCAAGAGATCAGCACAGAGGCTGACCCTCTCCACTTTAGACCAGGTACGGTCAGGTGGGGGGCTGTGTGGGCATCACAATGTCATCATTGCCCAGATCAATTCTGTCCTCGTCCCTGATGATTCAGGGAAGCTTGAACTTATTCCCCTCATAAAATAGAAGGACTACCTAAATCAGAGTTTGAAGGAGGAGGTGTTTTGTTTTGTTTGTTTGTTTTGTTTTTTAAACAATTTATCTTTTAGATGTACCAGGTAAAGTATTTGACAATTAACTGTTCAGTTATTTGACTGTGTGTTGGCATTTGAGGGAAACTGTGGTTATAAGCATGCATTAAAAAAAAACACCCCCTGAAGAATGAGGAAGTAACTCTTGCAGTTCATACATTGTTTCGATCTCTAACCACAGAAGCAGAGGCCAGCAACAAATTTGATTTACAAAGTAAATATAATTTCTACAGCTGCTCTCAGCCTGTTTTCTTAAAGGAAATATATTTTAGTTTGCACTGTGCAAAACTCAGATTAGCATTTTTCAGAACATTAGGAATCAAACACTGTGTCATAAAAGCATAGGAAAAAAAGGAGCTAATTTTATCTTCCAGTTACAGATGATGTTCTGAATCAAAATGACATGTGACTAATAGTCAGATATCAAATTTGTGGGCCTCTGCTCTTTTCCACTTGTTTGTCTGTATCTGTTTCTATATGACAGCAGAAGACAAGACTCCAGTGTAGGAGGGAAAGGGCTTTTATCCTTCCTTACCTTTCATAAGGGTATGGTCAATACCTCATAACAAAAGGCAAAAATATAAGATAAAATCATAAAAGATTTATTTAATTGAAGTTTTATGTGAAATGGGAGCCTTCATATTGAAGATTTCAAAAACCAAAGGAAAGCCACCCATTTTTATACTTAGATTCAGTTAAGAATAGACAGCTGTGTGGAAATGTCTCTTAATATTGCCTGATTCTAAAAAGTATTCATATACATTTGAAATTCAGGATTTTTTAAAGTAATCCTTATCTTTAAAAATATTATTCTATATCCAAATCAAAGCAATTTTAATAGAACTTTTTTTTTCCAGAAACAATGCAACACAAACCAAGGCATTTTATAAAATGTAGTTCTGAATGAGGGGGGAAAAATGCATCAAATGCCTCAAAATATTGTCTACTCTCTGACCTTCAGGCTTTGAAGGGAGCTGAAGGAACTTCTAGAAATTTTGGGCAGGGGTTTCCCAAAACAAAGTTAAGATCAAGTGTTATAGATGCATGCTTATCAGTTGGTGCTAGGATAAGGCAAAGATGGGGATCATATATAAGTCAAAACCAGTGTCCTAGAGCACTCTTCAAAGTCAAAAGTGGAATTGTTAGAGTTAAACAAATAACAATCCAAAGGAACAGGAACTCATTTGTATGGAGCTGACAGTGGAGGGTCAGGGAGGAACTCCCATCTAACCACCTCCTCAAAGCTTCTGGGGCATGTTAAGGCTTATAGGATCATTTGCAAACTCTGACCATAGTAGATGGACATGGGGTAGACACTAATCAGAACAGTCTGCAGACTGTCCCCTCATGGAAACCAAAGCTGGGCAAATTTTGAAAAACAGAGGTTGAACTAGTCAGAAGTGGGGGATGGGAGCCGACCTAAAAGGAAGCCCTGAGGTAGATTATGGCTGGTGCAAACTGAAGAGGAAACAAATTATGAGTAAGCTCCGGAAGTTGGTAAGTAAGCCTCCAGAAGAAAATGGAGCAGATGTGCAGAGAAAAGATGCTGAGAGGCAAACTGGGCCTCATGACTCTGGGGGACTTTCCTGTTTATCCCCAGCTCAGGTCTACAATGTGCCCTTATTATTTAAGTAATTAAAAAGATAAACAGATACTTTTCTATAATAATCTCTAGAGGTTCCTTGCAACCAAAAGAGCCCTAACCATACACTGATCCATAGCCCTGTCAGCAATAAGAAAATGATTTCCTGTGTCTTGAAGTAAAGAACATCATAGTTGTTTACCAAAAAGAATTGTAAGTTTTTCTTCCCTCTCAAAGAAATCTTGCTGAGCAATAGAAAAATGAGAAAAGGTCCAGAAGAGAGAAAGCTAGATAAAGAGATAAAAGGTTTAGGGAAAATAGATTTTTTTTGGGGGGGGGGGGGGGGATTGAACTCAGGAGCACTTGACCACTGAGCCACATTCACAGCCCTATTTTGTATTTTATTTAGAGACAGGGTCTCACTGAGTTGCTTAGTACCTCCCCATTGCTGAGGCTGGCTTTGAACTTGCAATCCTCCTGCCTCAGCCTCCCAAGTGCTGGGATTACAGGCATGCGCCACCACACCCAGAGAAAATAGACTTTTTTTTTTTAATTTTTTTTCAAATATTTATTTATTTTAGTTGTACACAATGGCTTTTTATGTATATGTGGTGCTGAGGATCGAACCCGGGTCGCGTACGTGCCAGGTGAGCGCTCTACCGCTGAGCCACAACCCCAACCCGAGAAAATAGACTTTTAAAAAACTATTGTCCCAGGGGTCTCTGTCCTGGGACCATCACTTCAATCAACAAATATCTATGGAGGATTTTGCAGGGGGGGAAACTGACAAAAAATTCCTGTCCCTGTGGAACATCAGGACTAGAAGGGGATACATATAATAAACAAAGAAAGTAAGTACATTTAAGTGTGTTTTTCTAAAGAGAAAAAATAAATATAAACAGTTGAGCTATAAAGCTGAGCTGGACAACATTGATATTTTAAGAAGGAGTCACCAGGGAAGCAATTGCTACTAAGATAACTTTATTATGAAGAACTGCAGGAAGCAAGAGAACTGTCCCTGCAGATATCTTGGAAAAGAACTCTCAAAACAGAGCAAACAGGAAGTGTGAAAGCCCTCTAGCAGTGTAGGTGGACGGTGAGAAAAGGAATATGGTGGCAATGGAGTCCATGAGGGGAAGAGTTCAGTGAGGTCCTGCACCCAGGTTATTCAGAGCCATACAGCCCACTGGATGGGTATTGAATTTCACTTTGAATAAATAGGAAGCCATCAGAAGCTTTTAAGACTAAGAGTGATGTGACCAGACTCACATTTTAACAATATCACACTGACTGAATGTTGAAAGTAGATGGAAAGAGCAAGAGTGAAAGCAGGTAACCAAGTTAAAAGACTGTTTCAATAACTCTGGGAGATGAAGGTGACTGGGCCAGGGTGGTGGCAAAGAAGATGATGAGAAGTGGTTGAATTTTGCACAAGCATTGAAGATAGAACAAAATAGGACTTTGTATTGGGTCGGATAGGTCATGGGAGAAAAAGAGAGGAGTCAGGCATGACTCCAGAACTTTTGGTCCAAGTAACTAAGAATGGAGTTGCCCTTTAACGAAATGGGGAAGACTGGAGAAGGAACCTTTTTGGAGGGGAATATGAAGGGATACATTTAGGACATTTCAAATTTTATATGCCTAAGCAGAATGTCATCAGGCAGTTGGATATATGAATCTGAAGTTGCAAGAAACAGTCTAGGCAAAGACATAAATGTAAAAGTCCTCAACAGATAAATAGAATCCATTCAGATAAAAAGAAATGAAGTCCATCTTAGTCCATTTGAACTGCTACAAGACATTATAGACTTGGGTAGCTTGTAAACAACAGAAATTTATTTCTCATAGTTCTGGAGACTGGGAATTCTCTACCAACAGATTCAGTGTCTCTAAAGAGCCTATTTCCTGATTCACAGATCATCCTTCTGGCTTACCTTCACATGGTAGATGGTGCCAGGCTGCTTCCTGGGCCCCTTTTACATGGGCACTAATCTCATTCATGAGGGTGCTGCCCTCACCACCCAATCACCTCTCAAAAGGTACCAGATAATACCATCACTTTGGGAATGAGAATTTCAGTATGAATTTGTTTTAGGAGAAGGGGTTCACAAACATCCAGATCATAGCAAGAGCCAATGACTAAACTGTAAGACATTCATCCACACTGAAAGGCTATGTGTTCATGAGGATAGAATCCATTGACTATGGTAGAAAATCCCAATTACAGTGTCTTAGATCACAGACGTCTGGAGGTAGCAGGCAGGCCCATGATGTCAACAGGGAACTAGGTTCCTTTTACTTTTCATCTCTGTCATTCCAGGCCTACAACTCCCATCTTCACCATTACCTCAGAGAGATAATATGGCAGCTCTCACTCTAAATAATGTGTCTGTTTCAGTAAAGAAGAAGGAAAAGCAGAAGAGTTTTCTTGTGACTCTGCTTACACAGCATGGAGGGAAGAGACAGAGGTTCTGAACCAAGTTGCTGGGGGAGGAGCATGCCTCTATCAGTTCAGAGAGGCAAGATTGTGAGCAAGGTGATGAATCTGTCTCTGCCACAGACTTGTCTTCTGAAAATGACTACATTACCACTTATCTCTAGGTTGGTTTGAAAAATAAAAAAGATAATATACTGAGAATATTTGCAGCCCATAGTAAATGTTTCAAAAGTGGAGTTGTAAGAGTTATATAAACAATACTGGGCACAGTGGCACACGCCTGTAATCCCACCACTTGGGAGGCTGAGGCAGGAGGATTTCGAGTTCAAAGCCAGCCTCAACAATGGCGAGGCACTTAGCAACTCAGTGAGACCCTGTCTCTAATAAAATACAAAAAAGGGCTGGGGATGTGGCCCCAGTGGTTGAGTGCCCCTGAGTTTAATCCCTGGTACCAAAAAAAAAAAAAAAAAAAAAAAAGGAGAGAGAGAGTTATATAAACAATAATTTTTGAATAAACAGGAACCCATTTGATTACCAGTGCCTCTTCTCCAAACCAGCCCCAAGAAGTTGAATTTTAGGAGATGGCAAAATTTTAGCGAAGGAAACTGACTTCACTGGCTATGATTGTGTTTCTCCAGGACTGAAGCTGGCAGTCATAACCAGGAAGCAATGAAGGCTCATTGTGTAAACATTCCTTGTAGTTTCAGAAAGTATGTAAAAGGAGAAACCTAAAAGTAGAAATGGAAGAACAAGTTAGTGCTCAAAACTGATAATGTTAACGAGGCTGTGATCTACTTTTACACTCCTAAAATTGATGAATTACTCCCAAATTGATGTATAAATTATAGAAAATTTTAGAAAACATACAGGCTTAATTGCCAGATAAAAGGTGTTACTTAGGCAACTTTTATCTAAGGTGGAGAAAAGGAAGTTAGCAACCAGGCACTAATATTTATTTAATAACACAGATTTCAATAATTTTAATTTAAACTAAAGATTTAAAAAACTACATTCAGTAAATACTACAAATTATAAGATCTCCATTATACATTATGGTCATAAGTAAAATATTGATAAAATTAGTAAAAGTATGTTTTTGAAGGAAAATCTTTTGAATTTTGAACCATTAAAATTTTTTTTAAAATATTTATTTATTTACTTTAGTTGCACACAATGCAATGCATCTATGTTTACGTGGTGCTGAGGATCGAACCCGGGCCGCGCACGTGCAAGGCAAGCGCTCTGCCGCTGAGCCACAACCCCAGCCCAACCATTAAAATTTTTTGCATACTGCTAAGCCTTTCTAAATTTGTTCCATTGTTTCCTATTATAATTGCTAGTTAAAGCTGCAAATAAACTTATCATTCATAAATTAAGGTGAAGCACTCATTTGTAAAGATTTATTTGTTCTCATGTTGCCTCTTTTGAAAAGGGAGAAAGACATTCTAATAAGCCCTGAACAAAATTTTACTTTCTAAAGGTAAGTTTTAAAAAATTAACTATTGTATATGAATTCATCATTTTAGTCTATCCATTTGTATAAATTTATATTTGTGGGCTCATCTACATCAATCAATTTTAATGTGGTTTTACTGGCAATACACTCATCTTGTCTGGAAAAAAAATGTCTTTATCTTCATTTTGAAGGATATCTTTGCTGCTTATAGAATTCTAAATTGGTATCATACTCAAAATCTCATTCCATTGTCATTGAGCTTTCATCATTTTATTTCTCTTGAGAAATAATATGCTTTGTCCCCTGGATGCTTTTAACATTCTTTGATTTTAATCAATTGCATTATGATGTGTTTAGGTGTGTTTGGATTTTGTAGAGATTCCCAAATCTTTGATTGAACATTTTATATTAGTTTTGAAAACATCTCAGCCACTATCTTTCCAATTATTGCTTACTCCTATTCTTTCCCTCTTTTCCTTTTGAGGCTCCAGTCACACAGATGCAAGAACTTCTCACTATTTGTCATACATCTCTTGCATTTTTTTCATCTTTCTTATGTCATATGACCCACTTAGTAATTCCTCTATTATCTAATGTGCTATTAATCTCATCTGATGTGATCTTAATTTTGATTAATTGTGTTTATCAATTATGATTTCCAATGGATTGTTTTAAAAAGTTCCATTTCTCTGGAAAAAAACAATATATTTAAATTTTATTTTCTTAACTCTTTTCATCACTATTATTTTAAAGCCTTAGTCTGATACCTCTAATACATAGAATATTTATTGTTTTTCCATTTTAAAAATTATTCACTATTGTTGTTCATCTTTTCCTATTTCCTGGGATGTCTGTTTTTGTTGTTGTTGTTTGTTTGTTTGTTTTTGCTTTTGTTTTTTAATTTAATGCTAGCATTATGAATGGTCAATATAAGGGCTTTGGATGATATCTTTCCTCTAGAGAAAATTTTTCCCCTGAAAGAGAGAAGCTACACATCATCTTGATTCAACCAGAAACTGAGATGATAAAAAGATGTTCTTAGAAATATCTGAATTCTGTTTTTTAATCCCTCAAATACTGTGACAGTGTCTCAAGTTCTTTTTAGCATTTTAGCATCTTAGACTCTACTTTCTGCTTTATTGCTTAAATTTACTGCTTATATTCTCACACTGCACTTTTTAGAAATCACCCAATGCAGCCGGGCGCAGTGGCGCTTACCTGTAATCCCAGCAATTTGGGAGGCTGAGGCAGGAGGATTGTGAGTTTAAATTCAGCCTCAGCAGATTAGTGAGGCACTTAGCAACTCAATGGGACCCTGTCTCTAAATAAAATATTAAAAAGGGCTGGGGATGTGGCTCAGTGGTTAAGCACCCTGGCTTCAATCCCCAGTACCAAAAAGAAAAGAAAAGAAAGAAAGAAATCACCCAATGCCCTGAGGGTCAGAGTGACAGAAGTTCAGTTCCACTTCTCTAGTCCTAGCTACTCAATAGCACTGAACTCCAGCTTCTGTGAGCCTCAAAATGTTCTCTTTTCCTGCTGCTTTTCCTCTTACTTCTTCTATACCTTGTATATTGGGAAATGGTTTGGGAAAACAACCAATAAAGAATGTCAGTTTAATATCAATGCATTTCTCTTGCCTCCAGGATTTGTCTCTAATTGTAAGACCCTTAGTTCTCCGATTCCTTAAAAGCTGTTATTTTAAAAATATATTTGACTAGCTTTTTTGTTGTTGTTTTTGTGTTCAGGAAAAATGTACTCAATGATATTTGTCACAGCACTATACATCAGAGCATTCAGTACCATTATGGTAGGTACAGGGACCACAACATCAGGTCTTGTAAAGTGGGAGATTGAGCTTAACTTCAAAGGCAGCATGGGCAAGTGGAAATTTATGGTCAAGAAGCAAGGTGGTGGGGTAGGTACAAAATTACTTGAAACATTTGGGTTGAGGAAATTCTGGCTAAACTAACCTAACAGGATTTTTGCTGAAGAAGGCACAAGGTGATCAGACATCACCTGGGGAGGGGGTGAGGATAAGAAACCTGATTAGACCTCCAGGGTGATTAGATATCAGAGGTGAGGGGTTCTTGCCAAACTGAGTTAGTGAGGTTCTTTACTAAAGCTAGAATCTACAAGGAAGTATACAGATGGACCTTGCAGGTAGGTTAGAAGCCTAACTAAGGTTTGATGAAGTAAACAATCTTTGTCACTTGTCAGTGGAAGGGAGTTTGTCTGATATAAGCTACTGTGCACTAGGTAGATGTGGAAAACATTCTAATAAGCCTTTGGGACTTAATTAGGCCACAAGGGTGCAGTCTTCATGATGAGATTAGTGCCTTTATAAGAACAGAGGGACTACAGTCCCCTATGAGGATTCAGCAAGATAGCCATCTATAAATCAGGAAGAGGGCCTTCAAGAAACTAGTAATCCTGTTCTTCTGATCTCAAACTTTCAGTCTTCAGAACTGAGAAATAAAGTTCCATTGCTTAAGCTACTCAGTCTATGATACTGAGATGGGGCAAAGGACAGGTAGCTGATTATCAAAGAAAAGGAAATGGGTAGACAGCACTCCCCATCACCTGGTTGCTAACAACCTCTGGAGGAAGAGAAGGAATCACATTTTCCAACACAAGCAATCACCCCCTGGATGGTTTTCTTCCTGACCTTTTGGTCACATGGGCAAGATAAGATGAGGAGGGGATATTATTAGATATGGAAAATGGCAAACCCCAAAAGTAGTGAGACCTGGGGAAAGGGGAGTGAGAAGGAGAGCCATACATTGAGAGCATTGATCCTTTCCCAGTACAGTTCTTTCCCGGTGATAAAACAAACCCTGAGGAGGAGGTGTCCATCAAATCTGGATAAGGCAGTCTCTGGGAAGAGGCTGAAACATTAACCCTTCTGCAAACAATCCTTCCCAAGTACCAACATCTGACCCCTGGCTCTCCATCAGGTCCAGTACAATAAATTCCAGAAACTGACCACTGACCCTAGACTCCTTCCCATTTCACCCTGTAAAACAAACCCTAAATCCCGAAGCACTAAAACGGACTCCTTCACTGATTGACAAACTCGAAATTCCTGGGTGCCCAAAGAAAATTGATATGCTCCCTATAACCCTCTCAGAATACTCTATATAAGCCCAGGCCCTTTCTTTGTTCAGGGGCTCATTTTCCACTAGGAAAGTGGGTCCCACCATGGCATCATTTCATCCCTGCATCCCCTGCACCTGTGGGAAACTTCATTCCTGAATAAAGCGCTGAGCTGATTGGTGAAGTTTGTGTTCATCCTGGTCTTTTTGCACTAACAGATATGAAAAGAAAAAAAACCCTAAAATCTATAAAAGGACAGGACACCCCCACTCCTTTGGGCACCAGCTCTGGACCCCCTCCTCTCTGGAGGAGGTGTGTGTGTGTGTGTGTGTGTGTGTGTGTGTGTGTGTGTTTCTATCCTTTAAATAAAACTCCTTTTCTGCACTTGCTTTGGTGTTTCTCCAGTGTTCAATCTTCAACAACAGAGGAACAGGGACAGATCCTGATTTTCAAGACTGACTTCAATAGTTTGTTACTGCATCCCAAGTCAAGACAGGATACAAAGAGTCCAGTCTAACTAGAGCTAAAGAAAAAAAGAAGAGGAAAAAAAAAAAAACATGTCCAGTTTTCTTGATTGTTTTCCTTTTACCTTCACATGAGCATAGGAGCTAAACATACTTTCTAGATGTCTGTCCTTCAGTTTTCTCCAGCTTAGTGAACCTTAATGAATGAACTACTTAGGGCAGAACATACACAGTTTCACAAGGTTATACATGAGGTTTTTTAAGCAGTAGACTCTAAATTCATATTCACACACACACACACACACACACACACACACACACACACACACCACAATTTTTACCCGGGATTGAACTCAGGGGCACTTAACCATTGAGTCACACCCCCAGCCCTTCTTTTACAGACAGGGTCTCACTGAGTTGTTTGGGGCCTCGCTAAATTGCTGAGGCTGGTTTGGAACTCTCAATCCTCCCTCCTCAGCCTCCCAAACTACTGGGATCGTAGGCATGAGCCACCTCCACAGGCCCCATACCCCAGTTTTAGGGGCATGGCTTGGGTTTTAGGAAATGTTATAATTTGTATCACCAAACAGAATGCCCTGCAACAATGTTTCACATGCAGATCTACCCACAGGGTCTTGATTTACATTTGTATAACTTCATTATCCTTTCAAGAGATTTTATGCAAAATAAAAGAACAGTATGGCTCACAGATAAGCTGATGTCTATTTTAGCAAGTGGAATTGCTTGCCACTTTTTAAATAATTTCTACAGCTTCTACTGATCAAGATTTCAAAATGCATTAAGATCTACTGATCAAGATTCAAAATGCCACATCATCAACCAGCATTCCCAGTGACACAGATGCAGCATAGAGAGAGAGAGTAGAGGCTGGAAAACTTGTGTGTTTGCCTCAGGTCTCAATTAATGGATATTTAAATCATTATTTCATCAATTATTATATATTAGTACTTATATATCAATACAATAGAAGTTAACAACTGTATGGTATTAAAAAAAAGTAACATTTTAGTCTCCAGTGTAATATAGAATTTTATCCAAAGAGATACATACATTTCCCTTTTAATAATGAAAAATCTTCTTCATCAGATAGCAGGGAACTCTGAGAATAATCTGAGGTGTCATAATTAGAAAGGTAGGATGTCTATGCTTAAACTGTTAGAAATTTAGTAATGATGAACTGACTCACAAGAATACGAATTTCTATTTAAAATAGATAGCTCTTTGGAAGAGGTATCACTTTAGGGAGCACATCAAAACCAAGAATCTAACCACTGCCCTCTAGACAGCACTGGGCATTGTTGGATTCCAGGCAGGAGGCCACACCTCCCCAGGTGCTTTGTTAAAAACTACACCTCCCAAGATCCTCAGCGTGACCAAAAAACCTGACCAGCAAGTCCCCTGTCCACTACCCCCCCCCTTGACCTCTGCTGGCCAATAGGGCAAGGACTCACTCCAAGGGGGTTTTATGACCCCTACTCTATTTAAACCAGCCCGGACTGAAATCGCTCTCTGTTCGCGCTTGCCTCTGTTCCTGCTTGCCCCTGCTCCTGTCCATCCCTTCCCTACCCCCCCCCCCCTTGCCCACGTGGCACCCCAATAAACCCTTTTATTTCACTAACATGGTGTTCCCGGCTAAGTTAACTATGTTTCAGCATTTTTCTAACAGGCATGGCTGAAGCAACCTGGATACAAAGTTTCAGTATGAGAGGGTAAGTGTTCTGTTTAACAATGTTAAAGATTGCTCCATACAAAGTATGTGCTTTTTTTTTTTTTTTTTTTTTTTTTTTTTTTTTAACCAGGGATGCTTAACCACTAGACCACATCCCCCTCCCCTTTTTTTAAATTTATTTATTTTATTTTGAGAAAGGGTCTTGCTAAGTTGCCTAGGGCCTCGCTAAATTACTGAGATCAACTTTGAACTTTGATCCTCTTGGTTTAGCCTCCAGAGCTGCTGGGATTACAGGCCTGTGCCACTGGACCGGGCTCAAAGTAGTGCTTCTTCAATGAAAGATGTCTTTAAGGAAAAAGTCAGTTTTTCCCAGCTGACAAGCAAAAAGGCAGGCCATAGGAACCTGAGTAGGACAGGAAAAGTGTAAGGCCCTGTGCCTAGGACCAGAATGTCAGGGACACACCTGCTCATCCTCTGCTTGGACCACCCTGCCCTGACACTTCATACGACCAATTCTAGAAAACTATTTAGGTTTTAGCTCAAATGTCCCTTCCACGAGGAAAACTTGCTGCATATGTTCTTCCCTGTGGATGGCAGCCTCTCAGATGCCTTCTAACAATTAAAATTTCCAAGGAATGAAAGGAACAAATTTTCAAAGGCATCACTGGGGGGTGGGGGGGGAGGAATGGTTCATGATGAAAGTTTTCTCTTCTCCTTTGTGAATAGAATTACTATTTTTTATCATAGTTATTCTTAGAAATTGATGGCTTTAAGAAAAATTTAATGAAGGAATTCACAAACTCTTTATTAGGTCAAAATAAACATATTTAATTCTTCCTACTACCTAAGCATATAAATGTTTGTAATCAAAGAACTATATAACCAATTCTGTTTTCAATTTCCTTGCTAGGGCCTTTTTGTATTTTTGTAAGATATAGAAACTTTGAGGAACTACCAATGAATTCTGTTTTACTAATTGTATAGTTTGGACAGGAGGCAATATTGACTGCTTGTTTGTACAAGGTAGCATACCAAGTATCCTTTTGGAGGGTGTTAGTGAAGAGAAATAAGTCTCTAAAGGGTGTGTAATGCTACTAGGAAAGAGAGGAAAAGAAAAAGAAAATCTTTGATGTGGATCCTTGTGTTAGAAAATGCTGAACAAAGTTAACTTAGCTGGGAACACGTGTTAGTGAAATAAAAGTGTTTATTGGGGTGCCACGTGGGGAAGGGTAGGGAAAGGAAGGGAAGGGAAGGGGGGTAGGGAAGGGAGAACAGGAAGGAAGAAGAAGGGGAAAAGAAGGGCCGGTTTCAGTCTGGGGCAGGCTTAAATAGCGGACTGGTGGTCAGGGAGACCCCTGGGGGCGAGTGTCTCCATAGGCTGCTGGAGGTCAGGAGGCAGTGGCGAGGGCACCTGCTGGCCAGGCTGAGGTCCCTGGGAAATGTAGTCTTTTACCTGGGGAGGTGTGGCCTTCTACCTCCCTGCCCGGAATCCAACACCTTGTGGTATATATTTTGTATGCTGTAGTATTCGACAATCTTGCTGCAGACAATAGAACTTGATTTGGGCATATTTTTTAAGGGGGAATTCATAACTAGCCTACTGAATCCAAGAAATCTAGAGAACTAGGTTTAGAAAATGGTGGGAAGTCAAGGAAATTTAAGTAGAAGATGTTTGTCCCCAAAATATTTCAATTAACATTATGGTGTTTAAACCTTTTTTCATAGTTCTAAGGCTACTGAAAAGTCTCTACCTCACTGTCACTCACCACCATCACAGGAAATAATCTTTGATTGGATAAGGCGAGGTCATGTGGTTACTCCTATCTGTCAAAGAAGAACTAGAGCGTATTCTCCCTTTACCTTTCTTAGTGGTAAACAGAATCCTGCCCTCACCAAGACTTACCCATTGTTTGAAGTTTAAATGGTAGGAAGATATGGATGCCTAGCAGCCAACCATATCGCACACAATCACTGTTGCACAACACCTAGACTTCCTAATGCCTGTGTTCACCACTATATTGTACAATAGGACATCAGCAAACACAATGTAAGCAGAGGCTTGACATGTTAAAAGTAAACATCTACATGTTAAAAATCAGTATTCCTACTAACAGAGTGATTCATTACAAGGTGGAAATTTTACTTATCTCCCCTAAGGAAAATGACCTGAAGTTTCAACAGTTTGTACATTTGAACTCTAACTTATCTTATTTTAGAGGTTAACTTAGAGATCTCTGGGTGGTATTCATTCTTTTCCAGTGTGAGGATATAATCCCATCTTTATATATTATAACTAAAGACCAAATTGTAAACTAAACTATTAACAACACAATCCATACATGATGGTGTGGTTGGAAAGATAGCAAGTTTCTTGTTTTTTTGTTTTTGTTTTTAATGGGAATAATAAAAACTAGCAAAACAAAGAAGTACATATAAGTAGAGGCTATGGTAGTCACAAGGAACTTAATACTTTCTTCAACCAATATTCTCTTTGCCTTCAGACAGCACCTTGGTGGAACAGGGTTTGTTTTGGAGGTCCTTATAAGATAACTATGAAGGGGACAATAAAAACTAATGGAAAATTGTCTTTGAATATTAGTAGATTTGTTAAAACTCAACTTATGCTGAAATTTTAAATTTCAGCTTTTTATACTTATCCAATAGTCAGTTTTTCTTTCCAAAAATCCTCCCATATTACATTTAAGTAACATTTTATAGCATTAAAGATTCTCTTTAAGAGAATTAGCTTTAGAGCTAATTGTAAGGAAATATAAATTATAAAGTGTGTTACACTAAATCCTAAGTTTGTGTTTGCTGTTAATTGTTGCATGAATTTCCCCCAATAAATCTCCCTTCCTGGTATCCATTCTTGGGTTGTTCTCCTCATCACTGATGCTGCATATGGCCATGTGACTGTTTTTGACCAATGGTACATTAGAAAACATGATGAACCAGGAGCTTGAAATGAGCTCTCACAGATCTTTCTTCTACTGATATGTAGCTACTGCCATGTGAAGTTCTAGCTACTCACCTTAAAGAAAAAAAACACATAAAACAAGAAAACCAGCCATTCCAAATTGTCTCAACTGAGCCCAGTGCCCAGACACTCCATTAATTGCATGCAATCCCACAAGCGAACCTAGGTAACTCCAGGTGAACTGACTAGCCTACACACAGAATTTTCATAAATAAATTATCATTGTTTTAAGACTCCTAAGTTTTGAATGGTCACTTATGTATACTACACTACAAATGTTATTAATATTGAACACTAACTGTTGTAGAAGAATGAATGGAAGAGAAAAAGAAATAAATGGGAATAATAAGGTTGTACCAAAAATCTCTAGAAAGGAGAAACAACTAACCCTTGGGAAAGTATATTACACCATCTTATGACATTAACCAATAGAACAAAAGCTCACCCAAATCTGGTGCTATAGACAAACATGTCTATTATAGGCTCTCCTTTTAATCTGTCTGGTTGGTTGGTTTTTTTTTTTTTTTTTTTTTTTTTTTTTTTTTTTTTTTTTTTTTTTTTTGTTTTTTTGTTTTTTTGTTTTTTTTTCCAGTGATTTGGATGAAGATGGAGCAGTAGGTTTATGAAAAGTACAGAGGACAAGTGGGATAATGAATCAAATCTATCAATTAGGTCCTTAGATTAAAATAGCAACTATATAAGAACAGAATTGGAGAATCATGTTTTCTAAATTTCACATTAAAAAACAACAACATGAAACAAAACATTGGGGCTTGAATTTCCTGCAAGGATGGTAGTGAAGCCAGAATTAGACAGGCAGTCAGGATAGATAGGTAAATCAAGTCAGGTCAGATCAAGAAAGCCAGTTTTGAGTGAGTCCTGGGAAGTTGGAGACTGCCCCCTGAGGAATTGAAATGTTAATTCCTTCAGAGCCCTTTCTCCACCCTTATCAAGAACATGCCCCTGCCCCAACCTGTTGCAAAGGTAACCAGTCCCAGGAACTGCCCCTCCTTATAGGGAGCTATAAAGTTGTTAATTAATGTGTCCTGGGTTGCTCCATCCTGCCCTTCCCCCTTTAGCCCATCTGCTTCTCACCTTTTGGCCAGCCCACAGAGCATTTCTGGTCAGGAA
Organism: Tamias sibiricus; assembly: GCA_025594165.1. Taxonomy (NCBI): domain Eukaryota; kingdom Metazoa; phylum Chordata; class Mammalia; order Rodentia; family Sciuridae; genus Tamias; species Tamias sibiricus. The sequence goes on along the minus strand of CM046666.1, from coordinate 124,470,879 downwards.
GGAGAGAGATAAGGGGAAGAGAGCAGGAGAACAAAGGAAACTTAGGACATATAAAAAAAGGCAGACCTGCCTCGTTTCTTAAGATACCAGGATACCAGCAATGGCCCCCTTCTCCCTCCCGGGAGAAGTCTATGTTACCCCTTTTTAAATAAACCCTGCTTTATATGCTTGCCTCAGTGTGCTTCTCTAATGTTCAAACTTCAACATTTGGGGGAATAGAACTCATCAGCGGCAACCAGCCTTATCACAGTAGAAGTCAAGGACATGAGAAGGTTGCCTAGCAGGTGTCAGCATCTTGGCTGCAGTGGAAATGCCCAGCCCTGAAGAAGGGCATCAGTGCTCTCTGCTCTGGTCAGACTACATCTCCATACTGTGCTCACTTCTGGGTCTTCACAATAGTGCTTAGGAAAAATGGGGACAAACTAGGAGAGGAAAACCAGGGGAGGACAGGTTTGAACACTGTCATTTGAGGAACAATGGAAGAGAACAAGAAAGCTTGGATTAAAGGCTGCCTTGGATAAAAGCCGCCATTGTAAGGGCTGCCATGAGGAGGAGGTTTGAGATTTATTATCTGTGGCTCCTAACAAATGCTTAGCCAAGGTCTGAAAGGAAAATTGTCTTCATGCTTCAGCAATGTGCTGTTCAAGCCCAGTTACTGGCAGGCGCGTTTTGTATGGCACTTCCTTTCACAGAGAATTTCACAGAGATGTCTCTGGAGCATTCCAGATATTTGACCCTTTCCATCTGTAAGCATGCCCTGGACCGGACATCAATAACATCAGAGGAATCCTTCCTCTCTTTCTACCATATACTGAAATGGCTGTAGGAGGAAGCTTCTCAAAATGGGAGCATCTCAGTAGTTCTGGAAAGAGACAGCATTTTCTTTGATCTCTTTGGAAGGAGATACTGATGAGAACTAATCTCACTACAACCTTAAGGATCTCATTTATTCATTCATAAATATTCACTGAGCACTGACTCTGGGCCAGGCACTATGTTGAGAATGCTGAGATAAAAGACACCATCCTTGTTCAGAAGGAACTCACAGTCTCAGAGGGATGTGGGCGAATAGATCACTGTAATGGAACTTGACAAAATGCTTAAATCAAGGGTATTTTCCTAGGTAGAGCTTATAGTTTCCCTACTTAACACAAATAACAATAAATTGTTTGAGATTCTTATAAATTTTTCTGTACTTAATTTCAAATCTTCTGGAGATTAAAAGATGCATATTTATTAAGGAAGATGAATGCCTTCCTAATTAATTGGGATTATTTACTACCAGAGACAGATGGAAGATCTGGATCCTTTCCCAACACTGATAATACATGCGAAACTCTACTTATAGTTATTATGTTAACAATCTACAACTCTGGTAGAAGTTATTGCTCAGCCTACTTCCTTGGATTTACATTATCCACAAAATCTACTTGTTCTGTCTTCTGCAGAAATCTACAGCTCCTATCCAGGATGATCTGTTCAATGTGTTTGAGATTTTTATGAAATGAAAAAATTTTTACTCTAATGACTTATAAACATGTAACATTATAGAATATCTGGATGTCTTTCCATTTAATTGTTTTTCAAAATTAAAACTCTGTTCCATGCTCAATCTACAGATGATATTCAGCTCTATATAAACAATTCTTAATATAAATACTAGAAATTTAAAAATGCATATAGGAATAATTCCTCAAAAATTTTCCAGTGACTTTCTATCTTAAATTTGTGAGCAAGTTATCCTTAGTAGATTATCATAAATACCAACATTTTGAAATATTGATAAACTGTTAGACCCCATTTGTCATACATACATATCACTTGCTCATGATTTTTCAATCTTATACACCACACTGATAAAATAATAAAGAAAACTGAAGTACCAAAGATATCACAGTTGTAATGGGAGATCTAGGAACAAGGAGCAGACTTTGGGGGCACAACCATTTTACTTAAAACTGAGTAAAAAGGGCAAATGATTTAAAATACTTAAGTCATATTGAATGCAGGATTATGACTTCAAATTGCTACTTCAAATGGAAGGCTATTAAAACTGCCCTTCTGCAGCTGGTGGGATGTTGAGTTATCACACAAGATAGTCATATCACCTCTGTATAAAGAAAAAAAGAAAGCATTTGCACACAAGAAAAGCATCTGCTTAAGTTTTTTGTTTGTTTTTTTAATACAATTAAGTAGGACTTTTCTTCTTTAATCTGTCCTCCTGGAGCTACCAAAAACTTGCCTTTATTAAAGAGTGAATACAAATACCTCTGGACTAACAAGAGGAGACATATGAGGACCACTGATGAGACTTGTTATATGACACTAATGCTTCTTTTTCCCACTTGCTTCATCAGAAGCTGGACTCCCTGCATTAAGTTTCTCTGGTTTCTGCAGAGTCGTCTTCTTAGTTTCTTGGTTAGTCATTCCCCTCCACCCCCCACATGGTTTTCTTTTGTTTTCCTTTTCTCTTTTGTCTGCATGTTTTTGTCTCAGATGTATCCTGTCCTGCTGCCTTTTGTGGCTTTGTTTCAATTTGCAGGAGCATGCTCCCCTGACAACCTCACTGGGCACTTCTTGAACTCTTCTTGCTCTTTCAGTTGAACTGACCTCTTTTTGTGTATCCTGGTAGTATCTGCCTTTTCCACTTACCTTTAAAAGTATCTAGACATGATACATTCTTTCCCATTCTTTGCATCATTTAAAAACGGATACAATTGAATTTTCCATGCTTCCCATGGCTTTTGTCTGACTTGTAGTCACAAGCCTTTCTACTGAAGTTCCCACCTGATTTTAGAAAAAGTCCTCTGTTATTGAGCACCAGCTATTTCTGTATTATTTATAGGTATATTAAATGAGCCAATAATGCCAAATAAATGACAAGGATCAGTAGTAATAAATCCTTAGTTTTTCAACTTGCCTCCAAATAATTCATATATTTTTTTTTCTTTTTGTCCATCATTAGGAAATCACAACCTTATAATAGATTGATTTCAGCTGAAGAGGATTTATTATAAATTGTAATGTCACAACTTTGTCTAGAGATAGCTTCTTTTAGACAGGTTTCTATGCCTTTTGTTGGGATTTTGTAAATCTCTGAAAGCTTTGTTGCTTTCTGACACAAGATGATGTATGCTATCCTGCACATTTCTGAGCCAGGCATTGACTGTGATCTTTCTCCATGAATACTTAGTCTCTTTCAGTGAAAAAGAGAGAGACCAAGAACAGAGTGATAAGGGAGTGACATGGGGAAACATTGTCAAAACTACAAAAATTTTTTAAAATTTTATTTTTATAATTTTTAATATGTACAACTCATAGTGCATGTATTTAGCATCTTTTTACATACAACTGTTTGTATACAAAGTATATTTGTACAATTCAGGTCTTCAATCATGCATTTAGGAAAATGATATCCGTCTCATTCAACCACCTTTTGTTTTTTGTTTTATTTTTCTTTTCTCCCCCTCCCTCCCCCCTTGCTCCCTCCCTTACCCTCCCTTCCCTTTGACCATTCTAGTGTTCCTCTAATCCTCCTATGTACCCCCATCCAACAATACTATGAACTAGCCTCCTTATATCACAGGAAAACATTTGGTACTTGGATTTTTGAGACTGACTAACTTCACTTAGCATTATGTCTTCCAACTTCATCCATTTACCTGCAAATGCCATTAATTTATTTTCTTTTATTGCTGAGTAAAACTCCATTGTGCGTATATAGCACATTTTCTTAATCCACTCATTTACTGAGGGACATCTAGATTGGTTCCACAACCTAGCTATTGTGAATTGCACAGCTACAAACATTGAGATAGCTGTGTCACTGTAATATGCTGTTTTTAAGTCCTTTGGGAATAGACCCAGGAGTGGGATGGCTGGGTCATAGGTGGTTCCATTCCCAGTTTTCCAAGAAATCTCCATACTGCTTTCCATAACGGTTGCACCATTTTGCAGTCCCACCAGCAATGTATGAGTGTGCCTTTTTCCCCACATCCTCTCCAACATTTATTGTTGCTTGTGTTCTTGATAGCTGCCATTCTGACTGGAGTGAAGTGAAATCTTAGAGTAGTTTTGATTTGCATTTCTCTAATTGCCAGCAATGTTGAACATTTTTTCATGTATTTATTGATTAATCGTGTATCTTCTTCTGAGAGGTGTCTTCTCAATTCCTTAGCCCATTTATTGATTGGGTTATTTGTTTTTTTGGTGTAAAGTTTTTTGAATTCTTTATATATTCTAGAAATTAGTGCTCTATCTGATGTGCATGGATTAAATATTTGTTCCCAATTAGTTGGCTCTCGATTCACCTCACTGATTGTTTCTTTTGCTGAGAAGAAGCTTTTTAGTTTAACTCTATCCCATTCATTAATTCTTGGTAGTAATTCTTGCGCTACAGGATTCTTATTAAGGAACTTGGGGCCTAATCCGACATGTTGGAAATTGGAGCTTACTTTTTCTTCTATTAGGCGTGTTGTCTCTGGTCTAATTCCTAGGTCCTTGATCCACTTTGAATTGAGTTTTGTGCATGGTGAGAGATAAGGGTTTAATTTCAATTTGTTGCATATGGATTTCCAGTTCTCCCAGCACCATTTGTTGAAGAGGCTATCCTTTCTCCACTGTACATTTTTGGCGCCTTTGTCTAATATAAGATTGCTGAAATTATATGTATTAGTCTCTGTGTCCTCAATTCTGTACCATTGGTCCACCAGTCTGTTTTGGTGCCAATACCATGCTGTTTTTGTTACTATTGCTCTATAGTATAATTTAAAGTCCGGTATGGTGATGCCCCCTGCTTCACTTTTCTTGCTCAGGATTGCTTTGGCTATTCTGGGTCTGTTATTTTTCCAGATGAATTTCATGACTGCTATTTCTATTTCTTTGAAGAATGGCATTGGGATTTTGATTGGAATTGCATTAAATCTCTATAATGCTTTTGGTAGTATGGACATTTTGACAATATTAATTCTACCTATCCAAGAGCAAGGTAAGTCTTTCCATCTTTTGAGTTCATCTATAATTTCTTTCTTTAGTGTTCTATAATTTTCATTATAGAGGTCTTTCACCTCTTTCATTAGGTTGATTCCCAGGTATTTTATTTTTTTATGCTATTGTAAATGGGGTAGTTTTCATCATTTTCCCTATCAGAGTCTTTGTCGCTGATGTACAAAAATGCCTTTGACTTATGGGTGTTGATTTTGTATCCTGCAAATTTGCCAAATTCATTTACTACTTGTAAAAGTTTTCTGGTAGAGTTTTTTGGGTCTTCTAGGTAGATTATCATGTCATCAGCAAATAGTGCTAATTTGAGCGCTTCTTTTCCTACCTGGATCCCTTTAATTTCTTTTGTCTGTCTAATTGCTCTGGCCAGAGTTTCCAGTACTATGTTAAATAGCAGTGGTGAAAGAGGGCATCCCTGTCTTGTTCCAGTTTTTAGAGGGAATGCTTTCAATTTTTCTCCATTTAAGATAATGTTAGCTCGGGGCCTTGCATAAATAGCTTTTATAATGTTGAGATATGTTCCTGATATTCCTAGTTTTTCCAGTGTTTTGAACATAAAGGGGTGTTGTATTTTGTCAAATGCTTTTTCTGTGTCTATTGAGATGATCATATGATTTTTGTCTTTAAGTCTATTGATGTGATGTATTATGTTTATTGATTTCCGAATGTTGAACCAGCCTTGCATCCTTGGGATAAACCCCACTTGATCGTGGTGCACTATCTTTTTGATATGTTTTTGTATCCGATTTGCCAGGATTTTGTTGAGGATTTTTGCATCTATGTTCATTAAAGATATGGGCCTGAAGTTTTCTTTTTTGGATGTGTCTTTGCCTGGCTTTGGAATTAATGTGATATTGGCCTCATAGAAAGAGTCTGGAAGAGCTCCCTCTTTTTCTATTTCTTGAAATAGTTTGAAGAGCATTGGTATTAGTTCTTCTTTGAAAGTCTTATAGAACTTGGCTGTAAACCCATCAGGTCCTGGACTTTTCCTTGTTGGTAGCTTTTTGATGGCATCTTCTATTTCTTCACTTGTAATTGGTCTGTTTAAGTTGTGTATAGCCTCCATTTCCAGTTTAGGCAAATCATACGACTCAAGAAATCTGTCAATGTCTTCAATATTTTCTGTTTTATTAGAATATAAGTTTTCAAAGTAATTTCTAATTATCTTCTGTATATCTGAGGTGTTTGTTGTGATATTCCCTTTTTTGCATCACAAATGTTAGTAATTTGAGTTTTTTCTCTTCTTTTTTGTTAGCATTGCTAAGGGTCTGTCAATTTTGTTTATTTTTTCAAAGAACCAACTTTTAGTTTTGTCAATTCTTTGAATGGTTTCCTTAGTCTCAATTTCATTAATTTCTGCTCTGATTTTAATTATTTCCTGTCTTCTACTGCTCTTGGTGTTGGTCTCTTCTTCTTTTTCTAGTGCTTTGAGGTGTGATGTTAAGTCATTTATTTGTTGGGTTTTTTTCCTCTTAAGGAATGAATTTTCCTCTTACTACCACCTTCATAGTGTCTCAGAGATTTCTATACGTTGTATCTGTGTTCTCATTTACCTCTAGAAATTTTTTAATCTCCTCTTTGATGTCTTCTTCAACCCCTTGTTCATTCAGTAACATGTTGTTTAGCTTCCAGTTGTTGGAGTAGTTTTTCTTAATCCTTGTTTTGTCGTTGATTTCCAATTTCATCCCTTTATGGTCTGATAGAATGCAGGGTAGTATCTCTATTTTTTTATATTTGCTGAGAGTTTCCTTATGACCTAATATATGGTCTATTTTGGAGAAGGAGCCATGTGCTGCTGAGAAAAATGTGTATTCGTTTACTGAGGGATGAAATATTCTATATATGTCCGTTGGGTCTAAATTGTTAATTGTTTTAAGGAGGCTTAGAGTTTCTTTGTTTAGCTTTTGTTTGGATGATCTATCCATTGGTGAGAGAGGTGTGTTGAACTCCCCTAGAATAACTGTGTTGTGGTCTATTTTACTCTTGAACTTGAGAAGAGTTTGTTTGATGAAGGTAGGTGCTCCATTATTTGGGGCATGTAGATTTATGATTGTTATATCCTGTTGATGAATGGTTCCCTTAAGTAGTAAGAAATATCCATCTTTGTCCCTCTTGATTAGTTTTGGTTTGAAGTCTACCTTATTTGATATGAGAATGGAAACCCCTGCTTGTTTCGCTGGGCATGTGAGTGATAAGACTTTTCCCAGCCTTTCACTTTCAGTCTGTTGATGTCTTTTTCTATGAGGTGTGTTTCTTGGAGACAGCAAATTGTTGGGTCATTTCTTTTAATCCATTCTGATAATCTGTGTCTTTTGATTGGCGAGTTTAGGCCATTAACATTCAGGGTTATTATTGAGATGTGATTTTTATTTCCATCCATTTTTATTTGAATTATGGTCTTTAGCTTGATTTGATTTCTCTTCTGGTTGGTATTTCCTTTAGTTTAATATCTCCCTTTGTTGATTTTCATTGTTATCTTTCTCTTCTTCTTCATGAAAAATGTTGCCCAGGATGTTCAGAAGTGCTGGCTTTCGAGTTGTGAAATCTTTTAACTTTTGCTTGTCGTGGAAAGTTTTTATTTCATCTTTGAATCTAAAGCTCAATTTTGCTGGATATAAGATTCTTGGTTGACATCCCTTTTCTTTCAGAGCTTGAAATATGCTATTCCAGGATCTTCTTGCTTTTAAGGTCTGGGTTGAAAAATCTGAACATAGTCTGATTGGTTTCCCCCTATATGTAATCTGCTTCCTTTCTCTTGTGGCTTTTAGTATTCTTTCCTTGCTCAGTATATTAGGCATTTTCATTATAATGTGTCTTGGTGTGGATCTGTTGAGATTTTGTTTATTTGGTGTTCGGTATGCCTCTTGAACTTGGTTTTCCCATTCATTCCTCAAATTTGGAAAATTTTCTGTAATTATTTCGTTAAATAAATTACTCATTCCTTGGGCTTGAAACTCTGCCCCTTCCTCTACGCCAATCACTCTTAAGTTTGGTCTTTTTATGCTGTCCCATAATTCTTGGATGTTATGTTCTTGATTTTCAACGAGTTTTGCTGTATAGTCTAAATTCTTCTCTAGGACATATATTTTGTCTTCATTGTCTGAGGTTCTTTCTTCCAAGTGGTCTACTCTGGTGGAGATGCTTCCAATTGAACTTTTATTTTGGTTTATTGCTTCTTTCATTTCTGGAATTTCTGTTTGGTTTCTCTTTAGAGCCTCTATTTCCCTATTGAAGTAATCTTTTACTTCCTGTATTTGTTTTTGGAGTTCTTTGTCAAAGTGATCTTTTGCCTCCTGTACTTGCTCCCTCATCTCATTTTTTTATTTCATTCTTAAGTTCCATAAACATTTGGAAGATGTAATTTCTAAATTCCATCTCTGGCATTTGACCAACTGTGTTTGCCATGGAATCTACTGATGAGGTATCTTGATTTGTTTGTGTCACTTTCTTCCCTTGTTTTTTCATGTTGCTTGTGTGTCTTTTCTTCCTGCACTGTGGGACCTTGACTATTTCGATTTTACCTTAAAGCTTTATGTTGTTCCTGTAGTACAATGCTATCAGATCCCCTTATAATTCCTTTACACTTTAAAACCTAACACTTTCTATTCAGAAAATCCAAGTTTGATCACACTGTACAGATTTGGTTAACCCAGATATTATTTCCAATTTACTTTGTACGCTTCTGATGGGGTTTTATAGCTTCAAGTACTGGATACAGAGGTGTTATGTTTAGGAAGAAGGAAGTGTCTTGAATTGTTCTTTCTTGGAAAGTATAAAAAGAGAGTTCTATTGAAGTGGTTTAGTGGAAGTGGTTTAGTATCAGTAGACGAGAGAAGAAAGAGAATGGAGTAGACAATTAGGTGGAAAGACCAATTTATATATAAAGTAAGATGGAAAAGAAAAAAAAAAATGATAAAAGAGTAGGAATTGGTGTAAGAGAGAGGAGAGATAGAATCAAGAAAATAGAGAGTAAACTATATATAACACCGCTTTGCTATCCAGTTCAATTGCGCTGGTTCTAGAAATCCCAAGTTCTGTGTATAACTTGTTTTTACCTCTGTTTAGTATGCACTGGCAGGGTGTAAATATGAAAGATGAAGGAGGAAGAAAAGATGCAAAAGTGAGAAGGAAGAAAAGAAGGAAAGAAAAAAGGAGCAGAAGCAAACAAACACACTGACAATCAATGCGAAAAAAAAAAAAAAAAAAAAAAAAAAGCAAAACAAAACAAAGCCAAAAAAAGAAAAAGAAAAAGAAACAAAAAGAAAAAAAAAACCCAAAAACAATAAAACAAGCAAACCAAGAACAACAAAAAAAGTTGAACCCCAAGTCTCAAACAAAACGGGCCCTGGGAAGCCCCCCTCTTTTTTCCTTTCCAGTTTAAACCAATTGTATCAGATCACGTCTAGATAGTCTGCGATCCTGTTAGTGGAGTCAAGGCTGCACCTTAGGCCAGTGGCAGAATGGCTCAGCCGAAGAATGGCTCAGGGGTGTTGTGTGTGATCAGATGAATGGCACCGGGAAGGGGACCCTCCAGAAGGCACCCTTTCCCCACGCCCACCCACAGTTGTAGCTTCTTGTGGCCGCTGCGCTGGCCTCAGACACGCCCTCCCCTGCTGGTTACCCGAGCCTCACCCAGGTATGCGTTCAGAGCATTGGTGGCTCCCTGGATGTCTGCAGCTTCTTCCTTTCTGTCTTTTCCCCTTTGTCTGGGTCAGCCACTGTATTTCTCAAAGATGGCAGTGGATGCTCGCCTCCCACTCATCAGCAGCTCCGCAGACCCTTGTGTCAGTCCAGAGCGTTCGAGATGGGCTTGGCAAGCTGTGCGAAAGAGCTCTACGTGGACACCGCCCACGCCTCTAGGCTTCTTTCTATCCCTCCTCGCCCATCGGTTTCAAAGCCGTTGGCTGAATGTCTCCTTGCCGAGATGGTATCGGGCAGCTGCAACTGCAGAGCAGACAGCGCTGCTTCGGACTGTGGACCACTCCGACTCTGCCCCTGCTCAATGTCAAAACTACAAAATTTTAAAGTTTATACTGATACTCTAATGCTGTTCACAATGTCCCTCCATAATTTGAGGAATTCTGTAATTGTACATTTTTTTCTTATTTAAGTAAGAACAATTACTTATTTCCTTTTTTTGACTAAGAATGAATGAATTGAAACAAAGCCACAATGAATAGTAAAGTATGGAATGAAGCTCAATGTGTTGTATATATGCACTCTTGTTTTTAGATCCTAGAAAGAATATTTATTCCAACCACCTGGTTCTAGTTTTATTCTTTAGTCTTCATTCTCTGAGCCTCTGGAAGTGCTGATATGATAAATGGTTTGTTTCACTTTTTTCAATTGGTTGTGAATTTGAAGTCATTGTTATTCTCCCAGCCACAAGTTTTTCCATTCTCCTTAAGTGGTGATGTTGAGCTGCTACTACTCCTTTCTAGTGCTAATAGCTACTGGAAGAGAGCCTAAGGGCTTGGCTAGTACACTTTCAGAAAATAGAAAGTTTGTTTGTAGCCCATAACGACTAACTGCACAATTTTAAAGTATAAATTCACTGAAGTACATTGATGCTAGGCAAATTGATTCTTCCTATTCCTTTTTAATTTCTAGTAATTTCTGCTTCACACATTCAATTAAATTTTAGTTCTTTTAAATTTTGCTCTTATGTTAAAAATTTTAATGTGTCTTGCAGCCTTTCCTGAGCCAAGCAACATTTCCTCAATCCGTTAGCAATCTAATATATCATGGAACGTTTTACTTGTATTTTATGAACTTAAGTGATTCATCCAGTCAGTACTATATGCATCCCTATTCAAAATGTCTAATTTTCTGCAGGAAGATCGAAGAAAGATTTAGAATGCAAATAACATATAAAAACAAGCTTTTGAGGTTTAGACATAAAGTCTTTCTTTTGACCCATGATCCAAATTCACATATTTTGAATACATCATCTAATTCATTTTTATTTACCTGAAACACATTAATTTAATTACAATTTCAATTTCTCAGAGGTCTTTGGATCAAAAAAATATCCATTATTTTAATCATTTCTGAATTCAAATTTCCAAAAACTACTTTAGAATACCTGAAAATAGACACTAATACGTAAAGATAATACAGTTTAAGGTAAATATTATCTACAGTTTCATAAAGTAATTGTGTATTTCCATATCAGTTTCTATGCAGAAATCTAAATTTATGTCACTTATCTAGAAAAATGCAGTTACATTAAATTTTGTAGTTTTATTATCCAATATAGATGTGACTACCTTTTGAAATTTAATAGGGTTTTAATACTAAATCAGCCATTTTTGGAATAAGTATTGTAGAAAATCCACTAGATTAATTTTTTAATTTCTATTGTGCAACCAACCCCTGCCTTACCAGAACTGGGACTTTTGCTAGGATATAAAATAGCCACATTTTTCCCCATCTCAGATCTTTACTTGGGCCCAAGCTTCTTATATCTTTTCCTTATTTTCTTCTCACTAACACAAAGGTAAGTTTCTTCTTTTGACCTTAAAGCTCTGACATAAAAAATATTAGTTTAAAACAGTTTGATTCATATAATTTTTAACTTTGCATATATACATGTATATTACTGCTATGTTTGTCCCCCAAGGGCTCATGTACAAAAAGCTTGAACCCCAATGTGACAATGTTGAGAGGTGTGGGCCCTTTAAGAGTTGGGACCTGGGGCTGGGGTTGTGGCTCAGCGGTAGAGAGCTTGCCTAGCACGTGTGGGCCTGGGTTCGATCCTCAGCACCACGTATAAATAAACACATTGTGTTACAACTAAAACAAATAAATACAATATTTCAAAAAAAAAAAGAGTTGGGACCTAGTGTGAGGTGATGAGTTCTTTAAGGAGGATTAATGATTTCCTTGGGGAAGTTGTTTCTCATTCTCCTGGAGGTCACACAAGAGCAGGTTGTTTTCAGACAACTTGGTACTTCAGGGGAAGGAGCTCAGAGCAACAATGGATGCTGCAGAGGCTTACTCAGGCACTGATGTTCCCAGAAGCAGATATATTTGCTTTTAATAATATCTGTATTACCCACTCCCAACAGGGTCCTCTAAGGCATTGTCTTTTATACTAGGTAGTTCTATACAGACACCTGACAGGATTCCCCTACTATTCATCCTTTATATTTTTAATGATTTCTCTCTTGGATGCCTGTGAGGAAGGCAATTAGGAATTTGTCTTTCCCACAGATAACATGATACTATCTGCCCACAGTTCCTGGTTTCAAGGTCCCAGGATGAATCTAGGACTATCATGTTGCACAAACCCACATCTATTTTAAGTGGTTACCCATAGAATTCCGTAGTAAGACAGCTCAGTCAGGATCCAATTACAGTTTGGATTCGTAACTGGTACAATTCCAAATTTACAGAGAATAGATATCATAGAATGGTTTAAAGGTGAATAGATGTGGTGTTTCCTAGTCCTTGAGATTGAATTAAGGAGCCACATGGTAAATTAATCTAGCCTAGGGATGAACCAGTCATTTATGAGATGTTAGAGAAGGAAAGGCTCTCCAAGTTTGGACAGGCAGATAGACAGGCTCATTAATGGTCTGTTCTAAAATAACAGAGCCTATCAATGGGCAGAGTTAGCCTAGGCATCTTCACATGGAGAAAAAAGGCAAAGAAGACTTAGAATGAGGAAGATAAAGAGGTAAGGTATTCATCTATAAGCACTCACTCAGTTCCCATCCTACTGACCACCTATGTCATTCTCAGGGTCTATGTTGTTCTAGCTCTGATCAAAACCACACCAAATTATTATAGAGTAAAAAGCAGTTGGGAATTTTAAATAAATTTACACTCTTTGATAAGTCTGCATTGCAATAAGGACAGAAAGGAATACTCACCAGTTCATAACCAGGTGACCACCATACCCCTGTTTTTAATTTTTTTTATTTTTTTATTTTTTTTTTTGTTTTTTGTTTTTTGTTTTTAAATATTTATTTATTTATTTAGTTGTACACAATGCAATGCATTTACGTTTATGTGGTGCTGAGGATCGAACCCGGGCCGCGCACGTGCTAGGCGAGTGCTCTACCACTGAGCCACAACCCCAGCCCCCGACCCCTGTTTTTTAATACATCAAATGATGTATTTTTCTTTATACACTAATTTTACTTTAGACCCCTTCTGAGAATTGTTTTGTGACCAGCATCGGAGGAAGGGTCTCATGACACTCAAGTAGGGGAGAAAAGAACTTATGACCCTCAGGGAGGAAATTAAAAGAAGTTATGATTTTAAACAGAAAAAAAGACAGACAGATGAACTTAGTAGTCATTAGTTAGAAATCCTCAAATAGGTTATTTGAAAGGGATCCCTTTATCAAACCTTTGAAAGGAGTGAAAGTTCCTGTATGTCAAAACACCATGGATCTATCATTTAGGGAGACTTTATTTCTGTATTTAACTATTGCAAGCAGTGCTGCCTTATTAAGGAAGGATGATTATTTTCATCAAATATCATCTACCTAAAGGTGGATCAGGATGCACTTGGACAGGACCCTGTGGTTATGTTAAGAGAATTCAAACACCAGCAGATCTTTCCTGTCCATCTGCAGCAACAGGCACATCTACTCTCAAAAGAGCAGGCTGGAATATTCCTGGGAAAGCCACTGATGACACATGTTTTCAAAAGAACCAAGAGGAGAAATGTTTCCGTATTTCAGTCCTATGGTCTTCAAGACTTCTCGCTGGCATTCAGGAGTTGGAACAGTGGAGTCTCTTCCAGGGGAATGTCACTGCTGCAGTACATAGCAGCCATTAAAATCCAGCTTTGTCCTCTGGATGGTAAATTCACACACAGTCTTGAATCTTTTTTTTTTTTTTTTTTTTTTTTTTTTTTTTTTGTCTGTACTGGAGATTGAACTCACAGGCACTTGACCACTGGGCCACATCCCCAGCCCTTTTTTTGTATTTTATTAGAGACAGGGTCTCACTGAGTTGCTAAGTGCCTCGCCATTGCTGAGACTGGCTTTGAACTCGTGATCCTCCTGCCTCAGCCTCCCAAGTACTGGGATTACAGGTATGCACCACTGAGCCTGGCCTAAAGTCTTGAATCTTTACCACATCCAGCAATGGTGAGAGAAGTATTCTTCAAAAATGGAGAAGTCCAATATTACTGCAGTATGACAGACTTTATTCTAATCTTCCTGGGAGAAAATACTAATATGAGCCAACCCTCCCCTGAAGAATGCATGCAGCAGAATCTTGATTAAATACAGAATCAATATAAAGAAGCTTAGCCAAAATTTTACTTGCATTATTTATAAGATGTCCATGTTAAATTGTTACCATGAAACATTTAAGCATAATTTAATGAGGTTATTTAAGAAGTGAAGTTTCCAAGTATGTAAAAGTATAGCACCAAATATTTATGCAAATTTTAAACTATTTACTTTATTCATGAAAGCTAGTCCACTTTACCTTTTACTAGAAATAGTCTTTGCTTAATTCTAGCTTTGAAGTAACAAGACCAAATTTTTTTCATGGGATATGAATCATGCTTTTCACATCTGGAGATAAACTGCACACAACTAGTACAAATTAAAGAGTTGTCACCATAGGAATTGAATATTAGAACTCAATGCATGATTTTGTATTTAACTAACAAAAATAATCTCAGTTTAACCACAAGCCCACATTTCCCTCCACTTTAGAAAGACAGAAGCGATGCCTGCCAGGTAGGAACAGAATGTTCAAAGATTTGCCTCTCTGTTCCAAGCCATCTAACTCAGGTCAAATATATTGGCCAAGACATGACACAACAGATTCTCAGACTTCAGCTTAGTTCTAGGCAATAACAGTTTGAAAATAACATTAGCATAGAAATATTAATTTCCATTCACAGACTTAATGTGTTTTATTTTTATGATTCATAACATTTGTACATCTCTATGGGATACATTATGGTCATTCAATACATGGATAAAATATTTAATAATCAAGTAATAAGCACATCCATTTTTCCAACATTAATCATTTTTTATATGTTGGAAATGTCATACTCTTCTAGTCATTTAGAAATATATCATAGATTTCTTTAACCAATAGTTACCCTAATTGTGCTAAAGAAGAATCAGAAGTAATTCCTTTACTTTGTGTTTTGGTGCCCCTTATTGAACTTCTTTCCATCCACCCCCATCCCAGCTCCTTCCCTTCTCAGGCTCTTAACTACTGTTCCATTCTATTTTTTAGTGAGACTGACTTATTAGTTTCCACAAATGAGCAAGAACATGTGGTATTTATCTTTCTATGTCTAGTTTATTTCACTTAACATAATGACCTGCAGTTCCATCCATGTTGCTGCAAACAATATCATTTTATTCTTTTTTTATGGATAAATAATTTTCTATTGTGGATATGTCACATTTTCTTTAAGCATCCACTGAAAAACATCTGGGTTGATTCCATATTTTAGCAATTGTGAATAGTACTGCAATAAACATGGGAGTGCAAGATTCTTTTTGATATAATGATTTTACCTCCCTTGAATATATACTAAGTAGTGGAATTGCTGGATCATAAGTAGTTCTAGTTTTAGTGTTCTGAAGAATCTCCACACTGTTCTCCATAATGGATGTTCCTTTACCACCAACATATATACAAGTTCCACATCCTCACCAGCATTTTTCTATTGATTCATTATCTTTCTGTTGAAAGTCATTCTAAGTGGGATGAGATGATCTCTTATTGTGAATTTTATCTGCATTTCCCTGATGATCAGTGAGACTAAAAACCATTCACATACTTGATGGTTTTATGTCTTCTTTTGAGAAGTATCTATTTAGTTACTTCCTTAGCCCATTTTTAAGTTGAGTTATTTATTTTTGTGGGATTTTTTTGTTTTTGTTTTTGTTTGTTGACTGGTTGGTTGGTGTTCCTTTTGAACTTGTTGAGTTCCTTGTATAATCTGGATATCAATCCGTTGTTGGATGAATAGTTTGCAAATATTTTCTCCTGTTCTGTAAGCTGCCCCGTAATTCTGTTGATTACTTCTTTTGCTGTGTAGAAGCTTCTTAGTTTGATATAATCCCATTTGTCTATTTTTACTTTTGTTGCCTCACAGGCTTAAACGCATAATTATTAAATTAGTTAACATAGATTATATGTTCATATTAGATCACATTTTCTGTGTTAGTCTTAAAATAAGCATATAAAATAGGTGGCCCCCATTTTGTTGCAGAAAACTAAAGCTGAAGAAACTATAATACAGTTCAATAATGTACTGATCTGAAATTCACATGAAGTCTCCTATTTTAAAACTTATAATCCATTATTATATGATTTCTACTTACATTCAGCATGTGGTAGAAAAGTACAGAACTCATAAACCTATATTTGAAAGAGATATTAGGCGAGTCATTTAATTTAATTCTCTATTCCCTCCTCACTGCTCCATGCAGGTTTCTTCTTTAGTATTCCTGAAACAAAGAATAACCAGGATCTGTTGGATAATTCCACTACTAATGCTTCTTATTTGGGGGAACAGTTTATTTCATTCCTTGACTACTGTGATGGTTAAACTAATCTTCCTAACTCCAAAATGGCAGGGTAAAGATGTTTCCAGCCTTTCTCTGCTAAAGTTTACCAGCAAACAGCATGAAAAACAAGAAGAAGAAAAAGAAACTCTAACACAGGGAAACCAGAATTGAATCCACAAACCCCAGCCACAATGAATAAGAGCTAGAACAAAAGATATGATGGTAAATGATTCAACAGAAAAATAGTATGCTTCACAGGGAAGGAGTGGAGTGCAATTTGAGGTTGACACTCAGCAAGTGGAGACAGCTGAAAGATGCAGTGCCTGGGAGAAAGACTTGATGTCTGTTGGGATGTTTGTTTTAATTAGGATAAAGAACATTGGGAATTAGAAATGAAGGGTCCCAAATCCCATGTCACAAAAACAAATCCCTTTCACAAAAGCTGGGGAACTTTCTCTGAGAAGCTTCACTAGAAAGGTTCTGGACTTGGGGATATGAGGTCCAGTGGATGTTTAGGAACAATGACAACAGGAGACAGTGATTTAAGAAATGAAAGAAATGAGCCTCCAGATTAGAAACCCATTCAGTGTCTGGGCTGGGGCTGGGGCTCAGTAGCAGAGCGCTTGCTCCTCACATGTGAGGCACTAGGTTCAATCCTCAGCACCATACAAAAATAAGTGAACAAAATAAAGATATTGTGTCCATCTATAACTAAAAATTTTTTTAAATATATTTTAAAAAGCCCATTAGATATCCAACATAATAATGAAAAAAAGATTCATATCAAATTTTATCATTGTAAAACTTCAGAACTCTAGGGATAAAGATCCTAAAAGGTTCCAGAGGGCAAAAAAGAAATAGATCACATGCAAAGATCAATAATCAGAATGACCTTGCAGTTTTAAGAGAAAATTTGAAAATGGAAAGACATTACTTATTCTCTGACCATTATTATTATTATTATTATTATTACTATTATTATTTTGGTACCAGGGATTGAACTCAGGGGCACTCAATCACTGGGCCACATCCCCAACCCTTTTTTATATTATATTAGAGACAGGATCTCATTGAGTTGCTGAGTGCCTCGCCATTGCTGAGGCTGGCTTTGAACTCTCAATCCTCCTTCCTCAGCCACCCAAGTGCTGGGATTACAGGCGTGTGCCACAGTACCCAGCCCATAATTATTTTTATAGAAATTACTTGCAACCTAAAATTTTACATTCAGCCAACTTATTAGTCAAGAATAAGGGTAAAAAAAAGCATTTCAGACACATAAAATCTCACATATATGCTTTCTCAGAAAGCTGCCAGAGGATATAGTCCAGCAAATGAGGAAGTAAGCAAAGAAGGAGAAAGAATGGGAACCAGGAAACAGGGCAGAGGTAAAGGGAATTCTCAGGATGTCATCATGAGAAGCACTAGGCACCCAATTGTACCACAGCCTTGAAGGCCATGAGACCAGACTGGAGGAAGAGGGCAAGGCTCTGAGACTATTTGTATAAGGGGATTAAATTGCCAAGAAAATATCAGAATGCAGAAATTATCTGATAGATTTGGTCTTGGGGAAAACTATATATAGAGAAATTTTATGCAGGGTTCTTATGCAGTTTAGAAAAACAGAGTAATCTCAATACTAAGCAAATGAAAGAAAATTAATGATTAATTCCAGGAAAAACAAAGTTCCACAAGAATGGAACTATAATCACAGTGTTCTGCTTAGTTTAGCAGAGAACACTATGTTAATAATGAAAACAGAATACAATTTAAAACTTGAGATGTAATTTTCTTGGGAAAAGGGAGTTTAGATAATAAAATCTTCATCTATTATTATGGTAAGACAATTGGTAATGTCAAAAATTGATGAGCTGACAGCAACATAGTTGGCTCTCCAATCCACCTGTTCTAAATCTGCGCTTCAACATGTCTCAGATTAGAAAAAAAAAAAAAAAAAATTTAAATAAATCTGAGAACTTGAGGTATAGTTCAGAGGTAGAGAGCACTTTGCTACTGTGCATGAGGCATTGGGTTTGAGCCCCTGCACCTCAGCAACAACAAAAAAATCATCTTCTTTGAACATGTACAAAGTTTTTCTCTTATTATTTTTCCCTAAATAATACAACATAACAACTATTTGCATAGCATTTATATTGTATTAGGTATTAAAAGTAAACTAAAGATGATTTAAAGAACATAGGACAATACGTGCAGGGGATATACAAATACTATACCACTTTATATTAGGGCCTTGAGCATCAACAGATTTTGTAAGGGAGGGTATCCTAGAATTCTCCAAGGATACAAAAGGATGACCATATGAACATTTTATTAGCAAATGAGAAAGTAAGTCCCAGAATAAATATCTACAACAGTTTAATATTACTACCTCTGGAGAGTACAACAAGGTTGGAGGAAGGTGGTGGGACAAGCTTGTTATTTTTTCCTATGACAAGTTTTTTAGCATCATTTGACTCTTTAAATGTATTATCCTATAATATTTGCATTAAAATTAAAATGTTATTTTCAAAAAAATTAATTTATTCCTTACCATATCTAAAAGGCTTAGAAGTATAATTTGTGCCCTCTTAAGGTTGGCTTTACAATACACGTTTGAACCTTATTAATTTGTCTTCTTTATCAGCCTCCTCCAGATTTGGGGTCCCTATCAGGCCACAGATGGATTCTTAGGAGCCAAAATTTTTCATATTTGAATTTATTTCAATTATAATTTAAAATGTATGAGCTTATTCTGGATCATCTGAGTAGCTGCCATTGTAGCCGCCATCTTGGTCCTAGTCTATTCAGGCTACTATAACAAAATACCATGAGCAGGGTGATTTATGAGCACTGGAAAATTATTTCTCATAGTTCTGAAATCTGGGAAGTCCAAAGTCAAGGTGTGGGCAAATTTAGTGTCTGGTGAGGGCCCAGTTCCTCATAGACAGCCATCTTTTCACTGCAATCTCAGGTGGGGGAAGAGGCAAGGGATATCTCTCTGACTTTTTTAATAAGAGCACTGATCCCTGTCACGAGGGCTTCACTGAATTAGCCTTTTACCACCCCCCAAAGGACTTACCTCCTAATAGCATGACTTTGGGGGAACACAAACATTCAGATGATAGCTAATAGTAATGATATATTAGTGTCATTGAAGTCCAAATGAAAGTATGACAAGTCATATGAACAAAACTTACATAATCATTTAAATGGACTGAAAGTTGAGGAAATTTAATTACTTCCCAAGTCACATTGTAGAAAAATAACACGAACTCCAATGGACTAGCAGTCAGCACCATGTTCACGTTTCTAAGTAGCAATTTGGGTTTAACAAAACATTATCTGTCATCTAAAAGTAATTATGTCCATTTGAATCATATTTTTGGTTTCATAGGGTTTTTAAACAATATGTATTTAAAATATACATCATATAATAACTGTAAGCACAAGAATGGTATACCTGTGTTCATATTAGTGAAGCCAGATTTAAAGATAGGTAGCTAGTATAGCTAGGCAAATCGAGTCTGATATCAAGTCAAATAAAGAAAATGGAGTCTGATCTGAGCCGGGGAAAATCAGAACTACAACTGGGAGATTGAAACAATGTACCCAAGGCCCAGGCCCATCCTAAAGAACTGTTAATGAAGCAGCTCCCAGCAAATAGGGAGGTGTTAATCAAATCACCCTAGGCCCTTCCTGCTCAGATCACTCATCCCCTGCCCCACTGGCCCACCTGTTTTCTACCTTTTGGCCTTCCCACCTGCATCTCCCATCACATGCAGGATAAAGGGAAATAAGCAAAATAAAGGACAGGAATGTAGGGGGACAAAAGAAGACCCTAGATTGAAAAGGGATAGGACCTCCCCATCCCAGGGATTTGCCTTTCAGATCCCCTTCTTCCTCCTGGGAGAATTATTCTCTGCTATCCTTTAATAAAGCCTTTTACTGGGGCTGGGGCTGGTAGTCTCGCATGTGTGAGGCCCTGAGTTCGATCCTCAGCACCACATAAATAAAATAAAGGTATTGTGTCCACCTACAACTAATAAAATATTTAAAATAAATAAATAAAGCCTTTTTACTTTCCACGCCTCCTCATGGGTAACCAACCGGTGGTATCCTTAGTACATATCGATACAAATAATAATAATTTAATTCAATCACAGACATTAATCCTTTAAATTAATTCCAACATTATTTGTTATTTTGCTAAAATAGTCTGTACATTACTTAAATTTGAGAAGACTGTCTTATTTTTTGTGTTTATGTAGAGATCTGATTGGGTCAGTTGCTATAATCCACTATGAAATGCCCCCAAGTTGTGGTGCTCTCCAAGTACTCATTAACTTAGAAGGAAGTACGTTCTCCTTTCATCAATTTTAGTTTACCAGCTTTATTACCAAATAATGCAGTAAGCAGCCTTGTTGTCATCAACATTGAAATTTCTTTATCCTAACCTCCACTTGTTAGGTTCATTCATCTATATATAAAACTTGTGTCTCCCCTCATCTCAGAGAAGAAATAGAGAAAAGTTTGAGAGTCGGATTTTTAAATCCTTTTATTGCTTATGACAATTTGCCAGCAATTTAGTGGACTTAAAGCAAAAAAAAATTATTATTCCGTAGTTTTAGAGGTCTCAAATCAACAATTTCTGTCAGCAGGATTGCACACCTCTGGAGGATCTAGGAGAGAATGCATTCCCTTGCCTTTTCCCACATTTGGTTCTGACCCTCCCTCTCTAATTTATGAAGATATTGTGATTATAGTGGGCTCACCCAGACAATTCTGGATAATCCGCTCATCTCAAGATCCTTAATCACATCTGCAAAGGCCATTTGCCATGTACAGTTAACAATCACAGGTTGCAGAGATTAGGACATGGACATCTCTGTGGTGGCATTTTTCTGCCTACCACAAGGGGCACTACTGTGCCCAGACTATCGCCAGAGCAGAAACTCTTGATGCAGGCTTTGGAAAAGAGTGGAAACACATTCTCCAGAAACTGAAAGAAACGCAGGGTAAACACAAATTAAGAGAAAACCATTGTACATCGGTGGGGAGGAGGGTCATTTTCTGAGGAAGCTTAGGTAACACATTGAGGGCTTGAAAAGAGTGAAAAACCTGCTATGGGAGGTGGAAGAGTCACCATCCAAGGAGCACACGGCAGAGTGCTCAGGATTCATGGCAGAATCCCTTAGGATTCACCAGAGATGGGAACACATTCACCAGAGGAAGATCTGAGATCATTCCAACTTCCATGCACATCAAGGTTACAGGAAACTCAGGGACAAAACAGCCATCTAAATTTTTATTTCAAATTCTGCAAACACACCACTGACACCAGAATTCAGGTAGCTCTGACACATTGGTTTTATTATGCCATTGTTTTTCTTTCTCCATGATTCTGTAAGAAACCTGACACTAATTAGGCTAGCCCAAGAAGGGGGGGGAAAAAAGTGATGAATCATAAACCACACTGGAGATAAACCAAGAAATAAGAAAAATTGATCTCTATCCAAAAGAATGACAATGGTGAAAAACTGCACTCATCAGGGGGCTCGTCAGGATTTAAATTTTTAAAAGGACAAAACATGGAGAGTCTGATAAGGTCTACCAGCTGCTCCTATTCTCTCTCACTAGATCATTTGATGTTCATGTTCCCTGCCCCACCCCCTCCTGCTGCCTCCTTGTGCTTGTGGGCTGTGTGTGTGTGTGTGTGTGTGTGTGTGTGTGGTTTTCTCTCGGCCCTGTAAGAACGCCACCGCCTGCCGGCTCCTGCTGTTGCTGCGGCTCTGACTTGCTTTTTTGCTCCCTCTTTCTTCTCTCTTCTCTTCCTGCTTAGCTCCTTGCCTTCTGGTAAGTGTGACAAACATTCCCCCAGGCCCTGTGAGAAGATATATGAAGGGTGCGGTTTGTGGTATTCCAAACTTGTAGCTTTGAGACTGCCAGTGAACTGCTGAAGAACTTTTCATTGTTGTATTTACAATTAAAATGTGTGGCTCAGGAAGGCATGGTGTGTGGGATAGTTTGCCAGGACTGCCTGTACAAGTGAAAAATTCTCAGAAGAGGGGGGAAGCCCATGAAGTTTATAGAAGATAAAATTTAGAAATAATTTCTTTGCTGTAAAATAAGTTACTATAAAAAGGATCATTTAAAAGTAACAAAGTTCTTTGACATTGTGTTTTCACAAAGCCCTCTTTAGGAATTAAGTTGTCCTGTGGCTTACAATGACTCAAGTATTCTGTTTTAAAATACATGTGGAATAGGAGTTTAAAGAATATCCACAGAACTAAGTATTAAAAACCTCAATAACTGTGGTATCTGGTGAATGAATAAATCAAATACAAACAAAACACTTGCATGTAGTCTAATCACAGTAAAACTTGTGTGGACAGAGTTTTAAAGTAATTGTCTTAAACTTTGATTTGGTTTATTTTAGATTTATCTCCTACTAGAATAATCTCTCCAACACTTGAAACACCACATATGGATTTAAACTAGCAAATGTTTACTATTTCCAATTGATTTAAAAATTATTTTCTTGGTTTTCAAGGATGAAGTGCTAAATGCCATGACTCATTTTTAGAAGAACTTAAAATAGCTCTGGCTGGACAGCAGGTGCTATGTGTCTCTCTCCAAGTTTAGGAGGCACAAGTTATATATAGATGAATGTGCATAGTAAGTGGAGGTCAGGATAAAAAAATTCCAGTGACAAAGACAATGAAGCTGATGACTGCATTTGATAATCAAGTTGATAAATTAAATTGGTGAACTTGCTTCCTTCTAAGTTAATGCGTGTTTGGTGAGAGCCATAGGTGGGTGGTAATGTCTGAATATTGAAATCTCCCCTCCCGTTGTCATCCAAGCATTTGATGTCTACTGACCTGAGAACAGGAGAAGGAAGCTGTGCTGTTTGGAGAACAGTATGTTTTTGTTTTTATTTTCATGCCAACAGAACAGCAAAACTTGTGAATTGTGAGAATCTTGCCATATTTTTATGCTGCTAATTATCATCATCAC
This sequence comes from Tamias sibiricus, assembly GCA_025594165.1. Taxonomy (NCBI): domain Eukaryota; kingdom Metazoa; phylum Chordata; class Mammalia; order Rodentia; family Sciuridae; genus Tamias; species Tamias sibiricus. The sequence goes on along the minus strand of CM046666.1, from coordinate 124,447,355 downwards.
TATTAAATATTATTTACAAATAAAATGCACCATAGCTTAAAGGACTAAGTTAAATTTATTGCAACTCTAAAAATGGTAGTGGCCAGAATCTCCAGAATCTTCAGCCTATCCTTTCACGCCTGTTCCTGAACAGCCCATATTATATCTGAATTATTTTCCTAGTTCATCTCTTCCCTGTTTATCATGCACTGCTATTTCTTAAAAATTATTACATTTTCCTAGAGCTTCATGACTTGATAGAGAAAGTTGTAATTTATTTTCTTCTTTAAAAAAAAAAAAAGTCAATTTTTTTTTGAGTGGAACAAAAGGATATTGCAGAAATGTAAGAAATTAACAATATAAGCATCACCATGTTTCCATATTATTTGGTTTATGTATACCTTCCCTCATTCCCTGTCTTATTCCAAAAGCAATGCTAGTTTGATCTTCAGAAAGTGTTTTGTTGATTGATAATTCAATGCTGCTCATTTGGGAAAAAGCATATACTAGAAAAGCAAGAAATATCTCCTATAATAGCATAGTAATATATTTACATCAAAGCATACTAATCAAATCTTGACTTATGAATCAAAGTAGAGTTTAGGGATGTTATTATTATGAATGATTTTAATAAGTACAATAGCTCTTGAATTAAACATTTTAACTTTGAAAGAAAACATATATATCCCTGTATCTTCAATGATTATAACCCTATGCAGAATCATATATAAGAAAATCACAATACAAATTGACCTAAGCAAAATGTCAAATAATACAAAAATAAATAGCATAAATTAATCAGTTAACATCAATAATAAGGAATGCCTCAGAAAACTGTAGATCAAAAAATATCTGGGTAACGTGATTTCATTTGAAAAAGGGCTTCCCATTGTTTCTACTTTACTAATGTAATATCAATAGTTTATGAAAGTACAGTCATTATATCTTAGAAACCATATTAGTTGGTACCTATTTGGAAGTATCCTGCCCATTAATATGTAACTGGGTTAATATGTAAAACCTAACTGTCCTTACCACTAGACACTACTCCCAGTATGGAGACTAATCACTCTGAACAGCTCTCAACAGAAGAGTCAACTCTACCAGGGGACAGTTCATCATCACCTAATCAAAATGGCCTGGGGAAGCAAAATGGCCAGGATTCCTCAACCTCACTCCAAGAACCAGAGCAGGCAACAAGTGTGCATCCTGTAAAGGGAGCTCATGATATCTCCGAAGAGTTGAATCGGCAACTGGAAGACATCATTAACTTGTATGGGTCTGCTGCCAGTACAATAGGAAAAGAAGGCCCTGCCAAAGCACAGGAGCAGCCTGAAAATGCAGAGGCACCTGACAATGAGGATGGGGACGGGGACGGTGAGGAAACCAATGAAGAGGCCGAAAGAGAACCCCTTGCTTCTGGAGAACCATCCATAGTCAAAGAACCTGTTGGCTATAAAGAGCAAAAATTGGAAAAGAAAATCCTAAAAGGATTAGGCAAGTAGTTATATTCTATTACACGACTTTTATTTATTCCTAAAACAGGGTACTTCCTTGAACCTTTACTAAAAGCCACATCTCATATTCAGATTATTAGAATAGCTTCCATCAGAGTTTCCCTAAAGTTTCTAGTCTCTTCCCTTCAATAGAGCACAAGTGAATTTTTCAACATATCACATATCTAATCTCTGTCCCAATGGCTTCCTATTTCTTGCAGGGAGAAACCCAAAACTTGTAAAAGATTTTTTGAGGCCCTAATTGTCTAACCCCAAGTAGTCCCAATTTTACCTCACCCTCTGTTCCTCTTCAGCATCCTCTTCCTGAACATTGTGACCCTGTTACCACCGTCCCTGCAGTCATTCTGATCTTCTCTTTCAGTTCTTTGAACATGCCATGCTCTATTCCCCAAGGGACTGTACATATCCCAATTTTATTTACCTAAAAATCTCTACACATTCCTCACTACCATCCCAATTCAGCCATTTGGGCACTTAACTCATACTCATCATTCAATTCACCACTAAAATAGCATTTCCTTAGCCCAACCCTAGATAAATTCTTAACTGTTTTGGGTCTTTACAGTACTATGTATCTTTTCATCATAGCTTTCAGTGTTTGAAATTATTTTTGAAATTATCTACTTAATGTATGTCTTCCTTACTGGATCTTGTCACAGGATGCATATTCCATAAGACAGAGGATGACACATTTTAAGTTTAATAGATATTTGTTGTAAGAATGAATGAATGAATGAGAAATTGTTTAAAGCAAAACTAGTGGAGTCTAGATGTAAGGAAAATATTAAAATACAGATAGGTTTGCATATAAAATGAGTGTCAATTAGATCACTTAGTAGTATGTGTTCCATTACTATATAAAATATTTTTCACTACATAGAATTCACCAGAAATGTTATCAATTGTATTTGTCAACAACTGCAAAAAATATATATTTGAACTCTCATTAATTCTTTTGTTCAATGAATATTTCTTAATACCTGGTCTTTATGAGGCACAGTGAGTGGTAAACAAAAGTATATAAGCCATGGCCTTTTGGTCAAGGATCTTTAGGTATAGAGAGGAAAGCAGACATGTAGACTAATTGTTACATAGGATAAGTACAAAAGCAGGGAGAGGAAATACTTTTTGAAGAGCATGAAGGATTGATAGTCCCTAAGATAGCTGTGAAAAAAGAATAAGAATGCTAATTTTATAGCTATGACTGAAAGAATGTTACTGCACATGGAAAGTCCCTCTACCTGTCTTCCCTGGTGAATTTCACTGGAACACTTCCTACAAATGCCACCTCCTATGTGATAATTTCTTTGCCATGCCCAGGTAGAGTTAGCCTCACTATCCTTAATCTGCCACTAAATTTTCTGTAGCAATTATTTGCTTATATATCTGCCTTCTATACTAGATGGATAACCTAACAAGAAAGGTGATTACATCTTATTCATTTCTAGAAGATAGTGTGTACAGAGTAAAAGAATACAGACACTGGAGTTAGAAATGGGTTCAAACTCCAATAACAAATTATTATCTGCAAACTCATAAGTAAGTCTCCATTACAGTAGGATCTCCTTGATGATTAAATTCATTGTTGCAAAGCTTTCAAGTGCTAAAAGACACATTCTAATAACATACTTGATCCACTCAACAGAAAGATGAAAAGTATCCAGAAAATACCTTTAAAATAGCTTCAAGTTCCAAAGTACAAGGGGAATGCATTCCAGTGTCTTTGGAAAATAGAGAAATATAATAAAATTACACTGTGGTACAGAGCAGTTTTTTCTTTCTCTAATCAGAACATCTTAGACATGTCTCCTTGCATTAGTCATTATTAAAGTTTCCATAAAACCGTATCCAAAATCTCATCCCAGAGGTGAACAATTTCAAGTGTTCCTAAACAGAATGGTTCTTAACCATTTGCTTTATCATCCTAAAACTTATATAGGAATCCATGTGTGTGTTATATTGATGGAAAAACAAGAATAGGGATAAAATTCAAGGTAACCAATTTTGGCTTCTTCTTTCTATTCCATGAGTTATTTCACAAACTATGTTAAGCTTACAATTACCAAATAATCAGAATGCTTTTGTTTTTTATTTTTAGTATAAGAAAAATTCTACTTCTCTAGTACTGCCACTGTCTACAAATTACCAAGTTCCAAATTAATGTGTTTGACTAGAATCAATGTTTGTGACTCTGAGAACCACTCTAATCACCCTTGTGGACCTAAGGACTTTTCTGTGCCGTCCCATTCAACATCATTTGCATGTTTTTTCAAACACAGTACTATTTTCACTACATTGTGAATTAAGACATTTTTAGGCAAACCTATACTTATAATAACCACTTTAAACTTATTTCAGTTATCTATTTTAGGAGACTTCTTGACTATTTATCAATTCAATGACACTACACTTTTTCTACATCAATGGTTTTTCAAACTTAACTTTGCATTAGAACCAAATGCAGAATTGGTCAAAATTCTATTTCTGAGACTCATAACTGGTAGGTCCAATGTGGGGCCAAGGTACCATGACAATTTTGACACAAGTAGATGTAGAAGTAATATTGCTGCGGGTTTAAAAAGTGCTTCTTCGGGGCTGGGGTTGTGGCTTAGCGGTAGAGTGCTCACCTAGCACGTGCACAGCCCAGGTTCCATCCTCAGCACCACATACAAATAAACACATTGTGTGCAACTAAAGCAAATAAATAATTTTTTTTTAAGTGCTTCCTCTACCCTATTGGAGAAAACAAAGTTCTGACTGTAATCTTCTTCTAGAACATTTTTATTAAAAATTCTTTTTAATAAGTCATTCAGTGCATACCTAAAGGTCTACCCTTAAACTTTGCTTTCATTCTTAATTAAAGTCTTTAATGATTGCATTATCAGATATTAGTTGCTTTATTAATAGTTTTGACACGCTGAAATGTCCTGACTCCATAATTCAAAATTTCCCAAAGTATATTCTTGGGGATATTTGATGTTTCAGACTAAATTAAACAGTTTCCTCACCGCCAGAATTTTCTGATCTCCAAAACACACACACAATGAAAATCTCAAATAGTGATGGGCATAGATCCCATCATCTCCTAAACTTATTAAACCAGCAAGACCTTTTTTCCCCAGGACACCCTGAGTAAGTGGGAAATGTCTCTAAAGCCAAACATAAAGGACTTGCTTTTCCCATAGAGGATGCATATTCTCTCATAGTCAATGCACCCACATTGAAGCAGTTGGGGAGCATTTAAAAATTCCTTTAACTAGTAGAATTTCTTTCCCCATGGCTGGTAGAATTTCTTTCCCCTTGACATCTGAAGAAACAACAACAACAAAAGGTTTCCCTTTATATGGTACTATGACATGTTTTGTTAACATCTAAAGTATCCCCCATGCATCCCCACCCCTACCCTTCAGGGTCATAGTGATTTAGTAATCATTTCTTTGACAACATTAGATGGACTGCAAAAGTACCACAGAATAATAAGACAACCATAATACATAATATACCTTCTAATACTTAGTTTATAACTGACTAGGAAGTCATAGGTTTGAAGTATAAGCCTGGGAGAAAAACAAAGCTGGTTCCATTCTGAGCTCAGAATCCATCACAGTCACTAATTTTATACACAGGGAAATTAAAACGCAGAAAGTTTAAGAGTCTTAACAAAAAAAGGTTACTCCATGACTTGTGATTACCATTTAAACAATGTTGCTGTTGTTTTTGCTATTATTTAAACCAAGTTATAAATGGTTAGAGATATTTTAGTTGTGTGATCACCAAATCTTAAAGGCAAGCTAAACTCAGAATCCATGAGTCAACCCACTAATCTTATACACAAGAAAAAATAAGGGCCTAAAAAGTGCAAAGAAAGGTTGCTCAACAATAGCAAAGTCAGTTTTAGAACTCGTATCTCCTCTTTTTAGTCCAATGTGAATTTAACTACATTATCCTTCCTATTCTTTCTATGTATGAAGCTTATTTCGTTGAAAAGATATGCATAGATGCTCAGTAATTATTTGTCTCAGATGTTATTTTAAAAATCATATTATTAGGGAAAATTAATATTGAAATATCAATCTGGGTCTAACATTTAAAAGAACATTTATAATCTTCCTGTTGTAAGTTTTGATCACAACATATGGAAACCAGGAAGGGGATTAGAAAGGCACAAAAAATATGTATTCAAGACAAAATTTTGTCCCAAGGATCAAAAAAATAATTTTGGAAAAAGACAAAGCATAGTTTTAGAAGTTTTGAACACATCAAATCTACATAAGTTGTCACCATATTTGGTATAAACAATCATTACTATGCTAAAAGTTCAAGAAAAACTCTGGCCCACATTGCTACAGCTGGTTCAGTTGTCTTAAGATTTTTAATTTCTTTGATGTGAAAATAATTCCTTCATATTCCTGTACAACTGTGCCAGTGACCACAGCCACATGTGACACTCTTGTTGCACAGGTGGTTCAACTTTCCTGTAGACTTCTATCCATCCAACCTAGCATTTTCTTTTCTTTTTTTTTTTTTTTTTTTTTTTTTTTTTTTTTTTTTGGTTAGGATTTTTCCTGCTCTTTAATTTTAATTTTTATGTTTCCTTTTGGTGCATATTAATTACATAGAATAGTGGGTTTCATTGTAGCAAAACAGAGCCTTTTACAGTATGGTAGCCATATGCCTTCTCCAGCTTTCATGAGGAAGAAGTAAAGCTTACTGTGGAATGACATGTCAGAAAGGAGGCAGGTGATTCCCTCCAGATACAATGTTTCCGAGTCAAGTCAGTTGTTTTTGCTCTGTATCTAACTGTGTCAACAAATGACCCTGTTTCCATGGGAATGTAATTATAGCTTTTCTTAGAAGATAAGCAAGTCTCTAGCTATTCCTCTTTTCCACCCTTATGCACACAGCATCCTAGTCCAACAAAAACAATTCAAGTTTAAAACCTAAGGTCTCTGATGTCACAAATTTATAAATTGGGCACATACCCTATTTCCAATTTCTTGGATTTTTTTATTTTGTTAAAGGAAAGAATAATTTTCAAAGGTGTACTGATATATCTGAATGTTAACCTTCTATACAAAATAATGACTTTTAGAGCAGAAAGGGACCTTAATGAGTATGAAGGTTAAATAAACAATAGCAACAATAGTACAGCTACTGAAAACAAAACCTAAAGAGAAAGATTCTTAATTTGGGGAGACAGAACCACTGGAGTCACTCAATTGTTTCTAACTCCACCAAACAAAACAAGTAATGATTTCATATGTCAGTACTCAAAATGAGAGGTGTCCCAGCATACACAGGTGAGAACAAGACCTGTCTTTCCTCTATTTGTAGTATTCATATTATACCAGTATGTGATTGTTGGCTTTGTTTTATTCTATTATTATCAACATTTACTAAGCACTTGCCATTGGCCAAACACTGCTGAGCCTGATCCATAGTAATCTCTTGCCTTTAATGGGTAACAATAACCTGGAGAGAAGTTGGTCAATTTTCTGGTCTAAAGTTAAGGGTGCAGATCATCCCAGATGCTAGATGAGTAACTGAAAGCATGCATCCAGTAAGGGTGGAACAGCAATGACTATCAATTGCAAAGGAAAGCATTATGCCACAGGCCATAAATGAGATGAGAGGCCCCACTCAACCCACCTTCTCCCTTGTCTTAGACTGTGTCTCTAATCTGAACTGATTCACTGGGCAAAGATAGACAAAACTAAAGGCTGGGAATGGGGTCATTTTTTCCCCAAAAAAAGAATATTCTTTTATTTCTCTGGGTTTTCCTAGAATCCAAATTCCCCATGGGAGTATAATGATTTAGAACAAGAAGAATAACCTTGGATTCAAGATTTGGCCATGCCAGTACTAATTATATAACTTTGGTCTTTCCTGGGTGTTAGATACTTTATCTATAAAAGTAAACAAGTTAGTGTGAATACTCTTTGAAGTTTCTTCTAGACCTAAAATTCTTAAATTGCATGTAAGTTTGCCAGATTAAGTAAATAAAAACAAAAGATGCCCAGTAAACTTTGAATTTCAAGTTAATAGTGAATAACTTTTTAGTACATATTCCATGCCCATATTTCCTCTTGGCAACCCTAATTCCATCACACATTTGCCTGTCTAGCATGGAAGCAGATATTCTAGCCAAGGGGAAATGTCTGTTCTTGAGGAATAGGTTGTCAAAATTGGTTAACACTCTACAGTGAATTTGTGTCAGGAAATATGGGCTCTGGTGGGTGGTTTGACCACCCTACTTTGACTAGAGACAAGGTTTCACAGATAGGTGAGGACAGGAAAAATCCTCCACCTTGACTTGATTGCTTGAAAAGATATAATTAGTGGCAAATGTGTACCTCATCATCCCACTCCTCCCTCCCAACACTCAGCCCAATGGTAGCTTAAAGACAAGATTTCCAGGCACTACAGAAAGGCAAAATTGAAGGAAACAAAAGGTGAGAGAGTAGGGAAGAAAAGGAAAACCCTGAGAATCCCTGTTAAACAATCATGGACAGATTAGTTTTAAAATGTAGCACAAAAATAAATAAGTAAAATGTAGCACTAAGTCCATTTGTAAGCAGAAAATGAAACTGCCATCAGAGATTAAGGCCTGGGTAGGACAAAGGAAGGCCTGAAAAGCCCAAGTCCAGAATCATGGAGTCAAAAAAAAGAACTGTGGAAAAGTCCTTCCATGTTTTGACTATTTTCCTTCTATATTGATTTTATTCTGTTTGGTGGAATATATGATTTATGAGTTTATGTTATATATGATATATGTATTATATATGATATAAATATACATATTTACATTATATATGAATTTACATTATATATGATAGGATATATGATCACAGAATGTGTTTGTGAACAAATAGAGGAGAAAGAGATACTAAAAAAATGTGGAGAGGGGTAAATGAGCAGCCTCCCAAGTGCTGGGATTACAGGCATGTGCCACCGCACCCGGCTAAGAATGAATTCTTAAGATGAACATTTGGGGATTACTCTTACAGCAGACATTGAGAGTTTACCATGACATGAACTTGTACATACTGTCATAAACTTCTCAGCTAATCCTCACTCTATGAGGTAGGTGTCATCCTTTTGTAAAGGAAAAAGAGGCTAAGGCCAGAGGATCATGAGTTCAAAGCCAGCCTCAGCAATAGTGAGGCACTAAGCAACTCAGTGAGACCCTGTCTCTAAATAAAATACAAAATAGGGCTGGGGATGTGGCTCAGTAGTCACGTGCCCTGAGTTCAATCCCCGCTATCTCCCCACCAAAAAAGAAAGAAAATTGTATTTGAGGTTTAGATAGGTTAGTAACTTGGTCAAGGTTGGTAGTAATTTGCAAGTAATCAATCTGAGATACCAGTCCACATCAACTGACTATAAGCTCAACAATTATTTTTTAAGTAATACTTCCCCTGTTTTTTTGTTGTTGTTATTGTGTTGTTGTTGTTTGTTGTTGTTGTTGTTTAAGGCAAAGAAGCCAACTTGCTAATGCAAAATCTGAACAAGCTACAGACACCTGAAGAAAAGCTTGATTTTTTACTCAAAAAGTATGCTGAATTGGTAAGATCTTTGATTGGCGCTCTCTCTCTCTCTCTCTCTCTCTCTCTCTCTCTCTCTCTCTCTCTCTCTCTCTTTCCCCAGAAATACCAAAAACTGAATTCATAAAAAAAGGACTTTCTAAGAAAAATAAAAATTGATAAATAACGGTAAAAGAAAGAAAGAGGATAGAATTGGAATCTACCTTCAATTGAGTGCATAATTTTGGAAATGAGAGAAAAGTACAGATAATTGAAAATCATGGATATTTTTAAGTTCTTTTAAACTTTACAACAAAGCAGAAATATACTCAATATAAAGATAAATAAATCTTAATCTTTCATTAAGTCATATGTCCAAGTTCTCCAAGGAACAAAGGAAGGAAGGCAGGGACTTGAATTAATGCCACCCCTCAGTTCATGGTGCACTCTTGTCTGGTATGGCTCATTTCTGTATTTCTCCTCCTTGATCTGCATTTTTCTCCTCCCCTACAATGGCAAAGTAGTCATCCCATGTGGATTGTTCTGTGCCCAATTCCAGGTCCTCCCCTGGCAGCCTTCCTCTCAATAGGGCCCCAGAATCAAGGGAAGCCACTCCAAGTTATCCAAGAGTTGTTGAATGGCATCTTCTTCTCAGGCTTTAGAACTGGCCAATTACAGAAAAGGGGAGGACTCAGTGAGGACATCTCTAGTTTCAATAAGCTCTCATATATTCCCGCTACCCCTTCAACTTACCTATTCACACCAAGGCCATTCTTGTTTGGTTTCTAGAGCCACATTCTGTACTTGGCTTTACTGGGCAGCATTCTGATCAGCACAGGATGCCATCCATGTACAGTGGTGCATGACCACATAGTGAACAGGGCCAAGAATGGTACTAAACAGTCCATAATTCACAGGATATTGCCCAGTAAAACAGTATGTGGTTCAATGTGTCAATAGTGATAAAGCTGGGAAACCCTGTAATATGATTTAACCTTTGGAGAAGAATCACTTCTCCATCCTGACCAAGATTTCCCCATGAGTCAGGGCTGTTCACCTTGGCCCCAAGGACCACCCTGTACTCACCCATCTTCCTATTCAAGCAGTAACCCCAGCAGAGGTTATTTTCTAGGAAATATAACTCAATTCAAGCCTTAATTACTATACTTTGACATTTGTTTCATCTCCTATAACAAATTTTGAAACTCCAAAGATCGTTCCAGAAAAAGTGAGTAAGAAAAAAAATTGCTCTCCAAAATCCATTATGTTTCCTTTTCAGGAGAAAAAAAAACATGAGGAATTTTAATTTTTTGCTTGGAGAAGAAAGCCTATTTCCTTGCTCATTGATTTGGATATTAATGTAGAAAATGTCTGAAATATCTTTGTTTACATGGAACAAATAATAAATTTCAAAGCTCTGAATCAAACTGCCACTCTAGCTCACTCATCCTTACAGCCTGAATCCTGTAATATTATCCACTATTGTATTCATTAATAAATAAGAATAAGTTCATTAATAAGTAAGGATACCTCAGGACTAAATTAAGAAATGACCTAAGAAAAGTAGTTTCTGCAAGTTTTCTTAACTTTTAGGCAGTTAAAAATAACATCATTAAAGCAATTCTAATTGAGCATTTGGCATTAATTTTACTTTTTTAAAAGAGAGATTGCAGATAAAATCCTATATGCCTGTTACAGTTGCACACAAAAACCATTCCTAGGTGCATTGTTAAATCACAAAGCCCAGCATCTGGCTGAGGTTGACTCAGTTGCAATATGTTTTCTTTCATTCATTAAGAAGTTCCATGCATTCATATGCATTCACATAAATCTGAAGTATTTGAATAAAATTATCCACATTCAAAAAATTTTTAAAAGATCAGAAAGTTAAGAAGTTTTATATTAAAAATAGGTTTTATTTAGATCAAAGTAAAATACATTTAAATTCTAGATTTAAATAATGATCTTGCAGTATAACTAAAACATTAAATAGTCAACGAGTGGGCACAAATCATCTCTTTTCCAGCTTAAAAAATACATGTAGGGTATCTTCCTTCTGACACTCACATAAAGCCACATGAGACAGTGTTTCTCCAAATAGGGGAAGTTTTGCCCATCAAGGGACAACAGACATCTGTCTAGCGATAGATTTGAATGTCACAATGGGATGGTATTACTGTCACACAGTGCATAGAGGTCAAGAATGGTACTAAACAACCCACAACGCACAGGATATTGCCCAATAAAACATTATGTGGCTCAATGTGTCAATAGTGATGAAGCTGAGAAACCCTATAATATGATTTAACCTTTAAAAGGTAGTCTAAATCATAATGGTGATAACAATAATAATGATATATAAATTTAAAGGAAGAATAATGTCATTTAAAATCCAAATATAGGGGCTGGGGATATAGCTCAGTTGGTAGAGTGCCTGCCTCACATGCACAAGGCCCTGGGTTCAATCCCCAGCACTGAAAAATAAATAAATAAATAAATCCAAATGTAAGCATGGGAAATTTCACCCCTATCTAATAACAATGGTGTGACCTGAAAGAACAACATCTATCCTGTGAACAGAAGTTTAGCATGGGAAACAATAAAAAATCACGGCCAGCCGAGTGCAGTGGTGCACGCCTGTAATCTCAGCACTTGGGAGGCTGAGGCAGGAGGATCACAAGTTCAAAGCCAGCCTCAGCAATGGCGAGGAACTTAGCAACTCATGAGACCCTGTCTCTAATAAAATACAAAAAAGGGCTAGGGATGTGGCCCAGTGGTCGAATACCCCGGAGTTCAATCCCCAGTACAAAAAAAAAAAAAAAAAAAAAATCATTGCCTTTCCAAGAAGGCAATCAGTATTTTTAGTAACATGGCTCTTGTATTTTTCCATTGCTAATTCCCACTACTAAGTAGAATTTGCACATGAGTATGAGGTATACATATCCTTGGCTTAATCTGAGGGTTGGTAAATGATTATTTCAATGTAGGAGGAGAAAGGGAGGAAAAATAAAAAATGTAAACTGAAGAAATTTTGAGAGTACTGTTCATGTAGCTCAGAAAACACAAATGTCTTTCAAAAACAGGGAAACTGAGACATAGGACATGGCTTATGTGACATGTGTACCCATTTGCATCAAGCTCTTTGAGGCACCAGGACACCTGGGCTCTAGAACACCTGGCTCACCAGGGCTTTTCCTTTCTGTTAGCCAACAAGGTCATTATTAGGACTACTACCTCCTGGCTTAAGCTCTATTCAGGCACTAAAAGAACTGAGTCTAACAAAGCAGTGGTCTTTAGAAAAGGGATGCTGCTTAATATGACCACACTAATGATCAGTTTCAGATTGACACTCCTAGAATCTGCTTGTCTCTCTCTTATAGCTTCTGAAGTTTGGTCCACACACTCCTCCACTGAGAGGATTCCAAAATAATATTTCCAGATTTTTAAAATAAAAATTCATTGCACACAACTAAATTTACATTTCATTGTAACAAATGATTTTTCTTTCTTTTTTTTTTTTTTTTTTTTTTGGCAAAAGTGTAGCCCACCAGTATGTGGGATATATTTATAGTAAAAATGTATTCCTTGGGCTGGGGATGTGGCTCAGCGGTAGAGCACTCGCCTAGCACATGCGCGGGTTCGATCCTCAGCACCATGTACAAATAAATGCATTGTGTACAACTAAAAGCAAATAAATAAATATTTTTTTAAAAAAGTATTCCTTGTTCATCTGAAATTTAAATGTAACTGAGTGTCCTGTATTTTACCTGTCAACCCTATCTAGAGTTTTACCATTCCAAGATGAAAAATACAGGAGTAAACTGGTTTCCTTTCACATGCCATTCCTGGTAGTTTCATTGTAGTTTCTAGAGGGACGTGAGAAGAGCTTACCTGGGCTCATAAGTAATGTGTGCCATGATGTGTTTACAGCAGGCATGGAGTGGGTGAACAGGGAAGGGTGGGGAGCAGGGTAAGTTACAGAAACTTGCCTTTCATGCTGTTGAGCTGTACACTGGCTATTCCCAATGCTATGGTAGAAAACTGTCAATCCTTAGGTAGTTGAGGGATACTTTCTATTCTCCTCCTTCCCACACCCAAAGTCCAAAATTATAAAAAAAAAAAAGAGGAGTTTATCTTCTGCTTACCAGAAAGCTGCTTTTCTCCTTCCTATTGTAAAAATAGCAATGGAAGTTTGTTTTGAGAAAGAATTGTGAAAAATGAAATGTAACCCAAGCAGACAAACTGTTGACCACTGTGTGAATACAGGCTTTGCCATGAATTCTGCCAGTTTCCAGTTCTGAGATATGTGTTTCTATCTTAGCTCTGGCATTACTAAATAAACTCAAGAAAAATGTTTTTAGACTACCAAAAAAAAAAAAAAAAAAAAAAGTAAAAGTAAAAAGATACTACTAATAGTAACGTAAAACATATAAATATGCTCTAAAAACCATATCTACTAGTATTACAAAGGTGACATTTGTGAAATTCATGTGCATCCAGAGGGACAGATAATAGCCAAACAAAAATTTTCTGAACAACCAGAGTGGTCTCTAGGTTTTTATCCTTTTCTATCAACTCCAAAGCAATTCCTACCATTTTCTATTTTTTTTTCACATGTGTACCCCCATGCATAGCTGGATGAACATCGCACTGAGCAAAAGAAGTTAAAGGTCCTACAAAAGAAACAGATGCAAATCCAGAAAGAAAAGGACCAATTACAAAGCGAACACAGCAGAGCTATCCTGGCTCGGAGCAAACTGGAGAGTCTGTGCCGAGAGCTGCAGAGACACAATAAGACACTGAAGGTATGTGTCACACTGGCTTAGTATAACACACTTTCTTGCAGGCTGCATTGACATGGGCTTCTGCTACTTGTGAAAAGAGCATGATTCTTAGAATCAGAGCAGTAAATTCAAATACTGGCTCTGCCATTTGATGGCTTATGACCTCCAATAAGTTATTTTACCTCCCTGAGCTTGTTTCCTCACCCAAAAATGGTGATTATCCCAGCTTCATCATGTGTTTGGGGAAAAATGAGGTCCTATATGTGTGGTGCTCACAGACCTGACACAGTGCCATTCTCCTTACCTTCTTATTAGGTTGAGTGTTTTGTTTTGTTGTTGTTGTTGTTTGTTTTGTTTGTTTTTTAGGGTAGTCCTTAGTTTACTTTAAAATATTTATAAAATTCTGCATTTTATTTTATAATGAATTCTGCATGACATGAGATAGACACGAAGTAGTTGATATAATAAAGTGAGATTGAGAGCCAAAATGTCAACTGAGAAAAGAAGATACTTGAAAAAACACTGAGGCTCTCAGGATTTAATCATTCAATCTCAAAATAATAGAGTGATTACTTCCTCAGTCTTCACAGGTTTCAATAATTACAGCATAAGCCCCTAGCAGTGTGGTTAATTCGATTATGTGCAGACGCTGCGTCCACTCACTAAAGCACGATGTAGGGCTCTCCATGATAGTACTCTCTGTGCCCACATTTCCCTTTCCAGAGGAAAATCCCAAAGCGGTTGACAAACAGTAATTACTTAGACACCAATATTCCTGTGAGGTAGTTATTATTAAGTGTGTTTAAAAGGAGATACCTTAAGAACTAAAGACATTAAAATCCCTGTTTAGTTTGCACAATGAGTTAGAAAAATAGGAAAGACTAGTTGTTCTGTGTACTCCAAATTGTTTTTTGATACCTGGAAATGGGAGGCCAGTGTGATGAACTCTTAACTCTCAAATGACAAGTCTGAGGAGATGAGCTTCTTGTATCTTTTCAATGTTGCACTAGGACTATCAGAAACCTAAGATAGATGGGGGTCTGGAAATGGAAACATTATCCTTGTTTTGGTCGTTTTTTTCACTGCTGTGACTAAAAGACCTAAAAAAACAACTGTAGAGGGGGAAAACTTTATTTGGGAGTTCATGGCTTCAGAGGTCTCAGTCCATAGGAGGCTGGCTCCATCCCTCAGGGCTCTAGGTGAGACAGCACATCATGGCAAAAGAGTGTGGCAGAGGGAAGCAGCTCACATGATGATCAGGAAGCAGAGAGAGACTCCATTTGTCAGATACAAAATATATACCCCAAAGGCACGCACCCAATGACCCACTTATTCCAGCCACTCCTCACCTGCCTGCAGTTACCACTCAGTTAAGCCCATCAGGGGACTAAATTCACAGATAGGGTTAAGACTCTCACAACCCAATCATTCTCCTATAAACCTTCTTGTGTTGTCTCACACATGAGCTTTTGGGGACACCTTATATCCAAACCATAACTTTCTTTAAGTCAATATATATATTCCAGTGATAGTATTCTGTGTTTACATTAATTCTTCCAATTTACAGTACAGTCATATAATAAGGAGATACAAACAAAATCAGATAAGGTGAAGAAATGTATCAAGAAAGAGATAAAAAGAGAGAGAATGATGTGGCTTGGACCCTCTGGGGAACATTTAAAGGCAGAATGATAGAATAACAGGAACCCCTAGAGGAATGCCTGCACACCCTCAGTCATGGCTTACAATCATGGACAATGAAATTACATACCTTTAATATGCCAGGAGTTGTGCTAAGTGTCTTATGTCTGTTCTTTCACTTGATCTTCACCAACAATGCTGTGAAAGTTAATATCTCCGCTGATGAAGAAACTGAGACTCAGCAATCCAAATCAGTTGTCCAAGGTCATGAATATTTTAAGTGCCAAAATCAGGATATAGATTCAAAATATTTTCTAATTTCCCTTCTGATTTTTTCTTTAACCTGTAGATAACTTACGAATATTGTTTCATTTATATAGCCCATCATACTGTCTGTCTTGATGAACATACTATGAGTACTAGATGTTAATATAGCATTCCATAGGCTAACAATTAGGTTTAGGTCATTTATGTCTTTTCTGAATTTTGTCCCATTACTGAGCAATAGTTGTCAAAAATCTACTCTGCTTGTGGAATTTTCTTCTATTTTTAACTTTATTACTTCTTTCTTCATGTGTCTTGAAGAATTGATATTAGGTACATACACATTTATGATTATTTTGTCTCCTTGATGAATTGACCGTTTTATCATTATGAAATGTCCTTTGGGAATAATCCTCATCATGATATTTATATTATTTGATATCAACATAGCCACTCCGTGTTCTTCTGTTGTTTTCCATGGATATCTCTTTTCATCCATTTATTTTCCACTTGAGTCTATACATTAAAGTACATGTCTCATAGATAGTATGTAGTTGTATGTACTGTGCTTTTCATTCATATAATATCTGCCTTTAACTGGAGTGCTGGTCCATTAACATATAATGTAAATACTGATTTGGCTGGATAAAATGGTCGACACCATTGTATTATTTGTTTAGTATTTTGCCACCTGTCTTCTGTTCCTCTCCTCTTTTTCTGCCTGCCTTTGGATGATTTGAATATTCTTGAAAACATTTTCATTTATCTCCTGGGTTTTTAAATTATACCTCTTTGAAGTATTTTCCCCCCTAGAACTGGGGATTGAACTCAGGCACTTTACCTGAACTACACCCCTTTTAATTTTTTTATTTTGAGATAGGGTCTCACTAAGTTGTCCAGACTAGCCTTGAACTTGTAATCTTCCTCACCTCAGCTTCCAGAGTAGGTATGATTATAGGCATGCACCACTGTGCCCAGTTTCTTTGCATTTATCTTTAGTACTTGCTCTGTAATTACAATCTACACTTTTAACTTTTTATAGTCTGCCTGCATAATATGTAGAAACACTGCAACTAAATATATCCATTTACTTCCACTATGTTAAGCTATGATTGCTATATGTATACATTATATACATTTATAAAGCCCATGTTATAATTTTATTTTACCCATCATATATATTCCTTTAAAACTTTTTTTTTTTTTTTTTTAGAGTGGAAAGTGGACAGCTTTATTGAAAGGATAGCAAAAGACTTCCCCCAGAGGGAGAAGGGGACCTGGAAACCAGGAATCCAAAGGGAGGAGAAGCTTTCTCCCTTTTATATCTAAATCTTTCTTTTGTCCCTTCCATGTTCCTTATCTCTGTCCTTCCTAGGACAGGAATGTCAAAAGGAGGGCCCATGGTGGGCGTGAGATTTACGGGAAGGGTTTAGGGCTAGTTGATTAGCATCTAGCATCTCCATTTACTGGAAGTTCTTTTCATTATCATTCCATAAGATGAGCCCTAAACTTGGGAACATTAACCATCTTCTCTCTCTTGGAGTTGCTCTGTGATTTTCCAGGACTCAGGCTGACTCCATTTTCCTTATGGACTCCATGTTCTTTATGAAACTCGATGTTAGACCCGATTTGCCTGACTACACTCACTACCTAGCTTTAAATCTGGCTTCATTCCCCCCTCTAATTTCAGGAACTCCTTACTGCTGTAAGGACATGGGATGACGACCGAATCTAACTTCTTCGAGCTGAGAGGGGGCGAAGTAGGGCGAGCAGTTTGGAGTCCCTGTTTAAAAATCGGGTCTATCGAGTTTTCCACGATAGAAGTCCAGTTGAGAGTCAACAGGCTGAAGGGCCATTTGAGTGACAGGTGGTCTATAAGAGAAACAAGAATTTATGAGTACTGGAATGAGATTAATGCAACAATAAATGCCACAGCATAGGAATATATCAATGAGTATGATGAGGACAACAGAGACTAGCAATGTTTTCCACCATGAGGTACCAGAAAACCAGGAACTAAAATATTGTCCCCATGACACGGCTGGTGAAGACATGGCTTCTATCTGAGCATGCAAGTTTTTAAGAATTTTAGTCACATTGCCAGAACTATCAGGGATGTAAACACAGCATTCAGTTCTAATAATGGCACAAGTACCACCTTGGGCTGCAGTGAGGACATCTAAAGCCATACGGTTTTGTAAGATGGCCTTTCTCATAAGCGTTACTTCAGCGTTAAGGAGAGATACTTTCCTCAACCTCAAGAAGCGCGGTCTGGGTGTAATTGTTCAAGGTTTCCATGTGCCACATTACATCCTCTAAACCAATATGTGGAATAAACAGTGAAGCTAGATGATCATACCAATGAAACACAGATCGTCCCCATCGGTGTTTGAGATTGGGGAGGTTTGCTGGTTGTTCTATATTTGGGGTCCATCTCCCTTGCATCCAGGGATACCCAATAGTACATCTTCCTAACCAGCCTGGGGAAAGCCAGGGCCACAAGTTGGTTGCACATATCCATTGTGTTCCATTGGGTGCTGGCCAAATAACTCTAGGTCTAGAAAGCCAGTTTGTCCTAAACCAATCATTAGCTTATAAAATCATAATTTGTTGGCATTGTGACTCTGGCGTCCATCCTAATTCTCGAGTAGCATTAGGCCATTGGTAGTGGGTTTCCTGAGTGAGTTTTCTTAGATGCCTTTTTAAAATGCCATTAGTTTTCTCTACCTTTCCTGAGGACTGAGGTCTCCATGCACAATGGAGATGGTATTTAATTCCTAGGGCCTTGGATATTCCCTGAGTAACAGCTGCCTTGAAAGCTGCTCCATTATCACTTTGTAGACTGCGAGGCAGCCCAAATTGTGGGATTATTTCCTGTAATAAGGCTTTGACTACTTCTCCTGCCTGTTCAGTTCAGGAGGGATAGGCTTCTATCCACCCAGTAAAAGTATCTACCATCACCAGTAAATATTGGAATCCATTGCTCTTGGGCATGTGGGTAAAATCAAGTTGCCAGTCTTCCCCAGGGAACTGTCCTGTCCTTTGTAATCCTGGGGGCTTCTTGGCAGAGTTAAGTGGGTTATTTCTTTGGCACATTTCATAGGCCTTGACTATTTGATGGATAGTCTTTGGAATATTTTTTCCTTCAAATATCTCTCGGGTTAATTTGAGAGTATTTTCTTCTCCTAGGTGGAAAGATTGGTGTAGGGTGTGTAAAATCTTCCATTGGGAACTAGCAGGTAAATAAAGCTTGCTGTCTTCCATTTGAATCCACCCCGAGGGTAAGAGGCTACCTCCTTTAGATAAGGCCTGGTGTGTTTCCTCCTGAGTATACTGAGGTCTTATCTCTGGAGGAGGGCCTGCCCATGTCACATTCTAATAAAGGTAAACATAATGGTCCCTCTGGCCCCAAATTCATTGTAACAGAGGTCTTAAGTTTTGAAAGTAAATCCCGTCCTAATAAAGGGGTGGGGCACTCTGGAACTATCAGGAATGCATGAGAAAACATCATCCTGTCCCACTCACAACTCAGTGGGGGAGTGAACTTTCTAGTTATACACCTTCCAGACACTCCTTGCACCGTCAAGGTTTTAGAGGAAAGGGGTCCAGAGTACGTCGTGAGAACAGAATAACTGGCACCAGTATCTAAGAGGAAGTTGACCTCTTGGCTCCCTACGGAGAAGCAAACCCGGGGTTCACGTGTGGTGATAGGAGTTACGGGAGCCAGAATCCACCCCGGGCCCCATCAGGCCTGTGTGGGAGAGTCTGGCCTCAAGGACCTACGCCCCTCAGGACAGTCACTCTTCCAGTGGTTGCCTTGACACTTAGGGCAGGGCTTCGGAGGTGGCCGCTTTGCTTGTGGGCACTCCAGCTTGAAATGTCCTTCTTCTTCACAATGGAAACAAGTCCCTTTTGTGGATTGGGGAGCATTTCTCACTCCTTTTCCACCTTGGGAGCTTACTCCTTTAAGAGCTAATACCAGCGTCTCAGTCTTTTTTCTGTCTCTGTGCTCTTTCACCCTTATTTCCTCCAGGTCTCTATTATAAAAGACGGAAGTAGCAAGTCGGAGGATATCATCTAAAGACTGATCAGGGCCATATGCCAATTTTTGTAACTTCCTCCGAATGTCTGGGGCTGACTGGGTGATAAATTTGTCCTTTAAAATTATGTGGCCCTCTGCGGATTCAGGATCCACGGTGGTGTGCTTTCTCATTGCCTCCCTGAGTTTCTCCATGAAGATAGCAGGACTTTCCTGCGGGCCCTGAACAATTTCTGACATCTTAGAATAGTTAATGGGCTTTTGCTTAACTCTTCTAAGGGCCTCAAGAATTAGCATTTGAAAGTGACTAAGTTTCCAAGCATCTTGTTCATCATTTGCATCCCAATCAGGATCGTTCCTGGGAACTGCCTGTGCTCCTGACGGGTAATTGGGTTTGCTTCTAGTCTGTGCTGCCGGGGCATGAGCAAGGTGTAAGTCATCCCCAAATTGCTCGGCTGCTCTTAAGGCAGCTTCCTTCTCATTAGAAGTTAAAGTCTGATTAAGTAACAGCATAATGTCTTTCCAGGTAAGGTCAAACACCTGGCATATGTTTTGAAATACCTCAATATATTTAGGTCTTCTGAGAATCTCCCTAAGTCAGTTTTTATCTGTCTTAAGTCTTGAAGGGAGAAGGGAGTATGTACTTTGACTGGTCCAAATTCTCCTCCTGGCATCTCCTGGAGGGGTAATACATTTGACTTGTCCATTGGGACAGATGGAGAGAGGCCAGGGTATGGGGGACAGGAGAGCTGCTGCTGGACATCAGCAGAGAATGAAGATTTGGGGTGTCCTCCTGGTTCCTTCTCCTCGACAGGTGGTTTCTTAGGATTCTCTCCCTTCATAGCAGAGATCATAGCTAAGTCTACTTTACACTGCTGACACAATTGGGGGTCTTCCCTTAGGGCAAAGAAAGCCTGAACATACGGCACCTCCCCCCATTTCCCTTCCTTTTTGCAAAATCTATCAAGCTGCAAAATCGTATTGAAATTGATATTTCCCTCTGGTGGCCAGGATTCTCCATCAGGGAGTTTGTATTGAGGCCAGGCCTCGCGGCAGAAGAAAATGAGGCGCTTTTTCTTGAGTGTCAAACTTATTCCAGTTTTTCAATATGCAGGTAAGTGGTGTACCCGGCATATTGGAGAGAGAAGCTCCCATCTGAGTAAGAGAAAAAACAGGACTCAGGCGCCCGCGCCGAAGAGAACTGTTCCTATTAGGGACATCTCCCTATCTTTGGAGCTTCCTCACGGTCCAGAAAACCCGTCTCTCATCACCTGGCTTTGCCAAAGTCATTTCTGGCCTCCTTTGGCAAAGTGCTGGGGTCTCAGTCTGCCCTGTGCCAAAGACCCTAGGAGGATTCAGACTTAAGGGCATTACTGCTTTCCTCCTTGCCACTATAAAAACCCATAACATAAATTCGCCTATTTTCTTGTTAATCTACTTCGCTCTGTGGACTAAAGGGACCTCTTGCAAGGTGAAGGGGAGACATCTACTTGTTGTAAAGTATACCATATTTCCTATCGGAGGGACCCTGGAAAGGTTGAACTTTAGCCCCTGGCCACTTACAAAGAACACATCACATTTTAAACATCAGGATGAAATCAACCTATACATGCAAGAGAAATATAAACATTTCCTACAAATTATCTTAAGTCTTTCCCACATTTCTACAGCCTGAATTGCTAGCATTATGATCGGCGATGCAAAGGGAGCATCCAGGAGGGAATGGATGCGGGGTGGGGGAATGTGTGCTGGCCCACACGGAGGCAATTTGTAATTGGGGCTTTCCCTCAGCGCCATTCGTCTACCGATCACCCAGATACCCCTAAGGGTTGTCGGGAAAGGGCTCAAGGGAAGGAACCTTAGGAATACGTCTGAGTGTGGCCCAGACCCAAATTCCGCAGTTGTTCCTACTCTCTCCTCCATCTCCACGCACCTGAGGTAGATCAGGACTTGGGACGCTGTGTACTCACCCCAAATGCTCTCCGGGCCTGGACAGAAAAGTAGGAAACGGCTTTGGCAGAGCCCAACGTGCCTGTTCTGTCCAGAACAGGTGATTGGGAACTGTCTAGGCCGAGAAACCTCTCACCCGAGTCTTGAAGAGTGGCAGCTGCACTAACTGCATTTAAGTAGCCGACGGGTGCCTGCAGGAGCCCTGTTTGGGGATTGACTTTAATTGCAGTTGACTATGAGCCGTGGAGATTTGGCCATTGTCGCCACCCATAGTCTCACGGGATTTGTTGCGGGATCTCGAGTGACTTGGCCGAGATTGCTGATCGGGTCAGCGCCATTTTTAGGGTGTGTTTTTGGCGTGTGTTAGTCGTTATTAGAACCAGAGAGAAAAGTTATCAGAATAAAAAGCTGTTTGTCTCCAGTTTGCTTCTGAAGTTTTTCCCGCGGCTCCGTTGCTCCAAGCGCTTCAGCCAGCAACAGGTGGCGGCCCGTACGGGGAACTTCGGAGCGGACAGGTAAGAACTGAAAGGTCTCTAAAGATGGGTTCGAATATAACTGAATCCCAAGTGATAGAGGCTATGCAAAGACTCCTTGATATACCTGACTCTGTTCTCAGTGAGGAGTATATAGACAAAAGTGAAAGTGATCAAAAAAGTGTAGATTCCACTGGGCCAACTGAGACCAGTAAAGAGAGTATTAGAAGAGACCCAAAAATGACAAAAATCCAAGCTATTAAAGCTATTCGGGAGTTATTGGCGAAAGCTGAAGGATACTTGCTCTCACTGGAACCTGGGCCTCAGGATATTGCTGTCAGTGAAATTAGCAGTGGTGAGGAATCTAGTAAAAGTGATCCTGAGAAAATGAGGAAAAAGAAATTAAAAAAGACCGAGAAAAAGGTCCGTCAGGCAGAGGAGTCACTTGTGTCCTCTACTCCCCCATGGGTGGAATCCATCACAGAAAATATGAAGGGTATTACTAGGCATTTGCATACCCTAGAAACAGAAATAAAAAGTCTTTCTGATCGCTTATGCGCTCTCGAGGACAACTCACAGATACATTGGGAACCGCCAGCATTTGAAAAGAAAAATGGACAGAGTGTCCATCAGTCAGTAGATTTCAAAACAATAAAAAATCTCAAAGAGGCAGTAATGACTTATGGGCCCCAAGCTCCTTTCACGTTGAGTATGCTGGAGTCCCTTAACACCTTTAGCTTAACCCCCTCAGACTGGAAAAGTCTATGTAAAGCAACATTAAGCAGGGGGCAATTCTTGGTTTGGCGATCGCAATTCCAAGAACTTTGTATAGAAACGGCTAAAAGAAACGCGGCTGCAGGGTTTGAAAACTATAATATAGACATGCTCACAGGAGAAGGGCAATTCGCAGACTTACAGGCTCAAACAGATTATGACTCAGATATATATGCTCAGATAAATGCAGCTGCCTTAGAGGCATGGAAAACTGTACAAGGACCTGGGGATCTACAAGGTAGCTTGTCAAAAGTGATTCAAGGACCAAATGAGCCGTATGCCGACTTTGCTGATCGACTTTTGAGAACTGCAGGTAGTGTGTTTGCAGATGTTGACCAAGCTATGCCTTTAGTTGTTCAATTAGCTTATGAAAATGCAAATAAATGGTGCCAAGCAGCCATCAGGCCATGGAGAACTAAAAAGGATCTTTCCGTATATATACAACTATGTAAAGATATAAATGGCGCCTTTGTCACAGGAAATGTGATTGCAGCCTCAATGAGAGGTGCTTCCTCTCGAAATTTCACAAAGGCTAAACGTAGACATTATAATCAATCAGGATATTCCAGGCAAAATTATCATAATCAATCAGGCAATTCTAGGCAAAATCCCAAAAGAGAAATAAGATCAAGCTCATACCGTGCCCCAGGCCGCTGCCCCAGGTGTAAAAAGGGAAATCATTGGGCCAATAAATGCTATTCAAAATTTGACATCCATGGAAATCCTTTGTTCAGGAATTCAAAAAACGGGGCACGGGGCCCAGTACCCCGGGGCCCACAAATGTACGGGGCATTGCAGAAGGAGTACCCTCAAGCATCCACTCAGATGCTTCCCCGACACAATCCCTACTACCCATCCACTCCCTCGCCAGAGGAACAAGAGGAAATGCAGGATTAGACCTCTGTTCCACCGCCCGAATAGTGTTAACACCTGAAATGGGGGTTCAACTGATTCCCACAGGAGTCAGGGGACCTCTTCCCTCAGGGACTGTAGGACTTATTATCGGGCGTAGTCCTAAAAGCTTATTAGGTTTGCAAGTGACCCCAGGTGTAATAAACTCAGACTACAAAGGGGAAATAAAAATAATGCTTAGCTCACCCCAAAGTGTAAGTTCTGTTAATCAAGGAGATAGAATTGCTCAGTTGCTTCTCCTTCCCAATTTACATAATTCATTTAAAATGGGTATGCCTCAAGAAGGGAACAATAGAGGATTTTGTTCCACTGACTCAAGTCCCATGGCTTGCTGGGTTCGAGACTGTTCAAGGAGGCCTATGTGTAAAATAAAAATCCAAGGAATAGAAATGGAGGGATTAATAGATACTGGAGCTGACTCTTCCATTATTAATTTACGCCAATGGCCCAAGCACTGGCCTCTGCAAAAAGCTTCAACCAGTTTAAGAGGCTTGGGATATAATAACCTCCCAGATAAAAGTGCAGTAATTTTAAAATGGGAGGATGATGAAGGCCATAAAGGAACATTTCAGCCTTATGTTTTACCTAATCTACCGGTTACTTTATGGGGAAGAGGATCTGTTTGTGTTTTTCCAAAAGACGAATCCTCTCCAATATGGATACCATCTAGATTAATAAAACAGGTACCACATCAAAATGATCAAGATGAAGTTATTGAAGAATCAAGATTAATAAAAAAGGTACAAAATCAAGAGGACCAAGATGAAGGTATAGAATGATTCCCTCAAAAGAGTCCTTCAAAATATTTCACAACTTAAGTGTCATTCCTCCCCGGCCGGGACGAGGAGATCTCTCTTTAGTGTGCACACAATTGTATTTTTTTTTCTTTTCTTTTTATACATGTCTTTATGTCTGTACATTTGTCTACATTTCATGTTAATGTGACGTCACAAATATATGTTTGTATGTTTGTTCGTCTGTTCAGTGTGACGTCACAAAGAACAAAACGCTTATGAAAAAGAAAATATATATATATATATATATATATATGGATCCAAATAACTTTAATTCATTTTAGGTTAAGAGTATTCAATTTAGGTAAATAATTTTATAAATGAAGGTACTTTCAATTTTGATTTATAGGTGTCCCTGGGACTTCTCTTTAGCAAACAATATGACTAGTGCTATATAACCTGATATTTTGGTGTTTTGACTTAAGATTGTTTATTTGTTATTAACTTCATTTGTTTAATAGCTCATTAATTTCAATTATCTCAATAGGTAAAAAATTGCTCTGTATACAGAGACTCAAGGGTTCCAGCTAACAAATTATTTCTCTCAAGTGCCTTTACCTTTTCTTTAATCTATCTTTAATGCAGTAATTTACCTCAGTCTTTCTTTGTTTTGTTCTAAATATGACATTTTTCCAACTTATGTTTGTAAAAGCTCAACCAGCGATGTATGTGAACAAAAATCAACTTTAATTTTCTAATCTAATTATTCTATTTTGTAGTTTGACAACTCGCCTCTTGACTCAGTGCTGCAATAGCACTGCCTTTCCTTTAATAATTGATGCTTGAGTTTCTAGGTAGCGGGCCCTGAAGATTTGCCGGTGGCATTGTCTAAACATAAAAAAGACGTCTGCTGCTCAAACATCAAACAACCTCACCAACAGTGTGGCCTCTGCTCTACATGCATGGGGCCTCCTACATCAACATGTTATAACAAATGGACATTTTGATCTTTCATTGTTTGGGACTTTACGGGACAATGCCTTGCGGGTATTTGTCTAGAGAATTCAGTGTGTTACTTGATGGAACTTAGGGCAGCTGATTTGTTTAAACAATTTGATATGCTATGCAATTTGGCTCATCACCAAAAGGCTTGTTGCCTTAAAGCCGCAACATCTCCTCACAATTTGGACGGCTGTTAGTCATCATATATAGTCAATCCTAAAGGGCTCCATTGGATGGCTGGTTAGCCAATGATGGGTAAGATCCCCAGAGGGGGACAACCTAAGACAGGCACAGTCGCACGGGACAGTCTCATGTGGCCGACATATCAACCTAAGACAGGAGTCAAGGGCACAGCCTTGATTATCCGATGACGGGTAAGAATGTTGGTTGCACATAGACGTCCTAGAGCATTACCTCTTTTAAAACAAAAAGGGGGAAATGCAGGAGCCCTGTTTGGGGATTGACTTTAATTGCAGTTGACTATGAGCCGTGGAGATTTGGCCATTGTCGCCACCCGTAGTCTCACGGGATTTGTTGCGGGATCTCGAGTGACTTGGCCGAGATTGCTGATCGGGTCAGCGCCATTTTTAGGGTGTGTTTTTGGCGTGTGTTAGTCGTTATTAGAACCAGAGAGAAAAGTTATCAGAATAAAAAGCTGTTTGTCTCCAGTTTGCTTCTGAAGTTTTTCCCACGGCTCCGTTGCTCCAAGCGCTTCAGCCAGCAACAGGTGCCCACTTTCTCCTCCGAAAGAAAAAGAGACAGATGCACCTCGACAGATTTGGGGTGCATTAAGAAGAGCTTACCTCGTGTAGTTTATCTCGGTGGGACCTCCACTATGAAACCGCTTTTTACCGTGACGAGTTCTTGCTCCCCGAACGCTGAAGAATAACGCCGAAGAAGCACTCCGAGGCAAGCGTAGAGTGGAAAGTGGACAGCTTTATTGAAAGGATAGCAAAAGACTTCCCCCAGAGGGAGAAGGGGACCTGGAAACCAGGAATCCCTCCTTTAAAACTTAAACTTTCTTTTTTCTTTACTTAGACATTTACCAGTCTTGTCTTTCTGTCTGTTATCACTTTCCTTCAGCCTGAAGAATTCCTTCACTACTCTTTATAGTAAAATCCTACTGGCAATCAATTCTCTTACTCTTTTACCTTTAAAAAATTGTTTTGTTGTTGTTATTGTCATTGTTTTTATTATTAAAGACAGTATTCATTGGATATAGAATTCAGTGTTGATAGGATTTGTTTATTTATTTTTTTATTTCAGCCTTACTTAACTGTTCTTCTGGCCTCCATAATTTCTGATGAAAATCAATAATAATTTGGGTTGTTGCTCCCTTATATGTGATATGTCACTTTTATCAGGCTTCTTTCATGGTCTTTCTATTGACATTTGGTTTTAAGAACTTTAACCACTTTATGTCTGGGAGTGGTTTTCCTCATATATCTGATGTGATATTTGCTGAGTTTTTTTTCTCACAAAATCTCGGGATTTTTCAGCCACCATCTCTTCCAATATTTTTGCTACTCCATTCTCTTTCACTCTTTCCCCCTTCTCTTCTCTCATCTCCTCTTCTTCCTCCTGCTCCTCCGACTCTGTCTCCCTCCCTTTTGAGAAACCAGTTTCATGGGTGTTAGAACACTTGCTATTGTCCCACAGGTCTTTGAGTTTCTTTTCTCTTTTATCTTCAGATTACATAATTTCTAATGATCTATCTTCATATTCACTGATTCTTTTCTCTGTCCATCTCTATTCTGTAAATTCATCCAGTGGCTTTAAATTTCAGATTTAATAACTTTTAATTCCAGAATTTCTACTTGGTTCTTTTGTATAAATTATTGTTCTCAACTGAAATTTTCTAGTTTTTTCATTCATTGTGATAGTGTTATGTCATTGAGCATAATCATAATACTTGCTTTAAAATTTTTCCCTGCTAGTTCTCTACCAGAGTCATTATAGATCAGGCCTACTTTGATTGTCATTTCTTATGAGGATGAGTCACTTTTTTCTTGGTTTTTCATATTAGCCATTGTCAATTGTGTCCTGGATGTTGTGACTGATATTGTAGAGAGTCTGGATTCTAGTACACTCCTCTGAAGGATGTTAATTATTTTTTTTAACTAATTAATTTGGTCAGATTCAAAACATAAACTTTTGCCTCCTGGATAGCAACTAAAATTTAATTTTAGCTCTTTTTCCTTTGGCTAGACTGCTTTGATTCTATCCTGCATATGTAAACTTCAGGGTCAGTCAGAGATTTGGGCAGTGTTTATTCACAGGATTTAGGGTTGTCCTTCTCTATTCCCTGGGAATCTCTCTCTCACCATTCAGTGGCTATCGTTGCCCAGAACACTTCACTCCTACAGATCAGAAAGATGGTAGGTTGATAGGCTTTCTCTAGAAGTTTTGCCTATCTCATTCTGCTGTCAACTGCAGTCTTCCTTCAAGCTTACAGTTATAAGATTATATAAAAAATTTTTACCCTCCAGTTCTTTCAAGTAGTTGTTTCTTGCATTTTGCCCAGAATTTATAGTTGATATCTGTAGAAGATTCAAGTTGGTATGAGCTTTCTTGACCATAAAAATGAGACAGCCTCAGTACTTGAGTCTAAATTTCATGTAGTAGGAGCTTGGGAAGACATAGAAAGAGAATGTATAACCAGGTCTTTCTACCACTATAAATTTGAACTTTTAATATTATTTATTAAAATTGTTTCTCTGCCATATGTAGTTGTGCCTGCCTATAACCCAGTTATCTGGGAGGCTGAGGCAAAAAGATCACAAGTTTGAGGCCAGCCTGAGCAACTTACTGAGACCCTGTCTCAAAATAAAATAAAATAAAAAGGGATAGGAATGTAGCTCAGTGATAGAGTGCTTGCCTAGCATGAGTGAGACTCTGGGTTCAATCCCCAGCACTGAAAAAAAAAAAAAAAATCCTTCTTCAATGAATTAAACACACACATAAAACCTCACAATTTAGGAGAATTTTGAAAAAACCAGTAAAACTCTTGTTTCCATAAAATACTACCTAAATTTGAAGCAATAAATCTAAGTTTCAAACTATATTGAAAAGAAAACTTCTTAGTAAGAGATGAATGCTTTAAGAAACATGATTTAGATAAAGAAATAAGTAGCACTTGTTATCAGCATTTTGCGGGATTTTAATATGAAAAGGACTATGGGAATCAATTAGTCCAAGCTACTCAAATGTCTGTACATAAATCAATCATTTACTGATTCATTAATTAAACACTTATTATATCTATGGATTATGTACCAGCATGGCACTAGTTCTAAGATACACAATGAGGCCTACAAAGTTTATTTCAGGATTTGTCCCTCAAATTTATTTGCATTATTGATTTTCACTTCAAAACGTGGTTAATAAAGAAAATTTTGTCTCAGTTGCTGTTCAAATGACTGAAAATTATTCATCAATGAAAAACTCAAATTCTAAAAATATTTCCTAGATTTACTTTTGTCTCATTGAAGAACAATATAAAAATGAAAGATGCCATTTTGTGGAGTGCTATAATGATTTGACGTGTGTTTAATGCATTTTCTTTCAGTAGCCATCTTCTGGGAAAAACTCAGAATTCTGGGTAGCCTGGGATGGTTCTTTCATTTACTCATTCATTTGTGTATGAATATGGATTGGATATTTATAAATGCAAATGAATTCTGATCATAGTCTGTAGTTCTATAATTCAAAGCTTATTGACTCCTAAACATATCAGGAACAATGAGGTGACAATCACTATTATATGTATAAATAATTGCTCTTAACTGACAGTCATAATCATTTTTAGTAAAAAACATATAGTAAACATTAGTATACAAAATTCAGGAAAGTAATATCTCAGATGGCTAATTTCTCCAGATTAGGAAATACAGATATCTTCTACAAGATCCCTCAGAAGTTGTTGCTTGACACAGGTTTATGATGTGGAAAAATTATTACTCAGATGGCTATATTAGAGTTAGGAAATATGTTAATATTGTATAATAAAGATGAAATGCAATGCATATATTTTTAGGATCAGTTTTTATTTTGATTACATTATTATATCAAAATACAGATTTATGCAATTACATCTGCCAAAATAATTATTTCTTTAAAAATTCCTATTATATAAGTTGAACTTGGTAGACAACTAACTGCGGTGTAATTTTACTTGCCAATAATAAAGCAAGCTTTCATATTAACAATTAATCAGAATTGAAAGGAATCCTAAAATGTCTGTATCATTTGTCAGCAGTGTGTCTCTATCTTTGGTATGATGTAGCAAAATGAAACTCTTTTATTCCAAAAGAATGAGAGAAACAATCACAAAGCAAACAATTCTCAATACAGATATAGAAATAATTTGGGCACATTGTTAGTGAATAAACAGAAAGTTCTGATATAGAATAAAAGAACAGAAATAATATAAAAATTTAATTTCTAATTCTTCAGTGTTAACAAAGAGTAATGGGAAATTATAGGTTTAATTTTAGAATTAAAGAGATTTTAAACTTACTGTTACTCTCAGTTTCAAAATTTACATTGAACATTTAAATTACTCTATGTGACACACACAATGATTGTTCTTCCAGAAATAAAATATCTAGTATATTTGGAAAGATTTCCTTTTACATTTTTGAATGGCCTCTATTGACCTATATTCATATTAATTTATTTTTAAACATTCTGATGAAAGTTTTCTTAAGAAAAATTTCACATTGTGATCACTTATAAAACTGAAGTAATAAGATTATGTTGTTAATTTGCCATGGTATTTATAGACAAATGTTAAATCTATTGCTCTTCTTCCTGTATCAATCTAAAGTAACCCATGACCTGTCCCATCAATCAGTAAAGCCAAGTGGCCTTTTATCCAGGCCACAACCAAGAAATCAAAACCATATGGCTGTGAGTTTGTCAGAAATCACTGCAGTTCATTTACTCAGCAGGAGACCCATCATCTTTAAAACAAGTCTATTCATCACCAAGATCAAATTCAATTCAAGGTCCTCACAGCACCTGTTCTGAAGACTGTGTACTCACAGCTGAAACCTGTGCTCATACATTTATTTTAAGACTAAGCAACTTTAGCTGTAGAGAACTGAAAAAAAAATCCCACTTACTCTGCACACTAGTCTCCTTTTGCTGACTTTGTCCTGAGTTCTTTAAACCTGCAGTGCCTTTAAATCACCATAATAAAATATTTTGCTTTTTATCCACAGGAGGAAACCCTCCAGCGGGCACGTGAAGAAGAAGAGAAAAGGAAGGAGATCACAAGTCATTTCCAAACTACCCTGACAGATATCCAGGCACAGATAGAGCAGCAGAGTGAGCGAAATATGAAGCTCTGTCAGGAGAACACAGAGCTTGCAGAAAAACTGAAAAGCATCATCGATCAGTATGAGCTCAGAGAGGAGGTAAGAACTACATCAAATAGCTTAGAAGAACTGTATACATATCTGTACCTATATTCTGATCTGGGATGTAAAGGTGGGAAACTTGGTTAATAAGAAAGTTATGGTCAACTCAATTGATTAATAGTTAGAATTGAATTTCTTTTGCTAGCCAAAATAAAGACAGATGGTACAACAAAATACTTGGCTGAATGTCATATGGGATTTCATCAAAACTGTAATCACTGCAAAGTAAAGGCAGTAAATAGAAAGTGGTAAGCTTGGGCCCAGTCATCCTTGAAAACAGTATTTCTCAACCCTTTAAAAATCCTCTCAATGGAGCCAAAAAATAATACACACTCTCTTTTAAGAATCACCATGTCATGCAAATTGAGGGTCTACAGTGTACATATCACACAAGCCAAAAATAGCACTAATAATGTAATAATTACAATATTCATTGTGTGCTTAGTTTATATCAGGCAGTGTGCTAAGTACCGTACTTTGAACACAAAATGTCATTTAATCGTCTCAACTTCCTTATGCACTAGAAAATAATATATTTTCTACATTTTATATATGGAAGACAGATTAAATTCCTTCCTGTCACAAAAGCCAAGACATTGACTTTCAGTAATGTACATTAGAAAGACATTAAGAATCTTTGGTTACCCCAAAATTATATTTTAATTTTAATATGTTTTTAAGACTTAGATTTCCTCTCAGGAGTATGACAATATTCCTTTCCCCACTCCTCCCAAATTTTATATCTCTGCCTTAAAGTGTAACATAACATAGTCAAAATGGCTCTCTGTTGGCCACATGCTAAGATTTTATCAAGGAGAAAAACAGCCAGTAGCATATGGTTGCAGCAGTTAGGTAAATCAGGAAATTCCTCACAATAAGCCAAAATGCCATGCTTCCATTTTATCTTGTCACAAAGATTAATTCTGCTCCATCATAGAGGTCCTGGCTAAAGAAGAAGGGAAGGAATAAAGGGGAAATGTCCATACTCTTCATAGAGATCACAGATGGGAATGGCCTGGTATAATAGCTGTATAATCCTGGGATTGATTCTATGTAAAGTCCAAGGACAGAATTTCACCTTTCCTCTTTCTGATGGGACCACCTAATGACCAAGGATTTCTTTACACTGATGTAGAACTGAAAGCTTCTCTTTATCCAGCAAGTCCAGAAATCAAAAGGTATGGAGGGCAGTAAACTTCTATATATCAATTCATCCGTGACTGTTGGCCTTGCCATCCCCACCTGTGTTAGTTAGTTTTCTATTGCTATAACAAATGCCTGAAATAATTATCTTATAAAGAGAAAGGTTTAGTTTGGCTTATAGTTTTAGAGGTTTCAGTCCATGATCAAATGACCCCATTGTGGAGAGGCAGCACATCATCATGGTGAGAGCGTGGAGTGGAACAAAGCATAAGAGAGGGAAAACAGAAGGGTGAGGTCTCACTATACCCTTCAAGAAGATGCCCCCAATGACTGGAAGACCTCCCACTAGACCCCACTTTAATTTTCTACAACTTCTCAACAGCACCAAGCTAGGCACTATACCTTTAACACTTGGGTCTTTGGGGGATATTTCAGGTCCAAACTGTAGCACAACCAGAAGAATTCAGAGGCTTGAGCCTCACTCCCAGACCTAAGGCCACATGTTGGTGTCCCACCACTTTCTTACAACCCTTGAGACAAGAATTCAAGAATGTGGAGAATTTTCCATGATAAACTGTACTAATGGTGTGGTTAAAGGCTTTATATTCATAGAAAGAGTCAAAATTCCAAGTACTATGCTGTAGCTTTTATAGTACAGATCTTTATTTGTGCTTTCTAGCGTAATAAATATCATGTCAACTAGTTACCAAATTCAGAAAAATAACATTCAGAACTTCAGTTATTAATACTGCTGAACTCTGATCCCTTTACCTTTTGCAGATACCTTTGCATAGTGTTGGGGGCCTTCATCACTTTGTAACATTAATATAAAGTCCTAAGTGATGCTAGTGATTAATTCCCCTTTTTAAAAAATTGTATAACCTAAAGAATGTATATTCATGTCAATTATTTTTTCTATTTTACATTTTTAAAGCACCAATAATAAAACAAACTTTCTATGTGTACTTTATTTTTGCTCAGCATCTGGACAAAATATTTAAACACAGAGAACTGCAGCAGAAGCTGGTGGATGCAAAACTTGAGCAGGCACAAGAAATGATGAAGGAAGCAGAGGAGCAACACAAACGAGAAAAGGAATATGTACTTATCCTTTTAGTCTATGTGCATATTGGGTCTACCTTGGTTTCAGAGACTCTCTAGGAAAGTTGTTTTGATAATGGTCAAAGAGCTCTAGACTGATGAAGAGCCTGGACTTCTATGGAGAACTAAATGGGTTAGCCCAGTAAGAGGCACCATACCTGCATTATTATTCACATAAGCTAGTCACTCAACAAATACTCAGCAAATATTTTTCAAGTGCCTATTATCTGCTGAGCATGATATTAGGTGCTGAGATATAGCTGTGAACAAGACAGACAAGGGCCATCTCCCACCATGCAGATTAGAGTCTAACTGGGAAAAGATACGCAGTAAACAAGCAAACGAACAAGGAAGGGTAATTTCAGGTAATAGTAAGTACTATTAGGAAAATAAGGAGGAAAGGAGAGGGTCCAAAAGAGGAAACCTACTTTAGACTGGGTTATCAGGAAGGCCTCCCAGAGGGGAAGATGCTTGAGCCAAGCCCAGCCTGGTGGAAGCCACCGCATAGAATCATCTCCAGCAGCAGTGTCTGCAGCACAACAATACCCTGCTGCTGGAACCAGCCTAGTGTATTCCAGAAATAGGAAAAGGTCAGGGAAGCAAGAGAATGTTGAAAGTGGGAGAACGGTTCAAAATGAAGTTGCAGAGATAAACAAGGGTCACACTGTGCAGTTTTGTACAGCTTGGAAAATATATAATGGGCAGGTACAGGGTAGTTTTAGCAAAGTGGCATGGTCTGCTTTGTATCTATAAACGATTAATTTGGCTCCTGGGTAGAAAATGAACTACAGAGGGGCAAGACAGCATCCAAATGAGATACATGATGACTTGGAGGAAGCCTCCAAGAAGAATGGAAATGGATAAAAGTTGTTTCAATGAAAAATAAAAAGTCAATGCTGCTGACCTAAAGATCATGACTGTGAGAAATGGGGAGAGTCAAGGATAACTCCATAATTTGGGGTTGAAAAACTGAATGGTAGTGTTTACTGATCTTAGTAACCCCAAGTATTCCCCCAAAAGCTGTAAGGCCATTCTACTGATGACAGAATTGAATCTCAAAGAAAATATGCAACTTGTTAAGGGCACATGCTGCTAAGTGACAAAGATGTGTTTCAAATTCACTTGCAGCTGTCCCAAAAAGCCCAAGTCTCTGTGACAGTGTATCACAGTCAGAGGTGTTTCAAACATGAGTTAAAGCATGTATCATTGCTGGGGAAAGAAGGAAGTTTAAGATAATTCACTTTGTTAGAATAGTAAATTTTAAATAACTTCATTTTCAAATATGACCAAAAAAGGCAAATTTTAAAGAACATAACTTTGTGGCCATTGGATAACTTCAAATCAGAAATCCATGTTTTCTTAAGAGTGATGAGGCTTCTGATTATGTAAACCTCCAGAAGGCAGGATTTAGAACAACAGCTCCAACTTCTAACTCTGTTTCTCAAAATGTAATACATGGACTACCAATATCCAAACCATGTTGGGTATTTGCTGTAGTATATATTAGAGTCACACTCTATACTTCCTAAATCATATTTTCTGAGAGGGAGTGCCCCTTTAACATGTTCTCTAGGACATTTGGATGCATGTTACAAGCTCTCCAAGGACAAAGATCAAGTATATATTTCATATAGATTGTGCATGCTGTAGTGGGATACAAAGTCCAGGAAAATTACTCTCAGTTTATATAAAGGAACAGTTGCTGGCAATAGTGACCAGGTGGGGAGGTTCTAGAGATGCTCAAGCGGAGATTGGTAATGGTTGGAAAGGATTGCTAGAGAAGCTTCCAGAATTTGAGGGGAGGTTGAATTATTTTGTGATTCATGCTTGAGTTGGACACTTTTTTTTAAACCATTAAAATCACTAGTTTTTAATTGAAAATCAATCTCTTTAGAATGTCCTTTTAGGTTTCTTAGATTTTTTTTTTACAAAGTTACCAAAAAAAATGAAAGAGTTAAAAAGACAGAAATTAAATTTTATACAGAAATTACAGTTAAAGGGTAATTTTAAAAACACGGGGCTGGAGTTGTGGCTTAGTGGTAGAGCGCTCGCCTAGCATGTGCGCGGCCCGGGTTCGATCCCCAGCACCACGTAAAAATAAATGCAAGGTGTACAACTAAAGCAAATAAATAAATTTTTTTTTAAAAAAAGGGTAATTTTAAAAACAATTTGACATTCTTTCCATGCATTCTTTCCTCTCACAGTTACTGAACCAGGCAGCAGAGTGGAAACTTCAGGCCAAAGTGCTAAAGGAACAAGAGACAGTCCTACAGGCTCAGGTGAAGTGCATGCATTGGGTGTCCTCTCCTTGCTGGTCCCAAGAGACTGGGACCAAAGGTAGTCTGCAGAATACTTCACATATAACAGGGGACTGGGGGACAAGAGTTGGAAATGAAGAACATCTTCACATCTATTTTTTTAGTAAAAATAAAAGTATAGGATTATATTTATGAAAAAGAAATTTTCTGTACCAATAATATCCAGCCAAAACATTTATTGACAGACAAAGGATGATGGTCAAATGCTCATTCAAAGGAAGCTGATGCCCATGTTCCCACCCATAAGTCCACATCTCTTCTCTCTTTCCTCCCCCATTATCCTAACAAGGTATGAAGAAGATGTTAACTATTCAGATGCACAATTCATAACTGTCAATTTTTTAAATGTTCTCATTTTTTTATGTTATTTTTAATACAAGGAAAATGAGATAGAGTGGGCACTCAAGTTTCTGTACTATCAGGAGTTGGCTTTGTCAGTGGTAAATGACTAGTAGTGGCAGGCAAGTTAGAAGCCATTTGGATTTGGCCTTGTGGTGCCATTCTTGTTTTGATTAGACCACTGGAATTCCTATTTTGGGCTCAAAACTAAAGCCTCCCATCACAGCTGCCTCTGGGGGGAAAGCCAGGCCTGTCTACCTTCCCTGTTACCTTTGGGGCTCTGCCCCTCCTGCAAACATTTTCTGTCAGGTTTTAGAACCATCCTGCTATAGGGCACATAAGGGCTCCAGTTCTGCTGCTGGGAGAACTGCCCAAGTGCTAAAGGGACTATGAGATCACAGAACAAATTCACAGAGGGTGAGAAAATCAGAAGCCTTACATGTTAGGCAGTATTAATTTAAGATTTGTACATGTTTATGTGCTGACTGTAGAATGCTCATTCATTGTAAAAAGAAAACTTATTCATTGCATGAATAAACAAGTCCAATGAATACTTTTTCATTGTGAAAGAAAAAGAAACTTAAAATAACAAATTATACCACTGCACAGACAAAAAACACAATAACATTTTCATATCTAGCCTTTCCAAAGTGTCCTCTACATAAATATCTATGTACAGATAAGGCAATGAGGAATTGTTTTACCCAGTATGATCTATTCTCTGAAAATATAGAGGAATGGTTTAAAATATTAATTACATAGAAGTTGGGAACATCATCTTTCTAACTTTTAATAGAATCCAAGGGCCCGGTGTCACAAACTCAAGATCATCCTTGAGGCAATGGCAGAACCTGTAAGATCATATGGTATAGGGAGATGGCAGCAGTGGCAGGTCTCTAACCAGGAGGTGAGCAGTGAGAAAGGAAGTGTAACCTTAATGTCTAGTGATGGGGGATCCCAGAGAATCAAACCAGTATTTCTGATCTATCACTGCCTCATTCACAGCACAGAGTATGAGAGGAACAGTGGACAATACTTGAAGCTATGTATTGTTCACATCATCTACTAAATGTAATCCCTACTCTTCTCTGCTAAATGAATATAAGGAGCTTTAGAAGAGTAGATTAAATTTTAGGTTCTAGGTTAGAGAATGATTCATTCAGCTGACATTAGTAGTTAAATTTTCAATGACTGCAGAAGAATAGATGAGTGCAATCCAAGTTTCCCAACCACAAACTTGAAAAAGCATCCACCAGAGGTTCTAGATTTGCCATTGTCCCTCAGTCCTGGACTGAGTCCAGGCACCAGGGTCAGAGTCCTGGCTCTTCTACAGAGAAGCTGCGTGACCCCATGCAACTCACCTAAACCTCTCTGGGTCTCAGTTTTCTTCTATGTAACATAAAGATCCCGTAATGAGTCAGTGACCTGTAGCTGAAGTCCTCTGACCTCTGAGAGGCCCATTACTTTTTAGTATTTCCAAAATAACAGCACATGAAACAGCAGCTACTTTCTCAAATGTAGTTGTTTTAGACATCATATCAGCTCTTGCTTCTGCAATTGTGGATGGTGATCATTCATATATTTAAGTTTTTAACAGAAAAACAAATTAGTAGATATGCAGATATAAGTAGTTAGTAGATATAAGCAGCTTGTTATCAAATTATATATACAAAACAGTTCAGTGACTAGTCCATAATAGGCATGATTAATTAAACTAATATTTATTAGGCACCTCTAAATGCTTATCATGGTTCTAGGTGTTGGTGACATAGTTATGATCAATAAGACAGATGAAAATCTCTGCTTAACCAAACTCACAATCTAGTGAGAACAATAATGCTAATAAAATGCTAATTTTTTATTAGCACATGAGCCAGTATATTATATCATAGGTAGGGATCCATATATGGAAATATATAAGACATAGGGAGTTTTCAGTTAAAAAAAAAAATTAAAGAATCACTCAACTGATCTCAAGTCCCTGTTCAGCTCTAGTTCATGAATGTAAAGAACTTCCAGAAATGAAGAAGTATGGCCCTAGATTAATTTAACCCTGCCTTCTATGTTGCCCAGATTCCTACAGTGCAGGCAGCCTTGCTAGTTACAAGGACTCTCTTCTGTCTTTCTCTTTTGTCTCCAAAGCATATTCAAACTTTCAATAATTCCTAAACACCAAGAAGAAAATAAAGGCCCCCAAATCACTGTGTGTAATAATGTCATCAAGTCATCAAAAAGTATCAACATTATTATTTTTAAAATTTTTGCTTGGTGCTGTTGTACATAGCTATAGTCTCAGCTACTCAGGAAGCTGACAGGAGAATCACTTGGACTGAGGCAAGAGGATCACTCGTGGCCAGCCTGTTGGACATAGAAAGATCCCATCTCAAAAAAAAAAAAAAATTAAATCTTAAAAAACAAACTCTATACAAACAGTTGTAAAAAAGATACTAAATATATGCACTATGTGTTGTACATATTAAAAATTATAAAAATAAAATTAAAAAAAGAAAAAAAAAAAAACTCTACCACAAATGATTCTCCATGGTACTCAAGCACTTCCTTTGGTTTTACACTCTCCTTAGAGGGTGAGAGTACAAGAGGCCAGGGCCTTCATCCCTATTTCTAAAGTCTGAGCAAGAGAAATATCAAGGATAGATTGTGTTGTTTTCCTAGACTAAAGTCACTTTTCAGTCATGAGACAACAGCTGGCCAGTGGGGACCGTGATTCTCACTTAGGGAAGAGATTTCTGGCTTTCACTTACACAAACCAAAGCAACAGAGTAACTGTCAGAGATGATCAATGGGATACAATTGTTACTACAAATGGAGTGTTCATTAGATCAATAAGGACAAAGGCAGGGAGTAGACATGGAAAGTTGGTGATATCTGGCAGAACAGACACAAAATATCACCTGAGGGGAAAGATTAGTGAGTAAATTGTTAAAAATGTATAATCATAATCTTTAAAATCATAAGTCCTCCCCTAAGAAGTCCTCCCCTAAGAAGAGGGCACTCTGAAGTTCCTCTTGTAATAGGACTTCTTCACAAAGGAGATCTCACAGGTTTGGTAAGGCCCTTCTGGATATGGTTCTATTTGCTATACTCTAAGAACGTTTGTAATTACAATTCAGTGCTCAGTTAAAAGAATGTGTGAGTCCCCTGGCCCATTTAAAAGTGAAATATTGGGCAATTATTGTTACTTCTAACTGTAGAGCAGTTTGTTTTTATTTTCTCTGGCAGGAAAAGTACTGCATATGACCTCTGGATGTCCTTTCCATGTTTTTCTGAAATCCCAGAGTGAGAGTAGGAACACTATAAATCAAACCAAACATGCATCATGTCAGTATAATAGTCAGAGGGAAAGTGCTATCAGATAAGCATCTATTAAGGAAATAGAAAGTACAAATTCTTAGTTAGTACATAAGAAGATAATGCTAAAGCTCTTTACCTGAGAAATATATAATACACAAAGGTTTTTCCACCTATAACAAAGAGGTCAAATAGGAAGAAAAGCAGAATATTATAAAGACTGGTCACTGGAAGGAGGAAATGAGGAGTTATTCAGTGAGTATGAGATTTCCATTTTGAAAAAGAAAAAAGACAAGGGAGTGGGGATGAGAGGAATGAAAGAGCTTTAAATAGATCAAAGAGGGGGGAGGGAGAGGGGGCAAGGTGATAGGAATAATAGCAGACTGAGTTATCCATGATTACCCTAAATACATGTATGAAGACACAATTGTTGTAAAAATACTTTATATAAAACCAGCAACTTGAAAAAAATAATAAACTAAGCTTGTAAAAAAAATCTTACAAGTACACATGAAAAAGTAAGACATGATTATAGTTAAGTGAAGACAATCTAACCAGAAAACTTTAATACCTATTAGCTACTGTTGAGACTGATGTTCTGGGTGTGGTTATTTTTGATGATTGTGTCAAGGTTGTATCTAGCAGTTGGACCACATGTGTGCTCATTCCTCCTCTTGCTTGTCTGCAGCCTGCAAACACAGCAAGACCTGCTCAGAGTTTTTCAACCATAGCTTCAGGGACTTTCATATAATAATATGTTGGAAAAAGAGTAGGGGAAAGTAAGAAAAATAAGTTAATAGGAGGGAATTGTCCAATAATGCAAATGAACAGACTTTGTAATAGAAGACAACCAGGATCTACTAGAAGTCATTGTTCTCACTATATGCCACGGGATAAAGTGCAGTGTGGGTAGCCAGACCCACAAGAGCTTACCCTAGGGTACAGTGTCTCAAACTAAGAGCCTGTATGACCATTCTGGGCCTTCAAATCAATTCAGTGGATACCAGCCAGTATTTTGAAAAAAATGAAACACAACTGAAGAAAATATGTCAAGAGAACACTGCACATTATAAGAGTAAAAGTCTTATGCAGGGCATCTTCCTGGCTATAAATTCCTTTTCTTTCATGGCTCTTCACTCAGTCTTTTGTAATGTGTAAGCCAAGGCATCAAAATAAACAAATTTTAGTCCTGTCATAGATTCACAGGGCTAATGGCTGATTTCAAAATAATGGTTGCTTGACTTTTTAAAAAAAAAAAAAAATTGTATCCTGTGGAAATGATTGTTAACATTTTGTTGTTGATTACTTCACTGAAACCTACACTATTCTAAATTGTTTGGGAATAACGCATCTTAGATAAGCAATTTTCTGGACTCTCAAGTTGTCTGACTCATACACACACTCCACCCAATACTACCTTCAAGACAGAAGTCTGCTGCCTTTGGATTTGTGCACTCTTTCCCACTTTAGGAGAGATCCCACAGATACTACCAGCTGGTCACCTGGTGCCTTTCTTCTAGTCAACAACCTTGCCATTCTGGCCATCAAGTGCAGCCCAAGACATTTGGTGCCGATTTGAGAAACTGGGAATGTGCTGGACACTCAAGAATACCAAATTTGAAAATAAAGGCTTTGCTAATTTCAATCATCCACACTAAATCTCTCTTCACTCAAAGCATGCTATCTTGTTTCCAAAAGCAAGATTTTCGTATTTTATTATTGTCACTAACAACCAAGTGTTTACACTCTTCTTCCCTGTGCTGCCCCATTCCCATCCCAAATGTAGGTCTTAAAATTGAGGATGTAAAGATATAATAGCTCTTCTCACTATCCCTACAGTGGATCACATACTCAGAAATGCTAACCTACATGATGCTTTTGAGCAAATTAGGAAAAAAAAAATCCCTTCTTCAAGACTCTTTACTTCCATATAAGTGGCATATAAACTAATTTGGATGGAAAAGGATATTTTTAACTGCTATTGGCTAGACATCATAGTTTTGTATATTCAGAAATATATAAAACTATGATGTCTAAAACAGAAATGGCAGTTACTTTTTTAAAAAAATATTCATTTATTTGTTTTAGTTGTACACAATGTCTTTTATTTTTACGTGGTGCTGAGGATCGAACCCAGGTTGCACATGTGCTAGGCGAGCACTCTACCACTGAACCACAACCCCAGCCCAAGAAATGCCAGTTTCTTAAGAGTTATTCACAACCTGCATAATGGCAGTAGTCCTTGTCCATGTCCCACCACATTTCCTTTATCACTTATTTTTATTTGTCTACATTCTCCCTGCTTTAAGACCACCATCTCCACAAACACATGACTCACAAGATAACCTGCCACACGATCTCTGATCACCTACTGATTTGACACTTTGTATTCACTGTGCCCTAATCAAGCTGTCTTTAAAACTGAATTCCCATTAGGAGTGTAGGTGCCTCAAAAGCACAATCTACATGTTAAATACTTCTGTACATATGATCCATGCATATTTTGGGGGCTCAATAAATGTTTGGTAGTAAAAGTTATGATATCATGAAATAGTGACAACATATTTTATTTCCTATTTCTTTAAAGAAACTCTTCAGTCATGCTCACTGACCTAGATTGATCTTGTAGTAAATAACTGAACATGTGACTAATGCTGCATTGAAAATTCCTTTAAGTCATTTTTCTTCTCAAATAATGAACAATGACATGTTGTTTTGTACTGTGAACATTCAAAAAGCAGCCCTGAAACAGATGCACTCTTTTCCTTGTTTACAGCTTACTCTCTACTCAGGAAGGTTTGAAGAGTTCCAGAGCACGCTTACCAAAAGCAATGAAGTGTTCGCTACTTTTAAGCAGGAAATGGATAAAGTGAGTATTATTTATCATCCACAAAATATTGACAGTTTCTATTTTGACAGGCAATTCTCCTTTGGGTTCATTTTTCTCCTGCTAAGATATTTCAGTGCATTTCATGAAGTAATGAAATGTTTATAGGTAGGAATGAGGTTTGGGCTGGTTTTTTTTTTATTAGTAATACCTGGGGAATTAATCTTTGTAAGGGTCCAAAAATGCTAAGATACATTTACTCTGAGGAACAATATTTCTTTTTCTTCTCTAGTGTGAGCCTAAAACAAAAACAAAAACATAACAACACAACAAAAAAGACGAGCTCCAACACTATATTGTATATGCTAAAGTTTTAAAAACAACTAATTTTCTAAAGGTTAAAAAAATTCAAACAAATATGTAAAGTAGAATATTAGGGCAAAAATACTATTTATTGATCTTCTTAGAAGGAGAGATATGTACTATGATAGAGGCAGAGCCATGAATGAGAAGATAGAAACCTGAATTAAAATTCTGGATATGTTACATTTCCTGAATTTCATTTTTCTTCTAAATTGAGATGTTATATTCATTACCAACACCACAATATTGTGATGTTCAAATACATTAATGTATTTTAAAAGATGTTTAAACTTTTTGAGAGTCTATTACAAATATAAGGTACTGTTTTAGTCAGCTTTTTCCACTGCTATGACCAAAAGACATGACAAGAAAAATTTTAGAGGAGGAAACATTGATTTGGTGCTCACACTTTAGAGGTTTCAATCCATTGATGGCCGACTCCATTCTTCGGGGTCTGAGGTAAATCAGAGTATCATGGCAGAAGAATATATTGAATATATTGGAGAAGAGCAGCTCAGGACATGGCACCAGGAAGCAGGCAGAGTTCCACTCCCCAAGAACAAAATATACAACCCAAAGGCAAGCCCCCAATAACCTACCTCCTCTAACTACACCACAGCTGCCTATAGTTACCACCCAGTTAATTCCTAACAAGTGTTTAATGCACTGATTAAGTTAAGACACTTATAACCCAATCAATTCACCTCTAGCCTTTCTTGCATTGTCTCACACATGAACTTTTGGAAGATACCTCACATCTAAACCATAACAGTTACTAATATTATTATTGGATATAATGTTTAAATCTTGTTCAAGTCAGTATTTTCCCAACATAAAATCAGTATCAGAAATGTATTTCTTACCAGTTATTGGTATTAACCACTTTTTAAGTGTAGAAAGTATCCTCTTGGAAATATTTTCATGAAAATACTTAATAAAATATTAGCACATTGTATTCAACAACATATTAAGAAGATCAAGTGTATATCATGACCAAGTTGGTTTTATCCCAGGGTTACAACAATGGCTTACCATATCCAAATCAATAAATGTAATTCACCAAATAAAAAGAATTAAGGATAAAAATCACATAGTCATATCAATAGATGCAGAGAAAGTTTTTGATAAAATTCAATACTCATTCATGATAAAAATGCTGAAGAAACTAGGGATAGAAGGAACCAACCTCAACATCATAAAGATTATAAACAACAAATCCAAAAGTAATATCAGTGAATGGGAGAAAACACAAAGCATTTCCTTAAAAATCCAGAACAAGAGAATTTATGTCCTCTCTCACCACTACTATTAAATATAGTACTAGAAATTCTAGCCAGAGCAATCAGGCAAGAGATCCCCATCAAAATACCTCTGATAATCTTCACAGAAGTAGAAAAAACAGTCCTAAAATTAATTTGGAAAAATAAGTGACCCAGAATAGCCAAAACAATTATGAGCCAAAAATGCAATGCTAGAGGCATCACAATATCTGACTTCAAATTATACTACTGAGCAATAGCAACAAAATTTTCATGATACTGGCACAAAAACTGACTACACTAATGATAAAGAATAGAAGACAGAGACAAAAACCACATATATAGTCATCTGATCCTTGACAAATGGGCCAAAAACATACATTGGAGAAAGATAGCCTTTTTAACAAACAGTTCTGGGAAAACTGGTTACTTTTTCTAGATCCTTATCTCTCACCCTGCACAAAAGTCAACCCAAACTAGGTCAAAGACCTAGGAATTAGATCTGAAACTATACAACTCCTATAAGAAAACATAGGGTCAACACTCTAACATACAGGTACAGGTAACAACTTTCTCAAGAGGACCCCTAAAACTCAGGAAACAGTGCCAAGAGTTAATTAATGGAATGGCATTAAACTAAAAGGCTTCTGCACAACAAAAAAAAAAAAACAATTGAGAATGAGAAGAAAGAACAACAGAATGGGAGAAAATCTTTACTAGCTACTCTTCTGACAAAGGATGAATATCCATAATATATAAAGAACTCAAGAAAGGTAATACCAAAAAATCAAATAACCCAATTAATAAATGGGAAATACACTAAACAGACACTCCTCAAAAGATGAATTACAAGTGGTCAACAAATATATGAAAATATGTTTGATATCATTAACAATTAGAGAAATGCAAATCAAA
Organism: Tamias sibiricus; assembly: GCA_025594165.1. Classification (NCBI taxonomy): domain Eukaryota; kingdom Metazoa; phylum Chordata; class Mammalia; order Rodentia; family Sciuridae; genus Tamias; species Tamias sibiricus. The sequence goes on along the minus strand of CM046666.1, from coordinate 124,402,766 downwards.
ATTACACTGAGATTTCATCTTACTCTAGAATGGCACTTATCAAGAATACAAACAATAATAAATGCTGGACAGAATATGGTGGAGAAGGAACACTTTTATACTGTTGGTGGAACTACAAATTTACTACAACCACTATAGAAATAAGCATGAATATTCCCCAAAAGACTAGGGATAGAACCACCATACAACCCAGCTATACCACTCCTCTGTATTTATCCTAAAGAAATAAAGTCATCATACTACAGCAATACATGTGTACTCATGTTTAGAACAGCACAATTCACAATAGCCAAACTATGGAACCAGCCTAGGTGTCCATCATTGGATGAATGGATAAAGAAAATGTGGTACATATATACACAATGGAGTTTTATTCAGCCATAAAGAAGAATGAAATTATGTCATTTTCAGGAAAATAGATGGAACTTAAGAACACTGTGTTAAGAAAAATAAGTCCAACTCAGAAAGTCAAGAGTCGTATGTTTTCTTTCATATGTGAAAGCCAGAGAGGAAAAAGGAAAAGAGAGATGGGAGAGAGATCTCATGAAAATTGAAAGGAGACAAATAGAGAAAAGTGTTCGGGGGAAGGAAGAAGGGAGGGAATATGGGAATAGTGGGGAATAATAATGGCCAAATTATATTGTTATATCATGTGCATTTGTGAATATTTAACAATGAATCCTGCTTTATGTCTAATCATAATGCACCAAAAATATGTAAAATATTTTCATGAAATAATTATCATAAATTTCACAATTAAGTAAGCAAATTTAAGAAGATTAATTCTTGTTATTATAAGTTACAAATTTCCAAATTCAGGATCAATCTATAAATCAATTTTTTTAAAATTCTAGAGTTATAAGATTGTAATAAATATTAGAACAGGAGGAGCTATTTTATTTCAAAATTACATGTTTTAAATTGGACTAAATATTAAATCAAGAGTTCTAAGAGTTTTTCGTGATGGACTTTAGTAGTTGACCAGAGAATTCCTGGAAATAAAACAAAAAAACAAAACAAAACAAAACTCACATTGATGTGAATACTTGCATTTCATCAAATTCTTAAATTGGTTAATAACCTTAAAAGTTGAAAAACCACTAACTTGGTTAATATACTAACTTGGTTAATATGAAATCAAAATTAAAAAAAAAAAAAAAACATTCAAAGCTCACCTAGTTTCTCTTGGAGCCAGGACTAACAATCTGGCCCTCCAACCACCACCAATACCCAACTTTGGACATCTTGGTCCCAAGCATCAAGTCCTAGTTATGACTAATCCAGGGAATTCATTCTTGATTACAAGTCTTGTACTGCACATTATCCACAGAGATACTATAACAAGAAACAGAGAGTAGTCTCGGGTTCAAAAAAGACAGGTTACATTTTATTCACTCCTGTATCTACCATACCCATCCCATGGCTTGGTGACCAAGAGATACATTGGAAAAGGAATGGAAGGGAGGGGAAGGGAAGATCTTCAGACCCACCCTCTGTTAACTCACCAGAATATTACTTCACTCCTTTGAGCTTCAGTTTTCCCATTTATAAAGTAAGTGTGAAAATAGAACCTTCCTCATGAGACTGTTTCAAGGATGAAATGAATGATATGTAATTACACTTTGTGAAACCTTCCTCATGCTACAAACATAAATATGGAGAAAATGGAAAGGAGTTTTTCTGTGTTGCAACTTCCCAAGTGTGCCCATTTATTGTCAATATTTTTTTTAAAATATTTATTTATTTACTTTAGTTGTTTACATTTATGTTTACGTGGTGCTGAGGATCAAACCTGGGTCGCACACGTGCGAGGCAAGCGCTCTGCCGCTGAGCCACAACCCCCGCCCTATTATCAATATTTTGATAGATAAAAGAAATGCCAGCTTTCTCACTACAATAGTCTTCTATTCATTAAAGTAAATGATATAAATTGCAAGCTATTTCATAGATCTCAGTAAACACATTTTTATTTTAAATGGAAGAAAAAGCAACAACAAAACAATGTGCCCTAAGTAGTTTCCTTTTTGTGTGAATTGGTTCTGGTGCAAATATGTTTGCTCACCACTGACCTAAAGCACTCAGAAATAAATCATGACTATTCTGCAATCTTCATTCTTGACATCAAACATTTGTTTGCTTCAGCAGCTGGTAACAAAAGGACTATTCCTAATGTCACATATGGAACTAATAGCTTAATTCTTCAGGATTGACACTAAAACACTCTAATTTCTGTAGACAACCAAGAAAATGAAAAAGCTGGAAAAGGACACAGCCACATGGAAAGCCCGATTTGAGAACTGTAACAAAGCCCTATTGGACATGATTGAAGAGGTGAGCAGGTTTTTCTCTTTGATTTTATCACCTCCAACTTTGAAGATATTCATTCTTAGAATGTAATTATAGCTTAATAGTACAAATTATTATGTTTTAGTAAAGAGCTAAATCTTGGGGGTATGTAACATGTTAAATTGTAATAAAAATAGTAAGTGCAAAGGTCATTTGGGATCCAGTCCTGACTCAAAAAAAAAAAAAAAAAAAAGTTTTGTACCTTAAGTCACATTTATTGAATCAAAAGATTTCCCCAGATCAGCATCATGCTTGCTAGACTGTGAGTTACTTAAAGTAGAGTGTCTTACTTCTTTTGTATTTCCCCAGTGTCTACACTTAACAGGTATAGATGAATTAATTGATTTGAATATACTGAGAAAAGACCGTGGCCCAAGCACCCAGGGAATGTGCCATTTTAAACAGACATGGAGAAGTTTTTTTTTTTTTTTTAATTCCTCCAACAGGCATTTAAATCCTAATATTATGCCAGGATCTGAGCAGGTTTTCCAACTTTAAAGGTAAAAGATACTTTGGCCCTGACCTGACAACACAGCTTACAGGTGAAACTTTCTCCATATTAACAATTTAAAAACCATCTGCAAGGTACAGAATAGCTCAAATACAGGAGTAAGGAATTAGTTAATTAGGACCATGTTCCTACACAAACATCCCAGCATTTCTAGAGAAAGGAAGAAATGAATAGTTTAAGCAGTCAGCATCATGAATTAGTGTGTGGTGAGTTTCTATGGTTATATTACCGTTCTGACAATTCATCACAAATTGCAACCAATTCCAAAGATTCATGCTTATTATTCATCAACATAAATCGAATGGTTGCCAGGATTAGAATATAGCAGTTTATCTATAGAATAGATAAGGCATCCCTGAGGGCGAAATCCCAATTGATCTCATTCATTTTACCACAGGCTTTGGCTTACACCTTCTAAATCTCAGAGGCAGAAAATTCATTTATTTTAAGATCTGAGAGGCTGTGGACTAAAGTAGAAACAAGGCTTGCCATCTTTCCTTCCCAAAGAACAGGACATAGTGGTTAAAATTCTACCAGAGTCTAGCACATAATGCAAAAATAGTGATGACCCTCACTCAGTGTCTGTCCAGCCATCACTCTATGGCCAGGCCCCAAGGTCTAGTAGATACTAATTCCAAAACAAATGGGTTTGTTTTTTCCCAGAGAGCCTCTAGAAATTTTGTTTCTCGTGTCGTTTTATTTGTGTGTGTATGTGTGTTTTCAAACCACAGAAAGCACTGAGAGCTAAGGAATATGAATGTTTCGTGATGAAAATCGGGAGGCTGGAGAACCTCTGTCGAGCTTTACAAGAAGAGAGAAACGAACTCTATAAAAAAATCAGAGAAGCTAAAGCGTCTGAAAAGGAGGACCAAAGTCAGCATAGCTCCGACGAAGAGCCAGAGGCAAATGTCTCTGTGGATAAAGAGATAGATGCAGAGGAGGCCAACAGTGTTCAAAACGCTGTGGCAAACCTGGCCGCAGCCTTCCAAGTAATTCAGCGTCCAGAGCCCAGCTTCCAGCAGTCGGAGGCAATGCCCCCAGCGCTGGGCGGTCCTCCGGGCGGCGGTGGCTCCGCCCCCAGGGAGCCTGAAGGTTCCCCTCAGCTCCCTCACGGGGGTTCAGCTGAGGCACGGCCTCCCCCAGTCCCTCAGGCTGAGTCCCAAGGAGGTGAGGAGGCAAAGCCTGCTCCTGAGGTCAGTAGTCCCCTGGTCCAGGCGGGAGCAGAACCCCGAACCCAGGGTCTCCCCGAGGAACCTCAGGCTGTTGAGCTGCCCCGGAAATCAGAGGTCGGAGCTTCCGGTCAGGCCTCACTGGTCGCTTCCGAGGCCTCCCCGCATAGGGTGGAGGCAGAGGGTTCCACTCCACCACCTCCAGCCCCTGAGCAGGTTCCAGCAGGGCCGCCTGGAAGTGAGCCCAGCGAGCAGCCCCTGCCTGCAGCCTCAGAGGAGCTGTGCCCAGGGGCCCCGACCCCACTCCAGCTGCCCACAGTGGCCGACCCCAACCTGGAACGGGTAGACTGAGCCTCGTCCGCCCTCAGAGGCCTTTCTTTCCGACCTTGCCTCTTCACCATATCCCACTGTCTCTGAAAAAGGCATTGAGGGTTAGAGATGGCAACGGAACACAGTTAGGATCAAGACATTTTTTAATATCATACAGAACACATTCAGCCTTTGATATTTGTTCTCAATTTATTACTGATGTGGAACTTTTCTATTTAATACTGAGTGATAATTTTTCCCAAATGGCAACAAAACATACCAATAGTAAATTTATATTATTTTCCTATTAAGATGGTATTGAATTCAATTTCTTACAGGAAGACTTGGTGTTTAAAGACTCCCACTACAAGATCTAAATATTGACAATGTGAAGTTACATTTCTTTCTACATAGAGTACAAGTTCCTTAGTAATTAGTGTATGTCCAGGTTCCATTTAAACTATGTGTACATAAAGTATACATATATTCATATATAAATGTGTGAATATGTACATATGTGTACATATATACACATGTATATATTTATATAACTGTATATATTACACATGTATTTCACCCCTTATGGATTTCCCCTGTGCAAAATATGTAGTTGCTAATCAAAAAATTCTCTTATTTGTACTTGAGACTACAGTAGACTAATGATCTAAGAATCAGAAGTAGATTCAGAACATAGGTTTTAAGGTCGTCATTACTGTTGATCAAAAATAACTAACCCTATGTTAGATCCATAAGTTCAACTAACTGATCAAATGACAGAATAGCAGTTGTGCAGAGTGCATTGACACAAAGATGATCACAAGAGACACCAAACAGCAAAGGGAAAGAATCACAACTGTAGATAGTTCATCTCTTCCAGCTGCTTCTCCTAGAATCCTCAGCCAGCTGCCTCCCCTCCCCCAACACACACACCAGGTGGGGAGGCAACCCACTCCTAGATAACTGCAAGAAAAGGACTGGAAGTGGAAAAAGGAGCTAGGGATGAGGGATGGGGTTATCTCAGACTGAGGAGAGACTGTGCCCAGGTCCTTTCCCCCACTTAGGTCTTAAGACAGAATATTCACTTCTTGGCTATCTCTGATCCAGTGCATATTTTCAAAGCATCTGTTCCTTCCTTCTGATTCCCTCTATTGTAGAAGAAAGTTCAACCTAGCCCTCATCTCAATCAATGCTAAATGAAACTATTCTTTTTCTAAGGCAGACATCCACACAGGATTTCTAAATATGAGTGATGAGGCTTAAAAGCCAATGCATTTTCTGCTTTGAGGAGTTTTCAACAACAATGAAGTAGGAAGGAAGAAAAGGAGGGAGGAAGAAGAGAAGGAAAGAGGGAGACTTCAGGGAGGAAGGAAAGATGTCTAACCCATTCCAACCTTCAGAGTTAAACTCAAGTGGAAAAATGGATAAAAGTAAGATTCCCTACTGCTCATCCAGGAACTCATTCTTCACTCTCACATATGGCTGTTTGCCAAAGCCCACAAAGAGCTTGTAAGCTGCAGCCATATGTTACAAGAATTGTAAACTGCATAAAAAAATGTTTGAAGTAGACAGTGAGGGTAATAACAGAAATGCTAGTCAGGGATAGAAAAATCAGGAGAAAAGCATGTTGCTATTTGAGAACCCGTATGCTTTTAAAGGCTTAAAATATTATAACCACAGGGGTATCCAGCCAAATTCAACATTACTAGAAATTAAACATACATTTAATTCAGAGCCAAATATTCACCCTTTCCCTCTACTTACAGAGGCTGAACTTCCAATAATGGAGTAAGATTAGATAGTTATAGAAAAAACTCAGTCTGAATGTTTAGCAAAAGAAACAGGCAGATGTGCCAAAATCTAGCAAATCAAATATTCTAACACCCAAAGTTCTTTATTTCCATCCAACAGGTTTTCATAGCAACATATTACTCACTATTGTGTATATCTTGAGCAGAGTTTCAAATATAATAACTTGCCTGAAATATTTAATGCTTAATACATGCTTTGGGGAATTATTTTAATATTCAAAGAATGTCTTATTATAAACCTTTGTGTTAGAATTTGGCCTTACTAATTATAACAATAATTCAGAAGACATGAAAGCGGAAGAAATTCCTATTCTTTATTAACTTCATGTAACTATTTTTTAGAGATATGAGTCTACTTTCTAGAAATTCAAGAGCTTTTGGTGTTTCCTAAATTAAATTGCATAATTTATGTATCTATTAAAAAGGTATTTCTCTTCCCAAATTTTCTAGTGATGGGTTTTTTTAAATTTTCATTATTTTTTTCTTTTTGTTATTTCTATATGTTGACAAAACCTAACAAAAACCATGTTCTTAATCTATTCTTGGTTGAGTTTGGGGTCTCTTGAGTAGAATTCCTGAAACATTTTACTTTGAAAACATAGGGAGGGGAAAGTGACATGCACACATGTTGAAAGAGAGAGCCAAATAAACCTCTACTCTTTATAAATTATTCAGTCTCAGGTGTTTTGCTATAGAAACATAAAACTGAATAAGACACCAGTGTTAATGAGAGAACAAAAACCAGGTTCCTTTGCCTGGTCAGCCAGCTGATGGTGGAAAATTTTCAAGTGGCCAATGTGTTTTCCTTCAGGACTATTCTTCCCATGAGACCATATTTCCACAGTTTCTCTGCCATGTATCCTCTCAGAAATACTCTCAAAAAGTAAGGGAGAGGATAGGTGTTGATTCCTTTTTCCTCTCTCTGATTCTCCTGACTGCTCCAAATTCTTTTTTTCTAACAATACCAAAAGAGACCCAGATGTTCTGCCTTTTGATTATTTTCTTCCTCTCAGCCCATATCGGTCTGGAATGGGTTTCCTGAGCCCAGCATTTCCTGTCTGCTTTGAGGATTGGTTGGCAAGAACAAGAGTAAAGTTGAACTAGCTCTTACAGATACACATTTTTAAATAGCCCTCTGTTTTATGTGTTTATTGTAAAACTGCTTTTCAATAAGACTAACAAGGAAAAGAAGAGAGACTACTTCAGGAAAATCTCCTCAGCCCTTTCCTTTGTAACCAGTAGTTAATCACAGGGAAAACAGAATAAAATATAAAGAATTTGCTGAAGGAAGATACAAAGTAAGAATTATGCCTCTAGCCTTTAAAGTTCGTTCACATAATAAAATGACAAGGAAGTTGGAAGGGTTAAATTTTACTAAGATTTAAATAATTTCTATTTCAATAATTTGAACTGAAAAATTAAGGTTATCATTAGATCAACTGTGAGAGCACTCCATTAGAATAGAAGATTTCTTGTGCTGGTAATGAAGATTTCCCTTACCTGTATTAAAAGACTGGTAATGAACATTTTTCTCAACTGTATTAAGTTAGGCATATTTAATACCTAAAGTTAAGTCTCGTTGGTGGTGTCCTATGATAGAAGTTTTACAAGTGCTATTTGCTGCTGTATGTGCATGTGAATGTATGTACATATGCACACACATACAAATATACGTTTAAAATTTGACCTAGGTATACCTCTGTTTCTGTATTTTGAAAATATCATGGTATTATCGTTCTTGCCAAAGACAAACGACAAATACAATAATTTCCTGTGTGATTAAGGATATTTGACAGAAACACTTAACTAGCAAAATAAATCTGGAAATTCATTGATCCATACCACAGATATTACTCACAAAAGCTGTTTCACTTTACCAGAAAATAAAAGGGATAATCACTTTAACAGCACAATCAAGCTGGGCTAAATCCAAAAGCAGTTCCTCTTCATGCTGAATTTCAGAGCCGAAGATTTCTGTTAAGGATAACAATTATCCCACTTTAATTCTGAAGTATTTTAAAGTCATATAATATTCAATCATTTCATGTCATAACTAAAACATACCTACATGTAAAACTCATTATCTCAGAACAAATAGTTGATGACATTTTATGTACAAAGCTGGGCTGGGGTTGTGGCTCAATGGGATAGCACTCATCTCGCATGTGTGAGGCCCTGGGTTCGATCCTCAGCACCACATAAAGATGAATAAAATAAAGGCATTGTGTCCATCTACAACTAAAAAAATATTTTAAAAAAATATTTAAACCACCATAGAAGTCAAGCAAGAAGACAGAATGTTAAGGAAAGGGAGAGACAGAGAGAGGGAAAAGACTTTTGATCTGGTAAGGAACAATTAAAAGATAAAACTTTCAGACTATTAAAACAATAAAAGGAAAAGGCACACACATGGGTGGACCCTTTTGTGAGAGCAGACTGGTGCTAAAGAGCAAGAGCTGTAATAACATCAACACACTTCAGCGTCCTATCTCCCTAGCTGGGGGATTGTTACAAACACATTTGTTCAGTGTTGCTGTTTTATTGATTTCTTCTTGTTTGCCTCTTTTTAAAATAATCAATGCATTCTTTTTAGTATAAAAATAAAATTACATTATAAAACACTAAGAGAGAAAAGAGAAAAATTACCCACAATTTCATCACCCTATTTTAACCACTGTTAGTATTCACTATATCATAATGTGTTTTAAATTATTTAAATGTCTTTTTTACGTTAACATCATGTTTGCCTTTTAGGCAGGGCATGGTAGTTCAAGTGAGAGTAATAGCTATTAATCGTTACCAGATTTGAGTGTTTACACTGTCTATTCAAATTTTATACCCTTTGCCACATACACAGAAGCATATTACATTATTTATAGAAAATGTGTGACTATGTAAATAAATACACAGCATCCATATACATTATTTTAAAATGGCATGTCATACACTGCCCGTAAATATTGCACATAACGGGTTTCCATGTGAACCTAAAGGACGTGGAATAGAGAGAAATGTTTAAACTCAACACAGCTCAAAAAATAAAATTTAAGGGGCTAGGGTTGTAGCTCAGTGGTAGAGCACTCACCTAGCATGTGTGAGGCACTGGGTTTGAGCCTCAGCACCACATAAAGATAAGTAAATAAAGATATTGTCCATCAAAAAAATTTTTAAAAGATATTTTTTAAAAATTAAAAGTAAAGTCAACTCTAGAAAAATACAAATGCAATAAATAACAAAACAAGACAAAAAAACCAAACTCCTGTTTATGAAGTGACAAGAAGGATCACACCATAAGTCACTGCATTAGCTAAATAAATATCAAAGTTCTAAAATACATCTAAGCTCTTAAAATTGATGAGACAGTTTGTGGTTTTGTTGCTCTAGGGAAGTGATGTCACCAGCACTATCGACATTATATCTGTTAATTAAGGCAAGGCTAAAAACCATTGTTAACATGAGATTTCTCTGATGTATCTACCAGGCAGATTTAACAAGCCTTAGAATTTCAAGAGATCCTATCATGCACTGAGAAAATTTTAAATTCAGAGTTTAAATGTACAGAAATAATAGAAAAAGGCATTTTCCATGACACCTAAAGTCATTAGACTAAATACACATTAGCTGGGAATGCATTTGGTGTGATATCATAAACAGATTTATTAACAAGTATAGTAATTACTCTATTCAAACCAATACAATTCCTAATGATCAGACTACTATAATGTTATAAGAACCCCATGTTCAATTCATTTTCTTAACATTTTTATCAAAGAATTATTCCTATAATAAAATTACCCAAATCTAATCCAAGATAGTACCAGTCCAAGAATCAGACTACTGAATCCCTAGTTGTTGGCCCACTGCCAACTAGCAAAGTGAATTTGGAGAAATTACTAACATTTCTGGGCCTCAGTCCATTTATCTAAAAAAATGAGAACCTTGGACTAGATGATATCTGAGGATTTGGGTGTCTCTGATTAAATCCTCAAGAGTATGAATTTATGTACGGTTTTCTACTCTCTAGGAAGGGTTTTATTCTCAGAGAACTTGGGCACTTCTATTACAAGTCAGGCAAGGAAAAGGGGATAAGAAATTACCCAAATGAAATTTTTAATTTTAAAAATCAGACAAAGGATGGATTAAGGATTTTTCCACATATATTGAGGACCTCCTATGTGTGAGGTTCAGTGCAGCCCCCGGATGACAGTGCTAAGTAACAAGGGTAATGAAAGAGTTTAGGACCACCTAGGCCTCAGCTCTAGCTGCACCTTGTCATATGACTCAGGCCTGAGGACTCCCACCACCTTCACTGAGAATTTGTTTCCAAGGGAAGGGGCTGGAAGAGAGTGCACTGTCCCACTTATTCTGCAGTATTCAGCAACTGAAAAACAGGAAAAAGGCCTCTAGGAGCATTTTTAGTACAAATACTCAGATTTCCAAGTGGGATAGTTTTGGAGCCTCATTGAGAATGAGCATTCTATGAAATGTGTGTGGTTATTTCTGTGAGACTATATACATGTGTGCATACATACTTGTATGTGAGGGTATGTGTATGTGTGTATATGTGCCAGTATATGTGTGCAGTTTTGTGAAAGTGTTATATGCATGTAGTTATATGCATGTCGTTCTGTGTGAATTTTATGATTGTACATGACTGCATTGATGTGAGCTTATGTAAGTGCATGTAGTTGTGTGGGAGTTGACGGTGTGTATGAAAAGCTAAAAGACTGCAGATGTGATTTAAGTCATGAAACTGGTTTTTCATAGGTTCACATCTTAAGGCAGACTTTTGTTTGTTCAACTAATCCTCCTTTGCTTACAGTGTCACAGAGCTCACTTTTTTTGGCTGACAATCTGCCTTCTGAACAAACAGGCAGGTGGGTGAGGCTGCAAGTGTAGTGGCAGCTGCTCATGAAATAATTGCACATACCGCCAACCCAAGGTGACAGCCACCACCGACTCACAACTCCCATTCCTAGGAAAGGGATGAGCACATCCTCTTGAGAAATTTTCTGTACCATCACTCACAGAGACCTGCCACAGCTGGAGCAGGGAGCACAACAAGACTTAACTGAATACTGGTCTTCAGTGAGAGAGAGAGAAGCTCTTCACACAGTCACTGCCTCTTTCCAGGGTTATAGCTTTGAAAGCAGAATTGCAGTTTCCTTTTCTCTTCCATGATATCATCCAGTTAAAACCAAATCCCTGAATATAAAGAACATCTCCCTGAATTAAAAGCCAAAGAGAAATTGTGTCCAATCCATAAATGCTTTAATCAGTGAGTCAGAAGAGTTGATTACAAATCCTACCAGCCAGTCAGTCATGCCCATGACTCATTCTTTGTGCAGAGAGATTTTTTGCTGTTACACAATTCATCTCCCAAAATATCTAGTATTGACTAGCTTTGCTGTCACAGCTGGACCATCTGGCTGCTCCCTTGCCCATTATTAGAAAACTGATCCAGAAGTTCTCCAATTCAGTCTGGGAGTAATTTAAAGCAATACCCAAAGGAAGGAGAGTTAGAGATTTTTTAAATTAATTAATTGCCTGCCACACAAGTTAACTGATGATCTTCAAGAGTTAAAGGGAGCAAACCAGTAAACATAAAGAAAATTGAAAGGCAAGAATAGAATGAGAGAAGATAGTCAAAATAAATACAATAAAATACCAAAATCTTACATACAAACAGAAACAATACAAAGTAATAAGACAAACAGCTTAAAAGAAAGTGTACTGACAGCAGGAAACACGTGCCCAGGTGCAGGTGATGGAGCCTGGGATGCATTGTCTACAGAGAATTAAAACAGTAATAAAACTGACTACCAACAAGTCTTTTGTTATCATTTTGCACTACAGTCCTAACTAACGTCAGTGGTACAGCTGTCCTTCCTACCAGGAACAATCGTTCTTGCTATATGCCCCCACCCCTGTGTGTAAGCCTCTGGCATGAAATATAAATGGGTAGTTTATAGAAGAAATATAAATGACCAAAATTTATCAGGCAGATAAATTAAACAATGAGATACTATCACTTTTGGTCTTTAAACTGACAAAGTAAATATTGATAATATCCAGTATTAGCAAGGATGAGGACCAGTGGATGGAACCATAGAGTGATCTGCCTTTTTTATTTATATCTGCCTTTTTCTTGTCCATTTGTAGGAGTTCTTTCAAAGGACAATTTGGGAGTCTCTTTAATTTTTTTTCTAATGTGCAAAACTAAAAATTATTTAGCGAAGAGTAGACATGTGGTTTCCACCACCTGCATCCCTTCCTTGAGGGAATCTCTTTACCTGAGATACTTAGAGTTCTGGATGGTACTGTCAGTCACAAAGCTTCACCCCCTCACTTAGTCCAGGGCCTCAGAGCTGAGCCTACCCCAGTAGAACAGTTGATAGACTAGTTCAGAGACAATGACAGCTCCAGAATTTCCATAGAAAAGGGGTTTAGAGACTGAAAACTAGTTGAAAGAGAGGCAGGAGGCTATTTGACTCATCACAAAGTTGCATGAAGGCAACCACACTGTGTTTACTCAGGTGTAATCTGGGGTTTGCTAACCCTCAAGCCCCTCCTGTCCAGTGAAGTCAAATTTGCCAAGAAGCATCCTGTCTCATCCAGCTGGTGGTTCCTCCTGCTGGAATTCTGCCTGCCCCTGAGAGATGATAGCCTCCATGGAGAAGAAAGTGAGGAGAAAGTAAGTAGAGTTGCAAGTTGAGAGAAGGAGAAACATAATCCTGATAGCCATTTTTGAGCTTCTGGATAAATTTAGTCATTTGAGATCAGATAGTTTCTCTTCTTAAGAGAGTATGAGTTGGGTTGCTATTATCTGCATCCAAAGAGCTCTGAGGAACAGAGATGAGGAGTAAAGAGAACTTGGTTCAAACAGCTGAAGTATGGTGGGGAATTATAAAACAGAATTCAAAATTATAACTGACATATCAAAATACTTTAAAAATCACATTCTCTGACTAATTTCTCAACTTATCTTTAAAACTTCTATTGCAAAATGATGAATTATTACACAGTGAATGCTTTCATATAACCCAGGTTAAGAAACAGAACAGCCCACAAACATCCTAGAAAATCCCCTTCCTCTACTCTGGAGTGAATCACTTTCCTGAATGTGGATTTGTTTAACCAGGTGTGTACATATGTGTGCATATGTTGGCTTTTTTTTTGTTTTTTTTTTTTTTACAAAAGTTTTCTTTTGCTCTGTGTGTGTGTGTGTGTGTGTGTGTGTGTGTGTGTGATTCTTCCATGTTGTAGTTCATAGTAGTTCAGTCATTTTCATTATTACATAGATATATGAATATATCACAATTTATCCATTCCAATGTTGATTGATAGTTACATTGTTTCCAATTATTGACTACTTCAAATAATGTTGCCATGAATTTTCCTAAGTATATACTTAGGAGAGGAATGTAACGCATTGGTTACATGGCATGTGTCTGTTCAACTATAAGTGATATTCCCAAACAGGTTTACAAAGAGATTGCAATTATTTAAACTAACAGTGTATGAGAGTTCTAGTTGCTCCATGTCCTCCCCAGCAAATGATGTCATCAGCAGTTTTACCCATTTGGAGGGATGTAGTAATACATCACTAGTTTGAATTTGCCTTTCTCTGATGAGTATTAAGGTGGAACAACTTTTTGTATAGTTATTGGCCAAGTGGATATCCTATTTTGTGACCTACACATTTAAAGTTTGTCCCTTCTTTTCCCATTGGGTCATGTCTTTTTCTTGTTCATTTGTAGGAATGCTTTATATTTATGAAAAGAAGTACTTTATTAGTTGATATATTTGCAAATCAATTCTCCTGCTCTGTGGTTTTTATTCTACCCCCTGCCCTTTTTGGTATCTGGGGTTGAACCCAGAAGTGCCTGACCACTGAGTTACACCTCTACCCCTTTTTATTTTTTATTTGCAACAGGGTCTCGCTAAGTTTCTAAAGCTAGCCTTGAACTTGGAAACCTCCTGCCTTTTTTTTTTTTTTTCTCTCTCTCTCTCCTCTCTCTCTCTCTCTCTCTCTCTCTCTCTCTCTCTCTCTCTCTCTCTCTCTCTCTCTCTCTCTCTGTGGTTTTGGGGATTTGAACCCAGGGCCTTGTGCATGCGAGGCAAGTACTCTACCTATTGAGCTATAGCCCCAGCCCCCTTTTTATTCTCTTAATAACACATTTTGATAAACAGAACTTCTCAATGTTAATGGTGTCCAATTTACCAACCTGAGTTTTTTTGTTTGTTTATTTTGTTTTGTTTTTGTTTTTGTGGTGCTGGGGATTGAAGCCAGGGCCTTGTGCAAGTGAGGCAAGCACTCTACTAACTGAGCTATATCCCCAGCCCTGAGCTTTTTTGACAAATGTTTTTGTGTCCTATTTATGAAGTTTTTTTCAACCCCAAATTGTGAAAATATTCTCTCATGATATCTTCTAGAAGCTCTATCATTTTACGTTTTACATTTAGATCTACAATCTGCCCAGAATTGATTTGGGGGTTAATGTGACATAGGGGATCAGAGTAAGGTTTTTTTTGTTGTTGTTTTTTGTTTTTTCCCCTATATGGATAGGCAATTAATTGATGAAACACCATTTATTTAAACAAAACATTTTCCTCCATTAGCCAAAAATTGAGTGGTCATATGTGGGTAGTTCTTTACCTATTCTGATCATTTTATTTATCCTTGCACCAATACCACATCTTTTTAAATTACTCTTACTGTTTTAGTTAGCTTTTTCACTGCTGTGACTAAAGGACCCAACCAGCACAATTGTAGAAGAAGAAAAGTTTATTTAAAGGACTCCTGGTTTCAGAGATCTTAGGCCATAGAAAGCTGGCTCCATTCTTCAGGGCTCCAGGTGAAAGAGGAACTACATGGTGGAAGAGTGTGGCAAAGGGTAGCGGCTTATGTGGTGATCAAAAAGCAGAGAGAAAAAAAAAAAAAAAAAAGGAGAGAGAGAGGTCTCCACTCACCAGATAGAAATATATACCCCAAGGCCATGCCCCAATTCCCACATCTTCCAGTCACACCCTACCACTTCAGTGACGACTCAATTAATCCCCATCAGGGGATTAATTCACTGATTGAGTTAAGACTCTTACAACCCAATAATTTCTCCTCTGAACCTTTTTGCATTGTCTCACACATGAACTTTTGGGGACACCTCACATCCAATCTATAACACTTACTTTACAATAAGTCTTTTTGGCTGATAAAGTAGATCCTCCTAGTTTAAAATAGTATTCTAACAAAGACAACATTCTTCAAGGTAGTATTAACTATCTTTAAGTTTCTTTGAGATAGTATTATTATTTTTAGCACTTTTATTCCCACATATAATTTAGAATCAACCTGTTGACTTATACATATTGGGATTTTCATAGGGTTTTTATTTAATCTATAAATCAAATAGAGAGCTTTTTCAATCATAAATGTGATTATTTAAACATATTTACTTAGGTCTTCATGGATGATTTTTCAATAACATTTTACAGTTTTCCATTCTTCATTAGGTTTAATTCTAGATGTTCGGTTTTTTTATGAGAACATTGAAAGTGATATTGTTCTTTAAATTTCATTTTGTAATTGTTTGTTGCTGAAATGTGGCAATATTATTGAACTTTTTATCAATCGACCTTGTAACTAGCAACCTTATTAAATTCATTATTTAATTCCAATATGGTATTATTTATAGATGGTTTTGGATTTTCTAAGCACACAATCACATTATCTACAAATAATGGCATTTATTTCTCCCTTTCCATTTATCTTTTCTATTAATTTGTCTTGCATAAGATAAGGAACTTTGGTAAAATGTAAATATATATGGTGATTGTGGGCCTCCTCCCTCATTCCTAACCTCAGGGGAAATTTTATAAAATTTCACTAATAATATATATTTGTATATGACTTCTGTAGACATTTTTATCTGCTTAAGAACATTGCCATCTATTCCTAGTTTGCTAAATTTTTCATAAATGAGTATGATTTTTATCAAATGCTTCTTCTATAACTATTCAGAAAAAAAAACATGATTTTTTTCCTATATTTTTCTTCTGTTAAAGTGGTAGATTACAATGATTTGATTTTCAAATGTCAAGCTAATTTCATATCTTTGAATAAAGTCATCTTGGTTATGAAACAATATCTTTTTTTATATTAATAGATTTGGTTTGCTAATATTTTGTTTAGGAGTCCTGGACCTAAATTTCTTGAGAGATTACCTATAATTTTCTTTGCTTATAACATCTTTGCCATTATAAGTTGGGAAATATGCCTTGTTTTTCTATTTTGAGGGGAGAGTTTATATGTGTGTTAAGTGTTCTGTTTTTCCTTAAATGCTTGGAAGAGTTCTTCAGTTAAGCTATCTGAGTTTGGAGTTTTGCGGAAATCATTTAAATTAGGAACTTAATTTTCTTTAATAAACTTTCCATTTTTATGTCCATTGTAGTATGCTATACTTTTAAAGAAATTAATTCATTGTGTCTATATTTTCATATTCATTAGCACAAATTGGTCATGATCTCTTAATTTTTTAGTTCTATTCTCTGTGGTATTTCCCCCCTTTTCATGTCTGAGAGTGGTAATTTTTGGCTTCCGCAGAAGTCTTTTCTTATTCTTGTCTGAGGTTTATCCATTATGTTACATTTTTCATAGAACCAACTAGTAGCTTTTGGTTCTCTATTTTGTTTTCTGTTTCATCAATGTGTGTTACTATCTTGACATGTAATTTGCGATTCTTTTTCTAACTTCTTGGCAAGATTCTTAGATCAGTTTTTTCCTTTCTTCTTCTCTGACAAATATGTTTTAAAATTACCCAAGAATGACTCTAACTACATCCTACAAGTTTTGACCTATTATGTTATTATCATTCAATTCAAAATATTTTTTCATTGTGATTTCCTCTTTTACATGTTTGATCAGTTTCTTTATTTTTAATTTTTTAATTTATATTCATTAGTTATACAAGACAGTAGAATGCTTTATGCACTTTAATATATCATACAAAGATGGGGTATAATTTCTCATTTTTCTGATTATACATTTTGTAGATTTATCAGTTTCTAAACATTTAAAATTTTGTTTATATTTACTAGCTTTTAATTAATTGATTAATTTTATTATAGTCATAGACCATATTCTGTGATTTAAATCATTTGAAGTATGTTTAAAATTCCTTAATGGCCCAGCACATAGTCAATTTTGGCAAATGTTCCATATGAAATTGCTAAATGCAGTATGACATATCAGGTTAATTTTGTTAATCACATTGTTCAAAATTTTTTATCCTTACTGGTTTCTTGTTGGTTTGTTTTGGGTGCTGGTTCTATTAGTGAAAGCTCCTACTATTTTTGCAGAATTTATATTTATATTTATCCATTTTGTTCTATCAAGTATTGCCTTAAATATTACTAGGTGTACACAAATTTACCCTTGTGATATCTTTGTGTCGGAATGACCATTTTATTATGAAATATCCCTTTTTATCTTTAGTAATACCTGTTGACTGAAAGTCTAATTCAATCTGGTAGAAATACAGGTTATGAATTTCTTGTGACAATATTTGCATGCTGTATTTTTCTCCACTATTTTGCGTTCAGTTCTCCTGAATTTTAATTTACAACATGTAAGTGTACACAACATTGATTTGAGTTTTATCCAGTCTAACAATTTATCTTTTAATTGGAGTTTTTTATTCATTTATGTATAATATTATAGCTAATGTAAAAAAAATTAAACTCATCACTCTGCCATTTGTTTTATAGTGTCCCATCTATTTTGCTTCTTTTTTTTTTTAATCTTTATCTTCTTTTGGACTATCAATTTTTATTATTTTTTATTATCTCATTTTCATCTCTGTGAGCTATATGTAGTTACACATCTTTCACTATGCTTTTAATGGTTGCTATAAGGATTTCAACATTTGTCTTTGACTTATTAGCATCTAATGAATAATATGACTTTTGCAACTACCTGGCCAAGGTAAGGCCTGAGACATTTTAATTACATTTATTCCTTTTCTACTGCCTACCAGTTCATCTTCCAATTTATGGTCCCTCTCTCTTCAACTATACCCAAGCTATTGTTAAACAAATCCATTGATTTATTAACATAATATTTTCCAGTTTTAGATATTCCATTTGATTTTTCACAGTGTCTAATTCTTTGGCACAATCCTCTAATTGTTTAATTTATTGAATGTATTAATCACAATTATTTTAAATTTCATGCCTGATCATTACAATGTGTATATTTTTTAAGAGATTTTTTTTTTTTCTTGGTTTCAGCTATTTTGCCCAGTAGTACTCTAGATTGTTTTTGTTTGAATGCAGGCAGAACTTTTTTCTGTGAAGTTTTGGGGGGTAATTTAAAGCTTTGGATAATGTTGCCTTCTTAAAGAGAAGTTTAGTTTTGTTTCTAGCAGACAGTTAAGGTGAAGTGGCTTACCCCACCAAATCATAAACTGGTGGATTTGAAGCTGGCCTTTAGCCTTTTAAGAGTCATCTATTTCTGCTGGTGTAGGAGAGTCCCATTAAAGTCTCAAACCTTGTTGCCTAGGCCCTCAGCCATTGGCTGTCTCTAAACTCGCATTTGTGTTACTGATGCCCCATGATACTGAAGGAAGCTTCACTTACCTTCTTGGTGTCACAGGCACAGCTTCCATATTTGTTTGCAAGTGCCTTGAGAGGGAAGACCAGCCTGAATATTACTTTATTTCTCCTTTTTCTTTGCTTGTCTCTTTAAATTTTTACTGCCTAGATAGCTCTCTAAAACCTAAAAACAGATATTCTATATATTTTATCAAGCTTTGCTAGTTATTCCTGGATGGAGGGCTGCCCTATAACCACTGATTCCACCCTTACAAGAAGCAGAACCCACCCAGCTTGTCCTTTGAATATCAATTTTATCTTGAGATTCTAGTGATTCATCATGCTTCCTTTGAGCTCTAAAATTAAATTATTTCCTATGACTTTGGCTCTGTTGAGTTCCTGTTTCTTTAAAGAACCAGCTATACAAAATCTGTTTCATTAGTTTAGCTAAGACTTTAGCCTTGATTATGATCTATTATAATGGAAACATTAAAGGTCACTATGGAAGAAGCAGGCAAATAAAGTTTATCCCATGTGTCAAGAACTGTGAGGCCACAACAAGTCTAGGAAGAAAGTGTGCCATGATAAATTAATAATACCTATCCTCGAAAGAGGGGTAGTGGCAGGTATATGCCAGGCATTTTTCAGACTCAGATATGGTGATCCATGCAGACCCATCTCTGCGCAGAATTATTTGTATCTACTTAATATTTTAAAGAGACACAGCTACTGCCCGTCTCTTAAAAGTTAATAAGGATTTGCTAACATGGCAGATGTTTCCCCATAAACTAAATACTAGCAAATAAACAGATCTCAACAAATCATGCTTTCCCATTGCTTTTGTAATGGGAATATGATAACCTTGAATTTGAAGAAAAGAAAAAAAAAAAAAGGAACATTGGTGTCAGTCTGTCAGGGCTGCTATAACAAAAACACCGTAGACTGGATGATTTATAAACAACAGATATTTATGGCATAGTTCTGAAGAATGAAAGGACAAGATCAAGCTGTCAACGGATTTGGTGTCTGATGAGGGTCCATTTCCTCATAGAAGGTTGTCTTGTCACTGTAACCTCAAATGACAGAAGGGATAACAGATATCTCTGGGGTTTCTCTTAAAAAGGGAACTAACCACATTTATGAGGGCTCTACTTTAATGCCCTAACCACCTCCCAAAAGTCCCACTTTCTATTTCATCATCTTTCAGGTAAGAATTTCAACATATAAATTTTTGGGAAAAGCATTCAGTCCATAACATCTGTTGAGACTCAGCTGTCAGAATGAAGGGTAATTATAGTGACCATATTTTCTTAATCCCCAATAGAGGCATTGTCTGACAAGGCTGAACATTCTTCTAGAAGCAAGAAAACAGAGCATTAGGAAGCAAGACTGACCAGGAAAAACCAGTACCTAGTATCACAGATACAATTCTGTCTCTAATTC
This sequence comes from Tamias sibiricus, assembly GCA_025594165.1. Lineage (NCBI taxonomy): Eukaryota > Metazoa > Chordata > Mammalia > Rodentia > Sciuridae > Tamias > Tamias sibiricus. The sequence continues at coordinate 124,382,589 of CM046666.1, read as the reverse complement.
AATACAGTCTAGATTTTTGCTAACTTGGTTTCAAAATGGGGCAGAAGAGACTTGGCCATTATGATAAGATTTTCAAGACCAGAGTTACAGGAGGGAGTGCTTGCCTGCTGGCTCAGCCTCCCTGCTGCTCCTGCTGGTCTGCAGGGATCCAGATAACTGATTCCTAACCTGCTTATTTTAGACCAGTGGCTTAGCTTTTTGACATCTCCAGTCTCACAGTCAGATTCCAAAGTCCCTCCCTCTGAAACCATCCTGCAAGCCAGGACAGACAGCAGCAGCTGCCACTGCACTGATAATGGGGTTTGTGCTCCTGCTTGCCCAGAAAGTTTGCTTTGAGTTGCTGATTTGCATCCCTGCCTGCCCAAGCACACGGCTTCTTTGCCTCCGCCACCTTTAGCACAGAGAGAACAGCAGTGCCACCTACTGAGCCGCTGGAGAGGCTGCCAGCTTCCTGGCCAGTCCAGGCCTGCTTGTCACTTAATCTGGCAGGCAGGATTGTCTTACCCAGCAACAGGACTGAAAACCACCTTTGTACAGCGATTAAGTAAGTAGGCCTCCTCCTCTGCCAACTTTAGTGATTGTTTACCACTGTCAGGCTAAAAAAAGTCTCAAGGAAGTTTGTTCTGCTCTGAACAAATGAAACTCAATTGCAGCGGGGACCCTTGTTGTTCTGCTTACATGAGAAATGGGCAAGCGCTCCACTACTGAGATGAACACTGAACACAATCACTAAGTACTTGTGCTGTGCTAGACACTGGGTGAGGCACAGGGGGTAGATGTATGAATGGTCTACATCAGAGGAGCAGTAGAACCATAACAAGCTGACACCTGGAGCCCACAGTGAAAAAATACATTCACAAAACTCAGCCACAACTTACTCCGCAGGGACACATATCAAAGAATGGAATTTGGGGGCTCTGAATTTTCTGTGTATCCCTGAGTTCTATTGCTCCTGTTGCTACGCGTAAATTAAGAAATCATGGTGCTTTCTTTGTTGGTTTGTTTGGCATTTGTTTTGCTTTTTGATTAACAAATACTATATTTTGACTTTTGTTCTGAAAATAGCTAGTTTGCAGATGCCCTAAGTATCTACTTGGCCTGCGTGTTGGAAAATCTTACCAGGACACTCTCAAAGGACAAATCTTTTCCCTGTATTCTCAGATTGCTAATAGCACATCTCTGACAACGATCAATAATAAAATAAATTTTTTTAATGTTTTGAGTGTCTCCTGATGTTAGAATTTATTAGGACAAGAAGTTACTCCGGAACGCCATGGTAGAAAGGGATGGTTTTATTTGGGGTACCACATGGCGTGGTAGGGGACAAAAGGACAAGGGAAAGGGAAGGGAGGACAAGGACAGGAACAAGCACGAACAGAGAGCGATTTCAGTCCGGGGGTGGCTTAAATAGAGTGGGGGGTCAGAGAGCCCCCCTGGAGTGAGTCCTTGCCTTATAGGCTACCAGAGGTCAGGAGGTAGTGGCCAGGGAACCTGCTGGTCACAAAGCACCTGGGGAGGTGTGGCCTTCTTCCTGGAGGCGCAGCTTCTGCCTGGACTCCAACATTCCCCCCTTTTTGATTTCTTAGGAAGCGGGGCGTCGTGTTTCAATCTGGCTGCTTCAGAGCTGAAGTGGGGCGACGTGGGGTAGTTTTGAGGGGGGAGATGTGGGCAGGCAGGTCCAGCTGGAGGGTGGAAAAAATTTCCAGGAGATAGGCGTGGAAAAGATGAATCTGTCCAGGTATGGGATGGATGAAGTTTCTTTGAAGCCATATGTCGGTGAGGGTGTCAAACCAGGCTTCTGCAGAAAGTCACTGAGGAAGTCAGCCGGAGAGCATGTAGAAATTGTGGGTCTTGCGAGTTTGCAGGTAACACTATTATGGAAGCAACAAAGGGAAAGAAGGTGAGATGGATTATTTTCCATAGGCCTGTGTTCCACCAGGTGGGACTTACGGTGAAGAGGCCAATGGAGAGTGCGAAGCACATCACAATGAGCATCAGGTGGCAGCATAAGGGCAGGACTCAGCAGGACTCTCTGGTTGGAAAGTCATCCGTTGATTTTTTTAACAGTTGATTGTCCCTGAGAAAAACTGGTTAGAGGTTTAAAACAAGAAAAACAGAGAAGATTATTTTGAGTTGGTATTGGGGACACGAGAGAAACGAATTTTTAAGGGATCAGTGGGACTGGAAGAGCAAGTATATTGAGGTAGTTGTTTGTCTTCTTTTTGTGGATCTTCAGTTGGTTGAGCAGCTGGTTTTAGTCTGGAAATATGAATCCAAGAAGTTAAATTTCCTGAGGTTTCACGAAGCTTAGCAGCTGTGGGTGTGCACAGCACAACCTGGAAGGGTCCTGTCCACTTTGGGACAAGGGAGACCGATTTTGTGTCTTGTGGAGGGGAGAAATATACCCAAGAACCGGGTGTTAATGGGAATGAAGCAGTGAGTCTACCTGGGTCAGGCAGAATGAAATCTTGGCACGTCCATATCTGATGTCTGATGAAGGATAAGAGAGGAGAAGAGAGATCTTTGGGTAAGGGTCCCTGAGTTGGGGAAACTCCAGGTGGAAGAACTGGTCGCCCAAACATAACCTCAAAAGGGGATAATAAGGAAGGTTTCTTTGGGAGGACTCGAAGCCTGAAGAGCGCAAGGGGAAGTAATTTGACCCAGTCTAAGCGAAGTTCTAGGGAGAGTTTAATCAGAATATTTTTAAGAGTTCTGTTGGTCCTCTCTACCTTTCCTGAAGACTTGGGGTGATATGGGATGTGAAAGCGCCAAGGAATGTTGAGAGAAGTAGAAACACTTTGGGTAACAGAAGAGACAAATTCAGGCCCGTTGTCAGACTGGATGGACATGGGCAACCCAAAGCGAGGAAGAATTTCTGAGACTAGAATAGAAGCTACTGTGGAGGCCCTTTTGTTGGAAGTAGGGAAGGCCTCCACCCATCCAGAGAAGGTGTCTACCAAGACCAGGAGATATTTATGTCTCCGGACAGTTGGCATGTTGGTGAAGTCTATCTGCCAATCGGCTCCTGGAAGTTGACCTCGAGCTTGGTGAGAAGGAAATGTTCCTGGTTTAAGGGGGGGTATATGGGTTAGTGCGCTGACATGCTGTGCACGTGGAGGTGAGTTGATGGAGAAACTGTGTGTCCTCTGGAGTCAGGGTGAGGAAAGAGGTAGCAAAAGTTTTGAGGGCCTGGGGGTTAGGATGGAATAGAGAATGGAGATAGGAGAGGATTGACTGTACTGAAGGAGACGTGGAGGTTTGAGTAGTGGATTGGACTGGAGCTAGGAGAGAAGGAGAAGATGTGCTGCTTTCCTTGCTTCCCTATCAGCCTTCGTGTTTTCCCTGAACTATGGGAGAGTCTCCACTTTGGTGTGAGGTGGGAAATTCCTATTAATTTGGGCAGAAGAGAGGCTGTAAAAGTTTTGATATTAATTTAGAATTAGTAACTGTAGACTGTGTGTCCCCTCGTGCTGAATGGGAAAGCAAAATATGGTAAACATATTTTGAGTCTGTGTAAAGGGTGAGGTTTTGGTCAGCTGCTAATGTACATGAGCTCCGAAGGGCCTGAGCCAGCATTTGAAGGTCATGCTTCTGAAACTTGCGACGTTCCATCTCTTCTTCTCTATTATGAAATGCCTTAAAGGCTGTAGCCAAAATCTCAGTCTGAGGAGTTGCAGGCCCCTGTTCTAGCTTCTTTAACTTAGCCCTTATGTCGGGGTAACTCTGGGATATGAAATAAGTCATAAGGACTGACGCCCTCCTTGAGATTCTGGATCTAAATTTGTAAAACGTTGGAGGGTTTTTCGTGAGCCGATCAAGAAACTCAGAGGGAGTTTCTTCCCTTTTTTTTGAAAAATTTCCCGTAGCTTATCAAAATTGACAGGTTTTTGAGCTGCTCGCCTAAGGCCCGCAACTATGCACGTGATAAACTGGTCCCTTAAGGTTATGCCCCTTGACGAATTATAGTCCCAATTCGGTTTTCCCTCGGGCACTATTTCGGGACCAATGGGAAAGTCTGGATTAGTTCTATTATTCTAAGTATCTATGAGAGGCGGCGCGGAGGGTGTAATGGGGTTTTTAGGTTGGTGGTATACACTATTAAGTCAAGAACCCACACACACTGATTTGGTCACATATTTGCAACTGGGCAGCAGAATCTGAACACCCTAGGGGAATTTCTCCCACTTCTGAGAGACATGGCTGAACACATTCTCCTAGAAGCAAGAAGACAGAACATTAGGATGCAAGACTGACCAGGAAAAACCAGTACCTAGTATCACAAAGACAATTCCGTCACTAATTCAATACAGTCTAGATTTTTGCTAACTTGGTTTCAAAACGGGGCAGCCACTCTGCACAGCTGCCATCCATGCATATAAAAATGAGTGCATGAGTGTGATCCCTCCTGTAGGAGGAAACCAGGTGAAAGCACATGATGGGAAATGGGCAAAGCAGTGTCACATGGGACAATAGAGTCATCGAGTTAAGGCAGATTGCAACATTAATGAATTAAAGTAAATTTCTTAAGCTACTACTATGAAAATTATAGGGGAGGCAGGATAAGGCAGGTATTAATCCTGCAAAAGTATTTGTTACTTTACTATGATTTACAGTCCAGGTGGGCAATAATTTAAGGATTGTGAAGCCAGATTTAAAGATAAGTAGTTGGTGTAGCTAGGTAAATCAGGTCGAAGTTTAATAAAGAAAAGGGAGACCATAAAGAAAGTGAAGTCTGATCCGAGCCCGGTAAATCAAAACAACACCTGGGAGATTGAAATGTTAATGTCCCCAAGGCCCAGGCTCATTCTAAAGTACTGTTAATGAAGCAGCACCCAGCAAATAGGGAGGTGCTAATCAAATCATCCTAGGCCCTTCCTACCCAGATCACTTCACCCCCACCCCCACCCCATCCCCATTGGCCCACCTGTTTTCCACCTTTTGGCCTTCCCACCTGCATCCCCCATCACATGCAGCATAGTGGGAGATAAGCAAACGCCTTTGGGACCCCTTCATCCTCGGGAGTGTGGGGCCCATGGGGGGGAGTCTTTTCTGCTATCCTTTAATAAAGTCTTCTACTTTCCACTCTACACTTGCCTCGGCGTGCTTCTCTGGTGTTATACTTCAGCATTTGGAGAAGCAAGGACTATCAATTGTGTATTAAGTGTTTACATTAGCTCTTATCATCATGCTCCCACCCATCCCTGCTCCCCTCTTTTTGCAAGGGTTCCTGCAAAGTAGTTTTGAAATTGTGTTCCTGTGCAACCTTTCAGGTGCAGACCTGATGGACTTACACACCTTTTTCTTTAATTCCCATGACTCAGGTAAAGGAGAATTTGGAGCACTAAATGCACAGTGTCAAAGTGCTGTCAGTCTCTACAAGTCCACATTTACACATCAGCTGCATGGCTGCAAGAACACACACACCACTGGGACATCTCAGAACCCTAAATCACAGTGTTCTAAGGCCACTCCAGCCTTCATTCTTGCCAGAGTATCTGAGTTGTTCTAAGGATGGACCTCCTGGCTCATCCAGGTTTGTTGTTGTTCTTTTTATATATGTATAACAGTAGAGTATGTTTTGACATATTACACATACAAGGATTATAACTTCCCATTATTGTAGTTGTATATGATGTGGGTTTCATTGGTGGTGTAATCATATATGAACAGAGGAAAGCCATGTCCGATTCATTCTATTGTCTTTCCTATTCCCATCCCCACCCCGCTTCCTGGCATTCCCCTTTGTCTAATCCACTGAACGTCTATTCTTCCCCACCCTCTCCCCACAACTTATTGTGTGTTAGCATCTACATATCAGACAGCACATTCAGCCTTTGGTTTTGGGGGACTGGCTTATTTCACTCAGCATGATAGTCTCCAGTTCCATCCATTTGTCTAGGTCTGTTTTTGAGGTACACAAAGGCTTTCACCCACCTCCTTTCTTCCTTCCCTCCATTCTCATCACTTCTGCTGCCTCACTCAAGGTCAGCTAGGAACTGTTAACTGTCATCTGACCAAGTCAAGAATATACAAGGCTTGGGCTGGGGCTCACTGGTAGCACACTTGCCTGGCATGTGTGAGGCACTGGGTTCAATTCTCAGCACCACATGTAAATAAATAAAATAAAGATCTATCAACAACTAAAAAAAAAAAAAAAAATGCACAAGGCTTGAGGATAGCCTTTGTGAAAATAAACACAGGATGAAACAAAATGAAATAAAGTAATAATAGATTCTTACATGGGAAGGAACCTTTTAGACTCCAATTCAGCCTCCTTAACTCTGTGTTTTGGTGGCCTCCGAACTCGCTGCCAAAAAGTCTTTAGTTACCTCTAGTTAATTCAACATTTAGATGATTCTGCTTTATATTAGCCAGAGTATGATGCCATAGTAATGAAGCCAGGTAGTGAGTGTAGTTAAGTAAATCGGGTCTAATATCAAGTCTAATAAAGAAAATGGAGTCCATAAAGAAAATGGAGTCAATCTCAGCCCAGGGAAACCAGAACAATAGCTAGGAGATTAAAAAGGTTAATGATCCCAGGCTGGGGCTATGGCTCAGTGGTAGTGCACTTGTCTTGCATGTGAAAGGCCCTGGATTCGATCCTCAGCACCACATAAATAAAATAAAGGTATTGTGTCCACCTACAACTAAAAAAATATTAAAAAAAAAAAAAAAAAAAAAAAAAGTTAGTGATCCCAAGCCCTGGGCCCATCCCAAAGAACTGTTAACAAAGCAGCTCCCAGCAAACAGGGAGGTGCTAATCAAATTACCCTAGGCCCTTCCTGCCCAGATCATTCCTCCCCCACCCCATGGGCCCACCTGTCTTCCACCTTTTGGCTTTCCCATCACATGCAGGATAGAAGGAGATAAGCAAAGTAAAGGACAGAAACGTAAGGAGAACAAAAGCAGACCTTAGACATAAAAGGGAGAAGACCTCCCCTTCCCACAGGTCTCCTCCCTCCAGGGGGAGGTCTTTTCTGCTGTCCTCTAATAAAGCCTTTCACTTTCCACTCTACACTTGCTTCGGTGTGCTTCTCTGGTGTTGTACTTCAACATTTGGGGAAGAAAGGACTCCTCAAGGTAAAGGGCTCTAATAGTAATAACTAACTCTTGTTAAACATATTCTACTTTGCATACATTGTATTGTTTATTCTCCCCCCCCCAGAACACTGTCAGGAAGATCCTATTAGAAAGGTTATGTACCCTGCCCAACGTCATCCAACAAGAAAGAGATAGGTGCAGAATTTGAACACACAGGCTATCCTGCTCCAGAAGCCCTCTAAACTATTTGGTCTACATAGCATGATTTCTGCTTTCTCTAACTTCTGCTAATTGGTCCTTGGGCCACAAAAGCATCTGATTCTTCCACATGGTATTTTTGCTTAGCAAGAAGAGGTGATTTCTCTTCTCCTACCCAATCACATAGTTCCTTCTCCAGGCCTACTAATTGTACAAGCTCCATTTGGTCTCCAAAATGTGTTACACAGATCTCAAGATAATCATATCCTAGATGTTCAACCAGTGCAGTGTGCAAAGACTTGGTTGCCACCTGCTTCCCAGATGAGTACTTCCTAATCTGACTTTCTATGGTCATGAAAATGTCCTATACTTGTACTATCCTATTTAATAGCCACTAGCTACACTTGGCTATTAAGTGTTCAAGTTGTGGTGGCTGCAATTAAGGAACTAAGTTTTTTATGTTATCCATTAATTTGGTTCTATGTAGCCATATGTGAAAAGTAGCTATGTATGAGTGAGAGTATGGTTCTAGATTACATAATTCTACATCATATCCAGATCCATGTCATCAGGATGATTATGTCATCACCATTCTATAATACCCAGTTGGCTTCTAGGACCCCTGAACACATTTACATTTTTTTTCCTGATAATTGTCATCTCATGATCATTCTAGCTTAATTAACTATTAAGTTAATTCCAATTTTTGTCATTCATAGGATCTTGGATGCTTTGTGTCATCACAAAGTTGGTACATCTTCACAGAATGCATAATAGTAATAATAATGATATAATAGTAATAAATGTAGCTAACATTTATTGAAGCCTTACTAAATGCCAGGAGTAGCACCATGCACACGCCAGAACTCTCTGTATATCTCATACAAACCCAGGACAGTTTGGCTCCACAGCCAAGACCATTTGTTAGAATTTAGGCAAAGTTTCTTACGCTGGGAATGCCATTTTAATAAAAGGGAAGTTTATTAGGGGCCACACGTGGAAGGGGAAGAAGAAGGGAAAAAACAGGGACGAAAGGAATCAGGGGCAGGCGCGAACAAGAGAGCGATTTCAGTCCGGGGGAGGCTTAAATAGCAAAACTGGTGGTCAGATACCCCCTGGAGTGAGTCCTTGCCCTGTAAGTTGCCGGAGGTCAGGAGGTAGTGGCCAGGGCACCTGCTGGCCAAGTTCGCTGGCCAGGCTGAGGATCCTGGGAAATGTAGTTTTTCACAAAGCACCTGGGGAGGTGTGGCCTTCTGCCTGGGAGGCGCATCCTCCTGCCTGGAATCCAACACCTTTACCTACTGACCAGACTGCCTTCCACATCAGAGAAACACACACACACAATCAGTACTTAAAAACTTTCTTTTATTTATACATTGGTTATTAATCTATATTTCTCATAACATCATTTAGTCCCAATTGTCATTGTATCCAAAACAATGCTCTTACCATTTTCACAAGAATCTCATGACAGCTCCTGTCGAATCTCCTACAGCAGCACTTATTCACAATGTCTATTAATACTGTCCTAAACCTAACAACATTTTAAGAAATAGAATGAGATCAATCTACCATGATTTCTTCTTGAACTCATCCTGACTTTTGGAAATATTTAATACTCATTTTCTCTCAGTAATTCAATCAGTCAAGAGCACATTCCCATGTCCATCAAGAAAAATGTAACAACTGAGACATTAAATGGAAACTTTATTTCAGTAAACTGTCCAACATGTCAAATGGTAGAAAAAAGCATTTAAAGTTTAGAGCACAGCATAATTTGGAATAAAGAAGAAAACTTTTGGACTAGGATTGTGGCTGAGTGGCAGAGCACTTGCCTTGCACATGTGAAGCACTGGTTTTGATCCTCAGCACCACATAAAACTAAATAAACAAAATAAAAATATTGCATCCATCTATAACTAAAAAATATTTTTAAAAAAATAAGACTTTTAATAAGAATGTTTAAAAAAAAGATTTGCCTGTATAACAGGACATCAAATGAGATGTTTTTCCCCTCCTAAACTAAATTTCACCTAAAATCTCAAGACCAAGTTTTATAAGCACTAAGGTATCCCCACACTCTAAAATGTAGAGCAAGACTGTCTCTGCAGAACTTTCTTAGGAGGTGGCCTCAAACCAGTGTCTGTAGTCTGTCAACCACTGATAATGAGAATTGTGAAGACAGGGAACACTGATGGGTGCTGATGTCTTTGAAGGGAATTGTCAGACTGCGGTGCCATTCCTCTTTCCTCTCTATCACAGGGTGTATAATATGAGAAGACTTAGGGGCTAGAGAGAAAAAGACTGAAAAGCATCCAGAGAGGTAGGGAGGGAAAAAACCAAGAGAGTGCATTGTCATGGAAACCAAAAGAAGAAAGTGAGTGGGCAGCTTCCTCAAGTGCTGCTGAGAGGTTAAGCTGAGGAATGAAAAGCATTTATTGTATTTAGCAATAATGGGACATTGGTTTTCTTGATTAGAGCAATTTCCTCAGAGTGTTAAGGATGGAAGTTTGACTGTAAGAGGTGAAGGGCTAATAACAGAAAATCTAAACAATTTTTTGAATTAGGCTGTGAAAAGAAGAGAAAGACTAGAAACTAAATGTAAGTGCAAATTCCAGAAGATAATTTTTAAGATTTAAAATTAAGAGTATAAAGCACCCAAGGAAAATAAAACTGCAATTGTGATACATGGAGATCAAAACCTATTGTAGTGAAAGCTATGGGTTTTGAAAAGATATATGTGCACACACATGATTTTAAAATAATCTTTAAAACAAAGATCAAAGTTCACTTGTTTAAGTTCCAATGCATTAACCAAAATAAAAATAGAGAAGGAACTAAATGATCATTTAAAGTTGAAATTTCCAAAATGGTCATTTTGTCCAATAGTAGGCAATAGTAGAAGACTTGGTGAAGCACAGGACTATTTCAGCTAAACCAGAGAGCATAAGATTTGCATCACTGTGCTGGGGTTGTGGCTTAGTGCTAGAGCACTCACCTAACATGCATGAGGCACTGGGTTCAATCCTCAGCACCACATAAAAATAAAATAAAGATATTGTGTCCACCTATAACTAAAAAATAAATATTTAAAAAAAAGATTTGCATCATTGAAAAGGTCCTGGATTCATCTAATAAAATAATATACACTCATAGACAGGGATGTCAGATAAAGTAGCACTTTCAAATGAAAATTTTATATATCATTTTAATAACAAAAATAAAGAAGCTAAGAATATATATCACCGTCTGAAGAGAAAGCAGTGGTTGTGGTCTATGCACTAGAGTAGCAGGTGGGTGACAGCTGGCTAGATAGTTAGTTTGCATGAGTAGGACATATTTGACTTTCTCTGCTGCTTCAGCTTTAAGAGCAGGCTAAGGCCTCTCTTCAGTGTTAGCTGTCCACTGTTGATCCCAAAGTGTGTGAGTTAGCCAACTGAGGGCCAGTTGAGGGAACTGTGGGAGAATCAGGACCAAGAGAATCTCTGAGACAGCAGAAGAAAATAGACAAAAGGTATCCTCATTAGAAAGGTGTCAAAAGACAAAATTTCAACAAAGGTAAATGGCCTAATTGGCTTTCATTTGCAATTCATGAATCAGGCAGCATATCCTATAAAAATAGAGAGGTGCTGGGCAGGGCAGAATAGCCAGTTTTTGTAAGATCACTAGAGCAGGAACAAGGAAACAGCATCACACAAGCAGACCTCATTGTTGCTGCAGGTTCACTGTCAGACCACTACAATAAAGCGTCTGTGGCAATAAGATGAGGCATACTTATTTATTTTTTATTTATTTATTTATTTTGGTTTTCTAGTGCACATCAAAGTTGTGTTTATACTATATTGCAACCCATTAAGTATGCAATAGAGTTATGTCTAAAAAATAACAATGCATGTGCCTCAGGAAACATGCCAGATATAACAGAGTCACCAAGTAAGCATGTGCAGCTGGGGAAAGAATTACCATAGGCTTTCAATTTGTAATGAAAGAAAAGAAAGAAAGCAAGCAATGCCTGAAAAATACAATAAACTAAGTCCAATAAAATGAGGTATGACTGTACAAAAAGCAGATTGGTTGACATTGGTTTACTTTTGGTTACTTTCCACCTAAGGTTAAAGCAGAAGGGACTTCCCTATCATATTGGTTGAAACTGGCCTATTTGGGGATTTGTCTATTCTCTCTCTCCTGATTTCCCTGAAGATCCAGTAAGCAATTCAGCTTTAGTTTGGTGACATGGAGTTTTAGCATGAGTGATTTCATTTTGGTTTGATCTGTTCTGTTGGGACCTAATGCAGGTGCTCAGTCCAAAACAGCATTTATGGCCTCCCTAAATTTCATTTAACAGAGGAAAACAGACAACTCTTGAAAGATGAGAAAGATGAAATGAAATTCCAGATGCTGGGAAGTTTGGTAATTTGGTGAAAAGAAGTTGAAGGATTTTTGTTTATGACTTTCAGTTCAATGTGAAATAAAAGGCATCCTGTGAGTGAGCGGAAGAGCTGGTGGGTTAGGTGTAAAGAGAACAGAAAGGAGTTAAAAACAACACCACCGGGCTGGGGTTGTGGCTCAGAGGCAGAGCGCTCACCTCGCACGTGTGCGGCCCAGGTTCGATCCTCAGCACCATGTAAACATAAATGCATTGTATTGTGTACAACTAAAGTAAATAAATAAATATTTAAAAAAAAAAAAAAAAAAAAAAAAAAACAACACCACCACCACCTGCCTTGAAGAATGAGGGAGACTGACTAAAAGAGCATGAGATTAAGATTGCAGACTCGTCATGACTGCACAGAGACCAAGAAAGTAAACTGGACCCAAATGCTTGGTGTAGAGTATTCTCCAGCAGCTGCACAGACCTGTATAGGGAGGGTGGGTTAGGGTTATGGTTCTGCCACTTATGTTACAAGGAGAGTATTGATCAGACAGGAATTGAAGCACTGGGCCTTGAGGTGTAGGCCACGTTGGAGCACAGTCACTTAATAAATCTTTTTTTTTTTTTTTTTTTTAAACAGGGAAATGAAAGAAAATTAGAAATTAGAAACCTAATGGAAATTTCCTGCAAAACCTAATCACTAAGACTTATTGACTTTACATCTCAAAAATCTCTCTCTATTCTTTCTACATCTTTCCTACTTCCTCTCTTACCACTGGTCATCTGCATCCCTTAGGAGTGAACTCACCTTTCCACATCCTCCATTGATCGCAACATCCTGAGATTTCTTTTTAAATATCTAAACCTCTCTTGCATTTGCCTGCTTAAAATCCTTCCGAGGTGTGTTGATTAGGGTCCTAGCTAAACATTCCTAGCCCTTCAACCACATTGCAGGTGATATGATTTTTTATTTCTCTCACCCTACAGGACCTCTTGTCTGACATGCTCCTGTTAGTAAATGACCCTCTTAAAATGTATTGCCCAGGTTCTAGACACCAAGACAGTATTAAACCTGTAAAGACCTTATTAGAGTAAATACTTAATATTAATAGAGAAAATAGACGGAAGAGGCCGGAAGAGTTGTGAAATCTGACACAAATCTGAGCCCAAGTGAAGGAGACAGGGAAAGAAGAATGTGGAAGCATCCTGGATTGCCATGAATCTAAAGAAAATACAGCAGGGCCACAGGGAAGTCCTTGAGTTAAAGAAGGCCTTCCAAGGCTTCTCTCTGTGCTACCTATGCAAGCCTCAGAGCAAGCACAGTGATGAATTGCAGAGCATAGCTGCTAGGCTCTTTCTTAAATGATTTTGCTCCCTGTCACTGGAGATCTGTGAGGTATGGTCTTATGGCAACCACAAATTTGGCTTTCCATACCCTTTGGCCAAAGTCTAAAATCCTTTAAAAAGCCTCAGACACCCTATAAATAAATTCTGGCCTCCACCCACCACTTCATCCTTATCCAACCCCCGTTTTATTCTGTTCCAAACTTATCCTACTTCCATCAATTCCAGAAATAAACCATGCACAGTATTCCCCATCAAAGCCTTTCATGCTGTATCTGCTACCCAAGCTTGCCCTGATCCCATATTCTCCTTTGCCTGTTTTGTTCCTCAACCTTTAACTCATGTTTTCACTCGGATGTGATCTCCCAATTCCCCTGTCTATTGCCCTTAGCCTGGCTTATATGCCCCCTTGCGTGTTTCTATAACGATCAGTTCTCCTGTTACAGCAGGTCACATGAGTAAGGATCTGTTGGCCTCTGACTTCCCTACCAAAAGGCGTTAGTTCCAAGACAGCAGAACCTATCTTCCTTGCTCACAGCTGGCCCTCAGGGCTTAACGCAGAGTGATGCTCAAGAAATGTTCAGTAACCCATTCTGACTGACTGACCAGTAAAAGGACATGAGGTAGAGGGGACTGTTAGCAAGAAATAAAGGCAGTCATGGGCATAAGTTGGATAGGCTGAAGCTTAAGAGAGAAAGCTTAATGAGAGACCCAGGAGAGTTGAAAGGAAAACCAAACACTTATTTCATTTGCAAAGAAAAATCAAAGCAAAGATCATACTCACAATTGATCATTTTATGAAATGTGTGTGAATCTAGGGTCTAAATATAGATGTTTTTCATACCACCTGGCCCCTGTAGGATGCAATAGTCAAGATTAAATTTAGCCGCATACAGCAGGGAACCTAAGTACAAAGCTCTATCAGTCAGGGATCCCAGCATGAAGCAAATGACAAATTCAAATGGGTGTGACTGAACAAAGTTTGAAGAAGCCACTATTAATAGAGATGTGGACAAGGTTTAAGGTAACCAAAAAGGGGTAGCAGAGCTTCCTGGAGTTAGCAACAGTGGGAAGACATTGCCACCCCTGTACTGAAGGGACATAGGTATGGACAATGTTACTGAAGCCCATGAAGATCAGGAGCCTCTGAGGAGGGGGCTTCGGGCAGGTATTGTGGCCATAGAAGAACAGGGCCTCCTGAACCCAGGATGATGCAAGCAGAGAGGTAGTCGGGAAAATAATCATTCTATTCTCCTGCATCCATCTCCTGCCAGGTGTTTTCAAATCCAATTGGAAGACAGAGGGCAAGAGAACTTTTTAGGACACAGATCATGGAAGAGAGAATGGACACTGGATTGTTGGGAGATGGCTTCAAAAGGAGAATAACCAACACAGTGATTTATGTTTCTCACATTATAGTAAGTCTAAAGGTAGGCACCCCACGACTGAAATTCTGGATGCCTGGGCCTCAGGAATCCAACCTCCTTTTATCTTTCTGACCTGTCATCTTTGATATTTGGCTCCCTTTCTTTTGGTCACCTCCCATTCCAAGAGGACTTTTGGAGCTCCTGATATACAAATGTATTCTAGTAAGAAAAAAGGAAAAAAGGGAGAGGGCCAGAAGTGCACCTTCTAGTTGAGTAGGCTTCTTTAAGAGGTCCAACTGCACTTCCACATATATTTTATTAGCCATCCATAGCTGAGAGACTAGAAAATGGATGTGGTATTTTGCTAAGCATGTTGCTTCCCAGAATCAAATCATTTTTTTTTTTTTTTTTTTTTTGTGAGTGTGTGTGTGTGTGTGTTGTTTTGTTTTGTTTCATAAAGGAAGGGTAGAATGGCCAGCCACAGTGGGGCATGCCTGTAATCCCGCAGCTCAGGAGGCAGAGGCAGGAGGATCACCAGGAGGTTCAAAGCCAGCCTCAGCAAATAGTGTGGCACTAAGAGACTCAGTGTGACCCTGTCTCTAAATAAAATACAAAATAGGGCTGGGTGTATGGCTCAGTGGTTGGGTGCCCCTGAGTTCAATCCCCAGTTGCCCCCACCCCCTAAAAAAAGGGTAGAATGAAGACCAATGGAGTAAAATAGAAAATGCAGAGACAAACCCACATAGTTATAGCCATCTGATACTTGACAAAGGTGCCAAAAATACATGTTGGAGAAAAGACAGCCTTTTAAATAAATGGTGCTAGGAAAACTGGATAGCCATATGTAGAAGAATGAATTTAGATCCTTATCTTTTACCCTGCACAAAAGTCAAATCAAATTGGATCAAAGACTTAGAAATTAGACCAGAAACCTTGCAAATGCTAGAAGAAAACATAGGGTCAACAGTCCATCACACAGGTGCAGGCACTGACTTCTTCAACAAGCCCCCTAAAGCTCAAGAAATCAAACCAAGAATCAAAAAGTGGGATGCCATCAAATTAAAAAGCTTCTGCACAGCAAAGGAAATGGTTGAGAGAAGAGAAAGCCTACAGAATGGGAGAAAATCTTTGCCAGCTACTCCTCTTACAGAGAACTAATATCCAGAATATATAAAAAGTAAAAAAACTCAATGCCAAGAAAACATATAGCCCAAACAATAAATGGGCAAATGAACTAAACAGAAATTTCTCAAAAGAAGAAACACAAATGGCCGAGAAATATATGAAAAAATGTTCAGCATCTCTAGTGATCAGGGAAATGTAAATCAAAACTATACTGATTACATCTCACTCTAGTCAGAAGGCAATTATCAAGAACACAAATAATAAACACTGGCAAGGATGGGGGAGAAATGTACACTCATATATTGTTGGTGGGGCTACAAATTAGAACAGCCACTCTGGAAAGCAGTATGGAGATTTCTTAAAAAAAAAAAAAAAAACTAGAAATGAAAGCACTATATGACCCAGCTATCCCAGAATTTATCCATGAGAACTAAAATCAGCATACCGTAACAATAGAGCCACTTCAATGTTTATAGCAGCACAATTCACAATGGCAAAATTATGAAATCAATTCAGACACTTGTCAATAGATGAATGGATCAAGAAAATACACACACACACACACACACACACACACACACACACGCATACAATGGAGTTTTACTCAGCCATAAGAATAAAATATGGAGAGGTTGGAGGGGAAGATGGCCAACAGGAGGGAGGTGCTCTCTGGACGCTGTTGCTAAAAGACGCGGAGTGGGAAGTTTGAACACGTTACTAGGAATTCTATTACAACTGAAAGGGAGCCGAGACATTCCATTCGTGCACCTCAGGACAGTGAAATACAACATTCTCCGGACCAGGACAAGCAGGGGCAGTGTCGCAACGGTCCACAGTCCGAAGCAGCGCTTTTTGCGCTGCAGGTGCAGGGGCCGATACCATCTCTGCAAGGAGACATCCACCCAGCGGCTTTGAAACCTATCGGCAAGGAGGGATAGAAAGAAGCCTAGAGGCGTGGGCAGTGTCCACATAGAGCTCTTTCGCACAGCTTGCCAAGCCCATCCCGCACGCTCTGGACTGACACAAGGGTCTGCGGAGCTGCTGATGAGTGGGAGGCGAGCATCCACCGCCATCTTTGAGAAGTACAGTGGCTGACCCAGACAAAGGGGAAAAGACAGAAAGGAAGAACAACTACAGACATGCAGGGAGCAGCCGCCAATGCTCTGAAAACAACGCACACCTGGGTGAGGCTCTGGTAACCAGCAGGGGAGGGCGTGTCTGAGGCCAGCGCAGCGGCCACAAGAAACTACAACTGTGGGTGGGTGTGGGGAAAGGGTGCCTTCTGGAGGGTCCCCTTCCCGGTGCCATTCATCTGCTGACACACAACCCCCCTGAGCCACTCTTCCGCTGGGCCATTCTGACACTGGCCAAAGGTGCAGCCTTGACTCCACTAACAGGATCGCAGACTGTCTAGACGTGATCTAATACAATTGGTTTAAACTGGAAAGGAAAAAAGAGGGGGGCTTCCCAGGGCCCGTTTTGTTTGAGACTTGGGGTTCGACTTTTTTTTTTTTTTTTGGTTTGCTTGTTTTATTGGTTTTCAGGGTTTTTTGTTTGTTTGTTTGTTTGTTTGTTTTTTTTCTTTTTTTTTTTTTTGCATTGATTGTCAGTGTTTTTGTTTGTTTGCTTCTGCTCCTTTTTTCTTTCCTTCTTTTCTTCCTTCTCACTTTTGCATCTTTTCTTCCTCCTTCATCTTTCATATTTACACTTTGCCACTGCATACTAAACAGAGGCAAAAACAAGATATACGCAGAACTTGTGATTTTTAGAACCGGCGCAATTGAACTGGATAGCAAAGCAGTGTTATATATAGTTTACTCTCTATTTTCTTGATTTCTCTCTCTCCTCTCTCTTACACCAATTTCTACTCTTTTATCATTATTTTTCCTTTTCCATCTTACTTTATATATAAATTGGTCTTTCCACCTAATTGTCTACTCCATTCTCTTTCTTCTCTCGTCTACTGATACTAAACCACTCCCATTAAATCACTTCAATAGAACTCTCTTTTCATACTTTCCAAGAAAGAACAATTCAAGACACTTCCTTCTTCCTAAACATAACACCTCTGTATCCAGTACTTGAAGCTATAAAACCCCATCAGAAGTGTACAGAGTAAATTGGAAATAATATCTAGGTTAACCAAATCTGTACAGTGTGATCAAACGTGGATTTTCTGAATAGAAAGTGTTAGGTTTTAAAGTGTAAAGGAATTATAAGGGGATCTGATAGCATTGTACTACAGGAACAACATAAGGCTTTAAGGTAAAATGGAAATAGTCAAGGTCCCACAGTGCAGGAAGAAAAGACACACAAGCAACATGAAAAAACAAGGGAAGAAAGTGACACAAACAAATCAAGATACCTCATCAGTAGATTCCATGGCAAACACAGTTGGTCAAATGCCAGAGAAGGAATTTAGAAATTACATCTTCCAAATGTTTATGGAACTTAAGAATGAACTCAAAAATGAGATGAGGGAGCAAGTACAGGAGGCAAAAGATCATTTTGACAAAGAACTCCAAAAACAAATACAGGAAGTAAAAGATTACTTCAATAGGAAAATAGAGGCTCTAAAGATAAACCAAACAGAAATTCCAGAAATGAAAGAAGCAATAAACCAAAATAAAAGTTCAATTGGAAGCATCTCCAACAGAATAGACCACTTGGAAGAAAGAACCTCAGACAATGAAGACAAAATATATGTCCCAGAGAAGAATTTAGACTATACAGCAAAACTCGTTGGAAATCAAGAACATAACATCCAAGAATTATGGGACAGCATAAAAAGACCAAACTTAAGAGTGATTGGCGTAGAGGAAGGGGCAGAGTTTCAAGCCCAAGGAATGAGTAATTTATTTAACGAAATAATTACAGAAAATTTTCCAAATTTGAGGAATGAATGGGAAAACCAAGTTCAAGAGGCATACAGAACACCAAACAAACAAAATCACAACAGATCCACACCAAGACACATTATAATGAAAATGCCTAATATACTGAGCAAGGAGAGAATACTAAAAGCCACAAGAGAAAGGAAGCAGATTACATATAGGGGGAAACCAATCAGACTATGTTCAGATTTTTCAACCCAGACCTTAAAAGCAAGAAGATCCTGGAATAGCATATTTCAAGCTCTGAAAGAAAAGGGATGTCAACCAAGAATCTTATATCCAGCAAAACTGAGCTTTAGATTTGAAGATGAAATAAAAACCTTCCACGACAAACAAAAGTTAAAAGATTTCACAACTCGAAAGCCAGCACATCTGAACATCCTGGGCAACATTTTTTCATGAAGAAGAAGAGAAAGATAACAATGAAAATCAACAAAGGGAGATATTAAACTAAGGGAAATACCAACCAGAAGAGAAACCAAATCAAGCTAAAGACCATAATTCAAATAAAAATGGATGGGAATAAAAATCACATCTCAATAATAACCCTGAATGTTAATGGCCTAAACTCGCCAATCAAAAGACACAGATTATTAGAATGGATTAAAAGAAATGACCCAAAAATTTGCTGTCTCCAAGAAACACACCTCATAGAAAAAGACATCAACAGACTGAAAGTGAAAGGCTGGGAAAAGTCTTATCACTCACATGGCCAGCGGAAACAAGCAGGGGTTTCCATTCTCATATCAGATAAGGTAGACTTCAAACCAAAACTAATCAAGAGGGACAAAGATGGATATTTCTTACTACTTAAGGGAACCATTCATCAACAGGATATAACAATCATAAATCTATATGCCCCAAATAATGGAGCACCTACATTCATCAAACAAACTCTTCTCAAGTTCAAGAGTAAAATAGACCACAACACAGTTATTCTAGGGGAGTTCAACACACCTCTCTCACCAATGGATAGATCTTCCAAACAAAAGCTAAACAAAGAAACTTTAAGCCTCCTTAAAACAATTAACAATTTAGACCTAACGGACATATATAGAATATTTCATCCCTCAGTAAACAAATACACTTTTTTCTCAGCAGCACATGGCTCCTTCTCCAAAATAGACCATATATTAGGTCATAAGGAAACTCTCAGCAAATATAAAAAAATAGAGATACTACCCTGCATTCTATCAGACCATAAAGGGATGAAATTGGAAATCAACGACAAAACAAGGATTAAGAAAAACTACTCCAACAACTGGAAGCTAAACAACATGCTACTGAATGAACAAGGGGTTGAAGAAGACATCAAAGTGGAGATTAAAAAATTTCTAGAGGTAAATGAGAACACAGATACAATGTATAGAAATCTCTGAGACACTATGAAGGCAGTAGTAAGAGGAAAATTCATTGCACTGAATTCATTCCTTAAGAGGAAAAAAAACAACAAATAAATGACTTAACATCACACCTCAAAGCACTAGAAAAAGAAGAACAGACCAACAACAAGAGCAGGAGAAGACAGGAAATAATTAAAAACAGAGCAGAAATTAATGAAATTGAGACAAAGGAAACCATTCAAAGAATTGACAAAACTAAAAGTTGGTTGTTTGAAAAAATAAACAAAATTGACAGACCCTTAGCAATGCTAACAAAAAGAAGAAGAGAAAAAACTCAAATTACTAACATTCGTGATGAAAAAGGGAATATCACAACAAACACCTCAGATATACAGAATATAATTAGAAATTACTTTGAAAACTTGTACTCTAATAAAATAGAAAATACTGAATGCATTGACAGATTTCTTGAGTCGTATGATTTGCCTAAACTGGAAATGGAGGCTATACACAACTTAAACAGACCAATTACAAGTGAAGAAATAGAAGATGCCATCAAAAAGCTACCAACAAGGAAAAGTCCAGGACCTGATGGGTTTACAGCCAAGTTCTATAAGACTTTCAAAGAAGAACTAATACCAATGCTCTTCAAACTATTTCAAGAAATAGAAAAAGAGGGAGCTCTTCCAGACTCTTTCTATGAGGCCAATATCACATTAATTCCAAAGCCAGGCAAAGACACATCCAAAAAAGAAAACTTCAGGCCCATATCTTTAATGAACATAGATGCAAAAATCCTCAACAAAATCCTGGCAAATTGGATACAAAAACATATCAAAAAGATAGTGCACCACGAGCAAGTGGGGTTTATCCCAAGGATGCAAGGCTGGTTCAACATTCGGAAATCAATAAACATAATACATCACATCAATAGACTTAAAGACAAAAATCATATGATCATCTCAATAGACGCAGAAAAAGCATTTGACAAAATACAACACCCCTTTATGTTCAAAACACTGGAAAAACTAGGAATATCAGGAACATATCTCAACATTATAAAAGCTATTTATGCAAGGCCCCGAGCTAACATTATCTTAAATGGAGAAAAATTGAAAGCATTCCCTCTAAAAACTGGAACAAGACAGGGATGCCCCCTTTCACCACTGCTATTTAACATAGTACTGGAAACTCTGGCCAAAGCAATTAGACAGACGAAAGAAATTAAAGGGATCAAGGTAGGAAAAGAAGAGCTCAAATTAGCACTATTTGCTGATGACATGATAATCTATTTAGAAGACCCAAAAAACTCTACCAGAAAACTTTTACAACTAGTAAATGAATTTGGCAAAGTTGCAGGATACAAAATCAATACACATAAGTCAAAGGCATTTTTGTACATCAGCGACAAAGACTCTGAAAGGGAAATGATGAAAACTACCCCATTTACAATAGCATAAAAAAAAAATAAAATACCTGGGAATCAACCTAACGAAAGAGGTGAAAGACCTCTATAATGAAAATTATAGAACACTAAAGAAAGAAATTATAGATGAACTCAAAAGATGGAAAGACTTACCTTGCTCTTGGATAGGTAGAATTAATATTGTCAAAATCTCCATACTACCAAAAACATTATACAGATTTAATGCAATTCCAATCAAAATCCCAATGTCATTCTTCAAAGAAATAGAAATAGCAGTCATGAAATTCATCTGGAAAAATAGGAGACCCAGAATAGCCAAAGCAATCCTGAGCAAGAAAAGTGAAGCAGGGGGCATCACCATACCGGACTTTAAATTATACTATAGAGCAATAGTAACAAAAACAGCATAGTATTGGCACCAAAACAGACTGGTGGACCAATGGTACAGAATTGAGGACACAGAGACTAATACATATAATTTCAGCAATCTTATATTAGACAAAGGCGCCAAAAATGTACAGTGGAGAAAGGATAGCCTCTTCAACAAATGGTGCTGGGAGAACTGGAAATCCATATGCAACAAATTGAAATTAAACCCTTATCTCTCACCATGCACAAAACTCAATTCAAAGTGGATCAAGGACCTAGGAATTAGACCAGAGACAATACACCCTAATAGAAGAAAAAGTAAGCTCCAATTTCCAACATGTTGGATTAGGCCCCAAGTTCCTTAATAAGAATCCTGTAGCGCAAGAATTACTACCAAGAATTAATGAATGGGATAGAGTTAAACTAAAAAGCTTCTTTCAGCAAAAGAAACAATCAGTGAGGTGAATCGAGAGCCAACTAATTGGGAACAAATATTTAATCATGCACATCAGATAGAGCACTAATTTCTAGAATATATAAA
This sequence comes from Tamias sibiricus, assembly GCA_025594165.1. Classification (NCBI taxonomy): domain Eukaryota; kingdom Metazoa; phylum Chordata; class Mammalia; order Rodentia; family Sciuridae; genus Tamias; species Tamias sibiricus. The sequence continues at coordinate 124,360,569 of CM046666.1, read as the reverse complement.
GAATTCAAAAAACTTCACACTAAAAAAAACAAATAACCCAATCAATAAATGGGCTAAGGAATTGAGAAGACACCTCTCAGAAGAAGATTCACGATTAATCAATAAATACATGAAAAAATGTTCAACATTGCTGGCAATTAGAGAAATGCAAATCAAAACTACTCTAAGATTTCACTTCACTCCAGTCAGAATGGCAGCCATCAAGAACACAAGCAACAATAAATGTTGGAGAGGATGTGGGGAAAAAGGCACACTCATACATTGCTGGTGGGACTGCAAAATGGTGCAACCATTATGGAAAGCAATATGGAGATTTCTTGGAAAACTGGGAATGGAACCACCCTATGACCCAGCTATCCCACTCCTGGGTCTATTCCCAAAGGACTTAAAAACAGCATATTACAGTGACACAGCTATCTCAATGTTTGTAGCTGTGCAATTCACAATAGCTAGGTTGTGGAACCAATCTAGATGTCCCTCAGTAAATGAGTGATTAAGAAAATGTTGTATATACGCACAATGGAATTTTACTCAGCAATAAAAAAATAAAATTAATGGCATTTGCAGGTAAATGGATGAAGTTGGAAGACATAATGCTAAGTGAAGTTAGTCAGTCTCAAAAATCCAAGTACCAAATGTTTTCTCTGATATAAGGAGGCTAGTTCATAGTATTGTTGGATGGGGGGGTACATACGAGGACTAGAGGAACACTAGAATGGTCAAAGGGAAGGGAGGGTAAGGGAGGGAGTAAGGAGGGAGGGAGAGGGAGAAAAGGAAAAAGTAAAAAGAAAAAGAAAAGGTGTTTGAATGAGACGGATATCATTTTCCTAAATTCATGATTGAAGACCTGAATTGTACGAATATACTTTGTATACAAACAGTTGTATGTAAAAAGATGCTAAATACACGCACTATGAGTTGTATATACTAAAAATTATAAAAATAAAATTAAAAAGAAGATAAACAGATAATTAATTAAATATTAACCAAGATGAAAGTGGTGATCAGAAGTAAAAAAAAATTCCAGGAAAAAATAAGTGAGATGTCATCCCACATACACCAAAATATGCATAAAAATGGATAAAAGTATAAACTATTGATTGTAATCATAGTAATGGTAATGCTTTCTTAAGAGGTACTAATGGTGAGCCCTTTTATCATTTTTATTTTTATGCTGAAAAATATTAAAGTGAAGCTATCAAAACCTTGATTTAAATCAGTGCCTTTCTGCTGTACAGCCAAGTTCATATTCCATATTTAAAAGATGAATAAACATTCCTTCTTATACTTATGATATTCTTTACCATAATATTTCAACATCTGAGATAAGGTTACTTAAGCTAAACCAAAAAAAATTTTTTAAAGTGCAAAAAAATAAAAAGAAAAAAAAAGAATAAAATATGGCACTTACTGGTAAATGTATACAAATGGGGGAAAAAATCATGCTAAGTGAAATAAGCCAGACTCGGGTCAAATGTATTTTCTCATATGTGGAAACTAGAGCAAAAAAAAGGGAAATAAGGCCATTGGGGAGGGGATCAGATATCAAAAATACCTAGGGAATATCAATGGAATAGAAGAAGGAGAGGCAAGGAGGTAAGAAGAGATAGGGGGAAAATATGGAATGAATTTAACAAAACCATGTTATAGTCATATATAAAGATACCAAAAGGAATTTCACCTTTATGTATATGTAGAAAGTACCAATAAAAATAAATAAATAAAGGAGTGAAAAGAAGATTAGTGGAGAAAGGGGGAGATGGGATTAAAATCAAATTCCTTGCATGTATATTTTATCAAAATGAACCCAAATACTATATATAATTATAATGTTCTAATAAAAGAAATGGGTAGAATGGATGTTGGGTAGACCATTCCAAAACAATGCTTGCAAAAACAGATGGTAACACTGAAAGATGGTCTGTCTTCTCAGGGAAAACTTTTTGGTCTCGTACACTGTTATGTTTTGAATGTTGGTTCCTTCCAAAACTCATGTTGAAATATTCTTCTTATTGTAATGATATTAAGAGGTGGGACCTTTAAGGGTGATCAGGGCATGGTTGGGATTAATGTCCTTATAAAAATGCAGCTGAAGCCCACTTTTACCTCTTGGCCTCTGTCTTCTTCCTTGTGCGGATCCAGCCTTCCTCCCCTCCAGAGGACACAGCATATAAGGTGCCATCTTGGAAGAAGACAATGGCCTCACCAGACACCAGACTTGCCCATGCCTTGACCTTAGACATCCTGGCCTCCCAGAACTGTGAGAAAATCAATTTCTGTTCACTGTAAATTACCAGTCTCTGGTGTTCTGTTATAGCAGCATAAAAAGACTATGATACTGACATTATAACCTCATGTCTGCTTAGGTTGCACAGGTTCTTGTGATTCCTCTGCATGAACTTGGTAGACTACAGAGACCACTGGCTTTATATCTTTTTAGTCACATAATTCTCAAGGATAGATGTCAATCAAGATTGATCACTTCCTCAGTTTATTTTAGTGTATCCTACTTCCAACAGATGAAAAGCAAAGTCTCCATTCACTCAACAAATATTCATTGAGTACTTCCTCTGTGCCAGGTACTTTTCTAGATGCTGGAGATACAGCAGTGAACAAAACAGATGAAAAGTCTGTCTACTTGGAGCTTATATTCTAGTGGGAGAATATAGACAATAATATAATACATAAATACAATATATGGTATATTAGTTGGTCCTAAGCAAAATCATTTCTAAATTAGTTGCAGGGGGTAAAAACACTAGAAAGGCAAGTTAGGCAACAGTTGTGATTTTCAACAGTTACAGAGACCCAACTGAGTAGAAACCTAAAAGAAGGCATGATCTGAAGATAACAGAGTAGAAAGTAGTCCCAGCAAATAGAAGAGGCATCACAGGTGAATAATAGCTCCCCCAAAGATGGCCATACCCTACACCCTGGAATCTGTGAGCATGGTGCAGGTTCTGGAGCTCACTGGCATTAAGCAATCAAGTACAACTGCAAGATCTATGAATAGAGGCTTGTCAAAATGCTAATTAGTTGAATGAATAAATCAGAAATAAAAAAATAAGATTCAGCCTCCATGTATTTCACTGTTATATTTAGAATGATCCAATTAGTACTATGATCTATCAGAACTACTCAATAAGGAAAGGTCATCTTGGATTAAGTTTAATGAAGGTTCACAAGGGACAACTAAAAAAACCCATAATATTAAGTTATTAAAAACAGAATAACTATATGCTTGGTTCCCATTAAAGAAAATAACTTGAGCAGGAAATTTAAAAATTCTAGCTTCAGGAAGTGACATTCACTTGACACAGACCTGAGATTAACTATGCATTTCACATGAGGCAGACAAGAGCCAAATAAGCCCTTTCTCATTCTGTCTGAGGAATGACCCTGTCATTGGTCACTAAAGCATGTTGATGTCTGAAATAACATGTTGATGTCTGAAATAACACACTCCATGACTCTCCCAAGACAACCAAAACACCCCCCCACACACACACATTTCATAAGTTCTTTCCAATTTTCAAACACTTATTGAAATATGTGATTTGATATGCCCAAAGAGGAACCCTGTCATTAAGGTTTTCACAGTGGAGAAGAAACTGCGTTGGTGAAAGTCTAACATTGTCCAATAGAACTTTCTTCAGGGACACAAATGTTTTATTATTGGCATTGTCTAATATGGTAGCCACCACCTACATCTGACTATTGAAAACTTGAAATATGGCTAGTACAACTGATAGAACTAGTTTTTAATTTTTAATTTTTTTTAATTTCAATTTTAATGGTGATATGTGGCTAGAGACTACTGTATTGCATGGCATGCTCTAGAGGCCAGGATTCTAAGCAATCCTTGTGTCTGTTGCCCTTTCTATTATATATAGTAGGAGATTTGAGAAGGGGATTATCAAGGTGTTTTCTATCTCCGATATTCTCTTTTTAATTTGAACTATTTTAATATTTTGAATATTTTGGATATTCTGTGGTCAGAATATTTTGTGTTTGTGTCCTCTCAGAATTCATATGTTGAAACCTAACTTCCACTGTGGTAGTATTAACATGTGAGGGCCTTGAGATGATTAGGAAACAGAGGCAGAGCTTTCATGAAAGAGATTAGTGTTCTCATAAAAGAGGTCATCCCTTCTACCATGTGAGGACACAGCAAGAAGGCACCACCTGTGAAGAATGGGCATTCACCAGAGATCAAATCAGTTGACACCCTGATCTTAGATTTCCCAGTCTCTAGAATGATGAGCAATAAATTTCTGTCATTTATAAATTACCCAGTCTAAGGTGCTTTGTTATAAAAACCTGAACAGACTAAGGCAATCCCCTTTATTCTAAACATGAGAGATGGAGTGATTTTTACTAATAGCCCAGAATAAAAGTTCTTATGATCCATTTATTTTCTTCACTGTTAATATTTTGACATTCAATTTTCTGAAAATAAGTCCCCAACGGAGATCAAAGCACAAAATCAGGTGGAAAAAATCATCTGATTTCTCCCACAACTAATTCAAATTTGTGTCCTTGGTAAGCAGAGTGCCAGTACATGTATTTGTTCACTTAACAGAGTAAATGGGCGTAGCCTTATAGTAGGCATTATAATTACAAAATGTCAAGGACAGGGTCCCTGCCCTCTAGAAGGGCACAATCAGAGTGACATTTACATAGAATCCTATTATATGGTTCCCCAGAGCACAAAAGCATAGTAAATTCTTTGTAACCCTGCATCTGAGTAACTTTATGTCCCTCAAAACCATCCTTGCTAAATGTTGACATTGCAATCCTATAAAGATCAGCTTATCTGGTTCTGCCCTCCTCTCACCTGTACTCCCCACAGGTGTAAAACAGTACAGTTGGCTCTCTGTCCATGGCTTACACATCTGCAAATTCAACCACACATATTGAAAATATTCAGGGAAAAAAAATGTGTCTACTGAAACATGTACAGGTTTTTTTTCTTTTCATATTCCCAAAACAAGAGTATAACAACGAATTGAATAGCATTTATATTATATTGAGCATTGTAAGTAATCTATAGATGATTTAAAGTATGTGGGAGGATTATATAGATTAGATGCAAATACTATGCCACTTTATTAAGGGGCTTGCACATCCAAGGATTCTGGTATTCACATGGAGTTCTGAAACTCATCCCCTATGGATATAGACAGATGTGTTATCTTTGAAGAGTTGAAAGCTTACCCTTAGCTCAAACTGGACATCTGACCTAGAACTCCATTATTTCAAGAATTTTCTGATATTCTTTTGAGTTAACTAAAAAGTTCTGAAATCTTCACATTCATAATTAATATCTTATTTAAAATTATATGTAAACCAAGGAAACTAAATGCCAAAATACTTGCTCAAACCTCAAATAGAGGCAATTCTAATAACAAAAGTCAAATTTGACCATTTTATTCTTCTTAGATCAAATTATCACTTTTGAATATTAATGCTTAGAAATTTTAAATATGCTTTCTCACATAGCTTAAGTGATTTGCTAGAAATATTTTCTTAAAACTTTAATGCAGATCCAAATAGGCAACATAAAAATCATTAGATCTAAGAGAAATCATAAAGTTTTTAGTAGCAAAATATGCCTGTCACTTTCTTTGCAGTGTTTTTATAATAAAACATTACAATAAAAGCTATAATAAAACATTAGTACTTCTTATACATAGCATCATATAAATACTTAATGCTAAACTCCAATTTCTAAAGAATATTCTTGTATTCTTCACAGCCCATATCCCACCTACATAGAACACCAGATTAGAGACATCTGGAAAATGATTGAGATTCCAACACAGTTCTTCAAAAAGCTCTGGCTTCTCTGCACACAAAGTGCTACATATGCATTAATAAGCTTGACAAAAATGTAAATGAGAGGCTTGCCAGGAATGAAATTTCTCTTTCAGAATTTCTTTAGTCCAATAAAATTCTTCTTAATCTAAAAATGCAAAACCTTCCAAGTCAAATGCTTTGTTAGAATTTCAATTAGTTTTTTTAAAAATGGATCTAACATTTAAATTTTCATTTCAATGTTGGCGTAAATCACAGATGAACACAGCAATTCTAGGCAAGAACTATTATAGCTCTATATACCTCCAGGAAACTTGTCACCTTTCATAGACTGCAGCCACTTCAAAACTAGAATTCAGCAAACATTTTTTAAAAAGATGTTCACAGCCATTGAAGATTATCAGCCTTCTGACAAAAATAATCATAGCTTCTTTCAGCTCCTGCCACTGCACATAGAATGTGCTCAATAAATGCCGAATTGAATAGCATTTAGCATGTTAGCATGTCAAGTGTGATGAGGGAAAGGACTGACAAACTAGCCACAGTTGTTTAAGTCCAAACATGAAAGTTATCTGGGATAGATTCTATTTGTGGGGGTAGGTACTGGGGATTGAACTCAGGGGCACTGAACCACTGAGCCATACCCCCAGCCCTATTTTGTATTTTATTTTGAGACAGGGTCTCACTGAGTTGCTTAGCACCTCACGTTTGATGAGGCTGGCTTTGAACTCTCGATCCTCCTGTCTCAAGACTCCTGAGCCACTGGGATTACAGGTGTACAATGCTACTGTATAAAGGAGAAATAAATGGAATAATCACAGTCTGATTGTTTTAATAACGCCTTGTATCTTTTTCTCATTGAAGATTTTAAGAATTCTTTTAGCATATGAATTCATTAGGTTTCACTATAAGAATATTAGAAACTTGGGATTTGTGTTTATGCTGTAACAGACACATGATCAGAAAGGTTAAGTGATTTGCTTGAGTGCAGAAGATCCACAATTTGCCCTACCCCCACCCCCCTACTGCCAAGATTTCCTGACTCTGAGCCTAGCACTGCTGCCATGCAGCACACTGGGCCCAGTTGGCTGAGAGTTCAGAGACCTGTCAAGGGTTAGCTGCAAACCTGCAGCTTTTCATCAGATGTTATCTTGCAACCTAGACTTCCTATCTTAGTCCATTCAGGCTGTTTTAACAAAATACCTTAGAATAGATAAAAGAAATGTATTACTCACAGTTCAAGAAGCTGGGAAGTCCAAGCTCAAACCACCAGCAGATTTTATATCTGGAGAGGGCCTTCTTCCTCATAAATGGTGCCTACTACCTGTGTCCTCATATGGTAGAAGGGGCAATCAAGCTCCCTTGAATTCCCACTAATGCCACTCATGAGTGTTCCACACTCACAATATTAGCTAATTGCTTCCCCAAAGGCCCTCTTCATACCATTATCTCGGGGTAAGGATTTCAACATATAAACATATATTCAGACCAAAGCATCTCCCAAGCCAGATCAGACCAGTAGAGGCACACATCGGTGCTAAAGAGCCACAGAATTGTGGCCACAGAATGACTATAATCTATGTCCATCACATTCTAAATGTTTTCATTGGCAAATGACAATAAACTCAGGAGTATGAATGCCATCCTTCACAGACATACTTCAAAATTTTTAAAAAACACACACAACAATCACTGTTAACTGACTGGCAGCTGTGCACTTTCACACCAACAGGGAAACATGGATCATTTCCCAACCCAAAGAGAGATACATTTTTGAGTACCAGCCTTAGTTTGAAGCTAAACTCAAGTGGAGAAAAACAAGTATGGTTTTCACCATTTCTAACCCACATTGTTAAGATGGAGTTCCTCTGCCTACTTACTAGTCCCACAATCTTCTGGATCCCATTCTCATCTCACGACCCCCTAGCGAGGCCTGCTTTTACCTCCCTCCAACACACCATGGATTTGAGAGACCATGAAAAAAGCTCCTTCACAAGTTGCCAGCAAATCTGCAGCTCCTCCCCCAGAACAGAGTACTCTTGAGGTTTTCAGGAGCTCCTTGGCAGGCCCCTGCCCCTGGGAAGCTGCCTCAGGGTTACCAACTCATAAGATGGAAAAGGCCTTTAGCCCTATCCACCCAAGTGTAACACTGAGCCGTCTGTAACACCCCTCATCTGTGTTGAGTCCATCCCCGAGGTCCTTCCTGCCCTCATATTGTTTCCAGAAATAACACAAATGACCATGACATAAACGACCATAGCATTTTTTAGCACTTTCTACAGAGACTGCACAAATCAATTTATTTACATTATTTGATTTAACCCTCAATATTTACAGAAGAGGAAAGTGAGGATCAGAGAGCTTGAGCAGAATTTCTTAACTGACCTTTACTTCACCAATTTAGCAAATTAACAGACTCTAATTCATTTTGAAAACCTACACTGTGAAGAATGACCTCCACCCAGTTAAAGCTGATGTAGTGGGCAGTCTGCATATAAGGTTTCCCCCTCCACAAAGACATGTGATTACCAAAAGCTAGTCACGTTTTTCCCAAGCTTGTTTTTGCCAATTATATTTGTTATTGCAAAGATGAAATTTAATAATTTTCAAACCAATGAAGTACAATTATAAAAAGAAAATTCTGTTTCAATGACTTGGTAGGATGCTTTGAACGATAAGGCAAATTATAAAAAACAATTAAATATGGGAAAGAAAACAAAAAGGTTTGGGACTGAAAATCCTAGAAGTCTAAAGAGGTCCAATATTTATACTTCTATATAAAGTATAGAAGTCTATAACTTATAATTTCTTTTTAAAGAGAATCAAACAGAAAATATTCTTAAAGAATGGGTCATAAGCCGGGCGCAGTGGTGCACACCTGTAATCCCAGCACTTGGGAGGCTGAGGCAGGAGGATCAAGAATTCAAGCCAGCCTCAGCAATATCGAGGCACTTAGCAACTCAGTGAGACCCTGTTTCTAATAAAATACCCCCCCCCCAAAAAAAGAATGGGTCATAAATGGAGGTTTTGCAAGAAAGGCAGTATGATCCAACAACTAGGCACACCAAAGACTAAAACAAAAGAACTAAACCTATAGAGTGTGCATTACTGATTTAAGTTTAAATAAAATGTTTATGGCATACAAGTTGTCACTTCTTAGAGGCCAGGGCATTTTTTTTCCTGTTGTATGAAGGCATAATTGCCATATAATGAAGTATACAATTTCATGTTTTGACAGATGTGTATATTTGTGAAACCATCACCAAAATCAAGACTATGGACACATCAGGCAACCACAAAGTCTTCCCCACTAAAAATTCCCTCTGTATTCATCCCCTTTCCCCTCCCCATTAATATCCTTCCAGCCATCTCTGGGCAAGCACTCATCAGTCACTATGGATTCACTTGCATTTTGTAGAGCTTTACATAAATGGAATCATATAGCACTTTGTCTCCTCTGGCTCCTTTCACTCCAGTATAAGTGAGATTCATCTATGTTATGCCATATGTCGAGGATTAGTTCCTTTTTATTGCTTAATATTTTATCTTATGGATATTACACTACTTTTCACTTATTCTTCTGATGTTGGGCATTTGGGTCATTTCTATTTGGAATTACTACAAATAAAGCCACTATAAACATTCAAGAACAATGCTTTATGGAGATGTTTTCTCTTGAGTAAATACTCATTAATGGAATGGCTAGAATGTAGGATAGGCACATATTTAGCATTTTAGGAAACTTAGTCCATCACTTTATTTATTGTGGTGCTTGTAGGAGCCCTAAATAAGGAGATAGCTAAGATTGCGGTTAGCTGTGAGCCATAAAGATGTTCAAGCATTACCACCTTCCATGATCTCGCGAGACTTGGCCCAGGACATTGCGGATCCGGTCTGCGCCATTTGGTGGTGGTTGGAGGAGTGTGGATTGCGGGTAGGAGTTGTTCTTGGAGCCAGAGAGAGAAGCTAGCAGAATAAAGAGCCTGTTCATTTCCAGTCTGCCTCTGAACTTATTCCTGCGGCTTTGTTGCTGCAGGCGGCTATAGCTGCAGTCAGCGACAGGTGCTGGGGATTGAACCCAGGGCCTTAGTGCATATGAGGCAAGCACTCTACCAACTGAGCCATATCCCCAGCCCAAACATTGTAAGAAACTAAAACTGTTTCCCATCAACAGCACATTAGAGTTCCGGTTACTTCACACCATCATCAGCACTTGGTGTTCTCAGTCATTTTTAGTCATAGTGAGGTGGTATTTCATTGTAGTTTTTAATTTGCATTCCCTGATGACCAGTTGAGAACCTTGTGTTCGTCATTTTTTTTTAACAAAGTATCTTTGAATATATTGCCCACCCACCCTCTTTTATGTGAGTCATTTTGTCTTATTACTAATACATTTTGGGAGTTCTTTGCATGTTCTGGACCAAGTTCCTTTCTCTAGTGTGTGGTTTATCTTTTTATTCTCTTTGCAATGTCTTTTGGGGAGAAGTTCTTAATTTTAATAAAACCTTATTTACCAATTTTTAGGTTTCATATTTATATGTATGACCCATCTTGACATTATAGTGTGAGTATGGGTCCAGATTTGGTTGGTTTTTACATTTTTGCATATGAATATCTGCTTGTTCCAGATTCATTACATTATCCTTTATTCATGAAATTTGCTTTGTACTTTTATCAAAAATCAATTGATTATATATATTCTGGACTCTATTCTTCCACTGATCAACTTGACTATCCTTTTGTAGATTGTAGTTTAAAAAAATACTAGTTAACTCACATCTGGGTTTGTCAGTGAACCTCTGTGTGCCATGGTTAAGGGACTTGCTGCAGCACGAATGGCAGGAGAAAGGACAAAGTGGGGAAGAGAGAGATGGTAGGCAGGGGAAAAATAAGGCAAAAGGCATCATAACAACAAAAAAGTAAACAGATTAGAAAAACTAGGATAGGGCTGGGGTTGTGGCTCAGCGGCAGAGCGCTCGCCTCGCACGTGCGCGGCCCGGGTTCGATCCTCAGCACCATGTAAACATAAATGCATTGCATTGTGTACAACTAAAGTAAATAAATATAAAAAAATAACTGGGATATATTTTTTTAAATGGCATTTTCTCAATTCTGCCATCACTAAAGACCACTCAACCTAATATGATCCTGTCCTATAAGCTTCCAAAGCTTATGACTATAAAAAGCACTTATTAGGTAATAATTTGTGTTCTCATATATTATCTATCAAAGTGGCAGTGTGTGTGCCTTTGATAGTTTCTGAACATCCTAAGACAACTAAGGTTGCTATTAACTCTTGCCAAAAAAGTAGCCAGGCACCATGGCGCACACCTGTAACCCCACTGACTCAGGAGGCTGAGGCTCAGTGGTTAAGTGCCCCCAGGTTAAATACCCAGTACCAAAAAAAAAAAAAAAAAGTGATAATACTGTACAATTGTGTGGTGAATAACTTTATGATGATCTTTACTAAGGTTTTCAAAAGATTCATAGTACCCCCCAGGACTTTCATCATCCCACTCCCTAACCAAATCACTCTTTTAACCATGGGATTCTAAAGCTTCGGAGAAACACCAGTCCCTAGGCTTCACTTACCTTACTTTCCTCATCAATCACCTACTTTGTCATCAAAGTGTCAGAGATGAAAAGAAGAAAAATTATTAATTGCCAACCCACGGACTTGCATAACTTGGACTATCACTAATTAGCTAAAGGGATAGCCCCTAAACCATGAATAATGTTAATTCTCCAAGACAAACATGTATCCAGCACATTTTCCCCTTAGGACTGTGTGGAATTAAAAGTGATCAAGTACAGCAACCCCCTGAAGTCTGGATACTTGTGTTTCAGAGAAGATGAGAAAATGAAAATGGGATACATATAGAAAAACTGTTTGAAAAGTTAAAAAGAAAAACTCTGCCCAAAGATAGATCAATGCTATCAAATCTGACAGCTTGACATATTTGAATCCAAAAATACCTCAAAGTTAGAACCCAAAGTGAATAGAATGATGTTTTTTTTTTTGTTTGTTTTGGGTTTTTTTTTTTTTTTTCTGTGTGTGTAGACTGTTAAAATGTCACCTTACATTCAGATAGTTCTCCTTAAGCAATCAACTATCTTCACAAATGGGAAAAATGTCAACAAATTAATGCATGAAAAAAGAGGTAAAAGTCATTACTGATTTCAAATACTTTTCTCCCCTTTATAAATTATTCTTTTCGTTGTTTCTAAAAATAGGGGATGCTTTCAAATGTTATGCTATGGCCTGAATGCATGTCCCCAAAGTCACGTGTTGGAAACTTTATCCCCAGTGCAAGAGTGTTGGGAAGTGGGGCCTACCTGGTGGACCTAAAGGATTAAAAAAGGGCTTGCAGGAGTGGGTTCTTTCTCATGCTCTTTCATCATGTGAGAATGCAGCACAAAAAAGGCCCTCACCAGAGGTTAACACCTTCATCTTGGACTTCCCAGCTGCCAACACTGGAAGAAATTCTTCATGCCCATCATCCCCCTATCTGTTATTCTGTTATAACAAAAGCAGACCAAGATAGTGCTTGTCACCCCTAACTAGGCCTCTTAGAATTTCACCAATTTTTATATTTAGCACTTATTCTGCTAAAGTAAGGGCTACTATACCTTTTAAATCTACTTCCTTGTCAAAACCCAAATTACCTCTCAACTGAAAAGAAAAGGCTCATCCACTGATATATATATATAAGAAATATACTTACCAATATTAGTAGGTTTTGCCTGTAGTCCCAGCTACCCTGAAAGCTGAGGCAGCAAGATAACAAGTTCAAAGCCAGCCTCAGCAACTCAGCAAGACTGTCTCAAAACATAATAAACTGGGGCTGGGGGTGTAGTTTAGTGGCAAAGCACTTGTCCAGTGTTTGTGGAGCACTGGGTTTGACCTCTAACGTCACAAAAACAGTTTTGATTAGTTGTCATAATGACTTTGAAATGGTTTTCTGAAGTGTTTAAAACCTCAGAATATCTCTATTTATCTACTATCTTTTGATGAGATCATCTCATTTCTCAAAAATTCCAACAAAAAATACTCACACACTAAAGACAGAGCAATGTTAGTTTCTGAAATTTTATTTTTAATACATACATTTCACAAACAGAAACCCTCTAACACCACACACAATTCCATAACCAAATGTTTCAATTTTATTAACATTCTTCAACTATTTACACTGTCTTCCCTCAACAAAAGTGCAATCCAAGATATCCTGACAAGAGATCTTTACCAACAATATGTTTTGAGCTGGTTTTGATGGTGCCCACCTGTTTTATTTTCTTCCAACTATCTGGAATAATAATAAAGTAAACAGGACATGGAGATGAAATGGCTTAGGCAGCATCTTATAGGAACCAAAACACTAAACAAGGGCACTTTCTCCTCACCTCTGTCCCCAACATCAACCAACTAAAATTGCTCATCAGGTGTTACCAGGAAACTAAATGGAAAGTGCAAACTGGGGTTACCAACCTGGGCATAGAACAGACTGCACATTGGTCTTGCAAGACTAAATGAAAATTTTCAGCAAGTTAGTTCTTGTAGTCTAATAAGCTATGCATCGATCTGTTAGTTTTAGTGTTTAAACTCCTAATATTTTTTTCTTGATGAATTCATTTCCCCAGACACAAAAAAATTCCTTTTATTCAGAAAATTATCTTCTTTTACAAAAAACAGATATTAAAAGGTGCTTGAGGATGTTCCTGTTTAATTAGAATGGGGAAATATACCCATCTCTCAATTTCATGGCACAATGGCTATCCTTTTATTAGGTAAAAAGCCCAGTATTATCAACTGCTTCAGATATAACTAGAAGAAAGTAGACAGCTAAGATGGCCTGAAGAGAAAATGATCAATCAGAAATTGTCTTCTCTCTAAACTAAAGCAGATAATTTGTTCAAGGTATGGAACTCTTAAAAATAAGTGACAAAAAAATGTCAGATGAAAAATCACTTTGAAATTATTAGTCATTCTTAAGACTGCCTTTATGTTATTGAATACTATTCATCAGAAAGACAGAAACTGGATCTCCTGGTGACTGATATCCTTTAATATCCTACCTACAACAAAAATAATCTTTCTTGATATATTCCAATTCCTATCAAAGTGCTCAGGGAAAGCTTGGAGAAAACATTAAGGTCAGCAGATCCCAAAATGATATTTATCATTATGGTGTTTCATACTCAACTGTATTTTCTTCTCAAATCAGCCCAATTTCCCCTTTTAAACAAAAATGTAATGTCAGAAAGGCAAACATATTCAGTAAAATACTCATGTTTCTCTTTGTATTTGACTGCATATACCCATAGAATCCTCACTTTATCACCAAAATAACATCCAAAAGCAAATTTTATTCAATTATGGTGAAACCTCATCATACTTACTTTTCGGGGGATAGAAAACAATCTAAGGAGAAAACAGCGAATGCAGCATTCACTACACCCACAATGGTTTTAAACTGAAGAGATTGTTGATGCAGTGTATAGGTCAACTTTTACAAAAAACAATATGATAAGCAGGTTTCACTAGAAAAAATGTAGGCGAGTTAAAGAATAGCATTACAAATATTTTAACATTTATTCTAAATTCTGATATCAAATCCACATGGTTCTCTGAAGACAAGAGAAACTTACCAATTTTTATACTTGGTACATAAGAGAATCAATAGGGAAACAGTTAATTCACAATTACAGCTTTGTGTATCAAAGAGAAATTTTCAAGGGCTATGTCCTATAGACCTCTTGAAACTGCATCAAACAATGTCTGACCAATACTGATTTTCTGCTTCTCATAAGCATTTTGAGCATTTCCTCCCACTGTGAAATAGTTTTCAGATCATCGGACACCAAACCAAAAGCAGAAAACCAAATAACAATCATCAAAATTGAAAGTTGAAGAATATTAAGCGAATGCATTGGTTCTTCAGTGCTGTATTGTATTAAACAAAACATCAAATGCTTCATGTAGTAGAACTGAAATCACTTGCAATGCCTAAATACTTCTGAAAAGAAAAACCACACTGAGAAAAAAAATGGTATCAACCAAATGAGTAATATAAAATATTCACATCAATCCCAAATGTGGCTATTCATAAGATTATTTTTAGTATTCTTTTAGCATATGTGTGTGTGTGTGTGTGTGTAATTTAAAATTATCGAATTCGCTTATGAGAAATCATATTTCAATTCCAATTCTACCAGGGCATGGCATATCAGTATATTAAATCACCAAGATATAATGAACAGAAGGTTGCATTTTGGAATGCCCAAAGTTCTATATGTGATCATTTGGTGGGGAGGGCAACAATAAAGTATCACAGAGATCTTGAGATATATCATTATGCACTACAGTGAATCTCCAAAATGAAACATACTTTAAAAAGAAGTATTAAAATTATTATCTTCATCATTCTCTCATTTTTTTTCTTTCCCTCTTTAGATCAACTCTTTGATTTTGGAAACTCAGTTTTAAATGGGTTAAATGTGCTATCAGGTATTATGGGGAAGTAAGTGTGGCATAACCGGTTCTGAAGTTTACCCATTAGGTTCTGTGACTGAGAGATTTACCTGTGAAAAGGATGTACCAAACAGCACTTTCAACAGTGCAACCTGTATAAACCATTACTGCCCAAGTCACGTTATGTATGGATTATTCTTAAGAGCTAGTTTGACCAACTTCTAAGACAAGATTCAAATGACAAAGTTTTGCCTTTCTGCCCTCTTGATTCAGTGTACATCATTTCCAAATTCATTTCACAAGTCTCTGTTACAGGTCAGCTTACCTAAAAATATTTGCAACACCAACAGCTTTGATATCTTATAATCTGGGTATTATTTTCAGTAAGAAAACTGACTGCTAAATTACAACAGTGAAAGAAACAGCACTAATGTCCACTTTCAAATCATCAGTCAGAGTAAATTGCCTGTCAATGTGTGCTGCAGAATAATAAGCTGCATTAGCCTAATACACTATTTGCTCTCCAGGCTCAGATTTACATTCACTTGTCACATGTTTTCCCAAGGTCCACTGAAGATCTAAAAGTGGGTCTTTATAAAAGTTAACATTTTAGCAAGAGCTCCCTCCCAACTCCTATCATGCTTTTAGTTTATAGCCACATAATCCCCTTCCTAAATCCATGCCATTCTCCCCACCACCTTAAAGCTGCATCAGACTCTTGCTGAGAGTAAACCCATACCTAAACTCACTCGACCATCCATCTGGTCCTGACCACAAACTAACATTTGGGAATCAAGACAGGGCAAGGGGCAGCCCCCTCCATTTTAGTGGCACACATACAAAGTAACTCTGCTTTAAATTAGAAAAGAAATTAATGTCACAGAATGTTTCCCTATAAAAGATATGTAATAAAGTAATAATATCAATAAAATAGCTATTACTAAAGCAAAGCTTTCATCAATAAGCTTCGAGAACTTTGAAGGAGGAGAATGGCTTCACGAAATGGTAGTCCAGGTTCCCACAGTGTGGACACTGCTGGACGTTGCTGTACTCAGAGAAGTACTGCATCCCAATCCGCACGTCGATCACTGGCTTCCCACAGTGCTTGCAGTTCAGGCGGGCCTGGGAGAAATGAATACTGTAAGCCACAACTTCTTCAGCTTTGCAATGCTTGTCAAAGTCATCCCAACCAACATACCGGGAAACAGATCAAGAGTTCAGTAAAGCATCTCCTCTATTACCAAAAACAGGGTATATGAAGCCTAAGACATTCAAATATACATCATCATCAATTGAAAGATTTACAACTCACAATTTCTATCTTGATAAGGCACTGCTAGTTCTTTCACCTACAAGTGGGAAGAAAATTCTAAACTAATACTGCCTAAACCACTTAATTAAAGTTCCCCTTGCCAACAGGGACCACCTGTACCCTGAATTTTAGGAGAAGAGCTGCTGGGTGGTAGAGTGCTTGCCTGTCATGTGTGATTCCCTTGGTTTGATTCCCCAGCACCACTCAAACTGCATAAGATTGTAAAATTCTGAGTTTATTTCAAAGATTCATAAACATTTTTCATTCTACTCCATAAGACATTGTTTTCTTTAAAGAAAAAAAAAAATCCCCAAAATATTTAAGCAAAATTGGCAATACAGGCAGAAGTAGTGTTTATCCTGAGGCTTCAGGAACCCACCAGCACAATGTCTCAATTCATGCCCAGGCCTAGACCCTTTCAGCAATAGGTTCAGGACTGAAGGAAAGAAACAGAAATTATAAATAAAACAGACCTCACTTCAGTTTCCTCCTAAAAATGTACTAATAATCTCAGTTTGTCCTTAAAACACTACTGTGAGATAGGTATTATTATCTGAATTTTAGCTCATAAAACTGGGACATGCAGTGATAAAGTATCATGCCCAAGGCCACATAGTTAGAAAGCAGAAAAGCAACAATTTAGACAAGGGTAGCCTGCCCCAGAGCCCATACTTTTTGCCAGCAAATGAACTCCCTTTCTGCAACCTGAGATGATTTCCCTTTTAAATTTCATCCTTCTGAACAACACTAAAAGTGAGATTCTGAGCAAACTTCTCTCCTTAACCTTGATTATCCTTTCTGATAATCAACGGTTGCTTATTTTTGGCTCTGGTGTATTAGAAAACTCCTCTGGATTCCTTAGTAATGTCTAGCACCTTTATCCTCACAGTGAAAATTTCAATCGATTAAAAATAATAAAAAACAGCAAACATGGTGTCATGGTTTGGATGTGAGGTGTCCCCAAAAAGCTCACATGTGAGACAATGTAAGAAGGTTCAGGAGAAATTATTGGGTTGTAAGAGTCTTAACCCAATGAGTGATTTAATCCCCTGATAGGGATTAACTGAGTGGTAACTGAAGTGGTAGATTGCGGCTGGAGGAGGTGGGAATTGGGGGGGGGTGGTTTGGGATATATATCTGTATCTAGCAAGTGGAGTCTCTCTCTGCTTCCAGATCACCATGTGAGCTGCTTCCCTCTGCCACACTCTTCCGCCAGGATGTTCTGCCTTACCTCAAGCCTGGAGGAATGGAGCTGGACTTCTATGGACTAAGACCTCTGAAACCATGAGCCCTCAAATAAACTTTTCCTACTTTAATATTGTTCTGGTCAGATCTTTAATCACAGCAGTCAAATAGCTGACTAAAACATATGTTTTCCATTTCAATAGGAGGACAAAAAATATAGGTCTGGGTTTAAATCTTTTGTGGGGACTGAACCCAGGAGTGTTTTACCACCAAGATACATCACTAGCCCTTTTTATTTTTTATTTTGAGACAAGGTCTGGCTCAAATGCCCAGGTTGGCCTCAAACTTACAATCCCTCCTGCCTCAGCCTCCAGAGTCAACGCATGTGCATATAAGTGTATGTTACAACACCTGACTGGGCTTAAATCATTTTAAAGAAGAAATACATAGTGTATGTGGCAGAAATATATAGTGTGTATAGAAGGATGCCACTCTGTTTTTTTCTCACTAAAGACATAGTAATAATCCCATAGTCCTTCAGTGCTGTAGTAGAAAGAACACCAGAATGGGAATTACAGGTTTTAATCATGGCTGTGACAAAATTTATGTTGGCCTGGGTAAAACATAATTTTTTTTTTTTTTTTTTTTTTTTTTTGGTACCGGAGATTGAACTCAGGGGCACTCAACCACTGGGCCACATCTCCAGACCTTTTTTGTATTTTATTTAGAGACAGGGTCTCACTGAGTTGCTAAGTGCCTCACCATTGCTGAGGCTGGCTTTGAACTCGCGATCCTCCTGTCTCAGCCTCCCAAAGTGCTGGGATTACAGGCGTGCGCCACCGCGCCCGGCAAAACATAAATTTTTGAGGCATCCATTACAAGTAGAAAATCAGGAGGCTGGACAAGCTCTCCCAAGTCCCTTCCAATGCCAATATTCTTTGAGTTAACAGGCCCAAACATTCTTTTACTTCCTTATTTAATGTAAAAGATAGCCCTTGTGGTAGGTGTGCAGAGAAAGGAGCCACTTCCTTTGGTTTCTTTGATCTCGAGAACTGGCATTAAGGCACAACAATAATCACAAAATGCTACAGTGAATAACTTTTTAAAAACTTTGACAACTCATTTCCAAGGCAAAGCTTAAAAATGGAAATGTGGTCAATGTATTAGAATGGCATAAAATTAGTCCATCCTATCTAAAACTACAAGACCAGCTATGGATTTTAGGACTCTCATAAGCATATTTCTCCTCTGACAAATACTAAAATACAAAGTAGACTGAAATACTACCTTTGTCAACCTTTCAATTCAATAGACACAGGTTATTTTCTGAATAAACAAATAGTAGTAAGGATATTCTCTTTATAAAAATCAAACTATAACACTAATAATAAAAACCCCTGTAGTAACTAAGTAAGTCTAATATCAGTTATTTCTATTAAAAGTCAGGCTTGCAGACTGAAAAGTAAAGAAAACTTTCTCCCCAACCCATGAATAGCAGGGCATTATATAACAAGTTCTTTATTCCCCAAGTGCTTGGAAATACACCAAGATATTTCCAAAGATTTTTATCTCTTGTATTTCTATGATCTTCTTTAGTAATATGTTTGCGTATGTTAATACTACCCTCTTTTCCTTATGACAGCTAAATTTCAGATGCTACCTTAGCCTCAAAAAGCACCTCTTCCTACCAGTGATTTAAGGATTGCAAATCTTTCATGTCAAACTCACACACCTTATGAGGTAGGCAATTCCTAATAACTAGAACTAAGACACAGAAAGGAAACAAGAAAATTCTGTGAAAGACAGTGAAACTTTCACCTTCCTTTCAAATCACAACTTACTATTGTAAATTCAGTGTAAGCTAATTATAAAAAATAAGAGAAAATATAAGCATGCAAAAAGAAAACCACCACCCAGCCTATCTGAGTCAACTAGGAGCTTAGCAGATCCCTTTTACTGCTCATTCACAAATGGAAGCACAGTATGGTGCCATTTTGTTACCTTTTTTTCCCCCTTTTTCCTTAATAGATGGGAAATACTCCACAAATAAAATACTGGTATTCTACAATATATCTTTTAATGACTTCATAGTACTCCATCACAATGTAATGTCTAAGTCATCACTGACAGACTCCGGGGGAGTTTCTAACTGAATTTCTTCTTTATTTGCAGGAGCATCTTTTCTAAGGCCTACCACCTCCCCCAAAGTAACCAAAATGCAGCCTCTAACCCCTCTATTTTCACTGGTGGACAGAAACTGAGTGTCACCTACTATTCCCTCAGTGGAGTCCATACCAACCTGACAGCAGGGAGAAGCAGCCAGGATGTCGTAGGTGTACATGGTGCCCAGCTGGTGCCAGCTGCCATCCCACCGTGACTTACACTTGATGCAGATGATCTTGTGAACCCCTTCCAGGCAGTCCACACACACTGCATACAGATGCATGAGTCTCCCTGTGCACAAAAGACACAAAGCTGAGAGTGGCCATCGTGAAAATCACATTTTATTGTCAATTCCAAGCAAACATTTTATCATTTGCATAAATATAAAAAGCACAAATGATACTTATCACACATCCCCAAGCTGCCCTTTAAGATTAATGGTGAATTAAATTACTATTACCAATAGGACAGGTACTTTAAATTCAAGCTTATTAAAAGTAAATACTTGCTTCAAATTACTTTTCCAAAAAGTTCTACCAGGTTACACAATTGATCCTCCCAAATTCATAAAAGCAAAGCCACATATGCTCAAAACCAGTCTATAATCACAGGACTCGGCTCAGCATCTTACATGCGTCACATGGAGAATGAACCAACACTGGTTTTGTAATGAGCTCTTGCCACTACGAATCTCACCATAAAAATAGTCAAAAGTCTGTCTTGGTAATGACAACCCAGAATTATGCCACAGCCAACATTATTACTATGTTAATTGTCCTTCTCCCCAAATTGCTCAGCCATCATCATATCTAATTTAGGAATCAGAATTATATCTTACTTCTAAGTAGTTTGTTAAAAGTTCAACATCTTATTATTTACTGGGCTCTTAAAAGTCACAACTTCATTCCTTTATTGCTTATCAACATTTTAATGTTTATAAAGAAACAATGTCACCCTAATTTATATGAAATGGTCAGGATTCAAACAAGTGGGGAAGATTCAGAATGTCTGAGATCTGCCTGGGCAATACGTAACAGCAGCACTGTTGCTCTCTGTTTAGGAGCAAGGAGCTTCATGTGCCCAAAACCCCATCACCAGAACACATACTCAAAGTGGTCTCTTATTCAGAATGTGCTCACTGCCATATGACAGATTACAGGTTTTCACCATTCAGTGGTAGGGACCCAAGCCACTTCTCATCCACTGGAAAGGCATGTAATGAACAGTCCTTAGAGGGAACCCTTTTGTTACATTTGCTTACATGACTCTCTCTCTCTCCTTGAGGGAAGGAACTATGTCTTATTCATTCACATAGACTTGGTGTCCAGTACAAGTGTGTTGGGGGTGTATAGATGGGCGTGCTAATAGCCAAAGATATTATAACCTTGGGGCCCTCTATGCCCAAAACAGGAAGGTGACCCAAGAACTGCTTGCAACACAGCCCACCTCAGCTCTGGTACATACACTGAAATGAAGGTCTCACTTGCCATGGCAACTCTGAGTGCCTGGGGGCAACGTCAAGGAGTCAGTTCAAGTATTCAGGGGCCACTGGAAACACTTCATTTCCAGTCTCCCTCACAGACCTACTCACTGCAATTCTCAAATATCCAATACCACACAGGCTGTTGCTAGGAAGTGGGGCACA
Source organism: Tamias sibiricus (assembly GCA_025594165.1). Taxonomy (NCBI): domain Eukaryota; kingdom Metazoa; phylum Chordata; class Mammalia; order Rodentia; family Sciuridae; genus Tamias; species Tamias sibiricus. The sequence continues at coordinate 124,338,975 of CM046666.1, read as the reverse complement.
GAAGAGGGGCACAGAAGTCAGGTGTTGATCAACGACCATGATGATAAAGACAAACACAGTGAGCTCTATGAGAACCATTTCATTTAACTCTTATAGCAACACTGTCAAGTAGGTTCAACTGTTACTCCCATTTCAGACAGGAGAAATTGAAGCTTAGAGCACCTGAGCAGCTTGTTCAGGTTCACAAAGAAAGTAAGTGGCAACATCTAGACTCAAAGTCATGTCTGTCTCTTAACCTACAGGTAAACTCTTGAGAAAGCTTGTGCAGACTGAGTCTCTGGATTTGATTTTAGTTTTATTACACATTGTCTAAACTACAGAGAATTCTACATCTCTAAGCCCTAGGACAAGGCTGTTTGTGAATTCAAATAGAAAGCAGATACCTGAGAGAACAATGACATGTGGTGCAAAGTGGTAAGGAAGGTCAGTAAGACCTTCCTAATTAGACCCATCTTAATAAATTATTAAAACCAAACAAAACATTTTCTCAGAGGAAGAGGAAGAGCATGGGGGCAGAGGTGGAGTGGCAGTGGGGGAAGGCAAGGCAAGATCAGGGGCAGGGCAAGGGAATAACAATCTACAGGGTCTACCACTGAAAACAGCAAATATTTCAGCAGCACATAATCAACTGTAAACTGTGAAATCCTGTAGCCTGGAATGTGGACTTCTTATTACAGTTGAAAATAAATCTTTAAGGAATACATGGTTGTGAACCCTGGTGGAAAAAATGAGCCACACAAACTTGTTATAAGTAAGATCACCCAGACATCCCTGAGATGCACCACATAGACACTGACACATGTCCAAGGTCTCATTTGTGACTTTTCTGGTAATGATTAGACACCCTGATCTTCAGATTATAAAATCAACAGTTAATTCTCAATACTTTTGTAGTATATATCTAAAACATCCATTATCTATTTACGCATTCTTACATATTTATGGGCATACAAGTGACAGAGGCCTATCTAGTTTTTACCTCTTTCTTCAACCACTCCCTAATACTTATCTCAAGACTTGGTCTTAGGCTCTCTCATATCCTCTTTCTTTTTTCTTTTCTCCTCATTTAAGAGCTCTTGTACTCAAGATTTAACCACCACTGTTATAAAATAAGCTCCTGGTATTAATCCCAATGCTAACGTATTTAGAACAGTGCTTGCCAGACATCTCCATACAAAAGTCCCAACATTCATTCAAACACCAATACAAATGCCCTTATCTTCTCTGCCTCCCAAATCAAGTCCTATTCCCAACTTCCTCTACTCCTGTCTGTGTCAGCACCATTTTATCTGATCTAGAACCAAAGTGGCCAACAAAGACTCTTCATCCTCTATAATCAAAGTGTCCCGAAATTTGCCATTTTCCATTAAAATAATCTCTTGAAGATATTCCCTCCTTTTGATTCCCACTGTCACCATGGACTAGTCTCTCATCATTCTGCATTTAGGCTAGAAAAATAAAGTTAAAACTTCATTTAAAGTTAAGACTTTAAATTATAACTTAGTCTCTAGGGCCCAACCCTTTCAAACAACTTTGGGGCCATGTAATTATGTGTTTTAAAAATTGTTCAAAATTGGGGCTGGGGTTGCAGCTCAATGGTACAGTGCTTGCCTAGCACATGTGAGGCACTGAGTTTGATCCTCAGCACCACATAAAAATAAATAAATAAAATAAAGGTATTTTTAAAAATTGTTCAAAATCTTTAAATTCACATGCATAAGGAATATCTATGCACTCTCATTCATCTTCATAAAAAATGGTTCAATTTTGTGTGTGTGTGTGTGTGTGTGTGTGTGTGTGTGTGCTGTAGATGAACACGATAGCTTTGTTTATTTAGTTTTTTTAAATGTGGTACTGGGGATCGAACCCAGTGCCTCCGTGTGCTAGGCAAGCACTCTACCATTGAGCCACAACCCCAGCCCAAGAATGGTTTAAGTTTTAAAATGGAAAAACAAATGTGTTTCTACAACACTTCCTTCTAAAATTCCAGTAAACAGGATAAAAAACAAGGAACAAAACACAAAACTCAATCTTGAACCAAAATATATGAGGTTGGAAAGTGGATAAAGGAATATTAAATGATTTAGCTCTGAAACTGGACAACAAACACTGAGAACATGGGATGAGGTGCTGAAAAAGGAAACAGCAGGGCAGGCGGGGGTGGGGTTTGTGCTGCAAGTTACAAGCAACCATGAAGTTGCCTCTTTCATCAAGAGGCAACATATTCTAGCACCCTCAGAACCTGGGCTGGACTCGGGACTTAGGTTAATGAACAGCATATGAGAGAAGTTTTGGAACTCAGCCCCAAGCCAGGCCTCTAAAGTCCCTGAAGCTTCTATTTTCACCCTCTGGAAAGCTGTTCTGAGAATGCAATGTGAATAAGCCCAAGCCTGAGTGGATGTGAATTAGCACAGCCACTACAGAAAACAGCATGGGTGTCTTTCAAAAAATTGAAATGAATCACTGATTACATGGTGAGAATAAAATATTTGATATTCTGTGAGAAAAAACAATTAAAACTACAACTACCAGTGTGATTCAACAATAGTGGTACGAGTACATATCCAAAGGAAATGAAATTGGTATATGAAAGAGTTACTACACACCCATGTTCACTGCAGAATCATTCACAACCAAGTGTCCATCAATGGATGAATCAATAAAGAAAATCTGGTACATATACACAATGGAATGTTATTCAACCATATAAAGATGAAATCCTATAACTTGTGGCAACATGGATGAACCTGGAGAATGTTATGCTAAATAAAATAACCAGGCACAGAAAGACAAATATCACATGATTTTACAGTGGAATCATTAAAAAAGTTGAACTCATAGAAATACAGGGAGAATAGTAGCTACCCAAGGCTGGGAAAGGGAGGGAAGTGAGAGAAAGAGATTGGCTAGCTGGTACAAAGTTAATTAGGAAGGAGTCAATTCTGGTGTTCTATTGCACAGTAAGGTAACTAAAGTTAACAATATTGTATTATGTTTTTCAAAATAAATAGAGGATTCTGAATGTTCTCATCAACAAAGAAAGGGCAAATGTACAAGGTGACAGATATCCTAAATACCCTGATCTGATCATTATACAATGTATACATATATCAAAACATCACATTGTACCCCATAAGTATTGTTATTATGTGTCAATTAAAAATATTATTTATTTATTTATTTAAAGTTAAAACTTTAGGGGCTGGGGTTGTGGCTCAGCGGTAGAGCACTCGCCTAGCACATGCTCGGCCCGGGTTCGATCCCCAGCACCACGTAAAAATAAAGGCATTGTGTACAACTAAAGCAAATAAATAAATGTTTAAAATAAATAAATAAATAAATAAATAAAGTTAAAACTTTAAATTATAACTTAGTCTCCAGGGCCCAACCCTTTCAAACAACTTTGGGGGCATGTAATTATGTGTTTTAAAAATTGTATTTTAAAAATATTATTTATTTTACTGTTATTATGTGTCAATTAAAAACAAAGTAAAACTAGCCTAAAGAAAGATGAAGACTACACAGATCCTAAATGAGCCATTCCAGCTGAACTTCCTGAAGCATCTAGTCGGACAACTGCTAGATGTATGTGAAAGACTGTCCCAACCAACCAACCCATAAAATTGAGAGAAGTTCTTAAATCATAACTGCTTTTAAGCCATGACGTTTTGGAGTGTTCTGCTTTATAACAATGGTTAAAAAGAATTAAGTAAAATTCTCAAAATGAATGAGACTACACCTTTTGAATTCAGCTCCCTTTTTTTGCTCAGAAATATAACATAAGAATCATATTCATGAATTGCATGTACGAAGTCACGAATGGTGTGAATATACTTTGCACACAACCAGAGATATGTAAAAATGTGCTCTATATGTGTAGTATGAAATGTAATACATTCTGCTGTCATTTATAACAACTTGGAATAAAAAATAAATTAAAAAAATTATCATATTCATGAATTAAGACCAGAAAGCTATTAAGAAGAGCTCTTAGGAATTAAAATTATGAGAATAGAAAGTCAAGGAAATCTCCCAGAAAGGAGAATAAACAGATGAGTAACAGGGCCATAAAGAATTCTCCCTCCACCAAAAAATAGGATGAATATAAGAGATCCAACATCTGATTAATAGGAGTTCCGTAGTGTTTTTTTTTTTTTTTTTTTAAAGTGAAAATGAGGAGAAAATTTATCAAAGAAATAATACAAAATAAAATCCTTCCAAGCGGAAGTTTATAAGTTTAGAGAATCAACAGCCCAAGAGAGTACACAGCATAATGAATGGAGTGGGTAGGGGAAGACCAAGTATCATGGTGAAATTAGAACACTAGGAATGTAAAAAACCTTAAGGATGGGGTGAAGGTAGAGGAAGGGACAAGAAAAAGAACATCAGACTTCCTAATACCAACACTGTAATATAGAAACACCTTCAAAAAGAAAATAAAATGCCTTCAAAATTCTCAGGTGAAAATATTTATAACTTAGATGACTATACCCAGTTAAATAGTAGCTAAGTGTGAAGACAGAATTGAGATATACTTAGACTTTTAAAAAGTCTCAAATCATGTATTCCCATGCTCTCTTGCTTCAGAAACTTAGTCCTAGTGATGTCTCTTAATAAACTGAAGGAATAAACCAAGAAAAAAAAAATATGGGATCTAGGAAGCAAAATTTATACAGGAAAAGAAATGAAGGCTTTCCAAGAACAGCTTAAGTACAGCAGGTCCTAAGGGTACCAGGATAGATAGTAGCAGGGGGATAAAAGGATCTGTGAGGGACATTTTCTGAAGAAAAAAAACCAAAAATGTCTGTCAGGTATGTGGAAATGCTTTTGAAAGGTTTGTAAAGCTGCTGGAGAGTGAGAGCAACTAGCCAACATCTTAAAAAAAAAAAAAAAAAAAAAAAAAAAAAAACCTAAGCAAATAAAAACAAAAGGTATCTCTATAATAGGTATATATGTATATGTGTGTGTGTGTATTATATATACATATATATATATATATATATATATATATATATATATATATATATAAAAAAGGTATCTCTACAATAGAATTAGGATATTTTATCCTAAAAAGGGGGGACGTATACTCATCCACCATAAAAGTAAGTTAATAGATAATATCTAAAACTGAAGAATGAAGATAGCAGTATTTAAATTATGATGTTAAAAGCTTTTAAGAATCAGTTAAGATTTGAAATGCTTGTCTCTGAGGACTGAGACAGCAGGAGCTGGTGGGAAAAAGGCAAAGATTTATTATTTTCACTACAGGCTTTTTAGCACACTTTTAAAGTTATGAACATGGTATATGTCATACATCTCATCTTTATGGAAGTTTAATAATTTTATAAAATTTAAAGAGATTTCACACTTATACTATCCAACCCCATGTCATTCAATTTATGGTTCAAATGTGCCCAAGTTCTTGGATGTCATCCACATGAACTTTCCCACTGTTCTCACCATCACCAAAATAATGTCTGAGGTTTCTGCACTTTTCTTTTGATGCTATCAAGACAGTCTCATCTTTCACAATTTCAAAATTAACTCAACTGGTCTGAAAACATATTGGCCCATACTGTTCCCTACTCCCCCCTAGTTATGATCAAAGAAAATGTACAGCTTTCTGGACATATTAACACAGGATTCAAAAGAAACTATTTCATAGCCAGTGAGAATTATGCAATTCCTTCCCTAAATTCCCTCCCAATTATGAAAAACTATACACCAGTAATTCTCTCTTCAAATTAAGTGCAGAAAAAGAACATAAAATTACCCACCAGGCCAACTATACTTGGTACAGTGACATCAGAGTACAAAAATCACCACCACCTCACTGGACGAAGCTGAAACATTCACATGTTTACCTAGCACCTGACTAGAACAAAAATACAACATCAATTAAAATTAAGCCAAAACAGAGCAATTCCATCTTGTTAGCTTTTTAACAAACAGTAAGCAGGCAAGGTGAATCAACACCTATACCTTGAAGGTGGCAAGGAACATCATATTCGATCTCATCGTGTCTTGAGGGGCTTAAGAACAGAGTTCCATCCACCAGAGGGAACTGTTCGAAGACAGGGAGTGCCCGGTGGCAAAGAGCACAGTTTACAACATTTCTGTGGCTGGCACTGAGGGCTGCAAGAATGAACTTCCGTAGATCCTCGCCCTGGCCCACTTGGGCATCATCTTCCATCCTTACATGAAAAGTGTTCAGCTTATGCCTGGGGATGTGAGTGAGGAGCTCAGAGAGGTCCAGCCGCCGTAGGAACTGTACAGGGGTATCAAAGTGTCCCCCTCTGTGAACAGATAACCCAGTTGGAGTGTAATCAAAGTGGGCATTTCTGAACACATGGCCCCCAGCCATGGCCTTTTTGTGAGGCTCAAGATGGATGGCATTCTTTAAGAATTCCCCAAGGTATCTGGAGGAGCGGGGACCACTGAAGTGGGCAGGGGAGAGGATGGAGTAGCCAGCAGGTGGGGACTGGCCAGGGGAGCCACAAGGGGAACGGGCACCATAGGCTGTGGCACTGACGACCTTCTCCTGGGAGTTCTGCCGGTCCATGGAATGTCGTCGGGGGAGATCATGGTTCAGGCCTTTCTGAGACTTGTTTGGGGGCCTGCACTTTTTTGCCTCCTCCCCAGCCTCCCCTGGGGGTCTCCCCCTGTGTTCTTCTCTGAACCAGACTTCTTCTTTTTCTCGTCCTGCATCCGCTTCACCTGGTACCAGTCTGTGTCCTTCTTTAAGTGGCCCTGACCACAGCGACAGGAGCAGAATCGGAAGGCCAAGTCATAGCCCTTCTTGGTCCACATGTTCTGGCGGCACTGCTTCTCATTCCAGCTGCGGGCCCGGCCAATGCAGTTGAACTGTGCCAGGATGCTGCTTTCCCACTCATAGAAGCACTGCAGGTGCATCCAGGTGCTGTAAGGGCAGTGTTCATTGTTGCACACCACCTTCTGATAGTCATCCTTCTCCAGGTCCACTGGTCTCCCGAAGCTGCAGATCAGGGGCGTGGCACAGGGGGCTTCTGGAAGAGGAACCAAAAGAGAGACTCAGTGCACAGGACTCAAGCAGACACCAACCCAGACAGAAAACCTATCATCCACTTCAGGCCATTCATGCCAGAGGTATGCTATTATTGGAATAAATACTAGACAAAATTTTTAGAAATTTACCCTTTTCTTCTGGTATGAAGTTGTACCAAGGAAATTTATTTTCTGATATTTGTTATCTGTTAAAAAACAAACCAGCGAGCTTCAAAAAGTCTGAATTCTTCACAGTGCAATTATGTGTCAGTACTTGCAACAGTATAGTATGACTTTCCTAAAAAGTGGGGTTAGGCGTAAAGACAGGCAGTTACAGGGTTCCTTTAAAAACGAATCACTCCAGAGAACTAAGAAATAATATGAAACAACTAAACCCACAAGTTCTGGTGGGACCTCCAAAGCCCTTTATATTATGGGCTTTAAGTCATTGTGAATACCAGAAGTGAGAAAACAGACAAGACTCACCTCCAATTCTTGTCTACAGTGGGCTAATCTAATGGCAGTTATGTGTGGTCAAACTAACTTGTTGGTCTACAAAGAATTCCACTGCCAGGCTATAAAGGAAAAAATCAGTTCCCCAATGCTTTCAGACATAAAGCAAAAACAATGAGCTATCTCTACATGGTCTTAAGTACATGTTCCACACACAAGTTACAAACAGCCAAGCAGGTTCCCAGAACGGAAGGAAAACATGATGGCACAAAGCAGAACTCATTTCCCGCCCAGGACTGGGGCTAAAACCTCGCACCTCACACATAGGCTAGGCAAGCACTATACCACTAAGCTAGATCCCCAGCTCCCAGAACCTATTTCTTAAATAGTAAATGTGGTATGGAGATTAGAACTCCACTAGATTCCTCTAACTTCTCAATGATAACTCAATGAACTTAGAACTCATTTTTTCATTTGTTCTTTTTAGTTATATATAACAGTGGAATGTATTTTGATGTATCATACATACAGAACTTAATTGTTTTTAATGTAAAAAAGACATCTGACAGAAACATTAAAAAATCAATAGTTTCTAGAAGGAGGGATGGAAAAACAGAACACAGATAATTTTTAGGGCAGTGAAACTATTCCATATGACACTATAATAGTGGATACATTTGTCAAAATCCATACAATGTGCAGCATCAACAGTTAACCCTAAGGTAAACTATGGAATCAAGTGATAATGATGTCAGTGTGGGTTAATCCACTGTAACAAATATACCACTCTGTGGAGAATGTTGATAGTGGGATGTTATGCATGTGTAGGGGTAGGAGTGCATGGGGAACTCTCTGAACTCACAATTTGCTGTGAACTTAAAACTATTTTAAAAAATGAAATGTATTTTTAAAAATAAAAGAAAAAAAAAAAACATATGTCAACCCCAGTTCCATGGAATACTAGCTTATAAAAGTGTACTAGTTATTTCATCTAGTTAATTCTCAACTTCCTCAACTATAAATGGGCATAATTAGTTACTTCCTTATAGAGATTTTGGTGAGGACTAAGTAGGAAATGCTTAAAGCTCTTAGCATAGTACTTTGCATGCAGGATTTACTAATGTTATTGTCATTCTTGTTCTTATCATTAGCTAAATCTTTATGATACAACTGGGACATTTTAATTTATGAAATAAGCTCTGTAATGAGGTGGTGGTTGTGGGGGGTGTCTAAACTAGATATGGCAGAATTGATCAAAAGTAGGGTCAAACTTGAAGACTGAGAGACTGGTGGTGTAGGAACAGAAAGGATTCCAGGCATGCCAAGGAAAGAGGCCAGAAGCCACAGGCCCAAAGTAGGAGCTGCCATTTATATGGAGCAGTGGCTGAGTGTAATTACAAGCCCAGAGATGAGAAGAGCACCATGCAGAGCAACATGACCAGTAGGATTCCCCACCTGGTCTCTGCATTTCTGTAATTTTCACTCCCCTTAAATTCCTCTCTGCATTGATGTGCTATTTTATTACCATCTAGTTCCTCCTTTGCTTCCCATTCCTCAAAAGAAGTACTTCTCATGGGGCTGGGATTGTGGCTCAGAGGTAGAGCGCTCACCTAGCATGCATGAGGCACTGGGTTTGATCCTCAGTACCACATAAAAATAAAATAAAATAAAGATATTGTATACACCTATAACTAAAAAATAAATATTTTTTTAAAAACAGAAGTACTTCCCAGGCCTAGTGCTCAGAACTTCTCTTCACTATTTTAGAAAGAAACTAAAAATTAAATTTGCCTTTTCTCAATAAGGGCTCTACTGGTGCCTGAACAATTCTTTGTGGAATAGGGCTGTCCAATACATTATAGGAACACTTAATATCTGCAGCTTCCACTCACCTTACCTTCCCATAACTCTGATATCTATAACATCTCAAAGCCCCTTTGGAGGGCAGTATTACCCCCAATTGGAAACCCCTAGATTTGATTACAAAGTTTCCATGTGCTATGTGCAGGAATTTAGACCACATCCCTTGTACTTAAGACACTAAAGGAGGACTCTCAGTCTCATGATTCTGTTTTAGAACAGTGGCAGTGTGGGGCATGGGACTAAAGGCAGGGAGTCCAGATATCTGGTGGAATGGTGAGTGCCTGAGCTCCTGTAGCAGTGTCAGACGACAGCACATGAGAACACACGAGATGCTGAACAGAAACGGAGGGATGGGTGTGGACAGAAGACTTCTGGCTACCCTAATTTGACCGTGCTGGGTTAGTTGCAAGTACCCATGCAATACCAAGGTACAGAAAGACATGAACGTAATTAGGACTCAAAAGAGCCTGAGCTGAGAGTTCAGATATGGAATGAGTTACCCAGAGACAGAGGTTAAATGCCTGGGACCCATAGGGTGCTCAAAAGGAATGTGATGAATGGGCATAAACAAGAAACTGGGGAAAGAATCCTGGGAAATAAGGGTTGGTACCAAGACTGGAGGAGAAAAGTCCTCCACAGAGATTGGTAAGGAACTGAGAACCACTGGAAGACAAGTCAGGAATTTTGTCAAATCAGTTAGGGAAAAGTATTATGAATGGAGGACTGTGTAACATCCCATAGTGCCAGGTAAGATTACTGTTTCTCAGCCTCCGTACCACTTACACTTTGGGCTGGATAATTCCTTGTTGTGGAAGCCATCCTGTGAATTGTTAAGATGTTTAGTAACATTCCTACCCCATAGTTCTACCCATAGTTGCCAGAAGCACTCCACCTGCCCGATTGTGACACCCAAAACATCTCCAGATACTGCCAGATACCCCTTAGGAAGCAACATCATCCTTGGTTGAGAACCACTGGATAAGATAAGCCTGAAATGTCCTTGCTGGAATAAGCAGTGAGTCAGGCACTGCCACCTTAGTGAGGAGAATCCAGTGGCACAGTGGTCAGGACAGAGGCAGACAGTGAGCCACTGACGGCAAGGTGAAAAGGTATAAATATATGCAGATGTCTCTCTAAGAAACTCTTTCAGAAGTATAACTGTAGAGGGAAGGAAAGAGAATGGGCAGAGGACAGAGAAGATCAAATGCTGAGACCTAAGCATGGTCAGGCACTGGGGGAATGAATGTCAACAATTCAGGGCAGCTTCATAAGACAGAAGCAGGAACAAACACTACTATTTCCCTACTCAAAAACCTTCACAGCCTTACCACTGCCCACTTAATAACCACTACATTCCACCAAATTCATCAGCACAGGCAGGAGAACCCACAAAGCCTGTGTGAATACTAGCTATGACTATCTATGTATTGCAGTTATCCCCTTTAGTATGCAATTCCAGGGTCTTGGCAAAATAGCCAACTTGTATACACCTCCATGATTGCTGTAGCTTCCCCATCTAGGTACTGGGTGTGCACAATTTTTAACCTTCATCTATTCAAATCCTGTTTTGTCTTAGACAGCAATTCACATTATTAACCAGTACCATTTATGAGCCATGAGCCCTTGGACAAGTCAAGTTAACTTTTTATAATGTCAGTTTCTTCTGTATAAAATGCAAATAACAGAACATACCACAAATAGTTGGTACAAGGATGAACAAAAACTAATACACACAGTGCTTAGAACAGGGCCTGCATACCTATTAAATCTCCACACTTCCTCCTACTCCAGGGATAAACTGCAGACACCAGGACTTTCCTCCCTGTGCCACGTGACTCCTCTCAGCAATGGTATGGTCTGAATCTTATTAGAGTCTATCATTGTGGTCCTGCCAGATGACAACTCAGGAGAGAACACTCAATCTTTGAGTTCCTGAGACCACTGGGCCCAGGCCTTTTACAAAGCCAAGGCTGAATAAAGTTGCATTAAAGATACTGATACATAAGACTCACACATGACAAGAGGAGCAGAGGAAGAGAAAGATCTTTAGTACATTCAGAGGCCTGAATGTACTAAAGCACACTGAAAAAAAAAAAAAAAATAGAAGAGTGGTTTGAAAGTCTGAGAAAATTAACTGTAATCACCTGGGCTGTGACCTTTAGTGTCCTTTAAAATGTTAATTAGTCAATTAAACAAAGTTCAGACGTTTTTATCTTCAATCCTCTAGAGGAACACACTTGAAGGGAATGTCTCCAAAATGTAATAGCAATAACCAAAATATATTAACCCAGACTAATAAACTCAAATAAAAAGAGGGCCTAACTATACCCTTGCATTCACAATATTAAAATTGCATAATTCTGAGATTTACTTGACATTTCTTTAAAATAATATATAGACTAAGGTAGACTAAGAACAAAAAAATCTTACTTATATTTCAAAACAGCAGAAAATGTATCATTTAAGCAATACTAAGCACCTCCTACACACCATGCCTTTGGAGCTGGAAAGATCTGGCAAATTGTGCTAGTAGCTCTAACAAAAGTACATGCAGGCAACACAAAGAAGGTACCACAGTTCTGCCCACATCTATCTAACACTGTCTACAATCATCACCACCATTCTCATGTGCTTTCTGCCTTCCAAACCTCTACAGAGGGCCCTGCCATGGTTTGGACATAGTTGAGTGCCCAAAGACTCATATGTTGGAGGCCTGGTCCCCACTGTGGCAGTGGGAGATGGTATGGAACCTTTAAGAAGTGGACCTGATGAGAGGTCCCTGGGTCACTGCCTTTAGAAGGCAGAATACTAGTCTCCTGGAGTGAAGAGCTTAAAAAGCCTGAGCCCCAACCCAAGTGGCTCTCTCTTTTGCTTTATCTTCAATCCTTCAAGGAAGAGCTTTGAAGGGAATGTTTCTGAAATGTAATGGCAATAACCTGGCTGATGATGTGATGACTTGCTCCTGCACACACCCCTGACATTGCCATTGTCCATACAATGTGACCCAACCAACAGGGTTCTCCCCAGAACCAAGCCAATGTAGATTCCATGCCTGTAAAGCTCTAAGACTATAAGCTAAACAAACACCTCTTCTTCATAAGTAGCCTGCCTCAGATATTTCCTTATAGCAATGAAAAGCTTACTAATACAGGCCTCCACTCCAACTTGCCAGGCCTGTTTGTTCACATGTCAGCCACTTTGATGTGGCCTTGTGGCTAGGCCTCAAAAACAAATGCAAAGCCAAGATCTTATTTAATGTTCAGCAACGCATGCTAACAGACACCTTCCTCCATGACACACACACAGCCCAAGGGTGAGTCTGCAAGGGAGGCAGGCAATTCAGGAACAGGGTGACTAGGAATAACAAGAGGGTGAGCCATCAAACAGTCAGGGACTTCTGACAGTGCTCTCACCTCTCACACAGCCTCCCACCCCATCCACACTGGAAAGGCAGCAGGGAACAGTAGGAGAGATGGGTTTGCTTGTCAGTCCTGCTGCTGACTAGTTGTTTGACACTGAGCAGTTTACACATCAGTAAAGTGAGGATAAAAAATGCTTGCCTCACTGAGCTCAAATATATGTGGAAACACTTTATAAACTGCAAGGTTCCATAAAAAAATGCCTACACTTCTATACTATGTCTACCATAACTTTATACCTTTGTAAATGGCTCCTCAACTTAATGCAAACTGCTCCAATGTATTTCTTACGTTTTCAAATGTTCTGAATGTACCACACAATAGGCACTTAGAAATTAAGTAAATAGATAAATAACATCACACCTTTTTCAATTTCTTGTGTGTTACAACTAACCAAAATATATAGGAAAAGATTTTGTAACTCTAACAAACAGTATCAGCAACTTTGAAAATCAGACTTATAACAAATTAGCTTTATTACAGAAGCATTTGATTGCCTCCTAAAAGGAAGCAAATTTACAAGATCCTTAGCTCTTAAGAAGGTGTAATGGTCCTTCTTAAGGACCCACAAAGGTGTAAATGCAAGACAGATGGATCTGATATAACTAGGCCTTTAATGGGAGGGGGGAAATGGCATCCCACATTCAGGGTGGGCATGTATCACAAGTGTCCCTTGGGACATTAGTCTAAACTGTGATAACTGAACTAACAAGCAATATGGAAAATTTTCTCTTACACAGCGTCAGCAAAATGTATATAAACCCTCCGAGGTCTGTTTTTATAGTTTCATCATCAAGCATTCAGTGCCTATAATCTACTTCTCCTTGCATGAGTGAAAATAAACAAGTTTCATGTCACTCTGTGCAAAAATCTCAAGGAGTTTCAGGTCTGAACAACAAGGGAACTAGGCTGAGGTCACCTGGCAGTCTGCCTTGTCTCTGGAACCTAATCATCCTATATTTCTGCCCCCACTTCAAGACTCCATACTCCATGCCAGGCATTCGTGCACACCTGTAATCCCAGAGGCTCGGGAGGCTGAAGCAGGAGGATTGCAAGTTCAAAGCCAGCCTCAGCAACTTAGCAAGACCCTGTCTCAAAAGAAAAGCTGAAAAAAGGCTAGGGATGTGGCTCAGTAGTTAAGCACCCCTGAGTTCAATTACTGGTATCAAAAAAAATGACTCCATATTCCTCTTAGTCAATCAAAGTAAAGTGTCTGACAAGAGTCATTAACAATGATCACACAACAAATCCAAATCCCCTGACAATCATTCACACAAAATGAGGGAACCATAAATCAGGAATTGCAATCTTCAGGGTTTTGACTGTGAAATGAAATATTTTCAACCATATTAAAACAGATGCAAGCATCTTGAGATGCTGTTGGGAGCTGGGTGGAGTGGAAGATTCAGAAGAGTCTTCTTTTTTTTTGGAACTAGGGATTGAACTCAGGGGCACTCGACCACTGAGCCACATCCCCAGCCCTATTTTGTGTTTTATTTAGAGACAGGGTCTCAACTGAGTTGCTTAGCACCTTGCTTTTGCTGAAGCTGGCTTCAAACCTGCAATCCTCCTGTCTGAGCCTCCTGAGCCACTGGGATTATAGGCGTGCGCCACCACACCCAGCCAGTCAGAAGAGTCTTCTGAAGTCATGCAAGGCTTTCTAGGCAAAGCTAAGGTAGGGACTTTATGCATTCTTATAATCTTGTAACTGTGAAAATTGTATTAAGTGTTTAATAAATGTTTTGTTGAAGGAACGAATGATCCAACCAGATATAGTATGCTGGGGTGACTAAAATACTAGAGACAGGAATCAGGGATGAATCTTTAGGGATATCTAGCCCTTTGGGGGGCAGGCAGTCAGGGAGTACAAACCAGGTCTTTCAGAGTTGGGCCAGGCCTTCTCTGTCACCCTCACTTCCTCAAAATTCATCAGCTATTGGTACCAAATGTTAATTTTAAGGTTTCTAAACAACTTTTTTTTTTATTTAATTTGTTATACATGCTTTTAGAGTGGAATTCCTTTCATATTACATATAAAGAGCACAGTCTTCCAAGTCATTGGTTTTACACAAAGTATTTTCATACCATTTGAGTTTTTATACATACACTTAGTATATTGATATCCAACTCTTTCTGCTATTATCTAAACAACTATTGAAGATATTTTCCATACAACAATTCCTCATATGTGAAAACACACACCCTTAATTGCACAGCAGTCCCCCATGGGATATGAAGTTCCTGACAAGTGTCCTCAATCTCTAGCTTCAAAGTGCATGGCATAAGACTACAGACTCTGGAGTCAGCCTGCCTAGATTTGACTCAACTCTGAAATGCTTAACATCCCTGTGCCTCTATTTTCTTTCCTGTAAAATGGTGAAAATAACAACACCTACTTCAAAGGGCTGTCATGAGGAACAAAGGAGTTACTAAGGTAGTTTGAACACAGCCTGGCACCTAAGAATTCAACTATAAGTAATTATCAAAAGCTATCTCACTTTACATCACTTAAAGTAATAATCAAGGGACTTTGAACGAACTGAGAGCAAAGTTACACTGAAGAGATGACTACCCTCCTTCCTCCACATGTGCAGTTCACCTGGACTCACCACAGGAGTTTAGCACTTTAGACACGACACATCAACCCCTTCTCAACTTCACATCCACGCCACAAAGGGGAACACACTCTCCTCTCACCTTGTGCTTCTCCTTAGCCCTCACCCAAGCCCAAATCTCTTCCACATCCCCCAGGCCCAGAGAAGTACCTACCTGTCAATTGAGAAAGCTAGCCCACACTATCTCTGGGTCCGCAACACTCAATACTCCATACTCTCAGGCCAAATGCTGCCATTGTCTTGCCTGTTCTGCCAACTTAACTCTTTGTCAATCCTGACTTCTCACATGTGTTGTAGTTTATAAAGGGCAAGCAACATATTTCTTCCCCACAGCAAACAAAGCAGTCTGGCATACATCCAATAATTCATTCACTGACTAGTTGTAAAGAGAATGTTTCTTCTAATCCTTTAAAGATGTTCTCCTCAGTGTCAGACAAATAAGTCTCTTGTTGGATGTTCCGTCCAACCTGAACCATTTCTGCCAAGCCTGGGTAGCAGAGATTCATAAAACACAAGTGCATTTTATTGATGAGATGTGGTCCTGAAAAACGACACAATTTAAGACTGATTACCCCAGTCTAGGGTAGAGGTTGGGGAAAGTATGCTCGGAACACATATATCCTCAGTCACTGTGTTGTATTTCTGCTTCTTAATTATGTCAGCATTATCTCTACTATTTCTGTTTGATCTCATAAATTAACTGTGTGGCATATGATAGAATCTTTCATCATATCTAATTGCTATTCCAAAGTTACTGATTTTCTGGGTGTTTTTCGGCACTCTTATTAAGTCACTTGAATAATATTTTGAAAGCTATAGCTTTCACTGTCAAAATAACAACACAAATGCCATCAAAACTCAAAAATATATGTTCTATCAACAAGAGCTCACAACACATCATCAAAGGTTAGCTGGTATTTCTGTCTATAAGAAAAGGTGGGCCACTAAGTAACAAAGCATTTTTATAATTCAGCTGACCTGCCAGTTTTGAAAATAGAAGATGGCTTAAGGCATAATTTTGGGGGAATGTGTTCATTGAAATTTTGTATATGATATGAAGGTTTTATTAATATTATTTGTCATTTTTTGAAATTTGAATAGTTCAATTTGCATATAATGGGATCACCATACTAGAAAATAAATTAGCAAGGCTACCTTTTCTCTTGCTTGGAGATTTAGAGCTTAGGGGAACTAAATCACTGAAAACTGCATAAGCACCCTAGCATCAACACATACTGTAGGAACACAAGGAGGTGTGGGAACTCTGGGAGCCAAATCACAACATGGTAAAATGGGAATGGGTCTCCAGATTAATTATATGTGCAAATACATGTAAGTATGTATATCTGCAAAGAACAGTTCAGATAGTTGTTAAAGTATCCCACTTTTAATGATTCTAGGAAAAGACTTCTTGTCATTCTTTAGTATCATATTCCAATTTTAAAGCATTTTCCTTCTATGGAAAATAAATCTTGGTTTTGGTGATCCTTGTCAATGTTTTCCTTTGTCAGCAAAACTCTTTGATCATATTCTATAAATGTGATTCCCGATGACCACTTCTGTTGTAACACAGCATCCCCAAAATGTTATAGTACCTGCCTCTTCTCTCTTGATGAGCCCCAAAGTGGAGGCCAAAGCCAAAGGAGAATTGGCCCCCTCACTTTACCTCTGGAATCCTAATACTACAGCTAAATAGACCAATGGATTTTCCTCTTCCCTGGGCTATTCTCCAGGTAAAACATACAAATACATGATTAACTGCCAACCTGGGTCATCAGCAGACCTGTCAGAGAATACAACCCATAACTCACTGCTTTCATCATCTTCCAAACAATTTTTATGAAATGTTTCACAGGTGATATGATGT
Source organism: Tamias sibiricus (assembly GCA_025594165.1). Lineage (NCBI taxonomy): Eukaryota > Metazoa > Chordata > Mammalia > Rodentia > Sciuridae > Tamias > Tamias sibiricus. The sequence goes on along the minus strand of CM046666.1, from coordinate 124,321,735 downwards.
CTACACTTTCCTCAAGATCGGAACTTCAGTGGAGCAGTTTAGTTTCAGTGTTATCTTAAAGGAGTCCAGGGATTTTGTTATGGGATGTGAAGAGAATGTCTTTTAGGTGCAGCGTGCACTCTCCAGGCAGCCAGGCCTCTACCTCAGTCCCTTCTTATTCATGTGCTAGGCCCTAGAGTCATTTGGGCATGGGACTTCTGTGCAAGATAAAATTGATCCCTCAATTAAGCCAGATGGCCAAGAGCGGGTTACCTCAACCACATTGTTTCATTCCTTTGACAGAATGCTTTTAATGATGACAGCAGGTTTAATATATTTTTTTTATTTATGAATGGACACTGCTCAGTTTTTTATGATGCCTTGCAAATGGTTAAGCAACTTTTTTTTTTTCTAATATGATGGGTATTATAAAGCACACAACTGCTGCTGTTTGCTTCGTCTGTCCTATAAATCTGAAAACTAAATTTGTGACCTACCTTTTATAACAGCTCAGAACATGCATTTTCCCCCTAACAGTATATTAATATCTCCATTTATTATTCATCTTACAGTATTGTATGTACTTTTGAAAGCCAGTTTAAATTAATTTTAGAATAAAGGCGAAAAAAAAAAAAAAAAAAAACTGTTTGTCAATTCCCAATTTTCAAATATGCACTTGACAAATGTGCATTAAAGTCTATACTTGATAGGTGCCAAAGTTACTGGTGCTTATATTCCAAAGCCACCCAGAGAAAGAGGTGCCCACTTGGCCTCAATGCAAATACAGTGAGCATCCTCCTCTTTTCTGTTAACACAGGATTTTGAACCTTGCCAGTCTAGTAGTTTTACTTTACCCTTTTTGTGTCAGACACTGAAACAAAAGAATATGAAACAAAAATGTACACAAATGAGAATTTGGGAATAAAAAATATTGATAATATTCTGTGTACAAATGTGATAACAGCATTTCAGTTTGCCCTCTTCTACTCCTGGGAGGAATCAAGGAACATCAATACAGTACATGACAACCCTGAATTTATTCCAACATCACAACTAATCATAAATGTGGTAAAAGTTAGTTGTTGCAAATATTACAGAGTTGATGCTAGATTTTTGTTTTAAATCAGCATGTGCTGACACTTTAAAAAAAAAAACCTCTGATAAATTATAATAAAGAATTCAAGGGATGGGGATATAGTTCAGTGGTATACTCAGAATATGTATTGCCCTAGGCTCAATCCCAAGCACCAAAAATCAAGACAAAACAAGGAAAGGAAATATGCAGAAAAGTATATTATGGATATTCCCAGGATACTTTAAAATTCAAACTATAAACTTCATGTAGGAAACATTTCAAAGTATTCTGGAGAAATCAGTTTTCTTAGAAGGTTTGTTGTGGACAACTGCCTAAGAAAGAGTCTTCAAAGTTTCCAGGATACTAATCACTTATATGGGCAATTTTTTAAAAAATAGCTATTCTTTAAGAAGGACCCTGTTCTAAGAGATAAAAGTAAACTACCAGATTTGTCTTAGGATTAAGTTTCATAATATAGTTTGGATCTGAAATGAACCCCAAGGCTATATATATATATATCCCCCCCAAACTTGGTGCTACTGGGAAGTGGCAGAAACTAAGAGGTAGGGCCTAGTGGGGAGATCTTAGGTCAGTGGGGGCACACGCCCTAAGGGAACTGAGACCCTGGGCTCTTCCTCTGTTTTTTACTTCCCAGCCATTACAGCAGTTTTACTCCACCACGTGCTCCTGCTAGCAAAGTGCCCCCACAGGGCTTTTTCATCATTAAGTAAGCTCTACTCTAGGAACAGGACTTTTTACCAGTAAGTGAATAAATAGGGCCTTTTACCAATAAGTGATCTCTGTGAGTCAGGTCAATCAGACATGCCTTACAAACGAACCTTTACCAGGGAGCATCAGCACAGGTCAAATAGTGACAAATCTCTGGGACTAGGGATTTGGGGGAAACTCCAACCTATTCTTCACCCTCCATGACTACTAGTCCACTAGTTTTGAAAGCTACCGTGGAGGTAGGGAGATGGGGTAAAAACAGGTCAAGTTAAAACACAAAAATGCTCACCATTCTTATTATGATTCATCCAGTTCTTGTGAACAAACACTCTTAGAGTTACTGCAAAACTCAATTTAATTAACTTCCAGAATTTTGAAAAGTGATTTTTATAATTTTCCCCAGTGTTCCTGTTGCTGTTATGGAAGAGTAAATTTCTGGATGTCCTTACTCTTTCATTCTAGAAGTCCTTCTTCAGTTTACACACACATAAATGACAAAGTTTACAATAAACTAGAAATAGTATCCTTTATATCTATTTAATAAACTTTTGAAAAATAGAGGGTGACTATTTAAAATGTATAAGAGCAGAAATAAATTTTAAAGTTTGATTATTGGGGCTGGAATTGTAGCTCAGCGGTAGAGCGCTCACCTAGCACATGGGTGGCCTGGGTTCGATCCTCAGCACCATGTACAAATAAACACATTGTGTACAACTAAAGCAAATAAATAAATATTTTTTAAAAAGTTTGATTACCACCAGATCAACATTCTGAAGACTAGACTGTGATCATGTCATATACACATTCAGAAACCTCAGGAACAGAGTAAAGTCCCACATCCCCAGGTTACGTCCAAGGAGTTCCAAAACTAGGCCCAGACGGGCGTTTCCACCTGATCACCCACCAGGCCACATGCAAAGCCTCTACTTTAACCTTGACCCCTCTCTATCACATCGATGAAGAAATCAGACAAGAATGGAACGAACTGGACACAGAAGCTAACTGTGCCCCATACCACACCTCAAACTCACAGGATATTTAAGAATCCTTTCTTGACTAACTGGTAAGAACATTTTGGCAAAAACTAAATAGGACTTCAGTGTCTGTATGGTACTGAGGATTGGACCCAGGGCCTCACACATGCTACACAAGTGTTCTACCACTGAGCTACTTTCCCCAAGCCCTAAAAAGAATTTTACTAGGTTTTCTTAGATATTTTTGAGACATTTTCTCTACTGAAAATAAAAAGCAGAAACACCATGGCATGTGCCTATAATCCCAGCTACTAAGGAGACTAAAGCAGGAGATCACAAGTTCGAAGCTGGTCTGAACAACTTAAGACCCCATCTCAAAATAAAAATATTTTTAAAGGGCTCAGTGGTAGAGTGCCCCTGGGTTCAATCCCCAGCAGCCAAAAGTAAATAAATAAATAAAATTAAGTTCTATCCATAAATGAAAGTTAGTACTTACAAAAATATTTTTTCAACTTGTTTTAATTAGTATAGGAGCTACAAATAAGATCACTTAAGCATATCTGCCTTAGTCTCTGATTCACTTTAACCTCCCTTATGTTATTTTAGTGTGAGAAACTACTATAAAGTGGGTAGCAAATTGAACACACTGTGATTATGTCCAGTTAAACATGTTTTTATGCTTAAAGTAGGGTTTAAACACAAGGTTTTTTACTCAGGCAAACCATTCTATCCAAATAAATATGGAAGCTTCACATTAAGAAGAAGAAGAAAAAAAAAAAAAAAAGCCACAAAACCCCAACCAACTAAATTTAACAACTTGGACTTCTAATGTTCTCTCAAATATATTCAGTCTATTCTCCTAGACCCATTTTTTTTTTTTTAACTTTCAATTAAAACCCACAAACCTATCCAGCCACAAATTCAAGCTAAATAGAAAAATGTACACTTCTATTTACCTATTTTTTATCTACATTCTGGATTTAACACTTTGACAATAAGAAATCCACTTCAAGCTGGGCATGGTGGTGCACCCCTGTAATCCCAGAACTTGGGAGGCTGAGGCAGGAGGATCACAAACTCAAAGCCATCCTCAGCAATGGTGAGGCACTTAGCAACTCAGTGAGACCCTGTTTTTAAATAAAATACAAAAGGGATTTGGGGATGTGGCCCAGTGGTCAAGTGCCCCTGAGCTCAATCCCCAGTACCAAATAAATAAATAAATAAATAAATAAATAAATAATGCCCATAAAGTAGAAAATTCATATTTCCTTGTCTAACAGAAGCCATATCAAGACCCGAAAAGACAGGGACCCCAAGGTATGCCTGCTTTAGGCTGTGTCAGTATAAAGACAATAGTTCCATAGTTTTTCCTGAATGTTTCTTAAAAATATCAAAGTTCCACAGATAGAATACAGCAACCCCTAGCTCAGATTCTACAAACACTTTGTGAGCACACACTCTTTAGTGATGTGCCCAAGGTCATTCAGCTATAAATGGTCTTCCCTCTCCCATTCCACCCACATAGCACATAGATCCATAAATAGCACTGAATAGGGCTGGAGATCTAGCTCAGTGGTTTACTTGCCTGGCAAGCTCAAGGCCCTGGGTTCCATACCCAGCACCACAAAAAAATAAATAAAAAAGAACACAGAAACAAAGACCAATAGCTTTGTGTAAACACATCACAGTACAAAGTTCTATAATTGATAACAGTGCCTTATTAAAAATGTTCAATGCTCATGTTAATACTCAGACTTACTTAAAAACTAGGTATAAGAGAAACCAAATTAAAGAAGTATTTAAACCCAATTATAAAGGTTTCCAGATCCCGAACTTCGCACTACATAAAAATAGACAATGAGGCGAACCTACTCTAAAAAACTGCTAACCTCAAAAGAGTGGGGGAAAGTTATAAGCAAAGGCTCACTATTATTCAATGAAAAAATAAAGCAATTTTTTGTCAAAACCCATCATTCTCTTGGAATAGAGAATTTCAAATTAGTAGAAAAAGCACAGACTGAGAATCAGAAGTTCAGCCTGCTTTGCCTGCACCAATTGGGTCAATGGATTAGGTTAACATACCAACTCCCAAGATGATTTTAAGACTACTATAATTTAAATCAATAAAACCTCAGCACATGTAGCTAAATTTATTTCCATACCCTACCTATACCCCAAAATAAACTAAATCCTTGTACCCACTTGTTTTCCACATGCATATTCTGTCCCTGCTGAACTCTGAAATGATATACTTTTTGCTCCCTTGCTTTGCCTTGAAAATAATCTAGTAAAAGCTTTTTAGTGATCATCCTAACATCAATTTGCTGGGATCTGGGGAAAAAAGACAAGCCTTTGCCTGGGGCCACTCTTCATAGACTATTTCTGAAATGCTACATCAGCAACCAACAAGCAAGTTAAAGAATCTGTTGCAACAAGGAAAGACTTGTCAAAGGAGAGGGCATGTCTAAGTCTCATTACATACTTCAATAAAAATGAAAACAACCCAAGATTCAGTCATAATTATGTCTTTGCCTAGCAGCTCACCACATATACACACTCAAAGCAGCTTGCTATGATACAACTTTATTTTTAAGAGCAGCTTGCTATGATATAACTTTGTTTTTAAGAAAAGAGTTCACAAAATTTTCTAAGGAAACTCCAAATTACAGACTCCTTTGATATTTTAAGCTAGTGATATCATTATAAGTAGATATTCATTCCTTGTCCAATTACTAGCTCATGTGGAACCCAGATGTAATTTTGTTCTATGGATGTTTCTAGGTTTGGGGTTTTCTTTTTGCTTTCTTTTCTTTTTTGGCAGTATTAGAGATTGAACCCAGGTCCTCACACACACTAGATTAGGCAAGCATCCTACCACTGAACTACATTCCCAGCCCACTACAGCCATTGTCAAAGACTCAAAACCATTAATTTCAAACTAGAAGGAAAAAACAATCTCCCATTTGTAAGAGTTACCAAAAAATCTAGAAATTTATTTTCGGCATAGGAGAATTTGTCATATTATATATTAAAAGTGTATATAATTATATTCTAAATGAATTGTATCTAGTATTCCCAAATTCAAGAGAATAAGACATTTCAAATTAATTCTTTAAAAATGTTTCCAAGTCATCTTCAGATCACCTATCTCTTAGAAAAGTAAAAAATAAGTTAGGAGGAAAACTGATTTGCTCCAAAGTCAAAAATTTCAAATCTGAACCTCAAGCATGAAGCTTAGAAAAATTTTTGTCAACCCAATCCTAAGAAATAAGGTGATTCCACATATACATATGAATACATATATGTATCAAGTATCTCATGCCCATAGAAACTGATTTGATAAAATCCACAATATAGTTTGGTAAATTCATAATTCTATAACCTAATTATAAATGCAACATTATTAAATGGGAGGCAAGGAAACAAAATGAAAGTCCTGTGGCCATTTCAAAATGTTTTATACCAACACTTAAATTCCCATTGCATATGACAAAATCCACAATATAGTTTGGTAAATTCATAATTCTATAACCTAATTATAAATGCAATATTATTAAATGGGAGGCAAGGAAACAAAATGAAAGTCCTGTGGCCATTTCAAAATGTTTTATACCAACACTTAAACTCCCATTGCATATGACCCTAAAGGCAGGTAAAGAGCAGAAAGTAAAAAGGCCTGAAGTGAATCAAGATATAAACTATGGGGGCTGGGATTGTGGCTCAGCGGTAGAGCACTCGCCTAGCCCGTGGGCGACCCGGGTTCGATCCTCAGCACCACGTACAGATAAAATGCATTGAATAAAACGCATTGTGTACAACTAAAGCAAATAAAAAAAAGATATAAACTATGTGATGCATAACTACAAATCCAGTCGCGACGGTATATCATGCAGCACAACAGGCAATAGCTATAATCAAAGTGGACTCTGCTGTTAAAATGAAACCAAGGGGGCTGGGGTTGTGGCTCAGTGGTAGAGCGCTCGCCAGCACGTGTGCGGCCTGGGTTCGATCCTCAGCACCACGTGAAAATAAACACATTGTGTACAACTAAAGCAAATAAATAAATATTTAAAAAAATGAAACCAAGGAGAAGAAAGGGATAGGATGATTCACAGGTCACAAGGAAACAATCCCAAAATCAGCTACACTCACCTATACCTCTAGTCACAGGTGAAAGAACCCTCCCCAAGGCCCAGCTGCCACAGTTCTTCTCTACCGAAGTCCCTTGGAGTAACTCGGGAAGGGCTCACTTAGGGAACTGGACTTGCCCTGAACTAGCAGACAAACAAACACTGAAGATTTTCCAGGAAAAACCACATGGCAAGGGCTCCCAGATTCAAACTTGCCAAGAAAAGAAAGGCTTCCCACAAGAAGTAGAATATGGATTTTGGAAGATCAACATTTACTGTAAACCAAGGGTGTAAGCCAAGGTCCACCTGGGTTCTTCCAATTAAAAAGAATCCCTAGTTGGGAAGCAGCCACACTGTATCACAAACTGAGACCCCCAAAACCTGTATTAAAAAAAAAACCAAATCATGGCACAAGTATTTGCTTCTTTAAACTGCTCTATGATTTGCAGAGTTTGTCACAAACAATACCATGTTATCCTCACTTTCTCCAGATAAAACTTGGACCTGGAAAGGTTCAATGGCCTTGCAAGATGGCATAGTCAGTTCTACAGCTCTGGCCTATGCCTTCCAAATCTCACATTCTTTTGAACAAGCAGTAGTGTGGGAACCTTTTCCAAATCACAGATATTTGAGAAGGTACAAGGGCTGCCTGGATCAGCATGATGCACAGTGTGTGAATAAAACTCTTGGTTCGATTGAGTGCTATGTTCTCATTTTATTAGCATACACATGTAATTTCAGTTCACGTGCCAAAATGAGGAAAATGAAACTTTCTTCTGACTTGGCATTTAAGTTTGTTATCACAAGCAAGATAGGGGCAATTTAGCCTTAAGAGGCCTCACTTTGCAGTTTGGTTCCTAAGAACAGGCGATAATAAGTACATAATGGGCCTTTATTTACAAGTTTCAAAGTCCTACTGAGCTGGTAGAAAAACTGCAGGGGATTTTAGAAATGTGAAAGAGACAGGTGTTGAGCACTGGAGCTCAGCTGTCCACTGGACAGTAGTGGCCAGAGACAGGAGGTCAGGGACAGCAGCAAGAATTGCAACCAATTCTGTGAAACGGAACCTGGGGGTGGGGGGGGGGGGGTGACTAGCATGTGCAAGGCCCTGGGTTAAGTCCCCAGTACTAAGGAAGGAAAAGAGGGAGGGAGGGAAGAAACAGAGCACTCCTTACATTGCCAGTGTTAGTATAAACAGTCAACAGTGTTAGTGTACAGGCAAACTCTTAGACTTATTTCTTTTAGAAATACATCACTAATCAGTGATCCCACTTTTAGGACTTTACGCCTCAAATGCACAAGAGACCCATGTCCTCCTGAGGAACTCTGGTTCATTAAGAACAGAAGTGCCAGCTCAAACATTCACAATCTCCAAATTGCCAAGACCAGGAATTCCTTCTTTAGTAAAGAAAAGGAATAAGATAAACAGGTACAATGCGAGAGTAAAGTACTTCCTCAGGCAAAGTACTGCCTTACAAATTTAATTTCAGTCTAACTATCAGAATAAGCATGAAGTCTTTTAAAAGCAATATAAACACACCTATTGCTTCCTTAATGTTTTTATACTGAACTTAAAAGTCCTCTACCTAAAAAGCCTGCATATGGTTTTGCATTATTTATGCATTATAATAGTAGTCAAGATGAACCCAATTGTGACATAGGGGCCAGATACATTTCTCTACACTCAAACATACCTTTTCTGCAAGAAGGAAAGAAGGCCAACCCCTGATACTTGGCACCCTCAGCCTCAAATGCAAGAGCTGAGTATGGTGGCACACACCTGTAATTACACCCGTAATCCCAGCAACTTGGGAAGCTGAGTCAGGAAGTTCATTGAGGCCAGCCTCAGCAATTTAGGAAGGTCCTAAGCAACTTAGCAAGACCAGTCTCAAAAATTTAAAAAGGTTGGGGGAAGGGGCTGCTGGGGATGTACCTCAGTGGTAAAGAGACACTGGGTTCAATCCCCAGAACCAAAAACAAACAAACATATATAGATTGTGGGGTACTGCACCTGACTTCTAGTAAGCACTTAGAAAACAGAGTTGTGGTACCTTCATTGTTCCTGACACTGTGAATGGCTGCTTCTCCTTTATGCAGGTTCCCTGAGTTCTACAATCCTAATACACTCATCATTAGGAATCTTACCTAGGCCTTTGCTATGATACTGAATTATAGTGGCAAGGGAGGGGGAATGAGAAGAATGAAGGAATGTTAAATAGAAAAAAGGTGGGGAGGGGAGGGAAAGGGGCAAGGAGATAGAAACAATGGCAGAAGGAGTTTGACATCAATATACTAAGTGCATGTATAAAAACTCAAATGGTATGAAAATATTTTGTGTAAAACCAATGACTTGGAAAACTGTGCTCTTTATATGTAATATGAAAGGAATTGCACTCTAAAAGCATGTATAACAAATAAAATAAAAGAAAGAAAGAAAGAAAGAAAGAATCTTACCTAGGTAAAAGTTGTGGCTCAGTGGCAGAGCACTTGCCTAGCATGTGTGAGGCCCTGTAAATCCTCAGCACCACATAAAAAGATAAATAAAGGGCTGGGGTTATGGCTCAGCAGTAGAGCGCTGGTCTAGTACGTGCGCAGCCCGGGTTCCATCCTCAGCACCACGTAAAAATAAAGGCATTGTGTACAACTAAAACAAATAAATAAATATTTTTTTAAAAAGATAAATTAATAAAAGGTATTGTGTCTATCTATAAGTAAAAACATATATATAAAAGTAATCTTTCCTGGGCTGGGGTTGTGGCTCAGCGGCGGAGCGCTCACCTAGCGCGTGCGCGGCCCGGGTTCGATCCTCAGCACCACATACAAATAAACGCATCGTGTACAACTAAAAGCAAATAAATAAATATTTTTAAAAAAAAAATGTTTCCTAATTTGTTCCTGTACTGCAACACATCACCTTTACTCTAAAACTAAAAGCCTAATATAATGGAATCTTTTTTTTATTCTATGTTGTTATATATAAATGACAGCATTATGCATTACATTTCATATTATACATATAGAGCACATTTTTTACATATCTCTGGTTGTATGCAAAGTATATTCACACCATTCGTGACTTCATACATGCACTTAGGGTAATGATATCCATCTCATTCTACCATCTTTTTTTTTTTCTTCACCCTTTGGCCTCCTCCCTTCCCCTCCCTCCCCACTGGTCATTCTAGTGTTCCTCTAATCCTCCTATGCTCCCCATCCCAACCCAACTGTGAATTGGCCTCCTTATATCAGAGAAAACATTTGGCATTTGGCTTTTTGGGATTGGCTAACTTCACTTAGCATTATATTCTCTACTCCATCCATTTACCTGCAAATGCCATGATTTTATTCTCTTTTATTGCTGAGTAATACTCCATGGAATCTTATCATTATAGAGCTAAAGTTACTGTAGTATGTAAGCCCTGCAAGATAAGAACAGATAGGAGGAATTGAAAACTGAAAGAAGTCACTAAGTTACCCTGTGTTAGATATTCACATTTCTACCTCTACCACTGAAGGGCACTTCTTTTTCTCAATGCCAGGCTCTCTCCACGATTTCTGGCATCGCTGCTTGGGGCTGTCTATATCTGTTCATTAACGCCCATCACCAACTATCCCACACTCAAGCTTCTCCGATTACAGACCATACCTGCTGCCAATCAAAAATAGCCAGAACTTGATTCTGTACATTCCCTGGGTTCCACTTCTGCCCAGACACTGAGCAGTGTTCAGCATAGCAAGTTGTATTATTATACAGATCTATTAAATATCCTGTCATTTCTAACAACTTAGAATAAAAAATAAATTTGAAAAAAAAGTATTCTATTAAAATAATCATCATATTCAGGAGTGCTCATTTAGAAACAAAAAACAAAGTTTGTGATTCAATTTCCACATTAGTATAGAAAGACTCTCCTGAAATGCTTCTGTAACTTGAAGGGACGTGATCTAAAGTATAATCAAACTTAGGCTTACCCCTAAGGAAAAATACATCTCCTTAACTTAAAAGAGAAATCTGATACACTGCTAACTTTTGCCTAAATTTGTGCTCTTGATCAGTTTTATATAGGCATGTGCCTCAAGGCATTTCTATTTCTAATAAATTTCCAATAAAATGAAATAGCTGAATTATAACACATGGGCCACCTTTTGCTATCTGACTCTGTAATTGCTCTTTTGAGGGTATGGCAATATCTATTGAAGGGGCCACAATATGCCATTATGGTACAAAAAATTATTTTAAGCTAAAGACTTTGAGTTGCTGAAATTTCTTCTAATCTAAAAGCAGAGCCTTCCCAAAGAACTCAATTATCATAAATCCTCTCCATGAGAGCAACCAGGAAGGACTGACTCTTATTACCAGAAATAAGTAGTCTCCACACCGAACAGACATCATCACAAAACTATTACATATCCATCTATTCTCCTAAAAGCTCATTTATTGTTCAAAAAAATAATTTCTTTTCCTGTAAGTACTGGTTTCCCCCATCTTCTTCCCATTTAACTAGTATATAAGCCCCAAATTCTAACCACCTTTGAGTCAAGTTTTTTCTCTGATGAAATGTCTTTTCTCTTGCTAATCTATTTTTTATCAATTTAATTTGCAGGCCCTCAAATACCAAGTCTAAGAGGGCAGAGGAAAAGTTTTTCCTTTCCAGCAATATAAATCTATGTTATGCACTGTATTATGCACCTATATCAGAACCATGTTTTCTTATTAAATGCAGTTTAATCAATTATATGATTAACGTTTTTAAGTCTTTTAAGTCTTCCTTTTTTCACGATTTTCTTTAAACAACTTCTTATCTTTCTTGTTTCTATTTTCAAGTATTATACTCCTTAGTATAATTTAGTAGTAATAATCTGCTTTCCCTTTCTACTCCTGACAACATATAAATTTTACGTGTTAGAAACACTACTCTTTGCCAGTTTAAAAAAGCTCAAGGACAATCAAGCTAAACTATCTTGTTGATTTAAATAGAGCAAAATGCTATTTTGCCAACCACAGAAAAATTCAAAACTTTTGAAATAAATAGAACTAAAATACACAGTCACTTTGTGCAAAATAATGACACTGCCTGTCACAAGAGTTTGTCTTAAAACTAAAAGATGATAAAAATAAAATGAAAAATTAGTCAACCAGGCACAGAGATATATACTTGCTACCAAGATGAGAAAAATAAACCTTAGGGACAATTCCCTCCCTCTAGAGTAAACCCATCTGCTCAGATGGTCCCAACTCCCCCTCCTGGCATTTAGTTTTTGAAGTTAACCTCAATTAGCTAACCTTCCATGGCTCAGAAAGCACAGGGCTGCAAGTACCCGCAATTAAGGCTGGGTGCTAGGACACTGTCATCCTCCTGGGCAGAAAAACAGCGTGTGCCATGTGTCCACTGCTTCACTGGAAAATCACAATCAAGGGCCCATGGCAAGTTCAACCTCCAATTCCTGACTAGCTATATCAAAAGATAACCATCCTGTTAAAATGTACGATAGTGTAAACAAGCTTACCAACTTCCTATGATTATCCCTTTTGCAGATTCAGCTGATCTTGTCCCCACAAAGCTTGGTGGACAGTATCTGGTTCTTCATGGGCTACAAAACAACTTGTTTGAATGTCCAGCCCCACCCGCCTTGGAGCTGCGTGGGCTACCAATGCATCTTGGAACAGCCATATCAAACTCCTGGCAGCAACTAGAACAAGGCCCTTTCCCACTCGCCTGAAACATTCTTCCTTGGCCTTCAAAATTTACCACCTCTTTTTCTGCCATTCCTGGCTTAAACATCTTTTTCTCTAGGAAACCGTTTTCTGCTAAGCATCGCCCATACATTATTATGGCCTCTGGTGTTTACACGTCTCTCTGCTAGCCTCACTATGAGCCTTCAAGGGTGTGGATTCTGATGCCCCCAAGTACAATTCTACATTATACTTTCAGTCATGGTAGGCAATAAGCACATAATAAATGCTCAGTAAGTGAATGAGTGCAGAGATAAACAAAACAATGAGCAAAGGAGTGAGGAAATAATGAATGTACTCTCCACTTGCTGCCTGGAGAGGAAAAAAGGTTTTTTCAGGTAATTCTCAAGCCCTAGCTGATCTGATCCTAAAGGACACCCTGGGCTCCTCACTTCCTTTCAACTATTCATCAATTCCACATACTCAACTTTACTCCTCCATCTTCAAATCCAATCTCTAAATTAATCCAACATACTACTACCTCACATGCTCCTGCTCCTTACTTCACAGCTGCCCATGTGTGTAGTACATGTAATAACCTACTTGTATTTATTTTGATAGAAGGAAGATATAACTATTTTTACACGTTCTTTTTCACCTTTTTCTTCTTCATTCAACATCTGATTTTTTTCCAGCTAAACCATGATCAGAGAGATAAAAAAAGGGAAGAAAAGCAGATTATTTACATTCAAAGCACTGCTTGAATAAAAATGTGTATGATGCCAGAGTAGTCTTCTATATTTATATTAAGAGACCCTCACCACCATCTTAACGCCTCAGTATCTGTTCTTAAGAGCACAACAACTTGCAAGTTTTATAGTTGGATAAGGCTGAACAAACCACAAAACTTATAAAGCTATTGCTGATAGTTCCACTATGTTCCAGGCCCTTGCCAAGATCTTTCACATAGACTGTTTTCCTTCAAAAACACCCCCAAAAGGTTTGCACTTACAAAATGGAGGCTAAGAAAAGTTTTTCCCCAAAGTCACTTTTAACTAAAACTGTGGCACCTAGCTTTACACCCAGCTCTGTTTAAAATCCATGTTTACTACAACTTTAAAAAACTCTAGGCCTTACTTCGTAAGATTAGAATGATATAACAAAATTTCAAAGGCCTATGCCTGCTTCTTTACTAACTCTTTTACTAGTTACCAAAATATCATTCATCATTATTAGATAATTTGTTGAATCCCTGTTGGCTACCAAATCACTGAATACCACATAAGTCCCCAGCAGAAATAAATCTAAATATAACAGCATCTGCTGCAGAATCTAGATCCAAACAGGGCCCTCCTGTTGCTGAACTATTTGGGGGTGCCAACAATCTTCCAGCATGCCTTTAAAATAACAAGAACCAGAGCCCAGTGAGGCCATGGGGAAAAGTCACTCTACAGAGTACTTTTTAAACCAGTACAACCTTCCTATAGTGCAATATATCAGTGTGAATTAAAAGGCATAAAAAATGTGTATCTTTTGCACAAATCCACAGATAAGAATTTGCCCTAAGGAAGGGCTATGGTCTGAAAGTTTGTGCCCATCCAAAACTCGTGATGAACTTAATACCCAATGCATATTAAAGGTATGGGCTTCAAGAGGTTATTAGGCCATATGAGCTCTGCCCTCATCAATGGGAATGTCCTTATTTTAGAAAAAGGACGTTAATGAGGAAGAAAATACACCCCATCTACCTTTTCTGCCCTGTGAGCTTGCTATGAGAAAATGTCATCCATGAATCAGGCCCTTACCAGGCACTGAATCTGTCCATGCGGTGACAGTGAACCTCCCACCCTCCAGAACTGTGAGAAATAAACTCTAATTGTTTATAAATTACCCAATTTGTGGTATTTTGTTATAGAAGCACTAATAGACTAAGAAAGGAAGAAACTGGATAAATTGCCAGAGATGTGTAAATAAGAACCTAAACACCAACTATAGCAGAATGGTCAAATTATCCAAGGTGCAGACATATGGCATATTACACAATCATTTAAAATAATGATGTACCTGTACATTTACCACTCTGATAAAATGTCCACAAAACATTAAGAATAAAAATCAGATTATAAGGGGCTGGAGTTGTGGCTCAGGGGTAGAGTGCTTGCCTAGCATGTGTAAGGCACTGGGTTTGATCCCTGGCACCACATAAAAAATAAAATAAAGGTATTTTTAAAAGTTTTTAAAAATCAGATTATAAAATACATGATCTTTTAATGAAAACTGTATATGTACTTTAAAAAGTCAATATGAAAAAATTTAGAAGACTACAAGAATATATATCAAAATGTTAACAATGGGGATCTCAAAGTGGTGAAATTATATGTTTGACTAGAATTTTTTTTTTTAAACTTGGCTTTTTTAAAGATTTTCTGCAAATACTCATTTTATTCTTGGAAAAATTATAAAACAACACAATATTTTCAATTAAATAAGTCTCTTATGAATGCCAAAGAGTTAGTGACCAAAATCAGTTAGGACAGATTTTTTTTTTACCCCTTAAAATGTCCCTTCTGGGCTGGGGATATAGCTCAGGGATACAGCACTTGCCTACTATGTGCAAGGCCCAGAGTTCAATCCTCATCACTGCCAAGAAAGAAAGAAAGGGAAAAAAAAAAACCTCCCTTCTGTTATCTTCAAGTTCTTTAATTATATTGTCCATAGCTAAAATCTGAAGTAAATTCAGGAGGGTTAAATGGCAAGAGATTTCTCAGTTTTATTTCCTGTTTTCAATTCTCTGAAGAATGATATATATTCTTAGACTTACAGGAAAGCTGACATTGAAGGTTTAGTTACTAGAACTTAAGCACAGGACCTATAACAAGTAAAGAAATAAAGAACAGACTGTGCATAAAGCATCATTAGTGAAGCACAGAGCAATTCTTCACTATAACATACATAAGTACACAGGAAGAATCTATGATGGATGAGGCAGTATTTTCTAACAAGCCCCACTGCAAAGGTGAATTTCAAAAGACAATGTCTAAAAGCAGCACATATTTTTAAAGACCTAGCAAATCAATCTCTAGGTGAAGCAAGAAAATACTTCCAAGATCACAATACTGCCCTACATATTTCTTAGACCCTTAACCGATATTCTTTGATGTAAAACTAAACAGCAGGCAAACACTCCTCATTTTCCTTCTGATAGATACTGCTAATTTGTAAATGTAGGAAGAACTAAAGTAAACATCTAAAAGGAGACTCTTTTTAAAATACACTACAAATTTGGGGTTATAAAAAGTGTATTTAGTGGTCTCAGGACGCAACAAAATCCAAATCTTCACAGGGAACAGGTGGTATTCCAAAAGAAATCTACTTGCAAACAGATGTATAGGATTCAGAACACATTTTCCCATGGAAACAATGGTATAATGGTGGTTAACTCCCAGTCTGGCCCTCAAAGCCTATTCAGATGTTAGTGAGAAATATTTATACCACATCTGCATTTTACATGAGTGGTAACTGGTAGTCTAAGAAACCAGTAATACAAGGGGAGCTAAGAGTCCCTTTCCACAAAGGATCTCCAACTGAAGAAATGCCACCCCCAAGGTCATATCCCTTTCTAAAGGGCAGCCCAAGTCCAAATAATCAGTCAATGTCTTGAAGTGATATATGCTGATGGGCCATCCCAGTCCAGAGCTCTCCTTCCTCTACCTGTACATCACAGTTCAACTCTTCCCTTGTACATCACAGTTCAACTCTTCCCTCTGCCCAACCCTGCTTCTTTCTCTCTCCTCCTAGTCAAGAGCACTCTCTAATAAACTTCCTACATGTACATATCTGTCTCAGAAATTATTTCCAGGATCTGAAACAAACAGCTAATACTTTATAAGCTCATATTTTAAGTATTGCACTGTCCCAGTATATCTATTATATATAATAGATACAGTTAGGTTGCTACATATGGGTATGTCCTATGATCTCATTTTACACATGCAGAAAATACAGCTCAGAGAAGTTAAATTATTTGACCAAGGTCACTTCTAGGTCAACCAAATGCAAGGCCAATCACTAATTCCATCTGCTAGAAAGAGTTGTTGAATAACTTAAGGCAGAACCAGCTCAAGGATTCCAGGGGCAGTCAGGAATGAGTGGCATGGTGAACCACGCTGAGCCACAAAACAGGAATTCATAAAAGTACTTCAAATCCAGGCCCAGTATAAGCTAGATACACAATGATCAAGGTTTCACATATTTTTAGGCCTGAAGCAGAAAAGAAAGGCCTAAAGGAGCTAGAATTTCAGAATGAAACTACACCATTATATAATCTATTGCATGATTACTATATCCTAAAAATAATGGTTGGCAAATCTTGTCCACCTACAATAGAAATGCTACAATATGGGCAGACGCATTTTTACTTTGTAGGAGGATGTTTCCTTGATTTTTATTCCGGCCCCTGAAAATGTTTCATGAACTAATATTTCAAACTAATCTCCAATAAATTTCTTATTAGAGGTATGATATCTTTACATTTAATATTCTATTACTTATTCAAATGCACAACTGCAATCAGTTCAACTTGAATTCCAACCATGTCAGAGCCTCTGCAAGCTTTCCCTAGCTAGCAACTTCTTTTGTAAAGAAGGAACAACTAAAGGCTAATGTTAACAATGTCCTGATAGCCACAATATCCAAAAGCCACAAGACCTTACATTATCCTATAAATTCTGAACTACAAATAAAAACTATTACCTTTAAGTCATTTAATTTGCATGTTTGTAGATATAGATAAAAACTAGTCATCAATGAGAATAAACCATTTAAAAATTTTAACAATATAAATTTACTACTTCCTTGAAATAACCGATTCACAATTTTCATAATCACAAAATCTAGTGTTATAGTTATGTTAGTTGTTATTCAGAAATACTAAAAATAGCTCAATTCATATCATTTTAAATTTCAAAACTAATTGGACCTCAGTTGATTCTTAGAGTTTACTTATCTGTTGCCCCCTCCTGTAAAAATTCAACCAACGCCTCCTTTCCATACCCCTACATCATATACATTTTTGAAAAGCATTTGCAATTTCCTTATTCATTGATTTTGTACGTAGGAGGCCTCAGCATCCATGTTCAGATACCACTGAGTGCAGAAAGTAGTGACAGGTTCTTCAAACTAAGCTGAATCATTCACTTACTTGTCACACGTGTAATCAAGAACTGGGCATCATAAAATTCAGCTTATTCCTACAAGTTTGTACCTTCTATGATCCTGATAATGGCAATATTTGGCCCATTTCTTCTTTTCCCCATTCGTTTAATAAAACAAGTTCCTACACAAAATGGATAGCTTCACACATATATACAATACTGCTAAATTTGACTTTATCACTTCAAAGAACAGTAATAACGGGCAAAATAACCAGTTTAATGTTACTGAACTAGGAGTAACAACTGCTTAAGAAGAAAACTTCCTCAAACCACTTTAAAGAGATCACATTTTTTGTAGCAAGAAGAAAAAGGAAACAGCCAATTTGAAGCTTTCACACAGAAGGGGGAAAAAAGTAAACCAGAACAGGAATGCAAGCTCCACAAGGACCAAGATATGCAGTGTTGATTACCACTGTACCCCCACATTTTTAACACAGTACTCTAATATTACAAGTGGTGAACATTTTTTGAATGAATAAATAATAGCTATTATTCACTGTATTTGTGAAGAACTTTGCTAAATTCATTACACATAACAAGCCTTTAAAATAACAAGAACTGGGGACTTGAAAAGAACCCTAAGCCTCACAATAACCCTATAAGGGATCAATTAAATTTTTTCTTCAATGTTACAGATGAAGAAATTGAGTCTCAGAAAAACTGATCTTCCCAAGATGACAAAACTCTAAAAGCCTAGGCCAAGAGTCTGTCTTAGCCAGCCAGTCTAAGCACCTTCCTTTCTGCCACATTAATATCAAAATGAAGTTTAGAGTTAGAAAAACAACAGAACATGAGAATACAGACTGACCAAAAGTTGTATTATCAAACATTCACAAATGAGCTAAGTTGTCTCCAAAAATAAATAAACCTTCCTATTTCAAAATTGCATAGACACAGCCCATGGGGCCTACAGTTCTCCTCATAACAGGTTACATTAAACGTCCCATGTTCTCAGCACTGTGGGGTTCTTGTAAGTGCAGGTGCCCTTTTTAAAAAGTGGCTTCCATTAAAGTATGGCTTCCAAAGCTGAAAGCTGTGTGTTAAACGATATAACGATCCTAACCTGCGTTCATTAAAACATACCTACGTGCTCTTCCCTGAAAAACTGCCTGACCAGAGGAATTAGAAGAACTGTCCAAAGAAGTGTTTGCCCAGCACCCTAGAACGAAAACCATGTGTCTGATGTGACAACAGAAATCTTGTCGCATCTTGGCTATTCCCTGCTTGTACTCTTAAACGGAGCATTCAAGCACGCATGTAAGATTATCAGGCTTCTTTCTAAAAATGTGAAGCCGAATTATAGAGGATGATTTTTTTTCTTCTTAACTCCGGGCTGGGAACGGAAGTCAAGTTCAGATTCTCTTCCTTCCTCAAGCGAGCCTGAGAATTAAAGAGCGCGCGCGCGCGCGCGCACACACACACACACACACACACACACACACACGCCCTAATGTAAAAAACGCCTCAGGGCCTCTTCACCTGCGGCAATCCACGCAGCAAGCCTGGGTGTGCTAGGAACTAGGGCTCTCCTTCACTGGGAGGAAAGGCGGGCCTGGAGGAGCGCAGGACTGAATGAACTGGTGCCTAACTTTTCAATCGGATCCCTCTTCTCAACTTGGGCACTCTTTCCTTCTTCCCTTCCTCCGGCCCGGGACACACACAGGGCTTCCCCAGAGCAGGCACCTCGGGCAGGGCTGGAAGGGAGCGCGGCGACAGCCCGACACCCCCGCAGTCGGGCGCACAGGCTGCCCCTCGCACCGACCACAGCAGGGCCCGCAGGTCGGTCCCCGCCACCAGGCGTGGGGAACGCGAAGGGCAGCCGCCGCGGGGCGGAGGGGCGGGGGTGAGCACTTCCTGACTCGCATTGTCCACGCATCGCCCGCGCCACCCAGGGCCCCGCCACCGCGCCGGCCCCGTCGAGGAGGAAGTTGGCGCTTGCCCTGTCTTACCGTTCTTGGCGTCTCCCGCAGCCGCAGCCCCAGTGGCGGCCGCGGCGTTCGCGGCGCCGGTCCCCGCACCTCCGTTGCCCGTCGCGCCCCCGGTGCCCGCCGCGCCCGCCGCCGCCGCCCCGCAGCCAGCCACCGCCGCCAGGGCCCCCCCGGCCGCCGCGCCCGCCGCTCCCGCCGCAGCCAGGGCCCCGGCTCCATTTTCCTGCTCGTCCCCGCTGCTGTTGGCGCGCTTGTTTTTGCGGCCGCCTTTGCTGTTTTTGGGGTTGGGCATCTCGCTCACGAGGGTCCAGGTGTCCGGTGTCCGCGAAGGAGGCGCCCCGCGGCGCGGTCGCTGCCGGCCCCGCGCAGAGTCGGCGGGGCGGAGAGCGCGAGCCGGCGGCTCCTCCGGCGCCGTCTAGCCGCGCGGCCCGCGCCGCGCCATCCCGGCCGCCGCGCCCTCTCCGGCTTCCTGGAGCCGGCGCGCGGACACCCGAGGCTTGCAGCCGCGCGGGCGCCGCGGGCCCGGGGCGCGAGCGAGACGCTCCCGAGCCGGAGGGAAAAGGCGGGTCTCAAGCTTGTTTTGATTCGGCTGCGCTGACACGCTCTGGGCCCGCCCCCTCCCGTGACGACACTGGGGATTCGGCTTAGCCGCGCCCGCCAGGTGACCTCACGGCGGGCCGGCCCGCCCGCGTGACGTCACGTCCCGCGCGGAGCCCGCCGCCTTCGAGTGACGTCATCAGGGAGCCTGCCTCGTGGACCCGCGGAGCTCTGGGTCTCCTGAACGCCATTTCTGAGAAGAGCCAGACGACATTATAATGACTCAGAAGTTGTTGGGTGGCCTTCTGACCTTTGCGTAATTGAGGCTTAAAACGATATGGTCTGGAAAAATGAGCAGGTGACTAGAAGAGGAAAGGAAAAGAAAGGATTTCATATTTACAATCCACTGGGTGGCTTTGCCATTCAGTAACAGTAAAGAAATAGGATTGAGTTCTGGGAAATTGGAATAAGGAGCAGGGTCTCTGAAATGAACCCGTCAGAGTCCTGTAGTAGAAACAGATTCTTCAAGCAGGACCCATCATCTGAGTACCTGACTAAATGTTATCTGCGACTATGCAGCAGGCCCAGTTTGGGGGAACCCAATACTGCAAATAGCACTGAGTTGTCTTGAAAGATGTGTGGCCACCCTGTGAGGAGGAGAAGTTAGAAAGTGACACCCGAGAAGACATGAGGACAGGGGACCACTGGGAAAACTGTCACATGGTCTCCTTTCTGCAACTCTGTTCTGCCTTTTCACAGGCCAGCTCCTTTCCATTCCTCAGATCTCAGCCCAAATACATATATCACTTCCTTCAAAGTGATCCCAAAGACACCTTCCCAGAAAAGCAGTCAGAAGTATTGCCCTTTATTTTCCTTGTCTATCTCTAATTATGTTGGCATTGAACATGTTTGCTTATTTCTTGTCTGTCTTCCTCTTGCTCCAATAAAATATCCATAGATATATCTCATCCGTCTTGGGGACTTCAAGGATAAAGCTAGCTTAACTTTGTTAAATTTATAAATTAGGTCCCTTTCCTATGAACTAGGGAAGAAAGACTATTTTAGCTGACAGTTTTACAGTGTACCCATCCTGTAGGGTAATCTTTAATGAATCCAGCTGTTCAGTCAAGGTTTTGTAGCTGTGTTGTGAAGAGAGGGAAGTGCTGGAAAGTGTACCCTCCTCCCCATACTGGTCAGGGTGGATTCTGGAAGGCAGAGCCTGGAGAAGCAGGGAGAACCCTGAATACTCCAGAACGATTGCTGGTTGGATTTTTTGTAGGAAAACTGATGTACATTTTAATTCCCTAATACAGTATATATTAAAGGAAATTGACCCTTTGGAGGAGGGGTTTTTTTTATATATTTATTTTTTAGTTTTAGGTGGACACACATCTTTATTTTATTTTTATGTGGTACTGAGGACTGAACCCAGTACTTCATGCATGGTAGGCGAGCACTCTACCACTGAGCCACAACCCCAGCCCTGGAGGAGGGATATACCAGATAGATAGGAAGAAAGAAGGTATTTTGTGCCTGTATTTTTGTGTCTGTTTCTCCCAACCTACCCCAACATTCTCTATTCACCAGGAAAGCAGGGATTGCCTCTGTCTTTCTAACTCTGCAGTCTTAGCCACAGTCAGCATTCAATAAAAAGTTATTGAATGGAGCATACCTAAAGCATTCATTGGCTACACTTTTCTAAACCTTCATTTCTCAGCTAAAGCATCAATTCTCTAGGAGTCTTCTCAGACAACACTGTTAGATAAAATCGGGCCATCAGACCATACCCCCAGGTGCCTTCCTGGAAGTGCCCATCTCTCACCAGAATCACCTTTGGTGGGCTTCAAGTCCCCACCCTTCCTGATCCTGGGAATACACCCTGAAGGAGCCCTAATTAGGAAGGGCTGTTGTAGCTAGCTGGAAGCCATAAGTTCCACCTGATATGTATGTGACGCACCTGTAGGCACCCGCAAACCTGAAGGTATATAACCGGGTGAAAGCGGTCCGAGTTAGGAGAACGGAGAATTCAGTCAGCCGGGCAGTCACTCGGTCGGTCAGAAGAATCAGAGCGGCCAGAACGTAGGCAGAGCGGTTACAGAAGAGAAACCAGATAGAAGAAGTAATGACTGGTCAGAGTTAGGCCGAGGCTCCCAAGGAAGACAGAAGACAGAAGACAGAAGAAGGAAGAAAGAAGAGAGAAGAAAGAAGCTCTAGTCTTTCTCTAAGCTAAGCTCTATCTTTCTTTAAGACTCTACTCTAAGCTAAGAAGAAAAGCTAAGCTCTATCTTTCTTTACTCTAAGCTACTCTACTCTAAGCTAAGAAGAAAAATCTTTCTTTCCCTCTCTAAGCTCTAAGAAAGTAGAAGTAAAAGTAGTAAAAGCTTAACTCTGCCTCCGAGAGTTTTTCCTCCCGGTTTACGGTACCAGGCAGCTTACAACACCCCTCTGGTGGGAATTCATCCCAGGGCAGGCTCTCCCTTTCTGAGCCAATCCCAACCACACAAATTACGCCTCCACCCCCCTCTGTACTTAAGCCCCTGCCAGCCCAGAAGTGCTCTCTCTTTCACCCCCATCTTCTCACCAGCTCTCCCCTCTCCCGGTCCTCCTTTTTCCCCTTTCCCATTCCCCTCTCCCTTCTTCCCTTTGCCCCTACCCCCTTTTTCCCCTTCTCCCCTTCCCTGAATAAACCCCCCTTTTCTACAAGGCGGTCTTGGTGTGGTTTTTGCGCTTTCTAAAAGTACTGTAAATAACATTTTTGTTAAGATGACATAATTTGTCTAAATTCAAATTATTATAAGGGTTGTTTCAAAAGGTGAACAGAAAAAGGGGTTAACACATAAGAGAAAGAAATTAGAAGGTTATGGGTATGGAAACCATATTTAATAAGAGCAAAAGAAAATGTTTCAAGATAAGAAAGTAAATAAGAGGGTTTACGTAAGTGATGTAAAAGGCCTGTGTAAGTTGGTTAAATGGTTTAATCTGTGTGGTAAGAGGACAAGGATGTCTTAAAACATTAATTTACCCATAACATTGTGTTTATTAAGTTTTGGTTTTTTTTAATAAGCAATCTGAAAGGAAGTAAGAATTATATAGCTGTGGTTAAACAAACAACTGTTATTTTAAAATACTATGTTATTTCTTTAAGAGCTAAACTTGATTAATATAAAAACAATGTAATTGTGGTGCTATTACTCTTCTTTGTATATTAAATTTGTTCATATCTTTCAGATATACAAGCCTTAAGGTAAAAGCTCTAAGAGAACATTATATCAAGCTGGTGCTCCCCAAACTAGAGTTATATGGTATCATTTAAAATGTGTTCTATAATTGGACCTAGTATCAATAAGATATAAAGTTTTATGTTACTTTTTACACTGGGGTACAATTTAAATGTATTTTTTTTAATTTCATGAGAGCCTAATCTATATAAAGGTTAATATTGTAAAACACCCACAAAAAAAGCATTTTGCTGCTTTTCCACAAAAGGTTAAATACTCTCAGCCTTTCTTTAATTTTTTTTAAATGTAATAATTGTGTTAGCTAATGTTCATGTGAACTTGAGCAACAATGTATGTAAGCCCTGTAAAAATTCTATTTAAGAAGCAAAGATCAGCTTCAGAACTAGAACACTTGACCTAAAATTTATAAGGAGCTCCACCTTACCTAAAATGAGGCTCTTCCTTCTACCTTACTACATGCCAGAATGGCTCCAAAGTGGGCCAAACTTCAATTCGTTTACCATTTTGGTCACAGGGGTGATTCTTGTTAAGACTACTAGGATTTCAAACAGGGGTCATAATATATATAACTCAATCAAAATTCAAGATAGTTATGACACAAACTAAATATGTTTTTACTCTTGTTAATTTTATTTTGTATTTTCCTCATGAACTGTCTAAAGTTTGCCTGTTAATGTTTTGCAGAGGTATTGCTTCAAGAACACAACCTGGGTTAATTTAAGCCATCACCTACAGGACAGATAGGGAGCACAAACCCCAGCTAATAGAAAGGGTAAATGACTGGAAGTTTATAAGCATTAAAGTTAAAGCCCAGTGCTCTTAATTTGAGATTGGTGAGATTAATTTACTAGATGTTTAAGATCAAGACTTTAAGTTAAATTAAAAGGGCCAAGAAAACCAACATTTGGCTCTTGCCCTCAGAGTCAGTCTGAATCCAGGGAACAGGGAACTTCTCTAAAGAGATTTGCAACTCTGGGCCACATAACTTCCTGAACAGGGAGGTTATGAGACATCTGGAGAAGAGAAAGCCAATCAGTGCCCTTGCTATGAAGAGGAGGGTCCTGGAAAAGGGAGACATCCCTGGTGCTTCCAAGGGAAGCCACAAGGTTAAGCCAGACCTGGATCCATTCTCGTGGAAGGCACTAGCACAATGGAAAAGCTGCTCTCAAGTTCCCCCAAGAGTGACTCCCATGGAAACTCAGCTGATGCTTAGCAATAGATAAAAGCAAAAGTCAGTTTGACCTACTTCATCTTAAACACCTAGCAAAACAGTTGAAACCGAAACAACCATTCCTGGGCATTTAAGAAATAATAGTAACTTAAGATATACACTTGTATTAGCCCCAAGAATAGTAAGACTGGAGGCTACAAAAGAGATTCTTAGGC
This sequence comes from Tamias sibiricus, assembly GCA_025594165.1. NCBI lineage: Eukaryota > Metazoa > Chordata > Mammalia > Rodentia > Sciuridae > Tamias > Tamias sibiricus. Next base: position 124,296,871 of record CM046666.1, on the reverse strand, counting down.
AGGAATGCCTGATAACTATAAAAAGAAACAGTTTAACTATTAAGTGACTGCCAAGTCAAAAGATTTTAGTCCATTTAAGGCCTACAGATCTTCTTAACCTACACAGGTAGGCTTAATATTCACTAGTATGATTATCTAGCCCTAGGTAACACAAATAAAGGGTTCTCTACTATAGAACATACCAGTAGAAAGAATTTATAAGATCAGCTGACATTAAGTAGCTTAACTATATCTTATGGGGATAGACATCTGTAACATTAAGAGTTAATTGTTGTGTTTATGTTCCTGATAATTCTGGGGATGTTAAAGGTTTACTTTCCCGAATGAAGGCCTTATTATGGGAACAACTGGCCTTATTATGGGAACAACTTCTCTGCCATTGCACCTCCTGGTGAGGAATTATCATCTTCATGGTATACATGGACATGTTCCAGATGCTGCAACCTTTACTCAGTGCTCATGTTTTTTTTTTTTTTTTTTTAATATTTATTTATTTACTTTAGTTGTACACAATGGAATGCATTTTATGTTTACGTGGTGCTGAGGATCGAACCCGGGCCACACACGTGCCAGGCGAGCGCTCTGCCACTGAGCCACAACCCCAGCCCCAGTGCTCATGTTTTTTATTTCTCTCATAGAAGCTCCCATCCCTGATGACTTTACATCCAGGCTTCAATCTGACCTGACTTCTAAAAAGGGAACTCCAGACTACTTGCCCCCATCTCACCGGCCCCGCTCAGCTCGAAGAAGCCAGATCCGGTCATCATCCCATTCCCTTACAGTAGTAAGGAGTTCCTAAAATTAGAAGGGAAATGAAGCCAGAATCTCATGGGCAGTCAGCATGTATAGGTAAATAAAGTCAGGTTGAAAGCCAATTTGAGTGAGCCAATTTTAGGAAGTTGGGAAGCTGTCCCCTGAGGGATTGAAATGTTAATTCTCTCAGAGCCCCTCTTCCACCCTTATCAACAACCTGCCCTAACCTCTTGCCAAGGTAACCTGTCCCAGGCATTGCCCCATACAGGGAGCTATACAGTTTTTAATTCATATGCCCTGGGATGCACCATCTTGCCCTTCCCCCCTTTAGCCCATCTGCTTCCCACCTTTTGGACATCCCACTGGGCTTGGTCACAGTACAGGCCTGGTCACAGTATGCAGGAAGGAGATACCTGCTTTGCTTCTTGGGATATAAGATACCAGCAAAGGCCCCCTTCTCCCTACCAGGAGAAGTCTATATTACCCCTTTTAGATAGACCCTGCTTTATATGCTTGCCTCAGCCTGCTTCTCTAGTGTTCAAACTTCAACATGCAGGGGAGCAGAACTTGTCATCAACAAAGGTTAAACAATTAACAAGAACAGTTAGAAAGGGAAAATTACAACTAGCACAACAATTCCATTGGGACATGTTCACAAAACCCCTTCATCAACTAGGCTCTCCCAATATTGGGACCTCTAGTTGGAGTTCTCCTATTCTGTGCCTTTCTTCCCTGTATTATAAAATTCCTACAGGGACAACTAAGTAAAATCTCTAGCCAAACCGTTAACCAGATTCTCCTCAGGATTATCAACTGTATAACCACAGATGACTTCTCATCACTTCAGGACGAATTTGCCAGACTCTAAAGGGATCAACTACACCCTAGATGACTCTTGGCCAGCTTGCACCGAAAGGCCCTTAACCTGCCACCCTATGCTCATTATGATACGCCTCGCACTCTCCATTGGCCTCTTCACCGTGAGTCCCACCTGGTGGAACACAGGACTATGGACAATAATCCATCTCACCTTCTTTCCCTTTGTTGCTTCCATAATAGTGTTACCTGTAAACTCACGAGGCCTACAATACGCTCTTCAAGAGGATAGCTGGCTGACTCCCTCAGTGACTTCCTGCAGAAGCTTGGTTTGACACTCTCACCGATCTCTGACTTCAAGGAAGCTTCATCCATCTCATACCTGCAGAGATTCATCTTTTCTGCACCTACCTCCTGGAAATTTTTCCACCCTCAAGCCTGATTTGCCTGTTTTGTATGCCCACATCTCCCCGCCCCTCATAACACCCCACGTTGCCCCCTTTCAGCTCCGAAGCAGCCAGATCGAAACACAACGCCCCACTTCCTAAGAAAACAAAAATGGGGGAATGTTAGATAAAATCGGGCCATCAGGCCATACCCCCAGGTGCCTTCCTGGAAGTGCCCATCTCTCACCAGAATCACCTTTGGTGGGCTTCAAGTCCCCACCCTTCCTGATCCTGGGAATACACCCCTCTGGCGGGAATTCACCCCAGGGCAGGCTCTCCCTTTCTAAGCCAATCCCGACCACACAAGTCACGCTTCCACCCCCCTCTGTACTTAAGCCCCTGCCAGCCCAGAAGTGCTCTCTCTTTCACCCCCATCTTCTCACCAGCTCTCCCCTCTCCCGGTCCTCCTTTCTCCCCTTTCCCATTCCCCTCTCCCTTCTTCCCTTTGCCCCTACCCCCTTTCTCTCCTTCTCTACTTCCCTTAATAAACCCCCTTTTCTACAAGGCAGTCTTGGTGTGGTTTTTGCGCTTTCAAACCCAAAGCTAGATTTGTCCCCAGGGACTCCCTATACCTTTATCAACACAAAGCTTACACACAGGGTATGGATATTGCCTATTCAATTGTTTCTTGTCTGGGACCCCACTATGATAACAGAAACTCTGTCATTCATCATTATATTCTCCGTGCCGAACACAGAACGTGGTATATAGTAGGTATTTATTAAATGTATGACAAATGTAAGAATAAATAATGGATAGATGTAGCAGGATTTGGTGGCCACTTGGACATGAGGGATGAAGAAATGAAGTCAAGAAATTCTGAAAACTAGAGGAAATGATGATGGCAGTTAATTAAACAGAGACTTCAGGGGAAGACAGTGAGATTGTGGAGGAAGATAATAAATCCAAGTGACTCATTCAGACTTAGCTTAATTTCATGAGTGATACACCTCACTAGAGGTAGTTGAGAGAACTAAAAATATTTTAATGACAATAGATTTGTCCTTTCTTTTTTCTTCTTTTGTTTTTTAAAGTGGTGACAATGACAAAAACTGTTTTAGGCTAAAGTACCCAAAAAATGTTTGAGATAATTTGTAAGAGCCTTGTATGAGGAAGTAGCTAAGATGGCGGCTGGCTGAGAGCCAAAGAGGAGGCATTTAATTGTTTACACCCGATCTTAATGTAATTAACTAAGAATCTTTCTGTGCCCATGAACACTGTGCGACGCACCTGTAAGTTGAGCTTGTGACACGTGTATACTTGTTAAGGTAAAGAGTATTTAAAGAGACTGTGGGGGAAACACAGGGGGATGGAGAATACAGAAGAGACAGCAGAGAAGAAGAAGCAAGAATAAAGGAACCAGTCATTCCCAGTCTGCCTCCGATTTCTTTCCCGCAGCATCGTTGCTGTAGGCGGCTACAATAATTATTTTCTTGAATATGCACGTTGCTGTCATGCCATATTGATCAGTTAGTATGCACATACCCTGCAGACAGACATTCACACCAGCTGTCTCCCACCTCTAAATAACTGAGACTTAAGAATTGGACACTTTCCCACAAAAATATCGTAATTGGCTCAAAGCACACAGACATCCAGCCAGTTGCCGTTCTGGTTAATTGTGTGAGCTACCTTCTCATTCAAACTGAAACAAAATGAAAAGGAGGAAGGAGAAGCTGGGCTACTTCTTCCATGCTCAACTTCACTAATCTATTTTTAGCCTTAGTCAAATTTTACAGAGGCTATAGTTCTGGTTTTGTTGCTGCAAAGACAATATACTAAAATCAAGATGTTAGAAACGAACTAAAGTTAAGGGATACCATCTCCCTCATTCCATATAATGTGTGAAATTTCATGGTAATCCTCTCCTAGCCCTTTTTTCCACCATTTCCTTTTTCCCACCATTCTGAAGGTGAGAGAGAGAAACACCTACCAAAAAAGCAAAAGATGGCAAATGATGAGGCAGATCCCTCCCCTTGGATACTTCCAGAAGGAAATAGAAAGAGGTCTAGAAAACTGTGGAGGCTCTGTGCTCTGTACATGTGCATTGCCTTCTCATTCCTTAATTTCCCTTGATTGGCTCAAGTGCTCTGAAATATGCTTCAAAAAAGCCCTCTATCCAGGTTTCTTTCCTCTAAATTTCACCCACCCTTCCTATCACCCTTCTCACAAAAATAAAATAAACACGGCAACAAATCAACTACTTCAAAAGTAAACAATTTATACCCTTGAGAAAAGAGATGGGTTAATCTTCTGGGAGGGATTGGAATAAATATTGTTAATTTGACATTTTGTGCCTTGTCTGAGTTTGGGCTAAGGTTAGAGTATACAATTATGTGTTAATATACTTACAAACAGAACAAGAGGTGAGAAACTGAGTATCAAAATACAGCTTGATCTAAAAATCCTATAGGGACACAGAAGGAATTCTGGAGATAACGCAATAATCATACAAAAGCTTTCCCCAACTGAACATAAGCTAAAAGGTGCCAAAGCCTAATCAACTAAATAGTTCTATCAAGTAAATATACCTTGAACAATGTGTATTCTATGTGTCAGTATATTCTTCTGGAAATAATCTCTCTTATGCCCACAGGTTTTCTTTGAGGAATAAGGACTATTATACTTATTAAAACTTTTTTAAAAGGAGTTAGGAATGCAGACAATAATATCAATTATTAAATGCCATAGGCCTACTCTACCATTAGACTGTTTCTAATTATCAGTGATAACATTTCTCAAATATTTGCCCTCAAAATCTCTTTTCAGTCCTTTTTAAAATTTTTTATTTGTTCTTCTTAGGTATATGTGACAGTAGCATGTATTTTGACATGTTATACAACATAGAGTATAACTTATTCTAATTAGGATCCCACTCTTGTAGTTGTACATGATGTGGAGTGTCACTGGTGGTGTATTCACAAATGAACATAGGAAAGTTATGTCCGATTCATTCTGTCTTTCCTGTTTGCATCCCCGCTCCCTTCCCTTCACTCCCCTTTGTCTAACCCAGTGAATTTCTATTCTCCCCCCACATACACTTTTTATGTGTTAGTATCCACATATCAGAGAGAATGTTTGGCCTTTGGTTTGGGGGGATTGGCTTATTTCATTTCAGTTTATGTGATAGTCTCCACTTCCATCCATTTACCAGCAATGCCATAATTTCGTTCTTCTTTCTTTTCAGTCCTTGAATTATGATGTTTTTACACTATATCCATGATTTTATTTTTAAAAAAGCGTCAGAGTTATGTCCTCATAGGCCCCTAAACTTGCTGCTTACTCCAATTTCTGTGCCTTCTTTGCTCATACTATTGTCCCAATTCAGCATCAACACTGTTTTAGATCCCAATATTTCCAACAGGATACTGCCTTCAAGAGATAGATCAGTATGATTTTTTCTAAGACAGATTCTACCACTCCATATTTTCATTTACTGCACATTTGCCCAGAGCTCACCACCTGGCTACACCAATATTTTCCAAACTGTGAGTCATATGCTGATAGCAGGATGTGCAGTCAATTTAGAGGGGTTCTCTGAGCATTTTTTTAAAACTGCAACAGAACAGAAAATATTAGAGTGCATTGCAAACAGAAATCTAGTATTGTTTTGTGATATATAAGTATTAATTTGTAAAATTTAGGTTATATGTACACACACATATATACATATTGAATATGTACGCTGGATCATGATGTAAGATTCTTTTCTCATTGTGAGTACAAGTCAAAAGAGATTCTGAATGACATTTGTTACAGCATGCCATCAGGTATTTGATTTATGGGCTGTCTTTCCATAATATTTTCACTTCAGAGAGAACATTTAACTCCCCAAGTATTTTATTTTATTTTTTAATTCTAATTTGTTATACATCCCCAAGTATTTTTTAAGTTCTCCAAAGACTAGAATCTTATCTTTCAGCTTTTATACTTCTTCCTATCAACCTATCATCAAGAATGTTTTGCGGGCTGGGGTTGTGGCTCAACAGTAGAGCGCTGGCCTAGCACGTGCGCGGCCCGGGTTCGATCCTCAGCACCACGTAAACATAAAATGTGTTGCATTGTGTACAACTAAAGCAAATAAATAAATATCTTTTTAAAAGAATGTTTTGCTTGCAAGTTCCATAAATATGCAAAAACAAATAAACCAAACTCAAAAACATTAAATTCTAATGGAGGATGGGTTGACAACAAGCACATACAAAACAAAGAAAAATTAATCAACTATTAACTTGAAAATAAAGAAAACAAAAAAATATATATGGCTGTCCCTTGGTCAAGCCAGTCCAAGCAAGACTCTTCTAGGATTTTCCTGTGGATGCCAAAAACCATGCCTGCTCAAGTCCTTTATATAAAATGGTATAATATTTGCATATAACTTACACACAATCTTTCATATACTTTAAATCATCTCTAGATTACTTATAATACTTAATACAATGTAAATGCTATGTTAATAGTTATATTAACATAGTTATTATACTGTAGTGTTTAAGGAATACAAGCTAATTATATTCTATTTTGTTTCCTTTTGTTTTGGAGGGGAGGTGGCTCAGATTCTAAGAAGATAGAAGGGACAGTGGAAGATAGAATTGTCAACAAAAAAGACCTTTTAGAAAGGAAAACATGAAAGCAAGAATCAATATGGAGCATAGAGAGGAGAGAGAGGAAGCCATGTCTGACCCTAGAGTTGTTTGGTCAGAGTCAGAAAATGGCCTGATCATGAAGGGTCATTGCTCCTGTGGACACAGAGCTGGTTTTAGCCCAGACCTGGACTAGGAAGCTAGAACTCACTGCACACTCCCTGTCCTCCTTTCCTGCTTTCTCCTTCCCATAGCCCTTCATTCCTCTATTTTTTAAAAGTTGTTTTTACTATGTGATGTATTTAGTTTTTATGCTTCTTTACTTTGTTACTGTCTGTCCTTCCCCAGGTAGAATTTGACTTTTAAAAGGGTGACTCTTCAGTGTCTAAAACAGCACCTGACATACACTAAGTGTTTGATCCATATTTGTGGAATAAGAAAGCATATGAAGGGAGCTGGGGCTAGGACTCAGTGGCAGAGCATTTGCCTAGCACGTGTGAGGCACTGGCTTCAATCCTTAGCACCACATAAAAAATAAAACAAATAAAATAAGGGCATGCTGTCCATCCGCAACTACAATTTAAAAAAAAAAGAGCATATGAACTGGGCACAGCAGTGCACGCCTGTAATCCCAGCACTTGGGAGCCTGAGGCAGGAGGATGGTGGATTCAAAGCCAGCCTCAGCAATGGCGAGGCACTTAGCAACTCATTGAGACCCCTGTCTCTAATAAAATACAAAAAGGGCTGGGGATGTGACCCAGTGGTCGAGTGCCCCTGAGTTCAATCCCCAGTACAAAAAAAAAAAAAAAAACATGAAGGAGCACTTAAATGGAATAATCTGAACCAGACCTCAAGAAAAAGGAAAAAGCAGGGGCTGGGGTTGTGGCTCAGCGGTAGAGTGCTCGCCTAGCACGTGCGCGGTCCGGGTTGGACTCTCAGCACCACATAAATATAAAAGGCATTGTGTACAACTAAAATAAATGGAGAAATATTAAAAAAAAAAAAAGAATATGTTTTTGGTATTTATAACACCTTTCCCTCGTAGCTGGCATAATATTTAAACCAACAGAGAATGACTCTATTTTCAAGGCTAAGTTTGTCTCATAAGAAGCCATAACGACAGCAATGCCTTCTTTTACAATTGCACTGGCAATGGAATTACCAATTTCTACACCAGGTGTTTTTGATACTACTTTGGAAGTGTCACCAAAAATACAAACATTTTTATCACCTATATTTATCTTCAATATCCCCTATGCTTCTTCCCAATTAAATCGATATTTTCTATGTTGCCATTCCAAAGCATGATTTAACCACAGTCCTTAACCTTTAGTCCGTCTTTTGGTTGTCTGCAAGGTTCCACTCAGCTAATATAGCATCATCCCTCTCTAAGTGCTTCTTAAATACTGCACTAGTTGTCTTTTGCTGTCTAACAAATGATCCTACAATTCAGTGACTTATAAGAGCAAACATGCTCTCTCACTATTTCTGGGAGTCAGTAATCTTAAGCATGGCTTAGCTGAGTTCTCTTGCTCAGAGTCCCCCCAAAGGCTGCAGTCATGTGAACTAAGGAAAGACCCACTTCCAAACTCACTCCTGAGGTTAATGGGCAAGATTAAACTCTTCATGGGTGGCTGGACCTAGACCTCCCCAAGTTTCTTCCCACATGTTCCTCTGTGTAGAACAGCTCACTATAGAGCAGCTGATTTCAAATGGGCAAGTGAGAGAGCATGAGAGGGTAAACAAAGCAAAAGTCAGTCTTTTTTGTAACCTAATCTTGGAAGGAAAATCCATCTTTTTTGCCTTACTCTATTCCTTAGAAGCAAGTTACTAGGTTTAGTCCAAGCTCAGGGGGAGAAAATTATACAAGGGTATGAATACCAGGGGATAGGGATGATTAAAACCCATCTTGGAAGCTGCCTATCATAAATATGTTAATATACAGCTTGCAACCTAAATTATAATTCCTAGGGACTTTAAGTTTAGTTTACCAGAGCAGATGGGCAGAAAATGGTAATAACTTATTCTGGTTCTTCCTTTCTAAATTACCATTTCAACCAATCAATCTGATGATTTTGGATGATTAAATTTCATGAACTTGCAGTAACTTTTGCAGAGGATCTTTGCTTAAAGTGTTTCAAACTTTTGTATTTAAAATACTATTGATTTGTAGAACAAGCACAATTAGTGTAGTATATTGTTGGGTCTGTTTCAAAGATATCCTTTTTTTTTTTTTTTAAGTGCTAAGACTACTGCTATGCCTGTTTCTGGAATTAATTTTCATTGATCATGAGTAGAATTATCTCTCCATTCATCTTCCTTATTTCCACTTGGAACAATTTCTACTAAGAGTATCCTAAGTAATATGAGTAAAATAAGGTGTCTCTGTTTCTGTAGTTAAATAAGTCTAGAAAGCATTGTATATGTGTCACAATATATATTTGCACAGTAAAGACCCAAGACCCCAAGAAGTCTGGCAGCAAAGAATAGTTATTCTCAGCCTAGAACTCCCCAAACTTACACACCCTTTAAACTCCTTTCCATGTAACACCCATTAATATCTGGTGGAACTAAGGTTCTGATAAATACTTTTTTGGGAAATAATACCTTAGGAAAAAAAACACCTTCTTCTAATACTAGCATACAATGATAAAAACGCAAGCAAAAAGATAGGCATCTTGTAAATAACCAGTTCTTTTGGAAAATACCTTTCTAACTCTATAAACTCCAACTGTTACAGAATATAAAAGCATTAAGTGCTAATTCTGAATGATATAACAGTGAGTGTTCATAATATTGCTTCCATTTCCAGAAACTTCAATTTTGCTATCATTGCTATGTTGAAGAAAACTTCAGCATCACGTAGATAACCAGTTTCACATTTAGTCCAGTAATAAGGACTGCTATGTGTGTTTCTGAAGTTCATCATGATTGATCTTGAATAGAATTCTCTCTCAGGATTTCCTTTCTTCCTGCAGAATAGCCTTTTGGGGACCTTGAGTGTAAATAGGACACTGTATTGTTTAAAGACGAACACAAATTTTCACTCTGTCTTCCAGAGGTAGAGAATGTTTCCACTCTCCTTGAATCTGACCTTATGACTTACTTTAACCAATTAGAAAGGCAGAAAAAGTGCTTTTGCTCCAATTCAGGTCCCAGGTTTCATTATTTCCCATTTAAAAACCAGCCACCAGGTTATAAGGAAGCTTGAGCCAGTCTCAGGGCTGATGAGAGGCCACACAGAGGTGGCAAAGACTATCTCCTTAACAAACTTCAGTCAAGGTCCTGAGTCCTCTTTTTGACTAGGCTCAGACCTTGACTCTATCCCTGGCCAGTTTAGCAGGTTTTTACAAGAAAATTGCTGAGTCAATTCCACAAAACTTCACCTTTGGTATCTGATCACCTTGGACTATCATCAGCAAGAATTCCATCTGCACTTAACCAAAATACAACTAGCCTTGATGCTTCCGCTTAGTAATTTTCTATCCACTAACCCCTACCCTGCTCCTTGATGATAAAGTCCCACTTTTCCTTGTTGAATTTGGAGTTGAATCCAACTTCTCTCCCCTACTATAAAACCCAGTTCAGTACCCAGTCTCTGAAAAAAAAAAAAAAGTCTACTTTACCACTTAATAAATGTCACGAATACAATTTTTCATTAACATAGGATCATAAGCACCTGGAAGATGAAAAGCTATCTTTAATGTTCTAGCCTCAGCCAAGCTCCTAACTCAGTGGTTCTTAACCCAGGCAATTTTATCCCTAGCAGACATTTAGCAATGTCTGGAGGTAGTTTAGGGCATCACTACCAGCATCGAGTATATAGAAGCTGAAGCCATGGATGATGCTAAATATTCTATAAAGCAGAGGATAGCCTCCACAATAAAGTCCCAAATCTAGTGCCAAGGTTGAGAAGTTCTAGCCTAGCTTATACAGCTATATGAGTCACCATAAGGAGAAGATTGTGCAGATGAGCCCAGTCAACTAACAGAATTTTGAGAAACAATAAATAGTTGCTGTTTTAAACAACTATCAGGGTAGTTTTAGTAGTGCTATTGCTAAACCAGCTGGTGAGGAAAGAAGCAGGGGACCCTGATTTATAGTATTTCTAGTTGGCTGTGGTATAAATACTTTTATCATCGCCAGTGTTAGCCTACTGTCAGGAGCTATTGAACTCCAGGTTGGAAAGAGGTGTCACGATCCCTTCCTGTGAGCCTGCAGGAGTCAATTACACTAAACCAGACAACCGAGGCAACAACCCATGTACAATGCCTTTTTACATCTGAAATTCTAGGTGTGAGCATTTCCTATACTTTGTTGACCACCCGGTCAGAGTTCTCTACTTACATATTGTGGTAACATTTTCCTCAGATGTTGTTTCTGCAGTTTTTCTGGTGTGGGTCATTTTCTACACCATTAAAATCATCAAGTTGGGTTTAGTCAAGAGGCTCCCACAGAGGAGCACAGCATGGATTCAACTTCAAAATAATTCTACTGTGCTCTTAAATTTCTAGTATTGAGGAGAATGATCTGGTTTGGGACAAAACATTACCCTCACTAACCTGTGAGTTTTCTCTGAAATGAAATAGCTGAATAATAACAAGAAACTGTTCAAAATTGAAGCAAAGGTTGAGTAAGGGTCTTACCTTTGCCATATTTGGGTTCAAGTTACAGCATGCTTTTGTTCAAAAAAAGAATATATTTTCCTTCCAGATAAAGAGAATACTTTCTAGCACATAAGCCCAGATTATCCTTTGTTATTTCTTAGAGCAGCCACTTCAGAGTTTCAGGATAGTCAATGGTTTTCATTTCCATCCAGAGTGACTAGTTTTGTCTTTCTCTGCTTCCTGGCTTCCAAGAACTCTCAAGTTTCCTGGGCCATGCCTTTCCACAATGATGTTCTGCCTCATCTTGGGCACAGAACAATGGAGCCAGCCGACCATAAACTGAACGCTGAAACCAATGCAAGACATCAGAACCTAACCCAAAGCTGTTACTTTTGTGGAAAAGCAGGAAATCCATCCTTGTAGCTGAAACAAGGGATCTAGTCTTCAAAGATTATGTTAAAGCACTTGAATGGACACCAGGCATTCTCCGAATGTCAAAACAAGAGTAAAGCCGGGTGCGGTGGCGCACGCCTGTAATCCCAGCACTTTGGGAGGCTGAGGCAGGAGGATCGCGAGTTCAAAGCCAGCCTCAGCCATGGCGAGGCACTTAGCAACTCAGTGAGACCCTGTCTCTAAATAAAATACAAAAAAGGGCTGGGGATGTGGCCCAGTGGTCGAGTGCCCCTGAGTTCAATCCCCGGTACCACAAAAAAAAAAAAAAAAAAAAAAAAAAAAAAAAAAAAAAAACAAGAGTAAATCAATCGAAAAGGCTATAGGTTATAAATAATTTTTCAGAAACACTAGAATTGTTCAGGGATGACCTCCGCTTTTAGAAAAGATATTTACAATACATTATTGTGATCCAGTTTTAGCCAGTATTTTTCATTGTATTTAATATTTAATTTCATTTTATCAATATAAATCAATAATTCTTTCTGGAGTAAAGTGATTCTATTCTACTGTCTTTTGGGGTTTTTTCACCTTATGGCACACACTCACAAAGGTAAGGTTATTTAAACAAACATTTACACCAAAATGTGCAAAGAGTTAGCCTGTAATAGAAGTGCTAAAATATATATTTTCAAGAGATTTTGAACTTTAGTCTGGCTTCGATCTTTCATTAAACTATTACAAACAGAAAAAAAGAATTATTCATTTTGTGCTTAAGAGACTCTGATGCATGAAGCTAGACTTCCTGGGTTTCATTTGGTTTACTAGCTGTGTGAGCTTGGGCAAGATATTTGTGAAATGGGAATTACAAGGTTATCTGCTTTAGAATTCAGATAGATAATGTTTGTGTAGTATCTAGCACTGGTAAACTTTCAATAAATAGTAGCTATTATTATCCCAGTAGCATTTAAAGTTTATATTCATTGCTCATTGCCATTTACTTCTCTTCATTTTATCTGAAAATGCTATTTAACTTTCTCCTTTTCAAAAATCCTGGAAACAGGGGGGTTTATTTTTCTTTCTTTTTTTCTTCTTCTTTTCTATAAACAGTGCTAGGTCTAGGTCAAAGATAAATTGTTTTCATCACACAACTTCAGTCTCATCCAAAAACAAACCACACCCTATTTCCTGTGGCATGCAAATATGAGTACTTTAAAGAGACAATTAAAACCAGGGAACCAGTCAGCGTGCTGAGATTGCAAAGAGCGAGCGCACTCCAGTGTACAAAACCAGGAGCCAGAATGGAAGTGACTGTGGTGACAGCAAAGGCTTTGACTGAGTTTGAAGTTGGATTTGTTCAGCAACAAGAATTTATTATAATTTACTAGATAAGAAATTATATGATGAAAAAGTATTTTGGAAGAACAGTCTGATAGTAACATTCAGGATCTGTTTGATAGAGAAAGTGATAATAACAAAGATAACTGAAAATCTATTATATCATTACTAGATGAGATCATAAGAACTTGGGATTGGGGAAGGTTTAAAAGGGAAACCAAAAGGAAAGGATGAATATGAGAAACATTTTGAAGGAAGGAATCACAGTCAAAACTAAAGACAAAAACTAATCTTATAAAAGGCCACCCATCATTTCATTCTGTTTATTTAGATCAGTACCATAAATTTCAGTGCCCACCAATTAGTCACTAATATTTTATGTTCTAATAAAGTCCATGAGGGTAAGCAAAACAATATTTCCTATGTTGGCTTATTTACTTTAGAAAACAAATAGTACTTTGTTGTAGTAGTACTTCATCAATCTACTATAAGTCAAAACTTGAAAGTTCTAGGTGAAATAGGGAATTTTTTAAAATACACTTTTTAGTTGTAGATGGACATAATACTGTTATTTTATTTATTTATTATTATGTGGTACTGAGGATGGAACCCAGTGCCTCACACATGCTAAGTGAGCACTGTACCACTGAGCCACAACGCCAGCCCCCAAATAGGGGATTTTGACATTAAAAGAGATTGCCCAGTAAACTAGATACTTTTTGTATGACCCTAGTGAAGCCAGAATTAGACACACAGTCAGTATAGATAGGTACATCCAGTCAGGTCAGATCAAGGAGACCAAATTTTTTTTTAAATGTTTATTTATTTGCTTTAGTTGTACACAATTTGTTTATTTGTATGTGGTGCTGAGGATCTAACCTGGGCCGTGCACGTGCTAGGTGAGCACTCAGCCGCTGAGCCACAACCCCAGGCCAAGGAGACCAATTTTGAGTGAGTCCTGGGAAGCTGGAGACTGTCCCCTGAGGGATTGAAATGGTAATTCCTTCAGAGCCCTGCCTCCACCCTTATCAACCACCTGCCCCTGCTCCAACCTGATGCTAAGGTAACTTGTCCCAGGAAGTGCCCATCCCTACAGGGAGCTATAAGGTCGTTAATTAATGTGTCCTGGGCTGTACCATTCCCTTTTGACCAGCTCGATGAGCATTCCTGGGCCTAGTCACTTACACAGGAAGGAGAAAAATAAGGGGAAGAGGGCAGGAGAACAAAGGAAGCCTAGCACATATAAAAAGGGTCAATACCTCGCTTCTTGGGATACAGAGATACCAGCTATGACCCCCTTCTTCCTCCCAGGAGAAGTCTATGTCACCCCTTTTTAAATGAGCCCTGCTTTATATGCTTGCCTCAGTGTGCTTCTCTAATGTTCAAATTTCAAAATTTGGGGAAGCAGAACTTGTCACCGATAACCAGCAGTGTCACTGCGTTAAGCCAACAATCCATAGTTCAGTGGCTTCCTGAGATGTTTTTAAGTTTCAGACTGAAAGAAAAAAAGTTCCAGACCTGTCCTGCCAAGCATTCCAGGTGATTATTTTCCAACCTAGTATCTAGAGAAGTAAACTTATTCACATATATTTATCTAGTACCGATTATATGCAAAGCTCTGTAATGGATAACACGCATCTTTGATTTCCATTGGTTTATAAGCCATGGAAGTGTCACAGTCACAGCACTGATAGGTTAAGAAAGAACTTGGCATTTAGTTCACCTATTCCTCCTTGGTGCACATAAGGAATCACTGCTGTCTTCTTGTTTTAGGTGACAGTTGGACTCACTATCTTTTACTTCTGTCTTACCATGGAAGAAGAAACTAGCTTTGCTCAAATTACCAGATGAATTCTTCCTATCATGTAACCACAAATTGATTTAGTTTACTTTCAGAAATATTTATTGAGCATATAATGGAGTTTATGACAGATCTGAGTGCGTGCTGATAGAGAAACAACCCCAGTCCACTCTCAAGGAGCTCACAATCTGCTGAGAGAAAGTTGCAGATGCCTTTATGCTGGGCCTTCTTCAAAAGGACTTACAGAGGGAACAAAGAGAAGTACAGCATCAGAGAATAAAATCCATTAGAAACAAGTGAGAAAGAAGAGGCACAGAGAAAATAATGACAGCATCATACAATAGAAGCAGGCTAACATGCAAAATAAACAGGATGAAGACCTGTGTGTGTTTGCTGAGGATTCATCAGGAATTTGTCTCTAACTTTTTAGCCATTTCTGTAAGGGGAAGAACAGGTTCTACCAGATAAAAGCTCAGAAAAATACATACCTATTCCTGACACGAAGGCAAACAAAAGAACCCCTCAAAAGTTCTCCAAAGACAACACTATATGAACTACTGAAGAGTAACCTCAATAATACCCTCAGACAAAGGCAGTGGGGCTGTCCCTAAGGCCAAAACCTAGCTTAGTAAGAGCGAGTTTACAGAGGTTTACTTACACAGATAATTTCATTACTATATGATAAGTGACAGAAATACATTTGTAGTGCTCTGGGACAATAGAGGGGACACCTGGAAATTTTATTACTTAAGGTTAGAACATAACTCAGATCATTGAGGATAGATTCTGGGAACTTCTGTTCAATTTCCAAAAGAGATATGCAGGTTTCATTGTAAATACCTAATTTTCTTAGAATGCAAATATTTATTATGGATCCAAGTTGTTTTAAAAGGCTCTCTCATCACAGCAAACTTCACATTAAAAATTAAAACAGGGCTTTAACTGAAATATCCTCATTTTCTTTGAATTTTAACATATTTCATTTCACCCTTAATATTAAATATAATGAATAATAAATTAAGAAAATTAGTCCACCTTCCTAAGGGGTGTTAGCCCAAAGAATCAATGAGGATTTAGAGTTATATCAAGTTTAATGTAGGTTTTCCTGGAAATCCAAGACCACAGGTGTTCTTTGGAGATTAGTTCTGGTTTCACACTGAACTGTATTTTTTAAAAATGATATGGTCAGGAGTTGTATATCCACCTAATAATAGAAAGAGCAAAACAGAAAAGGACATTCTAACTATAAAATAATTCACATATCTTGTGTCAAAGTCTTTGATTTCTAACTTATTCAATAAAGAGGTGTAACAAGATTAGCTTTAAAGGGAAAGAAAAGTTGAATATAATATGCTCCTACAGTTGGTTTTGTGAAAGTAGTATCTTTATTCAGGATTCAGTCAGGTATGTGAAGGAAGGAATGCTTTCCAGCCTCTCTAAGACACAAGAGTAGCCTCTGTGAAACCAACAGGTGTGTGCTAGAAGCGACCTCCTTGTAGCAATGTGATTGGGACTGACAGCAGACAATAAAGAATAATGTTAAACTTCCACAGAAGATGATACACAAAATGAGAATGATGGGCACAGATGAGAAATCTCAGATCTTACTTCCTGACCACCAGGCAGAGAGCCTTTGGAAACATTTGCATAGACTGCTCTATCTCTGAGTTGTTGGAATTATTTGCTGAGATTACAAAACCACGTGTAACATCCTTACCCAGCAGTGTGTCAGACATGAAGGTTGACAACATTTGGTGTGTCACAGTAATAAAGACAAAGTATGTTAAATTCATCTGCCACTCGATAGAGAAGGTGGGTCTTTTAACTAAAGATCTTTATTTTGCTGAAAGCAAATAAGGTCATGCTCAGTACTGGAGACCCTTGAAGACAGTGTGAAGTGATGGGTAAGGAGAAGATGGGGTGAGAGTAGAAAGGTGGGTGGGAGGGAAGCAGGAAGGAAAGGAAACTGGAGATTGCATGAAGGGTGGGAATTGGGGAAGGAAAGAGCTTTGGAAGAAGAGACCTGTCTCACAATGTGAAAACTCTCACCCCGTGTTATAGTGTATGTCTGGAATGTCCTATAAACATTCATGTTGAAGGCTTGGTCCCCAGCTGATGACACTACTGGGAGTTGGTGAAAACTTTAGGAGGTGGGGCTTAATTGGAGGAAGTAGGTCATTGGAGCCGTGCCTTCGAAGGATATGGAGGACTCCAGCCCCTTCTCTCTCTGCTTCCTGGCTGCCATGAGGCCAGCAGCTCCCCACCATGATACACTGCCTCTTCAAAGGCCCCAAAGCAACAGAACCAAGCGACCACAGATGGAAAACCTCTGAAGTTGTAAGCCAGAACAAACATTTCCTCCTTTTAGGTTGTTCAGGTATTTGGTTATAGCAACAGAAAGGTGACTAATACAACCTGTCACCACCTTCCACCCACCCCAGCCTGCACATACTCACACATGCACATAGAGAATCACAAGTAAAATACTGACTTTTCAACATTGGCTTATGGGTGAATTTTCTTTGGGAAATCAATAGTGTTCCATTTCACAGCTTGAGTGGAACAAGAAGAGAGTCTTCCCTGAGATGGGTGGTACTTCATCCACAATGTTTTCCTGCCTCTGACAAACCAGTAGACATAACCGAAGGGCTGCAGGCCTCTTTGCCCCAACCTCACTCTTGCCCACTTTATCCCTCTCATTTTTGATTCCTGTGGATTTCTGTCTCCACCCTTCCTCACAAGGAGACCTCCCCCAATTCTACTTCCACATCCATTTCAGCTATGCAACCTTCTCTGACTTCTGGACACATAAAATCTCTTTTACCCCTAATACCTATGACACTTTCTTATACTTCACTTACCCTGGAGGGTCCTTTTGAGTTTATTTTAAAATGATTAATGAGGATGTTTTATCCCTCCCTGAGTATACCAACTGCTTTATGAAAACTCTTTCTTCTCAACCTTGCAGATTTGACAAAGTTGTAGACATCTTTTTGAATCTTTGTGAAAGCAAAGGAGAGAAAATGGAGAAAAGGGAATAGAAAGGAATGGAATGGAAAGGGAGGGAAAGGAAGAAACAGGAGCAAAACTTTCTTTTGCATATTTTATATGGGGTATATAACAGGCCTTTCATACAAGTCTATTTCCTTTCAAAATATTCTTTTTCTAACTATTTTTTTTACAACAACATTATTATTTTATTTGAAATTATGTCTTAGTTTTACATTTTTATGAACTTAAATCATACCACATTTATACATATTCAACTACCAAGGTAGCTCTGTATTTTTTTAATTCAAAAATCTCTTGTATTTATAATCAATATTTTCATTGTTTAGATAATACAAATGAGGGTTAGTTTGGAGAATGTTCAAAATAATTTTATTTTTCTGTATATATCATGTAACTTCCTGAACACCTAAGACATTTCATGAAAAATAGTATGCCATATGTCTAAAATTATTGTTTTGCCATTTCTATGGCTCAGAAGACTCCTACAAGAACCTCTTCCGCTGCACTGGTTGTAGTCTCAGATTGTGATCCCTAGCTAGGTGCAATGACAATGGTTGGCTATTAATATCCCCAGGCCAGCTGTTACCCACACATGTGCATTACCAGGGCACTGTGGAGAAAGACTTCATTTTATCTGTAGCCTCCCCTGTTTTGGTAAAGCATAAACTTTGCTATCAGTTTTTAAATGGCTCCAAATTAATAAAAAGAAATAAAATGATTTTTATGCAATAAACTTTTAATCAAAGACACCAATGACAGACCATTTTTGGCCATCCTAATGTTTGAAATATACACAGAGCACAGGACTTCCAGCTGTTGGGTTGTTGGTGAAATTATGTATGTGATTTTACTTATGTCTTCAATGGAAATCAATCTGCCATGAAAGTACCCTGTAATCAGGTATAATTGACATAATGAATAGGTAAAACACAAAACAGAAGAACATATTGGCTGACAAGAGTTAAAAGAGACCACAGGAACATATGTAAAATAAATTCAAGACCATAAACAGGATGATATTTTGGTTTTTAAAAGCATTAACAGAGTCACCTAAGGAACCCTCAATCTAGTGTGATGGGGCTCCAGTTTACAATTGCCATCCCACTTTTATTGCCATCTAAAATTAGAAAGGTGGCAGCAAACAGAGTATTCAGTGTCAGATTTGTTTTATTCAAAGTCATAAAACCATATACTGGGAGGTGAATTTTGCAATCCAGTTTTCCATCAACTCTCGGATTCCTTCCACGACATCCCCAGCAGATGATTACTTGGTCTTACCTTGACACTAGACAGCCTGATCATTTAGATTAGACTTAGTGAAGTTTTCCCATGACAGCAAACTAACCCCTTTGTGAAGCAGTCATCTACATTACACGGCACTTTTGGTTTGTAGAAAGTTCCCTTTTATGTTGAGGTAAATCTTGTATGCTTATAATTTCTATCTACTGATCATGATTTTGCTATCTAGAAGATGATATGTTAAAAATTTATGGAGAAGGCCAAGTTTAGTGGTGCACACCTGTAATCCCAGGGACCCATGAAGGCAGAATTTAAAAAGTCCATCAGTATAGATATGTAAATCGAGTCAGGTCGATCAAGGAGGCCAATTTGAGTGAGTTCAGGAAGTTAGAGACCATCCCCCTGAGGAATTCAAATGTTACTTCCTTCAGAGCCCTTCCTCCACCCTTATCAAGAACCTGCCCCCACTCCAACCTATTTCTAAGGTAACCTGTCCCAGGAACTGCCCCTCTCTATAGGGAGTTGTTATTATTAGTATTTGTATTAGTATTTCACTGGGGATTGAACCCAGGGCCATGTTCATGCAAGGCAAGCATTCTATCAACTGAGTTATATCCCCATCCCTCTACAGGGAGTTATAAAGTTGTTAATTAATGTCCAGGGCCGCTCCATCCTGCCCTTCCCCCATCAGCCCACCTGTGTCCCACCTTTTGGCCATCCTACCGAGCATTCCTGGACCTAGTCACCTACTCAGGAAGGAGAGAGATAAGGGGGAGAGAGCAGGAAAACAAAGAAAGCCTAGGACATATAAAAAGGAAAAATACCCTCGCTTCTAGGGATACCGGGATACCAGGTTACCAGCAATGGCCCCCTTCTCCCTCCTGGGAGAAGTCTATATTACCTCTTTTTAAATAAACCCTGCTTTGTATGCTTGCCTCAGTGTGCTTCTCTAATGTTATACTTCAACATGTGAGGGAGCAGAACCTGTCCCTGATAACAGTCGGTATCACCAGGAGCCCGAGGCAGGAATATCTCAAGTTTGAGGCCAGCTTTAGCAATTTAGCAAGGCCTTCAGCAACTTATTGAAATCCTGTCTCAAAATTAAAAAAAAAAAAAAAAAAAATGTTTTTAAGGGTTGAGAACATAGCTCGGTGGTAAAGCATCCCTGCTTTCAATTCCCAGTACCAAAAGAGAGAGAGAGAGAAGGCTTTAAGTGGATAGGGTGATGGTTTAAAATAGCCTAGGTCCAAAAAACTGTGGAATGAGAGGTGAAATAAGATATTGCTATGGCTTGATCTGGAATGTCCCCAAAGGTCATTATGTTAAAGGTGTGACCCCCTAGCTTGGCACTATTGGGAAGTGGTGATACCTTTGGTTATCGGTGACAGGTTCTGCTCCTTCACATTGATACCGCTGTTTTAGTTCTGCTGCCCCAAATGTTGAAGTTTGAACATTAGAGAAGCACACCGAGGTAAGCATATAAAGTGGGGTTTATTTAAAAGGGGTAACATAGACTTCTCCCAGGAGGGAGAAGGGGGCCTTTGCTGGTATAGCAAGGCAGGTCTGCCTTTTTTATATGTCCCAGGGCTTCCTTTGTTGTCCTACTCTCTCTCCTTCCGTGGACATGACCAGGCCCAGTGGGATGGCCAAAAGGTGAGAAGCAGATGGCTGAAGGGGGAAGGGCAAGATGGAGCAGCCCAGGACACGTTAACAACTTTAAAGCTCCCTGTAGGTAGGGGCAATTCCTGGGACAGGTTACCTTAGCAACAGGTTGGAGCAGGGGCAGGTTGTTGATAAGGGTGGAGGAAGGGCTCTGAAGGAATTAACATTTCAATCTCTCAGGGGACAGTCTCCAACTTCCTGGACTCACTCAAATTGGCCTCCTTCATCTGACCTGACTCGATTTACCTACCTATACTGACTGCCTGTTTAATTCTGGCTTCAGTGGTAGGGCCTAGTAGGAGGTCTTCAGATCCTTGGGGTGTGTTGTGTGCGCTTTCTATCTTCTACCTCCTGGAGCAGCTTTGCTTTACCAGTGCTTCCACCATAATGTGCTGCCTTGCTACAGCCCAAAGCAACAGGACCAACCAATCATGGACTAGAAGCTCCAAAACTGTAAACCAAAATAAACCTTTCTTCTTTGTAAGTTGATTATCTCAGGTGTTGGTAATAGTGACAGAAAGTTGACTGACAGAGACATACTTTTATATCCAGAAATTTCTTTTGGATCTGTCAATAGCATAGCTCATTATTTTAACTTATATTTATGGTATATTCAAAGTTAATATACATAGTTAAGATTAAAAGATATGTTACACCGGAGTACAATGTAATACTTTCTCTAATCACACTCAACTGTCATCATTTAATGTTTTACCTTGAGCTAATTCCTATAATCTCCCCAGACAAACATCAAGTAGGTTAAAAGCTTTGGGAGTGGAAGACATAAAAGATTTTTTTTCCCTAAGAGCTTCCCCCCAAAAAAATATTAGAGGATGGAATTTGTTTTTCAGTACAATAAATTTGATGTTGACATTGTTGTTTATAATCAAAGGCATTGGAAGATCTCTGCACTGCTCCTGCCTTGAGCAGAATTTCAGATTTTGCAAGCAGCACTCTGAAACTCTACCACTTCCCCTGCTTCTGGTTCAAAGCAAGTGTCTGCCCTCGTGACTATAGTGAAGATCTAATTTTTTCTTTTCTTTTTTTTTAACCTCTGATAGGTTGTCCTGGTGTTCTTCTGATAGAATAGAAAAGTGGTTGAAATTTGTTTTCCTTGTGGCTCAGACCAGAAGAAAACCCTCAGGGACATGCAGTCACACCCCACACACATGCTTCCATGCTCCCTACCCCCAATACACATTTACTCCCTGAGACCTTGAGGGCCACACAGCTACCGATTTCTAATTCTCCTTCCTCATCTGTGATGGATAAATCACCCCCCCCCTTTACCTGCTTTGGGGTTCTGTAATCATAAATTCATAAGAAAGATTTGTTCACTTTTACTTCCTCTAAACAAAATTTAAAAGTATTTTTAAACATAGATTTACTATTTCATAAATTACTAATAGGCTAAATTCCCTTTGGACAATAATGGAGCTTATATTTCTTTCAGTTGTTTCAGAGCATGAGGTGAAATGAGTGGTAGGAAGCTCTCCAGGAACACTTTTTAATCCAAATGGTCAGGTTAAGAGAGATTATGCTGGGAAACAGATATATAAACATCATTAGAACTGACAGAATAAATAAATACTTATTCAAATGCAAGTTAGTTCTTTTTATCTTTACCTTTTTAAGTCAGTGAAAGAAGGTTCTCACAATTTAGCAACTTTTAAAAAAATTAAACTATACATTAACTGCTTTCATAGATATTTATCCAATTAAGCCTTTAAAAAAAAAAAAAACTGGAGGCATTACTCTTCACATTTTTGCAAATTGGGATGTAGCTCAGCACTTGCCTAACATGCATGAGGTCCTGGAGTTGATTCCCCAGTGTTGCAAAAATAAATAAATAAGAGTTGAGACAAGCCCCACACTCCAGGAGCTTATCTTGAAGGAGTCTCATGACTTCAGAGCCCAGGCACATCCACATATCATGGTCATTCTAGTGATCTGTGGGTTCACTTTGGTCTACTTTTTCAAAAGAAAAGAAAGACACTTGCATTTGCTTTCTAAGTAATTATTTTCCGAATATCTTTAGCCTATTAAGGCTTGAAATTTTCCAAATGATTCACAATCTATGGACTAGATAAGTCAGGCTGTTGCAGTAAATTTCCACAAAAAAAGTGAGAAAGAACGACCTCTGAGATGTTTCAACTCTTGTGATGGCCAATTTTATATCAACCTAACGGAACTAAGGGATGTTCAGACAGATGGTGAAACATGGTTCTGGTGTGTCTGAAAGGGTGTGTCTGGAAGAGATTCGTATTTGAACCTGTAGACTGAATGAAGATGATCACCCTCGCCTATGTGGGTGGCACCATCCAACCTGCTGAGACTCAAACAGACTAAAAAAACAGATGAAGGGCAAATCCACTCTTCGCTTCACCTGGGACATCCATCTTATCCTGCCCTTGGACGTCAGCACTTCTGGATTTGGGGCTTTCAAGCTCTGACAGACTTACATCATTGACCCCTGATTCTCAGGCTTTCAGATTCAGATAGAATCACTCCACCAATTTTCCTGGTTCTCCAACTTGCAGAAGGCAAGAACTTCTTGGCATCCTTGTAAGACTTCTTGGCCTCCATAACCACATGAACCAATATAAGCCAATTCCCATTACATATGTGTGTGTGTGTTTGCATGTATGTGAACACATATATGTATATGTACACTATTGGTTTTGTTTCTCTGGAGAATGTCTGATACAATTCTAAAATCCAC
Source organism: Tamias sibiricus (assembly GCA_025594165.1). Taxonomy (NCBI): domain Eukaryota; kingdom Metazoa; phylum Chordata; class Mammalia; order Rodentia; family Sciuridae; genus Tamias; species Tamias sibiricus. The sequence continues at coordinate 124,273,502 of CM046666.1, read as the reverse complement.
GATTCTGAGAGATTACAACAAAGAGAGAGAGAGAGAGAGTAACATACGGTATCTCATGTTATCCATGGGAAAGACATCTTAAGACCCCAGTGAATGCCTGAAACCACAAATAGTACCACAAGCTTAATTTATAAATTAGTTGGATGAAGACTAACAATAACTAATAATAAAGTAGTAAATTATAATGATACACTGCCATAAAAATTATGTATCTCTCTCACACACACACATACCACTATCTTTCTTCTTATCTTATTGTACTGTATTTTCAGACCAAGGTTGACCATACATGACTATTGAAAATGAAACCACAAGCCGGGCGCAGTGGCGTACACCTGTAATCCCAGCACTTCAGAGGCTGAGGCAGGAGGATCCCGAGTTCAAAGCCAGCCTCAGCAATGGCGAGGCACTTAGCAACTCAGTGAGACCCTGTCTCTAATAAAATACAAAAAAAGGGCTGGGCATGTGGCCCAGTGGTCAAGTGCCCCTGAGTTTAATCCCTGGTACCAAAAAAATAAATAAATAAATAAAATCACAGATGGGAAGGATCACTATATACTTAAATATAGACATATTAAGATGATATGTGAGAGTCTTGCTTTGTGTAAAACAGAGTCTTACCCTTGGACAATTATTTGAGATATCTAGAAATTTTAAAAAAATACATCTGTGAAACTCATCTTCAGAGATTATGATTTTATTCACTTGATGAAAAGGTTCCAAATTAAAATATCTTTGACTTTTTAAAAAGAACTTCTTAGGATTAGGAATGTCGCTTAGTGGTAGAGCATTTGCCTAGCATGTGTAAGTCCTAGATTCAATCCCTTGCACTGTGGGGGAAAAAAAGTTCTTAAAAGTTCCCCAGTGGATTCTGATGTGAAGCCTGGATTGAGAGCCACTGATTTGAGGTTTATTAGGCAGCATCCATGAAGGGTTTTGAGAACAGGATGAGGCAGAATTGGAGGGGCTCTTGAGAGTTTACATTTCTACGTGTGTTAAAAGAGATCATAGGAATACACAACAGGCACCCAAAAACAGCCTTAGTCTGGGAAAGCTTATTAAAGGAGATGCACCTTAAGCAAAGGTTTTCAAAAGACAAAGAATGCTTTTATTATAAGAATAGACAGGATTAGGTCAAGAATGTACAAGTGTAAGAGTGAATCATGTTCAGAACTGGAACAGAGATTCTAACCAAGAACAATTAAATACCAAAAAAATCATGATCCAAACTTCGTTTTCTTTAGGCACTCAAAAAGTAGCAATTAAATTTCATTGTAATTGAATTGAAATAATCTTAATGCAAAACCATTAAATGGTTCAGATTAAGTTTGTACTTAGCACAGTATCCGTTTAATCCTGGGTCTGCTCTCAAAGATTTAGAAATATTAAGACCCAGGAATAATGCTGTCCATTCTCCCTTTCCACCATATATCAGCTTTCCAGCAGCACAATGAACAGAAGCATGTACTATTAGCAACTTCCCATTTTCAGCAGATTGCATGTACTCTAACCCTATTCAATAAAAGACAAATTTGAGATCTTACAAAATTTTTCCAATACCCACAAAGGTAGTGAATCACTTTTAAAGGTCCTGTGGTGCCATATGGTCCTGTTACCATGGAGGGGGATAAGGATTATATTTTATTTTTTTTTCAAGGACCTTTTAGCAAATTCCTTTTTTTTTTTTAACATTTCATATTATACTTGTAGAGCACATTTTTACATATCTTTTGTTGTATACAGAGTATATTCACAGCATTCGTGACTTCATACATGCACTTAGGGTAATGATATCCATCTCATTCTACCATCTTTTTTTTTTCTTCACCCTTTTGCCCCCTCCCTTTCCCTCCCTCCCCATTGGCCGTTCTAGTGCTCCTCTTAATCCTCCTATGCTCCCCTTATCCCAACCCGACTGTGAATCAGCCTCCTTATATCAGAGAAAACATTTGGCATTTGGATTTTTAGGATTGGCTAACTTCACTTAGCATTATATTCTCTAACTCCATCCATTTACCTGCGAATGCCTTATGACCCAGCTATCCCACTCCTTGGTCTTTACCCAAAGGTCTTAAAAACAGCATACTACAGGGACACAGCCACATCAATGTTTATAACAGCACAATTCACAATAGCTAAACTGTGGAACCAACCCAGATGCCCTTTAGTAGATGAATGGATAAAGAAATGTGGTGTATTACTCAGCAATAAGAGAGAATAAAATCATGGCATTCGCAGGATTATATTTTAATAAAACATTGTCACTGAACTTCAGAACCTAAGAGTACCTTTAAAAGTATGACTACTATCTTTTTCAAAATTGCGAGACATTCTCATTCTATCTTAAATATCCTCTTAGAATTACTTTTTCCCCATGCAGAGCTAAGTCAAACAGTGACAGTTTATGAGATGATGAGATGATTTTTTTTTTTTTTTTTTTTTTTGGTACCAGGGATTGAACTCAGTGGCACTTGACCACTGGGCCACATGCCCAGCCCTTTTTTGTATTTTATTAGAGACAGGGTCTCACTGAGTTGTTAAGTGCCTCACCATTGCTGAGGCTAGCTTTGAACTCGCGATCCTCCTGCCTCAGCCTCCCAAGTGCTGGAATTACAGGCGTTCACCACCATGCCTGGCTTATGAGATGTATTTAAAAAAAAAAAAAAACCTAGGGGCTGGGGTTGTGGCTCAGCGGTAGAGCACTCACCTACCATGTGCGCGGCCTGGGTTCGATCACCAGCACCACGTAAAAATAAAGGCATTGTGTACAACCAAAAACAAATAAATAAATATTTTTTTAAAAAAAATATTCAGTACCGGGGCTGGGGCTCAGCAGTAGCACATCTGCCTGGCATATGTGAGGCACTGGGTTTGATTCTCAGCACCACATATAAATAAATTAATTTTTAAAAAAATATTTATTTATTTACTTTAGTTGTACACAATGCATTTATGTTTACGTGGTGCTGAGGATCGACCCCGGGCCGCGCACATGCGAGATGAGTGCTCTGCCGCTGATCCACAACCCCAGCCCTAAATAAATTAATTAATTAAAGACTTACCAACAATTTTTTACAAAATTTTTTTAAAAGACTATTCAATGGCTAATAAGTTTAGAACAAAATTTTAATGAGACTTCATTGAAAATCAAACATTACCTACCTGCAAAATCTTTCCATTACGACTGTATAATCAACACAGTAGTCCCAGCCACTGTAGTCCCAGCATCAAAGCAAATCATCAAGCTTTTACCAGTAGTCACCATCCACAGGTAGCCAGACAAGGCAGAACAAACCAGTACCATTATCATCTGTAGGTGGGATCACATCATGACATATGCTGGATTCATTAATAGAATCTGTGGAAATAGTGTAATATCTGACCTTGAGAAATATTGAGACAGGTACAGTTTGGCCACCTCCACCCCTCAATCTTAAATCTATTCATTCATCTTATTCATTCGATAAACACTTACCCAGATTGCATTATGTGCCAGACACTGAATAGGACAAGCTGTTCTCTGCTCTCTTAGAGTTTAGAAGAGGAAGATTAGGAATTAACAGGTAAATAAATTAACATTCATAATTAAATATTTAAAAATAAATGTAATTAAGTTTAAAAAAAATAGTAGGTTATGGAGAGACAAATGAGAAGGAACCATCCCTGCATAACTGAAGGAAAAGCACTTCACAGAAAGCTCTAATGAGATAGGAGAGAAGGAGATCACAAATAGGTTGTACAGGACCTTTTTTCTATTTAGTCTGGATCCTGTAGCTGCCAAGTGCCAGGATTTGAACACCTTCTCTAAAACCCTAACTGAGCCTGTGTCTGACCTGTCTCCTTTTTGAAAAGTTTTATGCAAAAGATTGAGTTTGCATTTCATGTGTAAGCATGTAGCCATGCATGCTCCCGTCAGGGGTGTAGGAATTGTGAGTATATGTCTGTGTGTGCCAGTCAGTTTTTCATCTCTGTGACCAAAATATCTGACAAGAACAACTTGGTGGGGAGCTGGAGTTGTGGCTGGGTGGTAGAGCGTTTGCTTAGCACGTGTGAGGCACTGGGTTGGATCCTCAGCACCACCTAAAAATAAATAAATAAAATAAAGGTATTGTGTCCACGTATAACTAAAAAATTTTTAAAAATAACAACTTAAGAGAGAAAAAGTTTAATTCTGGGCTCGCAGTTCCAGAAGTTCAGTCCGTGGTCAACTGACTTCATTTGCTCTTCACCAAGGTGGCAGAATATCATGGTGGAAGGGTGCAGGAAAGCCTCTCCGTTCATGGCAGCCAGGAAGCAGAGAGAGAGAGAGAGAGAGAGAGAGAGAGAGAGAGAGAGAGAAAACCAGAAGAGCCAGGGACAAAACGTAATTCCCAAGGGCACACCCCCAGTGACTTTTAAAAATATTAAGCCATCAAACAGATCAATCCACCGATTATGTTAAAGTTCTCATAATCTGATCATTTCACTTTGCTACATTACCTAACATGAGATTTTGGGGGACACACCTCATATCCAAACCTTAGCACTGTGTGGTATGCTAGTGGGCCATACTGTTACCATAATTCAGGTTTTCCAATAAAGTCAATTATTTTTTCTCCTGCAGATATGAACTTAGCTTTTAAAGAAAACTATATGGGAGATTATTCTTGAGTATTGTTTGTCCAGGATGCCCAGATTTACCCACAGTAAAGATTGCCACAAAATTCCAGAAAACCACAAGAGGCTAAGCAAGAGACGTGAAATAAATTTCCCCTCTGAAAGAACAAACCCTACTGAGACTTTGATCTTGAACTTCTAGCCTTCAAAGTTGCAAGACAATACATTTCTGTTGTTTTAGCTACCTAGTTTGTGCTATTTTGTTATGGAAACCTGAAAGAAGTAATCCACATTCCAACTGTCCTATTTGAAATTTCAAAATAAATGGAACTTCCTATGCATTCTACAGTTTTTAAAATAAAAGGTTACAGAATGAAAAAACATGAATAAAACAATTAAAATATGACTTAAAATAAAATATAAATTAAATTAAATATACTTTATATATATTAACATACTTAATATATATAGTCATTAATCCGTATTGGGAAATTCTTGAGTTCATGGGGGAAAAAATCCCTTCTTCACACTGTACAGATAAGAATCACTGTTCTAACCTCTCTGATATATAGGAATACAGAGGACAAGCTTGGGAAAGGAAGAATATATTAAGAAGTGCACCCCAGAGAAGTTCCATACAGCGTTCAGGACTAGGGATATAGTTGGACCCCCATCACTTTTGATGTAGATACCTGGGAAACTACCCAACTTAACAGAGGAGTAGAACTAGAAAGACCTTACCTTTAATCAACTTGGCCCCAATCCTGACATGTTATGGAGTGAGTGGGTTTCATCTTGCTTTGGAACAAAGTTATAGGTATCATGTTAGTTTTCTAGGGCTATCATAACAAAGCACCACAAACTTAGGTCTAGCTAAAACAACAGAAATATATTGTTTCACAATTCTGGAAGCCATATTTCCAAAATCAACATGTTGAAAGGGTTGGGAAAGAATCTGATGTTGGCCTTTTACTTAGCTTCTAGTGGTCTGAAGCGTTCCTTGGCTTCTAGCTACATCACTCCAGTCCTACCTCTTCACATGACGTTGTCCCTGTGTGACTGTGTCTGTTTCCAAATTTTCCTTTTTCATAAAGACATCAGTCATATTGGATTGAGGCCCGTTCTAATGACTTCATCCTAACCTGGTCATCTTCAAAGTCCCTATTTTCAAATAAGATCACATTCATAGATACTAGAGGTTAGGACTTTAATATATCTTGTTGGGGTGGGGATGACAATCCAAACCATAACAAATACTAAACTAACCATCAATATTATGAGAGACTAAAAGACCACCCATATGGTTCTTGGACCAGAATCTGATCCAGCAGGCCCAAATACTCAATCACTCAAAAAACACCTTCCAGAAAGATGGATGCTGTCCATGTGCTCCCTCTGCTGGAAAAATCAGTGATGTGTTCAAACCACTCAAATAGCTGCATTTGTACCTGTGTTCCCAGGTAAAATTGGCCAATAATTTTCCTTTTATGTTCAGTCCTTAGAATCAAGATTACATTATTCTCATGCCAGAAACTGGGGGACTGTCCCAACTTAATGTCTTATTTAGACATGTGTTTCTTTTTTGAGCTACTTTGGGTACATTAGGTTTTTCTAGAAAATTGACATTTCATCTATGTTTTCATAATTTTAGCATATATTTTTGCATGTCTTCTTATGATTTTTAAAATACCTCCCATATGTGGTTTATGCTCTTTTTAATTTTTGTGACACCATTCTTCTATCTTGCCAACAGTTGTATGTTTTGTTAACTTTTCAAAGAACTAGTATCTAATTAGTGTTTATCCTATTACATATTTTTATTTCTTAACTTCTTTTTTTTTTTTTTTTTTTGTGGTACCGGGGATTGAACTCAGGGGCACTTGACCACTGGGTCACATCCCCAGCCCTTTTTTGTATTTTTATTAGAGACAGGGTCTCACTGAGTTGCTAAGTGCCTCACCATTGCTGAGGCTGGCTTTGAACTCGCGATCCTCCTGCCTCAGCCTCCCAAAGTGCTGGGATTACAGGCGTGCGCCACCACGCCCGGCTTATTTCTTAATTTCTGTTTACATTTTTATTATTTGTTTCCATCTTTCTTTGGTTTACTATGTTGTTCCTTTCAAACTTTTTGAGATTGATACTCACTTGTTGGGTCAAAGACTCCAGAAGAGAGACAAGGTCGAAAGGAACAGAAGTGCATTTCCAAGGCATTCGATGCAGAGTTCATGATGAAGTTGGACCTCTGCAGTAGAATAAAACCAGTCACTGGGACCCAGGAAGGGCCCAGCAGTCCTTGTTTTCCAGTTCTCTTTTTGCTTCTCTCTTTAAGTCAGTTTTATTTTTTATGGCTGCAGATGGATTTTTTTTCCAGAAATGAAGGGTGATTAAAAATAAATAATATAGGGGCTGGGGTTGTGGCTCAGCGGTAGTGCGCTCACCTAGCACGTGTCCCACCAGGGTTCGATCCTCAACACCACATAAAAATAAAGGCATTGTGTACAACTAAAACAAATAAATAAAGGAATATATCTTTTTTAAGAAATAAATATATAAATAAGCAAATTAGTAGCCTTGAACAAACCTGTTTCAGAACTGGAAAAAACACATGAACAAATAACAGGGAGGGACACAATCATAACAATAAATGTGAAACCCAAAAATTGTCAAGAAGTCGATATTTTCGAACTAGTTTATAGCTTTATTGCGATCCTCATCATCATTGGAAATGGAATTTGGAGGAGGGATCTTAAAAAGATTCTAATATTTAGCTGCAGAAAGAAATGAGGGAGATTAACTTTTAAAAATGAAAATCAATCATAATATGAAGAAATTAGACCTTCCAGCTGTTAAAATACATCCAATTATTCTTAGGTTGGCTCAGAAATAAACAGACCATGGGGGAATAAATGCACAAAGTAGCCAACAATAACCAAGATAGCTATTCTCTGCTCTTTTTGAAGAATGTCTCTGGTCTTAATGAAGACATTAAAATTCAAGTTGTTAAGCCAATACTGAATCTCATAATACCTCCATCTGGGGCTGTCATAGTTTCAACCTTGTGCTTCCCCCTCTTCATTTTTAGAATTCAGGAATTTCCCACTCTTCCTCAGGAATTCATGGTGGTATTTTTGTGGCCATAGGGTCATGATAAGACAGAAACAGTGGCTACCCTTCCCACTGCTTCTTCCCAGTGGTGTTGCCTTGTCAGACCAAGAAAATTGCTATGTGCATAATGAGAATTGGTGTCCAAGTATAGATGTACAGCTTAGATTAATTTGGTGCCACTATAGCCTGGTGACCTTTTCCAATAGGGGTTCTAAGAGAAAAATTAAGCCCTACAGGAAATGTTTGGAATGATTATTTTCTCAATTATCCCTCAGATAATACATTGTTAATGCCATTACAGACACACAGGAAAGAAGTTAATCCACTGCATACATCGAGTGATACAAAGCTTAATCCTCTCATGAAATCCTAGTTGAGAAGGGCTACAGAGAACAACAAAATAGATTACACTCGGACTGGACAAAATGGGCCACTTTTCTTGAGCAATTTGATGTTTCAATCTGCTAAGCACTAGACAAAATTACAAGACAAATAACCTATTTTAGCATCTGGGTTATGACCTCAGGAAATCTGGCTTAAAACTTTTAACATCAGGTGTTTTATTAATTTTCAAGGGTTGCTATAAGAAGTACCACAATCTGGGTGGCTTAAATAACAGAAATGTATTATCTCACAGTTCTGGAAACTCAAAGCTTGAAATTAGAGTTTGTTCTACCTGAAGTTCTGAGGAGGTGAGCTGTTCCTCATCTCTCTCCCTGGCTCATATGGCCATCTTCATGCACATGTGGCCTTTTCTCTGGATGGCTGATGTGTCCAGCCTTCACCTTTGACTAGAACGTCAGTCATGTTGGAGTACAGCTTACCCCAATGACTTCCTGTTAATTTGATTATGTCTATAAAGACCTTATCTCCAAATAAAGTCACATTTAGAAGGAGTAGAGGCTAGGACTTCAAGAGATAAATATGAGGGCTCAGATACAGTTCAACCTATAACATAACAAGGTTATAGAGGCAACTGTTTGTTTTGCCTGGTCAGCTTCATTGCACTTTCTTCTTGAACTGAAATCTTATTTTCAGTAAACTTTGTTTGTTTGTTTTAGTTGGGGAGTCTCACTATGCTGCCTAGCTGGTCTTGATCTTGTGGGTTTCATCAATCCTTCCACCTCAGCCTCCCTAGTAGCTGAGACTACTGGTGTTTACCACCGTGCCCAACATCAGTAATCTTTTTCACTAGTCATCTCTATTTCCGGGGATAGGCATACCCAGAATTGAATAGTCACAGAAGCACATTATCCTGGCATTATGACATGTTTAGGGATTGGGCACACGACTCAAAGCAAGCCAATAAAGACCCTCACTTGAGCAATTTGATGTTTCAATCTTGTCTCAACTTTTCAGTGTAACTACCATAAAAGATTGGGGTACCAAGGATCATGTAAGTTTACCTGCTGGTGGCCATCTTTGGTGGTACATAGAAAGATACTACCTGAGAATAGAGTCTACCATAATGGATATATGGCACCCCACATCCTCCAAGACTACAGCATCCAACTGCTTGGAATATTGGCAGCCCATGCCTCTAAGCTGAATTGCTCTTTCTGAATTGCCCGCAACCAAACACAGCCACCTGGATCAACAACTGGTTGAGGTGAGGATGAGGGCTTCTAGAGGCCCAATCTTCTTCCCTTTAAACTAAGCAACCCACAGGGTATCCAGCTCGAGAGCTCCTAAGAAAATCAGCCACTGCCCTCTGTCTAGTCCTGTTCCTTTTACTCCCCTCCATGTTGATACCCAGCATGCTCCCCAATACACTTCCTGCATACAAATTTTCATCTCGAGCCTACAACTTCAACACAGAGGAAAATAGTGTTGGAGGATCCTGATTATACGTTGTTTGAGGCTACAGGTCCAACCCTGGATCTCTTGGTTACATAGGCAATAAGTTTCCTTTTTCACTTAGACTACTTAGTTTTGAGTTCTTGCCCCTTTCACCAAAGAGACTTAACCCATTATGCCTTAGAAAGTAAATACTGGAAATAGCCTGGAGTGAGCAGCAGATGAATACCTCTATATTCGTTCAGCAAATATTATGAAGTATCCACCCATCTAATTTGTACTAGGTTCCTTTCTAGTGACTTACAGTTTGGTAGGGGAAAGAGAAAATAAGCAAGTAAGAAAATAAACAGTATAATTTTAAGTAAAGGCTGTACACCCAAAGTTGGCCCTGAGAGATTATTGTGCCATCAAGCCCGGCACCACCAGGTTAGATGACATTATATTCAAGCAGAAGAGGCCATTCCTAAGTTCTGTACCAATGAGTCTCCCTGGAAGTTTAAAGTCATGTACAAGGGCTAGGAGGGACCTGGCAATTAACATGCTACCCTCCCATGTGATTTTTGATGAAGACCTAACTAGGTGATTTCAGAGACAATACCTCAGACCTTGACTTCCCTAGAATATTGTCTTCATGGACTTCACTTCAGTTCTGCTCTTTTCAGATCAACCTAAGTACCTTTTGTGGATTATTTGATTAAGCACTCAAAAATCCTAATAGGTGGGTATTTCCACCTTCTTTCACAGGTAAAAAATCCAAGTCAAAGAGGAGGATAAGTAACTCTCCCAAGGTCATACAGTTACTGCATGGTTCTGAGCCTAGGCAGTCTGACTCCAACGACCTCTGATTCCAAAGACCTTTCTTCCCTTTGCAAGTCTAAACAACTTGGCAGTACTTGAGCCATGGGTTGTGCCTGCCAGACTTGTATCTGGGTCTGTTTCTGACAATGTTGAAGTCATGAGACCTACTTGCTACTACCAAATGCTTTTTATATATAAGGCTGTTTAATCTTTTTTGCCCCTGAAAATATTTATTTATTTGCTTTTAGCTGTATACATGGGTTTATTTGTACGTGGTGCTGAGGATCGAACCCAGGCCACGCATGTGCCAGGCGAGCACTCTACCGCTGAGCCACAACCCTAGCCCAAGGCTGTTTAATCTTAAAAAAAAAAAAAAAAAAAAAAAAAAAACTGCAAAGTTGGCATCATTGTTTCCACTTTACACATGAGGAATTACTGCCACTCCAGGTTAAGAAATGATCTCAGTCTTCTACCTGGGGCTGGAGATGGGTCTCAGACCTGCATCTGACTGATTCCAAAGCATACACTCTTAAAAATTGCAACTAACTAGCTGGGTGCAGTGGCACATGCCTGTCATCCCAGTGGTTTGGGAGGCTAAAACAGGGGGATTGCAAATTTGAGAATAGTCAGGCAACTTAGTAAGACCTTTTCTCAAAATTTAAAAAATAAATAAAAAGGGCTGATGATATAGTTCAGTTGTAGAGCACCCTTTGGTTCAATCTCCAGCACTGAAAAAAGAAAGAAAGAAAAAAGAAAAAAATGAAGGATGGATGCATTTTTCCAAGAAAATGATCATCTGGATCCATTTTGTTTATTTTCATTCTTTAATAACATCCTGATAGAATTCTTTATTTTGGAAATTGAAAATATGAGAGATTAATTGAGAGGACTCTAGGCTATACCACAGATTTGCCAAGCTTTTAATTTGGGCAAATATTTATATCCCACTATTAATAAAGAGTAATGTACGGGTGGTTTCCATGCAGTTACCACATGCTTTCTCATTAAAGGGGTGGTAAATGGTTCCAGCCACAGGTGAACAGGCACAGAACCTCACCCTTGTCATGGTCCCAGTGTTGTGTCTCCCCAGTCCTAGGCCTGACGTTGTCAGATTACTGCGTGTGTAGGAGAAAGGAAAGAGAGAGAGGAAAGGGAGAGAAATAGATACTGAGGTTTGAGTGGAGGAGTGCTCTGCCCTACTTCCCCAGCCCTTTTTATTTTATTTTGAGACAAGTTCTCACTAAGTTGCATAGGCTAGCCTTGAACTTGGAATCCTCCTGCCTCAATCTCCTGAGTCTTGGGATTGTAGACATGTACCACTAAGCCTGGCCAGATTACTTTTTTTTTTTATAAATTTTTTAAAAATATTTATTTATTTGCTTTAGTTGTACACAATGCATTTATTTGTAAGTGGTGCTGAGGATGGAACCTGGGCCTCACACATGCTAGGCGAGCACTCTACCGCTGAGCCCTGATCCCAGCCCCAGATTACTCTTTTTAATGTAGCTATGACTTTGTTTCTTCCCAAATTTCCTTAGGCTTTTGCCTTTACTCAGGTGACCAAATAACTTCAGTTCTTTCATCTTTTTTTTTTTTTTTTTTCTGTCACTCTGGGCCTTTGTGTTCATCTACACACAGTACTGAACCCATCACTGAGCACAGGACCCTTCTGTGTCAGGTCCTGAAGGTACGACTTCCGGTTTGGTCTATGATTATCTGTTCTTTGCTCTGCCTTCTCAAAGCTGTGATTTCTCTCTACTCACCAGTCCTTGAAGACAATCTTGCAAAGAAACACACAATGGCTCCAGGACCACAAGGTCAGTAACTCCTTGTGGCCTTCCTTCACCTCCTCAACAGATCTCTTGCTAGTTGTCCCTGTGGTTCACTGAATGTCTTAGTTCTCAAGGTTCCTGTGTGATCTTCCTGAATCTTGAGTCTCTTCTCACTCCATCCTGGGAAGAGGCATTTCCACCATCCCTGTGATTTTTGATGAGGAGGATTAAGTTCCTTAAGAATAGATGACTCCTTTTTCTATAGTTGCTTCCTGGATCCCTTTTGAAAGGATCTCCCTTATTCCACAGCTTCAGGGCAAAGGACAAAAAGATCTGTACTTAATATGCAGACCTTGCAACCAGTCTTCCAACTGCCGTTCCTGCAGAAAACCCTTTCAATACTTAAAAATTCTTTTGCTTTTTCATAATCTGCCCTTTGCATGTAGGCTATACATTTTTATTGCCATAGCATTATGAACTATTTAATGTACCTTTTAATAGATTTAATATACTCAGAATGTACTAAAAGAGCTGATACTGCTCTTTAAGCATCCAAGTTAAATTACAAAATATAGTCATGAACTTTGGGGCTAATAGTAAACACCATTTTCATGTTATTTTATCATGAAATATTTATAAGTGCTCTGAAAATAATATATTGGTATATGTCTATTATTAATGCCATTTCCCCCAAAATGAACTCTTTTAAAATTTAAACACAAGTCCAGAACATTAAAATTTCACAATGTGGCTAAGAATAAAAGGCATAGTTTGTATTTAATGAACATTTACTATGTGCCATGTTCTGCACTAAGTGCTTTATAGACATTATCTCATTTGGTCCCTCAATGGCCCTAAGAGGCTAGTATATAACAGTAATTGCAGATGAGCTAGCTGAAGCACAGAGGGGTTAAATGACTTTGGAGTCCTAAGCCACAGTGGGACTTGATTCCAAAATACAAACCTTAGCTGTCAAGTGATATTGACTCCTCAAAATAGAAAGGTTGAAAATGTGTGTGTGTGTGTGTGTGTGTGTGTGTGTGTGTGTGAGAGAGAGAGAGAGAGAGAGAGAGAGAGAAGAATCAGAAATCCAGATATAACAAACCACAGTGTTTCACCAGAATAGTTTTATAAGGAAGAAACCCTCATTCTGGATTCAAAATACATGTAGTAAGCTTAAAAGTATGCTGGTTCTTTTTCTTATGCTCAACTTATCATTTATATAGTTTTTCAAGATTATAAGAAAATTTCATAAGACATAATACTAACAGTCAGACTTATTCTGATCATTTAAATGTGGTCCTTGAGAAACCAACAGGAAATGAGCTGGATGACTCCTTAAACCTAAATCACGTGTTAATGGCAAGGTGCTCAATAACTTGAATTTTCTTCCATCTTTCAGCCTGCAAAAATTGCATTTCATGCGTTGCCACTTCAGAGTGACAAACACATACCACTTTACCCAGATTTCATTGTAAAGGGAATTGTAATGCTAATAATAGCATTAATAGTGAGTCATTGTGGCAGAAGCAGAAGCAGCAGCAATTTCAATATTATATTTATTTCATGAAGATGCTGTTATTAAGGTGACAAAATCAGATTATAGCATATCTCTCTTTTCATTTTGCCATTTATCTCAAAAGAAGCAAATGACTTCTGCCCAGCCCCAGAATGGGTCCAGGAAGTCCTAATTTGTCCCTAGACTGATGAGAAAGTGATAGGGTCTCTTGAATTCCTTTTCCATTTTGTCACTTCAGGCCCTTGAGAATTGTGTTGGCATAGTCTATAGGGCCTGTCCTTGTAGGTCAGAGACATCAGTGACATTTGTAAAAATTACCATTGAGAACCCATAGGGGCCCCCAGAATTGTCCAAAAACACACAATTACCATGTGATAGGACTCAAGGCCTTCTTTTTTTATTTGTCCTTTTTAGATATATATGATGGTAGAGTGCATTTTGACATATTATACATACATGGAGTATAATTTATTAATTAATTTATTCTAATTAGGATCCCATGTTATGTCTTTACATGATGTGGAGTTTTCACTGGTGGTGTATTCATACATGAACATAGGAAAGTTATGTTCAATTCATTCTATCAAGGCCATCTTTCTCTCTCTTTTTTGGCTGTGCTGGGGATTGAACCCAGGGCCTTGTACATGAGAGGCAAGCACTCTACCAACTCAGCTATACCCCCAGTCCCCTCAAGGCCTTCTTAATGTACACCAAGATCTCCGAAATTAGCATCACAGAGACGCAGAGTGAACTCTATAATCAAAGTAAATACACTCTTTTGTAAACCTTGTGAGGGATGCTTGGTTAGCTAGCTCAACATGCAACCAAGCCTCCTTGTGGTTGGAAAGATTGGAATTCTAAAATGATCTTTCCAAGACCCTTTAGAGCTGGTGCTCTCTATGTGAGTCGTATTCTGCCAAGCACATGCAATTTAGTGAGAAATAGAAGGCAGAAATGTGGCAGAGGCCATATTCCTGGTGATGTTTTGCTCAATTTTTCCCAAAGCAATGTTCCAGGGCCTGTTCTCAGCTTCCTGGGTGTTGAGAGCAGTTGAAGTAGCAGAGGCCATGTTTTGATTCCAGCTTCCTGACCATAAGAACACAGCTGCAAAGCTGCAACCTTAAACCCATGGCTCTAGTAGCAGTCTCAGGAAGACTATCTGCCCAAGGTGTCAGATCCATACTGTTCTTTTCTCCTTAAAGCAACCCAGGCCTTTAATCCTGCACCAACAAGGGAAGATGTAAAAGTGGTCTGCCTCAGGGAGTAACTCTCTAAGGTGCCTTCAAGTGTAACCAGTGAGGCTAATGGACTAGGAAACAAAAGTGGAGCCATGGAGGGCAGTGCATGGGAAGGTTCCTCCCAGGAAACAGACCCAGAGTTTAACCAGGGACCTTGATTCATAGCCAGGACCCAAGTTTTCACTACTCCCATCTAGCAGCCATTCATCATTCTCATTAACAAATGACCACCGAACGCTTCCCTGTCTTCTCGTGTATAAATCAGAATACGTATTGAAGTTACCCTGTTTTACTTCTCCATTGTATTTTGGGCCTGGGGAGGCAGGAGCACTTTTCTGTTCAGGTATGAGCCAGTAAACTAAATGACCCGCTAAAGGACTGCCCATCACAGGGAGACCTTCAACTTTGAACTCTAGTAACTGGAAGTGTGTTGGAACTGCCACCTTTAGGGAATGAGAAAACATGTCCCATGTGTGGGAAGAAGGGTGTGCACTTTTGGAAGCCAAGAGGAGAAGACTATGGAAGAGATGAATTTCCCCCTAAAATCAATTTTTTTCCCTTAATGATAGAACTCCCAAGTTCTATGGGCCATATGACAATTACATGGCAAAATTATATTGTTATCTTATTTGAACTATTGTATCTTTGGGTTGCTTGGCTATAAAAACTTGTACTCTGGGAGCTGGGGTTGTGGCTCAGTGGTAGAGCACTCACCTGGCATGCGTGAGGCACTGGGTTTGATCCTCAGCACCACATAAAAACAAAATAGAGAGATCGTGTCCACCTAAAACTAAAAAATAAATATTTTTTAAAAAATTGTACTCTAATACTTCTGTTTCACTATACTAAGTCATAAGCAAAGAGGATAGTTAATGACTACCTTAACATAGGGCAAACTTTGGCCAAACTAGAAATAGAAATTAGAAGCAAGTGTGATAATTCCCAGTTGTTACTATTACAATCCCTGTAATCTTGCATTTCCATGACACCTGCAGTGATCCCTAAGGCATCTTTATTTCCACCTTTTTGTCTCTCTTTTCAGATTCTGGTGTCCCAATGACCTTCACATTGTATCCTTCTCTAAATCCATCATTACAAATGGGAAATAGAAGACAACTCGTGTGTATTGAATATTTTCTCCACGCCTGACACTTTTCCAAGCACTTTATATGATGTGCAGTATATCAAAATCCCTAATTTTCACATAAGAAAAGTGAAGTTCAGAGATATTTATTAACTCTATCTACATTCACTTATCTAGTATAATCTAGGTGAAAATTTCCTCAGAGTTTAAAACCTAGAGGTGTACAACTGTACTCAGCCCTATGAGTGTAATTTCAGGCGTCACTGGGTTGAATAGAAAAGTGAGTTTCTTATTTGTGTTCTATGTGGATCCCCTGAATCGTGCCACATAAGTATTCATACACTTCAGGGAGCATATTAATTTTCCCTTTCCTAGGGAAAGTGTCCAGCCTGGGCACTGACCCCAGCTCTGGAGGGGCCAGGTACAGAAGAGCCAAATGTGTGTTCAGTGTGGCCAACTGACTCAGGGCCTGATCCCAGGAGGATGAAAATGGGAAGGGTTAGCTTCATGAATGACAATGAGGTATGCTAGTGATCTTCAAACTACACTTGGCTCCACAACCTAAGAAGATTTTATAAAATTATGTACCCTTTACACATTTTAAATCTGATTCTGGAAGTACTTGTTATTATGTTTTAAATACTTGCAATGGATGTAATTTCCAGTGTGTACTAAATATAGATGCATCCATTACAAGTCACATTGCTCTTTTAAAAGTAGTCAATGGAATCTAAATATCCTAGTAGTCCAATACCCATAAGTGGCTATTTTTAAAAGATCTGAACAAGAAGTTCCTTTTAGCAGTCAGAAATTTTACTTTGTCCCTTACTAACTCCATTCCCCTGCCTCTACATAAATTTAGTCAAATGGAATAGTGTTCTATACTTGAGAATCTTTTGTAAATCATATAAATATTGTATTATCTGCAAATCAATTGTGTATATACATTGGAGTTTTTTTACTTTATGTGCCCAGAATGTTATAATCATTCACATTTGCTGTTATTTCCAATACATAGCTGTCCAAACCAACATCAGTAGGCTGACACATTTGAATATTATTCAACATAAAAGAAATTTGTTGTTGGAAGTGCATCTCTATGAGATGAGTGATGCTTTGTTTTTACGATAAGCTCACTCATACATCCATGAATATTATTTATCACAAATATGGGAAAGATTTGGCATCATTTCCCCTATTTTTCATTATATAATGTAAAGACTAAGAAATCTTATTTATATAATAAGTATAGGGGATAGAAAAGGTTTTGCTGAAACATAGTCACTCAAGTCTTTGAACTCTTTCTAAATTTTATGTCAAAAATTACCTAGTGCTTTGTCATAACATTATTTTTCATATTCTATCAAATGACAACTTGATTAGGCCTGTCTTCAGTTTTGTTGGAAGAAAAGAACTGGAAACCACCTGGCTTACAAAAGCATTTTTTGTTGTTGTTCAGTTATTAGGACTTTTATCAAGAAAGCTATGCCAAGATTTATCAAATAACTATTAATTATACATGCTACTTTTGACCTAGAGATACCTTCTAAAGATACAGTCAGAGGTGTTGGGAAAATAGGAATTTTTTATTTTAATGCACCTTAGCCAATTTATAATTTCTAATACAATTATTATTATAGTATCACCTGCTTTTAATATACTTTTTGTTGAAACTTTGATCAACTAAGACAACAGATTTGGCTCACTGAATCTGCATAAAATGTTTGCTGTCTAACCCAATTGGCAAAAGCTGTCATATCAGACTTAATTCTTCAGAAAAACTCTTACCTCAGCTTTCAGCTCAAGGAAATAATATGGATTCAAAGGAACATTATGAAAACCATTAAAAAATAAGTTGCGAAGAACATCTTATAAAATAGATGGCTGAAAGTAGCAAAGTCAAGATTGAAATTACATAGAGCTAATAGAATTATTTTTCCCATTTTTATAATAAATTATAAAACAAGAAAACAATGCTGCTTCTTATAGCAAGTCTGTAATTACATGATAAAGTGTGAGATTCTAGTTGGGTGGAGGTATGTCTCTCACCTCAAAGTGGGAGAAGGAATTTTGGAAAGTGAGTGTCACAATGAACAACCTTTATAAACATGCTCACCAGTTGTCTGGCAGATCAATTTCCAGTAAGAGTATGGATGGGCTCTGAAAACCTAGAAACTGATTTCCTTGAAATTATCTGTGCTTATAATATCCTTGGCAAGTCTTCAGATATTCTCAGAGTACTCCAGTGAGAAGGCCACTGCTCTTAAAAACCAAATACCTGACTGCTTGGACACCTGAAAGAACAAGACATGTGATCAATAATGATTATGTTGAGAATGGCCAACTGCCATTTGTAAGTCAAGAATTTCTAAAATTCCCATCAGTAATGCTTTTGCTTTTTGGAAGTGGAGATTGAACTCAGGGGCACTCAACCACTGGGTCACATCCCCAGCCCTCTTTTGTATTTTATTAGAGAAAAGGTCTCACTGAGTTGCTAAGTGCCTCGCCATTGCTGAGGCCGGCTTTGAACTTGGGATCCTCCTGCCTCAGCTTCCCAAGTGCTGGGATTATAGGCATGCGCCACCGTGCCCGGCAGTAATGCTTTTTTAGCTAAACATCTCAACTGGATGACTCACAGTCACCTCAAACATAACACATCTGCAAATGAATTTACTGTCTGTCCATTTAGGCCTCTAATCATCCTGTGTTCTTTTATTTATTTATTTTTTGAGTTGTTTAACACATCTACTTTTTGTCTCTGCCAGCCCTTGAAATACTTTCCAATCTACATTTTTATTTGGTCCTCAAAACTTCTCTGAGGACTGTGGTTCTGGTTTTGATTTCTGGCTTGTTTTCATGGAGAAGTTGAGGCTCCAAACTGTTTCTTTGACCTTTTGCAAGGTGACTGGGGCTGTTTTTGGTGACTCTGTCTTCACTCTATTCCATAAACTCCAAGAGAGTAGAGATGTCCAGCTCCCTCTTGGGGGATATCTGAAGACATTTGTGGGCTTTTACTTTTGCAAGTCCCACCCATATAATTTTTTTTTATTCGAAGTTGTTGTATATGACAGTACAGTAGAATGAATTACAATTCATAATACACATTTAGGGCACATTTTTACATATCTCTGGTTGTATACAAAATATATTCATACCATTTGTGGATGGTGGTGATAAAATCCTTAAAACCGACAACAGATGACTACATCCACTGGATGTGAAGGGAACCAGGAAATCTTCCCTCAAGATTTCTTGTCTGTGATTTATTTGTATGTTCATCTTTGTGCAGTTTTGTTTTGTTTTGTTTTGTTTTGTTTTGTTTTTGGTACCAGGGATTGAGCTCAGGGGCACTCAACCACTGGATCACATCCCCAGCCCTTTTTTTTGTATTTTATTTAGAGACGGGGTCTCACTGAGTTGCTAAGTGCCTTGCCATTGCTGAGGCTGGCTTTGAACTCACAATTCTCCTGCCTCAGCCTCCCGAGTGCTGGGATTACAGGCATGCTGGGATTACAGGCGTGCACCACCTCGCCCGGTTTGTTGTGTGTGTGTGTGTGTGTGCGCGCGCGCGCGCGCTGTTCTCTCTCTTTTTCATTATTTCTCTTTTGTTTGGTTTGGTTTGTCTAGTTTTTCCTTTTTTTTTTTTTTTTTTTCCTTTTCTTTCCTCTCCCTATTTACTCCCCTGCCCTCACACTCTCAACATATGTGAAAACAAGTTTTACACATGAATTAGGATTTTGAGAACTGGGACAACTGAATAGTATATCAAAATTGTGTTATATATAGTTGTTGTTGTTGTTGTTGTTTTTGCTATTTTTGATGCACTTTCTTTTTCTTCTCTTTTCACAATTTCTACTACTTTGACATTTTTTATTTCTCTTAACATATACATAAGTTTAGTTTATATACACCTCGGTCTTCCCACTAACTTGTTCACTCCAATTCATTACCTCTCTTTTCTGCTAATGTTAAACTACATCCATAGATTTCTCTTTGATACTTCCTAAGAAATAATAACTCAATATCCTCACCTCCTTCCTCCTTAGCATATCACATCTGCATCCAATATCAGAAATTATAAACCCCTTTACAAACCTACAGAGTAGATTGGGGACAGTATTTGAATTCACTGATTCTGTACATTGTGACCAAATTGTGAACATCTGATAGAAAATGTCTGTATTTCTTTTATTAGAGAAGGAAACTACTATTCACCTTATCAGCTATAGAAAATACCTTCACCAACCAAACCACTATTTAGTTCAGAGAGACAGTCTACTCAGGTTAATAGCTTCCTTGCAAATATATAAAAATGATATATTTTTAAAATATGTTACATATTTTAATATATTATTAATGTATTATATATATTATTATTTTTTATTCTAAGTTGTGTATGACAGCAGAATGCATTACAATTCATATATTATATAGAGCACAATTTTCATATCTCTGGTGGTATACAAAGTATATTCACACCATTCGTGTCTTCATACATGTACGTAGGGTAAAACAATAAAACAAACAAGCAAATGGATGAATAAGACACATGTATAAAAAAATCAGTCAACAACTAGGAGCAACTAGACAATCTTGTTAAATGCACGCATGACATGAATGGAACATTTAGGAAAGCCCTTTTGAAAAGGGAAGCCTCAACCTTTTGTCTTTCACCATTCTCCTTCATCCGGCCTGGACCACAGATGCAATGCTAGAAGTAGCTCAAGCTTCCTGCAGTAACAAGATAGCAAGCATAAGGATGAAAGGCTATGCTATGCAAAGCTGAGCAGAATACCGGGAGGAGCTTCCTGAATCTGCAGAAGGGCAGTAAACTGTGTTGTCAACTCTTCTAGCCAGGCTGGATCCTGATGTCAAACCAACCCAGAGACCCAGATGATTCTGCATGGCTCCTTCTCCGATAGGGCCCACGTCCACCTGATCCCCAAGCCCTGATCATCTTATCTCCGTAACATCTTTCCAATCACCCTACTCTCTTGGACTTTCCAGTCTTTTGGGGGCTCTTTTTTGTTTGTTTGCTTGTTTTTCTATTTCTCTGATGGCAAGGTTTTCTTGTTAGTCTCAGCACGCCCCAAAGCTTTAAATGACTTCCAGAAAAGCCTATAGAAAGAAGCACCATCTTAGCACAGCATCTGACTCGTGTTTGCCTTTGCCTTGCTAGACTGATTTCTGGCATGCTTCTCCCACCCTGCCCTCCAACCGAGCTACACTATATTGTAGGTCCTTTGTTTTGGGACCTTTTCTCACTCTCCTCTGTCCCCTGAAATTACTTTCATCATTCACTTGATCATGGCAAACACTACTCTTCTTTCTTTCTTTCTTTTTTAAGTATTTATTTATTTACTTTAGTTGTACACAATGCAATGCATTTATGTTTACGTGGTGCTGAAGATTGAACCCAGGCCGCGCATGTGCAAGGTGAGAGCTCTGCCGCTGAGCCACAACCCCAGCCCGACTACTACTCTTCTTTCAACACTCACATTTTATCATTTTTTAAAATTTTTTATGTGTTTTAATTAGTTATACATGACAGTAGAATGCATTTATGCACTGTGATATATCATACATAGATGGGATATAATTTCTCATTTTTCAAAGTGGACATGTTGCAGAATCATATTGGTCATGTAGTCACACATATACATACAGTAATAATGTCTGTTTGTTGGTGTTCCTGATTCCACTTCTACCCTGCTTAAACACATAAAGAAACAAAACTGGGGGATTAATAAAATGATTTGATTTTTTTTAACTTTCTGAGCAATAGGGATTTAAAATAGATTGTTACATATGTGCCTATAAATGGCAGTTGGTCCTTCTCAGTATAACAATAATTGTTATTGATTACATACCTGACTCCTTCGGGTGTCTAATCAGGTCAGGTATTTGGTGTTTAATAGCAGTGGTCTTCACACTGGAGTACTTCTGAGGATACCTGAAGACTTGCCAAGGATATTATGAGCACAGACGGTTTCAAGGAAATCCATTTCTAGGTTCTCAAAACCCATGCACTCTCTTACTTGAAATTGATCTACCGGACAACTGGTGAGCATGTTTATGAAGGTTGCTTATTGTGAGGTTCATTTTCCAAAATTCCTTCTCCCACTCTAAGGTGAGAGACAAACTCAACCCAGCCAGATATCTTAATCTAGCTTATTACTATGTAATTACAGATATAACCACTTAATATGTAAAATTTTTTGAACTTATTAATTAAAAGAAAAAGACAACAAGGTTTTGCATTAAAGAAAAAAAAAAGACAAAACAAAAAGAAAAAAAAAAAAAAAAAAAAAAAAAAAGAAAAATCTGAATTTATGTCACTTTACATGTATTGATTTTAAGCCAAACTATATACTAAATTAATCCCATTATAGTTGACACAGTAGATTGTGGATTCCATAGCCTTGTTTGTGAAAAATAAAATTACATTAAATTTTAAATTACAGAAGTTAATAGTACATACAACAGAACAGTTTGGACCACACTGAGATTTGTATCTCACATCAGTCAGAATGGAAGTTATCAAGAATACAAACACTGCAAAAGATAATAAAAATCATGGCATTTTCAGGTAAATGGATAGATTTAGATTTGGACAATATAAAAGCTAAGTGAAGTTAGCCAATTCCAAAAAACCAAATGCTGAATGTTTTCTCTGATATAAGGATGCTGATTCATAATGGGGTTAGCGGGAGAGCATGGAAGAATTAGATGAACTCTAGATAAAGCAAAGGGGAGGGAGGGGAAGGGAGAGGGCATTGGGGGGGAAAGATGGTGGAATGAGATGGCCATCATTATCCTAAGTACATGTATAAAGACACGAATGGTGTGATTCTACTTTGTGTACAACCAGACATATGAAAGATTGTGCTCTATATGTACAATATGAATTGAAGTGCATTCTGCTGTCATACATAACAACTTAGAATAAAATAATAATAATAATAGAGTAAAAATAATGCCGGGCATGGTGGCACATGTCTGTAATCCCAGTGACTTGGGAGGCTGAGGCAGGAGGATCGTGAGTTCAAAGCCAGCCTCAGCAACAGCAAGATGCTGAGCAACTCAGTGAGACCCTGTCTCTAAATTTTTTAAAGATACAAAATAGGAGTGGGGATATGGCTCAGTGGTTGAGTGCCCCTGAGTTCAATCCCCAGTACCAAGAAACAAAATAAAAAAAGAATACAAATAATAATAAATGCTGGAGAAGATGTAGAGAAAAAGGAATAACTTCACACTGTTGGTGGGACTATAAATTAGTACCACTACTATGGAAATCACTATGGATGTTCCTCAAAAGACTAGGCATGTAACACCATATGACTTCCTTATATCACTCCTCAGTATTTATCCTGGATAATTAGAATCATCATGCATGTGATATGTGCATATCCTTGTTTATAGCAGGACAATTCACAATAGCCAAACTATGGAACCAGCCTAGGTGTCCATACAATTTCAATAGAAAAAGAAATTGTACTACATACAAGGGAATATTACTCAGCCATAAAGAAGAACAAAATTATGGCAGCCATAGGAAAATGGATAGAACTAGAGACCACTTTATCAAATGAAATAAGCCAAACTCAGAAGGTGTCGAGGGTTGTATGTTTTCTCTCATATGTAGAAGCTAGAGAAGAAAAGGGAATGTAAGATTGAGTGGGGGGAATCTGATGAAAATCTAAAGGAGATCAGTAAAGAAAAGGGACCAGGAGAAGGAGAAGGAAAGGGAGAGGGGAGAGAAGGGGAAATTCTAGGGAGTGATAGTAGCCAAATTATATTGTTCCATTGTGTGCGTGTATGAGTATGTAACAACAAATCCCATCATTATGTACAAACATAATGCATCGATAAAAAATGTGGAAAGAAAAACAAGAATACAGTTTGAAGACCTCAAACCAAAACTGATAATAAGCTTGCTCACAGTGGTTACCACACCATTTACAAAGCATAGAGGAGGAAGTATTTTGACCTTTTTGTGTTTGGTGTTAGATATTAACATTCTTTTCTGGGCAAGCAGAGCTGTCTAAGCTGACTTCTCTAATAGCTTATCAGTTTAGTTTTATTGCGTTGTGCCACCAAAGGCATGAAGCTTGTGTTTTGTGTTTCACTTATGATTAAATATAGCATTTGGGAGGAAATTGGGGTGACTTAATTTTTGGCTGTGTGGCTGCAGGCAGATGGCCTTGGGGTATATTGCAACTGCAGCCTCCGTTTTTATTATTCTTAACAGCTGAAATTACATTTTCATAGAAGCTAGTGGTAAAATGGAATCAGCTCAGTGATTTCTAAAAATTGCCTGTTAAACTAGTATTATTATTTTGTATCTCGTATTTTGGATGTCTGTCAGTTCTGCATAGTGAATGGTGTTTGGGTGGTTACCTGTCTGACTAATTTGCTTTATGTAGGGGATAATCACACATCTTCAATATGTCAGCATCTAGTAAACACTTGGGGATAATTGCATACTAACAATGTCAATTGTTCACTTAATCATCATAATACAGACACCATCATGTTTTATGTGTTGATTATGTACTCAGTGCTGAGAAGAGATAATAATATTTGTTTGACTATATTAAAATAAACACTGAGTTTGAAACATCTGTCCAGTCTTTTCCCCCCTACAGCACAGTGATTAGCATCTATTTTTTAAAGGCCCTTTCTATAATTTCTAAAAACTCAGGTATGACATATCAGTACAAAAGAAGTCTGGAGGAGTTGTGGCTCAGTGGTAGGGCACTTGCCTAGCACATGTGAGGCACTGGGTTCAATGCTCAGCGCCACATATAAAGAAATGAATAAAATGAAGGCCCATCAACAACTAAAAAGAAAAATATATACATATAGAATTTTTAAAAAAGAATATAGCTTTTTAAAAAAGAAGGCTGGACATGAGAAACTACTTCCTTAACTTTATTGGACACTTATTTTTAATTATTTTATAATTTACTTATTTAAACATATCTGCAAAAAGTGACAGAGCATAATACTCTAGGAATACTGTACAGAATATCTAGAGAAAATGAAGGCATCCGCCTTTGCCCCTCAGCACAGGTACTATGAATCTGTGTCCAGTTGGGTTGCTAAGAAAGGGCTGTCCCTTCCTATGCTAGGCAGAACTTTCTTTTTCTCATTCCTTGCAAAGATGGCCATGACTCAGTGTCCTCTTTGCCTCACTCCTCACTGTTTGCAATAAGACAAGAAAAGATAAGATGGAGAGTTGGGCGCGGTGGCACACGCCCTATAATCCCAGCACTTGGGAGATTGAGGCAGGAGGATCCCGAGTTCAAAGCCAGCCTCAGCAATGGCGAGGCACTTAACAACTCAGTGAGACCTTGTCTCTAATAAAATACAAAAAAGGGCTAGGGATGTGGCCCAGTGGTCGAGTGCCCCTGAGTTCAATCCCTGGCACAAAAAAAAAAAAAAAAAAAAAATGATAAGATGGAGAAAGGAAAAGACAGGAAGAGAAAAGGAAGGAAGGGAGAGAGGAAGATAGGCAGTCAGATGGAGAGGAAAGGAGAAGAATGATAGCGACTTCTGGGGGCTTCTTCCTGCTACTGGGGAAAGGGGCAGCCTTGGGGCAGGGATACCATATATGCTGCATCTTCTTGGCTGGCAGGTAGAGAGAAATAAAGGCCTGAAAGTCCCAGTGGCAGATACTGGATCTGTCAAGTGACAGCTACTAGTTCTTTGTGACAGAGGTTACAATCCAAATGCTTATAGGGCCATGCTGGTGACATACAAGGAGGCCAGCCAGGCGGTGGCTCTGGTGACCTGGGAAGCCCACACCACAGATGTGTGCATGTATGTAAATGAATGCATTACAGTCACAGGTTGCTTAACAACAAGGATATCATTGCTTTCCTCCCACCAATATTTACCACGGCATAATCTTGACCTAATATTACCAGATCTCCTGTTTTGTTCTACTTTTTTTCAGAAATTTGTGGGGGTTTTTTTGAGAAATCTTCTGATTTTTAGATGTCAAGACTAATTCTTGTTATTGTTAAACCTATGGATCAAAGTGCAGCAGTTTGATGGGCCTGATGTAATCCATAGGTCCATTTATCAGTTAAACATTTTTTCTTCTCTTCATTGATCATTGTCATGTAACTGTGGTAACAGGACACAATCAGTTTTGATATTTTTAGGAAATCTGGGGAAGGGAAATAAGGAATCAGGAAATTAATTTCCTAAGGAAATTGTTTAAAATGCACAAATGGAGATAATAGGTTTCTTGGGCACCAGGGAACATAGTAACTGCCATTTATGACATTATTTGGAGGGGAAAATAAAAAGAGGTTTCAAGTTGTAAAAACAACAGTGGAAAGAAACAAGCTTTTGGAACTCAAGTCCTTCACTGACTGAAGCATGCCATTATATTTTGATAAGAAAGTGTTTTCTATTAGATCTGGTCTAATGAGATTTTGAAGAATTCCTGAGAACTTAACTAGCTATCTGATGTTCCTGGAAATATAAATATCCAATCTTTTTTTAACTATGATATTTCAGGCAAGATTAGTATCATTGCTTGTGGCCCATGAAACACCAAATTATAAGATCATATGTCATAGGATATAAATATCTTCCAAAACATTGATATGTTTTGGATAAGTAGATTGTCAAGATCATTTTAGCTGAATACAATGTTATCTTAATTATAAGTAGGATTTATAGATACCGTTATGGCTAATTTCATGCAGCAACTTAACTAGGCTATGGTACCCAAACAGTAGTTTGTATGTGACTATAAAGGTGTTTTCTGATGTGATTAACATTTATAATCATTAGGTTTTAAGTAAAGATTACCCGACATAATGTGCATGTTCCCCATCCAATCAGTTGAAGGCCACAAGTACAAAAAGTGAGGTTTTCCAGAGAAGAAAGAATTTTGCCTCAATATGATTTGCCTGAGTTTCTAGCCTGTGTATTCATTTTGTAAATTATATATGTGTGTGTGTTTATATTTATATAAATATATGTGTGTGTGTGCACATGCACATATCCTATTGGTTCAGTTTCTCTGGAATACTCTAAGATGCCCATCTATGAGTTTAGAATACATCCTTCTTCTCTCCAGCCCATTCATCAGTTCTGCTCTAAAGCATTATTTCTTTAGTGTAAGGCTTTCATCTCTGATAAAATGTGAACATGATAAAGCTAATAATAAAGCAACTGCTTTCATATTGCATTACAAATTCTCATTCTACCATTGGCTTTGTCTCAGTCCTCCGGGAAATAAATACAAAGGAGTAAATATTTATTCAGCAGTTTTTATACTTCATTCAATGAACTTTTGAAGTGGGCATTATTTTTTATTACCTGTTTTTAGAAAAAATATCTCTAGTGTTATATCAGATATACACAGCTTGATAAATTTCACAATCCAAACACACTGTAATCAGCACCTAGATGAAGAAACAGAACATGATCAGTATCCCAAAAGTGTCCTCAAGTATTGTGTTGAGCATATGTGTATTTAAACATGTATGTTTGTATGTATATGAGTGTATGTACAGTCACAAGTTGCTTAACAACAAGGATACTTTCTATTAAATTCATCATTAGGTGATTTTGTCATCATGTGAACACCAGAAAGTGCATTTGCACAAACTAAGACAGTTACAATGTCACTAGGCAATATACCATAACTTATGCAGTGCCTCTTGACTGAAAAATCATTATATGGGACATGACAGGATGCATATACGTATACACATATGTTCATGTATAACCACTACCCAGATCAAAGAGACTATAAAATATTTCTAGCACCAAAGAAGGCTCCCTTTGAGTCTTATCCAGTCACTACCTCATCTCAAATTTAACCATGATTCTGATTTTTTCTTTTGCTTTTTGGTGCTGGGGACTGAACCCAGGGCCTTGTGCATGCTAGATAAGCACACCACCACAGAGCTGCACCCCCAGGCTGTAATTCTGACTTTTCAGCAGCAAAAATTAGTCTTGCTGTTTTTATGTTCTCTATAAATAGAACCATACAATGTGTACCCTGGGAGACAGCTTCATTTCTTCAACTTTTGTCTTTGTAAGATATATCCCCATTGTTAATACAAACTTCAGCTCATTAATCTGAGGCTAAGAGATTTTTTTTTTGTTAATTTTATTTTTATAATTTTTAATATGTACAACTCATAGTGCATATATTTAGTATCTTTTTACATACAACTGTTTGCATACAAAGTATATTCGTACAATTCAGGTCTTCAATCATACATTAAGGAAAATGGTATCCGTCTCATTCAACCACCTTTTTTTTTTCCTTTTCTCCCCCTCCCTCCCCTCTTGCTCCCTCCCTTACCCTCCCTTCCCTTGACCATTCTAGTGATCCTCTAATCCTACTATGTACCCCCATCCAACAATACTTTGAAATAGCCTCCTTAAATTCTTTTTAGTTATACATGACGGTAGACTGTATTTTGACATATCATATATACCGTGGAGTATAACTTCCTGTTTTTGTGGTTGTACATGATGTGGAGTTACACTGGTAGTGTATTTATGTATGAACATAGGAAAATGATGTCTGATTCATTCTACTGTCTTTCCTATTCCCATCCCCCACTTCCTCCCACATCACCCTATCCAATCTGGTGAACCTCCCCTTCTCCCTCCCACTCCTGTCTATTGTGAATCAGCATCCACATATCAGAGAGAACATTTGGTTTGGGGGAATTGGCTTATTTCACTTAGCATGGTAGTCTCCAGTTCCATCCATTTACTGGCAAATGTCTTAATTTCATTCTTCTTTATGGCTGAGTAATATTCCATTGTGTATGTGTACCACATTTTCTTTATCCATTCATCTATTGAAGGGCAGCTAGGTTGGTTCCATAGCTTATCTATTGTGAATTGGAGGCTCAGATGTTTTAAACCATCACCTAAATCATAAAGAATATTTGACCAAGATTACACAGCTATAGTAAACAGCAGAGCTATGATTCCAAACATGGAGAGTCTCATTCCAAAGCTCAAGCCTTTTTCTGCTGTATCAATTATTCCCAAAGCAGTATATGTGAAATAATTTTAGGTGGTATGTGGGTGAGAATTAACAGTCATGCTTTCATTTAATGTGTATTATGAAAAAAATAGCTATCACCTCAAGTCAATAATAGAAGCTCCTTTAAAAAAAAAAATACAGTTCAAAAGCTAAGCATAAGCCGGGCGCGGTGGCGCACGCCTGTAATCCCAGCACTTTGGGAGGCTGAGGCAGGAGGATCGCGAGTTCAAAGCCAGCCTCAGCAATGGCGAGGCACTTAGCAACTCAGTGAGACCTGTCTCTAATAAAATACAAAAAAGGGCTGGGGATGTGACCCAGTGGACGAGTGCCCCTGAGTTCAATCCCTGGTACCAAAAAAAAAAAAAAAGCTAAGCATAGGCCTGCTCTGTGACCCAGTAATCAATTCCTATACACGTATACTCACTAAAAAAAAATGCTTAAGTACAAGTTATATTTATAATGGTCAAACCACAAACAACCTAAATTTATATCAATAATAGGCTTGATAAATACATGTGGAACAGTCATATAATGGAACTCTACACACTAATAAAAAGAACAAACTATTTGTTATGGTTTGGATGTGAGGTGTCCCCCAAAAGCTCATATGTGAGACAATTGCAAGAAGGTTTAGAGGAGAAATGATTGGTTATGAGAGCCTTCCAATCAGTGAATTAATTCCTGATAGGATTAACAGTGTGGTAACTGAAGGTGGGTAGGGTGTGGCTGGAGGAGGTGGGTCATAGGGGGCGTATGTTTGGGGCATATATTTTGTATCTGGTGAGTGGAGTTTCTCTCTCTGCTGCCTGATTGTCATGTGAGCCACTTCCCTCTGCCACACTCTTCCACCATGATGCTCTGCCTCACCTTGAGTCCTGAGGAATGGAGCAGGCTGTCTATGGATTGAGACCTCTGAAATCATGAGCCTCCAAATAAACTTTTCCTCCACTACAATTGTTCTTGTCAGGTCTTTTAGTCACAGCAGGGAAAAAGCTGACTAAAACACTATTGCTATATACAACAACATGGGCGAATCTCTGATAATGTGATGAGTAAATACAGCAGACACAAAAGATTATGTGCTGTATGATTCTACTTTTATGAAGTTCAAGAAGGTAAAATTAATATATGGTGATAGATACTAGAATGGTGTTTGCTGGAGGAACTGACAATTATTGAAAAGAAACAGGAAGGAACATTCTGGAGTCAAGGATGTTTTATATCTTTATAAGGGTGGTAGGAATGTGTGTGTGTGTGTGTGTGTGTGTGT
Source organism: Tamias sibiricus (assembly GCA_025594165.1). Taxonomy (NCBI): domain Eukaryota; kingdom Metazoa; phylum Chordata; class Mammalia; order Rodentia; family Sciuridae; genus Tamias; species Tamias sibiricus. Next base: position 124,243,284 of record CM046666.1, on the reverse strand, counting down.
GTGTGTGTGTTGTAAAAAATTCATGGAGTTATGTACATAAGAATTGTGCACTCTATCATATATTCTAGAAAAATCATAACAAATCGAGATAAATTCATCTTCATTAGAAATGAATTTATTTAATTAAAATCCTAAATTAAAAATTTCAGTGTTCTCCTTCCAAACACATTCTATGAGGCTAGTATCATCTTGATACCCAAACCAGACAAAGACACATCAAGGAAAGAACACTTCAGACCAATATCTCTGATTAACATAGACACAAAAATTCTTAATAAAATTTTGACAAATCACATACAGAAACATATTAAAAAGATACTGTGCTATGATCAAGTGAGGTTCATCCCAGGGATGAAAGGTTGATTCAACACACAGAAATCAATAAAAGTAGTATATCATATCAATAGACTTAAAGACAAGAATCATGATTATATGCATTTAAAAAAATTTTTTTTAGTTGTAGGTTGACACAATACCTTTATTTTACTTATGTGGTGCTAAGGATCAAATCCAGGGCCTCATACATGTGAGATGAGCGCTCTACCACTGAGCCATAGCCCCAGCCCTCAATATTCATTTTGAGTCTTGTTAAAAATTCTGGTCCTGCTGGGTATGGTAGTGCACGCCTGTAATCCCAGCACTTGGGAGGCTGAGGCAGGAGGATCATGAGTTCAAAGCCAGCCTCAGCAATGGCGAGGCACTTAGCAACTCAGTGAGACCCTGTCTCTAATAAAATACAAAATAAAAAAGGGCTGGGGATGTGGCCCAATGGTCAAGTGCCCCTGAGTTTAATCCCCGGAACAAAAAAAAAAAAAGTCAGGTCCTAAGCTGACATGATGAAGATTAAATTTTATTATTATTATTATTATTACTATTACTATTAAAATCCCGATGACATTCTTCATAGAACTAGAATGCAGAAAAAGCATTTAACAAACACAGCACCTCTTCATGTTCAAAACACTAGAAAAACTAGGGATAGTAGGAACATACCTCAACATTGTAAAAGCTATCACAAGGCCAACATCATTCTAAATGAAGAAAAATTGAAAACAATCCCTCTAAAAACTGGAACAAGACAGGGATGCCCTTTCACCACTTATATTCAACACAGTCCTTGAAATTCTAGCCAGAGCAAACAGACAGACAAAAGAAATTAAAGGGATTCTAAAAGAAGAACTCAAACTATCACTATTTTTTATGACATGATTCTATATTTAGAAGATCCAAAAAATTCCACCAGAAAACTTCAAGAACTAATAAATGAATTCAGCAAAGCAGAAGGATAGAAAATCAATACCCATAAGCCAAACGCATTTCTATACATAAATGATGAAGTCACTGCAAGAGAAATTAGGAAAACTACCCCATTCAAAATAGTCTCAAAAACAATAAAATACTTGGGAATCAATCTAACAAAAGAAGTGAATGACCTCTACAATGAAAACTACAGAACACTAAAGAAAGAAATTGAAGAAGACCTTAGAAAGATGCAAAGCTCTCCCATGCTCTTGTATAGGCAAAATTAATATTGTCCAAATGGCCGTACTACAAAAAGTTTATACAGATTTAAAGCAATTCTTCATAGAACTGGAAAGAGCAATCATGAAACTTATTTGGAAAAATAAGAGACCCAGAATAGCCAAAGCAATCCTTAGCAAGAAAAGCGAAGCAGGAGGCATCACAACACCAGACCTTAAACCATACTAAAGAGCAACAGTAACAACAATGGCATGGTCTTGGCACCAAAATAGTCAGGTAGACCACTGATACAAAATAGAGGACACAGAGACAAACCTATATAAATACAATTATCTCATACAAGACAAAGGTGCCAAAAAACATACACTGGAGAAAAGATAGCCTTTTCAACAAATGGTGCTGAGAAAACTGGAAATCCATATGTAGAAAAATGAAATTAAACCTCAATCTCTCACCAGCACAAAAATCATTTCAAAGTAGATTCAAAGATCCACTTGAACAGAGACCCTATGCTTAATAGAAGAAAAAGTAGGCCCAAATCTTCATCATGTCAGCTCAGAACCTGACTTCTTACGAAGACTCCTAAAGTGCAAGAAGTAAAATCAAGATTCAGTAAAATGGGATGTGTTCAAACTAAAAAGTTTCTTTTCAGCAAAGGAAACAATAACGTGAAGAGAGAACCTACAGAATGGGAAAAGAGCTTTACCATACGCACCTCAGATAGAGCACTAATCTCCAGGATATGTAAACTTAACACTGAAAAAAAAAAAACAAACAAATAAACCAATCGATAAATGGGCTAAGGAACTGAACAGACACTTCACAGAAGAAGAAATACAATCGATAAACAAACATATGAAAAAATGTTCATCGTCTCTAGCAATTAGCAAAAAGCAAATTAAAACTACAATGAAATTCCATCTCACTCCAGTCAGAATGGCAACTATCAAGAATACAAGCAATAATAAGTGTTGGTGAGGATGTGGGGGGAAAGGTACGCTGATACATTGCTGGTGGGACTGCAAATTGGTGCACCCACTCTGGAAAGCAGTATGGAAATTCCTCAGAAAACTTGGAATGGAACCACCATTTGACCCAGCTATCCCACTCCTTGGTTTATACCCAAAGGACTTAAAATCAGCATACTACAGTGATGCAGCACATCAATGTTTATAGCAGTTCAACTCACAATAGCTAACTATGGAACCAACCTAGGTGCCCTTCAACAGATGAATGGATAAAGAAAATGTGGAGCAAATACACAGGGGAATATTATTCAGCCTTAAAGAAGAATGAAATTATAGTATTTGCAGGTGAATTGATGAAACTAGAGAATATCATGCTAAGTAAAATAAGCCAATCCAAGAAACCAAAGGTCTAATGTTCTCTCTGATAAGCAGATGGTGATCTATAGTGGGGTGTGGGGTGTGCAGGTAGGGAAGAATGAAGGAACATTGCATAGAGGGGAGTGAGGGAAGGGGTGGGGCTGTGGGGATGGGAAGGACGGTAGAATGAGACAGACACTATTACCTTATATACATGTATGATCACACTACTGGTGTGACTCTGCACCATGTACAGCCAGAGGAATGAGAAATTGTGCTCCACTTGTGTACAATGTGTCAAAATTCATTCAATTGTCATGTATAACTAATTGGAACAAATTGAAAATTAAGAAAAAAAGAATGTTAAGTGTTCTATGGGTATTGCAAGAGCCAAGCAGGTGAGTGGCATCTCATAAGAGACACATGGCCATATGCCACAGCAGCCCCTAAGAACAGCAGTGCTCAAGGAGGAGAGGAGATAAGCTCTTCTTTCCCAAAGCAGTGTCTGAGATCCGGCAGAACTGGCCTCACCTGAGTGTTTAGTAGACCTGCCCTGGCTTGTGCCTCCCTCCAGACCTAGTAAAACAGAATCTGCATTTTAACAAGATCCCCAGGTGATTCATATACGCTGAGTAGAAAATGAAAGCTCTGATAGAGACGACAGCAAGGTTAATTATCTCAAATGCATCTATTTATCTTCCTAAGTAGACTGTAAACCTCTTGAGGACAGTCTGGTATAGTGATGAAGAACTACATCCCCAGTTATGCTACTTCCCAGAAGTAACTCTGGGAGGTTACTAGATTCCCTTAGTCTCAGAATACAAAGTGAGAATAATAATATTATCACTACTATTATTATCTATTTCACTGGATGTTGTAAAGATTAAATGAAATAATATATTAGGGGCTAAGGGCATATAGTTCAGTGTTAGGGCACACACTAAGTATGCACGAGGCCCTGGGTTCAATCCCCAACACCAACAGCATAATAATAATGTGAAGCATATATTGTACATTGCCAAGTACATCATAAAATATTTTAGTCATTATCAACTTTGTCCATGGTAAATGAAATGAAGGGCACTTGTTTATATATTCAACAAATTTTACTGATCTCCCACTATGTGCTAGGCATTAAAAAAAAAAATCAGAGGACACAACTCTGAACAAAACTGACCCCAAAAGCCCTGCATCATTAGGGGTCCTGTTCTGGTATGAAAGGTGGTAATTGCGTAGCAGATGGAACCCTCAGGAAAGGAGTTCTTGGAACTCTTGGGAAAATCTCCTAATTGAGTCCTGAGGTATCTGGCAGCGCTGCATACTGATTCTTCCTCCCAGATGGGCTGTGACCACTGTTAGTAAAAGAAGTGTGCCAAGATTTTTTTTTTTTTTTTTCGCACCTTCCCTGGAGACAGGCTGTGCTGATGAAAAAGAAAATGTAGCACCTGCACATCTTCTTGCTTAACAATTCTTTTAAAAGAAATCCTTGTTCTTTTGATATTTGAATCTCTATAAATAAATGGGGGGAAATGTCTCCATTTTTATCTCAAATAAGAAAAATTAGCAACGGAACATCACATGGGCCGCTGATTTGGGCTCCAGGGAACTCAGTGACAGGGGTTGGTTGGACTCCTCCCTTACCGCTGGAACAGTTGCCATGTGGGCAAAACAACTTTGTGCCCACCCCTCTCTGAGTGAGCCACACCTGTCCTGGGTGCAGACCCATTAAAGCTGTCTACTTTGGAAAGCAATGCAGGTGACACTTGCATATTTGTTGTTTGATTTGATGGGAAACAGAAAAAGAAGAACCCTCCCTCAATTCTCTCCCTCAGTGTCCTTTATTATTATTATTATTATTATTTTAGTTGTAGTTGGACACAATACCTTTATTTTATTTATTTATTTTTATGTGGTACCGAGGATCGAACCCAGCACCTCGCCCATGCTAGGGGGGTGCTCTACCGCTGAGCCACAACCCCAGCCCCTCCCTCAGTGTTCTTCAATGTGCATCTTATTGTACTTGAAGGAAACCTAATCCAGCCCAAAATGGAGAGTCATCTTGGATTTGGACTGATCCTAAAAAGAGAGGCTAATAAGTTTCTTTGAAAGGTGTTTTTCTAACCTTTCCTTCCTCTTCCCTCTTCTGCTACATGAGCCACTTGGACTCAAAAAGGCCACTGAGGACACCTAAACCCATTCCAAAAAGCCTCCCTCACCTCACTCCTTTGTGTCCAGCCTTCTTGCCCCTCGTGTTGTCTCATTTAGATTCATGTTGGGTTGAACCTGTACACTCCTAAGCAGGAAGGAGTCATCAGGCGTGGAATATTTATGGTCATCTATGCTTTTGCCTATCTAAAGATCTAGGGTTCTGGACTTAAGTACCCCCAGAGTCAGTCTCTCTGAATTGTAGGGATTGGTACCATCAACTAAGTAGACCATTTTGGAATTCCCCTCCAAGTCGGATGTCATGAGCACTGCTTAGAAACCCAGAGGTTACTGGAGGGTGTGTTCCTTTGGCCCCAGACTGACTCTGAGCTATCAGCATGCTTTGCTAGCAAGTCTTACTCAATTGTGTCTCTTCTAGTATTTGAGACTAGAAGTAAAGTTAATAGTTTTATATATATATATATATATATATTATATATATTTAGTTGTAGATGGACACAATGCCTTTATTTACTGATTTTTATGTGGTACTGAGGATTGAACCCAGTGCCTCACACTTGCCAGGCAAGCGCTCTATCACTGAGCCACAACCCTATCTCCTAGATGTGAAGTTAATACTTTTACCATAACCTAAGAATTTCCCAGTGAATTTTGGCACTTTAGGACATTGTTCTTAACGTCACCAACATACAAAAAGTAACTAGTGTTAAAAGTTTTATCTATTCACTTGAAAATGTTTGGACCATATTATAAATTGACCATAGCCCATTCATTTTTCACTATTATTATTATTAGTAGTAGTAGTAGTAGTAGTAGTACTAGGGATTGAACCCAGGGGTGCTTAACCAGTGAGCCACATCCCCAGTCCTTTTTATTTATTTATTTATTTTGAGATAGGGTCTTGCTAAGTTGCTTAGGGCCTCCCTAAGTTTCTGAGGCTAGTTTTGAACTTGCAATCCTTCCTTAGCCTCCCAAGAGGCTGAAATTACAGATGTGAGCCACCACGCCTAGTCCATAGTTCATTTAAATATAGAAAATGACCAGCAATCTCATTTTTCATTTGATAAAAAACAGAATATCATTCTATAAGCAAATACTATGGATTTTATTATACTTATGTTCTAGTAATAGAGTATGGATTATTCAAATCTCAAAGTCTTATTTAGGAGAGATTATATGCCCAAAATACCATTGCTATAAATATGTATCACTATTTGCAAATGTTCTAATCACACAACCAACAAATTTTAAATAATGAAGCTAAATTCACTGTCATTAAATAATCAGAATGCTAGCCACTGAAAACCATAACCAGTTCCAGAAGGCTGATGATAAACCATTAACTGATGATAAACTGTTAGCAAGTATCCCTTCAAAAAAGTGTGGGAATTTCAATCATCATCATCCAGAAAAAGCTCTACAACATGTAAGTGATACTGAGTATCAACCAGATTTGTTAGCAGAGCACTGAATCAGGTTCTTTGTCAACTCCAATAGAAAATCAATTTTAGCTTATAAATAACTAAGTTTAGCACCCCTTAGCTTTCTAACTAGGTTACTAGCAAGCATCTCTTTGCCCGATGTGAAATTAAATTTGACAAAGAAACAGTTTTTTTCCCCCTGCTCCCAACCAAGAGGACACTATAAAATGGACTGCATTTTGAAAACCATAATACTTACCTAGAATATGCAAACAAACTGTTCCTTTAGGCCATCTGCTGCCCCGTTCCTCCTCTGGTGGTCTCCGTACCCAATACCCACTGTATGTAGGCTCCCCTTTCTTAATTCCACTGTCAAATCTTCTCTTTGTCATTCCCTCTCTCACAACACCCTCTCCTAACTTCCACCTTTATCCAACTCCGTCATCCCCACTCTATCCTCTAATTATGTTTGGAATGTTCTATTCAACAGCAGCCTTATCAGCCAGACCTATCCAGGGTGGAACCCTCTATCTGACCCAGCTCTCCAGGAAGACAGATACCATTTCCTCTTCTTTCAAAGCACAAACTCCTGTCCTCTGGTTCTTTGCTAGGCACAAAACTAAGACTAGCTTGCTCTAGATTCATCCCAAAACTTTTCACTTTGGGCAAAAGCTTGCAAAGATTCATTTTTAGTTCTCTGAGTATAAAGCGTAAGCTGGGTATGGTGGCGCACGTCTGTAATCCCAGAGGCTCAGGAGGCAGAGGCAGGAGGATTGCAAGTTCAAAGTCAGCCTCAGCAACTTAGCAAGACCCTGCCTGAAAATAAATAAATAAATAAATAAATAAATAGGGTTGGGGATGTGGCTCAGTGGTTCAGTGCCCCTGGGTTCAATCCCTGGTGCCAAATAAGCAAATAAATAGATAAATACAAAATACGTTCTAAAAATACAGCAACAAAATGAAGAGCTTGTTATCTCATAAAATGCATGATCCAAGTGTTACCTTTCTGTAAGAAAGTATTCATTTATCATCCAAAACTGTACAACAAAAGCTATAAAACACTAAAAAAAGAAAAGAAAAGAAAAGAAAAACTATAGCACATCCCCCAATCAAATAGATCTAATTGCCAATCCACAGTCTCTTATACTGTAAGTAACCATGATATACGAGTTTCTATTGCTCAGAGCAGCAACAAAGTTCTTTTGTTAAGTTCATTTATCCATCTATCCATTCATCCTTCCATTCAACAGCTATTTATTAAGTACCTGCTGTATGCTGGCACTACTGCAATCACTGGAGATTTGTTAGTGAACAAAACACAAAGTTGGGATATGATGAACAAGGTTTGGTAAATTATAGGAGGTAGAGATTTGACTTTCAGATGAAAATCCATCAAAGGAGAAATTATTGATTGTAAATTTATCTCTGGATTTAGTCCTATGACTTTCAGTAAACTTTGTTTCTTCCCCCTTCAAAGTCCATGCAGTTAGACCTTGACTAGTGATCACTTTCTGTTACCATAAATCATCCTCAAAACTCAGGTTACTTTCAGAACCTTATGACACAAGTAGTAACAATTGAAGCTCCAAAAACAATATCCCTGCCAAGACAAATAATAGTAGCAGCAACAAACATTTATTGATCAATTACTATATTTCAGATATTTAATCCCCACAATAATCCAAAGAGTAATTTTCCCCACTTGAAAGATGAGAGGCTAAGACTCAGAGGTTATTAGATCTGTCTATGATTCAAGCTAAGGATCTATTTCCTTGATTTGTTGAATGCCTCCTGGCTGTTAATGGATAAATTCTGAACTCTGTGGTTGATTCCAGCTCCAAAAGCACCTCACCTTTATCATGGGCCCTTTGTGCTAATTCTCCTGGCTTCTCTCTGTAGCCAGGTATAGTATGCTCCTTCCCCACTGATTACAACATCAATAGGTGACAAATATTGAATATATGTGCAGTATGTTTACTATTCTAATCAAATAGTGCATTCCTCAAAGTTAATTTGGTACCTATTTAACAAGACACATAATTGTTATTGAATTACATGGCAATTAGAGAAAGCTGTACCCATAAATTCTGTAATCAGTCCCCAAATGACTAATTGTCTAGTATTTTTATTCCTTTTTTTTTTTTTTTTTTTTTTTTTTGCTATTATTTCCTGCTATGGTGTGCTATTTCTTCTCCTTTTCTTCCTATACATCCTATTCTGTTTCTTCAGAACACAGGTTAAGTAAAACATGATGAATTTAGATTGTATTCCCCATTAGCCTAAATCCTTTATTCCCCAGGGATAAGATCTTTCTTGACTTCTCCTGACGTACCACAACTTGTTCCCCAATCCTCACCTCTGCCTGGATTCCCTGGAGGCTGGAGGATGGAGAGACAGCAGAAGTCAGGTAAGTCTCTCCTTGAGAGGGATACAAATTTATCATATGACGAAAGTCAATCTGCCGGTGACCTCCACCATAGGAGATAATAAAGTAGAGGAAAATGAACTCTGGATACTCTACACTTGCAATTTGTTAGTCTTAAAGCAAAAAGAGCAGAGAAAACAATAGAGGAATAAGGAAAATGAGATATTTTCTAGTAAAGTTGGAAAACAGATCACCTTTTACTGTTCCTTCTGAACCTGTTCATAACTGAAACAAATTCACAAGGTCACAAATTCACTAGGATGAAGGGAGTGTGAGAGGAATCAATGGCTGATGAACAACATCACTCACCTTTTGGAGGCCAGAAAGCAGATGGCAGAGTAGTGATTGACCTGAGAACTGTGGAAAAGGATACCCACAGGAATTAAGCCAACCCACCCTCATAAGAGGTCCAAAGAGTTCAGAACATGGTATATCCAGGGAACCCTTAAGTTAGGAATAAGATGTGCAATGGAAATTAGAGGAGTTTGCTGCTCATCTGCGCACTGAATTGGTTGTCTGATGAATCCAGACAACTACCCCTCCTCCCCATGAAGCAGAGAGACCAAGGTCTCCGAAAACAATGAAGGGATCGTGGTTCCATCCCTAAGAACTCCGGGTAGATTAGACAGCAAGTGTGACAAGCAAAGCTGAAAACTGAGAAGTTTGCTGATTGGACCCCCATCTTTTCCCATATCTGCTTCCAGAATATCAGTATCTGTGAGATGTTCCCAAGCAAAAAAATAGATGAATTCTTCTTAGAAGGAACTGAATGGGTTCAGAGGTAGGGAAAAAACACCTACAATTTTGATGTTTGAGATTTGTGCAATGAAAAGCTTATCTACCATCTGATTACCATGGAGCAAAACTCACTAGTATATGTTGGCAAAAACTGCTCACCAATATAAAACCTTATATCAGTTTTTTGGTGATTCACCTTTAAATTAATTAAGTGCCAAATATCTCTATATACTTGAACAAATACTCCAAGAAAAAATATATAAAATAGACACAAATTATAAAAAGGACTTCAGTTAAGAGATAATAAGAAGAAAAAATAATGAAACCATAATTAATATCCTTAATAAGATAAAATACTGTATCCATGAAATAGGAACAAAATTCTATCCTTTAATAAAAACATTAGAAATAAAAATATAAAAATAGAACTTTTTTTTTTTTTTTTGGTACCGGGGATTGAACTCAGGGGCACTCGACCACTGGGCCACATCCCCAGCCCATTTTTGTATTTTATTAGAGACAGGGTCTCACTGAGTTGCTAAGTGCCTCGCCATGGCTGAGGCTGGCTTTGAACTCGCGATCCTCCTGCCTCAGCCTCCCAAGTACTGGGATTACAGGTGTGCGCCACCGCGCCCGGCTAGAACTTTTTTTTTTTTTTTTTTTTTTTGGCATTGCTGGGGATCAAACCTAGGGCCTCATATGTGCTAAGATAGCCTACTAACACTGAGCCACAATTCCAGCCCCATAAAAGTAGAATTTTTAAATACTAATAAAAAAAATCAAATCCCTTAGAAAAGAGAAATAAAGGATCCAAAAGGGAAAAAATTTAAAACTAGAATATTTAGACATGCCACCATCCAAGTAATAGGAACTCCAGAAAAAATAAAACAAATCAGGGCTGGGTTTGTGGCTCAGCAGTAGAGCACTTGTCTAGCATATGTGAGGCCCTGGGTTTGATCCTCAGCACCACATAAAAATAAATAAATAAAATAAAGGTACTGTGTCCAACTACAACTAAAAATATACATATAAAAAATATACAACTAATCAAATAAAACAGAAATAAAAAAGAAATTATCAAAGAAACAATACAAGAAAACATCCCTAAATGAAGAAATATAAGTTTCTACACTGAGTCAATCCAATGCTCAAAATAACAGATAAAAAATTATCCATATCAAGGTATATACAATGTGGCAAAACTTTAGATCACTAATGATAGAAAGATCATGAGAGTTTACATAATCTAGAAAAAAATCACATAAACATGGCAAGGAATTAGAATGTTATCTGACTTCCCAACAGCAGCACTGGAAGCTCTTTGACAATGGATAAATCTCACAACACTACTTTTTCCTTGAACTCTACCCTTCTATCTCTATCTCTTTTTCTATTTCTATCTCTATCTTCATCCTTCTCTCACCCTGTCTCTGCCTCTTTGTCCATGGAGTCATTATACCCCAGGAGTTGATGGCAGCTATTTTTTGACCAGGAAGAAAACCAGACTTAAAAAAGAAATAAATGAAACTGACATTGCAGAAGGTAGAGTGAAGAAACAGAAGAAAGCCAGGATAGTGGTGACATCATTGAGTTACTTAAACATCCCCAAATCCCTCCCTCCCTCTCAGCATTCCATTACATGTGCCAGATAGTTGCTTCAAGGCCATTTATGACCTGGTCTCAGAAATCACTGGGATTATCCTGTTCTGCTTATTGAAGCAGCCAACAGCCTGTCCAGATTCAAGTGGAGGAAATGTAGAGTGATTCTAAGAAATAAAGCTACTGAGCACACCATGAGGCTTAAATGCAGGCTTTCCTGATCTAGGAAATGTGCTTATTGTGCCATAAAATCATTCCTAACCTGTGGGCAGAGCTCTCCTAAGGAGCCACAGAGTTGTTTCAATGGATCCTTGTGTCACCAAGCATTTTCTATAGATTGAAGAAATATGTGCCTTGTAAACACAAATAACTGTACTATTGTCTTCAAAGTATAAGTTCTGTCTTATAATTAATAAGATACAAACTCATGCAAAATCTTTGCTGAAGTTAAAGTAGCATTTTGTGTTATTTTTATTATGTATTGGAGTGTATGTTTTCTTAATTGTGGATACAGAATGTACAAATAACACATGGGGCCAATATTTTTAATGTTTAAAAAGGACAGTCATGCCAGGAGTGATGGGGCACGCTTACAATTGGGCACCTCAGCAGGCTGAGGCAGGAGGGTCGCAAGTTCAAGGCCTGCCTCAGCAACTTAATGAAACCCTCAGCAATTTAGCAAGACTAAGTCAAAAATTTTAAAAATAAAATAAAAAGGGATGGGGATGTGGCTCAGTGGTAGAGCATCCCTGGGTTTAATCTCCAGTACCAAAAATTAAACCAAAAGAAAAAGGATTGTCACGTCCTTCGGATTAAAAGTTGCCATTTTCATAATGTGCCATAAATCACAGTGAACTCTAAGGTAAGGCTTGTTCAAGTACAATCACACTGTCTGCCAGATCCACAGGCAGCTCAACTCACAGACCCCGTGGCAATGGCTCTAGACAGCCACACTCTGTGCCATATACTCCCGCCTCCCACCCACAGCCGAAACAGATTGGACCAGGGGTAGGCAGCTGAGCCAATCAATCCTTGCCTGGCCAGTGACTATGATGTGTCTTCACGTGAAACAGTATTAGCTAGAGACAAACTAACTACTAAGACTTCTTCTGCTGGGCATTTGCTTTGTTTTTAATTGACACTTAAGAAATACACATATTTTGGGGGGGTATGGTGTGATATTTTAATATATGTATACATTGTGTCATGATCAAATCAGGGTATTCAGCATGCCCATCATCTCATACATTTATCATTTCTTTGTGGTAAGAACATTCAAAATCCTCTCGTTATTTTGAACTACTTAATATGGTACCGTTAACCGTAGTCACCAACGTGTGCAATAGAAACAGAACTTATCTGCCTATCTATGTGTAACTTCGTACCTGTTGACCAATACTTTTTTCAGGCACTTGAACTCACACATAGAGACATACAGCATAGGAGAAAGGAAGCAGCACAAACTGACACCAATGAATCAAAGTAATGTGAGAGCAAACTAAATTTAAAGGAGAGCTATGAACTAGAGAGAAGATGGCGGGTAAGGAGGCTGACTAGAAGCACAAGAAGCAAATTGAAACAACATATATGAAAACAGCAGCATGATGTTAATGTGGAAGTTCTTCTCCTGAGCTGCCATCAGAATCAGCCTGGGAGATGCTTCCTCATGGAATGCCACCAGAATCTCCAGTGTATTTAGAGGTTGAAAAAGCTATCAAAGCCATTCTGACACTTGCCAGTTAGGAGTCCCTCATCTCCAGAGGCCCCACAGTGGCACGTTTCCCTCTCTTGGATTTCATGGAATCCTCTATCTTCCTTTTGACTTGTATGTGCCCTGAAAGTTAACCCCACTTCACCTAGCCAAGTGAGTTTCTACTCCTTCTAGGCAAAAGTATCTATCTAAACAATCACTAAAAGGAGAGCTGCAGGAAAAGGGAGGGGAAAAAAAAGAAGTATATATATATATACACACACATACATACATACATATATTGTTGTAAGGAACTCTTTGTTGAGGCTGCTAAAGAGAAAACAAAAGCTATGGGAGATGGGTTTTGAAATGGAGTTATCTTGCAGGAAAGTAGGGTTTTTTGTTGTTGTCGTTGTTTGTTTGTTTGTTTGTTGGTACCAGGGACTGACTTCAGGGGTACTTGACCACTGGGCCACATCCCCAGCCCTTTTTTGTATTTTATTGGAGACAGGGTCTCACTGAGATGCTAAAGTGTCTCACCATTGCTGAGGCTGGCTTTGAACTTGCAATCCTCCTGCCTCAGCCTCCCAAGTGCTGGGATTACAGGCGTGTGCCACAGCGTCTGGCTTCAAAAGTAGGATTTTGAGGAGCTGGTTTCTTTGAAAGGTTGCTTATAACTTGAGAGGGAACCCTGAGACAATTTGGCTATAGACAAAGTTACATACATTTCTCCTCATTTTTTTTCTCAACATATGAGGCTATAAATTCATGACTCTAATAGCTCGTGCCACACAGAGAAGCCAGCTCTTGTTCCTTTGTCATCTCATGTGTTTAAATTTTGTCTGTCAGTTCGTGACCTTATCTACCACATTATCTGGAATCACGGACAGTAGCTCAGACACCATGGGAGTCTGAGATGTCAATGCACAATTAAAGCAAATCACCAAATCAACATTTCTGTAACTTATTTTTGTGACTCCAGGACACTAAGGGGTGCTTGGATCTTCTTGGATGGCCACTGAAAGAAATTTGAGTATGCAAAAGCAGTAGTGTTAATCAGTATTCAATTAACAGTCATTCACAATGAAGATGATAAGTTCTAATTATAGATTGCCATAATTTCAATATGTAAAAAAATAGCACTGTATATTAGAAAATTAGAACTAGAAAATTAAAGTGACTGCATAATTAATGGTACTTATCAAATTACATACATTTTTACAATTCTTTGTAATTCACCCGTATTAAGAAGTACACTTAGAATTGTTTCTTTTATTTTAAGAGTTGAAATTAATGTCCCAACCTTCCTTTCTACTGAAGTTCTTGATATTCCTCTTTCTTCCTTGCCTCAAGTTACCTGCTTTCTCTGCCTTTGTATGCAGTAAGGTCTCTTCTACTGAAGGCCTTCCCTGTCATTCTACTGCTTTCCAGCTCCAACAAACTTCTCTTCATCTGTGAAAGTCCCCAGGTCCACCCAGGAACAATCCATCATTTTTTCACCTGTGTCCCTTACATCATTTGCCCAAAACTTCTTCTATAATGGTTAATATATTTTATACAAATTATTTCTTTTTGAGGACTGGGATCAAATTTTATTTATTCATATTTTGCTCTGCTGTAGTATTTTCTAATGCTTACCATAGTAACTTGAACAGATGCTAGACATTTTTGTTGCATAAATGAAAAATGTTTATACAGGGTTGTACACAATTTCTAATTCCCATGTGGCTATAATCAACAGCACTCATTACCGAGATAATTAAGTGAAATGAAGTTTATGGCCAAGAAAGATCATACTCCCTGTGACTCTGGCTCAAAAGAAACCAAATCCATGATTTTAAATTTTTAGGCCATGATACAAATAAGACAGAGCTATCCACATGGGAAATTGTTGCAAAAGAAATGACCATCTTGAATTTAAAGGAAAATGCATAAAACTCTATCATGGATGTTAGTAGTAGACAGGAATACTACTGTGTCAATAACCTTGAAGTAACTAACAATCACATGGAGATAACTTTTCTGGAAGATATTTATTAAATGTTCAATCATCAAAGATTTGAAACTTTTAAAAATATTTAGCCGGGCGTGGTGGCGCACGCCTGTAATCCCAGCACTTTGGGAGGCTGAGGCAGGAGGATCGCGAGTTCGAAGCCAGCCTCAGCAATGGCGAGGCACTTAGCAACTCAGTGAGAACCTGTCTCTAAATAAAATACAAAAAAGGTCTGGGGATGTGTCCCAGTGGTCGAGTGCCCCTGAGTTCAATCCCGGTACCACAAAAAAAAAAAAAAAAAAAAAAAAAAAAAAAAAAAAAAAAAAAAAAAAATATTTATTTGCTTTTAGTTGTACACAATGCATTTATTTTTTCGTGGTGCTGAGGATCGAACCTGGGCCGCACATGTGCTAGGCGAGCGCTCTACTGCTGAGCCACAACCCCAGCCCCAAAGATTTGAAACTTTTAGAACTCCATTTGATGCTCAATAATAGGCTATTATACAAATAGAAATGACAAATTGAGTAACCATTTCAACTTTTTTTGTGGGGGTGGGGGTTACCAGAGATTGAACTCAAGGAAGTCTCTTTAATTACATGAAGTCATCTGTCTCATTAAAAAAAGTTTTATCTGACATATTTGCACTATCCAGACTGCTTTCCTCTAAAAGTCGCTTCATTTCTGAGCCTGGGCTTTTTACAAAGCCTATAGATTATACATCTTTTTGCATTTTTCTAATTGCTGGAAAATTAAAATGTCAATTTAATAGTGATAAGAGGGGGAAAATTAGAATTATCTGTACAAATCAAAATGAAAATCAACCTTAAACTATAATTCTTACAACTGCTTGAACTCTGCCTACACTCCTAAAACTTCACCTGGGTTCTAAACCCCAAGTCAGCTGCTTTCTACACATTTTCTCTAACCATGTCAAGTTCACCATGCCCAAATGAAACCCCCTAAAACTAGCCCTCCTGCTTCACCCAGTTTTCCTGTCCATTAAAAACACATCATTCTCTAAATCACCAAAGTCACATATAGTGGTGACTTTTGACCATTCCTTTGCATTTCTCTTTTATTTTCTGCCCTTTAATTCTATGGATTTATCTTCTAAAGTTCTTGTTCCCAAAGTGAACCTATGTTGTTCCCAAGTATCCAGCATCCCTTCCTTGGAGAATTAGCTCTCTCTCATTTGAAGTAACGCTGTTAATCATTCCCTCCACCTGCATGAAGAGGCATGTGACTGGGGCCTGCCATTTGTGGTATCTCATTCCCGAGGCAACTAGCCAAAGAGGTAGTAGGTTTATACTGCAAGTGGGGCAATCAGAATCTCTGTCTTGGAATTCATAATTAAATATTGTAATAAATTCTCTCTCTACTAGCATTGCTAATCTAGGAATAAGTGGATCCAGAGGAGAAAGAGAATGACATTAAACCCAAGGCTTCAGAACCAATATAAAAAGACAGTTTTAATGACATTGCTTGTATCCCTGACATACCCATGATTGAAGCCTGTCCCATCCTGGACTTGCCAATTAGGTGAATTTCAAAATCCTGATCCTATCACCTTTTACCTTGATAAACTTGGATAAACTACTTAACTTTTCTGTGCCTCACTATTCTCATCTGCAGAATGGAAAATAATATCATTATTTAACTCACAGGACTATATGAGGATTAGCAATGTAAAGGCTCAATAATGTCAGCAATAACCATTGAGTGCCAGTGAATTCTTGTCTTTTGATCTAGTTTGAATTGGGGTCCTGTCACAACAGAAAAAGTGGTGATGATAGGATTTCAATTTCCTTTTAAAAAAAAAAATGCTTGGAGTTCATCTATCCTTTACCTTTCCATTTTCATCACACCCACTGGAGTCTTAGCAATGTTTTGTTTGGCTTATCTGACTGCCTCTTAACCCCAACAGTCCACCAGCGCCAGAGTGCCTGAACTAAGCACCACTTTTTTCTTTGCTCCGATGCCTCTCCCTCCCCGACTTCTGAGGCTCCACCTTTTCCATCCAATCTGAATTGCCTCTAACATGGTGGTCAGCCTCGTATCCTACCTTTCACAAGATCTGCCTTGCTAACACAGCTCCCTCTGCTTTCTCCTTAGTTATAAACCTCATTCAGTCTACCTTTTTCCCTCTCAATAATCAATTTCAACCATCCCTTGATGCAAGTTTTGCCTCTTCGAGGATGCCTTCTCTGGACCTCATGGCTTTCATTGAGTTACCCTCTGATCTTGCACCTCACTTTCCAATTCTGGACTACAGATTACAACCTGCAATCATAAACAACCCCACATCACTTCAGGTGGACCCAATTAATCCAACTGGAAAGTGAAGTTTTTAAGTCATGTTTTTTTGGCATGTCCCTCAACTCAGGGGCAAGGATACTACCATCAAAACAGATATTTTTACAGGCAGCCACTGATAACACTAACCATTTCTATTTTTCAATCCTGTTGTCTTAAGAAAAATTTTTAAA
This sequence comes from Tamias sibiricus, assembly GCA_025594165.1. Lineage (NCBI taxonomy): Eukaryota > Metazoa > Chordata > Mammalia > Rodentia > Sciuridae > Tamias > Tamias sibiricus. Next base: position 124,225,959 of record CM046666.1, on the reverse strand, counting down.
AATTAAGATGACTTTTACTGCAATTATCTAATCTGCAAGCAAAAACTCGATTTTGAGAGGCACATAATTACTTAAATGACAAGATACAGCAACAAGGCGATTTTAAGAGTTACATGTTTTTATTACACAAACATAACATTTCTTGTGGGAGTGGATCTTCAGTTTGCATCCTGCTTTGACAGACTGTTAAATATCTGTGGAAACTGTCTAAGAATGATTTATGAAACAAACATTCCACTACCCCCTTCAAGGAAAAAAAAAAAAAAGGCTCATTGCCTATATTTCCCAGTCAGATTTCTGAGAAAAATAATAGGTTTTCTCTATTTTACAGTGTGATACAAACAATTTCTTTCAAGATATAAAAAAGGACAGACTTGTAAAATATGAGCCCCCATTTGTTTACAAAGTTCTATAAAAATACATCAAGTAAGCTTGTGTTGGTCCTTTGATTTAATATTCCAATTTATCAGAAACAAACAAAAAAATCAATACACAAAGATATGCAAACTACATTAATCTTGCAGTAATATAATATCAACATCATCATGAACACCTTGCAAGAGTAGCTCTCCTGGATATGTGACAATCTTCCTTCGTTTTGCAGCTTTGAGAGTTCCTACCAATGCTTCAAAGAGATTGGCACATTTGTCATCTCGGAAGAGGACCCCAAATTTCACACTTAACTTTCCATCGGCATCTAATTTGAGAAAATACAATGTTAGTGAATGCAAAATTTGTTTCTTGCCTCCATGCTTGGTGAACTTTCAAAACCTTTAATAAACATCTAACATGAGCTGGGGTTGTGGCTCAGCCATAGAGAGCGCTCTGCCTACCATGTGCGAGGCCCTGGGTTTGATCCTCAGCACCAGATAAAAATAAATAAATAAAATAAAGGTATTGTGTACAACTACAACTGTAAAAAAAAAAAAAAAAATCACACTGGACTAACCAAGATTACAATGTAACACTTAGCCATAAATTCAAGCAACCTCTTCCTAGATCCGAATGATAGAATAAATACAATGTATTATGATTCTCCCCGCTTTAACATTATCTACACAAAGACAGAAAGAGAACCAAGAAACATTTACAAAAGGTGAATGTGCTATAGTAAAAATACTGTAGATGAATTTCTTTTGCAGCTCTAACCTATCCTGTCCAATGACATTCCTGGGTTCAGACCCTAATTGTTTCTCACCTGGATAACTGCAAGGTGGTAAATGATAATCCTTTCCCCATTTTTGCCTGCCAACACATCATCCAAATTGGTGTGGAATTAAAGAAAAAAAAAAGTAAAAAGATTTTTTGCATGTATTTTTAGTTGTAGACAGACACAATACCTTTATTTTATTTATTTATTTTTATGTGGTGCTGAGGATCGAACCCAGGGCCTCACACATGCTAAGTCAAGTGCACTACCACTGAGCGACAACCCCAGCCCAAAGTAAAAAAAATTTTATCAGAGGCAAATCTGCCTGATACTCTTCCACTTTAATTGTTCATTGACTCCCTATCACCTTCCAAATAAAGTGAAGCCCATGCCCTCATAGATAGACCCTTGGTCCATCTCTTCCCTGGTCTTCTGCCTCATCACAAGATATGCCTTTTGAGGAGCTGCTTGCCATTGCCCACAGTGCTGTGAAAGAACCCGATTTTGTAACTGTGCCTATGTTGATCCATCTGCCCAGCATCCCAGACCCCTTTCCCTAACTAAATTCTTTTCTTCACAAATGGATTGTAATATCACTTTCCCCAAGAAGGTCCTCCATGATTCTCTCAGTGAGTTGCTCTCTCTTCTTATAAAACTGACTATGTCTATCAAAGCACCACCATCAACTATAGTAAAAATAACTAACACTTATTAAATACTTGCTATAGTCCTAGAACTGTTCAATGCATTTTAGTCATTAAAATTCACTTAATTCTCATTTCATAGGAGACACGAATGATTGCAAGAAGCACCATTATGTTATATTCCAATTAAACTGCCCACTTAACTACAGCACACCATATATTAGACTCATCCTTATTTTAGAAATTTTTACATGTAAAAATGTGTACTTGAATTGTTGAGATATACACATAAGGTAACCAAGATACAGAAAAGTTTAGTCATGTGCCCAAGATCATACAGCAAGTATATAAGGGAGTTGGGATTCATTCTCAGAGAGTCTGACTTCAGTGTCCATGCTCTTAACTACTTCCCAAAACATGCTCCCAGTCTGTCCTCCAACTACCCAAAGAAGTCCTCAAGGACTGTGACTGAATTTTGTTTATTTCTACATTTCCTGCACTTGAGCACAAAGGAAGCACTAGAGAAATAGTTGTTGGATGAAAGCATTTAAAACGTCAAATAGTCAGTCTCCACTTAAGTCTTTTCTCGCTGGATGAAAAATGAGACTTTAAAGAATTTGACTTTAGGGGCTGGGGTTGTGGCTCAGTGGTAAAGTACTTGCCTGGCACATGTGAGGCACTGGGTTCAATCCTCAGCACCTCATAAAAATAAATAAATAAAATAAAGGTATTGTGCCCATCTACAACTAAAAAAAAAAAAAAATTGACTTTAAAAGAAACATAAAACTTTGTTCATCAATTTCCAGCTGGAGTTGAAACATCATATGTATATTAGTCAAAATTACTCCAGACACAACTTAAATAATTAACCATAAGATGTCAGAAGTTGACGTACCTCCACATATGCTTTGCAACTCAGCAAGTCATCTTTTACCAAGAACAAGAAAGTCAATCCATACAAGACTGCTATCCCCAAGAGACATGACATCCTTGGGCTAGAAGAAACTAGGCATGTGGGGAGGAACAAAAGCAGGGGTAGCACTGGCGAAAATCAGACTCACTAAATTTCTATCAGGTGGTGATGGTGAATGGGTTGGAGGAAAGTGGAGTTATAAAGAGTGTTCGTTTGCCTGACCAGGGAAGTAAATAAATTATATGCTCCAATGTCTGCTTGGCATTCTCCTCAAATATCAGATTCATTCCCATTCCAGAGTGAACTCATGCTTCTCCTATACTGACCTGCCCCACACTTCAAAGTCCTATCCGAGATCCAAGGTTTAAGTAAGCGCCCCCAACTACTGTATCAAGAATTGATGTCTACAGTACCACACTGAACTGAATGTCAGCACTTCATAATTTAGCATACCATGTTTTTTTTTTTTTCCCTGATAATTGCTCCATAAGTGCTCATCTAGTCTCACCAACTAAGTAGTCAGATCCTAGAGGAAAGGAGCACCTGTGTCACTTGTACTTGCCCAGGGATGGATATATGCAGATGCTCAACAACTATTAACTGACCATAAGATTAAACTTGCTTGTTTGTTAAATCCTCACCACTTTTATATGCCTCCTTCATCTTTTCTTAGTACATTTTAGTAAGGACGACTCAGATTTGATGTAGTAACCAAGTGACTAGAGAAGACCAAATAGAGGAAGTGGATGCTAGGGGTATAGCTCAGTGGTAGAGAACTTGCTCAGCATGTGTAAGGCCCTGGGTCTGATCCCCTAAAGAAAAAGAAAAAGAAAGAAAGGGAGAAACCCAAAGATACCCATGTCCTAACCTCTAACATATAGGACCTGTGTTACCCTACATGGCAGAAGGGGCTTTTCAGATGTGACAATTTAGGACCCTTAATTGTGGAGATTATACTGTGTTATCTGGGTCAACCCAAGTAACCACAGGTCCTCAAAAATGGAAGACAGAGCCGGGCGCAGTGGCACATGCCTGTAATCCCAGCACTTGGGAGGCTGAGGCAGGAGGATCAGGAGTTCAAAGCCAGCCTCAGCAATGGCGAGGCACTTAGCAACTCAGTGAGACCCTGTCTCTAAATAAAATACAAAAAAGGGCTGGGGATGTGGCCCAGTGGTCGAGTGCCCCTGAGTTCAATCCCCGGTACCAAAAAAAAAAAAAAAAAAAAAAAAAAAGTTAATGTGAAAAAAAAAAAGATTAAAAAAAATGGAAGACAGAGGCAGGAGAGGATGTCAGTGTAATACAATATAAGGACTCCACCAGCTGATGCTGGCTTTGAAGATAGAGAAAGGGGCCATGAACCAAGTAAACTGAGGCAGCTGGGAAAAGGTAAGGACTTGGATTTTGCCCCTAGAAACCTCCAGAAAGGAAGATGGCCTGCCAACCCTGGATCTTAGCCCAGCAAGACCCTTATCAGATTCCTGACCTACAGAAGACATGAAATAGCCGGGTGCAGTGGCGCACGCCTGTAATCCCAGCACTTGGGAGGCTGAGGCAGGAGGATTGAGAGTTCAAAACCAGCCTCAGCAATGGTGAGGCACTTAGCAACTCAGTGAGACCCTGTCTCTAATAAAATACAAAAAAAGGGCTGAGGATGTGGCCCAGTGGTCAAGTGCCCCTGAGTTCAATCCCTGGTACCAAAAAAAAAAAAAAAAAAAAAAAAAAAAAAAGATATGCAATATGTTAAGATGTTAAATGTATTATTTCATATCACTAAGTTTGTGGTCATCTGTTACAGCACAAATAGAAAACTAATACAGGAAACAGTATAGATAAATGGTTCAATGGAATTTTTAGTGTGTCCTATTATTTCAAAGGATTGGGATTCATAAGCAAATACAGCTTTAAGAATCAAGCTATACAGTCATGAAATTCATCTGGAAAAATAAGAGACCCAGAATAGCCAAAGCAATCCTGAGCAAGAAAAGTGAAGCAGGGGGCATCACCATACCAGACTTTAAATTATACTATAGAGCAATAGTAACAAAAACAGCATGGTATTGGCACCAAAACAGACTGGTGGACCAATGGTACAGAACTGAGGATACAGAGACTAATACATATAATTACAGCTATCTTATATTAGACAAAGGGGTCAAAAATGTACAGTGGAGAAAGGATAGCCTCTTCAACAAATGGTGCTGGGAAAACTGGAAATCCATATGCAACAAAATGAAATTAAACCTTTATCTCTCACCATGCACAAAACTCAATTCAAAGTGGATCAAGGACCTAGGAATTAGATCAGAGACAATACGCCTAATAGAAGAAAAAGTAAGCTCCAATTTCCAACATGTTGGATTAGGCCACAAGTTCCTTAATAAGAATCCTGTAGCGCAAGAATTACTACCAAGAATTAATGAATGGGATAGATTTAAACTAAAAAGCTTCTTTTCAGCAAAAGAAACAATCAGTGAGGTGAATAGAGAGCCAACTAATTGGGAACAAATATTTAATACATGCACATCAGATAGAGCACTAATCTCTAGAATATATAAAGAACTCAAAAAACTTTACACTAAAAAAAAACAAATAACCCAATCAATAAATGGGCTAAGGAATTGAGAAGACACCTCTCAGAAGAAGATTCACGATTAATCAACAAATACATGAAAAAATGTTCAACATCGCTGGCAATTAGAGAAATGCAAATCAAAACTACTCTAAGATTTCACTTCACTCCAGTCAGAATGGCAGCCATCAAGAACACAAGCAACAATAAATATTGGAGAGGATGTGGGGAAAAAGGCACACTCATACATTGCTGGTGGGACTGCAAAATGGTGCAACCATTATGGAAAGCAGTATGGAGATTTCTTGGAAGACTGGGAATGGAACCATCATATGACCCAGCCATTCCACTCCTGGGTCTATTCCCAAAGGACCTAAAAACAGCATATTACAGTGACACAGCTATCTCAATGTTTGTAGCTGCACAATTCACAATAGCTAGGTTGTGGAACCAATCTAGATGTCCCTCAGTAAATGAGTGGATTAAGAAAATGTGGTATATACGCACAATGGAATTTTACTCAGCAATAAAAGAAAACAAATTAATGGCATTTGCAGGTAAATGGATGAAGTTGGAAGACATAATGCTAAGTGAAGTTAGTCAGTCTCAAAAATCCAAGTACCAAATGTTTTCTCTGATATAAGGAGGCTATTTCAAAGTATTGTTGGATGGGGGTACATAGGAGGATTAGAGGAACACTAGAATGGTCAAGGGAAGGGAGGGTAAGGGAGGGAGCAAGAGGGGAGGGAGGGGGAGAAAAAAAAAAAGGTGGTTGAATGAGACGGATATCATTTTCCTTAATGCATGATTGAAGACCTGAATTGTACGAATATACTTTGTATACAAACAGTTGTATGTAAAAAGATACTAAATATATGCACTATGAGTTGTACATATTAAAAATTATAAAAATAAAATTAAAAAAAAAAAAGAATCAAGCTATAAATGATGAAATTCATTTGGAAAAATAAAAGACCCAGCATTGCCAAAGCAATCCTTAGCAAGAAAAGCGAAGCAGGAAGCAACACAATACCGGACCTTAAATTATACTACAGAGCCATAGTAACAAAAACGGCATGGTATTGGCACCAAAACAGATACATAGACCAATGCTGCACAATTGAAGACACAGAGACAAATCCACATAGATATAGTTATTTCATACTAGACAAAGGAGCCAAAAACATACATTGGAGAAAAGATAGCCTTTTCAACAAATGGTGCTGGGAAAACTGGAAATCCATATGCAAGAAAACGAAATTAGACCTCTATCTCTCACCAGGCACCAAACTCAATTCAAAGTGGATCAAGGACCTAGGAACTAAACAGAGACACTGCGCCTAATAGAAGAAAAAGTAGGCCCAAAGCTTCATCATGTTGGCTTAGGACCTGACTTCCTTAAAAAGACTCCTGAAGCATAAGAAGTAAAATCAAGAAACAATAAATTGGATGGCATCAAACTAAAAAACTTCTTCACGGCAAAGGAAACAATAACATGAAGAAAAGCCAACATGGGCTGGAATTGTGGCTCAGCAGTAGAGCGCTCGCCTAGCATGTGCGCGGCCTGGGTTCAATCCTCAGCACCACGTAAAAACAAAGGCATTGTGTACAACTAAAACAAATAAATAAATATTTTTTTAAAAAGCCTACAGAATGGGAGAAACTCTTTACCACATGCACCTCAGATACAGCATTAATCTCCAGGATATACAAAGAACTCAAAAAACTTAATACACAAAAAAACAAATAACCCAATCAATAAATGGGTAATGAAACTGAACAAACACTTCACAGAAGAAATACAATCAATCAACAAATACTATGAAAAAAATGTTCAACATCTGTAGCAATTAGAGAAATGCAAATCAGAACTACTCTAAGATTTCATCTCACTCCAGTCAGAATGGCAATTATCAAGAATACAAGCAACAATAAGTGTTGGTGAGGATATGGGGAAAAAGATACACTCATACATTGCTAGTGGGACTGCAAATTGGTGCAACCACTCTGGAAAGCAGTATGAGTTTCCTCAGAAAACTTGGAATGGAACCACCATTTGACCCAGTTATTACACTCCTTTTTTTATACCCAAAGGACTTAAAATCAGCATACTACAGTGATGCAGCCACATCAACGTTTATATCAACACAAATTTACAATAGCTAAACTATGGAACCAACATAGGTGTCTGTCAACAGATAAATGAATAAAGAAATTGTGGGGGTATATATACACAAATGGAATATTACTCAGCCATAAAGAAGAAATTAATGGCATTTGCTAATAAATGGATGGAACTGGAGAACAACATGGTAAGTGAAAAATAGGCCAATCCCATAAAGAACCAAAGGCTGAATGTTTTCTCTGATATGTGACCCAGCATTGCCACTTAAATTATACTACAGAGCCATAGTAACAAAAACGGCATGGTATTGGCACCAAAACAGATACATAGACCAATGCTGCACAATTGAAGACACAGAGACAAATCCACATAGATATAGTTATTTCATACTAGACAAAGGAGCCAAAAACATACATTGGAGAAAAGATAGCCTTTTCAACAAATGGTGCTGGGAAAACTGGAAATCCATATGCAAGAAAACGAAATTAGACCTCTATCTCTCACCAGGCACCAAACTCAATTCAAAGTGGATCAAGGACCTAGGAACTAAACCAGAGACACTGCGCCTAATAGAAGAAAAAGTAGGCCCAAAGCTTCATCATGTTGGCTTAGGACCTGACTTCCTTAAAAAGACTCCTGAAGCATAAGAAGTAAAATCAAGAAACAATAAATTGGATGGCATCAAACTAAAAAACTTCTTCACGGCAAAGGAAACAATAACATGAAGAAAAGCCAACATGGGCTGGAATTGTGGCTCAGCAGTAGAGCGCTCGCCTAGCATGTGCGCGGCCTGGGTTCAATCCTCAGCACCACGTAAAAACAAAGGCATTGTGTACAACTAAAACAAATAAATAAATATTTTTTTAAAAAGCCTACAGAATGGGAGAAACTCTTTACCACATGCACCTCAGATACAGCATTAATCTCCAGGATATACAAAGAACTCAAAAAACTTAATACCAAAAAAACAAATAACCCAATCAATAAATGGGTAATGAAACTGAACAAACACTTCACAGAAGAAATACAATCAATCAACAAATACTATGAAAAAAATGTTCAACATCTGTAGCAATTAGAGAAATGCAAATCAGAACTACTCTAAGATTTCATCTCACTCCAGTCAGAATGGCAATTATCAAGAATACAAGCAACAATAAGTGTTGGTGAGGATATGGGGAAAAAGATACACTCATACATTGCTAGTGGGACTGCAAATTGGTGCAACCACTCTGGAAAGCAGTATGAGTTTCCTCAGAAAACTTGGAATGGAACCACCATTTGACCCAGTTATCCCACTCCTTTTTTTATACCCAAAGGACTTAAAATCAGCATACTACAGTGATGCAGCCACATCAACGTTTATATCAACACAATTTACAATAGCTAAACTATGGAACCAACATAGGTGTCTGTCAACAGATAAATGAATAAAGAAATTGTGGTATATATACACAATGGAATATTACTCAGCCATAAAGAAGAAATTATGGCATTTGCTAATAAATGGATGGAACTGGAGAACAACATGGTAAGTGAAATAGGCCAATCCCAAAGAACCAAAGGCTGAATGTTTTCTCTGATATGTGGATGCTAATTCACAATAAGGGGTTGGGGGATAGGGAAGAAGAGAGGTACTTTGGATTAGACAGAGGGGAGTAAAGGGAGGGGAGGGGGTATGGAGGCAGGAATTATAGTAGAATGAATTGGACATTATTACCCTATGTGCATATATGATTGCAGGACTGGTGTACCTCTACATCATGTACAACCAGAAGAATGAGAAGTTATACTCCATCTATGTATGATGTGAAGAAATGCATTTTACTGCCATGTCTAACTAATATAGAATTTTAAAAACAGTCATAAATGGAAAGGGATTAAGAATGCAAAAACTGAATATTGATCTAATCAAGTGTTAGGGGTAATGTATAAACAAAATTAAATTCCTCTCTTTCTTAGTGGAAAGTAAGCAGATTATTCCTTACACGAAAACATCACTAAAGATAAGCATGCTGTTTAGAGACATGGAGGTAACTAACAAAAGACTTAAGTATTTACTTGTGAAGGGCAGGAAATGTGGAGAAGTTAGATGTGGACGGAAGACTCCAATCAAGCTTTTAATTTCTACTATTTGGCTCCATAAATTATGTGCATGTTTAACTTTGTTTTTTACAAAACATTTTAAGTAAAAAGGAATGTTGTGGATACAAAAAAATATCAAGCTATAATGACAAAATAACTCTTATAAGATACTTCATAAATGTTTTTCATTTATTTGATGTAATTTTAAAACTTTGAGTTCCATTATCTGAGTCGTTACTGAGTATGTCTATTATTATTATTATTTTTTAAAATATTCCCCAAATTCTTACATCTCTTCTCTGAGATGCACCAAATACTTAAAGCTACAAGTGTAATGGTAACTCTGATTACAACTTAGGAAAAAGACACTAATACTACAATTTTATATGTCACTATCTTTACAGCAGCTGCCTAGTTGTTGAAGAAAAAGACAATTTAAAAGAGAATACCTAAAAGATTTTTTTTTAAATTTTAGTTAATGCTCCCATTTGTATAAAACTCAAGAATTTAGAGAAAATAAAGATGATTTAGTATAATTGCAACTGAAGTCCTGAGTCACTTTGGAAGTTCACAAAATGATGGCAGAATAAAGCAGAAAATGTTGGATTTTAATAATGTGGCAAATAAAAATTTGAACTCAATTACCAGATTTTTTTAATGCAACCAGATACAAGATGTTTAGTGATTTTCTTTCCATTCAAAGGATAAGGAAACATCTCAACTATTCTGTCTCAGAAACTGGATACCCCAGTAACCCTGTGTCTCAAGGTGTACCTTCATGGCCAAGGGTAGTTACCACTTGAGACTGTGGACAGAATTGCCAGTAACTTTCCTAAAGCCCTGGGGTGGCCCCTTTCTAGATCAGAATGCCAGTGCTGACTGCTGTGAAGTAAACTCAAAAAATACTCGTGTTACTTACTTTTTGAACCCAAACGATGAATTTCCTCCACTAAGAGGTTAACTTCATGATCCACATTCATTGCAACCTGCAAGAAAAAAGGGAAGTCTACATTATGACCATTTCTATGTTCCATTAAGCACCTATAATCCAAGGACCCTTTCTTTTTTCATGTAGCATTTGTCACTATTATTTTTTCATGTCCCTCTTCCTAAAAAGACTGTGTGATGTATACAGCACCACAGTATCCCCACCTTCACTCTCTGTGTATAACTGCCCCTCTTGACTACCCCAACTCCTGTTGTCCACAGTCTACTAGGGGAAAGGCAGCCCTTCTTGTTGTACCTGCTATGACTCTAAGCAGGTCCCCTTCACAGTGCCCTGGGAGACCCAAATGCTACAAAAGGTGAGTAACATAGGATCCTTGCTCAGGGCAGAGGGCCCTGGAACCAACAGCAGGGTGACAAGCACGCTAAGAGGTGAGTCCAAGGCATTAAGGAAAGCTGGAAAAGGCTTCCTGGAGGTCATGGGGGAAGGAGTGGAACAAGCAGACAAATGGGAAAGGGTGTTTTATGAATGGGGAAGAACATATGCAACATTATGGAGAAAAAGGAGAAACTGATATACTTCCTGCCCTTAGGGAGCCTGCAGTCTGGAGGGAGGAGACAGATGGATAAAAATGGCAATCTTAATACCCTCAGGTCAGTGCAGTGATAATTTCTGGGTCACAGTAAATCTGACAGCCGTGAAGAGCTTGTGGTGAAGACTATTCACCTTCAGATAAGGAGGTGTTCGGAACCTAACAGGAGTTGAGGTTATCTTGGATTGCTAAATCCTCCATAGGTTGCTTCTGCACACTTTCAGCCTCTTCCATTCTTCCCCCCTTGAACTCCAGGCTACAGCCACACTGGGTTTCTTTCCATTCCTCAAATGCTCCTTATTCTCATCTCCAGCCTCCACATGTACTGTTTCTTGAGCTCAGACTCGTTATTTCTTTCTCGAGGCTAACTCTCCTGTATTCACTTCCTGCTTAGAGGAAACTTCCTCCAGAAAGCCTTCCGGAAGCTCTGGAGGTAATGCCCCTGTGCATTCCCACGGGGCTCTGTGCTCTTCCTCATTTTACTCCATTGGAATTAGTGGTTTCTCTATTTTCTCCACTAAATGATAAGCTCCTGTCTGCAGGAATTTGGCTGAAATGCTTCCTGCTTATCACTTCTAACACCAAGAGTCGAGGTACCATAAATATTGGTTTCATGGACTGAAAAGAACAAGCAAAGAGACAAGAAGGGATGGAACTATACCTGTAAGAGCATCAGAAAGTTCAAGCAACTGGGCGGAACATGCATCAATTCAGTCTCTTTTTGAATCATAAATTTTTTAAACTGAATAAGGGACAAATAAAAGGGACTGTGTGTACGGTTTCCTTTAAGGTGACAATAATTTGGAAGAAACAACTTTATCCAGATGGAAAATAACTAATTCCTGGTAGCTTTTAGAGACAAGAGTGACATCTATGACTATAGACCACCTGCTTAAATGATATTGATTGGAACGCCAGATTTTCTATCAGCTAATAATGAAAAGCACCACTACCATCTGCTATGTTATTTGTCTGAATATTATAATTTAAGGAGCTTGTGCTGCAATAAAATGAAAAATCTTCAATTAAATGCATCTACATAAAACTTATTATCAAAAATTATCCACATACTGGGGACTTTGCATTGGAGAAATCATATCTTTAACACTGTGTGTAACTCAAGACACAGTGTAAAAGAGAGATACTAAAAACATGAAATGTATCCAGAGGTCAGCCAGTATGCTGACGGCCTGAACATGATGCCATTAGAATAACAGCAGGGAAAAAAAAAAAAAAAACTGTTAATGTCAGAGTGGTGGGCAGTTGTTGTTTTTGCCTGCCCAGTACCCATTCCCCATTCTCACATGAACAGTCTCATTTTTTGTCTGCATAGAGCACTTCCTTCCTTCCTCTAAACTCATGGATCTTTGACAGAGCCTCACCTGAACATCCAGGAGTGGTTCAAGGCCAAAAAGGTTGGTTTGAGCCATTAGGTTCCTGTTCCCATCCACATCAATGAAGTTTAGCCCTAACATTTTGCTAGAACTAGCAAAGCACCACTCTTCCCATTGCATTCTAAGTTGTTAGTTTATAGCCCTGATGTAAATGACCCCGTGTTGGAAGAACCTATCAAGAGTAGAGCTGACACAAAGAAAATCCAGACATATTATGAGCCCTATGTAACTCTAGTTACATGAACCAATGCTGTCTTTCCTACTTTTTCTTGTGCTGGTTTGATTGAGTTTCTATCACTTGCACTTTAAATAGTCTTCACCCATAGAATTAGCTTAGAGATCTACTGTTATTTTTTTTTAACTAAAGTTCTTCTTCTCCCCTCCCCACCTTTGTGATATGGGAATTGAACCCAGGGGTGCCATGGAGTTAAATCCCCAACCCCTTTTATTTTTTATTTTGAGATGGGGTTTCATCAAGTTTCCCAGGCTGACCTCCAACTTATAATATTCCTCCCTTAGTCTTCTGATTTGTTGGGATTACAGGCATGTGTCACCTCACCCAGCTAATGTTCATTTTATATTCTTATGTGATTAGGCCTGTTTCATACTGCTCTACTGGGTAGGATGGATAGATGTATTAGAAAAGAAGATTCGGGGGCCATATTTTTAAAAAATTCTAAGGCTGGGGATAGCTCAGTAGTAGAATGCTTGCCTAGCATATGCTAGGCTCTGGATTCAATCCCCAGAACCACCAAAGAACAAAAACTCTCTAACAACCAAACTGCCTAACAATACAGTTTGTACCCTGTACCTGGAGGTATTAATGCAGAAGTAGCAAGGCTCTGTGAGCAATGATGAAAAAAATTAGCCTGCACTGGACAGAAGAAGAATGAAATGTTCAAGATTAAGAATTTCTTCAGTTCTCATATTATCAGATTCCCAGGCCCTGGAAATTTATCTCTTCAACACCACTCCCCATTCCTTCCTCCCACCATCAGCAACACATTTCAGATTTAGATCTCAATTAATAATGAAAAGCAAAGAGAAAAATCCCTTTATTGCATTCAGCATGCATACCTGCCTTATATTAAACAGGTGTAGATCCATCCAATTTTGAGAAGACAACCCGCATTTCTTTATAATTATCAGGTCTTTACCTATTTTAATTCACACAGTTCTAAGAACCTTGCAAAGTACTTATTATTCATCCCATTTTTATAGATATTGAAACAGGCTCTGAGGGATTAACTCCCCACAATTAAATGCTGTTTCTACCACATTATTCTGGCTCTTCCTCCTCTTTTTCTTCTCTATTGTGCAAATGCACTAAATATAATAGCGTATTTGTATGAAATATTACATGCTGAGTACTTGCTAAGGCAGATCAACTTACAAAGCAAGGAAGGCTTCCTGCCCAGTCCCCCTATAAATAGGAAAATAATAGGTTTAGAAATTACTGCTAGCATACATAATTTGGCATGTTTTATTCATTTCTTTTATTATTGCAGGGGTGAGGTGGGGTGGGGAGAGACATAAAGAAGAAAACTGCTCATTGTGGCACAATCCTTGGATGGCCCATGACATTTTATTAGGACAGAAGCCTGAAACTGAAATGAGCAAGAAGATCAAGAACAATGAGAGGCCATAAGCAGAGCAAGCCTAGGGGGTAAGAAAGAGGTTGTCAATGAGAGGCTGAACCAGAAGAAAGCAAGCAGCTCAAGGGAAGGCGATGGCAGATGCTAGTCGCGCCTTCTGTCAGAGAATCTAATTAGGCTTTCTGCGTGGGAATCACAAAGAAAACGGAATGAAGGAGGACTGCGGCATATGCTAGGACGCCCCATCAGTATACGCTGAAGAATGTATTTAAGGTCCCTCTGATATCTGTGTGTGTTAAAGTTTGGAGGCAATGCGTGAAGATTTTCTAATAACTACGGATACAAAACCTACTGGAGTGGGGACTCCTGGAAATCAGGAGCGAACTTCACACACACACAGCCCGGGCACTTTTCCAGCCCTCCCTGCAATCACTAACAGCTGGCGCGGGTCAAAGGATGACTGGGTTCCTTCCTCTCGCTGGCGCGCGCACGCTCCATATTTGGTCATCCCTTCTCTAAGTTTGGGATCCTGCCAAATAAGGGTCCCCAAACCCTTTGCCCTGCAGGTCATCACACGGTCATCACTGGCACCGGTGCAGGACTGGGGGGTGCTGAGCTTCTGCCCTCCATCTCCGAGCAGCCCCGCAGGTCCCAGGAAGGGCTGCGTCCCGGAAGCCTTTGTCTCGGCAACTCACCGGCCAGCGCTTCCCGCCCACGTTCCCCCAGGGCCCGGACCGCCGAAAAAGGGACACAGCCCAGGGTTCGACCAGTCCCCTCACTAACCCCTTCCCTACCCCTGACCTGAGCTCAGGACCGCAGCCACCTCCCCGCACCGCATTGGACATTGCCCCGAGGTCACCAAATTTCTCGGAACAGTGTCTCCCTGCCCCCTAGTCCTTCTCCACCCAGTTCTGCAGAATTGGCACCCCAGCCCCCGTTAGGTGCAAAACCCACGCGTTGCACCGCGGTAAAAATCGTTTCCTCGTTTCTCGCCTCACCGTCACCCCTAGCCGGCAAAACGTCACGTGAGCGGAGTGCGGAAGTCTGCGGGAGAAGGGGGGCGTGGGAGGCGCGCGCCCACCCAGTCCACTCCTGCCCGGTTGCAGCCCCCGCCGCTCATCATCTCCGCGCGCCCCTGAGCCACCTCGCGGTCTCGGCGGTCCACCCGCAGCCCGCGATGCCTCCAGCTGTTTGACCTGCGCCCGACACTCCAGTTTGTCCTCGCTACCTTGCCACATCTTCCCGAGGGACTCACCTATAGCTTCGTTTTATTTTCCAATGAAGAACTGGTGCCACGTCGGTCTAGACCCGGTTATCTTCTTCAGTGTGTTGGGGAGGAAGAGGCTGAAGAAGGAAGTGGCCGCTTAGCGGTAGAAAGGTTCCTGGGGAGGAGGAGGAGGAAGGGGAGGAGGAGCAGGGTGGGGAAAAAGTAAAGAGTTTATGCGCTCAGGAAAGGGGCCGCCCATTCACCCAGGGACAAACCTATGAGGAGGAAACTTGGGGGAGGAGACGCCAGAGAAGGGGGCAGTCTCTTGACAGGTGGCTGGGCACGCGGGGCTTCTAGGAGTACCAACCAGAGCTTCGATTACAGCCACCTTTCCTTCGCGCTGCCCAGAGTCCTGGGCCGCATCACACTGCATCTGATCCTAGGCGTTAATTTCCTGCCAGTGTCTCTCCCAACAAAAGGAACAAAGCGCCCCCAACGTGCTCAACAGTGAGGTCTCTTAGGAAGACCGTGACTCACATCGGTTCCATTTGCCCGGAGCGGGAGCCTCCAGAACACGGCGTGTAATGAAAGAGTGGTCTGAATTGCAAAGCCAAGAGCATTCTTGAAAGCCAGTTTGTTCTACTGCAGAGTAATGTTTCTTGGACAAAGCTAGCTCTTAGTCTTCATTATTTCCTACATTTAATTTTATAATTCAATCATTTTATTCATACTCCCTTTATTTTAATCGTGTGTGTGTGAGAGAGAGAGAGGGGTGGGGGGAGATGGAGGGAGGGAGGGAGAGAGAGAGAGAGGGGGGCTTGCTGTAGCCAGAGTTTTGGAAAGGAAAAGCAACCCAAACTATTCCTAGAGCAGGGGTTGCACAAATAACTACAAAAAAAAAAAAAAAAAAAAAAAAAAAAGTTCTTTCCCCAACCCCGGCTGATTGGATTGGATTAAAGAGTAATAGTCCCACCCAAGAGCACACAATTCATAAACTCCTCATTGAAGTAACCAGGGGGAAGCAATTCCCACCGAACAGGGTGGTAATTAGCAATTATCTGATAACTCTCTGATGAAACTGTGATAATTAGTAAACCAATCAAAGTATGCCTTGGAAAAAGAACATGAAGAAAATAGAGAATGAGTTGAGAGAGGATGCAAGCCTGAAGTTGACAAGAGGATGAGGCAGAAGGAGCCAAAATAAGCTTCCAGAAAGCAAGACAACTGACTAAGCAGAAACCAGAATGACAAAGTGGAAGGTGGATGGTGACAGAAATGGTAGAAGCAGAAGCTGAGACAGTGATGGAAAGAGGGCAAAAAAGACCTGCTTCCCCAGGGTATGTGAGTGTCCAGGTCCCAGGGCTGCACAGGATCCATCGACTTCCCAAGCTGGGTTCTAGTTACCCTTTTATATCGATACCTGTCACATGGGTGTGTGAGTCTGAATGAGACTCTGTAATCTTCAACAAAGATGTGATTCTTCTAAACTTCTCATGTCAGATGCAGTTTGAGGAGATTCCAAGATCCTTTGAGGTCTGTTTTTTCCTCACCAATAAAAAGCTATGAAAATATGCTTTATATCTTTCAAAGTCTACATAATGCAATACTTGTAATTAAGAAAAATATCATATTAGCAATTTCCCAAGCAAGACCTAGCTATTTCCTCCTGTGGCAGTGATCACAATTGGTCAGATAATATCTAATGAAGTGAATAATGAATGATGAATAAGAGTGTACTATGGTGTGTCACTGAGGAGTTAGTGTTTTCCAGTACTCTGCCAGCCAGGAAAAAATGAAATGGATTACTTTACCTAAACAAGTCTGTGTTAACTTTAAAATGAATTCTCTTAAAATGTTATTTATTCATTTTTTTACACTAGGTATAACAAACTTCATATTAATCTACATATAAGGAATTATAATTCAAGATGCTTGTTTTTGATCAGAGATAATTAAAAGTTTTATCAAAATAAGGTTTTTCACACCCAATTACTGTTCCTTCATTTTCCAGACTTTTTGCTATTTTTTCTTCTCTTAGGAATATTATATATAATGTAAGCAATGTGGGAATTTATGGGAGATGTGATGATCCCAGATAGTCAACAGTCCCTGACTTTTATCTTATTCCTCAAAGTAAGGCTTCTCATTGGGACATGTCATTCCAGTTCGGAGTGTCATGTTCATTTTTATGATGATAGTAATAATAATAATGATTGCATGCTTTGGCACTAATTCCTGAAACAACTGGAGTACTGTTTGAGTGCAAATAAGTAAATGTAAAATCTGTGCCTCAGCCAGGTATGGTGATACACACCTGTAATCTCAGCCAGGAGGCTGACACAAGAAAATCACAAGTTCAAGGCCAGCCTGGGCAACTTAGTGAGACCCTGACTTGCAAACAAAAACAAAATGAAACAAAAATTCTATGCCTTCAAGAAATAATGAGGGAAGGATTATACAACATGAACAAGTAGGGTTTATCCCAGGAATGCAAAGTTGATTCAACATTCATAAATTAAACAATATAATACACTGTGTTCATGGAATAAATGGAAACACCACATGGTTATTTTATTAGGTGCAGGAAAACCATTCAACAAAATCAATTACCTTTTCATGATCAAAACACTAAAAATAAATAAATAAAACCAACAACAACTAGGTATACAAGGGGCTCTCCACAACTTACCAGAGGGCATCTATAAGTGACTCACAGCAACTTCATACTTAATGATGAAAGACTGAAAGCTTCCCCCCTACAATCAAGAACAAGACAAGGGGCTGGGGTTGTAGCTCAGTGGTAGAGCGCTTGCCTCACACACGTGAAGCACTGGGTTCGATCCTCAGCACCACATAAAAATAAATAAACGAAGATATTGTATCCATCTGCAACTTTAAAAAATACATTTAAAAAATAACAAGACAAGAATATATGCTAAAGAATCTGCCCTCACCCCCCAAAAAAGCCGGACATGGTAGTGCATGCCTATAATACCAGCGCCTCGGGAGGCTGAGGCAGGAGGATCTCAAGTTTGAGGCCAATTTTGGCAATTTAGTGAAAGCCTGTTTCAAAATAAAATAAAAAGGGCTGGAGATATATAGCTCACTGGTGGAATGCTTGCCTAGCATGTGTTGAGATCCCAGTATGGGGGGTGGGCCTAAGGGGGTAGAGGTGCCTTGAATTAAGTGTGTGGGGGGGTGGCCGGAATCTGTAATTACTCATGAAGTTGCACAATTTTGTGAATATGCTAAAATCCAATGGATTGTACACTTTAAAATGGCGAATTTTATGGCATATGAGTTATATCTTAATTTTCTTAAAAAAAAACAATGAAAACTTAAGACTAATGGATAATTAATTAATAGTTAAATCAGAAAACAAATAATGATGATTTTGCTGAAAAAAGAAACTGTTGAAAAAAGGGTTAGTATAACTGATTTAGGAATGTGTGGCATTTCTTCATTGCTGCTTTATTCATTCACTCATCCAATATATACTGAAAACCACTATATGTCAAGTCTCATATATCTCTTTCTTAAAATATGGTCAAAGGCAACCTTCTCATACGAAGGAGAACCATTCCTGTCAAATGAAGAAGGCTCTTCTAACTTGGCTCATTACACAACTCATACTAATATTTCTGAAATTTAAATTAAGATATTTTCCTTTTCTTTTTTCCTTCCTCCATATCTTGCTTTAGTATTTCTTTTCTATAACTCCCAAATCAGAAACAATGTCTTCAACAAGACTCTTTATTTGTAAGAAATAAAACATATTAAACTAGCACCAGTAATTGAATTATTGAAAGATTGCAACAGAAATTCTCATGGACATCCAATAATAAGAAACAAAATATGTGCTAGTGACTTTAGACTTAGTGAAAAAGTCAGGACCAAAGTATTACCATCCCTGGAGAAAACACTATCTCCCTCTCCCCCATCTCTCTCCTCCTTTCAGTATGTTTATAATCTCCACCAACTCACCCATAATTCACATTGCTTATGGCTTTGGTTTCCCATGGCAAAAAGTCTCCAGTGCTAACCCTACTTGTTCAACTTGTCATTATCAGATAGAGGCAATCTTTTAGAGTGTTAATTCTGGGTCCTTTAAAGAAACAATTTAATTGGCCTAATTTGGATTATCACCCCAGTCAAATCTGCTATGTCTAAAACTAGGGCTTCTCCTTCCAAAAAAGACAAATGAGATCATTTCTCTGTGAGAGAGGTATGGAAAAGGAGTTATTACGACCTACATCTTCCACAGACAACAGCAAGTCTGTAGATTCACTGTGCCTAATATGTAGCTATTAGTCCAACATGGATTTTGTTGTTTATACTTAATTTAATTTAAATTTTAAAAATATTAAATATTCACAGCCACAGTAGACACATCTCAAGTGCTCAATTACCATAATGGTTAATGACTGTTATATCATAGAATTTTCTGAGATATTAGAAAATTTTCTCTCAGAAAATTCTATTGAGCAGAGCTGTTACCAATGTTAAAAAGAAATCAACAAAACTTGGAAAATCAGTAACAACCCTAATGAGATGATTAACCACTGGTCTTCCAATTCTTCCCCCACTCCCAACCAACAAGCTTACAAATACCTGCATTTTATACCTCCTGATTTTCTGATAAGAAACTTAAATTACAATAAAACGATTCACCAAAAAGGTAAATCATGGGACTGTCCTAGTCGATTTAGGACAACTCGTCACACAACCCACATCTCACCCTCCCCATTTGTAGACTTGTTTCATTTGGTATTCAGTTTTTCCACTTTATTTTTCCTGTGTCTTTGTTGTGGCTCCAGGAGGAGAGAGGCTACATTATCCCTGCTTCAGCGTGAGCCAAATGGCCAGCGTTGCCAACTGAGAGCTAAGGTTTCAAGATCTTTAAACCCAGTCTTGAGAGGTTAAGTGCTGTGTGCGAAGAGCAGCCAGATGGGCAACTGTGGGGATCTCGGTGGAGTCAGGTGTCAAGGAGGACACCAAAAAATACAGTTTTTTATCTGAATGTCCAAGGGGGCTGTCTAAGGGGATCTAGAGAGCTTGGAGGGGAAGGGCTTACTGCCACCCAGCATGCACATTAGAATCACCCACCACGTTGTTTTTTTTTTTTTGTGGGGTTTTTGTTTGTTTGTTTGTTTTGTTTTTGTTTTTGGCACTGGGGATTGAACTCAGGAGCACTAGACCACTGGGCCACATCCCCAGCCCTTTTTTGTATTTTATTGGAGACAGGGTCTCACTGAGTCTCTAAGTGCCTCTCCATTGCTGAGGCTGGCTTTGAACTCTTGATCCTCCTGCCTCAGCCTCCCAAGTGCTGGGATTACAGGAGTACGCCACCACACCTGGCTTTAGAATCACCCACCGAGTTTTAAGACCTAGCCAAACTAGTGAATCCAAAATTTCTGGGGCACCCATGTGTTTAGGTCCCAGGTGATTCTAATGTGCAACTGAGGCTGAGAACTACTGATCTAGATGAGCCCATGAAACCTGCAGCCAGAAAAAGCTCATGGCAACAGTTGCTCCAACAAATTTGAAAGAACTTCTGCTACTTTTCAGCTAGAGTAGCTTATGGATGTCTTGTTAGTCCATCCCACAGAATGTGAAGTACCAGTTCTGGTCTCTTCTGAGGCTTCCTTCCTTGCGGTATCCCTGGCAGGACACTCTCCTGGGATGAGCAAAGAACAATCTTACATCTAGACAGGGTAGGGGCCAAGTGGCATTGCAAGATTTTAGGGATGCTCAGGAAGCTCTCCATTCTCCCGTCCTCAATGTCTTCTCTATCGCCACATGACTTAAACCTGAAATTCTAATTAATATAGGTAGTTACACACACACACACACACACACACACACACACACAACACGAAGTATGGAGTGTGCATTATCAATTACCCATTGAGGTAGGCAAATAATATAAGCAGATGAAATAACCCTGATTGCCCACTTCTTTTGAAGTGGTAGCTGCTGTTCACTTGCAATACAGGAATGTGCACTCAGTTTTGCTAGATCTTACCATTTTGCCAGAGAAGGTAGAAATCTGGACTTTTTTAAAACAAAATTTCCCATGTTTAAAGGCATGAGGCAAATCACTAAAACGTTTTAAAAACATTGTCGGGGGCTGGGATTGTGGCTCAGCGGTAGAGCACTGGCCCACCACGTGCGTGGCCTGGGTTTGATCCTCAGCACCACATACAAATAAACGCATATGTACAACTAAGGCAAATAAATAAATATTTTTAAAAAACTAAAAAATAAAAACATTGTCTGGGCCAAATGAACCTTTCTGCAGGCTGAAAAGTTCCCCTCAAGAGTGCACACGTCCCTGGGAGTAACAGCAGATGGCTTCGTTTTGTCACAAATCTCTGTTGAATTTTTTCTTTCTGCAAACCAGGTAACCCCTCCTACTGCTTGCCTGTTCTCCCATTTTCTCTTTTTCTTAACAAAGTTCATCAGTAAGTACTTGAAACTTGCTGCTTCTATCCCTTACCATCCACCATTTATTTCACTGCTTGTAATCTTGCTTCAGCCTTTGCCTCTTTATTGAAACTGTTCTCTTTAGTCTAAGGTCGCTAATGACTCAACTGGCAAACAATATGGTCTGTACCCAGTTCTCATTGCACTATCTCTCTTTGTAGCACTTGATATTGTCATCAATCCACTCAGTCATGACCGCCCCCAACAAGGAAAGTGGCCTAAGCACACACCACTGGCTGGAAATCTGGGTTGCTGGAGATCAGGAAGAGGGTGACACTGGGAATGGATAAAAGAAAGAAGCGCAAGGCAGGGAGCTCTGGGAAAGGGAGTGATATTGTAAGGCTCCTGAAGCAATTCAGATTTGAAATTCTGATCTGGAGGTTTCAGGACCTGGGGAGGAAAAGTGTATGCTCAGCAGTGCTAAATAAACAAAACTGATCTCTGCCCCAGCCCTCTGGATCAGATGTCCAGGACCGGGGATGGAGGAAAGGAACTAGAGTAGGAAGCCAGTGCTCCCCGGCAGGGGCAGTCGTGGGCAGACCCCCACCAGGAATGCCTAGAACTCTTGGCAGGACTTTGGTGACTATTGCCAAACTGATGGGATCCTTTCTGTTGGGAGGGGACTCTGAGAGAGGCTGGAATAGTGTGGCCTCAACTTCATTTAATATAGGTGGGAGAGGAGTGAGATAACCAGAAAACACTGGGAAAGCAGGCACAGAAACACAGGGGAAGGGACAGAACTGTACACAAGCTCAAACCCCTTCCTGTGTCAGCGTATGGGACAAAGTGCTGTGTCCATATGTCTCCCATCACTATTTCTTCTCTAACTTCTTCTGCGGCCTGTTTCTGCCTTGAGGTCCTAAACAGAGGAAGTCCAAAGGGCTTCTGAGCCCACCCCAGACCCTCTCTCAGAATCACTAAGGGAGAGAGCTTGTTAGAAATGTAAGATTTCAGATTTAGGAAAAGAGAGGCTGTGTTACATTGTGTTTGAGATGCTCTGCTCTGGTCCACCCTCCTCTTGACTGCCAGGTTAACTTTCTTTTTTGTACTGGAAATTGAACCCAGGGATGATTTACCACTGAGCTGCATCCCCAGCCCTTATATTTTATTTTGAGACAGGGTGTCACTAAGTTGCTGAGGCTGATCTCAAACTTGGGATCCTCCTGCCTCAGCCTCCCAAATCACTGGGATTACAAGTTTGCAACACTGCACCTATGCCAGGTTAACTTTCTGAAACTGCAGCTTTCATCAAATTATACCCCAGTCAACACTTGCACTGTCCCTTCATGTTCTATTAAATCAAGAATAAACTTTTTACCATGCCTTGGAAAACCTTCACAACTTGGCCCCTGCTGCCTTCCAAATTCCTTACCCTCCAAAACTGTCTGTGAGAACCATGACTCCCTCAAACTGAACTTTCCATTCCGTTCCTGCACCTGGTCCAGAGTCCATTGAGGGGGTGGAGTAGAGGTCAGCTTTGTTCTGTAAATGTTCATTTCATGCTTTCTTGCCTTTGCTCAGATTGTTCCCTCCACCTGATACCTCCTCCCCTCCCACCATAACTTTGCCCACTGAAACGGAACACGGCATGTTCTGTTCCAAAGTCCCTTCAACTGCCCTCCCTCTGGGCTTGCTCACTGGCCCCTCTCTTTAGCTTCAGCCTCCCTTCCCACCTGCTGCCTGGCTGGCCCTGTCCTCTACCTCCTAGTTCTACCTCTCAGGAGCCAGAAACTCCAGTTCTTTCATCTGTTATGCAGAGAAGTTTGGCTTTCTAGTTCAAAATCCAAAGCCTCATTAATGTGCTCTGCATCTGACCCTTGGACAGTTTGGAAGATCTGGTCAAGAGTAAATTGCTCCTGTTTGTCTTCTTTCTCCCTTCCCTTTCCCTCTCCACACCACTAATCTCTATCAGTGAAAATAAGCTTTATAGCACCTTTTTTCTTCCCTCAGTGATATAAATTATGACAACCCTCTTAAAAGACAAAAGTCACGATAGTCTGTTGATTGATAGATTGGTACTGGTAATTGAACCCAGGGACACTTTACTACTGAGCTGCATCCCCAGTCTTTTTATTTTTTGTTTTGAGACAGGGTCTTGCAACATTGCTGAGGCTGGCCTCAAACTTGCGATCCTCTTACCTCAGCCTCCTAAGTCACTGGAATTATAAGCATGTGCCACTGTGCCTGGCTCAGTCATTTTAAATAACACATTTGTTTAAATTAGTATTGGAACTTGTACCATGCCATTTCTCCTTAGTGGACTATAAAGTTCTTGAAGACGGACAGAATCTTATTCACTTTGTATTCTTTGCAATACTTGGCATTAAGCCTGGTAGAGAGTGGGCGCTAAATTTCTGTTTAGTTGAATGGACTCGAGGGTTAGCTATCTAACCTCTTGACCCCTCCCCCAGGGCTATGTTAAATGAAAGATTAGACATGTAAAACAATTATTTTAGCTATACTGAATATATTTTTCATACCAAAATTTAAACAACTTTCTAGGGAAGAGGTCATGTTAAAAATTTTACATGTAATTATCCCCATTGATATTTTATTTCTCTGCCTTCTTATTGTGATATTAATGTCTATTATCTCTGCCCTTGCTGCCTCTGGATCATATTCAATTGAAAAAATCTGCTGACGTATGTAACAATTAGTTCATTATATTTTCAATGGGTCAAAGTGGCAAGTACTCAAAACAAGGAAAGTTTCATTAATATCATAATTCACAACAAGATGTGAATTTTAATATTAATTTGCATGTAAAATTATTCATAATAGCTAGCTGCCTTTTAGCTATCAGTTATTAGTAAATTCATAATATATATTTAATAACTCTTACAGAAGTTTCAGAGGAGATAATGGTTTGATATTTTGTAAACATAAAATTTAAAGAATCTATGACAGTAAATTTATTTATTTTTTTAAAATATTTATTTAGGGCTGGGATTGTGGCTCAGCGGTAGAGCGCTGAGCCACAATCCCAGCCCGACAGTAAATTTTTAAAGTCTTTTTGGCAGTTGTTTTTCTACATATTTAGTTAAGGGATGAAATCATAAAAATGTAGATTTCAATTTAAAAATCCAAACATTCCACAATTATGATGTTTCAGTTAAGTCGTGTGTGTGTGTGTGTGTGTGTGTGTGTGTGTGTGTGCACGTGCTCACGTGTATTTAATGCAAACATCCAGATGTTCCTGGATGGGTTTCTCAGTAATGAGGTAGGTTCAGGGTGCTCCTCCAGGTATAACACGCATCAGGAAAAGCAGTTCTTATTAACCAAGCATACAGAGTAGATTGTCTTTTAAAATTGGCATTATTATACAGTAAGAAATTCAACTGTAACAAAAATTAGATTAGCTATTCACCTAAGAACATCCACAATTTACAAATGGTATTGATCTACACACAGCATCAGATTGGTTTTCAAAAAAGTGGCATTAATAATCACAGGATTAAAGACAAATAATGTGGATTATCTTAGAGGTGATCTAGTTCCCTGCATATTAATGGGATTCAAAGCTTATGAGAGAAAAGAAAGAATATGCATGGCTATATTCTAGTCATGCAAGAAATTTGATAATGAAATTTTATTTTGGAAGTTCAAACAATTATATTTATCAATGGTAATCATAGCAATTAAAATATTTATTGAGTGGGCTAGGGTTGTGTCTCAGTGGTAGCATACTTGCCTGGCATGCGTGAGGCACTGGGTTCGATACTCAGCACCACATATAAATAAATAAAATAAAGGCCTATTAACAACTTAAAAAAATCTTTTAAAAATATATTTATTAAGCAATTATTTATTAAGCACCTGCTATAAGATTGATAAGTCATTCTTTTCTCTAATAAGGGTTTTTGGTCTGATATGTAGTACCATTCACTCCATTGGGGAAATATCTACTCAATAATGCTGGACCTGAGACTGTGTAAGTCTCTAAATGCTCCCATTTCAAAACCTTAAGATGATTCAGAAACTTTTGTTTGTAGTTATTAAATTATTGTTCTGGGAGTGGGGATGTGGCTCAGCGGTAGAGCACTCACCTAGCACGTGTGTGGCCCAGGTATGATCCTCAGCACCACGTAAAAATTAAAAAAAAAAAAAAAAAAACGCATTGTGTACAACTAAAGCAAATAAATAAATATTTAAAAAAAGAAATGTCAAATTAAAGACTATCTTTAAAAAAAAAAATACCATTGTTCTGTCTCCCCCCCAAGAGTGGAGAGCTTCTAATAGCTAAGTCCAGGCTTATTTTCAAACCAAGGGTAGAGAGGCCTTAAATAGACATATGGTAGTCAGCCATTAGTGTGTTAGATTTGAGATATGAAAGACATTCTACTAAGAATTCAGTCTGTCTTGCTATGGTTCAAAGCACCTATTTGCAATTCCGTAGGCAAAGAGTTGGAATTCTGGCCACATCAGGAAGACCCTTTTCTTTCCAGTGAGGTATCAGTGGTATCTTGTGATAATGATTGTTTTCAGTTACTGCTATTTGGCTTTTGATGACCGCATATGTATATTTAAGTATGTTTATGATTAATTATAAATGACTTTTAGTTAAGAACATCTTTGTTGAGTGTGTATCATTGTGTATTTGCACCAGTTTTATTTTGGGCCCATAATTTTCCTACAAGCAACTGCCAAATGACATACCCAAAACACCGAAATTTGCTGTATGATAATATTTAATTCATCATATGCTTCCCAGCAGATCTATATTATTTAAATAACTTCCATCATACTAGGTTAAGTATAATAATTTACAGTGCCATTTTGTGATTTATAGATTATTTTTTTAAGATGTGTAATTTGCATATGTCTTTATTCCTGTTATAAAATAAGTCAAATGTTCTAAGTTAGCAACTTACAATAACTTTTTCTTATTTTAAGATTTTGTTATCAAAAGTTCTTTTTACTTTCTTTA
Organism: Tamias sibiricus; assembly: GCA_025594165.1. Classification (NCBI taxonomy): domain Eukaryota; kingdom Metazoa; phylum Chordata; class Mammalia; order Rodentia; family Sciuridae; genus Tamias; species Tamias sibiricus. The sequence continues at coordinate 124,199,326 of CM046666.1, read as the reverse complement.
TTTTTTTCCCCCTGGCAAAAATGGGTCCTCACCTGACACTGATGGAAACTTTAAAGCCCACACCATGGATCGAATGGATAGAATTCCAGCTCAACCACTTAATGTGTGTCCTTGGGCTCAATTTCTCTGACTCAGATCCTTCAAATATAAAATAAGAAAAATAATACCTTCTGTATAGAATAATTGTAAGGTTTAAGAGTACCTAGTTCTTCAAAGCAATTATTGAATGAATGGTAAATGTTATTATTCTGAACTATGTGATTAAATGACAGAACTTTGTGTCCAGGCCTTGGGAGGCACCCTGTCTAGGGTGATGCCAAGTAGACTCTTCTAGAATTGATGGGCAGGATGGATGCATTGCAGCCTAGGTCCAAGAAAAGAAACCTGTGTTATGTCCCTCAGGCTGACTTACATTTTTTAAAAATATTTATTTATTTGCTTTAGTTGTACACAATGTATTTATTATTTGTATGTGGTGCTGAGGATCGAACCCGGGCCGCGCACGTGCTAGGCAAGCGCTCTATCGCTGAGCCACAATCCCAGCCCTGACTTACATTTTGTAGGGACTGAGAAAGCTGAAAGAAATTGCCACGTTGTCCCAGCAGGAACTTCTGATTTCTCAGGATGAGGTGACCCAATTATTTTATCTTGGAATTAATCTGTAATTTAATCTTATGTGGGCATATAGTAGTCCTCTGGGCCTTCTTTCCATCAGCTGATGAGGCATTTCAGGACTTACAAGGGGGACCCTTTCAATTCATATCAGGTACTCAAGGGAACAGGTAAGGGTGTGTCTTATGCCCATTAGTTTAACTCTTGCTTAGCATGAGTTCTTGTTTACTGCAGGAGCCCTGTTTGGGGAGATAGCTAAGATTGCGGTTGACTATAGACAACCGCAATCTTAGCTATCTCCCCAAACAGGGCTCCTGCATTTCCCCCTTTTGTTCCCTGTTTGGGGAGATAGCTAAGATTGCGGTTGTGTCAACCGCAATCTTAGCTATCTCCCCAAACAGGGCTCCTGCAGTTTACCATGTTCAAAGGCCCTGGATTTAATCCCCAGCCCTGGGAGAAAAAAAAAGAAAAGAAAAAGTTAATTCTTCCTCAGAAATTTCCAGAAAGCTAGTATGGTTTAAGAAACTGATTTGTATGGACTTGAGAAGTGGACCCTAGGGATAGGGCTTGGGTAACTGGATAGAGCACAGTTGTACTGATAACCTAGACTTTGCCTAAGGTTCAGGGTTTGACTCTCTCCCTTCTCTTCAGTGAGGGGAGATGAGAATGTAGCTTGATCTGGGCACTTCGCAAGGGACAGGAGTTGAGATAGGGCTTCACGTAGGGCAAGAGACACTAAGGCCATAAGGACAGGAAAAGTCAAAATCATGCAGGATAGCCAAGGTCCAAATAGCCAAAAGTATAAACAGTATGAAATCTGAAGTTCTAAGTACCTAGGTCAAGTTCAGAGAAAATATAAAAAAGAAAAGGCAGAATATAAGAAGGGCAGAATCAAATGTGATAGAAGAATCCAAAAAGGCTGAGGAAGGAGTGGTGTTTCTGAAGATTTTTCTAGAATATCATATATTGGTTTTCTATAGGAACTGAAGAGATGTTGGTGACCAGTGGTATGTGGAAGAGCACAGATTAAAGGGTGGGGGGGCAAAGCAGCCCAATAATAGGGAGATTGTTATTCTTTCAGCCTAGGCTGTTTTAAAACTTCTTTGGTTCAGCTCCTAATCACAAGTCGGATAATCTCTCCTCTTCTCATCATCCACTGAGAGTGGTGCCCTTGTCCTTTTCTCTGAGATGTGTGGCTATTCTAGGCCATTGCAATTGTGGAGAGGGTGTATCTTGGTATTCATATGGGGAGTGAGCCTTGCTGAGCTTTGCTCTGCTGGGCAGTCCATGGGTGGAGGAAATCTTGCACCAATTGTAGACAGGAAGAATGGGTCCAGGGACAAAACATACCCTTCAAAGGTGGCCTCCAGTGACCCACCTCTTCCAACTAGGCTGCACCTCTTTAAGTTTCCCAATAATGCCACCAGCTGGGAACAAAGCCTTCAACACATGAATCTCTGGGGGACATTCCAAATCCAAACTGTATCATTTGATCCTTGGCCCCCAAGGGCTCATGCCCATCTCACAATGCATCCTACACCAGGGAGGGAGGAAAAAGGAAAAAAAAATGAAAATAATTCTCACTGAATGAATTGATTAACTTTCACAATGAGGGTTTAAAAAGAGAGTTTAAGTGTATTTTTAAGTGATAATCCAAGAAAGTAGTTAAATTTATCTTCCATCTTAAAGCTTAATTATGTTCTGCATTTAAAGAACAAAGGGCTCAGTCAAAAAGATTGGTGATGTCAATTTGAAAATCTCAATACAAAGAATACATTTCTGAGGAAAAAAATATTCAACAAGCCAATAACGTAGGAAGAAATTGATAAAATTGGTGAAATATCACCCAAAATTGTCAAATGGTTTTATAGGCAAATCATTCCCCTTAAAAATTAAAAAAAAATGCCATCTAGTTAATTTGGAAAGTTAAACATAATCTTAATGAGGAGGTGGCACATGTTCAATGCCAACTGTTGTTGAACAGAAAGATGTAGGATTGACTGACAGGGAGAAACATAATCTAAAGGAAATCCCCTACCCCACCCCCCCAGTTATAGTATAAATGGCTTAGAAAGACAATTCTTTTTTAACTTGGCTTATACTTATCTTCTTGGAAAGCTTGCCCTTCATGTAGTCCCTCTTTAAACCAGATCAATCATGCTATAAGAAGCCCAAACACATGGAAAGGCCATGAGGTGCTCCAGGGGACTGCCCCAGATGAGCTTCCAGACAACAGCCATTGTCATCTGCCACCACCGTGTGAGCATCCAACCTGGCTGAGCCTTCATATGACTGCACATATAAAAAAAACTGCCTAGCTGAGTCCTCCTCAAATCCCTAACCCAGAGAATCATGTTTTATGCTGTGAAATTTGGGGTAATTTGTTATGTAGCAATAGCTAACAGAACTTCCTGACTAGATGAATTCCTAATTCTAAGAAACATCTTCTTAAATTCCTATAGGGACCAGTGGATCTTGTAATGGAAGGATTAGTGGATGAAAGAGGCTGCCAAGTGCAGACTTAATCATTGGAGGTTAAAGTCTACAAGTGATTTTATGAGACCAGCTTAATGCTTCAAAAACCAGGTTGGACCAGCTAACTCTGTGCAATCTTAGAAAATATTAGGTCACCTCACTACAAGCCTGGAGATCAGGCTGAACCACCAGCCTTGCAGTGGAGCCAGAGGACAGCACAAGGACTCTCACGTGCACATTTGAGGCCCCTTCCTCCTTGCAACAAAACCATATAAACTGGTCTGTACCTCCCACTCTCACACGCCCTGTGACATCTGGGAGAAAGGAAAAGAAAAGAGGAAGAAATATGAATGCCTGATAATGCAAATGAAAGACACTAATTTGCTTAAATGATTACACTTAAACAGAAAGATACTGATGGTAACTGCATTAGTCAGCTTTATATTCCTGTGACTGAAAGACTTGAGAAGAAAAAAATGCAGAGGATGTAAAGTTCATATAGGTTTCAGAGGTCTCAGTTCATAGACAGCCACTCCATAACTCTGGGCCCAAGGTGAGGCAGAACATCATGGTGGAAGGGCATGGCAGAGGACATGCAACAATGAAGCAGAGAGGGTGTGAGAGCTCTGCTCACCAGGAACAAAATATAAACCCCAAAGGCATACCCCCAATGACCTACTTCCTCCAGTCATACCCTACATGCCCACAATTACCACCCAGCTAATCCATCAGTGGATTAATCTACTGATTAGGTTACACCTCTCATAATTGAATCATTTTGCCTCTGAACATTCTTGCATTGTCTTACACATGAGCTTTTTGGGAATACTACATATCTAACCCATAACAATAACTGACAAAATTAAGTTCAACTTCCATACTGCAATACTGAGGAAGTTATATTCAATGGTGAAAAATTTTTAAATAAAATGTTTTATCCCACTACACTATACCTGTACCAAAATAATTATATATATTTTAAAAACATGGGTAGATTTTAAGAACTAAATGCTTGCTGGCCAGAATACTTGTTGATCATATCCAAATTTGCTAGATATTGTTAGATTTTCTTTATTCAGAAATAGCAACAATTTAAAGACTTGGAGGAAATGGACATGATAGCCGATAATGACATGCTGTAAATAATTATTTATGTCTTAATAAAAGGTCTTCTTCCAGTTGTTTGAATTATTTGAACAAAGAGCAAGAGAAAGTATTAAGAATCCAGATCTTAATTGACTGTGTTTGTCTTTAGTAATAGCTGCCAGCTGTTAAGCCCCATTTAAGCAACAACCTTTAACATACATTATTTCTTATTCTTATACTGATCAAATAAAGCATCCCATTTTACAGTGGAAGACATTGAAGCTGAGAGAGGCTCAACTTGCCTTATATTACTTGACTAATAATTGCCAGAAGCAGGCTTCAAACTTGGGAGTGTATGACCTCAAACTCATTTCAACTTGCTGCCTTCCTATTGCTGTAGCCATCAAGATTTATATTCAGTTTACTTTCCATATTTTCTAAGATTGCACAGAAACAACCTCTAAGCATCCTCAGAAATTGAAATATTGACAAGAGCAAACATGCCACAAGATTGAAATGGAAATAGACTTTACAAAGCAGACAACCTAAACAAAGGGTTATGAACTAGAGAAAAACATGTTGACTTTTTCCATGTGAAGAATTCAGAATTCTGAAAGCACACCACATAGACAATATTTACCAAGGAAACCCAGGGGAAAACTGCCTTGCAGAGTAGGTAGGTAATAAATATTTGTTGGTTTGATTTTTTATTTGAAGGAAAATTTAAAAATTTTTTTTGGTTAATCTCTCCTGAGAATTCTGTTTCTACAAAAGTTGATTTATTTTTGCTGTGCTAACAATTTGGTAAAGGTTTCTATGCCTTTCCTCTCAATGAACCTAATGCAAATATGAGACCTTCTATTTATATGACATTTTCTATCTCATTATTAATCCACAGATTTATAACTTCATTTTCAAAAAGGTAATAATTTTATGATTCTTTCCTATTTAGGCATTGAAAATAGATCCCAATGGCAATATAGCATAAGATTGCCTTAGATGTGGTTTTTGAAGAATATAGGGTTATTTTTTGTATGTTAACCTAATACGTCATTTACATGGATGACTTCAAAAAAGGAAAATAAATAAGATTCATATTAATTTTTTAAAAAGGACAATTTTACACATATAATCTGCATTTATGTGAACAAGATACACTACAAAAGGCATTAGAAAGAAATTAGCATACAATATCAAATAAATTGATGCATTATATATTATTGCATTTTGTTTCCATTACTTTATATAGTAATATATGCAATGTATCCATTTATTTCATATATATGATTATTTAATGCATTATTAAATAATCCAGTAGTATGTATATATAAATAGTTCTGATTATTTAATCCATTAGTATGTATATATAATGTGTACATATATGCTTTTACATGTATATATGTGTGTATATACATACATACATATAGTATATATCTATAGTGTCCGTTTACTTTCTCTTTTTTTGTCCATTTTCTTTCTATTGTGTGTCTATGTCTTTTTATTTGAAACAAATGACATCAAGGATACTCACTGAAATGTTAATGAAGTTTCCTGCAAGTGGTAGGATTCCAGATAAATTTTTATTTTTTCTTTATTCTCTTCTGAGTTGTTTGAGTTTTTACAATGAATGTGTGTATTTTTACAAAAATAATAGCTTTTCCAAAAATAAAAACAAGACATCATGGTACCAAATAAGCAACTATATTCCAAACTCTACCTCAGACAAACAAGAAGCATACATTGAATAAACTGTGCCCAATGCGTGGATACCATCCATGTTGCTTTCCCTACTCCAACTCTTTTTCATGAATCCCGCAGATAGTTCAATATCAGCCTGCACTCATGTCTTCCCAAAGCATCATTCTTAATTTTCATAGAAACAAAAGCTGACTTTTTATTTTCATAATTAATTTGTTTATGTAATATTCAGTCCAATTAAAGTAATTACATTAATAAGTCTAAAAGGTTGGTAAGCACTAAGTAACTCAACTAATGAGAGCAGAAATGAGTAGGTGGCTTAGGTCAGGTTCCCAGAAAACAGATACTGATGGAGTTTTGGAGATGAGGAGTTCACTGATAATTGTTAGGAAAAACATCAGTGAAGAAGAAAAGAAAGCCCAGAATTGGGCAGAGGGAAAAATGTAATGCATTAACAATGGAGGCCCCCATCAATCGCAAGAAGGGTTCTAGAGGTGAGGTGATTCTTTCAGGTTGTACCAAAACAATGCAAGGACCTTTAAGCTCCTATGTCTACTGACTGGTCTTTGGATGTGGGCTGCCTCTGGGGCAGGAGTATAACTTGAGCAAGACAACTTCCTTTTCCCAAGGATAATTCCTGGAGAGGAATTCAACAGTGAGCCTTTCAACACTCCCAGGAGCTCATGGGATGGGAGTCTGAGTCCTAGGGATTGACAAGGGTAGTGCCCCCAGCAACCACAATAGTCCAGGCTCACACTAGTTAGATCGACTTGCTTCATATAATATAATTACCAGATATGGAGATGACTCTCCCAGGATTGTGATTGGTCTCATTTCCTGAAAACTTTATAAGAGGAAGGTTAGTGGAATGAAGGATATCTGCCACCATCACAGCTCATCTCAAGGCCACATCTGTTACTCATGGTCTCCTCTCACTTCTCAATCGAGATTCCCCTCACTGTCAGTTAACACCTTGGCTACTCCAGTGGCTGATCTCTTGTGGCAACCCAGACTCTCATTCTAGAATGGACGGGATCCTTGCACCATATCCTTCCTGATCATGAGACTTACAGTTGTCCATCAAAATGAACAGAGGAGTGCTAAAGAAAAAAAAAATTCAATGACACTTGCTAAAGCATAAGGCTGAATATTCTGGAATATCATGATAGGTATAGGGACCACTGCAATGGAATTTTGCAGCCTGGGACAGCGATTGGGCTCAACTCCCAATACCACATGGGCAAGTAGAAATTTAAGGCTAAGGATCAGGGTAGGAGTCGGTGGATGAAACATCAGTCTAAAGGGGAAATTCTGGCTGAACTGACCTAACTAGATTCTTGCTGAAGACAGACCAGATTGCTTAGATGGCCAACTTAGAGATAATGGGGGATAAGGGACCAGACCAGAGATACAGGATGACCAGATATTGAGGGAGAGGGGTTCTTGCTAAACCGAGTTATCAGGATTCTTTGTTAAAACTGGATTTTATAAGGAAGTACAGAGATGGGTCTAGGAGAAGTTTCAAGAAACTGATTAAAGTTTGGCCAAGTAAAGAATCTTTATCAAAAGTACTAAGAAATGCTTCTGAGGATCTCTTGGGTGTAAGAAATTACTGTTTCCTGCCTTAGTTATGAAAAATAAGTGCTATTTCCTTCTGACGAGTAGGTTCAATTACTCTTCAGTAGGTTGGTTCTTTGGTTGTCTACTAATTTATTAACACAAGGAGCCCTAAGTGACTGGACCATATCTGTAACCGGATATTTACTGGCTGATAATAATCCACATAATGGAAGCTTTGAGTCACCTTTGAGAACCAAAACCTCTAGACACACAGCCTGTCATGGCAGGGACAAGAAGGGTAAAGGCAGAGGCCAGTGTTCTACTCTGGTTCATTGTCTCATATAGTTGACTTGCTGGGAACACAGCAGTATATCTGGTCATTTTTTTGGGGTGCACACTGTGTCCTGGAATGTGGAGTCCCCTCTTCACAGAATATCATGTACAAGCTGACATAGAGCTTCCCCATCAAAAGACCATATTATTATTCTCTTGGGTTGGCAGGTTCTGGATTATGTGGCTTATGAGAGGTCCAGTAAATTAGGTCTCTTGTTCTGAAAGGATGTAGAGTCTAGGTTGGTTATTTGAAGCTCAGATACTGGTGCTGGCTGAGGCCCTGTAGTGAGAAAATCAATATATGTCCAGAATAGATCTGGTTCCACTAAAGATAAACAACTTGTCAAGGAGTGTCTGATTGATCTTCTTGAGGGATGATGCTGTATTAGGAATTCACCTTGGGTCTATATGGATGGGAGATTAGACTTCGGCTTTGGTAAATGGAAACCCATGGTGGGGGGTCAAGTATAGTTTCCTTTGCTGTTGTCATAGTCATTCAGTTCCTGAAGGCAATGTGTCACCACTGGGCTGGGTAGCTGACTGATAGGCTGCCTGACATCAACTGACCAGGTCATTTTGTTTACTTGGTGATCTTGTGCCTCCTCCATAGAGGGTACCCTCTGGTGGGTATTAACATGTAATACAAAGATATTCACACTTCGTGCCCCATTCAATAGGCTTGCCCATGTGCTTCCCCCCAAGACTTCCTCCTTTCTTATATTCCAAACTGTCTCTTTCCAAACCCCTGACTTCCCAGCTAACTCATGCCCATGGCTTTAATGTCTATTTTTATCTTTAGCCCACCTCTTTTATACAAGTCAATGACCAGGTACACTAACTGAAGCTCTCTTCAATGTTTCCATTCACGACTGTCTTTTAAGATTTCCCCTGATTTAGGTTTAACCCCAATTAAAAAAAATTTTTTTTTTTAGTTGTAGATGAACATAATACCTTTATTTTATTTATTTATTTTTATGTGGAGCTGAGGATTGAACCCAGTGCCTCATACATGCTAGGCAAGTACTCTACTGCTGAACTACAAACCCAGCCCCAGATTTTAACTTTTCTTTTTTGCAAAAGATACTCCTGAGTAAAGAGACAAATAATAGACTGTAGAAAACACTTGCAAATTACATATCTGACTTATGTAAAAAAAAGAAACTTGAAAACTCGACAGTTAAAAAAATAAAACAAATATGGAAAAATTTTTAATAGACACTTCACCAAAAAGGATATTAGGATGGCAAGCAAGTACAAAAAAAATCAATCAATGTCATTTATCCTTAGAAAAACACAAATTTAGTGGGGCTGGGATTGTGGCTCAGCGGTAGAACACTCGCCTAGCACATGCACGGCCTGGGTAAAAATAAATGCATTGTGTACAACTAAAGCAAATAAATAAATATATTAAAAAAACCACACAAATTTTTGGGGCTGGGGTTGTGGCTCAGCAGTAGAACACTCACCTAGCATGTGTGAGGCCCAGGTTTGATCCTCTGAACCACATAAAAATAAATGCAACACATTGTGTACAACTAAAGCAAATAAATAAATATATATAAAAAAAGGGCTGGGGTTGTGGCTCAGCGGCAGAGCGCTCGCCTCGCATGCGCGCGGCCCGGGTTCGATCCTCAGCACCACGTAAACATAAATACATTGCATTGTGTACAACTAAAGTAAATAAATAAATATTTTAAAAAAACACACAAATTTTGGGGCTGGAGTTGTGGCTCAGCAGTAGAGTACTCACCTAGCATGTGCGAGGCCCAGGTTTGATCCTCTGCACCACATAAAAATAAATGCATTGTATACAACTAAAGCAAATAAATAAATAGTTTTTTTTTTTTTAAAGAAGCTCGTGTTTAATAAAAAAAGAAAAACACAATTTTTTTTTTTTTTTTTTTTTTTTTTTTGGGTACTGGGGATTGAACTCAGGGGCACTCAACCACTGGGCCACATCCCCAGCCCTTTTTTGTATTTTATTAGAGACTCAGTGTATTTTATTACACTGAGTTGCTAAGTGCCTCACCATTGCTAAGACTGCCTTTGAATTCGTGATCCTCCTGCCTCAGCCTCCCAAGTGCTGGGATTACAGGCGTGCGTCACTGCGCCCAGCGAAAAACACAAATTTAAATCACAGAGATATACTACTATGTACCTATTAGGACAACTCTAGAATGGCTTGATGATATCAATACAAAACAAAACAAACATTGGGAATACAAGATGGTACAGGCATTTTGGAAAACAGGTTGGCAGTTTCTTATAAACAATACATTCAACCAACAGTCTTACTCAGATATTTTTATTAATGATCACCCCGAACTGGAAGCAACACCAAAATCCTTCAGATAGTGAATAAGCAAATGGTAATCATCTACACAATACAAAAACTATTCAGTAATTTAAAAATGAACCACTGATACAAATAAGTAATAAAATAATATCAAAAGCATTTATATCCTGTGAGAACAATCCAAATTTAGAAGGCTAGGTACATGATTCCATTTATAGGACAATTTGGAAGAGACTTTCAAAGCAGTGGCTGCCAGAGGCCTAGGGTGTGGAGTGGGGGAAACGGGCAATGGAGTGATTCTGCATCTTGATTTTGGTGGTGGTAGCATGACTAAATGCATTTGTCAGTACTAACATAACTGAATACCAAAAATAATTAATTTTACCACATGTAATGTATCTTTAAAAACTAAAGATTTCCAGTTGTAAAACAGCTGATGCTTTTACTGGCAGTAATCAACTATTTGATCTTACCTGAAAACGAGCATTTTAAAATCTGTAGCTATATAATATAGACCATCTGTTTTAAAATAGCTTTCTTATGATGTCACTTTTAAATATCGGTATGTCTAAAAATATATAGGAAATAAATTAGACTTGACCTCAAAGGGCCCACATGCTTAATTTTATTTCTTTCCCTTCATACTTGGAAATATAAATTTAAGTGACAGGTATAGAAAAAAGTTCATTCCCTTGTGAAACAGTTCAACCATCCACCACCCAGCCCACCCAGCTGGGGGTGACACAGCTGGCTTCCCTTCTTACAAAGCTTCCATATCTTTCTGAGCTTCTATCCCCAAGGAGGAGTATGTACCTGTTTGGAAGGGCTCATACACCACTCCAAATGCTTCTTACAGAGCAGTGAAACCCAGGACCTCTCCTCCTTCCTGGGCAGTGTTCTGCTCAAGGCCCACACAGGTTTACAGAGGTGATGGTATAACTTTACAGTATAGCAGTCTTAGTGACCAGAATGGCCTTGTACAAAGAGCAAAACTTTGCCAGTTGCCGCCCTCCCCCCAGCTACTCAGCATATTTTGTTTTTCAGACTTGGAGCAAGAGTAGGAATTGAGTCTCTGTATTAGTCTTTTTATGAGGCAGTTTCCTTCATCTAACGGGATGTTCATAATCCCTCAGAGCAGAGAATCATCCTCAGCAACTTCTGCTATCAAAAAGATACAAATAATTACCTGAATAATGTTTCCCTTTCACTCAGCTGTTTGTTAAACACTTGGTGCCAGAAGCTTCGAAATATAAAAACTACGACCCATATCTAAGTTCTCTAGCTCTTCAGGAGCTGCACGCGGGTCCCCCGGGTATCCCCCTCCCAGGATCTCGTCCGCCCGGCGCTAAGGCGGCTGGCCATCCCGCCGCCGGGCTCCGGCCACCAGGGGGCGCTGCGGCCCGCTCTCCCGGGAGCGGCCGAGCCAGCCCGGTGGGTGTTTCTCTCTCCCTCTCGCGCTCTCTCCTCCCGGTCTCACATCCGGGTCTGGAACGCGGCCCGCCGCTGTCAGTGTTGGTGCGGGCGCGTTGGGGACGGGCCGGGGCGCGGTAAATGGCGGCGGAGGGAGGCGGAGCGGCGGCCACGCTCAGCCCAGAGCCCCCGAAACTTTAGACGCGAAGCCCCACAACTTTCCGGGAAGTGCTGCCGCTCCCGGGGGCGTGGACGGAAGGGGAAGCCGAGGCGGGAAGTCTGGGGGAAGCGGCGGGGAGCGGGGAACCTCGAACTCGCGGCGGGGGCGGTGGCTGAGTCCGCCCGTACCTCGCGCCGCCGCGGCCCCCGCCTCCTTCTCCCCGCTTCGCGGCGGCTGGAGCCGGGGCCGCGCGCCCTGCCTAGCCCGGGACTGCGCGGGGCCTCGCAGGCGGCGGCGCGCGGAGCCCAGCCGAGCCCCCTTCTCGCGACCTCCGGGCCCTGTTGCTCGGGCGCAGCCGGCGCGCCTGAGGCCGGGGCTGAGGCTCCCGGCGTCTGCGGGTCCCAAGGAGGAGGCCGGGCCGCGCGGCCACGCGCAGACCCGCCGGGCCGGGGTCGTGGGGCCGGGCCCCGGGTGTTGCATGCGGGGCGGGGCAGGGCGGCCGCGAGCCGGAGGCGAAGATGGAAGGCTTAACGCTGAGCGATGCGGAGCAGAAATATTACTCGGATCTCTTCTCCTACTGCGACATCGAGAGCACCAAGAAGGTGGTAGTCAACGGGCGGGTGCTGGAGCTGTTCCGGGCCGCGCAGCTGCCCAACGACGTGGTCCTCCAGGTAACGCCGCGTCCCGGGGTTGCCCGGCCGCCTAGGGGTAGCGTCCCTGCGGCTCGGGCCTCCTACCGCCCTCCTTCGGGAGTGGAAGTGGGCGCCGTTTCCAGAAGGGCTGGTGGTGAGCAGGTTTCCCCCAGCTTTCCAGCTGCGGGCAGGGGCCGCAGGTGCCCGGGCGGCCGCGACTCGCGCTGCCGCCGAGGGGGAGGGGTCCTTCCTAATTACAAGAAACTCCTGCGATCGAGGTAATGGTCGGAGGAGCCCTAACCCCTCATCCCTTGACTGCTCCTGAATCTTTGTTTTCCAAGCACTGGAAGAACACTTACCATGAAGAAGCTTGGGTTGATAATGTGTTTGAATCCTAGGTTGTGGTACATGCATATAGCTCTTCGGGTAGGTTATCAGTATAGGCGAAATGTTATTTTGATTCTTGAATTAACCAAAACGACCTCATAACGTGATTTTTGTAGATTTAAGAATAGAAAAAGCAGTTTTTAAAAGGAGACAATTCTTAGGGAAATTAAATAATTCGAACTTTCAGCTAATTGTTTACAAGTAGATTTTTTAAAAAAACTTGTAATTACTCGTAGAACGTGTGGCTGATGTAAACTGGACAGTGTTTTCCAGTGGACATTGGATTATGTTTGTTGAAACTTGTGGATTTAGGTTGGGAGGTAAGTACTAAGTAGCTTGAAGTGGAATATGCATATTTGCTTCAGTCTGTTGCCGTGAAGGCAAGCAGGGCAAGTTTAAGACTTCTTTACCATATCTGTTTATAAAGCAGAAGGCTTCCTAGTAGTTCTTATCTAGTGTATGTGGTGAGCATCAATGTTACTGTTTAATGATTCATAGCTGCTAGTAAGAGGCTCACTACACGTCTAGAACACGTTTTGAGCTTTCATTGATCCAAACCAGTTTTCCAGATCTCCAAAACTCAAAGCCAGACACATAGGAATGATGCAGTGGACTGCAGTAGTCTTGAGGCCTGGGTCTTTGACTCCACCTCTTTGTCAAGTAATATTGTGACTTTGAGTCTGGCACTTTCCCTCTTAAAGCATGAGTACTGTGCGTTCATTTGTAGAAAAAAAGTCACTTGTCTTCTAATAAAAATTATGTAAAATATAAAAATGTCCACACATAAACCTCTGATTTAGAAATTACGTGGGCATTAATTAAGTTGAATGGGTTCGATCTTTTTGCATACTCTTGTATTTTTTTTTTTTAACCTGGGGAGAAAAAGTTGAGTTTATTAGGTGCCAGTGAAGGACAGGTAGGAGGCCTAAATTCATGCTGTTGAAGAGACAAATGGTAAATATTTTAGTCTTTATTGGCCACATATAGTCTCTACTTCCTGGGTTTTTTTTTTTTTTTTTTCTTTTTTCTTTTCTTTTTTGACTCTTTAAAAATGTGAAAACCATTTTTAGCTCAGGAACATAACAAAACAGGGTTTGTAGTGTGCTGACCCTGCTAAAGAATGGTGGTAGTGTGAATAACTGCACTCTCCCCATATAGATTTGAAGTAGGACTTAAAGAGGTCTGGTCGGAACATGCTTACTAATGATTCTGCTCTTTTTATGGAACAAAACATACCTTCAGGTCAGTTAGGAACTAAAAGGAGAAACCTCCCCTGTTCTATTTTGGTTTATGTCTTTGGGGCAGGAAGAGTCTAAATAAACTGACTTTTCATCTTTTAATGGTACACAAGACTTGATGTTAAAATATTACTTTGGACAGACAAATTAGCATCAATTAACATTTACTTGAAATATATTTAGTCTAATCCAAGTTATGTTTTGCTCAATTTTATTAACATTTAAAAATAAATTTGTGATCTTTTTGTATAAATAGCTTTACTATTCAGGGTTCAGTGACAAGTTGGAAGCTATAGTAATTCCCTGAAGAAGGACTCTTGCAGTAATATATACAGTTAAGCGTCTGATTTGAAAAATCCAAAATAATCCAAAACTTTGAGGACCAGTATAATACCACAAGTGGAAGCTTTCACACCCCAAAATTTTATTTCATGCACAAAATTATTAAAAATATTATATACAATTAGACTATGTGGATATGGTATATGTGAAACAAATGAATTTAGTTTTAGACTTGGGTCCCATCCCCAAGATATTATGTATATGTAAATATTCCAAAATCTGAAAATAATGAAATCTAGAACATTTCTGGTCCTAGTCATTGTGGATAAAGGAAGGATGCTAAACTTGTACTAAATACCAATCTGGGTATTTTGAAGGAAATTAAGAATTGGCCTAAGACATAAATATGAGACAAAAGGAAATATGAGCCCTAACTCCTGAGTTGGGATTTTCTGAAAAGTTCTCCACTGCTTTCTAAATAAGTCATTTGGGGCAACTCACATACTCAGCAGGACTAACAAGGAATAAGAAGCTCTTAAGGATCTTGTAAATTCTAGGAATAGTCATGTGTAACAAAAGTAGAATGTGAATGCCATAGAAGGGGTGCAAAGGATTCTGTAAACACAGGGGAGGTATGACCAGAAAGGGTTTCTTGATTTAATTCAGGTGGGCTTTAAGTTGGGGTGAGGGAGGGGAATAGAATGAAAAGGGCTTCCAGGCAGAGAAAAAATATGACCAAAGGTACACCATGGTCCTTTTCAAAGACTAGTAGATAGGCAAGTTTTCAGGATAATGGAACTTAGAGGCCATATTACAAAATACTGAAAAACATGCAGAAGACTTCATACATGTTTCAGTAGGCATTGGAGACCCATTGAAAGTTTTTGAGTGTGGGGAAGGAGGCTTTTGAGAGGTCTGGAAGGATGGAAGATAATGGCAACCAAACTAGAGTTACAGCAGTATAATAAAAAAGGAGGGACTGGTTGAAGGGCTGCTGGTTAGTCATTATATGAAGTGCCTTGTGGAATAATGTTTAATTTTTAGGCCAGATTATCAACACTGTGTGGGGAGCTTTGAACTAATTGTGAACAAAGGTAATAAATTTAAGAGAAAAGACTTGACAATAGAACTTTAAGGGACCTTTGTCAGTGCCACAGTAGTTAGGGGAAAGCAACTGGAGAGTGACTAATGTGTGGGCTGATTTTTGTATCATAGATATGAAGTAATGAGGATTTGGGCCAGTGGCACTCAGACATGGAGTGAGGGGGTCATAGAGATTTTTTTGCCCCCAGCCAAGGCAGGGCATTTGGCAATGTCTACAGACATTTTTGGTTGTCTATAACTAGAGAGGGGGAAGGCAGATTTCTACTATTGGCCTGTAATTGTTAGAAGTCATAAATTCTACTGAACATCCTGCAAGGCACAGAACAGCTCCCCACAATAAGAATTATTTGATCTAAATGTCAGTATTGCTGAGATTGAGAAAACCTGACCTGAATTCTGGTGGTAGCAGTGGGACAGAAAATGAGGCTAGAGATACAATAGTGATTATGAAGGTAAACTTGATAGGTCTGGATTGCCTGGCATTATTTTAGGTGGGAGAAGAATGAGACAAGAATTATTCAGTGTTGGATACCACTCACAACTAGAAAAGGGCAGGAAGAAGACCTGATTTTTTTTTTTTTTTTTAAGAGATAATGAGTTTGATGTCAGGCATTTTGAGGTGGCGGTACAAATCTCCAGAGATAGTTGGAAAGAGGATTTGTCTATGATGAATGTCAGTTCTTACAGTGAAGTTCACATTTGGGGTGTCTTCCTCATATAAGTGTTGGAGATAGGGGCCAGACAGTGTCTCACACAGTGGGCATGCACACACACATCAGGGCCTTGATTGATCTAGTAGTTCTTAGTATAGTTAATAAGTATCATGAGAGAGGGCTGAGTCATGTGGAGGAATGAGTGTAGAGAACAAAGAACAGAGGACCAGAGCTGACAGAGGAAGGACCTGGCATTTATTGAATACCTAGTGAGTTCCATTTACTAAGCAAATCATTTTCATTCTAGAACTCATTTGAGCCAGGCGCAGTGGCGCACGCCTGTAATCCCAGCACTTTGGGAGGCTGAGGCAGGAGGATCGCGAGTTCAAAGCCAGCCTCAGCAATGGCGAGGCACTTAGCAGCTCAGTGAGACCCTGTCTCTAAATAAAACACACAAAAAAGGGCTGGGGATGTGGCCCAGTGGTCAAGTACCCCTGAGTTTAATCCCTGGTACCAAAAAAAAAAAAAAAAAAAAAAAAGGACTCATTTGATCCTTGGCAACAACCCTGTGAAGTGGGTATTCTGGTTTATTAACCAGAAACTTGATAGGCAGAGAAGTTAAGTAACTTGTTTTTAAGTAGTGAGTATTTCTCTCTTACCATCATTCCTTGTCACCTCCTAGCTCTTCCTTCCCTTCACTGTTAATGTGATTTGGGGCAGGATGAGGAATAAAATTCAGTTCGATTTTGATTTGCCTATACTTTTTATGAAGAGTTGGGATTTTATTTGGTTTTGAGTTATTTATGAATTTCCTCTTTTGCATAGTAAAGAGTTTAACGTATGAATATGTCTTGAAACACAACTACTTCAAAGAAAAAGGGAGATTCTTGTCATTATATTGGGCACACTTAGAGACACAATTTTATATTATAGCTGTCAGACATCTTAAGGTATGTTCATTACACTTGTTTTGAAATAGCAGTGTAAAACCTATTTTGGATTGAAGGGTTGGATTTTGAAGACAGTGTCAATAGACAAAGGAGTTAGCACTTTGTAAAATTGCTCCATGCCACAGAGCTGAAATGAGGGGGGGGAAAATCTGGCTCATAGGATTTAATCATAAGGAATTTTAATATGCACTGAGCAAGAAAATATTTAATGTTGTATCTTAAAAACAACTTTTCCAGAACTAATTTACTTTTTAAAGATTAGGAAAGGTATTATTTGCCATATTATTTGTTTTCTTAGCTTTCACTTTAAAAAAATCTCTATTCTCTATTTTGGGAAATATCTTAAAACTTCATACAGACTTCGAATACCTAATAGCTTGATAAAAGGTTCTAGTACTAACTGTTCTTTATTGAAGTTTGTAAGCAGTGTACTCTATTAATGAAGCTGAAACTCTTTAGATCATTTGTGTTGAGCAATATCTTGGTAACATTTGAATAATGTGGATAAATTTTAATGGGGGGGAAGGCAACGAAAACAAACCATTTTGTCTTTCCTGAAATTTGTTCAGATTGGTTATAAGTTCTGTTCATTAGTGATAGGTCTAAAAATAAGGAAGCACAGTCTCTTTTATGCATTGAAAGCTATAAATAATAAAAATGTCAGATGTGTTACTCTGAAATAGTGGGTTTTTTAAATTTGTAATTCCCAAATCACTAAAATAATTGTAACAAACTTCAAAAATAAAATTATCTTAATCAGACATTTTCCTTTGTACAGCTAAAAAACATGCTGTTTTGAGAAAGAAGTCACAATTAATGTCTATGCAGTGTTGTTTTTACTTTTAAATTTCTCTTTCGTTTAGCTTCATATCATGATAGTTTTCATTCATAAGTCCTTCCCCCATCCCTCAATAGCCCAGAGTTAGAGTTTTAGTATTTTGGGGAAATTATGCTAAGCATTTTGACAAAGCTACAAAAGAGCTTAAGAAGCTGGTAAGAAACACTAAACATGGGAGTCCTGGCTTAAGCTAGCTTTGTGGACCTTGAACAAATCACATAATGTCTGGGTTTTAGTTTTTAGCACATGAAATGATTGGATTGGATTTCTGTGATTTCTGACTCAAATGAATGTCATTGTGTAGGGGGGGGTTACTCTTTTCAGACGTACCCTAAGAAAGTGGCACAGATTTGTGAATAGTTGATTTGTTATTTTAACACTTCATTTGGTTTCTTCACATTTCTCTGAAGGATTTAAAGAGCAAAGTCTTTTATGCCTAAAATTTTGTAGTGGTTATATATAAATAATATAATAAGAAGAGGAAACTGATGGAAGAGTCCTAAGCCCATGGTGTGTAATTCTTTAAGGTATCTGGCTAGAAAGAATTTGAAATAAGTGATAGAACTTGACATTTCTGATACTTTCCTTCATATAGGTTTCATTTTCTGTAGCCTTTCCTGTGACACGTGCATCTTTTCATTTATCTCTTTCCCCTTTACCTCTAATAAGCCATTTGTCTCATGGAAGTTAAACCATACGCTACATTTATTTGATTGAGGTTTGGTAAATTACGGAACTTTGGCTTTTAAAAAATAATACATCTGTTTTGTTTAAAAAATGAACTATATGTTGAATTTGAGTTCTAATTTGTTAAATGTTGTAGCCAGAATTTATTAGTCTGTATCTTTTAGGTTGTTGATTCCTTTGAGAGTGTGGTGCACATACTGGATATCTGCTTATAAAACATAATTGCACAAAATTTTGCGTATAATTTGAGGTTGTTGGCCTTCCCCCAGCCTAGTCAAGCTTATCTCATGGGTCTCTACATTAGTATTAAGATAGAACAACAGGACCTGTGAAATGCTGAAGATAGATCTTTCTTAAATCAGTGTTTGTGATCACTCTTTATATTCAGAGTATGTATGTAGTTTTGAGAAATGTCTTCACTGCCTTCATGGATGATAACTGGGCTAATGTTAAAAAGGAAAAACTGTACAGTATAGAAAATCATTGGGCAAGGAGGCAGTGGGGACCTACTTGTATGCAAGGGAAGGCCTCTCAGATGAGGCGTGAACACTGTCGGATATAGGTGGGAGAGAGATGTTTCGTATAGAGAAAACTATGTGAAGGGGCTGAAATTGCGAAGAATTTAATGTTTTTAAGGAAATGAAAAGCTGAAGCATTAGGATGTGAAGGGAGAATGATAAGGCCTGCATACTGCAGGAGTTTGGATTTTAATAGGGTTGTATAAAAGTTTGTATTCAGGGAAGTAGCATTATTGGATTATATTTTAAAAGATCACTCTAACTGCTGTGTAAACAAAGAATACTGGGGCAAGTAGAAACAAATTGGTTAGTGGATATGCAGTAATCTGCAGGTAAGCTAGAAGTGGCTTAAATTAGTGTGGTGGCAGTTGGATGGAGAGGAGTGGATATATTTAAGATTACATGAGATGACAGAAATAATAAGGCATGGTAATGGATTACATATGGAACTTAAGGGAGAAGAACTCAAGGATGTTGTTGGAAGTTGCCATTTTGTAATGTTTAGGAAAGGAATAGGTGTTTGGAGGTTTTATGTTTTATTTTGGTGGATAGATAATGGTGAATTCAGGAATTCCCCTTGGTTCATTTTAAGTTTAGAAAATTTGTGAGATTGTCAAGTAGGCCTTCATCATAGGAGCTACAAATCTTGAGATATATGGCTTGGAGATGTCAATTTGAGGATTGTCTGTACATTGGTGATTGTATAAGCAATGGCAGTGGATGAAATCACTGAAAAAAGACTATTTTTAAAAAAGAAAGGATTGTTTATAAATGGAGCTATGGAGAACATTGAACATTTCAAAGTTGGGAAACGGGAAGGCCTCCTCTGGGAGACTAAGGATAGTAAGAATGGTTGGAGGTCAGTGGGAATGCTAATGTAAGTCATGTCATGGGTGCCAAATGAATAAAGTGTTTTAAAGGAGGGGTCAGCCATCTGTATTGAGTTTGGCTGAGAGGTTGAGAAGATAAGGGCAGAAATGTGGCCATGAGATTTGGCAACCTAGAGGTCATTGATAAGTTTAATAAATCAGTTTCATGTACTGGATGCCAGATTTAAGTGACTTGGGAGATAAAATGGTGGCCGAGGAACTAGAGATGTGGTGTGTAGACAGCTTATTAAAGAAATTTGCTTGTGAAAGAGAATAGATATAGAGCAGAAGCTGGAGGTGAATAAGGATATAAAGGAAATTTTTTTTACTTTATGATAATAAGGAATATTGCAGCATGATTTTAGTTGTTAGAATTGATAAAGGAAGGAAGGAAGCAGACCTTGAGAAAGCAAGGATGGTCAGGATCCTGACTGCATAGAGTCCTTTGATGGGAAGGGCACCATTTCCTCACTCTTAACAGAGGGGAAGAAAATAACATGGATTCAGAGGCAAGTAGTTGTGTAGATTTAGATGGGGGAAATAATTTGGATGTTCTGGACTAATATTTTCTATTTTTTCTACAAACTGAGTCAAGATAAACAGTGTAGTAGTGATATGAAATCTTCATATAATAGTAAAAAAAATATTTTTACAATAGTACCAAAAAGATTGGAGATACTAGGAGTAAATTTAATAAGAAAAATACCAATTTTTTAATATAGAAAAATGACAAAGCATTACTTGGAAACTAAAGATTTAATAAATGAAGATGGTAGTTCTTCCCATCTTAATCTGTAGATTCAACAAAATCCTAATAGGATTTTTTGGTAGAAATTGTTGACCAATCCTGAAATTGGTAAGGAAAAAAGACCTAGAATAGTTGAAACAATTTTTTAAAAATTAAAAAATAAATAGGGGCTGGGGCTGGGGCTCAGTGGTAGAGTGTTTGTTTCTCATGTGTTAGGTCCTGGGTTCAATCCTCGGCACCACATAAATAAAGGTTAAAAAAAAAAAAAAAAAACGGAGACCTTCCCTACTCAATTTAAAAACTGACTATAGTGCCTTAGTAATCAAGACAGTATGATTGGCCTAAGGTTAATAAACATGTAGATCAATGGAACAAATTGAAAATCCATAAATATGCCTGACACTGATCGTCAGTTCATTTTTGAAAGTGCCAGAACAGTTCAGTGGGGAAAAGATAGCCTTCTCAACAAGTGGTTCTGGGACAGTTGGATATCCATATGTTTAAAAAAAAATGTATTTGTCTATGTTGTATCTCTACTTAACACCATACACAAAAGTTATCTCAAAATAGATCATGGACTTAAACTGGAAAAAATAAAATTATAAAACTGCTAGATGATAAAAACTACTAGGAGAAAAATCTTTGTGACCTTGGGTTCAGCTGAGTTCTTAAATATGACACTAAAAGCATGAGCCAAAAAGAAAAAACTGATTAACTGAACTTTATCAAAAAAATTTTCAAACTTTTGATACTTCAGAAGATATTTAAGAAAGTAAAAGACAAAGCACAGATTGAGAAAAATTTGCATGTTACAAACACGATAAAAGTCTTTAATCTAGACTATATTTGAAAATCCTACTACTTGGTTATAAAGAAAAAAGCAGTTTAAAATGGGCAAAGTGGATATTTCACCAAAGAAGATAATATGAATGGCCAGTAAGCATATGAAAAGATGTTCAACATCATTAGTCATTAGGGAAATGCACATTAAACTACAGTGCATATACTGTCACATACTCAGTAAAATGACTGTAAATTAAAAGACCTGTAATACCTACTATTGGTATTGTGGAGAAACTGGAACCTTTATGCTGCTCTTGGAAATATAAATGGTATAGCCATTGTGGAAAATATTTTGGCCATTTCTTAAAAAGTGAATATATCATACAAACAAAATTATTTGTAAATGTCTGTTGGCATTATTCATCATGGTAAAAAAACAATAGGTAATCAAATGTTTATCAGGTGGTGTTTTAATAAATCAAACATGGCATATCTGTAGAATGGAATACTACTTTGCAGTAAAAAGGAACAGATTATTGATATATATACTACAACAAAGATGACTGTTTAAAACATGATAAGTGACAGAGGCTAGGCATAAAAGATTACCTATTGTGTTGCTTTTATGTGAAATGTTTGGAAAAGACAAATCTATAGAGATAGCCAAACAGTGGAAGCCAGGGTAGGAGAAATGGTCTTGAGGGAAATATTTGGGGTGAAGAAAAGTTCTTAAAATAGGTTGGTATGATGGTGCACAACATTATACATTTTCTTAACTCAGTAGGTTGTGTACTTATGGTGACTGAATCTTATGTTGTATAAATTGTGTCTTAAAGCAATAAAGTTAGCTAGGCGTGGTAGTAGTACACACCTATAATCCCAGCTGCTCAGAAGGCTGAGGCAGGAGGATCACCAGTTCAAAACCAGCCTCAGCAACTCAGCAAGACCCTATCTCTAAATAAAATATAAAAAAAGGGCTGGGGATGTGGCTCAGTGATCAAGTGCCCTCGGGTTCAATCCCCAGTACCAAAAAAAAAAAAAAAAGTTATAAATTTTTTGAAAAATTACCCATCTTGAAGAATGTGAAGTTTGAGTGTGATGAATGAAGGACTTTGTACTGCATATATAATTGTAATTTAAAAACTGCCACATAATTTAATGTAATCTCGCTTTTGGTAAGGGACTTTTTAAAAAAAAATTTTGTTGTTGTTGTTGATGGATCTTTATTTATTTATATATGTTGCTGAGAATCAAACCCAGTGCCTCACTGCCTCACACATGCCAGGCAAGTGCGCTACCACTGAGCCCCAGCCCCAAGGGACTTGTGTTTTGAAAGGACAGATTTTATGTGTGGAGGAGATTGATTGATTATAACTGAGTATACTTAAATGAAGTACCTGTAATAATTTCACTTAACATTTATTCATCTCTTTTTGTGTATCAGGGATTATTCTGTGTTTGTTATATGTACTTTTTTTTTTTTTTTTTTTTTAAAGACAGAATGTTGAAATGTTGGCCCAGACTGAAACTCCTGGGCTCAAATGATTCTTCTGCCTTAGCCTCCTGAGTAACTGAGACTGTGGGCATATGCCACGGAATCCCACTAACTTTTTTTTTTTTACAGTGCTAGAGATTGAACCCAGGTGTTTCTACCACTGAGCTGTAGCTTTTTATTTTTTATTTTAAGATAGTCTCTTACCAAGTTGCCAAGGCTGGCCTTGGACTTGATCCTCCTGCCTCAGCTTCCTGAGTAGCTGTGATTACAGGCGTGTGCCTCTACATTCAGCTGTGGTTAATTTATTATTTATAAGCACATTGTTAGGTTAAAAGGAGCTGAAAATAAGAATGAATTAAGATCAATTTCCATCTACTGACTTAGGGTGTTATGCTGAATTTATATACAATTAAGTTGAATATTGGAATTTTATGGGAAATTATAGAGCTGTAATGCCTCAAAAATAATTTGAATTTGAAATAATCATGTCTGACAAGTAATAGTTTTAATAAAATAGTAATTTCAGTCCATGGGACTGCTTAGGGTTGATTTCTTCCACTGGAATGATTACTGTCACTGTCATGATTTTTTTTGAAGTCTAAAAGCTTCTGTTACTTAGAGGAACTGATTGATGTCTCTGTATTTTTAAAGGATGACTTTGAACCAATAGTTAGAGTTTGGGTCCAATCCTCAAAATTATATGATCATGTTCCTTTGGATAAAAATAGTTGTAAAGAGTACTGATCCAGGGGCTAGGGTTGTGGCTCAGCGGTAGAGTGCTCGCCTAGCACGTGCGTGGCCCAGGTTCGATCCTCAGCACCACGTAAAAATAAACACATTGTGTACAACTAGAGCAAATAAATAAATATTTTTTTAAAAAAGAGTACTGATCAAATAGTGATTATTGCTTCTTTTTGCCTGTGGATTATATGAAAAGTTGTATGTGGAAGTAGAAATATCTGTATCTTCGAAAAAAGAAATTTTGTCTAGAAATTATTTAGGAGTATTAATGGTTTTTCCTTGATGTCTCATTGTGACTAGGATGATCAGGGGCCTTACTCTTTTTAATTTTATTGATATATTAATAGAAGAATTTACGGGTTTTTACTTTTTCTAGAGCACTTCATTAAATTCCATATAAAGCATTTAATTAAACACCCTTCTAATTTTCTGTGTCAGTAAGCATTGAGTTTAGTCAAAATAGCATAGACTTTGGAATGAGACAGTTCCAGATTTGAATCTCCACTTGGTGCTTATAAACTTCTCATCTTTTTTTTTTTTCTTTTGGTAGTGGAGATTGGAGCCACACCCCAGCCCTTTTTTATATTTTCCTTAGAGTCAGGATCTCAGTGAGTTGCTTAGGGCCTCACAAATTTGCTGAGGCTTGCTTTGAACTTGTGATCCTCTTGCCTCAGCCTCCCGAGTTGCTGGAATTACTGGCATATGCCACTGTGCCCACCTAAACTTCTCATTTTGAGCATGAGCATTTTACATATGAGCATGTAACTTAATCTGTCTTGATTCAGTTTCCTCCTCCATAAACCCCAAAGATAATACCCATTCTGAAGTTTTATAGTACCAAATAGAAGTGTGGTGACAAAGGTAATCAGATAGGTTTTATTTGCTCAAGTTCTACTCTACGTGAGAAAACTAATAATTTGTAGTATTTTGGTTTTAATGATAAAACACTGTCTATTGTTATTCACACCTAACTTTATGCCTTTTGTTTTGTTAACTTAATGCTGCCCCAATCCTTTGATCCAGTCAGTAATGCATTTTATTTTTTTCTTTTACTGTATAATTAAGTTGAGGGTTTGTTCTTCTGAAGTCAAGTTTATCACCAAAGGACAGATAAAGGATGATTCTGAGGTTTTGAGCCTATAGAGCTTGCAGAATAGTGATGCTATTAACAGAAATCAAGAAGTGAAGGGGAGGGGCTGGTTTTGTGGGGAGATAGCATGCTGAATTCTGAACATTCTGAGTGAGATGCCATATTGATTTTATTTGGGCAGCAAGGTTAGGTGGGCATTTGAAAGCATGAGAGAAGCATTTGGAACTTCTTACTCTTGGAGAACTTCTTACACTTCAGAAGCTTGTACACACTTCCTTCTGCAAATGAGGCCAGTCTCTGAAAAAACAAGGAATTGTTTAACTTCATTAATATTTGAAGTGTCCTGCCTTTAGGCAATTAATTCAACCATTGCCCTAGTGCATTCCTTGGAGCATACTGTTTGTTGAATTAATGAATGATGTAAATATAGGATATTAAATTAAAAAACATTTTTGGGGGCTGGGGTTGTGGCCCAGTGGTAGAGCGCTCACCTAGCACGTGTGCAGCCTGGGTCCGATCCTCAGCACCAAGTAAAAATAAATAAATATTTTTAAAAAACATTTTTAACATATGGAGAATAGGAATTCACGAAAGCCATCTCAGAGACAGCATAGTAGTGCTACAAGATAACTAACCCTCAAATAATTTGTACACAAACCTTCAAAAATCTACCAATTCTTGAGTATCATAAAGAGCATATATTTTCTTATAAACAAAATGGGGATACCAATACCTGCCAGGCTTATTAAAAGGATTAAATGAGATTCTCTTATCAAATGGGAAACACAAAGCTGCATTGAGATGCTGATGCCAGAGTATGGGCTAGACTTCTCTACCTCTAAAGCTCAATTCTCTGAATACAATTACTAAGTGTCCAGGGTTTTGGAAGTCACTTACAAATAGCTAAAGCCCATTGTATGATTAATATTTATTACTCTACTTCCATCCCTTATTTTTGCTGTCTAACATAATCTTTAAAGTACTCTATCAAAATCTTCAAGTTTTTTTGTGGTACCAGGGATTGAACTCAGGGGCACTCAACCACTGGGTCACATCCCCAGACCTTTTTTTGTATTTTATTTAGAGACAGGGTCTCACTGAGTTGCTAAGTGCCTCGCCATTGCTGAGGCTGGCTTTGAACTCGCGATCCTCCTGCCTCGGCCTCCCAAAGTGCTGGGATTACCTCCCAAAGTGCTGGATTACAGGCGTGCGCCACTGCGCCCGGCCTTCAAGTTTATTTTTAAAAATTAATTTCACTTTTACAAGTCACTTTGAGGGACTCATTTGGGTGAAGTAGCATTGTTGACCCTGCTCACAGAGTCTCAGAGCTGCTTTGAGTCCTGTTAGAATCTAACAGTTATAACAAGTCCTCACTGTCTTGTCTTGCCTGAGCATGTCTTAGAACACTTGTAGATAAATCTTAAAACAGTTCCTTTGCTACATTTATTTGGATGCCACTGATTATTTTTTTTAATAATTTGCTAAATAAATTAATTTTATTAAAATAAAGAGAATATTTAAAACTTTAAGGGCTGGAGTTGTGGCTCAGTGGTAGAATGCTTGCCTCACATGTGTGGGGTACTGGTTTGAATCTCAGCACCACATACAAATAAATGAATAAAATAAAGGTCCTTCAACAACTAAAAACTTTTTTAAAAAACCTTTTATTTAAAACTTAAGACACATAACTTTGGAATGGATTGTTAAATAGAATACTTTGTTTCACTAAAGCAAGTTAATCCAGAGCTACTTTAGCATATCTAATATTCATTCATTTGTGTGACTTGTTGTTAGGGATTTCACCTAGGGCCTCAATGCAGGCTAGCATGTGCTCTTACCACTGAACTACACTCCTAGCCAGTTTGACATTGTTGAGGCCCTGCTCCATAGAAGACAGAAACTTGGGAGAGAGAAAGTTCCATAACATGATTTGGATATCCTTAGCATGTAGATGGCAGTGTATGAATAAGATTAGCCAGGATGAATTTGTTGAGTGAAAGAAAAAAGAGAATAAGAGAGAGTCTGAGGCAGCTGCCTGAGGCATTAAAGGGAAATGAGCAGAGAAGCAAGGAAAGGGTGTCATAGAAAGAATAGCTTGTCACAAGATGCACAAGTCAGTATTGAGCTTCCTGGAGGTATACCAGTGAGAGATTGCTTCCTAACAATCTTGCATATTACTCCTTCAAAAATATTTTTTTATTTAGACTTTTGGCCAATTCCTGCTACATTTTTTTTTTACATTCTCTATACCATTAACTGAGGTTTTATTGAAACTACTGTATCTTTCTTGAGCCAGAGCAAATCGTTCTCAAAATAAGTTCTTTTTTATATTCAGATACTTACAGACCAACTCATTTTTACTTAGTCCTTTGATTTTCTTCATAATTTTTTTAATATTTATTTATTTGCTTTAGTTGTACACAATGCAATGCATTTATGTTTACATGGTGCTGAGGATCGAACCCCGGGCCGCGCACATGCTAGGCGAGCGCTCTACCGCTGAGCCACAACCCCAGCCTCTCCTTCATAATTTTTTATCTCAGGCATATTTATCTAAATAATCTGAATCATTAAGTAACATCTATATGAGTGTTATATGGCATTTCATGGAATTAGAAGGTTTTTGAAATATTTAAATACTTTCTTTTTAAAAAAAATTTTTTTTTTTTACCATTTTATTTATTAGTGGTATTAAGTACATTCACATTGTTGTGCAACCATCACCAACATCCATCTCCAGAACTCTTTAGCTTCCAAAATTAAATTTGATAACCATTAAATAATAACTCTCCACCTTCTTCACCAAGTCCCTGGTAACTTCTTTTAAATTTTTTCATATAAAATACCATGTTTTTGTTGTCATTGTTGTTTGCTTATTTGACGTCCTATTTCTTGAAATTTTCCCTGATCATTCCAACCAGATAACCCTTCCTCCTCCTGTAATCATCTAGCACTGTCCTGTGTTAGCACTTGTATATATTTTGTACTTTTAGCATCCTTTACATGTATCTTTGTTTTCATTGATAGGTGGCAAACAACTTGAGGGCAGGTTTAATTTAGCCTTGTTTTTTCCCTCAGGTCACTTTGTTTATGATAGAGGACCAAAAGCCTGTTAGACTAGTTATTTGGTGCTTTAGAACTCCATTCCTTCAGTCAGATGCTGAACATGCATACTGAAGACTTCACCTTAAGGTATTGTTACCTCAAGGCTGTTCGTTTTATTTTATTTTTGATGATATGCTCACTTTAGTATTTAACTCACATGAGTTTTTGTGCTTCATAGTTTCCAGTTATTGAACTTGACAATGAGCAAGTAGAGGTAGACAAGTAATGTAAATAAGGAAACAGGTCAGTGGGGTTTCTCAATTTAGTTAACTCTGTTGGAGGGAAAGTGAAGCATTCTCATAAAATACATGGTGGGAGGGAAAGCATATCAAATCTGGCAGTCATGCCTACTCAGCCTTAAAAGCTTCTGCCAGTTCAACCCCACATCTCAAGTCTTGTTTCTGATTATTCTCCTAATGTGAACTTTGTGTTCCAACCCAGCAAATCTGTTTTCTGTTTCTCACACAGCTTGCTTATTCTTTATCAGTTTCTTTTCATTGTTTTGCTTTCTCATCCTCCATACTTTCTCCCTACCACCATGCTTATTCTTCCCTCCTTTTAAAAGCAGGACTTAATTTTTGTAGATTTTGGAAATACTGACTTGGACAACCTCAGTCTTACTCGGAGACTTCCTTCCTTCCTACCCATCCTTTTATATGTGTTTTCCATTGTGTTGATTTTTATTCATTTATGCTGTTCCTTTTTATGCCATTGATTAGATGCTTCTCCAGTATATTTACCTCAATAATATTAGAAGGAGATTGTGAATAAAATTCGGACTTCTTTCCTCTTATGAACTTATGATGTTGAGAGCAGCAAAAGCACAAAGTACATGTTTAGAAAACATTGACAATTTTTTAGGGCAAGCCAGTTGCTTAGCCCTGTTATATTGCTATGCATTCAGACAGGAGTGGGATGATAAGTTAAGGCAATTGTGGGCTCCTCATCCAGGGAATTAAAAAGTGGGGGTAGTGAAGTTTGCAGCCTTGGATGTTCCATTGCCTAGCACTGTGAGTACTCTTTCCCCACCCCAATCAACATTCTGGGCATGAGGAGAGAAAGAGGCAGCAAGAACAGGAACAAATAGCACTGAATTCTCTGAGCACTGACTTTGTTGGCAGACATTGCCAGTTCCTCCTCCTCCTCCTTTTCCAGCACTTTTTTTTTTTTTTAAATAATAGAGTGACTGTAAAAAGTTTTAAGATAAACAAAACTATGAGTTTATTGACAACTAAAAATATAAATTGGGGTAGTATCTGAATATCTGGCACTGTACCATATATTTTCATTCACAGAATGTAATAGAGCACAATCTCTGCAGAGTTCTATAGTCCCTGGCTTCAAGTGCAGAAACATAAATCAACTTAGGAATGAAGGTACACTTTTAACTCTTACATGGGATCACAGGGAAAGCACATTTTCTGGCATGGGCCATTTAGACTTGTGCCTTGTGCCATGTCAAAATTACATATTGAATTATTGAGTTTGGTGGAATAGGAGAAACTGCAGTGATCCTTTGAAATCTTTTTATTTTTTAAATTTTTTTTTAGTTGTATATGGACACAATATCTTTATTTATTTTATGTGGTGCTGAGGATCAAACCCAGTGCCTCACTCTTGCAAGGTAAGCACTCTGCCACTGAACCACAGCCCCAGCTCTGATCCTTTGAAATCTTAAGAGCGAATTATGTATTCTGCCTGCCTTAAAAAAAAAATGATTTGATGGCTAGAGGAAGGGAGTTTATGGTGAGTTTTTCTGCTTACTACCCACAATTTTGAACCCCTAGAGATAGAAATCTTGTTACTTCTCTAATCAACATTTCCCTCTAAGACTTGATTCTGGAGTAAATCCAAACCTAAATTTTCTCACTAGCATCTAACAAATGGCAAAACCAGGAATTGTCATTAGTTACTAATTGTATCATGCTTATTTTCTACATAGTGTTCTTTTTTGCTTCTGGTGTTATTCATTTGACCCTGCACATCCATCTGCCTTCCTATTTTTCCTTTTACTGCAGAATAACAAATGACCCAGATTTCTTCTTTCCTAGCCTATTCCCTGCCTACTCTCCTTAAGCACTTATAATTTAATATTTGTAAACTGTCCCCTCCCCACCCCGTTTTAAAGGTATTTATAAAGTTCACTTTCCTACTCACCAAATCCAGAGACCTTTTTATTAGGTCTTATTCTGTTTTACCACCCCCTGGCAGTCAACACTGGATAACATCTTGGTGGATATTATCTTTTTGTTCATCATGGTGTTGAAGTATTCTGTCTTTTGCATCCTAATTGTCTTTATATTCTTCCTCTTACTCAGAATTAGCTTTGGTGCCTCTTTCCCTTATATTCAGCTTACAAAACATCTAAACAATGTTTAGAAAACATTGACAGTTTTTTAGGGCAAGCCAGTTGCTTAGCCCTGTTATATGGCTATGCATTCAGACAAGAGTGGGATGATAAGTTAAAGCAATTGTGGGCTGATGTTCATAAGATCTCAACTAATTATTTTTTTCTTTTCCTGACATTACTATTATCCCAGTTCTGACCACCTGCATGCAGTGGCCTCTTAAATCTTAACAGAGCTTTTCTGTAGTTACAAAGAATAGAATAGATAAGTGACTTAAAATTTATGTGATAATTTTCACAAATGTTCAGGAAGATTAGCCTGGCATTTAGAGCCCTCCCTAGCTAGCTCCAGTTTACTGCCTAGCCCTCTCATCCCCACTGGTGCACCCCCCCAACCCCCCCCCAATTGCCTACCTTGTTTTGACTTATTAAAAACCTGCCCTTTGCTTAGGATCAGATCAGATCAGGCTCCTTTAAGAAATTGTTTTTTCCCAAACCCATATTAACCTTTCTTTCTTTAGTTCTCAGAGTAGTAAGTACTAACTGTATAGTACCTAACATCAACCAGACAATGAGCTATTTGGTATATATTTAAATTTAGAGATAGTTATTTTTAGTTTTCAGCTGTGAGAAACCTGGAGCTCTAGAGAGGCTACATGCTCAACATGAGCTGGAATTCAAATCCACCTCCATTTTATGGCAAAACTTGTGCTCAACACACTAAACACTTTGATACTTAAAATTACAGCCTTATGTCATGGCTTCCCCCACCCCCCTTAATCAGGTTGTGTGTAATTTGCAGCTAGATAGGATTTTGGGGAATAGGGTTGTATATTAGATCTGCATTAGAACTTTTTGTGTGTTTTCTCTGGACCCAAGTAGGTAATTTGAATATTATATGTGAATATTTAAGACAACATTTTTTAGACATTTCTTGAATGCTGCTAAGTATAATGACTAGCTTATCTCTTTATTATGCTAGAGCATTTGATAAGATGTTTGGAATACAAGAAAGACTGTAGATGTGGCTGCATACTTAATCAAAGGGAGGCAACAGAGTGGCCTTATTTTTTTTTCCAAAGTGGGATGTCTACCCAACAAGATGTGAAAGCTTTTCCATTTTTGTTTTTCAAATCTGATTATTTAAAGAGAAAGTTTTAGCTTGGTGCTAGTAAGTTAACACCTTTCTAACACAGCTTACTGTTAATAAAGGACAGGTAGGCCTTGATGTGGCTATAAACACATTTAGCAAATGATGGTATTTGGCTGATATTAAATAACAAAGTTCCTTTCTTGATTTAAAGAATAAGTATTAAGTCCATTAATGTGAAGGTGTTCTATGGGCCTGGCAGAATCCATGAAGGTAGGATGCAAGTATCTGAAGTTTGGGAAACACTGGCATAGCAAAGAAAGCCAAGCTTTAGAATCCTACAGAGAAGGACTCATGTCTTGGTCCTGCTTGTTTCTAATCTGTGACCTTGGGCAAGAATATTTGCTTGCTTTTTTTTTTGGTGCCGGCATTGAACTCAGGGTCACCTGATCACCTGACCACCTGGCCACATCCCCAGCCCTTTTTTGTATTTTATTTAGAGACAGGGTCTCACTGAGTTGCTAAGTGCCTTGTCATTGCTGAGGCTGGTTTTGAACTCGTGATCCTCCTCCCTCAGCCTCCCAAGTGCTGGATTACAGGTGTGCTCCACTGCGCCCTGCTAAGAATACTTTATTCCTTCATTTTTTGATTTATAAAGTGAAAATTGTGATGCCTACTGTTTAAGGGTCATTTTGAAGATTGTCTTAAATAAATTCTAGTAAGCCACTCCATAAATGGGAGCTTTTTGAATCATCATTTTTGTTATTCATATATTATCTCTCAGCTAAAAATCTTTTTTTTTAAGATTTTTTTTTAACGGACACAATATCTTTATTTTTTTATTTAATGTGGTGCTGAGGATCAAACCCAGTGCCTCATGTGGGAGAGGGAAGTGCTCTTCCGCTGAGCTATAACCCCAGTCCCTCAGCTAAAAATCTTTGATAGAATTTTAAAGTTGCAGTTTAATTCTTGGGTGTTCTTACATTAAGTTAACTACTTAAATGGTATGAACTTTAGTTTCTCTTGCATATTGGGACTAATTACAACATCTGCCTCATAGGATTATTTAAAGACTAAATGAATTGGTAAAGTAACAGGAATAGCGCCTGGTACTTGGAATAGTACTATGTAGCAGTTAACTATTATTATTATTATTATTCCCCTAGAAAGAATAGATTTTTGGAAGGCTTTTTCCCCTTTGTTCTCATCATCCTGAGTTGGAGTGGTTTGTGTTCTTTAAACACCTACTGAATGTGAAATGTTAACATACTGCCACTACAGTAAATAAGCAAGGGACAATCAGGTCAACGTTTCTTTAAGGTAGTATCATGGCTTATATTATTTGCATGTTTATATTTATTACTATTTTTGTTTTACAATTTTTATCTGCTTTATGAGATACACCTAAGTTTAAGGACAAGAAGTGGTTTTTTTGGGGGGGGGCGGAGTTTCTAAAATGACAATTGTAAAACAAATGTGATAAGCCAGACCATTTTCTTCTTGTTTTTTTAGTAATTAAATTGGCGTTCTTGGTCCTAGTACAAAATAAAACAGTTACAAAATACAAATGATTGAATTCTGCGCAGATATTGTTCCTTTTTTTTTTTTTTTTTTTTTTTTTTTTTCCTTTTGGTACCAGGAACTGAACCCAGGGATACTTTACCACTGAGCCACATCCCACATCTTTTTTTTTTTTTTTTTTTAAGTTTTGAGACAGGAGTCTCACTAAGTTGCTTACGGCTTTGTTAAGATGCTGAAGATGGCCTCAAACCTGTGATTCTCCTGCCTCAGCCTCCCAAACTGATGGGATTACAGGTGTGTGCCACCATGCCTGGCAGTATTGTTCCTTTGGAACTTGATTTATTGGACAATGTTTAGCAAATGACTAATTTCTACATAATTTCCAACAGTGAATTTAATTCCTTGTGTATTTGATTGTCATACTATTCATATTTAAACATATACCTCTGTCTTTTTTGGGGAGGGGTACCAGGGATTGAACTGGGAGGCACTTGACTACTGAGACACATCCCCAGCCCTATTTTGTATTTTATTTAGAGACAGGGTCTCACTGAGTTGCTTAGCGCCTCGCTTTTGCTGAGGCTGGCTTTGAACTCGTGATCCACTTGCCTTGGCCTCCTGAACCACTGGGGGGCATGTACCACCATGCCTGGCATTTGTGTCATTTTTAAAGGAGTTACATATCTAGCAATCTATCTGGCATTTTTTAAAAAATATTTATTTATTTACTTTAGTTTACACAATGCAATGCATTTATGTTTATGTGGTGCTGAGGAAGGCGAGCGCTCTGCCGCTGAGCCACAACCCCAGCCCCTATCTGGCATTTTGACAGAAATAAATTTTTAAAGATTAAATGTTTTCAGAGAGTAGTTTTTGTTGTAAAATTAAATGTTTTCAGAGGGTAGTTTGTGTTTTATATACTTTATGAATTTTGCATTCAGGGAAATAACATTTGCACTACACTAGGTCTTAGTAATAAAATCCAACCCTTTAATTTTTTCAAGAAAGAAATTTGAGGGCTGGGGTTGTGGCTCAGCAGTAGAGCGCTCGTGCTTGCATGTCGGGCCCTGGATTTGATCCTCAGCACCATGGGAAAATGAATGATTGGAATAAAGGTATTGTGTCCAACTACAACTAAAAAATAAATATTAAAAAAAAAAAGAAATTTGAAATTATGACACTATATTCATATAGCAAACACCTATCAAAATTGAATTCTGTTTCAAGGTCCTGGCTTTAACTCCCAGTACCACAAAACAGCAAAACAAATTTGATTCAAAGCCAGGCGTGGTGACACATGCAAATAATCTCTGGTACTCAGGTTGAGACTGGAGGATCAAAGTCCAAGGCCAGCCTGGACTTAGTAAGACCCTGTCTCAAAAATAAAAAGAAATGGCTAGGGATATAGCTCAGAGGAATGATGCCCCTAGATTAAATCCCCAGTACCACAAAAATACATAGGTAGGGCAGGTTGGGTTGTAGCTCAGTGGGAGGGTACCCCCGGATTCAATCCCCAGCCGGGCGTGAGGAGGGGACTTGATTCTGAAACCTATGCACTAAAAACTTAACTCTTATTTTATGATATAACACAGAACTGTGTTATAATGTAGCTTATAATATGAATGCACCATTGGGCAAATAAGATCCCTTATAGATCCCTTTATAAAATTCTTTATAAAGTAACACAGTAATGAAGAACATGGGTTTCCATCCAAGTTCTTTTACTTTCTGTCTGTCCTTGAGCAAGGTATCAGAGGGTCAGGTTTTTCTTCTGTAGAACAATAGCTAATCTCATAGCATTATTAAGATGATTGGATTAGTGAATGTGAACATTTTGCTGAGCTTAGAATAGTCCTTGACATATTATACACATATAGCTAATGTTAATTTTTACCATTGTAGGTCTTTTTGGTCATCATCCTCACCCTGTGCCACAGGTTGTTAGTGCATTCTCCTAACACTATCAAAAGTAAATTCCCAGGCCCATGTTTGCTGCTGCCTGACTACTGGTAATGAATATACACCAGAAATTGTATCAGAGGTGCTTAATTCTGTTTGTCCCTGATTCTACCCTTCTCACTTAACTGCATACACTTCAGAGCTCCCCTCTATTCTGTGTATTCATGAAAAATAGTGGGCACTTAAAGGAGTGAAAGTGGCAACATGTTGCAGTATGAACTCCTTCTGAAAGAACATGCTGTGAAATCAACCTCATCACTTACTGTGACCATGGGTGAGAATGCTTCAGTTTTCTTACCTGAATATAGGGATAAAATAAAAGTTCCTTTCTTTCTGGGCAATTTGGAAGATTAAGTCAGTTATAAAGTACCTGGCCCACTTAAATGTTCTATTATGAACTATTATTTCTTTTTTTAAATTTTGATTAACTAGGAATGTGGCTCTGAAATAAGTTTCTGTGTAAGAAAACAAAGGGATTTATCTAGGTGTGGTGGCTCACACCTGTGATCCCAGGGACTCAGAAGACTTGAGGCCAAGAGGATTGCAAGTTTGAGGCCATCCTTGGTAATTTAGGAAGACCCTGTCTCAAAATAACAAGAACTGGGAACGTAGCTCAGTAGTAGAACACTACTGGATTCAATTCCCAGTAAAGCAAAAAATGGGGGAGGGGTGTTTGACTACTACTAGTAACTGATTTCTGAAAAATATTACTCGTTAATCGGAACATTAATATTTTGTATGCTATATTATTAGGAAATACATTTTAACTGTTACCTTATGTACTTTTATTGGGTAAAAGGGATCATTTGTCTTTACTGGAATTTTAGAAGTACAGTTTTAAGTTTGGTTTGTTTAGGATAGTCCTTGCTTGTGCCTCTTGTCCAGGCATAATTATAAGTAGTGTCCCTTTCACTCTTAAAATTGTCCCAGTTAGGATGTAAATTTTCTGGTCCACCCTCAGTATAGTTTACTTATCAGATTTATTTTACTGGATGGTTCTCATGGCCCAATATCATCTTTAAAAGAAAAATATAATAATATTTTATGTTTAAGTTTTAGATGGTGTATAGTCTTTCAAATCTTTTTTTGTGATTTTTTTTCTTAACATTTAGAGTGTAATTGTATTTTTTAAGGTTTATTTTTGTCATTGTTAATGTCGATAATACAAAGAATTATTTTAGTTGGAAATTAGACTTGGATTGAACTACCAATAAACTCAAAAAGTTGTCATATTGTCATCCTCTACCTACTACTTGCAACCAGCTTGTTTCATAATGAGTTATTTTTCCTATGTCAGTCAGTAGTTACCCATATTCTTGTTAAAAATAAGTAGCCATATCATTTTTCATAATAGAATTCTTATGTTTGAAGCTTTCAGAAGTGTTTTATTTAAAACAACCAGTGACTGTGATACTAATGATAAGGAATAAAATATTTATTGGCCTATATGTACTATTATCAAGAGTAGACTGTCATTGGGAGTTTCTATTGCCTGAAGCAAGCATAAGTTTTATTTATTTATTTATTTGGGTACTGGGATTGAACCCAGGGCCACTTAACCACTGATACCACATTCCCAGCCCTATTTTTTGTATTTTATTTAGAGACAGGGCCTCACTAAGTCCTTGGTGTGTGTGGGGGGGGGGGGGGGCTCGCTAAGTTGCTGAAGCTGGCTTTGAACTCACAATCTTACCTCAGCCTCCCAAGTTCAACCCCTGGTACCAAAAAAAAAAAAAAAAAAAAAGAAAATATTTTAACTTTGTCGGCTGAAAAGTTATAGAAGACATTTGTAATTTTTCTTTGTATTGAGAAATATATATTTCTATACAAATACTTGTATAAAAGAAAATTATATAATTATCTTTTATTGGTACTTCTTTTTACTTTGTCCATTTTGGTTTTCGTTCATTTTTAAGTTCACAAATAGAATTTTTTTATTATTTATTGTGTAGAGCGTGTTGTTTTGAAATATGTACATGTTATGGAATGGCAAAATTATGGTAGTATACATTTATACTTTTCTGTGTATAGTTATAATATTTCTTTTAAAAAAATTTTTTAGTTGTAGATGGACACAATATCTGTATTTTATTTATATATATGTTTTGTGGTGCTGAGGATCGAACCCAGCGCCTCATGCATGCAAGGCAAGCATTCTACCACTGAGTCCCAGCCCTGGTTTCTATATTTCATTGCCTGACATAAAGCAAGAAAAGTCTGATGTTGCTAGTTAGCTCTAGTAATTCTACTAGGACAGATTTTTTTTTTTGTGGGTACCGGGGATTGAACTCAGGGGCACTTGACCACTGGGCCACATCCCCAGCCCTTTTTTTGTATTTTATGAGAGACAGGGTCTCACTGAGTTGCTAAGTGCCTCGCCATTGCTGAGGCTGGCTTTGAACTCCCGATCCTCCTGCCTCAGCCTCCCAAAGTGCTGGGATTACAGGCGTGCGCCACCGGTGGCGCCGGCTAGGACAGATTTTATACATTTCATTTTTTTAAGGTGGTCTATAAAATAATATACATCCTTTGTCAACATCACAACATATAAGCAGTTTATTTTATCCAAGAACATACTATTGGGGAAAGAGTTCACCACACTGAAATAGGAAAGTGGTTGAAATGTAAAATAGAAGTTGCCAAAAAGGGTTTGGGTGACAGGAAAAAAAATTGAGAAAGAATGTTTATTTTTATAAATATGAAGATAAAATTGAAGCAGGAGACAGGAAAGAAACAATGTAGTCTTGACCTGCAGGTTTGAAATCAAAGATCACTTGAGTTACGTAAGTAAAGGAATCAGGAGTTAAATATTTTGGGTAAGAAAAAAAGTGAAAGTGAGATGAAATATTTGCTCTATTACAACTGATTAAGTATCTCAGAAGGGTTGGGCCAATTGCATTTCATGTTAGAACTGTTTATTATTTATTTATTTGGTACTGGACATTTAACCCAGCGCACTTTACCACTGAGCTACATTCCCAGCCCTTTTTTGTTTTTTATTTTGAGACAGAGTTTCACAAAGTTGCTGAGGATGGCCTTGAATTTGTGACCCTCCT
This sequence comes from Tamias sibiricus, assembly GCA_025594165.1. NCBI lineage: Eukaryota > Metazoa > Chordata > Mammalia > Rodentia > Sciuridae > Tamias > Tamias sibiricus. The sequence goes on along the minus strand of CM046666.1, from coordinate 124,161,603 downwards.
GTCTAAGCCTCCCACACTACTGCAATTACAGGCATGCGCCACTGCACCTGGTTTAGACCTAAGTTTAAAAGGGATTTGGCAGTGGAGTTGGTCACCGAGGGGTAGCAAAAGATCATTTAGGAATGCAAACATGATTGTTAATGCAGTAATGGATATGAGTTATCTGCTTAATTTGGTGGATTGTGTAGAGTATTTAAATGAAATTGTTTTTTATAACAAAGGAAAATATTAGAGATTGGTGTGTCCAAAAAGCTAAAGCTAAATACTTTGTTTTGTCAGCAGAAAGAAAATGAAGCCGTTTGGAATAAATGAGTTTACTGTTATTTCCCTTGTCTTTTTTCCTTGACCCATTCCCTTTGCAACAATGTATTACAGTGCTGTTCATTCCAACCTCTGGAAGCATTTCCCCTTTTTTCTTCTAGTAGTTTCATAGTTTCACATGTGGAATTTTACAAAATTGATGTATAGAAGTTGAGTAAATGGTGGTTCTCAGAGGCTGGGAGAGAAGAAGGAGAGATGAGGAAAGGTTTATTACCAAGTTCTAAGTTACAGTTAGGAGCAAGTAATTCTGGTATCTGCAGTAGGGTCACAGATGACAGAATGTGCTGCATTTCAAAAAGCTTGAAAAAAGGAATATGAAATATTCCTTATATATATATAAAGAATATATATATATTCTTTATATTTATATATATATAAATATAAATATATAATATACATAAAGAAATGATAAATATTTGAGGAGACATGTTTAGCTGGATTTAAACATCATACTATATATACACACATACATATGAATTAAAGCATCATATGTTATTTCATTAATATGTGCAATTATTATGTTTTATGTACCAGGTAGAATAAATTTAATTTTAAAATATGAAAATGTTACAGAAAGTAGAGGATCATAAGATGGGTTATGATGGAAGGGTGTTCTTTAATGGGAAAACATGGGTATAATCTTGTGAGAGGGAAAAGAAGAAATACAGAGTCTGTGGGAGAGCCTTAACCTAGATTGATTTAAGCAAGATTAGGAAGGAAGTTTGGAGTTATGAGTTCTAGACTTAGAATTTTGTTCTTTAAAATTTAATAAAATTATTTGTAGCTATACTTTTGGACTGTTTATTTGGTAGTCTGTGTGTAGGAGTGGAGAGATTATAACAGAATCAATATATAAATAACATTCATTGATTCATTCTTTTTTTTCTAGCCACAAATATAAATTGACCCTGTCAGGAGTTGTTCTGGGTGCTGGGGATATAAGTGGCCTTCTGTATTCTCAGGAGTTTCATTATTTCAGGAGATACAATAAGTAAGTTAACAATACAGTGTTCAGGGAATTGTCTGAGATCATTGATATTTGAGCTGAGACTTGCATGACAAAGCAGCCAGCCAAGCAAAGGTCTGAGGCAAAACATACTAAGGATATAGCAAGTGGAAAGGCCATGAAGCAGGAGCAGTCTTATACTACAGGAAAGAGGTATTTTTAAATGTACACTGTGGGGATATGTCATTGAAGACTGTACCTGGTGCACCAGTGAAGGATGAGATGATGGATTTTTAAGAAATCACTCTCCCTTGGTTTTTGTTCAGTTGTCTTGAGTCACTATGCCAGATAAGATCTTACATAAAGTTAATATATAGTAATTCATTGGTGGTGCTTACAAGAGCTTACATAAAGCTAATAATATATAGTAATTCACTGATGATCTAAGAATTTTTTTCTTGGGCATCCAGAATCTGCCATTATCTAATTAGTACATGTTAATATAAAATATGCATACATACACATATATGAATGATTACCTTTTATGAAACTTGGTCTTACTTTCTTTTCCCAGTCTACCTTTACCTGCTCACTGGAGGACATGAAGGCACATTATGGCAATTTTACCATTTATTTTATTGCTTTTTTTCCCCAGTATTATAAAATACCCTGTGGGATAAAATTTGTGGACAGGTGGTCCAGTGTTTTGTTTGGTGTGCATATTTTGATGAGTCCACATTAGCATTTGAAAAACAGGAACAGAGTAGTCTAGATATCTAGCTTTTTAAAAAATCTGAAGCTGGCATGTGGGGCAAATGTTTTTGTATAGAAGCTGCTCTCTCTATACTTGCTCTTAATAATTCAGTGCTTTCCTCGCCTTGCCAGTTTCATTAATTTATGTTACTTGCTTGCACTGATAGACATTGTGTTTTTGGAGACTACTCTAGTGGTGGCATCAAAGTTCTTCCTATCACTCAACTATACTCCTTTTTTTTTTTTCCTTTGTAAAAGAAGAGAGTATAGTCTATAATAGCATTTTTCCAAAGTATGGTCTGAAAGTCCCTGTTCTGTAAAATCAAAACGATTTTTATAAAAATAAGAAGACATTACTTGCCCTTTTTATTGTGTTGGATTGATGAGGTCAAAGTAGTGGTGGATAAAACTGTTGATTCAGTCAGGTGTGGTGGTGCACACCTGTAATCCCAGCTACTTGGAGGCTGAGGCAGGGGGATCACAATTCAAGGCTGGCCTCAGCAGTTTATTGAGACTATGTCTCAAAATAAAAAATAAAAAGGACTTGGGGGGACAGGTAGCCCAGCAGTGGTGTATCCCTAGGCTCAATCTCCAGTACCACAATCAGTTAATATTTGAAAACACTGCTGGTTCCTTAAGTATAGAATAGAGCAGTAGCTCCATACTGTACCTGTATTGGATCCTGTGCTGCCATGTAGTAAAAAAGCCAGTTTCACTTAAGTATGTCCTTTATATAGCAGTGAAAATTGCCAATTTTATTAAATCTTGACTCCAAGCATATATATTTTTAATATTTTGTGTGATAAAAAAGGATATGTGTGCATAAGCATTTCTTATCTATGCTGAAGTATGATGATTGTCTTAAGGAAGAATACTTATTGAGTTAAACCTTTTAATTTTCATGGAGCATCAGTTTTCTTGAAATAGGTGAATTGGGTTTGGGGCATATATTTTCTTGAAAATGAAAAAAGTATGCTTGTTACTTCAGGGAAAATAGCTGATGTTGTATATTGCTAATGATAAAATGCAAGCTTTTTATGAAAATCAGAATTTCAGAAAATCTTTTATCTGTCCATGTGTTTGCTTCTCAGTACTTAATGACAATTTTCTGATGAGATCAGTGCTATTTTAAAATGTGATTTGCAAAAATATTTTGTAAATGAAATGTGTCACATTTGGGAAGTCTCCATAATTGATTTGACCAGTAATTTACAAATGGTTAGTGTAAATGCAGTGTACCAAGACACACATGAATTTTATCATTAGTGTATGCAAAATGTTTATTGATGTGGCTTTGGACTTTACATTGAAACTAATGTTTATGCAAGTACCACTTTTTGAGTTTTGATGTACTCTTAATGAGTAATATCAGAATTATCTGAAAAGGCTACTTAAATACTTCTTTTTCTAATGTGCACCTGTGGGAAATTAATTTCCTTTTATACTTTAAACAAAGCAAATAAAAAAGGACTGTGGTAGCCCAGTGGTAAAGCATCCCTGGGCTCAATCCCCAGTTCATATTAGAGTAAACTGAATTCAGAAAGAGATAAAAGAATATTCCAAACCAGACATTGAGAAAATTTACACATAGGTGAAATAAAGCATCCTTCTAGCCTGTCCCCCCCCCCCCCCCCACACACCCCAAGTTTTTGGAGGCAGTTATTTTCCTATGTGATAGGATTATTCTTGTTTTTAAAATGAATTCATGGGTACGTTTTTGAAGTTTACTGATTTAAATTATAATATGATGTGTCAGTAACTAAAGCCCACAAAAGGAGACGTTTCAGAGGGAGTTCTTAGTAGTATAAAGCATAAAGGATGCTGAGACCAAAAGGATTGAGAATTGCTGTTACAGAGTCTACAATATTCATTCCCAAAGGGTTAAGCAGAGGGTCTAATATATGGATCACTGGTTCTGAAGCCTTTTAATAGGCCTTAAACTGAAAATGGATTATTTGTTTCTAGGCAAGGATTTTTTAGTGCCTTGTATGGAGTAAAAATGCATTCTGAAATCTTCAAAGGAGCTGTAATTTACCTCAACTTATTCAGCTACAGAGCTTTCAACTTGACTGATGTTCTTTAGAATAAATTTTGGAACTACTGCTCCATAAAGATAGCACTGCAAGAGTTCTATTTCCTGGAGACAGCTCAGACAGAGAAAGAAGCTTTCAACCTTGAACTATTCTGGCTCTGCACCTTCTTAGCCTCAGTTTTCTTTCCTATGAAATGGATAAGGCAGCCAACATTAAAAAATTGTTCTGAGCATTAAGTAGAATAACAAGTAAATGCCCTTCCTAAATAATGAGTACTCATTTTTAATTATTCCCTACTTTTTAAGTAGATACAAATCTCCGTTACAAATATTCTCCATGTCACTAAAGCTAGTGAGTCACAGAGAATTGTAGGAATTAGCCTAACGAGTTGGTAGAACAGTAAAAGTTATAGTAATTGGCTATCTGGTGCAGTCCAAATTGTCCAGGCTTTTTTTCTTTTTCTTTTAATATTTATTTATTTGCTTTAGTCGTACACAGTGCGTTTTTTATTTTTATGTGGTACTGAGGATCGAACCCGGGCCACGCACGTGCTAGGCGAGCGCTCTACGCTCTACCGCTGAGCCACATCCCCAGCCCTGTCCAGGCTTTTAAGCCATCAAAAAACATAGCATATCCACTGTCTCAGACCCACTTAACCTGAAGAATTTTTGTAAGAATGAAAGCAGTAGTGTCACCTCATTTCTTAACCTGATAGTAACTGAAAAGGGAGTATCTTTTTTTCTATCATGCTTTATCCATTTTGGAGTTTTTATTTGGGGGGGGGGACAGCTAATAGAGATTGAACCAAGGGACACTTAACCACTGACTGAGCCATATCCCCAGCCTGTTTGTTTGTTTTGAAATGGTCTTGATAAGTTCCTGAGGCTAGCTTTGAACTTGTGATCCTCCTGTCTCAGCCTCCTGAGCCACTGGGATGACAGGAATGTGCAACTGCACCCACATAGTTTCATTTTGAGAGAGACTGACAGCTTATTGGAATGATTCTATCATAGTATTATGTACAGTTTCAATATATTCCTCATTCAGTTTTTTGAGTTCTTATGTTTTTTTTGATTCAGCTCATGAATTCAAGGTCATACAGATAATTGTCTACTTTGGTTCATCTTTTTTTTAATTAAATAATTTCCATTGGGGGAGGGAGTAAGGAAGGAAGGGAAGTACTGAGGACCGAAATGGAGCAAACTATGTTATATGCATCTATGAATATGTCAAAATGAACCCATTATGTATAAGTATAATATACTAATAAAAACATTTAAAAAAAATAACTTTCATATACCTTTATTGTTAACATTCCCTGTACCCTCACATTCTGAGCATAGCAGTGGAGCTCATTCCTGTACTTTAACTACTCTTTGATTGTTAGTGTGGAAGAATAGAAGCATGTTGTGGCAGAAGAAAAAATAAAACCATATTGAATTATAACTCTGCCCTTTGTTAGGCACTCTGGCCTTAGGCAAATTACTTGGTCAGTTTGATATTCTCTCTTCCTCCATAAAACGTTAGTACCAATTCCATTTCATTATTTTTAGGGATTAGATGGGAACACGTTGAGTATTTAGCTCAATGCCTATTCTGGTATGTGCTAAACATATTAGTTCCCTCTACCCCATATTTGTATATCCAGATATTTAAAAAACCTTTGATTCTTATTCAAGAACTATTTATTCTTGTTTTATACAGTTTAAAAACCTTGTTTGTATTTCTTTTTTTATATTTTTTTACTTGTAAATGGACACAACACTTTTACTTATTTATATTTATTTATTTATTTATTTTTTTTTTTTTTTTTTTTTTTTTTTTTTTGTGTGGTACCGGGAATTGAAACTCAGGGGCACTCAACCACTGGGCCACATCCCCAGCCCTTTTTTGTATTTTATTAGAGACAGGGTCTCACTGAGTTGCTAAGTGCCTCGCCATTGCTGAGGCTGGCTTTGAACCCCGCGATCCTCCTGCCTCAGCCTCCCAAAGTGCTGGGATTACAGGCGTGAGCCACCACGCCCGGCTTACTTATTTATTTATTTATGATTTTATATTATCCAAAGAACCTTCTACATCAGCATATATAGGTCCCTCACTTTCTTATATAGCATTTCATTGTATAGATGTATCTGTCACAAATTAATCCCCTACAAGGGACATTTAGAGTTCTCTGTTTTGTACTACAAATAATAAAAACATTATTGTACACATACCTCCATGTACTTGTTCAACTAACTGCAGGACAAAATTCTAGACATAGTGGTAGGTGAACATTCTACCACTGAGCTACAATGGTAGCCCACTTGTTTGTATTTCTAAACACACAGCATACAAGGCAGAGGGCAACAACTAGAGACTGCTGATAGAGCAAAAAATTATAGCTTGGCAAAAGGAAAAAGTCACACATTATAACAAAGAGAACAAAACTCTGTTTACAGTATTATTCCATTATGTGAAAAAATTTTGATTTTTTCAAAGGCCCTGAATATATAATTGAAATACAGTATGTATGCTAATTTGTGTTGCTTAAACCAGAAGTTCACAATACTTTTGAAGGCATGAGAGCATCTTACATTTTAGAAGGCTTCCCATCAAAAATTTTTAAAACATTCAACTGGAGATGTAGCTCAGTGTTAGAGCATGCTTCACATGCACAAGTACCGGTACACAAAATTATAGTAAAAGCCATGTTAGTTAGTGCTTAAAGGCTCTCAGGAAAACATGGTTTTCAAGAATGACTTAGTATTTAGAGTTCCTAACAGTATAAAGTCCACTGTGGTTAGTGTAGTAAATGAAAAGTAATGGTGGTGATATTTGTGGACTACTTTATTGAATATTAGTTTCATCAAATCCTGACAGTAACCAGAGAGGTCATATGCTATTTTTCTCATTTTATATTCGAAGAAACCAAGGCATAGTAAAGTTACATAATTTATTCAAGTACTATATGAATAATATAAATGATTCACTAGCTAAATTGTTCTGTAGAGGTATTAAAGTAAAATGTAGTCTATCTTTTTACCTAGTAGTTAGTGGCTTTTGGTGAACATTATGGAACAGAACATTTAGAAAATAAGTCAATACTAACTTACATAGGAGCTGATCCTTCATTGTGAAGCCAGTAAAGCTAATGAAAAACATCTCTGATCATACAGGCAGAATTCAGTGCTGGTCAGTTAAGTGTTATAGACAAAGTTTTTAGTGCCTGACTGTTTTATTTTATTTATATTTTATTTATTTATATTTTTAAAGCATATTCTATGTCTAGAATTTTGTCCCGCAGTTAGTTGAACAAGTACATGGAGGTATGTGCACAATAATGTTTTTATTATTTGTAGTACAAAACTGAGAGAACTCTAAATGTCCCTTGTAGGGGATTAGTTAATTTGTGACAGATACATCTATACAATGAAATAAGAAAGTGAGAGACCTATATATGCTGATGTAGAAAGTTCTTTGAATAATATAAAATCATATACAATTTGAATCTGTTTTATAAAATGTGTTATGTGTGCTTGTGTGTTTATATACTTGTAGAAAAACATTAGAAGAACAAAGGAAAGGAATGATTAATTCTGATGGGAATTGTAGGAACTTTAAATTTCATATCCTTAAGTACAGTTTTATTTATTTTACCATGATTATGTAGATTTTACGACGTCAGGAAAATAAAGCTTAGTGGTTTTCAGTAGCTATCAGTAATATACCAACAACCACCACTAGCTGGCCCTGGATTTCCTAGGTAAGTTAGAAATCTTAATGGAACAGGATTTATATCCTAATAAGTACTTCAAGTATTCTTCATGTGCTAGACAGATGCACATAAATATGCATAGTTAAGATTAAGAGGAAATTACCATAAAGAGGAGATTAAAAGAGTGAGACTTCGAAAGATGCTGAATTAATATATTTCATGATTTAGATGATAAATGATTCTCTAGGAAATTATCAAATACTTTAGAAATAGAAAACCTAGCTTATTTCAAATAACATGAAAGAAATGGAGACACCTATCAGCCTAGCCTGTAATCATAGGTGAATTCTTTCAGCTTTTCATGGAACACATAATTTCTGATCTATTTAAAATATTTCCGAGCTGAGAGAAAAGAAGTAAATCTTGCTAGTTAGGCTTACAAAGTCAGCATAATTCCAATTAAAATCCTAACAGATTGTTTTTGTTTTAACAAAAGTTTAATTGTGGATTGGGGATTTAATCATTGGTAGAGAACTTGTGTAGGATGCTTTAAAGCCCTGGGTTCAATACTTGATACTTCCCAAAAAAGTTTAAAGATTATGGTTAAAATGTTACAAATGTTATTTTATAAATGCCATACACCATGATTAAATGGAATTCCTTCTAGGAACCAAAGGATAGTTCCACATTAAGAAATCTGTTAATATACTTATTAATAGGCCGAAGAGGAAAATGTTGGTCTTTTAATTTTCTACCCAAATGCAAATGATAGCATCTATATTCGGTTTTTGAAAGTATGAACCAAAAAACAAACTCTTAGGAGAAGAAGGAACTAGCTGAGTAACGTAACAGGTGTTAAAAGTGTTAGTATCATGCTTAAGAACAAAACACTAGAGTTGATCTTGTTTAATTTCAGAATAAGACTATAGATTGCCATCCCAAGTAAAATTTCAATTTATTCTCACAAATTATTCTGAAGATTACTTGGAAGAATATATGATAATATTTTATATGTTTTCTTTACAAACAAAAGTATCTTAAGATGTGTAATGATCCCCTCCGAGGTGTTAGGTGGGCAGAAAAGAGTAGTGGCTTAAGATACTAATCACAGTAAAAATGCCTACATGGCCTATAACCCTGTGTGGCCTTCCTTTTCCTCATAGTTCCCTTAATGGTTAACCTGACTCTTACAATTTCTTTTGCCTTTTTAAATTTCCTCAGAAGTGCATGCCCCTTAGTGGCAGAACCAGGAATTTTTTCCAGTGCTACTCAGTCAACAGATAAGACTTTTCTTTTTTTATGCATATAAACAGATGGTTGTTGTGATAACATTGACAGGTTCTTTTCTGAAATTCTGTATGTACTTCAGAATAAATACTACAACATCTTAAATGTACTTTACTTTCATTTGAATTTGGGAAAAAAAAAATCAATGAAACATGCAAGATTTTGTATTCTTAGAAAAATGTGACAAGGATATATAGTTAGTTCTTATTTTAAGATGAATTTATGTCTGTCTGGCAAAAATTATACCTTTTCAAGTTATCATTTAATCTCATAATCTGAAATCCTCTTTTTGAAATATTATAGTAGCCAGTTAAAGAGAGGTACTTGTTAAGAATGACTAGAATGATCAGTGTAAGTCCTTGAAAGCTTTCATGCTTAAAAAAGGGAAAGGGATGAAAACTTGTTATTTCAATGAAAGTAGTATAACCATATTAAACATAGGAAAAAGACCCTGCTATTTTTTATTTGTTCTTGTTAGATATACATGACAGTAGAATGTATTTTGGCATATTATACATACATGGAGTATAACTTATTCTAATTAGGATCCCGTTCTTGTTATTGTACATGATGTGGGATACACTGTATATTCATATATGAACTTAGGAAAGTTATGTCCAATTCATTCTACTGTCTTTCCTATTCCCATCTTCCCTCCCTTCATTCTTGTTTGTCAAATCCATGGAACTTTATCTCCTCTTCCCCTTCATTGTGTGTTAACATCCACATATGAGAATATTGGGCTTTTGTCTTTGGGGGGATTGGTTTTTCACTTAGCATGATTGTTTCCAGTTCCATCCATTTACTGGCAAATGCCAAAATTCCATTCTTCTTTAAGGCTGAGTAGTATTCCACTGTGTATTTGTACCACATTTTCTTTATCCATTCATCTGTTGAAGGGCACCTAGGTTGGTTCCATAGCTTAGCTATTGTTAATGGAGCTGCTGTAAACATTGATGTTGCTGTGTCACTGTAATATGCTGATATTAAGTCCTTTGGGTATAGACCAAAGACTGGGATAACTGAGTCAAATGATGGTTCCATTCCAAGTTTTCTGATGAATCTCCATACTGCTTTCCAGAGTGGTTGCACCAATTTGCAGTCCCACCAGCAATATATGAGTGTACCTTTGCCCCTATCCTTGCCAACATTTATTGTTACTTGTGTTTTTGATAATTGCCATTCTGAGTTGAATGTGATAGAATCTCAGTGTGGTTTTAATTTGCATTTCTCTAATTGCTAGAGATGTTGAATATTTGTTGAATATTTTTTCAACATTTGTTGACCATTCGTATTTCTTTTTCTGTGAAGTGCCTGTTCAGTAAAGCCCTGATATTAATCTCACCTAACAAAAGAGCTAATAGAATTTTGATAGTTTCCAAATTTGTTTTTCTGTGGTAATAATTGTGTACTTTGCTTTTTTGCACCACTTAATATATCCTTAGCATTCTGACATGTTATTTTATTATTTTATAACCTTATTTTAAATATCTGTATAATAAGCTGTTGGTTGCATGGTACTGTTGTATGCATAGTGCTTATGATGAAAAATGTGGATGATATATTTCTAAAAAATAATGAGAATCTTAAGGAAAATCATTAATAAAATAAAATTGTTCGCCACATGGGTTTTGATAAATAGGAGAATGATAACTTTCTTATTATAAAACTAATTATTTTTTGTTTTCAAACATATGAACCTGGAGCTGGGCACGGTGGCGCATGCCTGTAATCCCAGCACTTGGGAGGCTGAGGCAGGAGGATCGCGAGTTCAAAGCCAGCCTCAGCAATGGCAAAGCAGTTAGCGACTCAGTGAGACCCTGTCTCTAATAAAATACAAAAAAGGGCTGGGGGTGTGGCCCAGTGGTCGAGTGCCCCCGAGTTCAGTCCCCGGCACATAAATAAATAAATAAACAAATAAATAAAAACTTATAGATCTGAAACTTGAAAAAATTGGTTACTGTACATTAGAAAAGCATTTTGGGAAAAGTTACAAACAAGGTGGATAGCTGCTTACTTTTGAATGGAGAATTTTTGCCATAAATCTTAATGTTAACGTTTTGTTCTTTTATAGATCATGGAACTATGTGGTGCGACAAGACTTGGTTATTTTGGACGAAGTCAGTTCTACATTGCTTTGAAACTTGTAGCTGTGGCCCAGTCTGGTTTCCCATTAAGAGTAGAAAGTATAAATACGGGTAAATATGCAACATACTAGTAACTGAAATGAAAGTAGTCCTCTACTTACAAATTAAGTTAAAGTCAATAGGACTTTTGAATCTTTCTGATATTATAATGACATCTATGACCTTTAGAGTGTTGCAGCTTTATTCTCACTACTTTGCATTTCTCACTTGAGAATGTTAGAAATATATGTCTAATATCTGTTAGGGCATAAGAATATGTACATCACATACATTTGATGACAATTTATTCAGATGGCATTTTTTTCATCACTAAAAATTGCTTAGAAAGAATTTGGATAATTCTATAAAGGTAAATGATAAATTGTAGTGGCAATCTTCGTATATAGCTTCCTTATTATCTTCTTTTCTAATATGATAACCTTATACTTGCCCTTTTGTTGTTGTTTGAGAAGACTACAGAACTCCATTGAATTAAAAAATTAAAAAATATCAGTTAATCAAAACTCTCCGATTAATAGAGATAATATTGAAATAATTAGAGACTTAAACCCAGTTACAGACATCGTAACTACCAGTAATTCATTTTCAATTATTTGGAGGGTCGTTGATGTGGAAGAAGATAGAGATTATATAAAAGTAGGTGCTTGTATGTGGAGGGTTTTGTAGTTTTCATAGAGAAAAGGGGAAAGGGGAAATTTGAAGTTTTCTTTAATGTCAGAATTTTTATACTTTTAAATGTTAGCTCAGTTGATTGGTTGGCCCCAGAGGTTTTCATTGTGGACCTCTGATTTGCTACATCTTATTCTTCTAGTGTTGAGAATTTGCATTCTTTTCAAGTGATTTTGAAATCTTACATATGTACTAAATAAACTTAATTATTTCCCTCCTTCAACCTTCAAGTGGTGGTTCTAAAGAAATATCGAAAGGGAGTTAGTGATGTAGCTCAGTGGTATGGAGTACTTTTCTAGCATGCATGTGCATAGGCCTTGGGTTCAATCCCTAGCAGAGAAAAAGACAAGACAAACAAAGGTAATCACATAGTATAGGCAATGTCCTTTGTTCCAAAAATGATTCTGCAGCTGTATTATTCTACCCAAAAAGTATAAGTTGTGGTTGACTGCAAAGAAGTTCTGTTTTTAACCTTTCTCCTCTGCTTAAGATTGAATGTAGAATACCTAGTTGTAGGAGAGTCATAAGCCAGACTAAAGGGGATATATAGAATTCCATCTATCATGTCCTTGGTAGACAAGCAAGATATTTTCAGGAATTTCTATTATGAAAATGTCTAAATTAAATTAAGCTAGTCTTAAACTTAGTGACATATCCTGTGCTTTACTTACAGCTCAAAAATCTTACTTTAGAGATTGAGTATGAGTAGAAGCATACTAAGCTTTCAGTCTGACTAACTTGGGTACAGATCCCACTACTTACTATCAATGTGGCCTTGGCAATCTCAGCCTCAGTTTTCTAATCTGTAAATAAGACTGATGTTGATTAGGGTGAGATGAATATAAAGTGGCAAGTAAAGGACCAGACATATAGTGGACATTTAGTATAGCTGTTGTTGTCATCCCTTAGAAAGATAGTTTGACTTCTTTCTAGATAAGAGTCTCCCTAAACAATCTAAGCCATTTTATGCCTATCATTTCTCTGTCAGTTTTTGCAAAAAAATTCAAATCTAATTTCACTTTTTAATACATGTGTCCTTTTTAAGTTTTAAAGTAATTTAGGTGGAACATCCCTAATGTAAACTCCAAAACCGAAAGCTTTGTGAGCACTGACATGATACCCAAAAAGTTTTGGATTTTGAGCATTTCAGATTTTGAATTTTTTTAATTAGGGATGCTTATCTTGTAAATTCTTTGCAGATATTCCAAAATCTGAAAAACTCTGAAATCTGCAATATTTCTGGTCTCAAGTATTTTGAGTAAGGAATACTAAGCCTGTAATTATTTTTGTTAACAGTAAAGGATCTTCCTCTGCCAAGATTTGTTGCTTCAAAGAATGAACAAGAATCTCGCCATGCAACCTCATATTCTTCAGATTCTGAAAATCAAGGGTCTTATTCTGGTGTGATTCCTCCTCCACCTGGCAGAGGGCAAGTAAAAAAGGGATCTATAAGCCACGATATAGTTCAGCCTCGTACATCTGCAGATCAACAGGTAATCACATTCATATAAATGTTATCAGTTGATGTCCTATACAGGTGTTTATACTAAAACATTTATTAGCACCTTAATGGTTAAAATATCACCTTAGAATTAAAGTTTTAAAATAATTATATTCTTCCTAGGAGCCTGCATCCCCAGTAGTTTCACCACAGCAGTCCCCGCCGACTTCTCCACATACATGGAGGAAGCATAACCGTCATTCAAGTGGGGGGAATAATGAGAGGCCTCTTGCAGGACCTGGGCCATTTTGGTCTCCTTTTGGTGAAGCACAATCAGGTATTTGAGATATTCCATAAGAATTATTTAGAATTTTAAATTTGACATTCCTTTAAGAATTGCCTCCTAAACAATTTTTAATTGTAAGGTTAAGTTAAATAGAAGCAAAAACTAGTTATGAAAATTTGTAAGCAGATACATCGCTTTGAAAAGTTGTAATTATATTTACTTAATATAGATAATGATACTTAGACAAAGGTATATGGATAACAGATTCTCTGAAGATTAAATGAATAATTATTTCCCAGAAAAATGGATATATAAGTTTTATTATTGACAAAGCAGAAAAAACAGCTAAAAAGAATTAAATGACATAATTTTTAACTGAACAGAAAAGATTCCTTAGGAAATTGTAGCATTTCTTTGAAGTTGGAATTTGACAGAAAACTTTTTTTATTAGTGCATATTAACGATACAGAATAATGGGTTTCAATGAAAAGAGAACTTTAAAAATGTAAGTGGTAGTTTGTTACAATCTTAGCTTAAAAACCTTTTTTTTGTTTGTTTTGTTTTGTGTTTTTTTTTCCCCTTCAAATATGATTCAACGTGTTCACCCGTTTTCCTCCTAGGTTCTTCTGCCGGTGATACAGTGTGGTCTGGGCATTCTCCACCTCCACCTCAAGAAAACTGGGTCAGTTTTGCAGATACTCCACCAACCAGTACTCTTTTAACCATGCATCCTGCTTCTGTCCAGGTGTGACATTTTATTGGTATTGCGTTTTTATTTGCTTCATTCAGAGTATTGCTGCGGTCATTATTTTTATATTTTGCTGTTGCAGATTTTATAAATGTAAGTTGACTCGTATTTAAAAAAAAAAAAATCCAGAACTTCTTTGTTATTTTTCAAGCCTGTTATCACTGGACTGTTTCACTAAAGGTTTTGGCTGATTTATTTGTTTCTAATTTCCCTGTGAAGCTTGGAAAGGTTTCTGCATCTGGAAATATATTTGCTTGGCTTCCTTAGCACATTTTTCATAACTTTCTGTTGCTTACATAATTGCTATCATTCTACACATTTATATAATCATTGCGCAACAACATATCCAATAACCTGGCTCTAACAAATGTGTGATTTGCTGATGACTTCTTACATTTTAAATATCCACAAAAAAAGTAAGTTTTACTGTCAAGGATGAGTAACCTAGCAATCTTGGTCCATATAATCATATAGATAGATACTGTACTGAGGAAAAAATGTTTCATTGCAGGACCAGACAACAGTACGAACTGTAGCCTCAGCTACAACTGCCAATGAAATTCGTAGGCAATCCAGTAGTTATGATGATCCCTGGAAAATAACAGATGAACAAAGACAGTATTATGTAAATCAGTTTAAAACCATTCAGCCTGATCTAAACGGATTTATTCCAGGTGAGTTGTTGAAAACAGAAGTTCTGCTAGATGGGACAGGACAATCTCAATTTTATAATCTGAAAGACATTGTTTTATTGGTCCTAGATTTTAATTATAAAAGATCATTAATTCTCAGATTATTTATCTAAAAAGTTTATAATCACTGAGGAACAAAAAATATATGACATATTCACAATAATAAAGTTACCTTTTGCCCAATGAGAAAAAGTCTAAAACTCTTTACCTCACATTCTGTTTTTAGATCTATACATTTAAAATAACATTAACACTGTTTTAATATTTCAGGATCTGCAGCTAAAGAGTTTTTTACAAAATCAAAACTTCCTATTCTTGAACTTTCTCATATTTGGTAAGTGTAGTATATCATTAGTTGGGTAATGTGGGTTGTTTCAAAGGAGTTTCCAACAGGTGGATTTCAGAACCTTAAAACTATGAGACTAATCTGTTCAAAAAATGTTCTCAAAGAATTCAGTATGGCCTTACAATAGCCAGCTTCTCTCTCACTTTCTAGGAAAGAAATAAGTGATAGTGGACATCCTTTCATAGTAAAAATAAGTGGTATGAAAATTTTTTGTAAACTGTAAAATTCAAACAATATTAGCTCTTTCTCATTGCTAGCATAATGAATGCATGGAATAAAAGCTAGTATACATGGTTGTTGTTTATCTCTTCTGGTTTTTATCAAGTTTAATAAGGTCTAATGAGAGCAGACACATTCAGGGTTGTATGGCTGTAGACAACTTTGATAAGTTTTATAGCAGGCCATAAGTTGAAAAGCAATGCTTACCTCCTATGTTAAACAGACTAAAACTCTCTAGATAGCTGCCACACAGTTGGAATTGGCCATTGGAATGCAAAGTACAATTTCAAATTATGTTTTAAAACCAATGATCAGATAAACATTATTTCTACTTTGTATCGATAAATTTCTCTGTATTCTAAATTATTTTGTAATAGATTTTTAGTAGCATACAATACTGTAATAGGAGGTAGGTAGATTGTGCCTAAAACTAAGAAACCAAGAACTAGCAAACATGCATGCCCTTTATAGATAAAGGCAATAAATATAAAAGGGGTGAGTTTTCATCTAGGAAGTGGTAGGGATAGCAGGGTGGGAGGCTATATTTGTGTATTGAGTGTTATAGTTCTATTCAGTGCTTTAAAGTGCATACATGTTGAACTTTGATAATAATAATAACAATTTTAAAGAATGTCCATGGCATTATTTTATACAGCTTACTTTAAACTTTACCACTTAAATACATAGGCTAAAGATCATTTTTTGGTGACCTTAATTATTGGCACTCTTTTTTAGCATTTTATTATGAGAATTTCAAGCATATAGGAAAGTTTAAAAAATTATAGGTACCCGGGTGCCCACCACCTAGATTCTGTGATTAACATTTTGATTATATTTACTTTATTACACATCTTTGTATCTGTGGGATTTTTAAACCTCATGACTTTGTACTTTTTCAAGGAAAGTACTTCTCTTTCCTCTTTTTGAGGAAAAAAAAAGGGGGGGGGGGTGTCCAAAGCAGAGTATGGTTGTGTTCATAGTAGGTTTGTCTTTTAGGGAACTCTCAGACTTTGATAAAGATGGTGCATTGACACTGGATGAGTTTTGTGCTGCTTTTCATTTGGTGGTTGCTAGGAAGAATGGCTATGACTTACCAGAAAAAACTCCCTGAGAGCTTAATGCCCAAACTGATTGATTTGGAAGATTCAGCAGGTAAGATTGGGAGCCAGAGGGAGCTGGTTGCATGCCTTGATAAATACAATTCTTGATTCTAAAACAAAATCAAGATATATGTTAAAACATAGCATCAGGAGCAAATAGATTTTCCATTAGAATAAGACAAGTAGACTGAACTTGGATTTATTTTAGTCAGCTTTTAAAAATAAAAATAAAGAGGGGACCGGAGTCATGGTTCAGTGGTAGAGCACTTGCCTAGCACATGTGAAGCACTGGGTTCAATCCTTAGCACCACATATTAATAAATAAAGTTATTGTGTTCACTTACAACTAAAAAAAATTAAAAATAAATAAATAAAAACAAAGAATATATACCATTGTTTCATCTTTTAACCTATGACTTGCTGAGATTTGAAGAGCATTTCATAGTTTTGATATTTGTCTTCTATTTTCATTGCATTATATATTGTCTGAAGTGGGTATAATCTGTCTTCCTTATAAAAATTTTTCAATTTAATGCATCTTAATTTGTTAAAGGAAATCGTCTGATTTTATCATTAGACCTTTGAAATCACAGCATTTTCCTTTAAAACACCAAACTTTTTAAAATGAAGATTGTAAGGAAATCTGGAAGTTTTGAGTTTGATATTAGATAATATTATTTTGTTAACAAGAATGCTAAGCAATTGTATTTACTGATAGCTTTCTTTAAAAGCAAATTGAATACACAAATAGGAACTTACATTTTTAAATGACTGACAGAGCAGGTGGTTTTTAACTGTTCTGTTTCCATACACACTGATCATGTAAGTAATCTGTTTGAGATACTGAAAGATATAAAGAGGTATGTTTCCTGTCTTTTCCTCCATAATCATTGCTGTACACATTAAACATGGGCATGTTTCATTGTTTTATCTATAGTGCATAGCTTATATTCCCCAAATTCTAAATACATATTTTTTTTTCCAAAAATCAGGGGTAAAAGCCAGACGTGGTGGCACACGCCTGTAATCCCAGCACTTGGGAGGCTGAGGCAGGAGGATCACGAGTTCAAAGCCAGCCTCAGCAATGGCGAGGCACTTAACAACTCAGTGAGACCTTGTCTCTAATAAAATACAAAAAAGGGCTGGGGATGTGGCCCAGTGGTCAAGTGCCCCTGAATTCAAACCCTGGTACCAAAATAAATAAATAAATAAATCAGGGGTAAAAAATAGCATTCTTAAATTCTGAATGAATAAAAGGAAATTTGTTACATTAATGAGCTTCCTTAAAATCAAATTATTGAGCCAGGCGTGGTGGTCCACGCCTGTAATCCCAGCACTTGGGAGGCTGAGGCAGGAAGATTGAGAGTTCAAAGCCAGCCTCAGTAATGGCGAGACACTTAGCAACTTAGTGAGACCCTGTCTCTAATAAAATAAAAAAAGGGCTGGGGATGTGGCCCAGTGGTTGAGTGCCCCTGAGTTCAATCCCCAGTACACACCCCCCCCCAAAAAAAAATCAAATTATTATTTTCAGCCTTCCCATCTAAGTTCTCTTTTGATGATAATGATAGAAGGGATTTTGTACTTTTTAAAGTTAAAACAGAATTTGGCTTTCAAATGGACATTTATCAGGCAATATCCCTTTAGCCAGAAGTGTGTATGGTCTAACTTTATTGTCTTAAGTTACACCAAAAGAAATCATATATGATTACTTTTGTGAAGAGAATGACTCAAGAATATGAGCATGCTTCTGGTTTTGCCAGTTATGCCTGTGGCCTTGGGCAAGTTCCAACTTTTTCCTCTTGTTTCTCTACCTAATATATGAAATGGATGCCATTCATATTGACCTGTACATTTACCTTTTGTCAACCAGTAGGTTGATAAAAAAGTTTAGCATTGATTTTGTTTTTTTAGGAACATTTTTCTATGAGAATCCTAAGATTTTATTATTTCAGATACTTATAAAGTATCATTTAATCTCTAACTTGAACTAAAGCCAAATGTTGTGTCTTTATTATGTGGTTTTGTTTCAGAGTACTTGTTTTACCTACTTAAGAAATAAACAAATAATCCTTTGTTTAGCTCATATGATAGTTGCCAAAAGAAGAAATTGCAGTAGCCTTAGACTCCTGGTATTATTTGGTTTAAAAATTAGGCCTTAGGACTGTGGGTGTAGCTCAGTGGTAGTGTTTGCCTGGTCATGTGCAACGCCCAGGGATTGATCCCCTGCATCTTTAAACAAACAAACAAACAAAAAAAAATTGAATCTTGGATCTAGAGTTTTTATGTGACTGAAGCTTTTGAAAACTGATAGTGTAGTAATAGAAGGAGATGATTTAAGTTTACTCTTTTTGTATGTCATTTTATAGAGGCTTGTCTAGTTTTGTCATCTACATAAGAGATAAGTAAATCTGGCTTTTGCATCTAATTAGTGGGTTTTTCTATTATTTAATTTGAATAAAATCATTGCCTTTATAAATATCTACTGTCAAATTTTAAGGCTGATGTTAAGAAAGTAGTTCTTTTCTGGGCATTTGTCTTTTTGTCCAATTTTATACTTGTTACATCTATTATCAGAGACTCTGATATTTTGTCTGCATATGTCTGTGTACTATTGCTGCTTAACTATGATTTTAGAGGTATCACAAATGGAAGACTAAATATAATACATGGTTTTCTGATTAGCTTTTTATTGGTACTAGGGATTGAACCCAGGGCGCTTAACCACTGAGTCACATCTCCAGTCCTTTTTTATATTTTATTTAGAGACAAGGTCTCGCTGAGTTGCTAAGTGTCTCACTAATCTGCTGAGGCTGGCTTTGAGCTCAAAATCCTCCTGCCTCAGCCTCCCGAGTTGCTATGATTACAGGCATGTGCCACCACGCCGGGCTCTGATTAGCTTTTTTGTAAACATTTTAACCACATGGATTCAAGTCTGTTTTATCTAGTTATAAGTTACAAATTTTGGAATTCTGTTAAGTTAGGGGTTGGAGGAAAGAAGTTTATCTTTTATTCCACCCATGATAACCCTGGGATTCATATGATACAAAACCCTTTTAATGTAGAAATTGTCCTGTGCCACTGTGGGTCAGTCAGTGTCCATAAAAAAATATTATAAATAGCTGTGTTTTTAGACGTGCACAAGGGAGAAGTAACCAAATAGTTTCTTGTGGCTGATCAGTTACACCTGCTTTGGAGCTACATCGGCCAAGGTAGTTTCTCTCTTTGATTTCTTATAGCATCTTCTGCTTACTTTTCAGAATGGAACATATCACACTGAATCTTGTTTCTTTTATTTTTTACTTTTCCCCCTTTCAACTACTATACTTTGAGCTTCTTCTTTTTTTTAATGAAATGCATCATATTCATTATTAATTATCTTTAGGACCTAGAGTGTTGGTAGGCATATACTACAATTATTGAAAGATAAATGCTAATTGTGTACCATTTTCAAAGTAAGATAGTTTTTGTTGATACTTTTCTGTCCTTGAAATATAGCAGTTTGTTATATTAAGTTTGTGATATTGGGACATACTAAAATATTACTTGTACAAGTGTTCTGTACTTAGAATTTAAAACTCTTTAAGGGGTGGGGCACAGCTCAGTAGTAGAGTGCTTGCCTGGCATATTTGAGGCCCTGTATTCAATCCCCAGCACCGGTAAATAAGTCGCTCATTCAGTCAAATAGATGGTGAACAGTGGTGACTTGAATTAGAGCTCTTGGGAGTAACAAGCTGGCTTTCTCCAGATGTGTAGACATGGGTTGAGGTAAATATGTGTTTTTTTCAATTTGAGCAGGTTTATGGGATTAAATAGCAGATGAATCAATTAAGAATCAGGGGTAGAAGTACTTACATAGACATAAATTGAAATACGTACTATCAGCACTGATTTTGGCAACTAAAATAGAGAAACTTGGTATTTGTTTTACAAAAGAAGGCATGTAAAAATTCATCTGCAGGAACAAATTTCTAAAGCTGAATTCAAGAATGCTTATCATTTTTTTAAAAATTATAATAACCTACTAGCCTGCTACTGTATTGTACCGTAAGGGGAAAAACAATGGAGGTGCTGTACATCTTAAATCCAAGTCTCCAAAGAATAATAATCTTTGTAGCACAGATGCGGTTTTATAATTTTTTTTGTGTGATTATATGATACATTTTCATCTCTTTTTCAAACTAGACTAGAAACTCTGGGGATAGTAAGTGGATTAGTTTTGTTTAATGTATGTTAGCACCTAGCAGAGTGCAAATTGAATACATAAATAGGCACTTACATTTTTTAAATGACTGACAGAGCAGGTAGTCTTTAACTGTTCTGTTTCCATATACACTGATCATGTAAGTATCTGTTTGAGATAATACTGCATAATCTGTTTGAGATATTGAAAGATATAAAGGGGTGTGTTTCCTGTCTTTTCCTCAATAATCATTGCTGTACAAATTAAATATGGGCATGTTTCATTGTTTTATCTATAGTGCATAGCTATGTTCCCCAAATTCTAAGCAGTACTTCCAACATGAATATTTTTTAAAGCCAGGGAAGAGAAGGCACATGAAAAATTTCATGAATAGTTTACTAGAAATCCATGTAAATTGAAACTACCTTAATACGAGCTAATTACTGTGTAGAGCTTCTCTTGTATATATCCAAAAAATTTTTTAACAGCCTAAACACACACACATACACACATACACCAATAAAAGTAAAATCTTTGTTTTTGAAAATTCATCATCCAAGTGCTGTTAGTTGCAGAGAAAAAAATAATGAAAATATGCACTAATACTCATCATCAACATTACATTCAAGGAATTATTTCTCAAAGCACCCCACCAACACACACACACACACACACACACACATACACACACACATTCTTAACTGTAATTTCTTTCCAGGTACTTATTATAGCTGAAAAATCAATATCATAAATTACAAATATTGGCAAAAATTCATTATTTAATGAAATTGGTTGGAGTAATTAGAATTTCTCAAATTCAAGACACTGACAAACCAAGTTAGATAATACTTAAAGGAAAAAAACTAAGGATAATTACAGTTGAGGCTTTAGGAGATTATAGTTTCAGTATCATGGAAATAATTAATGATCTCCTTAATTGTTTGTTTTTTGAAGAAGTGACTTTTCTTTATTATTGTGCTATGAAAGCAAAAAGGGAATAAAAGACAGTTCTGTTCTCTTGGAGAACTCTGTGGGAGCAGAAGCCTTGTCTTCTTGCTTAGTGCTATATCCCAGAAGTCTGGAACCTTAATAGGCCCTCAGTAAGCGTTCATGGACTCAATTATTAATACTTTTTAATTTTGCCAAATTACACTCCTCTCAAAATCAACAGTTTTCACTCTTTGCTCTTTATACTTATTTCCACAATTTTCTGTGTTTTTAAGACAAAGCCACAATTATATTTCTTTTCCTCTTTTTGAAATTCTAATTCTTATTTTAAGTAGTTTAAGTTAAATGAACTTTGTTCATTTTAAGCTATCCTTTGATAATGGGAACCTATTCTGTATCTTTAGTAGAATAGCTGAGTCAAATTATAGGTGCTGTCACATGTTCATCAGTATTCTGAAAGAGTCAGCAGATAACAATGTAATTAGAATTTTGGGAGAACTGTTTTTCTTTCAGACCTGATTGGGCACAATTTTACTTTCATTTAAAAAAAAAAAAAAAAAACTTTGATTTTTGAGTTAAAATGGGTGGACTTCTACAAAAACCTTCTTAAGGTCTGTTTACTGATAAAAATTTCCATTTTGCGAAGGTTGGAGAGAAGTGGAGTTCATTTTTTAAATAGAACTTAGTTTTTTGATGCTAATAAAATCACTCAAGACAAAACAGCATATCTTAAATTCAGTCTTTAATTTCTTTCTGCATATGTATTGCTTTTATCCCTGCCTTTTAAGAATGGAACAGTTGCTATCAGTACTTGTCCTCAAAGGCTTAAAATTCATCTAAATCCATTTATTTTTTTTAAATGTTTTTCTTATAAAAATAATATTTACATTTTGAATAAATAATAGATATAGTTTTGCCTTCATGGAGCTTTTAAATGAAGTTGGAACCTTGAGCCTTCATGACTGAAGAACTTCCTAATTTGTTGGCTGCTTGAAAGCAGAATAAATTTTAAACCATAAGACTTCAGGGGAGTGTATATATAAGACTAAAGAGCTGGCAGTCACTTTTGAAATATGTTTTAATATACTAAATCTAATACAAAAAAAGACATTTAGGATGGATAGTTAACAAACTTAGAAAAACACTGAAGTTCTGTAGTAAAAAAGCTTTCAGCAAGTACATTGTATTGGACTGAACCCATGAACTTTCCAGATTCTTTGAAGGATATAACAACAAACTGCTGCCAGTTTATCAGAATACAATCGTTCCCCAGTATGATCATACTAGTTTGTCTCTTCCATATGCAGTTTTATACCTGGAGAGAAACTTTCTTTGCATAAAAGCCCTTTGGGGGTTAACTTTAACAAATAATTTAGGCTCATGCTCTTTTTTTCAGCCCTGATGCTCTGATGATGTCAGGGGCAGAGCAGAACCCTCAGGAGGGAGGCAGGGTTGACACAGTGTTCCAGCAGGAGGCTAGGTTGGAACACTGCATCAGGTAAGAGTAAAACTACACCCCTGCCTCC
Source organism: Tamias sibiricus (assembly GCA_025594165.1). Lineage (NCBI taxonomy): Eukaryota > Metazoa > Chordata > Mammalia > Rodentia > Sciuridae > Tamias > Tamias sibiricus. The sequence continues at coordinate 124,138,264 of CM046666.1, read as the reverse complement.
CGGAAGGATAGTCTTGAAGCCTGACTTTTGTGTGCAGGCAGGAAGTTCTTTGCTGGAGTGTTTACAGGGAGCAAAGTTGAAGGAGGTGCAATTTATTTCTGTATCTAATGCTTCTCCTCAGATTCATGATTGTTGGTTTTTAGAATATGGGTAATTTGCTCATTTTGTTCTTCACCTTCTGCCGTTTATTGTTTTATATATGAAGTAGAAAAGAAGCAATGTGTAGTTCTGCAAATTTGTCCCAGAAGTACTTTTTGGATTTGCTAGGACAGGAATTTTTTCAAGTTATTAATCTCGGGACCCTTTCTCCTTCTTACAAATTGTGCCTCAGGAGTCTTTGTTCATGTAAGATCTATCAGTAGTCAATCTGTTAGAAATTAAAAGTGATATATTTTAATTTTTTCCTACCTCCCCACCCCCAACATTTAAAAAATACTTATTACTTAAAAATAGCAATAACACACACTTTACGAATTAGCATAAATATCTTTAGGAAGATAACTGTATTCTCTAAAATAAAACAATTATGAAAAGGGTGACATTGTTTTGCATTTTTTGCAAATCTTTTTTTTTTATTATCTACCTAAGTCAACTAGATTGTCATATTTATTTTTGCATGTAGTCTTTTGGCTATTTTATTTTATTTGAGGTAAATCAGGGATCCAAACACCAAGCCTTGCAGATCAAATCCAATTTGGTGCTTGTTTTTGTATACAAACTTAAGAGTGGTTGTTGTTGTTGTTTTTGTGTGTGTGTGGTACCGAGGATTGAACTCAGGAGCACTCGACCACTGGGCCACATCCCCAGCCCCTTTTTGTATTTTATTTAGAGACGGGGTCTCATTGAGTTGCTAAATGCCTTGCCATCGCTGAGGCTGGCTTTGAACTCGTAATCCTCCTGCCTCAGCCTCCAAAGTGCTGGGATTACAGGCATGCGCCACCACGGCAAGAGTGTTTTTTTTTTTTTTTTAATCATTGAAAAAAAAAACGATAATATTTTATCATACCTGAAAATTATATGAAGTTTATATTTCAGTGCCCATAAATATTTATACAGCCACACTCTTTTTTTTTTTTTGTGGTACTGGGGATTGAACTCAAGGGCACTCTACCACTGGGCCACATCCCCAGCCCTTTTTTTGTACTTTATTTAGAGACAGGGTCTCACTGAGTTGCTAAGTGCCTCACCATTGCTGAGGCTGGCTTTGAACTCACGATCCTCCTGCCTCAGCCTCCCAAGTGCTGGGATAACAGGTGTGCACCGCCACGCCCAGCTCAGCCACACTCATTCAATTACAAATTGTCTGTGGCTGTCTGTGTACTAAGGTGGCAGAGTTGAATAGTTGTAGTAGAGGCTATCTAGCCTATAAAACCTAAAAAATTTATTATCTAGCACTTTATTTTAAAAAAGAAAAGTTGCCAATTCCTAAAATACATAAAGAAAATCTAGCCTTGCGAAGTAAAAGGAAAAGACTATTTTATACTGCTTTCAGATATTATTGAATGTTCTTAGGTACTACATCAAAACACAAATGGTTCAGTTGATAGAGCACTCACCTAGCATGTGCAAGACCCTAGATTCGATCCCCAGCACCATCAAAAAAAAAAAAAAAAAAAAAATTCCACACAAGTTGTAATTTCTTAAAGGTTCTTGCAATGTGAAAGCTGAAACCATATTAATGCATTTTTTGTAATGTTAACCATTGGTCTGCCTTGTACTTTGAATGAACCCTTTATCCATGAATGATTTTGTATCATAATACAGTGGTTATTTATAAAAATAAGAGTTTATTGAGTTATACAGATCTTTTACATATTGATATAAAATATCAAAAATCTTTCCCTTCTTTTTGGCTGTACCAGGGAATGAACTCAGGAGTACTCTACCACTGAGCTACTTCCCTAACTCTCTTTGAGACAAGTTCTCTTTTAAGTTGCTGAGGCTGTTCTCTAACTTGAAATCCTCCTGCCTCAGACTCCCAGATATCTGGGATTATAGGCAAGCACCACCATACCTGGCAAAAAAAAAAGCATATTTGTTAATGTTATAACCTGTCTCATCAGAGAAGTCTTTATGTGCTAGGAAACACTTAAGGTTATGGATATGTGTACACATTTTTCAAAATAATAAGTTTTGCCTAAAAGCTTAAAATTTGTCATTAGTAACAAATACTGAAAATAGTTGCTTTCCTTGACATGACAGGCTCACTTTATTCATTTTTGAGAAAATGTCTGCCTAATACCCAAATCTGAATACTTATAGTTTATAAACTGTTTCTTCAGGATAAATGATATTCCATGAAAAGTGGTCAGTTCAGCTTACAGCTGAATCACACAGGTATTTTTCTTTGAGAAATTGTACCCTGATATGCAACAGAAGTACTTTATATGTATTTCCCATTTTATCACAGAGTATTACAGAGGTGTGTGTTAATGCTGAGATTTATTAAAATTAAATATTATTGCTTCATTATGAAATTCTTCTGTGAGAACAGCATGTATTTTTTTGTATTATAGTAAAAATTTTAAATTTATATATGTGAGGGTGAATAATATATCTTGCCATCACTGCCTTGATTCTTCTTGATGTGCTTTTACCTGCTGTTGCTTTTTAGTGTCAATGTCAATATCAACACAGGAAGAAAAATTACTAATATTACACGAATAATTTTTACTTTTCAGGACCCCCCCCCAAAATAAAATAAAATAAAAAAGAATTGTAAAGATTTCCAAAAGGAGTCAGTAATCCATTGTTTGAGAACTGAGATTCTAGGAAAATAATCATTGAAATAATAATAAAGTATAATTATTTGGTTGAGTAGTATTTCATTTCTTAGCCTTAAGAGGCTAGACCCACTGTAGCTTTGTACCAGTGACAAAGATTCTCTGAATCTCTCTCTCAAATTATAACTGCCTTGAGGTGAGGATGTAGTATAGTCTGGCCCTGAATTTGTCAAACAACATCATGAGAACTAAGGTCTTGAAAGCCAAACCAGAGCCTCAGAAGGCCCTGAGATGATGTTGAAGAGAAAAGAATAGAGTCTGGCTTTAAATTAGTTCTTTTGAAAATTAATCTCCCTAGAGTTAATACTACTTAATTTGATTTATTTTTCTTTAATACTTAACTGCTTTGGTGGAGGGTGGGGGTGCCTCGTAAAGACACTTCTTCATTTTCTATGGCCCTGGAGACTTTCATTTTTAACAAATTTCATATTTTTAGCAGCTATCCTCCTTTCCTTAATTTCCTTTCCCTTTGTTATGATGTGGGGATAAAGGTTTATAATGTAGGTTCCCACAAAACCCCCAAACTTTTCAATGAGAAATGACTTATTACTGTTTGTTATAAATCATTTTTCCACTAGTTCTCTGTTAGCGCCACCACCTGTTAGCGCCGGTAACAGTTCTCTAAAACCTTTGAGTTCTGCAGTCTTGATGTAACAATAGCTGAATCTTTCCTGCCTTTAGTGCTCCCACACTACCCTGTCACTGTTATTGTGAAAGTATAGAACTCAGAAAGAAATAGGAACATCTTTTTATCACACAAATACAAGTCAAAACATAACGTTGGACTGTAAACTAGAACTTGCAGTGTGATATAATGATAAAGGTACATAAAAGGGAAATATTTTGAGAGAGTCATGAAACACAACGGGTAAAAAAAGTGGGGAATTTTGAGAGTTTTCCCAACTATGGTTCTAAGAAAATGATAGTAAAGGAGAATGACTAAAATGAAGAACACAAAAAGCAGTTTATTCAATAAATATTTGAGTGCTACACTGTATTAGATCCTGTGTTAGGTACTAAGATGTGAAAGATTTATGATTAAATTGAAAGGTTAAAAGCTATATATTGGAGCCAGGCGCGGTGGCGCACGCCTGTAATCCCAACATTTTGGGAGGCTGAGACAGGAGGATCACGAGTTCAAAGCCAGCCTCAGCAATGGTGAGGCACTTAGCAACTCAGTGAGACCCTGTCTCTAAATAAAATACAAAAAAAGGGCTGGGGATGTGACCCAGTGGACGAGTGAGTGCCCCTGAGTTCAATCCCCAGTACCACCAAAAAAAAAAAAAAAAAAAGCTATATATTGGTAGGTTTATTATAAGGCTATATGCTTAGAAATCTGAAGAGTTAACATTTAATACCAAGTGCCTTTCTTTCTGATGGAAAAACTTGGGTGCTATTTTATTTATCTTGCCCATGGTCAAATAGAAAGATAGACACGGATATTGGAATCATTGATACATGGTCTAAGCAGATTATATACTCCCTGCTGATTGGGATTATATTCAAAGCTGTATAAACCTTGAGAAAAAAGGGGAATTTAGTTACCATTGAAATTTCTTATGTTTTTAAGTGTAGCTTTAGAGATATTTTGAATTAGGGCTTAAATAGAATTAAAAGTACTTTGACATACTTTAAAACTCATTTTGAATTAGTGTCATGATTTGTAGCTATCTAAAATAGCAGTGAGTGTAATGACAAAAGTTTAAGGGCTGGGGGTATAGCTTAGGTGGTAGAGGACGTGCTTAACATGTGCAAGGTCCTGGGTTTGATCCCCAGGACTGGGGAGAAAAAGGGTTTAAGTTTCATATGGGCTTATTGATTTTTTGCTTTTTGTTTATGACTGGGAATTCCTTTTGTTGTCCATTTTTTGGTATCAAAGATTTGTAGGGGCTGGGATGGTGGCTCAGCGGTAGAGCGCGCGCCTAGCACGTGCACAGCCCGGGTTCGATCCTCAGCACCACATTAAAAAAAAACGCATTGTGTACAACTAAACATTAAAAAAAGAAAAGAAAAGAAAGAAAGATTTGTAGAGGGGAAACGTGATTGAAATCTGCAGTTCCCAAAGTATGTTTCAAGAGAATATTGAAGAATTTTATTTGATGAAAAGCATTTGTATTTGAGAAAAACTGATTTACAAATGTTTAGTTTATTTACTATTGGACATAAGTAGTCTTGATATGCATAGGAGTGCTCCAACAGGGAATTATAGTATCCCCCCAAACTTAATTGAGAAAAACAACCGAATGTTTTAAAAATATTTATTTATTTGCTTTAGTTGCACACAATGCATTTACTTGTACGTGGCGCTGAGGATCGAACCCGGGCCGCACATGTGCCAGGCGAGCGCTCTACCGCTGAGCCACAATCCCAGCCCAAACAACCGAATTTTTGAAAGTCACCATAATGATTAGTATTACAAGGAATATACTTTGGGAAGCTGATAAAAATCCATCCCTAATATCAGAAACTGATTCAAAGCATTTGACCTCTTTTATTATCACTGTGTATAACACTCCTCTGCTTATTCCTAACTAGATTTTATTTTCATAAAAAGAAAACTGGTTTCAGGTGGACTGAGTAGAATAAATGAATATTGTCTGATGGTTAAAATGTTTATTTTGGGAACATAAAAAAAATCAGATTATAAATTACTACTTAGGAAAATCATCTGCTAGCTTTTTATAAGTAAATATTCCAAACTAAAATATATTAATAGAGGATTTCTCTGTTTTTAAATTATAGATGTTGGAGATCAGCCAGGCTCTCCTGCTGAAGCACCTCCAAGCAAGTCACCATCAATGCCATCACTAAACCAGACTTGGCCTGAGCTGAATCAAAGCAGTGAGGTTAGCGTAGCTTCCTTTTTTTTTTTTTTTTTTTTTTTTAATTAAAAGTTAGCATTTTTAAGGTAAGAAATTTCAAACAGGATAATGTCAGTATAGAGCTCTTTGAGCATGCATGCATAGTTAATATGTCTATGATAAATAAATGTTTGTAATGATGTGACTTTTTGAGGTTTTTAATATACATACACTATCATTTAGTTTCCATTGAGTTAGATGGGGCAAATGAATAGAGTTAAAAGTCAAAGTGAATGACTTGGCCAAGATCTCATTTCCAGGGAGATTTAAGAGCTAAGATTTTGGGCTGGGGATATAGTTCAGTTGGTAGGGTGCTTGCCTTGCATGCACACGGCCCTGGGTTCAATCCCCAGCACCACAAAAAAAAAAAAAAAGCTAAGATTTTAATACAGGTCTTTTGAATAGTAGTCAGCTGCCTTGTCTAGTGAGTCATGCCATCTTAGTCCTTATACATAAGGTACATGGTAATACAATTGGAATCTTGGGATTGGAAGTGATGTGATGTCACTAGGCAAACCTTCCACATGAAACAGATATTTTTATTTTCTGTGACCCAAATTATTTATAATTAGTTTATTCAATACAAAATGTAGTGTATTTATCTAACTAAATGTGACCAAGCATAGTATGCAAAACAGAATTTGGTACAAATGCAATGTTCTCCAGTGACTTTGAAATTCTGTCATAAAACAATAAAAGGATCACTCTGCTTAGAATAAAGGAAGAGGGCCTGAGGCACCACCTCCCCTGAAGCACCACCTCCCCTGAAGCACCTTCTGAGGCCTTTCTGTTAAACTTTAGTGTTCTGGAGGACTCCATTTGGAAACCACCTGTTACAACATTTCTCTTTGTGAATAAATTATCTTTTTTTCTTTAGGTAGTGTTGCAAAAATAAGAGTTTGTTAACTTTCAGGAAACTTCTGTGTTTCCATGTTCTTTAAAGCCAGAAAAGTACTGGATTAAAGAGTACCCTAGTTAATTTGGGACAGTTGGAAAACAGAACTGGCAGTTTTGTACTATTACTACTGCTTTGTAAATACCCAGGCACAGCCAACACTGTGTCTTAAGCATTATAACATTATATCATATGTCCTACCATCAGTTATAAACCTATAATATGTGTTTTTGTAGAGAGGGGGATTAAGCCCTTGAAAAATTGGCTATTAGAACATATATGAAGAGTAGGTTAGTGTTCTTGAAAATATTACTTTTGCTGCATTTACATTTCTATCATCTTTTTAAAGGCACTGTCAGAATAAAAGGAGTACTGTTAGTCTATTTTATCAGTTTGTAAATAAGAGCAGCTCTTAAAGAATCTCAGTTCCTAAGCCCATGTTCATTTTTAAATTAAATCACGTGTGATCATTAAAGACTAGGGCTGGCTGTCCCTTCTCAATTCTGATTCCACTATTTGCTATCTGCCTACTTAAATATTCCTATCAAGTTCTATTTTCTAGTATTTGCCGACAATACAAAAAAAGTGGTAATTTTTTTTGCTTAATATGAAAAATCAAAAGCTAATAAAACATTGATTTTTAAGATGTACTAATGATACCTATTTAAAAAGCTACTTAGGATATAAAATTTAGATTTTATTGTTATTGTCTACCACCAAAACACTAATATTTTTTCAACTTTAATTTATCACCTATGGATATGGATGAGGTAGTATAGGGGATAACACTAATGATAATCCCTAACATTTGGTGAACACTTTTGATGTTCCAGTTCTGTTCAGAAAGCTCTTGATATATATTAACTCCTTAAATCCTCAGAACATTCCTGTGAAGTAGGTGGTATTAATTTCATGTTACAGATGGTGAAACTGAAGTATAAAGAGGTTATGGAATATAACTGGCCCAAGTTTGCACAGCTCAAGTAGGATTCCAGTAGTCTGGTTCCAGAGCCTTGTGCTCTTGACCATTTACTAAAGTCCTGAAGAGGAGAGTCTCAGCCTTCCAAATTGCTTACATATAGTCTTATAAAACCATGAGGACAAACCTCATGACACCCAAGCAGGGTATTCGTATATGCCTTCTTTTGGGCAAAAGTTTTCTGCATCTAGTTAAGTAATTAGGATTTTTTAAATTCCTTATGAATCCTGGCAACAACAATTGTTGAAGAAGAAAACAATTGTATTTACAGATATTGTTAAGTCACTTCCCTGAACTGATGTCCCCTGATAGAAGTGATTTTAATAAATCACTTTTCTACCTAAAACACTGAGTGCATCAGTATTTCTGTTTATCTTATTTTTCATACTAAAACTAATCTGCAGAAAAAAATGTTGAATGATTATATTGCCCATTTTTGTAGATAATTTTTAATAATGCACCCATCTGCTAACTTCTACATGTCTTCTCAAATTGAATATCAGTATTTTAAATAGTAAATTGAACTTTGAAGCATAAAACTATACTTTCCCAAACTGAATTGTAAAAAGAATTTTGGTGAATGGGTAGTTGTGTGTCTGTGTGTAAACATTTGTGTGTATATATTGTATATGTGTAGATGTTATTCCCTCTTCAAAGGCTGACTGATAATTTTTAAAAATCAGATTAACTGACAATTTTAATACAATTTTGATGTAAAAATTCTATACCATATTATTAAGATCTCTACAACAAATGGAATTTACTATAATTAATATTGAATTATCCCCTATTTTAAGAGGTATGATATTTCTTTGTGTACCTCGTTTAGATAAGTAATACTTCATATACATCTTCTATATATAACACATACTCAAATGCTTGATTTGCTCTCATTGTGGCCGCATTCTGATTTTTCTAGCATGGGGAGGGGGTGCCTGATTGGCAATTCTGTCTTGTGGACTAGCATGGCCCTGTTTATAGTGCTGATTGCAGGGGTTGACTTGCTACAGGTTGACATAAGCTCAAACATATTAATTTCAGAATTCCTTGCATTTTATCTCAATTATATTTTATTAAGTATCTATGCATATGTATAAAATATGTGCACGAACATAATAGAATCATCTTTCAGGGGTCGCACTGGCAAGTGACACTGACTTGCTTTGTTTTGATCAAAACTTTGTTAGCATCACCAAATCAATGCATTAACATTTGAATTTTAAAAGAAGGATTTTTCTTTCTGCCAGGCAAGACGAACCCCTTTACATTTTCACTTGGTAGCCATTTATGTCACTCACAATCTGGTTCTGCATTGTGTTTTGAATCTTAATTCTGTAAGGCTTTTGAATCTCTTTAGTAGAGATTGCAAAAAATTATTACTATTCAATTGATATTTGCTTGTGAAACTGTTTGCTTTATATTCAAAATGACCCAAGATATAAGATGTTCATGGAAAAATAGAAATTACAGAATAATGTTAGACCTATGAAACACAACTTGCAGTGCAACCTCTGAATTACTTTGCTAAATCTTCTCCAGTGATCTTTTACTCCATCTTTCTCATCATGCTGACTTGTCTCTCCTCTGTCTGTTCAGCAGTGGGAGACATTTAGTGAACGCTCTTCAAGCTCACAAACTCTGACCCAATTTGATTCTAACATTGCACCAGCTGATCCTGTAAGTCAATCACTTAGCTTGCTTGTTTGAAATTAATTTTATTAACCCAAATTTCCATTCATTACGGTTTTTTAGCCAAAATGCATGATTCAGTGTAGTGCTTAGAGGGAAATGTTGGCAGACCTTTCAATTTTTGTGTTTAGTGGTGGAAATAATTTTTTTTTCCATTCCTTTTATTTTCTAGTTATTTTGGTGAGAAAAACTATGCTTTTAAATCTGGTACATGTGTCTAAAGAAACATTTTGTGATAATTGATTTGGTTAACCATGTTGTCATTCGCTAATTGTTTTATTTAACATACTACGTATTTCAATGTAGTGACACTTACGTAAATATTATTTGTATGCTTATACATCATGTAATATGTACTGTGTATGTAAATATTTATGCAGTGTCATCTTTTTTAAAACACTTCAAATGATAGGCTTGTATTTAATTAGTATGTTAAGTTCTGTTAGATAGAATCAAGTTCAGTAAAACAATACATAGCTATTTGTCAAAGATTCCTCTTATGCAAAGGAACTGTCTTGTCTTCCTGTGGTTTACTGTGTTGCTTTGAAAATGCTACAAAGTTCATATCCTGATTTTAAAAATAAATTTTATCTCCACAAAGTTAATTTCATCTATGTACCACCTGTCCTTGAAGTTATTTGAAAACTTCAAAACTTTATTTTTCTCACTGTTCATTCCTCTGCCTTTGCTCTTTCTTTCTCTCTTTCTCCCCGCCCCCCCAACCCCTTAAAGAGGACATGTTAATAAGCACTTTACAAAAACAAAAGAGGAATTAAGTAGTAAGGGAGGAAGAGTGTAAAGGTAGGGTTTTGTTGTTGTTGTTGTTGTTGTTGTTTTGTTTTTTGAAGTGAGCTGAGTAGAAAGCTATGTATAAAGTGACACAGGCATTCTTAGTTAAATGTAGCAGCTGGCAATTATTAATTAAATATTAAAATGCCTGGTCATTTAATATGGATTTGGAGAAGTGGCATTTAAAGATAAAATATCTTCAGTTTCAGCCAATGGATTTTTGGTACCTTACGAAATTTTAAAGAATTTGTATTTGAGGGCTCGGGTTGTTGCTTAGTGGTAGAGCACTTGCCTGGCATGTGTGAGGCACTGGGTTCGATTCTCAGCACTGGATATAAATAAATAAAGGTCTATCAACTTAAAAAAAATTTTTTTTTTTAAGAATTTGTATTTGAAATATAGAGGATGCTGTTTCAGTAATTGAATTCAAACATAATATATGGTCTTTTTAAAAAATGTTTATAGTCTCTTAAAGTATTCAAGGACCAGTTTATATATAGATCATCTGTGCCTTTTGCTTCTCTTAATACTATTAAGGCATTTATCTTTTACTTTTATCTGAAAAATTCAAGAGAAATAAAGCCAGCAGTTGAAATTTTTGCTGCTTATTAGCAGCCATAATGAAGATCTTTATGAAGTGTGACAAGTTCTGTAAACTAAAAGTTTTAACTTTAAGTTTCTTCAAGCTTTAGGTTTTCTCTATATTATTCCTATCTGCTAATTTTTATATAATCCAGTTAATTTTGTTTACTTAATGAAGGTATTTTATAGAAAGAATAATTTTAATCTCTAACTCTTACAAGACTGAAAATAATCACAATTGTATTATAACTCTTTGTCAGACGAAGGAAGAACATTATATATGTAGAAATCTAGAGCTTAGAGGCCAAAGAAATTGACTCATGACTGCCAGGAAATATAGAGGAATGGTTAGCTTATTACGAGTAATGTTCTTGGAAATAATATCCTAATTTATGAGTGTTTAAAAGTGTACTTTGTTATTTCTAGTGCGGTAGACAGGAGGCTGTAAGAAAATAAAGAATGGTTGACGTTTTAAACTTGAAGTTAGACTTCTGAATTCGATCATTTTAATTGGCATTCTTAGCAGACGTGACTTTCCTATGTTCATATATAAATACATGACCAAGCTAACTCCACATCATGTACAATCACAGAATGGAAAGTTATACTCCATGTATGTATAATATGTCAAAATGCACTCTACTGTCATGTATATCTAAAAAAGAACAAATGAAAAAATGGAGGAAAAAACCACTAAAATAAATTAGGTTGACATTCTTATATATTTGTAATCTGACATTTAGAAAATCTTTTATCATTTATGTTGGCAAACTTAAATCTGAACTTTGTTCTTTAACCTGTAATCTTTAATTTTTCAATTGGGAGAATGCCTTCCTTTCTCCCAATTGTGTGCTTTAGAATCTGAGTTTCTTAACCTTCATTTAATACTTAACTGAAATGTTGCCTGTTTATGGAGCACAGCCTGGAGCCACAATCCCAGATAATCCTTTGCAAGGCTTATATAAATAAGGATTTTAAATAAGTAAATGAGGCCCTTTCAGATTAGAAAGGAGAAGGAAAAAATAATAATAATAAAATTATAGTTTTGATATGGATTTAACATATCTTTCAGTGATGTATTTATTTAGTTAGTTAGGGGATTGAACTCAAGTTATTACTCATGCCAGACAAGCACTCTACCACTGAGCTACAGCCCAGCCCTTCAGTGTTGAAAATATTTAATGGTATATTAAAAAGGAACTATATCTTGGTGATTAACCCTTTGCTCAATAAAATAAAAAATCTGTGAAAAGCTTCAAACTGATCTGTAGCACTTACACAGCACAGTGACCTCACATGCACACTGGGATAGTTATTAGGCTTTCAGAGTTCCAATGAAATTGAGATTGTAATTATCTTATTTTAAGCTGAACAAAGCTGTAGGCAGAGAAAGGGTTGGCTAGCTAACCTGGATGCCGTGTATGTGGGAAGGTTTTCACAAGAGGTTATATTTGTTTACTGAGTCTTCACTGAAAATAGACATTGGCAAAATGGACAAGGGTATTCCAGGCAGGGAGAGTATCATGAGCAGGATCAGTTTATTGTGGTGATAGTATAGGGTTCACATACTTATGGAGGAATGGTGGGCACTGAGCAATGTAATTGAAAGTAGATTGAGAAAATCTTTGTAAGCTAGAGTAAGGAGCTAAAGTTCATGTTGTAGGCACCAGGAGCTATCACAGAGTACCAGGATGAGACTCAGGCTACAATGTGAATTAACTGAAGCAAGAGAGATCAAGAGGTCTAACACCTAATTCCCTGACATGGGAATGAAAAGTAGACAGGACTGGATTCAGACAGATAGGAATAATAGGATTTAAGGCATGTAGAAAAAATTAGATCTATGAGATTAATATAAGTATTCAAGAAAGTGCTGCATTATATAAAATCACACTAAATACATAACACAGACGTGCCACAAATGATTAGAAATGGATTTCCTGAAGGATTTGGGTAATCTGACTAGATAAGAAGAGGGAGGCACAACCTGCCAACCAATTTTGTTTCCTCCCTACTATTTAGAAACACTAGTTTGGAGCAGAGAAAGTGTTACTTTGGCATCTTATGGTACATGTGTCTTAGGACTGAGAACTTTGTAGACATTTTTGGTTCTTCTTATGGATGCTGAAATGCTTAAAGTGAAAGCTCCCTATCCTACTGCACACGACAGTCGTAAATGCAACTTCTAATATCTTAGTCTGAGGTTAGACCCGGTCATGTGTGTCAAGCTCATCCAAGTATTACCATGTTCTGCTGTCAGCAGATCCACTGGACTAAAGACATCGCAGGCCCACAGCAACGAGTAGCTGTGTGAATACAGTGTGCTACAGAATATTGATTTGTTGGTACAGAAGACTTGAATGAAGTTATGGAACATTTCTGATTTTCTTGACCTCCCTTTTTTGTACCACAAGTGTATACAAATACTAGTTAATATTTCCAACTATTTTAAATTTTATAAATCTAATTTTATACACACAGAATATATATTAGATAAATGTTACAAATTAAAGCGTCAAATTTGCCATTTTTTCCCTGATTAGTTTGGATTTGGAATCAAATTATTTTCATATGTGCTATCATTTCTTTTTCCTTTGATCTTGTCTTAGAATGGCAAATTCTGAGTCTCATAATAGTTATTTATGCAACTAAAATCTTAAATTTCTAGCTATATTTTGCCTAGTATATACAATTAAATGAGATATTATATTCACTTGAAAAATATAATATAGTTAGTGTTGTACCTGATAAGTTAAAAATACATAAAACAAAAAGTGACTAAAAGAAAGTAGAAAATGAGAAAATCACCTTCAGAGACAGTTTTACCTATTTTAGCAATTAATATATTAATCAGTCAAGTAATCTATAAGTTGTAAGTGATTAGAATGATAAAAATTAATCTAATGGATATAGTGAAAATACAGTGCCCAAGACTTCAAACTACAGATTTTTTTTCAAGAACATTTTGAGAGGAATAAACAAAACTGAACTTAGCTGCTTTCCTGGCATCACATTTAAAACAACAATCTTTCCCTTCTGATACAATAGTAAATGTAAAGAAAGGTAAGATTATAAAACATTAAGTAGTCATGTATCTTTCAAGACTTTGAGAGAGAAAAAAAAAATTTAAAGGTACCACTTGCACAAACTGTTTTTTAAAAAGCAGTTAATTAGGGCTGGGAATGTGGCTCAGTGGTAAAGTGCCTCTGGACTCAATCCCCAGTACAAAAAAAAAAAAAAAAAAAAAAAAAAAAAAAAAAGCAGTTAAGTAAACTAAATTGAAATTATATATCAAGAACATAATAAAGGAAACTCAGTAACAAGAATATATTTGTTACACACTGAAAAAATGAATGCAGAATGTGTTTTAAAACTCCTGTGTATCAGAAAAAATTGAATTACAGAAGTGTGTAAAAGACATGTGCAGAATGCAAAAAAGAAATATACAAAAAAGATATTCAAAACCATCAGGTTAAAAAAAAAGTGTGGAACTACAATTTGAAACAACTCACATCTACCAGATTACCAAAGATTAAAAATCTGACAATATAAGAAATTGTGAATTAAGGAAATAGTCATTTATAAAGCCATGATGTTTATTTGTTTGTTTATTTGTTGTTATGGTGCTGGGGATTGAACCCAGAGCCTTGTACATGCAAGGCAAGCACTCTACCAACTAAGCTATACCCCCAGCCCCTAAAGCCATGGTTTTTATATTGCAGCTATAACTTAAACAGTATCTTAAGTGTATTGTTAAATTTTGAGAGAAATCTAAACTTTGATCCATCTATAATGTTGGTCTTTATAAATTTTAGGATATATAGGGGAAATATTAGGCTTATTGGATAAATATTAACCCTGTTCAAAATTCTCCTAGGTGTAGGAGCAGGAAATTACTTTGAATGACTTTATCAAAATAGTAGCTCTAAAGAATTTGTTATAAATTGAATTTTAAGATGATGAGAGTAAGCCAAGGAGGCTGGTTCAATAAGAGACCACATGCTGGAACTTTCTCGCTCAAGGGCTTGGTGTTAACTCATTATTATCACCAAAACAGTATCCAGTGTAAACTAAAATTCAGCATCCTCTACACTAAATTATAAACTTAACTCATTACTAAATAAGGGTCTCAAGTTGTTTTTAACTGCAGCACGTACAAAGGGAGGAGCCAAGCTCCTTTGGCCTGTTTTTCAGCTGGTCTGTTGCTGTGAAGTCAGATACTTGACCTGGTTCTGTTTCCTCTCCCAGGGGCCAAGACCAGGCTTCTCCATGTCCCAGGGGCTCCTCCCTCTTCTCCCACCCTTTCTGAGATGTTACCATTAGTCTTTGGCCTCTTCTTCCTTACCTTTGCTCTTTTATTCTTTTCAAAAGTCTGTACAAATAGCTCCTGTACTCCTCTAAAATCGCCACTCACCAAGTTTAGAAATATTAGATATATTAGCAAGTTAGGGAGTCTTGCTTGTTTTTCTGAAATAATGAGTTCCTTTGTGGATGTTTAAGCTGAAATTTGAGGCACTCTGTTTTAACAGTTTGAACTATTCTGTAGAAAGGATGTATTGTGCCTACTATTCCAATAAAATTGGCAGCTCATTATCTTTGTTTTATAGATGAAAAAAGCATCAAATTTTCTTAAGTAGTCTACAAAAATGAGTTTTTAGTCTGGGTTTTCATGAAATAGTTCACTTTAGCCTCAGGGGTTTACAGTTGTATAATTTCATCAGACCATTTTAAATTGCTTTGGAATATTGTCTTGAACCGTGTTTTTATAAGAGCATTTTTCCATGCAAATTTTTAATCACTTAATTTTAAAACGTATGTTTTATAAAATAAATCAGATTATTTGACATGTATAGTGTAAGCTTGATCAAATCAAGTAATTTTAGAGCTTATATTTTCATCTTTACCTTAATGTAAATGAGAAAATTATCTACTCATTTTTGCATTGTTGTTAGTTTTGGTTATTTAATGTATTAACTTGACATTTAAATACAAAATCTATATTTACTCCCATTGTCCCTAGGATACTGCTATTGTTCATCCAGTTCCCATTCGTATGACTCCAAGCAAAATCCACATGCAGGAAATGGAACTTAAAAGAACTGGCAGTGGTAAGGAAGATGTTACTAGATAGTATTTTATTGCTTATTTTTTAAATCTAGTGCTTTCTACTACTGTGTTTGTATATACATGTTTATTTGCTTTTATTGCAGTTTTTTGTTTCTGTTTTGGTACCAGAGATTGAATCCATTAGTGCTTAACCACTGAGCCACATCCCTAGCCCATTTTTTTTATTTTTTATTTTGAAACAGGGTCTCACGAAAGTTGTTGCAGCTGGCTTTGAACTTCTGGTCCTCCTGCCTCAGCTTCCCAAGCTGCTGGGATTATATAGGCGTGTGCCACTGCACTGGGCCATGTTGCAGTTTTTTAAAGGAAATTACTGATCTTAAATGATAAAGTTTTAGAATCAGGGCATGTGAAAATGTGACTTTTCTAATAACCCTAGGTTTATGTGGTCAACATCATGAATTATTTAAAGTGTGTTCAGTTTTTAACTAAAAATAGATTTTGGCCTTTGTATAAATTTTGTAAGTTGTCTGTTTTGCTTGAACTCCTGGAATTTCCCTTCAGTTTAGACTATACATTTTGGTTAAAGTTTCTGAAAGGTAGATTTTTTTTTTTTCTCCTGTGTAAGTCAGCATTATTAAATAACTTATTTTATAGTCCAATAAATGTGGTGTTTTGTTTAAGCAATTGTACTACCAGGCTAAAATTGAACATGCACATAAACTTTTTAATTATCAAGTATCTTTTATTACAGCAGATTATGAAATTCCATATAAACAGGTTTACATTTACTTTTATTAAAGATATTATTTTGTCTAGTATCTCTTTGATTTATCTGCCACTTCTTTGGAATATCTAAATGAAGTTTTATATTCTGAACTTTATGAATTTATCAATTCAAATACCTGTATTTGTATTTTTACCTACTAATTCTCTACTAGATCATACAAATCCCACCAGCCCCTTACTTGTGAAACCATCTGACCTTTCAGAAGAAAATAAGATAAATTCATCTGTGAAATTTGCTTCTGGAAATACTGTAGGTAAGTAAGTGAAAGATACCCTTACACTTTTCATTTCAAGTCTGAGTGCTTCAAATGTGTACCATTTAGTGCTATCTTCACTAAATAAAGTAGAAGATAGTCAACTCTTTTAAGCATCCTACCTGTCTATGAATAAATGGCCGCCCTTCATTGCCACCTGCTTCAGGGCAGGCTGCTTATTTGTTCTCCCTCCCAGCTTGGTCCATTGGCTCTTCCCTATGAACGTTTTTTCTTTCTGCCTCACAAAACATTGTGGATATATTTATTCATTCAGCCAGTGTTAATTAGATACTATGTGCCAGGTTCTGTTCTAGGCACAGGGGATTTAGCAATAAACAAAAAAGAAAAAAAATCTTTGCCCATATAGAGTTTATATTCTATAAGAGAGACAAGAGAATAAAAGGGAGGGCAACTCTTAAATTAGAAGGTAATTAATACCATGTATAAAAATAAAGCTGGAAAGGCAAGAAGGAATGCCATTTTAAATAAAGTGTTCAAAAAGGACCTTACCAAAAGATGGTATTTGAGTCAAAACTTGAAGGAGCAGAGTGATTCAGCTGTTTGAATCCTAAGAGAAGGATGAATTAAAGCATAGGGAACAAGTAAAGCCTTAAGAAAGGAAACTTGCTTCTGTTGGAACCGCAAACAGATGTGGAATAGAAGGTTTGGCAAGTCAGAGTAGTAAGTGGTGGAATAGTAACAAGGAGCAGTGTAAGACTTTGACCTTTACTGAGTGGAAAAACAATTAGAAGGTTCTAAATAACCTGAACTTCCTTTAAAAAAAAAAGTCACTCTGGCTGTTCTAATGATAACAGACCAAAAGAAGGAAAGAGTTGAAACAGGGAGAGATAGTTCAGGAGACAGTTCAGTTATCATAATTCAGGCAGGCAAGAGAAGACAATGGCTTGGTCTAGAGTGGTAGCAGTGGATGTACTGAGAAGTGGTCAGATTTGGGGCTGAATTTTGAACATTTCCTAGAAAACCACAGTGTTTGCTTACCTCTGTGGTATAAGATAGGAGAGAAGAGGCAGGGGTAATTCCAGGGCTTTTATTATAGCTGGGAGATGAGGAAGGCTGTCATGATAGTAGGTTTGTGGGGAAAGAGTTAAAGAGTTCAGTCTTGTACATCTAAAATTTGACACATTTATTACAACATCCGGGTGGAAATGTTCATTTTAGCATCATTCTTTTACACAATTAAGTAATTCCATTATATGACAAGAAAAAGCAAAAGAATAAGTTTTGAAATGAAATTAAACCAAATAACCAGTACCCTTAAAAGTGTATGTAGTTTTCCTTCAGATTATAGCTTGAGTTTCTATTTTAATTTTTTTTTTTTTTTTTTTTTTTTTTAGTTGTCGGTGGACCTTTATTTTATTTATTTATATGTGGTGCTGAGAATCAAACCCAGTGTCTCACACATGCTGGGCAAGCGCTCTACCACTGAGCTACAACCCCAGCCCTCTTTACCGTTTTGTAAGACTTTGAAGAAATAGAAAAATTAAGGACCCCTAGCTAAAAAATTTTATTATTATCAGCGTATGTTATTTCATGTCATTTTTATTTTTTACTTTAATAATTTTAAAGTTCATTTTATTTATTTTAAATATTTTAAAATTATTTCTTTGAAGGTAGCTTTTTTACATTATAGAACAGTTCACATTTAACTGAAGAATGTAATAGATAAATGGAAATAATAATTATTTATGTTCTCACTATTCTACAAGTGACCGTGGTTAATAAAATCATCATCAACTTTAGTTCTTATTCTGTGCATGTAATACAGGTTGAGCAGTCCTAATCTGAAAATCAAAAATCTGAAATGTTTCAGAATCTCAAGCTTTTTAATTGCTAACATGACACCACAAGTAGAAAATTCCACACTTAAACTCATGGGATAGTTTACAGTCAAAACACAGGCACACTAAAAAATATAGATAATTACCTTCAGGCTGTATGTATAAGGTGTATATGAAATAGAGCTTGTGTCTAAATATCACCCAAAAGTCCCATTATATATGTGTAAATATTTCAGAATCCAAAAAAATTGGAAACAAAATATTTCTGGCTCCAAGCATTTCAAATAAGGTATACTCAATCTGTAGTTCTGTTTTTGTATGAAATTGTAACATATGTAACATTTTGTGAATTATTTTGAATATTTCTGTACCATTAAATATTAATTTTCTAGACTATTATTTGCTGTATAAATGTGCATGATTTATTTGATTGATACTTAATTTATTATAGTTAGTAACATGAGGATGAACTGCTACTTATTAGCAATCTTTGAATATCTTATTTGAAACAGTATCTCATTTATATTTGTTTGGGTTAGATAGAGCAAAAAGTAAAGAAATGATTATTATTAAATAGGACATATCCCATTTATCAGCAGATGGTTACAGTAGTTCAGACTCTTTTACTTCTGACCCAGAACAGATCGGGAGCAATGTAACTCGTCAAAGGTCAGTATTTCTGCCAATTAAAAGTGTTAAAATTATCTTTGCATATTTTGATGCAGTTTAATGCTTAAAATTATTTAGACTCACATACAAATTATTTTGTTCTCTGAAGGTTGTTAGGTAAATACTTGTTGGTAACATGTAGAAGACAAGTAATTTTTATTCTTTCCAACTTAAATAGAAAATCAGTGAAATCTTTTTTTTTTCCCCCCCCGCATGTATTTTGTGGAAGTTCTAAAAAGATGATAACTTCTTGGCAATAGAAGCTTAATATAGTCATTTTTATAATAAAACAGTGAGAACAGTGAGAGTCTAAAGTAATAAATGTATAGGTTAAGGCAAGTTCCAAAATAATTCTGTGTTTTAAAACAATATCCAACACAGCCCAACAGCCTAGGCTCCTGACCCTAAACTTCTGTGTTATGTTAAACCTTAGCACAAACAATTCTTGTGGGATAGGGTAGAAGATGGCAAGATAATTGTGTGTGAGGACTTTGCCATCCACTAAAAGCCGTGTTCAGAACAGAAGCATATTTCTCTCCCCATTTTTTGCACGTGGTAAGTATCCTTTTGCCACACCCCTGGAGGTTGTAGAGAGACTAAAATTTCCAAAGAACTTTACAGAGTCAGAAGGCTGCTTGCTTCCTTTCCAATTCTTCATGTAGTTCTTCCTGTGTTTCTTAAGAGATCTCAGTCATCTTGGATTTTGTTCTTCTTATCCCTATATATGAAGACCAGATTGCTAGAATCCATGGAGACCTTTTTTAGAAGAAGACTGAAAGTATCAAAGACTTCAGTAGCAAAGAAGTGAATCTCTAGGGCGAGTTTAGCTTAAGTATAATCACCTCTTAATTAAGATGGTCTTTGGTGAAACAGAATGGGCATTTCAGATAGTTTACGCAGGTTCAACCTCAACTTACCAGACTCCAATAAGTTTGAAAGGTAAACCATATCTGATAATAGAGTTTCTCTTTTCTTAAAATAGTTTTTCAGACTATTATGACCTTTAGTTGAATGGAGAAGCAGCCTGTGGTTTGTAGTTTAGTCAAAAGTATGTTGACAACTAACTTTTCCAAATTTTTAAAATACTGTTTAATGTTTTACTTTGCAACATTAAACAACCACTTGTTTAGAACACAGCGTAAATAGTGCTATCTTTATTTATGATTATATCTGAATAGGTACTGCTTGAGAAAAATGTCATGCTGGTAAGGTCATTTGCTGCTTAGCCAAGTTTGAATGCTTAAAAAATTTTCCAATATGAATAGCATGACCAGTTGTTATGGGGTGAATTTTGCAGGTCTCATTCAGGAACTTCTCCTGATAACACTGCACCACCACCTCCCCCTCCAAGGCCACAGCCCTCTCATTCTAGATCATCATCCTTAGATATGAATCGGACCTTTACCGTCACCACAGGTAGGGACCAAAGAAGCACAATATATATTATCATTTAATTTTAAAGTTAATCCAAGACATACAACATTTTATTTCCATTCCTCTTAATATGTCTTATTTATTGTATTTTTCTGAAGAAAAAATATGGATTTAAAGACACATCAAATGAACGGGAATGTTTTTCTTTTTTTTTGGTACTGGGGATTGAACTCAGGGGCAATTGACCACTGGGCCACATCCCCAGCCCTTTTTTGTATTTTTATTAGAGACAGGGTCTCACTGAGTTGCTAAGTGCCTCGCCATTGCTGAGGCTGGCTTTGAACTCGCAATCCTCCTGCCTCAGCCTCCCAAAGTGCTGGGATTACAGGCGTGCGCCACCGCGCCCGGTGGGAATGTTTTTCTTAGTGACTATTTTTTTGTGTGTTTGAATGGAAATAATACATATGGAAACCTGAGGTATATAACTCAGGAAATTTTAAAAGAAGATGTAGTGATATCAGGGGTGGGAGAGTAATAGGCTTTAACTTGGCTAATGAAAGGGAGAGAACAGTCATAATTTGGTAAGATTTCAATGTTATTACAACTGACAGTATTGTTATTACATTGATTGAAAAAAAAATGTTACGGGCAAAGGGTAATAAGGTCATGTTTTAGTCATTATAAGTTTGGAATGGTAAGGAAAAATGTAAATAATCAACAGGCCATAGATCTTTGAGCAAAGAAAGATCTATGTGGTAATTACAATTATTTGCATAGAAATGGTAGAATGAAGTGTTAAATAGAAAAATTAGAAGTCTTCATATCTGATAGCTAAAGAGCAATCAGAAATATGGCGGGGAAAGATAAGAATGTATTTCAATATGGAAACAGACAGGAGCTTATCAGGAGTCGCATGTAATGCAGTTCCCAAGAGAAATAAGGTCTGAGGAAGGGTCAAGAGATTTGGCCAATGGGTCACATATAGACTGTTATACAAGATAATATTCACCATCCTATAATTATCAAGCATTTTTAGAAATGTTTATCGTGTGGTCACATTGATTCAGCCTGTTTTTTCTATTAGCAAAGTGACTATATATTTGCTAAAAAGAAGACTTGCATATTCACACAGGACAACAACAGGCTGGAGTTGTTGCCCAACCTCCTGCAGTGCCTCCAAGACCACAGCCCTCACAGGTAATTCTCCAAGGTACTCATTACTAAATGTTGGCTATTATAGTTCTCATGATCAGTTTGTCTGTTGGATATTTAATTCTATTATACATTTGGTAGGTCAGGGATCTCCTAATAATTCTCCTTAATGAGTATTTCATTCAGTGAAAATGAGGATTTTGGAAGAAAAGGATTTCAATAAACAACCCAGGAATAAATCTAACAAGGTGAAATACCTCTACAATGAAAACTACAGAACATTAAAGAAAGAAATTGAGGAAGACACAAGAAGATGGAGAGACTCCCATGCTCATGGATAGGCAGAAATGGCCATACTACCAAAAGCAATATACAGATTCAATGCAATCCCCATCAGAATACCAATGGCATTCTTCACAGATCTAGAAAACATAGTCCTAAAATTCACTTGGAAGAATAAAGTCCCAGAAAAGCCAAAGCAATTCTAAGTCAAAAAAGCAATGCTGGAGGCATCACAATAGCAGACTTCAAATTACACTACAGAACTATAGTAATAAAAAGTGCATGATACTGGCATAAAAAACAGACACATAAACCAGTGGCACAGAATAGAAGATATAGAGACAAAACCACACATCTACAGCCATCTGATCCTTGACAAAGGTGCCAAAAACACATTGGAGCCTTTTCAATGAATGGTCCTGGGAAAACTAGTTATCCATGTGTAGAAGAATAAGATTAGACCACCCTTGTCTCTCACCCTGCACAAGAGTCAACTCAAAATGGATCAAAGAGCCGGGCGCGGTGGCGCACGCCTGTAATCCCAGCACTTTGGGAGGCTGAGGCAGGAGGATCGCGAGTTCAAAGCCAGCCTCAGCAATGGCGAGGCACTTAGCAACTCAGTGAGACCCTGTCTCTAATAAAATACAAAAAAAGGGCTGGGGATGTGACCCAGTGGTCGAGTGCCCCTGAGTTCAATCCCCGGTACCACAAAAAAAAAAAAAAAAAATGGATCAAAGACCTAGGAATTTGGCTAGAAACTATGCAACTCCTAGAAATAAACATAGGGTCAACAGTCCAGCACACAGGCACAGGCAACGACTTTCTCATTAGGGCTTTCTGTTTTAGGAAAGGCACAAACTGTTTCCTAAAGCTCAAGAAATAATATCAAGAGTTAATAAATGGGATGCCATCAAATGAAAAATCTTCACAGCAAAGGAAACAACTAGGAATGTGAAGAGAGAACCTACAGACTGGGAGAAAGTCTTTGCTAGCTACTCTTTTTAACAGAGGATTAATATCTAGAAATTACAAAGAACTCACAAACACCAAAAAATTAATAAATGGGCAAGTGAACCAAACCACACTTTATAAATGACCAACAAATACATGAAAGATATTCAACATCATTAACAAGTATAGAAATGCAAATCAAAACTACACTGAGATTTTATCAGAATAGTAGTCATCGAGAATACAAATAATAATAAATTTTGGAGAGGATGTGAGAAAAGGGAACAATTTTATACTGTTTGTGGGATTGTAAATTAGGACAACCATTATGGAAATCACTATGGAGGTTCCTCAAAAGACTAGGCATGAGGGCTTGGAGTATAGCTCAGTTGGTAAAGTGCTTGCCTTGCATGCACAAGGCTCTGGATTTAATCCCCAGCACCACACACACACACACACACACAAAAGTCTAGGCATGGAATCGCCATATGACCAGCTATACTACTACTCAGTACATACAAATGCTAGATAGTGCACTGTGTCTACATTTAGGTAATTTTCTGCCCGCAGTACACAGTTAATTTCCTTATATAAGGTCTAAGCTTATGGTGTGGTTCTCCAACTACTTGAACTAATGAACTGCACATAAAAATAATGTCAGTATGTGTGCCGCATCTATGGATTCAATTAATCACAGATTGAAAATATTTGAAAAAAAACAAAAAGAATTCAAGTTATCATGCTATGGTTATACATGGATACCCATGATTATAGCAGTACAATTCACAATAGCCTGGGTGTTCATCAACGAATGCATGGATAAAGAAAAATGTGGTATGTATACACAATGGAGTTTTAGTCAGCCATAAAGAAAAATGAAATTATGTCATTTGCAGGAAAGTGGATGGAACTGGAGACCATTATGTCAAGTGAAGTAAGCCAAACTCAGAAGGCCAAGGATTGTATGTTTTCTCTCATATGTGGAAGCTAGAGAGGAAAAGGAAAAGAAAGGTGGTGGTAATGGGGGGCGTCTCATGAAAATCCAAGGGAGATCAGTAGAGTAGATCCCGGGACCATGGATAGAAGGAAGGGAGTGGAGAGAAGTGCTAGGGAGTGATATTGGCCAAATTATATTGTTAAGATTGTATGCATGTACGAACATGTAACAAGAAATCCATCATTATATACAGCTGTAATGTACCAATAAAAATGTGGAAAGAGAAAAAAAATAAAAATGTATATACAGAATGTTACTCATTGTACATTCTTATAATGAAAAATATTGGAAGAATTAATAATCCTATGAATAAAGCAATTTAATAAACTTTTGAAAAGTGAAGCAAGTAATATATCTTGATAAAGGAGGGCTTAGAAGAAAGAACAATGGATTTTAGGAGATGGGAGCTGTCTGTCCATTAATACTCTGCAGTCTGGCAGTTACAAGAGTAATCCCACTGCATCTTTCTGGATGTGTTCTTACATCAGTGAAAGAAGTATTAAAGACCTCAGCATTCCTTTCAGGGAGAATCGAAATGCTGCAGTAGATGTATTTATAAAATGCTTTGGAACACACTTAGTGGCTAGTAAAATCAAGAGTGACGTTGAGACAGTAAAAGTAACATGAAGGAAGAAAGATTTGAAGAGGGACTTGAACAATATAGTACTATTTACTGGGGAGAGGGCATGTGCAGTAGCCTGTCATTCTTCAGGGAAAAACCAGTTAGTTCACTATTACTGGAGTGGACATGTAGGATAATGAAAAATTAAACCAGAGAGGAAGAGAGGAAGCAGAGTATCTTCTAAGTGATAGAAAATTTTTAAAAGGTAAATAGAGAAGAGACTTCTGATAGATTCCCATAGTGTGTTTTAATTCCTTATTTACTTATTATCTCTTATCCCGTATTGGACTGTCACCTTTATTAGTGGATGAGACTTATTTGTTTTGTTCATTATATCCATAGTGCCTAGCACAAAGTAGATACTCAATAATATTTTTAGACTGAAAATTTTAGCAGCATTGGTGTGGTATAGGAGAGATTAAAAGGAAGTGGGAAGTGCACCTGACCCGTTGAGAGACTAATTCTTTTGCGCTTCAAAAATAACAACCTTATAAAGAAGCATTTTTTTTTTTTTTTTTCTTTTTGTGGTACCGGGGATTGAACTCAGGGGCACTTGACCACTGGGCCACATCCCCAGCCCTTTTTTTTGTATTTTATTAGAGACAGGGGCTCACTGAGTTGCTAAGTGCCTCGCCATTGCTGAGGCTGGCTTTGAACTCGCGATCCTCCTGCCTCAGCCTCCCAAAGTGCTAGGATTACAGGCGTGCGCCACCGCGCCCGGCTAAGAAGCATTTTTAAAAGTAACTTTTTAAAAGCACAAACTATTATGCAATATCCTAATTAAAAATATATATATATAGGGCTGGGGTTGTGGCTTGGTGGTAGAGCACTTGCCTAGCATGTGTGAGGCATTGGGTTCGATTCCCAGCACCACATAAAAAATAAAAATATTGTGTCCAGCTACAACCAAAAAAATATTTTTTAAAAAAATGCAAGAGGAGGCGTTTGGTAGGGCCAGACCCTTTCCTCCTTTAATGTACTTTTTAAATTTTTAATAAAAACTTTGCTGTACTGGTATCCATGTGTTCTGACTGATCACTGATTTTTGTCCCAGTCTTGCAAAAAAGGAGAGAGCGGGGCAGTAGGAACCTATAAATTGTACATTTGAAAAATGTATATAAAATTATAAAATTCAAATGTACGATTTATAAAATTCATATGATGTATAAAAAACATTCTAAGAAATAAAAACTTTGAAAAAGTATCTTTATTGGAGCTTTATCATCCTAATGCTTTTGAGTGTCTGCTTTTCACTTGTGGTTTAAAGATTTATTTATAACTAAATGTCATTGTAGTGTACACCATGAATTTACAGATAATATACATAATTTGTTATAACATAATTTAAAATATATTACAATACAGCTAATATGTTATAATATATTTTACAATATATTTTCAAAGAAAAAGTAGACTGTTCTATGGTACTGATATGAAGAAAAAAAAAAAAAAATGTGTGTTTCTCTGTTCTAAACCATTATCCAGGCTCCTGGTCCCACTGTACATCGTCCAGTGGATGCCGATGGCCTAATGACTCACACTAGTACCTCACCTCAGCAGATACCAGAGCAACCAAATTTTGCAGATTTCAGCCAGTTTGAAGTATTTGCTGCATCAAATGTTAATGAAGAGCAAGATGATGAAGCTGAGAAACATTCAGATGTCTTGCCGGTCAGTTTTCAAAGGCTTAGCTAATTCATGGCATTCTCTTCCCATATCGTGCTCTTAAAGCTTCTCTGTGAACAGGAACTCCTGATAAGGCAAATAGTAGATGGCACACCATTGAGTAAAATATGTGCTATTGCCTTTTTGAGAGGATTCATATTCCCTGGCTCAGTGCTTCTAAACTTTTTTCTTGCCCTCTAATACCTGCTTGTTGAAGTATAATGCTAAGAATCTGAATCTGGTATGGTATGAAAAGACACAAACACAGCTAGTTGGTCCTGGATGAAACATTTCTCTGAAGGTTTGATGCTGAGCATCTGATTATATGATTTGGTGAAGATTTCCATGAGATAAGAAGCCATGGTTACTATAACATATCCAGTTTGTGTAAGTCGCCTTAGTTAGAGGCAAACTTACAAATGGTACAATGCCAAAATGTAATCTTAGCAGACTGCATTCTAGGAGACTCCATTATATTTCTAGTGGCAAAGAGCATTACTAGGAGGAATCTCTGAATTAAACACTAGGTATAAATATAAAGTTGGAGGGACTAGAATAATTCTGAAATCTCTATACTAATTGTTTCAACCCACGTTGAGCCTCTCTGTCAGATTCAAAAGCCATGTTTATTTATTTGACTAGTATGGCTTAGATAAAGGTTTCATACAGATTTGATCTGTGGAAAATTTCCTACTGGCTGCTAATTCCAATGTATAACTTTGTGCCTGGCCATTAGGTGAAAAGGCTGCACCTAGGAAGGCAGGAGGGCAAGTACAGATGTGTAAGAGTCTTGGTGCGCACATCCCTGGGTAGGTGCATTCCCTCCCCAACCATAAGAACTTTATAGCCACCACCTTGAGGTTCAGTACAATGGCTGCATCCTTATTCGCCCTTCCCACCCTCACCTTCCCCCCTTTGCTTCCCTTTAGTACCAAAGAAAGGACGTTTAATGTGGTGTTTTCAAGTTCCTTCTCATCCTCTGAGATCTCAGTTTTCTTGTCCGAATATTTTCTTGAAGTTTTACTCTGATTTGTTACATAGTCTATATTTGTGCATAATTATATATCGTTAACATGATAATGTGTTCATCTCTAGGTTGAAAAAGCTTCTGATCCTGCAAGTTCTCTTCGAGTTGCCAAAACGGATAGTAAAATAGAAGAAAAGACAGCTGCTAGTGTTCCTGCCAATGTGGTATGCAAAAAGTCTTATAGAGAAAGAAATTTACATTGTACATCAGTAAACCCCATGTTGATTATACCATTAATATTTTATTATACTTGCTTTCTAAAATCTTTCTCCATTCCTTTTGTAAATTCTTCTCTCTTAATGCATTTCAAATTATAAATTCATTCATTCTTCTCAAGGGAATAATTTTGGTAACTTTTTTTCCTTTTATTATTCATATATATCCAAGTTATTTAAAATGGGATGTATTTCTATAAAATGCTTAAATTCTGCTTTTTGGACACTTATTTTTTACTACATTAGTACTTCTGTGATATTTTTAAATAATTTTATTTTTGTCACCTTATCACAACAGATTTTAAAAGGCACTTAAGAGGGGCTGGGGATGTGGCTCAGCGGTACAGCGCTCGCCTAGCACGTGCGCGGCCCGGGTTCGATCCTCAGCACCATGTAGAAATAAACGCATTGTATACAACCAAAAGCAAATAAATAAATATTTTAAAAAAAAAAAAAAAAAAGGCACTTAAGAGATGACAGTTGACTCTTGTTTTTATTTTACATAATCAGGTTATATTAAACATTGAAATACGCTAGTGTTAATTGATTCTATTGGAGGCAGATTCAGAATCCCCCAAAAAGTGTCCACTCATTTGCAAGAGTTATAATTACTGTGCATTTTCGTGGCATTTAATAATTGTGTACAATTGTGTAGCTTTCCACATCTTCAAAATAAATTATTTCACTCTTAAAGATGTTATATTTTAGTATTTTTTAATAGGATTTCCTATGATAATGAATATGTATTTTTAGAGATTTTCTTTATTGAATATATGATATATATTAAGCATGAAAAGAATAGGAACATCATATGTTGACCACATATCATGTTTTATGTTAAAACTGACTTTTACAGTCTTATGTTACTCTATTTAAAAAATTTGTTATTGTAGATGTATTTATGATTGTGGTATCAATTAGAAGCATCCTTTCCTGTTACACTTTAAGTTAGCTGTTTGCAAATAGATGAATTATTTTATTTTAAAGTAGGACAGCCAACTTTTAATTTTTTAAGAGCGAGTAGCTTAAAGAAAGCTAACTGGTTTTTTTTTTATTGTTTGTTTGTTGTTTGTTTTGTTTTGTTTTGTTTTTGGTACCAGGGATTGAACTCAAGGGCACTCAACCACTGGGCCACATCCCCAGCCCTTTTTTGTATTTTATTAGAGACAGGGTTTCACTGAGTTGCTAAGTGCCTCGCCATTGCTGAGGCTGGCTTTGAACTCGTGATCCTCCTGCCTCAGCCTCCCAAGTGCTGGGATTACAGGCGTGCGCCACCACACCCGGCAGCTAACTGTTTTGTCAAAGTGCTAGCTAACCATGAATGTCTTCAGGAAATATTCATTATTAATGGATTTCTTGTCTTCTAGAGCAAAGGCACAACACCTCTTGCTCCACCACCTAAACCTGTTAGAAGAAGATTAAAATCGGAAGATGAATTAAGGCCAGATCTCGATGAACATACACAAAAGACAGGTGTCTTGGCTGCTGTTCTTGCATCACAACCTTCTATTCCCAGGTAATCAGCATTATTCCTAAACATTTAATTACTAAGAACAAAAAGCACAATAATTAAAAACACCAGACTGAAAGAAATTAATGGTCAGACTAATTCTTCAGTTAAGGAGAAGTTTTTAGCTTTTTCATTCCTGAATAGGTAGACTATTCTTCCCACATTTTTCCCCCTTTATTATTTATTCAATTTCAATTCCATTTTAACACCCTATTATAAACTCTGAGGCAGGAGTTTTTAAAAATGATAGTGTAAAATGAAACTGATATTTTAATTGTGGTTGTTTTAGATCAGGGTTTGGCAGACTGAAACTCAAATTCAGCCCATGACCTAGTTTTGTATAGCTCATGAACTAAGAATGGTTTTTACATCCTTGTTAAAAGAGAATAGAAGGGAATAGGGGGAAAAAAATAGAGTATACAACAGAAACTGTATGGCCCACAAAACCTAAAATATTTATTATCTGTTTACAGAAAAAGTTTGCCATTGCCTACCCTAGACTGTTAAACTTTAAACTTGGGATTCTTGCCGGGTGCAGTGGCTCATACCTATAATCCCAGCTAATCTTGGGACTTTTAGTCATTAAAACAATAGCAACAATAAGTAGAAGCTTCTGAAGTTTATATGCTTTCAGTTGACCATTGATACTGACCAAGTGAGGTTTTGAGCTGTGTTAATAAGGAAAAAGGGGACTGGAGTTGTGGCTCAGTGGTAGAGCACTCGCCTAGCACGTGTGTGGCCCAGGTTCGAACCTCAGCACCATGTAAAAACATATGTACAACTAAAGCAAATAAATAAATATTTTTTTAATAAAAGGAAAAAGAGGGCTGGGGTTGTGGCTCAGCGGCAGAGCGTTTGCCTCGCACATGCGCGGTCCGGGTTCGATCCTCAGCACCATGTAAACATAAATGCATTGCATTGTGTACAACTAAAGTAAATAAATAAATATTTTTAAAAAATGGAAAAAGATGTTCCCTGTTCTTTTCATACTCAAAAATAGGTCAGGGAACAATGAATCCATGTTAAAGAAATAAAGGTTTTGGTTTTTGTCCTCTTTACTTCCTCAGATCCATTGGGAAAGATAAGAAAGCTATTCAGGCATCAATTAGACGCAATAAGGAAACCAACACAGTTTTGGCCAGATTGAATAGTGAATTGCAGCAACAGTTAAAGGTAATATAGTTTGTGATTTGTTATTTGAGAATTTCCACAGGCACAGAGTTGTAGGGGAAGTTAAAGGGGATCCAACAAGTCTTAATGCTTGTATGAAATCTCCCTCATATCAAGAGAAATGTATATCTAAATGTTGTATTAGCCATTGAATCTTTTAGTACTAAAAGGTATTTTTAAAACTCAATTCTGATATACATTGCCTTAATTTACATATATAGAAGACATTACAGTTACTATAATGTTCCTCAACATTCATATAGAAACTTAGAAGAAACACTGTAACACCTCAGGCGCATCATATGTTACATACATGGCTCTTTACAGTCAAAGTAATTCTTAGATGATTTAACTGCTGTGAATTTATCTTTTTACCAAAACAACTCAGATTATCTTAAAGGAACTTAAAGAAGATGAGGGGTGGAGAAAATTTAGATTATCTTACATATAGAAAAAGAAAAGACAAACTTTAAATAAAAATGGTATTTTCATACAATATGTTCCACTGTTATCCAATACTTGAGATGAATGAGGGGTTTTTTTTTCCCATTATGCACTATGATTTATTTAAATGAATAAAATAATTACACCAGGATCACTTATTGTTCACTCACATAATTAAGCCCTCATGTCTTATAAACCAGTGGTTTATAAACTTGAATGTGTGTATATATGTATATGTATATGTATATATATATATAATGTAGGGTTGCATTAAAATGCAAATTCTGATTTAGTAGGTCTAGGGTGGAACCTGAGAATTCTACCTTTCTGATAATGGAGATCCTACTGTACTACCTTTGGCTTCATTTTGAATAACAAGGCTGTAAACCATCAAGATGAGGAGAAGAGAGTTCGTGGAGATGTAAAATGAATGTAGACTTGGTTTTTTTTCTCATAGCATTTTGTTCATATCTATGACATTTGTCTCTGTTGCATTGTATGAGCTTTTTGAGGCTGTGACAAAATACTGGAGGAAAACAGGAGGAATGATCTATTTCAGCTCAGTTTCAGAGATTTCAGTCGATGGTTGGCTGGCACCCTTGCTTTTAGGCCTGTGGTGAGGCAGAACATCATGGGGGAGAAGGCATGGTAGAGCAAAGGTGCTCACTTCATGGCAGCCAGGAAGGAGGTGGTGATATAAGATATACCTTTCAAGGACAACCTTTTCCCCAGTGACACCTTTCTCCAACTTAG
The DNA here is from genome assembly GCA_025594165.1 of Tamias sibiricus. Taxonomy (NCBI): domain Eukaryota; kingdom Metazoa; phylum Chordata; class Mammalia; order Rodentia; family Sciuridae; genus Tamias; species Tamias sibiricus. Next base: position 124,106,949 of record CM046666.1, on the reverse strand, counting down.
GCCTCATCCCCTAAATTTCCCACCACCTTCCAACCCTGGCACCAGCTAGGAACCAAGCCTTTAACACATGAGTCTTTGGGGGATATTCCAGATCCAAACAGTAACAGTACTAAACTGAACTCATTGTGGATATATAATCTTTTCTGTTTAGATGAAAAACCACATAATATATTGCCAGACCAAGATGCTTGAAGGGAGAAAAGAGGAAGGGTTATATTAATATTTAGGTCAAGACATTGAGTATAAACTGGGATTGTCCTAAATAAATTATGGCAATTTTGTCTATCTCCAAAACCTAGCATGTTAAGTCATTTGATGTGTGTATCTTCGGTGAATAATATTCTTGTAGAACTCTTTGACCAAAGGAGAAGCCACTAATAATTACTAGATGATTATGAATTTGATCCATTATAAAGGAAGAATGCTAAATTTAAGGATAGCATTGCCTAGTACCATATCTTGAAGATGAAAATTTGTTAATGCATATTTTTCTGTAGAACTAGAGACTATCATAGAAACAAGTATGTAAAAGCTATTTTGAAAATCATTTTTCTTATTACCTCTGAGAACAAAACATAGGAAGTAGTATACCAAACAGGAATAGGTTATACTGTTTAAAACAAGACACTAGGGTTGTATTAAAATGCAAATTCTGATTTAGTAGGTCTGGGGTGGAACCTGAGAATTCTACCTCAGATTCCAGAGAAAAAGAAAATAAAAGGAAAAGTGAAAAAATTAGAATTTTGTGGCTACTTAAAAAGACTCCTCAGACTCAACAGTGATTAAAAAATCTGGGTGCAAAGTGAATTTCATTGTGGAACTGGAACTCAAAATGGGATCCAGAAGTTGCTATAACCGAATGACATCGCTAGGGAAAATAATCTGTGTTAACTGATTCATCTACAGTTTATTCAGGAGGCTGGCTTTATATGAAATTGATATAGAAATACCCATTCTTTGCAAATGTTAGCTTTCCTAATAATTGGCTTAAAAACATTGCCTGATTTCTAAAGTAAGAAAGATTTAAATTACTAGGATCATATTTTCAATGTATGAAGAAACTTTCTAAAGTGAAGTACACTTTTAAAACATGAATAGTTGTTCATTAGTCTCCTTGACAAAAGCAGAATTGTTGCTAAATGTGTCTTCGTTTTTATATAGTTTGAACATAACTTGGACTTTGTCTTTTTCAGGATGTTCTTGAGGAGAGAATTTCCCTGGAAGTTCAACTGGAACAACTTCGACCATTCTCTCACCTATAAGCCAATTGCCGTTAACTGTGAACATACCCCATTTTTAAGCGGTTTTGGGTTCAAAGCCAATTTGGAGGCCCAAACATTCAGCTCACTGCTTAATTCAACATTAAATTTTATGATTCTGTTTTGCCCTATATGTTCACCATTGTATTTAAGTATCTCTTATTTTTTAATTTCAACAATAAAAGGGTCAGGATGACTTTTCTGGAAGATACATTGTGTTCATTGGCATATCCCACCTCTGCCCCTCTGCAGCATCAGGAAAACTTAATATTGATCTATCATATTTATATGGCAAAACCACATGCAGATTTGATTGACAGGATGGACTTCTCATTTATAGCTCAAGAATATACACAGAAATCTTTGCAAAAAGGAAAACAAAAATAAACTTGATTTATCCTCTTTTAAGTTATAGGTTATAGTTTTTCCTTGTCACATTTTGATCAGTTTCACCAGAGACTTAGAATCTTTCAGCAGCAATCATAGAAACTTTTGAGCTGGCTACTAAGATGGGCCTTTAATTTGTCCCTTCAAGGTAAAGGAAAACTGTGAAACCACTCCATAAATACTGTCCACTCAGAAACATCGCCACATCAATTTTGCATGATTGATGCTCTCAACTTTTTTAGAAGTTTTACAGAGATTATTTTTAAGTAATATGCTTCTAAATTTCTAGGGAAATCAGTTACTCACAGAAAAAATGGAAATTCTTTAAGATTTCTTGTTTACCTTTCACTATCTTGTCATTTTTTTTTTTTTCCATATAAACAGGTTTTTCTATTACCAGTTTCAGGAGTGTACCCTATTTGGTATAATATACTATCTTATAATTTGTTTTATATCATACATTGGGATCATGTGTAAATTTTCATTCTTGCTGATAACAGATATTCTCTTTAAAGTTATTCTGTCTGTTGGATCATAGATGTTAAACTACAGGGCTATATCATAATCAGAAGTGTGATTTCACACTAACAAAACAGTATAGTATTTTAATTTTCGTATTTTTTAATAAGAATTTAAATTTTTAAGAATTAGAAGGAATTATTAGTTTCATTGTTTAACCCAGGATAAAAATCCTGAACTGTAACTAGTAAACTTTATTACTTTGATTATCAAGCAAAAAGGAATTTGGCAACCTAAAGCTTCCAAGATTATATAATTTCATTTATCATTAAATAGGTATAAATATTACTACTGCATATATCAGCTAAAGTTTCCAAGTGGTCCCAAGTTAAAACCTCAGCTAAACATGCTAATAAAGGCTTTAAAGGCCCAGGAAACTACTATTTTGCTGTTTCTTTGTTTTAAACAGAATTGTCTTAATGTTTTAATTTTTTTAAGCTAAGTTCCATTACAGGCAAGTTTCGCTAGGTTTCCATTTATTTTTGTTTCTTAAAAGTGGCTTATTTTTCAGTGGCCTTCTAATTTGACAATGTCAACAGTATTTTTAAACCTTCTTATTTGGAAGTTCTAAGTTCTTTAAGTTTTCCAACAAAGAAAAACTAAATGCAAAAAAAAAAAAAAAAACAGTGCTTTGTAATGGTACTTTTTTATGTTTGCTAGAGGAGTACATTCATATTAAGAATGTAATTGACAAGTGTTTTAGAAAGTTGTCACTTATATTTCTTATATATCTTTTAATCAATAATTGTTTCATGAAAAATTTAAAGATGATTTGCAAATCAACAAATTAAGCTTTCTAGAATGGTCATTTAAACTTTTTTCATTCTAGTGGGTTTTCCTTAGATAATTTAAAAAAAAAAAAAAAACTTTGCACAATATGCTTGCTCTCTTAGGACTCATTACATCAGTCAAATTATTTTAAATAATGTCCATGAAAAGTAACTACCAAAAGAAATGGTTCAAAACTTTAGATTCATTGTTCTTACAAGTTACACATAACTTTATTATAGATGTTGAAGTTCAAAAGTTGGAAGGAACCTTATGGGTCATCCTAGTTCATCCTCTCATCATCCACAACAGATAATCATTCTGCTTCTTACTGGCTATTCTGGAACAGAACAACATTGTCTGTTTTGCCAGGGGGAATTAGCACCCCTGATGTTTTCTTCAAGTCCAGTCTCACTTGTCCATACTGCTTTTGATCGCATTTTGGAGTACTGATAACCATAGGAATTTGTCATCCTCCACCTCAGTAGCACAAATCCATTCACATTTTGGACCTTGGAGAATAAATGCATTCTTGACATCTGTGAAAGCATTTGAGGTATACAAATTATTCATCTTTACAGTCAGAAAAGGAGAAAATGTTTTAAATTTCAAGGACTGACCAAGTCATTAAGAATTTTTTGAAACCTAAAAAATAAGGGTTCAGAACGAATACAAGTCTAGTTTAGAATGTAACTTCCTGAAATTACTGAATGATTAAATGTCATAATCTATAATGATCTTTATAATTAATTAGTAATTATTTGAAAGACTAAATGATAGATGATGTGGTATTCTTTAATTCCTAATCTCAGTCTCTCCAGAAAGAACTGGAATCAATAAAGATCTTTACTAATAGTTACTGTAATTAGACATGTTGAAAGCTAGACCTAGACAACTTTGTTATGAGGTGCCAGTGACAAAGCCAGGTACAGTTCTTAATTCAGTGCCTGCCCACTATTAGGTTACATAACAATACCACAGAGTATAGCTGATTATCATGGAAGGAAATGAAGGAGAGAAACATGTTTCATACACTAACCATCCACTGTGATTATGGGTAACTAGCCCTTTTTACCTTCAGGTGCTTTCTAGGTAGAAATGTTTATTCCCACTCTTCCGGCAGTCTTTTTTCCCTAAGGCTCAGATTTAGAATAGGGCTAAAGCTATTGAGAAATAGTTCTTCTATTCAGGTTAATTCCTTCTCTAAGATCTTGGTTCCTACTTTAACATTAACTCCTCTCTTTACATGCATTGGAAAATATTGGAATGAGAAATGTTACATTTAAATTGGCCTAATAAGTATAGGGAAGAGAAACTGATCCTTTTAAGTTTAAAAAGTAGAGTGCAGGATGATGACTGAAAGTAGGTATAACAGGTTAAGTAGGATTTCCTTTTTGTGACAAATATTTCTATTAGAATTAATATAGATAAAATGTTCAAATTACTAAGCAGCCTTTGCAAATTTGTTCATTCCTTTATAGAAAAACTCCCACTTTCAATGTGAATTTAAGGAAGAAAAGGTACAACACATGTTTATAATAGCCATGTAGTTAGTCCTAGTAGAATGAAGAAGTAATAGATGAAAATCTAAAGTAGTGCTTTAAGTCTCTAACATCTTCAGACACTATAGCATACTGCTTAAGAACTCCAGCTCTCAACTCAAAACTGTCTCAAAAGAATTCAGGAGGATATGGGGTTTTTGCCTTCCTTCGTGATTGTGAAAGCTCTGTTCCTAATGTCTAGCGGACTTGTCTGATAATGCCAACATTCCCTTTTTTTTTTTTTTTTTTGCTATTTCAGAGATAGATGAAAGTTTAATGCAATTCTAATGTTGGGGGAAATATTTGCAAACTAGCAAACTGTAACTCTAAAAAGATATTTGTCTTTTAAAGGAAATAAATACATACACTTGGAATCTGGAATATCTTCTATCAGTAACCTGTGAAGGGCCACTGATGCAATGAACTGGTAGGTTGTTTTTGAAGTCCTTTCAAATGGAGTGTGAGATATGCCCCTGCTAGAAACAAGCAGTGCATCATTGAAGAGGAAGAAGCTGAGATCACGAATTTGTTCATAGAGCCTATGTTAAAATGGAGATTGGAGAGAGTTTTCATATATTCATACATATGTGCTTTGTTAAACATTTAACCCTCTTTAAATTTATAAGCCCTAGTTAAGACTTTGACCCCACTCCAGACTTTTCAAGTGGTTCATCAAGTTCACAGTAAAATTTTCCTCCTGATGTGATTATTTCCCACTGTCTCTCAGACCAATACTGGGAACCATCAAGGTACTGGATGGAGTGGTTTGAGCTTGTCCATTGGACAAGCAATTCATAATCAGTGTGGGAATAAATGAACATTGAATTTTCCCTCCTTTATGAAGAATCATATTATGGTTCTTTTTTAAAATTTTTATCAGGTTTAATATTTTGTGCCAGATGTATTTGGGCAGTCTGAGAGAAATAAGTTTTTGTTTTATCTTTAAGGGAAACAGGCTGGGGTAGAGAAAAACATGAGAACCAGTATGGCACAAGGTGTCTTTAAGTAGAAGGGAAAGAAACATTTAAATACTAGGTAGAAGTAAGTTTTTAATTTTCATTGAAGAGAAATTGATAATAAAAAGATAGTTATTCATTTTCACTGGAGTTACTAACATGGTCAACTGTAGGGCATGTTTATCAAGGAGCAAAGTTTGGTGTCCTTAGCCAGTTACACTTTTTTTTTTCCCCTCCTTCTTCTAAGTTGTAGGTGGACACAACACTTTTATTTTTATTTATTTATTTTTATGTGATGCTGAGGATCAAACCCAGCATCTCACCTATGCTAGGTGAGCACTGTACCATTGAGCCACAATCTCAGCCCCCAGTTATGCTCTTTGATTTCTATTGTTGGAGCAGGTCTCTGGTAGGTTTCACTGTGCTCTAGTGTGGGTTTTCCTGTGAGAGTACACTATCAGACCATCAAGTGATATACTGGGGAGGAGTTCAGGGACCCAAACCACTCCCCATGGCTCCCATGCCCCTCCCACTCAGGAATGGCTAAGTGAAGAAAGCTAAATATTTGTTCGTTTGTTTGTTTTAATATTTTTTTAGTTGTAGATGGACACAATATCTTTATTTTTATGTGGTATTGAGGTTCAAACCCAGAACCTCACACGTGCAAGGCAAGCGCTCTACCACTGAGCCACAACCCCAGCCCGAAAGCTAAATGTTGTAATAGAGAATATTAATTATTTATAAGTGTCAAGCAACCCTTGGGACATTAGTGAAGGGAGTCAATTTGTTTATGTTTATTCAAGGGAAGTCTCATTCTTTATCTTCAGTATTAATTTTTAAATTGTCCATTTAGAGCATATATTTTTATAGAAATGTCTAATTGACACCAGTCTTGCTATTGGTTCTTATTTAATGTACAAGTGCTCTCTTTTCCCTTCACTTTTTCCATTGTGCTTGGCTCACTCCTCCCTCTACTCAGGTGACCCAACTTGTGTTGTTTTGTGTGTGTGTGTGTGTGTGTGTGTGTGTGTGTGTGTGTGTGTACCGGGGATTGAACTCAGGGGCACTTGACCACTGGGTCACATCCCCACCCCTTTTTTATATTTTATTTAGAGACAGGGTCTTACTGAGTTGCTAAGTGCCTTGCCATTGCTGAGGCTGGCTTTGAACTCGTGATCCTCCTGCCTCAGCCTCCCAAAGGCGTGCGCCACTGCGCCCGACAACCCAACTTTTTAACCCAATGAATATCCTTGGATTTCTTTGTACTTGCTCAGGTAATCACATATGTATACACACATCTATTTACAGGGAGATTGCCATTGTTTTACAAAAATGCCAAGATTATTCCCCACTTTTTTTGTTTTGTTTGTTTTCTGCTTTTCTCAGCAATGGAAATCATTTTGATCTAACTGCTTGGCTTTTTAATTCATTCTTTTTAATAGCTAAATAGTATTTCATGGTGTGAATGGACTTATTTTTTTCCACCATGGATGGACATTTTACCTTGTTTAGAGGCTTTGGTCTTCTTCCTCCAAATAGCTGAACCTAAAGCATAGTACTCTCTGAAATCTGTTCTGTATTGCCACTGAGTGGTGTTGCAACAAACTATTTCCTAATTCCTTACACATAAACAAATTCCTTACATTTGCTGTTAATTTCTATCAGATAGGAGTCCTAAGAATATGGATCAGTCCCGAGATGGATTAGTCAAATGAGTTCTGTGCTTTCATCAAAGAATTCCAGGTTCTCCATGACACCTATATGAGAAGGCATTTCTAGTAAGCTCCCTTGTGTTGCTGATTCTGCTGACCTGCAGGCCAGCCACACTTTGAGAAGTAAGGCACTTAAGTTGTTTATTAATGATAACCATGTGTAAGAGCTGAGCAAAGGACTAAATCAGGGAGTTAAAAATTCCAAGGGAGTACTGTACTTTAGGTTTTAGCTATTTGTACAGTATTAAAGAATTATGTGGTTTTTGGGTGTGTGGATAGATAGAAACCCAGTGTTATTCCAGCTCCTTGAGCCAGCTATTCCTTTGAAACATTTCCTTTCTGTCTTTGGTTATCCCAGCTACTCAGGAGGCTGAGGCAAGAAGAATCACGTTTCAGGCCAGCCTGGGCAATCTATCAAAACCCTGTCTCATAAAACATAAAAATGGGCTACGGATGAGGCTCAGTGGTAGAGCCCTTTTGCATGAGGCCCTGTATTAGATCCCAGTACCCCATACAAAGTTTTAGATATACTTAAATATATATGCATCTATATATTTTTTAATAAAGTCTTTTCAAAAGCCATTTACTTAATTAAGCCCCCTAAGCTCTCCAACAATTTTCATCCATAGGCAAAAAGCACCAGAAGGTTTTTTACTCTTTAAATATGCAAAAGCAAATAATTTGACCTTTAATATCAACCTAATGGAGCAAGTAGAGTGAAAATTATGGATCCTATGGAATGTTTCAGAGTGCTACCTATACTTACTCTCAGAATTAACTCCAAGGTTAGGGATTTGTTTTTTCCCTGAATTTTGACAGGATTTCTTTGCTCATTTATAAATAATGAATGATTCAGTAGAAACAGTTACTCTAGTGTAAATTCTTAACTCCATTCTAGAAGTGATGTGTTGTTAGCTAGACCACAGAAAGGCATAAAGTACCTAACTTCTATAAATATATAAAATTTTAAAAGAAATTTTCAGGATAAAAGCTTTAGTAGGAATGGATAACAGCTTTCACCATGAGCTGACCTAAGCAGAATGGTTGACAGCTAGCCTCTGTATCCACACTGACTGGGGGATCACAATGGCTCTTGGGTCCCTAGAGTAAGAGTCAATTCAGAACCAGAATCTAGGATCTCCAAGAAGTCTGAGTGTTTCCCTTTCTCCAATGCATAGTTGCCCTGATAAATAGCAACACTTAAAGATTAGCAAGCTTAAAGTCACATACATATATGAAGATTGGTGTTTCTGAAGAAAGTTATAATGCAAAAGTTCCAAGGTACATAATACACTATAAAAGCTAAACATAACCTAAAACTACAATTGATGTCCACAATGGAAAAAAACATCTTCTGAAATTCCTAGCTCTTCCTATGACTCTATGACTTCATCTCTATTCCAGAGGAAGTTTTTTGTTTAGAATGCAAACATTTACCCATTCTTTCAGTATCATAGCTCTTGTTTATCATTTGTTTAGTACATGCTGCTACGTTGGTAAATTTATTATGAAGAAGGCTCAGTTCATCTTTCCACCTGACTATGGTCTGTGGAGACAGCAGTGTCTGTGCATTGAGAGACTAGGTTGTGAATGCCTTTAACAGTTCTGTAACCTCAGACAACTTATTGAAGTTGGATTCCCCAGGATCCTGTCCCATCTGCCTCACCAAGAGATTGTAATGAATTTATCAAGTCGAATAGTTAAATACCTGGTAAACTATGAAGCCTTATATTCCTGTCAGTGTTATACATAGAAGCACAGTATATTTGCTTTAAGTAAAAATTTCTGATAGAAATCATGGGAATGGCAATTCTTTTATTTTATGTGACTTTCTAAAATGACAGAAAACAAGGTTGCAGGCTAAATATTGTGCAATATTTTGGAATATAAGCCTGTTTGCAATTACTTAATTTCAAATGTTAATGTGAAATTACATATATGTTTATTGGCAAATAATATAAATGTAACCAGAAAAAGTGTCTACTTGAATATAAATGTACCACACAGAGTGTAAAATAATTTACTATTATCTGAATCTCCTCAAATGTACTTTCATCTATTGTCCAAATACTCAAGACAAGTCCAAATTCTAGTAATCAAGACTTCCAGCTTCCAAATGACAGATAAAGAGCTTGGAAGTTGTCTTTCCTATCCTCATAACAAAAATAAATGGAAAAAACTCAGAATTGACAACTCTTCTCAGATCTACCAGAGAATTGAGGTCACAGAGTAAACCACCACCCCAAAAGCTGGATAGAGAGATACAGATAGTCTTAAACCAACTACTGGTTGGAGCCAGTATCAAACACATAAAGGCTCATTGACTAACTACAGTTGATTAAGTGTGGAGTGAAGAGAGGGAGAAAACATCAGGGGTTCCCACACTGGTGTGTGTTACCTCTAGAAGCCTACCAGGTTCTTAGAATGAAGGGCAGAGTACAATCCCCTCATTCTTCTCTAGAGCAGATGGAAAGTAGCCATTTTGAAATATGTCCAGAGAGTTCTGTTCTCCTTAACCAAGTCCTGCTCCCAAGGAGAGCTTTTAACAGAACTTAACTAACTTGGGTTTTACCAGAATCTAACCATTGCAGGAAAGGGGGAGTGTCTAAGTCCAGCCCCCTCTAGCCTTCATGCCTCATCTTAGAGGTGAAAAAAAGCTGAGAAGCACTTACAAAGGTCACAGATTAGGCAATAAGCTCATTAAAAGACTGAAAACTGGGGGCTGGGGTTGTGGCTCAGCAGCAGAGCGCTCGCCTCGCACGTGTGCGGCCCGGGTTCGATCCTCAGCACCACATACAACATAAATGCATTGCATTGTGTACAACTAAAGTAAATAAATAAATATTTAAAAAAAAAAAAAAAAGACTGAAAACTGGTCATAGATCTAACAGAATGCTGCCCCTTCCCTCGCTACCATATCAATAGGACCCTCATATAATACAGCTGACAGAAATGCAAGGCTGAGACCCTATTTAGGTCTTTCAAGAAATCCAGAGACAATAGGGGAGACCAAAACAAGGACATTAGGAGAAATTGCAGTCTCTGACCTCAACTCAGTAAACACAGCCTACCTCCTAGCCAAATAAACTTAAACCTCACACTAAAAAGGCCTATTTAGCCCAGTTCCTTCTGCTGATACTTTGTGTCTGTCCTTGTAACAAAAAATTACAAGGCGTGCCGGGCATGGTGGCGCATGCCTGTAATCCTAGCACTTGGGAGGCTGAGGCAGGAGGATTGCGAGTTCAAAGCCAGCCTCAGCAATGGCGAGGCACTTAGCAACTCAGTGAGACCCTGTCTCTAATAAAATACAAAAAAAAAGGGCTGGGGATGTGGCCCAGTGGTCTAGTGCTGCTGAGTTCAACCCCCAATACCAAAAAAAAAAAAAAAAAATTACAAGGCATCCTAAGAGGCCAAAAGCAGATTGAAAAGGGGACAAGTATCAGACTCAGAGAAGGTAGAGATTTTGAAATTTTCTGACCAGGAATTTAACTATGATTAATATGTTAAGGAATTTAATAGAAAATGTAGACCACATGGAAGAAGAGATGAGTCATGTAAACAGAAATTCTTAAGAGAAAATTAAAAAGAAATAGTAAAAATAAAATCATGGGGCTGGGGTTGTGGCTCAGCGGTAGAGCACTCGCCTAGCACGTGCGTGGCCCGGGGTCGATCCTCAGCACCACGTAAACAAATGCATTGCATTGTGTACAACTAAAGCAAATAAATAAATATTTTTTAAAAATAATAATAAAATAAAATCATAAGTGAAGAATGCCTTTCTTTGGTCGGCTCATCAGTACTGGACACAGCTGAGTTAAGAATTAGTAAATTTGAAGATACATCAGTAGAAACTTCCCAAACTGAAAAAGAGAAAAAAGACCAGATTGGAGAAGAAAGGAATAGAATATCCAAGTAATGAGAATAATTTCAAAGCACATATGTGTAATGGGAATAGTAAATAGAGATGAGAGAGGAACAAGAAATATTTGGAGTAATAATGGCTGAAGTTTCCAAAATTATTGACAGCAAAACATAAGCCCAGGAAGCTCAGAAAATACTAAGCAGAATACCAAAAAATCTATATCTACACATAATACACTCTCAACTTCAGAAAACAAAGAGAAAATCTTGAAAGAATCCAGAGAACAACAAAACACCTATTTATAGAGGAACAAAGGATAACGATTACTTTCTACTTCTTTTTGGAATCATTCCATCAAGAAGTGAAGTGGGGGGAGTGGAAAAAAGACAGCGGACAGCAGAGAAGCACGCTCGGGAGACTGGCAATAAAAGAGGCTTATCGGGAAGATTGAACGCGTTCTTAGCAACATTCCCGCAACTGGAAGGGAGCTGAGACATCCGCGCACACACAGTGAAAATACAAGAAACTCCACACCACTGACCCACGGAGTCCAGTGCCAGCAGCCCACAGGCCGAACCAGCATTAATGGCGCAGCTGCTGTGGTAGCATTGCAGTACGGGAAGTGCAGACCACGGCAAAAAACAGCGCAGAATAAAAAGCCAGACGCGAGCAGCGGCCTCACAGACTTCTTTCGCGTAAATTGTCGAACGGGACCTGCACACATCAGAGTGACACACAGGACCGGGATACTGCTGTCGGGACCGGGGAAGGCGCCGCCATTTTGGAGAAGGGCTGCGGCTGACCGAGACAAAGAAACGGAAAAGAAAAACAGTTGCAGGCATCCAAGGAACGATCCAGAGCCCGGAGAACAGCAAACACCTGGTGAGACGCGCACGGGCAGCCCAAAGGAAAGGGCCTGCCTGAGGCCAGCGCAGCAACCACAAGAGCTATAACCGGGGGCGGGCGTGGGGAATGCATGCCTTTTTGATGAATAGCTTTCTTGATGCTATTCACGTACTGACACCCCCCACCCCCCAGCCATTATTCCTCTGTGCCAATCTGCCGCTGGCCAAAGCTGCAGACTAGACTCTACTGTGACTGTCTGGGCATGGTCCAAGTCAACTGGCTTAAACTCCAACTCTGTTTTTTGTTTGTTTGTTTGTTTTTTTTTTTTTTTGTTCTGTTTGATAGTGGGATTATTTGTGTGTCTGTGTTCCTCTTTCCTTTCTTCCTTCTCACTTTAGTCTCTTCTGCCCTCATCTTATCTACTTACACCCTGTCATTGTGTACTCATCAGAGGTGAAAACAAGGTATACGCAGAAATTGGGACTTCTAGGCCTGGGGCAATTGAAATATACAGAAAAGAGGTGTTATATATAGTTTAATCTCTATTTTTCTTGACTCGGTTTCTCTCTCCTCTCTCTTACAATAATTCTTAATTCTTTATGACCTCTCCTTGTTCCTTTTTATTTTTTCTTTTCCATCTTCCTTTATCTTTCTTCTCTCAAAGGCTAAATAAGTTGGGTTTATATACAAATCGTCTTTCCTCTAAATCGCTCACTCCATTCTCTTTTCTCTCCTGCCTGCTGATATTAAACCACTTCTGTAGAATTGTACTGTTATACTTCCTAAGAAAGAACATCTCAGTAATCTCACTTGCTTCTTCCTAAACATATCATCTCTATATCCAATACTGAAACTGTAAACCCCAACGCAAGCATACAGAGTAAATTGGAAACAATATCTGGGTTAACTAAATCTACATTGTGATGAAACTGGGATTTGCTGTAAAGAAAGTGTTAGAGCTTAAATTGTAAGGGGACCTGACAGCATTGTGCCACAGGAGAAACATAAGGCTATAAGGTGAAATTGAAATAGGCACGGTCCCACAGTGCTAGGAGAATAGACACACAAGCATTATGAAGAAGCAAGGGAAAAAAGTGGCTGAAACCAACCAACAGGCCCCCTCAATTGATTCCATGGCAAGCACAGTTGGTCAAATACCAGAGATGGAATTTAGAAATTACATATTCCAAATGTTTATGGATCTTAAGATTGAAATTAAAAATGAGATGAGAGAGCAAGTAGAGGTGGTAAAAGAGCATTTTGACAAAGAACTCCAAAAACAAATACAAGAAGCAAAAGATTACTTCAATAGGGAGATAGAGATTCTAAAGAAAAACCAAACAGAAATTCTGGAAATGAAAGAAGAAATAAACCAAACTAAATGCTCAATTGAAAGCATCACCAACAGATTAGATCACCTGGAAGAAAGGACCTCAGATAATGAAGACAAAATATTTATCCTGGAGAAAAATATAGAGGAGGACACGGCAAAAGAAGTAAGAAAACAAGAACAGAGCATTCAGGAATTATGGGACAGCATAAAAAGACCAAACTTAAGAGTGATTGGTGTTGAAGAAGGTGCAGAGTTTCAAACCAAAGGAATGAGTAATTTATTCAATGAAATAATAGCAGAAAATTTTCCACACACGAGGAACAAATGGCAAAACCAAGTTCAAGAGGCTTACCGAACACCAAACATACAAAACCACAACAGATCCACACCAAGGCACATTATAATGAAATTGCCTAATATACTAGGCAAGGAGAGAATACTAAAAGCCACAAGAGAAAGGAAGCAGATTACATATAGGGGGAAACAGATCAGATTATGCTCAGATTTTTCAACCCAGACCTTAAAAGCTAGAAGATCCTGGAATAGCATATTTCAAGCTCTGAAAGAAAAGGATTATCAACCAAGAATCTTATATCCAGCAAAATTGAGCTTTAGATTCGAAGATGAAATAAAAACCTTCCACGACAAACAAAAGTTAAAAGATTTCACAACTCAAAAGCCAGCACTTCTGAACATCTTGGGCAAAATTTTCCACGAAGAAGAAGAGAAAAATAACATTGAAAACCAACAAAGGGAGATAGTAAACTAAAGGAATTACCAACCAGAGGAGAACCCAAATCAAGCTAATTACCATAATACATTTAAAAATGGATGGAAATAAGAATCACATCTCAATAATAACCCTGAATGTTAATGGTCTAAACTCACCATTTAAAAGACACAGATTGTCAGATTGGATTAAAAGAAACAACCCAACAATTTGTTGCCTACAAGAAACACACCTCATAGAAAAAGACATCAAGCGATTGAAGATGAAAGGCTGGGAAAAGTCTTATCACGCACATGGGCTGCGGAAGCAGGCAGGGGTTTCCATTCTCATATCAAATAAAGTAGACTTCAAAGCCAAAGCTAATCAAAAGATATAAAGATGGATATTTATTACTACTTAAGGGAACCATTCATCAACAAGATATAACAATTATAAATCTATATGCCCCAAATAATGGAGCACCAACATTCATCAAACAAACCCTTCTCAAGTTCAAGAGTAAAATAGACCACAACACAGTTATTCTAGGGGACTTCAACACACCTCTCTCACCAATGGATAGATCATCCAAACAAAAGCTAAATAAAGAAACATTAGGCCTCCTTAAAACAATTAATAACTTAGACCTAACGGACATATATAGAATATTTCATCCCTCAGTAAGCAAATACACTTTCTTCTCAGCAGCACATGGCTCCTTCTCCAAAATTGACCATATATTATGTCACAAGGCAACTCTCAGCAAATATAAAAAAATAGAAATCTACCTTGCATTCTATCAGACCATAATGGGACGAAATTGGAAATCAATGATAATACAAGAAATTAAAAAAACTACTCCAACAGCTGGAAGCTAAACAACATGCTACTGAATGAACAAGGGGTTGAAGAAGACATTAAGGAGGAGATTTAAAAATTCCTAGAGGTAAATGAGAATGCTGATACATCATACAGAAATCTCTGGGACACTATGAAGACAGTAGTAAGAGGAAAATTCATTGCACTGAATTCCTTCATTAAAAGAAAACAACAACAACAAATAAAGGATTTAACATCACACCTCAAAGCACTAGAAAAAGAGGAACAGATCAACACTAAGAGCAGTAGAATACAGGAAATAATTAAAATCAGAGCTGACATTAATGAAATTGAGACTAAAGAAACAATTCAAAGAATTGACAAAACCAAAAGTTGGTTCTTTGAAAAAATAAATAAAATTGACAGACCCCTAGCAATGCTAACAAAAAGAAGAAGAGAAAAAACTCAAATTACTAGCATCCGTGATGAAAAAGGAAATATCACAACAAACACCTCAGATATACAGGTGATAATTAGAAATTACTTTGAAAAATTGTACTCTAATAAAATAGAAAATACTGAAAGCATAGACAGATTTCTAGAGTTGTATGAATTCCCCAAACTGGAACAGGAGGCTATACACAATTTAAATAAATCAATTTCAAGTGAAGAAATAGAAGATGCTATCAAAAAACTTCCAACAAGAAAAAGTCCAGGTCCTGATGGGTTTACAGCCGAGTTCTACAAGACCTTCAAAGAAGAACTAATACCGATGCTCTTCAAATTATTTCAAGAAATAGAAAAAGAGGGAGCTCTTCCAGACTCTTTCTATGAGGCCAATATCACATTAATCCCAAAGCCAGGCAAAGACACAGCCAAAAAAGAAAACTTCAGGCCAATATCTTTAATGAACATAGATGCAAAAATCCTCAATAAAATTCTGGAAAATCTGATTCAAAAACATATCAGAAAGATAGTGCACCATGATCAAGTGGGGTTTATCCCAGGGATGCAAGGCTGGTTCAACATTCGGAAATCAATAAACATAATACATCACATCAATAGACTTAAAGATAAAAACCATATGATCATCTCAATAGACGCAGAAAAAGCATTTGACAAAATACAACACTCCTTTATGTTCAAAGCTCTAGAAAAATTAGGAATAACAGGAACATATCTCAACATTATAAAAGCTATCTATGCAAAACCTCAAGCTAACATTATCTTAAATGGAGAAAAATTGAAAGCATTCCCTCTAAAAACTGGAACAAGACAGGGATGCCCCCTGTCACGACTGCTATTTAACATAGTACTTGAAACTCTGGCCAGAGCAATTAGAGAGATGAAAGAAATTAAAGGGATCCAGATAGGAAAAGAAGAGCTCAAATTAGCACTATTTGCTGATGACATGTTAATATACCTAGAAGACCCAAAAAACTCTACCAGAAAACTTTTACAACTAGTAAATGAATTCAGCAAAGTAGCAGGATACAAAATCAATACCCATAAGTCGAAGGCATTTTTGTACATCAGTGACAAAGCCTCTGAAAGGGAAATGATGAAAACTACTCCATTTACAATAGCATCAAAAAAAAAAAAAAAAAAAAATACCTGGGAATCAACAAAAGAAGTGAAGGACCTCTATAACAAAAACTATAGAACACTAAAGAAAGAAATCGTAGAAGACCTCAGAAGATGGAAAGACCTACCTTGTTCTTGGATAGGTAGAATTAATATTGTCAAAATGTCCATACTACCAAAAGCATTATACAGATTTAATGTAATTCCAATCAAAATCCCAATGACATTTCTCAAAGAAATAGAAAAAGCAGTCATGAAATTCATCTGGAAAAATAAGAGACCCAGAATAGCTAAAGCAATCCTGAGCAGGAAAAGTGAAGCAGGCGGCATCACCATACCAGACTTTAAAATATACTATAGAGCAATAGTAACAAAAACAGCATGGTACTGGCACAAAAACAGACCAGTAGACCAATGGTACAGAATTGAGGACACAGAGACTAATTTCAGCTATCTTATATTAGACAAAGGCGCCAAAAATGTACAGTGGAGAAAGGATAGCCTCTTCAACAAATGGTGCTGGGAAAACTGGAAAACCATATGCAACAAAATGAAATTAAACCTGTATCTCTCACCATGCACAAAATTCAATTCAAAGTGGATCAAGGACTTAGGAATTAGACCAGAGACAATACACCTAATAGAAGAAAAAGTAAGCTACAATTTCCAACATGTCGGATTAGGCTCCAAGCTCCTTAACAAGAATCCTGTAGCGCAAGAATTATTACCAAGAATTAATGAATGGGATAGATTTCAGCTAAAAAGCTTCTTCTCAGCAAAAGAAACAATAAGTGAGTTTAATAGAGAACCAACTAACTGGGAACAAATATTTAATACATGCACATCGGATAGAGCAATAATTTCTAGAATATATAAAGAACTCAAAAAACTTGACACCAAAAAACCAAATAATCCAATTGATAAATGGGCTAAGGAATTGAAAAGACACTTCTCAGAAGAAGATATACGATTAATCAACAAATACATGAAAAAATGCTCAACATCGCTGGCAATTAGAGAAATGCAAATCAAAACTACTCTAAGATTTCATTTCACTTCAGTCAGAATGGCAGCTATCAAGAACACAAACAACAATAAATGTTGAAGAGGATGTGGGGGAAAATGCACACTCATACATTGCTGGTGGGACTGCAAAATGGTACAACCATTATGGAAAGCAGTTTGGAGATTTCTTGGGAAAATGGGAATGGAACCACCCTATGACCCAGCCATCCCACTCCTGGATCTATTCCCAAAGGACTTAAAAACAGCATATTATAGCGACACAGCTACCTCAATGTTTATAGCAGCACAATTCACAATAGCTAGGTTGTGGAACCAACCTAGATGTCCCTCGGTAGATGAATGGATAAAGAAAATGTGGTATATATACACAATGGAATTTTATTCAGCAATAAAAGAGAATAAAATAATGACATTCGCAGGTAAATGGATGAAGTTGGAGAATATAATGCTAAGTGAAATCAGTCAATCTCAAAAATCCAAATACCGAATGTTTCCTCTGATATAAGGAAGCCGGTTCACAGTATTGATGTGTCGGGGTACATAGGAGGACTAGAGGAACACTATAATGGTCAAAGGGAAGGGAGGGGAAGGGAGGGTGCAAGGGGGGGAAGGGGGAAAAAGTGGTTGAATGAGATGGATATCATTATTCTAAATGCATGATTGAAGACTTGAATGCTGTGAATATACTTTGAATACAAACTGTTTTATGTAAAAAGATGCTCTATATGTATAGTATGAACTTTAATACATACTACTATAAATAAAAATTTAAAAAAAAAAAAGAAGTGAACGGAGGGTCTGGGGTTATGGCTCAGCGGTAGAGCGCTCGCCTAGCATGTACGCAGCAGTTCGATCTTTAGCACCACGTAAAAATAAATGCATTGTGTACAACTAAAGCAAATAAATAAATAGTATTTTAAAAAATCACACAAAAAGAAGTGAATGGAGTGAAATATGTATTTTTTTTTAAATCTCAAACCTAGAATTACATAGCTAGCAAAATTTTCCTTCAAACATGAAGGAGGAGTAAGAATTTCTCAAACCAAAATTGAGGGAATTAATTGCCAGTAGACCTGTCTTGCAAGAATGTTAAAAGAAGTTCTGCAGATAAAAGGAAAACAATAGAGAAACTTGGAAAGGAAGTGCTCAAGAAGGAACACATGAAGGTCAAATAAGAACCCAAACTGGAACAATTCCTGGCATGTGTCCTACATCAGCAGTTTAGAATTGCTGCTTTAGGCTTTAGTTTCTTTCTATCACTGTAGCTCTTTGCTAGTGTCACTAGCCAAAAACAGCACAAAAGGAACAAAAATGCTGTGACAATGGGACACTATTGTATGATTTGATTTTCATTGAAGATCTACTCAAGATGGAGATAGAGGTAAATATTTCTTCCATCTACACCATAGCTCTATGCCTTTAAATGGTTGCTGAAATATTCATTGAAAGAAATCAGTTTTATACCTTTATTGCAATGGGATCATTTGGTTACTTGGGTCTTCTCTCAGTAGAAAAGTGACCATCCTTGAGAAGTTCTGCTTAACTATGTGCTGGGTCACTATCTTTGCTATTAATACTGGAAAATAGTTTGATAGTTTTTAAAATATTTTTTAGTTGTAAATGGACCTTTAATTTATGTATTTATGTGTGGTGCTGAGAATCCAACCCATTGATTGACACATGCTAGGCAAGTGCTCTACCACTGAGCCACAACCCCAGCCCCAGTTTGATAGTTTTATAAAGCAAAGATAAACTATAGCCCACTGTTTTTGTAAATAAAGTTTTATTGGAACAAAGCCATACTTACCCATTTATATATTTTTTTTGTTTTATATCATTTATGTTAGGGTTTTTTGCTACAATGGTATTATATCATTTATGTTAGTTTTTTGCTACAATGACAAAGGTAGGTCATTGCCATAGAGATCATTCAGCCAGCAAATCCTAAATATTTACCTCTGAACCTTTACAGGAAAGAATTCATCCATCTTGTTCTAAAGGAGGAATGGAATACTAATTTATAAACATTGGCATCCTTGTATCTTTTATTCTTATTACTCTGAGCACTGCAAACTACATGTGGTGAAGTTATTATTATTATTATTATTTGGTACCAGGGATTGAACCCCTGGTGATCAACCACTGAGCCACATCCCTAGCCCTTTTTTTGTATTTTATCTAGAGACAGGGCCTCGCTAAATTGCTAAGGCTGGCTTTGAACTCTCGATCCTCCTGCCTCAGCCTCCCAAGCCACTGGGATTACAGGCATGTGCCACCACGCCCCGCTAAGTGAAGTCATTTTTAATACCAGCCTCTACAACTATCTGAGGATAATAAGCTGGTCCCCTCTTTTGCATAGTTGAACTGATTATTGGTGTGTAACACACAATACTTGAATCCTCTCTTGGTAGGAAACGACCAACCTCTAGAAGTTCTGCTTCTATGGAGTTTGTGGTCTTGGTAGAGACAATTTATTTTCTCCCATTTGCCCAAGAACTGCCTAGAATTCATGCAGGGTGGTACAGTACCTTGTGCTACATCAGAGGGTGTGTGTGTAACTTCTTTGTTCAATGCAAAGATTTATCATACACCTATAGTATCTTGGGCACAGTACTGAATGCCACAGATATGAGATGAATAACAGCCACCAGCACTTATGGCCTTCACAGCCTTAGGGGAGTTAACTCCTGCTTACCTTAAAGAGAAACTTATCTCCTCATCACAGCAGTGGAGTTGGACTACATCTTGGACCCTAATCAGGTATCTGTTTATTTCTAATAAAGTCTATAAAGTCAAAAAATTAGAAGCATGTGTAAACATTTTAAAACAAATACCATCACTGCAGAACCATTTCATATCCCAGAACATGCAAGTATTGATTAGAACTTGGTTTGGTTTTGAAAAAGTGAATGTTTTCATTGTTTATAAAACAGTCTTTCTTTAGAAAGACCACAATTGACTATAAAAACTTATTTGGGGATGTTGTCAAAGTTTTAAAACTACTGAAATTATTTTTTGTAAACAATCTCTATAGTGTCAAAAACAAAGTGAAAGAGAGGGATTAAAAGGAAATTATTAAGAAAAGGAAGCAAATGAATTGCTACAAATTAAGATATCAGGCCTTTGTATTAATTTCTTGTTGATCATGAGGATAATATCTTGGTATGTACAGTGAATCAGAGATGAAGTTCTAGAGACCCTCTGACTTCCAAAAATTTGGGCTTTTGCTATTCAACCAACTCTTCTCTTTCCATGCAGATTGAAATTATGACCAAAACTCCATCTTGTTCCCTCAGTTTGACCAAATAAAAATCATATCTCCAATCCACTGATACTTTAACATCATTCACATAGGGAGCTCCTACTGAGTGCCAGACACCAGAAGACAAGTGAGTTGGTTCACACATGGTGAATCTCCCAGCTATGTAAATAGAGGGTCTTAGTAACATGTGTCAGGGATGTTCAAGGGCTGTGAAAGGAGGAAAGGGCTCACTGCTGGAAATGTCAGGGAAACTGCATGGAGAAGAGAATAATTGACCTCAGTTTTTAAAAGATAAATAGCATTTATCCAGTAGATTAGGAAAGGAAGGCAATTTCAGAGAAGAGATTGTACAAAGAACAAATGCAGAACAAACGAAGAAAGGCTACACCACTAGAGAATGGCAAGTACATTGGTGGTGTGATCCTTAGTAGGTAAGGGAAGGTGGGGGGACAAGTAAATGGTCAAGAGGTAACAGCTAACCACAAATAAGGAACCAAGATTGCAGAAAAGCGGTGGGAGAGGGCCAAGGCCATGTGTGCCTCTTCTCATGGAGGATGACTGCAGATAAGGAAGACATGAAATGTGAGAGCTTGCAGTGAGCCTCCAGCAGCAGCAGACATTCCACACGTTAGCTGCAGTGGGGTCTTTATGTCTCCTGCCAAAAATGAGATTAAACTCAACGAGCATAAGAATACAGAAAGTACATCAGAATACTTACAGGGCACCCCCAGATGATTCTCTGTATGTCTGAGAGCTGCTCCTTCATACTGATGTTTTCTTTCATCTAGAAAACAAACTGATTTTAGGCCAACTAAAATTGTGACAGTTTTAATCATAAAAGAAGTAGATTAAAATATTTTGTGGCACTTGGTGCATGGTTTGGTACTTTACTACAATAAAAACCTCAATTTTCTGTACCTGGTATTTTAAAACAGTGTTTTAAAAGGCAAGTAACATTGCTATTCATGAAAGCATCCTCAGGGTTTTGATTTGGTAGCAGGTTATGTTCAGCCCAGATTCCTATAGAGTAGGCACAATCCATTGATGATGTCTACAACATGAGAGTACTGTACTCCAGGGTGCCAATGGCTTTCAGAGAGTACTCGTGATTTCTGTACTTACTGAAGCAGAAAAATTAATTAATACCTTCAAAAGCACTTGCAGAATCAAAGGATTGTACACATTCTTTCTTTCAGTTATCAAGAAAATACAAACTTCAAACTTTCATCTTAGTAAAGGTTTTGTTGTCATTGTACAGCTCTCTGAAACCATTCTGTTCCATGTTGCTTGGGTTAGGATTGATGCCCTTAGTGTTCAAAACCATTGAATACAACTATCAATTTAGTATTGAAAGAACCAAAGACTATAAGAACACCACAGAAGAGAAGATATCTCAGGATCTTTGAGTGAGAGTGCCACAAAAGCATTGTGACAATTGTGAAAGACACAGATGCTTATCAGCAACAAACCTGATCTATATAACCTTTGTATTTTTTGATTTGGCCAATTGCAGTGGTCAGGTCCCCACGGTCAACGTGTTCCGCAGCAGTATGAAGTCTCAGAGCATAGAGAAGATTCAAGTATTCGTCAAATCTCCGAGATGGGAACAAAAGCAGCTCCGGCAGACTGTATGAGGCACAGAGAAGGGAACCTGGTCTCTGCTTGAAAATTGAGGAATACCCTCTCCTTGGGACCCGACTGTGCTCTCCCTTGGAACTCACCTCAGCATTTTGGTAACAGTGGTCTTATCATGCCTCTTCAGGAAAGCTCGGAATGCTGGTATCATTTCTCTGCACTAGAAGGGAACAATATGTCAAAACCTTGCTGTGTGAGACAGCTGCAAAGCCTTCTGTTCCACCTAGTGAGTGACAACCTAAGGAACACTCAAAACAGGACAACATCTCCATCTATTCCAAGTACTAAGGGCACCACCAGTGTCTCTTAATATATTAAGCAGAGTGTCTTAATTATAATCATAGACCTAACCCTATCCATTGAACTTAATCAGTAAGAAATAATAACAGATTTTGCAATGGACCTGGATTAGAACTAGAATAAATTGACATTGTCAAGTTAACTTCTTTGAGCCTCAGCTTTCTCATCTGCAAAATGGATTTCACACCTAATTTAGGGTGAGGGGGATAATCCTATCAATAAAGTACCTGTCATGCAGTAGATGTTATTTCATTGTAGTAAGAACTTGACTAGTAATGATAGTCACTTTTAATACTGCTATTAATCATGTTTTCATAATATTATAAAAGCATTCCACTATATTTAATATCTGTTTTTAAATGTATTAATTCATCTCCATTATTGCACCCATGAACTTACCTCCTTCCACTCAGTAGGTACATGTCTAAATGATGTCAGCAGGGCTAATTTCTAAAAATTCTGATTTCAATAATTATAGCTAACAATTATTGAATACACACACATACTATACCAGTGGAGTAGGTCTCTTTATTAACCATAATTATAAAAATTTTGGCATCAGTTTGTTTCTGGTAATATGTGTCTCTGCTTCAATTCTTGTCCTCAAGGTCAGATCTATGAAATTGCCTTATTCAAATACACTTTTGTCCAAAGAGCTGAACTCATCTGAGCCAAATGGAATTAGGCCAGGAGAGTGGAATCAGAGCTCACAGTCTTGCTTCTACCTAATTGTTGAACGTTCTCCCCATAACTGAGCCACAGGGGAGCCAAGTAAGATGCAATTGGCAGTGTGTACAAGGATTAGTCCAGTTCAACCAGTTCCTAGATAATGCTGTGTGTAAAGCACTGTCCTAGCTCTATGTCAGGGTTCCTGTCCTCAGCTCACAGGAGAGAAGGGCAGAGAAGCAGCCCTTCGGGTTGACTCTGGTCCTTTGGATTGCACTCAGCATAAGCATAGGAGGTCTAATCAAAGGATAGATGGTGAGCCGATCGTTTACCTTCTCGATGGTTTTCAGAACAACAGGATAATTGTTGAAGAAATTGGTGTATGTGTTCAATTGGCCTCCAAACTTTATGAATATTTCCCCCACACAGAGGGCTGAGCTCCATTCCTGTAGTCTGTCTCTCAGGTTATCTAGAAACTGCCTGCAATATGAGAAAAGTGTAATTGTGAATATGAGACCATGATAGCTGGCAGATTTAATTGTTGTTAGTGTAGACTTTTGCAGCCTAGTCTTTTATGATAGCACTTGATTTTGATGAAGAACTTTTTTCTTAACATAGAGCAGTGGAAATTTGATGGGACAGGGTTAGGGGTAAGGGTATAAGAGAATAGGCAGACTGTGGAAGGTCCCTCTTTATCCTAATTCCTGGAGTCAGAACCCAGGCTGGCTTCAATACAACTGTCCTTGAATGTCCCACCTTTAGGGGACAACAACATCTTAGACAGCTGCAACTCTAAGCACCATATGTCCCTGGGCCTCTAAGGTAGTCTCTCCCAGCTGCCCCAGGTCTCGAAAACTGGCAGAGGCCTAGCCAACCTCTACATTTTATGGCAGCAGGGTCCTACAGAGGGTGGGGAACTGGTCCCAAGTTACCTAAAGAGTCACAGTCAGAGCAGCACATGCTCAATTTTCTTACTTTACAACAGGTAGAGATGACTGTTCTCTCTGCTATACACATGAAGCACATGTTATTAAACTGACCTGCCTTGGGCTTTCTGGGCAAAGTTCTATTACCTTGAGCCTGTTAAGTCCTTCTGCTTCTCTCTCTCTGCTCAACTAAGTCTTGCTGATTAAGAATGACTCTGCCCAGCTCTCTTTCGGTTGTCTACTAATTACAGAAAGCCCCAGCACTGGACTCCATCCTTGTACCTGGCCTGGACCTGGGGAGAGGGTGGCTCTAGGAATGATCACTTCCAGTTGCAGCCCAGTGAGTGACGTGCTGAGGAGCCCTGTCCTCTGCAAGATGATCAGTGTACCCAGGAGGAGCAGAGAATGAGCCTCTGTACAGCTCTCAAGACAAAATGTGAGTTCCTCCCACCACCAAGTGCTTTTAAAATACATATTCAGAATTTACCTGTTGAGACTTAAAATCTGCAGAATATCAGAGAAAATGATCTGTATATTTGCAGCACTCAGAATTGCTCTGTTTGAGGCCAGTGCTGCTCTCAGTGGTCTCACGTAAACATCCCGCACAATTTCCAGCGTCTGCACATAATTTCTCTCACTCTGTAAGAGTTCCCTGACAGCACTAGTTCGCGTATCTGCTGAGTCTCTCGGCATCTTTCTCTCCTGCAGAAAGGCATTAAGAACTCATAGGAAAAGCATCATGACTCCAGCCCTCAAGAAGCCCTAGAAGAGGCCAACACTAAGACCAATGAGCATCCTAATTGTTTCTGTGGAGTGGTTTAAGATTGAGAGACTACACGGTTTAATTAATGAACTAAGGAAAGCCTAGAGGGAACCACGGGGTTTGTCAGAGTCCAATTTGACAGGCACACCCGCTTGGTGGCACCTAGAGGCTAAAGCTGCAGCAGATGAGAGGTGTCTGCTAAAAAGGGAAACTGCTCTTCTCCAGAGGGAGCCCTGGTCTCACAGGGCAAGAACACTTCCTCAGCTGGCAGATGCCACTGGGCTCCACCACATCCCCACCACTGCAGCAGTGTAGGTCTCCCTCTTCTTTCAGCTTCCGCTTTCCATTGCTTTTTAAGCATAGAGTAACTAGGGTGTGAACACAAGCTTCTTCCTCCTCCTCCCCCTCCTCCTCTCCTCCTCTTTAAAAATTTAAATGTTTTTATTTGTTTTAGTTAGTTATACATGACAGTAGAATGCCTTTATGCACTTTGATATATCATACATAGATGGGATATAATTTCTCTCCTTCTCTTTTTTTACTAAATGGGCAAAGGTATGTTTTGAAGGACAACAAGTAGAGATGGAATGGGAGGAAAAGCCCCTTTCTCCATGAGAAGCATATTCCTTCAGCTCTCACCTTTATATTCCAGTAACTTATTTTGTTCTTACTGTTTTTTTAACTCAATTTTTAAAAAATATTTATTTATTTGCTTTAGTTGTACACAATGCATTTATTTTTATGTGGTGCTGAGTATTGAACCCGGGCAGTACACATGCTAGTCAAGCACTCTACCGCTGAGCCACAACCCTAGCCCCTTGTTCTTACTGTTTTAACAAAATAACAACAACAACAAAAAAAGACCTTGTATGCCTTATTCTAGTGAAGAAGTTTAATGTTTTTCATTTATTGTTGTAAAACCAAGAACTATTTTCTAACTTTTTTTCCTATGTAACTCTTACATGTCTCTTACATGTAGGACAATCTATCTTTCAGTAGGTATAAATTACTCTTGAAAATGAATACTAAATAGTTCATTGATTATGGTTTAAACAAACTTCTTGTTTAAAATGAAAAACAAATTATGATAATATGAAGTGTAATGCTATGTGGTCTTCACCAAGATGAGTCAACCACAACTTCAGGAACTAAGACTGAAATGTATAAAGTAGTTTTTTTAAAAAAAAAATGACAAAACTCATTCTCTTTGAAATACTATAAGAACACTGTTCTGCTGGGCATGGTAGTGCACTCAGGTAATCCCAGTGGCTCCAGAGGTTGAGGCAAGAGGATTACAAGTTTGAGACTAGCCTCAGCAACTTAGCAAGGCTGTAAGCAACTTAGCAACTAAGCAACCCTGTCTCAAAGTTTAAAAAAAAAAAAAATTGAAGTCTGGGGATACAACCACAAGAATAGGATCCTAATTAGAATAAGTTATATTTCACATATGTATAATATGCCAAAATACTTTCTACTGTCACATATATCTAAAAAGAACAATTTAAAAAATAAAAAAGACTGGGGTTGTAGCTCAATGGTTAAGCACCCCTGAGTTCAATCCCCAGTACCAAAAAAAAAAAAAAAAAAAAAAAAAAAAAAAAAAAAAAACTGCTCTACTGCTCTAGCTTTTTATGCTTCAAACACGTGGTCTGTGTGTAATGTCTATATAGACATATCTAATAAGTTAAAAAATACATCTACATGTCAGTCAGCAGTTGGTTTGCAACCTATATTATAATTTTATATATATTCTTTTAAATATTGGAGTTATTCAACATTTACAATCATTGTGGCTTAAAGTTTTCAAATACCAAACCTATTGTCTTAAAGCTGTTATCAGATGTTCTTTCCACAAGTCTTCTTTTGTTTTTTTCTGCCCAGTTTTCTGACCTTAGGGAAGTCATTTAACTTTTCTAAATCTAGTTCTTCATCTCTAAAAATGTGGCTACTAACATCTACTCTACAGGCTTTGGGAATGAAATATAACGAGTGGGTACATGTGTTGAAGAATACAAAATGATATGGACATGCCACAAATCCAGCAGGACAGCACCTCTGTGTTTGTGCAACTTCTTTCATGTATTCTACCTGTTTTACCCCAAAGGACAGAGCCCTAAACATTGTATTGATTACAGCCCAGTGCGGTGGCGCACGCCTGTAATCCCAGCACTTAAGAGGCTGAGGCAGGAGGATCGTGAGTTCAAAGCCAGCCTCAGCAATGGCGAGGCACTTAGCAACTCAGTGAGACCCTGCCTCTAATAAAATACAAAAAAGGGCTGGGGATATGGCCCAGTGGTTGAGTGCCCCTGAGTTCAATCCCTGGTACCAAAAAAACAAAAAAAACAAAACAAAACATTATATTGATTACAACCAACTTTTGAAGTCAAACCACAAGTTGGTGGATCAGATAGAAACTGTTTATGTCTGTGTATCCATTTCTTTAAATGATATCTGTTATGGTTTAGGTGTCCCCCAAAAGTTTGTGTGTGAGACAAGGCAAGAATGTTCAGTGGTGGGACTGGGGATATAGTTCAGTTGGTGGAGTGCTTGCCTCGCATCCACAAGGCCCTGGGTTCAATCCCCAGCACCACTAAATAAATAAATAAATAAATAAATGGAAGAGGTAAATAATTAGATTATGAGAGCTGTAACCTAATAGGTAGATGGATTAACTGGTGGTAACTTTAGGCAGGTAGGGTGTGGCTGGAGGTCACTGGGAACATGCCTTTGGAATTAATATTTTGTCCCTGATGAGTGGAGCTTTATGTCTGCTTTTGGTTGCCACGCTCTGAGCTGCTTTCCTCTGTCATAGCCTCTGCCATCATGTTCTGCCTCACTGCCGACCAAGAGCTATAGAGTAGGCCAATTAGGGACTTGAATCTCTGAAACTGTGAATCAAAATGAAGTTTTCCACCTCTAAGTTATTCTCGTCAGATCTTTTGGTCACAGTGATGCAAAGCTGACTAAAACAACATCTAGTATTGGAAAATCATGGCAGCACATACAGATTGGTTTTCTTTAAAGATGTTCTACTTTATCTTTTTGGCTCAACTTCTTTTCAGTACAAGGCTTAACTCAGGGGGGGTGCGGGGAACGTACCAGCTGGATTCCCCTCAATTATACTTAGTGTTTTTTTCTTTTACTTCACAAGGGAAATTTTCAAAGAAAACAAAGAACTAACCAGAATAAAGACTGAAGCTTCATTGTCAGGTAAAAAAAATGGGAAATTCACATTATGTTATTATGGACTTACCAGCTTAAGCAGCACCTCAAAATCTAGATCACTATTTCTGAGATTTAATTCTGTGTCCTGAGAGTTGTCTTCTATAATGTTTCTTTCCTGAAGATTAAATGGAACTTGATTATTTGGAGGTGGGCCTTGGGATCTCTGGAAAGGCAGTCAGTACTCTGCCCTAAGAGACGTTGGGAAGCTATCTGCCTCCTGCCCTGTCCGCAATTGCCTAGTGAGAGCCTGACAAATGTAATGCCTCTCTTAACTTAAAATTTGCATTTGAAAAAATATATAGCCTTTAGCTTCCTTTCAATGGCTTTCTACTTGGGAAACTAAAGTCATTGAACCTCATTTCCCAGGAAGGTAAGGGGGTGTTTTGTCCTTCAGGGGTTTTCTTCCTGACTTAGAGAATTGCACATACATTGGGTAACAGGCTTCTGCCTCAGCGCTCCTGTCACTTCACAGTAGAGGGTAAGTAGGTTAGCTCACTTCTAAGATGCCAGAAGGAAAATAACACAACAATTTATAAAATTCATCCTTTTTTCAACTAATGCAAACGTGTCATAAACAGTTTGCATACCCTTTCTAGACTTGTCTGTTTCCACATTTAAATATGGCTTATTCTTTCTTCACTTTACCTTGTCAATTGTTCTTCTTGTGGCCTCCTTATAAATTAGCACATTAAATTTACCCTCCCCCAAATGCCTGCAGCATCCCAGGGCCCACTCTAGCAAAGAAACCAATGGTCCTATATTTATTTTGAGAAATAATCATGACAAATGGTTATTATCGTGGCCCTTCCTAGTCAAAAATAAATGTACCAGTGTTGACCCCCATTATGTCCAGGCAAGAAAAACATCAATTTGTTCCGAGTTGCTTTTGTCTTACTCAGGCAAAAGTGAATTTTTATTTTGTAGCTACAGGGTTCCTTATGGCAGCCTGGATCCTTTGTGAGGGAGCCATGGTCCCTGGACTGCAGCCACCAGCTCTTTTCTTATTTTGCATGATATTCCACCTGAACCTGGCACTTGTCTACTCAGAGAGCCTTTCAGTCATTTCTTTTGTCCTCCCTCTGTGTGGTGTCCTGTGCCAGCCTGGTATGTATTTATGCTTTGACGGGGCCTCATGCCCCCTGCCACCACCCTATGTGCACGGTGGGGCTTTGTTCCTCTTCTGGCTCAGCACCAGCTATTTTTCTTCAAATATAAATTCTTCTTTGAGGACAGGAAAATTATTTGGTATAGTAATTTTGTTTAAACCAAATATAACAGCTTCTCTCATTTTATATTTTACAGTTATAAAATTATTAGGATTTTTAGAGTCTATTTTTAAAATGAATATGCTACCCCTTATTTTGTTTTGTTTTGTTTTTTTTAGGGATGAATTCAGAGGCAGTAGCAGAGGCAACAACTTTTGCAAATATATAAGAAAATCATTATTTTGTGTTGGTGGGTCTTTTCCTTGGCTCTCTCCAGGACCTATAAGGACTACCATAAGAAATAAGCTCACAGGGCTGGGCTTCCATCATATGGCAGTAACTTTCCTCTAGGATAGAGCACAAGCAGGCAGTGGATTTTCCAGAGTCATTCTAGACTTGGCTAATGCTTTTCCCAGAAGACACATTGCTGCCTGCACCAGGGGCCAGAAATAGTTGTGGAAATGACAGGTAGAGCTCAGGAATAACTATGATTCTGGCTGCATGACCGTCACCATGGTCGCATTGTTCAGAGTAAACACCACAGGCACATAAGAAACAGAAGTAACTGCTGATTGGACATCAAGACAATAGTGGATAGATGGATGGATAGGTGGATATATAGATAGAGAGATGGACAGATGGATAGATAACAGGTTGGTGACAGAATAGATAGATGAAATAGGTAGATGATAGATGGGGAAAAAAGAAAGGAGGGAAGGAAAAGAAAGACATATGGAGTTCTGAATTTGACAGACAAGCCTTGTTACACAGGACCTAGGGGAGGGTCTTGAGAACAATCATCTTGAAGAAGCTACTATTTCTACTCCTATGGCTGTACGTTTGTGTGCTCTTTGGTAAAAATAGCCAGGTTTAAAAACATACCCCAAGATGTAAAGAAAGTCAGATTCTCTGTTTTAACCTAAGTCAGCACCTATGTTTAAGCTGGGGTTTTTTTCCTCTAAAGAGTGCCCAAATTTGTTTCATAGACCTGTAAACAACATTTTAAATGTTAAATAATAAAACAAAATGAGAATCTAACACATATTTTTTTCTAACTTGATATTAAAAAAAAGAAAATCATTAAAGAGACTCCTGAGTGTCAGGGTGATCCTTGTTGATGCAGTTTTATTACAGGCAGATGACATAAGGAGAGTAACCTGATTTCCAGCAATGGGGCAGCTCTAAGCCCACACTTCATGTATTATTTTATTAACATGATTAGATGTTTCAGTCAACAGTAAGTTGACAAGACTTGACTCCAGTGTGGATTTTATTTGGCAGAAGAAATTTAAGAAAGATCAAGAAGGAAAGCATCTTTGAAAGGAAGTGTTCTGGTGACCATTGCTGTAGGTATAGAGATTCCGTAAGTAGTTCTCCCAGTAGTTCCATCTTTAACATGTAAAAGTGACACTTCAGAGGAAGAAGCATGTGCAGTTTTGTCCCTACTGTTTTCTTCAAGTTTTCCTGCATCATAGGCAGGTATTACTGGGATAATATCCCAGGGGGTGGGGTGACAACACCCTTAGGAATAAAAGTGGGTGAAAGAACTCCAGTGAAGTTTCCAGGGAGTCAGGATCACCCAAGTCTCAGAAGGACTTTGGGAGAATTTGAAATCTGTGTGACGTGGTTGCGTATGGACCATTGCCATCAGTGAACCAAAGCAAAATGGGTGGGATTATTTTTAAAAGGTTTTCCCAGGCTGAAAGATAGAGACTACATACACCCCCAAATCTCAGGGAGGGTGGCTGTCCTCACAAGGCAAAAGAAGCAGCCTCTGAGAAGTGGAAAAGGGGGTGCGCATGAACTGCCCACCCTGGAGTTTCCCCCAGCCTGCACATTCTGTTAGCCACCCCCACTTACCATCTGCTGTGCTGGTGTCAGCCACTCACAGAGATTGTGTCTCATTGAGCTCTCTGTTCCCAGGATCTAGCATGGCGCCTAGCAAATGGTTAGCTCCTGTAATTATTAGGAAACTGAACTGAAAAGAAGGGAGTTGCCCTCTGCCTGAGAAGTGGTCCAGGAGAGTTTCCTAAAAAAACAGACATAGCCTGGGCA
Organism: Tamias sibiricus; assembly: GCA_025594165.1. Taxonomy (NCBI): domain Eukaryota; kingdom Metazoa; phylum Chordata; class Mammalia; order Rodentia; family Sciuridae; genus Tamias; species Tamias sibiricus. The sequence goes on along the minus strand of CM046666.1, from coordinate 124,075,591 downwards.
GTGGGCCAGAAGAGGTCCGTCCTACAAAGGGCTTAGAGGTCCCTGCAATATGTTTATTTATGACTCCTCTCAGGGAGAGGATTGGGGTTGGGAAGAATAAGGAATTTGGGGGGAACAGAGGTGACTCAATCTCAGTTGGGTGAGTTTTAACAATTTCAGGTCTTTTGTTAAGCCAGTCCGGGGCACCTTAGCAAGAGGGGACACTTCCCTGCAATCCTCCATGTCTGCTGGCACTATGATATCCTTGAACAAAGCACTAACAAATACTTCCAGAATATTGGGTTAATAAAGCAACAGATGATTCACCTGCTAGGGCAACCCTCACATCTATTCCTACTAACAGTCTACATGGCAAGTTTGTGTTGTGGAACTCAAGCCTTCGGATATCAAAGATAGGTGACTTTTCTTTTCTTTTTTTTTTTTTTTTCACTTTAAAAAAAATATTTATTTATTTGCTTTAGTTGTACACAATGCAATACTTTTATGTTTATGTGGTGCTGAGGATCAAACCTGGGCCACGTACATGCTAGGCGAACACTCCACCGCTGAGCCACAACCCAGGCCCCGATAGGTGACTTTTCTTTGAACATAAAAATGGTCCTAATAAGAACTTTTCCCCTACATAGAAATCAGCTCTGTGAGTGACAATGTGATTTTCAGTGTTTCCTGAATCCTGATTATTTCATGTAACCAAGAATGTGTAGATTCTGAGCCCAGAACTGCCAAAAGTATTTTTTTCCTAAAGAGCTAGCTCTAAACCTACAAATTTTTTTCTTTTATAAATATGAATCTTACTAAGAAAAAAATTTCTCTGGTTCCCCCAAAATACAAAAGTGTAAATGAAAAAAATATTTTTTCAAGTTTTCTTAGGACCCAACTACAGAATAAGCAACAGACGGCAAAATGCAAATTTCCAATTTTTTGATTGTAGTTTTCTCCCACAACCAAGTAGTGTTACTAAAGTCAACATAGTGCAGTTGAAGTGGCTTAAATGCTACTCATGCTAGGGAACAACAAAACACCCTTTTTAAAAATAGTCCATGAAAATGAAGTTCTGAGGAGAAATGACAAGTTGAAAGTTTTCCAGGAAAAACTAGCATTATTACTTACAAATTTCTTCACCTCATGTGCCTAAATCTAAAGTGAACAATGGCAGCAAGATGCAACTTTACCTTCGTGAACAAATCAAATGTTTCTTTTGGGTCACATTTTGTCAGAATAACATTTCCTTCATCTTTGTTCTTTTTGCTAGATTTCTTCAGCAGAAAACATGCCAAAAATTCCATAGGTCTGTCCTGAAAAAGGCACCCCCCCCAAAAAAAATACAATTTAAAGTATTCATCTGAAATATAGGTGATCAAGGGTATAGCAGAAAAGAGAACACTTTTTTTAGCAAAGTTTTCAGATTTCTACCTAATTAATAGATATATATATATCCAGAAAACAACAACTGCTACAGTGGGCAAATGGGACTTTCTAATTAATTTCATTCTGGCTATAAAATATGCCCCTGGTTCTTGGCTTTTTGTCACAATGCGATTAGCGTGTCAACGAGTTGTGGAATGGTCTTTCAAGATCTTCAGACCCAAAGTTGCCCACACCAATCCCTTGGCCAAATGAGGACAGGGAGCAGGAGGGATTGTGCTGTCTCTCAGAGAAGGAGGTAGGCCTGGGAGAGAGGCAGCAGCAGCAGCAGGGTGGTTAGGGAACACATCCTGAGGCTCCCCACTCAGACTATGGGTTTCTGCACCATCAAAATTATATCATACATAATTCTTTTTTATCATACATAATTCTTTTTTTAAGTAATTAGTGGGAATAAGTTCTCTGAACCTACACCAAACATGTTTAGCAATTCTTTGGTGTTTGAGAGAAAGTGTAGGATCCAGGGTCACCTCTGTGAACATCCCTGCTCATTTTAGCAGCAGAGCTCACCAGGGCCTTGACTCACTGGGCTGGCACACCTTGACATGAGTACCGCTAAGCTAAGCCTTCAGGAAAAACAAATCACAGCTACCTGCAACTCCACACAATACAGCTAAGCCTGCATAATGCATACGTCTGGTGCTGACCCAAGAAGCCACCTAGAAACCAGAGCAGATGCCCAGTAACGTGGAGACAGAACGTGTGCAAAGACAATGTGAAATTCACCCACAAACTAGCATGACTACCATGGAAGAGGACTGGAGAATCTTCTCTTGGAAACTTGAAGACCTTAGACAGTATTGAGAGTCAACATAATTCCTATTTCCAGTGGCCCCAAAACAGACAGCAGCACATTTCATTTTCCCAGAGCCTCACCATCATCTTGAGGGGAGAAAGAGGGAGCCTCCTAACTTCTCCTGCTTGTCTTCTGAGTGGACTGACTTTCCTGCCACAATATCCAAGATTTGGTTTTAATAAGAATACTTCTTTGGGCTCCACAGACCTGCCACCAACCAAATTGCTGATTTGCTTATTTCTGTTCCTTTGTGTTTTCTTTCCCATCCTCTCATCTAACCCCCTTCATCCTTCATCTTTTCTGGTTTCACACATTTTTCCCTTATACTAGTGATTGTTTTCACTATGTGAAATATATGTCATGTTGTGTAAAATGAACAACCTTTTTAAAGAAGTCACTTCTGACTGAAATTAAGCACAAGACAAAATAATGCACAGTATAAAAAACTTTAAGTATCCAGAATATCTTCCTGTTTGTCTGTTTTTGTACCTAATGCTCTCAGGCCTATACTCTCTCCATGGCTAGTTTTATAAACTGATGTAATTTCTCTAAGGAATTGTGGTTTAAAAATGATACGTGCAAATTAAGAATTTATTTAAGTATTGGGGGTTTTCTGTTTTGCTTTCTTCAGTGAAACACTTACAGAATTTTCTTTTGACAGTTCCATCAGTCCCTCTGCCAGAGCTTGTGCAATGTCTTGGTTATTCAGAATGCTTGTCATACTCATGGAGTCAAACATAAATTGCCCTGTAAATACAAGATCATGTGTGCCCTGTAATTAATTTATGTAAGACATGCAATCAAGAAGGAAACAACTCAGTCCTCACAGTTGCTCTTTAGCGGACAAACAAAAATGCAAAGAATAGAAGTAAAAATTTTATATTGTAAGTTCATAGGAAAATATACATATACATACATATGCAGACATCTTTAAAAATTTTTTTTTGTATTTTGAACAACTTACTTTTATTTGAAAACAAGTTTTTTTTCATTTATTACTGCCTATGTATATCATCAAAAACATACTTCTATAATCCCAGCAACTCAAGAGGCTGAGGCAGGAGAATTGGAAGTTCAAAGCCAGACTCAGCAACTTAGAGAGGCCCTAGGCAACTTAGTGAGATCCTGTCTCAAAATAAAATATAAAAAGGGCTGGGATGTGGCTCAATGGTTAAGCATCCCTGGGTTCAATTTTTTTTTTTTTTTAATTCTATCTTTAAGAAGTCTACCTTTGGGGCTGAGGATATAGAGTGCTTGCCTCACATGCACAAGGCCCTGGGTTCAATCCCCAGTACCAAAAAAAAAAAAAAAATGTCTACCTTTCCATTTTTCTGTCTAGTCTTTATATATGTGAAAGAACCAGGGGAGATAATTCCTTCCTGTGAGTAATTTCATAAGTACTTAAAAACATTGGCTGGACACCTCCCGAAGTACAAGAAAAAAAGAGGGAAAGCCCTGTGTTAGTGGGAGGCATTTATGTAGAGATGTAAAACATTTATTGATGGATAAAACACCTGTGTGCACAGGTGTTACTGCTCTTGTGTAGACAGTAGCTATGTAAATAGACATTTAATCAGGGGAGGAAGGGGAAGAAATGCATAGAGCCATAATGACTCCAGTGATACAGGGCTTTAATCACATGGAAAGTGTTGGGAAAAAATTGAAAGAGGTTATAAGTAGAGGGTGGCATTTATCCAGATGATGAAAAAGACTTCATTTTAAAGGATGAACTGATCTAATTGAAGATTCAAAGCTGACACACTAGTTGTTCCCCAGGGACGATTGTGATATTTTGATCATGGGAATGGAGTCTGAATGGGAAAAATAAATTCAGAGATGTCCACCGGGCTCAGCAAATTGGAGCCATCACCAAATTATATAATTTAGATAGATAGGAAATTGAACTTAAACTTTAGAACAATTTATATAATAGGTGCAGTAGCGTAAAAGGGGCTTAACTAGGATGTTAAGTGCCAGATGTTAACTTTTAGAGCAAACTGTCTGGTCTGGCTCAGCAAACAGTAGATTTGGTCTAGGCCAAATTGACAGACACAGGAATTAATAAGATGGTACATTTTAAGGCTGGGGTTATGGCTCAGTGGTAGAGCGCTCACCTATCATGTGTGAGGCACTGGGTTCGATCCTCAGCACCACATAAAAATAAATAAATAAAATAAAGGTATTGTGTCCAACTACAACTAAAATGTGTGTGTGTGTGTATGATGGTGAATATATATATATATATATATATATATATATATATATATATATATATATATGATGGTACATTTTAAAAACAAGAAAACAAGAACCATGGATATTTTTTTTTTTTCTTAGTGGGTATTCATTATATTTGAAATAAAATATGAAAAAGGGGATAAATGTTTTACTGAAGACGTTCAAGAGTTAAATTTTGCTTATACCATTCCTAATGAACTAAATAATGGACATGCATTACAAGCAGCCAGAGTACTTACCTATCATCCTGCCACTGATGCCCTTCTGCAGCTCCTGGAAAAGAGGTCTTAACTCTCTCCTCACTGATTTCAAGGCATCTTCCAGGAAGTCCATGAGGCTGGACCACGTCTGCAGCTTGGCTTCGTTGAAGTAGATGGAAGCAGGAGGCCCATCCTGCTGAGGTCCCAGCCAGTCACTAAGAACTAACATTATTTTCTCCTTTTATTATTGCAGAGTTGAGCTCAGATGAAAAGATTCTACTTGTTGTTTAAAGCACAACAAAGCCTCAATTGTATTTGTACTAGGTTTATATCCTTCCCCATTAGAAGACTAAGATGTTAAGAGTAAGATTAGAAACTCAAGAGGACATAAAGAATCATTTTAAATGCCTGTCTATTCGTCATAGACAAGGTTAACATATTCCACTTGAAATCAAAAATTAAATGGCTGCTGCATTGTGCACTGGGAAGCAGAGCAGTCAGCTTAGTAAGAATTTTTTGCTTTATTTATTCACCTTAAAAGTGAAAATACCAGAAAGTTCGATTCATCATTTTCCATTTCCCCATCATGCCATTCAAAGCCAACCCTGTATCTTTCTTAAATTAAGCCAAACTGCTATCTCTTTCTGCAAATATCTCCAGATACTGTAGTGGGTGCTTCAAAAGTTTCCTTGAGGGCTGGGGTTGTAGCTCAGTGGTAGAGAGCTTGCCTTGTATGTGTGAGGCACTGGGTTCAATCCTCAGCACCACATAAAAATAAGTAAATAAAATAAATATATTGTGTCCATTTACAACTAAAATATATTTTTTAAAAGTAAAAGTTTCCTTGAAAAGCAAGACTAGAAGATTCAGGGTATGATAAATTCGCTTTTCTATCTTTAATGGAGAGATAGTCTTGTGTTGTTTTCCCTAATTTCATTGATAAATGTGAAATTTTTTATAATAGGTTCTTTTATAAGGAGAATGATTAAAAGAGAGGGGAAAGGAGGGACCAGAGGAAGGAGAGGCAGAGGAAAAGAAGAAAACCTGTTCCATACTGTAAATGACAGTGCCCATACCCTGCTCTCCGCAGCTAGGCTGATTCCTCTTTACAGGGCTATCATAGGGTAGTGATGTTATATGAACTAAAATTAACAAGTAATTTCTGCTTCAAATCTATATTAAGACAATGTGCTTTTTGTTACCTCTGCAATGAAGTCTTTTCCCTTAGAATTTTCCCAGTCATGCCAACTTTCCTAGTCTTGAAAGGCCCCTGGCATTTGGGAATAGAGAAGTAAAGCTCTATGTAGTTTCTCCATCATCCCAACCCCTGTTTATAGAAAGCAAGGGAGTTTTAAAGGGAAAAATGACTAGTGTTACAGTAGCAAAGCAATTTTGTTCTCTTGTTGGCAGCCAATATTACATTTTGATCCAATGTTTGAAGCTTTAGAATCTAAATGAAAATTTGCTTTCTAGTGTATTTTCTCTTCTCAGATAACATGACTGAAATGGGATCTAAATGGGACTCTTAACATCTCCCTGTAGCTGCAAGTTTGTTTTTCCAAAGAAAACCATACTGATTACATTTTACCAAGAGCAACTATTCTTTGTACTTATTGCTTTTCTAGATCAGCAGCTATATATCTTGCTTAATTCTTACTGGCAACAATTTCAAAGAAGGTTTTGTAAATGATTTCTTCAAGCAAAATATTTGTAATAAATAATCCCCTCTAAACAAAAGACTCAGTGATACGAAATTGCATAATTTGGGAAATGATAGCATTCCTTTAGAGAAGGGATGAAATGCAGATGTTGACATTGGCTATGGCATGATTATCAACTGTTCTTGTCTTTTAGTGATCCTGGAGTAGGTATATGTTGTTGGGCATAGTCACCAGTCATAAGCACTTACTGTGTTGGTAAGAGCCAGTTGCAATCCCAGTGGGAGCAGTAAAGAATGTGCCAGTTAGTTGAGACAGCTGAGAGAGAACTTCTACGCCTGCCTCTGCATAGCCAAAAATACTTGCATTAGTTTACTCACAGGTTTTACCAGGTACCATTAAATACCACTTAGAAGCACAAAGGGGTCAGCCAAGAAAAGCCACTAGGAGTTGTCACCTTCAATTCAAATCCTGCCTTTGAACAGTCCATTAAAACTTTATGTTTAGCTGGGCACTGTGGCACACGCCTGTAATCCCAGTGTCTCAGAAGGCTGAGACAGGAGGATTGCAAGTTCAAAGCCAGCCTCAGCAAAGGTGAGGCACTAAGCAACTCAGTGAGACCTTGTCTGAATAAAATACAAAATAGGGCTAGGGATGTGGCTCAGTGGCTAAGTGCCCGGGGTTCGAACCCTGGGATCCCCCCCAAAAAATATTAAAAAACTTTATGTTTCAACCCTTAACACTAAAGCTCAACCTTTTAATTTATGAAGACTAAACAGTAGAGTGGGGAAAGAAGGCATGGAGCTAGGCACAGTGGTTATTTTTGAATTTGGAATTCTCAGCCCAAAGACAGAGGAAAGCTACATATATTTTTAAAAATAGTCTGACTCAAAGGAGACTTCTCATTGTAAGAGGACAGACATAATTAAAATATAATTCAAGGGGGGTTGGGTTGTGACTCAGTGGTAGAGTGCTCACCTAGCATGCATGAGGCACTGGATTTGATACTCAGCACCACATAAAAATAAAAAATAAAGATATTGTGTCCACATAAAACTAAAAAATAAATATTTAAAAAAATACAATTCAACATAGGGCCCAAATTCAGTGTGGCATTAATTTCACCCCCCCTTCATCAATGACATGGCATATAGATCAGATTATTGAATTTAGTGTATAGATTGAATCATTTGGAATAAAACAATATAATGAGTAATGTATTTTAGTCCTTTGTGGTCCAAGAGTAAATAAGTACTGTAAACTGCTTCAATTACTGCTTATAACAAGATGGGAAAGGGTTAAAAGTCTAGATGCTTCTGATTTACTGGTGCCTAACGTTTTCACTGACACTGAGTTCAAGTACAGAATCCAAATGTGGACCTCCATGCATGGAATCAACTGAATTCAAAAATTGAAGATATCTATATGTTTAAAAAATTGAATCTCGCTGGGCACAGTGGTGCATGCCTATAATCCCAGCACTTGGGAGGCTCAGGCAGGAGGATCACAAGTTCAAAGCCAGCCTCAGCAATGGCAAGGCACTTAGCAACTCAGTGAGACCCTGTCTCTAATAAAATACACAAAAAGGGCTGGGGATGTAACCCAGTGGTCAAGTGCCCCTGAGTTCAATTCCAAGTGCCAAAAAAAAAAAAATTGAATCTCAACCTATGCCTCATAGTCTACTAAAAAATAAACAAATCAAATGGGTCACACACATAACAGTCAACTTTAAAACTATAAATCAAGTCCTACAAAGCATAGAAGAAAATCTTTATGACCTATGGTTAGGTAAAGAACTTTTAGATATGATACCAAAGGCATGATTTATAAAATTAAAATGATAAATTTGATTTCATCAAAATTAAGAACTTCTGCTCTTCAAATGAAACCATTCAGAAAAGGAAAATATTAGTCACAGACAGAAGAAAATAAACAACATTGTTTTTAGAATATGCAAAATATTTGAACAGAAACTTCACCAAGGTAAGTGAGTGATAAATAAGTACATGAAAAAATGCTCAGCATCATTAGTCATTAGGAAACTAAAAATTAAAAATACAATGAGATACAGGCACAGTAGCACATGCCTGTAATCCCAGTGACTTAGGAGGCTGAATCAGGAGGCTTGCAAGTTCAAGGCCAGCCTCAGCAATTTAGTGAGGCACTATGCCACTTAGCAGGACCCTGTCTCAAAATTAAAAACAAAAATGGCTCAGTGGTAAAGGTCCCCTGGGTTCAATCCCCAATACCCCCCCTCCATATGCAACAAGATACCACTACATATTCATTCAAATGGTTAAAATTAAGAGAACTGACCAGATCAAGTATTAGAGCATTGGGCAACTGGAGTTCTATATTCCTGTTGGAAATGTTAAATAGCATAAGTAAGTAGTTACTTTGGAAAATAGTTTAGCTGTTTTTAAAAAAAGTTAAGCACACACTTATCATGTGACCCAGTCATTCAACTGTTAGATATGTATAAATGAAGCATATGTTCACAGCAACTTTATTTCTAAAAGCCAGAAACTAAAAAGAGCTCAAATTTATATCAACAGTAAATGAATGTGTCTATCTGTTAATATATTTTGAAGTTACCCACATAATCTATCATTGTCTATGATTATGGTATATCCATGAAAAATAATAATTCCCAGCAGTAAAAAGGAATGAGCCATTGATTGCGTTAAGTGGATGAATCTAAAATAATTATTCTGACTGAACAAAGTTGGACCAAAAAAATACATACTGTATGATTCTATTTATAGAAAATTCTAAAAGATGCAAGTTAAGATTTAGTGAAAGAAAGTATATCAGGGGCTGGGGTTGTGGCTCAGCGGTAGAGCGCTTGCCTGGCACATGCACGGCCCGGGTTCGATCCTCAGCACCATGTAAAAATAAAAGCATTGTGTACAACTAAAGCAAATAAATAAATATTTTTAAAAAAAAGAAAGAAAGTATATCAGTAGTGGCTGGAAGAGCCTTTAATGAGGAAGTAGCTAAGATGGTGGCTGGCTAAGAGCCAAGAGGAGGCGTTTACTTGTTTACACCTGACCTTAATGTAATTGACTAAGAATCTTTCTGTGCCCGTGGGCACTGCGTACCACACCTGTAAGTTGAGCTTGTGACACGTGTATGCTTGTTAAGGTAAAGAGTATTTAAAGAGACTGTGGAGGAATCAGAGGAGACAGAAGAGAGAAGATAGAGAAGAAGAAGAAGCAACAATAAAGGAACCACTCATTCCCAGTCTGCCTCCGATTTCTTTCCCGCGGTATCGTTGCCTTAGGCGGCAACAAGTGGCCTCAGGTTGGGGTGAGGAGAAGCAGGAGAGAAATTGTAAAGTGGTATAAGGAAATTTTGGATTGATGAACATGTTCATCTTCTTGACTGTTTTATGATTTCACAGGGCAGGTATACACAAGTCAAAATTCATCCAATCATACACTTTAAATATATGTGATTTATTGTATATCCACTACACTTCTATGAAACTATATAAAAACCAGGCATGGTTGTAATCCTAGCTACTTGGGAGGCTGAGGCAAAAAGTTTAAAGCCAGCCTGGGCAACTTAGCAAGACCCTGTCTTTAAACAAAAATTAATAAATAAATAAAGAGCTGGGGATGCTCAGTGGTAGAGCACTTGCCTATTACATGCATGAGGCCCTGTCCAATCCTCAGTATTGAGGGGGAGAAAAATGTAAAATTTTAAAATAATGCCAAAAAATAAAAAAGACAAGTCTTAGATTTTTGGTTTATGCAATAACTGAGTAAATGATGATATTCTTACTGAGGACTCCTGGAGAAGGGATAGTTGGGTGCTAGGGAGGCCATTTAGAGTTAGTTTTAAGTGTGTTAATGTCGACATGCAACTAAACATCCACATGAAGATATCAAGAGGCAGTTAAATATAAGAAACTGCAACTCAGAGCTGTTAGAGCTGGAGATAAAGATTTGGGAGTTCTCAACTGATAGACTGAATTTGAGCCATAGAAACAGATGAACCTGCCTAGGGAAAGAATGTATCTGTAAAAGGAGAGAGTCCCAGTGGAGCTCTGGGGCATATTTAAGGGTCTTGCTGAGAAAGAAAAGCCAGCAAAGAAGACCTAGAAGAAGAGGTCACTGAGGTAGGAGGGAAACAAGGAGAGCATGGTATTAGGGAAAACAAGAGGAGTGTTTTGAGCAGGCACGTCCATCTGCATCAAATGCTTCCAAGAAATCAAAGCAAGGGGAGGAGGAGGAAGGGACCGCTGGATTTGAGTACATGAAAATCACTTCTAGTTTTCCAAAAGGTTGGAAGAGGGTAAAGAAAAGACGATCAGTATAGATCAGTGGGTCCCAAAGTGGGTCTGAGACCAGCACAAGCTTCAGCAACATCTCAGGGGGACCAGTTAGAAATGAAAATCCTCCAGCCCCAAGACCTGATGGGACCAAAAACTCTAGGGTGGAGCCCGCGGATATGTATTTTAACAAACCCTCCAGGTGATTCATATACAGACTAAAGTTTGAGAATCAGTGGTGTAGTCAACTTCAAAAATGATGAGGGAAAGTTTGTCTTTTTGTTAAAGATGGAGATGCTACAGAAAAGATGCTCCTGATTTTATAGGGATCATATGACAGAGGGAGAATTGAGGCTCTGGGGGAGGACCTGAGTGTGGGATTCAAGTCTAGAAGAGAGTGATGATGGGGTACCAAGTCCGTGGCTGATCTTTGGGCAGGGGCCCTTCTTCCATGGTAGAATATGGGAAGAGTAAAAATGAAGACAAGGGTGGGGAAGGTGGTGGGAGGAAAATTAGGGAGTTTCCAAATGATTCAGCTTTCTTAGGAAAATAAGAGGCAAGGTCAAACACAAAGAGACAGGTTATGAAAAACTGGCTGAAGAGAAGGGATGAAATTGTCATCTCAAAGAGTGGGACAATGAATCTACTGAGGAAGTATGGAAAGACTGCTTATCAGTGTTGCTGTCACAATTGATATTTATGTTATCCCAGTAGAGTTGGACTAGTCAGAACAATGCTATTACTTTTCCCAAACATCTTCAACTGCTTTAGTGCAAGTGGGTTTATTCAGTGTATTTATTTAGTGTATTCCCATGGTTTATTGTAACCAGCATTGGGATTTACCAGGAGAAAGGGACAAGGAAGTTCCAGTTCTTGGTAAGGGTGTATGTAATGAAATGTGGGACCATTAAATCCAAGTTTATCAAGGAAGGAACTGAAGAAGAAGGAAAGGCAATAGAAGGAAAAAGTGGGAGTGTGTGGGCTCAAGGTCTTCAGAATTGCTGAGTGGGAATATTTGAGCACATGATTTAGAAGTGGGACTCAGAGACAAATGCTGCAGTCACAGCTCATGGGGATGACAAGCTCAAGAGTGATGCCAGAAGCCAGGTTTGGTGGGGGCGCCTGTGGTCCCAGATGCTCATGAATCTGGGGCAGGAGGATCACTTGATCCCAGGAGTTTAAGACTAGCTTGAGCAACTTACTGAGGGTAAAAAAAAAAGTGATGCTTAAGATGGCAGGGGGCAGATATTGGGGAGGCAGATATCTGTGGGTCTTCAATGGTTCATCCAGGAGATACTGCATTTGATGAGAATTTTAGGGATGTTGTTAGGGCCCAAAATGATTATAAGAAATGTACTTTTGGGGGTATCATTAAGCTTAATTTGAGATAATATTTATATTGATAAATCCTCTCTTTGTTCCCCACTTTTCCATATCCTTGCTTTTTTCTTCTTCTCCAGTTAAAAATTTTATTCTTGTAGGCTGGCATTGTAGCTCAGTGGTAGAGCACTTGCCCAGCATGAACAAGGGTCTAGGTTTGATCCCCAGCACCAGAAAAATATATTCGTTTTGTTATCATTATGAAAGGAATATTGATTTGTTCCAGAAAAGAGGAGCAAACTAATTTTTAAAAGCTAAAAAAAGATGAAAACTCAGCTATCATTCTGTTTGACTCCTATTAGCATTGGGTACACATCCTTCCACACCCTTTTTTTTTTTTTTTTTTTTTTTTTTTTTGTGGTACCGGGGATTGAACTCAGGGGCACTCGACCACTGGGCCACATCCCCAGCCCTTTTTTGTATTTTATTAGAGACAGGGTCTCACTGAGTTGCTAAGTGCCTCGCCATTGCTGAGGCTGGCTTTGAACTCGCTATCCTCCTGCCTCAGCCTCCCAAAGTGCTGGGATTACAGGCGTGCGCCACCGCGCCCGGCTACTAAATCCTAATTTTTGTGTGAGGAAACAGAGGTCCACAAACTTGCCTGTGGCCACACAGCTAACAAACAGCACGAGCAGATTCAGGTCCAGGACCTTGGTCACCAAGGTCATGTTCATTCAAGGTTCTAAGCCCTGCAGGGGCGGTTTTCCTCAGACTGTTGATAATTGTTCCTCTGTTGGCCAGATACCTTCCCCCATATTATGGATACTGATTTTTTTTTTTTTTTTTGTATTTTCCAGGATAAATAGAAATAATGCTGCTGAGTCTGACTACAAGTGACTATGTCTGCAGAGACAGGTTATGCTGATCACTATCCCCAACCCCTTCTTCCCTGAGTATATGACATATAAAGAAAAATAAGAGTGAAGTGTGACTGAATCATTTGATCTAAGAGCACTTCACAAGTTCACAGAGGAACATCATAAAGTACATGTGACCACTGTCTTTCGAGGATATGTCAAAAGCTTACCTGATGCTCCAAGTGGCACAAATAAGTCCACATGTCCCCCTTCTTCTTTGGTGGCCACAAAGCTTCCTAATTTCTCCCAGAAGTCTCTCACTTCAGGCCTCAGCAAATTTTTAATACCAATTTTATAGCCTGAGGGGGACAAATCAAAATGTCATATTAGTTTGTGAAATTATCATGAACAGAACTCTTAGCAGTGTGCAAACACAGATTCAAAAAACCAACATTTGCCCATAAGACCATGATCTCCAGGCTTCATGCTGTACATGTTCACGCCACTAAGATGCCACTGGACACCTCCTTGGCAGAGTGTCCTTCACACTCTGGAATAATTGGACATGGTGTGCTCTGGCTTAGGGCATGCATTTCTGCCTCCGCCACGCAGTGGTGTGAGTCACCAGGCTCACACAGAGTTCATGGTGAATAGCCAGTCAAATCCTGAGATCTTCCAACCAAGTTCCTAAGTCAAAATGCTTCCCACAATTGTCAATCAAAACATAAGGAGTTCATGGGACTGGGGTTGTGGCCTAGCGGTGGAGCGCTCGCCTGGTGCGTGCGCGGCCCGGGTTCGATCCTCAGCACGATGTACAAATAAACACATCGTGAAACGCATCGTGTACAACTAAAGCAAATAAATAAATATTAAAAAAAAAAAAAAACAAAAAAAAAAACATAAGGAGTTCAGAGCAGATATAAGGCTCCCAGAGTCAGCCAACATTAACTGCAACTCTCCTCTGCTTCCACTTCCTGGGAAGTGATTCAGGGGCTCACTCCACCATTTTGTGAATTCCCTGCCAGCTGAATCTTTGATCATCTTGTTCCCTCCTCCCTCAAACCACAAGGATAGAAGATTTGATGACAGTAAATCCTACTTTAGGTATAGGCAGGGGAAGATCTGAGTTCTATAAGGGAGAATAGAAACTAGAAGTTTACTTCTAAAACTCATCATCTCCCCCCACAAAAAAAGGGTGATTGTTAGCCCAGCATGGTGGCACATGCTTGTAAATCTAGCAGCTTGAGAGGTTGAGGCAGGATGATGTCAAGTTTGAGGTCAGCCCCAGCAACTTAGTGAGACCCTTTCTCAAAAAATAAAAAAGGCTAGGTATGTATCTAAGTGATGGAACACCCCTGGGTTCAATCCCAAGTACCACACACAAAAAAATATATATATGGAGACATATATAGATATGTAGATATGGATAGATATAGGTAGATAGATCGATAGAGACACCAATGGTCAAACATCACTCATCACTCAACATCAGAGAAATGCCAGTCAAATGCCAGTCAAAACCAATGCGGATGGATATTATTTAAAAAAATAAAAGAGCCAGGCACGGTGGCACACACCTATAATCCCAGCAACTTGGGAGGCTGAGGCAAGAGGATTGCGAGTTCAAAGCCAGCCTCAGCAAAAGCAAGGCGCTAAGCAACTCAGTGAGACCCTGTCTCTAATAAAATACAAAATAGGGCTGGGGATGTGGCTCAGTTGTCTAATGCCCCCGAGTTCAATCCCTGGTACCTGCCCCACTAAAAAAATAGAAAATGAAAGGAAAGAACAAGTGAAGGATTTAGAGAAACTGAAACACTTATGTCATACTAACAGAACAGCTATGGAAAACTATATGGGGATTTCTCAAGAAATTAAAAATAGAACTGGGGCTGGGGTCTGGCTCAGCGGTGGAGCGCTTGCCTACCACATGTGCAGCCTGGGTTCGACCCTCAGCACCACGTAAACATAAATGCATTGCACTGTGTACAACTAAAACAAATAAATAAATATTTTTTAAAAAAATAGAACTACCGTCCAGGTGTGGTGACACATGCCTGTAATCTCAATGACTCAGGAAGATGGATTAGAAGGACCATAAATTCAAGGCCAGCCTCAGCAATTAGACCATGTCTCAAAAAATGAAAAGGGCTGTGGATGTAGCTTGGTGGTAAAGTGGCCCTTGGGTTTACTTCCTGGCACCAAAACAAAAATAAGACTACTGTGGGAGACCCAGCAATCACGTGTTTGGATACATATCCAAAGTAATTAAAAGCAAGAACTCAGAGAGATATTTGCAGACCCCTGTTCACAGCAGCATTATTCACAGTAGCCAAGATGTGGAAGTAACTCAAATGGATGGACCAACCGATATGCAAAAATGGGGCATAAACATACAATGAAATATTATTCACCTTCAAAAGAAGGAAATCCTCTCACATGCTGCAACATAGGATGAATCTTGAGGACATTATGCTAAGTGAAATACATCTGTCACAAAAAGACAAACAAATGTGATTCCACTTGTATGAGGAATCTAAAGTGCAGTAGAATGATGTTTGCCAGGGATTATGAGAAGGGGAAAGGATTAGTCACAATTGAAGTTATTGTTGAGTAGATACAGAGTTTGAGTTGAGAACATGAAAAAGTTCTGGACAGCTATTTCACAACAATGTGAGTATGCTTAATACTCCTGAATTAAACACCTAAGAATGATTAAGGTGGTAACTTTATTTTTTATTTTTGGTGGTAACTTTTATATTGTGGTTTTTAATTACAATTTTTAAAATTATCAAAAAATTGCTTCACTTTCTTCGTGAAGCTAAAATCAATACATCTTAGCAAATTGAAACTTAATACTCAAAAGTTATTCATGTGGACAAACACTGCAAAAGTGCAAAGTTGTCTGGTTGTTCTTCACCAATCCCCAGTCCTACCTTGAAGTAAATTGATTTCTCTGCTATTTCCATCACTCAAAATTCCCATGCTCTGTGCCTTCCGCCCATGCAGGGCTTTCCTTATGAGGTAGACAAGGCTCTCCAAGGTCATGCCGCAGTGTTCATAAACCACAGAAATGACACCTGCCTTCACGCTCTCCACCACCATCTAGAAAACAAAACACAGCTACAGGACCAGGGTCTGTTATTTTAGAGTGTGTAGTAATAGGAGAATTATAATGGATATATAATCTACTGTGACTGCTAACGAGGTATTTATTTTTCAGAAATTATGGAAGGAAGAAGCTAGCTAAGCTTCCTTATTTTTATTTTATTTTATTTTATTTTATTTTATTTTATTTTATTTTATTTTATTTTATTTTTTGGTACCAGGGATTGAACTCAAGGATACTCGGCCACTGGGCCACATCCCCAGCCCTTTTTTGTATTTTATTAGAGACAGGGTCTCGCTGAGTTGCTAAGTGCCTCGCCATTGCTGAGGCTGGCTTTGAATTCGCAATCCTCCTGCCTCAGCCTCCCAAGTGCTGGGATTACAGGCGTGCACCACCATACCTGGCTAAGCTTCCTTCTTAATTGATTCCCTTTAAAATTATTGGACTTCTTTTCTAATTATAAGAGGAGAAAATTAAGTAACTTGCAACTCCATCACTCAGAGATACATGTTATTAACAATTTAGGTTATTCTAGTCTTTTTACCTTTGTACACTCTATGCACATATGTATATAAATATATATATTTACATGCATATTTTAATGTATATTTAATATTAATACATATTTTGAAAATATATTTTATATTTTATGTATTCATATATATTTTAATATATTTTTAAATGTGTATATGAATATGTAAATATATTTGTATACATATATAAAATTTTAAAATGATAAAATTGCGATCAACTTCTTAGATTTAAATTTTCCTTTTAACTATGAATTTTTGGATTATCAATATCAGTTCATAAATATTTCCCATTTACATCAATGTTAAAACTGCTGTTAATTCAATAGCCAAGCAAACTTTTCAATGTGATAAAGTTAATTCATAGTATCAGACAGGTTGAGAAGTCATTGAAGCTGCTGCCTTTTCCAAAACCTCATGCCACTTTCTTTCTTTCTTTTTTCATTCTTTCTTTTCTTTTCTTTTCTTTTTTTTTTTTTTTTTTTTTTTTTAGTACTGGGGATTGAACTCAGAGGCACTTGACCACTGGGCCACATCCCCAGCCCCCCCTTTTTTTTTATTAGAGACAGGGTCTCACTGAGTTGCTAAGTGCCTCACCATTGCTGAGGCTGGTTTTGAACTCGCAATCCTCCTGCCTCAGCCTCCCAAGTGCTGGGATTACAGGTGTGCACCATGGCGCCAGGCATCATGCCACTTTCTTGATTCAGTTCAACTGATCAGAGAACTACCACGTGGTTATGTTCCACTTTTTACTTAAACTCCCCAACATTCATAGCCAAATAAGTAATTATGCCATAGTCTTTCATAAAAGAGGACAAACAGGAAAAAGGACTTAACCGACTTATTAGCACACACAGATAAAATAGACAATATTTTATTAACCACCACAAAGAAATTACAGCTGGAATTATCAGAAATATAGAAAATGCAGAGATTTTTGTGGACTAGGATGGTATAGGCATACTTCTGAGATAGTAAGCTATGAGGTGGACCTTGAAAAGCAGGTGGCGTTTGGATACGTGGAAAGGGGTCACCAATGATCCTCCATGTCATGACAGTACATTTTTTAGCATTAGGGGAATTACTTGTGGCCCTTGTGCAGATCACTGCTCTGAACTTATTCTCCTATCGACCTGCTGAGCTCACCGGTTGACAATGATTAGAGCCACTTCCTCTCGGCCCTAAAGAAGCGATTTCACATCTTCAAAGTGGCCATTTTGTTACAAATAGGAACTTTCTGGTAAACTTTCTAAGTAGGCCAATGAATGTAGCCTGCTGGATGGCGTTCTCCTCTCTCTGTGTGCCTTAACACAGACACGTCCACATGTACAGATGCTCGCCAACTTGCAGAGTTATGCCCCAACAAATCCACTGTAAGTTGAAAACATCCCAAGTCAAAACTGCATTTCTGGGGGCTGGGGTTGTGGCTCAGCGGTGGAGCGCTCCCCTAGCACGTGCGCAGCCCGGGTTTGATCCTCAGCACTACGTAAACATAAATGCATTGCATTGTGTACAACTAAAGCAAATAAATAAATATTAAAAAAAAAAAAAACTGCATTTCATTTCATACCGCTAACCTACCAAGCATCCCCGTCCAGCACACAGCGACAGAGTCTGCTGTTATCCCCATCACAGCTGACTGGCAGCTATGGCTCCCTGCTGTGGTAAAGTCCAAAACTCATTAAGTCAAACTATGGTAAGTCAGGGGCCATCTGAATACAAACATATGCAAAAAAAAATATGCATGTCTTCTACATACTCCCTTCATTTTTTGTATTCATATTAAAATTAAAATATATAACTTTATTACATATAAAGCATATTTGAATTTAATGGCACCTTCATTAACTAGATCGAACAATAGGATTTCTCACATTCTTCTTTTGAGAAATGGTGGTTATGTAATATTATTAAAAATCTTTGGACATTCCAGAGAAGTTTTTAAATAAGTCTTATTCATCACGCTGTTTTTTGGCTTAAGTGCAACAGGTTCATTTCAGTAAGAATATTCTGAACAGCTATTAAATGCAAGTCACTTTGGATCTCTGCTGCTTTTTCAAAGTCAGTTTGATTTAATGGTTACCTTTATTGTTTCCAGTTTTAAAAACTATTTGGGGTTTGTAAATTTCCACTTAGATCAGGCAATTTTCCATTTAGAAGATGAATCATTTTCGTACACATGGTGGCCAAAACATGCTACACACCCTCTAGCTTAGATGAAAAATTACCATTCAGGAAAGGGCTGGCCTCACAAGAGTCTGTACCTCATACGCGGGAATCCGAGATGATATTATGATGAAGTGTGGCTGGGCAGCATAGGAAGAGCTGTCATCCTTTTCATAAACTCCATGCCAGGTTTTCTTGTTTGATAATAAAGGGTATGAATGACTTCCAGAAACATTGCTTCTGTAGGGAAAAAAGGAGTGAGTGAAGTTCTGCTCTTCTCTTAACTTGACTTCTGATAAGTAAGCACCCATGTCCTCTGAACTCCAGCTGCACTGCGTGAGGCAACTGGCCTCTGTGTCTCAGACTCTCCCTGAGGCTTGTGGGACAGCAGCAAATGGGTTGTTGGCAGAGCAGAGCCACAACTGCCCTCCTGGCCTCCCCTCCCCCCTATGTGGGATGATAGAAAGGTCTTGGAATGTATGTAGATTTTGTCAGACCCTTAAAATTAATGTGATGATATACTTATGGGTTAAGAATGAGTAGTCAAGGGCTGGGGTTGTGGCTCAGCGGTAGAGCACTCGCCTAGCACGTGCACGGCCTGGGTTCGATCCTCAGCACCAAGTAAAAATAAACGCATTGTGTACAACTAAAAGCAAATAAATATTTTTTAAAAAGAATAAGTAGTCAAGCCTGGCGTGGTAGTGCACGCCTGTAATCTCAGCACTTACAAGTCTGAGGCAGGAGGATCACAAGTTCAAAGCCAGCTTCAGCAATAGCGAGGCACTTAGCAACTCAGTGAGACCCTATCTCTAATAAAATACAAAAAAGGGCTGGGGATGTGGCCCAGTGGTCGAGTGCCCCTGAGTTTGATCCCTGGTACCAAAAAAAAAAAAAAAAAAAAAAGAATGAGTAGTCAAGGGCTGGGGGTATAGCTGAGTTGGTAGAGTGCTTGCCTTGCATGCACAAGGCCCTGGGTTTGATACCCAGCCCACCCCCACGCCAAAAAAAAATGAGTAGTCAAGAAATTTTAAGCCCCTTCTGAGACTTAGGGGCCTCTGAGTCATGTCTCCATTCTCTTCATAGCCACCCTCACCCCAACATTATCCTAGGTACAGCCTAGTGGAAGGAATTTAGGTCATTGGGTATGTGCCTTTGAAGGGAATATTGGGATCCAGCCTCTTCCTCTTTCTGCTTTCTAGCCTCCATGAGGCCAGTAGGCCTCCTCTACCACTCACTGGCCATGATATACTGCTGTCCAATGCAGCACAGCCAAACAACCATGGACAGAATCCTCTGAACCCTCTGAAACCATGAGCCAAGAAATAAACCTTTCCTTCTCTTAAGTTTATTTATCTCAGGTGTTTGTTATAGCAACAGAAAGCTGACTAGTATAGATTCCATTTAGATATTTGACTCCATCAAAAAACACTTGTGGGAAAATATTATTTTTGCTCAAAAACTTTATACAGAAAATGTACTACATCCACAATATAACCTCATTGCAGGGTTAAGAATATATCAAATGTAAGGCTTCAGTGTTACATGTTTCCCTCTTCAGACAGCATTTTCAAGACTGCTGTTCTCGAAAATGTAATAATCGTTTCCATAGATATTTATCAGAATATGAACCATATAATTATAGAAGCTTCTTGCAAGTTATCTAAATTATTCTAGAATGAATTATTAGTAATATGGGTAACAGTAGATGGAAGTGTGCTTACCGTTCGGGCAACGCTTCTATTGATGCCAAAACAAGCTGTTTCTCCAAAGCTTCATGTAATCCCACTCGATCCCTCACCGTCTGGGAGAGACGCGGTTGGCATTTGGATTTTAACAATCTGGAGCAGCATGTTCCAGTCACCCAAGGGGGTCGAACTTTGAATAACTCCTCTAGAAAACAAACACCAACATGCTCAGCTGTTTACTTCAAGCTTCTCCCAGCCAAGTCAACATAGATAAAGGCATCAGTAAAGCTGTACCAGGGCAATATTCCAGATGACAACAATTACAGCCATTTGCACACACTCTTAGGATTTCTTATCCTCACAGCGCTGTGGCTGTGATTTATCAGTCATTTCAGGTCAAGAAAAAAAAGCCAGAGGACAAACAACTCTTCTTGTGGAGAGCAGGTCATCAATTTATAGGCTTCCCATCCATTTCTGCCCTTTCTCTTCGTTCCAAGTAATTTCTCATTTGTTACAATCCCCCCAGGGGGTGAGTCAGTGGGGGAAAAAAATGGGAGAACTCAAATCTGTCTAGTTGGATTTATTTATTTAGGTACCAGGATTGAACCCAGAGGTACTTAACTACTAAGCCACATCCTCAGCCCTTTTTTATGTTTTATTTAGAGACAGGGTCTCCCTGAGTTGCCTAGGGCCTCACTAAATTGCTAAGGCTGGCTTTGAACTCACAATCCTCCTGCCTCAGCCTCCTGAGCCACTGGGATTACAGGCATACACCACTATGCCTGGATAACTGCTTACTTTTAAAACACACTGTGGGGCTGGGGTTGTGACTCAGTGGTAGAGCACTTGCCTAGCATGCATGAGGCACTGGGTTTGATTCTCAGCACCACATAAAAATAAAATAAAGGTATTATGTCCACCTACAACTCTCTCTCTCTCTCTCTCTCTCTGTATGTATATATAATAAATTATTATTTTCAAATAAGCCCTCTGACTTGTACAGTGAATATATATATATAATAAGCCCTCTGACCTGTACGGTGAATATATTCACCGTACAGGTCAGAGGGCTTATTAGAAAGCATGTCTTCATCCCTACTTTCTTTTTGCCCTTTTTTTTCTTTTTTTACTGCCATCCTTCTAGCTTCCATTCCCACTTTTATTTCTCCTCTTTTATTTTATTTGTTTATTTTTATGTGGTGCTGAGGATCGAACCCAGTGCCTCACATGTACTAGGCAAGTGCTCTACCACTAAGCTTCAACCCCAGCCCTTATTTCTCCTCTTTTAGCATCAATCTCAGTTCTTCCATACTGAAGCTATTCCTTGGCTTTTGCCAGTATTTCTTTCTCCTCCTTGTTCTTGGTCTTAAAAACCTGAGAGGAACAGTGATGGAGATGCTGATTCTTGGCTTTATATACTTCATCTAAAGTCTTTTTGTTTTTGTTACCCATTAATTTGAAATACACAATAAAGGGAAAAGGGCTGGCCCTGAGCATACATGAGAGAAGGCCCTGCAGGCTGTCCCAGAAAGACAGAGCGATCCTCCTCTATGGGAACCAGTCTGTAAATCCAGACTGTTTCTACAACACTTGGGTAAGACACAATGTTTTCAAATGCTACTCACTCTTTCGAAGAGCAATTTTCTCCCAAATTATTTTCCTTAGGCATTTTTCTCTGTGTCTCTCCTGAAACTCCTCATCCTCTGCTTTGGGTTCATTCAGTGTCCCATAAATAGCAGCGGCCTCCCTGGGAGTTAGCCAATCTAGGTTGGACACACAAGCAATGTAATGGCGTTTCCAAGCCCCGTACTCGTTGTCTGTTGGCGTATAGGGCAGAAACCATCCAAACTTAATGCATTTGGGCATCCATAAGCAATCCTTCAAAAAAATAAATAAATAAAAGTAAAAAAGAGAAAGATGAGTTGTAAAATTTTTAAAGAATAGTTTTCTAGCAATAACATTTTCAGGTACCCAGACAATATTTTTTGTTACACTGAGCTCTCTGGTATAATTGACTTGACATTTCAGTTTGACTCTGAGAAATACGAAGCATCCCTTACTCCATAGGAAAATTTCTTTGGTGGAAAAGAATATATATGTATGACAGATGAATATATGTATTGGTCATATTTGTGACACGGATCCAGTGTTCCCATGGCATTCGGTTACTCTGACCTTAGAGTCAGACAATTCAATTTCCTGCAACATTGTAGTACTTTGCTCCAGACCAACCCTCCCACGAGAACACTTTTGATTGAACTATATGATATTGCAATATGCAACCATTTTTGACATATAAAAACAGCAAATTTCATGGGATTCAATCTAATCACTCATCTAGACAAAACATTATTTTTCAAAAACAATTATTTGAAGGCATTATGGAGCTATCAGTGCAACCAAAAAACCCAGAGAGAGAGGACACCAGAGAAGTAAGCTTGATATTTGTCAGCACTTTTTACTTTAAGGCATTTTCCAGTTCTGAAGTAAAGCTCAATAGGCTAAGAAGCTATAAAGAACTTTAGGAATTCTTATGGGAAATAAAGGAGACAAAGTAAAATTCAGGGTTCAGAAAAGGGAAGAGCAGTGGTAACCACCCCAGGCTTTCAGGAGAAACCCTTTCAGGAAAAATAGTGCAAAATTAGACAATCTATCACAAGAACAGAAGTCAGCTTTGAAAGAGTTTGCTCTCTAATTGGATTTACATGATCCATTCCCAGCCTAACCATATGCCAGAGGCAAAAGTAAATTCTCTTGGAGGAAAATAACATCATCTAGAGACTCAAATTATCACATCAATGTTTTATACTCAGTATCTGGTGCCCAAACAAAAATAACCAGGACATGGAAAAAGACAAGAATTGTTTGTTTCTTCTTTAGTTTTTAGTAACCATAGAGAGATCCTCAGGAGAGCCAAACATTGTAATTATGAAACTTTGAAAAATAACACCCTGTAATTAATAGATCTGAGGATATAAATGGCCAAGTGGAAATTTTTGGCAAAAGAAGTAAATTGACATTCTAGAACTGAAAAATATAATAATTGAAATTTAACACTCAGGGAATGAGGTTTAAGAGAAGATCAGAATCCAGCTAAAGAAATAATTACTAAACTGAAAGATGAGTCAGGTCAGAAAAAAAGTCTGGATTTAAACACCAAAAGCTAAAAGGATAGAACATGCATATAAGAAAATTCAGAACCTATAAGGCATGGTGAATCAGTTTAAAATAAGTATCAGAATCCCAAGAGCAAAAGAGACATACTAGGGCAGAAGCAACATATGAAGAGACAACACACAGATGAAAGCCATTAAATCTGAGATTAAAAACTCACTGCAAGGGCTGGGGATATAGCTCACTTGGTAGAGTACTTGCCTCGAGTGCACAAGGCCCTGGGTTCGATCCCCAGTACCATTACACAAACAAACAAACAAACAAACAAACAAAACCTCACTGCTAAATACAAAGTAATATAAATATATAGGTACATCAACCCCATATATACACCTGGGTACATCAAAATATAATTGCTGAAAATAAAAGACAGAGAAAGAAGTCTGATTGGCAGTTAGAGACAAGAGAAAAAAATATAAGGAATAACAATAAAACCAACTTCTCAAGAAAAAAGTTGTGGAAGCCATAAGACAATGGGACATTCTCAAAGTTCTATAAAAAATTAATTGCCACCCTATGTGCATATATGATTACATGACCAGTGTGATTCTACATCATGTACAAGAATGAGAAGTTACACTTCATTTATGTATAATGTGTCAAAATGCATTCCACTTTCACGTACAACTAACTAGAACAAATAAAAATAAATTAGCTGCCAAACTAGAATTCAAATTTCCAGTGAAAATACCCTTTAAATATAAAGTAATATAAATACTTGTCAGACAAACAAAAATTAAGAAAATTCTATCATCAGCAGCAGAACTACACTAAAAGGAATAGTGAAGGAATTCAGAAAAACATGATCCTAAAGGGAGCTCAGAGATATTAGAAGTTAGGAAGAGCAACAGGAAAAATAAATATGTAGTTACATATAAATAAACATTGATTTTATAAAAGAATAGCAATAACGTTTTGTGAGATATATTACATATTATATATAATACATATATATGTATATATATATATATATATACATATCATTAGTCGTTAGACACACACACATACACAAAGTTTATATATACAGATGGCGCTCCATGTTATGTTTTGGATCTGGAATGTCCCCCAGAGTCTCATGGGTTAAAGGCTTGGTTTCCAATAGAGCAATGTTCGGAGGTGGGACTCTGGGGAAATCATTGGATCATGAAGCCTCTGACATCAAGAATGGATTAATCCACTAGATGGATTCATGATTTGATGGCATCATTGAGAGATGGTAAACTATAGTAAGTGAGGCCTAATTGGAGGAAGCAGGTCGTTGGGGGTGTGCCTTGAAAGGGTGTATCTTGTCCCTAGCCCCCTCCACCCTATTTCCCAGCTGCCATGAGCTGGTCAGCTTTCCTACACCATGCCCTTCTGCCATGATGGTCTGCCTCAACCTCAGGCCTAAAACAACGGTGCTGGCTATTGGACTGGAACCTCTGGAGCCATAAGCCAAAATTAATGTGTCTACCTTTAAGTTTTTTTCTCAGATATTTGTCCCTGCAATGAAAAACTGATGGTTACCAGGGCATTAGATACTATACGTAACCTAGAGATAATTTAAAATAGGAGGATTATGTGTAACTACTATACTACTACATCACTGTATATAAGGGACTCGGGCAGCCATGGATTTGGGTATCTGTGTGGGGAAAGGGATGTACTGGAACCAATCCCCTGTGAATACTCAAGGACAATTGTGTGTTTATTACACACACACATACACACACACACACACACAAATAATACTTTACAACAAAAGCACAGAACTGAGAAAGGGATCAATGGAATTAAAGGGTTCTAAGTTCCTTGCATTATCTTGAAGTGGTAAAATAACAAAGAATGCATATCACAATCTCTGTGGTAACCATGAAAGAACTGTTCAAATGTTTGTAATTTGCGATCAAAAAATATTTAAAATATTAAATTAATCCAAACAAAGATGTTGAGAGGAAAAACACAAAGAATAAATTTTAAAATAAATAGTAAGATGATGTATTTAAATCCAAATATTTCAGAATATATGTAAATATAAACAAACTAAATATTTCAGTTTAAAATCAAAGGTTGCAGGCTGGGATGGAGCTCAGCAATAGAGTGCTTTCCTAACATGTGAGTCCCCCGCCACCAGTACTGCAATCAATCAATCAAAAATTGTCAAATCTTAGAAAGAAAGAAATTGCTACCACTATATTCTCTTTACAACATATACCTTAAGTATAAGGACCTAGAAAAGTTAAAAGTCAAAAGACAAAAACAGCACACTGTGCAAACACTACCCTGAATTCTGAAGAGATTTTTGAGGTGGTATGAGCCCAGGATTCATAGCTGGCTGTGGCTATGTCCCCGCCATCAAGAGCCAGCTAGTCTCTCTGACCAGGGTCTTGACACAAGCCCACCCTGGACATTTTGTATAATCTAAAGAAAGGAAATTATTGACTTGATCTTAAGTATGTCTCCCATTACATGGCATTAAATCTTTTCACAGAAAAGACCAGAGCTAGAATTTATGGCAGAAGATGTTGATTTTAAGCAGCTCTTGTGAACTGCCTTTAACTACTGTTAAAGTATCTAGATTAATATTCTTCAGCAGATATCAGCCAAAGAGAGATCTGGTGAAGATATGGTTGTGTGGCAATTTTCTAGAATTGAGTTATCATGGATAAAATAATATCAGATAGGGGGCTGGTTTTGTGGCTCAGTGGTAGAGCACTCGCCTAGCACATGCGCGGCCTGGGTTCGATCCCCAGCACCACGTAAAATAATAAAGGCATTGTGTACAACTAAAACAAATAAATAACTATTTTTAAAAAATAATATCAGATAAAAAAACCAAAGTTTAAATTGTTTTTCATGGAGCATAATGAACTCCTATAACCAAGGTAAGATGTTTCCTATATAATCATATTGAATATTTCAAGATTGTTTAAAAGTACGTGAAGTACTAGAATCATGTATATTGCCTTAGTTGCGAAACTAATTGCTAAACTAAGTGAGTGAGGTGGCACATGCCTGTAATCCCAGTGGCTCTGGAGGCTGAGACAGGAGGATTTTGTGTTCAAAGCCAGCCTCACCAATGGGGAGGTGCTAAGCAACTCAGTGAGACCCTGTCTCTCAATAAAATACACAATAGGGCTGGGGATGTGGCTCAATGGTCGAGTGCTCCTGAGTTCAATCCCTAGTGCCCCCCCCCCAAAAAAAAAAAAAACCACCAAAAAACCAATTGCTGCATTTTGCTTATCCTTGTTATTTCCATTCAGGTGACTCAGTGACTCAGTTGTGCTAGAGGCACCCTCAGCTCTTATCTTCAGGGAAGAGAGCTACCCGATTGCCCCATCCCAGATCACAGCTGCCTTTGAGTTCTGTTACTAGGAAGTGACGCAAAGTAAACCTGTTCAGTTAAAAACTTCCAGGGCCAGCTGACTTGAGCCGCTGCACACAAGTCTTTTGGGTTCAGAAAGGAGAAGATATACAGAGAAATGAAGCGTGGTAACACAGTTGAGAAGTCCACCCTGGTCACTTGCGTCCTTTCTGAAAACCAATCTTGGACAAACCTAAAAAGAAAGATGCAGACATTTAGTTCAGAACCCTGATGCCTAAAATTGACTAAAAATCTATATAATCTTTCTCCCATGTTCTACCTGTAAAAATTAAGGTTTTTATCAGAGGACAGCTGTGTACTTCAGTGGTAGAGTGCTTGCCTAGCATGTGCAAGGCCCTAGGTTTGATCCCCAGCACCACAGTAAATAAACAAATAAATAGCATGAGGTTAGATTTTCAAAATACTGTATCCACTTTCACTTATCCATTTTAAAGAAAGAGTCATGACAAAAATATCCAAAATTCACAGGAACAAAAAAGTCTAAGATAAACACACTTGTTTAAACCATAAACCTGATTTTCCCTCTTTTCCCTCACCCCTAATTCAATGATCCAGAAAGTGCTATTAGCTTTATGTCCAAAATAAAGCCCCCGATCCAACTGCCCCTCTCCATCCTTCCCGCTATCACTCTGGTCCAAGGCACCTGCACCTCTCTCCTGCACTGTGGCAATAGCCTCTGGATTGTTCTCCCTACGACTCCTCTAGTCTTCCTAGAGCCCATTCTCCTCCACGTAGTAGCCCAAGAGGTTCTTTAAAACTGTATATTGGGTACTGTCACTCATGCAAGTAAAACCACAAAATGACTTCCCAACACAATTAGAATCAAAACCTATAGCTGCATCACCTGCCACCAACATCAGGAGCAAAGCAAGAATGTCCACTCTGCCCACTTCAGTTCAGCACCTACTGGAGGTCTCAGCCTGCTCAATAAGGCAAGTGGGAAACAAAAGTAAAAGTATCTCAATTCATACACCACGAACGCGGAATCTACAAAACAACTATGAGAGACAGATAAAGAAACTGCAAACTGACTAAGTGGCTGACAATTTTTTTAGTTTTAGCATCTCCCTTTTCATTCCTGATATTGATTATTTGTGTTCTCTTTTCAAAATTACTCTTACTCAAAGTTTATAAATTTTATTACTTTTAAAAAATAGCTTTTGTTATCATTAATTTTCCTTGTTATCTGTCCATTGTCTATTTTATTGACTTTCACTCTTTTTCATTTATTTCCTTTTACTTATTTTGAGCATAATTTGCTATTGTTTCTACTTTCTTCAGTTGGAAATTCAGATCAGTAATTTTAAAACCCTTTTATTATTTTTTGATATAGTCATCCAAAATGATAAATTTCCCTCTAAGCTGTGCTTTATCTGCACCACACACCTTTAGATATGTTGAGTTTTCACCATCATTCAGTTTGAAATGTTTTCTAATTTCCCTTGTGATTTCTTTTTTGACCATAGGTTATTTAGAAATGAATGCAAATGCTATAATACCACCACCGTACTTTAAACATTCAACAATAATTCTTTCATGTGACATCTTTTCAGAATGACATATATCAAGTCTGTGTCTTGCATTGCATTGTCTGCCACCTAAGCACAAATGAGTCCTAAATGGATACAAAATCCAAAGCCCATCAGTGGCCTTCTTAAGGGCCGTACATGTCTTAAACAAAAGCAGCACCCCACAGCCCATGAAAGAAGCACAGCTGCACAGTCCTGCTGCCTCCAACTACAGAAAGAAAAAAATATATAAATTCTTAATTTGTAATTGTCCATATTGGTGACAAACAGGTTCTAAGTCCCAAGCCACCAGATAGGGGTCATGTTTAAATAACAATTGCTAGAGCAAGAAGGGTTGAAAGCAACCCAGGCAGCAGTAAATCTGGGGCTTTTTCTGGAGCCCTTATCTCCTCCAAACTCAGTGAAATTATGGACACTTGTCACCGGTCTTAAAGCTACTTGGAAACTTGCTAAGAACCCACCATAACTCTTTACCTCAGGACTTTGGGACTATGGAACTTTCTCCCACTGCTGAGAGACTATTCTGACCAGTGTTACTGGATACTAATGAACACAGATTAACTCATCGGAAGAGAACTCATGACTGAACAAGCCTCATCTCTGACTTAAATTCCCATAGTGTGGCTTAAGCCTGAGCAAGCTTTGTGTGAGATGAAAATAGCATCTCTAATTAAGAACAAATAAGACATTAATTACTGTTGTAAACAGGTGGCTAAACACCCCGCAGACCCAGAGATAGTCTGAACTACTACTTTACCCAAACTGGCTTAAAGTGAATCCTCACCTACAAGTCTCAAACCCTGAAAACAGCAGAGTTCACTAATGAAATAGTCCACCATCCAAAGGGGTGACGCAATCCAGCTTACTGGTGAAATGTTGCTTACACCCACAGTACTCAGTGCTCAGAGGTCTCAACTCTAGTGGTACCACTAGCCCCAGCACACTGTCCTGAGACCAAGATTTACCCAAACAGACCAGTTGGTGAACTAACTGTTGTGTCATGTTGGAACATGCAGGATGGGATTATCACAGGACCTCTTTATGGAACAGATACACAATACCGTACCCACAATCTCAATTTTATATTTGGTCTACATGCTCATACAAAGTGGCAATATCGTAAAGAAAATGCCTCACTTTAAAAATAGTTGAAGTCGGGCGCGGTGGCGCACGCCTGTAATCCCAGCACTTTGGGAGGCTGAGACAGGAGGATCACGAGTTCAAAGCCAGCCTCAGCAATGGCGAGGCACTTTGCAACTCAGTGAGACCCTGTCTTTAAATAAAATACAAAAAAGGGCTGGGGATGTGGCCCAGTGGTTGAGTGCCCCTGAGTTCAATCCCCGGTACCACAAAAAAAAAAAAAAAGTTGAAAAGTGCTTGCTTTGGCAGCACATATACTGAAATTGGAACAACATGGGGATTAGTATGGCCCCTACACAAAGATGGCAGGCAAATTTGTGACACATTCGATATTTTTCGAAGTTATGGCATTTGCTTGTAAATGGATGAAACTGGAGACTTTCGTGCTAAGTGAAATAAGCCAACCCCCCCCCCAAAAAAAAAAAAAAAAAAAAAGGCCAAATGTTCTCTCTGATATGTGGATGCTAACACACAATAAGGGGGTGTGGAATAGAAGTTCATTGGATTAGACAAAGATGAATGAAGAGAAAGAAGGGGAGATGGGAATAGGAAAGACAGTAGAATGAATGAACATAACTTTCCTATGTTCGTACATGAGTACATGACCAGGATAACTCCATATCATGTACCACCACAAGAATGGGAAGTTATACTCAATGTATGTATAATATGTCAAAAAACACTCTACAGTCATGTGTAACTGAAAAGAACAAATTAAAAAAACACTTTAGCTGGGCGCGGTGGTGCACGCCTGTAATCCCAGCACTTGGGAGGCTGAGGCAGGAGGATTGCAAGTTCAAAACCAGCCTCAGCAATGGGGAGGCAATTAGCAACTCAGTGAGACCCTGTCTCTAATAAAATACAAAAAAGGGCTGGGAATGTGGCCGAGTGGTCCAGTGCCCCTGAGTTCAATCTGGGGTTATGGCTCAGTGGTAGAGTACTCGCCTAGCACATGCACAGCTCGGGTTTGATCCTCAGCACCACGTAAAAATAAATAAAGGCATTGTGTACAACTAAATAAATAGAATATATATTTTTTAAAAAATTAAACCTAAAAAAAAATAGTTGAAGAATAGCTCTGCTTAAGCCTACTAGATTTATGCTCAAAAGAATTATAGTAGTAGAACTACCCTAAGGGATTAGACTACCTGGCAAGATTTTTTCAAAAATTTGTGCAAAACCTATTGTTATCCACAAAACCTGTACAATTTATCAACTATGCCAAACTTGGATGAAGATTGCTACAAACCGGGCACGATGGCGCACGCCTGTAATCCCAGCACTTGGGAGGCTGAGGCAGGAGGATCGCAAGTTCAAAGGCAGCCTCAGCAATGGCGAGGCACTTAGCAACTCAGTGAGACCCTGTCTCTAAATAAAATACATAAAAGGGCTGGGGATGTGGCTCAGGGGCTGAGTGCCCTGAGTTCAATCCCCAATACCAAAAGAAAAACAATAAATAAATAAATAAATAAAACTCTATAAGCCTATCTCTTCCACATGTCTTCAGTTATTATAAATTACATATAACTATGGCCTCCCTCTTCAAGGGCTGAGCTACTTCTGTGTCCAGGAATCTGGGGGTAGTGAAGAGAATTTGAGGAGGAAGAATGTCCTTCTTCCTCTTTTCTTGAATAGGACTCATGAAAAGAAAGAGTAAATTCCCACTTTTCTTTTGTCATGCTTGGTTTGACCTCAACAGATAGACAATTGATATTATTCCAATTAATATGAATCTGGACACTGACTTTGCTGCGGGTGCTTCTAGCTCCTGAGTTTCTGGGGACGCAGTTATGGAAAGGGAATCTGGTCATCTTGGAGGGGAGGTGATAGGCCTTACGTGATGGACAAGGAGGCAGAAGTAGATGAGATTGAGGAGGGTACATAACTCCATTCTTATTTTAGATACAGATTAATCCCTGCCCTGCCCCCAGACGCCTTCCATAACTCTCTGCGTGTTGGAGATGTCTTTTCCCACTGGACCCAGCTGTATGAGATTTTATTGACACCCCACTTGAAAACAGAAACATAAAACTTGCTATAATCGAGTGCCAGTTAATGCAGAGAAGTATGTAAAATGAAGGTTCTAGGGGTTGGACAGAGCGTTTTGTCAGGAGATCTGTTTTAGCTCAGTAGAAGAACAACTGCTGAGTTCCAAGATTCCTGTTTTTACAGGGCAGATATAAATGTGTGTGTGTTTATTTGATGATGGGTGCAGTCTCTCTCTCCCCTTGACTCCTATCAGCCCTGGATCATGCAGCCCATCTCCACATTGCCTAAGCCCTGGGATGATGCAGGATGAAGAGATTGTGTATTTCTCTGTTTCTCTGTTCTTAATGATTTTCCCAACAAATGCTGTTCTATATATGCATTATAGGAACCATGTATTTCACTGTAACCCCTTTACATAGCAGAGGATGATTCTTGGCAAACAGCAGGCACTCAATAAATATTTATTAAATAAATGTGTGATAGGAAAAAAAATTGTTAAATCCTTCCCACCATCCACTAGGAGGAAACCAGTATTGGAAAATTCGTGTCCTAGATTTTTTTGTGTGTGCAAAATGATAGAATGGAGAGAATCCTACATGCTCTGATTAATTTACAGTGGAAAGGAGAGGTACGCATCTTAATGGACAGATAGAGTTGAGGACTGGGAGTCTACCTGGTCCTTCTGCAGACTTTCAAATAATCTCTCTAATTTTAGCCTCCAATTCCCAATTTCTGTCAGGAGTTTGTACAGTGAACTGGCTTCTCATTCATTCCCTCTCTCTCTCTCTTTTTCTCTCTCTCTCTCTCTCTATGACGGACCTTCTTTTATTCTGTTGTTCACCATTTCTCCGTTCAATCTCTGCTTGCACATTTGTAATTTGTGACAGACATCTCTAGTTTCATCCAAGGTAGAGTGTATTTGTGCTTCTTGTTCTTTATTGTTTGAGGGTGATTTTTCAAGAGAAAGAGAGCATAGAAATGGCTTCATGTTCTCAATTTAAAACTGGAACTCAAGATTTTTAACAGAGTTAGAATTCAAAGCAAAGGCATTTGACTCAGATTTTTTTGCAAATTTGATTTTAGATGAGTCTTGTTGGAAGAAATCTATTTCTTTTCCCTTTTAAATGGCAATCTCTGATACAAGACTAAATTTTCTTCCCTACTGGAACTAAATTAATGCACTATATTATATGGTCCATTTAATCCTAACTTCGATATCCAGGCTAGCCACATTCTGAGATGCCAATCATTTCTCCTTATTGGATTGCAGCTGTAAATCTGCAAGTTACAGAAATAAAAAAGAAACACAAGCCTGCTATGCATGGGTCAGTACATTCAGCCTGGAAAGGGCTGAGTGAAAACCAAGGATCATTTAACAACTGGCCTGATCTCCTCAAAACTGTCAAATAAGAAAAGATGAGGAAAACCTGAGCAGTTGCTCCACAGTGAACATAGATCTAGTTGAACATGGACACTATTGCTCCACATTGCTCCACACTGAACATGGACACTGAGTGTATTAGGTCACCTTGGACTGGATTCTGTACCAAAAAGGAAAGAATGCTAACGAAGGACATTGTTGGAGCCATAGGGAACATTTGACGCAGGTGCATGGGTTGCATGGTAGCACTATGACAATATTGCTGCATATACTTTGACTTTTGTTTGTTAGGAAATGCACATTGACATGTTTAGAGTTAATGAGTACCATGTTTGCAACTTACTCTCAAATGATTCAGGGTAATAAGGCAAAAATGGTACGATGTTAATTATTCAACTATAAACTATTAAATTTTAATTAAATGGAGGAATCCAGGTGGAAAGGGTAAAGAAGTTATTTATGCTTTTCTTGCAACATTCCTGTACATTATAAATTATGCAAAATATGATTTTAAAAAAAAAAGAAGAAGAAGAAGAAGCTATCTGCTCCAGTTTCAAAACATTGCTGGTATATCTTGTAGATGCCTACTCCTCTGACATTGTTTGAAGTAGACATTTTTTCCTGATCCCTGTCCTTGTAGCCTAGTTACATTTGAGACAAAACAGAGTGACTTTAAAAAAAAAAACCTGTTGGCATGCCAGTCTGAGGAAGTGTGTGTGTGTGTGTGTGTGTGTGTGTAAGTAAGCAGGACAGCCAAGAGTGGAGTTGTGCATGCTAACAGTACATGGTATTCACAAAGAGAAGTATCACTTGGGGGTCTTCTCAGTATTAATCACAAATCACACATATAACTGTGCAATTTCCTTAGAGATTAACACTCAAACTGAACAAGATTGTGACACCACCAAGAACAGTTAATCTCCAAAGCACAACTGTCCCAACTCATTGTCTGGTAGGCTTCAGAATTTTTTTTTTAAGCCTTTGAGACAAAATTTACTTTCATTTTCTTTGGAATTATAAAAGAGTTTAGTAAAATAAGATTCAAAACAGAAAAGTTCCCAACCACATTTTCAGAGAAAGATCTCAGTATCTTTAGAATTCTCATTTCCAGGGCTGGCAGTGTTGGTCAGTGGTAGAATGCTTGCCTAGCATGCATGAGGCCTCAAGTTCAATCCCCAGCACACACACACACACACACACACACACACACACACACACACACAGACAAATCATTTCCACCGCCTTCCCACCTCACAGAATCAACTGTTCCATCCCAGCAGGGCAAAAGTGAAGAAGTGAATATGAGTTATTATAAAGTAAACTTCAACTACACATGTTTTATATTTGTTCCTAGTTTGCACTGCTTCAAAAACACATTCAAGGATAATGAATCTTAAGCAAGAGAGAAGAAAATGCTTCAGTTACATTTAAAAAAAAAAAAAAAAAATCAGTGCATGAGCAGCAGAACCAGAGTAGTTTGCAGTAATGGCATTGTGGCTTATCACATTTTAGTTAATGTTGCAAAGTAAGAAATCCATGAAGAGAAATAACAATATGTGAGGAGAAAATGAACAAAATGTGCTTTGCTCATTTCTGTGACTGGGATAGTTTCCTTTAAATAATTCATGACCAGGCCTTTTCAGTGTACGGCTGAATGTACAATGTGTACTCTCAAAAATAACAGAGCTTAGTAATATGAGGCTTGAATTTAATTCTCAGCTCTTAAATTTCTGATAAGAAGTAGAAAGGAGCAGCCAGAAATGGGAAGAAAATGTGCAGGAGAGCAGCGTGGAGAGGTGGCCTGTAAGGGTGAGTGGCTTTGGCAGAGGTCCCAGTTTCCTAGTTGCCTAGGTAGCCCCTCTTAGTCTTGTCTAGTGGCTTCTTACAATCACTTTATGGCTTGTCTGGAGTTCATGTCTGTTTCAATCCCTGCTGCATTTCTCAGGAGGCTTCCAGGAGATGACCTAGGGCCCATGGAGCATGCACAACTAGAACCACTGGGATCTGAGTAACTCCAGAGTTGCATGGAACAGGAAGATGAGTCCACAGCGTGACAAGTATCAAGTGTCACATAAATGTGCCTGTGGATCCAACAACTCATCATGTGGGAGTTTATCCCAAAACAATGATTAAGGGCATGTCTAAGGATTTAGCTAAAAGATGTTCCTCGATGTGTTGTTTATAGAGCAAAAGCCAGGGGGAGCATACTAAAGGTCTAAGTTACTGTATATCTACAAAACCTAATAAATCTTTCTAGAAATCAGTAGACTGAGCCAAAAAGAGAATCTATGCACTGATTTCAAATACTCAGAAGTTCCAGGGATTATAGCAAGGACACTTTAAAGCATAATAATAATCTTTTCAAAATAAAAACATCAAATCTGCAAGTTACAGAAATAAAAGAGAAATATAAGTTAAAATGGTGAAA
Source organism: Tamias sibiricus (assembly GCA_025594165.1). Lineage (NCBI taxonomy): Eukaryota > Metazoa > Chordata > Mammalia > Rodentia > Sciuridae > Tamias > Tamias sibiricus. Next base: position 124,040,329 of record CM046666.1, on the reverse strand, counting down.
GGGAATTGGAATTGAGATATTCAAAAGAGAGTTGAGTCCTTGAACTTTCCCTCAGACTCTTCTAGACCCCAAGGGGGAAAAAGCAAGAGGCATCCTTTCTCCTGGGAACAAGAAGAAAGGAAGGCCTCGGGGGAGTAAGGCCTGCACCCCACATGGATGCACCATCCAAATGGAAGCTTCCTGCATGTTAGAGACCACAAACTACCATAAAAACATAAGCTGGTGAGAAAATGAAAAAACTGTGGGGTTCCTGGAGAGGGAGAGGAAATGTGAGATAGCTCCGACACTCCTGCAACATAGGGCAGATCCCCATGGAAAATAACCTCCAACTAAAACATCATGAAGGAAGAACAGCAAATGAGACAAATGAAAATCTGTCATCTCAAGAACTGGAAGTAATAAAATAGTCCAAATGAGACTTTAGTGTAATTATTATTTAAAATATTCAAAGAGAAATCAAAGTAATAACAGAAGTAAATTTTTAGATGTTCATTTGAAAAAGAAAAAAACATTTTAGAAGTAAAACAAGTGTAGTATATCTAATGTTTGAAATAAAGAGAAATTAGATAAATGAGTTGGAATAAAATATTTGAAACATAAGAGGAAACAAGAATCTTAAGCAAGATCTGGATGGTGGAATGAAGGAGCCCCAATTAGGAAGGGCTATTGCGGCTAGCTGGAAGCCATAAGTTCCACCTGATATGTATGTGATGCACCTGTAAATGCACGTGAGGCACCCGCAAAGCTAAAGGTATATAACTGGGTGAAAGCAGTTGGAGTCAGGAGAAGAATGAATTCATTCAGTCAGTCGTGCAGTTGCTCGGTCGGTCAGAAGAAGAGTTCGGGTCAGAGAAGAAGAAAAGAATCAGAGCGGCCAGAACGTAGGCAGAGCGGTTACAGAAGAGAAACCAGATAGAAGAAGTAATTGCTGGTCAGAGTTAGGCTGAGGCTCCCGAGGAAGAAAGAAGAAAGAAGAAAGAAGCTCTAAAAAATAATCTTTCTCTAAGCTAAGCTCTATCTTTCTTTCTCTCTCTCTCTAAGCTAAGAAGAAAAGAAGAAAGAAGAAAGCTCTCTCTAATCTTTCTCTCTAATCTTTCTCTCTAAGCTCTTTCTAAGAAGAAGAAAAAAATCTTTCTTTCTCTCTCTAAGCTCTCTCTAAGAAAGTAGAAGTAAAAGTAGTAATAGCTTTACTCTGCCTCCGAGTTTTCCTCCTGCGGCGCTGTGGCTGGCCATGACAGGCAGCTTACAGTGGAATACTACAGAGTCATTAAAAATAATGATGAAAATTTAAAATATTTAACTTGGTATCACATACTGATATAGTTTGGATCTGAAATGTTCTCCAAAGGCCCATGTGTCAAAGGCTTTGTAACTCCAATGTGGTACTATTGGGAGGTGGTGGAACCTTTAGGAGGTAGAGCCTAGAGGGAGGAAGTTAGGTCACTGGGGGACTTCCTTCAAAGGGGATAGTGGGAACTCAGTCCCCTTCTCTACCTCTTTGCTCCCTGGCCACCATGAAGAAAGCAGCTTCCTCTACCAGGTGCTCCCACCAGTACTTGCTGCCTCACCACAGGCTCAAAAGCAACAAGCAAACTGACTATAGAATGACACCTTCAAAACTGTGAGCCAAGATAAACCTTTCCTCTTTTTAAACTGATTATCTCAGGTATTAGTTATAGTAAAAACTGAATATTACATGTACTGTTGTCAATATGTGAGCTTCGTGGAGCATAAAAGCTTCCTAAAATTTGAGGCAGATTTGGCATATATGTGCATGAGTGTTTTTCTGGGGAGCAAATTTATATACATATATATATACATACATACATATATATGCATACATATGCATATATATATATGTAGTTTGAATACACACACACAAATATATATATGTAGCTTGACTATTCCTTTTCAAAGAAGTATGTGAGCTTAAGTGTTATATGCATATTTGGTTCACTAAACCAATATTGATTGGATTCCTTTTTATATTCTGGAGTTATAATGATGAGACAGAAAAAGATGAAAAGAACATTATACAATTTCTATCTTTATGGAGTCTACAATCTGGTTAGGAAGACAGCATCAATAACTAAAAATATAAGAAAGAAATATGAAATTACACCTGTAGTAAATCTTCTCTCTCTCTCTCTCTCTCTCTCACACACACACACACACAGTGCTACAACCATATTTAATTGAAAAAAACAGCTGGTCAGAGAGGTGTAGAAAGGCTTCCCTGCAGGAGCTGAGGGGTTAGAGGCAACTTGGAGAAGAGGTCAGTGGAGGTAGAAGAATTTTCTGTACAGAGGGAAGGTTCAAGGGCACCAGCAACCTGGCACTACTGAGAAGCTAGAGAAAGGCAAGTATGACCCAAGCTCAGAGACCTATGGAGGCGAGGTAAGAGGTCACCCTGAAGGCCTGGGCTGGGGTCCATCTCTGCAGGGTCTGGGGTGGCACTTTAAGGTGAACAACTTTTACAGTTGTGATAAGGTCACAGTGCAGTATTAGAAGACAATGCTAAATTCTCAGCAGGATGAAGGGGACCAGAATAACAGGGAGATCATTAGAAGGGTCTGGTTGTAGCTACACAATGGTAGCCTGAATGAATTTGAGAGATACTGGAGGTAACTTGATAAGTGACTATCAGGTTTCTGACTCTTGAAACTGGGTGGTTGGTGGTATCAGTTATTAAAATAAAGAAAACGGTCAGGTTTTACCTGCAATAATTATGTATACCCCAAAAAGATTGGTTTTGAAAACTCTTCAAGACACCAAAAAAAATTAATATCAGATAAGCAGTTGGATAATATGATTAAAAGCTCAAAGGGCATGTCCAGCCCAGAAATAGATTATCTGATTACTGATATAGAAATCATAGGTCTGAATTAAGCAGCCTAGAAAGAATATACAATGAAAAGAGATGCAAAGTTAAAACAGACTAGAGGAATGCCCACATATAATGACTAAAGAACATTAAGGACATTCTGTGCAAAGAATTCAGAGAGGCCCAAGAAGTGGGAAGAAAGCCAGATGAGTGTTACATCACAGAATCCACCGCAAGACAGTGTTTAAAGGAATGGGTACTTGATACCACTCAATACTGCAGAGAGATTGACAAATATAAGAACTTTAAAAGGGGAGGCACTTTTCGGTTCAGCCACATGGACTGGAAGGTGCAAACCAGTTTAGGATGGGTGAGGAGTGATTTGGAACCAGCACTAGGGACGGTCAGCACAGGTGACTCTTCAGCAGGGTTATGACTTGTAGACTATATCCATGTCTCTAGCTTTTGCAAAATTTCCTTGGAACTCAACCACACCTGTGCATTGACATATTGTCTACGGCTGTCTCACAGCATCAGTAGAGCTGAGTAGTTGCAAAAGAGATGATTCAGCCCACAAAGGCTAAGATATTTGTAGATTTGAATATCCTTTATCTGAAATGCTTAGGAATGGAAGTGTTTTGAAATTTTGATTTTGAGGTTTTGGAATGTTTGCATAAACATAATGGTCCAGGACATGGGACTGGAGTTTAAATATGAAATACATTTGTATTTCATAGATATCCTATATACATACCCTGAAGGTAATTTCATACAATATTTTAAACGATTTTGTGCATGAAACGAAGTTTCATAGTTTCACATAAAATTCCAATTTTCCACTTGCTGTGTCATTTTGGCACTCAAAAACTTTGGATTTTGGAGAATTTCTAGGTTTGAATTTTCAGATGAGGGATACTCAACCTGTGATATATGATCCTTTGCAGAATTTGCTGACCCCTGTTTGAGAGAGATTTGAAGGGAGGAAAGAAAGTAGAGGGGGTACTAGCTAAATTTTCCTGATTATATCTTGTTTTCTAGATTTGACTTCTTGAACCATGTCTTTTATGTAAGTATCAAACAAAACTGAATTTGCTAAATGCAATTTCTAAAATTCAAAAGCAAAATTAAGCAGATGTAATTGTGTATCAATTTAGTCATATAGCCACAAATAGAAATTATTTCAATTTTTAAATGAAAATTTGATACATCCCTTAATGTGATATATCTTAAGGATGAAAAGAACTGAAAAAACAACAACATTTTAACAGGTTTCAATGACTGTATTGTGTATATAGTGATGGTTTTATTATTCTGGGCATGTTGGGCATGTATTGTTATGGAACAAAGAAAAATGGGTAATTATATTGGTGTCCCAAGATTTCCTACATGAGAGAAAGGAGATATATATGCACTATGAAAAGTGTCAAGTAAAGACTGTCAACTTAAATCTGAATAGTTAATATGGATCTGTGACCTTTTTTTTTGGTACCAGGGATTGAATTCAGGGGCACTCAACCACTGGGCCACATCCCCAGCCCGTTTTTTGTATTTTATTAGAAGGTCACCTGTGCTGACCGTCCCTAGTGCTGGTTCCAAATCACTCCTCACCCATCCTAAACTGGTTTGCACCTTTTATCAGTGGTCTCACTGAGTTGCTAAGTGCCTCACCATTGCTGAGGCTGGCTTTGAACTCGGGATCCTCCTGCCTCAGCCTCCTAAGCGCTGGGATTACAGGTGTGCGCCAACGCACCCAGCTGCATTATGACTTTTTTTAAGAGTTATTTTCTAGTTCTGTCTGCTGAAAATTCCTAGAAAGTATGTGCAACCTAGATAGTTAGGTGTGTACTCAAACCATACCTCACTCTAAATACCATTTCCCACCCAAATATACCAGGGCTCCTTGAAGAATTGTTGATCCTAAGTCTGGAGCAAAGGAAGGACAAGATGAGCCTGGAACTTCTTGTTATACTGGAAAGAAAAGAAAAGAATTTGCCAAAATGGATCAAAAGTACTCAAGTTTTCTTGAAGAGGCTCTGAGAGCCAAGGATAGAGCAATTTGAACAAGATTAAGAAAAAGAACTGAATTGGATTAAGTCATATCAAATTACTTAAATTCATAATAAAAATACTTAAGTTCATAATACTACAAAGAACTCAATGATCAATTTTGGAGGATGACAGAAAACCAAATGATTGTTTAGGAGACTGGTAAATAATATCAACATATGCCTTTGCTTTATGAACAATACCTCATGAGAGAGCAAATCTGTAATGTCAGGACGCTTCTATTCCAATCTAGTGAACACAAAAGGAATGACATATTAGTATGTCAACATTCTGCAACTTCTAATGAATAATGGACCTGTACAAAGAATGGCAGCTGATAGCCCAATTAGAAACACCAGGTAAACAAGCTGTGGAAGGAAGGAGGAGCTTAATACCACTGATCAGGTGTCCTTATCAGAAAATCAAACCTGAATCTGATCAGGCCCAAACTACCAAATTTGAGGAAATAGAGCCCAGAAGGGGATAGTCAGCAAAGTGAAGACTATGGGAAACTCTAGGAAACCTATACGTTAAATTGAGTAGTCACAGTGATCAATTGCAATGTATACAGCTTGAGTCCTGATTTGAACAAATCATTTTGAAAGCAAGAATTTTTGACACCATTGAGGGAATTCAAACACTGACTAGATAGTTGGTGATATTAAGGACTTTTTATTATTTTATTAGATTATCCGAGCCCAGTAGTACATGCCTATAATTCCATCAACTTGGGAGGCTGAGGCAGGAGGATCTCTGGTTCAAGGCCAGCCTTAGCAACTTAGCCAGACCCTGCCTCAAAACATAAAATGTATGGGGATGTAGTTCAGTATATATCTCCCCTGGCTTCAATCACCAATACCACAAAAGAAAGAAAAAAAGAATTATTAGGTTAATAATGTTAACATAATAGTAGAATTGTGATGAAAAAAATTTAAGAACAATTATTTTTTATATGCTGGAATATTAATGTAAGAACCAACATATCTGGAATTTGCTTTAAAATTATTCATGGTATCCAGCAGTTGTAACTTTGGGAAACTTGATGAAATAGTAAGAACCATGACTTGATCATTGTTAAAAATTAGTGTTGAAAAAGAAACGCTCATTATTATTTTTTTTAAAATATATTTATTTATTTGCTTTAGTAGTACACAATGTGTTTATTTTTACATGGATGCTGAGGATCGAACCCGGGCTGTGCACATGCTAGGCGAGCGCTCTACCACTTGAGCCACAACTCCAGCCCCAGTCATTATTATTAATTTGCAATTAGAGAAATGCAAATCAAAACTACACTGAAGCCGGGCATGGTGGCGCACGCCTATAATCCCAGCATTTGGGAGGCTGAGGCAGGAGGATCGTGAGTTCAAAGCTAGCCTCAGCAATGGTGAGGCACTTAGCAACTCAGTGAGACCCTGTCTCTAATAAAAATACAAAAAAGGGCTGGGATTGTGGCCCAGTTGTCAAGTGCCCCTAAGTTCAATTCCTGATACAAAAAAAAAAAAAAAAAAAAAAAAAAAAAAAAACTACACTGAGATTTCTTCTCACTCCAGTCTGAATGGCAACTCTCAAGAATACAAGCAAGCCGGGCGTGGTGGCGCACGCCTGTAAGCCCAGCACTTTGGGAGGCTGAGGCAGGAGGATCCCGAGTTCAAAGCCAGCCTCAGCAATGGCGAGGCACTTAGCAACTCAGTGAGACCCTGTCTCCAAATAAAATACAAAAAAGGGCTGGGGATGTGGCCCAGTGGTCGAGTGCCCTGAGTTCAATCCCCAGTACCACAAAAAAAAAAAAAAAAAAAAAAAAAAAAAAAGAATACAAGCAACAATAATGTTGGTGAGGATGTGGGGAAAAGGGAATGCTCATACATTGCTGGTGGGACTGCAAATTGATGAAGCTGCTCTAGAAAGCAGTATGGAACCACCATTTGACCCAGCTATCCCACTCCTTGGTTTATGCCCAAAGGACTTAAAAATGAGCATAGTACAGTGATGCAGCCATATCAATGTTTATAGCAGCTCAATTCACAATAGCCAAGCTATGGAACCAGCCTAGGTGCCCTCAACAGATGAATGGATAAAGAAAATGTGGTATATATACACAATGGACTATTACTCAGCCATTTAAAAAAAAGCTTGACTTTATGACTTTTGCTGGTAAATGGATGGAGCTGGAGACTATCATGTTAAATGAAATAAGCCAGTCCCCCAAAACCAAAGGTTGTCTGTTCTCTCTGATATGTTGATGCTAACACACAATAAGGGTTGGGGGAGGGAAGAATAGAAGTTCATTGGATTAGACAAAGGGGGGTAAAGGGAAGGGAGGGGGGACAGGAATAGGAAAGACAATAGAATGAATCAGACATAATTTTCCTATGTTCATATGTGAATACACAACCAATGTAATTCCACATCATCATGTACAACCAGAAGAACGGGAATTTGTATTCCATGTATGTATAATATGTCAAAATACACTCTCTTGTCATGAATATCTAAAAAGAACAAATTTTAAAAATGGGTGTTGACCATATGGGGATTCTTTACATTGTTTGTATAGTTTTGATCAAGCTGGTAAAATTCCAAAATAAGATTAAAGGGAGAAAAAAAAAACAATTATAATAAACAATTTACCCTGCTGGTGGTTTTATGCAGTAACTCCCTGCGACTGGTATGCATAGGGGAGAAATGAAAAAGTTGGGCTGATCAAAGACTGGGGTTTTGGAAACTGAACGTGATGCACGGAGTCAAGGGAACTGGAATGTAGGTTAGTGAAAGGGCTGCAGCCTCTAAGTGGGGTTATCCAGGAGCCTCTAGGGAAGGGCCGACTGACGGAGGAAACAGGAGCCCACAGACAGCAGAACCAGTGAGCCAAACAGCAGTCAAGGTGGGGCTGCTTGAGCAGGCAGACTTAAAAGAAGGGGGACCGCTTCCACCAGTGGCCTGGGGTATAATGCACTTATTATGGGAATTGATGGCTAAGAAAAGTGGAGTAAAAATTCATCGTGGATGAGAAGATCGATTGCGTGCACAGGGTATCAGGTATGTTTTCCACATGGATGCCAGTGTCAGACAGAATAATGACTAGGTTAGGAGAGAAAGGATTTGAAGAACCATGTGCTAAAGTATTCAGAACATGAGACAGCAAAGCTGGGTGGCTTTGTAAGACAATAATGGAGTATGATTGCACATTTTCTCTTAAAAAAGATGCTAAATACTTTATATAATTTGATCCACATATCATTATATGGCACGTGAGTATAAGAAGTTAGAACAAGTATTGGTATTTTCCTCCTTTTGCTTATCCACATTTTCTAATATGTCTATAGAAGACTGGTATTAAAAATTGACTAGACCAGGAGAGGTGGCATGCGCCTGTAATCCCAGCAGCTCTGGAGGTTGAGGCCTGAGGATCGAGAGTTCAAAGCCAGCCTCAGCAACCACAGTGTGCTTAGCAACTCAGTGAGACCCTGTCTCTAAATAAATTCCAAAATAGGGCTGGGGGATGTGGCTCAGTGATCAAGTGCCCCTAAGTTCAATCCCCAATACCAAAAAGAAAAATTGACTAGGCTGGGATGGCGTGTGGCTCAGAGGTAAGAACACTTGCCTAGAAGGTGCAAGGCCCTGGGTTGGATTCTCAGCATGGGGGTGTGGGTGTGGAATGACTAGGTAAAGAACACCTGGTGCTTGCCCACATATTTTCTTTGCTAGGTGGAAAATTCATGCTCCAAGTCTTTGTCTAACTCCTATTCATGCTTCAAGCTCCACCATAAATATCACACCCTCAGGGAAGCCTTCCCTGATCCTTGGACTTGGCAAGGCCCCCATTACTTTTCCTTTGTCACTTAGCACAATTGTAGCTATTTATTTGCTACCAGGCTAACTGGCCCTGCCTTGGATCGTGGGAAATCAGGAAAATGCATCCACGCAGACTTGCTTTGTACTTCCTCTGTGTGAGGCAATGTGATGCTGAGGATGAAGAAATTCTGTCTGGACCCAGTATGGTAGGGAGGTCCAAGTCCTGTGGCTGGTAAAAAGCAATTTTGGCAAGCATCTGAGCTGACAGCAGAGTTTCAGCCTGGAATACAATCAGATCCCCCATCTCCCCAATAGGCTGAGGGTTCCTGCTACCCCAACAGGTGCCTGCAGGAGGCTGACTCGCTCACCGGGCACTACTACTCCATGTCATCGCCTAACTGCTCCTGAAATCGTATCCTTTACACTTGCACTATAGTATAATCTAGGTGTCATTTTTGTGTTCTCATTCTTGCTGACACTCAAACTCAGTACTATTATTATTATTATTTCTTCACCATTTAAGGTCACACTTCAATGCTATCTTGTACACTTCTTTGTACAAGAAAGAGATGGCATGGTGTTTGTAGTCTGGCTGGGACTAAATAAATGGATGTACCGTAGAATGAAGAATTGTTTTAAATAACAAAAGATGAAAAATAGAAAAAGAAAATCACTGTTCTTGTATTGGTTTCCTGTTGCCAAATTACCATGAATTTAGTAGCTTAAAGCAACACAAATTTATGTTCTCATAGTGCTGGAGGTCGGAAGTTTTGAGTCAGTGTCACTGGGCTGCTATGGAGGTGTTAGTCTGACTGGTCCCTTGCCTTTTCCTGCCCTAGTGGCTGCCTGCCTGCCTTGGCTAATGGCCCCTTCCTCCATGTTCAAACTAGCTGTGAAGCATCTTCAGACCTTCCCATCTCTCCCCCTGCACCCACCAGCCCATCACTTTCTCTTCTGGCTCTGACTCCTCCCACATCACTCTTATAAGGACCACTCTGATTTTATTGGATCCATTCAGATAACCCAAGATCATCTCCTCATCACAAGATTTTACACTTCATTACACTGCAAAGACCCTTTGCCATAGACAGTAAGATCCACAGTTTTCAGGGACGAGAACATGGACATTTTGGGGGGGTTGCGGTTATTGAGCCTGCCACACAGCTTGAACATCTGAGACATCCCATGGAAATAATTACTGTGGTGCTACTTTGTATTGTCAAAAATATCCTGTGAAACGCAAGACTATCCCCCTTTTTCTATTTTAGAACAGGTTTTATTCTACTAGAATATAAATTACAGTGGGCCAGAATTTTTATGTTCTGTTCACTGTTGAATCCTGTGCACCCAGAAGTGTGTTCAGTCCATGGTAGGCACTCAATGTTTGCTGAGTATTAAATAAAGAAACTTTAGGTTTTGCCACCCCTCAATTTGCTTATACTTTATTTTAGGTGAAATAACCTCAATTTCTATTTGGTAGTGCATCCCTAGCTATAAAACAAACATGATCAAGGCTAAGTCAATTCATGTGGGTCAATTTCCTGGCCACAGCAACTGGTCAGAGGCCAGCACAAACCTAAACCAGTATGAAGCCAAAGAAAATATCTCTCTCTCTCTCTCTCTCTCTCTCTCTCTCTCTCTCTCTCTCTCTTTCTTGGGCACAACTGAAATAAAGTAAGAATGAATCCATGGTTACTGAAGGCAGAGCAGAGAGAGAGAGAGAGAGAGGAAGTCATTGGTTTTATTATTGAAACACTGGAACAAGCTTTAACTGCAGCCCAACCCATGGCTGGATTTTTCAATTACACAAGAGTAGAATGTTTCCTTAATTATTTGTATCTTGTTTAGAGCCAACTACAGGGAAGCACATCTATAACCACTAAGTATCACCACAAGGGTGAGAGTAAAAAGGCACCTACTGAAACTGAACAAACAATATGACTTCATTACATTGAGAACAGAAGGGATGGGGGCAGCGCTAGTGGTCAGAGTTTCTGCCTGCAAGGAATAGGATCAAGAGGCGGGGGACACCTCAGGGCCTTCAGGTCACTCATGTCTGTGCCTTACCTTGGCTATGTACCAAATCACTGGAGGAACTCAGTCAAAAGAGTCTCCTGAGCCCATTCCAGTTGTGTTGAGCCCAAATCTCTATCATCCAGGCTCATGATCTGTGCTTTACCAACTCCAAGTGACTCTGATGGGCCACACCTTTTCAATGTCCGCGAATGAACTTGACTTCCCTTGGTAGAAGGAAGAGGCAGCAGAACGGATCCTGTTGCGGATCAGCATCCGCTGACATCAGTTACCAAGCACTGAATATCTGTACGGTGGTCTTAAGAGTACCAGTAATTCTGTTTCAGTTTACTTTAGAAAAGCCCCATGTTAATTAACTACTTAATTATGCCTGCAGGTCTGAAGGGCTCTATCCCACCCATTCGACTGCCAAATACTTTTTGCTTTTCCTTCCTCCCAGCTATATTCTTCAGAATTGAGATGCCCAGAGAATTGACTATTAGATAAATGGACAACCTTGAATCATTTTTAAACCTGTTATCTTCCTTTTGTTTTTCATAAGTAATAAGGAAAACCAGGGCAGCTTCAGTGTTAATATATTCAAGGACTCAATGATATTTGCCATCCTCTGGCTTTGGTCTTCAATCTTGTCCCCTGAGATGGTTTTCATTTTTTGGTGGTGTTGGGAATTGAACCCAGGGCATGTGAGGCCAGCTATATCCCCAGTCCCACCCCTGAGATGGTTTTCAAATGACTAACTGCTGCAAGCATCAGTCTTCATGCAATAGAGACCACAAGCTAGCAGAGTGGAAGACAGCATGTCCCTTCCACCAGTCCCTTCTAAAGTTTCTTTAAATTTGAAGAGAACTGTCAGGTCTTACTAAACACACCTGCATTCCTAGTGAGTCAAGAGGCAGAGGCAGGAGTATCTGAAGTTTGAGGCTGGCCTAGTAACTTAGCAAGACACTCAGCAACTTAGTTGAAAGAGCAATTTAGTGAGACCCTGTCTCAAAAAAAAGAAAAAAAAAATTGGGATTACAACTCAGTGGTAAAGCACTTCTGAATTCAATCCCCATTACAAAAACGACAAGAAAAAAGATTGAAGAAAACTCCAGAAGCTCCCTAACAGCCACCCCTTTACTTCATGGGCAGAATTAATATCTGTATGTCCTAAACCAGACACCACCAAGAGATGCAATGATCCACGATGAATTCAGTCCACCTCCCACGCACCCGTGGTGGGGCAGGCCACCAACCACTGGAGGCATGTAATGCCTGGGGAAAATACAGAGCTCCTGTCAGGAGGAAGGAGAGGAATATGGAAGATGTGGGGCAGGCAGGTGACCAAGTGTCTGACCCACTCAGAAGGAATGGAGGAAAGACCTGTTCAGTCTAATTCTGCCTTTTTGAGCCCTTACTGATCTCAGTCCCACCCTACTCTACACTTAGAGGTATTTCTTAAATGGATAAAAACTCTTTTTACTGACTGGTAGTGAAACTCTCTTACTCATTTTTTCTTTGTATTTAAATTTTTATGAGCCATTGTTGCCCATCTTCTTTTCCAGATTAGCTTTAGAATCAATTTTGCAAGTGCATAAGAAAAGCTTACCTGTGGATTTGGCAAGATTGATTTGGAAACGAGTGACGTCTTAAGCATGGAATATCCATCTATTTACCCAGATTTGTTTGTTGTTATTGTCGTTATTGTTGCTATGCCTTAATACAAATGTATAATTTCCTTCATGAGGGTCTGCGCTCCACCTTTTCAGTTTTAGGCCATGCACGTGGGGAAGCAGACCTGAGAGAAGGGGGAGGGGAGAGACCCTGGCAACTTTGCTTTAATCTAAGGATCTAGGCCAGCCTGAAGCTAGACAAGTTGTAAGTCAGTAAATTCCCTTTTCTTCTTAAGCTGCTTTGAGTTCTGTTTCTCAGTTGGGTTGGAAAGCCTTCTGACCAGGACAGTGAAAGAACAGCTAGAGAGGTCAGGGGGCAAGAGGATCAACATTCACTGGATGCTTACTGTGTTCCGCAGATGTGCTACTTCTGCTTCGAAGACTTGCTGAGCCCATTTGGATCTCATGGGCAGCCACTTCCACTCTCACCCTGCTGTAACCCTCCTGGATATTTCCTAAAGAGGTTCTCGAGTACACAACAAGGCAAATGGTCTCTCCAAACCTTGTCTGAAGTTTCCAGTGAATTATCTCTGAATCAGATGTTCCCCATGTGGAAAGTCAAAGAAGATCTGGAAGCTAATATCACGTACAATATAAAGAGAGCAACGAAAAGGGTTGGGGCTGTAGCTCAGTGGTTGAGCACTTGCCTCGCATGTGTGAGGCACTGGGTTCGATCCTCAGCACCACATAAAAATAAATAAATAAGCCGGGCGCGGTGGCGCACGCCTGTAATCCCAGCACTTTGGGAGGCTGAGTCAGGAGGATCGCGAGTTCAAAGCCAGCCTCAGCAATGGCAAGGCACTTAGCAACTCAGTGAGACCCTGTCTCTAATAAAAATACAAAAAAGGGCTGGGGATGTGGCCCAGTGGTCTAGTGCCGCTGAGTTCAATCCCCGGTACCAAAAATAAATAAATAAATAAATAAATAAATAAATAAATAAATAAATAAATAAAATAAAGATATTGGGTTCATCTACAACTAAAAAAAAGGAGAGTGATGGAAGCGTTTTCTGGGATGCTGCAATTTAAGAAATTGTGCAATAAGCTGCCAGTCATGGTGAAGCCAGATTTAAAGATAGGTAGTGAGTGTGGTTAAGTAAATCAGGTCTAATATTGAGTCTAATAAAGAAAATGGAGTCCATAAAGGAAATGGAGTCGGTCCGAGGCCTGGAAAAAACAGAACAAAGCCTGGGGGATTAGAAGTTAAAGTCTAAAAGGCCAGGGCACATCCTAAAGAATGTTAAGGAAGCAGCTCCCAGTAAACAGGGAGATGCTAATCAACTTGCCCTAAGCCCTTCCTGCCAGACCACTCTTCCCCCCACCCCCATGGGCCCACCTGTGTCATACCTTTTAGTATGACACCCTTTACCCCCTTTTCCTGTCACAGGCAGGACAGAAAGAGATAAGCAAAGAGACTAGGGAGAACAAAAGAAGACCTTAGATATAAAAGGGAGAAGACCCCCCCCTTCTCGCAGATTCCCACTTTCTGGGTCCCCTTCTCCCTCCGGGGGAAGTCTTTTTTTTTCCTGCTGTCCTTAAATAAAGCCTTTCCTTTTCCACTCTACCCTTGCCTCTGCGTGCTTCTTGGGTGTTATACTTCAACATTGGGGAAGCAAGGACTCGTCCCAGTAAACAGCGGTAACAATGGGATAATAGGGTGAAATAGCATCTTTTGGAGTTGTGCATCCTGACACACCTTGAGTATTATTACTGTTTGTAATTCCTTTCGCAATTGCTTTATAGTGTGGTCTTTTTTAAAAAAAGAAAAATATATACATATATTTAGTTGTAGGTGAACACAATACCTTAATTTTATTTTTTAAATGTGGAATATATATATGTAAGTATATATATAAATATATATATATATATATATTAGTTGTAGATGGACACAATACCTTAATTTTATTTATCTTTAATGTGGTGCTGAGGATCGAACCCAGTGCCTCACATAAGCTAGGCAAGTGCTCTATCACTGAGCTATAACTGCAGCCCCTATAGTGTGGTCTTGAATTAATTAAATAATGAAAAGTCTTGAGCCAAGAAGAGTATTAGTCAATCTCCTATATTCTAATAATTATCTCAAGAAACTACTCCTGCCCAGAGAACTACCAAAAGAAAAATTTTCTCAAGTATCTATCTTTTTTTCATGTTTGTAATTGAGCAGGTTTTGGATATTTGCATTCATTCAACAAGCGTTTACCCAGTGACTCTGGTGTGCCTGACGTTTCTGTAAGTGCTGGAGACAGAAAGAGGCACCCAGGTCCTTGCCCTCACGGAGCCTGCCTTCTAGTGGAGTGGACAATAAATGAAGCACTGCATGGGACATAACGCAGGGGTGCTAAATGCTATCAAGAGATGTTAAACATGACCACCAAAGAGAACAGCGGCCACTTTACAAAATGGGAAGTGAGAACTTGAAGTGCTTGGACTTCTCCTGCTGTGGGCCAGTGACCTTCCCTCTGTCTAATGACCCTCTGCCTGTTCCCCCCCACCCCATCCTATAAAACAGCTTTGGGTTTTGTTTTCTTCTTTCCTTTTAAACTCAATAAATTTTATTTTTTACATTCACCCCCTGCCCTAAACACCATCCCAACAACAAAGGAGAATGTTGTATACTTTGGCTCCTACCCAACCACCCTGTGCGGAGGATAGAACATGACAGAATACTGGACCTAAGGGAACCAAGTCAGAATGACCTAATGGTCCAGACTTGCCTGGCCTTTTCTTTTCCTTTTCCTTCCTTGCTTTCTTTCTTTCTTTTTTTTTTTTTTTTTTTTTTTTTTTTTTTTTTGTTTTTGTTTTATTTTTTTGTTGTGCTGGGAATGGAAGCCAGGGTAGTCAAGTGCTCTACCACTGAGCTACACCCTAAGCCCACCTTCTACATTTAGAAAACAGTAATTTTTGGTAAAAGTGAACAGTTTAACTTTGAATGCTTTCCTTTCTGACATAGATTCTCTGATTGACCAATCTTTAGTCAGGCCCATCCCTGCACTTCCTTGTAAAATCCAGTTTTAGCAAAGAACACTGCTAAGTCAGTTTGGTAGGAACTCCTGACCAACCTCTTTATATCTAATGACCCTGGCTATCTGATCAGGTTCCTCATTCTTCACCACCCTCAGGAGAGGTCTGATCACCCAGGCCTGTCTCTGGCAAGAGTTCTGCTAGGTCCGTCTAGACAGGACCCCCCTTACCCCTAATGTTTCCCCTTAGTAATTTCCCCCACTTGGTTCCTTTGCCTATGAATTCCAACTTGCCTGTGCTGTATTTGGAGTTGAGCCCAATTTCTGCCTGGCGGCAAATCCCACGGCAGTGGCCCCTATGCCTAAAAGCAATTAGAGTAGCCTCACCGTGCTTTCACAAGTACCCAGGGATGATTTTTGTTTTTTCCTCTAACATCTTCACCACCTTCGTACAGAATTATTCTCATTTCAAATGGACTTCCATAACTAGTTACATGGCTGTTCTGTATTCCAAATTAAGCTAGAAGTATGAAAAAACTACACACCAGATTTGATTTCCTCTACAGATCACAAGGGAGCGATCTCCTCAACAGACCCCCCTCCAGAGGCTGCTTGGGAAGAGTGGGTAAGGGTGCTGGAGTGGGCTGGGGGCATTCTTTCTTAAACGTACTTTGGTGGGTACATTTTTCTGCCCTCCATCCCCGCTTCCAGTCTGCCCTGAAGGGGGCAAATGATGGGTGCTAGTGCCTTGTGAGCCATTCGGGTAAACTTGTTTGCCAACACTCCTCTCTCTCTCTCCCCCCACGGACACTCTCTCTCTGTTTTTTTTTTTTTTTTTTTTTTTTTTTAAATATTTTTACTTATTTGCTTTTAGTTGTACACAATGCATTTTACTCAATGCGTTTTATTTGTACGTGGTGCTGAGGATCGAACCCGGGTCTAGGGGGGCACTCTGCCCCTCTCTCTGCTGTTTTGAGACTGCAGTTGCAGGAATGTTGCCCCACCTGCCCAGGAAAGCTACAAGTTGAAGCAGCTCCAGCCCTGGAATGCCAGGCCTTTGTGTAAGGCATTGAGTTGCTGAGCAGAAGCAATTTAAAACCGGTTCCACCAGTGTGGCAAGGAGACTGATTCAACTCCTCCTAGGTTTCTCCAAGTGTGACAGACACAAACAGCTAGTTTCCTTTAAGGAGTCACAGGAAAGGTCAGTTTAGTCAAGGGGCAGAGGGAAGACACGGATGGGAACCATCATATGTGTTGACATATAAGCATGACGTACTGGGGAGAATGCCATGATGTAAGTGAAAAACCTGCTGAGCCCAAAAGACTAGCAAAGAAGGCTTCCCAGGAGGACCAACATTTAAACAGGGGTGAGAAGGAGAATTTGCCAGAAGGATGGTTTAGTGAACTGAACCTTTAGAAAATGTCTTTAAAATCGTAAAATTTCATTTAAGGTCATCTACCAAGCCATGTGTGATGGCACACACCTGTAGTCCCGGTGAATGGAGAGGCTGAGGCAGGAGGTTCACAAGTTTCAGGCCAGCTTAGGCAACTTAGTGAGACTTTGTTCCAAAAAAAGAAAAAGAAAAAAGAAGGGGGTGCTGGGGAATGTAGCTCAATGATGGAGCATCCCAGGGTTTAATCCCTAGTATTGAAAAAAGAAAAATAAAACAAAGATCATTCTAAAACTTAACAGTATGGACTATTGGAATATGTATTAAGATAGGGAAAAAACAGTCTTAGATATTTAATATATTTCATAGAGAGTAAGGAGAAACTTTTTTTTTTTTTTTTTTTTTTTTTTTTTTTTTGGTATCGGGGATTGAATTCAGGGGCACTCAACCACTGGGCCACATCCCTAGCCCTTTTTTGTATTTTATTAGAGACAGGGTCTCTCTGACTTGCTAAGTGCCTCTCCATTGTTGAAGCTGGCTTTGAACTCAGAGATCCTCTGTCTCAGCCTCCCAAGTCCTGGGATTACAGGCGTGTGCCACCTCGCCCAGCAGGAGAAACTTTTTTTTAATTTTTAATTTTTAATTTTTTGGTATCAGGGATTGAACCCAGAGCACTTAACCACTGGGCCACCTCCCCAACCCTTCTTAAAATTTTTAAAAAATTTTTTATTTGGAGACAGGGTCTTGCTAAGTTGCTTAGGGTCTTGCTAAGTTGCTGAGACTGACTTTGAACTTGTGGTCCTCCTGCCTGAGCCTCCCAAGTCACTGGAAGGAGAAACTTTTAAAGAAAATTCTGATGAAACATTTCCTACCAATAATTGAAATACTATATTTATAAATGCAACTATCTGAATTATAATAAAATTATTTGGAAATTGTAAAACAAACTGTTTAAAATAATGGGCTCTCCAACTTGAAAAAAAAGTACAAGTATAACCTAGCTTACATATAAATATTTAAATAATGCTTATTTCTTTCATTTGTTAATAAGTATTCATGGGTATGAGGGAAAATAGAGTACCAGAATAAATAGGATTCAAAACAAACTATTAATATTGAATCTAGCAATTTTACTCCTAGATTTATACCTAACAGAAATAACAACACACATATACAAAAGCTTGGAAATGGATATTCATAAAATCATTGCTTACAGCAACCAAAATGAGAAACAGCCCACATGTCTATCAACTGATAAATGGATAAGTAAACATAACACTTTTATACATTGGAATGTTATTGTCAATAAAAGGTAAGTATTGGAAAGCCGGGCACGGTGGCGCACGCCTGTAATCCCAGCACTTTGGGAGGCTGAGGCAGGAGGATCGCGAGTTCAAAGCCAGCCTCAGCAATGGCGAGGCACTTAGCAACTCAGTGAGACCCTGTCTCCAAATAAAATACAAAAAAAAAAAGGGCTGGGGATGTGGCCCAGTGGTCGAGTGCCCCTGAGTTCAATCCCCGGTACCACAATAAATAAATAAATAAATAAAAGGTAAGTATTGGGGCTGAGGTTGTGACTCAGTAGTAGAGCGTTTGCCTAACATGTGTGAAGCACTGGGTTTGGTTCTCAGAACCACATATAAATAAATAAAATAAAGGTCCATCAACAACTAAAAAAATATTAAAAATAAAAAAAAGGTAAGTATTGCCAGCAACAGTGGCACACATCTGTAATACAGGTGTAAGGAAGATTGCAAGTTTGAGGCCAGCCTCAGAAACACAGCAAGACCCTCTCTCAAAATAAAAATTAAATGGGGAGGAAACTGGGGGGTATACTTCAGTGGTAGAGCACCCTTGGGTTCAATTCCCAGTTGTATAAAAAAAAAAAAAAAAAAAAAGGAAAGTATTAGTGATACATACTACATACTACAAAATGGATAAACTTTATATATATGGAAAACATTATAATTACATGAAAGGCGTCAGTCACAAAGATCACATATTGCATTTGTGCAAAAAGTCCATAAGAGGCAAATTTATAGAGACAGAAGCCAATTAGTGTTTGCTTGTATCTGGGCAGGGTGGCGTGGGGCTCAAGATGGGGAGTGACTGTCAATAGGTAGGGGAGTCACTTTTGGGTAATGACAATATTTTAAACCTAGATTGTGCTGATGTCTACACAACTCTGTAGATGTACTAAAACCACTGAATTGTATCTTTACTTTGGAAAACTTTATTGTATGTGAATTATATCTCAGTAAAGATGTTTAAAGGAAATTTCATTGCATTAAATTAAAAAATGTGTGTGTGTGTGTGTGTGTGTGTGTGTGTGTGTGTGTGTGTGTTTGGCTTCTAAATTTAACTGAAATTGAGCGCAGCTGTAGCTAGGTTAGACCACCAACGTGCAGTGTCTGTAGGTGTCAGCCGGAGGGAAAGAAGAAGTGTAAAAAAGACTTGACCGAGGCTTTGCGGAAGGAACTGATGCTCAACAATAAAAACCATTCACACAAAATAAAGATGGGTTCTGAATGCCAAACCTAGACACCAGACACATATGTACAACTTTCCCTGAAATCAGCTGCACAGAGCTATGAAGCACATACTGCTCTCTGTGGAAACACAGCTGCTACCAGACAAAGAAAAGTAATTTCACTGAACAGGTTAGTTCCACATTCTTGTCCCACAGAAAGTTAAGAATTCAGGTACCAGACAAAAGACACAATTTCCAGAGACAAAATGTCAGGTCTGAAGTTAAGCAGTCTCAAAATACACCACAAGAGCTCTACTGACCCCCAGTGGTGACAACTGAGATTGCTTGGTTTATGATACAAGGGACAATAACGTGACGCACGCAGCAATTACTGATCTGGGGTTCCACCTATTATTTTCTTATCTTGAAAGCAGCAAAGTTGGAGTAAAGTAAACACAGCAAATGACTGTCATAAATGTCACTTCCCCTGATTTCTACGCACGAACTAAAGAGCCCATTTCGCTGTAGCCTGTCCACAGCCTTTTTCAGCAGAGCCAGGAAGGTGTTTGTCTCCTTCCAGTGACTGGTCAGGGTGAGTCAGTTCACAACCTGCTTTGCACCTGCAGATGCAGGAGAAGCTGACGAAGGAGAAGGAGAAGAGAAATGGCTGATCAAATGAGATAGGCAGGAAAATTGGAAGAAACTGGGGGAGGCAGGTTGCAAACTGAAACAAGCCACTTTGGTCATGTGCACCTCTCAGATACTTTTTGGTAGCTGCCTAAGAATCACAAGGTTAGCCTCACCACTTTAAGGAAACGCAACTAACATCAAATGATGCCACTCCTAGGGTTTCACTAAACAGACCTTAGTAAATAAATGCAAACCACTTTGTAGAGTCCCTTGTGCAGGCTTGATGAAGTCCTGGTTTTCTATCTGCTGGGTGAAAGTTTCATCCAATTGAGAAGGTTCAGTGTTCTACCAACAGCATCCTATTATTACCCTAGTTGTTGGTCTCAGGTTACCAGAAACAGCTCAGACTGACCCAAGGTCATTTATTTGGGGATGAAGCCTGGGAGACCACACACAGGACCTGCCACTGGCCCAGCTGGTGCCAGTGGCACTGAAGTATATGAATATGCTGCTCTCTCCTGTATTTCACTCGGTCCACACATCTTGACTCGTCCAAATTTCACGAGTCTATGTCTAACATAGTTAACGAGGCACTGGTTGCTCCTATAACAGATGTCTGATATTTGCTCTGATAATAACTAAGACGTTGGGACCTTTCCAATCTAGAAAGAACTAATGACCCTTAGTGTATGAATTCCCAATCAGAACACTAGCTGCCCCTAGGTATCATTTCAACTAACAAATGTAATGCTGTCTGTGCTGAGGTATTTGAAAGTAAATTACAGATATTACACAAGGGAAGGGGAAGAATAGGGGCGGGACCCATTGGCAACCACTGGCCACTGCTGTATACCTTGCCCACATCCCTTTATGTCACTGCCATTGTCAGTGCTCATATATTTTTCAGATCCATCATTTAATAATCATTTACAAAGTGTCTACCTGTGTACCAGCTATACTGTCTGTATGACACTTCCAAGGAGAATTTAATAATCCAAGAGAATATTAAAAAGTCACTGGCTGAAGCCACTGACAAATTTTGCAAAAACAAAACAGCTTCATAATGGTGTGATGGCGTTCACACCCCCCATGGCTTCATTGCAGCCTCAAGGAGGAAACAAGCATTTGAAGAATCTGTAGATAAAACTTCAAGTATTAATTGTGTCTTTTTTTTTTTTTTTTTTTGGTAGGGAAAAAAAGACTCTTAAAGGTTATATACACATTTTACAATGTTTTGTTTTCTTTCTTTTTTTTTTTTTTGTACTGGGGATTGAACTCAGGGGCACTCAACCACTGGGCCACATCCCCAGCCCTTTTTTTGTATTTTATTAGAGACAGGGTCTCACTGAGTTGCTAAGTGCCTCGCCACGGCTGAGGCTGGCTTTGAACTTGCGATCCTCCTGCCTCTGCCTCCCAAGTGCTGGGATTACAGGCGAGTGCCCACCGTGCCCCACATGTTTTGTTTTCTTTAAGAACCAATGATAAGCCGGGCGCGGTGGCGCACGCCTGTAATCCCAGCACTTTGGGAGGCTGAGGCAGGAGGATCGCGAGTTCAAAGCCAGCCTCAGCAATGGCGAGGCACTTAGCAACTCAGTGAGACCCTGTCTCTAATAAAATACAAAAAAAGGGCTGGGGATGTGGCCCAGTGGTCAAGTGCCCCTGAGTTCAATCCCCCGGTACCACAAAAAAAAAAAAAAAAAAAAAAAAAAAGAACCAATGATAATTACATGATTAGGCAACCATTTACCTCAATTGTGATTTAGTGCACCGTAAAAGAATTGTGAATAAGAATTCTTGACGTTGTTTGTTGGTCCAGAGGTCAAACCAATGACTTATCAGAGCAACTCTTTCCTGAAAGAGCTGTAAGGGAGGAAATGATATTTTACTGTACCTTTATATACATTCTTAGTTGCTAAGCGATCTTCAGATGATCTACTAACAACCTCCCAGCTAATATTTGCATAGCACTTTACAATTCACCAGGTGCTTTCACATATGTTGTAGGGGTTTAGCTTAAACTGTTTTTATCCAGGGATAAGAGGAGACTGGGCTTGTTGGGTAGGCTGCTGGGAAAGGCTGCTGGGGGTGTAATAACAGAGAAGGAGGGAAAACAAAGAGGTAGTGTGAACTGGCTCTTGTTTTTACCTAGGCTACCATAGCCCAGGGAAACAGGCTGCACACATTTTGTCTTGAAAACACATACATGAAAAAATGTGCAGCATCTCTAGCAATTAGAGAAATGCAAATCAAAACTACACTGAGATTTCATCTCACTCCAGTCAGAATGGCAACTATCAAAAATATAAGCAACAATAAATGTTGGTGAGGATGTGGGGAAAAGGGTATACTCATACATTGTTGGTAGGGCAGCAAATTGGTGCACCCACTCTGGAAAGCAGTATGGAGATTCTTTTAAAAACTAGGAATGAAACCATTATTTGACCCATTCGTCTCACTCCTCAGCATATATCCCAAGGATTTTAAATCGGCATCCTACAGTGTCACAGCCACATCAATTTTTATAGCAGCACAAATCACAATAGCTAAGCTATGGAGCCAAACTTCAACAGATGAATGGATAAAGAAAATGTGGCACATAGACACGATGAAGTATTACTCAGCCATAAAGAATAACTTTATGACATTTCTAGTAAATGGATGAATCTGGAGACTATGATGCTAAGTGAAATAAGCCAATCCCCCCCCAAAATCAAAGGTTGAATGTTTTTGTTGATATGTAGAAGCTAACCACATAAATAAGGGAGTGGGAGAAGAAGAGAAGTTCAGTACATTAGACAAAGGGGAATGCAGGTAAGGGAGAGGCATAGGAATAGGAAAGACAGTGAAATGAATCTGACATAATTTTCATGTATATATGTATACATATATACATACACACACACACACACACACACACACACACACACACACATATATATATGAAAAAAACTAAGTGCATCACCATTGTGTATATCCAGAAGAATGGGATCCTAATTAGAATAAGCTATAAATATGCATGTATAATTTTATCAAAACGATTCTACTGTCATATATAATTAAAAAGAATCAATAAGAAATAACTTTCTAATTATTAAAAAAGCACACATACAGGCTACACTCATTCCATTGCTAAAATAGGATCATGTAAGTGGGTATGACTTTATTGATCCACAGCCATGGATCTTCATAACACTCATGAAACTGACAGTGAATAATTATTGTAAAATGCTACTGTTAGTTGTGTCTCTAGGACAGACATACACCAAAGACCAGTGTGCCCTAAACTGGGTTTCAGTCCAGCTTTGCTAGATAAGCATGCACATACTCACTGTCTTTATTACAGGTCAGGCTTCAACCCCAGCCAGTCTTCTTCCCTTGTAAAAGAGGTTGAGCCCACATAAGCTCTGAGGACCCACTGTGCTGTCTCCAATAATGCCTTGCAGGACTGCCCTCCACCATTTGATGACTTCTTCCTGAAGACATACGTGCACACACCCTCACCACCACCTCCCAGAGCATCTTCTTCCCTTCTCCTCCCCCATCACAGCAAACCATGGGTGTCCTGGAGGTCACTATTTTGTCTCTGGAATCACAGAGGAAGATGGAAGGCCGATTGGAAGCCTTGCAACAAAGCTAGAGTTGTTTTTGTTTAAACTGACTCAAAAACTAAATTGTTTAGAAGGTTTTCTTTAAAAATAGGACAATATGAGACTCAATATTTCACAGCAGAAATTTTATAAATCAAAGTCTTTTTATTGTGGGGCATGTAACTCACCTGTCTATTCAGCGACTTGTTGTTAAATGGTGTCCAGGCACTGAACCTTGTGTGCAAGCTCTCCATTTCCAGGGTTTTCCAGGAAGAATCCCCAACTGACATCACAGCAAACTATTTTTTTTTTCTTCTAGGAACTACAGATTCATTTCAATAGATGTACAATTAATCCAGCTTAGAAAAATCCAATACAGTGGGCACAGTGGTGCACCCCTGTAATCCCAACTACTCAGGAGGCTGAGGGAGGAGGATCGCAAGTTCGAGGCCAGCCTGGGCAACTTAGCCAGACCCTGTCTTGAAAAAAATAAATAAAAAGGGCCAAAGATATATCTCAATGGCAGGGTGTCCCTGGATTCAATCCTAATACTGGAAAATAAAAATGGGAAAGAAAGGAAGAAAAATTATAATGTATAATTGTACTGTATACACCTAACACATTAATGCTGTCCCTGTAGGAAGAACCACATAAATACACACTAAGTCTATGGATTCCTAACCACTGCAATTGTTCTGGCCTTACCTACTTGCAAACAAATCTGAAGCTAAACAAAAGTTCTTTTTTACTTTGGAAAATGGAAAGTAATGAATATGTTTCAGAAAATGCTATTAATAACTCAGAAATTAGGGGCTAGGGCTATGGCTCAGTGGTAGAGCACTCATGTTGCATGTGTGAGGCCCTGGGTTTAATCCTCAGCACCAGATAAATAAAATAAAGATATTTTGTCCACCTACAACTAAAACATAAAAATAAATTTAAAAAAAAAAAAACTCAGAAATTGGTATAATCTTTTTTGAGGTGCTAGGGATGGAACACAGGGACTAAGGCTAAGCAAGTGCTCTACCACTAAGCTATATCCCCAACCCCTGGCACGGTTTTGTATCTGCTAGGAAGACTGACTTTTTCTTTCCTTGGAAAGCAAGAATTCAAAGTGTTCAAACAGGACACCCCACCTACCCATCTTTTTTTTTTTTTTTTTTTTTTTTGCACCGGGGATTGAACTCAGGGACACTCAACCACTGGGCCACATCCCCAGCCCTTTATTGTATTTTATTAGAGACAGGGTCTCACTGAGTTACTAAGTGCCTCGCAATTGCTGAGGCTGGCTTTGAACTCACGGTCCTCCTGCCTCAGCCTCCCAAGTGCTGGGATTATAGGCGTGCGCCAACACACCCGGCTATCACCAACCCATCTTTTAAGGACATAAGTCAAAGAGGACATAAAGGGGAAAATTAGGTTCATGTATTAGTTATCTATTGCTGTATAACAAATTACTCCAAAGTCAAGATGTTGGGCAGGACTGCCATCTCATCTGAAAGCGCTGAAGCTTGCTCATGTCACTGTTGACAGGATTCAGTTCCTCATGAGCTGCTGGCCTGGGGACTCCCTTCCCACATGGGCCCCTCCACAGGACAGTTCACATGGCTGCTGGCTCTCACTAGAATTAGCAAATGAGAAAGTAACAGAAGGTCCACAGAGGGGAGCCACAGCCTTTTTGTAACTTAACCTCAGAAGTGATGTGGCATCCCTTTTGCTACATTCTATTGGTTAAAAGCAAGTCATAAGGTCCAGCCCATTCTCAAGAGGAGAGGATGATACCAGAGCTTTGTAGCGGAAAAGAAAGTGGCTTGCCTCTACCCTTCTAGTTTCTTTGGACAGGCTACAAATGAAACTGACATAAGGGGATTTAACAGGAAAAAATTTTAAATCACATATGTACACACAGAAGTCCCACAAAGTCTGAGACTTGAAGGTGGGCCAGATGGTTGAAGTTTATGTAGCATCCTGAGCTATAGAAAGGAATAAAGGTGGGGGGCTCCCAGGAGGTTGCAGCTACACAAGTTATGAGAGTGTGGGGGAAAGTGAATAAAGGTTTTCTTGTAAGAAAGATAAAACATCTCTCAGGTAATAAAGATGGTCTTGGGTCAAGCCCTAGAAGAATAGGTGATTATCTGGACAAAGTATCTATCAGGGAGTCAGCACAACAAACAAAACAAAAATAAATATTAAGAGAGTGAATTATTCCAATAGACTACTAAAAAATTCATCAAGAGAAATTTAAAAAGATCTAAATAAGAGTATACATCTGAGCAGATGTTGGTTCTCCCAAAGTAATCTATTACTCAGTACAATCTCAATCAAAACCAAAAAGATGTGGTGTATGTGTATGTGTTTGACAAACTGATTATAAAATGTACCTGGATATTGCAAAATGTCAAAATTATCAAAGACAAGTTCATAAAGAACAAAGTGGTAGGACTTTTTCCTACTTCTTAACTGATAGTTAACAGACAGATGTGACTTGTGGGAACATAAGGTTAAGGGGTAACTCTGTAAACTGGGCCTACTGTACTGACTGACCCTCAAATATTTTCTTTTGAAAAACAATTTACCTGCGGCCCTGCCTGGCTTAAGCCAATAGGACAGGCTACATTCCTCAGCAAACAACCTGTTGTCTGCAGGAGAAATGCAGGCCCAAAAGGCTCTGCCCTGCCAATAAGAACACAAGTTGCCCTGTAAGGGGAGACTTTCTTCATACAGACCAAATTCCAGGACTCAAGGAGACAGGATAATTAAAGGTAAAAACCCCCTAACCATAAAACCTGTAAGAAAATTTCCAGTTGGAACCAGTCATCGTGGGCCAAGGTGACCCAGAGTTGCAATAGTAAAATCTCCCCTTCACAAGGTAAGACCATGTGCAGTGGGGACTTGAAAGTCTGATGCAATCCTACTATCAATCAAGTCAAGAGGTGGACCTGGGCAGGCTCTTTGGAAACTTCCTTGGGAACCCCAATAAAATAGGAGGGTAGGAAAGGTGAGCCATCACTCTCCTCTCTGATAGGACCTAATCTCTCCTTTGAGACAGTCCCCCTTTTCCCTTTTCCTGTCCCTTCTAATAAACTCATGCCTGCCATTATGCGCATCTTGTCTAAATTCCTAACATGGTCTCAAGAACCAGTGTCAGAGGACATCCATGGTTGCTTTAGCTGCACAGATGCTCTTGTTCTGCAAGAGTATCAGGACTTATTTATTATAAGGCTAGTGTAAACTGGGTGCAGTGGTGCATGCCTGTAATTCCAATAACTCGGGAGGTTGAGGTAGGAGGATCACAGGTTCAAGGTTAGCCTCAGCAACTCAGTGAGGCCCTCAGCAATTTAGCAAGATCCAGTCTCAAAAAATAAAATAAAATAAAAAATAAAAGGACAGGGGATGCATCCAAGCTTGGACAGGGGTGTCCATGCACCTTTGAGTTCAATCCCCACAACCCTCACAAACAAAGCAAAAATAAATAAATAAATAAAGCTAGTGTATTTAAAAACATGAAATATTGGCACAAGAATCGACAAGTAAACCAATGGGAGAGAAAACTGAGTCCAGAAACAGGCCACATATGTATGGATACTTGATTTACGATCAAGGTGGCACTCAGAGCAGTGACAAAAATGGCTCTGGTCAGTGACACATGGAGTAGGACAACTGCCCAAAGCAGCCCTGCTGACCTCAGAATTATCAGAAATGATCACTACTGCTTCACGATACTACATTTTGGGGTACTTCGTTAGTCAGCAACAACAACAAAATAATACCTCGTGGTAAATTATTACCATAATTCAAACACATGGTCCTGCCATTGGAACTGGGCAGTAAGTGGAAACTGAAAGGGTGGTGAGGAGACTACTTAGTGGAGTCAAGGAGAACAGTCAAATTGCTAGGAAGGATAAGCAGCCAGGAGTCCTGCATTTTGTGGCAACAAAAAGTTTAGTAACACTGTTGCCTGCGTTACTGTGGGTGATATAAAAGGAACCAAGAAATGCCTAGGGCTGACTAGAGAGATTGCAAGCAGATTACAAGAAGTGCTGATGGAATCATTGAGCTCCATATGGTAAAGTCCAGTAGGAGAGAGATGAGCCAACCTGAGAGATCTGTTTTAGTGTGGGGCAAATATTAGTGGAAATAGAGCATCTAGCACAGTCTCCATCAGATAAAAGTATCTCAGAGTAATGGCCTTGTGCGGGGAGCCATCCGTGAAAAACACATGAAGATCCTCTCTTGTCATGAAGCCAGGAAGAGTTTAGGTTTAACCTTGGGAACTATCGCTGGCTCTCCCAGGCAGTAGATTGCCCGAGGCACATGACCTTTATCTTTGCTCTGTTAGGAAGATCTCTCAAACTTGCTCCAGAGATGGGCGTAACCTGTTGGGAACTGGACAGCCCACCTTTAGCCTTTCTTGGAGAATAACATTCTATAGAAGGCCTTTGATGTCCCCTGATATAAATAAATCAGGCGTGGGCTCCATTTTGCCATAGAATAGAAGCTCAATCCTTATGATCAGCTTGCTTGTCCCGCCCCCGCTTTTGAAAATATTTTCTGTGTCCTGTGGTTCTTCCCTGATCTATTTTTCCTAGCTTTTATTTCTCAGCCAGCCCATTTCACTGAGGGGAACTGACCAAGGGCTAGAGCCTTGGGGCAAAGATCAAATGAAGGGTGTGGCTGTAAGACTCCTTGTTAAAGTCTGAAAAAATTTCAGGTGATTCCTTATAGACCCTCTCTATTGGGGTGGGGGGGGGGCATTTCCTAAGAATTTTAGCATCTTTGTCTCATAGTCCCCTGTTTCACAGCCCAAGTCAGAGAAGAACCTATCTCATAAGGATTTTTGGATTTAGCTTGTGTTGAAAGAAATTAATTACAATTAGATATGCACGAAGCTTACAAAATTGTCAAGAGGGTAGTTCTGCTGAAAGTATAACCAGCTTACAATAAAGCTACCAAGAAAGTTTGAAATAAAAAATCTCCAAGCCACCATGGTAATCTGGGTGTCTTAGGAGAGAGATAACTTGTTTTTTTTAAGTTCACAGTTCTCCAGATTAGGAAGAACTGTGGACAAGGAGTGTCATTTACAGTTGGACCTGATGCAGATCACAAGAGACTCGAGCTTCAAGCCTAATTCTATCATTGGATGAGACTTCGAGTGTCTTGGGGTGGAGTAAATGTATTCTGTACACTAAAGGCATGTGAACTGCTGTGGCCAGAAGGCCAATGATAGTCTATTTCCTTATGTGTGCCAGGAACAACTGCATCCATTCCTGTACCTCCATATCAGCTATCCCATCAGGAGGTGGAGTCTGTTCCTCTCCCCTTAAATCAGCTCTAGTAATGATTTGTTGCAACCAATAAGATGTCATGAAAGTGATCATGTATAACTTCCAGGCATAGCCTTAAGAAGACTTGCAGCTTCTATTTTTGTAGAATTGCAATGTGAAGAAGCCTGGCTTGGATTCTGAATGATGAGAGATCACACTGGGAGACAGAGGCTAAACTCTCCCCCAGCTGTTTCAGCTATCCTCAAGTGCTGGATGTATGAATGCAGTCATCTTGGATATTTCAGTTCCAACCAAGCTCCCAAGTGAATGCTCTGCATGCATCACCCCAGCCTACAACACAGGAAGTGGAAGAACTGCCCAGCTAAGGGCAGCCAACCCATAGAATTGTGGGAAATAAATGATTTCTGTTTCACACAGTTAAAATTTGGAATGATTTGTTTTCAAGTACAGACTGACCAAACCATGTGTTGGTGAACATCCAGAACTTTCAGATACAGCTGGTAAAAATGAAAACTGGTATTAAGTACTTTGGAAAATTGTTTGGTATTATTTCATGAAGTTGAACATACGCTTATACTCACCCCAACAGAAAAAGGTACACATTTGGATTAAAATATATCAACAAGAATATTCATAGCTAAACTGGATAGCTCTAAAATGGAAACAATTCAAAAGCATCTGTCAACAGTTGAATGGATAAATATATTGTCATTTAGTCATGTAAAAGAACTCTGTTCATCAAAAAAATGAAGGACCTGCTGCTACATAGAGCAATATGGATAAATCATGCACATGGCACATGAAACAAAAGAAGCTAGAGCAAAATAATATATTTTATATGGATCCATCCATATAAAGTTCTAGAATTACAATGTTAAAAGTTAAGATAGAAATTAGCTTTGGGTGGAAAGAGGGTAATGTTTGGGAGGGAGCATGAGAGGTGATTCTGGGTGCTGCTACTGATCTACAGATGGGAACCCAGGTCCGTTCACATCATAATCCATTGAGCTCTACACTCATGATTGGCATATATTTCTAAATCCTCTATTTTGATCAATTAGTATATAAAATGATTCAGCTTATGATAATATAACATCAATAAAAACATAAGTATAAATTTTATAAAGAAAATTATTAAACTTTATTGAAAATCTTTTATTGTTTTTCTTTTGGTACTGAGGATTGAACTCAGGTATGCTCTACCCATGAGCTACATCCCCAATGTTTTTTTGGAGGGAGGGGACTAGGCATTGAACTCAAGGGCACTTTACCACTGAGCTACAACCTCATTCTTTTATATTTTTATTTTGAGACAGGTTCTTGCTAAATTGCAGAGGCTGGCTCCTGCTTATGATCCTCTTGCCTCAGCCTCCCAAGTAATTGGGATTATAGATGTATGCCACTGCACTCAGTTTTGAACAACAGATTTGGAGTAAATGGAGAGATATTGCTTATTCCTAGATTAGAAGACTCACTAGGGTGAAGAAATTAATTCTCTCAAATTGATCCACAAACTCAATGCAATCTTGGTAAAAATAGTCCTAAAATATATTATTGTGAGCCGGGCGCAGTGGCGCACGCCTGTAATCCCAGCACTTGGGAGGCTGAGGCAGGAGGATCGCGAGTTCAAAGCCAGCCTCAGCAATGGCAAGGCACTGAGCAACTCAGTGAGACCCTGTCTCTAATAAAATACAAAAAAGGGCTGGGGATGTGGCCCAGGGGTGGAGTGCCCCTGAGTTCAATCCCCGGTACCAAAAAAAAAAAAAAAATATATATATATATATATATATATATATATATATATATATATATATATATTATTGTGGGGTGTGTGTATGTGTGTGCACACACAATGTTAAAAGTTAAGATAGAGTGCACACACACACACACACACACGCACATATATATGCATATGTGTCTTCAAAAACTGATTCTAAAATATTTATGGAAGTTTAAAGGGCCCAAAATACACAATAACTAAGCTATGGAACCAACCTAGGTGCCCTTCATCAGATGAATGGATAAAGAAAATATAGCATACATACACAGTGGAATAAAAAGAATTTATAACTTTTGTTGGTAAATGGACAGATCTGGAGACTATCATGCTAAGTGAAATAAGCCAGTCCCCCAAAAGCAAAGACTGAATGTTTTCTGACATGTGGATGTTAACACACAATAAGTGTGTGTTGGGAGGTGGGTAGAAATTCACTGGATTAGGCAAAGGGGAATGAAGGGAAGGGTGGGGATGGGAATAGGAAAGATAGTAGTATGTCAGACATACCTTTCCTATGTTAATACATGAATACATGATCAGTGAAACTCTGCATCATGTACAACCAGAAGAATGGGACCCTAATTAGAATAAGTTATACTCCATGTATGTATAATATGTCAAAATACACTGTATATCTAATAAAGGGCTCAAAATTGTCAAGACAATATGGAAGAACAAGGGAGGGAGATGTGTTTGCCAATATCAAAACGTACTTTGAAGTCATAGTAATAAGATGATGTGGCATTAGTTTGGGGGTAGACACCTATAGCAGGGGAATAGAAGAGAAGTACCAAAACAACCTGGGTTACACTTATTGGTTGACAAATCAAGAGGCAGAGTTTTCCATTTAGAGGAAACAGATTTTCTGCCTAAAGAGTAAGAAAGAAATTTGGCCCTTTCTCACACTATACTGACAAGCATCAACTATCTAAAGGCTCTTCACATATACATAATCAATTACACGTGGTTTAGGAATCCCCAGATGGCAAAATTAAGAAAAAAGGATGATGTCATAGAGGATGATTTTGGCTCAGTTTAAGTGGGAGAAAAATCAGGTCAGCAGCTCTAGGAGATTATGTACTATGCCCATTACTGGGGATGGAAAGCTCATGTTGGCCTACCACTTGTCAGTGATGTTCTAGCTAGGATTCAAGCAGTTTAAATCTTTCTAGCAACACTCTGTTGCTATTATGAGTTCCAAGGAGAGAGAGAGAGAGAAAGAGAGAGAGAGAGAGAGAGAGAGAGAGAGAGAGAGAGAACAATGTGCCTAGTGTAGCTGAAGAAATTTATTGGAGTCAGGAGAATTCCAGCATAAGACAAACATTTGCAGCACCTCCACTCATATTTCACCTCAGTGAGAGAGAAGCACATTAAAAAGTGAACATATTTCAAAGATATGCATCATATTAGGAATAATTTTGGAAATGTTATTGGAAGACAGCATGACATAGTGAGTACCAGACTTGAATCCTTGATCCAAGTTTCCAAAATTGAAGTTTTATAATAATTCAGTATCTGAGCCTCAATTTCCTCATGTGTAAAACAAGGCAGTGATGTGTCTTGGCTAATACATTATAATAATGTGTTGTTCAGATAAAAACTTCATGGTGCGGTGGGAAATTAAATACCTCCTTCTGAATCAACATTAAATCAAAACAAATCCTGAGTTTCATAAAATACCCATTTGTTATGTGAAATCCCCCCAAGAGTCATCAGAACAGATTTTTATTTAGCGAATTCTTAAAATTGTTATTATCCTCTGTGTTAAGGGATTAGTGAGTTACATAATGAGCTGAACATGATAGAAAAAAGAGTTGTTATCTCCACTGGTGGGCTTAAATATATGATCATGGTTCATTGTGTGTGTGTGTGTGTGTGTGTGTGTGTGTAAATTTCCACAGATTATTTTCATTATCTACAATGTCAATTTTAGAGTTGGGCATGGTGGTGCACACCTGTAATCTCAGTGACTCAGGAGGCTGAGGCAGGAAGATTGCAAGTTTAGGGCCTGCCTGGGCAACTTAGCGGGACCCTATCTCAAAATCAAAAATAAAAATGACTGGGGATGTTGTTTAATAGTAGGCTCAATCCCTAGTACCAAGCCGGGCGCGGTGGCACACGCCTGTAATCCCAGCACTTTGGGAGGCTGAGGCAGGAGGATCACGAGTTCAAAGCCAGCCTCAGCAATGGCGAGGCACTTAGCAACTCAGTGAGACCCTGTCTCTAAATAAAATACAAAAAAGGGCTGGGGATGTGACCCAGTGGACGAGTGCCCCTGAGTTCAATCCCTGGTACCACAAAAAAAAAAAAAAAAAAAAAAGAAAAAAAAAAATCCCTAGTATCAGACATGAATAAAATATCAATTTTGCTGAATTCCTATTCAATTTAAAGGGAAGGGGTATGTTGGCAGTCACTACTTCCTTAGTGGATTTTTTTCTTATTATAGCATTTTATACTCCTCTATAGTTTCATAAATATTAATAGATATTTCCCCAGAAAACAGAATCTGTGGTTAAATATGATTGGGAAATGATTGAACAAAATTAGTCATGTTTCTTTTTCGTAGGATGTTTTGGAAGCGTTAACATACTGATGTTCACAGGGAATCTATAAGAAGAGATAATATGTAGCATTTTCCCTCTTTTATTGTTATATGGAGCCCATAATAGTGTGTATTGATTATTTAATGTGATTATTATAGTGTTTATCTAATGCTGTGTAACAAATTGTCCCCCAAATCACTGGCTTAAAATAATAAACACTGATTATCTCACAGTTCCTGTGAGTCAAGAGTATAGGCACAGCTTAGTGGGGCCTTCCAGGTCAGGGCCTCTCACAGCCTAGGAGTCAGCAGGGGCTGTAGTCATCCTGAAGATGGACTGGGGAAGGAGTCCCTTCCAAACACATTTAAGTGGTTGTTGGCAGCATCTAGTTTTTACCAATCTGATGGAACAAAGGCCTCAGTTCCTTGCTGACTATTGGCCAGAGCCTACCCTACCATGTTGGCATCTCCATAGCTTAGCTCACAAAATGGCAGCTTACTTCCAACCAAATGATCAAGCAAGAGAGCAAGAAGGGCGAGCAAGAAGGGCAGGCAAGATGGGAGCTGGAGTCTTTGAGTAACATAATTTCAGAATTGATGCACGATCACTTTTTAATTAGTTAGCATAGGGGCGGCAAACATGTTTAACAGACCATATGTGGCCCACTACCTAATTTTTAAATAAAGTGTTATTGGAACACAGCCAATCCCATTTACTTACATATTGTGTATAGTTGTTTTTATACTACAACAACAGAACAAAGTAATGGGAAGAAAGAACATATGACCCACAACACCAAAAATATTTATTATCTGTAACTTTACTAAAAAAGCCAATCCCTGCATTAGAAGCAAGTTCAGCCCATATTTAAGGGGAGGAAATTCACAAGGGCATTAACACAAGAAAGTCTGAGGTCATTGGGAGCTATTTTAGAAGTTGCCTGCCACATAGTGTCTGTAAAAGAGTAGGTGCTTCACATATTTGCTGAATGAGTAAATGAATAAATGTTCATGGTTTGAATGAGTCTCCTTTAAAACTCAGGTGTTGAAACTTAATGGTCAAGGTAATGATAAGAAAAGGTGAGACTTTTAAGAGGAGAATTGTTTTAGTCAGCTTTTCTGGCATTATGACCAAAAGATCCCGACAAGAACAATTTTAGAGGAGAAAAAGTTTATTTGGTGCTCACAGTTTCAGAAGTTTCAGTCCATAGAGAGCTAACTCCATTGCTCTGGGCCCATGGTGAGACAGAACATCATGTTGGAGGAAAACAGCTAAGACATGGCAATCAGAAAGCAGAAAAAGCTAACCCCAAATGCACCACCTGCCATTGACCCACCTCCTCCAGTCACTACTCACCTGCCTACAGTTACCCCCAGCTAATCCACATGAGTGGATTAATGCACTGATTAGTTTAAAGCTCTCATAACATAATCACTTCACCTCTACACTTTCTTGCATTGTCTTATACATGAGCTTTTGGGAACACCTCATATTTAAACCATAACATTCTGTGCCCTGGCCCCCCTCTCCAAACTCATGGCCATTTCACAAAACAAAATATATTTAGTCCATTCTCAAGAGTCCCCACTGTCTTAACAGTTTCAGCATTACCCAAAGTCCAAGTCCAAAGTCTCCTGAAACTCAAGGTGAACTTTCAGTGTGAACCCCTATAAAAAATCAAAAGCAAGTTACATATATCCAATATATAATGGCATAGAGTAAACATTTTCATTCCACAAGGGAGAAATAGAGGCACAGAAAGAAGGTATGGGACCAAAGCAAGACCAAACTCAGCTGGGCAAACAAGTCCTATAGCTCCACGTCCAGTATCTGGGGCCCATGGCATTGTGGTGTTC
Source organism: Tamias sibiricus (assembly GCA_025594165.1). Classification (NCBI taxonomy): domain Eukaryota; kingdom Metazoa; phylum Chordata; class Mammalia; order Rodentia; family Sciuridae; genus Tamias; species Tamias sibiricus. Next base: position 124,005,477 of record CM046666.1, on the reverse strand, counting down.
TCTCCAAAGGGCTTGTGTAGCTCTTCCCCTATGGCCTTGCTGGTTGCAGCCCTCTCTTTTAGCTTATTTCTGCTCAATTCCTATAGATTTTCTCAGCAGACATCCCACATTATTGGCATCTTTTAATCTTGAGGATCTCCAATGCAGCTGTAGCTTCCTTTTCACTTTTTCACACATCAACCTCTCAGGGGCAGCCCACAGGGACTCCAACCCTGCTATACTTTGCCTGGTCTCCCAGGCCTTCCTTTGACATCTCAATGGAAGCCTCCATGACCCCCCCCCCCAACTCCAGCATCCTACATTTTTGCAGAACTAGCACCATGTGCTTAACTACAAGGTTTGCCACTATCTTGAGTAGTACTCAAGCCTGCAGGGACCATGGCTGAAGCAGCCTCTGAGTGCCTGTGTGGCCGAACATGGTGAAACATCTTCTTAGCCCTCTTCCCCTTCACCCTGTGCACTCAGGGTACTCCCATGGTCTCTTCTCAAAGAAATTTTACTTTTACACCCTAGAGCCTGAGATGTGTGTGGTCTTGCCAATTCATGAGATGTCCTAAGCCATCTTTTCTATTGTCTCTGGATAAAGTATTTAGCATTTCTTTAGTACTGTAATTCCTTTAATAACCACACCTTCCTTAGCTTCAATTTTACTTGCACTTTTCTGGCCAAACTGCAAGTTTTTCAAATCTTTCTGCTTTGCTTTCTGCTCCTGATTATCGCAGTAAACTTGGCTAAAAACCACCAGCAATATCCATGAATGTGTGCTGCCTTGAAATTTCCTCCGCCAGATTACTTAATCCATCACCTTTAAATTTAGCTTCACAGAAAGTTTCAGGACATGGGCCATAATATAACATGAATGGCCACTGGTCCAATTTCCAATGCAGTCCTACTTCTCTGCAACTTCATGGGCCCAGGCTTTACTGCCCATAGTCAGTCCTATCAGCATTCTGGTCATTTGAGTTCCCATAGAATTACCCATTAAGCTCTGCTTACAATGTTCTAAAACATTTCCAGTTATATCTCTAAACTATCCAAAATACCTCTCCCAACAAACCAGCTACAAAGGCTTCTGAACCATATGGTCAGGTTAGTTGCAGCAAGGCCCCACTCCTGGCATCACTTTCTGTTTTAGTCAGTTTTTTCATTGCTGTGACCAAAAGACTTGATGAGAACAAAGGAGGAAAAGTTTATTTGGTGCTCATAGTTTCAGAGGTCTCAGTCCACAGACAGCCAACTCCATTGGTCCAGGCTCTAGGTGAGGCAGAACATCATGGCAGAAGTGCATGGTGGAGGAAAGCAGCTCAGGATATGGCAATTAGGAAGCAAAGAGAGCTCTGCTCACCAAGAACAAAATATAAACCCCCCAAGCATGCTGCTAGTGACCCACTTCCCTACCTGCCTACAGCTCTCCCCAGTTAATCCATATCAATGGATTAATGCACTGATTAGGTTAAAGTTCTCATAACACAATCATTTAATCTCTAACCTTTCTTGCACTCTTGCACATCAGCTTTTGAGGGACACCTCATATCTCAACTACAAGGGCTCCCCTCCATTTGTGAATGGGATTAAAGAGGCTTCACATAGCATTCAATTTGCTCACCCATCTGTTTTTCACTATGTGAGAACAGAAGATTCCTCCCCTCCAGAGGATGCAGCAACAACTACCAATTCAGATTGTAGACACTTTGATCTTGAACTTCCCAGCCTCTAGAACTGACAAAAAGAAATTTCTGTTCTTTATAGCTTTTTCAGCCTCAGTTATTTTGTTATAGCAGCAAAAAAGGACTAAAACGTGTATCTACCAATTTTCCAAATTCAAGAACTAAAAGTCATGACTAATAAGAAAACATTCCTTCACTGATTATTAGGATTTGATAACTGTGAAAATTTACCAACTTGTGTGAACCTATGAATAATTTCCATCATAATACTAAGTTAGCTGTGTGGTAAAATGTGCTAAAAATTAAATTAAAATATAGATCTGACAGGTTATTCTTTCATGGCATCTACAAATTAGAAAAAGGGAAAGTATCTTAAGGTGTTCATTAGAGATTAGAATTCATTCTGGAGCATAGTTCACAACATTATTGTGAATTATGTTTACAATATGGCAGTCACTAATAAGTTGCCAATACTTTCTTTTTTTTTTTTTTTTTTGGTATTATGGATTGAACCCAAGGGTGCTTAACCGCTGAGCCACATCCTCAGCTTCCAACCCTGCACCCTCCCCCACTTTTGAGACAGGGTCTCACAAGGTTGCTTACAGCCTTGCTAAGTTGCTGAGCCTGGCTTCAAACTGTGATCCTCCTGAACCAGTGGGATTACAGGCATGCGCCACCACGCCCTGCTGCCAATACCTTCTAATACCAAGAGAGACTCGAAACCTAAGTTTACATTCAAAACCATATTCTCATTCACTTTTCATCTTTTCTATGTGTCTTTTTTTCCAAAAGCCAAAATATTCTACCATGAAATTTTTTCCGTGATCACTTAAGAATGATCTTTTTCCTATGCAAAGTGGCACCTCACTACTGGAAATGGTCCTGGGTGCCATCTCACTGTCTCACTTAGCAGCTGTTTTCAGCTCTGAACTGTAACTCCAGTGTGCATGATGCAAAATGGAGGCCTCTCTGTTATCTCACTCTGTTAAAAAAAAAAAAAAAAAAAAAAAAAAAAAAGAGCTCTAAATATTCCTAATGTTTGTTGCAAGAAGGGAATAAAATAGGAAACACTAATCTATAGCTGTTCTCATTTGTAATGGGATCCAATAAACATACTAAGTAACAAAAATAAAAAAATGGGGAGGAGGGTATATAATTAATGCTGTATTTAGTATCTCAATTTTTGCTGGAGAGGTTACTCCGACCGGCACTGTGTTAGTAAACCTCTTTCCTATACACTAGCTCATTGAATCCTTACACCCACCCTGGAACTTACAGAGGGGTAAAACATGGTGAAGAAAACCATCTAGGGTCTCATAGGTAGTAATTGACTACCAAGTTTTAAAATTGTACTGGATTTTCCCTGGAGTGTTACTATAACTTGAATTGGATAGAAGACTGCTATGGATTTATTTGTAAATACAATTTCTACTTTGTGGCTGACTATCCTTTAGAACTGGAATATTAATGAGAAACTTGGCAAGTGATGCCAGCACTTCTGCATGCAGCAAAAGACGTGGGGTGGTAGAGAGGTCTGTTGTGTGACAACCTGGGATATTATGAAATAATGAGAAATATATATATGCATATGTATATATATTTATATGTATACACACACACACACACACACACACACACACACACACACACACACCTTGTTCTGGATTCCCAACACAGAGCCTCTAAAACTTATGGATAGGGTACTGGGATAATCTTTTGTCCTAATATTTGGTTTATGAGTATGTTCCTCACTAAGAGTTCCTAAATCTCTTGGGATTTACTGAGTGATAGGAGCATTTTTTTTTTCTAATGAATTGATTAGTGGTAGGCTTCTGAACAGCCTCAAGATATGACTGGTTGTCAGGGCAACCAACCATGTGGTTGGAGGGTTGAAACTTTTAACTCCACCCCCTGATACCAGGAAAGGAAGAGGGGATGAAGTTTTCCATCAATCATCCATTGCCAATGATGTAATCAATCGTGCCTACTTAATAAATCTTCCATAAAAAAACCAGAGGTGGACTTTGGATTGCTGAACATACAGAGGTGTCTGGAGGGTGGCATGCTCTCCCATACACCTTTCTGTATGCATCTCTTTCATCTGGCTATTCATCTGTGTCCTTGGTGATATCCTTTAAAATAAACATTAAATGTATATAAAATATTTCCCAGACTTCTGTGAGCTGCTCTAGCAAATTAATCAAACCTGAGAAGGAGGTCATGGGAACCTGGTATAGCTGGTCAGTCAGAAGCCCGGTTCCAACCTGGTACCTGTGATTGGCATCTGCTACAGTTTGGGTCTTGATGTGTCAAAAGCTCCAAAAGCTGGTATGTCAATGGCTTGGTACCCAGAGTGACACTACTGGTGCTGCTTAAAGATGGTGGAACCTTATCAGGCAGGACCTAGTGGGAAGTCTTTAGGTCACTGGGAACATTCCCTTAAAGAGGATTGTGGGACCCCAGGCCCCTCCTCTTCCTTTTTCTTTTTTGCTGTCTAGACATGAGGTAAGCAGTTTTGCTCCGCCATGTATTTAAAAAAAAAAAATTTTTTTAGATGTTGATGGACCTTTGTTTTATTCATTTATTTATATGTGGTACATTTATTTATACCAGTGCCTCACACATGGTAGGCAAGTGCTCTACTATTGGGCCACAACCCCAGCCCACCACCATGCACTCTTGCCATGATGTGTTACCTTGCAAAAGGCCCAACTGATCATGCACTGGAACCTCCAAAATTGTGGCCCAAAATAATAAATAATATTTCCCTTTATCGGTTGATTTGTATTATAGTGATGGAAAGCTGACCATGTCTTATGGGACTGGGTCTTCAACCTGTGGGATCTGATGGTAGCTCCAAGTAGACAGTGTCAGAATTGAGCACAAAACACTGTACTTTGGGAGCCAGGGAAGAACTTGTTGTTGGTGAGGAGAAATCATACATTGTGTTGAACAGAGACGATGTGTCGTGTTGAGCAAATGTATGGAAGTAGAGACCAAAAAAAAAGTTTGTTTCTCTCTCAGAACAACCACAGCCAGATTAAAGGATGAGATGGCTGGGCCATAGCCAGTCCATGTAGACAGCTAAACCACCACTGGGAAGAAGCAAAAAAACCCTGTTGATAGGAACTGTGTTACTGTGTTTCCATAGGTGATTAGTTACAAAGTTGGAGAAATGCAAATTAGGATGGTCATAGTGGAGCCACTATGGTAGACAAAGTGGCTTAGAGAATTAATAACAAAACCATGTTCTTTGGTACAGAGGTACCTACATTTGCCTACTTCTGCAATTCCCACATGCAATTTGTGCAATGATTCATTTATTACCAAAAATTTGATTCCTTAAAAATATGCCTTCTATGGTTGTCCATTTCTAAAGATTGCAGAAAAGAACTGTAGTACAAGAAAGGTGAATGTAATCAGTGAAAAAACAGAAGTGAAAGTCAATTCCAGTTAAGTTAAATATCATATGTTCAGAGCATGTAAAAACATGGCCTATTTTGAACAAAATCAGTCTGTTTTTACTAATTACACAAGTAAATAGTAAACAATGGTAGTGATAGTATGTTTTGAGAAAATCTGGGCATCAATAACACTAATGGGGATAGAAAATGCCACATTTGTGCTGGTATTCTTGAATGCTGGATGGGCTCATTGATTTGTAAGTTTAAAGCTATAAAATTAAACCTGTAACAAACAAGAAGTAACTGCATGATTTAAACTCACTCAGGAAAAGTAGTATTCTTGCTCTAGAACTTTCAAATCTCTGACTTCTACTTTCTCCCAATGAAATTATTGTTTTTAAAATATTTTTGAAGTTCCCAGGAGCACAAAAGTCAAGTTCCTGAAGAACCGACTTGAATGCAATTAAACGACTTGAATGGGCTCGACAACTCTGAAATTCATTGCACTGAACTTCACTACAGGATGCTCTGATGCCTGTGGTGACATTTATTAATAAGCACTTTCGTATTTTTAAAAAGATAAATATTTAGCAGTACCCCTGCTTTATTTGTCCTATTCATCAAACTTTATCATATTAACACTCAGAGTTGTCGGTTGCAACCACAAACTGTATTCGCTGTAGATTCTTTGTCCTTTCACTGTCCCTCCACCCACTTCTCCACATTTTTGGACCCCACAGCAGGAAAAAGGGTGAGAATGGACCCCAGGAGGAAGGGAGTTGGAGTGAGCCAGTTTGGAGTCCTATGAAAATCACTGTTTTCCAAAGTGTTCCAGAACTTTTTACTTCATTTCCAAGAGTGCTCTGGAGGAGGTAAGCCTTTGCTTGCCAGCGCCCAACTCAAATCTGACCCTGCTAGGCCGTCCAGGAAGGGCCCAGCGCCCTGCCACCGCCCTGCACAGGGTCCTTTCGAAGCTGCACGGGGAAACTAAGGCGTCCCCAACGTAGTCCCTGAGAGGCCCCAAGCAAAGAATGCGGCCAAGAGGCCCAGGGCTTTACCTCGGGGAAGTGGCAGAGAGGCCCAGCACGGTGGCGGCTGACTCCTCTTGGGACCTTGCAGTGGACAGCGAGAGCCAGCTCTGCAGCCTGCAGCCCCAGCAGACAGGTGGGGCCTGGACAGCCCCATCTCCATGGGGACGACAACAAGGACCCGCCACCCCGCCCCTCCGGGGCCCGCGGCCCCGCCCAGCACTGTGCTCCGGTCACCAACCTTGGGCTGGAGGACCCTGAAGCCGCGCTCCGCGACAGTCCTGCCAGTCTTGAGTCCCGGCTCCTCCTGCAACCTCCAAGGTGCCTGCGGTGGGAAAACTTTTCGGTGGGATCCCGGGGGTCACACTGCACGTCCATAAAGGGACTTGATTACTGAACCAGCTCTTGCTTGGTCTCACATAAGCTATCGATTAAAGGCCCTGTGGTGGAAAAGGTGGTTTCTACTGTCATACTCCTCTTCAGCAAATCCTCAATTTTAATTCTTCTTATTGCCAGTTTTAGTTGTACAGAAGTTTAAAAAAAAATTTTTTTAAAACAAATACCACCACCACCACACACACACACACACACACACACACACACAAAAAAAAAAACCAAGTCCCCTAATAATTATCCTAATTAGTTTCCAAAGGTCTGGTCAAAATGGCTTTAGGTATTAACTATGAAACCTTTAATTTTTTTTTCTTTTGTAATAGTTAATTTACTTCTGTGAAAAAAATGTTCACAATACAAAATTAAGTACAGAAAGCTGGTTAGAAATCTATCTGAATAGTATAGGTAGCATAGGTCTCCCTATGACTTTCTATTTTTAAAAGGGTATTAAAAAGATGGATTAGATAGAGCTGGGTGTGCTGCCACACACCTGTAATACCAGTTACTAAGGAGGAGGATATAATAGGAACACAAGTTCAAGGTCAGCCTGCGAACTGGTGAAGTTAGATCTTGTCTCAGAAAAGGGGGGCGGTGGGGGGTGTAGGTCTAAGGCTATGTCTCTGATAGAGCAATCGGCTAGCATGCTTGGGGCCCTGGCTTCAACCCCGAGTACCCTGATGCAAAAAAGAAGAAAAAAAAAAAGTTAAAAATGGATCAAAATTCTTTGAATTTAGACTGTCAAAAATTACTAAAAACAGTTGGGCTGTGGCATACTCCCAGTGACTTGGGAGACCCACAGATTTGAGGCCAGCCTCAGCAACTTAGCAAGATCCTGTCTCCAACTAAAAACTAAAAAGGTTACGGATGTAACTTAGTGGTAAAGTGCCCCTGGGTTCAATCCTCAGTACCAAAAAAGAATAAAACTAAAGTCACCAATTTTTAAAAAATCATTCGATGCATTCCCCACTTTTCCCAGTCCCTATAAGGTACTTATTTCTGTGGCCTAGAAACAATGAAGCATAATAATGAACATCTTTTGCAATATAGAGGTTGCTGAGCCATGAATAAACCAAATGTGGTATATATACATAATGGAATACTACTCGGCCATCAAAAGAAATGCAACAACAGCCGGGCGCAGTGGCATGCGCCTGTAATCCCAGCACTTGGGAGGCTGAGGCAGGAGGATTATGAGTTCAAAGCCAGCCTCAGCAATGGCGAGGCACTTGGCAACTCAGTAAGACCCTGTCTCTAATAAAATACAAAAAAGGGCTAAGGATGTGGCCCAGTGTGGTTGAGTGCCCCTGAGTTCAAACCCCAGTACCACAAAAAAAAAAAAAAAAAAAAAAAAAAAAAAAAAAAAAAAAATGCAACAACAACCTGAATGAACCTTGAAACCTTGCAAGCATGCTAAGTGAAAGAAGCCAGCAACAAGAGACTACATATTGTATGATTCCTTTCATATAAAAAAATGTTTTTTCCTCTAGAAAGGAAAATACATAGAGACAGAGAATAAATTAGTGGTTGCCATGATCTGAAGTGTTTAGGGTTGATCAGTGACTGCTAATGGAATTATATTTGGGGTGATGAAATGCTCTAGAATGAGGTCTTGGGGCTAGGGATGTATCAGTGGTAGAGTGTTTGCCTAACATGTGCCAGTTCAATACCAACATAGCAAGAAAAAAAAAAGAATTAGATGATGGTAATGGGTATATAACTCTATGCATCTACTAAAAACTACTGAATTTTATATATATATATATATACACACACACATATATATACACATATATAATCATATATGTAAATATATAATAAAATTAATAGAATATGTGTACAATTCAATGGTTTTAGTAGATGCATAGAATTGTATACTTATCACATTTAGATATACATATGAATTATATATGTGTGTATATATATATGTGTGTGTGTATATATATATATACACATATATATATATATGGTTTGTGTATGTGTGTGTGTGCACACACATGTGCACATGGTACTGGGAATTGAACTCGGGGCAGCACATGGTACTGGGAATTGAACTCGGGGCACTCTATCACTGAGCTACATCCCTAGCCCTTTTTATTTTTTATTTTGAGACAAAGTCTTGCTAAATTGCTAAAGTTGGCCTCAAACGTGGGATCCTTCTGCTCAGCCTCCTGTTGCTGGGATTACAGGCATGTGCCACTGCTCCCAGGGGAACTACATACTTTTTTAAAAGGGTAAGTTTTATGACATATGAATTATTTCAATAAAGTTACTATTAAAAGATAGTGAGCTGGGTGCAGTGGTGTACATGTGTAATTCCAGCAGCTTGGGAGGGTGAGGCAAGAGGATCACTGGTTCAAAGCCCAGCCTCAGCTACTTAGCAAGACCCTGTCTCAATATTTAAAAAAAGAAAAAAAAAAAAAAAAGCTGGGAATATGGCTCAGTGGTTAAGCACCCCTGGGTTCAATCTTAGTAACAAAAGAAAAAAAAAAGATAATGAAGCTAGTGTTTGCTGCGCTTTAAGGATATTAGCTACTATGCTGAGCATCTTTTTTTTTTTTTTTTTTTTTTTTTGGTGCTGGGGATTGAACTCAGGGGCACTTGACCACTGGCCACATCCCCAGCCCTTTTTTGTATTTTATTAGAGACAGGGTCTCAATGAGTTGCTAAGTGCCTCGCTATTGCTGAGGCTGGCTTTGAACTCGAGATCCTCCTGCCTCAGCCTCCCAAGTGCTGGGATTACAGGCATGCGCCACCGTGCCTGGCTGCTGAGCATCTTTTATGCACATTTTCAATTACACCTCATGCAACCACTGCCAGTTGGGTACTAACCTCATTTTCTAAATCTAAAACAAAAATTAAACCCAACCTGAGTAAATATACATGTGCACAAACTAAGGGGCAGAATGGGGATCCAAATCATGGTCTAAGTAACTTTAAAGCCCACACTCTTTCATTTCACAGTATTTAAATGTGTAAAAGATACAAAATTTACAAGGAAATTACAGAACCTCACATTTTATAAATACAATTTACTTTGGAGGATTAAATCCTTATATTTGTAGTCTGAAGACTATACAATCTTCCAAACAGACGACAGACACATTTTTAAAAGAATCACTTTATTAAAAATAGCAAATCTCACAAATACTTATTTAACATTTTTGTTGTCACTGGCCATTGGAAAACACACCTGTGTGTGTACTGATTGTCTAGTGTAAACTGAAGCTGGGCTGCCACGACAGGCCTGCGCACCATCAACTTACGATCAATACTGGAATAAGTTTGATGAGCTCAGGAAGGATAAATCCCTTAGCCCTATCAAGAACATTTAGCACAAACACATTTCAAGTATAACCCCATAAGGCAACAGTATCAAGCACAGCAGTACAACCTCTGCATTGCGTTTCCTGATTAAGCCTTCATCAAGGCCTAGACCTCCAGTTACAGTGAATTACAGCAAGCATATTTATTAAAAGCAGTATGTGGAAACAATCATTGCACTTGCACTTTAATTACTTGAATTCCTGTTGTGGAAGATGATTCTGGATTCAGCTGGAAAATTAAAGAATGCCGCTACTGGATTCAGCTGTAAAATTAAAGAATGCCGCTTCTCTGCAAATCCCAAGAAAGCAAAGTGCATTTCAGTTTAGCTGGTAGAAGTATTTGGGACATCTTGTGCATCCGCCAAATGGAGTTTTTGTCTGAATTCATCAGTTAAGAAGTTTTTCATTCTATAATATGTACTTCTTTCAAATTTCAGGAAATTATACTCAGGAGCTAAGTATTAAAAAAGAAGGAAAGAAAAGAAATATGCTTAAGGGAAAGCTGCTGTTTTACTATTGGGATCCTTGGATGTGGAAAGACAATTTTTAAATGCAGGTATTATACTATGTCTATGCCTAGTCAATCACTACTAAAGATGATGTTCCAGCGGTTCCAACAGAGCATTATTTTTTAATGCAGCAATAATCATTTTTGTGATTTAGGAGCTAATTAGAGTCAAATATGATGACTTACTGGATTAAAATAAATATTTGAGAAGACATCTCTTTATCATCTTTGGGAAAACAACTTCTTTGTAAGAGTCCAAACTAAAATAATCAGGGCTCTAAAATGTATTCTATAATCCTCTTAATCATTCTTTGAAAAAGAATAATATATGCAGGAACTCTGCATATATTATTTCCTGCATATATTATTCTTTTCCTTTCTCATCATCACCTCTTGTTTTCCTTTCTCCTATACTACCTGTTACCTATTTTCTAAGACCTAATTCAAGCAATGATAAGGATACACTGAAGGCAATGCTAGCAATACAGAAATGGCAGAGGTTGCAAAATATATAGATGTAAGCACAGCTATAAAGGCATTCTAGTTCAGCTGGAAGGATGAGCCTTAACATGTGCAAAAAATCCAACAGACAATAAAATAAGGAAGAACATTCAGTTAAGGTACAAATAAAACACTTCATGGAAATGGTAGGCTTGAGTGTAATTTGATAAGGAGGAGGAAGCTAGAGCAACTCCAGGCAGGAAGTACACCTGAACAAAGGCATGAGGAGAGAATGAATGAATGCGGTGTGTTATTAAGACATTCAAAATATCAACTTCATGGGAATGAAAAACCTAACAGGATGTATAGGCTGTGACCAGATTACTGAGAGTCTTTAAAAGGTTGGACATGGTTTTAAAAACTGGCAACGGGGCTGGGATTGTGGCTCAGCGGTAGAGTGTTCGCCTAGCGCGTGCCGGCCTGGGTTCAATCCTCAGCACCACGTAAACATAAATGCATTGCATTGTGTACAACTAAAGCAAATAAATAAATATTTTAAAAAAATTGGCAAGAAGAAAGTGATGGTTTAGGGAGATTAATTTATTAATAGTGCTATCTAAAGTCTAGAGCAATACTGTTCAATAAAACTATACTGCAAGCAGGGCATGGTACCTCATGCCTATAATCCCAGGGGCTCAGAGAACTGAGGTAGGAGGATCACAAGTTTGAGGCCAAGCCTCACCAATTTAGCAAGACCCTATCTTAAAATTTAAAAAAATAACAAATGGCTAGGAATATAGCTCAGAGGTTAAGTGTCCCTGGGTTCAATTCCTACTACCAAAAACAAAACAAAAGCAAAACTATACTGCAAGACACAGAAAAAAAATTTTAATTTCTAGCTGTCTAGAGTGAAACTGTGTTTTTAAAAATATTTTAGTTGTACTTGGACACAATACCTGTAATTTATTTGGTTTTATGTGGTGCTGAGGATCGAACCCAGTGCCTTGAACGTGCTAGGTGAGCGCTCTACTGCTGAGCCACAACCCCAGCCCCATGAAATTGTTTTTTTTTTTTTTTTTTTTTTTTTTTGTGGTACCGGGGATTGAACTCAGGGATACTCGACCACTGGGCCACATCCCCAGCCCTTTTTTGTATTTTATTTAGAGACAGGGTCTCACTGAGTTGCTAAGTGCCTCACCATTGCTGAGGCTGGCTTTGAACTCGTGATCCTCCTGCCTCAGCCTCCCAAAGTGCTGGGATTACAGGCGTGCGCCACCGCGCCCAGCATGAAATTGGTTTTAATAATATATATTTTACTTTAATATATTAAAAAATCATTTCAGTATGCAATAATTATACAAATTGAAATATTTCCCATTCTTTTCATGACAAATCTTTGAAATCAGATGTGTCTATTACACTTATAACACACTGCAATTCAGATGAGCTACATTTCATGTGTTTAATAGCCATTTGGCTAGTAGCTACTATATCAAACAGTAAAGCTCTAGAGTAGGAACAGAAAATTCAGAAGTTATGAAATCAGGTAATAAATAAATAAATAAATTAGGTGACCTGTGTTATCATACAGAGAATGAAGGAAGGATGAAAGCAGACTGATGATACCTGACAACTGCAGTTAAGAGATGGCAAGTAGATTTCATATCCATGTCCAAGATCAATAGGCAGAAAGTGCCGTGACTGATTAACAATGTCAGCTATGGTTAGAGAAGGGATTTTGAAATATTCATGGAGATTGGAACAACAGATACAGTGATGACAGAGAAGGCAATTAGGAAGGAAAAGATTAATTACCACTAGAACATTTACCACATGAGAAAACCAGGGTTGTCTGACTTTGTTCAAGGTTATATGCTGTTTGACAAGATTTAAAACCAAGCACTCCAAAACCTATACTTTTAACCCAGGCTGCCTTGTTTGTGGGGGATAAATCCCACCAAGGGATGAATCAAGGAAAGTGATCAAACAAGTAAGCCTAAATGTTTAACAAAAACTCAGATAAGAGGATAGGAGATACTTGGGTATTAGGGGCATAGAAAGAACATAAAGCATAAAAGGAATATAATTAAAAAAAAAAAAAAAAAACCAGGAACAACTTTAAGCAAAGTCCCCTATTTCATTCAAATCTTAACCCCCTTTTCTTAAAGTCTTTCTTGATAATAACATCTTATATTAATCTCTCCCCACAGTTGATGTGGCTTCTCAAAAATTTATTTTCCTCATCTGCAGAATGGAGAATATAAATAGCAATACCTATATTATGGTTTGGATGTGAGGTGTCCCCAAAAAACTCAAATGTGAGACAATGCAAGAAGATGCAGAGGAGAAATGATTAGGTTGTCAGAGTCTTAACCCAATCAGTGAATTAATTTACTGATAGGGATTAACTGAGTGATAACTGAAGTGGTTAGGGTGTGACTAGAGAGGTGTGAATTGGGGTATGGCTCTGGGGTATCTGGCAAATGGAGACCTCTCTCTCTTCTTCCTGATCATCATGTGAGCTGCTTCCCTCTAACACTTCCTCCATGACATTCAGCCTCACCTTAAGCCCTGAGGAATGGAGTCTGTTGTCTATGGATTGAGACCTCTGAAACCGTGAGTCCCTATTTAAGTGTTTCCTCCTCTACAGTTGTTCTAGTCGGGTCTTTTAGTCATAGCAGCGAGAAAGCAGACTAAAACAACCTGCTTCCAAAGGTAAGACCAAATGAGGTAATATGTATAAAATCCTTCATACAATACTTAGCAAATAGGGGCTGGAGTTGTAGCTCAGTGATAAAGTGCTTGCCTAGCATGTGTGAGGCACTGTGTTCAATTCTCAGCACCGCATATAAATAAATAAAAGGTCCATCAACAACTAAAAAAATATTTTTAAAAACTCCACTGCTGTTTACTATAAAAATACTTAGCAAATAATAAGTATTTATAAAGGCTAGATGTTAATTGTTATTACTGGATTTGTATGTACCTCCTTATTTCTTAATTGTTGTTACTACACAACTGAGTAATTAATAACAGTACATAATGTTATAGAAATAGTAATTTACATACATATATATTCCATATAGTTTAGAAATTTTCACATATACATTCACATATTACAGAGAACTCTGAGATGTTAAACAATTTGCCCAATGTTACATCATCAAAATATGGAACCAACTATCAAAAGATAAAATCTCTAGATGAATAGCCAGTATCCTTTCTATCTCATTATCTGGTTTAAGAGGGATGTTTTACATCTCAAATTAAATATTCTGTACATATTCTCTAACTGGCATCATTTCTTATTATTCTAATGTTCCTGACAATTATGCCTACCATTATGTTCAAAAATACATTTTGAAAAGTTCCTGAAATAGTTTTTCTAGATTGAAATATTAAATCCTGAATATTGGTAAGCATCGGTGTTTTCCTTTGAGCTATTCCTATATTACACTTAGCACATTTAATTGTGGAAATGTTGGTTCATAAACATCCTTTCAAAGGCTGTATTTTGATTATACCTAATTTTCAATTTTATATACTTAAAATATTGTAGATAATGATATTAAATTAAGTATAGTATATTTTCTCTAGATCTAATAACCAGTTCACCTCAGAATCTAAGATTCAAATAATTTCTATGGCAACTAGTCTAATCCTTAATTCTCATGACTTAAAAAATAATTAACTTTGTTTTTAAAGAGTTCAAAAACAATATAAAGCAATGCAGAATAAAGCAGAAACAAAATTTCAGCACACCAACATTGAGAAAATTCCATTTGGAAACCAAAGGGGAAGAGAGGTGGACCCAGTAAATATTATGTGTCTTTGTTCATTGTATCTAAATAATACCTTTTTATAAAATGTGATAAGGATTATAAATTACAAAATTATACATTTTAAAATTATAAATTATACACTTGTCATTGTTGATAGTAGGCAAAGGATACATAGAAGAATTCAATTCTTCTAACTGTAACACAAAGAAACAAAATTTTTGTAAGATAAATATAAGTAAGTCATTGTTAATGCTATATTTTTAAGGACTTTTCATTTAATCTTTTTTTTAAAAATATTTATTTATTTGCTTTTAGTTGTACACAATGCGTTTTTTTTTTTTTTTGTACGTGGTGCTGAGGATCGAACCCGGGTCGCGCACATGCTAGGCGAGCGCTCTACCGCTGAGCCACAATCCCAGCCCCTTCATTTAATCTTTCTTAAAGAAAAACACTTGAAAAATTTCCAATCTGGGAAATTCCTTTTTGCAAATTAATTAAAAAGTAGCTTTAGCCGGGTATGGTGGTGCACGCCTATAATCCCAGTGGTTCAGGAGGCCAAAAAAGGAGGATTGTGAGTTCAAAGCCAGCCTCAACAATGGTGAGGTGCTAAGCAACTCAGTGAGACCTTGTCTCTAAATAAAATAAAAAATAGGGCTGGGGATGTGGCTAAGTGGTCAAGTACCCCTGAATTCAATCCCCAGTACAACAACAACAACAAAAAGTAGTTTTATGCAACAAGAATATGAGAAGAAACTGAAATCAAAGGATAAAAACTGGAGTTTTGTAAGTATTCCTAAACCCATCCATAATTACAATAATTTTTAATAATAGTTTTTAAAAGAAAAAGTTGCCATTTTAATGATTACTCTTTAAAACCTTTATGAATAACAAAAGTATTTCATGTCATTCAGTTTTCAGTTTAAAGTATCACCTCTTGTCTTAGTTTGTTTGGATTGTTACAACAAAATACCATGAATTGCCAAATGTGGTGGCCAATGCCTGTAATCCCAGTGACTGGGAGGCTGAGACAGGAGGATCATAAGGATCACAGGAGGATTACAATACTGGGGATGTAACTTGGTGGTAAAGTGCCCCTGGGTTCAATCCCCAGTAGAAAAAAAAATTACCATAAACTGATGGCTTGTGAACAACAAAAATTCATTTCTCACAGTTCTGGAGACTGGAAGTCCAAGATTAAGATGCCAGCAGATTTGGTGTCTGGTGACCTCCTACTTCCTGGTTCCAATATAGCACCCTTTCATTGTGTACTCACAGATAAAAGGAATAGGAGTCTCCCTCATGCCTATTTTAGGTAGGAACTAATTCCATTCTTGACCTTTTTACCTCCCAAAGGCCACCTCCCACTACCATTACCTTTGGGTTGAGAATTTCAACATATAATTTCTGAGAAGACACAAACGTTCAAATCATAGTATCCCTAACTTTACAGAAGGAAAAATTTGAATTACAAAAATATTAATGAAATTGTTCAATGTTACACAGTATAATCTAAATATAAGTCCTGAACTAAACAAAGGTTTTTTGGCTTCAAATTCAGTGTTCTTTTTACCACACCATAGTTATTTGCCTACAATGCATAGCAAACTAAGATATATTTGTTAAGAGGAATAAAACAAAACAAACTGGAAAAAGGAATGTTTGCAAGACTGAATACAAAAAACCTGAAATAAAAAGAGTTGAGGCTTAAAATTTTAAAAGTATGGGCATACAGTTTCCCTTGAATTTTTTTATTCAAATGACAGAGAAAAGCAACAGTTGATCCTTCTTATCATTGGTAAATATGAAATTTAAAATTTGTTTTATTTACATTTGTCTCAAAAAGTATGTAAAGAGGCAAACTGAACTAACAATTCTCAGTCCAACAATCTTACAAGGTGTTAGGGCTGAAAAATGTCTATTCCCAAAATTCATATTTTGGTCCTCACCCATAATATGTCAGAATGAGTGTACTTGGACACTAGGCCTTTAAGAGGTAATTAAGTCAAAATGAGGTACTTAGGGTGGGCCCTAATCCAATGTTACAGATGCCCTTACAAAGAAAGGAAATTTTGACAGGTGTGCACAGAGGGAGAATGCCATGTGAACTTGAAGGTGACTATCTAGAAACCAAGGACAGAGGCTTTAGAAGAAACCAACCTTGTCAACACCTTGAACTCCAACTTTCAGTCTCCAGAACTGTGAGAAAATAAATTCCTGTTGCTTAGGACACCCTGTCTGTGGTACTTGGTGATGGCAGCCTACCAAACTAATATACATGGCAATGTACTAAACTACCATAGAGTCCAACACAGTTCTGTATTTAAAACTAGGTAACCATGAGCTGAGTAAAAATAACACAAAGGATTAATATCATTTTAGGTAAAGTTCTTTTGGCTACTATGTCTTTAAAGATCTGTACAAATATATGTCTATAACATTTTTATATATAATATCTGTACATATATAATATTTGCATAGGCAAATATTTGCTTTTTAGATTTGCCAGTTTTCTGAGAATACACACTTAGACATAAGTATGATAATTTCCTTGGGATACATTTTTTAAAAAGGTAAAGTATAACATGGATGAAACCTGAAAATACTAAGTCAAAGAATCCCCTTAAGGCACATATTATATAATTCCATTTATATAAAGTTCCACAGTAGGCAAATCCATAAAGGCAGAAAGTAGACTTGGGGTTTCTAAGGAATGGGGAGAGGAGGGGAATTGAGAGGTATGGGCTTCTTTAGGGGTAATTAACATGTTCTGGAATTAAGACAATGATGACATCTGCACAACACAGTGAATATACTAAAAATCAGTGAATTGTACACTTTAAAGTGGTTTAAAAGGTGAATTTTGTAAAGTGAACTTTATTGCCATAATTTTTTTTAAAGAATAGAGAAAAAGAACTATACTTACATCAGACAGAAGCCTGTCCAGATTGGAATCACTGGCTGTTTTTCTCTTATCCTCAGGAAGTTCCTCTCTAACTCCCCATAGAGCTCCAAATTCAAGCGAGCTAATTTCTCTTGCATTCCCCGAACATGTTCCATCTGTTCTATGGAACATTCATTTCCTGGGGAACATTCCAGAAAATTAATAAAGATTAATGTTAAAACTAATAGCCTTGAGGAACAACATTTAAACTCCGGGTGTTCTAAAAGAAATCCATGTTTTTTCTTTCATAAATTAGATTTTTAATGATTGCATATTTTCTGTGTATAATTACAAATCAAAACCAACCCCCCTACACCATACTGGGGATTGAACTTGAACCCTGGGGCACTCTACCACTGAGCTTTATCCCCAGCCCTTTTCATTTTTTATTTTGAGACAGCATCTCACTAAGTTGCCAAGGCTGTCCTTGAACTTGCTGAGCTTCCTGAATTGCTGGGATTACAGGCATGTACACTGTGCCTGGCACAAATCAAATTTTTGATCAGGAAAACAATAGCCAACCTAATAATTGTTAACTAAAGGAAAATAAGTAATTTTTTAAAAAAAGCAAAAACTTTCTTTAAGTAATGAAAATATTTTTTATTCAATAGCAATATAATATGTAGAAGCAACAGCCCCATCTGATTATGTCCAATTTGACAACTAACATTTGAATTGACTGACCCAACATTTTGTAATGAGTGAAATTAAGATTCCTATCAGAACTTCAATTATGAATCATTTTTTCCAAGCAATTACATATTCTTCCTTTAGAAAATATTTATGAAGCATGATGAATATGGAGAACGTTATGAAGCAAGAACAGCATAATGTAATTTTTTTTTTTTTTTGTGGTACCGAGGATTGAACTCAGGGGCACTCGTCCACTGGGTCACATCCCCAGCCCTTTTTTGTATTTTATTAGAGACAGGGTCTCACTGAGTTGCTAAGTGCCTCGCCATTGCTGAGGCTGGCTTTGAACTTGCGATCCTCCTGCCTCAGCCTCCCAAAGTGCTGGGATTACAGGCGTACGCCACTGCGCCCAGCTTGTAATTTTTTTTTTTGGTACCAGGGATGGAATTCAGGGGCACTCGACCACTGAGCCATATCCCCAGCCCTATTTTGTATTTTATTTAGAGATAGGGTCTCAATGAGTTGCTCAGCACCTCGCCATTGCTG